>OY720625.1:40080874-42705874 GCA_963170105.1 Cantharis lateralis
TAGAGTAGAGTTAGGGGTTAGAGTATATTATATTAGATAAAAAATTGTGCTATTTGCTCAAAAATTCTGTCCTTTTGGGCAATGCATGAATGTTTGTAAAACATTCGATTCTAATATACCGCCCAATACACCAAAACGTGAATAAATAAGTTCTAAATATATTTGATTCCTTATTAAAACTGTGATCTCTTTTTCTAAACTAATTTTTAAGTATTAATAAATATTAAATATGTTTAATTAATTTAAATTGCCATTTGAATAATCGATTAAAATTTTAAATCATTAACATTCGTATACTTGTTGATTACAATTAAGCATAAATTAATTTTTGCGCTATTAGAAAACACTAAAAATGTAGAGTAGTTAAATGCTTATATTTAATTTGCAAACTTACAAAAGAGCTATAAAATTGCAATTATGTAAAACTATGAAAATTGGGCAAGTAATTCAAATTAAATGTAAATGCAATGTTTGTTTCAAAATTAACTAAATTGTACTATTTAGTTATAAATTATTCTCAAATTAGGTGGACGTGAAAGCAAAGTTTTCAAAAACATTTACACCACCAAAAACTGTATTTATTTCAAAATTAACTGATTTGCAAAATTAAATATGTTATTAAAATGGAACAAACAAAAATTGGCCAAGGCACTTAATTAATTCTATTTAATAAACTAAAAGTACACGAGTGTGACCGGCTCGTGCTGCTATCTTATGAAATAAGAATAAATAAATAATAGTTTTTCTAAAACTAAAAACATTTAAAAAACTATAATTTAAATTTTGAATTTCTACATTACCTTTTACAATAGTTTTTACAAGTTTTCGATCAAACAAACGTCTAGAAACCGACAGCTTCTAATTCCTAATCGAAAGCTAATTCCATTTGCAGTTTTATTATAAAAATGAATTTATTAGCTTCTCAACGTAAACTTCAAACAAATTTTTTTCGGAAATTTATTCGGTATGGCTTGTCTACTTTTTCTATTTCAATTTCGAAAATTTTACATCGAAAAATGTAGTAGTTAAACAAAGATATAACTAATAAAACTAGTAGTGACACGTTAGTGCGTAGCATGTTGTTAATATAAAAAACGAACCAAAATATTGTAATAATAATAATATACGTAAAAAGAACTACAATAGGTACAAATAGTTTTTCAATATAGTTGAGTTAGATTACTTAAAAATAAATTCTCAAAAATGGTGGATTTTAGAGTACCTATCTAGATCCGTGATTCGCTACGGTCAGGCATTACGGGCCGACTTGACAAGCGCTAAACTCGTTAATAACATCCCTATAGGGTTACCGAATTCGAAAATGACGTTTGAATGCTGGGATGCCCACTAGCGTACACGTACCGTCAAGTGAATGTTTCTTTATAGCTATCATGAGTTTAAACTTCACATCAAAAAGTCTATTTTCAAAATTAAATTGTGATTGTGGGCCGATTTTGTTCAACCTCCTTAATAAGGAAGCTTTAATTTTGCTCTTTCAAAATATTTCACGCTACGAAAACAATATAAAAAAAAAGGGTAGAAGATTGACGATAACCGAAAATTACAGGACATCCATAAAGGACATCCACGTATAAGGAAGGAGTCAGAAACTTGATAAGTAATACCAGGAGAGGTGTAATAGTTCCTTAATTTCACAAGAAACTGACATGTCTATTAATAAAAAAAATAATTTTGAATTTAATTATGCACAATGTTTATTTATCAGGTTCAAAAATGATCGTCCTAGTTCATTATGACATAAAAAATATTTTCTTGAAGAGTTTCTTATATTATTCTTTGTAAATATATTATTATTTTTAGCGCGTCAAGATGATATTAATTCAAAATGTACATTTTTTTCCCAATGGCTTCTAAAAGGAAATCCGGATTTGCTTTTTACCTATAACAAATGTAGATGTCGAGAAAATTACTCATCTTTCATAATTTCGATAAAGCAAAATAACATATTGAAAAAATATTTTTTTTGAATATATAAATGCTATTTTACTGCTATATTTAAAATAAAGATAAATTTACGAGGTGAACTTATAATAAAAACTTATTAAATGCACTCTAATTTTATAGGAGAAGAGTGCATTTTATTAAGTTTTTATTTAATTTTTTTGTGGAATTTCATAGCTTTTATTAAAAGCTAAGTTTTTTAAGACTTACTCATTTACTTTTTTACTCGTATTTTAAAGCTTTCTGTGCATTTTTGTACTTATTTAAAAATTTAGGATTGAATAAATTATGCTTTATATTTATAGATACTTCACGTTGCAGAACCTGAGTACGTTGAAGTAATTCGAGATTCAATTTAAAACACTTTAATTATTTAATAGTATCTAATGTTCAAGTTAAATTTTTATATCACTGAAGACCGATGGCACGGACCTCATATAAAAATTTAATAGACCTTTAACTTAAACCAAGATCTAAAACGGCATTTAATATAAAAATTTGTTCATCTAATTTGATTTAAAGACAATTTTTAAGTAATAATATGCTTCCTTTGTGGAACACCACTCAATTTTTACAAAAAGTCTATAGTTTTTTTGATAAAATCCCTTTCTATGCGATTGTTCCATAGTTTTACTATACACTTGTAAAATTATTATTATATTAAATGTTACGGTCAGTGTCAATAATTAATTAACCTTAATAATCGGTCAATGAAGCTAATGTCCAGTTTATTTAGATATTCACGGTATTGATCATTATCTTAAAGTGGTGTATTTTCAACTACATACATACATTATTCATCACACTATTACATGTTGGACACTGTTGGTTGAACAATTTTATTAAAATAAGAAGCAGTTTAAGTAGGTAGTGTGTACTATTTTAAATTTTAGTAACATCATCGTAAATTATTTTTTTTAAATATAAAAAAAACTGTAAAACAATATTTTATGGTAAGATTCATTTTCATCGGACAAGTTCAAAATTCTGCATATTACAACAAAATAAATTGCTCTACCAGTCAAAAAAATTTACCATTGTTTTATCTTTTAATACAAATGCAGTGTTATTATATAAAAATTAAAGTATTGACCACCTAGTGTGACAATGGCGATAGCAATTACCTGCTCTTTCAGAAAATTTTCAATTTTTTCAATTTTTATTTATTTATCGAAGCTTCTTTTATTGAATTTTAATTGTACAAAGTTAATAAATGTAATTCATTTTTGCATTTCTTTCAAATTGAAATAATAATATAATATTGATTTTATTACCTTTTTATTATAATAGTTACACCAACGGCTTTAAAAAATATATATTTGAAGGGGAAATTTTTAAATAGAAAATTTGTAGAAAATTGCATTAAAATATTTTTAATTAGAAAAATTTGAAACATTTTTAAAAACCAGGTATAAGCTGGCTCTTTCCCGATTCAAGAATTATTATTTAACTATCTGTTATACCTTATAATTTATTTCTGCTTTCATATTATGTGAAAATGCGTAACCAGTAGATTTTCCCACGATATGCTACCTAGAACGACAACTTGAAGCAGTAGCATCATCCATGAAATATCGTGCGTACTTTCACAAAAAGCAATTGCGTACACATCTGATTATATATTTTCTTGGGCCCACAAATAAGGAAGTTAATTTCTACATAATTTCTTTTATCAGTTTCCTATTTGAATGAGTTAATTTGATTTGTTGCCCTTAGTTCAGTTTTTATTGCGTTTAACAATAGTCTTGAAGCTAACAAAGCTTTCAAAATTCAGGGTAGATAGGATAAAATTAAATAAATTTTAGAAGTGACCGAATTACTTGCAGAAACCCAAGGAGACCAGCAGTATTTTTATTGCCGGGGAACCCCAGGGAGATATTTTCAAAATAAAACGCCTTCCATTTATTTTTTGTTAAGGCATCGCAGGCAAGTTTTTGCAAAAGCTTTAAATATCAATATAATTTCATTAATAGAGAATATCACAATGTAACAGAAATTTATGTTTTTGTACATTTATAATTTTATATAAACTAATATACACAGTTTAACAAATTGGAGACATTAACAGTCATTAATCGCTTGAGAAATCCTTGCTAATTAGTTTTTCAAACTTTTACCTAACTACGGATTAATTTTAAAACGTACAATGCATTATGACTTACATTATATTATGAGTCATTGGCCTAGTAGTTCGCGCGATCAACTGCTAATAGTAATGTATCCGCTTTAAATCTGGAAAAACTAACATTTTTATGAGCATCTCAGTACTTCGGGGACCACGTAAACCTTACTGCCTCCCTAGTTTAGAATTTAAACAACCCTAGAAACCCTTCTTAAGAGAGACATAAATCTAACACAACTGTTATGCAGAACAAGAAAAAAATACTTTTTAGTTTTCGGTATAACGGAGGTATGTTAAAATTAACAACATCAAAAACTAAATCTTAACGGCTTCTGTAAAATACTCAATTTAACCATTAGATACAAACAAGTGAGATTGCTGAATAAAAGCTTTTGTAAGTAAATTTTCAATACCTTCAAAGAAAGACTTAACCTTTTCAATGCGAAAACTTTCTTGTATAGTCAGTAGTTCGCTTTCAAGTGCCTTAATAAATGTTAATAAATTATTGCATGTTGTACCTATTTCAAGTCTCAATTACTGAAACGCCATTGTTTGAAAAACTTCTTCTTTTATGTCTGATAATGTAATCGATTTTTAGAGTTTCCGAGACAATTGTCTCTTGTATTACAAATAAAATTTCCAGTATTAATATTAAATTTAAAAATGCCATAAACAAGAGCAGAACAAGTTTGGTAACTTCGAAATAAAAATGGAAAAGTTTAATTGTTATATAATAAACAATAATACAATCTGTAATACAAATGCAAATAATAAGACAATCATAAACAACACAATATCCACCACAGGCTACCGCTAACTTTTTTTTGTAATTTTCAGATAAAACGTAAATATAAATTTTATTTCTCAAATGTCCATAAAGCAGAAGAAATTCTTATTGAAGCTTTCTTTCACCTTTTCACAGCTTTCGCGCAAAATTACTCATTAGTTGGTTATTTTCTTAAATTCAAAAACTTACTTACTCCGATTGATATCGACGTAAAAGTAAGCTAAAACAGGAAAATTACAAAAATATAGAGAAAAGCTCAAATAAGAAGATATATTTTATTTCAAGAATTACATCAGTTAATATCGTCAAATTATTGTGCTTAAGGATAGGTAGCATTTTATTAGAAAATAAATCTCTTAAAATCTACTCTTCCATCATATATTTTATATAAATTATTAAAACGCATTAGATGCAAAGAGCTATTTTGTATTTTTATCTAGTTTCTAAAAACAGTTTCATATAACCACCTACCGATTTCGAAAAAATAAAAAACTTCTCTCAAGCTCTACTTTTATTAATAATTGATTTCGACCCATAAATCATCGTCAATGCCTACCGCAGTAACAATAAACAATTGCAAGTAAAAGATTAACTAAACTTAAACATAATTAGTGAATTGTATTATTTAATTTGTCGTATTATTTTGTCATCTTGTCAGATTTTAATTTGACTGGGTATATTACTATATATAGATTATACTCCGATACAATTCGGCGCCGCCGACTCGGCACTAGGCAACTTAACGACAGAACAACTTAACGAACTTAAATTATAAATATTTTTGTTTTTTAAACTTTATCGAACAAAATTGCTAATGATCTTAAATAAAAACCAAATAGTCGTTATCGCCTTCGTTTCAATCCTGACCTAAATTAATAAATTACCTAAAAACTTTGACCATTTTTTGAATGGTTTAAAAATAATTACAAAGGATGAGCAAACAGGTGCAAAGCTGGGAAGCTTTTATTTTCAATCGAGTTGTGAAATCTCTACAATAGAACTTTAAACGATGATAATCACACCGAATTGACCACCAACAATATGGAAGTTAATCGAAGTCTTATAAAAGTGCAAATGGGACTTGATTTATTTTATGAACAACTCATGGCAGGCAATGACCCTTCGAAAACATTTAAAAATACAGGAATTTTAAATTTCGTCACAAATTACGAAAATAGAAATATAATTTGATTTTTACTCGGTATAAACATCAAATGAAGCAATAAATAAAAATTAAGCCATGTATTGTAATTAAGTTTTGGAGTTTATCTTACCGAAGTTTATATAACCGAAAATGGGCGAACTACAGAAAAATAGCAGTCTCAAAAAAAAGTAAAAGGAGGCGATGAAAAACATGGTATAAGAGGAATAAAGTTTTAAAAATATCTATTAAAAAACCGCGGCGCCGAATTAGCCGGTTGCAAGTTAGTTTCACGCCAAGTCGGAAGGCGGCGCCCAGTTGCCTTAACGCCGAGTTAGCTGTCACGGAGTTAGGTCGGCGCTAATTGGTAATACAACTTATTCGCACATTTAGGCGACGTTTCTGTGTTTATCTGTCGCAATTTTATCATAAAAATCGAAGTGGAATGTAAAAAACTGCAGATGAAGTTTTGTTTCACCATTCACCAACTTCAGTTTTGTAAAATTCAAGATTACTGAGTATTATAAAAAAATGCAAATGAATGTTTAAAATGTAGAAAATTATGTTAAAATTTCCGTACAGACGTTTCGCACATTACAACATTCCAAAAACCAAATACAAAAAGATTCAAAAGTAATTTGAAGTAGTAAAGCACCGGAAGGCAGTTATGAAATGCTACACAATAGCATTAGTGCAAGTATTTTCGTAATTTAAGAACAATTAACTTTAGCATTTTAATTAATTTACAAAATTTATTTGAAAAATTAATTAAATCGGCGCTTAAAATAATGTAACCTATTGTTCTTGAATTATTTTCGACTTAGAAATTACGTACTTTCGGTTTTTTTTAACAACGTAACCGTAATTTCGTGCTAAATTCCAATCTTTAAAAGTACTTCTACGTTTTCTTTTCATGAAAATAAAATCCTCTTTAGGCTTTGATTTTTTTATTTGAACAGCGGATATTTTTTATATTGTGTTCAAAACAAACCATTCAGGTTAAAGTTAACATAACATTTATTTTCATTTTACTTTCAAATTAATATTGAGGTTTAAACTGTTATTATACAAGTGAAATCGTTCCAAAATACCCACCTATTGGTATTAATACCGATATGTATATATATATTATTTAAAATAATATTTTTTACTTACGAATACTTAACAATAATTATGTTTCATGTGCAACAATCGCGATCTAAATAATTGTGCTAGAAACCTAAAAACGTAATCGGGCGTAATTAACAATTTTGGAAAAATGGCTTTTCAGCATTTTAGTTAGATTGTTTTTCTCTTATTTACTTAGGTTTCCTATAGAAATGCTGCTCGTTACTGCATTTAATTAAAATCTTTAGTTAATAAAACCGGTTGATATCTTTTATTACTGGTCATTTTTCTCATTTCGAACCCAACTTGGAACAATTCAGTCCAGGAAACAAAATAAAATTTTATTGCAGAAACGAAAATTTAATATAAAAATTAATTATTAAAAATACAAATGTGATTTCTTCAAGAGATCTTGGTTAGAAATGTTTAACCTTAATTTGGCCTAATTTCTGTTCTTGCAAATTTCAAGTCGCAGTTCCAATTTTATTGAATTCTTATTGCAGACCTGTAACTTACTCATCAGATAAAGTGTATTGGATTTGTTACTCACTAATTATATGTGAAAGATTAAAGAATTAGAAAGTTATTATTTTCACTTTTATGTATCGGAATGTTGTCCAGTTTCAATGACAGTAACTGTTATTTATGAGTGATATATTACTCTTAATTTTCTATTAAGTACTCCTGATTTCTAACTTAACCCGTTCCTAACGGCAAATCTTCCCTATATATATCAAGGTTTTCAAGACGAATAGTGGAATATTTTCAAATCAAATGGTATTTTCCACTCATGTCTAAATACTTTGAAAACGACTTGATTCTGCAAAATATTTCAATTTTTTCGTTTTTATATTTTTATATCAATAAATAATTTATATTTTCTCTTATCTAATATTTCAGGTGCGTATTCCCTACAGGTGCGTTGTTTGGAAAATGGACGATTCTACCGAGATCCGGATCGATCTGATCACAAACATACAAAAGAACAAGACTGCTCAAAATATTTCTTATGTTTAGAAGGAGAAGTTTTTGAATTTCGTTGTTCCTCTGGTCTATATTTCGATGTCAATCGGCAAATATGTGACACCAAATACAACGTACGAGATTGCAATACTACATCAGGTACATATTTACCTTTGCGTTAAAAAATTTCTTATAATAATGAAAGTGGAATGTTTATAAGTATTATGCCACCAATATACTTAAGAGCATTACATTCCTGTGCTTGAGGTTAGCGATCTTAGAATGATTAGCACTTGGGGGCTTCCCCGAGTAGAACAATGAAATCAAACTAAGTTAATAAATTACTTCAGTAATTTGACAAAATTTGTAAATAATAATTAATTTTGTAATACATTTTTTATCTTTTCTCTTTCTTTCCTCGACAATTTCAAAAATATTGTTGCATATTTTTAGAGCGGTGTATATAAATCCGTATTCTACTTATTATATAACGGATATTAACTAATATTCAAAATTCCAATATTTTTTGTCGTTAATTTAATTAATGTTTGACAATGGCAAAATTATTTTTACAATATCAATTGACGCGAGTGTGGCTGCTTAAAAGCAAAATTTAATTTAACAACAAAGGATTTACATTTCTGTGATTAGTTTTTTTTTAAATGTGAATTATTTGATTGTAAACTTTTTAGAATGTTACCAGTACAAAAATCAATATTGTTTTTTAATAATCTCAGTTACATAACTACATGAAATTAATACAATATTAAAAGTAATAACATTGGCTTACGAAAAACAAATGATTTCTTGAAATTCGCGATCATGTGTTCAAAATTAATCTGCGCCATTTGTAGATATTTTCATAAAAACAATTGAACACGAGAATAATAATTCGACTTTTCTATCCCCAAACCGCAGAATCAACCCCTCTGTTGATTCTTGTGATTTAAGAAATTGAAGGGAAATAACTGAAGGAATTGTCCAGGAACTGCAAAAATTGGAAACAATAAAAGGGAATAGTGTAAAAGATTTTGGTCTGCAGATAACCTCTAGGGATGGAGTACAGAAATCTATTTCTTTTTCTCCGGGGGGGGGGGGGGTTATTTCTAGAAAATAAAAAAAATATTAAAAAAATATAATATTCTGGTTTAGAGGGGGCCATGGCTTCTATGACCGCCCTTGGCTTACACCGGAATTATTTATTTTAAATAAAAAATAATGATTAACAAATTAAAAGCAAGGCCCACGGCTTCATTAGGACTAGATAATTTCAAAACTAATTAATTAAATTAATCTTAAATTTCATTATGCATAATTAATGCAATAAAATTGATTGATATACTCGTATGTAATCTAATTATAGTAAAGTGTAATTTGCAAATTTAAAAATTAAAATTAAGAGTAGTAATTAAATATAAATCAATGATACATAAATTGTAAGTAATAAATTGTAAAACAATAATAACTAAATAAATCAAATTTCATCTTTTCAAATGGGTAAAGCTATCCGGCATCATGCGCAACAGAGAAATATTGGTATTGCAAAAAAGTGGCAAAAACTCGAAAACCAAAACCATTGGTGAAAACCGGAAGAATATTTTTATTTTTATATGTCCATAACAAAATTAATGCAGAAGTTCTTCAGGTATCTTTAAAAATTTGCAAAGAAAACTCTTGTTCATATTTGCCCCCTGCACTTTAAAAATGAAAAGAATGCTGCGTCAGATCCTAAACCGTAGAATGAAATTGTACAATTCTTCAATTGTTAATAATGATTTCGCTGAATTACTAAAGAATGCTAAGTTTTCAGAGACAATCTATCCAATATACACGCACGCTAGTTCACAGTGCCATGAAGTAAATCAGCAGCAATGCAAAGATGGGACTTGTTTGCCGCAAAATTACTTTTGTGATGGATCAATCGATTGCGTAGATGGCAGTGATGAAAAATATTGCGACTCAATTAACGACTTACATGCTGCAACTCCCTGCAACACGACTACTTGCCACCTTCCAAACTGTTTTTGTTCCGAGGATGGTAAGTGAATATTCCAACTTAATGTACGTAACTAATGTTGAGAAATTAGGTATTCCTCGTAAGGAAACTTAAGCTAACAAGGACGTAATAATTTTCGCTAATAAAACATTTTTCTGATTCAAAGCAAATATTGCCTTAAGTTTGGATCAACTAAAACCCAACACAAATTAGCAAACTTCTCTTGCTATGCATTAAATTATTATGATATTTTATTGTGCATATTATTAAATTCGATACTTAATTATTAACATAGTACCAGTCATTTATTAATAATGAAGTCTTCTTTGATCCATTACTCGTAAAATTTTAAGAATGCTTTGATGCTAGCTTTTGAATAAAATTTATGATCACAAATAAGTTTCGCGTAACACGTGAAAAAAGCTGAAAAATATAAATCACATTTTAAACAACGTGCGACTTACGTGGGTATATTTATATGAATTTGAATACCTAATACGAAAAAAGTACTGAAATAGAATAAATCACACAATTATACTGCGATCTCGTAATATTTTGGAAGTTTCCGCCAAACGCACAGCATTGACTTGATAGAACAAAATTCCATTATAATATACTTTTTGGGAAATTTGAACTTTTCCCAAAAAATATATAATTGAATTAGTAATTGAGATGGATGAAAATAGTTAGGGATTTAATATAAGATAAAATGCTTTAATATTATTTTTCAATAACAGGAACCTTCATTCCGGGCAGATTGGATCCAACGGAAGTGCCCCAAATGATCATTCTCACTTTTGACGATGCCATAAATTTCAATAACTGGGACCTTTACTCTAAAAAATTATTTACTCCTAATCGCAGAAATCCAAATGGATGTCCAATTAAAGGCACATTTTTTGTAAGTCATCCGCAAAATAATTACCATTTAACCCAAAGATTATGGAACGATGGACATGAAATTGCAGTTCACTCGGTAACGTAAGTCTGAAAAAAATTAAATTTTTCACGATCACACTTTTATCGTAATTTTTTAGTCACAGAGGGCCCGAAGGATGGTGGAGTCACAATGCAACAATTGAGGAATGGTTTGACGAAATGATTGGGCAAGCAAATATAATTAACAAATTCGCCAAAGTTCGGATGGAAGATATCAACGGTCTTCGAGTACCTTTCTTAAGAGTTGGATGGAATAAGCAATTTTTAATGATGAAAGAATTTGGATTTTCTTATGATAGTTCGATTGTTGCTCCATTCTCCGATCCACCGTTATGGCCATATACTTTAGATCACAAAATACCACACGAGTGCATGGGTAAAAATTATTATAATTTTAGTCAATAACATCCGAGTATAAATTTTTTTAATTTTAGGCGGTGCACAAAACTGTCCTACACGCTCTTATCCAGGAATTTGGGAAATGGTTTTAAACCAATTAATCGCTGATAAGTATACCTGTGCAATGGTAGATTCATGTCCAACCACATTTTCAAGTGAAGACACCTACAGATTGCTGATGTATAACTTTAAGAGGCACTATTTTTCTAACCGAGCACCTTTCGGATTATATTTTCATTCAGGATGGTTTAAAAATAAAGAGTACTTATCGGCATTTCAGGTATTTCAACCACACAAAACTTGGAATTCAAATACTTAAAATACAAATTTACAGAAATTTCTAGAAGAAATGTTGCAATATCCTAACGTATGGTTTGTGACAAACTGGGAAGCTATTCAATGGTTGAAACAACCAACACCGATTAGAAACATAAAAGATTTTGAACCTTGGGATTGTGAAAAATACTTGGATTCATCTGAAGAAGTCTGCGCATCTCCAAATATTTGTAAATTATACAATCAATATTTACAACAAGAATTAAACTTTTACACATGCACAACGTGTCCTCAAATGTATCCAGAATTTCGTAACGAATTTGGAAGAAATTAAACCATGATGCTGTTTTTAATGTTTTTTAATTTTAGCAAAAATTTATTATTTATAAGTAAACATTCACAACAATCAAACCTTTGTAGATATTAAATGAATTACTTTAATTTATAAAATACAAAATTTAATTGTTAAAAAAAACCTGAAGTTCGAAAGTCCTATCTACATTATTTATGTACAAACACCAAACATATTCGAACTTAATCCTGACTAATGAACGGATTTTGAATAGCTTCCATACCATCGACAGGACATATTAAGACTACACTCGTACCTCGACACACTACCAAACCAAGTGGTCTAGTATCTTCTACCAATTTATAGTGATCGTCAGGATCCCGTAAAAACTCGGTCGTGTTATCCAATACAAGATTCAGTAGCGGATCATACCCTTTCAAAACGCCAGATGCTTCGCGTCCCCCAGCAAACTTAACACGTATGCTCTTCTCTAAGTATTTTGAAAGATCCAAAATCGACTCTTTACGCTTCTTTTCCTTCTGATCATTTGCTGCTTGATTTTGCTAAATAAAAAAATTTTACTAGTGCAATTAATTTTCAAAACGATAAGTTTACCTTTGCTTTATCTCCGGACGAAGCCATATTTCACGATGTTTTTATCAATATTGTACACGAAATGCAAGTTAAAAGTAAAAACAAAACGAAAACCGGTCGTTTCACGATTTTAGTGAGGTTAAATTGCTTATGATTTTATTTTGGTGCCCTCTAGTGTAAAACTTTTGAAAATGCAGAATACATAAGATCATTATAACCTATAAATTTGTTGTCAAATTTTTTTCAAATAGTTGTAGACTTACTTTAGTAAGTTGAAATATTTGTATTTTTAGTAAAATTTTAATTTAATAAAATGGTTGTGTGTAAGTTCTTTTTACAAGGAAATTGCCGTTATGGGGAGAATTGTAGATTTCAACATCAAATCAACGGTGAGTTTTGATCCGATTTATAATGTTAGTCGTGTACCTACATTTAATTTCAGATTCTGGTTTTCAACAAAACTATACGTCCATATTGAGGCAACAAAATTTTACTGGAAATACAAATACGGGGAACACAGGTGGTGGTACAAAAAATGTAGACTTAAATATGTTAATTCAGTCTGTTACCACTGATATGTTAAGTGCCGAGAAAGGTGGTCAGTGGTTGCTGTCGTCGTATGCACCTTTCAAAGAAAAAGCAAACTTTCAGGGATTCGAAGACAGAAGCTTTGAGGAAGTGCGCTACGGTTACTACACAGCACGAAATACAGGAAATTTAGATCAATTTGTAAGTAATTAATTACTTTGGTTAAGAAAAATCCTTCCTGGTTCATATATTCCTCTAAAGTATACTTCAGTATTCCTTTGTTAATTTGCATATATAAATAATTATAATAAACAAATTTGCATTTGAGTTTCATGGAACTCCTTGCATAGGAATTTACAATTGAATTACACTATGCTATTATAAGTATGTTTCCTTACTTTGATGCAGAATTATAAAAGAATCCAATACAAATCTAATTTTCTTCAATTTTAGCTACAACAATTGCAAATAGCACAACAACAAGCTGCCTCCATTATTAGATCGTTACAGAACCCATCGCAGGAAGCAATTGCGACCATTAGTAACATTTATAATTCAATTCCTGCTTCATCAAACTCATTCGGTGCTAAAGGTTCTAATAGCATTTTTGGTCAAACGAATCAACAGAATCAAGGATTGTTTGTTCAAAATCAACAACAAGCAAATCAAACTTCCCCTATAAAAAGCGCTAATAGCATGTTTGGTCAAGCAAATCATCAAAATCAAGGATTATTTGCACAAAACCAACAAACTGCAAATGCAACTTCTTCAATTTTTGGAGGTAACGGTGGAGCGCCTTCAAAGATATTTAGTGGTGGAGTTCAGCAAAATTCCATATTTGGTGGTGGTGTTGGGGTACAAGCCGGAAACGTAGTCCAACCTCCTTTTGGAAATGTTCAACAAAACAATGCATTTGCACAACCATTACCAGCACAAAACCAACCAAGTAACTTCTCATTTTTGGGATCTTATCAAGCTGCAAATCAAGCAAATGTGCCACCGGCGCCATTAAACCAATTTATACCACCTCAAGGTGCTTCATCTTTTCCCACTCCAACTCAAAATAACCCACCGTCAATTTTTGGTGCCCAGCCCAATACCCAGTCTTCTAGCGGAATTAATTTTAGTTTACAACCAACAACAGCTCCGATGGTACCAAGTGTTGCTCCACAAAATAATGTTCAAATGCAACCAAATAATCAGGCTTCCAGTCAAAATTTATTTATAAATAATTCGAAACCAACTAACAGTATATTTGCTAATCAAAATAAGCCTACTCCTGAAATAGAAGAAGACATTCGTACTTATTCAAAATTGGAAGATTTGAGTGAAAGTGATATTAAAAATTTTCAAAGTGCCGAATTTGAGTTCGGAAAAATTCCCGAAAAACCACCAACTAGGGAAATGTGTTTTTAAAATCTTATATATATTTTTTTAAATCATTTTAAATGTTACAGTGGTTGTCTCCAAAAATATGAACAGAAAAAGTTTTAATCCTGAAATATTTATTATTGTTACATTTATTTTTATGTAAATAGTACTTATTTTTATTCATAATATTCTTGCCTAGCTGATTTCTAATTGTATATTTTGTAAGAGCATTAAATTATTTTGTTACACATTTTAAAGTAGTAATTTTTGCTGATTTATTGTAATTGTATGTAAATTTTATGACTTAATAAAATAAGTCCATATTTTTATAATTAATAATTTATTTTTAAGGATCTTGCTTTAAATCCATCAATAGAATATTTTTACATTATATTAAATACTTGCGTGAACTGACCATAAAAATTCCTTCTTACCTAGTCATACAAATAGCTATTGTCTTAAATTTTGAAGATTTTATCATCGTCTGTGCTATGAACTTCGTTACTTTATATCAAGTTGCTTGGCTGTAATTATGGAATAAATTCAAGTATTTTACAAATTGCTAAATATTTCTTGTAAAGTTTTGACAGTGATAGGACATGACATATTCCGTCAAATAGTTCAATTTTGTTCGCACACAAGCCATCCAAAAATTTCATGTTTTTGTTATAAATTAATTGTGATTTATTGATACGCCACTGTTATTCTGCAGAAATGTGGGGGTTTTATTTTTCTACATGTGACGTAACCTTGACAAGACTTCGACGAACATCTGATTGTTGATTATTATTGCCACTTATTACACAATATTTGTACATAGAAACCTATATATTATTTTATATATACTTAAAGTGATCAGTTTATGTGATATTCATCGTGATTATAACTTAGTTAACGTTAAGATGGCTTCGTGGGCTAAAATCGAAAAACCAGCCCCAACAAGTTTTCAAGAAATAATGTCAGAAGAAATTGCAAGAGATTTTCAAAAGAAAGAAGACGAAAAAGCTTCAGAAAGTTTTGTTATCGATACGTCGTTGGTAGAACAAAGTGCCATCGCATCCTCATCGACAGAGGACGAACAAGCTCAATCAGATATGGCAATTGCTTTGTTACTGCAGAAGCAATACGATTTGGAATACAACCAATATATAAATCGTGTGGAAAATCAAATGAATGGAACGTCTAATGTTGGAATTTCACTTAAAAATTATAAAACTGAAGATTCTCAACCAGTAAACAGTGACGAGGAAGAGGAAGAAGACGATGAACACGGTGATTGGGATCGTTTTGATGAAGTTAACAGGAGGATCGATCAAATACCAGCACGTGGTTATATGAAGCAAGGCGGTAATATGGTAACCAAACATGACATAGTTTTAAATGGACAAAAAAATGTTTGCAAAATTATGAATTTTCCACCCGAATTTGAAACGGGAGATGGAGGTGCATTTGATTTTCAGTTGTCAAATCAAGTTTTCAATAAGTAAGTAAAGGATGTTTTTAAATAATTAATATTGATTTCATAATAATCTTTACCCAACAGGTTAAGAGCACATTCGAAAAATGAACAAAGTAAAAAGCAACACAAAATGATTGATAAAAAGGAAGATCAAGCAACTGCTGTGTTCGGTTTAGATGAACATACGAGGCTTATTCTCTACAAAATGATTAACAATCAAACAATAGAGAGAGTTAATGGCGTCATCAGTATTGGTAAAGAAGCTGTAGTTATACATGCCGACATGGCCGACTCGAAAGAATGCGTACTCAAGGTTTTCAAAACAACATTGGCCGAATTTAAAAATCGAGAACAGTACATCAAGAATGATCATCGTTTTAAAGGCAAAGTTGGTAACCAACGTCTTCGTAAAATCATAGACATATGGGCAACGAAAGAGACTCACAATCTTCAGAGGCTTGCTAAAGCAAAAATTCCATGTCCAGAAGTTGTCGCAGTAAAAAATCACGTTGTAGTTATGACTTTTATTGGTGAAAATAATATCCCAGCACCTAAATTGAAGCAAGCCAATTTAAGCAAAGCAGAATATATTTCAGCGTACGAACAAGTAAATTGAGAGGATTTCCGATTAATTGGTACTAACTATTACATTTTTTTAGGTTGTTAAATCAATGAAAGCACTTTATGAAATAGCTGATTTGGTTCATGCAGATTTATCCGAATACAATATACTGTGGTATAACAAATTGTGTTATTTTATTGATGTTGGACAATCGATAACATTGGATGGTATGGATGCATTTCATTTTTTGTTTAGAGATTGTACCAATATTTCACGAGTAAGTTTACCTTCTTTGTTTTATGCAGTCTTGTAATTGTACATCTTTAATTTCAGTTCTTTGAACACAAGGGTGTGCCAGAAGTATTAACAGCAGAAGAGTTATTTGAAAGTATTACTGGTTGCAGTTATAACGATAGAATTGCTTTGGATAAATTACAAACCGAATTCAAAATGAAGCCTCATCTTGTGGGTAAGCCGGGTGTGGAGCTACACGATTCATTTGAGAAATATTTGGAACAAATGCAAACGAAAACTTTAGATGAAAGTATAGAAGGTCTTACATTGGTAGATCCAGTTGGTAGCAATAATTGACTAACTTATCAATAAAATTTTATATTCAATGGAATAATGATGGTAGAAATTGGGTCATAAATTTTCAGCAAAGCATGTTTTTACTGTTTGTATAACAAATTGTTAAATTTATTATACGAATTAATGTTTTTCTTTATTTTATCTGTTTTTATTTATGTTTTATTTGTTTAACATTCTAATAAAAACTTACGACTATTGTTTGTAATTTAATAAAAACGTGATCGAGGTTTTGGATTAGAAGTAATTTCAGAAATTACTTTTTTGTTCTAATTAAATGTTTTAATTTCTATCAACTAAATATATTGGAATTTTTTATAATTTTATAGTGCTAAATTAATGAGATTTCTCATTAGTTGCCGTTGTCTAAACTCTAAAGCTTGGCCTAACCTTGCAATTATTTGCATGATTTAGTAAAAATACACAAAAAAGTTGCCACCAAACCCAGGATTTAACGTAGGAACAAAGTCATTACCAAGGACAACAACTGATAATTTATTTGAGACAATACACGAAAAATAACAAGCAAAATAAATGCATAAATTTTAACAAAATTTAAATTTTACACAATACAGAAACAAAAATATTTTTTATAATCCTAATTTTAATAATCATGTATGTACATATTTATAACCAATTAAAATCAAATTAACAATAATTAATTAATGTAAAATCTTTTTTTTTCAAGATAATCATGTACATTATTTTATTCTAAAAATAGAGCCAATAAATACTGCCAAACATCACGTTACGAGATTATTCGAAATAAAAATTAAACATAAACTGGCACTATTTTTACTACAAATAGTGAATAATTTAAGACGTTGCAACTCCAAGAGCTATGCCAGCAATAAAGGAAATAGTGAAAATGTGAACATCTTTCACTCTATAATCAGGTTTACCAGCCACGGACGAATACCACCCTGTGGCTTTATTTTTCCCTTTCTTTGCCAACTCTTCGGCTTTATCCACCTTTTTATCGACAAAACGCTCCACCTAACAAATACAATAACACATAAATCTAATTTTATTTTATTTCAAAAAAAAATATCAAAATAAAATAAGCTATGTACAAATCAGGATAGGTTCATTGGTTAAATCAATTTTGTACATTAGTGGGAAGCGAGACCTAAGAAAAATCCACCAAGAAAGCCGCCGCTAAACGAACTGTTAGAACGTGAAAATACAGACACCTAAAATAATGTGGAATAAATTAAATTCTACTTAAAAGTTTTTAAATTAAACGACATTTTAGCAAAAATAAAATCAATATGTTCATGCCTTACCTTATTCATAAAGCCTGGTTCTTTTCCAGTAATCTTTTCCTCTACACGATCGGTCACTTTATCGATACCTTTGGATACTTTGTTCCAATTTATTTTTATGTAACCCAATTCATTTGCAAATTCAAGTAAGATTATTCCGCCACCCACTGCAAAAGCAGCAACTTTTCCAACCTTCATTGCCAAAAAACCAGTTAGCCTAATGCAACATAAAAAATTAAAATGTTAAAATAAAGACCACATTTCAAAATTTTTACCATCCCGTTGTGGCTCCCATAATGATTTGCTTCGACGCAGAGGTCTTGCTGATATCACGAAAAATCTTCTCGATGGTTTCAATAGGTTCATCCTCGTCTAAATTAACTGCTTCATTACTTGTACTTGGTTTTACGTCCTTTATAATCGGCATTTTTTCGATATTATTGAAAGATGAAGGAAACACAATAATTTGTTCGGAGTGTAAAATTCAACGTAAATTTACCCTGAGTTGTTTCACAATTTAAAAATATGAATTATTGCAGAAATTATTTTTACTTTATGCGTATCATTTATAAAATTCGACAAAAATAATAATCACAGTTCAATTGACGTTTGACGTATGCAGGCTGGTTAACCGCACCAAACATCACTATAAATAAAATAAAGCAGGGGCGGCTCTCTAGTCAAGGGCTGATCCAGCCAAAATTCATGGTTGAAATCTTCCAAAGAAATATTTTTCAAATTTGTTCGAGTACAATTTTGTGCATATCATCGATTTTGGTTTGTTTTTTAAATAATAGAGAAAAGCACTCCCAATAAGCTTCCTTTCCACCTACTTCTCATGGTCCGGAATTTTGCATTGCGGATGCCTTGAATGATAGCTTATTTATTTATGTTACATAAAAGAAAATTGAACCAATAAAAAAAAATGTTTAATGTAGACTTTTGCCCGAAATAGGCTCCCGTACAATCACTCCTATCCTTAGTGCGTGCCTGTTTATTGTAACCGTGTCAGAAGTTAGGTTATTGTACAGTATTTTTTGAATTAGAGGTGGAATGAAAGACCTTTAATATGAATAAATTAGAACTAACATTTGCCATATTAAAGCCTCATATTATAAAAAACCCAATAGTTTTGAATAAGATTCGAGAAATCATTTTAAATGCGGATTTTAAAATAGTTAAATCGAAAAGACACAAATTTTCTTTACAAGATGCACAAAACTTTTATAGTGAACACAAAGAGAAATTTTTTTACAATCGATTGGTTACGTTTATGACCAGGTATGCTTTTATTGGAGAGAAATGTTCATTTGATTGAAACAATTTTGTGTTATAGTGGATCATCCGATTTGTATATTTTAGCTCGTAATAATGCAATTCACGAATGGAGGCGTTTAATGGGACCAACAAAGGTTTTCAAGACTCAATACGAACAACCTAACACAATTAGGGGTTTATACGGATTGTCTGATACTAGAAATGCAACGCATGGATCTGGTAATATAAATTGCCTTCTTTTTGTCTCGAATAAAAGGTTTACTTTTAATTTATTTTTAGATTCTGCTGAATCTGTAGAAAAAGAAATTGGTATTTTTTTTCCTGATTTTAATATAAAAAAATGGTACGAAGAAGAAGAAGAGAAATTCAGGAACAAATCGTTATTATTTTGTGAAAGCAAATTTGCACACAAAATTAAAAATTAATTTATCGAAATGTGATTTTTTCCTTTTACTGTAAATATGTAAGGCAGTTCTTATTGTGTTCATTAGGTTTAGGAACAAATTGCTCTCTTGTAGTGTCAAACAATGTTTTTTTTAATATGTAAAACTTTATTGAAAACAATAAATAAATAGAACAATAAATTAATTGTACCTTTAACAATACTATAATTTTTATGTACATAGTGCATCATTACTTTAAAATAAATATATTTGTGTATCACGACGGACAATAATTTAGGCATTACAATTAAATGTTATGCGTTAATTTTTACAAATACCTTAGGACGTTGAAAAACTTTAATACCTTCGTCTATTTTTTTGAGCTCCTCCTCAATGGCCATTTTTCTATTTCGCATGCGTAAGGTGTCGCTTCTTACAGGCATAGAATTGAGTTCTTGAATACGATCTGCGTAGCTTTGTCTTAAAACTTTCAGCGTTTCCTTTCGTTCTTCTTCAGGTAGCAGCACGTGACCTTCTGGGCAATCATTGTCCACCACAACCTCCGTCTTCTCCTTACGATCTTTCAAATACTTTGGTAGAGACCCGCGTGGATGAATACGCTGAGCTGTTTCGTGAGCCGAATCAAGTCGACCAGTTCGTTGTTTTATTGCCATAATATTTTCTTTAATATAATCGTGATGTTCCTCATTTAAATCTGCAAAAAACTGCTTAGTAATTTAAGTAATTGATTCCACAGCCGTTACTTACCTAAATTCTGCATATTTTCGTTCAAACTTTTATTATCATGTTCTTGTTCACCCTTGGTATCGTCTTTCTTTTTAGCATTAGATCTGATGGCTATGGCTTTGACTAAAGCAGGACTAGGATATTTTATAATTCCAGTTTCATACAGCTTCTTCATATCTTCGACACGTTCTGTTTGTACTCCTCGATTAGTGTGCTTCTCGAAGCATTTGACAGGAATATTCCCATGTTGACAGCTCCGCGCATCTCCTTTTCCTTTTTCAAATTCAATTTTTTGTTTAGACGCTTTAGCAGATTTAGAACCCTGTACACAACGCGAAAGTGATTGAGAATTTTGGATGGTATGACCTGATTTAGTCAAAGAATTTAACTGCGAATTCGTTTTATTTGGTTTATTTCTAAATCTATCTTCCCCACCTCCCGGATTTTGTAAAAGACCCTGCATGTGTTTAATGTGTTTGACATTTTCCTTAATAAAGTTTCTCTTGTAAACTGGTTCTAAAAAATCTATATTGTTAAATAATTTATAAAATGGTCTGTCAATGAACGGCGATTTGCTTACTTGGTTCTGGAAATACACCACGCAATGTTGTAGAATTCATTTTCTTTAACAAAATTTTAGCACGACATTAGCCTAAATAATTTATATTAAAAACTATTCAGGATAAATTAGCACGACAACAACAATTTCGTATTTTAAAAAATAATAAACTATGACCAACCTTATAAATAAATAATAACAACGATCATGTTCCGTTAAGTTGTATGGTAGTGTTCAATATTCACGTTTTTGTTACAAAAGTTGCCGGTGTTTAGGCGCTTTTCTCCTGTCTGCCTGTAGTCTGCTGCAAGACTATTTACAACTATTTATTACTTTTAACAATGGAATTGCCCATGTGCAGGCCAAAAGACGAATTGATTCGTCACTTCCCATAACTTCATAATTTTTCTAGGTTGGTAACTTAAAATGAACCAATCAGAATGTAATATTAAACAAAATGTTAAAATAATAGAATTTTAACTGTAAAGTGAAGAATACATACATATATAAGAAATTATTATTTAAAAGACAACGAAAAACATTAATTTACCGCTTTAGACAGAGTAGGATTAAGAATGTTTCAAAATGAAGAAAATTAAAATTGTCAATGTTATGCATATTATAAATTTTGTATTTTAATGGAAACAAAAAATAAATACTTGCAATTTACTATATTCAACTTTTTAAAAATATTAAACTCCCAAATTTACCCTTAATCTTTTGGGTAAATAGATGCTGCACTTGATTTAGTGGACGGAGCCTACAGGACTCAATTAGAAGTATCAGTTGAGCTACTCGAAGATCTAGTCTTTGTAGATCTGTAATTTTCGAGTTGGTGCCGCTCAGGGATGCTTTTAACGGCAAGAGCGGCTGGAAGATCCACTGCCTATGTCATGCTATGGGCGTGACAATACTTATGGAAATGGCCAATCGAATGCACACTCTTAGTTTATTAAGTCTTTCTTACGCGGATTTTTGAATGATCCTTAAAATTTAATGTCCCATATTTGGAGGAGATTTGATAAGGTACATTGTGAGGTTTGATACAGAAGACAATTTTTGATGAATTTGATATTATATTTATCTAATAAATAACACAAAAATATGTATGTTATGCTTTTATTTTTGATGTATCATGTCTCCCGATTTGTTATGTATCAAACCTCGCATAAGGTAAATTTTTACTTTAAAATCAAGTAGTAGAGTAGTAAAAAGGAAAAATGACTACTTTACTCTCCATTTCCCGAGAGTAAAGTGCGACTTGATTAAAAAGAATAAATTAAACATTGGCATATTATTGAAAATTTGCGTTCTTTAGACTGGACTGTACTGTAGGTGCTATACATTATAGAGGAAGTTGAAGAAAATAAAAATATAGGTTAATATTTATGCATCATATTAAGTTAAATAAAATATAACGTTATAATAATGCAATTTTAAGCATATATAAGTATTATTAAATAGAATACTATTGAGATTACTACATTTTATCCCATTGAGTAATATAATCACTAACAAGGCTTTTATACACACAGCCTTTAGTATGGATTTCCAAAACAAGCCCAAAGGTTATCCAACAAAGATAAACGTGAAGTGGTAAGAGATTTACCACCTTCAGTTGAACCAACAGATTGCCTAAATTAAAATGATTAAAATATGTAAAAACAAATTTAAGCCTCACTTACATCTGTTGGTTCATAGCAGGAAATGGCAAATGTTTATCAATGTTTTTCTTTAAGTTATGCACAGAATAGCGGTTGTACAATCCCCAAATTGCGTTCATCATTTTGCTGTTGTATTGCATTGGGTTTAGTTCCGTATTAACTAAAAAGTGATTATGAGTAATTTAATTTAAAAATCTAGATTGGACAAACCATTTCGCTCGAAATGGTGCTCTTGCTCTTCCATTGGCTTTTTTTCATTTTGCCGAATTTTAATTGCAAGATACGCACCATGACAAACTGTTGACATTTTGTACAGCTGTTGGCCACTATCTGTAATCAATGATACAAAGTTATAAATTCGTTCCTAAAAATTGAATTTTTAAGCTAAATATTTTTAAATTTATTTAGCTCTGCCAAAAATTACAAAATATATCTAACGCTATTCTATGAGACATACAGGGTGCCCACACAAGTAATGTACACCTCTGAGGTTTAATTTACAAGAATCATTTTTACTAAAGTTGTCTAAATTCAAACTCTTCCACTTAGCCCTCTTTAAAGCAATTTTTTTAAATTCTACCTTCAAATGGCCGTAGCACAGAAACTATGGATTTTAGTTATCTACGAGGTAGATTCTAACCCGTTATTGTTGAAAATCAACGGTTTTAGGTGAAATACAAGCTATATACTTTATTCTATTTATAAAATGTTCAGAAACACAGTTTTACTTACAATAAATCAAATTTGTCAAGAGTTTGTTGAAGTTTTCGGAATCAAGTTGACAAAAGTGGCCCAAAAATGCCAAAGTCATGTGCGCGATATGCATACAGGTTTGATGAAGTTGTTCACACATTAATTAGATCACGCAATTGGTATAGAGAATTTGTAGAAAAGAAAGTACTATATAATACAAGGCTCAAAATTGAACTGTTCTAAATAATACAATAAAAGTAAAAATGATAAAATTGGAGATAAATTTATTAATGTAAATAATTATTGCATATTGTAACAGAACTATGGCTATAAAAAAAGCTGAAGAAGGATAGAAGTATTATTTAATCAATTTTGAAAGGTCGAAGATTAAAAGTTATCTCTACAGCCTGAATACTGAGACTTAATTTCATTTTATAAACAGAATAATATTAATATTTTAGCATGCACATTATTTTTAATGCTGCAAATTTTTATATTATTTGTAATGAAATTCCATCGACTTCTCCAAAAATTTGAGCTCGTAGCGCAGTAAAAAAGAAATGAAAGATATTTATTTGCACAATAAAAATAATTTTCAATACTATAAAACGAGGAGCACCGCAGGGTCCTGAAACGATTTTTTTTGTAAATTTCATAGCTTAACGTGTTTACAGAGCGATAAGCTATCACACCATGAGGTGATTTCAGACTGCAGGTCTTCTCACAAATTAAAAATTTCGTAATTATTAAGAAATCTATCAATTTTATTTTATAATGATTGAAAATATGATAATCAGTGGCGTACTATCGAAAAATAAGTTGGTCTTGAAATGCTTGTTATTTGTCCAATAAAGCTCCGCAGGCGATTTTTTTGATAACTTTTAACATAAAAATTTTAAAACAACTCATAATGTCATAATTATGTCAGTGGCGTTGTCAAACATGTTGGATTGAATAACTATTCCGTATTGACCAGTCACTAGCCAGGTACCTACTTCTGCAGGGAAATAAAATTTTCAGTATCAGATTCAAACTACAACAGCTAGTCTATCTAGTTTGCGTGATATAGCCTACATACAGAGCTGTAAAGATCACTCGGTGAAAGTAATTCAATTACCTATAAATTATCCATAAGTACTATAATATCGATTACTCATTTTTGTGAGTTTTCACAAAAATCAGAATTATTTGTAGCTAAAGTATACATTTTGTGACTCGCCTGTAAATCCCAGGGACTCGTCAGGAAAGTCAAACATTCGCTTCTAATAAAAAGTTATTTTAATGAAGTCAGTAAAAAAAATTAGTAAATAAATATGTTATTGCGAAAGAAGTATAATTTTAACCCAAAACCGTAAAATAAAATATTTATGTATGTTGTTGTCAAATAATTATTTTTAAATTATATATATTTATCTTTTATAATAGATTTTTTTTATTTTGTTTGGAGATACCCTAAGACCGCACCTTTGCTACCAAAGTTCTATCCCTAACGATGAGCCGGCCATGCTTGTTGTAGTGAAGTTTCCTCGATTTTTGCATGGCCAGTTCACCCTTGTTGTATAGGTTATCGTATTATCGAATATTTATGATATCACCATACAAATTTATTTAGTTGGTTTGATATTAACAAAAAAAATTACTTTTGAATGTTTTGCTGTATGAAATATCCATTACTTGAATTATTGAATTATAGAAGAGAAATTTCGAACTTATTTTTTTAAAGTGGGGGAGGAGGCCAATATTTGTTTTCGATTACTTTTAGCTCCTCGGCTATAAAAGTACTCAAGATTCTCCATTTAGTGTCCCCGCCTTGCAGTTTATTAATATTTTATACACTTTTTATTTGATTATTGTTATTTGTTTTTTGATAGTAATAGATAAAAATATTATAAATTGAGAATTACCACAAAGACACCTAAAGTTTACGTGGTAATAAAATTTGTTCAATTTGGTTAAAAATTGAACGAAGTATGATTTTTTAAGAGAGTTACTATCCCTCGATTTTGTAAAAATCAAATTTCAACGCGCATTTTTTGTAAAAATATGTTTAAAAGGTAAAATGTCCTACAAACAAATAATAAATAAGAACTTGAAAGATAATAGTAATTTAATTTTCAGTAATTTTGCTAATAATTTATTCCTTCAAGGTACAAATTGGCCACGTTATGGTTATTTGTTAAAAACACGCAATTTTGCGAAAACCGAAATTATAAACCGAAAAGCCAAAATTTTTATTAATTTTATTATTTTAAATATTTTTTTATATTATTATATATTTATTTATTTTTATTTTATTATTTTATATATGGAATGTTATAATAATAATTAATTTTATTTAATAAAAAATTTGACAAAAAAATCGGCAATTAATTTGCACATTATTTTTAAGATATATTATTTGTAAAATACTTATATACCAAATTCCAAAACTTTTCTAAATGCATCGAAATTTTTCAAAAATACTCTCGGGATCACATATAGCTATGATAGAGCACTATAAAAAAATATATACCTAATCTTTTTCCTGGAGGTACGTAGAAACATTTTGCATTTCTTTAAATATATTGCGATATTTTTGTCCTAATGTAACCAAAATCCAAATAACTTTCCATAATATGTTGATGTTTATACAAATATAGATTTTAATGTTTTGGGGAGATATACTTTGTGCTTCAGATTTCAATATCGATTTATTATATTAGTTGAGGAAATATTAATTTTTAAAATTATTTTTTATAATTATTTTTTAGCCGATTGAATCCGTAATTACGTAATCATGCAGACCGCTGGGCCTATGTTCCATAATTTGCTTTGGCTGAAATATATTGTTGTTAATTTTAAAATGAGAAGGCTTGTATTTTAGTTCACTTTAAAAAAAGTTCGGACGCTACTTAGCGGCAATTTATGATTTCGAAAAAGTAATCTTATTTATAAATAGTTTTTCGTGAGATTTATAATATGGTGAAAATGCAGCTACATAATTTTAAAAATTCAAAAATTTGTATCTCCGAAAATAATGATTAATCAATATTGGAATTTGGAGGGTACATAGAGAAAGTATTCTGCCAAAACATATTATATCTTTAGAAGAAGAAACAGTTGATTTTTTGAAAAAAAAAATTTTTAATTTTTTTCGGAAAAATTTCAATATTTTTGATCAATTTTTGAAATTTGATTTTTACAAAAAGGCGAAAAGTAATTAATATTTCTTTAAAATATCGTATCCCAATCAATAACATTTCGTATCAAGTCTTTGGTATATTTGAACTGCTAATTTTCAATTAACAATATTTTTGGCTGGATTTTAACAAAATTTTGATAATATGCATGTGACTTACCTTCTTATCAGTGTAACTTATAAGTTATCACTATCAAAAAACAATAAAGCCGACGGACGCGACGACGGTTGAGATCATGGAAATTTTAGTATATTGCTCCGCATTTCACCTAAATGCCTGGACTATATTAGGACTTAGGAATTAGGACTATAAGTAAAAATTTAAATACAGAATAAAATTTTTTTTTGAGTAATGGAGATTGGGCATAACATTAGTTGTCTACAAGCGAAGGGAATGGGGGTTAACCCCACGATTCTTCAAAAACTAAAATACAGATGTTAAATGCATTAAGGGGTTATACGCTGTCAGGATGCCTAAAAAAAGCGATTTTTCAAGAATTTTTCCTGGAAAGGCATATCAATTTATTTACGTAAAAATTTATACACATATTGTGGTAACTATTAACTTTATTGTGATATTTTTTATTTGTAAAAATAATGATTATTAAAGCCACTATAGCCGCTCTCCGAAAGCTCTCCTAAAAAAAAGGGTCTTGCGCTGATCAAGATATCTCTGGATTGGATCATCCAAAATGAGAAATCAAAAATGTTTTCGTTAATATAAGGTTTTATCTAGAGGTTAATCAAAGAATAAGCGATACATTAATTTTTAACAGAATGGCGGCGTTTCAAAAAAAAAAAATTGATTTTTGAAAAAATTTTGGCCTTAAATTGTTAATAAAATGGAAATTATTTATCTGCGAGAAATATCCTTCGATCAACCTCAAAAAAAAATATTTATTGAGCTCGTGTACAAATTTGAGACTGATCGGTTCAGATGTTTCCGAGAAATCTTGCTCACCGACTTTAAAATGTAGTTTTGAGTAAAACTGTTTCAAAGTTTTCAAAAAAAAATTTGAAAACCCTGACTGCGTATAACCCCTTAAATTGCTTAAAAAATTAAAATATACTTTCTACCCCCTTTGGCTGAATCTGCCCTAGGAACCAATAAGGGACATAGACTTGAAGTTTTTTAGTTGACCTAAAAAGTTAACTGAAGTGTTTAAAAACTTAATCACTAAAAATTGAGACAACCTTACCCGGTCTTCCCTACGATTCAAACTCAACATTAAATTTATTGTTTAACTAAACAAATAATAATTTAATTAAACAAATTATTGTTTAAAAATTTTCCGACAAATTTTTCCGACTGACGAAACAGTCTGTCTCGAGGTTGGGTTGAACGATTTCATTTACAGCAAACAATGATGCCGTTACTTAATCAAGCTTAATTTTATTTTTATCATAATTATATTGCAAAAATTTAACATTCCGGAAATTATCTACAAATTAATTAATTTAAAGACGATAAACAATAGCGTAGCAAGGGCAAGGCGAGATGGACTACTGTACCGGCCCAATTACATTTTACTTGGAATAATTTAACTTTTTATAATTAAATAAATTAAAGTTTTAAAGTGTGAATGTTTACAACTTCATTTGTAAACAGCTTCTCAACTTCTTTACCATTTTTACCCAAAACTGAAAAAAAATTAAAGCAATTTGAAAATTTTCAGTTATAAAATTTTGTAAATTAAACATTGGTTTAAATACATCTAAAGCTTGCTAAATAATAAAAGTTATCCAATTTGGTAAAATTTGATCGAGATATGATTTTGTTAAGATGGTAAAAATTAGTCATGTTATGGCTATCTATATATATATTGTTGTATTTTGCCAGAAAAATTCATTGACTGTTGTTTGTATGTGCCATATTTTTCTTTAAAAATTAATTTATAACCCAAAATAATCTACTTTTATTTATAAAAATAAGAAATTTTTTTAGAATGTTGTAAACAAATTCATGTTAAAAAAAAGTTAATAAAATTTCTTTCTTAATATCCAGTTTTGATCATATAAATGTTTATATCCAAAACGAGACAATTATATTTACTTAAAAAATTTCGTTATTTATCGAACATTTAAACACCTAAAATTTCGTACAGAAAGATAGTAAATATGTAGTAAAAAAAATTTTAAATCAAAGATAATTTTATCAGCTTTAAAAAATATTTATACATTTTTTATCGAAAAATCCGTCAATATCCATTTAATTTAACTATAATACCTATTTTGCTATTATTATATAACGAGAAAGTGCAATATTACATGATTTTGTTTATAGGTATATTATCTCAAATTTTTGCAATTGCTCTAATTTTTTATCAATAATTTATGATATGATATTGAATAATATTAAAGAAAAAAAAATTTAATGCTCTACAACCTCTGCTCTGAGGATTCAGAGGAACAGTTCATCAAGCAACGTGAAGCATACAATTTCATAAAATTTACAAATTTCACGACCGTATGCCTTGATAACTCGAACAGATATACAAAAAATAAATAGAAACCTTCTTGTAATAAATTTTCATACATAACCACTTTTTGGCAGGGCTGACCATTTTTGAGATATAAGCAAAATACCAAAATTCGTGACTCCCTTTCATTATTTTTAATTAGTCCAAACAAACACAGCTTCGAAGTAAAAATTTAAAATCTCGACATTTCCCTCCAGACTCTCCTCATTGACTGGACTACTACTTCACTTTTATTGACATTTTAGCTGGAAAGACTTGTTTTTTATTTATGTACCTAACTCGGGTAATTAAAAAAAGCAAGGCATGTAATTAAAATTTACTAAATCTACATTAAAACATAACATGTGAAATACACAAAAACAAAATACGTTTAAATAAATCTCCTAAATAAAAGTAAATACATCGTTTTAATGTTGTACATTAAATATTATTGTGCTCTACTCGGCGTTAAATCAACTCTTGAGGTAATTGTAGAAATTAAAATATTGTAGATTTAATTTTAAAATACTATTTTGTTCTAATACAGCGTTTTCTCACTGGTAAATAATACAGGTAATTAAAATAACAAAACAAGCACCACTGGTTACTTACTGCTTTGTTTACATTACTATGCAACATTTATATTTTATTTACTTCTTTAGATTCTGTAAAGGAAAAAAATTAAGGACGGCAATTTCAAAATAATACTAGATTAATTATTAATCATCAAACATAATGAAATCTACAATTTACATATTGCCAGAAAATTACAATAATAAACCAATTACTATTTTAATCATTTAATTTAATTAGCCTAAATTACCTTACAAGTATATTTTTGAAATTGTAATAAAAAAAACTTCATTACCAACTGCTCGATGGCAAATTTAGTAGGACCTAATTGCAGGAGGCACTGTTTTCACGTCATCACTAAGGGTGTGGTCAATAACTGGACGATAAGTGATGGTAACTTTCCCCGTGTCAGGATCCATGGTTGTTAGGGTGTGCTTTCTCCAATGATTGGTCATTTCTACTTTTGGTTGTCCTTCAATAGGTTTACTGTAATCGTATTCATCAATCCTAGTCTTGTAATCTTCCCTAGCATGAGCTCCTCTTGATTCTTTACGATTTTCTGCTCCTACGATGGTTTGCACAGCATTAAGCATTAAATTTTGTAATTCCAAAGTTTCCACCAAATCAGAATTCCAGATAAGACTGCGGTCAGATACTTTGACGTCATCTAATTTACCATACAATCCCTCCATTAATTTACAACCTTCTGCTAATGTTTCTTGTGTTCTAAATACGGCTGCATGCTTCTGCATAGTTTTCTGCATTTCCAAACGCAAGTCAGCAGTTTTGATGGCACCATCTGCATTACGTAATTTATCCAAGTTGGCTACCGAAGCTTCTCCGGCATTCTAAAAATGATCAAACATGAAACAACACTTTTACAATAAAAATAAATTTTCCTACCTCACTAATTTTTCCAATTGTTTCTCCTGGTTTGTTTTCTTCTGCGATTGTTTTTGCACAAGCACGTCCAAAAACAACTAAATCTAACAAGGAGTTAGCACCGAGACGATTAGCACCATGTACACTGGTCGAAGCAGCTTCACCACATGCATATAATCCAGGCACCACTTTATCTACACCATTTGTACAAGTAATAACCTAAAAAATGTGATAACATTAAATAACGATGGGCGGTTTTAGGAAATATCTTACCTGGCCTCTATAATTGGTTGGAACACCCCCCATGTTGTAATGAACGGTAGGAAGTACCGGTATTGGTTCTCGTGTTACATCAACTCCAGCAAAAATCATTGCAGTTTCTGAAATACCAGGCAATCTTGCAGCTAATTGTTCTGCAGGTAGATGGTGAAGTTGCAAGTAGACGTGATCTTTTTCGGGACCCACTCCTCTTCCTAAATTGAAGTTTAGATAATTATTGATTAAACCACTCCTTTCAAAAACTTAGTACCTTCACGAATTTCGATGGTCATAGCACGTGAAACCACGTCTCTTGAAGCTAAATCTTTTGCTACTGGAGCATACCGTTCCATGAAACGTTCACCTTCGGAGTTAATAAGGTATCCACCTTCACCTCTACATCCTTCAGTTATAAGACAGCCTGCACCATAAATACCGGTGGGATGAAACTGAACAAACTCTAAATCTTGATTAGGTAATCCAGCACGTGAGACCATTGCTGTACCGTCTCCTGTACAAGTGTGCGCTGAGGTACATGAAAAGTAAGCCCTTCCGTAACCACCAGTTGCTAAAATCTGTGTACCAAAAGTTTTTATATTTTGTACATTGTGTCATTTATCTGATTACCGTATTTTTACTGTGGAACCTGTGAATAGTACCATCATCTAAGCACAATGCTACGACGCCCCTACATTCTCCCTCTTCCATAATTAAATCGAGAGCAAAATATTCAATAAAATAATTACAATCGTATTTTAAAGATTGACCATATAGAGTATGCAACAAACTATGTCCAGTTCTATCTGCTACACAACAGCACCTATGCGCTTGTCCTCCTTTGCCAAATTTAAGTGACTGTCCTCCAAACGCACGTTGATAAATTTTACCATCTGGAGTACGTGAAAAAGGCATACCGTAATTTTCAAGTTCAATTACCGCCTTGGGTGCTTCCCTAGTCATGTAATGAATGGCATCTTGATCTCCAAGCCAATCGGAGCCCTTGATTGTGTCGTACATGTGCCACTTCCAATCATCTTCTTCCATATTTCCTAAAACAAATTCAAAATTATAACATTTATAATGGAAAATATCTCAAAATTAGTTAGTCGATTGTGCTTCTGTCAAGACAACAATTGTTTTCTCTTCTTTACTAAAAATTAGTTATATTATGTATGCGTTAAGAATATCCTAATGTCTGAATTAGATAGGTCTCAATGCGAGGCTCCAAGTTAATTAATTATATAATGAGATATAGATTTATAAAACTAAAGAAATTCTAGATTGACAGCCTATATGAATTAACAAAAAAACTGTTTAACTGTGCAAGTGTAGAATAGCACAAAAAATTAACATTGGAAGAGACACTGGAGAACCAAGAAGATTGTTACGCTGGTAACCGTAGTTGTTGAAAATGCGTTCCTTTAGCAAGAATAAAAGGTCTTGTTTGTCACCGTGAAAGGCATAAACAGCAAAAAAAAGGCAACATACGTTTTTATCCCATTTACCCCCTCCATGAACTTTACCTGGATCCGCTCTTGGAACATATTATTCTGCTCAATAATGCTCATTATTCTGCTCAAAATACTCCAATTCAATTTAGATGAAAGTTTTTTAGCCTCTACCGCCACTTTTCACAATTTTTACGAATCTTTTTAACCAAATGGGACCAAAATAGAAATAAAATTTGTATCTTCGCAGCTGTGAAGCAGGCAAAAAATTAGACGTCTGACTCCTAAATAATACGCGTTGAGAGGGTCTCAAATTTAATGTTTTTTTATAATTTATTATTAAACTAAAAAACATAATATGCAAAACAAAAAAAACAAATGCATCTGCAATATATAAACAAAATGTTGTTTTGACAGAATTCAATGTGTGTGGTAAGTTGACAATGTCAAGCCGATCAATTTCAATAAAATATACCAATTATATTATTTGATTATAATAATTGAAACAATTGATTTGATTGAATTATTTAATACCACCGAATTAAATTAACATATTGATGTCTGCTTTTAGTTCAATTTAAGAAATAAAACTAATAATGTTAAATTTATTTAAACACAAGATTAATTTGCATTTATCATTTTTTGTATGTTTTTACTAAACTTTTATGATATTTAATAAATTTAAATGATTGGAGTGATTACGATAAGCTAATTTAAAAGTGAAAATAGTAGTTGTAGACACTCCAAAAATTGTCAAATTTTTTATCTCTTATCAAACTATAAAATAAATTAATGTTAAAGGTTGTCTTGGTTTTTTTGTTCATACGCTTCAATATAATTTTCGCAGCTAGATCTCTCTTTAGGTTTTCTATCATTTTATGAATTTAGCATCAACTCATAATTTCATACCTAATGCTGCATTGATGCCACCTTGTGCTGCTACGGTATGAGATCGAGTAGGAAATAGTTTGGTAACAACAGCAGTTTTAAAGCCTTCTGCGACTAAACCAAAAGCAGCTCGTAAACCTGCACCTCCTGCGCCGACAACAACTGCATCATATTTGTGTTCGATCACTGGGTATTGTTTAGAAATATTGGTGTTTGTTTTCGAACTGTAGTTACAACTCAAAGCAGGTTGTGCTAACTCGATCTGCAAAAACAAAATCAACCTTTTAAATTAAAAACAAATGAGTTCAAAATATACTGCAAGCTTTTACTTATTAAAATACGGTAACAGAATGTTATGTTATGTAATACAAATTGTTACCAGAGATTCAACTAACCAAAAATTAAAAAAGTGGAAATAAATTTACCTTATTAAATATGTTTCTGGTCAACGTAGACCGAATTTTTAAAAGGGCACTCATTTTTCAAAAATTCACAGCACAATTTCGAACATGTACAACTACAAAATAAAATTTCAACTAGCGCTGAACCAATCAAAAATCGCAAACTCCAGTGTACAGATTTAGCGGTATACACAGGCGCCGACTACATAGGGGCATCGGCGCACTTGCCCCAACAAATACAACAAAAGTATTTTCAATATTTAATCAATATTAACATTTATCTAAGAATTTCTGATTTATTTTATACAATTCTACATAAATTTTGTCAATATTTAAAATTTATCTCCATCCTTACTTTGCTTTCTTTACCTTTAATTTTGTGTACGAATTAAACTGAATTTTTACTTTTCGATTTGCCACTGTATTGCAGGAAAGGACAATTAAAGGACAAAGGACAATTTACTTTTTGCTCTGAATTTTTTATTTTCCATAAATACAATTCTACAAGTGGCTGAGTGCCAATAACAAATACTTATTGCAGGTGTTTTAAATTTTTCAATGTAACAAAATTGCGATAAAATTAATTCCAAATTTTATTAATGTTTATATTTAAACTTAGTTTTTTATCACTTATCAGTGTATTATTTTGGAAAGGCCCTGTCTTTGAGAACAATTCTTTATATAATTCGTAAGCTATCTTGATATCTGCTTATTCGTTACGTAAAGGATATCTTTCGGTTGGATGTAATATGCCTACGTATTTTCCACATATACATATAAAAAATGTACCTGCCAATGTTATTGCGAAAACGTCTCGGGTTGTGTTATAATAGCAAGAACTTTCTTAAATTTTTTATTTTATGAACCATTTTTTGAGTGCATAATAAATACAAAATTTAAACATTCCATTGTTTTCCTCGATTCGTACTACGGTACTACCTTTTATTGTTTATAATAGTAGTCGATATTACTAACAATACGTCAGTATATCACCGGACACCTGGAATGAAGTATGATTATGTATCACGTTTCTTTGATAACATGACTAGTCATTCAGTAGTAATTCAAAAAATATTTTAATTTTTTTTTGTTACATTTTTTATTTACTTTCATTTAATTAAAATTTTTTTTTTAGAAACAGATAAAATAGTATATTATATAATTTATAACTCGAGCTTAAACCACTTATTACGCGATCAATACGCTATTTTAACCTATACTTAAATAATATACTTTTATGTATCAAATTGTGTAGTCTGATCAATATTAAAGATAGGACACTAGTTTTTTACAGAATTTTTGTAAAAATATATCGAAATGGAAGGATTTTGTAAAACTGCTTTTGTTAGGTGAAAATAAATATGTAGTATTATTTCGATAGCTGTGCAGGTCTAAAATAAATTAAAAACTTTTACAATCCTATTACAAAATCTTGCAGAAAAGACCCTTTGAGACCTTAACCAAATTTTTTCATTTCAATTTTTGTTTTCTAACTGTTGGGACTAGGTAACATTATAAATTATAGAAATACTTACCTTCTACCTTCCTTTGCAATATCGACATTTTCTAAAATTATAAAAATAACTTCAATATTGATTTAACTGCATTTAATAAGATCCGCAAGGTATCTAATACCAAGGTTGGATCGAGAGAATTAATAACTTTAATAACCGTGTCTAATACCTACCAACTAATGGCTATAATACATTGATTGCCCCGAGAATAAATTAAATTATTAAAAGTTTTCTAATGAAATTAGAAATATGAACCATTCAAAAATTTAAGTAAAAAACGTTCGAGATTATTTTTGGGCATAAATTGCACTCGAAAATGACGGATCTACTTAAACAGCGAATTTTTAAACACATCCCTGAAGTCGCTTCAACTCGAAAATTTGAAGTTAGCCCATAGAATATTCGCTTCATTTTGGCGTTATCTATCAAATTCTGCCACAAATTTCATTATATCTATCGGGCGACAATAAAATACGGATATCTACTAATTAAATTCCAATTATTTCTCGAGAATTTTAACTAAATCATTTGAAAATTCTACAGACGTGTCAATTAGATACGTTTATTTAATAGATGGGCATCAATACAAAACTTGAAACTTTTCAAAAATATCAGCAGCAGTTCGAAGCATTTCATCCCAGATCTTGATAATAGAAGCACATAATGATCCAAATTTTTGGATTTAAATTTGGAGAATATATCAATATTATTTTCTATATCGATAGGTTTCTTTAATTAAAACGCATTCAATGCTTCAACAAAATAGCAAAAAGAATTTTTTTAAGGTAATCAAGGGAATTACAAAAAAAAGCAAAATTTCTATAACAAATAAGTTTTATTGGAGATTAACCACTACATTTAATTTGGTTTTGCAGTATCAAATCCGACGACAGCCTTATAGGAACATTACTCTAAGTTTTCTCAATAACTTCACAAGAATTTGTCGAAAAGTTTACCACATATTTTGATTCTTGAGTTGTAGTTTCTTAAATATAGGTATAACATAAGAAATCCTAATAATGCCAAGTTAAGCTTTTATTAATTTTGAAAATTTGAATTTAAAAAAATAAATAAAAACAATTTTAGGAATTTAGGTTGAATTTTATAAGTTTTAAAATTTAAAGGACAAGTGGGAGGCCTGATTGTTGATGGGGTTGCTTTCTTATCTATGGTTGCTCATCAGGTTGGAAATCACCGCCTACGAGGTTTAAACAGGACAGGCTGAGCAGATTCCAATTATTGCAGTTTGACGGGACAATTTAACTTTGCAAGCCTCTTCATGTTTTGCCATTGTTGAATACTAATGGAGAGCCTGAAATTCACCAGCTGACACAGCTATTCAGATTAACCATAAAAACCCATTCCTTGTCATCGCTTCCACTACAGCACGACCCTATTATTAAATATTAATTTTCGACCTACTTATCCAGATTATATTACTTATGATTAATAACGAAAAAATTACTAATTTGTAGTTCTGAGCATTATTACCTACCAAAAATGTAATGGTTATCAGCATTCAACTTTCAGGAAAAGATATGTAATTGCTATACCTACATTAAATTCTTATTTGCAGCTATTAATACTGCACATCATGTCCTTTAATAGATCAACTATGCATTATGAAAAACAAAACTATAAAATGAGTTTCAGGAGCAACTGTTACTATGAAAAACAAAAAAACTGGTCACATTTTAATATGATTCATGCGCTAATTAATATATGTTATGAGGAAGTATCTACCTTGCAAAGAAATATGTAAATAGATAAAAGTAATTTTTAGTAGGTAGTTATATTACAGATTGTGTCGAAATTAGTAGATTATCAGCAAAAGTAATACCAGTTGTAAGACTAAAAAAAAGGCAAGGCGAAATTTCGAAATAATAATTTGATGTAATAAGTTGCCACAAGTGAAATAGTGTAATTCAGATATTATGCAAGTAAGTATTTGAGGAGCAGACTTTCTATATGCAGTTTGTCCATTTTCTTAAATTTTCAGGAAAGGAGATAAACTACCACAAGTTGATATTATAATATAAGTTATCAAAAAAGTAAGTTTCGCAAAAATTCTGAAATATCAAGTATCCATACATGGGGCAAACATTCGATTGACGGTTTTCCAAACAAATTCAAAAATGTATTGAATCTACAACTAAAATTTTTTTTAAATGAACAAACTGCATATAGTTTGTGTTCCTCATTTGTGTTCAAAGAATAATTTTAAGATTTTAGTATAAAACAGAAAAGGTAGAAATTACTTACAACATTATTTAAACATAATAATAAATTTATATTGTAATCAGCATTTCTTTGATCCGATCTTAATATTAAAGGTAGATGCCGTGAGATAGGTACATTTGAACAGAAATAACCCAGGTTATGAAAGCTAATTTTCTATAAATAAAATAAATTAAATATAATCTGAAAAAACTTAAATTGTCTACTTACCAGACAAACAAGAACTTCACAATATGCTTCGTTAGTACGCCATGAAGTTAAATAACAAACCAAGTTAAATATCAATCTATATACAATTTAATAAAAAAAAAATTAATTTTCAAAAACGTTTACATAATAAGCAATTTATAAAATTATAGGATAGGTATGATGTAATGTATTAATTTTGATATTTCAAATATTTAAAATCATACAAAAAATTTAAAAGCACACATCGAAATTGCATGTGTAAACCTGAAAAATAGTAGGTACATGTTTCAGAACCAAACAAGGACACAACAAAAATGATTAAATTTACATTTAAAAAAATACAAAACAATATTGCAGGTATGTACAATTTAAATTTTTTTCAATAGTAATTAATTATTTGTGTTTCTTATTTAACATCACAAAACTAATGCAGCTTCATAAAACTAAAATCATACATTTTAATTTCAACAATTAATAGGTACATAACAAAGATTAATTAATTTTAAATAATTGAAAATTACTTAATAAAATCATCGTGTATAAATAATTTAAAATTACAATTTTATGAAGCTTCATGATTAAATTAATACCAACGTATGCTTGCAAAATAAGTATAGATAGCAAAATCATTCTGCATCTGAGGACATAGCAACATCACCATTAGCATTAATAACAAGCGTATCGTCTTCATTATAGTCAATACTAAGAACGGAAGATCTACGCACTCGTTTAATACGAGTCCTTTCAAATTCAGACTCAGAATCCGTCCGTTCTTGTTCACAAACACTGTCACCATTTGCCCTGCCATTTTGTAATTTAAGAGTACTATTTTCTTTTTGTAAAAGCGTCACTGTTTCATTTGTTTTAAGTAATTCCTGTTGCAAAAATAATATGGTGCTTTGCATTCCTTCCACGTCTTCATCTAAGTCGGCTAAAAACGAATCTAATTCTAATTGAGATTTCCTAACTTCTTCAGAAAACTTTTTTTGTAATTCCAGTTCTCCCTCGAGTAATGCAATACGACCCGAACTAGTTATTTTACCCAATTCCTCGTTTTCTTGATACAACAATCGACACTTTGCCATAAGTCTTTTACCAGTATTTGAATCGGGAGTAAACTTCCACGCCGATAGTTCGTTTTGTGTGTCTTCCAGCCGTGATTTTGTGGTTTGTAACTCTGTTCGTAATAACTGTAACAAACTATTAACTGCTGGATCCGTCAAAGTTGACCTTAAGGAGGAACTAGTTGGAACTTGCGTACTTTTTAACTCATTCACTTGGCACTATCATACGAAAAAAAGTATTAATGTTATGTTTACATACAAAAATATTATACTATAAGCAAAAACCTTTCTTTTATAAAAGTGATTCAAATGTTCACAATGATCAACTTGAAAAAGTAATAAACTAATTTTATGTTGCTTCTGCATATCATAATCTCGACTGTTGAGATGCAATAAAAATTAAACAAATTTTTTATCTTAATGTTGTCTTAACGAGTTTCTTGTGCCTTACGTGTTAACATGCAATAATCTACAATCATACTACAATGAGTTTTCACGGAGAATAATTTGATTGAAATATTTTTGTTACATAATGAACAAGAGTAAAAACATGCTTGTGAGATTCAATAACTAATGCTAAAAGCTTTGAATTTTACTGTGTTGATTTAGCTACTTAATTTTTAAATTTAGTTTAATAAAAATAAATAACGTAATCGAGATAATTAAATACTTCATGAAGGGTACCAACAAAATTGTCAAGCTAAAACCTTCTGAAACCCATTATTTCACTTAAAATTATTATATAAAATGTTGATTCGGGAAGCTCTATATAATTATTTCGCAAAAAGTAGGTAATCAATTTTGCTTCCTGTATTTTGTAGAAAAAAATATGAATTATTAACATTATTATTTCTCCACTACATTTAGTGCAATTTATTTATTGAATTCGGCATAGCTAATCGCAAATTGTAATTATATAGCAACTTTTGATGTTAACGTATAATTATTACACTTTTTACTATTTATGATGTTCTAATGATAGCGTAAATGTTTTTACAATAATAAAATAATCATAAATCCTCTTATGTCATGTCTCGTATTTGCTTAAAATATATTATATTACATTATACCAATATAGCAAACTTTTTGAACGAGAGGTTAATCGCTGGTGAAGTATTTTGTACACATGTCATGAAGTACAATGAATTATTCACAAAGTACGTGAAGCTAATGGTTCACTATTTCCTCCAGCGATCAACCCCTCAATTTGAATTATGTGTTTTCTTCAAAGCTATGTTAACGAGGTTGTTAGGTTCGCATTTAATCTTGTGTAGTACAAAACCTTGCTATAAAAAGTAAATTGAATTCCGAAAACTAGCAGAACCACAGAATATAGAAAATTTTGAAAAACAAAATTGTAATGAAATTCTTACATACAACATAATATGATTCCTCCGCTCACAAATGCTTTTTATATTTCAATACCCAATGATGGTACTTATTTACTATCGTTTTCTCTTCCAAGCAGCACACAAAGACTTGAACGCTCCACATGATTTCCGAAGATTTATGGACCTCACATAACTAAGGCAAAATTTTCCAAGTGAAATTAGATTAGCTTAGATTTTTACTTTACCTAACTTGTGGTCAAACTAAGTTAAGTTATAAATAAAATGCAGAAAATAATCTTCATCCGAAGTCGATCCTAATTCATTGGATTGTGTAAACAAGAGTTAATCCTTAAAGTAAACAATTTCACAAAAAATTTATAACTAGTCTATAGCAAATAAGTACTACGTTTAACCTAAACTGGTAAGGAATCCATAAATTGGTAAATGCCGCTTTTTCGACTTGCCCATTGGTTGAAATCAGATTTACAGAAAGCTTAAACTTACTAGGAGGTGCAAACAGACATCAGTAAGTAAATTTGAAAATTACTTTCACCATGAAATGCGTTGCATCCCTTTATTAAGGTTGCAAAAGTTTTACCAATCAAAGGTAAGTTACAGATACTGGAGTTTTCTGAGTAACTCTAATGTTTATATGCAGCTGTCTTGGGATACCCAAAGACGCCAAACAAATTAAAATCGCGTAAATTTTATTTTATTATTCCACTAAAATCTCATAGGCAGAATTTCTAATTCATGAATGTAACCGCGGTCTTCCAACATCTGATGTTAAAAATGCTAATAGTAGGTAGTCAAGCCGGGTATGAAGTAGATCTGTATTAAAACGAGAACAAATCCTTTTCAAAAAGAGACAAAATGTCAATAAATGAAGAATTTAACCATTACATTTTAGATAATGTAATATTTACGACATTAATTTTTACAACTATAAAGTTTGGAAACCGTTAATTTAATGGGAATCATTTGAGACTATCGACAATTCATCTCATTTGTTACGGGTTTAAGACTCAAGCTGGCTTTTCTTCTATTTTATTGTTCGAACCAATTTATTTGTTTTCAAAAAACAATTTTGTCGAGAATTACATTTCCTACAACAAAAATCCTGCACAGGAAATATTATTTTTCAATAATATATAAAAAAGCCAACGTAGAAAATTTTATTCTCTACAAAATTGCTACAACTTTCACCCCTAATTTCTCGCCCCAGATACGTATCTACTCCTAATATTTTAAGCTTGTATTAGTAACAGTTCCCACTAATCAGGCAAAATCTCGTACCAAAACTTATTTCATTTTTAATCCTGATTTCAGTCCTGTCGAAGTAAAAATCTCGCGAATAGTTTTTCTCCCCGATCCTATTCTGAAATTTGCTGTAGTTTTATTTTGAACAAATTAAATTTATTTCCAATAATCTATTTGTACTTGACATCATATCACATTAAAACAATATCTTTTATCTAGAACTATTAATAATTACTGCAGCTGATCGAAAATAAATGTTTCAAAGTTCCTACAAATAAAAATATACAATTTATTGAACTTTTCTCTCCAACCGCTCCAACTAAATATTGCCAACAAATAAAATTAAAGACTTCAAAATTTTACTTTCAATGTTTAAAATATGATAATTTTATCATATGATGGGACAATTGATTGTAGTATTTTAAAGACTTTCGATTTCTTTTATTAAAAATTAATAGTTTGCAATTGCACTTACTTTTAAAGAATAAAATTGCTAGAATAGGATTCTATAATTTTAAGTAACGGTTAGAAGTGGAAACCTAACTCGTTGGAAGCAAATAATTCAGAAATTAATGATAAGAAAAATTATTAACTGCTTTGAGTTATTTTATTTTTCAAATAAAATTAAGACAATGAAATAATACCTTGAAAAAGAATATAAAAGCTTTCTACAGAAAATGCAATTAAATCAGAAACAAAACATATCTGCTCTGCAAAAAAACAAGGACGTTATAATCATGTTTGTGTTTTCCAGTCCAATCATGCAGATTATAAAATATTTAAAGCAACTCGGATAGAATATTCCATTTGTGTACTATGTTTGATTACTTTATTTTTGCATTATGACCTGATATTTGGAGAAGAAATTAAATTTTGTAAAAATCGAAAATTAAGAAAATTGATTTATTTTTTCAAGTCACAAAATAAATACAAAACAAATAGTTAACATACTGAATTGTTCTGTAATAAGACACTTTTTTATAATTAAAATTTGAAGATAGCAACGAAAACTAGAATTTAAAAAACAAATATAACATTAAAAATAAATCTCTTTTGTAGTAGACTCAATATAGTTTAATTTAATATTTAGTGCATCTCAAGTTTACGATCTCTACTCTTTCAAACCTTTCGTATTTCACCAAGCTTACTAGCATCAAGTGTGCACCAAGACCCAACTTTTTAGTGCATAGATCAAGTTTAGAAAGTGAACAGTTAAACAGTACTTGATTAGTGACCTTAAAATTGGGACTTAATAATGGAATGAATGTAGTAAGCAATAAGATTATTATCGATATTGTAACGATCGATTTTGAAAACTTGAAAATAACGTAACCCTTAATTTTAGACATAAAATTTTACAATTATCACAACATTACGACAAACTTAGGTACCTTTTATGATTCAACAAACTTCAATGTCAGAAATGTAGTTATTTAAATCGTTAATCGTTCACTGTCTCAAATGTTTCACAACAATCAACCAAATGTTTAAATTAATCAAGGGTTTTCAACAAACAAAATTGTTTTATATTTGCCGATACAAACCACAATTTGTTTTTTCAATCTCTTTGTAAGTTAAAAATGAACAAAATTTTCTGAATTTCTTTCACTCACTGTTAATTTCACGTAAGACACAAAGAACATTTGAATCACTTTAGGGGACAAGAAGAGGTAGCTGATAATTTCAGACTACTAACCACCAACTCCTGTGTTTCCTGTTCTTTAGCCGCAAGCCGCCGTACCAAAACCTTTTCTTTTAGCTGCGAATCTGAGAGTTGAGTCTGAAGCTTTTCGATAGATTGTCGCAGATCTGCAATTTCGCCTGTAATCACGAGTGCATTAGCACTTCACGCACTGCACCAGAGTAGCACCGCACTGCACGGTATAGCATTTAAAAAAACCCTACACTGCACTGACTGCTACATGTTACATCAAATAATACAAATTACAACACTTATTACTACTACTGAACTGATGGTCTCAAGTATAGTCATAGTTAATGTCAAAATATTCCACATATGCGTGGATAGAGTATCTACCTTCCTGTTGTGCCAATTTTTCCTCGACACCTGACACATAAGCATCCTGTAATTCCCACCGACTAGCCAATTCACCGGACGAAAGTGCGGACAGCTCCTTCTCCGTCAAAGTTACCCTGCTGGGCGGTTGCTTTTTATTGTTGGGACTGTCACAACGCCGAACGTCACTTGCATTCCCCACATCTGACATATTTCTGCTTAAATCTGTTGAACCTCCGCCTAAAATTTACAAAGCTTTCTTAGAAAACAATTTTATGTCGGAAGCGGCCATTACGATCATTCGACCGCTAAATGTACAAATGTTACTCACCCTTCAAAATTTCCAATTCAAAATATTATACAACAAACTTTTATAGTTCTCAATATCTTATTTATTTTACACTGTTTTTTGGCGAACATTTAAATTTATGATCTAGTTTTAACACGTTTCTTTTCCATATAAAAATTTATATTCACACGACGCCATTAACTAAACAGTACTCCCAATGTTGATAACATTAAAAACTAAAACACTAAAACGTATACGATTTTGTTAACATTTTTAATACCAGATGTCGTTAAGCATTTCAATATGTACAATATGCCAAAAAATACAGGGTGTTCTCGCGGGGTGAATGAGAAGACTAATTACCATCAAATGGTAATCGCACCGAAATTATTAATTTTTTAAGGTAAATTGTTTAGCATTGGGGAGCAGGTGAAGAGTGTCTACATTCTGAAGAGTCTAAGAAAATATGGCTCTATTACGTAACTTTAACGTTGTTTGTACGTAAACACAATGAAGATAATTTCACGTTAGCACTGAAGCATTAGAAAAAGATTAATAGTTGCGGTGCTTTAGACATTTGGTATAATATATTCATCAAATTATTGTAAGCTACAAACTGGGCAAAACTACGTAATTAGAGACAAAAATAGAAAGAACAATTACGCAACGACTTATCGCATAAATAGGCATAATTAGATATTATTACACCCGTATTCATAGACAAAGCCTTACTGATACTTAATACTTAGCTTTTTTAATTGGCCCTTATCAACGGAGTAAATAAAGTTGCAACAAAAACAAATGCGACGCGAAATGTCTTAAATACTAACTTGTCTATGAATCCGGGCATTAGTTATGTACCCGCGCGCGTAGTTTTAAAATTTACGTTCTCATTATTTATTAACATACTTATCACTTTAAAGTAACAATTATTCCTATTGTTGCGTAAGGTATTATTTATATTTACAAGTCACTTTCATGGTTTATAGAATATTATATAATAAAAGTTATAAAATTTCAAATTCGAATTCAAAAAAGTTAAATTTTTTTGAAAAAAAGCTGTTATAAAAATCTTTCTTCGGTGCCGGACGTATCGGGCGCTAAATCCGGCGTTGCGGGGGGTGCAACCATAGGGGGCCAAAAATGCGCAAATAAATTTTTTTGCAATAAAAGAAATTATCGGCAGATCATAGCTTCGTTATCTCTTGAAGAAATATTTCGTGTCAATATTTATTTTAAGTTTTGAATGTGATCATCATCAGTCATCAATCAATCAATTGTTATAAGTATTATATGACGTTTAGATAAGATTCAGATTTAATTGTAATTTAACAAATATTTTAAGTTGATTCAGTTGTTTTTCAAAATAATTATGTTCTAAATCAGGATTCGTTAATTGCAATCCACGTAGCCAGGCCCCCCCTCAATTGTAAAATGTTAAATGATTTTATAGCCCAGTTGTTAAAAATTAGGCCATCAAATCAAAAATTCAGCAAAAAAAAGAAAAAATGAGAGTCCCCCTCAAACCGTAAAAAATCTTGACTGCAGCACTGATTTGTAATTAACTCCTCTGCAAGATGAATTTTAATAAATTCAATCAGTTGTATTTTCTTCTATGTCACCAGGAGTTGGACCGGATTTACTAAAAACATTTTGGCCAACTTTTGGCCCTCAGTGTAAAATAATTTTGTTTTTTACATTTACATTGTATATTATATATTTGTTTTTTTATGGAATTTACTGATGACGCTCACAACAATGGATTCAGGCGCGAATACAGGGTGCAGGCAATGGGGGGCAATTGTCCCCTCTTGACTCATGACCAAAGCACTGTATTTTGACAAATTTCATAATTTTATTAAATAACAACCTTAAATTTTATTTAATTTTTTGTTTAAAACAAATTTTTTGGTAGATAATTATGTAAATCACACAAAAATTGCCCCTCCCTAAACAAAATCCTGCATCCGAGCCTGAATGGATTGCGTATTGTGTATTTTGCAAATGAATTTCGATTTGCGAATAGGACTTTATGTTACATTTTTGGTCAAACAAAAGCAATTCGTAAAAACATTTACGATCCGTAAGGATCTACCTTGAAATTTTAATTTGCGGTTGGATTTATACTTGTTTATCAAGACCATTGATTTATATGCTATTATGATTGAAATACAAGTTTTTATTATATTATTTAAAAGTTTCAATATTTAAAATTAAGGTTAAAAAGTTCGTGACAGGGCAATATTTCGACTAAATTTTTGGGGGGCAGGAGTTCGTGTTAAGATCTAATGTTTTTGTTTTAGTTTTGAAGATTTTTTTGTTTTTTTCTGTTTATTTTTTTATTCCTAAAGAGTAATTGATAAATAATTTTGGAGGGGGATTGTAACCCCCCCCCTCCCCGCCCCCTCTCCTGAAATACGGCCTTGAGATCGTGTATACTATTTAAAAACATTACATTTAGAAGAACTGCGTTAGACATGCATTTTTTTCCTTTGCTTTCTTCATATCCATATAGATCAGCATCATCGAACTACCCAGTAGGAATTACTTGTTGAATTATTATTCAAAAATCAAGAATATAATTAAATATAAATAATAGAAGTATAAAAATAGAACATAATCAATAAGAAGACAAAATATAGTAAATCCGAAACTAAATACGTTGAATATATGAATTTATTGAAACAATAGAATATTTACTCCGAGCAATTTCTTAAAATATTAGGATGTCACAGAGCTGTACAAATCATTCGGTAAAAGTAATTCAATTACCAAATACTATTATGTTAATTTTTAAAGTGATTAAAATACCAATTTCTGTTGTGAAGAGTTCTGTTGCGCCCTGGGGATTTTTTTAATGAATTTAGCTTTTGTCAAAACGGCCCACGACGCTCAGCTCTGGAGGATGTAAATGGAAATTCTAAGCACGGGACTGAATTATTATTCGTCGCGCGGGAAGAGACGAGACGGGATTTTTTGAGTCTTGAGTCAGCATTTTTCTCCAGTGTAAAGGATTTTTGCTAAGGGTACATTCACAGAAAATATTGGTACACAATTTTTAGAATGTACTGTGACATTTGACCTTTCTTCTTTATTCTTTGCATAACTCATTATTCAGTATAATAAATTAATTAAGTTATACACGTGCACATATTATCTGCTCTTGTTTTTTCGTTTTGTTATTGCATCCAAATCTGTGGCGTCATATTAGTTAAAACGTAATTTATTGATTGCTACTTTTAATAATGTACGTGCAAAAATTTTTAAAATTAACTAAATATTTGAAAATCTATTTTTAAAAATTTAAGAAAAACGGTGTCCCTCACGAGAGTACAAATTTGTACAGATGTGCCAATTTATAAAAAAAAAAAATTTTTCGTAAGTCTTCAGAAATTGGCCAACAATAGGTTGCTGCTTTTTCAAATAATTTAATAGGCAAATCCCGAGAGCTTATGTGCTAATATTATATTTTCCCATTTTTGGAAGTTGTTTCTATTATTGGAGTAGACTGGTAGGTAGGTACTATTTTATTGCACCTTGGGGTGGTTAAAATGTTAAAAATAAATTCGTACAATGCCAATGTAGGTACATTTTCTAAAGATAGGTGCCCAGAATCAAGTTTTACTGAAGTATTTCATCCTGGGCTATTTTAAAATAAAGGTGACGAAATATGTAAACAGACGAGCCTCCAAGCACTCCAAGTAGCAAATAACTAGAGAAGGGATATAATTAATAGTACAAACGTCAAAACGAAAGGCAATAAACAAGATTGCAAGTGTGTGACGATTTTTGAATGCCTGTGCGATAAAGAAAAGATGAGAAAGACGATGCGACGCAATGTGCAAGGCGCATTTGGCCCGACAAATGAAAACGTCGAGCGCCAGTGCGCGCCCATTAATCATTTTGTAACGTTAGTATAGTAAGGACGGTGCTTTATTTTCCTCGATATCGTACAAAACTATCACGTAAAAAATCGTGATTATATTTTATTAACAAGTGAATATTTTTACAAAAACAAGTAAGTAAATTATTTAATTTTTTTTATAATATTCGTATAAAAATAAATTTTAAAAAGTTAATATCGTAAAATTCGAATTTTCCTGTTTTTAAAATTTTGATTTTTTTATAAAAATAAAATAATTTTATTTTAAAAAAGTAAAAAGAGTCGTTTCAAAAATATAAATTTGAATTTTAACGAACAAAATTTAAAATAATTTAAATTATATTTCGTGCTATTCTGATTTAAAAAATATTAATCATAAAAAATTAATTTAGTTAAACGTAAACCACGATTCAAGATTTAAATAAGCATGAGGGCTTAAATTAACTTGTTAGTTCAAAACTGGCGGAAGTTGCAATACCGCGAGTTTTGAATTCAAATTATATTATCTGAATTGAGATTAGACTTTTCACAATTTATTCCAAAGTGCTGTTAATCGTAATAAACGCAATTACAATACCGGCATCTGCTGTAATTGATTATACAGTATATTTAATGTAATAAATATTTAAATAACGTTCTTGGTTCAAGAACAACTAAATTACAATATTACGTTTACGACTTAAATTTCAAGGTTAATTGAAATTTTTTAAGTAAGTACTTTTATCAAAAATTAATCAAATTATCTCAAATTTTTTTTATATCAGATCACAACAATCAATTTTGGACTAGGAAGTGGCACTCAATATAATTACAGGGTGTTCACGTTTCACCTACGATTTTTCATTGACTAACAACAGGTTTATCTAATCAATTTTAAAATCCTGCAATTACTGGTTAAGCTAGCCCGGTAACCTTTTACTATGTTGGTTGAATATAAATTACCCCCCCCCCCCGCGCTCTCTAGAAGCTTAATTATTGTTTCAGTTTTTGCATTAATTTCTTTTACCAAACGTATCGATTAAACATTTTACTGTTACATTAGGTAAACTATTTTTGAAAACAAGTTAATTTGTGAATTAAGATAACTACCGACACAGATAACTATATGTTATTGACAGTATTTCCGATGTATTATGTATCTTTTTTCGTACCGGATGCTAACCAAAAGTTTAGCACATTATATTATTTTTATTTTTCAACAGATTTATTGAAAATTTTTGGTATCTATTATTAAATTTTTTTTTATTTTTTCATTGAAATTCAGCAGCGGAAAATAATTACGTGATATTATGCAGAACAACTTGAAAAATAAAGATTACAAACAGACATTTAAGAAATATAATTTTTTTAAAATTTGCAATAGCCAATCAAATTAGAAAAATTTGTTCGTAAAACAAAATATAAACATGCACCGTTTATGAGATAAGGTCGAAAAACGATTTTTGATGCGTCCTTGTAAATATCTTGTGATATTTGTGGCAAACGAGAAAATGACAAGTTGATTTTTGATGATCATGTATCTTTTTATAGTCTTTCAATTTTTAATCGTAATTAAGTAAATGCGTTTAATTTTTTAGGAAAAAAGTTAATAAAAAATTTATTTACTTTATTAGTACAATCTATGAATTAGTTAAATCTATAAATATAATTTTTAAAATAATGTATATTTTCCTAATAGTAAAAATTATCCGCTTATCTATAAAATTCTTGAAATATACGTACATATATAAATAATAAGGATATGTATGATATATTTATATAATACAGTTGTCCCTCGATAATCCGACACTTTTTAATCCGACGTACTCGGTAGTCCGACGCACTGCCGGCAGCAACATGCATCTCCCTCCCTCCACATATTGTATATTTTACTTAAATTTCTTTCCGTATTTTTTTTAAAAACTTACATGTACTGTCATTTTGTATCCTGGTATTAATAAATTACATGTACCTTTACTGTTTCTTCCTTTTTTTTTTTTAACTTCATTGTGTTCAAACGAATTAAGAATAAAACATCTTTGATAATATGACATTTTTGGTAATCCGACATTTTCGGTAATCCGACACTCTCTCGGTCCCTTAACTGTCGGATTATCGAGGGACAGCTGTATTAGAATTATTGAATGGCGTATTCATACATTGTAGTATAAATACCTATTTTAAATTTAATGAATGATTTTGAGAATGAAAACCTTAACTTGAAATACGTCCAAGTACGTCAAGTTCTGTTTATATTACAAAATTTGACTTTGACATTGAAATCAAGTTTTATAATATATTATGTTATACATATAGCAATTAAATGGACATATAGTAGTATATTCAATTATAAAAATCATCATACAATACAATTTCATCATTAAAATATAAAGAAATTTTGGAACGGGGGGGGGGGGAGTTAAATGATAAAACCACAATCAATCAAATAAGATTCCGTCAGTGATTGAATGTTTGTCGAAATTCTACTTCAAAAATATACACAAAAATAAACTGTGATACCAGGTTACCATCGTCATCTTTGGTATACACCAAACGTCAATCATTTTAATTTTTAAATTTGTACCTTTCAAAACAAAATTAAAATTTTATTTTTTTTTGCAGGTTTGCGTGGTTTGTAATTAACGTGGTGAAGATATTCCACCAATAGAGTAGCATTTAAAAATAGTAAACGAGTGACGCCTTCGATGGCGTCTTTAGCTAGAAGAAGAAAAAGCGGTGGAATAACAGGTGCGTTGATTGTTAAGTCTATAATAAGTAATTTACAGTTACATTAAACTTGTTTTATATTCTTGCACTGCTAATTTAGATTAGCCAAGTTGTATCTACTTGAAGCTATTAATACAACTAAAACTACCATCAATTTTGAACTCTGCACGCAATAACAACTTCGAATCAGTGGATTTTTTTTCTTCTTACTTCCATCCAAATTGCTTATGATGAAAATCAGAAATCTACTTTACTGATCCATTTTTTGCTTGCCCATCATAATAATTACACTTCGGTTTCTTTCATTTGCTTTTAGGTATGAGTGAAGGGTTAATTTTTTGTTTTTGTAAATTCTTACACATAATTGCATAGTTACTTGGTTATTACTCACAACCATGGCAAGCCATTTCAGTTTGTATTATTTGGTACTATATCTGTAGGGTAAAGTTCGATTAGTTTCGTAATAATTCCTTAATATAATCTCGATTAAAGTTTCAATGATGCAATTAACTATATCATTACTACCTTTTCTCAATAACCAATTACCAGGGAAAGTAAAAGTAATGAGAAGCAATAAGTACAAATTAGGTACGGATCTATACTAACTTGGAGCAATGTACCACCCAAATAAAAAGAAAAGTATCAATTTGATTTGATCATCTCGAGAATACTAAAACAAAAAATGAGATGAGTTGATTCTTGATTTGCATATTTTTTATACTGTTTGTCTTTGTGAAATTAAAAGACAAAAACTAATTTCCATTATAAGAATATGTTCGAGAATTGGCTGATTCATAAAAAAAAACTACTGAAGCTAACAGGTTGCAAAAACATGGATTTTCCTATTGCAAAGCTTTTTATATGTGTTTATAAGCGAGATGCGCTGAAAAATATATTTTTGATTCCTCGAAGTTCGATCGATTCCAATTTAACACAAACAAAGCCAACGCATTTATTGTTTCTTTTATCCAAAAACAACAATTTATTTACTCGATGGAAAACTTTAATAAATCGGTCAAGTATTGGGAAACACTAATTTTCAAAGCGGATGCTCTTTTGTAAGGTTTCGATAGAAACAACATCCAGATTTCAGTTATTTTGTTGTCAGTATTAATTATAAATTTAATTGATAAGGTACAGCGTGCACACTCTATTTTTAATTTAATCAAATGTTATTTTTATAACACGATTTTCACTAAAAAAATTATCGTGCAAGGCTGTGTGGTTTAACTATAAATTATTGTTATCACTATGGGATACAAATTCCATATCTGGTTTGAGAATTGCTTCCATTAATCGAAGAGAAACAATGTATTACATTTTTTAGGTCAATTTAATTTTAGCGACCAATGTCTTGGCGACCAATCTACTATAGTACTCGAATTAATTATTCCTTTTACTTGGGACTTCCTTTTAATGAGAGGCCTCATTATTATAAATAACTCTGTGGGAAAGATTGACCCTGGGTTACCCGGCCCCAGAACCCGACCAATTAAAAACGGCCTCTTCTCTCCACCTTAAAAAATTCGTTTCTCTTCCAAAATTTCAGGTCATTCTAATTAACAGGGTAGAAAGAAACATAGATTTTCTCCTTTATAAAAGTATGATTACTAGAAGGTGGCCTCCGGTCGCCCTGGCTTTATAGTCTGCGATTAACGTGCACTTAACTCCTGGTAATTACATATTAAAAAAAAATCTTAGTCTTTTTTTGTTATTCAAATGTACGCCGTATTTTTTAGGAATTTTTTAGGAAAGAATTTGAAAAAACAGAATATAACTTCATTTTCCTTCTAAGATCGGATTCCTTTCAGATCATCCATTTGGACCAAATAAGATTTATAATTACATAGGGCAAAATATTTTTCAAAAATATTATAGGTATTGTTTAATGAAATATGTATATGGCTTTGGTATTCCCACTGGTGGACAAGGTTATCAATACGTAGCAATTTAGCATAGCAATAAGTTAGAAGAGATAATCATGCTTCCACCGGGACGTAGAAAAGCTATTTAATATCGCATTGAATAGTACGCAAACTTTTATTTTCAATATTTAACATATTATTGATTTGGGCCCATAACCTGTTATCAGCAAAAAAATATTCTTACTAAATTTTAACTTTCTTATATTTTATATTCATTTGTAGTCAATATCCAATTTTTATTAAGTAGAGCAATTTTATATCAAGCGGAATTAATATAAACCATGATTTATTATTGGAAAATAACGAATCGCGTAATTAGCAACATTTTATATACAAATAGAAACAAATAAATCGTTATGAATTTCTTATTATTGTTGTTTACATTAATATTATTATAAATTATTCCCATGAGAAATTATTATTCGTACATTTACTTTGATTCTTACAAATATACAGGGTGTTTCAAACGAAATAATTTTGGTTTCAGTTTGATTATTTGGCAAAGTTATACATTTTATGTCGCAGAATTTGAATATTCATTCAGTCAAAAATAATAGGATGATATAACTTTTCTGCTAATTTGAATTGATTATAAAGACTTTTTTGTTATTTTTCAATGAGAATTATTATCGCCTTTAAAATACCGGAAATTTAGCTATGCTAACCTTTTAAAACCGGCGATTCAATGGTATAGAACCGATTTAAAAAATATTCCATATGATGCAATTGTATATTAATTTGCCTCATTCTTTTACAAGTCATTTATTGAGATTTTGTGCCCTTTCCAATTATTAATTACGATTTCTTTTGTTACAGATCTGATATCATGTCGTCAAGTATTAAATTTAATGGTGATCTTAGGATTCATGTTCAACTACATGTTACGAGTAAATTTGACTCTCGCCATCGTAGAAATGGTGTACGACACAGAAAACGACCAAATTCTTAGCCAAAATATTAGTTCACAATCAAATTTTATAAAATTAAACGCAAATTATTCTTCAATTGTAACCCCATTTCCCAATACAACTAACTCGTCCGATCATGCGGCGGTTACAAAGCAATCCATCGGCGTCAAATTTCATTGGGATAAATATTTGCAAAATTACGTACTTGGCAGCTTCTTTTGGGGTTACATTTTGACCGAACTCCCGGGTGGTCGTTTAGCAGAAGTAATAGGTGCTCGTAAAGTTTTTGGAGGTGGAATGCTCATGGCAAGTTTTCTGACTTTATTAACACCCATTGCGTGTTATTTAGATGTAGTAGCTGTAATAATACTAAGAGCGGTTATAGGATTCTTTTTGGGAGCCACTTTTCCTGCTACTCCTCCAATGGCTGCTAAGTGGATACCCCCTTTGGAACGTTCCAAGTTCATAGCAAATATGATGGCTTCTTCTTTAGGAGCGGCAATGACGATGCCCTTAAGTGGCGCACTTATTGTTACGTGGGGGTGGGAAAGTGTATTTTACGTTACCGGAAGTATCGGATTACTTTGGTCTATTGCTTGGTTCTTTTTAGTATACGATTCTCCAGCACAGCATCCAAGAATAAGTCCAGAAGAAAGGTACGAGATTGAAAGCAAAATTGCCGAAGGTTCCGGAGGCGGTACTAAACCTAGTAAAGTACCGTGGTTACTTATTTTGACTTCGATGCCCGTTTGGGCTATCGTGATAACTCATGGAACATCAGTTTTTGCATACTTCACCGTGGTCAACCAGCTTCCGACATATCTTAAGGAAGTACTACACTTCAACATAAAAAAGAATGGATTACTTTCAAGTCTACCCTATTTAGGTAAGCTAGAATTATGATTTAGCATTGGAATGAAATTAATTAACAGTATTGATATGAGAAAGTTGAACTATTAATAATTCCTGTAATAAATAAAGTCCCCCCGAGGTTAAACGTTTTGTTCTTATGTAAATGCTGACTGCAATAATGGCAAGTTCATTGATTGATTTAAACAGCCTAATAAATTTTGTATTTTCAAAGACCAAACGTACGTAGGTACGAATAAATTTCAAATAGAGAACATCGCTAAATGTAAATTTATTAAGATTTGATAATTGCTTTAAATTCCTTCCATTCAATTTATATCATAAACAAGTTCTGCAACGAGCGATTATGTGCGAAAAATTGAATTTTGAAATTGTTGTTTATTTTTTTTCAATATAAATAATATTGACATTAACTCAGACTTGTTTGTTATATCGAAAGTAACGAACGAAGGTTAGATGCATCGCTGGTGGTATGGTTTAACTTTATCTGAATCTAATTGGTTCATTTGGCTAAAAATAACCGGCAAAATGTGGGTGAATATTTTACACTATTCGGTATATTACATAACCGTCAAGGATAAAAAACCAGTACAAAAGATAACTGCAACAGTTTTGATTTTTTATTAATTTTCCTGTAGGTCATGCCACCGGCACCGGATGGATTATGTATCTATCTATATATATGTATTTTTAATCCAAGTTGAGATCCTTATAAAACTAGGACTACCAGAGATCCTGGTTAAAAATTACAAATTCGACATATATATTTTCATAAAAAATCTTAAAACAGTAATTCTGAATGTTACCACCAGAGAGGGGAAGGAATATTCTAGTTTTAATATTTGATGTTAAAAATTAAACCAAGTGAGATCCTTAAAATAATAAGAACAGGTTGAGATCCTTTCATGTATAAATTGTAATCTACAGAACAAGGTGAGATCATGCAATGTTGCCAAGTATACCTACCTACCTATCTAAAATAAGTTGCAACAATTGCAAAAAAATTTAATGCTTGCATTATTATTGTGCATAAGGATAACTTTTATTTCAAAGTATACTCGCGTTTTATCGTTGAAGAGAACTTCAATTTATTCTTAATTTTAAATTATAAAATTATTAATCTTTAAATTTTTTAATCAAAAATCTGTAATGAAGAAGTTTTTCAAAAAGCATATCAGCAGTAAAACCTCTCCAAAAAAGCATGAATGCCTTGAGTTGCAAAATAAACACAAAACTTTGTTTAAAGACAAAACTTGGGTACAAATTAAAGTGTTTGTTTACAATATATTTAAAAAACAGTAGCGATTTTAAAAACATTTGTATTGTTTAATTTTTTGTTTATTTCATTTTTTTACTTATTTTCTTGTGAATAAATTTTTAATTTTAATACTTGGTTTTGATTAACTAGAAGTTGCTTATTCGGGATCCTCACGAGTAAATACTTATTCAATGTTTATAATCCCGTCCTTAACGAAAAATGACCAAATTCCATTCAATTAGCTAAATCACCTGCACTTTTAAAGTAGACCATAGTCGCGGTACAACCCATGATGGGTTTTGGTAGACCGCTTCATTTTATGAAGGGATTTCAATGCAAATTACCTTGGTGGTTTGTCATTACCTGCCCAGGGAAAACAGTAAAAATAAAGTTCTTGTTCCACCTGTACTGAACCATAGATCTCTGCTTAGTAACTGTTCTTTTTAAAGTAGAAGTATAAAGTAAGAAAATGATCTCGAAACCATTTTATCCTAAATGGTACACATAAGTTAGCATACCGGCTATCAAGACGCCAATGTTTTCTGTTGATTCTAGAGGCTAAAAAATAAACCGTGACTTTGCGTTTAATCGATTACGACTTAGTTCTTGAATTACGAATTTTTGAAAATAACGTAATAATTTAAGTACCTAATTTGGCGTTAATAGTAAACTAGTTGCCTACCGCATCAGCTGCATTATTTTTACTTTTGGTCATATGGAATGAATTTTAATATAAATAGTACCAATTTGGTTCGCCATGCATTTATAAATTTTTTTAAGAATAACAACTATTTCAGTTTAGTATTTTGTGATTTAATAGTGCCATAAACCGAAATTAAGTAAATTAATTTTAGTGTTGCTGAAATATTACCAACTTATTTATCTATCACCAAGGCTAAATTTATTATAACAAAAAAATACGATTTTGTTTTGTTTAAATCTGTAACAAATCTACTAAAATTATAAATTTGAGTTATTTTTGACTTAAAAGAATTTATGTAATTTATTTATTTCCAATCTTCGTAAATCGGGTCACCGATTCAAGTTAATTAAATTAAGAATCAATTTTAAGAAACATTTTTCTCATTCGCAACTTGCTCGGAGGTCCAAAAAATTTCATACTGCTTGTATGTAATGTAACATTTATTATAAGAACTAAAACACAAATCCTAGTAAATATTAATTTAGCCCAACTATATAAGCACAGTTAATTTTTGGTTTAATGATAATCAAATTTATATTAGATACCTAACCTAAACTTTTTAATTGACTTGTTTCTTATTATAAACATATAGAAATAAACCACGCCCACTGACCTAGTAACCCAGTCACTTATCGTTGAAGTAAAATATTATATTATAGAAAAACCCAGGTTCTTAAATTTTCGATTACGCATAGGTAACAAATCTACTAAAATTATAAATTTGAGTTATTTTTGGCTTAAAAGAATTTATGTAATTTATTTATTTCCAATCTTCGTAAATCGGGTCACCGATTCAAGTTAATTAAATTAAGAATCAATTTTAAGAAACAATTTTCTCATTCGCAACTTGCTCGGAGGTCCAAAAAATTTCATACTGCTTGTATGTAATGTAACATTTATTATAAGAACTAAAACACAAATCCTAGTAAATATTAATTTAGCCCAACTATATAAGCACAGTTAATTTTTGGTTTAATGATAATCAAATTTATATTAGATACATAACCTAAACTTTTTAATTGACTTGTTTCTTATTATAAACATATAGAAATAAACCACGCCCACTGACCTAGTAACCCAGTCACTTATCGTTGAAGTAAAATATTATATTATAGAAAAACCCAGGTTCTTAAATTTTCGATTATGCATAGGTACCTACTTAAATATTTCGTTAAACCAAAACAGAAATTTTCAATAACTCATACAAGTAGTACTTAAATTGCCGCATTGACAAATTCTATGTAATTCTCTAAGAATTATTTTCAACTATTTTTCAATTTTCCAACTTGCTATTAGAAATGCTTAAACTTTTAATAAAAGTGTGGAAAAATTTAATAATTCAGGTTTAATATTCGAGTTCATTAAATAACAAAAGAATTAACTTTAGTGTCGATGAAATATTATCAATTTATTTATCTATCACCAAGGCTTAATTTATTATAACAAAAAAAGACGAATTCTTTTTGTTTAAATCTTGTAGCAAATCTACTAATCTAAAATTTGAGTTATTTTTGGTTTAAAAAATGTATGTGATTTACTTATTTGCAAGCTTTGTAAATCGGGATACCGTTTAATTTAATTAAATTAAGAATTCATTTTAAGAAACATTTTTCTCATTTGCAACTTGCTCGGAGGTCAAAAAAATTTCATACTAGTTGCATGCAATTCTAACATTTATAAGAACTAAAACATAAATCCAAATAAATATTAATTTAACTATTTTTTAATTATTCAACTTGCTATTAGAAGCATTTAAGTTTTTAGTAAATGTGTAAAAAAATTTAATAATTTAACTTTAATAGTTGAGGGTTATATAACAATAAGTTTTAAAAACATATTTCTTAATAATTTTCTTTACGGAACATTTACTGTCTCATTGTAAACTTTATAAAGATAAGCATAAAATTTGCCAACTCAGTTATGAATATCAAGCTTTGCTACGTTGCCAAGTTAACGGATCTCAGAATGGCTAAAAACAATTCAAAATATACACATATACACTTTGCCGATGACAGCGCTCCACCTAACTGCTTGTGAACTAATAATGTATATCATACGAAAAATATCGGAAAAACGAGATCCAGTCAAAAGTTCAAAAAAGGGATCTACCATACCAACATTTAACGGAAAAACTCGATATACACGCTAAAAAAGATGAGATCCGAAAGTGGATCTCGGCTTTCTCTAAATGATCTCGCCTTGTTAATATTTTTCTCAAAAGGATCTCACTTTGCCTCTTTTTAAATCTATCTATATACGTTTTACATATTATGTATAGGTATTATCTTTTGTTGCCCTGCCGATAGTAGGTTCTATCAAATTTTTCATTCGAATAAAGTTAAATACAGAAACATTTTATTTTCTAAAATTACTCCAAAGCCATTAAGGTCTAAAAAACAGATCCTTTTTAAGAAGAAACGTTCAAACCAGTTTCTCAAGTTTTTGCACTATGAATTTGATAAAAAATTGAATGATGAGTTGCATTTAGAATTACTCGATTAAATAATTATTATGATCGTTTTTTTTAGCAAAATATGTAATGGCCGTTGGTGCAAGTTATCTAGCGGATCGATTAAGAAGATCTGGAAAATACTCAACGACTTTGATACGAAAAGCCTTCACATTAGTAGCTGTATTTGTACCTGGTATTTTTATGATCGTACAAGCTTTGTTTGGTGATGATTCCGTTCTCAGCGTTGTGATATTTACGTGTTCGTTATTCTTTAATGGAGCTGTAACCGGAGGGTATCTAACCAATGGTTTAGATATAGCGCCCAATTTTTCGGGCACGATTATGGGTATGGCTAATACTCTATCTTCGTTAGGCGGTTGGCTATCGACGCTAATGGTAGCCACCATTACTCACAAAAACCACACATTCCAACAATGGCAATACGTATTTTGGATATTGGTGATAGTTTATTTCGTTGGCTCGTTAACTTTTACAATATTTGGTACTGCCGAACTACAACCCTGGAATTCTGTCCCACGAAAAGACAGTTTATGCAGTGTCAAAATATTGGAATTGCAAACGTGGAATTCCAAACCAAGAAAGGAAAGCCTAAATACTGAAAAACTACCAGAACTACAGCCACTCACAAAAGAAAACGAAATCAAATCATGAAGCTCGCATTTTTCATTTTTATCGCTTACATATCATCATTTGTTAACGTATTACTATTAATTTTAAGTAATTTAATTGGCGTGATTTGTTATTTTAATATATTTACAATTATTAAATTAATTTTTTTAAATATCCTAGCGTTTAATTTCTATTCCGACCATACCTAAAGAGTGTCCTCAATTTTGCCTCAAAAGAAAAGTTAATATAGAAGAGATCAAACGCCAATTGTTTCAAAAGTTGCCCCAAGAAAGGTATTTTGGGCATTGGAAACGAAGGTAGGTAAAGAGTTAAGAGTTTGGAATGGAAATATATATATTTGATTACTTGGAACTGGTTTCAAAAATGAAGCTTTGCAAATTTCCTAGATATAACCTTTACAAATAAATTGTATCAATTAATTAAGAAAGAATAATAATCTTAAAAAGCTTTCAAAATAGAAAAAGATTTTAAAACCTTCTTGTATTTCTTCAATCACTAAAAGTTGATCCAGTTAAGTAAGTATCCAAATGTCGATTGCATGCGTCCAGCACAGAACAGGCAGTCAAAATATCATCGGGAAAAAATTTGTGCCGCCCCAAAAGGGTGTATTTTATATAAGGTAGGTCCACAAATAAGAAAAGTCGTAAAAATATTTTTTAAAACACAATTTAAATAAAAAACTTGCTCTTTTCGCAATGAGCAAAAAATCCGAAAATGTATTTTTTCAGCAAGAAAACCATAAAATCGAATTTAAATTAAACAAAAATTTTCGTGTAAATTCATATTTAAATATATCGACAAAAAATTTACAAATATTAAAAATTTTCATATATCATCATAGCAGCTCTTAACTCAAAATTAGTTTAGCGTTCATAATAAAAAATAATTACAAATAATAAAAAATAATAATTTTAAAACTATTTTTATTTTATCTTTCTTTCTTTTTATTATTTATTTTATTTTAATATAAACAAGACAAAAATGAAATGTGCATCAACAATATCACAGTAGTTATTGGTAATATTGAATAAACAATAAGTAAATTATAGCTGTGTAATTGTATACTAGTTTCTATGGCGGATATGCAAGTATATGCTGTAAGCTATGCTTGAGAATTGAAAGTAAATGTAACAAAGTATAATATTAAGGGCTCGTCTTTGGCTCGTGCCAAAGATTTTTTTCTTCAAAATTGGACAGTCCATTACTCTATCTCGAGGTGTCGGTAAGACAGTTACCAGGTCACTATTGAAACTGGGTCTTGAATAAAGGTGTATAATTCTCTTTAAGAGGAAAGGTCGATTATTATTTTACCTTCGATACACTACATGTTTAACGGCCATTAACGTTAATGGCAATTTAAAATAATTGATCATTAACACATATTATTGACACACTACTAATTTTTAAATTTCATGCCAATAAAGATTTTTTAACATAACCTCACTAAACCTGCAAACATGCTTTAGATAATTATTATTAGATAACCGTTAAGTGATTTTTACAAGTTTATCAAAAATAATAATTACTTTACAAAATTACTAATTGAAAACTGATAATCAGAACAACTGCCACTTTAAAGTGGCGGCGGACTAAATTATCGGTGATCTTGAAATTAAAAAGCAAAAATACATCTTTTTTGGTGAGTTTATAGAGATAGCGAACAAGTGGAATATCTTATTAGAATATTATATAATATATACTATTTTTACTTCAAACTTAAAATTATTACTTCAAAACTGTTGACGTTGCGAAAAAGAGGCAATATATTGATTTCGTTCGTCTTATCGTTTCCTTTACAACCATTTAATTTAGCAGTTTTAATAGCTTTACATTTTACTTTGTGAAGTTTTTTTCGAACCACTTTATATATATTTGAGGGGCCCCAAGACAGCACTTTACGAATTTGATCAAGAAAGTAAATAAAGTAGTTTAGCAAATAAAATTTTTTTTATCATAAGAAAAGAACAATCATTTCCGAAAGTCACAACATAATTATTTTATTGAATGTTCATAAAAAATACATTAAAATTGAGGAAATTACTACTCATGAAATCGTCCACTCAACTTGTCCTTCGGACTCGTTGAATTTAGAACCCGGTTTCAACTTGTAAATATCATCATCATGTGATATTATGGCTGATGAGTAAATCATGAGGAGCAATAACTGGACACTGACTCTTTAATGATTAATTTTTGATACGATTTAATTTTTTTATTTCAAGATTATCACATTTTATAAATTCAATTTATTACTGTCGTTCGGTTATAATAAACAATTTTTAATTACAATCTTTTCCTTTGTCTTTATTTGAATGATAAAGAATTGTGTATGGTCAAGGTAAATTTCTGAACTTCGTTTGCATACGTAATAATCAATCACGCAATCAAAATCTTTTGAATTAGGTATATCGACGTATCATCTATCAAAATAAATCGATAACAGTAATTATTACACCATTAAGAAATTGCTTAACGTGTTGCGCGATAAAAACATAATCAATCTATTGAAAAAAACTTGCCTCTAGCATAATCAAAATGCGATAAACAAATTTTGAAAATAGCAACGTCATAAAATAGAATAATAAAAAATATAGCTATTGGTCAATTTTAAATAAATAATAAACCGTGCAATTTTTGCTTGTTCGCTATTTCATAATAATAAACTTATTTTAATTTTAAGTAAAAAATAAAATTATTTAATATTTTCTATTTTTATCTTGAAAAAATGTTAACGAGACCCATATTTTATATACATTTTATGTTTAAAGTTTAAATTATGCCTACTTATTGTTGAAATTTACAATTCCAATTTACTGTTTCATTATTATCTTTAATATGAGTAATCTTATTACAAATTTTAATAATCGCAGGTGGAATTCGAACACAGTTTATTTCGTACAAAAAGGTATAATTATGTACCAAAATAAATATAACTCAGACCAGAGCAAAAGTCAAATTTAAAAAATTTAGGTAATATCTGACTAATGTGAGATAAAAATTTTCCGACTCGAGGATATCCTAAAATATTAATATCGCAAAATTTTAAACTGCTTTATTTGTCAAATGAGTAAAACCCACTCTCTTCCCTCAATTACATAAACAGTTAAACGTACATTAAAAAATAAATTTTAGCTTGGCATCCGTTAAGCTTAAGAGAAGGTTCCGGTTTTTCGAATTAAAAAAGTTAATTTTTTAAAATTTGCTTTAGCATTTTTAGAAAAGTCTTGAATTATCTTGATATTTCAGACATTCAAAAAATTACTCTTGTTTTAACACACAGCCATCACAGGGAAAACTTTTACAATGGAGACCGAAACGGCGTCATAAATTATAATAATTTTATGTTTTTATAGGAATGTTGCTCTCGTAATTTTTTTAGAAATTATTAGTAGATACCACTATAAATATAAAAATAACAAAATACAGGTTTACTCGTCAAAAAATAATGTAATTTCATGTTTTATAAAAAAAATATAAAATTATCCCAAAAATTGGAATTTTAAGTACTTTGGGGTAAATTTACTTGTAAAATTGTGGCAATCCAGTGGCCTGTCATCTGGGTTGCCACCAATTTTAGGGAAAAATTACCCCGGAATACTTTACAGTGACAATTAAAGTAATTTAAGAGAGAAAATAATAAAGAAAAACACTGCTAAATGGAATATTATATTCAATTTCTTCAAAATTTTCAATTGATTCCTAGTCAAATAGTTTCCTCTAGAATAAATTTTTAAATTATTGGTCTCTCCCCGTCGAGAAGAAATACAAAAAAATTTTATAATAGAATTTAGTCATCTTTATTTTATTTTGTGATATATTATACTTATATTATATTATACTTACGATAATTTAGAAGGACCTACTTGAGATATGTATTATATTAATCGCTAAAAAATAAGTGCAAGTCTATTGTGAAAAAATGAAAATTTATATAATACGGAATATTAGTATTTCCTCTCAATTTGGAACTTTAACTACAATCGATTACAATATACTCTAATGTTAGATTAAAGATTACGATAGATGTATATTCGAATTACACAATAAATTTTAAACCCTTCTAAAATAAAAACTCATGTTATTTAATTGCGGCGTCGTTTAGATAAAAGCCTCTAGTTGTTAATTGTTATTTCCTTTATCGATAATAGATAAAATAGTAAATTAAATTGTAAGCTAAGTAAACGTAATAAAATTCAATGAAACTCTTCCGGAAGCAATTTCTGTTTTTTTCTGATATTTTAGTTGTTAAAATTTATTTATCTTATTTGTTTTTATTTTATTTATGGATTTTGCAACATGATGAGATTAAATCATTTATGAGATAAAGATGTCTTTTTATAACTATAGGTGTGCTGTATATCTCGGTGAACCCCCGCGATGGATAAGAACAATCTTCAGAGATTAAATGAAATTCTGTAACTTAATGTGATAATTTTTATGAAATTGCCCGCCTCTAATAATTAGTTGAGATCAAATCCCTGAACTATCAATAATATAATATGAAAGATAATACTCCTGCTTAAGCTTCTGAAAGTTTAATTTTAGCATTTCAAAACAAATTATTATTTAATTCGTGTATAGTAGAAGGTGTAATGAATTTTAAATTACTTAATCATATAGCACCATACTAAATTTCTTAGAAATCAATTACAAAGTAGACAAAAAAGTTTAAATTCTCCAAGCCATTTATTTAAAACACAAAAATAATGTATTTTAAATTGATAGCAAGTTGGATAATAAATAATTAATGTTTTCAATAAACAAGTTTAAAAAACGCCGAATTATAAAGATTTGAGTGGCGTAACAATGCAACCAAATGTCTGTGTTCCAGAGTCAAACTGGGCTCCCAAATGGGTAATAAATTAAGGTGAAGACATATTTTAAAGGGCCCTTTAAGTGGAACATTTTTTAAAATTTATTTTTATGAAATAAACCTAATAAATATTGATATTTAGTTTTCCCAACAGGATGCTTTTAGCCCTTAAACAGAACAAATAAATTTTTTGTATTGCCTATGTAGAGTTCATTATGAAATAATATACAGTGCCTCACAAAAATTACCATACAGTTTTATGATATAAATTGCAATTTTGAAGACATTTTTCTCATATAAAAATCGAATGAAATTTTCAACAAAGAATGTCGAATAAGATATTAATGTAAAAGCGATTTTTATTTGATAAAAAAATCTTCAAAAGGTACAATAATTTATATTGCTAATATAGGACTATCTTAATTTTTGTGAGGCACTGTAAATTGTCTAGAAATACATATATTCAACTTCGCCAAACGTAAAATAATCCAACAAATATTATTTAATATTCATTGCTTTATTTTTGCAAAATTACATTCAAGATAAAGAAATATAGATTACGTGACAAAATACACATAGCAATTTTATACCTTCTTTTGACTCATTTTAAGCTAAGATTAAGATTTGTTTCTGAAGATGAGCAAAATTTTCATTAAAAAAATATGTGCTGATAAAATAGATAAAGCAAGAGCTCTTAAAGAAAAGGTCCACTTGAAGAGGAAAAGCAAAATTTATTTTTGAGTGGCAAATTGCTTTGATAAAAAAATTCAAAAAAGATAAAAATTTCGTAACCATTATCCTAATAGTTTTGATTATTTTTCAAGCTGTGACGTACATACACGCCTCCATTAGCAACCAACAGGAAAGTGGAGTCGAAAAACACACATATCATCCTAATTACGTAATTGCGATAAAAAGCTCTTTAAAAAAGCACAACAAATAACACTATCAAAGGTCATACTGTTTCCAAATGATGAACAATAATTACGATAATTATAAATTATTTTTTTACAAAGTTAATGACATCCGGGCAAGTGATCGATTTAAATATACATAAATATAAATTTGTTTGCTTGTTTATTTATATTTAACTCCGCCTTAACCTCGGGAAAAAATCACCAGATATTATAATTTATAGTTTCTCGCTTTAAATAAATTTAAAAAAATAGCGCTCAAAATGTTCAATTAAAAACTTGGCTTGACCGTTAAATAAAATTTGATTATTACTCTTGCTTTTTTAAGCGGTAAAAATAAAAAGATCTGAACATGTTTTGCAATGAAGAACCAGTTCGCTGCAATAAAATTAGCTTGGTTGTTATAGGCGCCATCAATTATGATTAAAAAATTCAACCAAGCAAGATTAATTGCGCTAGTTCTATTTTAAAACACAAATTGTACAGGTAAATTGAAAAACAAACCGCTAATCAAGCTTGTCTAACATTTTTTATTTGTCTGCCAGAGTACCTATCCGATCACCTACATAGTATGTATGTATATGTAAGTTTTTTGCAATTATTTTGGACTCATTTCTTCTTAATTCGTGCTTTTCCATCTTTTGGATGTAGACTTTCTCGTATCCATCTTATTCCATAGTCTTCCCTTACTTCTTCTTTTGATCCATGATTCATCCGAATCATTTTGGTTCCAGGTATCTTTTGCCTAGGTCTGTTCTTTTTCCATTTAGTATGTTATATTTATAGTATATTTGGAAATTCGACTTGGAGTATTCAGGAGTATTCGTAAATCGCAAGTTATCCAAAATGTCGCTTTCCGTTTCAAATTCGATCCATCCACATCTTCGCAAGTAAGTAAAATTTGCTGATTACACTTTAGTTTTAAAATGGTATTTATGATTTTTAAATTAACATAATTAAAGCTTACAAACACGGAATAAACAACTCCGCTTTTAACAACAATTATAATAAATTATTAAACAATCGTCCTATGGTTAAAATCTTTACAACTAACAACCTCTGTGATTATTTTTCCAAAGTTCATTAACTAATGGTTCCGATCTACGCTCGTTTCATGATTGAAAATAATTTGAAATTTATTTAAAAATCTAATACAAATAATTTCTTTAATTTTAAATAGAGGATGTGAAATTTAAATAGGCAAGTTAAACAAAATTCGATCTAAATTAGTAAAGTCAAATTTGATCTCTACGAACAATCGACATCTCTGAAAATTCATGACAATATATTGCAATGACTCCCACCAGTAATTGGGCACCAAATCTGAAAGATTCAACATCCAGGAATGTTCTACTGTTGATGATGGAAAAATAAAATTCTCAGTGCCTACAATTATTGCCGACTAATATACAGAGACCATACAAACCAAAATATATCTTTATATTGAATATTATAACAATGGAATCACAAGTTTAAAATAAGAAATTCAAGGAATTTTCTCAAAAAATTAAAATGTAACCATTCTAAATGAATTTACCACACAGATACAAAACAAGCCGGCAATCCAAATTTAACTCTGTCCTTCGTATTTCCTTAAAACATAAAAAAAACCTTTCAGTAGAAGTAGCGCTAAATATTGGTGTAGTAAATTTGTTTACCATTAATTTGGCTAATAATAATTTACTAGTTACTATATTACTTGAAACGAACAGTAGTTAAAGTGCATTTAATTCATTCCGTAGGAATAATTTAATAGATTCTAAACTAATTTGCGGGACTAGCATATATACAATTTTATGGAATTGCCAAGTAAAAATCCATACATCCAGTGATGTAAGAATACGTGAAATAGAAAATAAAAAAAATTAGGATTGGGAATGTTGATTAAGTTTAGTTTAGGCAATAAATAGTAAATCTGTAAAACACTTTAATACTAGCTAACTACACTTTAAGGAAATGTAAACAATGACCTACAGATTTGTGAGATCAAGTAAATTTTATATTAGTAACAATCAATATAGTTCTTTCAACATGCCATCGTTGAGGCAAAAATAATAAAAAGGTTAGCCTTTCAGAGTCATAAAATTTTCTATTACACTTTTTAAAAATTATTTTTGTAACAAGTTGTGTACAGTCAAATTTAACTACTAAATTATTTCTAGAATTAGGCGCAATAAAAACAATACTTTTTCACACTATAAGCAAAAAGGTTTCTCCTTTGCATTCATCAAGTGCCCAGAATTAAAACAACTGCAGAAACAACATTGGTCAATTCGTATGAACATCACATTATAATGATAAAATTTCTTTGTGCACAAACTTGCCGTCATTTTTAAGAGATTCAAAAAAAGTTCTCAAGATAATTTAAAAATTGGAGTTAAAATAAATGAATAAATGGAATTTACTTTTTTATCATCTTAAAAGTGTTTGTACTTTCGTAATTTAGGAAATAACACTAAAAGGCAGCATTCGATAAATATAGCAGTGATAAAACCGTAAGTCTTACAAAAGTTTTGTATTTTTACATTCCACTTGTTTGTCTTGGTATATTGCTTATGATATTGATATCGTTTTTAAGTGCGTGGAATGTAAAATTACAAAAATTAAAACTTCATGAACCGCAAGGTGGTAATAAATAGACTAGAGAATTAAATTCAAAGAAATGATTAATAACAACTGATAAAATATATAATACGAGTCGGTCTCATCGATCTTGTGGAATTCTCAAACCACGCAATACTTTACTCTGCTGATACTGTTGTTCGCTATCTATCATACCCACTACCGACACTATTTGGTACTGACGAGCTTTCATGGCAGATTCGCTTTTTCTCAATAAGCGCATTGAGGTAGATCCAACTGTAGATTCCATTAATTGTCCCATTTGAGGCCGTGAATGACTCGGATCCAGAACTAAAAGTGTTTTTGTACCGTCACGATGAACTTCTACTCCCATTATTGTACGACTGTGACCTGAAATAATTCAAAATCAAAATTGTTGCTGTGATGAAGTATGGCTTAATGCCTTCTCAAATATTAGTTCTTTAGAAATGATATTAAGCCATAGTTCTCCCATTAAAACTGAACATTAGCGAAGCAGAAATATGTGGTTCGTTTAACAATTAATAAGTAACCTCCTAATATTTAGATAGAAAATGCTAACAGACTAACCTTGGTGTTGTAAATATAATGGTGGAGTAAACTCGACGCCTCCACTATTTTCAAAATATTTTAAAACCCAATTAAATAGTTCTGGATGCGTTCCACCTGCTCCAGTTGGTCTATGAAAATCAACTAACTGACAACGAACCCTCAAAAAAGATAATAACGTCACTACTTCGGTAGCACCAATCCACTTCCTTGTATTAACCAAACGACATCCTAACTGTTCGGAACCCTATAAAAGTACATCCAATTTTGATGCTACTTTTCATTAATTCAAAAAATACCTGAGTATCAAATCCTTGTGACCATGCTTGTTCGATAAGACTTTGCAGTCGTGATATGCTAGGAACTGAAGACCTTGGTGGCTTTTGCCCTTGCCATAATTTATAAACTTTTTCGTTGTAACCAGTATGAGTCAAAAGACTTGAGATAAGCATTTGAGCATTTCTATACCCACAACCCCAGCCTCGATCTCCATATGACGAGGCATAATGATCTACACATGTGCATGTTAATGTACGAACAACATTTTGCGCGTTATTACTAAAAGTTCGAATTTTTGGAACCTAAAAATAAAATCTCAACAAAAAATTGATAAAATCAAAAGCAAACTAACCAAATTTCGTGTCACGGAGCTGCCATCATCGATACCACAACTTTCGGCAGCACGTAAATCCAAAGTCCTCTCATAATAATCTGATACACTCATTTCACCAGCATAAACTGCTCTCTGCATGTTAGTAACTGATTGTTCACGAAAATTTCCTTGGTTATCCATTCCATACTGTGCTCTCAATAATTCAAACTCTCTTTGTTCCCGTTCCTTCAAAGTTGCCTTATCTAAAGGAGATCCAGCAGGAAAATGCGATTCCACATGACGAGCCGCTTCCTCACTCTGCAGATGCACGAAAACTACATAATTTGTTTGAATTAATTTTTAAAATAAGCTTTCATAATAAAATTGGCCCAATTCGGAAGAAATTAAAATTTAAAACGAGAAATAGCGACATAAAAACCAACTTACGTCGTTATCATTATTCAAAGTCATTCCACATACTGGACACGAAGTAGTGGAAGGACTGGCAGGCGATAAAATATCTTTATGTTCAATATTAACATGTAATTCTAAATCTGGGGCGGAATCGAATGCTTTTACACATATTGGACACGAAAACACATCTCCTGTACAATTTCCAACGGATGGCGAGGTCAGATCAAAATGTTGCCTGAAAGGAATTTTAAAAAAAGTTAGTTACTTGCATGAATAAACAATTAAAAACCACCATAATCGTTTAAAAATATTAAACATTTCAAAGTTTTATCAACAGAAATTTTTTTGTGTCAGTTTTGCTTTTGTCACTGTCAAATTTTTTGTTATTTTACTATTTACCTATTTATGTGTTCTTCAAGTTCATCTGGACTAATACTCGTATACTTGCACATCGGACATTGCAATGTTGGAGCTGGATTACGAAGCTTAAGATTAAGACTAGTACGTAATGGAGATCCTTCTCCATGACTGGAATTTTTTGGACTAATATCACCATTGACTGTTGCCTAAAATCGTAACGTTGCCAATAACTAGATAATTCTCAAATAACCAATTAAATGAGTTAACTTTTATTTTTACTTTGCATAATATATAGGGAAGGACCGGGGCTAGTTGTTACAATTTTAACTTCTGATTTTCTCTTAAACTACTTCTACATTCTATAAAAATAAAGTCACCAAATATCATGATGAAACCAGCAAGATAAATGATGGTTGTTTTATTATAGATCAATTTTGATTTTAGGTCATGTAGACCCTAACAGAAGAGCAGAGTTAATAATAAAACCAAACTTCTATTTAAAAGTTACGTTTATCTATCATAATATAACTTAATTTATTAACGTCGACTGTAAATAATATTATGCTGCTCTTTAAATAATTATTTATCAAGTTCATTTGAAAATAGCTTTTAAAAATATACAGCGAGACTAAAGTGAATTTTTAGTTTTTGGTAAAGAAAACTATAGTGCATCCGTATATGTTATTGTTTCAAACTTTCCGTTTTAAACAGTACCTAAGTAAGAATCAAGAAAGTAAAACCGCTATTTTAACAAAAATCATTGTTGTTCAAGAATTTTATTAAAAAAGCAGTTATTTACTGTCATGACCATATCCTTTCAGTGAAAAGGAAAGTTACAAACAATAACATGTGGGGATGCATTATTTTTCCTCTACAAAAAAACATCCACGATACATATTTTTACATAAATCTCAATTAGGGACACATTGAGATTCTTGCCCAAAGGTTCAAAATGTGAAGTTACGCCACTGCATTTACCTGTACATTATATTATTCTAGTAGAAGATTAATTTGAATTTTTCTTAGTTTGTTAACTTTTTTTAAAACAATTTGTAAACAATTTCCTACATGAACTTGATAAATTAATACAAAACAGTAAAGAAATTAGGCTCATTTTGTGCTACAGTTCAAGAAATATTTCTATTGATTTATAATTAATTATTGATTAACTATTACTGTAGGTAAATGAAACCTAAAAGTTGAAACACCATAACCCACACCAAATAACATTAAAAACTCTTTAACCATAAAACTTACCTTAGCAACATAATTTATATTATTGATATTATTATCAGTATTAGAACCGTTATTACCAACAAATTTACTACTATGACTACTATGGCTTGATAAAGATGGTAACTTCCATTCCCCGTTTATAGAACCGTTAAAATCGCTGCAAAGAAAACTATTTAAAATTATTGAAAGAAAAGTATCAAAACAGGGTTTACAAACCTAGGACTTGCATCATCGATAAAGCTCATATTGACTTCTGATTCAGGAGTCAAATAATCTAAATGAGCATGATTGACATGCAGAAGTAGCTCCGCTGGAGATACTCCCGACAATTGACAAAAAGGACACACCGCTTGACCTTCCACATGTGCTGTATTTGTGTGTGTGAGTAAACCATCTTCAGTAAGACTCTCTAACCCACATATTTCACAACTGTAAATGATATCGGGAACGTTGCTGGCCATAATCTAGAAATTAAAACAATGTTAATTAAAATTATTATAACGAAATACCGAAGGAACCTTACGTTTAAAATAATAATAAATCAAATAAAAAGATTAGTTAATTCAAGTTTACCTAAATTTGTGTAAACGAAACCCTAAAAAATTAAATTTGTAACATTTAACAAGTGACAGAAATTTTCATGACCTAAATGTCTGCAACCCGCAGAACTTATCTGCATAATATTATACATAACCTAAATTTTCATATTTCCCCACTTTTAATCTTAATTTTATAATTTTTGTAATAAATAATGACCCCAATATCATTGCCAATATATAGATAACATTTGATATCGAACTTTTGCTTTCACTCATCTCATCGGTAGTTTTTTAGGTAAAAAATATTGTAAAAATGGCAAAACCTGAAGAGAAGTCAATGCCAAATTATGTTAAATTTCTTTTTGGTGGTACAGCCGGGTAAGTAAAAAGGTCCTTATTTTTGTGGTTATTACTTATTGCATTTTAGGATGGCTGCTACCCTTTTCGTGCAACCACTGGATTTAGTGAAAAACAGAATGCAACTTAGCGGCATGGGTGGTGCGGCTAAGGAATATCCTACCTCGTTTCATGCTGTGAAAGGCATTATCGCAAAAGAAGGGGTCTTTGCTATGTATAGTGGTTTATCGGCTGGGTTGTTAAGACAGGCTACTTATACGACAACACGATTGGGGGTTTACACTTGGCTGTTTGAGCAATACTCCGCTGATGGGAAACCACCTGGATTTGCAATGAAAGCATTACTCGGAATGGCTGCTGGTGTTGCAGGAGCTTTTGTAGGTAAATGATTACAAATTTTAAGTATAACCAGTATAACCTTTAATACTACGTTGAAAGTTCAAAATTAGATTTAAATTGAGAAAGTGATGAATTAAATAAGCAATTATTTAATTTAATATGGTAATTTATGGTTATTTGCTTGATGTTTTTTTTTAAATAAATTTCCATTTTATTTTATGATGCCGTACTCGATATTTTCCTAAAATTAGGATTCACATGACCTTGACTGACTATTATAACAAATTATGTAATAAAATATTTGAACTCATTTGTTACCCTTAATTATAAAAATTTGTTTACTTCTTTATGATTTGTTAAACAATTATTTAGAATCAGGCCAACAATACGGGAGATGAGGAAATAAATACGTACTAAATTATATAAGTAGTATATTCGAGTCTCAGTATTTTTAGCTACAAATTAAAACTTTTTGGTGTGTCGAAATATGCACCTTACATTGGCAATTATCAATACATTGCTAATTGAAAATTCTGTTGCTATACGATTTTCAGAATATTAATTATTTATCATAACAAAATCTAATGTTTTCTAATTAGAACCATTTCTTAACTTGCTTAATTTCCGAAAAATATAATATTTGTTAAAATCATAATTAACATAGATTCCTACAAAACAATCTCCATGAAGCAGTGGACATTTAAATTATCATGATATTCAATATTGGTACTTTTCCATTACCAAGAACTTAAAATTCCTACACCGACTTTGTTTTATTGTTCATAGAGAGTGATAATCATTTTTGAATTAAATCTTATCCCCATACTACTCAATTTTGAAACTCTGAAATAGAACCCTAGAAGGGCGACTTTTACTCTCAAAGACAGGTGTGCAAAAATACAAAGGTAGTTTTAGGATGCAGAGAGAAAATTGTGCAGCAAATCTTATCTCTCTCTTATCTTTTGGGCAGCGGGTGAGGACACTTTAAGTTTCTAGCCAAAGTTCAAATTTCAACCCCGACAAAAAATTTTAATTTAAACTTTGTAGCAACTCGAATCATTCCCCACACTCTACCCGATATGCCAAATTTCTTAAGCCGACAGTTCCTTTAATTTTTTTCGTGTAGATAAATAAATTATATTATAATATGTTTTTTGATGTGAGCTGAAATTTTCCAAATTTATTTATTGATAATTTGATGTTTTTTATTTATTGCTTTTTAAAATTTCCATTTGGTGATTTTGTATCATGTGATCGTAACAACAAAAATACGAGAAGTTTTTATAAATACTTACTAAAATTTATTATTAGAATTTTAAGTTGTGACTTTCCTTTTACTATTATAAAGTATATCAAGTTTATAAATCAAATATTAAAATTCTCTGTAAACAATAACACAAATACGTTGATAACTCCTCAATCAAAAAATGTTATTTGATAACAATTAAATCGTGACACTTTTGACCAAAGTCGATTTTTAAAGGAATAAACACCATTATTTAATTTCTTGTTTTATAACAAGTAATTTTTGACAAAAATGTTAGACAAGATTGTTAAAAGTCGCAATAGCTTTTTTGTGAGCCCGAATTTGATTTAACTTTTGATCAACTTTGTTCCTCAACTTTGAATTAATTTTATTCAAGCTCGGTTCGTGGTTCATCATTCAACTTGCTTATGAAACTAATTAATAATTATTATCACCAATTCTTGTTGCTAGTGGAAGTTTCTTGGGCTTTTAAGAATCGTAGAAAAAACTGATATTTTTTCTTTTACAGTAATTCACCTTGATTATTTTTCCGCTCATGACAATATCTTCTTCTTAAGCTAGGAGTTAATTCTTCTGTTGCTTGACCTCTCACTGGAGCTTGGTGGATGGGAATTGCCAACTCTGTATCCATTTCTCGGGAGGTTGTCTAGGTCTCTTTCGCGAAGGTTGATAGTTTTTACAAATAAGGACAATTCTTGCTCCTCCCATTCTATCCACGTGATCGTTCCATGGGTTTCCCCTGATAATAATATCGAGAACTAATAAAAGCTAAGAACTAATCAAGTCTTGTGATTGGTGAAAAAATTTAAAAGTTTATATTTTGACTGATAAATTTCTGCAGGTACACCTTCAGAAGTGGCTTTAATAAGGATGACATCAGATGGTAGACTTCCTCTAGCAGAGAGGAGAAATTATAAAAGTGTATTCGACGCTTTGTTAAGGATAACAAAAGAAGAAGGCGTCATTGGATTATGGCGTGGAGCTATACCAACAATGGGACGTGCCATGGTAGTAAATGCCGCCCAATTGGCGAGTTACTCACAAGCAAAACAATTTTTACTAACCACGGGATATTTTAAAGACAACATTGGTTGTCATTTTGTTAGTTCCATGATATCTGGACTTGTAACCACCGCCGCATCCATGCCGGTTGATATAGCCAAAACTAGGTAACTTATCCATCAAATAATTTAGTGATTTTAAATTATCGAGCTTTTTTTTAATTTAGAATACAGAACATGAAGGTAGTCAATGGAGTGCCAGAGTTTAAAGGTACATTTGATGTGCTTTCTAAGGTAATCCGTAAAGAAGGAATATTTGCCTTGTGGAAAGGATTTACGCCTTATTATGCAAGATTGGGACCACACACTGTTCTTACATTTATATTTTTGGAACAACTTAACACTTCTTACAACGTTCTAGTTCTAGGAAATACTACCAAAGGTGGTAGTTTATAAACGCAGTAAAATCATTTAAGAGAAATAGCTAGTTTTAGCACAAATAATGTTGCAGGGTATTTTTTGTGAGCTATTTTCACAAAAAATTTCTTTCTAGTTTCTCAGCAGTTTGAGATTAGACATTTTTCAACATTGATTAAAAATGTTTGTAAAAATCACACCTTAAGTTACCATAAAATTTAAACTGGATGTAATTCTTATTTGTAGGACATGTACATGGAGTTTCTTCCAAAAATTATTTTGTCTAACATTGGTATTTCATAAAAAAAAATTCACTCACTACCTTGGTCAAGTTTTCTATCAGGTGCTGTTATTTATTTCATTTTTATTATTTTTTGATATTGAATTCTCATTTTAATATTATATTTACAATGTTTACCTATTATTTTAAATCGTAAAGTTTTAATGAATTGTTATGTTTTATTTTTAAAAGTCGAAATTGTTACCTCAATAGAAGAGTAAGTTAATAGAGCTAAGTCTGTATTTCACTTTTGAAAATTAAAAATATTTCTATCTAAAGGAAGATGTAAAATTTGACTACATGTTTGCACAAAAAATGTAATACGCTTGTACTTGTAATAGAAAAATTATGTAATATATTTTTTTAAATATTTTAAGGATTTGTAGTTAACATACGGATATAAATGTTTATTTCTAAATTCACAAATAAATAAAAGAGTTAACGAAATATTTATAATTATACATTAAATTGTACAACGATACAGAAAATTACAAATAACAATGGAAACAATAAATTCATATAGATAATTATTAGTTATACCTTTATGTACAATAAAATAGTTTTAATGCAACCTCGATTATTAAGGTTAGCATTTTTCTTGATTCAAGAGAAATATAGAATCAATCAGTTGAACAACTTTTTGATTGATAAAAATTAGAATTAAATTACTAACTTTCTAAACATATTTATTTCTTGCATGCAATTGAATGGTACTGATACCCTTCTTATTATAGCTGACATATCTCCAAATAGAAAAAGAATTGAAAAGGCACATACTAAAATACTGATGTGTTATCATAATCAATGGGTTACCAAACCTCAAATTTCTTGGGATTACCTCCGGTCGTAAAAATGCATACAAGATCACCGTTTTTCTTTTTCCGAAAACTGGTCAAGTTATTTATTTGGATTTATGTTATAATAAAAAGTCATAAAATTTTTAGTTTACCCTGAAATTAAAATTACTTACTATTTCGATAGTAATAACAGTTTTCAATGAGATTATCAATGTAATATACATTGGTACAGCATTTTCGATGCGTTGCGTTAGACCCATTCACAAAAATGTAGAACTCAATTTGCTCAATCGATCAGTAAATCAGATTATTGAAAGGCGAATTCGGTAACTCAACAATATTAATATTGGTAATATTAATATAAATAAAATAATTATGTTCCGAAGTTTAACTATATCTACATTTTAAAAAGTTACGGTAGTATTCCATAAATTTTAGAAAAAATTCGCCAGCTTGTTAGGTAGGCAAATACTACGAAGATTAAAAAAATTGAACTCCTTGCAATATTCTAAAATTACCACGTCTTCTTTGGAGCAATACGCTGCTACAGATACCAACTAATGGTTGTAACCAGAGCTCACTCCAATGATGAATATAATGGTCCAAAGAGTGAATCTATAGAAGTTTATATAAATAATGATTTCATTGATGTTTATGATATACCAGAGATAGGTCCATTAGGAAAATATTTAGATTTTAATCGATTTTACAATTAACTTATATAATAATTATAATTAAATAACAGCAATTTATATTTGTACATTTTTATCTCGTCATAAATACATATTTCTTTCCTGCAATGCTTTGGTCAGAGTTGACATAGTATTAAATCAAAGATTGAAATGGCAATATTATTTCAAAACAATATGAAATATTGGGAAGCAACGATATATTATAATAATAGATACCAGATGGAATAACTTGGAAATGTATGCTGGTATTATAGCAAAATACATTCTAGACCGCGCCAATTAGAATTGCTTCAATAAATCGTTAAAAAAAAAATTAAGACGAATTAATAAATATTTTATTTTTTTAAATCCAGAGCTCGAAATGGAAATTTTGACGAACGAGCAAGGTGTAGACAAAATTGTTAATCCATTCATACGCGTCAATAATGAGATAAGATAATTTACAGATACTAGGTTTTTTTGCCTTTGTTCTTACATTACTTCAACGGCATTTCAGTGCGTTTTTATCCATTTCAAGCAGTATATTTATCAGTAAGAAAGGTCCTACCTCTTGTTGTATCCAATTTGAAGGTCCTAGCGAAATCATTGAACTTTATATCTTCTTTAACCAAAGGAATTTCGAGTTAGTAGAAAGTTATTTTCATAATCGTCTAGATAGTGTCGTCTTAAAGAGACATAAGTAAATACCAAGAAGAGATCGAACTCGACCTTTTCAAATTAGATTACCACAACTGAGCCAGAACGTATTAAATTTAACTATTGAAGCTACTCCAAAAGCTTGTTCAAAATTCTTCGTGTATTGTCAAATTTTTCAGTTCACTTAAATTTGAATACTGGAATAACTTGGAAAATTTTTCGAAATTCTTAAACATCTTTATTTGTTGAGCAAGAATCTTTAAAATTGGTGTAATTTAGATTTGAAAAATAATTGTCATGTATAAATCTGACGATGTCTTCAATCTTGCAAAGATTAATTTTATTTTCCATGGTTATCGTTTCCTTACAAAAACTTGCTTGCTTGGTGATATCTCGGCCGTTGCTTAAAATTCTGAAATAGGCGTTCCGTGCTCCACCGCTTTGGGATTCCCTCTTATCGTGATACACTTCAAAAATTATTCGGGCGCCATAACGTAGCAAGAGAGGATCGTTGTATAAACCTAACGCCGTCGATAGCTGTTCCAGTGTATGGTCATGACCCGAATATAGGATAAAATACGGGCCAGTGTCCGATACCTAAAATTATAATTTGTAAATAAATTTGATTAATAGCTAGCCATCATATACCATATGCAGCATTTGCGATACAATATGTTTAATTAATCCATATGATTTTAATAAACAGTATCTCTTCCAATAATTATTTCCCCATTTTTGATGATTAACCCAATCCGTGTATGCAAAAATTCCAGCAACATTTTGTCTTCTAGATTAAAAATTATATTGTATCAAGTGCTATTCTCATCCAATTAACGCTACGTAAATTAGCACAACAACATATTATATTTTAGAAATTATCATTCTGAATCCACACATAAGTTTCAATGTACTTTAACTTTTCTTAATTATTTTGTGCTAACTTGCGTAGCGTTAATTGGATAAGAATGGCTCTTACTTACTTAACACAGTTATTTATATTTTCGCAAGGTAAACTACTTGAATGGCAGATATAAGTTAATAAAGCATCTCTGATAGAGTGTGGATCGCTTCCTAAAGATCCTTGCTCCGCACCGGGCGAAAATACTGAACGACCAGTATTCTGCGCCAGTAAAGTAACAGCTGGATGCGAGATCAACTGCTGAGATATGTATTTTTTGATATGCCTGTAAAGTTTAATTTCCCATTAGACGAATAAAAGTAGGAATAAACAAACTCAACTATTACCGATAGTATTTGTCCGCTACAGGACAACCGCAGTCTTTAAAGCAAAAGCTCATAGATTGGCTTTCAAAAATATTAATTTTACTTAAAAGGTCGGCCGAAATTATGCCATACAAAAAAGCTAAAGCTGACTGAAAAGTTCTTCTATATCGGGTGCTATAAATCAAAACGTCCGAGTTGTTTAAATTTAATAATTTAGGCCACACGTTGATATAATTTTTATGTAGTAGGTGCCCTAATTTTAACAGTTGGGAAACACCTTGTATTGTTAATTGACCCAATTGGCATTGATTTTGATGAGTCGGTAAAATTGGAAAGCCGTGAAATGGTCCCGGTCCAATCCATGATATTCTTCCTGATATGGATAAGTTATGAACGTATTCCTACAAATTTTGCAGTATGATAGGTTTTTAATTGATTTTAATTTTGGAGTTTTACTTGATATAATTTTAAATGTGCGCTTTGTGCATTTCCACAATTTATGTAAGAAATGTTTCTCACGTGCTGCAAAGGTCCTCGATCTCCATGACGAATCAAAATTAGAACACCTTTTAATGTCCATTGTTTTGATTCCAAAACACCTTAAACAAAAAAGACATTCAAAAGCACTGGCCGCTAGACCATCTTGTTGTAGGCAGGTAACCTGCATATTTTTTTAAGTTATACGATTTCTGCATTAGATCAAGTGTCGAGGCACGGCAAATTTCCTCATTTTGACTGTATTTTTATTTAAATAATATAATGTATAGAAGGCGAAAAAAAATTACTTTGCCCAGGTTGCTCTATACTCGAAGTACGGTTCTGGAAGCCCAGTTTTTAAAAATATCTTCAAATAAAAGAATTTTTATGCATGTAGGTATGTGTGTCCAACGTCAATAATAATTATTAATTGCTGCAGATGTAATTACGTATTGCGCATTTATTAGAGCCCGCAATTAAAATACGCAACCCTAAACTTAAGCGCACATTAAAATTATTAAAGTCGTTAAAAGAAGAAATCAAAAGTTAAAATTATAAACCCAGTTATCGGCCAGTTTAGCAAAATTTTGTACATTTGCTTACATTTATTCTAAAAGATTGAGAGGTTTTCCTCAGTATTCTAGTAATTTCTTTCCAAATGAAACACTTTTACCATTGCTTTAGGATATCTCTAGGAATTATGTGTTAAATTATAAAAATATAACATAAATAATAAATATAACAAGTAGGCAGCCGTCTATTTGACACATAAACTGAAAGAGTAAAGTAGTAACTTAGTTTGGATTCACAATGAACATAAACTTAAGACATAAAAAATACAAATATAAATAAAAGTTTAATCGAGAATTGAATAATGTTGAAATCATTCAGCATAAGCGTTCAGCATCAATCGATACTTTATTAAGCTTTTATTTGCATTTATATTTCTTATGTTTTTCTTATGCTTATGTTCATTGTGAATCCACACTTATACCGTGAGAAGCCTTGCTTTTGCTATTAAGATCATGAAATTAATTTATCAGCTAATCGTGAATTATATGGTAAAGTTACAATTTTAGAACATTAAGACATGAATGGTTCCTGAATTTATATATTTTTTTATTGTTGTTGATTTCGATTGGATTTCTTGGAAACGACCAAAGTGTTTTCATTATGCGCTGTTATCTGTCTGGTGAGTTGGGAATTAGTTGTCCGTAGACAGGACCATACTTCAATTGTTTATTTCAATATTTGTTTTAAGATTTTCTTTATTATATGTTTTTGTTTTATTATCTAGAATTTATTGATTCAACTATAATGATTAAAACGTACACTTGTTTACCAAAATAGTATTTACGTCAAATTGATTACTAATATGATTTAAATATTGTTTTTGTACTTGAAGTTACTGTAGTCCCCCCCATGCAACACCTTTACTCCGCGGAGCAAAACATATCAATTTGGTTCTATAGGTAGTACTTAAATAACTATTTTTACGACCTTGATTACAAAAATTGTATTAATATTTTTTTGAATTATAAGACGGTACGGACTTCTAGCTGTGCAACAGTTAACATCATATTAAGACAAATTTATTTTAAATTGGATTTCGTTAATTTAACATGCAAATAAAGATCCCGTCTTTCTAGGTCCGTAATTTTCGAAATCTGGCCGCTATAGGCATCTTCACTGTCCAACTAGATCCGTCATTTTCAAGTGCAATTTATACCCAAAAATACTTGTATAACATAAAAATACGACGTTGTCGCCATTAACCTTATGGAAACAGCCAATAAAATAGTCATTTCTCATTTTTTCGGGTCTTTTTTAACCAAATTTTTTGATGACCCATAAATTTGGGTCACAGTAGGTAGATAAGAAATGGTTTGTAAAAGTTCAAGATACAGGCATCTGGAAGATTCTGCAAAAGGTCTAGTTTCGAATCGGACAAAAATAGGCTGAGAAGAAAATTATAACGCTGTTCATTATTTAAGTTATACTTTTGCTTTGAAGCGGAATTTCCTAATAATTTCCAAAGTAAGGGGGGCGAGTTATGTTTTATTTTTCAGCGACAAGCACTAGCTGAAAATGTAAGTTATATATACTATTCAGTATGTTATATATGTAGTTAATATTATTCGGTTGTAGGCTCATTAAACCCATAAAACAATGTAGCAACACTCGAGCATTAAATTATGGTGGTTCTAAAGTCCTATATTATAAATAAAACCTGATGCTACGATTCAATCCAAGTGTCATAATGACCAACGAAAAATATTACGCCAAGCAAGTTAAAAATACTAAATTAATTTAATTATAAAAGCAGCAGTTACATTCAACGATTGCAACTTGCAAAGTGGAGCTCGGAATTTTAGATTCAGATTTCAAACTCCATAATATAGTTTTCGAATTTTCTTCAATTATTGCAGTCGAGAGTTTGTAATTCCGGGTTCATAACATCCTAAATCAAAGTGAAAATATGGAAGAGATACAATTTCATAGAAAAATCTGGTGTTAATATATAATTAAACAAAGAGATAAGCGAATAATGAAAACAAACACAAAAATCACTAGATGAGATAAAATTATACATTATTATGTTGTAGTTACAAGGTTTATTAATTAAGGTGGACTACATTATCCCAAAATATTTTTAATTACATTATTCGTCACAGAAATAGCAATATATTTGACCCCGTTGTAAATTAAAAAACCCCTTCTTTGTCCTTTGCCCAAAACTTGCCATTCTTACAGAGGTACAGAATATTGATTTAAATATTTATAAAATTTATAAATAGATCTAGATATTGAAGTCAATGGCACTGGGCCACTGGAGGTTACCTTAGTGCCCAGTGGGTGTAGTTGTCCCGCCAACGTTTTTATGGAAGCATATGTACCATATTTTATCACAGAGAAAACTAATAAATTTGCAACTACAACTTCATACTTTGCATGCAATCAATGTAATTTTATTACCTAGCATGTAAAACTCATGTCAAAACAAAAGAAACAGTGAGAGCTGAATAAAGAGAAACAGACATCAGACAACACTAAAAATACCTTCATCTCCAACCTCAATTTGATCAGGCAAATTGCAAATTTTAAATATTCGTTTGGTTTTCACATCTACGGCTAAATTATGGAAAAGATCGGCATCGCTAACCGCGGAAGACAATTTCTGTTGGGGTTCCAAAAATTTATAGAGCCCAGCAACGAGAAGTAAAATCCAAATGCTTAACAAAATGTAACAATGCAATGCTCTGCTAGAAATTAGCTTTCTTGTTCCATCCGTCATTTTGTTCAATGTTTTCTGTATGGATTACATTAATTTACATTTAAGATGTGTTAAAAAGTGGGCAAACATAAATTAGGCAGTCGAGTTAATAAGTCATAGCAATGAAATCTGGTTGAAACTGATAATCTATACTTGAAATTTAGAAAGAAATAATAAAAAAGGATTTACTACACTAATTTGCGTAAAGCTTTTTGACCTCTTTGAACTAGTCGACACAAATGAATGTTCGAATATGATATTCTAAAAATAAACGCACTACTTGTTTACATCTTGTTTTGAAGTACTAGTGTGTGGGGTTAGGTAATGCAAAAATTTTACTTTGACATATTCAATACTTCAATGGCGTAACAAGGAAAAACCAAAAAGGGTCTAGTGAAAATTCGTATAAATGTTACCAAAGGTTTCATTGTTTTAAATGATTCGTTGGATATGAAAAATATGAATAACGAGATTTCAAGTTTTCCCCTCCTCCAAAGTCTGAAGGTAAGGTCTGTTCTGACTACCATGTGGTTGTGGTATACGAAATTCTCGCTCTTTTGGCTGATGGTTTACGATTGCCTGCCGAAGAAAGACGGTCAGAATAAAATAATTACCCACCCATCTCAAAATACAAAATTTTAAATTGACCATTTCCTGTACGTTTTATATCCAAAATAGATCTTATCGAAATTGAAGTAGGTACATTTCTGCGGAAAGTAAAAAAAAAATTATTGTAATCTATCTATTTAGTTTTCGAGATATAACTCTTCATAGAGCTTCCATTTATATGGAGTTTTGCTCAAAAACACGTACTTTTCAGTTTTCAATGTCAAGTTTTTATCTATGTTTATCTGACGCAAAAGTGTTTTTGAGATAAATGAAACTAGACTTAATTATCTGTAAAATAACTTTATTACTATAATGAGGTCTAAACTGTAAACTTTTAAATTCGATTTCTTTTGACCCTTTTTTGGCATTTATTAAATTTTTGCACATAACTCAATTTTAATGTATCTCCGGCACAATGTTAACTCTAAAGTACAGAACGCAAAATTTCATGTATAGAAGAAAAAGAAAAAACGTATAAAGTTTAACAGTCCTAGAGATACAGCTTTTCCAAATACCCTAATTCTTTAAGAAAATTGAAAAATTTGTTTTTTTGAAAATTTTCTTTTTCTTTCTTTTGTTTTCTACACTTTAGATAATGTTAACGCAGATGTAAATCATTTTTGCGTTGGATGAACAGAAAAATCTTTGGAAACTATATTTTTTTTAGGTAAAAATCTATAAAAATCGGAATTGTATTTAAGGCTATATCTCGAGAACTAGCTAGACTAAAACAATAATTTTTTATACTTTTGAGTAGAATTTTATCTACTTCAATTTTGATTAAAGGTATTTTGGGTATAAAATGTACCGGAATCGATCAATTTAAGATTTTGTAATCTTTGAGATGTTTATTGAGAAATTTCCTTCTGTTTCGGTTTGAATCTGTTGTAGAAAATTTAGGACCTTTGTTCGGATACTACAGTAAAGAATTTAAGCAAAATCATTTCATTTTCGAGTTATTTCCTAGCACAAGTACCTAATAACTGGACTATTGGGGCGCTATCTCCATTGAAAAAAAGTAAACATTTAAAAAACTTGCTTTAGAAGGCTGCGTCGTCCAAACAAAAATTGTAGTGAAGATCTTCACTGCACCGAATTGCGGATTACTCTTGATTGGTTAAAATTCGACATAAAGTCTTGTTCAATAATCAAAATTCAAATTTCGTAAAATCCGCAATCCTCTGCTGTGAGGACCTACGTACCTTTGACAAAAAAATAAATATGGAGTGTTCGTGAACAAATTTCTTTAAAGCAAAAATATTGCATGCGGCAGTAAAGTACTTTAAATGCCTAGGCGCTAAAGTAAAAGTATAATTTAAATTAAATCTAATAATTGGTTTTTTACGGTTTTAGAAAATTAACATATTCTATTCAAAGTTAATGTATTTTTGTGGCTCGTCAGTAATATCAAAGCTCCCACTCGGCAGTCAATTCTGCAAATTTGCCACAAAAAATAAACTATTTTGCTCCTAATAAAACAATATAGCTGTTTTTTCAAACACCAGCAAAATATCTCTTTTTTCAATTCAATAGACAAAGGTTAAACTTTTACTACTTTGTTTTGTTTTTCAATTAATTTTTTATAGACGGCGGCGGTTGTCTGTCAGCTTTACAAACTTGCAAAGAACAGTGGCGCAGCAGGGTCACGGAATCGGAATCGTGAAATGACATTGTGGAATACCGGGCTGAGCCCACATTTCCTTAAAATGACTGCCGAGAACCGCCTGATTTGGCATCGAGTTGAGGAATTAGCACACAACCGTCCGCCGGGGATCTGCCGACTTGAGATCCGATTAGAGCCGTATCAAGACTGCCGGCAGATTGGCTGAGATGTGATGAGGTTACGTGAGCCCCATCGCGAAGGTCGCTGATAATTCGAATCGTAGCGTGTGGAATGGGTACAAAAACATGGCGGGACCCAGCGGCAGAAGGATAGAATTTGCCTATGAGAATAGAGGTTGGCCATAAAGCTTATCGTCTGCAGAGGCACGAGGCTGGTAAAAGCGAGGCGAGATCAGTCTCCCGTCGGAGGAGAATCAGTCTCTCCGAGAAAAGGCTCCCACATCGGGCGCGCCGCGTCCGTCATCCCGCTTCCTGGGCCATTGGGGAGGGCCTAGAATCGACCCCGATTAGAGCCGTTGTCGATTTTTCGGAACCCCCCCCCCCCTTGGTCCTGGAGGAATACTTGATTCACGTGCTCGAGTATTGGCTGCCGGAAGGGGAATGGAGTTACCATTACCTGATCTTGGCTGTGATCATGCGCCGTGGGAGGAATGTGAACTCCCCTTGCGCATGAGTCGTGCCCTCAGCAGGGTCACATAGAAGTCTGGGGTTTCTATAAAGGTGGCTGTTTTATTTTATTATGTCTCCTAACTTTACCAATAATAGGAACTAAGTTTTTGGAATCCCGCATTAGCTTTTGGGTAACTTTACGGTAGCTAGGATCTGGAAACCCTGCACAAGAAGTTTATTAATTTTAAATGTGGGAGGACGTTAGGCGAAACGATGCGATGCGAATTTTGACGCTTAGAGAAGTTTACATATTATAATATAGAATCAATGGAAACCCGCACATTAGGAACGTTCGCCTTAAAGTGTGGGTTCCCATTTGATTCTATATAAACTTCTCTAAGCGCCAAAATTCGAGTCGCATTGCATCGCCTAAGTGTAATCCTTTACTCTTTCAGTTCATGGTGTGAAGTGGACGGCTGTGTCCCATGTTTTTCTTTGAACACATACTGGGATCCTAGTGGGTATTCGACATATAGATGTATTTGATCTAAATAAGTACAATTTTCTTCGTCGTCATCATCAGAGTCTAGAATATTTTAGTAATTGTATTCAAAAGAAAAACTCTTATCATGGCAAATAGTCGTTCACTTTCCACAATGAACCGAAAAAGCAAATACTTTTAATGTAGCCTCCACTGAGGTGCCCAGTTATTAGGGTACCCTTCACTATGTATTGACCTTTGATAAGCACACATCCCACATTATGAATGCCAAGCTGTGTAATTGAGAACATACTGCTATCACACCTGTGTTATAGGTTTCACCAATTAACAAGCCAGTAATTTTTGTAGTTTGTAGAAATAATAAATATAGAAAGTTTAAGAGAATCACATGATGTACATCTGAGCCAAAAGCTGCCGTTTAACCCGTTTGCGAAAAAGTCATTGCTACGCTCCGACTTAATTAATTTTCTTTTTATCATAGGAAAGGTGCGCAACCTCTAAGACAAACCACTACTGCTATAAACTGTTCGTTCGAAAAGATAAACTGAGGTATTAATAGGTATTACTTTGGAGCTTTGGACGGCGCGACCCAATGAGACTTATGACCAAGTACCCACTTGATAATATTTATCACATTTTATTTGTAGATAAATAAACGATGAATAATTGTAAGCTCATTGTGTTCTTAGATATTAAATTTTTGAAACCGAGTGATTCGATAGTCGACGAAATCACCTTGTACGCCACTGATACAATAAAACTGTGTATTACGATTAATCGTGTACGGTTCATCAAGGACGCGTTGTTTATCATACGATTTCTTTTGCGATCCACCGTTAATTTAACATAAACAGTTTGTTTTATTTACAACGAAATATAGAATTAGATAAATGACAAAGTATTGAATAGATTGGTGCAAGTTTTAGTGTCTCGACGGAAAGTTTTGCTTACGTTACTTAGTGTGATGTGAACGAATCGCACGAATTATAATTATATTGATGACATGAACAAACACAAGACGAAAATTGTTTGAACAAATTTTTGCAACAATCTCAAAATTGTCAAAATTAAGCAGAAATACCGGGTAAACAATACCACGTGATGGAGGCATGGTAAGAAAATCGGTGGGGATGAAAAATACGCGATTATCGACCTTACCAACAAACAATCCAAGAATTAGGTTGTTCGCTTGTTGAATTACGGGCCGAGTGTCACGTTCACCCACCGATCCGGTCCTACGGTTTCGAAACAAATGTGCTTCGATAACGCGAATTTTTAAAAAAAGTTGTAATATGTGAACTATTGCCGACGTCAATACCAAATTTGTATTACCGAACAAAGTTTAGTCGGTTCAAGTGTTATCTGGTTTTATGTCGTCACAGAAAAATAATAATAATACGGACTAAAAGTTAGTATTATCGAAAGTCCTATGTGATGTCCCAGAAGGAAGCTGTCATCCACTTGTTTGCAGGAGGGTAGGTCATACAAATTCTCCAAACTCTAATACCTAACCCTACCTCACTGTTTCAAAGCTTATGTAATACGTCAGATGTCAACTTACTTTATTTTTTAACAACAAATTGCTTGGCGCCACTTTTAATTTGTTAGTAATTTCAACACACCCCTTAATTTTACGTTTTCTTGTTAAACTGTGTGTAGCTACTTTTAACTTCGGCTTGTCATAAAATGTAAACAAACAAGGTCACATGTTTTCTTATTGTTTACATATTCAATTTTTCAACATTACAACAACGCTAACTATTTTTGATTTGATATCCATCAAAATTTTAAAATTGCGCACAATCTCATCTAAAATATTCAGTGTTGAATAATTTTATTAATTTAAAATGTAAACTTTGCTGTGATTACATTCACTTAAATAATAAAAATATAATCATAACCGTAAAGGTTACCAAAACGAAATAATTGATTATGTAATTCAAATTAATGAATTTATGTTATCGACTTATCTAGATAGTTAATAATAATTATTATGCATAGTCGACATGCTACAATGTCGTTTTATCAAAACGAAAAAAATCAATAAATTTTCAAATACATAATATTATTATTCGTTTTGAGTAGGTATGCTATAATAACCATGATTTATACTTGCAATTATGATGATACAATTTGAACAATAATTATAGATAACTTATTATAATTTTGTTTCATTTTCCAAAAACGATTATTATGATTAGCAGTGCTTAAAATTTAATTTACGTTAAATATTTTTCCCATTTAGAAAATAATATAATACCTACTATACATACAAGCATGAACAGAACCGTATCTAGAATCTATATTTCAGGTACTACGCCTTGGGCAAAGATAGAATTTCTCATCCCACTGGCAGCTAACTGATAAAAAAATATATAATGGTCATAACCTCATCTCATAACCATGAGAGCTTCAGTATAACTTGGACCAGTATTTTGGCGGCGTTGCCCAAAAAATATTTTTGGTACACCAGGACATGCAAAGTTTCATTCTTTGCTTTCCTGATTAAAATAAACTTACAGTTTTCTATTTACTTATGTATATTTACATAGTAATACAATAAATTATATATCCGTCATATAATTTTGATAATCAATTGTAGATATAAGTAAACAAGCATGATTTTATTGCAATTGCTTTTGATAAGTTGAAGTGCATAATAATTCATTATGTTATTAAATTGTTTTGTGTTTTACGTCAAAACTTAATTATCATTATTTTGTTTTCTTTTTGAACTTATTTTATTCCAATTAAATAAACATAGAGATATGGGAGGCCTCGTTCTAAGCCCTGGGCAAATAAACATTTTTGAATTATTTCAGGACTTCGACCGACCGTCATGTACCTATTGCTGGTCGAAATTTTAAGTACATAAAAATAATTAACAACTTAGTTGTCCGACCCTGAAACCATGTAAATTTCTCCCAAGTTGTTGTTCTCGATATTTAATTAAAATAAAATCAAACCAGAGCATGAGCAAGTCTCAAGTCATATATGTATTGAAAGTACGAAGTATTAAACGTAAAAATTAAAAAAAAGGAGGAGAAGCCATAATGCGTGCAGTCGTGTGAACATCGTCGATTTCTTGCGGCTATAACTCAAAAACGCTTCGGTTTAGACAAAACATGCTTCAGATCTTTTTTATAAAGAATTGTATGCTGAATAATATTTATAATAATTCTTCTGTGCGTAAACCGAACGGTTAATGAGATATTCGCAAAAAACACTAATTTGCTGTCATACTTCCAAAATGGCACTGAACACTAATCTCTTAGGAGGGGTTCATCTCAGACCAAAAATAAAGCGATTAAAACAATTTCCTCGAATTATTATTCCCGAATTCAAACCTTCGATGACTAGGCTAACAGTGAACACAAATAGACTTTGTGTAGCAAATCTTTGGGTTACGGTCCAACTTCTACGCTCCGTTATTTCAAAAGTACGATAGAAAACCCTTAAATATTCTGAAAGAGCAAATTTTAAGCTTTTTTATGAGGTGAGGAAAAATAAAATCGGCCTAACGGTTACTTCACAATTTAATTTTGAAAATCGACTTTTTGATGTAAAATTAACAAGTTTACCTTCATGTTAGCTTGAAAAAGCCATTCTGTTGCTGGTACGTGTGCTCTTCCTGGGTCATAGCAATGCTAATTTAGGTGGGGGTAGAGCGTATTCAGTCAAGTTCATGAGGTTGGAGTGTTAACATCGCTCTAGTTACTGCATTTTCGAGTGCATTTGCGAAACGGCGTTTGTAACAATTCACACAGGGGTTGGGAAAACCGCCCGGAGCCGCCCGAAGGGCGAGCGGAGGGTAGGTTTTCCCTGCCCCTGACATTGGTTAATCTAGGATCCCAGCCTTCGAATTTCGTCATTTATTCGAGGCCCGTGCCCTACGGGGGATGTTTTTAGTTTTTTTAGTGCTTGTCAAAACGGCTCGGAGCGCTCGAAGCGAGGCGGAGCCGAGCGAGAGTTGGCGGAGAGTCGGTTTTGACATGCACAAACACGGCAATCTCGGATCCAGGATTTTCGTTAATTTTGGAAAAACTACTGGACCATCCGCAAATTTTATTATTTATATCTACTATATAGACCATTACCTACCACCCAGTGCAAAAATTTCGACGAAATTCGGAAGCGTAGAACTTGGACCGTCCCCCATTGAAGCCGGTTTGCGAAAGATACAGCACTCAGAAAGAGTTTTTACTGATGAGTCGTCAGTTATATTAATGTGTGTCACATGTTTTTGTAGTCTTTAGAGAGTAATCTTTATCTTCTCAGTCCTTTTGCCCTGACAAGGTCTTGTTGACTACTTTCTCAATGATTGAGAAGCGGCTTTCTTGGCAAAGTACCACGTCTTCCGAGCGAAGACGGTCAGAATTTCTTACTCCGCCCGGAATTGATCCAGGCTTCACGGCTTAGCAGTCGACTCTCAAGTCGAGCAATAACCGTCTTCTTGCATTCTTGCAATACGTCCACTGAAGGTAATATCAACACGCAATGTCCAAACTGTTAGTTGGATAAAAGAACACAAGGGCAAGGGGCTTGGGTAACCCACTCTGCCATTATAAGAAAACGCGGAGACTTCATTCGGATACACATAATGGAACGACAGTCCAATTTGTCGGATGTAACAAAACAGATGAAACAATAAAATATGTATTTTGCAACTGCCCACTGCTATAGCGCCGAAAAGAAGACTTTGGGATGACTCGGGAAATAGAAAGTAAGGTGGGCTTCTACAAAAACCGAATGTAACATAATGAACCCGATATGTTGTCTGAGTGCATGCGAACTTCGGTTCATCTTCGTCTTCCACTACCACACAAACAGATTTAAATATAAAAATAAAGGAGTCAAGAATTGTGCAATCAAGGTGTACTAACGCCCATACGAGACGTAAATGTCTCGTTGTATTTATTGGTCGACTTTCTTCTATAATTGATTGAAAAAAAATTGTTGAGCTCCAATTCAGCTGAACCCGCCTTGGGGGTGTGGGGGCTGGAATATCCACTAGTGCACCCTTAGCTTTAATTTATATTATAATAATTAACGCACTAAGTATCAAGACTGGGATATTCCAAACCTCGTTCTCTGGCAACAATTAATTTTTTTCTAGTGCAGTCGAAGGCTGGAGAAACCACTCAATCGCTGACTGTAAGATTAAGGCAACCAGAAAACTGCCGAATCTTCTAGTAATATACGAAGCAGCAAGTCTGTATGTTTTGTTTCTGTATGAGGATCTTCAAATTTTTTTCAGCGCGAGACATTAATTATATCCGAATAAAACCGGACACCTCGAGTACTTATTTATAATAATAGGGCCCCTGGTACATTGGGGGCCTGAAGCTGAGCATAATCTACCTTTTCATGTCCCACTATGGAACAGCATTGAGAAGCCTCGAGCCTTAAAGTCCTGTATCTTCGTTTTTATTACAGCCATGCGGGAATTGCAAGACGGAGGGATTATGTCGTTCTAATAATTTGAGATGCTTTTTCCATGACTTACCAAGGATAGCTGCATCACTTTCATAAAGAGCTAACTGATGAGAATTTGGATTTTCAGGTTCGAATCTGGACTCTGTTAGCTGATCTGCTGTATTCTTTAGCTCAATGTTGTGGTGTTATTTTAAAGTATTTTTCTTGCTGGAAAGCTATTATAATTAAAATGTACATCGAAAAAGGGCTTTATCCATAAGAATTCCATTAAATAAAAATTCTGACGAGATTATTATATTGATGTTTTGGTTCCGTTTGGTCAAAATCCAAGATTTTGAATGATAAAATTTAAGAAATACTTGGAACGCATTCCTTATTATGTACTCCACAATCATGCCAATCTTTGACTTTGCCCTTGTAAGTACATAACGTAATTTTACATGGTCTTATACATCAGAAACATACCTCGTGGCCAAGGATGAATTAAGTTGTGAAAAACAAATTAAATTTGGTTGTAAACCCACAGATTGAAATATAATTGCAAGTCTCCAGAGGAAGTATTATTATAGTCGTCCTATATGTTGATCCTTTTCTTTGTAGGTTTTGTCTCATTTTTCTTAATTCTTTGCTCCTGCAATTATTATTGCAATTTGACTGCAGGGTCGGCTTGAGTTATCGAGTAAAAACTCGACTTATTTCTAATGACACCAAGTTCGGTTTTATACCTGCAATTACTCTCTTTTTTAAGAGGCCCAATATTTTCTTCTGAGCCCGGGGTATCAATCGACCTTAATCCACCACTGTGCACGTTAAATATAGATGTATTTTCCATATGGCGCGTAAGTACGGCGGATTTCCTAAATTTCAAAAGATGGCATAGAATTTCACACAAAATAAATTACACCGCCATGCCAGTGTATTTGACAACGTTTCCATCGTACAGAAACATCATCGGGCAGTTTTATCTGCATCTGTTACCAGCAAGTTTCAGTACTTGAACCAATCAATCGATTATTACCACAATTATTTGATAATAATAGACATCACATCACGGAGGTGTTTCAACCTCAAATGTAAACTTATGGTACATTGGCTTTGTTATTATTGCGCGCTCGCTCGGAAATCGTTACAAATTCAATTGAATAATTTGTACATCTATCTTAATTGAAGAAAGATTAATTTATTGATATTATATTTAATCAAAAACATTTCAGTTTTAATGTAGGAAAGTTTCTAAAATATGACTATCAACTTTGTTCAAGAAGTATTGCAATATTTCCAATTAGGGCTCAAACTTTAGGGCGTAGTTTGTATTATTTAGTAAATATCAATTAATTAGTAGCGCAACTTTTAAAAGGTTTGATTCGTAAGATATTTTATTTGCAATTTGTGTCTTATAAGGATTCCTTTGTGTATTTTGTCCTTATTATAATTTCCTCGTTATTTATCCCAAAATGTACTTTATGCCAATGGCAAATATTATATAATAAATACCACATTCGCCGACATTAAGTTAAAAGTATGCTCGTGAAATCAATAACGCGCTCGAATGGATTAACGATCTAGGAAATGCTACAATTACAAAATTTTACTAAAAAATTAAGTAATCGTTTGAGTTAACATGGTAGAAAACATTAATTTTCCTGATCAACTAGAAATTCTCAAACAAGATTAAAAACAATAAAAGTAAATGTTTTTTTTTTATTAGGGAACATGGGATATTTATGGTACAACTTCAAATTTTTTATAGATTATTAACGTACATAATACTGAAATGTACTTATTAGTTTGACCTACATAAAGGTTATTTATAAACATTCACAAATCTTTTAGATAGTAACTTCTAAAAAAATTTGAAGTGCACATTTCAGATAATGTCGATTACAATGCGATGCGCAGTTTTGTCATCAAAATAGCAAACTATAACTGTCTTCATCGATATTAGACTTACTTATTTTAATAATTGATTAAACAAATTGATTAATTTTTAGTGTGGCCGGTACAGTCGGCGCCATAGTAACTTGTCCATTGGAGGTAGTCAAGACAAGATTGCAATCCTCGCATAGTGGTTTTGATGCAAAGTTAATTGCTGCCACACAAGAAAGAATAAACAATTACACAAATAATAGTAAACACTTTAACGAACAAAGACGTAGGTTATGGACGAGTTGCAGCCACTTCAGGCCTCAAGTTGTGGCTCTTTCAGGTTACGGAGCACCATCTCCATCGCCCACAAGTATGAGTCTTCTTCAGTGTCTTAAGCATATCATAAAGCATGAGGGTCCACTCGCTTTATTTAAAGGTACTAAACCTCTTTCAAACGAATCCGCTTCATTTCTAAGTTCTATTTACTTTTTCAGGATTAGGTCCAAATTTAATTGGAGTGGCACCTTCCAGGGCTGTGTATTTTTTAACTTATAGTCAAGCAAAATCATTTTGCAATGGATTTTTACCGACAGAAACACCCGTGGTGCATATAATATCGGCATCTTGTGCAGGATTTATGGCATGCAGCCTCACAAATCCAATTTGGTTCGTTAAAACGAGACTTCAATTGGATTTGAATAAAGAAAATCAGATGACTGTCCGACAATGTGTAAAAAATATTTATTCAAAATCGGTAAGTAATCAAAATTTATCAAATCATCTTCTCTGAATCTGGTTGTCTAGACTACCGCTTTTCTTCGTGACGGTAACTGCGGGCTTTCTTTAAATTTTGTACTCCACGGGAATCCCCCGTTTAATTATTATAATTTGGTAAAATATTTTTTTAATTTGTTTTATATTATAAAAAAAATTAGTCATCTATCCTCCTTAGGAGACATGATATGGTGAAAGGATGAACAAACAGTATATGTGATATTTTAAAATGTGATTGTCCGGAGTCATGGATTGTGTGGTGCACACCCTTGATAATACGTGATACCTGGATTGCAATGGAGTTGAGCTGTTTGCTCTGCTGTCACGCTTTTGATTGAGGTTTTAGAAGATGAAATATAAATTGGTAGGCACTGCTTTTGTAAAAGTATTTGAATTTAGTTTTTGTTCTAGGGAATCAGAGGATTTTACAAGGGCATAACTGCATCGTATATGGGTATTTCAGAAACTATAGTGCATTTTGTGATATATGAAGCCGTTAAGGCAAAATTAATAGAGCACAGGATGAGAAATTCACAAAACGTGGATATGAAAAATTATAAAGACTTTTTAGAGTTCATGGTCGCGGGAGGTATATCGAAAACGATAGCGTCTTGTATTGCTTATCCACACGAAGTGGCCAGAACGCGTATGAGAGAAGAAGGTAATAAATATAATAGTTTTTGGCAAACTCTTAATTTAGTAGCAAAAGAGGAAGGAATTAGAGGTGTTTATCGTGGTTTAACTACTCAACTAGTCAGACAAATCCCCAACACGGCAATTATGATGGCCACTTACGAAGCGGTGGTTCATTTGTTATGTAGAAAATTTATATACGAAGAGGAAACGTAAAATTTGAAACAGAGGTAAATAAATCTCGAATTGCATACAATTTGAGAGGAAGAAGCAGACTTAATTTTGTCAAAACACCAAAATGTACAATTTAATTATGCACAAAGCGAATTTAGTTTCTTGTGCCAAACTGTCCACAGTTTAACTTATAAGATGCAAGTTGAATTTGAAAAAATTTATTAGGCTAGGTTTTTGAGAACTGATACTATGATAGTCATTTTGTTTTCTAAAATTTATTCGTGTTTTTCATAGTTGTTATTTAGTGAATTTAGACGAGAAGTGGTTTTGTAAGCTGTAAATTTAATATAAAAATGTTAATTTAATTGTTCCTCCGCTATGTTTTCCACGTAACTGTACTGTATCTATCTTTAGTTATTAGAATTAAAAATCCTTAATTTTCAATGTTGTGTGGACACGCGAAACTGTATGTTTAAGAATTGATAATTCCTAGAGAGAAAAATGGAAAAATACGTTGATATGGAGTTTGTATTAGAAAACCATTTGACTGCATGTACCATGAGAGTCAAATGTTTTCTGAATAACAAAACTTGACATACAAAGTGTGTTCAAACAAATAATTGTATCTTATTTATAACATTTGTTTATATATTATCGTTTTTTAAATTTTTTGTAAATTTTGATCAATTATATGAAAATATTGCTTGTTTCTCTTCCGAGTACAATTGATAGGGGCCTATATGTATTGTTGATTCTACAATAAATTATTTATTGTTGATTGTAAGTATTGATATTACCCTAAACAGGTTACTGCATATTGTGAATATTTTGGATATAAAAACGTGCTTTTGTTAGTGATAGTTAATATAGCAATTTGTTATTTAATTTTATTTACAATTATTTAAAAAATATTGCACAATATAATAGAAAATTTAATAAAAGAGTGTTACTTGATTGATTTTATCTTTCCCATCCAAAGTGCAAATTAAAAATGTTCATGAATTCAGTCAGTTTTTCTCGACTAATTTCGAAACGGTAAGACATCAAAAATATTTGAAATATAAAATACTCGCTTTTTTACACTGAGCTCTTTTTTCTTCAGTATTTTTGGTATCCTGCACAGTTTTCGAATTTTTACACAAAAACTGGGTTAACAGGTTGGCTGCCGATCACTTCAATCAGAATGCATCAGCTTCTTTTGTTAACGCCGCCCACTCTGATCGGAGTGATCGGCAGCCAACCTGTTAAGTTAAATGGTAAATGGGTGATTTTTCCCAAATATTTTGTAAATAGTGCAATATTTGAAAAACTTACAATTTGGTTTGCCATAAAGGTTGGTTTATGCAGAACGCCATGATTCGTGATTAGTCCAGATCAAAAGATAAACCAATGAAAATATTTGAACATGGCTTCCATTACACTGTCTGTATAAACTCAGCTTAACCTTCCGATGCTAACATTTCCATTCGTCCAGCTTAAAAAATAATTTGCTGTTTTTTTATTCAAGTTTTATTTATTTATTTGAAAAAGTAAATTTTATTTAAGTTAAAGAATATTTAAAATATAAAAGTGGTCTCTTGCTTCCCAGTCGGCAGGTGCAGGCTTAGGTCATACTGCTAGTAAGATAATATTATATAGTCACCCATCCAAGTACTAACTACAACCAACATTGTTTGACTTCTGTGACCAGGATATTTTCAATGTGGTAATACCATACCAGTTGTCGAGTATGCAGAAAATTTGTTTATTAGTGAAAACGACACACCCCATCGAGCAAATTCAATTTTTATCTTTGCTAATTCACTTTCCTTATTGTAGTTTAAATTAATTAAACAGAATTCAACTTATTTTTTTGAGGGTGGAAAAAGTAATCAGAATAAATAATAAAAATTCATAAATAAACAATACTTTATGTAAAACACTTTATAAAAATAACAACTAACTGAAAAAGTAGGTAGATTTCAAAACTTCATTTAAATCAAAATCTCCAGTTTTTGGTAAATTCCTCAGCAGCACATTCAATTTATACTTTTTTATATCGCTCTCGCTACCATCTTTTGTGATCTCACTGTAATTGTAAAAATCAAAAAAAGTTCCTAAAATTAATTTTTCCACTTACTTTTCATCAAAACTGTGCTTCTCGAAAAAGAACATAGATAAATCTTCCAATATATGTCGAGAATGTAAAGCGACAAATTGTTCTCTGCAGATCTAAAATGAACACAATGTTGTCTGGAATACAAGGGTGACAAAATAGTTTTACCTGATTCATAATGGCTACAGTTGCAGGATGAGTCCAAAAACAATCGTGAACGGATACAAATACAATACCTGCCCGTTGAGAGTGCAACGAAGTTAACATCATATGACTAGAATCTAACGAATGAATAAAATTTGGAGCAAAAGCGTTTTTCTGTTTTCGTGCATCTGGTAATCTGTTTAAAATAATAAGCTTTAGTAAACCATTTTTTATATTATGTAAATTATTCCAACTCACTGGAATGAATCTAGACTAATATTCCAGTTGGTAATTCCATTTTTATTACTGTAGGGTTGTACGACTGGCAAGCCAAGAGGTGTTACCCATTCGACTTGTTTTCGTTTTACAGATACAATGTAGCGTGCACAATTTGTGAACCAATCTTGAATTGCTTTCGAAGAAGTAAACATGGAAGTTAACGAGCGAAACGTCAATTCTGGAATTTCAAAAATTATTTGCTGCCACAACTAACAATCTGGTGATGGGATTTAGTTACTTACTTGATAAATAATTAGATGCCTTTACCACATTATCTCGAGGAAAATCATCGAGAGCTTTAAGTTGTTTTTGAATTTGCAGACGAGCACCGTATTCCGTTACACCATAAACGGTAGTCATAATTGTTTGCTTAATGATTTTACGTTTAACAAATCCTTCCAATGATTTAGCCAACTAATAAAATAAATTAAATATTGCTATGAAAATTAAGCATTATTAAAACTTACTTCATTTCCTGCTTTTGCATCTAGCACACGTCTCTCTTCAACGAGATCAACTACAGTGGTGTAAACATCCTGTGGTAAATCATCAGGTTTTAAATTGACGCTGTAAGCACCAGCAGAATCTCTTCCCAATGCTGCATAGTGTTGCAAACCGTTACAACTGCCATCTTGGTGAATTGGAAAACTGGACTTAAACTCTTCGTGATTAGGCGATCGACATGCAGCAGCAATTTCCATGCAGCATGCCAACGTTTGCCAGGGTTCGTCAGACGTCACCCACCACATTTTTCCATCTAATGGCTTATCAGCTGAATCCAATATATCGTCCATTATTTCGTTGGCATAAGCTAATCTAAAAAAAGAAATGAAATCGTCCCATAGTTTAAAAAATATTTGATATACCTATCTGAAATACCAGACCGTTTCTTCAGTCCTGTTAAATTTATTAAGTGAATTTTTAACCAATCTAAACCTTTAGGTCCTAAAGGACGTTCTTCAGCAAATATCAACATTGATCTTGCTAAATCAGAACCCAAATGGTTTAGATGTGGTGGTATTGGATAGACGCGGCCCCTGAAGTCTAAATTGTGAGGTAACCAGAATACATCATTACGAAACTACAAAAATAAACATGTTACTCGTTACACTTATTTGTCTAAATTATTAAAGTTGGATAATACATATAATATGCATTTCCTTTGTTAAATAAAAGTATATTCATACTATCCTACCTTAACACCACCAACAAAACACTTACATGATTAGCAACAGATAAGCGATATAAGCAATCGCACCAAAGGGAATACATTTCAAGCTTTTCTTTATTGTATTCAAATAAGTTTTTATCCTGTACCTTAACAAAGGCACTTGGAGGAACAGGAACATTTAGTTTATTAGAACCACCCGACTTAAAAACCTGAAAAACTTGTCCAGTCAGTTTACATACTTATTAATGATATATGCAAGTTACCTGTAAAATTAAGTCTAAAATTTTGTTATTTATTCTCCACGGCACTGCACTAAGTTGATTTAGAGAATCTAATATTGGATACAAAGTATTGGGCTCAGCTTTTATTATCTTTTGTTTCTGTATGTCTGCTTGATAATGCAATCGTACTAAGTCACAGGGAGCTACTAAATATCCACCCATTGCATATGAAGACCATGGAACGGGAGGACACTTCATTGGGACGAGATTTGTTGGAAAACGTAAAGTTTCAGAGACAGACATATTGTATATTTGTTTTAATTTTGTGTGAGGTTTATATGCGTTTCTTTTCATTCGATACTGAACTTGTCTGCTCGTAATATAAAAAGCGTCATGGAAATATCTAAAAAAAATAAACGTTTTTGTAGATACTGAACCTAAATAATTTTGAATACTTACTTCTTCTTATCGGGTTCCATAATATTTACGTTGATCCTTAAATACTGCACCATCACATTGTATAAATATTCTCCCACTTTTGCAATCATATTGGGAGGCCACTCTTGTTGGTATTTTACAGGAGTAGCACCGTTTGCTTTATGCAAATATTCCAGCATTTGCCATCGTTGCCGATCATTAAGATTATCAACATCTGTTGGTAAAATATTCAACTTAGAACGGCAATCTGCATATTGGTCACAATAATCTCCATGAATTTTTATGATCTACCAAAATAAAAAATTATTTAAGATTTAATAAAAATATTAAGACAAGAATTGACGCAAGTTAAAAATAAATATACTTTTACGTTTATTTCTTACCTTATCAAGAATGCATTGTTTTTCTTTAAATAATACACAGTATTTATTGTAAACTCTATAACCAAGCTCTCGGTGCAACTGTTGAAATGACGGACAATACAAATCAGAACCACTGGCAATGGTGTCAGCAGCGTTTAAAATAATTTGTACATAATCTTTCACGGAAAGCAGGTTTAAATATGGTTTTAAACGTATGTATTTATATTGGTTTGTTATAAACTCATATTTGGCTTTAAAACCATCTGTAGCTTGCTTTTCCCAACTTCTTAAAATTTCCTTTCTTGCTTCGTTGTGCTTTTCCACATTATCATTTGCTATTACAGGTTCCGATTGTATATTTTTAATCTACAAAATACTAATTAAAATCCAACAATGCTAGCATAAAATAAGTAACTCACAGTCACGTAACCATCTTTTTCAACATCAAGTTGATCTTGAACCATTTCTCGTAACATTGCACCAGTAAATAATCCCTGTTCTCCATTAGATTTTTTCTTCAAATATTGAGAAATATCAAGTTGATCTTCACAATTTAGATGGTTAACTAAATCATTTCTGTAGTGTATATCAGGATTTTCCAAGGTCATAGAATACTCTGGTTCGATAGCTCTTATTGCTTTCAGCACCATTTCACGATCGTCTTTGAAAAATATCGCCTTGTTCATCATATCATCAAAAGTTAAACTCCGTTGATGCAATTCTTTTGTATAATACCGTATTTCTTTCACAAAGTTTTCTTTAAAAAGACGCCGTCCCAAGCATTCAAAAATTGAAGCGAAACTCTGAGCATTCAACTCAACTTCGTCTTCTTGTGCACATTTCAGTACATCTTCCACTTGTTTATAATGACCTGCTCCTGCCAATCCCCGTAGTAATTCATTGTAAAGGATAATATTTTTATGAAACACATTTCTCAAATTATCTTTCTTGGTACGAGATCTATGATCTTGCATTTTATAAAAATTTTGATGAGGTTTTTCCAAAAACGAACGAATTTCAAATTGTGATCGCATTATTCTAAAATCAACCTCTCGTTTATATGGTTTAGGCATATTTTCCTGTTTTTTTGATTCCACATTATCAGGTATTTCATCAGTTGCCGGATCAAACACGCCCACGCTTTTTTCAAAAGGACTAAAAAAAAGAGCAAACTAAAATGCATTGAGCAAAATAATAAACTCACTGTTCGCCAACTTCGACATCTTCCGCTAAAGCACCCTCGCCACTTTCGGCAGAAGATACTCTTAAATAATTTGTTACATTGTCGTTTGTAGCAGTATTTATGGTTTCATTGGGTTTTTCGTCAAATAATTTATTTAAATATGAAGAAAATTTCAGTAACTCAAGATTTTTGGAATTTATATTTTTTACTGTTACTTTGCCTTCGGAGGCAGAGTTACTGGTGACTAAAAATTATAAATTAATAAAGTTATGATCCTGATTGTCGTGTAAAACAAACCTATTAATATGTCCGCATATTTTTTTGTACGTCTTTTTCGTGTCTTTCTAGGTTTTATCTCCGGTATTGTGTTTATGCAGTATCTTCTCGATAAAGCTAAACATTTAAAAAATTATTACAAATACAGTGGAGAGGGCTACAAAAATTCAAGATTAAAAGTTATGTAAACAGTGTCAACATAACCTAAATAAACAATTTAGAAAAACTTGAATTTCTGATAGGAGATAAGATTTTAAATACACACCATTTGTGAAATTATAATATTTTTGGCAAATTACGTCGTTGTCCTGTCGGAGACTATTTTTCGCGATGACACTACCTACTCTTCTTAAATTTTGAAAGTCCGTACTTTTACACTTTAATAATCTATACATTGCTTACGACTAATTAAACTTAACGATTTGTACACAATTATATACATAAAAAGTTCGTAAAAGAGATTTAAACACAGTTCAGATCGAGCACATGTCTCTACACTTTAATTCGATCATTTAAAAATTATTTTATAAATTTTAGGGTTATAAATGTTAACAGTACCATCTACCATGTACATTACAAACCTGTAATACTAACAATTTGTTTCAAAATGAAAAATCGTGAGATGTCGACGGTATACTGGTAAAAGTTGTGGCGGGACTTTCATTTCAGTTCTTTCAAATTTTATCTCGCGTTGATTTTTAGTCGAAAATCACACCGCACTAGAACAGCACGGACGTTTAGTTTTAGAATAATTTATTTTAAGTTACGCTTAAGATATAAGTAGAATAAATATATTTCCAGTGCCTACTTAGTTACGGATAAGTTAAATTTAACACAAATCAAGTAAGTAATTAATTCTTGTTGTTAATTTTAAATTATTTTTTAAAGTTGTGCTTGTAGAACTTGGTCCGATTTTTTTCATTTTTTTTAAATTTTAAATTATTATGAAGTTATAAATATAAATTTAAAAATCGAAGTCGAGACATACATATGTTGCGTCGGCTATTTCTTAAAGAGGGTAATTAAGAAGTAACAATTAGTGGTATTCAACTTGAGTTGATGCCCCTATAAAGAGTGGTTAACTGCAATTCACATAAAATGAAAAGTAAATGATGCCAATCAACGAAATTACTGTGTATAATTTTAAAACTCGGGTGCCTTTAAATGGAACAAATTTTGAAAAAAACGTTTTCCCTTTAACTGATGATGAATGATGCTTTTGTTTCTAGATAATTAAATTTACGAACTTGCATGATTCAAAAGAATCTCGAGTGTAAAGTTCAAAAAGTCAAATGAATATCAAAGTTGTTATCAATTTCCATATCAATTTTTCTAGAAAATTTTAGCGCAATATTGTTAATAATCGTGTTTATATTATTTTCAGGTCTGCATTTTATCTAAAAGTTAAAGCACAAGAAAAATGAATTACTGTTCAATATTAGGATTATTTGTTATATTTCTGTGCAGTTTTAAAAGTCTGGAAGCAGCTGCGCCCGTAACGTAAGTTATTCTGTTTTTTTACTCTAAGGACCTACACCGGACGGACAAAAGTATTGGGGTAAAATTTTGTGGTAAACATTTGGTTGCGATAAAATTAAAATAAACAAAGCCAGAAAATACAGAAATATGTCGATCTGGATGGATAAAAATAAACATATGTTCCGTTTATTCCACAAGTTGTATCTAGCGTTTTATGCATTTTGAAAAAGTTCAATGTTTGCAAAATTTACACAAATAAGTTCAATATCATGTGGATTCCAAAAATAATTCTATTTTTTTCATTATAAAGTGCGTATTTTGTTTGATAGATCATCGACTTTTTCCTTCATTGTAAACAAACTTCTTCCAGGGCCGTATTTGCAATAATTAATTATTTTAGATTAACTTTTTTTAGAAACATATCAAAAATAAATCTTTTGAGTTGAAATCATTAAATATTAATCCTATGATTTATTACTAAGAGCAGTTATCAGCAGCAATTGCAATGCCAAATTATGATAAAAATATGAAAATCCTTCGACATTCATACAAATAATATTGATAAAATAATGCGAAACTATTGCCCTTGCCTGTGATACAAATTATTTTTTAGACATATTCAACCATACCAGGAGCGGTATAAAAAAAAACAATATTCAATATTATAATCTCTGGGTAAATTTACAATAATTTAAATTGATACCCACCAATTTAAAGTGCAAATTTAAACTTTAAGAAGAATATCGAACTTGATTTCTAAAAATATTAAAATCCAAGGAATTTCTAAAAAGATCAAAAATATTGCAATTTTTCAGAATAAATTAAAAGTCGTTTTTCTCAAAAAAAAAACCACTATTATTTTTTTCTAAAAATTTAATATGTTTTGGAGGGATGCTTGCCCCATATATCCTCTAAATTGCAATATCGATTTATTATTAGTTTCGGAAATAATGTATTAATTTTTGAAATTTTATCATAGATTTTATAATGATTCACCGGGAATCATGGGATTCACCGGGGACGTATTTTCACTCTCGCGTAAAATTGTAATTTTAATCTGCACAACTTCAAGTCATTTCTGCGAGTTGGAGCAAAAAGTGCCAATGTACAAAATGGTACTTTTGAGTTGTGGCTGACTGAAGATTATGGTGCGTTGTTAATTGACCGTGGGGTTTGACATTGGCCTACTTGATATTGATTATACCGGGAACCATCATAACTTACTGATGCCACATTGGCCTTCCTACCAATGTCAGAAGACATCTAAAGGAGTACCTACATTGGCCCAAAATGCAAAAATCAGAGATTTTTTAGACTTAAAGGACTGACTCCTATTTCAGAAAATCACTAAGATCAAGATCACGCACAGACGTTCGTTATTTTGCTGTGTTATTGCCTGCAGCCAGAGGTGTATTTACGGGGGGCCTGGACCCCCTTTGTGACTAATCAATATATTAAATAACATACAATTATTTATTTATTTGAATAGTTAAAGTTCTGAGCGATTTTTAAATTCTGATTTCTCTATCATAAAAATAGCAAAATTTTGAATAGCGCTTGGCAGTTGATAATGTATTAACCTGCTCACGCGCGCAGCGTTCTGCTTTTAATTATTTTTGTTTTTCATATTTTAAATTTCCATTAGAGCACGTGACTTCGAAAATAAAAAAAATCGCCTGCGGCTCTGTTTGCCAAGCGACTCGCTTTTTTTTACTTTTAGATCCCAGGATCCCCCCCCCCCCCTACATGTATTTGCTAAATACGGCAATGCCTGCAGCTGAGTTGTAGAGGGAGGATTTTATACATACATTTTGACTTAAACTATTCAGGCGTGGTCAAATTAACTATAAGCCAGGGGCCTGTTTCATAATAAAAATTCAATAATATTACAAGTAACTTTAATATACTCCATCAGCTAGCTGCGTGGTTTTTGGAACTTATTAATAAAATAAACTCTTCTAAATGCATATCCAAAAATAATTCACGAATGCTAGTCATTGATAATAATAATTAACTTGTACTTTCCAACTCATAGTATTAGCACTACTGTGAAGCAGGCCCCGGTAGTTATTACCTAAACGGCTAAAAAATTCATTTTAAAATTAGAAATAATATTTTTAAAGTCGCTGGGAAGGAAGCTAGAAGCTACACTAGACATATCACTGACTTATAATCAATCAATAATTCATAATATGTACTTGATATTTTAAAATTAAATAAAAATTGTCATAATTATTAAAAACGCCTTGATGAATGTTATTATTGATAATTAAAAGTTTCACATCATTTTAAGATATGGATTCTAATAAATATAATAAAATTATTAAAATAAAAAATAAAATAGATTAATCTGTTTATATAATAATAACATGTACATATATGAGATTGTTGCTATTTTACAACATAAAAAAGAGGAATTCGTACAAGAAGTTATGATGTTATGATCCAGAACAAATTTGCAAAGTTTAAAAAAATGCTAAAAGGGGCATCTGGTTATTTAAATATTACCAAGTTATTTATTTTTATGGCCTCTAAAAACTGTTTTTATTAAATTTTAATGATAGGGAAGGCATGAGGAGATACACAAACATGACCGTTCATTATAATGTTAACACTTCTAAAATAATAAAGGTTAATAAACTGAAAATCAAAAAGTAGTAAATAGCATTATCTTTATTTTATTAATTCTAATAAAAATAAAAGTTTACCTATAATAAAAAATATTGCAAATGTTTGGAAAAGGTAAAATGATGGACGCATATGATTTTTCAAAATTTATTGATCAGATCTACAAATTTTCTATTTTGACCGACTCTTATTTTATTATATACGAAATGGAATAAATTTCGATATAATATAATATAATTCAATCCTTTAAGACGCGCCGTAACCCATTTAATTATTTTCTTAAAATAGATCCTTATTCACTATTTTGAGTTAATTATAGTATACGAGGATTCTTTCAAATAGCTTGATTTTGAGTTTAATATTTTATTAAACCAGATGAATACATCTCACAATCATAAATTTACCCTTTTAAATAATTTTGTATCAGTCCAATATAGCATAGGCAATGCATCTGAAAATTAAAATTATTTCTTCCATAATATAGAAACGAAGACATCCGCAATGCCATTTTATCAGTTGTCCATATGATTCGTTCCACAGAGGACAAATTGGAAAGACATGAATATAGAGAGAGAACGTTAGGAGACCAATTAAAAAAAATTATGCTGAGCATCGAAAAACGCCAAAGATTAATGGATCCGGTGAAAGGTACGCTCGGCCGTTTAGATGAACGTTTAGCAACGGTGGAAACCATTTTAATGCAAAAAGACGAAAGAGAAAGAATTCAAATGCAGAAAACGGTGGATATGATTGAACAAATCCACACAAGTTTGCCGCAATTATTCGAAACCTTAAAAAATGACATCATAACATCGGTAAGAAAAACATCTATTTCAATATTTCAACAAATTCAATTTTTTGCTTCAGTTTCCCAAAGATGATCCAAAGCCTGCATCAATGGTTAACGCAGATTCACTCTCAAAGGTTGATCTCGAAAAGTTGCAAAAGGAAATCGAAATCAAAATTGATAACGCCTCCAATGCAACGTTTAAAAATGTCGAAAATCAGTTGGCCAAAATTCGAGAAGAAAGTCAAAAAAATAATAAAATACAAGAAACTGCCTCCGAAAATTTTGAACATGTTAAACAACACCTTAACAGCAGCCAACAAGTATTGGAAAAATACGAAAACAAATTGGCCGAATATAATAACAGGATTGATGTTTCGCCCAATAATCTTAAAGCTCAAAATGATAACCACATAAATTTACTGCAAGGTAAGTAAATTGGATTGTTGCAAAAAAACTGCAAAACTAAAAAATATTTTTTCAGTGCTTGATGCTCAAAAAAATCAAGTAGATAAACTTTTACTTGGCTTGCTAAATATAACCCAAAAGCTTGAAAAGGTTCCAGAAGTGATTGATTTGGATGAAGTGAAAAACGAAACTTTAAAATCGATAGAAAATCTTAAAGACGTAGTTGTACTGCAAGCAACTAAAGACACGACCCTTATTAGCGAAAAAATTGACGATTTAAGAAATAATACCGAAGAGAGAAACGAAAAACTCCAAAGTTCTGTCTCCGAAACACGCGAACTAAGCGACAACTTAAATGCGAACATTGCGACAAGTTTTGAACAACTCAACCAAGGAATACAGGATTTAGCAAAATTAAAAAAAGTTATGGTTCAAACTTCAGACAGTATTTTGGATACCAAACGTAGGGTAGAATATGGAGTTCATCAAATTTTGTTGGAAGTTGGGGTTTTGGTTAACGAGCACTCCAAAAATGTTAATTCGTCTATCAAGGAAAGGTACGTGATCGTTCGTCTAGGTATTGTGGCGGTACAAATTTTTAGTTTAGGTTTGATCATTTTGAATCTTCAATTTTAAACGTGGAGAACGGAGCACTAGCAAATATCAGTAATAAGATCAGTGGAGAAATCGATCAAGTTTGGCGTCAAATTGGTATAATGCATCAACAAATGAGTGCAAATTCTGAAACTTTAAACAAATTAGAAGACCAAACGGAAGACTTTGTTAATGGAACTCTAAACACGATGGAAACGATGCACGGAAAGGTAAAATTTATGAAGCTTCTTTACTATAACTTTAAATTTTGCTTTTCAGGTTGGCCAAATTACGAGTAGAATGTTGGAGGTGGACGAAAATCTTAATTATTTGTTGGGAAGGTTGTCTTTGGTGACGCACGAGTTTAATCAAATAAAATCTGGTTTGGGACAAGCTTTAGATGACATCAAAAGTAGTTTTACAATTGTGGAAAATAAACTAAATGCCGATCATCCCGGACCTCATCAGATTCCGTCCAACGAAATTCCTCCAGATCAGACAGAAAAGTAAAAATAAATGCTTATGTTAGGTTTTATTTCCTTCTATTTTGTAATTTTAGTGTGTAACATTTGATATTCAAGTATTAATCAAATAAGTTATTTTTTATTTACTTACTTAGTTTATAAACTTGAATTAAATTAAAAATAATCTGTTATAATAATTAGACTGCCGAAATTTATTGTGTACGTACAGTGAAATATAATTTAATGATAATTAACCCATTTTATAAGTAATTAATAAAATATAATATTTTTAAAATATCTACAATCCTAGGTGGCAAATAGTAGCAGATAAATTTTTTATATTACAATAAATTGATATCAGACAATATTTAAAAAAATCTAAACTTACGTAATTTTAAGTAAATCGTAGCCCAATCTAAACACTGCGTTTCAAATAACACAACGTGGTAAAAGTTCAATAATCTGAGCATACTGAAACAAATTAATCAAACGTTCATGTTTTTATTATAAAGTACGTACCTTATCCTCTATGTACAAGCCATAAAATCACACATAGAATAATCATAATCAACAAAAACAAAAATATACTAAATAATAAATACACTATTCATTTCGTTCTTATAGATAAACTAAATTTTCTGTAGAAACGGTGACTTGAGCTCGATGGGTAAACGGCAAACCAAAATCTTGTATACCAATTCCTCTTTTTGCTTCCAAATATTGCAATTCCTAGATCTTGTACTCCGAGATTAACAACCAGGTAGAAGTTGGGGGATTTAAAATAATTTTTGCGCCTCCGGCCTCCAAATGGATACGTATGTACTCTATACCTAAGACACATTTCACTCAAATAAAAGTCTATTAAATATTAATATTGAATTTATTTATGCAAATACGCGTCTCTAGGTACAATATAGATGCAAGATAAACTGCAATGCAGTCAACCCTACAGATTCAAAAATTCCATACCTCAATATAGTACCTACTCAGTACGTACATGATATCAGTTTCCAACGTTTACTCACCGATATATTTACAAAACAAAGTTTAGTCGAAATACTTAAAGCGTGTGACATGTCAATTTTACTTTTCTAATAAATTTGAATCACAGTAACTTCATCTAGATATAACTAGCAAGCAACTTTGGAGCATTTTCTAAAACAAATTGACATCATCCTTGACCTAACCAATAATTTTCAAAAACTATGAAATATCTGTGAGTAACGTAAGAAAACCAATCGAAAAACAAATATTTACATAGTTTTATGCATTCGGTGGCAGTGAAACTATCAAAACCGACGTTAGTTTTTTTCTCAAAATGACGAGCAATAGATACAGAAATAGGCAAAAATACAGCTCACGGACAATTTTAATTTACACCGCACCGACACGTTTTGACGACTTAGGACGGATATGCGCTAAAAATATATCAAAAATAAAGCTAACAAATGGACATTAAAAATTTCTAAATTAACAATACTTTCATTGTAAAACTCTAAAACTTTTCAGGAAATTCGAAAAGCAACTAGTCGTGTCTATGCTTCATATTATTTTAACTAATCGATTTCTTTTTAATGTCTCTTTATTTATTTACAATGTCTTCATTACTAGCCGTATTTTTGCCAAATACTTCGTAACAATTTTTTAGTAAATTTTGTACAAATAGTGGTGTACAAAGATTACATTATATTTATATCATTAGAATAATATCGACAAGAATAGCATTTCCTTAATTTTCACTTCAAACATGCATAATAAGTCTTCACAAATTATCATTGTTTAAATTAATTAATTTATAACTAACTTAAGTACCATTGCTCTGTTATGGCAAAATAATAATACATAGCTATAATTCCAGTGATTTAATTTAGAAAATAAGAAGAAAAACAGATTCGTGAAAATATATTGACACAAAACTTCACTTCCTCAATCAGAGTTAAAAAAAATATGCATACGAGGATTGTAGAAATAAACCAACAAACATCAGTGTTATATTAATTAAACGGATATGCTCACTTTTTGGGGTCCATGGGAAAAAAATATTAATAACATATCATTCGCAACAGAAGGCGTCCCTAAACTGAACGGGAACAGGAAGGTAAACATACATAAAAGCTATTAATAAAAAATATTGCAACAAGTGCATCCCCTAAAACAAAAAATGTGTTCAAAAATAAATACAAGGCATTGCAGTATATACAAAAAGTGGAAACTTTTAAATTTCTAATAGAGATAGAATGAAAAAGTATTTACAATTTTTCTACCTTTGATGTTCAAGTCACGATAAAATTCAAAAACTATGTACATGTTAAAAAAATTTCCGATATAATTTTAATAACATTTTTGTTTAAATCTGAACCTTGAGGGTCTTTAAAGCAATTTTTTAGATTGCTACCTTAAAATGGTCATAACACCAAAGCTATTGATTTTGTAGCTTTAGTTAAGAAAGCTTTTTAAAGGCAGTGAAATTATTGTATAATAATCAAAGGGTTGCTCGGGGGGCAGTCTTTTTATGCTGATTTTCCGAAGGCCAAAGGCTTAAGGAAAATAAAAACTAAAAGTCTGTCTTAAGAACAGCCATTAGAATATTTTTATCACATCAAGAGAGCTGCTTGTTTGATTACATCTTGAGAACACTTAGTTTGGTCGTTTCCGACGTTCATAGGAGTTGTCCCAATGACATTGTCTATCACGTCGTTGTAGTTTGATAATTCGTCAGTGTAGGTTTATTCTAAATGTTAAAAAATTTAATGTTGTGACCTCGTGGTGTACCCAAACAAGGTGTGTATGATCACATTGCATACATGAAATGCTTGAATACATCCTACAAATTCTAAACTAACAGTAATAAATCTTCCTAGTCTAATCGAATTCTAATAAATCTCATGAAATATAAAGCTGAATTGTATAGATTTGAAAACAAAGGCGTTACGTCTGAAAAACTATGAAAATACACCAAATTACTAATATAAAGTTTGAACACTCCCAGACACACGTGCAAGTTAATTTTAGTATATTATGTGCTTGACAGTTTCAAATAGTTGCAAAAACAATTACAATGATAAGCAATTAATACAAAAATAATTATCGTAAATTTCCACATGAAATAAAACACGGGATTTTTCAAAATTTCTGTCATAAAAGGAGTAAACTCATCAATAGAAGGGATTCAGAAAATATAATAATTTGCGAAAAATTGCATCCAAGATTTTATCCCTCGTAAATACTAAGTTATTTGAAATTTTTCTTAATACCGTATTATGTAAGAATCATGCTTAAAGCATTCTTTAGAACTATATTGAGTAATTCCCGTTTTAAGTCGTTTGTTTTTAAAATACAATAAAGATTAAAATAGTTTCTATGTAGCGCTAAACAGTCTTGTTTATCAAAATATGAACAAAAACTCTGATTTATTTACAACATAGCTTTAAACAAAATTTAGGAGTCCGCAATACTTCAAATTTATATTTATAATGATGCAATGATTATATAATAAATAAATCAAAATATAAGATAAATACATAGACTTTGAGAACAGCGCTACACAGCTTTCATTTTGCTTTATCTAATATTTTGAAAATAAATGGCATAAAACACAAATTATACAATTTAAATCACAATTTGCAAATTGTGTTCCAAGTGAAACTGCGTTATCCTAATTACATATCTTATTCAGACATTTAATTATTAAAAAATGTGTTTAAAATTTCCAATAACATTAAACAATATTTTAAATTCTAGATCAAAAGTTTTTCATTTAAAAAGTAAGTGTATTTATTGCAACACCCTGTATAAGCAAAACTGATGTTCCCATTTTTCCTTTTTGAAAACTGAATAATTGATCGCAGATGAAGTTTTGTTTTTGTGTCAAAATACTTTATTACAAACTTAATTTTGACTGAATCAGTCTGATATGTTAGTAAATTATTGTTTGAAGAAACCCATTTATCAAAACATCAAACAATCGTACCTAAAATAAATTATTTGCTTTAAATAAGAAATTGTAAAACTATTAAATCACACAAATTACATTTTTGCAATACCTAATAATAATTTTCGAATATTCTCCAAGTTCGCTCACATACACCACTATTATACAATCGATTTACGTCATTCAATTTTAAACAATTTTTCACACTCTACATTTTATTCAACAATTGCATTCGAGTGATCACTCTATCATGCGTAAGTGAACATTTGTTTATACTAATTTATTGTGGTTTGGAGAACAAATCATAACGAACTGGAACGAAACACGAAGTTAACCAATCCGACTAGCCTCATTCCGTATTATTACAACTCAAACTTATTTTATTGGTTAAATAGTCAATCAAGTGCATACTGAAAAAATCTGGTCATCGGAAAAATTTACTTTTATCAGTATGCTCTATTTCTAGAGGTGTAAATTTTAATTGGAAGCACATAGCAAGCTATTGCTTTTCCAGTTACAATTTCCACCCTTCAAAAAGTAAAATAAAGGATCTAAATTTTAAAAATAAAATAAAATACTAGTAGGAACATTATAATTTATAAAAAAAATACAATATAAAAAATCGTAATAAAATATAAACACTACCACATAAAAATCAAAATATTTAGCTAATCAACCATTTAGTTACTACTTTGATCTTGCATATCCGATGTAAAATAATATAAAAAATGTTTAAAATGACTTAAAAAATAAAATTCTTAATTAAAAAATTCTTAAGTTTGTAATGTGAAAAAATCCACAATGAAGGTTAAATATATTTTGACCTACGAAATCTACTGAAATCGGTGTACAAATAAAATTATGCCGTATCTTCAAATAAACTGGAAGTCTGAAGTCTGAACAAGCGGCATGTCACAACTTAAGAAAGAACATGGTGTACATAACAATGTGCCAACATTTAAAGTGAATGTAAACCCATATTGTTATTTATTATTATTTTTACAGTCCGCATACACACAAAATTTTGACCAACTATCAGAAAAAAACGACCACATGCTCTAGAAAAAAATTGGATAAATTGCAGATGACATCCTTTGGCTTACCCTGTGTTATTTGTTATGGAAACGAAATTTTGGTGAACAAAGGAAGTCTTCGACAACAAACGCATTAACAATTTTGCACAATCGTTGTATTTTTACAAAAGAAAATAGAACAACACTATCAGATATTGCTAAAAGGAAGGAAGACAGACTAGTCAGTCCCATCAACACACACTATTTACAACCCGTAATGATTATTATTTACATTTGATTTGAGGTGAGCAAAACAACCCATTGCGTAATTTAACCGTGACTAAAAGTTAATTAAGTTAAATTAAATTTAGTGGTATTAATTTAATAATCGCCTACTACAAGTTTTGTCAACAAAAATAGAAAATAATTATTGTAAAATACTAAGCATTTAAACTCTTTACTTTAGGCACCTTATTTTTTGCTATTTTCAAAGCCACGTTGCTGTTGGTACCTTCCTATGTGTGCACTCTACAAAAGAAATCAAATCTTGTCACAGAGTTACCATTAGATTTACCATCTACACACGCTCACTTGCGGCAAAAATTAAATAAATAACAAAATAAATACAACTAAAAATTAAATAACCACCTGTACAGCACCAGAAAATCGAAAATCAACTTTCTATCTATATCAAATAGTCTACAACAAAAGTAATTAACCAAATGTACACATATGTACATATTGTCATAGATTTTATATAAAGTCTGTGCGCAACACTAGAGTTTTAATTATAATAATTACCTCGGGAACAATCAATGCTTAGACAATGAATGTCCCGAGTGCTTTCCCTAACTGCTCGTACTAGCCATAGGACTGACAGGAGAAAGAGGAGTACTTGTGGGTTCTTTTAAACATCCATTTATAGTTATGACAAGCTTCCTTGAGCCTGCATGGTCCCTATGTTCACATAACCATACTCCTTGCCACGTACCCAAATTCAACCTGCCTTCCGTTATTGGTATAGTGAGAGATGAACCCAAAAAACAGGCCTTCACGTGAGCAGGCTAAAAATACAAAAAAGCAACGTTAATACTCATCTCTTTGCAATTTTATAAATAAACATTGACATAAATAATAAACAGTGATAAATTTGCTCACAAAATAAATATTCTTATTCTACTTTCTTTCCGGCTTTTCTGGTAGAATAGAATTACTCATTAAATATATTATAAGGATTGATAGTTATTTACTCATGTACACTTTCTGCTCCACATAAAATGCAATAAAAAAATGTAGGATTTAAATTATTTAAAACTAACATTGTTTTTATTACACAAATAAACTAAGCTAATGCGTTTCATTGCCTCATCCTGGTTACATCATAGCACTTTTTTTTAACAAAAATACCTTTTAGTTTCAATGACTTCCACTTTAATATTCCTTAAATTTTCAAGTTTTTTTTAAAAGAAAAAAATTTAAACGTAGAAACATAATTTAATACGATTTTTTCTAGGTATTAACAATAAATTTTGATAAAACTCAATCATGTAATGGTTTCTGAATCCTAAAGTATGTTTATAATCGAGTTTATTAAAACATCGACAGAGAATTTTGAACGTGTTCTAGACTCGAAAGGTGCTACAGCCCATATTTATTATTATTACATTTTTTATGATAATATTTCAATAACCACATTTATAAAAACTATGTAGCATTCAGAAATGCATGTGAAAGTAGACATACTGAAGATGTTTTACACTAACCAGATAGTATCTTCTTTTAATAATCCAGTCGTTCCATCGCGAAAAAGAGGTGTGCATGAAAATAACTCTTAAGTTTAGCATCAGAAAAAAGCCTTTAAGTTCTTCAGCTTTTTCTGTCCGCTGTAGGACATTCAATCCCACGGCTGTGTAAACCTGATAAGTGAATGTTGCTGCACCCCCGTTGAATAGTTGACGGTGACAATTATTATTAACCCAGGTGGAATGGTTCATAAGAACATTAGTCCTTCTTTTTTTTTCACATTAAAAATCTTCACATTAACACGTTGAATGCGGAAAACACGGTTCCGTGTCTGCCGCATCCCAGAAACTGCCGACTTGACACGGATCTGGGTTTTCCGCATTCAACGTGTTAAAAACTGAAAAGTACGTTTTGATCAAAATTTCAAAAAAATGGGATTTTATGAACAGTTGGATCTCAAAAATTATGGGGACTAGAACAATATTATTATTAAAGTTTAAAGATGTGACTTATTAGACGCAGTCGCAGCTGAGCTGTTACAGCCAGTATCAGTGACAAGTGCAATACCTTATGAGCTGTGTTGTGTTTCAATAGCATTATCTATTAAACCACGTAATAGATATTACGTAAGAGCAGTTACTCAAGGTTCTATAGTGCTGCAAGTACAATTGCTAGCAACCTCGAGATTTACATATATCTTCACCTAATATTATTTTACTCATACCTTTCTTGGGCATAAACTACATAGATAACCAACTCATAATTATATAATTTGCAGAACCTTCTTTAAAAGCTTGTTTTCCGATGCTAAACTAAAGAGTTTAGAACAAAACTTGATTTCCTAGTTATGTCCATGTAAAAGTACCTAATGACTGGACTACAATGTAAAAGTAGACAACCTATTGCTCAAGATTTACAAAATAAGCAATGCAAAATCAAAGGTTATCAGCTGATCCTTAGACTTGCAATTGCTTCATACGGTTGCAGTTCAATTAATATTAACATTTTTTTTCAAGTATAATAAAATCTAAAATTGACCCACCATATCATCTGGCCCTTCGCAAGCATGCCGGTATGCTAAACCTTCTGGTACAATTTTATTTAACATCATTTCCATATCATCTCGGACATCTGGATCCCAACTTTCATTTAGTGCAAGACTAGCAGACGTGTGCAAAACTGAAATCAATAAGAAACCAATAAATAACAGTACCTAGCAAGAAGTCAGTAAACTTATTTTAAAAAAAAAGGGTTAAAAATAAAAATTATGGTCAGTTTGAATGTCAAAATAATTGTGTAAATAAAAACGACTTGTCTGGGTAAAAATCGAAAGTTTAGATAAATTTCGAGTTGTGAATAATGATAATTTACAAACATCGATGAAATGTCGATTTAATAAGACTAGTAATTTAAAAATTGTGTCTGTCTGTGAGCAGCAGCAAAATCTTACTTTGTACATGACAGAGTCCTATGGCATATTGTGATAATTCTGGAACTTGTCTTAAAATTTCCTCTGTGACTAAATGCACCCCTCTGTGCTGTGGTCTTAAATTAATTTTCTTTTGAGTCCAAGCGGAATTAGTCTGAATAATTCGAGATGAAGAAGCCATGTTGGACCTACTGTCACTTCCACTGTCACTCGCCAGTTTGAAAATTAATTTCTTAACACTCACAAATAACCGAAACAATTATACACTCCAAAATTATTTTTATAACTCACTAAATTCATTATTATCATGAGCAAATCATCGAAATTGTATTAAATAGTTTCAGGAAAAAATAAAAAGGTTACACAACACTTGCCGCAGTGCAATACCGGCTCGTTACTGACACTTCGGCTCAGTTCGTCTAATCTCATACGGGCGCGGACTTTCTCTCGCGCCACCTTTTAAAATTCATTATACGCGCGCACAACTTGTATTGTTTTAAATTCTTTTATAATAGGTCTAATTTTTATTTGTTATCCAATATTCGGTAAAGAAAAACTTCCGGTATTGTTGTTTATTAAATTTTTATATATTACATGAACCGTCACGACACACTTATACAGAGTAAATAATTCAAAGCGTGCAATACATTAATTATTTATATTTGTATGTATGTGAATAAATTCAGTAAGTAAGATGGGGGAAGTGGGGATATACCTACGTTTTTCGCGAAACCAAAAATATTTATTTTATCGAAAGAGCAAAAATCGATATAACTTATAAAGAGAATTTCGCGATAGAAATTCATATTAAAATTTCCCATTCAATCTTATTTCAACTGACGAATTTAAAAAATTAATTAACATCGCTTGATTTTGATGGCATATTTTGCATTTCAAGTATTTCGTCGATATCTTTATTTTCGGTTCGCAAATCGTCTTGAATCATTCGTAACGCTAAAAATAAAAATTGGATACTCGAGTAAAATCAAATGACTTAAGTTACCTCGTTGTAAATCCATTCCATCCATTTCTTGATTTTGAATTAGTTTCAGTTTTTGTTTAAACTTGGCCGCAATTTGTTTTCTTTGATAATCTGCATCAATTTCTTGCTTTGTTCTTGGAACGCGAAATTTAATACAGCAGCATACGAGAACCGCTAATAAAGCAATAAGGAAAAGCTAAAAGGAAATACTCAATTTTTCCAAACTTTCGACTCACCTAAAATTACGAGAGCTCCAACGCAAAAGAGAATTACGTGCCAAATTCGAAACCTCACAACATCGGACACAGATCTTTCTATCCATGGTTCGTTTGAATCGTCGGGATTTGCATAAAAAGATGCCATGTTTCAAAAACTACTGGTAAAATCAGACTGAAAGAAAGATTTTAAAAGATTGGGTTTATTTGGCACTCCCTAAAACGCGCCCCCGTGTATAATTAATTTACACATGCACTTCATAAATGATCGCTTTGTGACAAGATGAAATTATAGCAAGAATCGATATACATTTACTCAATTCGTTAAATAATGTCAATTTAATTTAATTAGAAATTTTTTTTAATTTAGAGTTCATTATAAAAATTAATATTTATAATAATACAGTATTAACTAGATACTTATAATAATAATATATTTAATAAATAATAATCTGAATTTGCGAGGCGAAGTGTAGCTTAGCCAAGCCCATATTTCAAAATTTATTCGATTATTAAAGAGTGTCCAGTAGGGGATGAGAAACCGACACAAAAATTTATAGTAAAAGTGAAGTCAAAGTAATGCCTCCAGCATCCCAGTAATTAATCAATTGATATCACAATCAATTGTAGTCTAACTACTGTAAATAAAGTAGTAGCATGTTCCAACTGAAGCGTATAAAGAATGTTATTCAGAATAGACAATAATAATTATTATGTTTTTAAAATTAAATTTTTTTTTTCGAAAGGACGACGCCTCATCGCCCTTTCCGTACCAGCCGCCACTAATAGAAAATTTTAAGTTTTTTCAAAATGCTTTGATTGTATTGGAAATTTCGTTAATTCACTCATTACTAGCTTTCATGGGATCAATGTATAACTCCCACCCTTACTTCCATCTTTTCAACATTTTAACGCGTTTTTTAAAACAAATTTTCCATCAATCTGAGCTATTTTTGGAATATTTGGTAAGTTTAAGATTTTTGCCAGGTACTACCTCGAGTGTGGAGGAGAAAAAAAGGTAGCGTTCAAAAACGAAAACAACATTTTTTCCCCTTCATTTTTATGACCACTACTTCAGTTCAGCTTGGAACTTCGATGGTGCAGACTTTATTTAATTTAATGTATTATGTACAAATACAAAAAGTTTTTAAACATTCAAATATTAAAATACACTCGAAAGAAAAAGTTCTTCCATTCTTCCATGTGTTCTTTACGGTGTTGACTGCAATATAAATGTAAGCGATGTCCTCACTAAGGAGTAAGGAACTGTAAAATTGTCCCCAATACTAAACGATGACAACGGTGACACCTGATAAAGAACCACACCAACTTGTTAACGTACGATGACGCAGAAATAAAACACAAATGGTAAAGAACAGGAAAGGACATAGGAGATATTGGTGTTAAAACAAAAAACATCCTATATAATTTTTAGTTATGACGTTATTCGACTAACTAGGTACTCTGCGATTGAAAAGAGAATGCCTTTTTTTTTTGCTTTTTCACAACATTTTCCATTTTCATTTTTTTTGAATTCCCCTAATTTTGTCCATAAGACAATTTATTCCCCTCCCATGATTATTGGCTGGATCCGCTCTTATTGGTTTATTGGGTAGCTAAAAATTAAGTAATTTAATTAGGAAACCAGCATTTTAATACTAGATAGTAATAAAATATAACTGAAAAGGCAAAAAAATTAATAAAGAATGTATCTTCGAACTTATGCAATCCTGATGCTATAAAATGAAATAATAGGAATGTCCAGCGTTTTTGAGAAACAATTAAATCAATGAAAATCATGCTTTTCAATATAAAAATCAATTCCGTAATACTAACCAATTAATTACTTTTAACGTAAACTGCGATACGACCTAATCAATACATAAAAATGATTCCAAAAAATAAATACCTTAACATCTCTCGTGATAAATTCAAATTCTCATAAAAGGAAGACTTCACGGTGACCAAAAGTCAGTCATGGTTTTCCCAATAAACACACAAACTTGTTATAAAAATGTAACGTAGTCTATCCCTATCTAGTTTTGCCCTATATTACTTTTTCTTATCTATGGTCTAACCGTCAGGAAGTGATGATCTGATCTAGTGCCTGTTAGCTTCTCTGGGACGTTCTTAGAATATGCGACAGCTTACTATATGATATTCAATAGATGCCTCAAGAATAAGTTATCAACACAATAGCGCTCCAACCTCGGGTGGGTTATTCTTCAAACAAGATAACGATCCAGAGCATTCGTCGAATTTACTTCACGAATAGCTTTTGCATCATATACCTAAGATATTGAAAATCCTGCTCCAATCACCCGATCTTGTATTAGCCTAAAAACTAAAAAAAATAGTCCTTACATTAATAAGAGAATTAAAATCAAAAATTTTAGAAAAATTCAGAATATTTCGCTCAATTTCAAAAACAATTAGTGCATTTTATGCCAAAACGGTAGCAAGCAGTTCCGCAATCTAAAATATACCTTAAAAATATTATGGTACTTAAAATGATTTAATTAATTTATTTATTGTATAAATATTTATTTAATTATTAAATAAAATTAAATTTTGTTTATTATTGTATGAAAACTCGAGTGTATGCTAACTTCTGTGAAAATAATTATGAGAAGCTCACTTTTGTGAGGCACTATGTATCTGATTTGGTAGTGACCTCGTAAGTCAAAATTAATTAATAATTTACTAAATATTTTATACTAACAGATCAGGCAGCCATACGTAGCAAACCCACATTTCAAGAAACCAGCATGAAAGCTGCCACAACACAGGCTGATTAAAAATAACTTTATAAAGAGATCCAAAACTCGTCATTGGTCCTTCCTTGGTTTTGTTTAACAATAAACTTTTCTTGTTTAAATTTTAAGTTACAAGAAATATTTCATCACAATAACTGAATCTTAAAATATTTAATTTTATCTACCCAAATCTACTCTAAATTCTAAATATACTAGATTGGTTTAATCACAATTTAATACGACTACTTCAAATTGCCATAATATTATTATAGGTTCTTGATTTTTAAAAATAAGTTATTTTTCGAAATCAATCTGTTCGATATTTTGTTTAATAAGTCTTTCTCAGTAAAAGTCCTACGCAAGCGCGCTGCTGCAGCACTTCTTGTATTTGTTTAGTGTTATTACTAAAATAAATATTTGGGTTAACTAAAAGTGAAACTTAAAACGTTTATAAATACTTTACCACCCAGAATTAACTTTAATAAACAAATATTTACAAACTGCGTTCCCACAACATTAGGTATTCATTTTTACAAAAAATGTCAAAAACAATTTCAAATAATTAATCCCAATTAATTAATTCATTAAAATCATATATTAGTTAACGTTTTATACATACAAAATCATGATAAAACAATATAAAAAAAGAATTATTAAAACAGCATAAATCGAATGCGCGCCTTACTATTTTTTCTTCAAAATTGGGCAGTTAAAAATTCAGTTGTTAAAATTTTGAGCTTGATGGCATGAAACTACACCCCTAACAACATCAATCTCTTCGTACAAAAGTTCGACCTCTGCAAAAACAATTATCGGTTAATCAAACGAATTTAAAATGTGATTTAAATAACTTACGTAATGGTTTTCTTATCTGTTGATTTACTTTCAGGTCGAGCTCGGTTTAGCACCTTAAGAAAATCGGACGTTTTAGTTCTCATCCGACTGTGAATGTACACTTTGGAGCATTTAATGTGGTAGTGCAAATAATGCCTGAACATGTGAATCAAATTAATGGTATTATCACGCGTGTTTCTTCCAGTGTGTCGAGGAAACAGCACAAACGTAACATAACCAACTTTATTATCTACTACAGCATCAGTGTTTTGAAGCTCCATTGGAGGCTCCCGATGACTAAATAACACTGGTGGGGCCGTATGGGAAGCACGTAATCCTTCTTTTAACTCTTGCATAAAAACTTTGCCAATCACAACATCATCTTCATCACGAAATCGTGTCGAAAACACCACTGTCACCCTATCTGCTTTAGCTTCTACATATCTTAAAATATAAATGATAATTTAGTAAAATATTGTATGAAAAGAATATCGGAGATCAGTCTATTTATCGAACCATAATTGTTTCAACCAATTTCAGCTTGGTTTATGATTTTTAATAAAAATTTACACAAGGCTGAATTAATAGTATTTAAATTTTTACATTATGTTCAGCATGTGCTCGACGCTTCAGTCACGGCAGCTCATTTATAAAACATGATAATTTAAATCCATGTACAATGAATATAATATGTATATGATCCTCGAGCATACAATCAAAGATTGAGTTAATAGCATTATTAAGTAGGTACTATTGTTTGTGAAGAATTTTTCTCCGATTTTATCGTTACAATAAAATTTTCAAAAAATTGCAGCACTTTGTATAATTAATTATAATTTTAGGTTATGCACATCAAGCAGATAAATAATTTAAACTTAAAAATATTTTTAATATTCTGAATGGCTAGGTACCTATGAAAGAATTCCCAACTTTGATTCACCCTGTATATTTGAATAAATCAATAAGAAAAGTGGGCGAATTACTCATCAGCAGTATGGAATAATTATTTAAATGCAACAAGTAACTAAAAGTAAATGTCTTAGGAGAATCAATTACCACTAAATTTGAAACAATCAAAATTCGATAAATATCCCTGCCTTAATATCTAATGGTGTTAATTTAAAAAAAAATTAAAAGTAAAAAGGTGCAACGTACAAAGTTTCATCATTTCTGTAATGAATAACAGCTCGCGTGTGTCCTTCGTCACCTCGTTCTTGAAAATCAAAATATTTCTCAAAGACGGAAGCAAAACAATTACGCTTAAGAAGTCCTATCTTTTTTACCATTTCCGGCCATTCGTCAGGGATGTTTTCCAGGTCTATAAGTAAGGAAACGTTGTAACCACTTTCCGTAGCAACAAGTAGAGGACCGTATAGTCGTTTAAGCAACTCGTCGGCGCCATGCTCCTGTAATTCTTTGTAAAACTTGAGCGATATACTAACTCGAACTTTTGTTTTATCTGAATTTAAATTGGAAATATGATACAGTACGCCATCAAAGTCTGCTACTTTTATATCAATCGACTCGTTTTTGACGCTAAAAGAAAAATTAAAACATCAAAATTGGGTCACAACAAATTGTCGAGGTTCACAATTTGATTGTGTTAAATTAAAATAGGCAAATTTAATGAGCTACCGGTGTTGGGGAGAGTTCGCTTAAATAGGTAATTAATCTAATAGGAAATGTTTATCTACGGGAGATAAGGAATGCCTCACCCCAAGAGCCGGCCTAACCAAGCAATAATTTAATTTTTACGCTACTTACCCAGCTTTAGCATTTTTTATCTTAAGTGTTAATGTTTCTTCAACTACTCTATTATTTATTTCTAGTAAAATCATTTTTAAATAAGTTATTACACTTATATTTTATTAATGTTAACATTAACTTGATAACAATTTGCATGTATCACTCATCGGACTTGGGAGTAGATCATTTCTATCGCCGGTATTACATACGTTCTGTATTATCAACATGACGTTTGTCGATTCGCGGTTTATGCGGAATTTAACTCGGGTAAATATTTATTGACGTTTATAATTTTTGGCTGTTGTTTAATAGCAATCGAAGCATGAAATGAATAAACTACATTTTGTTTATTTCATGTCAATCGACACTCATTTATTATGCTTTTAACCGTTTTAAAATAACAAACAATAATAATCTTAAAATTTGGAAAACGTGATCAAGGCCAAAATGTACAGGGTGTCTAAACTAAACGGTAATAACAAGTATCGGAAATATTTGTTTTTTTTACTTGAGTGACCGAAAAGTCTGCGAAGTAACTAGACCGAAGCAAGGTAACCATGGAAATGGGATGGTTTTGCTGTATCTTCAGCTCGTTAGGGGTATAAGGGACTCCCCCCTAGCTAGAAGCAAAAATCAAACTAAATAATACAGAAAAATTTTGTAGTTTTACTAAAACCTGACAAGCAGATATATTAAACTACATCATTTTTGGTTTTTCCAATCTTGAAGAAAAGGAAGTATAAAATTATTATAAGCACCAGTGGTTAACCAAAACGATAATTAAGTAACAATGATAATTTTAAAACTAACAGTTAATTAACAATATTTAATTAAAGTACATTCTAAAGTACGAATAAACGCCTGGTTTTAAGATAATTTTTGGAAATTTAATTAAGTATTAAAAAAACGTAAAAGGTTGTTTTATCTTACTATCGACTGTTTCGAGATTACTCCGAAGAAATTTCTGTGAAAGTGACGTTTACAATCTGCTTTGACAAACAGAGTGCCGGAGCAGGCCATATCTCCTTCGTTGGATTTTGGCAGCTGGCAGTGGAATTTGCGAGGCGGTGACCTTTGTGGGGTGATAATCCATGGACTGAAACCTCCGCATTATGCGGATTGAAACTTTCAGAACAGCAATATTAAATTCTTGAAGCAAAAAAAAATCGCAATATTTTAATAATTTCAAAAGTTTAAGAACAATAAATACTTTATTAAATAGGTATACGTTATTATTAAAATCACATAAAAGCATTCAATATATTGTCAAAAAACATTTTCAGGAAAGCTTCCTCTGAACTACAATTATTATTAAACTAAAATCGAAATTAAAATATAATCAGTTTTTTACATCAAATTTAGGATTATGAAAAATTCTTTCTTTATCAACGGCTTCTTCAGATTTTGGAACACCATCATACACAAGGACTTGAATATTATTCTTGTCTGCTGTTTTATTTTCTCGAGGAATCAAAACGTCGTGATAACTGAGATCAACTTTGGTTGTATTACCGCGAGAAGACGATTCGGTAGGCTTTGCAGTACTTGATGAATTTACAAGTGTGATGTTATAAACGTCTGTTAATATATCCGCAATATCAGACAATGTCGTTTTGGGAATCCCCGACGTAAATGGAATTGGCGTCAAATTATCAAAATCCGTTGTGTCTAGCTCGATTTGAAGAGCGTTTGGTTCCAACAAATCGGCTTTTGTATTTTTCAATAGGAGATCTGAAATAATAACTGATGGTATTGCACTTACGGGCTTAGTTTTCAATTGCTTTTGGGTTGTTATTTCGGTCACTTCAATTTTTTCGTTTTCTACGCTTGATGAAATTCCTTCTGTTAAATTCAAAAATATTTGTTCAAGATTCGTAATATTACTTCCTGCTGGATACGGCCAATTTATTCCAGGCAAAAACAGTTTAAAAGCCGCGCCAGGTTTATACTTATGTTCCATGTCAGCTGGAGGTGGGCTAAAATTATTATTTCTTACAGTAGATTGCACTTCAATTTCTTTGTTTGAAGAAGTAGTGGTTTCGTATCCTTCTGATGAATCTGGCCATGGTTTTCCCGACGAAATAATCTGAGCTACTATAACAGGCTTAGGATGAAAAAATGAAGTAACTGGCTTGTACTCCAGATCAGTTTGTGCTGAAACTAAATTATTAGTGTTAGTTTGAACTTCACTGACGGTTGATTCTTTAGTAATTTGCACTTTGTTAACTTCATTTGAAGTAATCGCTTTCGTACTAATTGAAGTTTTGTATCCTTCAACAGAATCTGGCCAAGGTGTTCCAGAAGGAATAATCTGGGGTAGTGTAACAGGATGAGGATGATAAAACGAAGTAATAGGCTTATAATCCAAAACAGATACAGGTGGTATTATATTATATTGAGTGCTACTTTCCACTTTCTTCAAGGTTGTTCTTGAAACTGTAGTTTGCTTGTTTTTCGTAGTTTTTTGTAGTTCAACTTTATTTGTAGAAGCGGGCGGTTTTGTACCAATGGAAGTTTGATAACCTTCGATGGAATCCGGCCAAGGTGTTCCAGATGGAATAATCTGAGCAGGTGTAACAGGATTGGGATGAAAAAATGATGTAATGGGCTGATACTCCAAAATAGTTGCTGGTGGAATAACATGCTGCGTGCTACTTTCAACTTTTTTTACGGTTGTTTTTGAAACTGTAGTTTTCTTGTTTTTCGTAGTTGTTTGTAGTTCAACTTTATTTGTAGAAGCGGGCGGTTTTGTACCAATGGAGGTTTGATATCCTTCAATGGAATCCGGCCAAGGTGTTCCAGATGGAATAATCTGGGCAGGTGTAACAGGATGGGGATGATGAAATGATGTGATGGGCTTATAATCCAAAATAATTGCTGGTGGAATAACTTCTTGAGTGCTGCTCTCTATTTCCTTCGCGGTTGTTTTTGGAGCTGTGGTTGGTTTAGGTTTTGTGGCAATGGAAGTTCCATGTCCTTCATTAGAATCCGGCCAAGGTGTACCAGTAGGTATAATCTGAGCAGGTGTGACAGGATGGGGATGATGAAATGACGTGATGGGTTTATAATCCAAAATAATTGCTGGTGGAATAACTTCTTGAGTGCTGCTCTCCACTTCCTTCGCTGTGGTTGGTTTAGGTTTTTCACCAATAGAAGTTTGATGTTCATCGATAGAATCTGGCCAAGGTGTACCAGTAGGTATAATCTGAGCAGGTGTGACAAGATGGGGATGGTGAAATGATGTGATGGGCTTATAATCCAAAACAGTTATAGCTGGAATTACATTTTGTGAAACTGTTTCGTCTACTTTAGTTGATTGGGGAATTTCGACACGAAAAGTTGTATGCTCTTCGATTTTTTGAGTTGAATTTTCTTTGTTTTGTATCGTTGAACTGATTGTTGTTTTGTATCCTTCTTTTGAATCAGGCCAAGGTGTACCTTGTGGTACAATTTGAGCAAGAGTTACTGGACGAGGATAATAAAATGATGTGATGGGCTTATAACCCAGTACAATGCTTGGTGGTTGGTATCTATTTTGATTAGTTTTTGTTTGATAAGCATCGGAATCGTTGTTTTGATTTGGAGAAAGTGTTGATAAACTTAAAGAATCAGTTGATAAATCACTTTTTGGAGATGTTTCTGCAACTCTTTCAATTACATCTGGTCTGGATGTATTCAAAATATCTTCATTGGACGATGATGCTACTTTCGAATCGTTGATAACAATTTTATTAATTATTGTGGTCAATTCGGGAAATCGATCTAGCAAGTTTGATGATATATCATTTTGAACAGAAAAATATTTTCCCGATTCTTCCAATACATTTGCTTCTGATTGCTGGTTATTTTCGGCATCACTTGAGTTATTGGGGCTTGCATTAACTTGTCGAAGTAGGCATAAAACACTAAACAACGCGAACATATATTTACCGTTTTTCATTTTAATTATCACTTAAAATTCATAAAAATAACGTATTTAAAAATTATAATCTATAAATATTAACGGCACAATAACAACTGAATATCTTTTCGCGGATGAACAAAAAATTACCAATAACTCGTCCAGAACCAGTTTTATTTATTTATCTATTTAACCAGTTTGTGGTCGCTGCTCTCTTGTATCAAAAATAGATATTTTCACAATAATTTTAAAATTATATATTTTTCATATTATGCGGGTACAATAACCCTTTCTTATTACAGTAGGTACAACAAAAGAATGATCATTGACCCATATTAATTTAACATTACCTACGAGGTACTTTAAATAAGTAACATCAAAAAAATGAAATTTCTTTAATATTTTTAACCTTGCGGTAGTGTCGTAGGGCCTAGCAGACTCAAACACACCTAAATCATTGTATTTTATTTCATCAATTTATTTTTAATAAAATACATCATATTATTTTAGGTGTGTTAGGGTCTGATACACCCCACCCCATTGGTAAAACGTGATTTTCCAAAAGCGTCAAGATGAATAACAAACAGTAAACACATCAAGCGAAGAATGAGGAAATTCATTGGGAAAATCCCGAATGCCGACTTTGTTAAGGTCGCTTATAAATTGTATAATTAACTTTTGTTTATCTTAATTATTAGAAAATTCTTCGATTAAATTGAGGAGCTTGAGATTGATTGAGAAATATTGACATATTCTAGACCAGTGTTACCCCTTTTCGAGACTATGGATCACTTTTAAAACTTTGAAACGCCAGTCGTCCAGCTGGCAGGAGTTATTAGATAGAACAAATTATCAGGTCGGCGATGCTATTGCGTCACAATAAAAAATATAAAACGAAAGGTAACCAAATACAGCGTCAATTAACGTCTCAACGCTAGTTCTACCCCATCCTTACATAGTAGGGATAAACATTTTACATTTCGGGGAAAAGGGGTCACGCGCTCCCAGTGACATTGGTTAAGAGAGTGATCTTCCTTAATTCTGAATTTATAATATAAATTTTATTTTGATACTTGAAAAGGAAAAACTCAGTGGCGGATTAAGACACTCTCGGACTCGGGACCCTAAAGTATTTTTGAACCCCTTAGAGGGGGCCACGACCGCCGCAGGCTGGAAAATTTGAGTTTTCATGGTCAACAGGGTTTAAAAAAGTTTCAATGGCTACGAAAAAGGAATTAAATAAGTCTAAACTCATAATTATTGTAATAATAATAATTTCAGGTAAATCGGGCCCCTTACCTTGCAGGGTCCGGGGCGGTGGGTCCCCCCCTTAATTAAAATAATATAAGACTAAACATTGGAAGCATCAGGATGTCTGACGTAATATTTAGAAGGGAGTCTAGGTTTTTGTGATGAAGTGTGACGTAGAGGGGGAAGGGGGTAGAATAATGTTTCAAAATTGCGTGGCCTAATTTATGAACGAGTCATAAGTACAATCCCTTTAAATCCGGCCCTGGGCAGTACACGCACAACACAACCATAACATACTGCACATTACACATTTTTGAATAAGTAAACATCAAACTAAATAATTAGTAATTACTATTTGGTATTTGTACAATTATAGGTATACGAAAGCCGGACCTGGTTTCAAGACCGAACTTAACCAAAAAATTATCTTTAACCTAAGTTCTATTTCCCGCTTGTTTTATGGTTTATCAGCTTTTATTAATTTAATTAAATTGTTATACTTGAACGCTTCTTTTAATGATGGCTCGGGGGGCATTAATTGTACTCGAAGGGGTAGATAGATGTGGCAAAACTTCTCAAAGTATAGAAATTGTGAAATCTCTTGCACTTAAACAAATTGCAGTTGAAAGATTATCATTTCCGGATCGTACAACTTTAACTGGTCAACTTATAGCTAAATATCTAAGTGACAAGGATTGTAAATTAAATGACCAAGCTATTCATCTATTATTTAGTGCGAATCGGTGGGAAAATGTTGAAAAAATTAAGGAGACATTGCATGCTGGAACCACCCTCATTTTAGACCGTTATTCGTATTCCGGTGTGGCTTTTTCTGTTGCTAAAGGTAAAACAAACACTTGAACAGAACAACTGTTTTTATATGTTGGTACTTGCAGGAATGGATTTTTCTTGGTGTATGAATCCGGAAATAGGTTTACCTAAACCCGATGCTGTTTTTTATTTAGACGTAAATACCAAAACTCAAAACTGCAGACCTGGTTTTGGTGGTGAACGATATGAAACATCTACAATGCAAAATAACGTTACCAAGAGTTTTAAAAAGTTGGCTTCGATCGAACATAATTGGAATGTTGTTGATGCTAACGATGATTTTGAGACTGTTCATAAAAGACTATTGGATTGCATAAAATCGACGATACTGAATATTCAAAATAATAATGAACCTTTAAAGTATTTTGAACATAGAGAATATCATTTTAATGGAACAGCTGTATAAATGCTTATACAGCTGCATTTATTTTTATATATCAGCAGTGGAAATATTGTAACCACTAGTAAATTGAACAATTCTTTTTGTAATACATTGTTAATTTTATTTTTAATATGATTTTACTAACTTTTTCATTATTATTGTTCTCTTTTGTTTTTTTGGGAATACAAATAGTAGAAGTAGTTGATTAATTTTATAAATTTTACTAAATATTACTCCTTATGCTTTATCCCTGTCCTATCCAAGAACATTAACATTTTTACGATTTTAAAAATTTGATCATAAGCAAGCCTGAAATCTGAATGAACTTGTGTTTAAGATTTTTCAAAATCAATAAAAATTCAGAAAAATAAAAAAAAATGCGAAAACAAAATATTATAGTAAAGCTAGATCTTCACAGCTAAAATTCTTTGACTGGGCATCCTGATCAGAAAACATAGCGACAACATTCGATTCTTGTTGGTTCCCAAACAATGTAGTACCAAACATGCAACGTTTGGGAACAGCATTATAAACAATACTGCAAAAAATTTGGAAGTAATAAGAATTATATTTAGCAAAATGTGTCATTCTTGTGTTAACACAACAAAGGTTTTCTTTTATTATTCAAAAATGTAATTCAATTTCTCAAAAGTTATATTTGTAAATGTACTTTGACCGTTCTAAATGTGATTGATATTATTTGACCTACAAAGCAATTGATTTAAGACTCTTCTAAAAAAATTATACAAAACAAAATGCAAGCAAGATTGGAGAAAGAAAACGCTGCAGAGCTATACAATGATCTAGAAAATTGGATGAAAAACTTGCCTCCTAAGCTAAAAACTGTACCGCTAAATTTACTTGCCATTCCAGGTAACCACTTGCAAAATTTTATTTTGAACGACTAGTAATTACAGTGATTTTTCATTTCAAGGTTCTCACGATAGCATGACATCTGCTATTACTTCTCATTCCCAACTAGCACCAGACGCTGAAGAAGTTCTACAACGGTTAGATTGGCTGGGTCCTCTTCTACGTTATATTATGTCCAGATGGTCAAAAACACAACAATATAATTTATTGGAACAACTTAAAATTGGTGTGAGATACTTTGATTTGCGTGTCGCCTTACAGAAAACCTCACGTTTTCCGTATTTTGTACATGGGCTTTATGCCAGTGAAGTCTCCGTCATGTTAGCCGAACTTAAACAATTTTTGGAGCTTCATCCAATGGAAGTAAGTAATCAAAAATGGTTAACTTTTGCTTGCTACAATGGGAAATTTTGTTTTTATTCTTTAATGATTAATCTTTATTTGCATGGAAGAATGGTTTATTTTTAAATTATAAAAGTAACGAAAAAATTACGAATATTAAAATGTTGGAGAGGTGGCAAAGCAGGTTGAATTATTGGTGAGTCGTGTTCTTTATTTTATCTCCAAAACTGGTCTACTTTCTTTGTGAAAGATGCGATTGGTGTTTTTATTAGTAAACTAATTTTGGTGAAGAGAGACCACAGACTAGTTTGGTTGATTTTATATTATTTAAAAAGGTTGACTCTAGTTTTTTTTCCGTATCAAACCAATTAGATCGCCAATTGTATTGGTACCACCAAAATTCAGAACGATACGAATCATTAATAAGTTATTACATTAGCATAAAATCAAATTTGAGATTATTAAAAGCCTTGATGAATTTATTGTATGTTACCTGTTATGATTTTTAAGTGCGGTTTTGATTGTTGTTGCGTACGCAGTTAACAGTGAAAAAAAAACGCTATAAAATATATAGACAAAATTATCCACTAAGGAAATCACTCTCTAACTTCCAAGTTCTGTTGCATTTCTAGCTCACAAATATTCTATTTTTTAAGTTTCGTGTCATGAAATGAATGTATCATTTAGTATGCAGTGCTGCGAACCACATATAGTATGTAGGTTAGATACAAATTTCAATTAAGTATCATGTAGTGTGAAACCAAAATTTAAAAAATTGGCTCTGAATATTCAGACTCAATCAATGAGTTAGTCTGCAAAAACAAAGAAATATGTTAACTTTATCTATACAACCTACACCTAGTTTTATCAAAATTTACCCAACTCGTCCGTGGTCACCTTTCAGTTTTTAAATGGAAGACACAAGAAACCATGAGTTTTAAGTAAAAAGATCATCTACCAGAATATTACATATTTAAAATCCATGAAATCAAATTGAAAAAAAAATTGCAAATAACCCAATCTTTAAAGAAAAATTGGAGTCTTAACATCTAATTTTGAATTTGATTTACAGGTGGTTTTGTTGGATTTTCAACATTTCTACGGTTTGGAAACAACCGATCACATCAGTTTGATAAATCTAATTAAAACTAGTCTTGGTGGAAAATTAACTCCTTATACAACCCATATGGAGCACCTTACACTTGAATATTTAACAAGTAAATGTAGTTATCAGGTTCGAGTCAACTAACCCAAATTTTTATAATTTACTGTAGCTAACTGCTTTTTTTAGATAATTGTAATTTACAGAGCATCATTTTCGAGATTTAATGAACCACTCTTGTGGCCGGGTTCAACTTTTCCAACTCCTTGGCCACAAACCGTTTCAAAAACAGAATTAATAACAAAATTAAATGAAGGCATATCTACCAGATCCTTTACCACGGGATATGTTTCCCAATGTGTTCTAACACCAACAAATTGGTTCGTAACCAAGCATTTATTTAGTGAGTATTTTTGTACAAACAAAACTTCCAGTTAATAATCTGCATTTTTGTAGGTACCCTAAGAAAAAAATGCGCAACTCCTGCCCACAAAACAATTATGGAATGGATAAATAAACAAAAAATTGGATTTGGAGGTGTGAACATCATAATTTCTGATTTTGTCGATTTAACAGGAAATCAATTTACGAAAGAAGTGATCGGGTTAAATGCTAAATTTTTACATAATTCATTGTTGAGTGCAGCTGATTTAACGCCTATTGATAACAATTAATGTTGTGATATTTTAATTTTTAAAAAGTAACTTACATTTCATTAGCTTCCATAGTTTATCTTGTTGTCCATACAATAAAATTTTATTTTTAATAAATTCAACTTTTATTATCATACCCAATAAAAATTTAACATTGCAAAAATAATTTACTTATGTACAGGATAAATATTGTTACTGTAAAAATATAATGAAAGTATAGCCGAGAACTAACCTAATAAATTTTTAACTGGTCTCTCAAAAAGATAGTTAATCCTCGTCACTGGAATCACTAATATTACACAAATCAATAGAGCGTGTGTTAGAACTACGTGAGGACTGTGGAAGTGCATTAGTTTTTCTTGGAGCAGTACGAACCTTCGTTTTGCTTGTATCTTGAAATCCCGTTCTAATTAATTCTACTTCTTCCTCGGTCAGTTGTAGCGATGCGTGATGTAACTTAAAATAAATATGTTTGATAAAATGTTCTTTCATGCTTTGCCAAGTTCTATTGATTGTGCCCGACTCTTCCAAACTTTTCCAACATGCAGTTCCGCGTAGCTCGTAAAACTTTCTGTTGTCAATAATAAATTGTAAAATGATACGGTCTTCTTCGACTGTGTATGCTGGACGATAACCTGACATCTTTTAACCTCAAAAATTAAATGAACTTTTTATAAAATAAACTGTTTTGTAAAACTTGCACTGAATAACAACGCAACAAAATAAAATGAACACTTCAAATTTACTAATATGTGTGTTCTTTCACGTATGGTACGGCATTTTTAAGTTTGTGAATTTCAAAATTAATAATAAAGACAAGCCATTAATTTAAATGCTGACTTTACAAAAAACGGTTACAACCAGTGGCGGCTTACGATAGAGAAAATATGCTATAAAATAAGAGAATTTACATTTTGATTTTCCTATTTTTAGGAGAAAAATTTTCAAATTTTTATTAAGTTTTATTTAAAAATGTTAATACTAAGCCCAATATTTGAAATAAATCAGATTTGCGCTAAACATCACTCTTGCCAATTAGCCCCAATGACTTTTAGCTCAATTGAAAAATTTACACGTTAGGTGGGGTTGTGAGAACCAATCGGAAGACTGAATTCAATTTACTTCAATTTGTGAAATAACGATAACGGTTGAGGTTTTTTAAATTAACTGTTTGAAACATCGTAGTGAAATTGATATAATAATTATCGTTTCTTTTATTTAACATATACACAGGTAAGTTCAATGTGCGTGTATGTTCTGATTTATATAATATCGGTTTTTAACGTTTGTTTAGAATGAATAAATTTGGAGGAGGTACGTTTGTGTCTCGTTTAAAACCACCTACTCCTTCGACGCGAATTTTACAACCACAAAATAGAGCTCAGGAAGATCCAACACCCAGGTTGCCACCTGCTAGACGAGTTTTGTCACGACGTTCCAAGTCGGTGGCCGATTTGCGAAGTGATTTAAAACCAAATGATGCCAACTCCGCATTGAATGCTAAAAATAAGGTAAAACCAACTTCCACTCTAAATCTAAATCGTTTTAATAAACCAACGACTTTGAATAATGTTGATATCAAGAATCGAGCTTGCAAAAGGCCAGCACCGACGATTGTAAATGATGTTAAACCAAAAATGCCTAAGCCTTCAAAACCTGCACCGTACGATTACAAAGCACGATTTGCTCTCTTAACCGAGAAGCATAGTACTTTGGTGGAAACGCACAAAGAGATGAAGTTAAAGTTTAGCACATATGAACAAGAAATCGAGTACAATAAAAATTTGAAAATCGATTACGAAAGACTCCATGAAGAACATTTGAAACTAAAGCAAGAATGTGAGGAACTTAAAAAAGAAAACGTAATATTAAAGCAAGACAGTAGACAACTACAGAAGTTAAAAGAAGAGTATGCTGTGCTAAGCTCCGATTATTCTTCTATATCTGATAAGTATCGAAACTCCAAAACGCAAGTTAAAGTTTTAAGTAATAATGTGGATGAGCTTACTAAAGATGTATGTGAGTACAAGGAATTTTTACAGTCTCACGAAGAAAAACGTCGTTTAATGCACAACGAAATACAAGATTTAAAAGGTAACATTCGTGTCTTTTGTCGCATACGTCCTTCATTACAAAACGAAGACCACCGCTTATTGTGCAATATAAACTGCTTGGAGGAAGACACCTTGGAGATTCAGAAGATGCAAGAGTTGCATACTGGAAGACTGGAGTTCAATTATGACAAAGTATTTGATGCAAAGTCAACTCAGGAAGAAGTATTTCAAGAGTTATCTCATTTGGTTCAAAGTGCTCTTGATGGTTATCATGTGTGTATTTTTGCGTATGGTCAGACTGGATCTGGCAAGACGTACACCATGCAAGGTGGATCTGATGAGCATCTTCAAGGTATGATACCACGAACCGTTAATTTGATATTCGAATTAAAATCAAAATTGGAAAAGCTCGGATGGGTTTATACGGTCGAAGCAAGCTTTTTGGAAATCTACAACGAAAGTATTAAAGATTTACTGAATCGCAATAATCAACAGAATTTAGAAATTCGATTTAACCAAGGACACGGAACTACGGTGACCAACTTGACCATAAAAAATGTTAATACTGCTGCAGAATTGCATTCTTTAATGACATTGGCTAACAGGAATCGTTCAACCGCAGCAACAAATTTTAACGAACACAGCTCGCGATCTCATGCCGTGACTCGAATTACAATTAAGGGCACAAACCAAAATATGCAAAACTGCTACTTGGGCTCATTAAATTTAGTTGACTTAGCTGGCTCTGAGAGTGCAAAAAATTCTGAACGAATGACTGAAACCAAAAATATTAACAAAAGTTTATCGACGTTAGGTACCGTAATGTCAGCTTTACACAGTAAAGAGTCGCATATACCTTATAGGAATTCTAAGCTCACATATTTATTACAAAGTTGCTTAGGAGGCAATTCAAAAACTTTGATGTTTGTAAACATTGCTCCATTTGAAGAATGTTATGGAGAAAGTGTGAACTCGTTGAGGTTTGCAGCAAAAGTGAAGCAGGTCAAGTTGGGTTTTAAACGAAATAAAAGGCAAAATTAAGTTCCATAAATTTAATTTATTAAATCTAACATGTACATAGCTTTTTATATTAGCACATAACTTTTATTAATTGCTAATTTTATAATTTGATAATCGTATATAAAAAAAAAATTATATTATATTAATTAAAATTAAATTATATATTTTCTGTGTTTTCCATTGCTGGAATAGTCTACTTATTTTTAATAAATTTAATATGTTTTTAATTTTGTATTTTATAACATATTTTACTCTGATTTTTTAGTGTCAGGATTTCTGGTTTTTGTCAGTTGTATAAAGCTCGGGTAAAAGTTAAACCAGGTTTAACTCGCTGTTTATCTAATCACAGTGTACTCAAAACCATGGATTAACTCTGATCCGAGGTTGATCTTCTGTTATACAACTGACCATTAGCTTGTTGCCTTAAAATTTCAGTCTACTTCGACAGGTGACTTTAAAGTTGAAAGACTTATTCTATATAATAGCAATTTCAAAAACTGATATTGTTTTCAAATTAAGAATTACATTGAAATAAAATAAATAATTTGAAATGGAAATTTTGCGAAAATCGAGAGTTAACTAAGATTTCAGCCACTCTGATTTGTTCAAGGATGAGGTAACTTTGGCTCAACTCTCAGTTCGCTGTGCAACTAAAGGTAGGTGGGCCGCCCAAAAGGGGAAATATAAGTATTCCTCATAATCCAAAAAGAAGTGATTACTTCAACAATTTAATTTTTACTTTATAATTTTGGTAAATTTAAACGTTTTGGGATCCCAAAAACTGAAAATCTTCATGTTAAAGATGGACGACTAAAAACAAATTTTTAGGGGGGGGCAGTGATGTGAATTTTTCAAATTAGATAATTTACCGCGTTAATGTGAACGTACCTTCAGAATCGACCTGGTTGTAATTTTTGTGAACCAAGTTTGATATTTTTTCAAATATTGACCTCCGTAATATTTTTATCTTCACGTGATTTTAAGTCCTTGTCATGCGTACAATCAATCCCGTAAATCTAGTCGAATCTTAACCTTAATACCTAACTAATTTCTTATTTTGAGATTTTTAAGTGGCCATTAATGTTACATTTAGTTATTTGTACAATTTTATATAGCACGTAGTTTATCCCATAAGTCTAAAATGAAGGTTTGGTTGTTTTCGTTATGTGCGCTATTATTATTCTCGTTAATTTATTCATCGACTTACGGCGACTTGACAGATAATGAGTTTGCCGAATTTGAGGACTTTGATGCCGAAGAGGAAGTTTTCACAAATCACGATGAACCCTGCGAGGAGGAAGACACGGACGTAGAGAAAAGCGATGACGGTTTCACAAATGATTTTACCAACGACGAAGACGATCAGGATGGAGTCGTCGAAGACGATTCCGAGTTTGAACATTTTCAAGACACCGAAGAGTTTGAAGGCTACGGAAGCAGTAAAGATGAAAAACCTGCCGCCGAGCCAGAAATCACCATCGCCGCGGTTCCTATGCATTTTAGAGCTAACTGGGATAGTTATTGGTGCGAGATTTTAATGATGAGCGGATTGATAGTTTACTTTATTAATTTTATGAGTGGCAAAAATAAAAACGCGAAATTTGCAAACCTTTGGTTTCAAACACACAGATCGCTATTAGAAGAGAATTTTTCGTTAGTTGGTAAGTGAAAAATACGACTGCGAGGGTTTTTGCAAAAACTGTGGATTATGTTTTAGGCGATGATATGGTACCAGAAAATAGAGAGGGTGGTGTTTTAATTAAAGAAAGTGAGAATATTTTTACACTCTGGTGCAGTGGCCGAGTGTGTTGCGAAGGCATGTTAGTTGAATTAAAACTGAATAAGGTAAACAAACATTTCGAGTAAGATAGTATATTTGAATTTAAATATTTACAGAGACAAGATTTAGTAGCAATAATTGCTGGTATGTTAAGGCCGGTGCTGGATCAAGTGCACATAAAAATTGTAATGAATAAAGAAGACATGGATACTTTTGTATTTTGCGTTGCTTCCAAAAAGACGTCTTTGTATTTGTCAAAAGAGATGGCCGACTTAAGCATTTATTGTCCCGAAAGACGGTCAGGTGATAAACACAATATACCAAGTCAGTTCAATGTTATGAGCGAAATATTTGAAACTACTGCTGCAATTTTGGATTCAAAAGTGACTGCGGTGCTTAATAAATACAAAGACTTGATTGATTATATTCACATTTCGGATCAGTATTCTGGTGTTAAACAACCAGAAGATAGTGGTTCCTTGAAACTTCCCGACACTCAAAAGGTGCTTAGTAGTAATTCATCTCCGAATATTTCTTTTTATACTTTTATACTTTTTTAGGTTCTTTTGTTTGGTTTAAATATTCCCGTTAAAAATATGTCGCTAAACGAAGCGATGGAGCAAGTGAAACCTCTCATGACTATGGTGTTGTATTGTATGGACAAAGTGAAGCGTTATCGTTTATCAAAGGAAGGTAAAGCTAAAGCTGATAAGAACAGACAAAGAGTGGAGGAGGCTTTTTTGAAGTCAACACATACTGCTCGTGCCGAAGCAGCGGCTGCTAAAAGGGAAGAGCGCAAGCGGCAAGAAAAAGAGAAAGTTATGGCAGATATGGATCCTGAAAAGCAAAGGCGTTGGGAAGAAAAGGAACAAAAGCGGCAAGCCAAAAAACGAGCACCAAAAATGAAACAATTAAAGGTTAAGGCACTTTAATTCTCATAATTCAATAATTTATTGTTCATCTCGTACATTTTTATTGTTGCTAATTTTTTAGTTTTAAATTTTTTATTTTATTTAGAATGAATCGAATTCTAATTAAGTGCAAATTTTTGTATCCTGTAGTGTTATAAAATTAATACAGTGAAAAGTATAAATACAATAAAGCCGGTTATTATTTTAATGGTGTTATGAGATAATTTGACTGCCAAAAATGCTTAACTTTCCAGAAACACAGAATTACTTAAATATTTAGGTCTTTTGAACTTTTATTTATTTTGATTCAACTCGGGCGAACTTAAAAAATAATTATTCCTCTTATTTCAGGACTAGATCTTGTTATTTCCAATTGTTTACCAAGACTTCTGCGCTTGATACTCATGATGTTGTGAGTACTAATAGACATTCTGGTCGGGTGTTGACCTGACTAGAGAACCTGGAGATTAGTATTATGATATTGGGATTTTAGAATGCAAATTTTTGATTTCTGTTAATATAAAATATTTTGTGTAATTTGATATAATTACAAGTATTTGCAGCACATAATAATTGAGCTATAAAAATTGTTATGTACTATGTATTCAAATGTAAATTGGAATGCTCGATCTGGAGGTAAAACAAATGAATTAAAGTTAAGAAAAATCTACTAGTCAAAGGGTAAATTGCGATCAAATATTATGTAGGCCTACTTTCGAAGAGTTTCATGATATTTTCACTTTTTTGTACACCTATTTCTAGTCGCGATTCACCCTTCGACTATAATAGCATATTGTTTTACAGTGGCGGCTGGTGCAAAATAATATTAAATTTTAGATGCATAGATAATTATTATTACTGCCAACTCTGAATAATATTCTTTATGTGCTACTGAAGGTATCGCATAGGTTACGGTTTTACTCAATTTATTACGAGATACTGGGGTATTGTAGGCTCCCTGAGAAACCTCAGTTTTTTTTGTATGATATGTGATTTATATGATAATATTAAATAGGAACCCTTTACTCGAAAAGTGTAGAATACCTTCATTATCCCACTATAATTATTGTGTTATTCTATACTAACTGTATGGAATACAACTGTGCGGGAAATTTTGGAACTTCAGAATTTAAAACTAATCAGAATCGATACTATTCATACTCGAACATCTAACAACATGAAATGAATAAAATAATGTGTATGCACAATATAAAACAGAATATTAAATTTTAAATAAATTAATAGTATTGCTAACCATGAATAATATTTATTAGTATTATTATAAGTATTATACTTTGACTGCACATTTCTAGTCATAGATGTGTTTCTAGTTATTATAGCAAATTACGAGCCGCCGCTGTTGATTTACAAAGAGCAAAAGTGTCACATTTTGTGGCGAGTTTGCAGGGTTGATTGACAAAAAATGCAGCAACCCTTTTGCTCCTTATAAAACAATATACTATTTTCAAGATGCTTAATATTAAAAATAATCTATTACTTAAATTATTTATTTAAAATTAATGAAAACAAAAAATCAGATGAAATAATAAAATGTTTGAAGATACATCAATACACACCGTCAAAGGATGTTTTTATTTTGTTTGATGTTGTTCAAAACATCATTGCATGACTGGTTTCGGGGTCTTCAAAGGATTCTTCATTATGAAATTCACATGGACTTGTGGTAACCATTATCGGACTAAATACCACATAAGCTACATACGATTTATAGCGAATCTGGATTCGGGTCATGACGAGAGGCAATTTAAAATTTTACCATGAAAACAAAGATACTATAAATTTGTAGCATTGTTCGACTTTATCGAAATTGCATATGGAATTATTTTTTGATTTTTTAAAATTGAGTTAATTTTTATTAAATTAAATTTAATCAAACCCATAGGCGATCATACCAGAAAATCCAGGAAGAAAGAAAGGAAAATGGTTTCCAGTTTAGAGCTCGTTATAAACTAATCTTTATAAACTTTAGAACTTAGAAAGCCTGAAAAAAAAGAAATCGGTAACAGTTTCTTTAAGATCTACTAGGTACTCTAACTTAATTGCCACAAAGTGTTTTATTTTTTTTCATTCATATTATGCTTAGGCAAGTAAAATTCACAAATAATCTTGGTTATATAATTTGTGATTGCAAAAATGTTATCTCTTTTGATAAGATATATATAGGTATCTACGCACATAATAAATAACATTAATTTTTAAAAGATAGAAATAAATACTACAAAAATTTACTTCGGTTTTGATCTCAGTTTGTTTATTTCAAATACAAAGTTACCTTTCGGTAAAATATATTTGATCGGCATAGAGGTTTTACACCTGCATAGCTAAAATTTTACTTCGTCATAGGTTTGGTGTTTGATAGAAAGAACAGGGCATAAAAGCTTAAATGAAGGGGCCAGCAAGGATTTGATAGGATGTCCGGTATTTTATTTTTGTTCAGTAAGATCATTATCTGAAATCGATGGGATGAACTAAACAGGATTTTAATTTTTTTATAAAATGATGCAACTTTCAATCACAGAACGTAAACTATAATTTATTTTTTCCTGTTTACATAAGGAGATTTTATAAGCTACTGGGACACTAGCGGTTATTTAAATTACTGAAACTAAATGACAAAACCCAAAAATTGTCAAATTATTATGAAATGTTTTCAATCTAATGTTTACAACTTATTGTCTAATTTTTAATTTTTTTATTAATAATATATTAACATAATACAATATAAAATTACTTGATATTAAAATCTTTGTTATGTCGAGCTAGTTCTATGCTTTAAATATGTTTTCCTATAAAAAAAAGAAAATTATATTGCATTGTAAAAAATTCTATCGATTTGAAGAAATAAAAAATATTTAAATTTTTAAATTTTTGGGATCCCTTAGCTACTGGCTATATTTAAAAAATGGACACGGAAACAAATACGACGTGTTTAGTTGGCAAAATTAGTTTGGAGTAAACAATTAATTTTAACAAAAAACAACATGTGTAAATAAATTACTTTAATAAACAAGTAATTGTTTTTGCACTTATAAACAATTTATTATGACTTTAAAATTAAATTTTAAAAAGTATTAATATCTATATAGATTACCAAGTAGTTAATTGATTAGCCTAAACATGCATGCTTTTTTAATTTTTCTATCAATTTTTCCGCTTTATGAACCTCTTTACGTACCTACATTGATTACGTAAATTATTTTGAAATGGGAAAATGGAAAATAACATGAATAATCAAAACATGTTTACAATTACTCCTTATTTTAATTATACATTACAGCATCAGTTTAATTAAATATATGTACAGGGAGTTCTAGTAATTGATACTAAATATTGAAATTTAATGTCGATGAATTTTAATTCTTTGCGTAAAAAGATAGCATTTTAAAAGACTGTTAATTTGAGGAGTCACAAAGGCTAAACTGTCTTTAAAATTTAGTGCTACGAACCTTTCTTATCCTGAAAAGTATTTCCCGATAAATACCGACCACATTTCTAGTCCTGAAGATGAAAACATAAAGTTGTCCGAAACGTCGACTCAACGAATCATTGTTGTTTGATTTAATTTTTCCACTATCCCGAGATCCTTTAATCTACTATGAAAAGTATTTGTTTAATTTAAGGTGAATAATTTTCATTTGTTATGAATAATTATATAATAAATTATCATAATTATTTATAATGGACTATTTATTATAATATTTAGGAAGTGGGGATCCTAAATAGAGAATTACTTGCCATATTTTATTAAAAATTTATCACGTAATTTTTTTTTAATCCGGGCCTTTTCCTAAACAGGACTCTACTATATAAAAATCCAGTCCACTACTGTATCTGGACGTCATTGCAAAACCGATTATTATAATATACTGCCAATAACATTTAAGAAAAATTTAATCAGTTTTTATAAATATTTTTTCTACAAACATTGTAAAACGATAACTTTTTCATTGTCATTGTAGTTCCAAAATTACTTTGTTTTACGTATTGTGCATGCAAGATTGAAAGTTTAGTTTAGACTAGTTTTGTTTTTGTGTAATGGAATTGGTCCTTACTACTGTCTAAAATCAAATATATTATAGTCCAAAGTTAAGTTAGTGTCTATTTTTTTCGTTATAAAATTTGCTTAATTTGGCTTATTCTGCCCGAAACAGGCATTACAACGGAAGTGACCGCGCGACCACATTTCTGCTATTTCATCTCGGTTGTTTATTCCATCAAAATTTTTGTAATTTTTAAGGAAATTATGAAATACCTATGTAATTGGTACATATCTACGTTTATAAGTTTTATTTTTGTAGCTAAAATCTTGTTAAAAACACGATGCAAAAGTTGTAGGTGCAAATTTGGATTATTGTCCAACTTGGCCTACGACCGTGTTGGGCAAAGTTCACTCCTTGTTTGTAAAGTCTATCATTTCGTAACTATTAGTATAAATAGTTAATTTTTTTAGTTTGTGATTGCGCATTTTCTTAACGTTTCCATCTTTCAGCATAGGAAAAAATAGCTACGCCACTGGCCACTCGGTTGGTAATCAACTGACACAATTTTGTGAAATTAAAACTGTTTCAAATTTTTTGCAATGTGTGAAAATAAGCATTTTTAAACTTTCATTGTTGCATTATTCTTGCATTTTCAATAATTAAATGCAGTCCTTTCAACTCCAAAGTCTTAATTAACCTTTGTATTGTATTGGCCTCCAGGAAGCCCAAAATACTTTGGCTAAAGCTCAAAATACAAAAATATAACATATGCATCGACATTAAACTAAATTTAAACCAAAATACAAAATGGACTTTGTCCTTAGTGGACATTTAGAAAAAGTCATTTTATTTAAAATTAAATGTCGGTAAAACTTAATTTAGCTAATTATTAGTTGTAGCTATTAATTATTAGATTATAATTTTTAATTTAAAGTCAGGAACATTTCTTTATCAAGGATATAACGGAAAGGTAAGGTCAATTGTATATCACCAATTTAGTGAACTTTCCTGGCCCATGCTTCCTGTTTTAACCACAAAGGAAAATTCAACCACTAGCCAGATCCATAATTTTCTATGATTTGAAGGTGAGTGGTATTTTTAAATTTTGGCCAAAAACTGTTCCGAGGTTTGGTTTTTTCATAAAAATATCGAGGAAAAAAAATAGAAAGACCGCAATAATTCAAAAAATTCGATTGAAATTAGATGAAATTATTTTCGTATTTAAATTCACTTTCTCGATGCAGACGTAATAAATTTTAACAAAACGAGATGAAGCTATGTAATGCAATTAAGGAGTATTAATAATAATTAATTAATTTTGATTCTTGAATTTTTAAATAGATCTATATTTTTTTAGATCGGGCTAACCTTTGGTGTGTCATCTTGACCCCCACCACATCGTATCTAGATAAAAACAGGGGCAAGTCGATTTTAGTTGTGCACTGTAAATATAAATTTTCGTGGTTCTTATATGTTGTCAACGTTAATATTCTGGAAGCTCGTTTCGTAATTAACAGTTTTGTGTTAACCGATAAATTTTTTTATCGATTAAACAGTGAAATAATTTGAACTTGTAGTGCTTTAAATCGCTGTAAATCTGGCGACTGAATTCCGATATAGGCTTGGGATGCGACATATTTTAAAAAAATTTATAATATATACATCTTCAGATCACTTTTCAGAGGACTACGTCTTTATTTAGTATATCTGTGTTCATTTATATTAATTTCTGTGATTATTAAATTTAATTTTTGGAATAAAATTGTGTGAAAGTGTGTTTGGACTGTCTCATCAATCCACAGGAAAAGTCAAGAGTTATAGCAACTTCTCAATTCATCACAAATTTCCAAAAATTTTCTATTGTTACCAAACAGCCCAACACAATGGCTACATCAACAATTGCAAATTCTAGTACTGACAGAGAAGACTGTAGAGGTAAGTTGGAGAAAACGCCGTATTATTCACAAAAGAAAATTATTTAGATTTACCATTTACCTTTATGTGCTGATTCATTTTTCAAAATTTTAATAAAAACAAACAAAGTTGATTTATTGTCAGTTGTGATACGAATTAATTTTATGAAATATTTATAATAAAACAAAGAAATAAGTGCTGGCTGGAAAAACCTGTTTTAAATTATTTTGTAATCGGCATTGGAAATGCAAAACTAATTAAATTGGCGTGTGTAAGGAAAACCTGCTTATAAAATTTAATAATTCATTGCAACAACCGGTTTGTTGACGGTGGTTTATATTTAAAATTCTTTTGTTTATTTGAAAACTTGTGTTTACCACCTGGGTGATCCTTGCCTACGCGTGCGGGGAAGCACACAAAGAATTATACATACGCATGCGCGTCTAGGTATTACTCTAAAGAATCCAAGGATCTCCGGACCAACTCCAAGAAACTCTTTAAAATTAACAACGTCAAATTATGCGATCTGGATATCGATGTCTTATCGGCAGTTTGTGTGGTTTAAAGAGCGGATGGAACAACATCAAAAATTTGTAATAATTGGCCAGGAAAGGGCGCCAAAAATGAACAAAGCTACTTATTTAAAATGACGAAAAGGTTAAGCTAATTCGCACATATTATATAGGATAAGGGGTTGCGTGGTTATTAAAAACCAGAATTTAGGTGGGAAGAGAATGTGTTCATTCTACTGCATGTGGTTGCAGAGGAAACGACATTCGAGTTCCTAGATTATCGAGCTCATTTGCACTTCGAGTATTATAATAATTCACACAGGGGTTGAGAAAACTGTCCGGAATAGCAAGGGCGTTTGTAGCGTAGGTTTTCACTGCCCCTGACATTTTCAAATCTCGGATCTCAACTTTAGAATTTTCGAGTTCGGTAACCCTATAGGGATGTTTTTAGCGAGTCTCGGATCCAGGCACTCTAAAATCCATCATTTTTGTTGTCTATGACCAATGGTATTGCACAATAATGCAATAATGTAAGAATTTATTTTTGTTAATTTTGGATAAACTACTTGACGATCCGCAAATTTTATTTTTTATATTAACCATATTATAGTACATTATCTAATTCCCAGTGCAAAAATTTCGGCGAAATTTAAAACCGCGAAACATCGACCAGCCCATAAGATACAAATATCCCATAGATCTAGAAGTAGTTAAACATTTTGATTATTTGATCAATCAGTCAAGGGTGCACCCAGAATTTTCCACTGGGGAATGCTTTATATTTAATAAAATGCGTTTTTCTTCTATTTTTAAGTAACTTTTCTCTCCAAGAAATCTGATGACATCTTTTTTCACTAGCAATTTAAGTTTTTCTCAGTAATATTCTCTATTCGGCTGCACACTGTCTCCGTCCTATATAGGAGTGGTGTGAGAGATAAATCGCAGGGGAAATATTCTAGAATCTGGCGAGACTTCTGGGAAAATTTTTAGGAAAAAGAAATGGATTAATATTAATTCACATAATTATAACAAACTTTTTTCCCTGTTTCTACGTAATTTGGCGTCTGGGCTTTCCGGATGAGGGTAAACTTTCCATGGTTTCCCTTCTGGAATTAGTCAGTCCATCAGGAATTGCAGTATAATAATATTCATATTAGAGACAGTCTAGCTTAGTAAGTCAGTTGAAGAATTGTTGTTAAGGGTGTTTTAGCTGGAGCAAGTCGCAGCTGATTTCTAGTCGTGCTATTGCAAAAACATAATTTTATAAATTTATTTTAAATTGAATTTCGTTAATTATAGTCGAATTTAACTGTAAAACAAACGATCCTTGTTTTTTAAGTTCCGTAATTTTTGAGTTGGGGCGACTTCAGGGATGTTTTTAATTAGTGGAGTATTTAATTTTAATTAATTTAGTATTTAATTAGTTATATACTGTCTAACTAGATCCACCGTTTTCGGGTGCAATTTAAACCCAGAAATACTTTTTTGCCTATTTTTACCCGAAATTTTGAATGATTAATAAAATTTATTGTTTGTGTTTATAATTTAATTCACCATATTTTTATAGGAAAATATGAAAATATATATATATATCCTTTGGTAAGTATCGAATTCCATTTCACGATATCGATATTATATACAAAATCCTTTGATTTTATTATTTTGATCTATAAAATTGTTTTGGATTCCGCACTCAATCTTGAGTAAGCTATACTATGATTAAGTTTTCCTTATTAATTATTTTATAACAAATTGGAAAATTATTATTTGCGCTGATGTAGATGAGTAATCGTCTGGTTTGCCGTGATTGTATCAAATTAGATGGTTTTTCAATATATAATTTATTATAACCGGAAAACAATTTATTACATATTAACTTCTACCATGGTAGAAGTTCAAACAATCATAAATATATTTTAATAGGTATGCATGTTCCATTGTCGTTATCGTGAAAATCATGCAATGAGAGATGGATCGGGTGATTCCAGTAATATTCCCACGTGCCTGGCCCGCTTCCAAATTTTGAAATCACGATTTACCTGTTTGTGTATTATACTAAGTATTAATATTTGGCTTGATCCTTGTTATTACCCAAAGTTTCAATAATATTTACATTTTTCCCAGAAGTGTATAATTTTTGGAAATACCATAAGCAATGATTTCAGGAAATCCCCTTGTTATTATTTCGCCAAAATAAAAACCAGAATGGAATTTTCTGGAAGTAGGCTTTATCACCTGGTATTGTTCCAAATGCAGCATATTTTGGCATGCTTTGTCGTGACATTTAACAGCTTTTCACGTCTGATCGATCAAAGGTGGAGCTGCCAATTGTATAATTTTGGCCTGGAGACATGAAGTCTAGCTTCGAGATGTGGTCTTTTCAATTTTCTTTAAACTGACCAATTGAAAATTTCTTTTTTACAATCTAGTATTTTTTTTTCTTCATTTGACCAGGAAATTTCAATAAAATAAGAGAAACCAGACTCACCTTACGCTTTGCCAAAAATACATTCCTGTTCTTTTTCTCAGCGTGGGGACAGTTTCAAAACTGAAGAAACACGAAACGCGGATGAGATCTGTTGACCCTAATACCCGGCATTTCTAATCTGCACCAATTCTACTACTTTTGATAAAGAATAATGATCAATTTTGTAATGAAAAGTTGGTGGTAATGAATTACTTTTTATAAATGAAATGTCCCGACCTTGATGATGAAATTGTAAAATTGATTAAAGTTAGAGCAGAGATTAAACCAATGTGCTGTTCATTTCAGCCTGATGAAAGTTCATTATCATCTTGTGACATTTCACCCCAACCTTGTTTTATCTCAACTTCAAATGCACTACGGAGTATATAAATGTGCGCTTAGCCTCCACGTCAAAACAATTTATTAGATGTCTCGTAGGAATAACGTTCAAGTGTTAAAAACCTTGGGAAGAAATTTCAGTTTTCTTTTTATACGTCCAGAAATTTTAAGTAAAAATGCCGACGAATACTTCCTTCAGAACTGGTAAGCACCACATCTTTGGGTATATTTGGGTTTTTCCAGCTTGAATTTGTTTTCAAAAATATTTCTGAAATTTTTCATCTGAAGTAAAAAAATTTAATTTATAACGTGATTATTTTCAGGTGCTCATGCTTATAAAAAAGCACCACTACGACAATATGCACCTCTGCTGGTTGCCATGGTTGGATTACCTGGTCGTGGAAAAAGTCTTTTAGCTAGAAGATTATCCAGATATCTCAATTATACAGGAGATGCTACTAAAGGTAAGAACACTTTTTTTTGTAAATTATAAGCATTTTCCATATTTGCATGCACAATAAGAGATTTTTTGGCACGGTTACCTCTTGAAAAATATAATTAAGGGCCAAGTATTTGCCAAAATCCTTGATTATTTTTAGTTCATATTTTTGTTATCACTACCCTGCGTGTTCTTGCATTATACAATATAGTAATATATCAAAAATGCAAATTTAAGTTTATTTATTAACATTTTGTAGATATACTAATATAAATAATTTATGTTCTTTGTAAACAAATAAACAAATGTTATTACCGCAATAATATAAAAAAATAACAGTTTTATTTGTCAACCATTAGAATTGGTTTTATTATGATTTCAAATTAATGGTCAGTTAATTTAAAATAATATGTTCTAGGCTATATTGCAGTAATATACTATTGACTTGTTGCATTTCATATCTCAAGGTGAATTAGTGCAAATATTTTTCTCGCGTTTAAAGTTGTTTACAATGTTTTATTTAGCTGAAATAGCGGGAACTAAATAGCACTAAGCAAAGTTCAAAGTATTCTCGATAGCTGTTTTCTGAAAGAATTCACATCAAAACGATCATTTTTATTTTTAATTTACTCAAATAGCTAGGAGGAAAAGCTATGAACCCTCGCTTCCTCTTAAAAAAAGTCGGTACCTCCAAGTGCGGCCTAAAGGCCGACCAACCGTATTGATTTTTCATTAAATTTGATAATTTAATAAATTAGGGACTTCCCAATTTTGTCGATTTGTGAACTATTCCGTTTGTATCTCAAATATTGTACGATTAAAATATTTATTGCTGATAACAGAGGCATGGCGAAGCACTTAATGTATTTCCATTGTTTATTTGCTTTTATTAAATTTAGCTACTGATAAATTGCACATAAAATACTTGCAAATCAAATTATTGATAAGTCTTGAACAATAAACCCCTTGACATAATTTTTCAGAGGTCGTTTCGGATTTATACGCCAGCGACTGAAAAATGTTATTATTTCTTAATGCGTCACAACCTAGACGTAGTTGTTTTTTGAACTTTCCAAAAACTTTTGGCTCAAATTTTGATCTGTAATTTGACGTAGTCAAATTGAGCCTTACATCATCTACGCTTAATAGCCCATGGCGATTTGGCAAGTACTTTGCTTTTTGTTTTGGAAAATCCATCCGTTGAAAAGCGCCAAACCTTAACTCATCAAGAGGCATGTGAACGAGAATTTATTTCTTTTCTGTTTATTTCAGTATTTGACATCAGCGACTATCGTCGTAAACACATGGAAAAATATGCATCCCACGAAATGTTTCGTGCCGACAATTTGCCTGCTTGGCGTCTTCGCCAGCAGAGTTTCCACGAAGCTCTAGAAGATGCTGCTCAATGGCTACAAGAACCCGAACATTTTGTTGCCATTTTAGACGGTCCTAATGTATCGCGTTCGCAACGCCAAGACATCTACAACATGATTTACACTCAGTTGGGTTTTCGAATTATGTTCATCGAATCCGTTTGTGAAGACCCTATAACTTTGGAGCGCAATTTTAAAGTAATTGCTTCGAGAACTCTAAAATATTTGGTATTTATTCTTGTTTCTTTAGGATATCTTACACTACAGCGCAGATTATCGGGATATGGCTACAGAAAAGGCTTTAACCGATTTGACTTACAAGATGGCTCATTATAAAGCTCAGTACGAGTCCCCGAGTTTGGGAAGCCATTGGGAATTACCTTGCCCGATGGTTAAATTATTGGATGGCGGTTATGGCGGAATTGTCGCTCACGGAGTTTCTGGCATTAGAGAGAGCAAAATTTTGGCTTACATTTCCGTTCCTAAACCTACCCAGCAGGTTTTCTATTTCAGCAGGGTAAGTACCGACACCTGTAATTTTCAATATGAAAATTTCCTTTCGCTTTCTGGTTTAAATAAAATTTAAATATTTTCTAGCATGGGGAAAGTGAATTTAATGTAGTTGGCCGAATTGGTGGTAATGCTCCACTTTCACCACGTGGACGTTTATATGCTCAAGCGTTGGCGAAACACGTCCACGCCTTAAACTTACCTTCCTTGCAAGTTTGGACTTCGACCTTACAACGTACTAAAGCAACAGCCGCTGGCATCCAAGCTCCCCAACAGCATTTACACGAACTTGACGAAATATTTTCGGTTAGTTTGATCAAGTTTTAAAATTTACGTGAAATTAACATTTTTTATTTTAGGGCGAATGTGAAAATTTGACCTATGAAGAATTGCAAGAAAGTTTTCCCAAAGAATTGGCATTGAGAGATAACGAAAAATTAAATTATCGTTATCCTCACGGCGAATCTTACAGAGATGTGATGCAAAGATTGGTATCGATTCTTCAACAACTCGAATGCGAAACAAATATCTTGACCATCTCCCATCAAGCTGTGCTACGTTGTGTCTTGGGTTATTTCCTTGAAACTCCGTTTGAAGAAGTACCATATGTACATGTACCCTTACACACAATCATTAAAGTCACTTTGAAAGGCTATAATTACACAATGGAAACTGTGAAAATGCCAATTGAATGTGTCGACACCAACAGAGCCAAACCTGTCAATTGCTTAATTGATCGTCCTGCAGAAGATGCTCTTTTGACTGTTCCTGCCCATTTGGATTCTATGTCCAACTTGAATGCACTTACGACGTGCATTTAACAATTATAGAAAGTGATGAGAATTGAAGAATTTTTTTAATCGTTTGGAAGTATTATTGTAACTTAATCTTGTACCTAAACATTTTTGTATTTAATACCAACTACCTAACCACATATCTAATGCCTTTTATTTGTGTTCATTTATTTTATGTACATTGTTGTAGTTGGAACCCGCTTATTAGCTGATGTAATTTGAAGGTTCCTCAGGTAGAAGTTTGTTACAAAATGTCTTAAAAATTCTATGTAAAAAGAGAATTATCTAATGTTACTGTTGGTAAAAGATATTTATCAAAAACCATGTCTACAATACATAGGTAGAATTTGTAGATTTTTGATAGAAATACTGTGATCTGTGCATTTTTGTATTTGCATACAGAAAAAATAAAATTTGCTTAACTTTGTCTAGAATTGTTTTTTCGAGAACAAGGACCATTATCATATAAATAAAAATAAAAAACCGGTAAGCTATTCCTTTTAAAAATTCAAAGAAGTGAAGTGCACAATTCTAATTTAAGAAAGAAAAGGTCAAAATTCACCCCCACTAATATTGTTAAAAAAATGTTTAGCGAAGTTCTCTCGTTTCCTAGAATACCAAAATTGTTCGGATAAGCAATCGTAGGAGTATTTACCCTTATCAATTTAAGAGAGCCATAAAAATTTTATTTGTGTTGTAAAATTTAACTTTGAAGAATATTTTAAATATAAACTTGCTGAATAACCAGTGACACAAATTTATTTCCTCGATTATAATTTTTATATACTACTGCAATTTGATCAGCATTCTTAAAAGTTTAAATTTCCGGTGTTAAACTGTTCCATTCATTGTTATAAACCGAAATATATATATTGCTGTGGTTTTTTAGTATAATGGGGTAAATCATGAAATTAGTTTTTTGCCTTTAGTCCCGCGATGTTTACCACATTTTATAGTTTTCCTACTGTCCTGATCTTAGTCCTGATGGAGACTACTAAGTACTAACCTTTCGATATTAAAAATGTTTTAAATTTTATTTTACGAGCGGGATTTAACAGCTGTGTTCCTGAATCTGTTGAAAGTAGGAAATACTTTCAAACTTGTCCTGGTGCACAAACAAATCTAATTCAAAGCCAACATCATAATCTATGAATGAAAATATAACCTAAAAATGTAAAACGATTCAAGAAACTAAATAAAAACTATTTTTAAAAATAAAACGGGGGCTTATTTATAATTAAATCTATCTCACCAAGATATAATATTATTGATTTTTATAGTAATTAAAAAAATTCCATAAAAAACGGTTTCATTCTGCGAACACAGCCCATGTCAAAAATGTCAAACTAATTTTGTTGTTTTCGATCGTACGCAAGGCCATGTGACAATTTATTAGCAAATCAGAACTGTTTTTCATTGAAATAATTGCACTTCGGTTCAACGCGGAAAGTCCAACTACCAATAATAATCAACCGCCTCTTAACTTATCGAAACTGTCAAATAGATTTATTGAATGTTGGTGTTTTAAATCGAGAATTTTAATTTAAGTTTTAAGGTTGATTACATAAGTGAACGCTAAATCGCAAGAGCATGAAGTAAGTTTCCAAATTTAAAACTTTAATTAAATCAAGTTACACATTGTTTTGGCGTAAACTTTTTAAAAAACCAAATTAATAATGTATTTTTTGTGCAGACACGTTTTGAATTCGAAATCGGTCACTATAGTTGTTATTGCTGCATCACTTTGTACAGCAACGGGTTATCTCATTTACACTTTATTTAAAAAAGATGACGATGACGAGGTTCCGATTGGAAAGAAATCACCTTTCAAGATTGTAGAAATTCAAGCAAGTGTTCCCAACAAGCTCGTGGGCGCTTTGATTGGTAGAAATGGTAACAACATCAGAGAGATTGAAGATCTAACAAAAACAATAATAAATTTTGATAACAGCAAAGATGGTGAATACAGATTATGTATTATTCGTGGCAGCAAAGAAAGTTGCCAAGATGCTCGAGATGTTATAAATGAATTTATTAATACTCAACCACAATTAGAAAGCGAAGATCTAATGGTGCCTCAATCATTTGTTCCGAAAATAATAGGTAGATGTGGAGAGCAAATAACTGATATTATTATTAGGTCCGGAGCTAAAATAGTCGTTTCCAATAATTCCATGGGGGTTACAAGAAAAATTAGTATAACAGGTAAAATTTTGGGATTGCAATAAACGGATAACACAAGATATTTTTTATAGGCTCAAGAGATCAAATCGATATTGCTAAAGGAAATATACAAGAGATAGTAGAACGATGTAGAGCTGCTCAAGAACATTTAGATCAAGCTCTTGCTAAACGCGAACCTCGACTTAAATCACCATCTCCGAACTTAACAATCCTGCATTGCCTACCAGTTGATAAACCCAATTCCCCAAATGTAATACAAGATTCTCTAGTCGAAAGCATATCTCCCCTTTTAGGTAAAAGTGACACACAATACGTTTATGTGTCGGCTGTCGAGAGTCCCTCTCGATTTTGGATACAAATAGTTGGAACAAAGGCCGCGGAATTGGATAAATTAGTCGAAAAAATGACAGAATATTACAATAACGAAGAAACGAGAAACAGTCATTCCCTAAATTCTGTACAAATTGGTGATCGTGTTGCAGCTATTTTTGAAATTGATCAGAAATGGTGGGTTTTAATATTTTAGATTTATAAATTTTATGAGCTCAATTTTAGGTATAGAGCCGAAGTTATAGGTTTACCGACCGAAGAAGAACCATTTGCTGAATTATTTTATGTAGATTATGGAGACTACAATTACGTACCTTTAAATGAAATTTGCACCTTACCTACAGATTTTCTCGAGTTGAATTTTCAAGCAATTGAATGTTGCCTATCTAAAATAGGTAAGTTATACTTCTTAATTTGTAATTTTACTTATTAAAAGATTTTAAATTATTTTTTAGAACCGATAGGTGACGAGTGGGATGTCGAAGCTATCGATCTGTTTGAAGAACTAGCTCAAGTGGCAAAGTGGAGAAAATTGGTAGCTATATTGGATAATTACAGTGAACAACCAAAGTCTGATGGTTCACCTGTACCAGGTGTATCGTTGTACGATCATAGTGGATCCCAAAATATTGCAGAAGCACTTGTTAACAACGGCTATGCAGTATTTAAAGAACAAAAAGTACTCAATGGTAATGCAAGCACACAAAGTGATAATGAATGTATTGAGGTCAACGATTAATTTATTATTTGTATATCTCTTAACACATAATTTAGTTTTATTTTTTCAAATCATGTACTTAATATTTATTATCGAGTGCCTTTACATTCTACAGAACTATTTATTTTGTGTTTATTATTACGATTCCATAATTTATTGTTAAATAATAAGTTGGGCATTTGAATAGGTACAAAAATGTTTACTTTTCTTGATTATCAATTTCTTATGTAATAAAAATTTAGTTCGGTATGGGTGTTGGACAAAATAACAATCCACAAACAGTTTCTTAAATACCTTGGCTATCCTTAATTTTCAAATTTCTAATCTTCCAGGAAAACCTTTGGGCCTTTGCATTTATTTTTATAGTAATAATAATTTATTAGGTTAACGAATTGTGATGTACGAGTCGAGTGCCAAACATGAGAAATTGTTAATTAGTTAATTTAATAAGTTTTGAAACAATTTAGTTCTAAGTAACTTTTTCTTAATAGCTGTCAATATGATGCACACATCATTGTTAGTATATTATTGTAAGCAATAAATTTTTTTAATAAAAATGTTTTTTCAAAAATTTAGTTTCGTTTGACTCACCGTGTACATAATAACACAAAACAGGCAGCACCACCTATCGGAAAAATTGGCGCATAAAGTTTTTTCGTTAATCTACCGGTGTCATTTGTTCAATCGGGCATTTGGCGGGCTAGCGTTGTTGGTTTATTAGCGCGAATATTGTGTTTGTTGTGCTCGTTTTACTATTTTAAAATAAAATGGGAGACAAAGCTGAGCAAGGTAAGTGTAGCTTACATTCATTAAAAGGACGATTTTAAAACTTATACGTTTGGTTAATTAGTACCTTGTGCCCTAGAATCTTTTGATGAAGCTGTGGAAGAACGGGTAATAAACGAAGAATATAAAATATGGAAAAAGAATACACCGTTTTTGTATGATTTGGTTATGACACATGCATTAGAATGGCCATCACTTACGGCTCAGTGGCTACCTGACGTTACTAGGCCCGAAGGCAAAGAATACTCTATTCACCGCCTTATTTTGGGAACCCATACATCGGATGAGCAAAATCATCTTTTAATCGCAAGTGTTCAACTCCCGAACGAAGATGCTCAATTTGATGCTTCACATTACGATAATGAGAAAGGAGAATTTGGGGGCTTTGGATCTGTTTCTGGTAAAATTGAAATCGAAATCAAGATTAATCATGAGGGCGAAGTCAACAGGGCTCGTTACATGCCCCAGAATCCTTGCGTTATTGCTACCAAGACACCTTCCAGCGACGTACTTGGTAAGATTTTTTATTTACTTCAGTTCATTCACTTGTTTAAAAAAATTAATAAACAAAAATGTCTGATAAGAAAAGAGTAGGTGCAGCTTTAAATCTGTAAATTAAATTTGACCCAACAGAAATTGCCGTTTATAACAAAAAATTATAAATCAACAAACCCACCAGTTTTCCTAAATTTGCGTTAACTCAAAATACATCCTAAAAATAGTCAATTAATAATAGGGAGTTTTAATTTTTACATATTAAATTAATTAAAACTTCTTAAAAAATATTATCACATGTGAATAATTAAAAAATACTTGAAAAAGTTGTTCATTATAATATAAACATATCATTCTATGATTATTATTAAATTTCACAAATAGACTCGATACAGGGTAGTTTATTCAATTTTTTTAAATTTTCAAAATAATACTGTTGTACAACAGGGCTGTACTTAGTGTCCATTTATATATAAATTACCATAAATTTGGATTAACTGAACTAAAATAAGGTGAATTTAAGGTGATGGACATATTATAGGTATTTCAAATTTAATACAAAGTTGTGACTCTACTGAAGGTGCAGATCCACAAATAATAGATATACTGCACTCGTCCACCGTATTTGAAAATTTGCTATTTTTCCTTGACAAAATTATGATACAAATGTGATTCAAAAGGTTTATATAACATTTATATCAAGATTTGATTAGTGAAACAAAGTAATTTGGCAAAAATCAAGTGGCTAGTGCTGCATACTAAACACACCTAATATTTAACAATAATGATTTCTTTGCTCTAACGGAACAAACTGAAATAAAAGAAAAACAGAAATATTGGAAAAAAATTACTGATTTATTAAATACTTTTAAAAGAAGAAAGACAGAGAGTTGGTTTTAAGATAAGATATCGTAAATTTTTCTTCAATTTTATAAATTAATTATATAAAACTGCGTAGGTACATAACTGTTCTTTACATAATAAATTTTATTATTTTAGCATGAAATGTTAATTCTGCACATAAAATAAAACATTTTTTAAAACTGAGAGGGAGTTGTTTACCGTTGCAGGCAAAGATTGTTGAAAAATGATCTTTTATTTTTTCTTATTTTAAATTTTTTCGCAAAGGGAAAGTTTATTTTGACGATAATAAATTATAGAATTTGATTTGAGGAATTGTAATTTACAAAGGTTATAATACACCACAAACTCTTATCAGGTTTACATTGTCAAGCTGTGAATCACATGCGATAGTATAGAAATAATGTAATTTGAAATTTTTTACTTATTTCCTTTTCTAGTATTCGATTACACAAAACATCCTAGCAAACCTGACCCAAGTGGAGAATGTCATCCTGATTTGCGTCTGCGTGGTCATCAAAAGGAGGGCTACGGTTTGTCCTGGAACCCCAATTTGAATGGTTATCTGTTATCAGCAAGCGATGATCATACAATATGTTTGTGGGATATAAATGCTACACCAAAAGAAAATCGTATTATAGATGCTAAAACAATATTCACTGGTCATACAGCCGTCGTAGAGGATGTAGCTTGGCATTTATTGCATGAAAGTTTGTTTGGTTCAGTAGCTGATGACCAGAAATTGATGATCTGGGATACTCGATGTAACAACATCAGCAAACCGAGTCACACTGTAGATGCTCACACAGCGGAAGTTAATTGCTTGAGTTTCAATCCGTACTCTGAGTTTATATTAGCAACTGGAAGCGCAGATAAGACAGTAGCTTTGTGGGATTTAAGAAATTTGAAATTGAAGTTGCACAGTTTTGAATCGCATAAAGACGAAATTTTCCAAGTGCAATGGTCTCCACATAACGAAACTATTCTAGCTTCTTCTGGTACTGATCGCCGGTTACATGTCTGGGATTTAAGTAAAATTGGAGAAGAACAAACGCCTGAAGATGCCGATGATGGTCCACCCGAGCTATTATTTATTCATGGTGGTCACACAGCGAAGATTTCTGGTACGTTTGTGTTGATTTGGCTTCTTTTAAAACTTTTTAATGTTTTTTTATAGATTTCAGCTGGAATCCAAATGAACCATGGGTTATTTGTTCTGTATCGGAAGATAACATAATGCAGGTATGGCAAATGGCGGAAAACATCTATAACGATGAAGATGCTGATGTACAACCTTCCGAAGCCGAACCAACAACAACTAATTAGTTAATATAAAGCAGTCTTTTTCTATCTTTAATTATAAGTACTGTTTAAGGTAGGCCTAGTTTAAGATTACTAAACTGTAGTCATTTTTGTTTTATGTAATTTTTGGAATCTGAATAAATATTCCTTGGTCTTTAAAGCGAATCTATCACTGGCACTTTATAATGTAAGTCTGTATTTATTTGTGTTATTGTATTTTTACTAACTGTAAAGACAGTTATGTTTTATAAATGTTTATGTCAAAAAGCGTTGCCCTTTTAAAAACCGTTAAATCAATAATAAACGTTTCTTTGTATTTTAAACTGAAAAATAATAAAATAGTTTTACATTCTTTTATATGTAACTTTTAATGCCAATATTGTGATAGTTAAATTTAGAAACAACACCAATAGACCAAGTATTTTTCCATCAGTTTCTCTTTATTTGACGTGGACCTTAAAACTTTCACTTTCATCAAATAGTTTGAAAACATTTCTGACTTTGCAATTAAAAAATGGAACTTTTCAGCAAATTTGATGTTATGGGAAAATGGAAACGTAAGAAAAAACTGAATTAGAGATTAGAGATAGCTTACAGAAAGTTTGAAATTTTTGAAGGAAAAGTATTCTTTAAGAAGTAATAGAAAAGATAAAATAATTTGAAAAGGCAATGCAAAAATACTCTTCTTACCGTGAACATAAAAGTTTTTGGTAAAACTCGTTAATGTGTAAAATCGTTATGTGCTTATCAAACTGTCATCGCATGTAACAGCCTGAGAGAATGCTGCTTCAGGATAAATTGCACCAAGGGAATTTTTTTTACTGATTATATAAAGCATTTGTAATCAAAGAAATTCCTGAATTGCAATCCTCCAGCATTCTCTGGAGCTGTTTTGGAGATTATTAACCAACATACCAATAAAACAAAGGTTTTACTAAACATCAATACAATAATTACCTAAGAATGATACAATGGTTAGGATTGGACTAACGTAAAATATGCTAGGAGACTCGGAGAGCTAATCTGACTTCACAAAAGAGCGTTCAACACTTCTATAAGCTGTAGCAGAAAACTTAGGAAACAAAAATCCAGACAATAATCAATTAAATGAAAATTTTAAAGGACATGACTTGCTTTATTTTATTTTAAAAATAATATTGTTTTCATATTAAATCATTTAGGCCCTGTAAAATTTTTTTTCAAGCCTTGCCAACATCTAAAATATTCAGGGTCTAATTTTTCGCAGGTTTCAGCACCCCATTTTGTAACGGCAAGACCAAAACTGCTCTCAAACATGAATGCTTGGGTATTATCTGCAATCCGTGTTGGTTTTAATTGAACATCACTAGCACCTTCGAAACATTTCACATCGGGCCCATGAGGTGTCATTATACTATGCAACGTTGCCCCGCCGGGTCTGAAACTACCTTTCTTAGCTTCATATTCTCCCAAAATTAGACCCATAAATTCGGACATGCAATTACGATGGTAATAAGGAGGTCTAAAAGTATGTTCTTGGACGGACCATCTAGGTGGAAAAATCACAAAATCAGCTACTGCGGTTCCGTTTTTATCTGATTGACACGTTAACACAGTGAATATTGAAGGATCCTAAAATAATTTTAAAGTAAAATTTCGCAAATTTGTTTTTCAAAAACTTACGCAGTGATCAAATGACACTGAATTTATCACCATAAAATCATTGAGGTCATATTTGTACGGAACGTAATTTCCATGCCAAGCAACAACGTCGTAGGGACTGTGGTCTTGTTCGCAAACAAATAACTTGCTCTGATATTTTGCAATAATTTCATATTTTTCATCCTTATCTTCATACCAAGCCACCGGAGTTAGAAAATCGCGAGGGTTGGCTAAACCGTTAGCACCAATTGGTCCTAAATCAGGTAAAGTGAAATGTCGGCCAAATACTTCCAAAATATATCCTCGAGATGGTTCAGTCACACTTACAGAAAAACGCATTCCTTGCTGTAGAACAACAATTTCGTTTGGTTTCACTTCTAATTTTCCAAATTCGGTAGTAATATACAAAATTCCAGTTTGTGGAACTAAAATAAAATCTGTTAAGATATGCTGCTGTTACCAACACCATACCAACCTATTAGAAAGTCTCCATCGGCATTGTAAAATGCTCTATTTTCCATGGATCTATTGCACGAGTAAATGTGAATTGCTAATCCATTTTTAATTTTTGGATCCCCTGCTCCGCAAACTGTACTTAAACCTTGTACAAAATCCACATTTGCATGACTATCGGGAAAATCGAAGGGATTCCAACGCATCTTGACAAGAAAAATATTTTGTACTGTTTGATTTATAAAGCAAATAAGTTTCGTACCTGATTAGGATCGGGAGGTTGTTCTGACCAAGAGTGAGATAAGTGTTTGGTTAAAAATTGTTGAAATGGTTTGTGACCAACGGAAGGTCTGATGCGATAAAACCACGTTCTCTTGTTTTCACTTCTTGGTGCTGTAAATGCTGTTCCCGATAACTGTTCCGCGTATAAACCATACGGACACTTTTGGGGACTGTTTTGGCCTTTGGGCAGCGATTTTGGACATCTCGGATCTTCCGAACTAAATTCGGAATCAAATCCGCTTAAATACTACAAATAAAAGCAATTAAACTATAGTTTATAGTTCAAGGCAATTTTGGAATGAAAGGTGAAAATTGTGATGCGGATAAAGAAGAATTATGTAAGATTGAAGCTAAGAATATTTTGAAGAAATTAAATCATTGTTTTGGGGGGGGATCCGATCTTTTTTCAGAACATTTTTGAATAAACGAGATTAGTTTTATGGTGCTTAATTACGTCAAATGCAATTAAAGAAATTCCAAATTGATAAAGTAGACAAGACAACAAGATATGTATATAAAAATTGATCTCCAGCAAGGTCGCACGTATACATTCGATATTGGTTGCGTGACGTTTTAATGAAAGCAGATATTAAATTGTTAATAAGCGAGTAAACAATTTTACTAAAATCTTTTACAACTTTAGCAAAACAACTTTTCGTATTTTGAAACAAAGTTAAAATACGTTGATACCAAAATAATTGCGTTAAGTTAAAATTTTCCTTACCTTTAATTTTTCCATTCTTCTCAAAATTAAATATCACGATTTGATAGGTTCACAGGAAGTAAAATCTTTATATAGCAGATAAAAGTAATCTGGTGGGTATGTAAATTAATATAAAATATGTAAGATACCTTGTGTTTACAAAAAAATGTTTACGAATAAATAACAATGATTAGGTATGAAAAGTTAAATATAGTAAACAACTTGAAGTAGTCACTATGCAGAATTTTGAATCCGGAATTTTTCGTATTTCGTTAAAAAAACAAAACTGTGTCTAGTTTTAAGGTCGACCTATTAGAATTAATTTGAAATGAATTTTAACCAATCAGGTGCCAGTAGGTTAATACCTCGTTCCAAATTTTGTATGGTATTCTTAAAAAATTTAAATGTCCATACAATGTTATTAGTGTTCAACACAATTGTTTACCATACCTCCTAGAAAAACTGTGGTAAACAACATACATGCATTCTTAGAAAGTAGTTTTTATAGAATCAGTTGTTTTTCAAACATTATAAACGCGCAGAAAAAGTTCAGTGTTTCTACTTAAAAAAAATATTCCGCAAATGTGACGAAAAATGGCAGAAAGAATAATTCATATTCTTTGCGTAAAAAGATAGCATTTTAAACGACATCTAGCGACGACTAATTGTTACGTTTCAGGTCGTGAAAATTGTAATTAAAAGCACTTTTTAAATTAAATAATAAACAATTTACATCCTAGTTCAAATTAAATTGTTGTGATTATAATGCCAGTATTAATTGGAAATTGCAGAAACGGCAAGAGGTTGGACTGCTCACCGTGGAAGTTAAATAGGTAAGTAAACCGATTAAATTGCCGTTTTATTTTTTCATGAATTTTCAAACAAAATTTATCTTAATGGACACTTTGTCCGAATCAAACAACTTTTTAGTCGTTTCAATGGGTAAGAAAAGTAGTCAGTAATTTTCTTAAAATTTATCCCTCCCATCAAAAATCTTTTCACAGCTATCCCAAAGCTGATGTAATTTACCTTGGCCTCGACAAAAATATTAATGCTGTTTCCATAATTTAAGATGCATTTGATTTGAACGTAAATCCAATTGGTACAAGTATAAGTTAGTTATTCGTTAACATCTTATAACATAAGTCAGCCATTTCGATTGTTCATAATCTATATCAGCACGTGCCAAATTTTTTTGGTTGTTTTGAATCAAAAAGCAGGGTATCGGTAAAATTTTAATTTCAGAAAAGTAACTTACCTTATTGAATTTGTCAAGAACTCGAAATAGTTTCTTTTGTTATAAATATTATTTTCGTTGTTTATTTAATGTGTTAAATTCTTATTTGAATACTAGGCATAAAATTAAACTAAATCAGCAAAAGAAAAACAGAAGATTCCAGAAATAGAACTGCACTTCCATGGAGCTCATTATTTCGTTTATTCCATGGGACTAAACTTCCCAATAGGGCCGTTAGATAGACGACAACCTGAGAACTTACAGTTCAGTCGATTTTGACGCTCACGATAGATCTCAACTTTGGCTCCCCCGATTGGTAAAAAAAATTTTTCCACATAAAATTAGATTAGATATAGAAAAAGTCAATGAAAGTTTTCATTAAGAACAAGATTGCAGAACAAATTTTGTCAACATCTAAGCATGTGGTACTGTAGAACGGAATGATGATTGGAATAATTCATTTGACTCCAAAATTGGAGACTGAAACACGTAAGAAAATATTTCCATCATTTTGTAATCTAAGAGTAAAGCTACAAGCATGATTGGCAGAAACGTCAGAGTTCGCATTATAGCTAAAAGAAACGATAGGGCAAATAAAGTGGTAAAACAGATAATTTAAAAAAAATCAGTTTATGTTTAAAATCCCATCATTTAGATTAAAAAAACTGACAAATTTTACAATTGGGCTAAAACAAGCTGTGCCATCAAACTCATACAATCAATTATTCAGTGTGTGAATAATTTAACGTGCCTGGTCGGTTAATTTAAAGTATTGATTTTGAAATGCAAGTATGTGTCTATATTAAAACAAGCAGCATAATTTGTATTAAACTTTATTTAAATAACTTAATGTACTATTGTAAAAATAATAAGTCGGATACTAATGTTAAAATTGATTTTTATTATAATTGTAAATAAAGAACAAAAATGAAATTAAGATTTTGAAAAAGCCGTAGATTATATGAGTATAGGGTAGATACAGAATTTTTATGTAGGTATAACAAGAATTTATTTGTTTACACACACTGACAGCGCAAATAGGTGGCAATAAATCAAATGTTGACACAACCATTTAAGTTTTGTCAAATTTTAATGCATACAGAACACTAGAAATACATTTACATATCTTTATAATAGTAATTATTACGTACTTACATAAAATCGATTTTGTTTTTTAGAATTGTAACTTAATCATTCAATAATTGTAACCCCCATGTACCTGTACATACAAAATGTTTGCATTTTCATATCAAATAGTTAAGAAAAGTTTAGACTTGCATTCTTTTTTTTTTCATGCAAACACCTTCATAATAATTTTAATCAATAAATGAGTTCATATAACCTAAATAGTCGTAATAAAGAATACAAAAATTGAATGATTACAAAAATGCGTAGTATGATGTGAGATAAAATTATTGTAGTAGTTTTGTACAAAAAAAATTAAGGATATACAAGAAACTGTACTCGAACATTCATTTTTATAGAGCTAGTTAGTGTACAACTAATAAGTCATATCCTACCTTTCATGTGTAATATATTATTTTGGTCGCATTGCCAAACTGTCATCTCTTATAGTTTGTGGTACAAAGCAACCTCTAATATATCGATTCGAAAACAAGCCAATTTTTACAAGGTTCGTTAAAACAATATACATTCAACAAGAAACTTTTGCATTTTTCATGCTCGATTTCAAATTAAATATTAGAGTAACAAATAAGGTTTTACTTTTATTTTTTCCTTTGCTACAAGAGATGTACTTAACACGAACAGTACAATAATTATATCTAAGCACTGATGATATTGCAGGTTAAATAAAACGATTCTTACAGAAAGTAGTCAGGTGTTCTACGCGTCACATGTGGTTCTCCACGACGAGGCGCTGGGTCAAATTGCAAACTGAAAAAATTAAAATAAATTAAACAAAATTCTCAATATAAATTCAAACATGTTATTTTTCTCAAGATAATCATCGAAATATAAATCACTAAAACTCAATTTAAAAATTTTAATTTGTCTTTGCCATTTTATTTTTATCCAAATAAAAACAAAAGAAAGGAAAAATCAATAAAATTTTAATACATCCTGAAGGACACCCAGTAATAACTCCACAAACTGCATCTGAAAGTATGACAAGTATGCCCAATAGCTGAGGCGTACTATTAGACTTAGTTTGTGCAAATTTTAGAGAGGTCTATATCGACCACTTCATCGACACCTTTTTGCTTATTCCTAGTCTTTTCAGTTGATACTCCAGAAGTTAATTTATTAACGAATAATTGTATCTATGATTCTAGTGGTATATAAATTCTACGATGTACTATTGCACATAATTAGTACCTATTTATGAATCCAACGCAAACAAGTTAACAATTTGGATCATCCTGTATGGTTTTCTAAGGTACAAATTGACTTAATTCGTGAAAAGAAATCGGCTCACAAAAATATATAAGGAATGCCATGTGATCCAGCAAATTTAAAGAATTTGAAGTTGTTACCTTTTTTTTTAAATCTTTTACCAGATATCTATTGTGTTTGTATAATATAATTATGTATATAATATATAATGGATATTTCCCTAAATAAATAAATAAATAAATATCATGAATTGTAAAGGGATGAGAGTTGTACCGTCTGTTACAAAATTTCAGAAATAACAGAGGGGTTAAAGTTATTTATAAATTGTTTCCAAATGGTTTCTACAATTTTTTTCATCAGTTTCTTTAAGTTTGTTACAGGATGTAAGGAAAGTTTATGACAACATTTCCAAGATCAACAATAGCATCTAAAAAGCGTTATGTAATATTCAGGGATTTTCTGTGCAAAACAATGCTAATTTCTTATATATGATTGAAAATTGATATTTTTTGCTATGCAGTTAATTATTGGTATGACCAAATAGATAATTCTAAACAAAAAATTTATACGTGTTTCTTGTATATCACTTGGAATTTTACTGTAAATATCCAAGTTCTACCAGGATTGCATAAAAGTCAATAATCCAATGCATTTACTTTTTCACAGTGAATTATTAAGAAGCATTAACAAATTGCTTTGCTATTGATAATTATTATAAATAAATGGTTAATCAATTTCATAAGTTACAATTAAAATCTGTTATCTTTACATCCCTGAAATTAAATAAATTACTTGAAGACGTTATCTAAAAATAAAGTTTGTTGCTAATCGTAAAAGTTAGCTTCCTGAATAGTGCAATTCACAAACTTCAACAACAAATTGATAGTTAATGATAGTGATGGGCTTCATTGTGTGAAATTCTATTGTTGTTTACTCAAAGGTTTTATTTTATAAAAAAAAGTCAGCATTACTAAAGTTAAATTAACTTATTGTGTAAAAAGATAGGGGAGTGATTTAAAAATCCCCAACTTGGAATAATTTGCTAAAATATGCTTTTAAGAAATTTATGTATCCAATATTCTTTATGAATAAAAATGTGGATTATTCAGTGGTAAATTCATAAAAATTTATTAATGTAAGTTTTGTTTTGATAAATCAACTTAGTGTTTTTTTTCCAACACCGACACAATATTGATCAGGGCTGTTCAACCTTTTTGTATTTGGGATTCATTCTTTTATATATTTTGAAAAATGCATTACATTTTAAAGCGGTTTTTATGTAAAAATAATCTAAAACACAAGACGAAATAAAAATGAGCACACTGTGATCAACTGGTTGAGCAGCTCACATATAAATGATAGCAAATGAATTTTGCATTTTTAAACTAAAGGAACTGTGTTAAATAATTTCTTTTAAATTTCCTGCATCGAAATATTAATTTTGCAAGAGGTGAATATCGCAAAAAATTTATGGACTTAACACTGAACAGCCCAGGGATTTTCAAGAAATTTCTGAGAATTCCAAAATTTTTAGACAATTTGTAATGACTCCTGTCTCACGGTCAAAACAGTTTTTATAAAAATTATCATCAAAATATTAACTGTGGGACAACGGCTTAATAATGATAACAATCGTAAGGATGGTTTTCCCTTTTGTGTAAGTTCCCCATTTGTCAAGAAAAGTCCCAAAAACAACAAGGATTGAAATGGATTGACCGTTTCGTACGCATCCTACATCAAAAATAGTCATTTAAGGTATTCACACTCCCTTGTATATTTCGTTGTATTTCTACACTTTAGTAAATGTTCAATATATCTCTCTCTTGCTTATATAAAAAATGAGAAAAAAGTAAAACAATCTCATAACTATACAACATTGTAAAAATACTAGACTAAATACAACGAACTGTGAATACCCCTATTAATTAAATTAAACTAGATAAAATTTTAAATAAAAAAGTGTGTTTCCTTTTTAGGTTGAGTTTCATAATAATACAGTGAAAGCCCATTTAAGAAGAATGCTCGTGACTTTAAACTAGCCTTCCAACCAAACTTTTCATTATGAACCGGCGTTATAAGAGATATGCCACAGGTTGCAAAAATTATAAATTAACCATCCAGTAATACATAATATCCTGATAACATTTGAAAACATACTTTACAATTTGCAAAGACGATAAATAATTCTGCGTCAACTTATAGTGATAATTGTTGAGGTAATTAAATGAAGGTTGTAATAAATATGTTATAGTTTTCTTTTAGCCTGGAGCACATCATACTAATATTATTATGTAGTTTGAAACTACAAGTTGATTATTAGTACTAATGAATAATATTGGAGGTTTTTGTAACTACAAAAACCTACACAGTTAGCCGATTGTACTAATTATTTGGCGAGTATTTAAGTCTTGTAATATTAGTGAATTTGAATAATATGGCTAGAGCTCCAGAAAAATATAAATTTCATTAAGTCACCGAAATGAAAGTGTAGAAAGTAAAATTGCTGATTTTAATTTATTTGAAGGAATGGCCATAATCGCCCCATTAGCTTTGGACAGTTTCCTTGATACAAACGCCCACTTCTTAGTTTAAAAAAAGTAATATATTTTTTTTGTTCCAAACAAAAAGTAGGCCACAGTTAGGCAAAATTACATTTAATTATTCATAATTTGAAGAAAAATAAGTCTAGTTTCACTAATCTGTGAACCACTTTGGCGTCAAAAGAATAAGAAAAAAACCCACATCGAAAACTACCTTTTTTAGAACAGAAGAATTTGAAAAAAGTTAAAGTTTTGTGGAGCGGGGTTTCTTGGAAACCATATGGATTAGAATAGCTTAGTTTAATTTTGCAAATATCTGTTTTGAGCATAAGATACATGTTGACCAGGTAACCCACAACGTTGTGATTTTAGGAGTAATTCTGATGTTAAAGAGTTGAAGCACAAAAATGTAAGTTATTTCAACGCCAAAGGGCTTAATATTAATAACTGAATTAATTTGTGGTTACAAATTGCCCTGCAGATGTTTACTACAAGATTGTTTAAATCTATTGCACAGCAAGTAATCCTGGGTGGCAACCATAAGTTATGTTGAAAAATAAAAGTCAATATTTCATATTGTAGTAAGTTCTGCTTCAGCAGCAAATTGTTCATTTAACTTACATTGCAATTGGTAAAACTACAAAAGGTAATGTAATCAACAGTGATCCAGTACGTTGCCTAAAGGTATTAAAACTTTGCAACCTTGAAAGCAAAATGTTTTAATGTAAGTTAAAATTGAATTGGTTAACTTTATCAAGAATTACACAATTCTAAATTATTAGTGTATTATCAAGTGATATGCTTGAAAAATTATTTAGTTTTGGGATCAAATTTATAATTTGCTTGTGCATTGTATGTCGGAAGATCATTACAAGCAAAATATTTGATTAAAAGAATTTAAAATAATGGTTTGAGACAATGGCGCTCCTTATTTACATTAAGATTGTTGATTTTAGATAAATTAGTAGTGAGAATGTTGTAAGAACAAATTATTAGTCACACAATAAATATTTTAGGTAAAATATACTCACAATGAATACTTTAGGGCATCGTCTAGTTCCATAATAGCAGCTTGATTGCCACAACGATAGCAATAATTGGGGGCACTAAATATAGTAACAACGTTGCGATCGTGACACCAGTTGTAACCTTCCATTACAAGTTGATGAGCACGCGATACCAATGTAAGTCCATTAGAATGATTAAACGTTTCCGAAATATCTTGACCAAATGTGTAACCAGCACCTCGAGGTGAAATACCCCAACCACCACGATCATCCGGATCTGACCACAACAAATCACACATGGGCCCTTCGTGAGGTACCTAAACCAAACAACAAATTTAAAACAACTGTACCGGTTTGAAGAGACAATAATTGTTTACCTCTTGTAAACGATCAAGAGCTCTAATATGATCTAAGGTGTCGATACTGGGACTTAAACCTCCATGTAAGCAAAAGATTTGTCCATCTACGAGAGCCGTTAATGGTAAATAATCAAATAAATCTGTGAAAAATTTCCAAACATTTGCATTTCCGTATTTTCTTAAACATTCATCGTAAAAGCCGTACACTTGAGTGATTTGTCTAGATTCGTGATTTCCACGCAATATCGTTATTCTCTCCTTATATCGCACCTTGAGTGCAACTAATAAGGTTACTGTCTCTACAGAATAATAACCACGATCGACATAATCACCCATAAATAAGTAATTTGTGTCTGGACTTCGACCTCCTATCCGGAATAGTTCCATAAGATCGTGAAATTGACCATGGACATCGCCACACACTGTAACTGGACATTTGACTTCTTGTACATTTGATTCCTTCGCTAAAATTTCTTTCGCCTGCAACACACACGCGAAGCAATCAATTAGTTACAATAATTATTATTGATAGGTATTATGAAAAAAAAATGAATCATTAAGTTTCGTCATCGCCGATTAAAAAAAAATTATTTTAACAGTAAACGATTCATTACCTTATCACATAAAGTTTTGACTTGACTTTCTGTGAGCTGTTTGCACTCGTTTAGTTGTTCAATCCACTGGTCTAGTTCTTTACACGCAGCTTTTTCATCCATTGTGTGCGGCTTTAAAAAAAATCACAAAACACTTATATTTAATGAAACTTAATTTATCACTACACCGTGCAAATCGTGTCGTGTAAAAAAATGATGTGAAGCTATTAATACTAAAACATTTCGATGCAAATAATTCTCTACACACAAAACAACACTCGTATCAAAATGGCCACAGCCACTTGTGACGTCACGCCGCTGATTACTAGCGCTCGATTTTTAACGGCCTCGTCATACAATAACGTCACCCGCCAAATATAAAAATTTTCCTGCTTCACGTTTTAATTCAGTTTTAATAACCACTTCTAAACTTACCCGAAATTGATATTGCAAAGAACGTGCTGAAAGAACTGGAGATTTTATTTGATTTCCAATTGCTGCGGTTTTCATTTTTAAATGGATTTCTTAATAAATTTTTCAAAAATGAAACATAAAATGACAACCAATTTATTGCCATCTTTAAAATAACAATAAACCACTTGATTATTTTAATGCTATTCATTTTTAGGTTTTTCACAACATGGGTCTGTAAAGTGTAAAGTATTTACCGAAATAATAAATTACTCTTTCTTATCTAGGTATTAACATAATAATGGACTGTTCATTGAAAGTTTAATAATAAATATTGTAATATCTGACTCTGTTCATCTTATCTTTATTAAAAAAAAGACTAAAAATTATATTCCCATTTTTGGCCCTATCATTGCAATAAATTGATTCTCACATTTATTTACAGGCGGATTGGCATTCAAATTTTGCCGAAAAAAAACTTTTACCCCCCCCCCTTTTAAGTTAGTCAATGCTTTAGAAGACTAACGTTTTGTAAGGAAAGGGGGGGTAGTAAAGCGACATCCAGATATTGCAATTACAAAAGCAATTTCATCATTTTAAAACTTACCGGAGGATTCCGATTAATAAAATCAGTAGATAGTACGAAAGTTAATAGAGAATAAGTAGATAAAAAAAACAATGATTCAGCCCGACTTCTGAGTTATTTTATTTAAATTGTGGTTTGGGTTAAATGGCGGTGGAAATATAATTTTTTTTTTGTAAATTTTGCAGCAATTGAAAAAATTCCAAAAAATGCTAAAAGCCAAAGTGATCGCTATAGCGACGAGGAGCAGAACCTCTAGGTCCCCATATTGTTATGCCGTCATGGGGCCATTTTTTTATTTATAAAATATTAAAAATATGTAATTTTAATACCAAAAAGTTAACATTTTATTTAATTAAAAAGATTTAAAGCAATAAAACTCTAATCTAAATTTAACTACGTGCAGAATAACGATCGAGTTGAAAATCACAGAACACCGCCATAATCTAGGGATTTTTGTTTTATTCGCAATGCGCATGAACGTTTACGAGTGTGGCTACTTTTAGAACCTTTAGAAAATCCTTTTACTTGATGACCGAAAGTGATTAGTACGTAGTGTACTGTATAATTTGATCGAATATTAAATAATCGTGAAAAATGTCGGAAACTCTTCAACTTCGAGGTACCCTTATTGGCCATAATGGATGGGTTACGCAAATTGCAACAAATCCTAAATATCCTGACATGCTTTTGTCGTCATCACGAGGTAAGTTTGTAGTACTATTACAGAATTTACTTCCTTGGACCCAAAACGTCCTGATTGAGTTTTTCATTCCGTTTGTAAGAAGAATATTTAAGAAAATTGAACCAAATATGGTAAAATTTTCGTTCGGCTTGATTTTCGAAATTAGGTTAACCGCCACGTTTTTTCCCTTCATCTTGATTCATCCTTTCATCTGAAGTACAATTTGTTATGCAAATCAATCAAATCAATGTTTTAAATTACAAATTTTGTAGTTTAATCAATATTTTTGTGTTGCAGATAAATCTTTGATTGTCTGGAAATTGACTCGTGACGATACCCAATACGGGGTCCCACAGAAACGTTTGTACGGGCATTCTCACTTTATATCCGATGTCGTATTATCTAGCGATGGCAATTACGCTTTGACCGGTTCCTGGGACAAGACTTTGCGTTTATGGGATTTGGCTGCTGGAAAATCTACTCGTCGTTTTGTTGATCACACTAAGGTTTGATAAATTTTTACACATTAGTCTTATATTTTTAAACATTTTTCCCAAACAAACAGCTATGAAGATTTTTTTTTTAATTATTTCTACATCATGCTTCGACTGAAGAGGTACCTACATTTCTATTCTTAACCGAAAGGGTGCCGTAAGTATGGGATGCTGAAAGGCAAACTTTTTTTTTTTAATGTGATGATACATAATCAACTTGAATTATATTATGAGAGTTGCGGATATGGGTCTGATTCGTAAATTTTAATTCATAAATTGCTTGTTTGTTAGTATTTGCTTCTAACTTTGTTTTTCTGTTTAGGATGTTTTGAGCGTTGCTTTCTCTGTGGATAACAGACAAATTGTATCGGGATCGCGCGACAGAACTATTAAGCTTTGGAATACTTTGGCTGAATGTAAATACACCATTCAAGAAGAAGGTCACTCAGATTGGGTATCATGTGTACGTTTTTCTCCAAATCATTCCAATCCAATCATTGTATCCAGTGGCTGGGATCGTATGGTTAAAGTATGGAATTTGACCAACTGCCGTTTGAAGACTAACCATTCTGGACATACCGGTTATCTTAACACTGTAACGGTATCTCCTGATGGTAGTCTTTGTGCCAGTGGTGGAAAGGACTGTAAAGCTATGCTGTGGGATCTTAATGATGGCAAACATTTGCACACTCTTGATCATAATGAACCCATTACCGCTCTATGCTTTTCCCCAAATAGGTAAATATATTTGTGAGAAATATAAATACTTTTAACTTTTTATGATGACAACTATAAAAATCTTGATGTATCTGTGAGAGATTTGCGGATATGGGACTGAGAATTATTTTGGCATCAGTTATTTCCTATTTGGCGATTTGTTTTGTTGAAATATATATTTCTTTTCAGGTATTGGTTGTGTGCTGCTTATGGACCATCCATCAAAATTTGGGATTTGGAAAGCAAAGAAATGGTTGAAGAGTTGCGACCAGAAATTGTATCAAAATCTGAACCCCCAACTTGCACGTCTTTGTGTTGGTCGACAGATGGCCAAACATTGTATGCAGGGTATACCGACAATAACATTCGGGTTTACCAAGTCAGTGTATCGGCTCGTTAAATTATGTCTTTGTACTTGAATAAAGAGCATTAAGAGTATTTGTTTTTTGTTTATTTTTATATGTAAGCCTAAATTATTATAGGGCATTTTGATTTTCTATGAAATTTGACATGTTCCAATAAAATATTGATAGTATGATTGATTGTTTTAAAGTGTAAATTCCGAATATATGAACTTGGAAGGATTTGCAAAATTAAAATCATAATTGTGGTTTCAAAACTTCAATATTTCTGTTTTAAATTTTATCGATCGATCGATAGTCGACGAGCCATAAAAAGTACATTTGCTCCAAATAAAGCATACGGTAATCCAGTACAAAACTTTTAAAATAAGCATATACGGTTTGATTTTTGGACATTTGCAGGGAGCAGGGCAAATAATTGTTTTCCAGAATTTTTAGTGAAAAAAATCCAAAACTTTCTGTTTGTGAACCTGAAAAACTGCTTTTAGCCACGTTGAGTTCTTAAATTTCGCGGTAGAAACAACGAATTTTATAAAAGCTTTTGATTGCATAACCGAATTTGCAGGTCGATGGCATCGAAATAGAATATTTCGCAGTTGTTAGTTTGTTTCGCACACTTGTGTATAATAGGTTGCCTAGCCGAGTTTAAATATTTTGAAAATAAATTTTATTTCAAATTTTGAAATTGTAAAAATTGAACAATACGTACAGAAAAACAATTAAGTTGAATTTAGTCAAGGTAAAATTGAACGATGATCGACGGGTGAGCATAAGTAGTAGCAGTAGGAGATTGATTGGTAAATTAATTATAAAAATAAACAGGAGAAGAGGTTGTGCAACTTCCACCTGTGTGTTCTGACGCTCAGTGACCGCCAATTCTTTCGTTATGGCGTACCTGTTCATCCGCATTCATTTAAAGCGCCGAGATTAATCCAAGTTAAAGGTGCGTGAGTTATTTTGGGTTGAATTTATAGTGGCCTAACGTTTATAAAGTTGCCTGGTGTAGTATAATAATAGCCAAAACGTCACATCTAAAATACGGCAAAAGGCGAGTGATGAAACCGCGATAGTATCCAAGATCACGGCGAGTTGTTTGTTTCTTTTCAATTGTTTTAAAAATCGGTTAGTTTTCGAAGCATTTGTTTTCTGGTGATATTTTGTGTAAAAGTTGCGCAGTTTAATTAAATTTAAATACCATGTGAGACGATCGAATTTTTTAATTGGTCCGATGCATTTCTGCATTAAAATTCCGGAAGCTGTTTCAGTATTTAAAGGAATGTAGAATAAAGGTAAGCTTGTTTAAGAAATTCCTACTTATTGGATAAGATTACAGGAGACGAAATAATAAAGAGTGAGGCTGATGCGCGTTTTGCTTTAGCGATTTTCGATCATCAATCAAACTTTCCAACTCGTCACTACTTCAATCAAGTTTTTCAATTGCTCTTTTTATCCATTAAACAAACTTACTCTGCACGTTTTATAAACGTTCTTTAAATTTACATCTTTATATACGTACTTGATAAAACCGTGGGCAGAGAATTCGCGATGCAAATTAAATTTAAGTAATTAAATATTTTTATGATCTAACGCGGGCTACCATTCAAAATTCACCACGTCGCGTCGGTTGTGCCGTCCAGTATTTGCTATCGAACGAAATTAAAATTAATTATTGTAGCTTTCGATTTAAAGAGACAAAAAATTAGAAACCAATTAAATTTTTAATTAGCTAAATTTTTGTGCAGGAAACTTGTTCGGGTAACAGGCGTGTGAAACTTTCGATAACGGTCGTCTTTATTGCATATATCTGGCATTATGGTGTTGTTAATATAATAAATTACACAAATTTTTTAAATAATTATAATTGTTAAATCAGAACTTTTATTATTATTTCACACTTTATATATCAACTTGTACCACATATCGATTATTTCTTCTTGACAGTTTAAGTACGCGCGCCTAAGGACAAATATAATTTTTTATTCTTTTTTAATTATTATAATTTGTTTGTGTCTATTGTTATGTATCACTAAACATAATTTAAAAATAAGGTTGGTTACGGTAAATAATCTCACAATTAGCAACGCATCATCGAGTCTTCAATAAGAAGACGTAGGTAAACATCCAATGCAGTATCTTCTGTATTTCTCATTATGTTAATCATATTTTTGTGGTTTTTCGTTTAACTTCTTGTGGCGATAATAACTCCACCATTAAATTGTTTACTTCTTCTTGGAGCTGTAAAATTAAATATCCACACAATTAACTTGAAAAAAATTAATTCAAAGCAGGTACCTACAGATTTTTGGAGTGGCCTAATTTTTTTATTACCTACATCGCATCCAATAAGAACGAAGGATATTTGCAAAATTGTTTTATAATACATTAATATTTTTACGAAGAACGCATTAAAATTATTTAAATTGTTTTCCCTTTTGACTTAATACATTACTTTTAAATTTCGCGGCCAATCATCGGCACGCACGACTTTTATGGGTTTCGATGCTGCTGCCTTGACTAAACCGCGTTTTAGCAGCTCAAAATTTATGTGGGGCTTATAAAAAATTTGTAAATCTTGCCCCCCGTGTTTCCGGATCCTGACCCTTCAAAAAATGTAATCTCATTTAAAACAGATTTTACATGATTATTAGAAGTAATCTAATCGGCGCTTTGAGGTGGTTGTATTTAGTTTGTTTTTCATTTTCATCTATGTTTCGAATTTTTTCTTGCGAGTTCTTAAGACGGAAGATCAGCCAGCATTGGCAAATGGATAACTCTTCAGTTTTGGTGCATGAATTTATTCCACATCTCCCGGACTTACACCTATCTACCCAGTGAAAAAGAATTTGTCGCCCCAACAAAGCTTATTTTGTTCAGAAAAAAAAATTGATTCAACAACTTTTCAAATTGGTTTATTCAACTATTTTTCTTTTCTGAACAGAAAAAACTTTGTTACAATATAAAATTTCTTTTTCACAGGTAAGTTTTGTATTTTAAAGGGCCGCGGTCGGGCAAAGCAAGTCCTATTTAAAAATGAAAAAACAAAGGCACTTTTTGAAAATTCAAATATGTTTACCAAGGCAACTAAATGCAGTCTCAAGAAGCCTTTGTAAAGTAGAACTTATCGTTGCTCTCAATTAAAACTAAAAACGAATCATTGAAAACGTAAATTATAAATATAAACATTCAATTTCATGGATCATTGGATCCATGAGCTGAAAAAATGTAATGAGAATCGCTATACTTCGATTTTGGAGTCCATGACTCTGTCGTATAACTTCCTATTTTGAATGACTATTTAGTCGGCGTTTTTATAGAGATCGTACTCTTGTAGCTACCATTTTCAGGGCCGCCTTTAACTTATTGGAGAATTTAGCATAATGGGGCCCCTATGACTATGATACATGATAGATGACTACTTTATTAACAACAGGCAAAAGGAGTAGGTGTCCCGGCCAGTCTAATTCCAGCCGACCGAATGTCATGTTCGTAGGGGAAGTCCCATTCATCGAGTCGGTTTACTTGGGCGGGTCGTGTTCCTTTTTACGTCGCTATTAGCTACATAAAACTTAAGGATAATTTAGGAGATCACATTGTAGGTAAGCAGCCAGACAGAGTTGCCAGTATTTATTGGTCCCCAAAAAAGCTGATTACAGTCAGTAATCATGCTTACAATCCAGTCACGCGGTGCACTCGTTGGTACCTTCGGGCCTAAAAGCCCAAAAGTTGGGGTAAATAGATCAAAGAACAATAGCCTGTAAATAAAACATCCTTGTAGGACGACCGAATTCAATAGATTTGGGTCTAGAACAGCAAGAAAGGACGGCAAACTTTTCCACCGATGGTTGATGTTTAATCCCCAAGCCAAAAATGGTCAACGTTGGGCAGTGTACTATTCCACCGATTTGGGTCAGGGTAGCTTTGAAGCCCCTTTGAAGTATTAGTAGAAATACAATGGGGCGATTAAGTATCATAAATCGGTAAAAATTTTGCACAGGGTGTAAATTTAATATTTTATTAATTTATTTAACAAAAAAACAATATCTCAATTATTTATTATCATTAATGTGAGTAAAATGATGGGAAACATTTTCCAAAAATTTCGATATCTAGCGCCGTTCTCGAGATATTCACATTTCAAAATATTTCATTTAATAACCTTACTTTATTACCCACATTGTTTAAAAAATATCACAACTCTAACCCTAACCTACGTACAAACCCATGTCTACGGTGGATCCGACTCTCATTAAAAACAATCCCCTAGTGCGACTGATTAACAAAAATCCTGGATCCGAGATTGCCGTGTTTGTGCATGTCAAAACCAAAACTCCGCCAACTCTCGCTCGGCTCCGACTAAACTAATTAATTAAAAACATCCCCCGTAGGGCACGGGCGTCGAATAAATGACGAAATTTGAAGGCTGGGATCCTAGATTAGCCAATGTCAGGGGCAGGGAAAACCTAAATTATAACATTTTCTTGATTCAAACTCCAAAATTGCAATTTTGTAAATGATGTATTTCTTCTGTCGGTTTTCTGCGCGGACACCCTGTATAATTATATCTTATATTATGTTAAGTACTACTTATAGACTTAAGGACTCAACAATTAAAAGATTAAAAATTTTGACCAGTCTACCTGCTAACGGCAGCAGTGGAAAAGTTATATAGGATTAGAGGAACCTTTAACCATCGGTGGAAAAAGAAATCGCCCTTCAAAGCTACCCTGACCCAAATCGGTGGAATAGTACACTGCCCAACGTTGACCATTTTTGGCTTGGGGATTAAACATCAACCATCGGTGGAAAAGTTTGCCGTCCGAAAAGTTATATAGGATTAGAGGAACCTTTAACCATCGGTGGAAAAAGAAATCGCCCTGAAACTTAACCCCTCCCCCCATGAACTTCACCTAGATTCGCTCTTAATTTGATACTTAGAAGACGGGAATATTTTACAAGTATATTGAGTAGGGGCCAATTTCATAATAAATTTTAAAGGAAGCGTTAAATTTAAAACCTCTTTTAAAACAAAATAAACCAATCAAAATGATCAATTTGGCTTTAAAAGCGGTTTTAAATTTAACGCTTCCTTGAAAATTTATTATAAAATTGTCCCTAACTCTCCTTAATAATTCAAATTGGATCCTTAAGTATATCCAGTATTAGTACCCAATTTTGTATTAATTCGTTCCTTAATTTAGTATCAATATTGGTGAAAAATAAATTTCAATTTAATGTATTCATGCCCGGTTTCACAAAAGAGGTTTAAAATTCAATCTAGGATTATAATATTCAAACAATATAACAACAATGCATTTTAATTGTTGTAACTATGGTTATAATTTTAATCGTAGTTTAAATTTTAAGATACCTACCTTTATGAAACCCACCATGAGTAAATCAGATTTTTCCGACAACTTTTTAACTTTAATTGGCAATAACATTAAAATTAAGCTTTTCCATAACAAACTTGTTTTATACATTTTTTAGATTTAGTAATTTCTCTTACGACCTCAGACAAATTTTAATGTGATTCAATTAAATGTTTTATAAAAACTTGGATTTAAAAATATATAGTGACTCCTAATGAAAGCCGGACACTCCTATGTTACCAATGTAAATTGAACATTTTGAAGCCGTTTTTTGTCATATTAAAATCGATTTTACGAGGGTGGATCAATAAGTACCCGTGTTCGAAGACAGGTGGCGTTGCTAAGGGAAGTTAGCATTACCGTCGTGTACTACCATCTGTTACACGACACCATACTAAATTTCAGACTGTTTCATGGGTTAGTTTTTATTGGGCAGCCAATTATTTCACACGTGTTGCGTGTTTCCCGATAAAATAGAAAAAGAACAATATCGATCCGTTATTTGCATTTTATTTTTGAATGGAAAAACATGCGGAGAAATGGAAACAAAGTTGGGTGCTGTCTATGGGGACACTTCACCATCTATGACAACCACAAGATATTGGTTCAATGAATTTAAACGTGGTCGTACATCTGTTTTTGATGAGGGGTAATATGAGGAGAGCTGCGGCAGTCTGGCAGACGTGGTTTTTGGGACTCCAAGGGAATAATTCTCATGGACTCTTTACAGAAAGGAAGAACGATCATAGGGTAGTACTACAGTAAATTATTGGACCGATTCGATACAAAATGAAGGAAACACGGCCCCATTTGGCTAAGAAAAAAATTGCTGTTTCACCACGATAAGGCACCAGCACATTTATCCAGGATTGCCGCGGCCAAGTTGCACGAACTGCACTACAAATATTGCTGTCGCACCCATTCGACTTGGCTCCCTGCGGCTTATTTCTGTCCCTCAACATGAAAAAGTGGCTCGGTGGAAAAAAATTCAGCTCAAAAGCGGAGGATATCGTCGAAATAGAAGCTTATTTTGAAGAGTTTGACAAATTGTATTTTTTGAGGGCTTAAAGAAATGGCAGAAAAGTTGGAAAAAGTATATTGCACTAAAAGGAGATTACGTTCAAAAATAGAAAAAAAAAATTGAGAAAAACTTGCCTCTTCATTCCTAACGCGGGTACTTATTGATCTACCCTCGTACAGCTAAACTTTTTAGATATTTTTTGTTGCAAATTTCATTGCCTTCGATTTTGTTCATTTATATTTTGTTATTTTGTCGTACCGTCTCTGACTTACAGCCACATAAACAAGACTCTGTAAAATACCAAAAATATTTTCATCTCTCGGAAACGGTGCGACAAAATAGAAAAATATACGGACAAAAATATAGATAAATATTGCAAAATGAAGAGTTAATAATGTGTATGCGGTACTGAGGACAGTTAGTAAACCAGAAACTCAGTATAGCTATCGTTCTTTCCTTAATTATGCCACATTTATTTAAGGACTAAGAAATTTGAATTTGTTTTAAATCACCATTGAATAGTTTCAGTTTTGTGAGTACGGGTTGTCGAAAAATCCCTGACTTTCATTGCTAATCTTATTAACAACCCCTAACTTTATAACGGATTATTTAATAATAATGAGATATATGTATAATTAACGCGATACTTTAACTGTGACAGAATTTTGGCATGACTAGGTACATGCACTTCATACACAATTACCAAGTGTAATTCACAAATATATTGTGATAATAAATAATTGAAATTTAGAAATTCTTGGAAACAAAGCAAAATTAAGGTTAACAAAGATCTAAAAACGTCGCATTATTCTTTTATCTATAAATAGCTATCAAGAAAAAACAAAGAAGAAGTAAATAATTGATTCGTGAAAAATGGGATTCTCTAACATATTGGCACACTGCTTTGTTTAATTAATTCGATAAACAATATGTTTTCCCACGCGTAATACTATAGGAAATCCGCAGCGAAAGAATGTTTAGTTTTATTTAAAAATTAAATAATGTATAGACAATAGATTATTATAATAATATGTTTCATATTTGTCGAAAAGATAAATACATAACTGTGCAGTCTGCACTATGGGAAAAACTGTTTAATAAATATAATTATTGGTCGAAGATCTGAAAGAGAAACGTTACTGGTTTTTTCTATAACAGGAATACGTTAGGTATTTGGAAGTCGTCCGCATGAATTGAGTCGGAGTGACTTAGGCTCCAGAATTAAGCCTCGCACGCTACCACAATTTATTTAAATTTAATTACTCAAAAAGTACTACTACTACAAAGATTGTTTATGCCAAGTTCCATCAAGATTAGTTAAAAAATGCCAGGTATACTTCCAAACAAACAGTTAATTGGAACCCGTACAAAACGCAGTCTCCACGAATTAATGAAAAATTGAAATTCTTTTTTCATTTTGATGTGTATTTCCGGAGAGTTTCAAAGGGTTCAGTCTTTGGGAAAGTCTCAGGACCAACTAACGCTGCAACCATGGCATACACAATTCCAAAAATTGGTGTAAGATGAATTAAAATTTTTTCCATTGGATTGCGTTATGAGATATAAGTGAACAGGGCAAAGAAAAGTTAATAGTTATTATTATACATTCATTAAAATGAGAAATATTTTAGTTTCCAGAAAGCAGTTAACACAGAAAGCCAATTTATTTATTTATTAGCATAATTATAACATACCTGATATGCAGGATGCTTTGTTGAAATTCCTATAGTAAAGGAAACTGCGTCCACGCTTATTTTAAGAAAAACAGCTTCACTAAAAGAAGATGAAGTTTTTGCGATAACAAGTAAATTAAAATAACTTGAAAAATTCCGCCTGATTCAAAATATGTTCGAGAGAACAAATAGTTTTAAATCAAAAATTTTTTTATTATGATTATTTAAATTAAAGCGGAGTGCAATAAAGATGTTTCATATTATAATAGCGCAAGAAGAAAATACAATAATGATAACAGATAAAAATTTAAAAAATGTAGAAACTAAAAAGATATAGATTTTTCTTTTTACAAAATGTTCATGGTTTGGTATAAATGAAAATTTTTTCCTGGAAAATGAAGTTTCTTTCAAGAAAATTGCTTAAACTCATAGAATTTATTGTTTTGTAAATAATTTTTATTATATAACTTTCATTTTTATTTTTTTCTTACTATTAACTTCTATTATTTCTTTTAACTGTTTTGATCATAACCTGCTGATTATTTTCTGTATAAATGTTTTTCTTTAAGTCGGAAAAAGTAGAATATCTGATAGATACCCGTGTTAGTAAAGTTCTTTCAGCAGAGTCCATATAAACGTGGTAAACTGAAAATCTTCTCACGTTATACTAATTTGTTTATATTTTTTATTATTCTTCTTTTAATTTCTTCTTCTTCTTAATAGCCAACAATTCTATCTACAACAACTTATATTGCTTATATTGGACATATTAAATATACAGAACCATTAAAAAAATTTTGATGTTATGAAACATCTAGCTGACTCATAATTAGGAACTGAAGTTAACAATTGGGTATTATTGTGTCACGGGTTTCCGTTCCCAATGTTATTTCCTTATCTCATATTATGTAATTTAAATAACATTTTTTGCCATTAGATGTTGAATTCTCGTCAGTTAGCTAAACTAATAGGAGTACATCATTAGAATCAATTCTTTTTTGCTTTCCACCAGACAGCTGAGCTAAAAAATTCTTTGAAGTCCAATAATAATCACACTAATCCACACCGCATGGTTGAACGAAATAATAGCAAATGTGCTAATGTGCATTATTATCATTTGGGCAAACACCGACTTGACATAAGATGATATAATAATAATAATCAGAGCTGCAAAGTAAAAGGTAGGTTGTATAAAAATCGAAATTATAGTACGGAATTGGGTTTTTACCGTCACCATTGCACAATATAGTAATTAATTAATTTTGAATTATAAACCAAAAAATTTGAAGGTGTAGTCGGTCGTGCTCATGATTGTTTTCATTCCCGTTACAGTAATTATTAATGACATGGTAGAGGAACTTTATGTATGGTAATAATTTAATATTTAAAGCGCACAATAAATAAATTATGTAAATAATTACGTCATGATCTAATTCCTTTCATATTTTTTCCGTATAAAGTAATCAACGCATTTCTTCATCACAGCGCATCATAAAAATTATGTTGTTGTAGGTCATTTTTCAATAAAATAATAATAATAATAATATTAAATTTAATTTTTATTCTTGTGAATCCCCGGAAAACTTGAAACTTTTTTAAAAGAATGTCGGGTACTGGATTATAAGCAGAAGTTGACTTTTAAATGTGGGGAAAATTCAAAAAGATGAAAAACTTTCGGTTTGGGTCTTCCAGATATTCTAAATTCTGATTTTTTTATCTGCTCAACGTTGATTCTGCAGACCTCTTCAACTCTTTTCTACAAAAAACTGCTGTAAAATTTTAAACAGATTGACTGCCAGCCATTATGGTTAAGTACTAAATGATATAATTATTAATTAGCACATCCACACGCTGCTTTGTTAATAATTAAAACTAACAATACCCAACAATTTATTTAGACAAATAAGATAAAAATAATAAGTAGGTATAGATACTTATGTGGGTTTGGTAACAATACAAATAATTATGTATTATATGAGTGCTAATTATTTGAAACTAAATTATTATACAATAATTACTATTTTCTTAATTGCATTTCTTGGCATTTTTTGTGCAGAATGCAAGATATTTTCTTTTGAATTCAGCTCCCTTGTAGTTATTTTTTGCAATTTTTCTGAATTTCAATATCGAAGTTTTTATTTTATTTAAACATGGAATTTTTAGTCATTTGCTTGTCGTACAACTTATTGTGTAAAATTAAAATGCAGGGGTTGATTGGGCACCAGATGTAAGGAATAAAACAGTTTTAAATAAAGAGAATTTTTAGACATCCTTAGGCAAGAATAGAAAAAGACGGTGAAAAAGAACCATTACCCTAACGTGCGTTTTTAACCGGGGGGGGGGGGGGGGGGGGGATAACAACTTTATTTCGCAAAAGGTTTTTTCGGTAGTTGATCAGAATCAAGTTCTTCTTTTCAACAAGTTTTTATTTAATTTTTTCAGATCATATCCATGTCGTGTTCGTTTAAACGACCGCCGCCGTGACCGAAAGGGTTAATTTGGGAATTATGCGATTGGTAATATCTCAAGATCTTTTTAAATTAATTTCTTGTTTACTTTATTTTAAAATAAGATAAAAGGAAATTTGAAAAGTTTGCTTCACTGAAAATGATAAATTGGCAAACTATGTTGGCGTTTTTTATATTATGCGTGTCATCAAGTGGATATATTAAAATGTCAAAATTCTGGTTGCAAAAGCATATAAACGAATCATTTATCGTTTAAACGATGCTTGTGACAGTTACCTATATAAGAAAATTGATAGTAATAAAGACATTAAAATGGTTAAAATATTAAACGGTTATGCTAATAGGTTTGTAAATTATTTTAAGTACTGTTCTCTAATTGGTTAATTATTTTCAATCCTTAGTAGTCCACATCATCTTGATTTCATTTCTGTGAAAGGTTTGTTGAAGCAATTTGCATAGTAAATAAAAAACTACCGTTGAATAATTAAAAGGAATTAGCGACATCGTTTTTATAAGCTAATGCAAAATTATTAACCCACTCGATCATGTAACACCTTGTGCATGAGACGCTCATTAATTTTATACTAATTGTTATCAATTTAAATTTTCATTGACATTTCGTTCAATATTTTTCTAGATCAACTGAGAGGTTGCGGTATTAGCGGATAATTTAAATACAGGTCGAAATTAACGGCCAAAATATCGACCAACGTGGGCTGTAACAAACAAGTACCAGTGGGTTCGAATTCCTATATTGGTTCCTTTGGTCAGTCATGGACGCGGTGTATGCAAAATACAACAAATTGACATTGTCGATGCAGTCTAAATAAATTTTTTACCGCTCATAACAAATACGCTTTGTTGTAGAAGCAAAAATTCTTTGCTGATAGTATTCGCTGCCGGTAAGCGGTAATAATTGTGTTTTCTAGACGAACAAAACGTGTTTATTGGTTGAACAAATTGTTAATTTCTTTTTTTTTTACTTTAGTCATGATCATGTACTCATAAAAAAGTTAACAAGAGAATTAATCTGTGTTAAATAATACTTTTTCACAGTTGGAATCGCAATTTTCGTTCTGTATAATAGGTAAAATCGCAGTAATCCAGTAATATCATTTGTTTGAATTTCATTAGTATTCAACGTAAAGGAAATGACTTAAGTTATTGTTATGTTGGCGACACATTGTTATTTTAAAAATACAAAAACCCACATAAATGTGTATGCCAAATGACATTTGCAAGTTTGTAGTTTATTTATTTAACTCGTTATAGCGAACACAATAATTATTAATCGTTAGTGTAAGTCTCGGTCACCACTAATAATAGCTGAAAATTTGCCCTTTTTTTTCTTCATCGACAAAATAGTATTATACCTAACATTGTTTTACGTATTGCAACAGTCGGAAGTTACAACGAAATGTGCAATGTTTTGGATATGTGCAAACCATGTGGTTATGTATATGCATAATGAATAATTTGTTTAGGTTCAAACTAAACAAAATTCAACAATAAATTATAAAGACGATTTACAAAAATATACACGAATTGTAAACTACTTAGAAGACTAAACTTCTTACGGACTTGAGTGGAAAACAATCATTTTTTATTTTTCACAAAACACTTTTAAAAAAATTTGACGAACAGGAATTCGTCGCCATCGGGATAATGGCGCTTTCAAAATGGGGTTCCTTTACATATTTTCCATAATCGTTAGAAATTTAGAATTTTTTTTAAATTTACAAATTTTGATTTGGCTTTACAATTATTTGAAAAGGAAAATTAATTTGGTTTAATTTGGTGCAGGATTGCCAGCAGTTTAAAATAATAGCTACAAGCATTGCAATATACTACCTAAATTAATTGTCTAAACAAGAAACAGTTTAAAAGTAAATTAAAAACTATCACGTAAATAAAATTCTTGAAATACCAGCATTACAAGCTTAATGAGAATTGATATAAAAATATAAAATACTTTAACCATTAACTAAATAAACTACGGATAAATCATGTTTCAGCGTTTTTACTTGCAACGAGACAAAAAGCATGTGCCCATTTTAGTAAGGCAGTATTGGCAATTTGTAGAACAACAGAAAACTTTGTTTAAGTTTAAAATAAAAATAATATTTAATATTGTTAATAACAAAACATTGGCTTTGCATGTAGACCTAACTCGCTCCAAACCAGTTAGAGGGGATATTAATTATATTTGATGGTATTAATGAAGTACTTTTAGTTTTGAGATTTGGGGAAAGAATTCTTTTCTTTTTCCCCTATTCGATTGGGTAAAGTAATAATTATCAGATATTGTGGTTAGTTTCTCCGAGAGGAGGGGACGTAAATCCCTTAAATAAAGGTTTTGATTTTCACGAAAACGCTGTTTTTTAACAACGAATAGCCATAACATGGCCAATTTTTACGATCGAGTAAAACAATACTGTTAAAAATTTAAATGTATGAAACAATCAATTACGATAATATTGGTATATTAATTATGCTGCTTAGTTTATAACATCCTAATTATCCGGAAAATTTCAATTGCGCGGCATATTTACGGTCCCGATCGTGCCGGTTGAACGGAAATTTACTATATTTCCTATAATGTAACGATTTTACGCGAAGTTTCTGGGCTTGGATGTGAATGATATATTGAATTGGAGTAATCTAGTTATATTGAATGCTTTCAATTGAGGGTTGCTTTGGATGTAATTAGGATCTAATATTTTAATTGCATTTAATTGAAGTCGATTTGTTCCATGTTGAATCTTGGTGTTATGACCAGTAGTTATAGGGATACCTGGTTAATTGGAAGTAACGGACAAATTCAGCTGTATGGTAATTAGCGATGTTTATAACATCAGAAATAATCTTGTCTTGTCCATATTATATGGCTACTTGCTGCCATTAAAAGCTGCTTGTTCAATTTAAAGCATTTAAATAATTTTGCTCAACTCAAGATGCGGGTTTGTAGACATCTGCTTGAGGTGTGTTACACCACGAATGATGACATTTTCTGAATTGTGGTCCATCCTATTACGGCGTGTTTTAATCTCTCAAGTGTTACGGCTGCTGTTTTGACAGTCCATTTTATGCAAAATAAAATAAGGCTTAATGTGCCGTAAGTAATAGTCATATTAAAGTAATTCCAGTTGCCAGTTTCCAGTAGTACTTTGAAACAGCTTTGCGTTGGAATTGCAATTAAGAATGCCGGTATTTGATTAGACCAAATACCTGGATAGTCCAACGCAAGTTGTTGCTAATGCGGATATTTTTAGTTTCTGGCTTGGAGAGAGACAATGTGCCGAACAATTTCAGAATAATAATAAAAATATTTAAAAAAGCTTGTGACTTTTAAAATTTATTAATCAATTAAACATAATGTACCGTTTACAAATTAAATTTGCATACCTTTGGCTAAACATTTAAAAATTATACTTATTCGTGCAGAAGGCGATCGTAAAAATTTTTGGGAAAAATTAGCCTAAGAATTTATTGCACAAAAATTTGTAATTAAAACGTGTTTCGTTTTATTTAAACGTCAGATATTAACAGGCGATAAAAATTCCAAAAAACTTATTCACTTGGTTCGGTTGATGCAATTTTATAAGAGACCCAAAATAAAGACTGTTTCCAATGGAGAACACACACGTTTTGATTAACAAATTTATGAACACATAAATTCTACCTACAATCTGTTTTTTATATTCCAAATAATAGTTGTTAAAACTTGAATTTGAATTTTAATGATTTTCGAACACAACATTTTTTGAAAGTTCTTATTGCCATTTAAAATAGGTATTTAGCACTTCTGTTGTACTTTCCACTCACTTTTACTCCATTCATTTGGTAATTTTGCCTTATTCCTACACGTTAAGATAATAAAACTGAAAATAAACGCTTAACTGCTCATTAAATCTTTTTAATAATCTTCGTTTATTTTAAAGCGAGCAATTAGCTGAAAAATTGACATTAACTTTTTTATGTTATAATAACAGAGACTTTTTATTGTGAAATGCGTTGTTATGCATTTAAAAATGTGTATTATATGCTAAAAATTTTTAATTTATGTAGTTTAAATGCGAAGTAAATATTTAAATTTATTTAATTACTGTTCAATAGAAAGAGCAGATGGCTCGGTTGTTTTAACAAGGTCGGAATAAAATGAATCTACTCTAAAGGTGTAAATAAATATCAGTTATATACTTGGGAGAATGTTACAAAAAATCTTAATTTACGATCAGAAGAAAATCAGAAAAACAAAAATTCTTGTTTGCCGACTTGACAAACTGGCTCCTTCCGTTCCTTCAGTTGATTATGAAATTTCTTCTCGTTTCTTTAAATATACCGTTTTGGAAATTTTGAGCAAGCCTTCCCTGTAAGACAATCTCTTATCCCACGCTATCCGCCCCAGCTGAAAAGGCTAGCACCCCAATTTCCAGTGTCTCAAAATTTTACTTGTCTCTTGGTCAGTTACGGAAATAACGTATGTAGGCAATAAAAAATAACAAGAAAAACACTTTCAAATGTGCTACGATTGATTGACGTAAAGGTTCAATTATTTATAAATAAACGGCGCGGCGTTTGAATTTTAAATTGAATTTAAAATAAATATCCATATTATTGCATTGCGAAATGCAGTCCAATTATATAAATGTAAACCAGGTTAAATGTTCAGTAACAATATTTTCTCCATTATTGTGCGAATGATAATTCAATGTAGAGGTAGGCAGATCGAAACCGATTACAAAGTGCGTTGAACTTGAAACTTAGACGAAATGCTGAAATGTGGGCACTCGTAATTTTTGAATGAATAATTTTGAACCACGTCATTTTAACATTTTATTTGAGATTTTTCTCCGGTTTTTTATTGGATTTTTATTTCAGTTGTTATAACTGAATCAGCGTTTAAATGGCCGACCGCTTTCTGTAATGTAATCTCCTAGAGCACTTAACATTTTAAAGTTTTTACTAAGCTTCATAGGGCAACGCTTGCCGATAGCTACTGCAATTTTTATTAAAAATAAACGACATGCATGTCTGAAGTTGGACTAATTTTAGAAGGATGTTTTATCTTATTCTGTAGTTTATGTATATTGTAAATTATTTGTTTCTTGCTTTTAAGATTACTACATGCTTTCATTGCAAAACCATCCAATCTCAATATTTTTAAGTAAAAAAAAAACCTTTCTGATTTGGATAGCCAGGGGGATAATGTAATGTTGTGAATGCTGGGATCAATTTATACGCGCGATTACTTCGCAACCGTAGCTTATAAGAAAAAAAGTACAGAACACTTTTGGTAGGGAATCTATTTTCCTACTGAATGCAGTTTGGTGAAAATTGTTTTGTCGTGGGAATCTAAACTGACTGGGCTAATAGCTACCATAATTTTGCAACCTCAAAATTTTGCAAAACCCATCATTCGTTACCGTTTTGATACTAGGAAACAGGCGGAATTGCACGATTATTTTGTCTGAATTTTAAAATGTTACATTAATAATTTACACTTCACACAAATTAACTGGTGGTTAACCCATAATTATGATAGACGACCGAAACATCTGGATCTTCTTTCGTAAGCAGTGACTTTTCATAAGCTTCGCCAAAGCTACGGCTTAGCATTTGCACTCTTTGCAATAATTTTAAAGTTTAAGAGTCATCCTTTCTAATAAATTACATTTATTTTGTTCAAAGTGTAGGACAATTTACTATCTTGTGCACTATTAATCACGAAAAAAGGTTTACAGTTATTTGTGTTAAATGGTACTTGGTACAATAGTTAATGGGTTGAATCAAATTTATAGTTTAAATTCTTTGGGTTATATTGAATTATAGTCCTTTAACTTGTTTTTTTGGGTAAAATGTCGAATAAATTATTTTTATTAGTTAATAAATTTCTGATTTTAAGTTCTGGTGCCCAATTTTGGCTCTATTTGTTGTATATTTTATTATAAAGTTGACTTTTCATATCCAGTATTTTGATTAAAAAGTATGATTCTTGAGGCAATGATATTTGGATGGGTGGCTATCTCCTCAAGCCATCAGTAAAAAGGTTTAAAAAATCTTGAAAGTCAAAATTAATTGTTAACTTCCAAAGTTTTTCCGAAAAGGTTAGTTTTCTTTTGGGAAATTGAAATAATAGAAAAGCCACGTGTAAGCGTGCTTCTTTGTGCGAAAATAATAGATCTCATTTTGTCGTATACCCGCTGGGCAGCATTATTACTTTGAAATAAGTGATTAATGAGGATCTACTGCAAACAGCATAAAAACTTGAAGGAAATTAAAAGTTACTTCTACTCTATTATAACTTTCCGTAAGTTATGTTTAAGTATAAATCGGTTAAAGAAATGTATGGGAGAGAATATCTGCTTGCATTTACTTTTTTAAATGAAGCATTTTTAAAATACCTCTATTAGGATGAGAAATTGCAGATAATCGGTTTTATGAGCATCGGAAACAAGATGGTCATTGATTTATGATAAAAATTTAAAAGTTCTATCACGACCTTTCTTTGAAACCAGTTCGATAAAACTTAAAACTTTGGATCGAAGAATTCAAATTTTTCGCTACACCAAACGCACACTTGGCAAGGATTTAAATGACGTAATATTCTAGTAGGGTGCTAATCTTGCTAGATGCAGGGTATGCAATTATATTGGTTTTGCATAATAATTCAACAATTTCAAGACTTCTTGCTATTATTACGACCATGGATAGCTAGGAAACTGTAATCCAAATAAAATTCTTATATATTTTTGAAAACTATTTCAGAAATTTTCATCGGAATTTTATTAAAATGTTAAAAATAAATGTCAATTCGAATACAGTGATCAAACTGCTATCCATGTCCATAAAAATGTGCCACGAATTAATTTACCTGCAGCATTTTTCAAATGATTAATGATATGGTGTTACACAAAATTACAAATATGTTCATCTAATCAAAAAATCATTCACATGCTGCCTTAAAGTAGGTGATGGTCACATTATACACATACCAATTAGTATAATTTTTTATTTAATGTGGACACGTCTTCTTGGTATAAAAGGCTACGTACATAGATTTTTCAACTTCTTTGAAACGTAAAGGTAGGTCATTTTTTGTAAATATTTACAAGAAAGCTTGATCATTCTGCAATTAAGAATTACTTTGATCGACCGTTACAAGCATCGGGTATAATTTTTCAATGGCTGACAAAAAAGCAATCCATAATAAAATATATTCTATAGTTAATTAAAGTTAAAGATTATAAATCATAAATTGTAATATTGAAAACTTACTCATTGTATGCGTTATTGTCCTTTCGATTTATACATTCAAATGCAATTATATATTTCGATCGTAATTGATATGATACACCAACGTACGCATTACTTTGAATTTTAATTTGCAATTAAAAAAAAATAAATGTGCTTTAATGAACAAAGGAATTTTTAGCAAAAATAATTATGGCTTCCGAACATTTTCAAATCAAACTCATCAATCACTTTAACTAAAAGAGATCTAATTAATTTTTGAAATTTTCATTAGCGGAACTGTTGTTATAACTTATAATGATATATACAGTAAGGCTATAAAATATGTGATAAATTTCAAAGATTTCTTCACAGCGATTTGAACCACGCAAACCAAAGCAAAATCTTAAATGTCTGAGTATCTCAAGTTCTAAAATTTATAATTTTGTACGATTTGATAGATAATTAATTTACCAAGACAGTGTTACAAAAATAGATAAATATTCCATTCTCTAGACTTATATAAATTTAAAATGTGACAGCAGAATATCTAACTTTTTGTTCGTCTGTACTAATATAACACTCTGTCTATTGTCCTATATATATTATATATATTTATGGAACCTTCATATTATGAAAATTTATAGCCGAAATATTTTTAGGTATAATTTATATTATAATAATAACAATTTGTGTCGTTGATTCGGATGAAGGCTAATCCGTTCGGTTAAATTGAATAAAATTAAGAGAAATATAAAAATCAAAATTAAATAAATTGCTGATTTTTAAATAAAATTTAAGCTAAGCGGACACCGGCCCAAATGCACTACAATGCCCATAAGAAAGAAAATTGCATATTTTCTGATTTATTCGGGGAAACATTCTGACGGTCAAGTTGAACTAAAATTATTTATTAAAATTTTTTTCAAGCTTAGTTTACCGAGACTAAACAGTATATTATGCAGAAATAAATTTAATTAATTAAAATTTAAATACATATTAAAATTATGGCAAATTTAAATATTAAATGCATAATATTGTTACATGAATAAATATTGAATCACTTTTTTGAAGTTTTACAAAATATGCTTTTAAGTAATAACTATCTGGCACAAGCTGCATCCGGTCCACTAAACGAACAAACTGATAAATTAATAAATATAACTTACAGTAATTTTCAAAAGTACAAATGAAATTAAAATCATTGTACAGGATACCTATTGTTGGTTATTATTAATTAATATTCTTACTTTATATGAACATAACTGATGGCGTACGATCTTCTTACCTTATTACAATAGTGTATTATAGAAGATGATAATAATAAAGCATAGAAATAAACCTGAAAAAGAACTTCAAGTGAGAGAATGGCAAAAATCATTATAGTTACCATTTTTGGGAACAGCACAAAACAGCCGAGTCCACGAATTTTAAATTTTCTAACATAAAATTTGAAGGATCGTTGAAAAATTGAGGAAAAAACAAAATGCAATTATTCGATTGGCTGTTTCTATAAGTTTAGCCCCGCCCATGGTGTGATATTGATTGTTATCTTGTCAATTAAAAAAAGCGCAATTCGTAAATTGGATCTTAGTTTAGCATTAAATCCGGTGTCCGCCTCGCTTTATATTTAGAAAATTAGTCAAGACATGTAAATTTGCGTTATTACTTATTTTTCTTTTGTATCGTAATATGTATCAACTCAAAAAGTGGGCAGCGTGTGTTTCCTATCATTAAAAAATTATTGGTGTTAAAATTGTCAACATTATCTCTGGCCACGGTTCAACATTTAGTTTAAACTAATTTGTTTTTTCTCAAAATCATAAAAAAGGTTGATGTATCAATTTTTAAATTAGCATCGAGATAATGTATTCACGAGAACAGTTACATCTCATAATTTATTCAGTTGGAGTAATTAATTTTCACACCTCCTAATCAATTTTAACAATTTAGTTAAGCAACATTATGTTAACGACGACATTTTTCTTGTTTTAACTCGATTTAAAAATTTTCACACTATTGCATTTTACGAGAATAGTAATTTCGAAACATTGGCATTTCCGTAATATTTTGGCAATTATTCTGGTTTTTGACAATTGAAATATGGGTTATTATTTTCAGAAGTAGTTACAGGTTTGTTTTATCTTCTAGTTGATAGGTTTAATATGTCAATATTACGCCAAAAAATGGCGACACATATTTTCTAATTAGCAATTATTATTTGAGTTTTTGTCCAAAAAATCCCACAATCCTTTAGAATAACAATATAATCGTCAATATGACAAATAAATCGCAATAACTGCATATTTCGTTTTGGGATTCCCCTACTCATAATTTTTTACGAATCCTAAAATGCATTTTTTACGAAACGCACGAATAGTAATTTTCCAATTTTCAAGTTTCTTAACCCTTTCCTCGCCAAATTACCGTTAATGACTTTCCTTCCAAAAATAAACTAGATGACTTATTTTTGGGCGTAAGTGTTTCGATCAACATCCACCTTTATTTTGACTAATTGGGCATTAGTTTTGGCTCAGTTTAATTATTTATTTTTGGAATATCGTAGCCATTCCATTTGATAAATATTTTTTCTTGTAGTCGATACAAACAATACAAAGTAAGATGACATAAAGTAAATAACCTTATAATTAGTTATTGTGTTCATTATCGCGGAATATCCACCATGAAAAGTAATCAAGTATAACCACGACCAATACGCTAATAGTTTTATGGTTTATCTTAAATAAAATTGGTCAAGATTCATTTTTTAAATTTTTATTACTCACGTGTTTGAAATATAATTATTTCATTACCTACCTGTTTATATGCTTTGTTGTTTTGATACAAAGCAATGAAAATATTTTTGGTGGAATTCTAATCACGACGACGCTGGCAAATTTAATGAAACTGTTTCGAACGAAGAAGAAGCTTGACGCTTAATTGCGTCAACTGCTAAGCCTGCTAGCCCGGTTTGATCCCTGGCGGAGTAAGAAATTTTGACCGTTTTCCCTCGGAAGGCTATGGCAAACCACCGAGGTACTTTGCTAAGAAAGCCGCTTCTCAATCATTGAGAAAGTTGATCACGATTCCTCAGCCATGAGGATGCGACTAGAGAGAAAGAGTTTCGAACGATTGCGCACGCGAATCAAGAAATTTAATAAAGGCTGTGATGAAAATACCCGAAACAGTTCTTCCCTCATTCCATTCAAACTCTGGAATAAATTATCTCACCAATTAAAACACTGATTTAAAACATTTCATTCGGAAAGGCTTGCAACTATTGGTGCAACTGAAATTGTTCTACAAGAAGTTAAATACTTTTCAATGTTATAAGTAGATTTCTCGTTAATCCAATCACGGACGAAAAATCTTATTACCAATTTTTTTAACCACATAAAGAATTTTACATTTTTTTTAAATGTCAATAAACTGCCTACAATATGAACTATACATAAAACAATAAAACAATCAATAAACCAGAAAGTTTTTGTGTGTGTGCTGTAAATCCGTATGATAATATAATTTTATCAGCAACATTAGAAGTTGTAAAATGCAGTATTATTAGTTTTTCAAATAAAGTAAATTTTACTTTTCTGTGATTTCAATTTTGGCACCGTAGATCTAAGAAATGCCTGTACAAAAGATTATTAAATTTCAAATGAAAGCATTAGGTATTTGAATAATTTATTGGAACACTTGAAGTAATATCATTGGCGTAGGTCAACTACAATACAGTGGTTTGGAATTTTGGAAGAATTTAAAAATATTTATCACCATTTATATATTTTGGAAATTGCATCAAAAACTTCCTTTCTTTAAGAAAACGGTGTTGATCTTCTAGTACTAGTAGAAGAAAAAGAAAAGATTCGTTAATGGACCATAGCCTGATTATAGATACATAATTGTTGTAAATGTTTTGAGGTATACCCGATTAGTTGTTGAAATTTTTATATTTGGCTGAAAAAACGCATGTAAAGAAAACACACAGGTCAGGAAATGACCAAAACACGATTTGATTCGATGTATGATTGATTTGCTGATAGCTATGGCAAGAAGTATTAAAATATTTTGCTTAAAAAGAGAGATCTGAGGGATTTACCCTACCAAAATTTTATTCTCAAAAATCTCTTTGGAGTAATCTCGAAACTGTCGGTAGTACGGTAAAACATTGCGGTCCACGTGGTTGCTAAACCATCTGCATGTTGTTGCTGAGAGTGCTGCTTCTGTTACTCATTAGAAATTTATTGTGTGAGGATGGGGGATCAATTACTGCAGCAGGATAGTGGAGATTAAGCAGCAATATAGGAAACAGTTAGTGGTAATATCGCAAAGTGTTTAATGCAAAAGTACGCAAAAGATGAATTAAAAGCAAATGACCATTCTTCGTTTCATTTCAATCGTTTTTATGAAACATGCACGGAAGATGAGAACCTATTACTTTTATTACCTTCGTTATAAAGTGCCAAGAATCCTTTGAATTATTTTGATAATTATATTATTTATGATTACGGAAACTGTAAAAATTTAAATAATACGGTTCACATTGGCATTCCTTATAGCGTTTTGAGAAGATAATTTCATTTCGAGAATTCAGCTCATATAAATAATTTTTTACCTTATCTTAGAATAACTCATTGTTAAATAAAAATATTGCTCTCTCTATGTACGATGCACTGAAGGAGCCGATATCTACTCTCATTGCGCATTACGTGTCCCAGGTATTGCAATTTTTTGGTTTTGACTGTATCCACCACCTCCGGTTCCTTGTTCATTCTTCTGAGTATCTCGTTATCAATCACATGCTCCATCCACAAAACTCTCAGAACTCTTCGGTAAATTCACATCTGAAAAGCCCCAAAGCCTCTTCATCGTCGATTTTGTCAGCGTCCAGGATTCCACCCTATATAGAATAGCACCGGAAAAAAGTAGCAACGCAACATTCTGATCTTTGTTTGAGCAGTCAGATTGTGGTTTTCATATTCTAATCCTTAACGTCCAGAGTCCAGGCTGCATTTTATACTTCAGTGAATTTTAAATATCGGAACAGCTTAATTTGCTACTTCAAGACACACTGCTCATATTTACATTTATTTTATTGCAGCTACCCGACTAGTAGTATTTATGCAAAGTGAAAACGGAATCAGGTTTAGAATATGAAAAGCTCATATTTTATGCTTTATATTTTGAGAGCTTCGAATTTACATCGCGCGTCGTTTTTTTTTTTATTTCCAATTTAGTTTATTTTATGAATTTTTAAATGAACGAATAAATTTTGACTGATGGCCAGTATTAGCAGTATACCCCTGAAGAAGACTGAGTGATAAAGTGCAGTTTACGTTATATGATTTATCATAGGAGAAACCATAAAACACAGTATACACTGCATTTTTTGTAAACCATCTTTTATGCTTTCTCCTATGATAAATCATATGATGTAAACTGCACAACTGCAGTTACAACTGGTTACCTACCAGCAGGAATTTTGAAAAATTGCTCGCGCTATTCCAAGGTTTCATGATTTCGAATATCTTGCTGCTGACAATAGCATTTATTCTAATGCGTATCGAGAACTTACAACTGTTTTCTTATAAACTAAAAATGTGAAAATACATTGTAATTTCATTGTACGTGTAACAATTAATCTTCTAATTGTGATGTTGTAGACCTCCCAGGTTGTATCAAATTGTTCGATCCTACCCAATAGGTTTAAATTTCTGTGACAATATTTAATTACCTCTCCATGCAGAAATAAGTAATGACGGCTTTGGTTAAACAATTTTTTATTAAATTTTATTATGATGGAATTTCTTAAGAAGCGTTAAAATTTTTCAAAACTCACTCAGTTTCCCGTGTTCGACGTCTATGGCAACTGATTATTTAGAATCGTTTCATTACCACGTAAATTTAATTATAGAGTTTGGTTTATTTATTTATTTATTATGTTAAAACAAAATAAACCAACACAATAATTCTTGTAGTTCATTATAATGGAAAATACGAACATAAAACGGAATGTTGATCATTTGCATTTGAATTCTTTCACGCGAGAATTAATTGTTATACAGCATGTTTGGGAATTAACCGTGAACGCCAAAATCACAATACAACGCCAATAAAATTTCACGTACCTACCTACCTACCTAGAACAACATTTTTGTTACACGAAAAAAAAATAGGAAAGTGGAACTCGGAAAAATTAGAAAACTGCCACATTTTGTGGGACACCATTAAAGATGTAGTTGATATTGTTAAGCTAATTGCCATTTGAAATGTGAAAAATATTTTACATATGTTGTCTAAAATACGTTTAGTTTTTATTTTTAGATTTTGCTAATAAATCGCGGAAGGCACAAAAACTTTTAATGGTGTCTAAAAATAACACTTGGTGATTTTTGTTTAGAACTCTCTGATGAATGTTTAACTCAAGCGAAATTATTTCGGCTGTCAAGTTCATTATATAATTTTTCATTCTCTACTCGAAAATTTCAAAATCAAAATTATTCAATTAAGAGTTCTTCCTTATCTTTAAGTAAATACGTAAGATGCAAACACTTGAAATCCATGTTATATTTCAATTCGTTTTAAACACTCGAGATATATGTTCATTAAGTTCAATGGCTTAGCCAATTTTTTTAGTCTTCTACTGTGTGTGTTCCATTTTACTGGTACAATTTTCTTCCATTCAATAATAATGTTGAGATAGTTTCCTCTGGCTATCCCATATCAGCAGAAGTATTTACTCCAGAGGTAAATGATTGGAAACAATTTTTAAATAGAGTCCTGAGAAATAGAGATCTGAGTTCTGACGTGTGATCCCTTTAATTTGATCAATGAAAATCATTCGATAGCAGCTCCAAGGACCACTATTAGGAGAAAGGCCGGAAAGGCCTTTGAGAAATTCATAGTAAAAGGTTGTACCCGGATAATCCTTGAGTATCTTCTCGTTGAAGGAATGATCTTTTCCTGAGATAAATAATCAGAAAGGTCGAATAGAACAATGTAGGAAAATTTTGATGCGTCTCTCCAACCGGGCATCTAAATCACTGCATATAAATCTTACAAGAAAAAGTCACCTGAGGCTAATTCAAAGACTTGAATCTATAATTCAAATTAAGCTCATCAAAATTGTAACCGTAGATACTGATAAATTAATATTAGTTATTAGTTAATTGAGGATTCGGTCATTGTAATCCGACCGTATTCCATGACTGCTAGTGCTACTCTGGCGACGAAGGTTATCTATGTCGAAAGGATTTGTCTGTTTAAAATAGATTGTAATGACCGAATCCTCGATCAACTAATAACTGATATTAATTTATCAGTAAGGTCATAATTATTAATTTGAATTATAAATAAATTCAAGTTTAACAATGTCTTGTTCCAGTTTTGGATCTGTTTCCTGGTATATATTTCAAAATAGTCACATTGTTGAGTACAACTCATGTATTATTATCAATTATGGCGTGTACAACCAGCCCTTCCAAACACCAAAACAATAAAATGGGCTGTATCGCGGGAGGGAACATCCTTATTATTCATCACTCAACGGATTCGTAATTTTAATTTATTCTTTCAAAAATAACAAAAATAATTTTCACAGACGTCTATTGTTATGCAAATCATGTCATTTATATTCTATTACATTTTACTTACCATAAACCGAACCCCTCTAAATTTTTGGTAAGCAAGCTTTCTTCGTTAAGAAAGCTGTTATTAGCTGTTTTAATATCTTAATAATATACATAACAGAAGCTAATGACATCTGCGTGGCTTAATCCTATATCTAAAGACTAATAAAAGTTATACTTAATGTTATTCAAGCATAAATTGAGATTTTTATGGTATTTTATCTCGAAGTGCTGCAGGAAGCTTTTCCATCAAATTTGGGAAGATTCGGATGGGCGCAAGTGCTCTATAACGGAACGCTAACTTCAAGGATTTCTGAATGTCGATTAAACATTAATTAACACTTTCACTTCCTCGAGTTAGTCTTCTTTGAAGTCGAACGAAGAGAAAAGCAGCGATAAGTCTAAACTTACACAGGCTTTTGAAGTAGTATCCATTCAAAATAACGAGCTTGAGATATTCCAACCAGTTATGCAGTCAAATACTGCGGTATTATAACATCTTCCAGTTTCTGGTTGAAAAAACTTGAATCTTTTTGTGACTTTCAATCCGAGTTAATAAAAACCATCAAACATGCAATACTAGCTCGTTTGATAGTTGTAAGGATCTACTTTATTAATCGTCTTTTTAGAGATACTTAATGAGAAAACGCTAATGATTATTTTCATGTTGATGCGATTTTAGATTAATTTGGTCTGCAAGAAAACAAAATAATACACATTACAACATTTTAGTGCTATTAATAAAATGGTATAGGTACACGTTTAACGGTTTTCTTTTATAGACCAATTACAGCCGAACGTTCCTAACGTCTTAATGGAGTTTACATTACTTATAATATAATAATCGTTTAACTTTGCGTTTTAAAATTAAAAATTTTACTCTAAGGTCGTCTAATTGGTTATTTCGTGAATATCCTAATTATGATATCACCTTTAATATCGGTCGCCATTAGGTAGCTTAATCATTGGAAAATTGGGTGTGCTATGAATATAAAAAAATAAATTCTTCCAGTGCTGTATATTTCTTTCATCGCTTACCTACTTTAGTAAGCTAAATTCTGATGTGACCACAATAAATTGTTTGTATAACTAACTGGTGGTGACATTGAAGATCTGGCACGAGAAAACCATTGTCGAGTTATTTATATTGCAATTTTTTTATGGACGGTATTTATTAATTTTGGCATTGTTTTCCTGGCTATTCTATTATCTAATTATTGTTAGCAATTTATTATATTTTATTTATAAATTTGACGATTGTTTTGTTCTTGCAGATAAGATGGGCCACACCTGATGAGTGGAGGAGGTGGCGGCGGCGGTGGAGTGGGTAGTGCGGCACTGCGAGCTGCAGCAAGTTCCGGAGATACTGCAGCCTGTGCAAGATTATTGGGTTCGGCAAGATCTGTTCGTTTTTCCAGAGATGAATTGGGCCGATCAGCTTTACATCTGGCAGCAAGTGCAGGTCATGCCCCTGTTGTTCGGCTGCTCCTCAGTGTCGCCGCCCCTCGGGAAGTAGATAGTCCCGATAGTGCTGGATGTACAGCGCTTCAGAGATCCGCCGCCGATGGCCATGAAGAAGTAGTAAGATTACTTTTAGCCCGAGGTGCAGACGTCGATCACCAAGACAGTATTCACGGAAATTGCGCACTTCACGAAGCCTCGTGGAAAGGTTACAGCCGCACAGTATCCCTCTTAGCTACTGCAGGAGCAAATCTCACCCGAATTAACGCAGGAGGTTTCACTGCACTCCATCTATCCTGCCAAAACGGCCACAATCAATCTTGCCGCGAACTTCTATTAGCGGGTTGCAACCCGGACCTCCAAAACAATTACGGCGATACGGCCTTGCACACCTCGGCAAGGTACGGCCACGCTGGTGTAACTAGAATATTGATATCTGCAAAATGTCGAGTTTCTGAACATAACAAGAATGGCGATACCGCTCTTCACATTGCAGCTGCTATGGGCAGGAGAAAACTAACCAGAATTTTATTGGAGGCAGGATGCAATAAAATTGTTCGCAACAAACAAAACGAGACCGCTCGAGACATAGCCTTACGAAAAGATCTTAACGAAATTTTGAACATTTTGGACGATTCCGCACCCAAAAAAGAAAAGAAAGCAAAGGTGAAAAAGCATTCAAAGGGAAAAGTGAGATTTGACGGAAAACTACCATCAGGTAAACAATCAAATTTCTTAGTGTTAATATCAATATTACACATTTTTAATATATATTTAGGTAAACCTGAATCTCCAACAAAGTCAAAAAATTTGTCGCCCTATGGATGCCATTACTATCCCGACCCGGAAGCCTTCCCATCGCCACGTTTAGAGACGCTTCCAAACGAACCTCTGCAAAGAGGAGAGCAGTATTATTTAGATTTAGCAGGAAAAATTTGCAAGGGACCCGTGGGTGTAGGTTACACTTGTTATTGCGCACCACTATTTAGACATCTCGAAGCTCGTTTAGAAAAAGACAAGAAAGAGTTACAAAAAGCGCAAATTAAACTTGGTCAAAAGGTGGCTGGTTTAGAACAAAAACTCAATCGTGGAGTTCATGGTCGAAGATCTGAACGCATCAATACCATTAAGGAAAATCCACATCCTATGTTGCCGCGTTCTAGAAGTCTCGAAATGTTGGATAAAATAAATGAGAATCCCTTACAAGCTACAAGGTAAACCGATGATTTTTGATTGAACCAGATTTTTATATATTTTGTTTTAGAAGTATGGACGAATTGGACAATGCAGATGAAGATAGCGCAGCTAGGCCGAGCGTCAAAGAACTGGTAGCTAGGATACAGCACCAACAAGCTCCTTGCAGTGCCAATAACGGTGATAGCGAAAGCAGTGACGATGAAGATAGTCCCATGAGGATGGTTCAACATAGTGGAATGATGGGGAACTCCAACTTGTATATTCCGCCCGATCCAAATCCTAATTACGAAAATGTTCCCAATGATGCCCCGAGAAGTAGGACGGGGCTGTACAATCCCACTGCCGCTTCATTAGTGGATTCCAAAGCTAGTTATGTTGAACCAAATGTGCGAATATTAGAATCCACTGTACGATCGACTCCGAATCAAAGACTTTATACCTCTAGTGCTCAAATACCCATTCATTATAATCATCAAAATGTGACGTTAAGTGAATCCCAAGTGCAAAACCCCAAGTATTATGAACAAAATGTTAATATGCAATTTGCCAAATTACGACTATTAGATAATTCCAAAGTGTTTAACGAAGTTGAAGGAACTTCCAGGGCATTTAATCCTAATAAAATGTTCGAAAATACTTCTAGAATGTTAGAAAACCCGCACGACGCAATTGATAGAGACACAAATAATGATTCTGGTTATTCGACGAAAGTGTATGGGAGTTCAAAAGGAAATTCGCCGTGTTTGTCGGGACAAACTGATGATTGTGTGGGTGCTTCTAGCTTGGTTTAAATTTAAAACCATGCTAGTGGATTGTTAAGACAGTAATGTTGTTAGATTGTTAAAAAAACTGTAAATTTTCTACCATGTTAGCATAATGATGTACATATTATTAAATATGGCTGGTTAAAAAATTATATTTTGATACTAAAATATTTTTGAAAGTAGCAAAAATGAGCGTTACACGCCAGTCAGTGCCTTAATAAAATATTGAGAATTTATGCAGTGGCAGATCACGGATAGTATTTTTTAAGTTTAATAAAACTACCTGATGTAATTTTTAAGAAATCTAATTATAATAGAGATAATAAATAATTGTTAAATTTTTGAATTTGTACATTTGGCTTTTTTATTAAATTTTTAATATATTTTAAAAGAGAAACTTAAATTTAAAAAAATAATTTTAAAATAAAAGATGTTATACAAACTGTAAATTTAAAATTTAGAAAAATATATTTTATTTTCAAATTTGGTGCATTTTTATTTTAATTATGCAAAAGTGACTGACAATGTAAAGTTCGCAGGGTATCATTTCATTTATGGTTTTCCTTTATGCATCTTTCTGAGATGCTGACTAGTTGTCCTACATTCTTGATTCCGTCAGCGCTTTTTCTTAGTTTCCATGATATTTTCTCTATAGTTGAAGACCCTTTCCACTGCCATAAGATCGGCAGTTGGCAATTGGAATAAGTTACGCATTTCTTATTTTTTCAACTGCATTTGTTCCTGGGCAAGAAAAAATGTACCGACAATCTGCTTTATTCAGATTGTTAACCCTGATATTGGTTGCCTTTCCATCTTTGCCATTATACTTTGCTTATATATTCAATATAGTCCATACCAAGGGCGTACTGGCCATAAAGCTCACATTTTGGGACAATATTTATATATTAAATAGAACAAAATAAACCAGCAATATAAAAGTTGCTCAAAGGGCAAAAATCGTAGTCAGTCCGTACTCCAACATCTGCAGTTTCAATCTGCTAACTGATGATGTCGTCGTCTAAGTTATGCAAAAAATGAAAAACTAAGTAATAAAACTCGGATTAAAGCTCAACTACTTGACAGGTTTCGCCTGTACCACAGTCTTCCACAAAATCTGCTTCGAGCTTAAAAACGCTTTGACGGAAAATATTTTTATTGTTAATTTTATAATAACTTAACTTAAAGTTAACATAACTTTAAAAATATTTGTTTTAATAGTTTTAAAGCTGATTTTATTTAACTTATCAGTTATTTTGGTTTTCAACAACTTCAATCAGTTCTTAAGAGTAACAGTCCCTTGGAGAAGACAATTTCTAGTATCATCAATGAATTACAATTTCAGCAAAAATACTCCCCCTTTCAAATTTTAAATCAATGTATACAATTAAAATTGTCCTATTTATCATTTTCCACTACGGTGGTACCGGGTTAGAGATGTGTGATACAATGGAACTCCTTTCAATACTTGCGAATTTGCATCATATATTTTTATAGCTAAATAATCGCCAGGTTTAATTTCTTTGTGGTTGAAACCATCCTCATCGCAAATTGAACAGGCAGGAAAAATTACTTTCAGATTTCCATCAGTACGTCCTTGTAAATTTAAATTCGATCGTTTACTACTACCTTCCACCAAAACAAGATGCGTTTGGCTAATTTCGGCTTTATTATTTTCTTCGGCTAATTCGCGATACAAGTTTGCCATTCTTTCTAACCTTTTATGCTTCACCTGAAGTGGAACATCGTCTTTAAACCGGCGATGAGCAGTGGTTTTTTCTCTCATGCTATACATGAATAAATAAGCCATGTTGTATCTAAAATTGTACAGATAAAAGTTAAAAATAGGCTTCAGGTAAATTAATAACAACTAACCGAACTTTTTCTATTAGTGTTATTGTGTCTTCAAACTCTTCCTCGGTTTCACCACAAAAACCACATATAAAATCGGAACTCAAAGCAACAGAGGGTATGAAAGTTTTTGCACGATTAATTAACTCTAGGTAAGCTTCTCTCGTATAACCTCTACGCATTCTTTCTAAAACGTTGGAGTTTCCTGATTGGGCAGGCATGTGTAAATTTTTACAAATGTTTGGTTTCAAATTAATTAGCTACAAAAAATAGTTTACATCTATTTTAGTTTTATTACGAAAAATTGGAGTGTTTGAAAAATTATTGAATTTAATATTTGAATTAAAACTAAAACAAGGAAAGTTTAAGATTAAGCCAGGGTATAAAAAAAATTTAAAAGCTTACTTGTAAGACTTCATCTGGAAAGTCTTTAGGATGTGGTGAAGTGAATCGAATTCTCATTTCAGGATCAACTTCAGCAGCTTTCTCTAAGAGATCTGCAAATCGCAAACCACCAACTTTATTTTTGTAAACAGTTTTAAAACCTTTGGCTAAATTTGTTGAACTAGGTGTCATGTAATATTTACTGCCATCTGAAACGTCACGATAGCTGTTTACGTTTTGTCCTAAAAGAGTAACTTCCTTGACACCCTGTTCTGAAAGGTGACGAATTTCGTCTAAAATTGAATTTACTGGTCTCGATCTTTCACGCCCTCTCGTAAACGGTACTATACAATAAGTGCACATGTTATCACATCCTCTCATTATTGATCTACAAAAATTGTACAACAGTTAATAGTTATAATTAATAATATATAATAAACTTACACAAAGGCCGAAACTGAGTTCTCATTTAACCGTACAGGCATAACGTCGGCATAAGTTTCATCAAAAGACAGCAAAACGTTAATTGCAGTTTCGTTTTCATTAGCCAGGGATAGCAATCGAGGCAAATCTTTATAACTGTCAGGTCCAGCCACAATATCTACACTTTTATCTATTTCTAATACTTTCTGCTTCAATCGTTCAGCCATACAACCTAAAAGTCCAACTTTCATGGGCGCAAAACCTCCAACAACTCTCTTTTTCTCTCGAATTCCTTTTAAATAATTTAAACGATTCCATATTTTTTGTTCAGCACCTTCTCGAATCGCACAAGTAATCAATAAAACAATATCAGCTTCGTTGAGATCGTCAGTTTTAAGATAGTTATTCCTCTTCAAAATGCTCCATATAATTTCAGTATCGTTAACGTTCATTTGGCAACCGTAAACCTCAAACAATACCTTTCTACGTTGACCATATTCTTCGACGTCTTTAAGATACGGAACCACGTCGGTATCTTCAATTGTCCCAGCGCCAGCGCTTGAATGTGTTAAAAAGTCTTTGAGGTTTGGTCCAACTTTTAACGATTTCTTTCGCGTGGTGTCAGGTTTATACATTTCCACGGAACTTTTTGCAACACTCTCGGAAGCATATCTTATATTTTGTAATTTGCTGATTTGTTTTAAATTATTTCGAAAACAAATACGAGATAAACAGTACATTTTTTACACCGTGAAAGTTTGAGGTTATGCGATCAGAAACTTCACAAGTCTACTACTTGCTTCTGCAAGAACGTTAACAAAATACAAGTTTAGTGGTTTAAGCATGATCGACTATCAAAATCAAGCAAATTTTTTGTCCAGTATAATTTCTTTAAAAATTATAATCATCCTGTATATCTGATTGTTTTTATATTTTAGCACCACATCAATAAAAAATTATTTGATAGTTGTCATTTAAAATGTCAATTATAATTTCATAAGTGAAAATACTTCCAAAAGTAAATTAAAACTGGAATAATGTCTAGCAAAGATTCAAAAGAGTACAAAAGCAATAAATCTGGTAATGATTAAAAATTTAAAAGCTTTTATTTTTAAATTATAGTTTACATAACCTGCTTCACGCACCTACTATTTTATTAAGCGTCCGTTCTATTTATTAAAATCTTTAAATTTGTCAGTGTTTATTAGGGTCAGATTATGGAAAAAATCGAGACAGATCGAGATCACGCTCGCCAAGACGATCAGATCAGCGAAGTGATGGAGCCAATTCTGTAGCCAAAAACCGTATCAAGAATATGAGTATACAGATGAAACTGGCTGCTCAAAAACCTAGTGGTAGTGTAAAACCAAAGATGTCGGTCGCTTCTGTATTTAATCAGGATAGCGATGATGAACCCGAAGAAATGCCTCCCGAAGCAAGGATGCGAATGAGGAATATTGGCAGGTATATTTTTGTTAAATTAATCGATGATGAGTATCTTCATTTGTTTGCGATTTTAGAGATACACCAACATCTTCAGGACCAAATTCGTTTGGTAAAACGAAACATGGATTTTCAGATGCCAAAAAACTTTTTGAAAAAAATTTAAAAGAAGCTATGGACAGCGCATTAGCTGATGATTAGTTAATTATAGTTAGCGTTTTGTGAAATAATTATTTAATTGTGATGGTCGAAATGTACTATAATGTAGGTTGTAGTGGACATTTCAACAAGTTTATGATACACCAATCTATGTTATGGTCGGATTTACCGTTGATACACCTTTTGTCACAAATTTGTTAAGAAATTTATTTATGATAAGCCTAGAATGTTTTAAAATTTTATTTAGAGGACGTACTAATTATAAGTATAAATATATAAATTGTTCAATTGCATTCATTCAATTGCTTTTATTTATTATTTGCCATGGACTATGTCACCGAAGAGGCTAGTAGACTGTAAAAAATGTGGTCGAGGATCACAAAATAAAACGCCAGAAAACTATTGAAATTTATATATTAAGTATTATTTATTTTCTTACAGGTTGAGCGGGCCTGTTATCTCGTCCAGGGAAGTTACGTTGTGGAGGAGTACGTACTCTTCTCTCTTTCTTGCTCCTGTTACGTACAACTTTACTGTGGATAGCACACGAAACACAATAATGCAACTTTGCATATAATTTGGGCAAGACGTACTCTGTATAAACGTTTAAGTTAGTACTAACATATAAGTTGATACAAAGAACTTACGAGTGTAAACTGAAGCCTCGGTAATGTCTCGAACGGCTGCAGCTTCTACAATGTTGCGAATGACGAATTTTTTAATTGCTTTATCCTTGGGCACACACCGGGCACAATTAGTACAACGAACTGCTCTAACATGACCACGTCCGTGCTTTGCACGACCCCCATTGCGCCTCTTACAAGTCTGCGAAAAATAATGAGGTTATGTTTCATATTCAATTTACAGGGAATTTTTTGAGTTAAAGCAAAAATTTCATGATAGAGCTTAGGGTATATCACTTATTTAAAATTGTACCTACCATTTTATAATTAAATAATTATCAATCAGCGAAAAACACAAGTAAACTTTTCGATGAATTAAATTTTATAGAATAAATAGGGGGAGCAAAATTTTTGGTGCTTTTATTTTTAAAAACATAAAATCAAACGGCGCCTTATTTAAATTAAGGACTCAAAATTTTTAGAATGTAGCATGTACTAAAATATTCAAAAAAGGTTCCATTTTACTAGTTCAGTAAATTTTTGCGAGCCATAGGTAATATAATATCACCCTCGCTTAATTAAATTTTTATAATATTTTAAACTAAAACCATGTTAAATAAACGCTTAAGTATTTTTAAAATTGTATTATAAATAAATTAAATTTTACAAGCCACCTTCTAGAATAACTACAGTAACTTGGCGTTAAGGGAAGGTTCGGTTTTTTGAGTTCGAAAATTTGATAATTTTATATTATTTGGTTTCGCATCTTTGAAATGTCCTAAAAGCTACGTTTGCTTATTATTTAACCAATGAGAGTTATAAAAATATTTATTTTCAAATTTATAATAATCAAATTTTTAATTAGTGAAAAAATGTAAGTATCAAAATTAATAATAATTTAGTTGGATGGTTTCACTCATGAGTAAATCTTGAATTGGCGCATTTTAAGCTTCTTGTAGTATAGATAATTAGTTTTTTTTTGTAATTAATAAATTGAAAAACCAAATCTTATTTGTTGGGTAAAAAGCTAGACAATCGTAATGGTTGAATAAAAATCAAACGCTCTAATTCATTAATCGATAAACCAAACCAATATATTTAATAAGTTTTTGTGGTTCTTTAGTGAAAGTAATTTTCTCTATAAATACGAAAAAGATAATCAATAGCTTCAAAACAAATCAAAAGCTTAAGAAGTAACAACATAATTATTTGTGGCTTGGTTCATAATGAAAACTGTAAGTTATTTTTGTCAATCATTTTTTTTCAAACTACATATTTTTCTTTTAGATTTTCTCATATCTTGTTTTATTATGCATTGTTGCGCTAAGCATTGCTTATCCTCATGATATTCCTGACAATATTCAAGGAGAACCATCCAATCGATTGGAGAGGCAAGCAGGTGGTGGACACCATCATGATGCAGTCGATTTTGGAGCTCACACTGGAAACCATGGAGCATTTGGATGGTATGCAGATTTTCCAGTTCATACCGGCCATTAAGAATATTGCAAGGGCCGTCTAGTCAAGTAACATTTTTCAAATTCTAGAAAATAAAGAAGTTTTTTACGGCTTTAAATGAAAGGCTAAAAATGAAGTGCTCAGAACTGTAAAAAACTTCAATTGTTAAGTAGGTACTTATTTTTCTTCTCCTTTCCTTTCTTCTTTGCATGCAATTTTTCGGTTATGGGAGTTCCTAATATTAATTTACTACTATTGATACCAAAGTTTTCTTTCTTTTCTTACCTTTATTTTTCGTTATTTTCTTGTTATTATTTCTTAAATTTTTTTCTTATTCTTTAACTTACCTTACTTGTTCTTTTCTTTTTTCTTGGTTTTGTTTTTTCCTGCTTTTCTGCTATTTGACTTATCTAAACTTTCTATCTTTTTTATGTCTTTTTATTTACTTTTTCTTTACTTTTATAAGTTTTTGTATCTTTACTTGCTGTTATTGTTAAAAAAAATTGTTCTAAATAAAATGCTGTTACATATAAGATAGTGTATTTTTTTATTTATTTGCATACATCCCTGTATATATTTCAAGATGCTTAAATTAAACATAAATATGAACAATTTTTACATTTACATGTAAGTACCTATTTTTAGGTTTTATTAATTAATAATTCTCTATAATTATACAACTTGGTCGCGAATCATTTTTAAAACGATTCTAATACTTTTGGGTAATTATTTATTATTTTTAACAATTTAATAATCTACAAATTTAGTACAATAATAATATAATAACTAACATTAATAAAAACATAAAAATATTTAAAAGTAAAATAAATTGTTAAGGTAGAGCCGCACTAAATTTATTTTTTGTCTACCGTTGCGCAATTCTGTGCTTGTCATCATGCCGAATTATTAATTTATTGAAGATATCTCAGTGATTTTAGGCAAGTACTAACAATCGATATAGGTGTTTATAGATTTTATATATTTTCATAAAATTGGAATATTACATTCGGAAGTAATCATTGAGATTTAATTATTTTTTTTATTTTCTACTTACGCTAATATAAAAATATAACTCGTCTAAAATAAATTTCGGCATATTTTAACGTTCAATAAATATTTTAACTTACATTGTAGAGAATATAAAATTTTTTATAAACGAGCAAGTATCTTCGCGGGTAAAACAGACGAGACAAACATAGTAATTTTTACTCCTAGGAGAGACCAATATTTGAAGTTGAGTTTACAAGCTATATCTCTTCTTTGTTTACTCATGATATTGGACTTTTTTTTGGAAAGCATATTTATTTTCTGGTTTGAGACTTACAGTAACTATTCATAATTTATATTCTCTTCAACATATTATGCAGGCGTATAAGTCTACCAGAAACTCCGATTAAATTTTTTCTAAGTAAATAGATCTTTTTTTTGGGCTTGATTACATCATTTGAATACATTTTTTTCAGTTTCAGTGCAATCTACTACATCGATTTTAGTGATAGATTAAGATAATTTTGATGACTATTTAAGATCTCTTCGAGGATACCTTAAAAACCACTATTATGGTAAACGGCGGTAAATTTTGAAAATTTAGAAAAATCCATTTGGAAAATCAAAATAACTTTTCTAACTATGGAGACATCCTGTACGCTATAGCTTATTCTTTATTATGTTATTTTGAACCGTCAAAAGCAATGTTTCTTTTCACAATGGTTTATATGCTGATGTAAATGCTCAAAAATCGCAATTTTGAAAAAAATTGGTAAATTTCACATTTGAACGATTGCGACGTCATCGATTGCAATAATAGATCATAGCCATAATTTATCGATTACCCTCTCTTGTTATGACACCACCATAAGTGGTTGTAAATTTACCCTAAAGCCTAAAATTCTAAAACAGCTCGAGTAATATTTTTCTATGCTCTACTACTGCAGCAAATAGATTTCTGAGATTAGAAATTGATTTTTAACTAATTTAGGCTTCTCATCAAGAAATCTGCCGCTACACTGGCTGATGGCGTTTTTGCTATGAGAAATCTTTCCAGAAACTCACTTGGGTTTGACCAAACCTATCCCAAGTCTGTTTTTATATTTTATTTATTATTAACACCGATGATGTCACAAGTCGTTCAGATCTAAGATGGCTGATAAAATGTAAAGATTTCGTCACAAATGTCTTGGTTAATCCTTTCCAAATATAACTAATTAAAAAAAATCAATTATATTTGCTATAGAAATTCCGTAACGTCCGTCGAGACTACCGAAATTGACGGCCGACGGCCGTCATTATTTTTAAAATAAAACAACTTGGCAATAAATGTTGATATTTTTCGAGATCTTAAATAAAATAAACGTATATTTTTTCAAAATAGGATCAAATTTGCTAATTTCTCTCATCCTAACAAGAATCAAAATTTTTATTTTTTATTATTATTATTATCCAAATAATTTATTTAGCTTGTCCCAATTTTTTCATTCGATGTTTAAAATTTAATATTGTTGTGATTTCCAATCTAACCTGGATCCCGGACTAACCTAGGTTAGGCTGAACCTGACCTAGGCTGAACCTGGCCTAGGCTGAACCTAACCTAGGTTGGGCTAAACCTGACCTAAGCTGAACCTAATCTAGGTCAGGATCAGCCTAACCTTTTAATTGTCAATTTATTATTATGACTGAATTGACTGGATTAACGAGATTCTTATAATTAAACTTTTAACAATGGAAAGCGTTAGAAAAAATGGATTTAACTTCTGGTTTAATAGAAAATAGTTTTTTTTGTTTTTACTATTTTATTTTTGTTGCATTTTTAACTCTTTGACCCCTTTGCTGCCCTTTGCGTGATATTATGTTCTTTTTAAGTTTTAAATTTTTTATTTTTATATTGGTGAGAGAAAAGAGCAGATGAATTTGATATCCTATCCTGTTTGTGTAAAATATTGAACATTAAACTAAACTAAAACATATATAATAAATATATCATATTATAGCGTACCATAAATTACGAATATAGGCAATATATTATAGTAAATAGTAAAAATGAAATTAGGAAACATAATAAGTACTACGAAAATATAACTATTTGTGTGTGTTTAGGTAAATTTGTAATCATTAGTTACCTTCAGTTTCTTCATTTTAAAGACAATTCAATATTATGACCAATAAAATGTATATAATTAAGTATAAAAATTCTTAGCGTAAGCGGCTACCGAGTATTATTAAAAAAATGCAAATATGTGTTGTTGCTTAGCAATGCACGATAACTTTACTGTGAGCGCTCGAAGCCGGACATTTTCCGCTGTGAGGGACAAAATATAATATTATGTATGTGCTGTCATAAGCTACATTAATGGAGAGTTAGAATTTATTTCGGTAGCCGCTTACGCTATTATATGCTTAACAAACTAAGAATGATATGAATCATTTGCATTCCATTTGTTAGTTGCTTAATAAACACATAGTATAAAAAATATAAAAAAACACATATTTAAAAATGCAATTCCAAAGGCCAAGTAATTAAAGTGCGAGTATGACGAGAGTCAATAAAGTTTTCAAACGTAGAAAATCGATTTAAAGCTTATTTATAAAAATATACCTTAACACCCTGTACATGAGTATTATTGAACTTATTAATCAGTCATTTAAATTTAATAAATGCACGACATGTATCATAAGAAAACTCCCTTTTTTTAGTTTTAAAAAATATATTTATTAAGCCTCAATAAAAATGTTCACGAAAATTTAATGGACGATTTAAAAATGGGCTAATATTTTTATCTAATATAATTTATCAGTTATTGCGTATGCCCTTTTGGCATTTTCTTTTAGAAATTTTATTAATTCTTATAAGTTTACCTATGATACATTAAACAATAATTTTTTAATGTTTAATAAGTCTTGGCAGAATATTTTACTAATTTTAAATTATTAAAATAGAAAAAGACGTCCCTTTATTTTTCCAAAAAGCTTAATCATGATGCATACCTACCATGCGATTATAAAAATATTTTACATGGTTTTCAATACCGAAAAAAATATAATTAATTCTTAAGCCGCTAACCCACTTTTGAATGCCGCCGACGAAGTTGAAAACTTTTTTCGTGTGTTCCAATTTTGATATATCTTTTATTTTTTGTAGTGCGCATTTCCCTGGAATAAAGCGTCCGTTTCATTCGCCCATGGATCCATTACGTCACGCATACGTCACAGAGTTAATCAATTTTTCATACCGGGGAATGGGCTTAGTTTACGATTCTTCCAAAAAAATAATTTTCCAACTACTACCTTTCAAAGGTTACGAAACACCCGAACGTAATTATCTCTTATTGACTTAATTGACAACAAATTATTTTTAAATTGAAATTTTGTTAGCTTTAAATTATAAATAAGCATTTGAAAAACTAGGGTCTCCATCCCATGACAACTTTTTTAAATGGCACAAAAATACCGTGATAGGGTTCACTAAAAAATATTTCCAATTATTGGGTTCGGTGTTAAAGAGAGTTAAACTTACCAGTTAAAATAACGCCTATTATTGTGGGTACCATCCGAGTATCCGTCTGGTGTGCTCAATTGTACACCAACGAAAGGTTCTACTTGATTTAGAATTGGGCCGATATATCTAACTCTTCCTCCTTTCACCCTTCCTTCGGGTACGATCACTTTTACCCAATGATCCAGGTGCAAATCGCGAGGAGTGCGTGGTAGAAATGGTTGCCAGTCTTGAGGAGGAACGTTATCGCCGGATGGTTCTGGCGCTGAAGCACGACGAGAGCAACGAATTTTTGTACTACTAAAAAGTTCAAATGTACAAATTATCAAATCAAATCAATTTTATTGACAACAGGAAGAGTTGTAACTTACCTATATCGATTATCGCCACTGGAATTGATACAATCGATCGATCGTCGTAAATAATTTTCAGCTTCTTCCACGAGGCTGTCTGTCGAATCTCCACTATCGGCAGTTGTTCCCCATTCGCCTCTAAGTTCTGGAAGAGACCCATTAGCAAATCGAACTTTTGATATGGTAGGCTTGATCAAAACTCGACGTGCTGATGGCGAAACGGGCGCCGAAAATCGCCTCGAAGGCGGCGGAGGTGATAACAAAGGATACATGCTACCAAAGCGAGACTGGAATTGACTCGTCTCGCTAGGCGAAATAGTTGTTGCGGTCCAACTAAATTTCTGCGACTAAAATTTCATTACTTTACCACCACATATTTTTACCGAAAAAATTACTTACAGCAAACCCTGGTGAATACAAATCCGAAGTTCTTAGAAATTGACCGTAACTTGTTGGCACTGGAATTTTCATGTTTTTTGGGCACAAATGATCGGCTGAGCGTGATAATTCTGGCACCATACTAGTAAAACCGATATCTGATAATAATATCCGCCGGGCTTCCACGTTGGTTTTCTCGGATAATCGCAGTCTTGAACCTGGCAGTGGAAATTTTGATGGCAAAGTTGGAAAATGATCCCCAACTTTGACCTAAACAAAAGTTTTTAGTATTTTTAAAAGCTCGAGTATGCTGATATTACCTTGTGAGCTAAACTACTTTCTGATCGCCACGAAGAACTCGGTAGTGCCGATATATCAGTTTGAGCACCTGACTCGCGTCGAGCGTTACTTGAATGAGACAGTATAGGCCGTCCTTTTCTTATATTTAAACATTTCCCCATTGCTTCCCTGATAATTAAATTAATTTTGTATACCTTCTAAAAGGCGTTCAAATTAAGGCTCACCTGTGTATAATAGGCCTGTAGGGTAACGGATTGGGACAGGTGTTTCGCCTACCCGCTCCATATTCCACATCCACGATACCACATTTTGAAATGTCTGTCTCGATAATTCGAATTTTTTCTTCGAAGCGGTCGAAACTTTCGTCCTTCTCCAAGGACTTATTTTCAAAACTGGAATCTTGATAGGAATAGTAGCTTTTCAGACTTTTATCTTCATGATTTATTGAGTTATCCGATTTTGAATTAAATAATTGAGAATTTTCCCTGTTATACGAGTGCGATTGAACATTAGAATTATCCTGGCTATCGTTCTCATGAAAAACGTCGTCTTCCAATTCACGATCAGATAAACTTTGATCCAGATCTGAATTTGGACACTGAAGGTTCTAAAACAATATTCTCATTTAATTATGTTAAATTTTATTGATTGAAGAGGATTATATTTATTTTATTAATGTTTAAGTAAAATTTAACTTGCAAAACATAAGGAAGGATAATAACTAAAGTGGGATTACGTTTCCAAGCAAATATTTGAATCTGTAAACAGATTTTCCGAGCCACAAAAAGATAATATTGATAAACGAGAAGCTTCCATGTCGACATTTCATCTCTCTTTATCCGTTTTGGTTTAATAATTTAACCAAAAGTTAGAAATTTATTCCATACAATTTTTGAACAAGGATCGATTTCACGAACAGGTAACATTTATTTTGCAAATAAACTGTAAGTTGAAATACATAAAAAAAATTATTTTCCACTCTCATTGTCTACCTCCGCCTTCTTAAATACATTTTTTTCAATCTCCATTTCGAAATGTATCTAATAATTTATTCTATTTTAGTTTATATTTGATTGCATGTAAAATTAACATTTCAGTTTTTTCTGAGAAAAAAAGAGCAATCTTCGAAATTCAATAAATTTTTTAGATCTAAAATGTAAGTGGGCTGAAGAAAACTTTGGACGTTTGCTACAATATTATACTCAATTAAAACTTTGTGATTGATAGAATTATTACACAAAAAACTATTCTTGAATAACTCTTCATTAATTTACCAAGTTTCGCTATAAGATTTTTAATTTTGAAGTGGCTTCGTGCTGTGACACCGTTATGGTTTGAAGTTGGGAAAAGTTTTATGAAACGCAAACAATTCGTGATATTATTTAGTTAAATTTATAGGAAATGGTGAAGATTTGTAAAGTGTAATAGTAATAATTTTGGTAAAATTACATTTTGTTTGTTCAATTATTTTGCGCTTTAAAACAAATTTTATTTTTACATACTCCAACAAGTAATTGTGTGTTAAAGTAAATAAAATTGAAATTTATTTTAATGCTGTAATAACAACTTTCCCACACGATATTAGATAAAACTTTGAAAACTAATTTAAGTTGCTAAACTCTTAGATTTCGCGCACTCGCCTTACGGCTCGTGCTCAAATCTTCCCACTCGCTCTATAATCTTTCTTTCCAAAGTACTAAAAATTTGGATTAAAAATTTGGATGCCTTGGAATGTTTCAAAAATTCATGATAAAATGAATATTAGGGTATGCCAATTATTCATTAAAAAGGCCCTGGTAAAAATACAACAGTTTTGGTAGTAATTTGGATTTCGTAATCTGTGGTCTAGAATTTTGTTGATTAATTTGTCCATTTTTATAACTTGGAGACTGATTATCTTGGAACTTTTTGCTTTAAGATAATAATGTTTTTACATTTTTATATTCAGAAAATTGCACTCTATCCAAATCCATAAAGAATAATAAAGGTTGCCATTTAAAGAAATTTTCAATTATATCACAGCTCAAAACCAAAACACAAAAAAGAAAAATAAATAAAGTTGACGTATCCGAGGATTTTCTGAGAAGATTCCCCTAAAATATTTTATTGACTTTGTTCCAAACTTTACGAGTTCACCGTACAGTTTACCAAGAGTCTAAGGTAGTACTTTCACCTAAGTAATCGATAGTTTTGCCACCCACAACAGGACCTCAAAGCTGTTAATCACAGATTGTATGGCTTTTAGCTATAATATCGAATGGCATGCCAATACGATGAAAACTGTGTTTTTAGCGACAAACCCTAATTTGTGATAAAATCATTAAAATAATTTATTGTTGCCTTATATTACACTCGCCACGAGCACTGTATACCCAAGATATGGAATTGGTGGATGATAAGATATTTGTTTCTTACGCTGTTGATTCGGGAAATAGAGTCCCGCACTTGCATATTTTCTACTTTAATATTAATAAATATAACAAATTATGTAAAATAATTCAATAATATTCATTTACTACATTGCCCATGTTATGCGGCCTTCCGGCCGCACTGAGTCGTTACTCTCCCAATTGTTTGTAAACTCAATTGGTGTGCAACTCGATTGCCCAAGTTGTGCGTTTTACTTTAGTGCGCCCGACGGCGACAGTAAAGTATTCTAAATTATATTCAATTCTTGCTTTTTATACATTAAAATTTATTCATAGCAAATCAACTTTTTCAAAAAATCATTTTGTTTCGAATAAAACAATATTCTGTTTCTCAAAATTCTTTCTTCAAACGTAAGAATAAATGATTATATTTAATATTTAATTAACATTATCGGCGCGGCGCGGCGACGATTGGCACTAATTAGAGAAAAAAAATTTAATAAATCAACATGTTTAGTGAAAAATTTACGAAAATTTAATTTTTAGAATACTTTGAGCCATGTGATATTCTTAGATGTTTTCTGGTTCGTTTTAATTCAAAGCAATTAATAAATTAATTAAATTTGAATTAAAAGATGTGAGGCCACAGTCCAAATAACATCGAAATAATGATTACCTAGTTCAAAATAAGTTGCGTTAAAAATATAAACATGGGGAAAGCAACGGAAAACTGTCCATTTTTTCTAGTCAGTCATCTTGGCTTTGGCCTCTCCTATGCACTCTGCATAGGTATGGCACTCTAATTTTTCCCTGCAAATATCCTATTGGCGAACAATGAGCAGAAATATAAGGCTATGCCCACGATACTGATGTATTTTAAATAATACTCTGTAATCTACCTTTTACGAATCTTTTTAATATAATATCTAGATAATAAAAAATATTAATTTTATATTCTAAATATTTTTTGATATAATTAATAAATTTGTAAGAATCGTTTAATTAACTTGTTTTGGTTTTAATTCTTATATTAAATATTTTTTGTATCGCGCGAGATATTAAAATTATTAAATACTTTTTGTAATAACTCGAGAAGGAATTCGGCGGTCGTAATTTTATATTTATAGGATTTCAAAGTTTAACGTAAAATTCGAGAGCACCATTAAAAATTTATATTCTCTTTTCGCCGTTTTTTATATGGACTATTGCGTCATATTTGATTTTTTACAGGCAAAACAGAAAATTAGGTACTTACTTTATTATTGGAATCCGAGTGTAAACTAATGTAACTGGTTTCGATGGGAACCAGTTCTTCTTTAAAATCTGAATCTTTCGTTTCTTCAGTCGTAAATATTAACTCTATGTCATCGACTTCGTCGTTTGGCTCCGAATCGCTTTGGCAAGTATTTTGTAACACCGGCTCCGATTGAGCATTTTCTAAATTAGAACATTTCGATAAGACTTTATTGCCGCAAACATCTTGAGGAGTTTCGGAGAACGAAATGTTGGGTGAAGACGAAACATACATGGAAGAGGAAATCGTCGACGACGGTAAAGCACTATGGACTGTCGAAATATGTCTTGGCGATGATACATTACGATTGGATGAAGAGTCTCTGCGTGGGGAAATACTTTCGAAAGATTTTTTCCCATAATTATCAGTCATAGTTATTAGACAAGTTTCGGAACTTGTAAAATTAGGAATATTGGAAAAACTTAATGTTTTGGACAAACCCAAGTGTTTGGAGCCTGCACTTTTCGATTGATTTTTGACTAACGTTAAATTTTCCAACGATTTTGAAAATCTTCTTGAGCTTAAATTTTCTATTGCTATGGATATCTCGATAAGATTAGGCTCGCTATGGGGTTTCTTTAAATCTCCCTCTGAATTGTCGCCTTCAGTGTCGGAAGGCAAAGGAGATGCTGCTACGATTTCAACACGCGGTGATGTCGAAATACGCACTTGTTTTTGTAGTGAAATTAACGATCGCGTTTTATTTTCTTGAACATCCTCCGTTTGTTTTATTTCTTGAGTTTGGCTTTCACATGTTTTTGTGTCGGTTTGAGGGGTATCGGAATTATTATTTTTTTCCGAAAAATTTCTCAACGCATTTTCGACAGATTTTATAGGCCAAACTCGTTGTTTCAATTCTAAAATTTCACTGCGACTTTGCTCTAGGGCCGATCTAAGTGCAACTACAGTTTGATGAAGTGCCCTTACTGTTTCCAAACATGGTCTGCTTTCAACTGCTGTCTCTCCAAATTCCATTTTCGATCAAAACCATCCATTCTGTTATTTTTTTAAATTGTTTTGTAACGAAATATTAAAATTATGTTGCAATAGCGCGATTTGCACGAGCGTAACACTTACAACTTTCACATAATGTAATACGTTCAATTTAAAACGTAAACAATCAATTAAAGTCGATTATTTTTAATTATTTTTTCAAACATACAAATCAATACGTAATAATTCGTACTGCCCCGGGAATTAAGGAATCGTATCGCACTACCATTCAACGTCTCCGTCTCTTTTCATTCAAACGCAGCCGCAAAATCGCGAATCTTCTTTGACGTTATTCAATCTGTGAACAGCGCTTTATTCAAAACTAAATTATTAATGAAAAATAAAACCAAAAATATTGCCTGCTAGCTACACCTCATTATTATCGTCAAACACGGAGAAACACGCAAATTTGAGTGCCTAGCAACACCATCACAATACCAACTTACATGACCAAATGCGCAATTTCGCACAAAAAATTCTTAAATTTATGAGATCATAAGTTAATTTTATTTCTTTTAACTGGTCTACATTATGTACGACTAATTAAAACCGTCAAGTTGAAGGACATTAATTTATTTAAAAAGTTCCCGCGCTCAAAAATTCAAATCGTGCCATTTCTTGGTTGTTTCCAGATGATTTATATAAATAAACATAACCTACAAATTAAGTAACATCTTTTGAACGTGATGGTTTTTAAATAAAAATAAAAAAATGAGTTTTTATTGTGTTGTGCTAAGAAATTTAAGAACCAGTACGAAGATATTTGTTAGGAATAAGCATAAAAGTACACATTGGGTATGTTTGTTTTAAAAACGTCAAAAGAATGTCAGTCGATACGAATCCCCTGTTATATTTCATTTGTGGTGGTTTTGGTGGAATCTGTAACGTTCTAGTAGGTTATCCGTTGGATACCATCAAGGTTCGTTTGCAAACCATGCCTGTTACACAAGTCGGTGAAGCACCATTGTATACCGGAACCTTCGACTGCTTTAGAAAAATTGTAACCGGGGAGGGTGTTCTTGGTTTATATAAAGGAATGGCTGCACCGGTGTTTGCGGTGGCACCAATTTTTGCTATGTCATTTATTGGGTTTAAATTTGGTAAAATGATATTTGCCCCAACGCCTGGTAAACCCTTCACATATTTTCATTACTTTGCTGCCGGTGCGTTTTCGGGAGTTTTTACGACGATTATCATGGCTCCCGGAGAACGTATTAAGTGTTTATTACAGACCCAAACGGGCGGTAAAAAACTCTATAATGGACCTATTGATTGTGCATTGAAGTTGTACAAACAAGGTGGAATCAGAAATATATTTCGTGGCACTGTTGTTACTTTAATAAGAGACGTACCTGCTAGTGGTTTATATTTTATGTCATTCGAAATGTGCAGAGACCTTTTTACTGGTTACGGTAAGGAAGAGTTGGGATTAGCAGGAACAATTGTCGGTGGTGGAATTGCCGGTGTAGCCAATTGGTTTTTTGCCATGCCAGCCGATGTGGTGAAAAGCCGATTGCAAACTGCTCCTGATGGTACTTATCCAAATGGTTTTAGGGATGTTGCAGTGAAATTGTTAAAAGTAGAAGGATTCCGTGGTTTTTATAGAGGAATGACGCCGGTTTTACTGAGAGCTTTTCCAGCCAATGCTGCCTGCTTTGTGGGATTTGAATTTAGTAGACAAATTTTAACTCCTTTTTTTGCGTTTAGTTAATAAAATTATGCCAAAATACCTGTTTATTTAATTTTTAGCTTCTTTTGTTACTCACAATTGGGTACAATGTACTTATTTGGTTAGTAAATTTTTACTACGCAGTAAATGTTATCACTCGAAATTAAGAAAATCTAAATGCGGATTATATCTAAAAAATTATTTGTCGTAACAATACACGTTATGATCAGATTTAAAAAACTTTTAAACAAAGTATAAAATTTAACATTGTAAATTGTATTGTGTTAAAGAATATTTTAAATTGTAATTTAGGTAGGGTACCTCTAAGTAGGTAGGGTAGAAAATACTTACCGACCGACCGACTTTTTCTATATTCAAAAAGTTTAAATTAACAAAGTTAATGTGAAAGTTACATACACGTAGTTTAGTATAGGGTGAGGGAGTTGAAGTTAATGGTCGAGAGATTGAATATCAGTTACTCCTGAATTATTTATTCCTTGTATTATGTACATGAACGTTTAGTTTGTAAGTTTTCAAGTTAAAATGGTGGTCTACCCATTCGTCGACCACTTACTGAAGTTGTTCTTTTGTTATATTATTCAATTTTGTATATCAAATTGTTTGTTATTAATTTTTAACTATTTTTTCTTTTAGTCGGTTCAAAGAAAGAAAGATAAAGCAGTGGACAAAGCTCTGGAACACTTTGATGATTTTTACAAGCAAGTTTTTGACAAAAAATGGGACTCGATTCGGCATGCTCTATTAAAACGGCATAAGTATGTAGCTGTAGTTAACAATTTTGGTGATAGCGAAGAAACCAAGTCATTTTTAGAAAGTAGCGGGGCTATGAATATGAGAAGACTCTTTCATTTAGAAAAAGAATACATAAATGAGAAATACGATGACAACAAAAAGAGTAAGGTCGTAGAACAAATTTTGAAAGGCAGCAGGAAGAAAGAAAATAACATTGAGACGGAACCTCAAAATTTAGAAAATAAAGATGTTAAACGCGATTATTCGTTGGAAACTGGTTTGAAAAATGCAGAAATAGACGAGTCTCGTATAATAGATGAAAGTACTGGACTGACGGCTGCCATTATGAGTCAGTTTTTACCTGCAACTAAAATTAAAGGAAAAGATGATTGGGTTCCCGAATCGGATTATTATAAATATTATGAAAAAGATTCGAATATTAAAATTGAAGTGGAGAAAGAGTTTGATTTTCATTTTCCAGAAAAGTTGGACGTTTACTGTTTCGATTATGATAATATGACTAAATTTGTATCGCCCAAAAGAGGCGTCACGGGTGTTTATAATTATTACGTTATGGATGGTGGATCTGTTTTGCCTGTGTTAGCTTTGGATTTAAAACCGGGTCATATCGTGCTTGACATGTGTGCAGCTCCAGGTGGAAAAAGTTTTTTAGCTTTGCAAACTTTATATCCAGATGCAATTATATGTAACGATAGTACTTACAACAGAATTCAAAGGATTTATGATGTTTTGTATGAGTACTTCTACGATTTGAAAACGTTATGGCTTGAAACGAATAAAATACAAGTTACACATAAAGATGGTCGTGATATTGAAAAAAATAATTATGATCGAATTTTGGTAAGTGAGCATAAATGGTTCTTGCCTTTTGTTGTCATCTTTATTTTTTAGGTCGATGTTCCTTGTACTACAGATAGATATGCGGTGACTGAAAACGACAACAACATTTTCAAAAGTGGTCGAATTAAGGAGAGGTTGAAACTTCCTGAACTACAATGTGGTCTTTTAGTGCGTGCTTTAAAAATAATTAAAAACAATGGAGTGGTGGTTTATTCAACATGTACCCTTAGTCCAATTCAAAACGATGGAGTTGTATATATGGCACTTAAACAAGTCTCTGAAGAAACCAATAGAAAATTTATTGTTAAGTATGTATAGATAAAGTTAGTTTGAGTTGTCGTTTAATTTGAATTAATTTTTAGAGACATGAATTTAGCTTTAATACAAACCAAGAGAGTTTTTAATTTAGCTAATAGACACTTACTAAAGTATGGGCACCTAGTTCTTCCAAATATACATCAAAATTATGGACCTACATATTTTTGTAAAATAGAAAGAATCAAATAAAAAGAAATTTTTCCACAATATTTTATCTTTCCTTTAGCCACTTATGGTATTTATTTTGATTTTTAATATATTGTTATTGATAATGATCGAATATGTTGAAATGCATTGAAATAGCTTACTTCTAGTTATTTTTTTAATTAATATTGAAGGTCATAGTAACCTAAAGGAAATAATTAACTGCATTTATGCATGTGATAAGAATATTATCCGTATACGGCATGAATAACTTGACAAGTTCTATGTTATAAGTATAGTACTTATCAACTTATTCACGTCGTGCATGGATTTTATGTAGTAGAAAGTAGAATATTAATACGTTTGATTTAAAGGTTTTTATTTCAGTAATTTATTATAAGTGATTGTTATTGAGAAATTATAACTTATCTTATTTACTCAGTGTAAATACTCAATATTGAAAACTACTTATTATTTTTAAAAAACTTATATTTTAAACAGTTAAATTGCATAATAGTATCCAACACGTTAAATCATCATCATTTCAAAATGGCTTATGAATTTCGACCAATTGGTAATGATACAGAAGAGGATCGGATGCTGAACACATTGATGGTATCTTCCATAGCTCCTAGTTTTGTTGAAATAGGACCAGATAAGTTTATTTTGACAAATGGTTACAATCAACAAGTCGCAGATGGTTTAAAAAATCTTAAAGTTAGAGATGAAGATATCTTTCTTGGTGCTTATCCAAAAACTGGTAAATTAATACTTTCATGTATTAACTAGTAGCATGATCATTGTTTAAAATTTATAGGTTCTACGTGGTTGCATGAACTAGTTTACCTGGTTTCTCATGATCTTAACTACAATAAAATTAAGGAAGAATTACCGTTGACTAGATTACCGTGCATTGAGTAGGTTTTATAACAAAATTAGTTGAATTAAAATATTATGTACGGTGCTTGTTTTTATAGAGGAGCTGGCATTGTTAATATGGATCTACTTAAAACTGTTCATAAAGTCGATTTTAATCTTGAATTATTAAAAAGTATGATAGCTAACAAAGAAAATCCGAGAAACTTGAAAACGCATTTGAATTTTTCTTTATTGCCTGAATCAATAAGAGATGGAACTAAAATGCCTAAAGTAAGTACCTTTTCAATTAAGTTTGTTTTTTTATTGTAATAAATTATTCATCATTTTAGATCATCGTACCTTTAAGAAACCCGTACGATGTGTGTGTTTCATTTTACCATCACAGTAAACTTATGTACAATTATACTGGAACTTTTGAGCAGTTTTGCCAATTGTTTTTGGCCGGAAGGGGTAATACAGGATTTTTATTTTTTATAACAAAGTATGTTAAATCATAACTTTTAGTTTATTTTGGTCATTTTTGGAAACACGTCAAAAGTTATTGGGAGCAAAAACATCGTCCCAATATATTATTTGTTAAATATTCTGATATGAAAAAGGATCTTCCCGGTATTATTAAAACAGTGGCAGCATTTTTAGGAAAAAGTTTTTCTGATGATGATATAGCAAAAGCAGCTGATTATTTAAGTTTTGAAAGCATGAAGAAAAACCCAGACTTGAATCAGGAAGGTTTTATTGAAAATTTTTATGTCAAGTATAATCTTGCCAGCGAAAGGAGTGCATTTGTTCGATCTGGGACAGAGGGTGGTTATAAAACTGTAATGTCACCTGAAATGATAAAGAAATTTGATGCTTGGGTTGAAGAAAACATAGCTGGAACTGGAATTACATTTTAAAGTAAAATTTGACAATTTTATTTCAATGTATCGTTTTTGTTGACGTAGGTATATAAAATATTAAATTGAAATAATTTTAAAAAACAAGTAACAAATTAACTGGAAGTACATGTAATTTTTACAAAATTGTTATTGTAAATGCACAAAATACAGTAGATTCAAACTAAATGATTTTACATATTTTAAATTGTGATCTTGACGTGATCGTTAAGTTACAAACAAACGAATGCATTATCAGACATGCAATTATTATGTGTTTGATTACATCTAATGATACACTTGAACAACAATAAAAGAAAACTATTGGAGTTGCATAATTATAATTTATCTTATTTATTTAGTAATAAATACTTTTAATAAAACGATAAATTCTTACCGACAGTAAATTAGTTAAACTGTAAAATTAGAACTAAGAAGTGTATAGCAAAATGGCATACAAATTTCAACCAATTGGAAATGATACGGAAGAGAATCGAATGCTAAACACATTGATGGTGTCATCCGTAACTCCAAGTTTTGTAGAAATAGGACCAGATAAATTCATTTTAGGGAATGGTTACAACCAACAAGTCGCAGATGAAATAAAAAATATGCAGATTCGAGATGAAGATATTTTTCTTGCGGCTTATCCAAAAACTGGTAAATTCAAGCTGTGCATCTGTACGATATATCAACACAATAATGAAACTTTCTTTTACAAATTAAAGGTTCAACATGGTTGCACGAATTAGTCTATTTGGTTTCTCATGATTTCAACTATAATAAAATAAAGGAAGAATTACCGTCGACCAGATTACCATGCATAGAGTAGGTTTTACAAACAAAATATAGTTAAATTAAAATATTAAGCATAGATGCTTGTTTTTACAGAGGAGCTGGTATTTTCAATATTGACTTACTTAAAAGTGTTCACAAGTTTAATTTTGATGTTGAATTTTACAAAAAAATGGCGATTGAGAAAAAAAATCCAAGAAACTTTAAAACTCATTTATATTTTTCTTTACTGCCTGAAGCAATAAGAGATGGAACTAAAATGCCTAAAGTTATAACCTCTCCTATTTGGTCACTGTTTCCGTTGTAATATATGATTTATTATTTTAGATTATTGTACCTTTAAGGAATCCATACGATGTGTGTGTTTCATTTTACCATCACAGTAAAGTTATGTATAACTATACCGGAACATTCGAGCAGTTTTGCCAATTGTTTTTGGCCGGAAAGGGTAATATACAGAATTGTTATTTATATCTGTTCAATATGCTAAATGAAAACTTTTAGTTTTCTTTGGACATTTTTGGAAAAACGTAAAGAGCTATTGGGAGCAAAAACATCGTCCCAATATATTATTTGTTAAATATTCTGATATGAAAAAGGATCTTCCCGGTATTATCAAAACAGTGGCAGCATTTTTAGGAAAGAGTTTTTCTGATGATGATATAGCAAAAGCAGCCGATTATTTAAGTTTTGAAAGCATGAAGAAAAACCCAGACTTGAATCATGAAAGTGCAATTGAGAATTTTTATGTCAAGTATAATCTTGCCAGAGAAAGGAGTTCGTTCATTCGATCTGGGACAGAGGGTGGTTATAAAACTGTAATGTCACCTGAAATGATAAAGAAATTTGATGCTTGGGTTGAAGAAAACATAGCTGGAACTGGAATTTCGTTCTAAAGTTAAATTGGTTCAACTTGATAGTATTTTGTTTTGTTAATGTAGAAAAAACATATTAAAAATTAGTATTTAAATAAGTAGAATAAATATTGCCGGCTAATTTTACTATACCTAGTACTCGGATATTGGCTGCTGGCGGTGGCCTTCAAGCAAATGTGCTGTAATTATTTATGTAGGTTACACGCACCGTTAATAGAATGCAGCTAAGCCCTTCTCACTTCAAACAACTAGGTGTTTCCCGTATGAAACATCGAAATTTTAATTTTTTTCTAAATTATTCTCAATTTTGTCAATCATATGCTGCCATATTTAAAAAAATATTTATAATATCTTCGGAGGCCTAGTAGTATTTCATCTATGAAAATGTAAAACTATATTGATTCTCATCATGAAAAATATATTTCACAATATAATCGATATCGATAATGGGTATCTAATGTAATGAAAACTGGAAAAAAAAACACTTTTAAAGATGATATTTCTAACTACATGATGTTGCATATTTTTTGTTACTAACAAATGTGGACCTATTTATATGTTTGATTATATTTATTAACTCACTTCAATAATAATCAAAAACAATTAAATATAATAATCATAACTTGAAAAATTTTAATTTATCTTATTTACTCAATGATAAACACTTAAAAAAGAATACAAATAGGAAAAAATCGGAATAAAGAATACAAATCCTACCAGTGCTTTGCAAAATGGTATACGAATTTCAACCAATTGGAAATGAGACCGAAGAGGATCGGATGCTAAACACTCTGATGGTGTCACCCGTAGCCCCTAGTTTTGTTGAAATTGGACCAGATAAATTTGTTTTGACAAATGGTTACAATGAACAACTCGCAGAAAATATAAAAAATATGAAAGTTAGAGATGAAGATATTATTCTTGCAGCTTATCCGAAAACTGGTAAGTTAAGGGTTCACATCAATACACACCCAGTACAACAATCATATTTCTTTTTATCATTTAAGGTTCTACCTGGTTGCACGAACTTGTTTATTTGGTTTCTCATGATCTCAACTACAATAAAGTAAAGGAAGAACAACAGCATTTCCGATTACCTTGCATAGAGTAAGTTATACAATCAAAATACAAAATTAAAATAATTAGTTTATATTGTTGCTTGCATTTACAGAGGAGCTGGCATTATAAACACCGAGCTACTCAATAGTATTCATAACTTGAATGTTGACCGGGAATATTACAGAAAAATGTTGTTTGAGAAAGAAAATCCAAGAAACATTAAAACGCATTTGTATTATTCTTTACTGCCTGAAGAAGTAAGAAATGGAACTAAAACGCCTAAAGTAAGTATCTTCAATTTTGTCACTGTTTCCAATGTAATAAATTATTTATTGCTTTAGATTATTGTACCTTTAAGAAATCCGTATGATGTGTGCGTGTCATTTTATCATCACAGTAAACTTATGTACAACTATACTGGAACATTCGAGCAGTTTTGCCAATTGTTTTTGGCTGGAAGAGGTACTACACAGTATTATTTAATATATATAGTTATATAATAAGTTAAACCATAACTTTTAGTTTACTTTGGACATTTTTGGAAACACGTAAAGAGTTATTGGGCGCAAAAGCATCGTCCTAATATTTTATTTGTTAAATATTCTGATATGAAAAAGGATCTTCCGGGTATTATTAAAACGGTGGCAACATTTTTAGGAAAAACTTTTTCTGATGAAGATATCGCTAAAGCAGCCGATTATTTAAGTTTTGAAAACATGAAGAAAAACCCATACTTGAATCGGGAAGATATAATCGATAATTTCTTTGTCAAGTATAATCTTGCCAGCGAAAGAAGTTCATTTATTCGATCTGGAACAGAAGGTGGCTATAAAACTGCAATGTCTCCTGAAATGATAAAAAAGTTCGATGCTTGGGTTGAAGAAAATGTTACTGGAACTGGAATTAGTTTCTAAAGTAATCTAGTATATTCATGAATGTAAATATTGTTAAATGAGATATTGTGATCACAGATTCTTGATGTGAAATTTGATGAATACAATTTTGTTTTATTTAATACATTAAACCTTAGATTAATAGATTCCTTGCAAGGAAATATCTTTTTTCCAAAATGTTTTAGCTTTGAATTTGGAGTAACACTTCGTGGTAGTAGTATTGGCATTATCTCTGGTAAGAAACAAAGTGGGATGACATTTGTTCCGTCTCACACCAAAGCTCTCTCTTAGAGATACCTTGGCTCAAGGATTTGGGAATTTTATTTCAAATGGCCAGTTCGGCAGTTATGAAAGCGGAAACTTTAAAACAATCAATTGAAGATCATAATGATTTCTCAGATTTCGCGGTAGAGACCGTGGATCCTTTACGTAGCGATGCGAAGGCTTTGATCGTCTTCCAATCGAAGCGGAATTTCCTCGTTGAATCCACAAACTTATCCTTATTCTGTTATTGTTAACCGTTATTTTGTGGTAACCTGAGGTTCGTAGATTTTTGCGAACTGGTACCGTTCCGCTGCCACCATTGTGGTAACCTGAGGTTCGTAGATTTTTGCGAACTGGTACCGTCGCCGCTGCCACCACGTCTGCTTGTTATGAACGGGGACAGACGAGCCCGTTTATTGTTGTTGATTTGGTAGGTTGCACTATGGAAGCGTAGGGTTGAGATAAACGATTACTTTGGCAAACCCAAAAATTAAACAGGAAAAGATTTTAGTTTAAATTTATTGCTAATTTAAAAAAAAAAACATTACATTCAATTTGAAGAGGAGATTAATTTTGGCGACAATTATTTACCTAAGAAAATAATATACAAATAAAATGCAATAAAAATTTTCTTACCACTTTAAATTGTTTTGCAGAATTCAAGCTTATTTCGGGAACAGTGAACTACACTTTTTAATTATCGCGAATTTATGAAGTTTAAATTTAAGGTTTAATTGAAATATCACAAAATAATGGTTAAAAATTTAATATCAAAATTTCGACCGACCGTAACGCGGTAGGTACTTCTCGTTAAAAATTCGGGAGCGAAGAGCCTCGACATCAAGAAATGCTTCCGTATTTATATCGAATCGTGTCTTTGTCTTCCGATTTTTTGGTGGAAGTTCATTAACCTAATTTCGATACTTTAATTAAAATGTTTATCCTATGGGATAAATATTAAAATATTTTGTAGCTTAAATTGGTGCTTGAAGTCTGCATTTACTGATAAGTGGTATACTTAGCACATACTTTTGGGTATTTATGAGTTCTTAAGTGTCGTAAAGTCGCATCTTTCTACTTGAACGTTATTTTATAATTTGAAATGACCAAGTTTTTAAATTGAATTTTCATGTTACTATTTCGTCAATAAACAATTTAAGAAATTATGAACTAATTAAGTCATCCAAATAGAAAAATGCTGCTCCTCGATCGCTGGGAATTTTAATATTAAATTAAATTATTTTAATATTGTAGTTTTACATTATGTTAAATTGAAAGGGGTGGTCGAAGTTTACTACAATTTATTGGGATGGATTAATCTATGTAATTTCATTTAATTGATCCCGATGTGTTTTGTTTGGATAAAATATTTGAAATTAAATTACATAAATTGGATGAGGGTAAGATTGTGTAGGAAATGCAAAATTATTTGATAAAAAGACATCTGGATATCTTTAGCAAACAAGTAAAATTTTTCGATTTGCAAATTTTTTTGAATCTCATTTATTAAGGAATTTTCTGAACGGATGAGGAAAAACTAAAATTATTATAAAAGTAATGTAATAAATTATTATAAAAGTTAAGTAATAATTTCATTATTATTCTATCAAAAACTTATCTTGATTGGTTTTGTAATGAAGAATGATAATCTAAAATGTTTTCGTAAATGAAAGTATAATTGGAATTAATTATTTCTATCTAATCACAGCGTCCAGTTAAGGTCTGACAGACTTTGTATTTATATAAAGCAGCTTTTCTAACACTTTTATTTGATATCTATAAATTATTGTATATTAGAGCTAAAAATTGTTTATTTATTGCGAGGTAGATTTTATGTCACGATACGATTAACCGAGTGACATATTATCGTATGTAACAGCTCTAGGGAGCGGAAAATATTCAAGTATTTCCTGAGGATAGGCCTTGAGTATTTCTTTCCCGAGGGCGTAGCCCGAGGAAAAGCAGACGAGAAGCCTATTAACATTCTCATGCAGATAAAAAAATACCCTTTATATAAATATACTATTAATGATGTTGCTACTAACTACATTGTATTTTAGATTACCATTAATTAATTATTTAGCTAAGTAAGTACCAGTAAGTACTCACTAAATTATTAGATATTATATTTGATTTTATCTTTTGACACACTTAAATACAAATCATAAGTTGCGTAATTTTAATTTATCTTTTTAATCAGTACAAGACACCCAAAATAATCAGTAAAAAGTTAGTTGAATTGCTAAATTGGATCCAACAAGTGCAACGAAAAATGGCATACGAATATCGACCAATTGGAAATGATACGGAAGAGGATCGGATGCTAAACACCTTGATGGTATCTTCTATAGCTCCTAGTTTAGTTGAAATAGGACCACATAAATTTATTTTGACCAATGGTTATAATGAACAACTCGCAGATGATATTAAAAATTTTGATGTCAGAGAAGAAGATATCTTCCTTGCCGCTTATGCGAAAACTGGTAAATAGACAGTTTCATATGGGTGCAAAGTTTTAACAATGTTTTTATAACTTACAGGTTCTACGTGGTTGAACATACTTGTTTACCTGGTATCCCATGATCTCGACTACAATAAAATTAAGCAAGAAGCACCGATGACCAGAATCCCGTGCATAGAGTAGGTTTTACAATTAAACTAAAATGTTAGATACAGGAGCTTGTTTTTGCAGAGGGTCGGGGATTATGAACTTGGAGTTACTCAAAAAGATTCATAACTATAACATTGACGTTGATTTAGTGAAAAAAATTGTAGATGAAAAACCAAATCCAAGAAACTTTAAAACTCATTTGATCTACCCTTTACTGCCAGAAGCAATAAGAAATGGATCCAAGACACCAAAAGTAAGCTCTCCCCCAATTTTGTCACTATTCCCTTATAATGTATAATTTATTACTGTAGATTATTGTGGCTTTAAGGAATCCCTACGATGTATGCATTTCATTCTACCATCACAGTAAACTGATGTACAACTATACCGGAACATTTGAACAGTTTTGCCAATTGTTTTTAGCCGGAAGAGGTATGTGGTATAGCCCTTTAGCGATATCTTTTTAGTATATTAATCAACAACTTTTAGTTTACTTTGGTAATTTTTGGACCCACGTCAAGAGCTATTGGGAGCAAAGACATCGTCCCAATATATTATTTGTCAAATATTCTGATATGAAAAAAGATCTTCCTGATACTATTAGAACTGTGGCAAAATTCATGGGAAAAAGTTTTTCAGATGATGAAATCGCAAAAGCAGCTGATTTTTTGAGTTTTGAAAATATGAAGAAAAATCCAGACCTCAATCGGGAAAGTATGACTGAAAACTTTTACATGAAGTTTAATCTTGCCAGCGAAAGAAGTTCATTCATACGATCTGGGAAAGAAGGTGGTTATAAAACTGTAATGTCTCCTGAAATGATCAAGAAATTTGATGCCTGGGTAGAAGAAAATATTGCTGGAACAGGACTTACTTTCTAAAATTAAATTTGTTCAGCTTTATTTCAATGTAATTTTGAAAGAATTATAAACCAAGTTTATTGTCATTGAACTTTAATTTGAAGTTTTATCCTATTAAAGTTTTAGTTTTATTGTAGGTTTTCACTTAAAAAAAAATTTCCAATTTAAATTTTCTTCTAAAATAAAATTTTCTTTTTTTCAAAAATTTTTCATTTCGTCGATACAAAATATTCTCAACTTTTAGTAATTTTTTTGAATAAAATTCCTAATAATAATTAATTTATCGTTATCTAGATTTTTATCTGAAATCATTTTTCAATTAATTTAATTACGTCAAGGTGAAGTGGGAGAGGTTTTCTGTTTGTTTGAACCATAAGTGCATGTAATCTCAATTAGCTCACTTGATCTATTATCATGTTTTTTCCTATTCGAATGGAATAGTTTTAGTAGATACAAATTTTTTTATATACTTTTGAGAACAGCTGAACAGAACAAGCCTACATACAATATGGCGTACGAGTTCCGACCTATTGGAAATGTCACAGAGGAAGACCGTATGTTGAACGAGTTAATGGTATCTCCAATAGCTCCGAATTTAGTTGAAATTGGACCAGATAAATTTATTTTATCAAATGGATATGACGAAAAAGTTGCCAATGGAATAAAAAATTTTGAGGTGCGAAATGAAGATCTTCTGCTTGCAGCTTACCCAAAAACCGGTGTGTGTTTAATTCATTCAAGTTCTATTTATTTTTTACATTTAATTTAGCTCGAAATCTCATATTATATAATTTTTTTAATTTTAGGATCTACCTGGTTGCACGAAACGGTTTTTCTAATTTCTAATGATCTAAATTATGACAAAATAACTGGAGAATTTCAGTTTATACGCCTTCCATGCATAGAGTATATTAATTAATTAAATCTATTATTCTATAATTAAGGACTATTTTACAGGGGAGATGGTATAAATAATTTAGCGTTATTAAAAAAAGCCCTGCAAGGAATGGGTGCTGATGTCAATGCATGGGAAGTATTGAATAATACCCGTTTTGATAAAGAAAGTCCAAGAAATTTAAAAACGCACTTATATTATTCCCTGCTACCTGAACAGATACGAAATGAAACCAAAGTGCCCAAAGTTAGTATTTTCATATAAATCTAGGGAATCTACAGTGGCGGCTCATGGCATTTTCGAGTGGGAGGGCACAAAATAAAAAAATAGTTTTTAAAATATTTATTTTTTACAATAAAAATCTATCCTTCTATTGAGATAGGAGGGCATGTGCCCTTGTGCTCTTTATGACAAGCCGCCACTGGGAATATAGTGGGTTTTGGTTTTTGGTAGGATTTGAACATCTGCCATTTTACAATTTGGTAGCTTTCTGTTGATCCTGCAAAATAAAATGCGATAAAATGTATATTTTTGGATATATTGTTTCTAAACGTTTTGAAATGCTGAAGAAATGTTTTAGATTATTGTCCCACTGAGGAATCCTTATGATGTCTGCGTTTCATTTTATCACCACAGCAAACAAGTGTATCACTATACAGGAACTTTTGAGCAATTTTGCCAACTATTTATGGCCGGAAAAGGTAAATGTACATTCGAATAATATTTCATAATTTCAAAATCAAATTTGAATTTTAGTATATTTTGGAAATTATTGGACACATGTAAAAAGTTACTGGGAACAGAGACATCGGCCTAATATTTTGTTTATTCAATATTCGGAAATGAGACGTGATTATCCAACTGTTATTAGGAAAGTGGCAAAATTTTTAGAAAAAAAATTATCTGATGAAGATGTTGCAAAACTAGCGGAGTATTTAAGTTTTGAAAATATGAAAAAAAATCCGCAATTCAATGGTAGTGCATTCAAAAACAAATTTTTGAAAGACAATAAAATTTCCAATACGGAGGATACTTCATTTGTACGAGCTGGTCTAGAAGGTGGCTATAAAGATGTTATGTCGCCTGAAATGATAAAAAAATTTGATGCTTGGGTAGAAGAAAATTCTGCTGGTACCGGAATTACTTTCTAATATCGTTCATCGGAAATTGCAAAAATTATTTGTAATATTAAAGCAGCATGTAACAATATGTCTTTATTATTAATGTCTTCCTGCCTCCTTTCCACACATTTCTTGGCCAAGTTAAAAGTAATAAAAATTTTATGTTAAATTTAAAAATTAAAAAAAACATTCTTTAGTTGCTTGGATCAGTCGTCTTTTAATCGATGTGTCGGGGGTCAGACGCGAAAAGAGTTTCTTAATCTAAAGGATCAGTTTGTGTATTCAATGAGAAAATTCCGCTTCGGTGGTCGATGCCCATTGGAGCAAGCATGTACGAATTTTTCCACCTTACTGGATAATTTTGATGTTCATATTACAACTTATTAATTCTATTATTGTTAATAATTTATAAATTATAAAATAATAATGGAATATAATAGTAGATTATGCACCAAGGGAATAAAGTGATCCTTTTTTGGCCTGAGGGTAAAGGTTTGTTTGCACGAGGCGTAGCCGAGGGCAAAAATTACCCTCAGGCCAAAAAATTCACTTTATTCCCGAGGTGCATATACTGTTTTTTGCAATTGCGGGAGGTAAAGTACTTACTTCGACAATAATTACGAAATTTTAATTAAAATTTGTTCAATAAAGCACGTGGTTGATAGTACCAAAGTAAATGAAGCATAGTTGGTTATATTATTATTGCCAACTAGAATTTTTTCACTAAAAAGTACTAGAATAGTTCAGTTACATTTGTGCCTTTGAAGGAATAAGAGGTGTCAAAAGGCTAAAACGTTGAAGTCGTTGACCATGTGGTCGCAGTATTCTATGATCAAGGCGGTCAGCAAATTAGAAAATAAGATTGACATCGGCAATTTCCACAAGTTATCCGCTTTTATATGTTCCGAAAATATCGCGCGTCGTAACCTCTGACCACGTGGTAAAATTTTTAAAAGGGGCGCCTCGTGAGAATTTTTTGGTAGCTAAAGTAAGTGCTTTTTATTTATTTCACTGTAGGTTGCACTAATATTGGAATCACAAATTACGGTCAAGTTAACATAAATATAAATGTTTCAAAAAAATGAGAATTAAATTGATAATAAAATCTGGTGACTTCTTTTTTGCCCGGCAGTAACTTCTTTTTTACCCGGCAGTAACTTTTTTTTTGCCCTAGGGCAAAAAAGTACCACTTTACACCCGCAAATCGGGGTCTAAAGTGAGTACTTTAGCCCCGCAATTGCAAAAAACATTTTTCTTTATATTTCTATGTATTTAAATAATAAATTATCAAACTCCTCGAATCCCAGTACTGCACCTGTGAGCATAAAACTCTTTCAAAATTTTCGTAAAACTTGGTACGTTAATGGTAATAACAGGATGAACTAAATTAAGAGGAAAAGAAGAATTCCTTGTGAGGACAAAACTTCTCAGGTCATCACAGATTTCTTATAATAATTCAGTTAATATTTTTTATTCGGCAAAATAAAATTATTATCAATACAAGTGCGACTGGGCTCGTATACTTCACCACCACAATTGTTTCATTTATTATTTATCTGATTATATCGATAACAGCCTATGAGTAGCAATTTGTTTGTTTCACGCACTCTAAGGAAATTATTTTTTTATAAAAGTTTGGGAAATTGTCGCGTCAACACTTGTAGCATACTTCTAGAATGACTTATCAATTTCAAAATGTTGGAAATGAAACTGAAGAAGATCGAATGTTAAATGAGTTAATGGTATCACCAGTATGCAGATATTTTGTTAAAATTGGACCAGATGATTTTATTTTGACGAACGGTTTTAATCAAAATGTTGCCGACCATATAAAAAATTTTGAAGTACGAAATGAAGATATATATCTGGCAGCTTATCCAAAAACTGGTAATCAAATATACAGACTTTAATAGTGAAGTGAATTTTAATTAACAAAGTTAATTTTAGGTTCCACTTGGCTTCATGAAATGGTTTATTTAATATCCAATGATCTTAATTACAGTAAAATAGCTGAAACGTCTCAAATGTATCGATTGCCATGTTTAGAGTATGTATACCAATTTGATAGAAAACTGGCATGTTGATGCTAAATGAATATTTTTTTAGGGGAGAAGGAATTGGTGATATAACTATGTTGAAGAGCTTTGTGAATGAGGATTTTAATGATACTGCACTAACAGAACACTTGTTTTCAAAGGTAGATCCAAGAAACATCAAGACGCACTTGTATTATTCTTTGCTACCAGAGCAAATAAGAAATGGAACAAAAACTCCTAAAGCAAGTTTACCAATAACTTTAAGTACTGGCCTGTATGTTAATCTCATCGTATTTTATTTTAGATAGTTGTTCCTTTGAGAAATCCATACGATGTGTGTGTTTCATTTTATCACCATAGTAAGCTTATGTACCACTACACCGGAACTTTTGATCAATTTTGCCAGTTATTCATAAGTGGAAGAGGTATTTCAATATATTTTTGTACCTGTTTATCTGATTAAATTTTTTCAGTCTATTTTGGACACTTTTGGAAACACGTAAAAAGTTATTGGGAGCAAAGACATCGTCCCAACATTCTTTTTGTTAAATATTCCGATATGAAGCTTGATTTTCCAAGCATTATCAGAAAAGTTGCCCAATTTTTAGAAAAAAGTATTTCTGATGATGATGTTACCAAATTGGCTGATTATTTAAGTTTTGATAACATGAAAAAGAATCCGCATACCAACCAAGAAAACTTCATTGAAAATTTTTTTGTTAAGTATAAGCTTGCTTCCGAAAGAAGTCCGTTTATACGATCCGGCAAAGAAGGTGGCTATAAAACTGTTATGTCGCCGGAGATGATAAAAAAGTTTGACAATTGGGTAGAGGAAAATAATGTTGGAACAGGAATTACGTTTTAACGTTATATTAACAGATTATTAACTGCTTAAATAACTTTATTATTAATAAATAGGTTTGGTTTAAACTGTTTAGTTTAATTTATCTAAAAATAAAACAATCAAACAAGCTTGTTTGGTAATTCGGTAATAGAACTAACCCAAATTGGTTTCTAATAAATTATCTTCTGTTGTTTTATCACTTTATGATTTCTTTAATCACGTTTATAGTAAAACACTTAAATAAATTGGATTGACTACTTATAAAAACTTCTAACGTGTTGGTAAAGAGTCAATTTTTGCCAACCACTCTGATCTACCTGACACAATTATCATATGTAACAGCCCTAAGGAGAGGAAATATTCGAGTATTCCTGAGGTTAACCTCTGAGTATTGCTTTCGCGAGGGCTCAGCCCGAGGGAAAGCAGACGAAAGATGTAAAGGTTGTGTTCTGTGTCTAACACCAAAGGAGGAGCACTAACTCAAGAAAGAAAAAAAAGATGAATATTATAGACAGATAAAATCACGAAATAGTGGGATGGAACGTTGTGTATCCTATAAAAGTGCAAAGGAGTACGTTCCAACGTTAAATTGAATAAATAATTATGTGTTGAACAAAATATTTTTAAAAAATAGAACATAGAAATTCTGTTTGACAACCAATACAAATATTTGAATTTTTATATTGTCAATCATAAGTGTAGAGATAGATAAATATATTGAAATTTCTACTTGGTAATCTTGGTATTATCACTTAATTAATATTATATATGTCTATGGATTAGAAATAGAAGTCAGACATCAGTTATATTGTAAATAGTTGAATTTAATAAATCCTCTGTTAAATGGCGTACGAATTTCGACCGATTGGAAATGACACTGAAGTAGATCAAATGCTGAACGAGTTGATGGTATCTTCAGTGGCTCCTAGTTTTGTTGAAATTGGACCTGATAAATTTATTTTAACAAATGGATACAATCAAAAAGTTGGGGAAGAAATAAAAAATGCTCAAGTTAGAGATGAAGATATCTTTCTTGCGGCTTATCCAAAAACTGGTAATTAACGGTTACATTTTGGTATACAACTAAATCATAGTATAGGTTAACTTTTGGAAATTAAAGGTTCTTCGTGGTTGCACGAACTGGTTTACTTGGTTTCCCACGATCTCAACTACAATAAAATAAAAGAAGAACCAGAGTTTATCAGATTACCATTATTAGAGTATGTTTTCTCAATATGCGGACTGATGTTTAACAACAGATGCTTGTTTTTGTAGAGGAGCTGGGCTTATGAACTTGGAATTACTAAAAGATATTCATAAAGTTGTCGTTGACATTGATTTATTAAGAAATGCTATGTCTATAAAAGAAAATCCAAGAAACTTTAAAACGCATTTATATTTTTCTTTACTGCCAGAAGCCATAAGAAATGGAACTAAAGTTCCTAAAGTAAGTTGACTTATTTTTTATGGTGGCAATACACTTGGGATATTCTGGTGCCCGGAAGCAAAATATCCAGAATTCTTTTTGATTTCGTTATTTCAGATTATTGTGCCTTTAAGAAACCCTTACGATGTGTGCGTGTCATTTTACCACCACAGCAAACTAATGTACAACTACACCGGAACATTTGAACAGTTTTGCCAATTGTTTTTGGCTGGAAGAGGTAGGTATTTTATTATCATTCCGCTAATATTTATTTATTATATTAAAACATATAACTTATAGTTTATTTTGGTCATTTTTGGAAACACGTAAAGAGCTATTGGGAAGAAAGGCATCGTACCAATATATTATTTGTTAAATATTCTGATATGAAAAAGGATCTTCCTGATATTATTAAAAAAGTGGCAGCATTTCTGGGAAAAAGTTTTTCGGATGATGATATTGCAAAAGCAGCAGATTATTTAAGTTTTGAAAACATGAAGAAAAACCCATATTTAAACCAGGAAGCTACAATCGAGAATTTCTACGTTAAGTGTAATCTTACAAGCGAAAGGAGTTCATTTATTCGATCAGGTATTGAGGGTGGTTATAAAACTGTGATGTCGCCTGATATGATAAAAAAATTTGAAGCTTGGGTGGAAGAAAATATTGCTGGAAGTGGAATTACTTTTTAATTAATTACCTAACCTACCTAAATGACAAATTAAAATCAATCATTAAACTGAACTTTTATGATGCCAAAAATAAGTATCCATATATAATAGGTATAATTGCTTTAAATTTAGTTTTTAAACAGTAAATTCTTATTGAATTGCATGCTTTTTAATTTAGATATTTAAAACATTTATTAAATGTCATAATTGAAGTTGACAGTTGCAAATCGGATCGCGAACGTCACTTCCGTCCGAAAACGTCACTTTCGTCCGAAAACGACATATCCGTTCGAAAACAATATTTCAATTTATTACTACCATGTTTTAACTTTTGTTTATTTTATATTCCTATAAAATTCTTTCTAGCTTTTTAATAAAAGTCATGAATTGAAAATGATAACAAGATAATAGTTTCCAAGCAAATTTCTTTCCAATAAAAAATTATCAATATTAAGCAAGTACTTGAAGTAAGTAGATACTCGAAGTACGTTATATAATTAACTTGTACTATTATTAAAAAAATTCCTACATTTGATAATTATTTTATATGTATAACAATGCCCTTGATAATAACTTCTGTTATAAAATATACCGTAGCTAATTTATCAGTACAACTGTTTTACTGTTATACAACTGTTTTTATAACTTATAAAAAGTTTATGTTTTACAAGTTGTAATAAAAATAATTAAAAAAATAAGTTGGTTTCATAATAATAGTTATTTATTTATTGAGAGCAATCAAAAAGTATTGCATTCCGATGGGCTCCATTCTCGATTTTACTATTGTGGAAGATGAATTTCGCCAGCCCTCCTCCAATATAGTTTAAATCGTTTATATTTAGTTTGTACCCGTTTGTACCTTCTTTATTTCCATTTGTGTTCATTTAGTTTTTCAGATATTTTAAAATATTTAAAATAGGCATTTTGCCAACCCCCCATTTCGAAGTTTGAGATAGAAGCCTTTATATACCAAACTCCAGATGAAATATATTTAATGATATATTTAAAAATTGTACCAGGCAAGTTGCCAGGAAAAATGTTTTTGGTGGAATTCCGAAAAAAATAGCACATTATCTGAAATTGCCACTCATTTCGTCGCTCATCATCTTCTGTATATAGAAGATTCTGTTTCAAATAAAATTAAGTTAGGTAAAAAAGTATTGATTAGAAAAGACAATTTATCGGCTACTAATACTGAATTAGGAGGGACAAAATCTGACGACACACAGACAGACCGACACAGAAATTTGGTTTTTTATTTTTTGCAGATCTTTACGTTTCTGAACACAGTGATCTCGAAAATGTAAAAAAAAGAAATTGAAATTTTTTTTCGATTACCTACCATACCTCCAATTTTTTTTGTTTGATTGGAGGTAATTAAATATTTGATACATTTGATGAAATTTATTATGTACTTCCGTAACTTATTAAATAATGTGAGATAAAAATCTTAATATAATATCATATACCAAACTTTTGGTATCTTTTCCACTGATTAATGAGGAGTGATTAAATTTTTTGTCTTTTACTATACAAATAGTAGAATTCCTTGTTGCTCTTTTAGGTAACACTTGATACAGTTTCATGGCATTCTAAAAAAATAAAATAAATATTAAACATATATAATATTACATAAAGAACAAGCTAGATAGAATAATCCAACTGTAAGCTCTGACCAGACGATTGGGCCGGCACCAGTAATTTGGTATCAAAATACTGGTTGTTCAGTTGTAGGTTAAACCAAAAAATTTGGGTTAACTAATGAAATTCGTTGAAAAGATGATTTTTACGCAATATCATTGGTTATTCCGAATTTTTGGGTTTAAGCTGCAACTGAAATATTGGGCTTAAATGAAATAAAAATTTGGTATGATTATTTGCTGATAACTATGATAACGTGATAAACTGATAACTATACCCGGCCAGTCTTGCTCTATGTAAAAAAATAATTAATTACCTTAACCGTGGCTAGCTGGTCATTGGGAGCAACAATTAACTGAACGGGAAAATTTATGTTAGATAAATTGTATTCTGGAGGTTGAGGCGAACCGTATTTAGCAAAATTTTTCTTAGGACCATAATCAAATTGCTCGAATTTTCCTGATTCCATCATTTGAAAATAATGGCATAGTAAGCTTGGGGAAGTGATGTCTGTACGCAATGTGATAGGTAAAGTTTCCTAAAAGTTAACAATATAAAAACCCAAAAATCTGCAATGCTTTTCACTCACAGGAACTAATTGTTCGTGGTTGAAACCTTCGACAAACATTTGAAGAGTTCCGCATAGTTCTGCTTGGAAAGGATACGAAAAGCAAGGTGTTTTAAAAATAGATCTCATCTTGGCAGGATTTTTGATCATCTAAAATGAAATTTAAATTCAAAAGCTAAAGCCGAAATTTACAGATTTACTTTCAAAATTTGATGAGCTGGTTTGGCGTACAGTTGAAACAAAACATTTCGAACTAATACTGTAGGTGCTAACGCAATCAAATATTTTATATTTTTTGACGCAAGTTTTGGCCGGAGTGAACCATACACAAAAGCAGCGGTATTGCCCATAGAATAACCAATAAATATGATTTTTTGCTCTGTTATTTTTTTTACGAAATCCAGTTGGGCTGATAAATCATAGAGTCCGTGCTCGTGAAAACTAAAGTTCCAGAACTCGTCGTCCGTACTGTTCAATATTTGATGTTGTAAAGAATATTTATTTCCTCTAAAATTTCCCAGCCAAACATCGTAACCAGCGTCCGAAAGGTAAAAACCTGTAAAATCAATAAATATTACATTCAAAATAAAAATAAAGAGATTCACATTTTTTTTGCTTGCCTAATGATTTCTGTCCTATGTTAACGTAGCAATCGCTGTTTAGGTTGAACCCATGTTCCAATAATACTGTTTTTTTGGTAATTCCTTCGGTAGAACTGTTTTTTGAATGTGGAATTCTAAATATGGTTAAAATATAACCATCATCTGTTTTTACTTTGTATGTTTCTACTGGGTAGCCATGCCTCCTGATTATTTCGGGCTGAAATTGATTTTGTATTATTTATAAATTGGCATTTTCAGAATGCAATGACAACATATTGAGGAAACCAAAGCAAAAATTATAGGTATATCTTATATTGTCGTGTTTTTATCTGTACTTCCCCGGACAACAACATAAAAAATTAAACAAAATTCAATTGATTGAATTGCATACAAATAAATAGAGATAGAGAAATTTTTTTGATTAGTTAGATTGAGTGTGAAGAAAAAAGAAAGAAGAATATAGAAAATAGAATTAATGAAATTAATGAAAAATCAATGATTAAATATTAAAAAAATAATAAAATTACTTACAGTTGATAAGTCCCCATCGGGATTATAATAACAATTTTTATTTTGATCGAGATTTGTATAATAATCCGAAAATGACTTGCAAACATTGTTGTGGTAGGTATTAGCTAAAAAAATATTACAAAAAACTATTAGCAAAATTTTGAAATTTTTCATGATTGTTGCCTGAAAAGCGTGTTGACACGCTGATGCTAAAATTGTCTAAGAAGATATACAAAACACTAAATGCTGCTTTATAATTACAATTTCATTCCTATAAAACAAAATGTGGAAAAGTGGTAGATATTTAATTATATATGTATATAAATTTGTTATTATTCTTAGTTGTTTCCAGCCAGTTGACCTTATAGATACAATAAAGTTGGTTGGCCTCATACACCGATTCATAAATATTTACGGTTCCGATGCTATAAATTTTTCACATACCTAGTTTCGTATTGGACGATCAAACCGAAAAACATTTAAAAGTTTTTTTGTCTTTTTTACTTTTTTTTTTAATTATAAATTTTTATTAATTCGATTGGTGTTTGAAATTTCGGTAAAATGATACTTATAAACAGTGACGGATTAAGACACTCTGGGGCCCGGGGCTCTAAAATATTTTTGGGCCCCCTAAAAGGGCGGAGACAAAGCCCCCACGAGCACTGTTATCTCAGGAATTCAAAATTGTGTATGTATAATAGCTATGGGGTAGATCATTAAATATAAAATACAGATTACCCTTGGATAGAGCAAAAATAAACAAATTATATTTAAATTTATTGATGTTTTTACAAGGTAAATCTGATCTTTTAAATGCGCATATTTTATTTTGCATTTTAACAATAATTATTAAAAAACAAAATATATTTTGGAATATTTTTGGATACGGAAATAATCTCTTTATTGTTATTATTTTTTATTCATTATTATGGCAAATGGAATTATCACAACCATTCTTTAAAATATGGAATTTAAATATAGTTAACCAATATTTTATTAATTACATTTTATTTATCAGTTATGTGGACATCTTCGATTAAAAAAAAATTAAATCCAGAGAAAAAAATTTATGGAGGGGGAGAACTTGCGTGATAATTTGCGACTATGAGAGAGAGGGGGTTCTAAAATTGTGACTCACGTATTGTTGTTTGTTTAAGGCGTCTAATGGCCCTTTCTTGCTTATTTTCGATAATCCGGACTTTTGATAATCCGGATAGGCTCTGCTCGCAATTGATCCGAATTATCGAGATTCTACTGTAAATTGGGTTTAATCTGCGTAACATTATCCTCTTGCGTTGTGGTCTTCAACGAAAAAAAGAAAGAAAAAAACTTCGCAAATATTGTAAGTATGTAGATATTAACGATAATTTCGTGCCAAAACAAACTTTCACTTATTTCATTCCGATTCGAAGTTATGGTAATAATTATGTCTCATCGCTTTAAATCATGCAATTTAAATTATTTTCAACAAGCTTGGTGCTACTGCAGAAAAAAACTTAAATTCAAAATTTTAGGAATTTTGTCCCTACGTTTACATGTTCACGTGTTCACAGCCGACGCGACGTCTGACACGCGACACACATACAAGACATTTTCCAAAAATAATAAAAAATCTTATTATAAAAATGAATGTTTGTTTGTTCGTATGTTATGCACTTTTAGGTCCTTTATCCAATTTGAATCAAACTTGGCGCACTGACTTGGCAAGACTTGGGAAAGGTTATTGTGCAAGAAAATGTTGTAAAAGGTTGATAGGAGAGGGAGATCTCATGAAATAAGGTGACGCACATAAATGGATTAACGAGATTTACATAAACCTAATACGCCTAGCTGATTAACAATTAATTTTGAATTCAAAAACGATAATAATCATAAATTCTGCAAGAAGCAGACTCAGGGCCGTCTTTAACCTATTGGAGGCCTTGGGCACTTTAGGATAATGGAACCCCTATGACTATGATATAACAGAGGACTATTTTATTAATAACAGGCAAACAGGCAAACTGGTAGTAACAGTTATCGGTTGGTGATCAAGAGCTAGGGAACCCCATGGATCGCGGAGCCCTGGGCACTTGCCCAGAGTGCCCAATGGGAAAGATGGGTCTGAGCAGACTCTCGCCAGAATCTAGCTAAGCTTTGATATTTTTTGTTGAGGTGGGACTTTTCAAATAAAAGTATTGTATCACCTAATGATGACCAATTTTTTACTACTACCGCCATCTCTACATCAGGCCGGATACTTCTAGGACGACCCTCGTAAGATCACTCCTTATCTATTTGCTAAAAACTTTATGTTTGATTAGAACTAATTTTTTTATTTATCAACTGCTACTACAATAACAACTGTGAAAGGTAATTGAAAAATTTAAACTTCATATTATATTCGGCCTCGCGAGCAATTTACAGTAAATATATTTATCTTATCGGTGAGTGTACACTATAATATTCTTATTAATTTGATAATTTCTTCAAAATTTTAAAATACAAACAAAATAATATTCTTATTATTATTTTTTACTTTTCAGAGTGTAAATATCAACTAACAATGATTTCCTTCCATTTTGTGGTTACTAAACCTTGTTATTGTCGATTTAATTCTTAAAATTTTAAAATTTAAGCGAGGTCAACAGAATAAATAGTCGTATTCTAACTTTTTTAGGTAACATTTAAGAAGAAAAATGGCTGCGGAGATTCGTATAATAGGAAGCGTTACAGAAGAAGATAAAATGTTAAACGATTTAATGGTTTCGCCTGTATGTACGGGATTTGTGACTGTCGGGCAAGATAACATTGTTTTGCCAAATAATTACACCGCAGAACTGGCGGAAAAAATTAATAATTTTCAAGTTCGAGATGAAGATATTTTTATGGCTGCTCATCCAAAAACAGGTAAGCATAAATCTTCTCTAAAATTCTGATTTGTATAAATTTAATTTTGTAGGATCCACTTGGTTGCACGATATGGTATGGCTGATCGCCAATAATCTGGACTACGAGAGAATAGCTAAGGAACCACACTATATTAGGCTTCCGTGTTTAGAGTAAAATGCATTAAAACTTTTAGTATGCACTTAAAATAAAATTTGCGTTTCAGATCGAACGTGATTGTAAATGTCCAAGAAAGCATTAAACTTCTTGCCGATAAAAATACAAAATTTGAGGAAGCAACTGAAGATACTGCTGATGTAATAAAATACATTGATGGTATGGAAGATATAAGGAATATTAAAACACATATGCATTGGTCCTTGTTACCTGAACAAATCAGAACTGGCGTTAAAACTCCAAAAGTAATACTTCCAAATTTTCATTTTCAGTAATTTTCATCACTACGCCCAAAATCTTTTTCAGATTATTGTACCATTGAGAAATCCTTACGACGTATGCGTTTCATTTTATCACCATAGTAAAGTAATGTACAAATACACAGGAAATTTTGAACAATTTTGTCAGTTGTTTTTGGCTGGAAGAGGTAGGTCGAAAATGTTGTTTTTCAATTTCTATGTAATATGACTTTTCTTGCAGTTTATTTTGCACCTTATTGGAAACACGTACTTGGATTCTGGGAACAAAGGCATCGCTCAAATATTTTATTTGTAAAATACAAAGATATGAAGGAAAACTTCCCCGGTGTGGTTAGAAAAGTAGCAGAATTTTTGGGAAAAACATTAACTGAGCCAGAAGTTCAAAAATTGACTGAATTTTTAAGTTTCGATAATATGAAATCAAACGTACACTTAAATCATGAGGCCGATTTAAATGAATTTTATGGTAAAATGAATTTGACTACAGAGAAATCTGCATTTATTCGATCTGGTATAGTAGGTGGCTATAAATCTGAAATGTCGCCTGAAATGATTGAAAAATTTGACGAGTGGGTCAGGAAAAACTTAGATGGAACAGATTTTACGGGATTTTAAACGTTAATTATTTATGTCTATGTATTACGTTTTGAACGGTTAAGTAAACTTTTAAGAAAAAATATAGTTTTGTTTTGAAGTTTGGAGTAACCCCAAATTACCTACCTTTTCACAAATTTCACTATGCACCATGATTAATGTGCACCTCCATTGGGTCCACTACTTGCCCTCTGAAATTTGAGGTCATCAATATATTGGACATCTAGTACTGCGTATAGAAGATAAAAGATAGAAGAAAATATTCCTATGGAGCTCACCAGGAAAGAATATGAGAGGATGTCCCCAAAAGTCGTGGAATGAGGGCATGCGAAAGGCAATGCAGGATAGAGGTTTGGATGAATAAATGGTCCACGAAGACTAAATTCAATCTTCCTGCATTACCCCTTACAAGAGAAGCTGCACGACAGCATTCCTTTCGGACCTATCATCAAGTTCAGGCTTGGTATGAAATACACGAGAGTCCAGAGCATTGGGGTTGGAAAAGATGTAAGATGGGGCTTACCCCAGTTAAAACTACAAAGGATACGGCACCCGAAGAATTCCTGAAATTCATTTTCTGCAAGTGCAAGAAGGGCTGCGGTCTAGCCTGTGGATGTAGGAAAACATGCTTGAAATGTTCTGTTATCTGCACATACTGTCATGGTGGACACGTGTGAAAACACTGCAGAGATTTTTGTGGGCTCTGGAGAAGAAGAAGAAGACGGCGACGACGAAGAGAATGAAGACCTGAACGTTGCAAAATTATTGGCACACGAGATTGAAGAAGACAACGAAGATGAAAACTTGGATGAGGAAAGAAACTTACAAGAACATATAAGTGAGCCTGGACCATCTAGGCTAGGGTATCAAAACGGAAGAAAAGACATCAGTGATAAATAATCGTGGATTAGGCCTACTGGGGATGCCACATAAAATAAAACAAAATATTATGTACTATGTAGCAATTTTTCAAATTCTAGAAATTTGATAAGTTTCATTCGGCTGTAACTTGGGAACTATTTATCTGATTGAAAAATATTTCCTACAAAAGTTGTAGGAAATTTCATACTCTATAATTTTTAAAATAACTATTTTTGATGTAGGTAGCGCTGGAGAGAAGATATTTTCGAAAAACTAGTTTTTGCCGCCATTTTTCCAATATGCGCTTAATGTCGCAAATTTGGAATATTAATCAGGACACCAAACTGTACAAATCTACCGAATTAGAACTTTCCTTACATTTTGTAATTCAGAAACTACCCATTGCCTGGACTAATATAGGGGGCTAACTTTTCGGAAACACCCAATTGAATAATCGAATTCGGGTTTTAGGCCTTTTGAATTAAATTTTTTAAATCGTTTAATGTTTATATTTTTAATTTAAACTCTCAACTGCCGTACTTTCATTAGTAAATTGATAAAATCATGGGCTCGTATATTCTCACTCCCAGCCCGCACCTCACCGCCCTCCCAAAGTAGGCGCTACTTATATTAAATAATATACTTTTTTTATCTCGATTTGTTTATCATATGGGACAATGATAATGTGTTAAAGTTTCGTAATGAGAGTACAATAATATTGTCGTTATAATTTATTAATAGTAATAAATTTTCGGCACGTACGTACATTGCATGAAAATAGAAAAATGGCTCCCGAAATTCGTGCAATAGGAAACGATACGGAAGAAGACAGAATGTTAAACGAATTAATGGTTTCGTCAGTATGTCCAGGTTTTGTTGAAATTGGACCAGATAATTTTGTTATGCCAAATAATTATACGCCAGAGCTAGCCGAAGAATATAACAACTTTCAAGTCAGGGATGAAGATATTTTTATGGCTGCTCATCCAAAAACAGGTATAAAACAAATTTTTAAATAATTTGTTGTGAAATTTTTCCACAATCCTCTGCTAGTTGGCGCTAAGTCAACCAACTCGCGGGATACAGAACAATCCAAATTTAACAAAAAATAGGTTTTCTCAAAATTACAAAAAATTTAATTTTGCTAAAAATGCAAAATAAACAATATTTTTGACGTCTGAAACATGTAAATTCTTCCATTCTTGTTTAGGATCCACCTGGCTACATCAATTGGTATGGCTGATCAGCAATAATCTTGATTACGCCCGGATGGAAGCAGAACCTCAGCATATAAGACTTCCTCTACTAGAGTGAAATTTGCTTATTATAAATAATACTTTTATAGTTTTTGACACTGTAATTTTAGGACCCAAACACTTGTAAACCTCTCAGCATGCAAAAAACTTCTTTCCGGTAATGAAAATACCAAAGACTTTTCTGAAGACATTTGCAGTATTACGCCATTTCTAAACAACCTCGAGAATCCCAGAAATATTAAAACGCATTTACATTGGTCTTTATTGCCTGAACAAATAAAAAATGGAACAAAAAGCCCAAAAGTAATATGACTTTAAAGGGGAGTTGTCCAAAATTGGAACACAAATTTTTTTAGCTTTTTCAGGCTAAACGGTTTTAGTTTAAAAAAATTATTTGACTTCTTGAAAATGGGCAAATTCCCAATAATTTAAAAAACTAAAACTGATTGAATTGCTCCAAATATGCTTGGCTTCAGATTCTATAATGGATCTCATGGTCCTGGTTATAGGGCCATTCCACAGGATCCTATAATATAAATTTGACATTGAGTGTCCCTAACTGGCCTGCGGTCCCCATTTTAGACAACTCTCATTTCAAAATATGATTGACCCATTATTCTCAAAATTATTTTTTTTAGATAATTGTACCACTAAGAAATCCATATGACGTGTGTATCTCTTATTATCATCATAGTCAATCAATGTACAAATATACTGGAACCTTTGAACAATTTTGTCGCCTATTTATGGCCGGAAGAGGTATTCCTTTTATTCCATTCCGAATATACAAATTCAAAATTCTCAATTTTTAGTCTATTTTGCGCCATTCTGGAAGCACGTCCTTAGTTATTGGGAGCAACGTCATCGTTGCAATATTTTGTTCGTCAAATTTAAAGACATGAAAGAGAACTTCCCAGGAGTAGTTAAAAAAGTTGCAACATTTTTGGGCAAGACATTAACCGACCAAGAAGTAGACAAACTGACCGATTACTTAAGTTTTGAAAATATGAAATCCAATGCGCACCTAAATCAAGAAGTTTTATACACAACATTTTTAGAACCCATGAATTTGGTTGTGAAAAGATCTGCGTTTATTCGTTCTGGTAAGGAAGGTGGATATAAAATCGAAATGTCTCCCGAAATGATAGAAAAATTTGACGCATGGGTTGAGAAAAATATAGCTGGCACAGGTTTGGAATTTTAAAATCATTTTTTATGACGACCATATTATATAAATTTTTCCTTGGTTTCTTCAAATATTCCTCTTGCACAAATAGGCCTGCAGATCTTCTGTCCACCTTTCAGTGGATTCAGGAAATTCATTTCTGTGGTAATGGTGGACTTAATCGTTTTTTTAGTTATTACACAAGATTAATGTTCATAATGTAGAATTTAATAGACAAATATATTATAATTTCATCGATAATAATTATATAGGTACATTATGTATTTTTAGCAATCAAAAACTAAATTACAATAATACATTTAGATACAATAGAATGAAAATATCAATAAAGGTTTTTCACCTTAACTCTTGAGATAATACTGACACTCAGTTTACATTATTAACCTATAAATTAAGAATTAAATGGATGATTAATTTGATTAAGGAGATTTCAATGGTTGCAATTCACCACTTGAAGCAAATTTGTTCCATTTTTGCTCCTCTCCAGATCCAAAAAGACTATACACGACTATTGCAATTACGTAGAGGACAATAGTAACCCAAAATACAATTTGCCAAGACGATATGGTAGGCTAAAAATATGAAATGTAAACTAGGAAATCAGCGGGTGCGTCTACTCCGCTGCTGAAAATTGATCGAGCGTAAGAGCAATACAAGCAATGCAAACGAGATGCAATCAAATCCGATCATGCTCGCGCAACCCGATCAAACCGTCGAAAGCTCTCTTCATTCGCTACGCTCGATCAACTATAAAACAGCAACATCGATTTAAACACCTACATCAGCTGCCGTTAATTTTCCCACAAAAATTGGTACTATTATTCCAGGAATGGTAGCAAAGGTATTAGTTATGCCCATCAGGGATCCGGCAAAATTTGGCGCAATATCGATATGATTTGTTAAGAACCCAGGAAACATTCCTCCGATCGCTGTGATAGTTATGGTCATGAGAATGACTGACATAGTTCTTTCGCATCCAATGTATGGAAGTATAAGTAAACATATCATTGGTATCACAGTTGCTATCAAAGTGGCAATTTTTCTTGCAGTTGTTGTAGTTATAGTATTTTTACTTCTTAGGCTATCGAGAAGTTTACTTAAAATCATGCTAAAAAACCACATAGTTAGAAAAGGAATGGAACTTAAAATAGCATTTTCGGCAATTTGAAATTTTAAAATGTTCTTTATATAATTTGGAAGTTCTATCAGCACCATATACCAGCCCCAGTTGGAACAGACATGTGCTACTAAAATAGCTAAAAATGCTGGAGACGTGAATATAGCCTTCCACGGCATTGGGGGTTTCTTAGCCTAAAACAAAGTATTCAAACATTCTTGTTGATTTGATTGGGTTTTCTCAACTGATAATTCCTCTTGATTTGTTGTAAGTGATGACGTGATGAACTGTCGTTCTTCATCGCTGATATATATTTGTTTGTTGGGAGTATCGGCTATCAAGATGGCCCACATGATCAACCAAATAGCACATAAAGAGCCTTCGATGTAAAATATCGCTTCCCAACCCAAACCAGACGCTATTATTCCAGTAATGAATGTAAAAACCTGTTAAACTGTTTTGGGAGTAACTGGAAATTTGGGGAAGAAACAAATACTTACAACAGTTCCTAAAGCGGTGCCCGAATAAGTAAGGGTACTCAATACGCTTCTTTCCGATGGTGGGGCCCAATTAGCTAATAGAACATGCATAGCTGGAAACGTTACGCCTCCCCCAATTCCTTCCAAAACTCTTATTACTATTAAAATTCCGTAGTGCATTTTGGCTGCTAGCGGAGATAAAATTGTACCCATAACATTGATGGTGACTGCAAAAAACATCACCCATTTTGCACTACATAATTCGGATACTCGTCCACCTGGAAATTGGGCAACCAAGTACCCCCAGAAGTACGAACTTTTTAGAGATCCTTGTATTGATGAAGACCAATGAAACGGACCATCCTGTTTTTTTAAATTATCAACGCGTCTAGCCACAAAATCTTTCTTACCTCTAACTTGCTTTCCTTAGTAACCACTATATTGCATTCTGCATCTTGTCGAAATTTAAGCAAGTCATTATAGTCGGACGAAGCTATTTGTCTTCCAGCGACTTCCATTTGCAAGGCAGTATTATTAACCATGCTAACCATGGCTAAACTTAAATTTACTTTCAGGCCATACACAATACCCATACCTATTGATCCCAGTATTGCCAGGAGATATCGTGCTTTTATTTTACCTAAAATACATTACACATTTGATTATAATATAGAGTGCAAATATTATGTAGATTACCCGGGATCGAACCATTTTATATTTATAAAATAAATTACAACACATGCACATAAGCCTTCGGTATTTGAAACCGAAGGCCCTGGGGACTCTTAGCAAAAAAAAAATATTTTCTAATTGCTCTCGAAAGCCAACAACCATCTAAATCACTGACTACAAGGTTAAGGCGGCCCACGGCCGGCCGTGTGATCATTTTATTAATAATATAAAGCAGAGAATCGGTATATCTATTTGTTTTTTATAAGCAGATTTTATTACTAGAGCGGATTACATTTTCAGGATGCAAAAGGAGTTAAAATCTTAAAATATTTCCACTATGAAATCTTCACATCCCAGCGAAACTGGGTACTTTGACTAGTGATTTAGAATTATGGAACGTGGTACCCCAAGGGCGGTCATAAGGGGGAACCATGAGGACCATGGCTCAAAACCAACGAATTATAGTGATTTAAATCAATGTCCGTACATAATACCTATATAATACTTATGTATTTTGATTAATTTTCAAAAATGGCCTCCCCAAAAATTATACCGCCCTGTTATAACCTAGTTTTAGTGTCCTGAAGTTTGTGCTTCATTTGATTAAAAACGAGCAAAATATGGTAATTGCGAAATAACAAAAACAATTTTTTAAAATCGTATATTATCTATACTTACCTATTGTACATAATATTAAATTCACCATTTTCAGAAAACTGGAAAGAAAAAATTAAATTAATAGTTCCGATGGATTAGAAGATTCATAAAAAAAATTTGTTATTATGTTGAATTAATTAAAAATCTGAAAAGAATTTCGGTGATTTCCAACCTACTAGGCAATTTTCTAGGGGATTGGTAAATCCGATTTATTTCTGTCTATTTTACTTCGTTGCCTACTTCGTGACTATAATATATTGCTGTGTATTTTTGTGTAAAATTACCATTACATTAATTTACTTGTTAAATTTTATTTAAAAATGTGCAGCACCTAAATTTTGGGGGGATTTCTGATAACGAAGTTGATCCGAGAAAGTAAGGCCAGACGCCCCGATTCAGTTCAGTAAGGGAATTTTAAAGGAAATAGGAAATAAAATGTGAAAGACGATTCTTCCAAGCGAAGAATAAATTTCATAAAAATTAAAGTCAAAGATAGCAATTACAAGAAATGTTATAATTTAAAATAAAATTAAATTAAAATTTTGGATTATTTATTATTTAAAATTATTATTAGATTATTATTATTTAAAAATTTTATTCGTTCGAAATTGAAAGCAAAAATTCGAAGGTAACAAAAATATAATATTAAAATTTGTCGCCGTACTTAAAAATAATTAAAAATATTAAAACATAATATCATATTAAATTTCCCTAAAAATATTTTTTAAAGCAATAAAAAAAGTCAATAAATTTTTAATTGTTGCGTATGTCGCAACAAATTTTTTTTTTAATTTATTATGAAAACATTCAACTTTATATAAATCGAGAATTCACTGTAAAAACATGCACAAAAACCTAAATATTGTAATAATAGTCCAAGTTTGAATTTACCTGAAGGTAACTTGTTGCAATACAAAAAGGCGGCCTATTTCTGCCGGCCAACTGATTGTGACGTGCCAAATCCCAGCTGTTTATCGATTGCGGCCCAACCAATTTATTTTCCCGTTGGCGCCTTCATTTAAATTACACAGGAAACATGGAAGCCATACATACAAAAATTTTAAATTAATTAAATATAATAAAACATTAAATAATACACAAGTTACAAATAATGTGAGTATTTTTTGCGAGTTGCAAAAGCTGTTCAACGAGGCTTCAGCCGAGTCAAGTGCCGAAGGGTAATTTTTTAAGAATGCAATTATTTTAAATCAAAAAGATGGCGCGCGGCACTAAAGTACTTTAGTGCCGTGTCTGTTTAACATACTTGTTTAATTAAAATTACATCTGAAAAATTAAGAAAAACCAAAAATACAATTATTTAAAAAAAATCTTTCTTTGTTTTCTCCAAACTCTCAGTTCCTACTTACCCTATATTATGTTCTTTAAATTTTCTACAATCCAAGTCTACGAAATTAGACATATCTCAGCTCCTAGTTTTCTGATTTATTTTATTTCTTTTTTATTTCATAGCTCTTGCCACAAAACTTCCGCACAATTTAGAAAAATTTGAAAATTTCACTTTTTTCACCATTGGATACAATATAACTTTTTAAGCTTGTAATAAAAAGAATTATTTCAGCCTACCATTCGTATCCAAAATATTGTAATTTTGCATTAAATTATCAAGCAATGCTATCCGGCAGTGGCGTAGCAAAGTAAAATTAAACTTGCTCAATAAAGGTTCTCTGTTGTTTTATTTATTAACTAATAGTAGTAATTAGTAATAGTTAACTATTAGTTAGTAGTTACGAAAGCAGTTTCGAACGCTAAAATCTCGTTAATGTAGCACATCCGACGCTAACGTGGTTCGACCCCATGGGAAAATCAAAAATTTTTAAATACCTACAACACATCCAGGATCCAGAAAGAACTTCTTATGTTAAAGTGACCGCGCTCAGATACCTCCTCAGGATACACAGCCACAAATTACAGATTTTAATATTCGTGTAAAAAATTTTCAATCAGTCAAAGTTTTGTCAGTTTCAATTTTTGACGTATTATTTTGATGTGCTGAAATGTACTTAACCGGTAATAATAAAGTAAATTTTGACCCGGATTAATGTATTTCCTGCTGATCAACATGCACATACTATGTGTACAATTTACAAAACCAAAACAGTTATCTGTGTAAATATTGGACAATTTTATTGCATTGTGTTCTTATTACTGTACGAAAACCACTATGAACTTAATTTGTTTATTGGAAATTGGTTAGTTGTTTATACCACAAATTTTTAAGGCAACGCCAATCAAACAGTTTCAACAAAATAATTTATTTAACAGGCCATACAAAAATAAATTAAAATTTCAAACAAATATTAATACACATATAAATACAGGTACGTGAAAGTAAGAAATGCATACAGCATTAACTATACTAACTAGAGGTACAGGAAATTTACAATTTCCAGATTATTAATTATAATATTTTTGGAATGTGCGCGATATAAAACGTTATCTAAATAAAAGAGCTCAGACAATGTATTGCAAATAATAAGAACCTTAGGCGTAATGCCCGCTATAAAATGCAACACCTCAAAAATATTTGCAATTCCAATTAGGAAAAGTTGGCAAATATTTGTCATGCAACTTTCAGTTAAATACTTTTAACTATTTTTTAATTACAACAAATTGCGCTATTTCTTTCTAAAATAAATAAAAATATTTTAGAAAAATGGCGACAAAGTGCATGATAGTCATGGCAATTACTAATTTTTATTTATGTTAAAATCCAAAATAAATAAGGTGAGTCAACATTTCAACAGTGTAATTAACGAACAAACAAAACTAAACCTTTTATTACCAATATATCCAGACTATTGATTCTGATAATTACGCTAAAAGATTATGTTGGTCAATGACCATAAACTTTTTTATCAAAGCAATGTCGAAATAAATAAAACATAATTTTATTTATTACCAAAAAAATTGCTTTTAATATAAAATTAAAGCATATAATAACTTTTTAATGAAATAATAAATAAAAAATTATTAATTCAACAAGTTATTCTTCTATTATTCAAACAAATAAATTTCTGACGAAACCAATATCCTTCACTGAAAGCTTAAATATTATCGAATTTTATTGGTATTTAATTAACTTGTTGAATTAATAATTATTTATTTCATTATATTTTACATGTTAAAAAAATTTATGTACTGTAATAAAATTTTCATTGTTAATATATCGTCAACTTTCTAACATAATCAAAAACATACTTAATAAACAATTGCATTAGAGACTCTTTAAACTGCAATTGTTCTCAAATACTAAACAAATCACAGGGTACTATATAAAATATCTAGCTAGTCAAAATGTCAATTTGACCAACAAAAAATATTAGAATCCCTATACAAATATTTCTAATTAACAGACTAGAGTAGCATTCTATATGCAGTTCAATATCGTCTTTCAAACTTCAAAACTTGATTCTTATTAAATTAAAAAGTAATTTAGAAATTTTATTTTTAATTTCCGATAGGTATACCATTGACCATGTTTATAAAAATATTTCAATACGCAATTTATGTGATTAAAAATATGGAATATATATCAAACAAAGTAGCTTTTACTGGTAACATAAATATACAAATAAGGAAGCTAAAAACTCCCAAACCTCCTGCAACTTTTTAAATATCGGTTTAACCGAAAATCTAAAACTAACTTCCAGTTTTGATTTGTAGACCAGTATCCAAATCAAGAATTTGTTTGAACAACTCGTACGTTGAAAATGAAACGGCTACCATTGGTATAGCTCTCATGTAATTAATTGACATACCACGATACAGACCTCTAATTATACCGTTTTCTTTATAAATATACGTCAAAGTCCTAACCATTGATTTAGCATAATGTTTGGTATCGGGATTCATGAGAGCTAATTGCATTCTTCTCCTGGTGACATCCATTGGATAACTAACACTTTGAGCTATCGCTCCAGCAAAACCACCGCACAACAATTTTGCAGGAACCAGTAGAACTAGCCCTCCCGTATTTTTCTTACAGGGCTTACACGTCCAAGAAGGTAAATACTTCATGCAACCATACTTGAGATATTCAAAGAAATAAAAAGATAAACCGGCGTAAGGTACCATACCCATTAATGTGGGTGTAAACCCTCTGTAGAGAGCTCTAACACCACCTTCGTCTTTAAATATCGTTGTTGCAGCGTGTGCTATACCAGTGTACACATGTTCGCCAGTTATCTGAAAAGTACCCAAAAAATTAAAAATTATTTGCCTTCATAAGCAAATAAATAATTACCTGAAACGCTAACCGAGCTCGAATAGTATCAAGTGGATAAGTTAAAGTAACTGCCGTGAGCCCTGCACAAGCACCAGCAAAAAATTTGTCCATGTGCGAAGTAGGTCCAAATATTCCATCAAAATATTTTTTGTAGACTTCAAACGAAGTGAACTGGGTTGCTGCATAAGGAAAAATTCTCACCATCTGAGCGCCATTTCCTTTATACAGCGCCAACGCCGATTCTCTTTTAATTATGTGGCGTATTCCACCAATAACTCCATGTCGTGAGTGGTGTTTATTATGGGCTTGCAGTAATATTTTTACTCGATCGAGAGGAGCTACTGTAGTTTTAGATATCATACCAGCAAATCCTGCAATTAGAAAGTATTACTTTAGTTGAAAGTGGTTAATTTGGTCTGTAAAATATTAAAAAATATACAATTTATAAATAATATAAAAATTCGATATTCCTGTGTATTTACAAATATGCCATTTTCAATAAATTATAAATTAAAACACAGAATTAACAACTTCAAATTATCCAGTAAGGTAGATAAATTCATCTATGTACATGCCCCTGTAAGTATCGACCCTAGCACCGAAGTGGAATTTCCTTGTTGAATGCACAAACTAATTCTTTGATATTATAAATTTATAAAAATTAAGTATATAAGAAATATAAAAATCTTTATAAAAAACAATTGTTTTAATAAATATAAATTATCGTATAGGTAATTTACCCCTATTATAGCCCCCAGGCAGTAACCCTAATTTCCTTTGTGAATACACGCCTCTGAATTTAATTTAAAACCTACAGAGTGATATAAATTATTCGATCGAATAACAACAGTTTTGATTTTAGAAAAAATTTCTATTTTTTATTTAGAGCAATCCTAATAGATACTATTAAAATTAAATTGTTAATTAAATTTTATAAATATTGAACACCTGACTTGACTTCAAACTATTATTTAAATACGTCAGAGAAAGTATTTTTACTTAGATATTCCTTTAAAAAAGTTAACATGCAATATAATTTAATTAATAAATATTCTTTTAATTAATTACTAATTAGGTAAACGTTTATAATTTTATTGTTACGGTTATTTCGCTAAATAAATAGTTTTGATGTGGCATTCGTCCAAGAGGCTGCTAAAATTTTGAACGCACTAGCAGCTATTTATGTCGATTACAAGCTAGACTAATTAATTTTTATAATTGATTTTATTTAAAAAAATTAATTATTAAATTAAACCAAGTAACATCAAATTGTTCTAGGCATACCTACATACATAAATTCCTGCAGCATTCCGATTATAATAAAAATGTACTTTCACTTCTTAAATTCTTTATTATATTATTATGTATCTACTATGTTATGTTTAAACAAATAAAATAATATATTATGTCCATCGTCTAATATTTTCTAATTGAATTATATCTTACAACCAATTACAATAAATTATAGTATAAATAACTTTTCAACATTGTTAACGTCATTAATACCAAAAAATAATAAATTAAAATAAAAAGAAATAAGGAAACATAACAAATTGCACCAAAACTTCAAATACAATTTTCTTAAATCTGAGAAATTTAGACTTTTTCTTTTTAAAGTTCAATCTGTGGTATTTTCATTGCAACGATAATTATTTATAATGCCTATTACCAAGTTGATGTAATTTTACAATTTCTTGACCTCAGCAAAATGTACTACAATGTAAGATAAATAAATAAATTAAATGGAAAATTTTAATCTTGCAACGTAAATTCTATTACGTCCAGTATGTACATATAAATAAGTTCTCAGGCCAAAAATTAAGTTACACATTATTAACTTGCTAGACGATTTAAGAATTTTTAATTTTAGTTTTAATATTTAAATTATTTTTTTATATTTTATTTTTATTTTACTGATAATATGTATAAAATACATCACAGATAGGACACGCGATATAAATGAATATTGCATCAATAATGAATAAAAAATTAGTTTAAAAATACTAATTGCAGAAAAAAAAATCAAAAATTTACAAAAAAAATATGCGGTAGTAAAATTGCCCCCTAAAAAATCGGGAACATTTCTAGCTTCTTCCTTCGCTCGAACAAAAAATAATAGGCTTCGGGCAGTAAGTGTGGTTTCGGTAGAAACTGACTTTCACACCGCCAAGGCCATAATCTACCATTTACGCCCTTGGCATATAAAAATTATTTTTAAATCCCTTTTCTATAAATTGAAAAATTGGTTCTCGTGTGGACTATTTTTACATGTTTGTATTTATTTGGATTGTCCACTAAAAAAATAAAATAAAGAGGTACCTACACGTGTAGAAAAAAAATATAGTCAAAGGTTAAAAACACTGTATCTAACGAGATAATGGCAAAAAATCCTACTAATAAATACAAGGTATTTAGGTCTGATCGCTTTTTATAATCAGTTAACCTAACTGACCAGCCGCGACAGACGGAACTCCTTGGCCTTGGTTGAAAAAAAATCTATTTGCGACATAAGAGGGCATGATCCGTTAAATGCATAATTCAAATGTTGGTTAACCTTCCCACAAAAAATGTTTTTAAACTTGGCACTGGTTTCTAATAATAACGTAACATTAGTACAAAGTTCACCGATGATCTCAAAAATGTGATTTCGTTATTTAAAAATCAAAACAATTTAAATTTTTCAAAGTTTAAATTACAATTTTTAACTTTTTTGTAAATTTAATACTTATCATTTATTTTTAAAAAATTCACAAAATAATTTATTTCAAATTTTGCCCCCTTCCGATACTCGTTTCAAATAATAAAATAAGACAAACAACAACAGAATGGAAACAAAGGATTTTTCAAATCGTACACTTTCAAAACATAGACTTCAGATCTTAAATTCACTATAGATTAATTCATCTGTCTATTATGTTCGGTAAATGTTGTGACTACCCCTAACCCCCCTTGTTTACCATATTAATTAATTAAATAATTAAATATAACAATAATATTAAAAATAATAATTATGTTTATGTTCCAACAAATAGTACAATTTTCTTAGATTTTACATTTCTTTGGGCCTCACTTGGGCGCTTGACCCAGATTGAGAAGCGTTGCCCTAGGAAAATTAATATATTTTTTTTCATATTATTTTTTACATTGTCGTATACTCATATTTGCAGTAATTTAAATGCTATTATATCTCAAGACAAAAGGTTACGCAAAATAGAGAATTTAAAAAGTGTCATCCAGTTTAATGAACAATGCAAGAAAGCGTAGAAATTTAATAACCACAATTTAGATTTCATAAATAAGAGTGACGTGAAAAATAGTCTGTTGTGTCGTAAACTTAGCCCACCAAATCACTTTATTGACAGTAATAAAATGATAAGATAATATGTAGGTAATATTTATAAAAAAACTACTAGGTAATTCCACTTAAATTCAAAGTACACGACATGTAAAAACCGTTTCTTCGATAGGTAAATATTAATATTTCAAAAAATATATGAGATTATTTTATTTATACTCATGCAAAAGTGCAAGTAACCCTGAAAACACCTTTCAAATTTTGGTCATTATATAAATCGTCGAATTCTTCGGGAAAACCCAATTATCAGGTCTTCTAGTGAGAAACTGATTGGATATACTATAATAATTAGTAGGCAAAAACATAAAATATGAAGGGAATGCTGACGTTTTTAATTTTTCCAAAATGGTTTTTCCGGATCACGTAAATAATACATATCACGAGACGTTAGGTCGAGATACATAATATGTATATGTGTGCTAGTGCTAGAAGAGCCAATGTCGCCTTTATTGAATTTTGGATTTTATGCAATTTTACCTAACAATTATTAAGATTAATAAAATATAATTTGTTATTAAATTTACATGTTGTAATCCTTTCTCATCAATCTTTGTAATGTAAGTTCAAACAATTCAAATCGGCCTAGTTTACCTCGAGAACTTAAATTGGACTTAAATAATTTAGGTCGAATAGTATGAAATTTCCTTGGCCCGACCTATGATTAGCGACCCATCCGAACGCACGAAACCGGTATAAACTGGTGTAGTTGGGAAACATATAATAGGTGGTACCTATATTCCACCTATAGGAGGTAGGTATACCTCCATATTCGTTCATTATCACATATTCATTCTTCTTCACTGCTTCTCATAATTATTGTTTTGTTGGTCAAGAAATCTCTTCTATAGTTATTACATTTACAATAATTATTACAATTTTCGCAATGTGTTTCGGGTCGTTATCTTGTTGTAATTTTTGAACTCCATCTTAAAGGTAGCATAAATTATGTTTGTATTAAAAAAAAAGCTAGCATCTGTGCTTTTTTTCGAGTTGTTGGACCTTTACAACTGACCTCTAACAATGCATCCCCGTCAAGGTCAATTTAACCATCCTCACTAATTTCCCTCGAATTTTCATTTCTCTCTTTATAATGGTAATCAAATCTTGGAGCTATATTTAAGGCGAGGATTTTCATATTATGGAATACTCCTCGAGTTGTATTTGGCTAGAGAATTCCACAAAGAATATTTTGATATAACAATAAATTAGTTTACCACAATAATTATTATACATAAAAAAATATTGCAAACCATGAAATACAATCTACAGTGGGATTATCAGAATATAGTGTTATCCTGTTACGTTTTGTTTATCTGTTTATAGGTGTCATGATTGTGTGATATAAATTATCTAGCAAAACACTGCAAAAGCCCACCTTTAAATCCTGATACCGGTAGACGGCTTGTCTAGCTAGCTCTGCAAAGCTGCTCGATCTTCGGCCTCACTCTACGGAATTCAGTTCATTCTAAAATGAACCAGATTCTAATTTTTTCATTGATAATTCTAAGATGTCTACAGAGCGTCCTACTCCCCTCCCTCCGAAATCTCTAACACCAAATAATCACTTCTCAAGATTTAATTTCACGTGCAGTTCACGTTTATTTTGCAGTTTCTTCTGCGCAACACGTGCACATCAGTAGAAATATCCGCCCATAAACAAATGACTGTCGAAGGACGTCACTGATGCATTGAAAATAAGGCACAGCAAGTAATTAATCAAATTATGAAAACCAATTTATTATAATCTACAGGAATTGCCTAAATAGGGGATCTATTTTTAATCAATAACTAAAGACTTACCTCCTGCGGTAAAACTTTTGAGGATAGCAGTGTAGTTGACACTGCTATCGGAGTTTTTTGACACCATTTCGGCGGATTCTGAAGGATCGAATTACAAATTTCACTAAAATGAACACAAAACTTTCACTCAGATGCGTCGTCTACGATGTAGCTGTAACAAAAAAAAAGAAAATACTTTCTATTTCGAATCTTCTTCATAATAATTAAATTTTTAAAAGCTAGCAATAAAAACACTCGATTAAATTCAATCAACTTAAACCAGTGTTTCATTAATTTAAAAAAAAATCAATAGGGTTACCTTCTTTGCATAAAATTCAATGGTTGCAAAAATTTAAATTAAGGTTATGTGAAAATTTTGAGTTACAAAATGTTATTTTTAAAATTTAAAATTAGCAAAAAAACTTACGCAATTCATATTGAGCGCCCCAAATTACACAAGACGCACTAAAACAAAATCTAACGTATGAATGAAGCGTAAACGAAGATAATCTATCCCCCATCCTTCAAAGGAGGTGGAAAACTTTGAAACAGGTGTGTGACGCATTGCACTTATATTGATGCTTTTGAATCGAAAAAACACATCGCGATCTTTATGAGGAATTCTTAACGTTGCATTTAAAAAAAATCACAACCGACTTAAAAATTACAGTGGCGTACCATACTTATTTATAAATTCTAATGCGACTTACAACGTTTCAGAATTGAAGTGTAGTTAAAATATGTTTTTAAACGAAATTGAAAAAGAATTTATGTAGTTTTTAATTTGGTGTGTCATTCGGTATAAGAATTAATTCGAAAGTTTGATTTCAAAATGTGCGGATTTTAACGAGCGCCTCCAGTGAGGGAGTCTAAAAGTTGCCATAAATTAAACATAACCTTTTATTAAAATTCGTTTTTATATCAATTTTTTGCTGCTTTCATCATTTGAAGCGTAAATTTGTGTGTATTATCGCACAATTTTAGTATTATGGCTTCCAATCTTGGTTTCCCTCGAATTATTAGTATATTAGGTGCATGCAAAAAAGTGTTAGTAACAAGGTTTGTACAATATGAAGGTGATTCTTTGTGTTAGGTTTTGGTTTTTTAGAGTTTCCGTTAATCCAACTTATCAACAACGTGCCAGTCTAAAATTAGAAACAAAAACCAAAATTGAAGGTTTAAAGATTCCCGAACGACCTAAACGACCACTAACCCCATATTTAAAATTTGTGACTGCACATAGACCTTTGGTAAAAGAAGACAATCCGAGTTTATCCAATACCGATTTAATAAAAAAATGTGCTGAAGATTGGAAAAAAGTAGGTGAAGATGAGAAACAAAAGCTCCTAAGTACTTATTCGAAAGAACTAGCCACGTTTGTAGATCAACTGAATAAATATAAATCTTCTCTAACAAAAGAACAAGCTGAAATGCTTAAATTTGCCAAGCAGGAAAAGCGCAAAGAAAAGGAAAAACGGCTTATTCATCAGGTATGTGGCAAAGCACTCGCTTACCATTATAGTTTAAAACCAGGGTTGACTTAAAATTTTGCTCTTTTAATTCATATTTGAAAGAAAGTCTTTAAACTACCAGTTAGATTTAAATTTTGCTTGGACTGTGTTTCAAAATCTACGTTAAACAGCATGTTTTATTGTGTAGTTAATAATATTGCATCAAAAAGATGCTTTATATGGGAAAGCACAGACGTAGCTATAACTTTTACATGGGGGGGGGGGTTCAACACTGTACTTTACAAAGGTAAACTAGCTTTTTCCAGCGACTTCGTTAACGGCATAAAAAGTCAGAGCTGTAAATCCCAATAAAATCAATCATATTGCGGATATAATGAAGTATGCACCAATGTCCACTATAAAAAATGGGTATTTGGCTAATATTTGCTTTGTTGCTAAGGAGGGGGTTTGAACTCCCCAAACCCCCCCTTATATACGCCCGCGTGGGAAAGTATTAATATTTCCTGTAATTGAGCTTGTTTGTTGAAAATCCAATAATTATTATTATTATGTTTAATTATATTTATTAGATACACAAACCTTTAAAAAGTTTTGAAAATATTACTTGTGTCTACTTGCAGCCAAAACTTACATGCTCATGTAACCCTTATGGTACTTCGGGCAGTTGGAACTGTTTTAAAACCTCATATTTTTGGCTAGACGTTTGCCTATTCTGAAATGATTGATTTATTGCTTATAAATGAAAAGAAAACAATGTAACTACTATTCAACAACAAAACTGTTACATCGAATCCTAATAATATACACTAAAAAAAATTATAGCAATTAGGTTGATATCAGACGTTTAAATTTTTTTGTGACTTCCACAAATTAATTTCATTTATAGTAATTTTATAGCATTTAAATGTTAATTTTTAGTGAAATTAATAAGGGAAAAAGCATTAAATTTCTGGTTAGTAACGTGAAAGGTACAACAATACAAAAATAACAAAGGAGGGCAAGCTGCTCTTGACCCTGTTTTACCTTCCTAGTTAGGGATTATTTTTTATTAAATTATAATTAATGACAAATCAATTAAATAGATATGTATATTTAATTTAAAATTTACTACAACAGTATTGTAGCTTATAGAAAAGTTGTTAATATTAAACAAGGTTTTATTAGAAACTTTGATTTTCTGGGAGTCATAACTATGTTTTATCAAAGGCACATATATTGCAATATTAAAACCTCGCATAGGAGAACATAATTTTAACAACAGGAAAATATAACCTTGAATTGCCAGTAGCATTATTTCCAATTCACCAAGACCTTCTATTAAAGGTTCATCACTTCCCATGCATTGTTGATCTTTCGGTTACGATATTACATTTTGCTGGGTGTTGCATATCCAATTTTTTTTTTAAATTTTTGCCAAAAAAAATTGCACCTCGAGTATTAATCAAACAAATTTAATTGCAGCAATGGCGTGAACTTGGAAGACCAAAACGTCCTCTCGGAACATACATTTTATTTATACAAGATAAAATGAAACTTGCTGAAAATAAAAACAAATCGCTGACGCACATGATGCATAACTGCAAAGAAGAATTCAGATCTTTACCAGAGGCAGAAAAGGAAAAATACAAGAAGTTATTTGAAACCGATCAAAAGCGATACAGTTCTGAAATGATTACTTGGGAAACAAAAATGATCAAGGAAGGTAAAGATCATGTCATTCGTAAAGACAGTTTAGTATTAGCTAAACATCCTAAAAAACCCAAAAATTAGGATTTTCTTTATCTTACCTCCACTCTCAAGACCCGCTATTTTTGTAAACATACAAGTTAATTTTTTCTTTTATATGTAAAAGGTAATTAATAATATAATTGTAAGTAATGTACTTTGCATTATTGTATTATTTAAGGTATAAATTAATATACCTCATTAGAACTGCTTTTTTGTTAAACTTTTCACTTAATTTTTAAAATACATTTTTTTTATAATAATCGACTTTTTTACCTTTCGACAGTCTCATGTATACAATCAAACAATTACTTTAATTTCATCCTCAACCACACAACTAAATCTATATTATCCTTTTAATAATAAATTCGCCATTTAATATACAAAATTTATAAATTTATCAAGGCACACAAATCCAAAGAAGTAAACCATCAAGTCTTGCAATATTCGTAAAATGACACCTATTACATCAAAAACTTGAGGAGGAATACTTGAACTTAACAAGCATGCAATAATGTTATTAGTTCTATACAACACTGGCTTATAAAATGTGTACTCAAATATTTCAAACATAAAAAATGGTATAAAAATTTTGTTGAAGTGATAATCGACAACAAATTCACTAGAGACTAGCTCGACCAAGAAGTTCATTGTAAACATGCATCGCACCAAACACGGTAAGAATAAAAGAGTCAAAAATCTTTTGTATAAACTTTTGACATAAATTGCTTTAAAGGTAGATTGTTCAACTTCCTTCTCAAAATTTTGTCCGATAATTGGGAATGTATCATCGTCGATATTTAAATTTGGTTCTATAAAATCAGAATGAACATGGTTGTCTGCTAATTTTTGAGATTCAATCTTTTTTTGTAACAATACTTCCTGTACGATTGATAATGTGTCAATGTCCCTGTTGTATAAAATAGGTTCCTCAGAACGAACATGGTTTTCAGTTTTCTTCTGCACCAGATTTTCTTCTAACTCTATGTCATTACTATCTATTTCTGCTACAAATACATTTTTAATTAGGTCCGAACATAAAGAATGCAATGTTATTGTTTACCTTTCACTTCATCCTTGTTATCAAAACTGCAAATTTTCTTTAACCGATTTTCTGAATTTCCCAAAATTCTCTTGATTCTAATTTCTCGACGCGTTTTTAAATCCATTTTGATGAGACTTTCAAAAAATAAATTTTGTAAACTTGATAACCAAAACTGAGGTTATAGTCATCAGAAGGTTGGTAAGTCGTTTTTGTGATGCTGTCAAATTAATCCGGCGTGATATAACCTCAATTTAGAACCAAAACTTTCAAATTCAGTTCAATTAAAAATAAGAATACAACATGACAACTCCACTTCTGTCGATGAGCAAGCAAAAACGAGCTTTAAGTGCAAAGAAGAAGAAAGTAAACAAAGTGACGATAAAAAATATTTTAGTTAGTCCTTACACAAATTATTGGCCCGTACTGAAAGAGGAAGATTGTGTTTCTTTAAACAAACCACTTGAAGAAAATTTGATTATAATAAAACCACCAAAAACAAAAATACCTTGGAAAGAATTAAAGGAAATACCTCGAGAAGACCGTCGCAATTTTCGTTCAAAGTATGCCGGAGATAGTTCTCAAGAAGTAACAAGTGATAAGTGAGTTGTTTCTGATTGAAATAAATTGCATAGTAATTTTTTGATGTTTTAGATTAATTGCTTTTGGAATTAACGAAGTAACAAAGTTATTGGAAAACAATACAGCTGCTTCAATTTTATTAGCTAGCGAAGTACATCCCCAGTTGATGGTGAAGCATATAGTCGACGAGGCGGTTTTGAAAAATGTTCCTCTTTTAGTGGTACCAAAATTAAAAACGCTTTTAAAAGAAAAGACTGGGATTAGTAGTTTGGCATTTGCAATAAAAAGTTGTTCTCCGGAATCTAACTACTCGAAAATAATCGAGAAAGTTCAAGAACTTTCGTTGAAATATCCAGTGCCTCGTAATCATGTTAATTCATTGAACAGGTCAGATCCTTCCATAGATCCTAAATTGCATCAAAATAATTTAACAAAGAGTGAAGTAATGTGTGAAAGTGAATCTGAAGAAGAGGTAAACCTACACCTTAGCAGAACATCAAAAAGTTGCCGAGTTTTTGAACCACAAAAACCAAAACAAAGTAAAAAACGTTTGTTGAACTTTATCGAGTTTGAAGATGTGATTCCAATTAAAAAGCTCGTGAAATCCAAACCACAACCTAAAATAAGTTATAAGAGTTTGTTAATTAAACGTGTAACAAATAATCCAAATAGAGCAAAAAAGGAAAAATTATAGAATTGTTATGGTAAAGAGAAATGTTTTTTTATTCCACCTTTCCAAGAGATATTGGTTACAGAGGTTTCTTCATAGATTGTTCTTGAAACCGCTCTACTTGAACTACAAATTAAAAACTTGACAGTACTTGAGATTAATTGATATTTGATCAAATTATTTAATTTGTAATTTTTCAATCTTGAAACAAATCTGTTTATTATTTTTTTGCTTACAAATTAATTGTTGTGTAGTTAGTACTCTAGTTTCAGTGGATATTAATCGAGGTTTTCGAATGAGCAAATTTATGATCACTTGTTTAATTTGAATTTATTACAATTGAATTAATAATAATAATTATTATATATTTCAACTTTAATAGATGGTAAATAGTCTATTCTGCGTTTGGCTGTGTTACACTTTTTATTTGTGGTTGCACCCCCAACTAGCGCCCTGCGCTAGCCGCCACTGAAATTACATATTTAAGTAATTAAACTTACTTGAAAAAGTAGTCGATATTTCATCAGTTTATTTTCGTAACTTTGATTTTAACAAAAAAGACGATCCTGCCAGGATTCGAACCTGGAATCTTCTGATCCGTAGTCAGACGCGTTATCCGTTGCGCCACAGGACCCACATAGTCAAATCAACGATTCTTTAGGAAAACAGTAGCTTATTCAGCATATTTTTTAAATTATTATTTTGACATATATTTAATTATTTTACTTTGTAAGTGTCAATAACTTAACCTTGTGGTGTCACTACATCAACAATTGTTATCATGCCGGATTGCATTTCCGAGTTTTGCGGCAGACGATGGTTTATTTATAACTCAACGTTCGTTGTGGGTGCCGGTTTTTTATTGCATTTTTATCTGAAAACTTGAAAATGGTGAGTTACAATATAACTTCCTAGCTTTTTTAAATTGTTATCAAATCGCAGGAATTTGTGAGAGAGACTCCGCATGGATTAATTTTTCCAAAAAACATGGCATCAAAACGCAATAACAAGGCAAAATGGGCAATTTCTGCAGTGACCTTGTTGGTTTTTAGTGGTAAAATATGAACTTATATTATTATTGTACCTAATTTTTAACCAGTTAACATTTTTAGTTTGTGCCTTCTTTACGAAGGAGAATAAAACGATTTATTTAAGTAAGTAATAGTTTAAATTGTTTGTAATTTTCTTATAAGTTATGGTTTCAGTGTCTTCGTTGTCAACCATGTTATTGAGTATGTTCGTGATAGAGTTGTTGGTTAGAGTTTGCGAATTATACGAAGAAGTTGACCATTTTCAATCTCGCTATAATAATAATTTAAAAGATCTTTTATATTATACGTTTAGCTTTCAAAAATCAAGTTTAATTATTTTATTATTTTCAATAATGACGTATATAATTATCTTTGTAATCGAAAACCGACTTCCACATTTGATTATGTTCGACAACACTGCATCTCAAATGTTCTGCATTTTATGTATTCAATTACTCTATCGACTCTATAATTTTGTAAGTATTACTTTTTTTAAAGTTTATGTTTAATGTTATAGGCTGTCGATTTTATTTAGAAATCGGCACCACCCATCCTTGTCAATTTGATGTTTTCGAGTAGGTAGCTATTTCGAAAAAATTACTTATTTTAACTTTTTATACATACATTGAATAGCTGTAGTTTGAAGGTCAAAAAATGTTGATACAAAATTATCAACCCATATTTTTATATTTTTCCATTAGACCATTACCGTAGCATAAGTATTTCAAATGAATCACTTACGATAAGCTTTTATTGGAATTTGTCAGGACTAACCAGTTCTGATAAACGGATTGAATTTATCTGAAAGAAACTCTGTATTCTGATTAGCGCGAATTTTATTTAATGGCATTTAAATTATGAATATTTATTTATCAACTTATCTAATAAAAAATAAATAAGTTAACTTTAAGCTTATAATAATTTTTATTATATTTATTTTTCTTATTGGATTTGGTGCTTAAAACTAATAAGCTTTGCTTGTTTGTTTAGGAGAACAGTCCTTTAAATGAATCCTTACAAATAAACAAATTGCAAGGTATTGATTATGGTTCTGGAATGGCCCATTCGTTCTTTCATGGGTACTTGAAAATAGTTTTACCTAATAAGGGAACACAGGAGAAAGGACTGTTGGAGTTTTTAACAGATTATCAAGATAAAAATAAAATTAGCTTCGAGGTGAAAAAATTATTCATTCTTATACCGATGTCTCTCCATTGCCCACCACGTTTGGACAGTGAATTTTCAGCCTCGGTTGAACGAAGCACAGTATAAAATTAATTGATTACATTCGGTCGGTACTATAAATTCGTAATTTTAGGAGCTGGAAAGTAAGCAAATTGACCGAGCAGGCGTTTCAAAACGCGATTATAAAAATTCCGTTTATAAAATTAAAACTATATCTGGGAAGAAGAAGTATGTCTGCACTGAATATGCCACACCCGTGAAAACCCTTAAAGAAGTTATGGATCAAAATACTCCATTTTCAAGTAACCTTTTTTATAACAATTATTTAGTAATGAATGAACTCGTAAGTATGTATTTTGTTGCAGAATTATATAATCGACATCGTAGGGAAATCACATTAAATTTTTATCTAACTTTGAAAGAGTTGATAAAAAATGATGCAGATTGTTGCAATTTATGTGACCTTATTTATTTCAATGGTATATATGAACAATTCTTGGTGGTTTATTATTTCTACTATTTTTATAAATTACAGATTTAGACCAAGATGGCACATACATCGACGTTGGAACAATTATTTTAAATAGAATGAAGCAGATTTCTACAAAAAGCAAAAACTTTGAAGATTAGCTGTTTGTTATATTTAATTTCATGACAGTTTTTATAGTTTTATAAGGAAGATATTTTTTACTAAAAAATGAATATTCGACATTATATTTTTGCTATATTCTAGTTTAATATACCTTTATTTTACTCCTACCAAAATTAAAATTGTGTCCACTGCACAACTTCCAAATAATTCTATGATTATACTTAAATATTTCTACGTTTTTGGACACCTATTTCCAGTTGCGATTCACCCCTCAATACCTACTATTTTTTTGGTATTAAGTTAATTAAACCAACCCAATATATTAGAATTAAAATTTATTATTAAAAATATAAGAATGTCAAAAATCTCACAAACAACTTAATCGCTTAATACTTCTGCATCACCATTTTCTACAACTTCATCTTGGCCTCTTTGTTCATTAGCAGCTTGAAACTGAGAAGTCCAGGATTTGGGTTGGCGATCTTTGTACATCTAAAAATATAAATTAAAAAGTTGCGATTTTTAAATAGTTACCACCAGAGAAACAACTTACATTGCAAACAAAATTTAACAATGAATGTTTTGAAATTTCATGATCTGCTTTTGAACCCCACGAATATAACACTTTTTTGGTAACATCTTCAACTTGTGTGTTAAGATACTTTTGCTTAATCATTGTGACTGTTATAAAATCCTTAACATTGCCAAATAAATCATGCTTCTCATCTGGATCAATTTGCAAGGAATGCAAAAACGAGAACAGTGCAGCTAAAATTCAAATTTTGTAAGTAGAATTTAACAAAATTGCTATTTTTACCTTCTGTAGAGATGTTATCTGACATAAAAATGTGTGACAAAACCAAAAGTATCAAAATTTTATGCACATCTTCGGGAATATCTTCATCTGTATTTTCTGTGACTGCCTTATAGGGCATTGCATTTGAAACCAGGTAACTTTTAGTGGTGGCATCCTCGTCCAAATATAAATCATATCCGTATACCTAAAAGAAGAAGATGTAGAAAAATTAAACCAATATCTCTCTCGACAACGTACGTCTTTCAAAATCACTTTGGCCTCATTTACGATTGCATTGAAGGATCTGCCAACACTTTTTAAAACATTCTTCTGTATATCTGACCTACGTAGAGGCAAATTATTTCCAGCTCGGTACAAAACATAACGAACTAATTTATTTGCATGTTCTTCAAAATTTTCATTTGTAGTTTGTGATCCAGAAAACGACTCTTCAATACTTAATTGTGATAGACGTGATTTACCTTGTGATCCCGATGGTTCGGCTTGTGATTGTGTGAGTTTCGAAGAACGTTGTGACTGTTGTGACCTAGAAGACGTCTCTGGCTGTGTGGACTTTCTTATACGTTGACTTTGTCTCGGCATGACTTTAAGTATGGGTAAGAAAAATAACCAAAACAAGTTTCAAACTGACAACACTCGAAACTTCTCCACATTAAACAAATATAAATAAATCACACGAGAAAATAAATTGTGATTTTCTTCTAGAAGTAGTAAAATTTCACAGAATATCAACAGTATGATCAACAGTATGATAACAAACTTTAGTAATTTAAAAAAAAATTGCTGGCGCCCTCTATTGATGGGTATAAATTTAAGACTATCTATTATATACACGGTGCAACATCGGAATAATTAGAAGAATGATGTTTTTTAATCGAATGAAAATAGAAAAATAGAAGAAATGCCAATGGCGTAGTGTGACGGTGAGCAAGAAAGAAAATCCCCCCCCACCCATCTATCTATAAACTTTAAAATTACTTTACTACTACCGGCAATTCCAAAATTTATAGTATTTAACCCGAGAGGAGAATCGCCGAGGAAATTAGGTGTAATTGATGAAGGGAAATCTAAAGAAATCCTAGAAAAATCTATTGAGAAATTTTTCAAAAACTTCGTGAAAGAAAATCTGGCGTTTAAAAATTTTCCATATTTTAACTGTCCTTCGATTTACCTCTTGCAAAACTATAATACATATTGGGTAATTTTTAATGAATCATATTCATTTTAATCTAATACAAAAAATGGTCAAAGCTCAGGAACAAATCGAGTTACAAAGTCCCACGAACCACGATTACTCGTAGTATCCCAACTTTGTTGATCATCAAAAAATTACGTTTTCTTTTTGAAAATAAGCGTACCCGTTGATCAAATTTTAGGACACCACTGTTCACTTAATTTGACGAACGCTTGCGCGAAAACAAAATGTAAAATCACGTGATCGCGAAACGCTTTTATACATTTGATTTGCCCTTCAAATGACACTTTAACCGTGGCTAGTGGATATTAAAGGCGGATCGCAGTCTCCGTATTTTATATTTAAATATAAAAAGTGTAAGTATCTGCACATTTTTGATTCATAATTATTGATCATTCACTAGTTTGCTTTATATTTTTAATTTTCGCCTTTAACGAAGGGTATTTCCCTTTATTTAAAAAATCGGATTTTTTTAAATTTGATATAATCAATTCTTACGGAAACGAATTTAATCAATTTTGATTATGTAATATACTTTTTTTCGCATTTCACGCATTTACGACCTTTTGACCTTGATAGTTAATTACCATTTTTGTGTGTTGTTAGATTACCCACAATGTCGAAAATTGGAATTAACGGATTTGGACGTATCGGTCGTCTTGTGTTGCGTGCAGCTCTTGACAAGGGCGCACAAGTGGTAGCCGTCAATGATCCCTTCATCACTGTCGATTATATGGTATACCTCTTCAAATTCGATTCCACTCACGGTCGTTTCAAGGGAGAAATTAAAGCTGAAGATGGTTTCCTCGTTGTAAATGGACAAAAAATCGCAGTTTATCAAGAACGTGATCCTAAAGTAAGAAATATAAAAACGGCTTTATTAATAAAGCAAACTAACGCTCTTTTTATTTTAGAGTATTCCATGGGGCAAGGCCGGTGCAGAATACGTTGTTGAATCTACCGGTGTATTCACCACCATCGAAAAAGCTTCTGCTCATTTGGAGGGAGGAGCCAAGAAAGTTATCATTTCGGCACCTTCTGCTGATGCTCCAATGTTTGTCTGTGGTGTAAATTTAGAAACTTATGATCCAAGCCACAAAGTAATCTCAAACGCATCTTGCACCACAAATTGCTTGGCTCCTTTAGCCAAAGTTATTCACGACAACTTCGAAATTGTCGAAGGCCTCATGACAACCGTTCATGCAGTTACCGCAACTCAAAAGACAGTAGATGGCCCATCCGGAAAGTTATGGCGTGATGGTCGTGGGGCTGGTCAGAACATCATTCCAGCTGCAACTGGCGCTGCCAAGGCCGTTTCTAAAGTTATTCCTTCTCTCAATGGAAAACTTACTGGCATGGCATTCCGCGTTCCTGTTCCCAATGTTTCAGTTGTTGATTTAACGGTAAATATTTTTTGTAATATTTATTCAATTATTGCAATTTTATTAATTTTTTTACTGGTCATTAATTTGTAAACAAAATTTGAGATAAAATTTTTATATTGGGTAATCTTGTGAAATTCACAACTTTTAGTAACTACATAATTTTTACTTCTAGGTTCGTTTGGGAAAACCTGCAAGTTATGCTGACATTAAAGCGAAAGTTAAAGAAGCAGCTGAAGGTCCATTGAAGGGCATTTTAGGATACACAGACGAAGAAGTAGTGTCGTCCGATTTTATTGGTGATACCCACTCTTCCATCTTTGATGCTGCTGCCGGTATTGCTTTGAACGATAATTTTGTCAAACTTGTTTCGTGGTACGATAACGAATATGGATATTCCAATCGTGTCATCGATTTAATCAAATACATTCAAACAAAAGATGCCTAAGCAGCTAATCGTTAAAATGTTTGTTTTTCAAAAAAAGTTGAAATGGTATGTCATAATAAAATATCCAAGTCTGATTAGATGTGTTAAATTTTAGGTGTACCAAGTTGAAACCAGTTTACTTGTGAAGTAACAATAAATATTTCAAGTATTTTTGATTTTATTTTATTTTTCGTGCCATAATCGTATAAACAATAAATTTTAAACCTATTACTTGTTTCTTCAACTTCATTGACTGTTGGTTAATGAAGTTGGCATTTGCATGAATAGCATTTTGCCATGCTGTATTTATGCTCTCTTAAGAGCGCATACATTTAATTTTAAATACGTTACCCGACATTTGCAGGAACAACTTGTACTTTTTGATACTCTTTCAATATAGGTCGAAACACTTCCATGCGAATTACACACAACCTTTTTTGTATAAACTCTCGCTTTGGGTGCCTGTTTGTGTTATCCACAATGACGACTTTTTATGCTTACGGCTAAATTGCACTACCGCTGCACAACTCCAATTTGCTATTGTTAGTTATTAGGGGGAATTACATTATTTTTTATTAAACTGGAGAATAACAAATGGAATAAAATTATTTATTCCAGAAAATCTACAATTTTGCTCTAGGCTTACAAGAAAGCTGCCGTTTGTATCAACCAAATTTAATTGACGTTTCGTTTGAACGAATTTTAGAAGTTTTAATTTGTTGAACTCCCGGCCCTTAAGTTCCGTAAACTGCCCTTTAGATTCCAAATGATAAAAGTTGGTATGCTTGTAAATTAGTAATATCATTCACGAAATTCACATAACCTCACATTTTCAAACGTGTGGATTTTTAAAATCTTTTAAAGTTAATTTTATAATAATCAGAAATGGATAGTGATAACGAGGTTGAAAATAATTATTCTGATAATGAAGAGGATTCAAAAACCCTTAATCAGTTCGTGGAATCCGTTATAAGTTTAAACAAAAAGACACAACTGAAGAAGGCATCTCGTACTGAACCTACTTTAAAAATATCGGAATACAGTTTAGTGAAATCGATTACCGGAGATAAGGGTAAAGTTAGAGAAGGCGAATTATCTAAAGTTTTAAGCAATGTTAAATTCGATAAAAAGACAAAACAGGTCGTTCTCCCTGCTAAACGTAAAAGTAAAACACTTGCAAAGCCGGTGGAGAAACCCACTGCGGAACGTATTAAACAGTCTATTGCGACTCAAAAAGTATCCAATGAATTGGAACGTTGGGATGCAGTCATCACGTCAAATCGAGCATCTAATCATTTATCGTTTCCTTTAGAAAGTAATCTTACACTGGACAATGACACGAAAAATTTATATCAGTTTAGATTAAAGTCTGATTTACAAAAAGAGCTGGAAGCTTTAGAACCTCAAGTAGAAGAGGTAGAAAATGAAGAAGAAACAAAATTTCCGTTAACAAAGCACGAGATACTGGAGCGTCGTAAAGAAATGGCACAGTTGAGGGCAAAACAGAGTTACATGGAAGCGAAAGCTAGACGACAAGGAAGAATTAAGAGCAAGAAATATCATCGCTTACAAAAGAAAGCAAAAACCAAACAGCAAATTAAAGATTTTGAAAAACTACAAGAAACTGACCCGGATCAGGCTTTGAAAAAATTAGAAGAAATTGAGCGCGTTAGAGCACAGGAACGTGCTAGTTTGAGGCATCGAAGTACTGGGAAATGGGCTAAAAACAAGCAAGTCCTTGCTAAATACGATAAAGAGGTAAGTGGCTACTAGTAATTAAAAATGTGAAAAACTCATTGTTTAATTCTGTTTTTAGAGTCGGCAAGCATTGGCTCAGCAGTTGACTATCAGTCGTGAGTTAACGCAAAAATTGCAGAAAAATGATTCCGAATCGGATGAAGAAGAAGAAGACGACGATGAATTGATGGATGCTGAAGTTTCTCTTTCGAAAAATAATGAAAACAATCCTTGGACGAATTCTGTTCCGTCTTCTGGAGAGTTTAGCGAATTTGTTGGTGAATATAAAAAATTCTGGCAAGACACGAACAAAGATGCCCCTCAAAATGTTGAACAGAATAAAATAATACAGGAACCAAGGGTGAGTGATGTTGAAGCAATTGTTGAGGAATCTGCTCAGTTATCCGCTAATTCAAAATCAAGCAAGATTTTGCAACAAAAAGTAAAAGAAAAAATTGTAAATAAAAGCAAAGAAAAAATTGTTAATGGAAGTGCCAAGATCACCAAAAAAAGAGTTCGAACTAAAACATTGAAGAACGTAAAAGTGGGCACCGATTCTTGGGACGTTTCTCCTTTGGATGAAAAAAGCTCGGGAGATGAAGAATTGAATGACATAGATTCAATTTTTGAAAAATTGAATAGAAAAGTTAAAAGCAAGGTGAGAGAAAAATTCAAAGAATTAAAGAAGGATTTAAAAAGAAAATCTGAACAAATCCCTAATGAAAAATCAACAAGTAAGAGGAAACGTGGCAAGACCGATTTGAGTATGGAGTCAGAAAGAAAACGAGCAATTATTGATGAAGAACTGATTGACGAATCCAAATCCACTAAAGGGATCGAAAATGAAAAGTTGAATAATTTAAAATTGCTCTTAAATAATACAAGTTTAGAGAAGGAAACTTCAATTTCTCAAACGGCAAACATAAATCCCAGTAATATTATAAGAACTAACCCCGTTAATTTAGAAACTCAAATTCCAGACTTCATTGCTTATGACGATAACGAAGAAGATGACGCCCAAAGGGGTACAATATCGGAAGCATTTAAGGATGATGACGTGGTGGAAGAATTTAAGAAGGATAAAAAGCAGGAAATCGATAATTCTATGCCACAAGATGTTAATTTAATTTTACCAGGTTGGGGTAGTTGGGGTGGTGCTGGCATCAAACCATCCAAAAGAAAAAATAAGCGTTTTATCATGAAATTTGCTAAGAAGGTTAAGCGTCGTGATGATAATCGAGGCAACTTGATAATCAACGAGAAGTCTAATCCAAAAATGAGAACACATTTGGTGTCAGAAGTTCCGTTTCCATTTAAAACTGTTGACGATTTTGAAGCTAGTATTAGAGCTCCTATTGGTGATACGTTTGTTCCTCAAACTGCATATAAGAAATTCATACAGCCTGCAATAGCAACCAAATTAGGTACAATAATCGAACCGATGACCGATGATGTTTTATTAAAAAAGAATCAAAAGAAATAGTTGTTTTTTGTTGAGTTCTGCTATATTTTTATTTATGTTGAACCTATTTTATAAATAAAAATGTAAAATTTTAAGCATGAAAGGTAAATAGATTTATTTATATTAAAGAAAGCATTCTGTTTATTTGAATTCTCGCCCATTTCAGACGATTTCGAGAAGATCAATTTTGAAAAATTTTAGCTGGTTATCCATAATGTGCTATGTTTAATCAAAACCGAATATATATGTTTTTTAAAAAAATTACCAATCGCAGTGAGCTATGCCCAGACGTTAAAAAGAAGTTCTATTCCTTACATTTCGAATTTTAAATTTTTTTATAATTTTTTCTTTCCAAATAAGATAGTCCATTCGTGTCTCAAAAATGGTAAGTTGAAATTTTATATTTTAGCGTTTGGTTAGGTTTTTGTCGAATTAAAATTTTTGTCTGAAACTAAAAATTCCAAATTTTAGGGATTCTTCATAAAAAATGCGAATGTTGAAATAGTGATTGATCGTTATAGCGATAGATGGCACAAGCAATAGAAATGAAAACGAATATCCAATGTCATTAAACGTCAAAGCGTCACAAAAGTGTGATTGTGGTTTTAATAGTTGTGACAATTTTAATTTTAGTGTGCGAAATTGTGCAAACCTTTGTATAAATTTAATATGTAAGCATGGGCGATCAGAAAAATGTCTGCATCGAGTGTGGGTACAGTTTACATAAAATCAACATGTACACCATTACTCCATGAAAATTTAAGTAGAATTTCTGTATTGTTTTCTGCGGTTTTAACCGAAAAAAAATCGGATGATGGCACGTGCGATGGTATCACCAGTTTTGACGTCAACTATGCCGTCCCAGGAACATCGGAAAGAAAACCTAGCCCAGATTTTTTAAGCAGGTTACAGGTAGGATGCGATTATAACTTACCTACATTTCAAAAACTGGAACATAGATAGTATTGTAGAAAATTTATATTTAAGTTTGTAAACGGATTTGACCTAAACGTATTGGGGACATTACTTTTACTTTTGTACAATTTCAAGTAGGCACTTGGAGTACTTACGCACCAATCTTGACTTTTTAAATGCATTATTTATTCAATTTCAACACTAACTTGTAACTTGCTATTTTTTTATTTACCAGTTATTAGGTTTCGCATAGATAATCATTTTATTAGTTTACCTATGGTGAAAGGTGTTATTTTGAAGGTTAAAATTTATAAAAAGGCGCATCCTGGTCCAGTCAGTTTTCATTACACATAATTATTATTTCCTATTTGTTGACGTCATTTTGTTGTTATACTCAAGTATACATTGTTGTAATTTTTACATACATAGCTACATAATTCATTACGGTCGGTGCTATTCAAATTTCTATCAATTTAACATCGATTAAGACAGGCCTACACATTAACCGAGTTCATTAATTCTGATAACCTTTGATTGACTGATTTCAACCTTTGCTCTTTTATTTTATTAAATTTACTGTCCACGTTTGACCCAAGGTAATACCCAAATTTTATAATTAGAATGAATAATAAAGATACATCTTCAGATGTGAAGGATTTGTGGGGAAATTGAGGCAAATTTAATAAAAAATGGGCCTTTCACGTCAGTGCACTTCTTCAAAGTGGTTTTAAGTTTCTATTGTATCTCTAAATTTAACCATCCGAGGAAACGATGAAGATTACCAATCCAAATTCTTTGTCCCATTATTCGCAGAACGGAATTAAATTCGAAGCAAACTCGTAACCGTTTTCACTTCAAATGCTGAATATTTATTTTCCGGATGTATGGACAAAAAATTGAAAAAGTCGGAAATAGTTTAGCAGAAACGAGGTCGTCGTGTACTAAAATATGTATAGGTACATTATGCTAAAAATATGAATTTTTTTAATGACATTCGATTTTTGCAGCAATAAATTATTATTGATCATGACGATTTTAAAATTAAATTATAAGCTGTCGGTGCTCGTAAATGTGCTATTTTGCATGTTTGATTGATGCGTTTGTGTAAAAATGAAAGTGGACAATTCCATATTCGATTAATTACAATCATTGACTATGTATTTTCTACTTATATGCTTGTGTTGGTCTCTGGTGATTGTGACCATGATCGCATAGCTCGGGTGTTTGAGAAAGCCAATTATGGAGGAACATTTTTTGTCATGCAAAGTTTTCTCATTTGAAAATCGAAAGTGAATTGCAATTTTTAAATAAGTTAACAAATTTCTAATCGATTGAACTTTTTTTTTTGACGGTATTATAGAAAATGTATTACGAAAACTTTTATAATTTTGTAATTTAATTTACATTTTAAGTGCATATTTTAAATACATTTTTGGTTTACAAGAGGATTAAAACTCATTTTAGTGAGGGAAAGGTCAACAATTGGTCAATAATTCGGTTTCTAAACAGAACATTTTGGGAAATATGGCAATTCGTTTCGAGATTTTAAATTTTTACAGAACGTTCTGGTGCGAATTTCTATGTCAACGCACTTATTTTGAGATCACAAAGTCGTTTCCATCTCGAAAAACAGGCATAATATGAAGTTTCCACTCGAAAACTAACGCGAAGTCGGGTACGTAAGCTAGTTCATATTTATATGTTTGTGATTTATAATCGTCATCTTGAACGACCTCTTAATCGTCCTCCATCGAACCTCTTTTTTTTTGTCTTCTTTCAAAACTACCATTATACCACTTTTTGAAAATCAGGCAAATACTCAATTTCTTGATCATCGATCACTACCCACCCACTTTTGACGTAGTTAGATGCTATTTATTTATTCTTGACAGTTTCTTTTTACAGTTTTGAGGATTTTCTTTAAACTCAATTTTCAAGTTTTGTTTACGAACAACAAAGGACGACTTGGCGGGTTGGGGGGAACGAATTTTTGTCGAAATACTTTATAAACTCTCGTTTAATTTCACCGTGGAATAATTTATTATCTAAATTTGACTTTTAAAAAAACTGGTAGAACCCAAATAAAATGTGTAGAGATTTTGAATTTGAGGTTTAGCGTTGGAATTTTTTTTGTAGATTTATTGGAAATTTTATATTGTGGGTGTATCAGCTTTGAATACAAATTACCAATTAATTGTATATTCGTGTGTAATCCCTGTATATGTCTGCTTCTGTAGGTTATTAGCGGTGGCCTCGTGACGCAGGCGGAGATCCGGGTCGTGAATGGACCGAGTCGGTCGCTGAACCGTCATCTCTCTGACCCGTTCAATTGATAGGTACATGGGACATTCATTAAGTTTTAAGAATCGATTCCATCGATGCTAATAATTCCATCGTTTACCCCAAAAGTTCGATCCGCAGTTAAAATTTTATTTGGGTTAGATTTGAAGGAAACTCCGTACTTCGTTAATCGCATATTATATGCAAACTTTCGCAATAACATCTTTAGTGTTATTTTTGTCACTTGTTATAAAAGTGTTAATTTTGAAGTGTTACATAAAAAATCGACACTTACCCTCACCGTCCACCACTTTGGTGGATACTTACGCTGCTTTCTCTTTTCTCATCCGTTTCACCAAGACATGCATCGAGTGCGGCCCGAAAGTAGGTCCGGGCCGCATTCAAGTTTCCTTCTACAATTCGTTCAGTTTTCGTTTAACATGTTCGAATTTAACACAACAATTTACGGTATGCAAGTTTGAAAAAGTTAAACGTGTGAATATTCTTTTTTTGTTGTGATGCTATAATCGACGGGTCGTTTTAGGATTTAATTAAATAAATAATAATAGCCGATAAGGTTGTCAAAATGAACAGGATGTAAAAATCGACGTTGTGTTTAGTGTTTTTAACGCGACATACAGGAGATCCGGTTGTGATGATTGTTAAGATATGACCGTTATTACAGAGGTGAGTTTTATTTTTAGCATTTTGAAGTAAAAACGTTTGCAACAATTTCGACATTTTTAAAAAAGTTGATCTGCGATTTTACATATTTTTAGTTGCCCTATTACGCAATTTGTTATTGTCGGAGCAGCCACCCTCGTGACGTACAAAAAAATAATAAATACCTACGCACGTGGTTAATTGCGATGCACGTTTTTGCCATTTTATTAATACTTTACGGAAATTTTATTGGGTGACAATTCTTAGAACATTTTTATTAATTAATTATACATTTAGGTTATACCTACGTGTCTTTTCTATTTGGTAGAGCCAATGTCGTAATTCGCAAAGCAAAACGTATCGTGCTAAAATTATTTAACAATAACGGTAATAAATTGAACTAAATATAGAATGTGTATAATTTGCAATAAATTATTATACAGTTTGCATGAAATCGACAAAAAGTTATAAAGCTATAGGGCTTCCTCATTTAATTAATTTAACATTCAAGACCAAGTTCTAGCAAATTACAAGGTGCGATAAAAATTCAAATTAAATCAGCGTTTCTCAAACATTAGCTATAAACTTTACGATAATTTTTAAATAATACGATTAAATGAACGGTTTTTCTAAATTCGCAACTTCGGTTGATAGATACCTTAACTCGTGCACAGTGTGGAAAGGTCAGGACGTTAACTTTTATCCTTCAACATCACAGAAGATGATCTGAGGCAGATTTTTGAAAATACCAAATGTGAGTGCAGCTTTAAAAGTGAAACGATTTACTAACCTAGTATACTCGTACCCCCAGAATCGCGCTTGAATAGAGTAACGAGCAGCAAACGATATCGCTACTTTAGAGCCAATAGACTTTTCATGAGATTATGGCATCATCAGACGATGAATTAGATAGAAGAATAGGGGGAATCTGTTTAAATATCGTTAAAATTGCAAGAAAAAAGATTGGGGGAGGGGTATTTTTGAAAACTGATTTTTTTGGGGTGGTGTACGACATCTTTTCCGTCAGTAATCGTCAACTGATATTCAGCAAGCGTCAATTGAAATTCACGTTTGTCAATTTAAGTTAACAAAAGCGTCAAATAAAACTTGAAAATTTGATTTCTGATTTTTATATGATGATTTCTGTTGACAATTCCGAATTACAGTTGCCGATTTCTGAATATTATATTATTTTTTATTTCTTTTATTAGCTTTTTGATTTCCTTTTCAACTAGTACTTCGGAATCGGTGGAAATTACATCTCCCCAAAGTGTCGACATAATATGAAAATATTTTAAACTGAAAACTACCTACCTGACATAATTATAAGATTAAATTTTAAATCGTGTAAACTGAAAATATCAGGAGATTATATTTTGGTAATTTTATTATTGAAGTATCATAATTCATAACAGATAACGAATTATGTAATTTTTATTATTCCTTCTTCTTCACTGTGCTTATTATTTATGTTACACATATTTTTTTGAGATTATCTCAGTTTGGAAATTTAATGTGTTTGTGTGTTTGAACTTGTTTTCAAAACATGAAATTTAAATTTAGCGATGTTATAATCCTTATTTGAAATCTTATTTTTGCAAAATTCAAGTTTTGAATTTTATTATAAAAGCAGGGTCGGCTTTACATGGCATATAAACTTTGTCAAAACATCAAGGACTATTATATTGTCAAATAATGTGAATTAAAATTTAAATAAAAAGGTCAGTGTTTATTAAGCCTTGTTCCATTTACTTTGGTATCAGAGTTTGATATCATCTTGATCGTGTTAAAGGACACCAAAGAAATGCGAGTAACGAAAAAGCCTACCAAAATCATACCGAATAGCTCTTCTTACTATTTCGGTCCGATTGTCAAAATTACAATCCTTTCCCGATAATGTCAATATTAAATTTAAAGATGCAAATATTTAAGCAATTTTAATCCTCCTAAAAAATTAAGTTATTAATTTTTGCTCCACTGTTAAGCATTTATTAACCCTTAATCGCTATCGTGCGGTCTCCCAGACCGCATCAAGTTTGAATTAAAGGTGTTTTTATATGCCGATAATTCTTTTTGTGTTATTAAAAGTTAATAAAATCTTCAAATTATTTACTTTTTAATTTTTTCTAGCTTACTAGAACACCAATTAAGACTCTGTTGCAAAAAAAGCAAAAAGTTAAGTTGTACGTAGGTTTACGAAATAAACAAAGCCCGGTCACCGAGACCGCACGGTAGTTATAGTGTGACAATTATTTGACGTTATCGATTAAGGGTTAACTAATATATATTTAAAACTCAAAAACTAAACAAGTTAAACAAACGATTGAAATTCTTAAGATCTTTAATATTTCGATACAGAATATTTATTCTATTAGCTCTTTCTCTGAGCAATATGAAATCTTTTAATAGGCAATCTTTAAATACTTGTACCTATATTTCGATCTTTCGTGGTTTGGTTAATCATCAATTGAATTTAAAAAAAGTAATATTCAATTTTTTGGGGAACATTTTATCTTATTAATAATTTGCAATTGAAAAGTTACAAAAGTCTAAATTGAAAATATTGTAAACAAACCTTTTTTTTTACAGAAGTATGTAGATGACATCTGTCAAGAAGGATGTACTGGTGCCGTAGCAGGAGAAGATTCAAGTTATGATTCTGACTATGAAGTTGACCCTCCTATTCGGCACCAGGATGTTTCCAGAACCACTAGCGATACACTTGCCGCAGAGTATGCTGAATATGTTCAATCTGCTTCTGAAGTATCACCAGGCTACACGGCAAGGTAAGATTTTATTTTCATACGATTAAAATAGTGGTCAACCTTCAGTTTAACCCGCGGTCTTTGGAACCCTTTAAGCTAATGACATTCGTGGAACTCAGATTTAAGTATTAACTAGGACGAAAGATAACTTTTCTATTCTATCAATTTACACGAATGTTTCTTTAACAATAATTTTTTTTACAGGGTAGAGTTTGCACTCAAACTTGGTTATACGGAAAAGTTAGTTCAAGCTGCTTTACAAAAGTTAGGACCTTCGCCTGCACAAAATGAACTCTTGGCAGAACTAATTAAACTAGGCGCTCAAAGAGGAAATTCTACATGTGATAATAGTCCAACTGAAGGACTTCTAAGTGTTAATATAGACTACCAAAACGAATCCAACATTTCTGGTCATTTTTTACGTCATATTGTTATAGATGGTAGTAACGTTGCTATGAGGTAAGTTTAAATGGCAAACTATTGTATTTTGTTTTATAAAACCCTTTTCTTTTGTACAGCCATGGCAATAAAGAAGTATTTTCGTGCCGAGGAATAAAAATATGCGTCGATTGGTTTAAGAATAGAGGTCACAAAGAAATAACCGTCTTTGTACCAAAATGGCGTAAAGAAGCACCGCGTCCGGATAATCCAATTAAAGATCAGGATATTCTTGGCGAATTGGAGAAAGAAAGGATGTTAGTTTATACGCCGTCCCGCCTAATTGGCGGTAAACGGATGGTATGTTACGACGACCGGTACATAATTAAGCTGGCATCAGAAGTGGAAGGTGTTGTAGTTAGTAACGATAATTATAGAGACCTTGCTCAAGAAAGTGCCGAATTTAGAAAAGTAGTCGAAGAACGAATATTGATGTATTCATTTGTTAACGATCGATTTATGCCTCCCGATGATCCTTTAGGTCGATCCGGGCCCACGTTAGATAATTTTTTACGTTGTCAGCCAAAAAAAGGTGACCCACCACCGCCCTGTCCTTATGCAAAAAAGTGCACTTACGGCAATAAGTGTAAATATCACCATCCAGAACGGGGACCTCTTCCTCAAAAAACTGTGACTGAAAGACTATCGGAACACGCGCAACGCCATTTACAAGCGCGCGAAGGTGATATTCGTAAAACTCCTTTAGGAAGAACACGTTCCAATATTCCGCCTACTAGAGAAACGCAGCATGCAGTGGTTTCCAAGAGTCGTAGCGTTGATAATGTCGGATCGACTTATTCGAATATATCGCCAAACGAAAATCTTCACAAGAAACTACAACGGCAACTTACGTTAAATCCGGCCAACGATCCTAGATTATTGCATATGTGTTATGTTCCATCTGGCAGACAGCAGCAACAACAAAATGCTAATATGCAACAGTCTCAAATTCAATCGACATTTTTACCTGCTAATTGGGAACTTCATCAGCATGTGACGAGAATTGCATCGGCTCCAGATTCGTACAGGTGGCCTCCCAATTCTCACACACAGCATCGACACATGCAACGCATTTCTAGTTGTTCCGACTCTCAACTCAACGTTTTTCCACCACAACGGAATCAAGGCAGCGGTACCAACGTCCCTTTAGGCATGCAGGAAGACACCAGACGAAAATTACATTATCATTTGTCTGCAATTTTTCCTGAAGATCAAGTTACTCAAACTATGCAACTTTATCCCGATGAAACTAATCCGCAAAAAATATGCGCGGCAATTTTGTCCATGTTTCCGGCAAAATGAACACGGTGTACATGTTTCTTGTTAACTCTTTTTTGTGTGTTTGTGTGTCCAGTTTTGTTACAAAAACGTGGAATGTTTGTGACATTTGTTTAGCAATCTTTTTTAATTTAAATTATCTAATTGTAGGTACGTAAATAAATTAAATCTCAATATTAAATACATGTTGAGGTGGTGCAATTGAAAATATTTTGATCGTGTTCGTCTGGCGGAGGAAATATTTACGTAGAGTAAAATGGTTTGCGAGTTACGCAATGACTGATTAATTTGTTGAGTCCTCCTGCAAAGGCGTATATGATTTATTTCATTTTTGGTTGTACCATAACATGTTTGTGTAGTCATTTAATGACTTACACGTTGCTTAATTATTTTGTAAGATCATTAATGAATCTAATAAATATCGATTTCACGATTGCCTATTATGATAAATATTTTTGTTAAATTATATGAATATAATTTTACGTTGATTCGTATAATTTAATGAATTGATAAATCAAGGCATGTGAATAAAACTTCATATTGAAGAAGAAATTGCTTCTTACTTTAAGGACTGTGGTTTTTATATAACGAACATGATTTTTTGACCGTTTATAAGTTGATACTGTGTATCTCTAGTAAAAATTGTTGTAATTTTGTATTTCGAAGATTATTGAAATATTTTATGGTTGATTATATGAAATATTAGAAGAAAATTTGATTTTATTTATTTTTTGATGCGTTTAAGACTATGAATTTTTAATAATTGTAAATTTAAAAACAGTTTCATCATCAAGATACAACCCCAAGCTAATTTTGTTTGTTATTTTGATATTTGTGGTTGTTTTTAATTTTTTGATTATGTGGTCTGGCGTTTAATTTTTTTTTAAATAAAAAGTATTTTGTATTTTTTTTCAATGAATGTGCACTTGACTTGTGCATTTTTGTTGATTTACTAAAACAATTGATTATGTTAGTCACTGATGGTAGTGCCAATTTTTTCAGCAACCTCCATATCATAAATGTTATAAGTTTTGTTGATTTTAATTATAAGACTGCTTGTAAAACATTAAGTGTTAAATTTTATGTTGTACTGTACACTTCTTGTTCAGTGTTATAGTAAAATTGCATATTGCATTATAAACTAAAAATTAATGTTTAACCCAAATTTTGTATCGAAGGACGAAGAGAGAAGGAAATAAATCTCTTCAATACTCGTAAATAGTTTGTAATTGTAATCTAATTATTGAATCAGTAAATTAATAGCTTTTAATGAAGTTTTTTTAATTGTGCAGCCTAGTATGAATTTTATTCAAAAGCCGGTTAAGAATTCACTACGTTGAATGAACTTTAAACTTCATTGTCTAATTAAATTATGAATACTAGTTTGGTTTTATGGCCTCATTATAATCTGCTTCCTACTTCTCCTATATGCAGATTTTAGGGCTGATTACACCGACTTCATTTGAATAATATGGAACTTTAAAATTGGAATTTGATCCAAAATTGCACTGCACCAACCTGTTTATGTTAAACTAACGTATTTACTATATCGACGATTACTTTGTATAAATTAAAAGTGTGAAGTTTTGATACATCCTTACATGGTATTGGTGTAGTTGGCCCTAAATAGCACTCTGGTTCGCCGTGAAAAATTGTCTACCTACATAATTTTAATTTACAAATAAGAAAATTCATACTTGAAATTCCTGACCTGTTTGTACGCCAATGTCTTACATACAAATTTACCTTATTTAAATAATAATAGTACGTAATTTTATTTATTTTACACTATAAATAGTAAATTACACAATTATTTAAATAAAATTATGATTTTATGTTTGAAACCTTGAAATGCAAGATGATGTTTTTATTTACCGAGAAAATAAATTTTAATGTCACAAGTAAATTTTAAAATAATACAAAGAAAACAAATAGGTATCTAATTATTGCTTTATTAATTATATTGAGTTAAAAATAATATTTTAAATTTAAATTTGTCGCGCTCTATATTAATTCAACTTTTAGGTTGGCAACGCGACTAAAAAATCTAGTTCCATATGGATTACCTATTGGTTGGTCGGTCGAGTAAGTGGATTTTACAACAGGGTGTACCGTTTTCGCCATTTGCGTTTAGTTAAAGTGCCGCTATAATAAACGTCATGTATTTTTAACAATTTTGTTTTTAAAGTTTCATATTTTATCGAAATGTGGAAGGATAATTCGAAAAAGGTATGTAGATCGCATGCCGCTAAATAACATAAAAAGGTTGGTTGGCCTTACTTGACATTTGAAGAGTGATGGTGGTGACATTTGAGAATCGTGTGAATTTAACAGTGTGTGGGGTAACTTTGTTAATTTTCGAATTGATAAACCAATAAAGCGGACGTTTTTAAGAATTTCGGCTGAAGTAAACTGCGAATTAGATCACGTAGATTAAGTTATTTATTCAATTAGCTAGCAGCTACGAATTAGTCATTAGATTGTTATGGTGAATTTTAAATGAATTTGACGTTTTAAAATAATTATAGTAAGTGTGAAAGTAATTTGTTGTAAAATTTAGAAAGTCTTCAGTTCTGTTGTTCTCTTTTGTATGCACTTATTTAATGCACTGCCACCTTAATTAATAATTCAAGGTATTTAAAATGTTTGGCATGACATTGAGAGTATTTTGAATTTTTTTACGTTTTCGTATTATTTATCATCAATTTCCTGCCTGGAGTTCATTTTACTTCATTTCATGAACAACATCCCACTTAGTCATGATTTCCTTCATTTAAACACCCAACTATTATCATTACGATATTAAGTACCTACATTGTAGAGCTTGTTAATGATATTTGTATTTAAAGGCGATGCTAATAGAAATAACAAACGCCCATTGATTAATGATTACAACCTTTAAAAAACAACAATGAAATATTAACGAAACAGTTATTCCACAATTGCCCATTTACCGTTTCATATCAATCATACTATTTTAAGGCGTTTTAAAAATAGACCGCATCTTAGAGTGACATAATACTGTATGTGGTATCCGCTCTACTGTTAAAAAGAAATTAAATACTCCTTCAAGCTCAACTTCTGTATTTATTTTGTCTAGGGTAAGTCAGTTGTGTGATTTAATTAACACTTAAGAAAAAATATTAAAAAAGTCTGCGTAATGCAATAAATTTTATTAGGTTCCCCCGGGGCTTACTAATAAAAATTTAGTTAAGGAGTTACATTCGAGATAATTATTTTTTCCCGGAAAACGCACCTGGGGGTCCTCCCATTCATTTATTATTGAACAGCTTTCGTGTGTTGTTGCTAGTCGCAGCTTCTGTGTAATTCTAGATTCATTAAGTTTTCAAGTATTGTTCCACCAGGAGGGTGGTTTAATAAATTTATTGTTGTTTCATTTATGAGCTGACGAATTTATCGTTCCTTTGTATTTACAAGTTCACCACTTTTAGGGAATAAACAAAACTAGAGATAAGTTAGTGCTTATCTAATAATATTTCGGTAAACCATTTATTTGCTTCCTCTGATTTCAACAATTTATTTACACAATATTTTCGACGTTTAATTTTCAAGCGGAAAATTTATTGCTCTAGTTTTTCAAGAAAATTTGTTTAACTGTTGATCGGTCGATTAAACTTACTTACTTTTCCGGATGGTAAGCAGTTGTACTAGGTAGTTATTAGAGCTCGAGGCGGAGCTGAGTGTGCTATTTATTGGTAGTGAACAGAAGATCTCGACGGCTATGTCGATGACAGAAAGATCAATGTTTAGATTTTCTGATAGGGAGAACCACTCAATGGTAAACTGTAAATACGTCTTCAAAACATGTCAAAAGCAGTGATCTTTTGGATTAAAAATAACGCACGAAGGTTGGCATAAATATCGAAGCTTTACTTTTTTCCCAACATAAAATTTTAAATCGCGATCAATAAATATAGGTGTGTAAAGATAAAACGTTATCAATTTTAATAGTTTCTAAAAAAATTTATCTCGAATGTTTTTCGGTTTTGTAACATTTTTATATAAATCACTTATAATTCTGGATTCCAGTAATCCCCGAAGAAGTAACTATAAAAATCCACACTCATTGTATTTCTGAGAAACAAGTTGTGAATTTATTATATTATTACTAATGAATACACATTTTAATTGATATTCTAGGGGTGCGCCTATAGCAGTGATGGCGAATCTATGGCGCACGTGTCCAAAGTGCACGCGTAACAATGCGATTGGCACGCCGATAATTTTAAATACCAAATTTATAAAATGATCACAGCAGTGACTGCTGGTTAAGTATGGAGCGGAAGTTCCGGGTTCGCCCACGGGAACTACCAGACCTGTTATTCACCGATTTTAACAGTGGCGTCGACAAATAATTCGAGGCTTTTCCGCAAATATAGCTACTCAATACGAAATTTTTCTCAGAGTTTGTAAAATACCCAGTATATCAGTATTTCTTCAGTTGTAGTCCAAATTTGAATGCTTTATCAAGATATATTTATCCCAAAAAGGATAGTCTCTAGTCCTACTTGCGGGAATAATGTTTTGTTCCTGGAGGTGGAAGAGACAACGATCCTTCACTGTGTTTATTCTGGTTATTTATATCTATCTATATTTACCTCAACTAGTCTGAATTATAAAGAATTTTAAATTATCAAATTTTTATGAAGTACCACTGTGTACCAAGCATTTTTTATTTCTATTTTATTTGAGTTTTCGAAATTTGCATGATAAACGTCTCATGACGGACGCGCAAGACTGAGTTAACGAGATTTTCGGCTTGCTAAAACTAAACAATAAAACGTAACTGATTGATTCGTGGTTTATGTAGTGAAACTAAGATAATTAAAAAATGCATAATATTTTACAAAATGGAATATAAAAGAAAATATTATGTAGACCAATAAGCGACGACTGGCATTTTATTGACAAACCTGGAGATATTCTTTAGAATGTCTTTGGGGTTTATTGAAGTTGACGATGAACTTGGCCAAAATTAAGATAGCTTATTAGCTAATGTATTGAATGGAATTGTTTTCAAATGAAAAAAACCTTTTCAATCAATATAAATCTGTATCAATCTTAGAGTTCCAGTATAAAATGTTCCTCGTGGTGAAATTCCTACCATGGATACATTCTTGATTGTCTAACCATCAGCAAGAGGGAAAATTTAATAGGTCCTACATGTTTTAATAAGGAAAATGTCGTAACAGGTGACCAGATAATAGAAAAACAACAAAATGCAAATAAACGACTTTTGCAGTTGAAACGATAAAAATTTGTTTGCCAAGGTAAAATTCATAGTCGTATAAATAAGTGTTCATTATTAATTAACTAAATGAGGTTGTTTGAGCTTTCAATGATGTATATTTTCATTTTTCACGTTTGCTACAAAAATAATTTACAGATATTAACAAAATTTGGCCATTCTCTGCTGTATCACATACACAATTTAATTCTAAAATTTCAGGTTTATAGCAGCAATTTTGATTTGTTCGCATTAGAAACTCTGTTTAACTAAAAACAATTTTTTTTCAAATTCACATCCACTTCAATTGCAGAAAATGTATAGTATAGGTATTTTCGAATATAACTTCAAAAATGTTGTCAGCTTTTTGTGAGGTAGGCATGGTCCGGAAACTCCAGTGTGCTTGGTTATTGCTTGAATCCAACACTCTAACTGCCAGCCTCGAATCAAGTTATTAGTTTTAAAATTTGATTACGCATTGAAAAAACTGTCCTACGGAAATTGATATACACATAACGGTTGTTAGTGTGTTATAAAACGAACTGACGAATTTTAAAATTACAAAAATAATCTGCAATCATATCGACAAAAAGATATTACGTATCGAAACCAGGAAGTCAACAAATTAGGTTTAATATATTATTTTATCAGTCTCATAATTTAAAAATTCTGTTAGTCATTATTACAAGTAGATCATCAAAAAGCAATCCGTACAAATAATATAACCACGCTCGGATTATCTATGAACCTTTTCGTAAGTTCTGTTCAAATACTACAATGTTTTCTTCTTTAGGTCTACGACCTATGTTTTTTTCAACAGTAATCTACGTATTGTACCGAAGCTTTAATTAGTTCTTTCAGCATAGTTGGGGAACATCTGAGCCAGCAGCGCCTCAAATGTGCCTATGACCCAGTTTTATTGGTTTTTAATGATGGCAATTCATCAATCTAGCGAGACTGACGGGGTTACGTGTCCTCCAGGGCACGGAAACGATTGCGTTAATTACTAGACCGGATAATGTTGTTTTTTTTGTCATTCTATTGCCACACATTCTTTCTTCAACGACGAAATTGAGTCTAATTCGCGTCAATAGGGTAACAATCACACCAAGCCACTGCCAGTAAATAATTTTATTTCTTATGCATAGAAAGTTTTACTTTGGGTAACTAATGAATTTTTTAAATGTTCTAATCTCCATATTTCTCCCTTCCGCGCTTGTGCTTCGTTGATTGTATATATGGTTTGCACGCATTTTTACCCTTAACTGAAACTTACAGGGTGTTTGCATGTATTTATGCATAATACTAGCCAATACTATCGTGACAACAAAATTGTTTCCACTTATCGTTACGTCAATCTGCACTACACTTAAAGAATATTAATAAAAATGGGTGTTCAAAGCAGCCTTAGCTTACGGTAATCGTTTTTAATTTGGCTACATGAGTCATATAGCTAATGTTTGTAGGAACTTCTCTTCGTAGACGTAAACACTTAAAAGTTGAGTACACGTTAAATTAATGTTATCTCTAAAATAAGATCGTATCCGGAAGTTTTCTAAAGTTCGATGCATTCTGCATTGTTAAATCGTAAATTACGCTTTGAACTGTTCTACCAGGATCTTTGCTAATGTATTCGTACGTACTATCAAAAATGTCCTTTGCTAAATTAATTGTTCTATATATGCAGCAATTAATCTTATTCCAATGAGATTTATTTTCTTGATTGAAACAATTTGTGTAGTACAAATTTTTGGCATATTTTATTGTCGATTACCTTGGTTTGCTAAGTGGCCAATGCATTTTTGAATGGAAATTGGTATTATTTAAGATCCATGTCCCCAATAGGAACTAAGATCGAGTACCAAATACTCTGGCCTAGATTTAACTCATACAGAAAATATAAATAGGTTATCATGTTACTCCAAGTTATTTCCACATCCAATTACTGTTCCAAAATTAGCTCTGCATTTTTAATTAAAACTACAGGGGACAAGTTTGAATTTTGTCCATCAAAATTTAAGTAAATTTTAACTTTTTTTATTATAAAGTTTGTTTCGTAGTATAGTTGAAATATTTTTGAACTTTTAGAGCGGAAATTGTGACTTCAAAACAAAGAAAACTTCAAAGCTTACATGTTTTGGTCTGATAGGATTTTTTCTTTCTACAAAAAGCGATACGCTAGTTCTATTTCCTAAAATATTTATGATGAAGCCAGAAGAGCGCACTATGAATATTAGATTAAATATCTCGTCAACTACTAGTAGATCACTCAGAAAATTGAGCAAAGGAATAAATCAAGATTGAGTTAACCACATCAGTGGCATAAAAATAATATATCAATAGTTTATCAGGGAATCAAAAGTCATTGAAAGCAAATAAACAATTAAACTTTGAAATATCAAAGAAACAGCACATCTGGCCCACGTAAAATTAATCCAATTGAAAGTTTCAAGTAGCTCTTGGCAAGATTGCGAATAGGTTACACACCAGTAAACTGTCTTTTGTGCAATGAAAATAAGCTTTATCACAAAGGCAATAAATAGTCGGGAAGTAAATAGCAAAATATATATAATGCAAAGGTCTTTAATGTATTTAAATTTTTACTACCGGTTATTCAATGTTCTATCCATGTTAAAAATTTTTGTCCAAGCGAGCTTAAAATGTCATCCATGATATCCACCTTTTTTCGTTTAATCAATGTATACAAAAAATATATTAATACAAAGGATCAACTTGGGCAACCAACAAAGAAATTCATCTTTGGTGCTAAGTCGATTCCTACCGAGGCAATTATAGACGAATTTTTCCATCGTACTAGAAAGTTTCATGTCTTATTATAAACTACATATATTTTTAACTACTTATAGCTAATTTGTTTTTTTTATCATTTCAGATTGAAAATAAAACGATTTTATACCAACACGCATAATAATATACATGGAATGAATTAAAAGAATCATCATGCCTCTTCCTAAGCGGGGAATTGAACCAGTTCACGTATCCAGAGGAACTATCCCTGATGACTTTCCACTTCCATCCGAGTTAGAAGCCGTCACCAATGGAACGCTAGCAAACACGGTTCGTCAATTATCTTCTTTATCCCGTCACGCCGAAGACATTTTCGGGGAATTAGCCCGAGATGCACAACAAATATACGACAGATCAAATTCTTTGCAAGCGCGAATAGACAGATTAGCAATAAAAGTTACTCAATTGGATAGCACCGGTGAAGAAGTGTCTTTACAGGATATTCACATGCGTAAGGCATTTAAAAGTTCGTATACCTTTGATCAACAAATATTTTCGCGTGGCACTATGCCCACTGCAATGTTAGAAACGTATAAATCTTGTGATCGACCGCCGCCTTTGGATAAATTGAATTGTTATCGAGATGATGGAAAAGATGGATTGAAATTCTACACCGATCCCAATTATTTCTTCGAGTTGTGGCGCCAAGAAATGCTAAAAGATACGGAAAGAGTTATTCATGATAAAGGTAAGAAACCGCATAGGCCCCGTGCCGAAGGTGGTCAGGGTGGAAGGCATAAAAAGAGAGTTAGACAACCTCACAATACTCGAGAAAGGCAAAGACAAATCGCCGTAGGTCATGGAGAGTATATAATGCCTCAAGCTATACCATATAGTTCGCCACCTCCACAACAGAATGAAGAAAATTTGCTTGTAGACAGGAGGCCACCTAGGCCAAATTCGATAGAATTACGTCGTTCGTATCCACATGAAGTTCCAGATGGCCTACCATCTCCAACTTATCCACCTTACGAAGAAAATCCTTATCAGCAGGGAATGTACAATGCTCATCCACATATACCACCATCAGAACAATATTATCAAAGCACCACTCCGACACGAGGTGGTAAAATTAGGCCCAGTCAACCTCCACCTGCGCCTCCTAGCAACAGTTCAACTCCGACAGCTAATACGCCTACGAGAGGTAGAAGTATTTCTTCTGGTCGGGATGCGTTGCCGCCGCCTCCTCCGCCACCGGAAAATCCAGTGTCGCCGCCTAATGGAATTGCCGCTCACATTTTGTCACGCCAACAAAGCCACTCACGTTCAAATAGTCCTCACTCACACCAACAAACTCCTGAACCTTCTCACCAAGACCTTCCACCACCTCCACCTATACCCAAACAACCTTCACCACCAAAACAAGCAACGCCGGTGCAAGCACCTCCTCCGCCTCCACCACCTCCCATGCCGATACTCACCAACGGCCCCATTAGTCCGCCAATGATGAACGGCGATTTAAGCAAAATATTGATGGGTTCTTCGCCACCCAAGTTGACACCCATTAAGGATCGTCCTATTAGCAAACAAGGCCCACCACCAATGGTCGATCCACGAAACGACCTACTTAAAGCAATTAGAGATGGAATCAAATTAAGAAAGGTCGAAAAAATTGAACAAAAAGAAGTGGAACGAGGAAACGGTTTGCACGACGTTGCAAGCATTTTGGCGAGACGGGTTGCCGTCGAATTTAGTGATTCAGAATCAGGAAGCGAATCGGAATGTGATAGTGAAGGATGGGGAGAAAACGAGACGTCGGCGTGACATCAACGAAAGGCTAGCACTTCTAGCCAGCAAATTTACAATTAACAACGAATGTACATTTTTGATAAGTGTGAATAATAAATGTGTGACAAAGAGAAAATTTTGCTAAAAAGATTGCAATTATTTAGAAAAATTTAACAGATTATTATTTGAGGTCAAATGTCATATCAATTTAAATGCTATTTTTGGATTATTATGAAGTTAAGGATTTACTAATCTTTTAGATGAAATTATAATTTATTGCAAATGATAATAGTATTAAAAATATCGAATTTCTACAAGGTTTGCATTTTGAGTTTGGGTGAAAGTTTTTGCCAAAATTGTATGAAATGAAACGTAGATGAAACTGGCTTATTATACAGGATGTGATTAACCATTCATACAAGCAATTTTTATTCAAAATAGTATAATAAATCCTGTGATATTTTATATTTTTTTTAAAGCTTTTTCATTGACCTAATAAATTCTGTGAGAAACTTGGTGCTTATAAATTCATAGTTTGCCAAAGTGTTACGGTATAAGCATCACAGAAAGAGTTCCAAGTATATGCAATTACCGATTAAATTTGAACTGAATGAGAGTAGTAAAACTATTGTTGACATTTGACCTTGATGTGCCGACTGTATTTCTAATAGCAAAATGCCGAAACTTAAAAGCCCTTTAAAGTGCAGTATTAAAGAAAAAATGATATACAAATGTAGATGACGAAGCATTATTTTGTAATTCCAGTTTATACTTTTCTAGAAGCAATTTATGTCGATGTGCTTTTGAATTATATAAACTACACATAATAGTCAATTTAATACTCTTGTATCCTAATTAATCGGGTTTCTAACTGGGGCTCTTTTGCTTGAAAAGAAAATGAGGAATTGATTTTGCATTTTTGTTATTATTGTAAATTTATTTTTTTTGTCAAGTATGCCATTCACGCTTGTAATATAAATGTCCCATTTTATGTTGTATGTACAAGACATTAATATATGATAACAAAATTATGAATGAACGATGTGTAATCTAGCAATTAAGCAGGATATTTCATATTGAAAAATACCACATTGTAATTTCACTTCAATTTTAAACCTGCGTATAAACAAAAGTTATATAAAGAAATTTTTATTGTGGGCCCCAGCTTTTGTTGGGTCTAATGTATATTGTACCTATTATATTAAATAACTAGCTCATAGGCAGTTTAATATTACTAATTGATAAATAAATCTGTAATATACACAAAAAGCTTATTTAATGGGAAATAAATACAAACAAAAATTTACTTTATCCTGTTGATTTTTAAAACCCAGGAGTTTTGACAACTGATCACGTACTTTGATATAAAATAACGTACAAATTATTCTTATGCTCGTAAATTAAAATAATGACCTAAAAATTATTAGGCAGTACGAATTGGAGGTGAAACTAAAATAACGCCATCGCCTCGGACAAACAGCATGGGAATGTTACGTTTCGTTGTACGATAAACTTCTTCGTAGGTTTCCTCGTCAATTTCAACAGTTGTAATTGTTTCTTCGGCGTCACTCAAAACCATGTTCATATGCTGATCGTACGCCTAAACATTATATTTGTAAATTAGTCGGCATTTGAAATTTACAAATAATAGTAACTTACGTGCAATCTACCCCTTAATTCTCTATCGTTACGCATTTTAACGTAAATTCGTTCGTCCAAACTTAACCTCACCAGATCAAGTGGTTCTTTCACGGTAATGGAAGGAATCTACAATATAGAAATTATTTATTTTGCTAGGGCATCTAAATAAACTTACGTTTTCAAGATCATCGGCCATTATTGTGCAGTGTAACTTATTTTAAAAAAAAATCTTAAAAATGTTCAATTTGCAAAAGTGAGGTTAATAATAACAATAAATTATGGAAGGGATATTTATAGTACAGGATGCGGCGGTGGCAATCAGATGATTTTACTAGATTATTTTATTTTAGATTAAAAGCTTATCTTCTTTGATCAACAAAAAAAAATAGATTCGACATAAATATTAAATTGATTGAATACAACTAAGAGGTCAAGCGTCCTATCAGTGTCCTAGGTTGTGCGGCCTGAAGGCCGCACTGATCCACGTACTTCTCAGTGGCACAAACGATGTGCTACAATGGGTGGACATCTGTTATGATGCAAGCAATGCAGATTGGGTTGGATCAATGGATTCCATCCTCAGGCTGAACACAGTAGTCAGATATAATGAAATCTATAACTTAACAGGAAATCCAAACCATTGACAGTTCAAAGCCATGACCGTCTCGTGAAGTTCTACAGAAGTACAACTGTTGATGTAATAGATTATCTTGGTTCCTTCAACCGAATTTATTGCTCTCTTGGCTGAACTCCAAGGAATGCACACATACCATTAGGTATAGGAAAATATATTAATCTGAATACTTACTATAAAATGAACAATAAAAAACAAAAAATGAAGTTAATAATCAGAGGTATTTACTGTCAATGTGTATTTGGACGCCAGCCAAAGTGGATCGGAACGTTCAACAGGTATCATCAAAAGAACCGAACTTTTAATTACGTTAAATCATTTCTTAATTTAAATTACCCCTTCCCAGGCAGAGTAGGTACCTATGCCGAAATCTTTTTACGGTTTTGTATTAAAACAAAACAAAAATCAACCAAAATGTAATATGGGCCCTTTTGCTTAAAATATCAGCCGTAATTGTAAATTATAACCCATTTCTTGTTTCAAATTTAATTTTGCCTTGTTTGAAAACTTAAGTGCTTGGTTGATGAATGAATGAAGAAACCTGTTCTTGGCTTGCGCGAATATAAAATTTTATTTTTAATATTTTCCATAAAATATGGGATATTTTGAGTTACTCATAACACGTGTTCTATTTTTATATCCGGAACTTAACAAATTAGAAACAGTCATTCAGTTAAGGTTGCTAGAGAAGCACGTTATGTTTCAATTAAATAATATACTACGTACCAAGAATTTGCATGTCACGTCATACGTGCAAATTATGGTTTAATAAAAGGGCATCTCTTATCTGTATCGATTCATTAGTACTGATAAGTTTCTTGTTTGCAGTTGTGGGCAATTTTTTGTCCAAGCCAAATTAATTCGGTGCAATATGAGTGACGAAGATAACTCGAGTTCTGATAACAGTGAAGATGTCGAAGATGGAGTTGCATCTTCAAGCCGATCAAAAAGATCTGTGCAATGGTAAATTTTTATCTTGTTTAAAAATAGACAAATTTATTGATCCAGCTAACGTTCGTGTTTGATTCGGCAATAATATTTACTAATGTGTTCAAAATAAAATCCTGGGTACACATACATTCACGTAATCGACATTAAACAGTTCATAATTTTTTTTATTTGTTTGAAATTTAAATTGACCTAATCTAAAGCGGTTAATTAGAAAATTTAAGCCTAATTGCGTCGCCAAAAAAGTTTTTTCGGCGAGCAAGAATTTTGTAACTCGAAAACGTACAATCTCTAGTTTGCACGGAATTTTCTAATATTTCAGGTGTGGAAATAAACACAAACATGAAACACCTAGATTTTCTCATAACCGATCGCCCAATATATCGTGGCCTCCGGACCAATCAAATTCTAATTCGTACGATTGGAGAAGTCAATTACGTACAGTTCATAGACCAGGCAATCCTACTTATGGCAGGAAAATGCAACTTTTTTCCAAAACCAACTATAATGTGGGGATTTATGCAGATGGTTGTGTGAGAGGAACGATGGATGACGATGATTTGCACAGTAAGTATGGATCTTGTAAAGGAGATATTGTTGCAGTTTATATTTTAAGCCCATTTGGAATTAATTTCGGCCGGAAATCCAGGACATGTGCGAATTCAAGGAATACTTACGAAACTATACATAGCTATGGACCATAAAGGAAGATTGTACGGCGAGGTAAATATTTTCAATTTTCTAAATGCAGTCTCCCTATCTGATTTGAAATTTATTTTACCGGCAATGGGAAATCATGGATATTTACTGTCATGACGTCACGAAGGAGAAATATCCCATGTGACATGATGGCAATGCATATCCCTGACTTAGCAACTGGCGGGAAAATTAGAATATCAAATCTGAGATTGATTTTAAATTGTAGCCTGATGTAATGGAGGAAGGAACCATATTCATCGAAGACTTTCAAGGATCATATAATTCCTATTTGTCCAGAAAGTACGCACATTTAGGGTGGTATCTAGGGATTAAAAAATCGGGGAAATTTAAAAAAGGCCCAAAGACTTCGTTCAAGCAAAAAGCTTGTCATTTCTTACCCAGGCGATCAAAATTTGAATAACTATTACAAAATTAAAACGGCTTCAATATTAGTTCAGTCAAATTAACTAACATAGTGAAACCAGTGAAACTTTCCCCGATAACTCGAAAACGGTGCAATGTGTAAGAAATTTTTAAAAGAAAAGGTATTATTTTTTTACACTGAATACTTTTGACCAGACCTAGTATGTCAAATTGCAAATCAAGTTAACAATTAATGTGTATGAGCTGGACCGCATTCACACTAAATACTTCCGAGAACATCGGCGGTTAACCACGAATTTCGGTGACAATTTTTTAAATAGAGTAAAAAAAAATTAGAGATAAGTACCTATCCCTTGGTAAGAGTAAATATGGTTTTAAAGCTCCCCTTCTTACATAATTAACGCCTGTCGTAGTTTTAATGCTTTATATTAGTCAATCTAACATAATCACAATAAAATGTATAATAAACAATTTGGATAGGAAATGCAATTTTCTACTACGAATTACGTCATCTATGTAAGCACATGTTTTCGAGTTACAATCGTTGAAGATTGGCTGGGATTTACGACTAAAAAATTTCTGCAATTATTTCGAGCGCAATATACATAATTTGACTGGATTATATTTGGCTAAGTGTGATGTGCAGTCCGTCAAATGGATGCCAATAGTTAAAGTATTAATTGATGTTGTGTTCTATTAAATATTTTTGTATTAACATGGCCGTACCTACATTTTAAGCCTGAATTTTTATAAAATAAAATAATTAGAAGCAGACTTCATGAAATTGTTTCGAGATTTTGTAGTGACCAAATAAGCGCAGTATTAAAATTCTTATATTATTCCATTAATGTTTAATTATTTATAAACAACCAGTTGCCACATTTTCACCACTGAAATTCAATTAATTTCAACTCTATCGTTCCTGGACCATTCGACAAATTTTTTCGAATTCCTACGGTTTTTGCAGTGTTCGTCTTCAATTTCAACCAAATCTTTTATTCTCCATCAAATGATCCAGGTTTTATCAAGTTTGAAATTAGTTTTATTTCAAATTCTAATTTTATTGACCCAGAAAGTTATTTGTGTGAATCTAGAGTGACATTTAAAAAATACTTGTACAGCAAAAATTACCTACCGATTCAAAATTTTAATTAATAGATTTTTAATTTTAGTATTAAAATAAAAAAAATTGTATTTCGAAAATATTAAGTTAATATTAATACACTAAACAATAAATTAATATCACAAAAATTCGTTGCATTTTCTTGCATCCGTGCAAAACCATAATGGCATTCCTTCGTTATCACCAGAATTACTGTCTATTTTTCGACATTCAAGTTCCAAATTTATTAATTTTGTTTCGTTTATCACTTTTATGGATGATAAAAGCGCTTCACAAAAGACGTTCACATCTGCTTCCTAACAAATAAAAACTTTTTTAGTATTTCGTACAGCACGCATTTAGGTACACTCACGTAAGAAAATAAAGAAGATCCATCTCTTTCGTATGTGTATTCCTTCACCTTCTTAAAAGCATTACACCAAATTTTCCACTGTGGTACTTCTAAATCTAAAAGGGCATGCAGTAATTCGACACTTTTGCTTATTACTAACGCTTGACCCTTCTCATCATAAACATAAAATCTAAAATAAAATTTTTCGTTACAATAAATTATTAGGCATTGCATAAATTACTTTATAACGTTAAATCGGATTGAAGAAGGTTACTCACGTTAAAGTTGTTTCCAAGCCTGAATCACCATCGCAAGAGCATACAGACAAAGAAATGTCGCACTTTTCACACTTATAAGCGATTCGCAAAGAACGAATATATATTTGCAAAGGTTTAGAGCAAATAAGTACATTTGCCGGAATTAAATCGCCTAAACCCAAAAATGAATACTTATTGTTCACTGCTATCAGATCACTATTTCTAAAATTACTCTTTGTTAAAACTTAAAAGCCAAAGTTTAAAATTACTCACAGATTAACGGTATCAAAAAACATTGGTGGTTCGTAACTTAAAACTTCGAAAGTCGTCATTGCGGTGCATTTGAGGTATTTATTTTTTTGTGGCACCACATTTTTTACACAAATCCTCATCGATGGGATCAATCCCAGTGGCACTTGTAAGTGTTCCCAATTATTGATGTATAATATTAGTGTTTTTTCGTATAAATCGTCAACAAATTCTAACGTATGAGTATGTTTCCCTTAAATACATAAAATAAATGGATATTTCTATTATACATTTTTTTATTTATACCAGGAGTTCCAAAACTATTTTCGCGTTGTAAACTTTCAGTCCTGGATGAAAGAGATGGTGTCAATTTTTTTATATTTAATAATCCTTGAAATGAGAACAAGTCATTTGTTTCTTTAACTTTTTGCACTGCTTGTGAAACGTTTAATATGTGGCTTAATTCTTCGATTGGCTTAGGTTTGTGAACAAAAATACTATGTTTGTCCACAAACATCAGCATCTTGTAAGGTTTCAATCTGGATACTTCTTTATTCACCACATTATTTCTGAAAGTTGAAATATAAAATTGTATAAACCAATTAATAAAACAAGTTGATCTCGAGAAAGCATACGAATAGAAATACTAATTTAATTTCGGGGTGGTTTAGTCTGTTTCATGGTTATCACAAGTAAATGTGCATCTGAGCATAGGACTTTAAATGGATTACTAATATATAATAAAAATATTAACATCCTTACAATTTCTCGCTGTGGTACACGTGGTATGTCTCACCTTCTTGTAAAAACGGAACTACTCGTACTTGGAAAGCATTCAAACATAGGTACGCATTATAGGATTCGCAGTTATTTTGTATCAAAACCTCCAACCAACATTGTATGGAAGTACCAAATAAGCTTACCTGAAATAATCATTCTGAAGATTTTCAAATAATCCTAAAACAAGATACTCACGGTAGCTTTACCAACTAATTTAAATTGAAAATCATAAATGAAGCAACAGTCATCTGGAACAGTTTTAAAAAAGATTTCGTTTTGGTTAACATTAAATGGTTGAAGGTTTAAAACTATCACATCTTCCACGTCAAATAAAATATATTGGAAATTATGAATATCCTTATCTCTATAAGTTTCGGTAAACACTCGGTAATTTTTTATTAAAACAAAATTATTCAGTATTTCCTTTTTTGAAACTTTCGAAGCTATTAAGCACGGAATCTTATGATCAGTATCAGCATCGCACAGAAATATTAAACCATACCTCTTGCTAATTTGTAAATTTCCTATTAAGAAGTCACATTCTTCATCTTTGGAATGCGTTCCAAAACTCCACAGTGGGCATTTCACCTTTTTAAATTTCGGGTGGATATATTTTAAACTGGATGTCGTTTTTAAATTAAAAGTAGGTACAACTTGATTTAAACATCGATGTGAATTTTCCTGATGTTTCGAACAACTGTTTGATAAAAGACAATTGAGCACTTCAAAAGCAACTTCTTCCAGGGACTCCTGTACCAAAGGTATGATGTGTTTTTGGATAACTTTCAAGTTGTTGTCTATTTCTAGTAAATCGGAGACTCCGAGCCCATACTCGTTCACTAAATTAAATAAGGTACTTTCTTTTACGATTGTTTGATGATATGCACAGGTAATTTTACTTCGTTCACAAAGAAATAGTTTGCCTAAATCGTTATTATCGGTGAGCATGTAATGACAATTTGAAATTTGAACAAATTCTCCGATATTTGGTAATAACTGATGATATTTATTAGTTTGTTGATGAATTGTGTGTACTGTTATCTTATTGTCCAATTCAAAGGTACACAAAGTTGTGTTAACTGAAGACACGTAGCCCTACAATGTTTTTGTTTAGCAAGGATTATATTAAATTAAAAGCCTACCTCGTAATTCATGTTTTAGGATAATTGGAGCATTAAACATCACAGATAAATTTAAATTGAAAGGATTGTAACCTACAAAATTTGCCGCGTTAACCTCAAAATAAACGTCAAATTTGAATGTGAAGCAGTGGCGGTACAAGTTTTAGTTTATGAATACATGGAAAAGTGCTTAGTAAAGTTTTCCAGTTTAGAAGGTCCATCAAAATTCCATTATGTGGTTTTCCGTTTATTGAATTTTTTTTCTATTCGAGAATTAAATCGAAAAGCTTGAGAATGGTCATATCCTTTATTGAAGAATCTATTGATGTTTCGAAAAAAAACAACAGTACGTAGATACAATACATTTATCTTTATTAAAAAAATTGATAATTTTTACAAAAAAGTAACAAATTATAAAATATACCAAAACGCAGGACATCAAAATTCGGGGAATCCCTCTCATCGTCGGTGTATCTGTTAAGTAAATTCGACATTCCAACCGAAGAATGGGGATTTAACGGTAATAAATAATACGAAGAGAAACTTCAGAGAAGAGGTACAGGGATACATTTCCTAAAAATGTAATTATTTATTTACCTACGTACAGTAACGGTTATGAAAATTATTGACCGGTACAGTATGTGTGAATGCATGAAAATCGGCTGTGTGATTCTGAAGTTCTTAATTGATATTTTACAATTTCTCTCTTTAAACATTCTCTGATTTTTACGCAACTTTACAATAAAATGTAAATTTACAGAGTTAAAAAAATCAAATTGATTTTGCAGTTTCCAGTACTTGATCTCCCCCTGGATACTTTCCAATTTTTTTTTTGAAATTATGTAATATTCTGATCAATTTAATTTTTAGAGAGATTTACAAAATAATCTTGTTTTAATTTTTTTATATTTAAAATTTATATTATTTACATAATATTGTGTATTTACAAATCTACTTATAAAATAGGTTAATAATTTAAAAAACTGGTCGTGTTGCGAGCAATGTGGATGCAAAAGCTCATGCCAGGCTTTTTAGAGTTCGTGTTTATGATATAATCGCATATCAATTATATTCTCACATTTCCGCATTCGGCATACATGAATGCGGAAGTGAAATCGGAAGCGAGCGTTTAAACTGAATCGGAATCGGAAATAGATCCCCGTTACATCTCTAATTTAAATCTCCGATTTAATATTCCTATATATACTGCGTAATTATAATGCTTCCTTTTATTGATGGTATTGTTTTAAATTTTCAAACATTCACCTCCCGTCCCGCCACTTTAAAATATTCTGTTTAAAATTTTTTCATGCCAGTAAATTCCGCTGTGCGGTTAATTTGATTGGTTCAATTTTTAGTTACCAACCTAAAATCCACTGTCAATCCAGTAGAAGCTGATTTCCATTGGCGTATCTGAAATTCGGGTTTGAAGAGACGTAATTTTGCAGAAATCGATAAAGTAAACACAATTAACGTTTATATATAATTGCTTTATTGCGATTACTTAATAATTATAACAAATTTTTTCAGAAAATAATATAATGTAAAATATAATGCGCTAAATTATTGCAATATTAAATAAAAAACTATTGTGATTGTCATGTTGTATGATTAAAGACATTAATATGTTATTGGTTAACTTTAAAGAAAGTATATTTTGATTTATTTCTGCCATTGCATCGTCGAATCTGCATTTTATACTTTGGGAAACTAGAAAAAAAATTTTATTGTAACATTTCGATAAAATGTAATTGACAATTTTAAAAGGACGGTGATCCGATATGTTAAAATGCTAACAACAAAAAACTGTTCTAATAAAATGGAAGGATGTTATCTAGGACGGTCTCTAAAAATATAACTGCTAACAATTAGAGAAAAAATTGACGGAAATGTAAACTTACAGCGCATTAATTTCTATTATATTTATTTACACTTCAAAATGTTATTGCTTATTTTTAATATTAATTTTTAAAAATACACAGGGTGAATATAGATTGGTCGGTACTCGTTAATTGACAGCTTTGAGTAATTTAGTTTGGCTCGAGTTAGGGGCGTATGACACGCTGCAATTTGTTACCATTTCTGCGCAGAATGAAGTGCGCAGCGCGCGAGCGCTCTAAACTCGTTTATGCGCAGAAATTGTAAATTGCACGGTGTCACACAATATTATGACTTTTAAAACTTTTAAAAAATGATACATCGAAAACACGCTAGTGGCCAGCCAAGAGGAATTAAACTAATACGTTTTCAGTACCGCACCTTATTCTAAATAATTTTAAATGCAAATTTTGAACACGAACACCCTGCATATTTCTATACAACATAAATTATTCTTGGCGATAGTTTGATTACTTCACGAACGCATACCAAAATATACTTAATTATTATTTTATACAGTAGGCGTTTCTTAATTGTAGAAGAAAATAGACATTTCTTTTAAGTTAATTATTGTTTGGTCCAAGATTTGGCTCCATTTACTATTAATACTATTCTACGTAAAACATTAAAAGCGATTAAAATTTTTTTTAAACAAAATAAATAAACTGCGCGCTACCGCGTAACTATTTCAAACGGTTCAACGTCAATATCTTCCAAATCTTCTTCTATAATATCTTCTAACTTCTTTATTTCTACCCTTGCTATGTTGCTAAAAAATACAAAAATATCTCTACGATTTGTAAACTACAATCGTAACTATATTTTTCTAAAGCAACAAAAATTCAGCGCTTTTCAAAAAATTTTTTCTATTTTTTTACTCGAATCTCACAAAAAGCTACAAGCATTTTAGTAAGGATACATGGATAAAAATCGGTAAATAAATTAAACAGAAAATCCGTGAAAGGCAAAGTAATGGCCGCATGATTTATTTACTGATTTTTACACAGAAAAATAATAAACTCTAAAACATACAACAAAACGCTTACCATTTCATGCAAACCAGGATTCAACTTCGTCAGAATGTTGTCGACTGCATGCAAGTCAACATCATCATACACAAACAAAAACATTACATAGAAAAATATTAATTCTTACCGTCTACTAAAGGTAGGAACCATCGATTGTTGTACTAAATCTAAAAGTTCTAAGACGTCGGCAGGCGATCGGCTTTGCGTCACGTTAATTCCTCTCAATTCTCTCAGTTCTACTCCGCGAAAGAAGTCGCAACATAGCAATTCTTCAAGGCTTGGTGGTTGATTCGCATTTTGAAAAATAAATCTTAACACGTCTGCTATACGAGGCACTCGTTCTAATTCTAATTGAAGATGAGCTGGACTTGGCGGTGTGGGCAATTCGTAACCTGCTGTCATTTCGAACAACAAGTAGCCGAAACTAAGTATGTCTGAACAATTTGGAGGACGTGGTGATAAACCTACTAATGGATTTTCTAAACCCGCTAAACGAGCCACGCCGTTTTGGAGAATCACATTTCCAGAGTGAAGGTGGTGGAACATAGGGAAACTACGCTCGCGAAGAAAAAGTAACGCTTCCAATATTTGACGGCCCAATCGTTGCACCTAGAACAATTAAAATTATTTAGTTATGGGTAAATTTAATTTAATTAATTAAATAAAATTTGAGTGGGCTCGATTGCGTGTAGTCCCTCTACTATAGACACTCCATAATCTAAAAAATGAAACAATAAAAACTAAAACAAAAGAAAACCCCCAAGTGCGTTAATCTTTTTTTGAACCACATCAAATTGCATTAAAATTGAAAGTTAGTTGCATTTTTTAATTTATTAGAAAAAAAATAGCTATTTATATAACCAGGGGTTAAAGTAGTTCTCATTAAAACTAAGTGTGAAGAAAATGCGTAAGCATTAAAATACTTCTCTGTCGGCGACGTGACGGGCGGCAGAAAAGTACTTTAGTGCCACCTGCCATTTTTCGCCATAAAAATTATTGCTCATGAAGTTCACTGTTTTTTGTTACCAGATTTTGTATGTACTGAAAGTTGAGAGTCTTACAATAATTTTATTTGTTGTTGTACATGGGACAGTGTTCCGATGAAGTTCCAATGAACTTTGAAAATAATCGAAATATTTTTAGACCGTACAATTACGATAATTACCGTCTACATTTTAATAAAGTACCAACAAAAGTTGTTTTCTTTTCTTAACTTTCCAATTACATTGTTAATTTTAGATTTCGTTAAAATTTTAACGATTTTATCGATAATGGAATTTAAAATAGTTTTCCATTATACTAATAAAAAAAGTCTTATTTATAGAACTCATGTGAAGCACAATTATTAAAACAAATTGAATTGAATTATTTATCAATCGAACCTTTTAGTTCGGGAGCTAATAATTATTTATTTTTATTTATCTGTTCCAGCTACAAAGAGCGCACGTAATTAATTTCCCTTCAGGATGAAATATGTTCCAGAGCCTACGTTATTTTTATTTTTTTAGGTTAAATACAGCAGGATAACAAACAGATAAAGCTTTAATTTAAAATGAAACTAATAAAATGTGGTAGCGTACACCACCACCGGGATAAAACAAATAAACGTTGAACAGCATTGCAGCATAAAAAATGTAATTTCAACGAAATTTACTAGCGCTGGGATTTTGCACATCAAAATTTCATATTTGAATACTAACCTGCCACAAAGGAAGCCCTTCTCCTCGCCCTCCATATTTCCTGTCGTACTCTTCGTGCCATGAACCAGAATAGATGAGATCGCGAAGACTACCAGCCGGATTCAGGGGGCTTATTAACGCCATTTGGGAATCCCAAAACTCAATATCTAAGACTGGATGAATATATGGATGTTGTAAACCGCGAAAAAGTGTTAAAAGTGTTTCTTTCGTTGCTTCTGAAGGTTTTATTGGGCATAATCCGGGTAGAGAAACTACACTTAGTAAGCGTTCAGCACCTAAGGCAACATCTTGAGCGATAAACCTGTCAAGAATAGAGCAATGGTTAAAAACTGGTCAAAATGAAAATGTTCACTTACCAATGCTTATCGGCTCTCGAACCTATTTTATCTAATTGACTCTTCAACTCATAGCGATTGTTAGAAGAAAGCAGGTTGCGCCATTTCATGAACGTTTCATCACATAATTGGGTTTCCACATGATACTTTTCGTTACTACCACTATCTGTTCTTCTTAAAGCACTGTACTCGTGTCTGTTCACGTTCGAAGACCTGAAGTAAAAAAAGAAATTTAAACGACGCACTTGGTTACAATCTGTATATACCGATTATTCTTAGAAAAAAACGTTCTGACTGGTGATTCCGTTCTCTGCTCATCTGGACTATCTTTTTGCTCCGAGCTGTGGCTTCGATTTTTAAAAGAATTTCTTTTTCTGGCGGCCGATAAACTAACGTTCGAAAACTCGGCTACACTTTGAGCTCTTTTCGGCAAACGTTTTTTACGTTTGAAAGAACGCGAAGCTCTGTCTTGAAAAAATCGATCGTGCCCGATAACATCAGCTTCCTTACTTTCTTTATCGTCCTGTCGATTCATTTTATGGTACATGTTAAACATTTTGGAATAAGAAACTGCCAAGAAGGAGCCGTATTTTCTGACTCGCCGCAAATTGGAATTTTTCAGTTTCAACAATAACTTGGTGATTGTCCACATGAAGAGCAACTAAACGAATTAGTTGGTTTTCAAGCAGTGGGGTATAGGAGAATAATTTTAATCCCATTAAATGTTATTTGCTCCATATACAATTTCATAGGAATAAGGTGAACTTTAAAGGTTTCTACTTTCAGGAAAGTTCATCACTCAGCGAATATTCGAATTTAACATCTGAGAGGACATAAATTTGACTTTCTCACTAATTATCACACATTAGGGAAGTTTTGCGATAATTGGTAAACCGATAGTAGCAGGTGCGATAAACGGGTAGGATAAACGAGAATTAGTAAATGATGTGCAAGGTCTAGATTAGCGCAAGCCTACCCTGCCGAATAATTAAGTAAAATAATCTCAATGGTACATGGAGAAAAGAGAAGAACAAGTTTTGGAATACAATATAGAATGAAATTTTGTTTGCTTTTTAAATGTTTTATATAATATAATTAAGTCGGAGCAAAGTGTAGACTTTCAGGGGCTGGTTAAATAGAAACTTTTCGTTCAGGTATATAGGACGCATTTCTTAATTAATTGTTTACAGTTCACTGAAAGTTTAATAATTTCTTAATTGGTTGAAATCAGAAATAACTAATGATAGTTTTAACACAATTAAATTTAAACTAAACCGTTTACCCTATTACTCATTAGCCTTTCTACGCCATTAATAGTGCACCGTCAGATTCTCCGAATTACGATCAAAACAAAGCGACATAACCTCATTTTTTTGACATTTGCTGATGACATTTAAAGTTCGTTTGGGTCTTCTGTGTATTGAAATGGCTGAGAATTACATGAACACATAAAATAATAAAATTGCTTTAACTAGAACTTTAACCTTTAAGTAGTCGCGTGGCGACATGTTTTCACTATTTTCTAATCCCCCCCCCCCGCGCAAAGCTACACAGATCTACTCCAAATAAATGTTTAAATATCTTGAGGGAAAAATTATATTACACTAAATAATTTTATTTGAAATTTTACGCTTTTGTTTGATTGACAAAGGTAGGGGTTGTAGCTTGAGTTTTGTAAGCGGGACTGGAACGAGTTGACTCCAGGAGTAATAAGTTATTACAGTCCAATTAGTTTGAATATCCACAACATAAAACGTTCCGTCTCACACTCTGTGATGATTGATGACGCCTGCGTCTGCCATTAATCATTTCAGTATCAGTACCCTAGAGACATTACTAGAAAACTAATCGACGTTTTTTTTTGTTTCGCGAATTTTTACTCTTTTTCTAATTTTATTTATTTCACTTTGATTGATCGATTTTAGTAAACCATATTAACAAAAGCCAATGTTTTTCTTATAATTTAATAATAATTAAATGTTCATCCGTATTGGATAGTGAGAACTTAAATTCAATTTATGCAAATATTTTATTGAAAATGTCTCCTCTAATAGCTCATATTTATGATACGGCATTCGCCATTTAAATGCTCAAGCAAATCTGATTTAATGTGACTTCTTTGGTCCACCGTTAAAAAGCTGAAGGTTGTGAACTCACCCCAGCTCTGACCTAGTAAACGCAATATATTGATGCATTTATATATAATTCATGATCCGTCGACCCGAGGTTTTAGATGAATTAAACTGATAAAAATTATTTAGTATGATCCACAACCAAATATTTTGTAAATGAAATTATGGCGAAAAATTTAGGCGTTAAGTTTAAAAAATACGAACTAAAATTTCTTAATTTTCTAATAGTATTGGAGGTCTATTGGACAACAAAGGACTGTTGTTTATTAAAACTTACAAAGGAAACGTACAGCCGTCAGTTTTGGTGATAAACGAGAAAATACGGGTTATAGAGGTTATTTTAAAATAAAAGACGACTTAAAGATGCGAAGCGTAGAGTATAATTTACAAGAATAATTTGAATTTCAAGTACCTACTTGTGGTTCAACGATCACTAGAGACTTAGAGGGTAGAGTTTATTTTAGTTTATTATACGTTTTAACTCGGGTTCGTATTACAGCGGATGGATTATATATAATTGGTTATCGGAGCTAACGGTTCAGGATTATGTACAAATAGAATTTGAAACTTACTTCAAACTTTAAAATCTCAAATTTTCAGACTAATAAATCTAGGGAATTTCTTAAAAATTAGTGTGCTTGGTATTCTGTATTTCCCATCAAAAAAATTTTTGCGCCCTTTTGCCCGTCGTTCGGGACGGCACTGGGACATGTTCGAAAAATTCGGTTAAAATTGATAATAATTTAATTAGGAAGATAAGGATCATAGGGACAGAATGACACGTGACAGAAGGGAATATAAATGATAAACAAAATATAATAATAAAAAAATTAAACCAGTGGAAATGGAAAAAATGAGATAATTTATGAATTTAATTTCATTAATTTCATTTCCAAAAAAATCGATGTCTTCGCCCATAAATTTAATTTAATAAATAAAAAAATCGTCTATTTTAAATTCAGATTTCAAAATTTTGAAAATAAGACAAAAAGTGTGGTCAAAGTTGTTTCTACGGTGTCTGTGAGCTCACAGGCTCTGTAACCGAAGCACAAATTTGCTTGGACCGTAATTCCTTAAGCCTCAACTGGGCTAGGACTGCAACTGGTTCACAATGAACGCTAAACTAGATCACCGCGCTGGGGCGTCTATAACCAAATGGCGAGTTAAGTTCCACCCGATACTTTACTCCGAGAAACGTCGGACCACACCTGATTATAGAACCTAGAAAATCGTATATATCTTATGTGTTTGAATTTGACGGTAGCAGGATATAGAACTTTCAACACTTTTAACTAAAATAATATACATTTCTAATGTGATTTATTAGTAATTTCAGCCAATACGTAAAATTTCAAGCTATATTGTAGAATAATAAAATTAAAAATTTTTTTTTGAATGGAATAAGATTTGATGGCAGCGCAACTTAGTTATGTTATGGAAAACAACTTTTATTAATCATGTCAGAAACGGACTCGACACGTAGAGAATGCAGTAAAACTAAAAAAAAATTCTTTTCAATTTCATTCTTTTGCTTACATTTTTATTTATTTGTTGAAAATATGATTGAGGTTATGTGATAAAGGATTATAACTAATTTAGCCTCATTTAATTTTTAAGTACAAATTTAATTGTGTGACTTTTGTATAACTTAGAACACTCTTTAAATTAAAAATGGGCGGAACTTTACTTGTAAAAAGTTTGTAGATAATTTGATGTAATTTCATGTTTTCTTTTTCTAAAAGAATAAAAAGTTAAAAATAATAAAATAGAACAAAATTTATTTAAATTTTTTTTTTTTAATTGTTGTAAAACTGAATATGTGGATAGTTCTTTTTTTAGAAACCTCTATGTTGAATTTTTTCTAATTTTATTTAACACCTATCACACAATATCCGTGACGAACAATAAGAATTAATCCATTTTAAGAATTTAATCGGATTAAAGAGTCAATTTTCATTACAATTTACGATATAAAGTATATTTAAAATAAATTGATCAATAAACGACACAATTTAACTAGAATATTAAATTAATCATATTATTATAATAAGTCAATCTTTCTGTCTGTCATTTATTTCGTCACGCACCTCCGATTGGATCATTTTAAGTTAACGTAAAATATTGAGAGGCTACGGGAGAGTGACGGGTTATTGCGGCATCAGGCCGCACAATCTGGTCAATAAAATAATACCATATTATAATAGTATTTAATGGCTTTTTACTTTCCGAACTCCTTAGTAAGAAATTGAAAAATAAAATATAACCCCCCATTTTTGTTTCAAATTTTTATGTTTCGAGGTAATCTTAAACCATTTTTACGTTTTTTGAAAAATGTCAGAGTGGGTGTGTGTGTGTAAGTATTTAAATTTAAGTTTTAATCTGTTGTGAAATGAATAAAATCGAATGGGGGAACGGGGGTTTACCTGAAGCGATAAGACAAAATCCATCATAACTTCTAAACGCAATGAAATAGGTAAAAGTTTATTATGACAAAAAATTATCGGTATTACATTTCTTACAACTTTTGTTCTGTAATTTTTTTTTTTTGAAATTAAAACAAAATTTAAAAACAATATTTTCTAAAGTTTTATTAAAACTAGAAGAGGTAAATTGGTACACAAAAATCGATGATGCGTTTTTAATATTTTTTTATGAAAAACTCCAGGAAAAAACCAAAATAAACTATTGTCTTTTGTTTTCGAGATGTAAATAAAAATTCAATTGTTTTTATTATTTTTAAATACTGATTTTGATTTTTGTGGCCCGAGGTAAATTGGACGTTAATTTTGATAATTCGGAAAGTTAGCGATGTCCACATCCGATTTTTTTAAAGTAGTCATTACGCAAATGTGGAAGACTGCTCAAAAAGGCCCGTCTCTTTTGGGTGCCAATGCTGGCAGATTCTTTTTAAATATTATGTGTCAAAAACAGGTTTGACCTTCTGCTGAACACATGAGTAACTAACAAGTCTAATATATTGTCGTGTTATTTTTGATATAGCGGGAAAGCATGGAACAGAATTTTGGATTTTGATTATGAGAATATTTTGTTTTTAAATCGGCATATTTAGAAATTGCATTTTGCGAAATACTGATAGTTTGAGCAAAACCTGTTTTCAAAGGACTTGCTTCAATTTTTTTGCACGGTTATACAAAATATAAGATTATTTTTTATTTTTATCCACATACCGCTTGAAGGATTTGCTTCAAATTCGCGACGCGACGCTTCCAACTACTTCATGTAATCAAATCTTGTTCAATTAAAAAGAATTTTTTTTATAGTGTTGTTCTACAATAGAACTTGAAATTTTGGGCATTAGATAAGATTATTAATAAATCTTAGCAAAAATTTATATTATTCTAATTAAAATTGCTATAAATTGCATATTTTGCTACCGCCAAATTGATCAGCAAACGATATATACAATTTTTAGGGTCCCATACAGTGTGTGATCCGACGTTTCTCGGAGGGAAGTAACAGGTAGAACTTTTAATCGCCATTAGGTTTATATAGGCACCCCATAGAGGTGTGTATTTTGCGTTCATTTTGAACTGTATTGTGTCCTAGCCCAGACAAAGGCAGGAACATACATACGACATCCAAGCGTTTCAATATTATGGCTTCGGAGTTTAACAGAGCCCATGTGCTCACAGACACCGTAGAAACCACTTTGACCACACATTTTTGCCTTATTTTTAAAATTTAATTACATGTAGTGCCATCAATTGCAGTGATTTCTTGACACCAAAAATTGTTGAAATGTAGGTAGATATCACAAAATTAATTTTTTTGTAATATGAAATAAAATAGTCGAGATAGGGGTCTATTTAATCTAAAATTAGATATTATTATTATTATTAAATTTTATTATTTATTATTATCTAGTCGAGATAGGGGTCTATTTAACCTATAATTAGATATTATTATTATTAGAAAATTTTAATATTTATTATATAATATAGTTATTTATAAATTCTCGAAATTTAAAAATTCTTTTTACTACTATTTTTAATTTTTTTAATTCTTATTATTTTTAATAGAGTAATTTTAAAACCGTGCGTGTAGAAACTGACAACAAATGTAATTTTTTATCTGTAAAATTCTTAATTTCGAAGATAAATTGTAGCCCGGGTAGCTCAGTCGGTAGAGCATTGGACTTTTAATCCAAGGGTCCAGGGTTCAAGTCCCTGCGCGGGCGGTAACTTTTTTGTCATTCATAATTAAAAAACAATTTAAGTTGAGAACTTTGATTTTGAGATTTTTTTTCACTCAAAATACTTGGATCCAAATCTTAAATTTCAAAATATTAATAAACAAAAAATATTTCGATTGTCAACCTGAGATTTGGTACACATTCAAAACAACCGACTGCATCGTACGGAAAGGGGGCAGGTTACCTTAGTCGATCCCTTATTGGCCATTAATTTTATATTTCATTTTGATGTATTTTGATCCAGAGGTATCGAAAATATCATTGATTAAGTTAGAACATTTTTCCATTTTGAATTTTGAATCCAAAATATTCTAGATCGTTCTATCCTCAAATAAAAGATAATATTGTTAACTTTAAGTGGCCAATTAAAAATTAGAAGCATTTTTTTCTAAACATTAAATTTTAAATTTTAGTAGGTTTCCTGAAAAGCTCAGCTGAAAAGCATGGCCGAATCATGCATCCCTGGTCAGCGGAAGGAGTAATCCCGGCCAATTCCTTTATTTTGGATTGTTAATTTTTCAACTGAAGCCGCTTCAGGGATGTTTTTAATCGGTAGAAGCCGTTTAAAGATTCACTGTCTAAATAAATCCACCATTTTCGGGTGCAATTTATACCCAAAAATATTTGTATTAAATAAAAATGTGCTATGGGCGGGGCAACCCTTTTGGAAACAATAATAGCATACTCGCATTCAGTTTTTACCCTTTTCTAGGTGTATTTTTGAACCATCCATAAAATGTAATTTACGCTATAAACTACCATAATTTAATTAGAAAATTTTAAAATTCGTATAGGCGTATTTTGCGTTGGATATTTAGTTCAAGCCACCAATTATTATGCAAGCAAGACTGGGATAACACAAAGAATAAAAAAGTCAAGAGTACAAAAGTAACATACCTCAAAAAGAGTACTCGAAGAAGAGTCCGTCTGGTAACCTTAATTATATCAAAAATCCTCATTGTTTCTTGGCCGTGGCGGCAACAATAGAAGTGCCCACGTGCTCGGGCGCCATTCGCATCCGTATCAGAAAATACTAAACACAACACACGGAATAACAAAATATTTTCCTCATACCCACATTGGTATTATTATTCATATAATTTGTTTAGACCTGTCCGAAAAATTATCCCGATAACATTCTAATTAATTATTATTATTATTATTATTATTAAATATCTATGTGCATCCGTCACGCACCTCTGCTACCTATAAATTATTATGTTAATTACTATAATTATGAAATTAAAAGATCAAAAATAATGTAGGTACATATAAAAACAAGTAACGTAGCCAGTGCCGGATTAAGGGGGGCCCAAGGGCCCTACAAGGAAAAAGGCAATTTTGCTTTGAAACACAAGCAAAGAATTTAATTTTTAACGGCGATTGAAATCGAAATGCATAAGGTTCGATTCCCGGTTGTCCCTAAATTATTTATGGCGTGGTTCGGATCCACGTTAAGCTATAGGTCATTTGTTAAATAAATAAAAAAATATCTTATACCAATTGTCTTCTATTTTTTAAATTGGTTTTGAGCTCTTAAAAAATTGCATGCTGCGCTATTTATAGCTACTACGAACAGATACAAGGAATAGATGACAGGATAACTGACAACCACTTGAAAGAATTAGCATTTATAGTATAATTATGACTTGGCGTATATTAATTTTTGAATAAATTATAAATGCAGTTTAAATTTAAGTAATGTTCTCAAAAATGATTACATTGTAAAACCGTCAGGTTCACTTTGAAGTTCTGGAATAATGTAGAAAAATGTAACGTTTCATAAAGTGTCACTTTTGTTTTCCGCTTCTCCTACAAATAATTATTATCTTTGACATAGCAAAAAGAGCGGGTTTATAAGAAGCTGCTTAAAATTTTTCCGCACCGACTTCATCCCCAATTTTAGATAATGCAAAGTAATTCAAAGAATAAACATGAAGTGCTTTCGAGTTCGCAATTTTGAATATAATCCTTAGAAAGCTTTGAATATTTTTGGATTGAGCCGTATAAATTATACCCAAGGTTAACTGTTGTTTATCGTTGTTTTTGACCTATTTTTTATGTGGAGCTAAACATTATCTCTGCATTAAACATGCAAAACTGCTCCCCCGTTCACTTTCACTTATGTAAATTAAAAATTAACGTTAAGTACTCTCATAATTACACACCCTAATGGAATAGTGAAGCAGAAATTATTGTTATTCTCATATGACTACTTACTTGCATTTTCGTATCCAGAATCCAGCAACTGCTAAAACACCAAATCCCAAAACCATGAATAACGAAGCAGTCTGAAATAAAAAAAGGTGCTTTCATTATTTGATTAATACTGCTTTTTTTGGACATACCCAGTGATTGTGTAATGTGGCTGCGTAAGTTTCATTTTTATGAGGCACCTTCATTTCTGCACATGATTTAAGTTGTTATCGTGCGCTTTTTTGTATTCCCAAAATAACAAATTCATTAGTAATCGTGTATAATATTAATTGCCTGCGGATGTAGTAGATTCCGATAAGGTTTACGAATTGAGCCCTTGTCAGTTGGATTGCTCGAAGAAAAGAAAAATTGGAGGAGCAACACTCGATACGAAAACGGAATTAACAATTAAACGCCTGCAAGCATGCAACTTCCTCCGCACGCGTGTTTTGCAGAACGATAGCAGTCGATAAACAAGAAAACGACGCAGGCGCTTTCCGTACTTTCATCATTTTACGGAAATCGTTCAAACTGTACCCATTACAAACGGATCGTGTAGTGGTATGCTCAACTTGCATTGATTTTATATAAATAGCATTATTGAATCGATTTGTTAACAAGGAATGCGATAAAATACGATATCACACCATTTTATTCGATCAACTGCTCAATATTGAGTTCAATTACTCCTTCAACTCTACAATCCTTTCAGGAAAAGCAATAAAGCTGCGCATCGCTTTCAATCAAATGCATTAGATCCGCCTACAGAAGTTTTCATCCCAAGTTCATCAAGAATTGATGCAAAAATAAGATTTTAGATTTTATATACTTTTCCGTTCATTTGGGTTTTAGAGCAGAAAATGTAACCAATTTTGAAAAAAAGCATTTGTCTGCTGACACAGGCGGGTTCGTTCTAGAAAATCTAATGAAATGTGGAAGAATTGCCTCGCTGTTCATTACAAGACAATAGATAACTATGATAGTTACGGATAAAACACTGGATTTCTGGATTTCAATTTATTATCATCTTATATTTTTATAATTTAGCTTTCGTTTTAATCTTCTTCACAAAATATTTATTCACTTTCAAAAAAACGAAATTATACCCTTCCCCATAAAAAATCACATTTTATTCTCAATAATGCATTCCAAAATTACAAAAGTACTCATAAAATTAAACTGGTCGCTCCTCGTCCATGTTGACGGCAAAAGATCTCGTCTTTGCCCGCTTTTTGGCGTTAGTTTCACCAATTCGCGAAAATTACAAAATACAAAAAATATAAATTAAAGTCTTCTGGACTTTTTGTGGAGAGCGTACTGAAGAGAGTCCGACAATTATAAACAAGATGAACAAAGGAACCTTTTAGGCCTTCTAAATTGAAGAATTGAAGTCGTAGATCTACTTGGTTTTAATGGAACATTCAGTTTCTGATCAGTAATTGTGTTCAAAAGAAAAACTTTTAGGGTCAGTATTTTAGTCTCAGTTTAAACCTGAAAATAACTAAATAAACGGTACATACTGTGATTCTGACGTCTTCTCGGTCGTCCTCAGTACCGTATATTCAATTAAAACTCACGGCTATTATGCCGTTGATTCTCGATTACGCAAAAGTTTACGAAATTACATTTGCATTTGCAGGCTGTATTAGTTATTTTAGAAAAACATTTTTTCTTTTCAGCTCCAAATAATATAACGCGGATGACATACAGAACGCGGACCTCAGGTTCATTGCGAAAACTTCGCAGTAGAATAGCGGAAATTCGAGTAGAATAGCGGAATTACCAAATGCCAACGAAAATTACTCGTTCTCACTTTAACGCCAAATAAAATGTAAAATATAGCACTTACGGAAAATCTGAGCACGGCATTCGAATTTTCGGCAAAAAGTACGCTAGGAAAGCACAAAAAACCTTCAGATTTCGAACTTTCGTTTTTTGGGGTGAAAAAACCAAAGGGGTTAACCTTACGTATTTTTCGAAATCCGCAAAAAATTTAGATCTTCTTTTTATTCCATAAAACGACGTATTCCGATGCGTAGAGTCGCAAAAACAGGGTTCACTACAATAGGCGCCGGAATAGGCAAGTGCCCTGCTTTGCCCCCCCTAGAAACTTGAATTTTTTATTTCTAATAAAATAAAATACTAGAAATTTTCTTTAAAATCATAAAGCCTAAAAATAAATATTCGTTCATTGAACAGATTATGCGAACTTTTCCTTGCGATATCACCGTGTCGAAACTTTCAGGTTAATCTGCGGAATCCTTAAGCTCCATTTATTGTTTACAACCGCAAAAAAAAATAAAACTTATAGTTTAAACTTTGTTCTGTCGAGTTATCTCGGTTGTAAACTGGCATTGAAATACTGAGATCGTGATTAACTTGTCATTTACGGCATTATCTTAAGGGGGTAGATCTATGTAAAAAGCAAAAAATTGGCAATTTAAAATTATTTTTTTTAGCTAGACAATACAACGAATCTTTCTGAAATTAATATTATGTATTTAACTATCATTCAATACCACAAAAATATTTTTTTAAATACTATAAATGTTATATTTATTTGGAAGAACAACAGAAATTGCCGCATTATTTAAGTTAATAGAATTATAAATTTTCTAGGTTCATTAAGGATAGAATTTAATTGTTTATTCAAATTCGCCAAGTACAATTTGCTTGCTTTTTATCGCAAGCATTGCGACGTTTTTGAACAATCGTGTACTCCAACTCTCAAAATGTATAATTTCGAGTAGTTGTGGTGTAAAATGAGACCCATCAGTCTCTAAAAGTAGAGACTAAAGTGGTCTTTTTAATCCCGAAAGTGCGAGAAACTTTTTTTTTAATTCCACCAAGTATGTCTAAAAATATCATTCATAAGGTTAGGGTATCTGATGGTATATAATCAAAGTTACTAAACAAAACAAATTTTTTAGATTAAATAGTAAATTATATCTTTCTAACGAGTTCGGAAAATTTTAAATTGATTAACTACATTGCTACTTATATATTGAAAATTGGCATTTGAGTAATTCGAGGTGCAATTAACTAAGTAATGGTTATTGAACACGTTATTTGTAATTTCACAGATGTATTCCGTAGAAATATGAATTGCATGTTACAGCAAACCTGGTTTTCACACTGAAAAAGTTCTATTTACCTGCTAAGTTTTGCAGAGTAATTCATGCATTAATAAGTGCATGGTGCAATGCAGATTCATAATATCTGCATTACCCAATCTATTCTGGTATTCAGAGGTTGTTAAATTTGCATTGCCTACTTTAATAATCATTTTAATAGTCATGTGGCACTTCAACTTTTTAAACGTTTACACAAGTAGGTAGGTCGGCTTATGGAAAAATAAAAACCGCTGAATATAAAGTTGGTTTCTGTACAGCCGATACCGCCTATCAAAGAGCTTCATTATTGGGATCCCATAAATGGAAAGACAAAGAACAGATCAGGAACACATTGCAATTAAATACCGCATTATTTCCTTATTTCCTGTACTGCATTAGGTAGTCCACACCTATGTTGCATTTAGATAAAAGAAGCCTATAATCTTTTTTTAAATTGAAAGACATTTCTCGAATACAAATATCGAAATTGGTTATAAATTTCACGTATCCACAGGAATAAACATTTGGTTGGAATATTTATTAAGTAGATTTCTCCAGCGGTCAGTGGTCACCCACAGCAACTTCGTGGCTTGAAAACTTTAGCAGCGGCGGTCGCTTCACCCCAAAGTTCAATATTCCAAATAGAATTTTGGATGGAAAGAAAAAAATATAAATTAACTACATTTATTTACACAGTAAACAATTTAAAAATTCTTATTAAACACATATCACAATAATATACAAGATCAGGCAATATACTTTTTTAAAATATACATAAATAAATAGATTCGAATCATCGAAGCATCGGAGCCAATCCAATGATACGACTCCAATAATGGCAATGTAAAGAACGCGTGTTAAAGTAATCTTAAAAATTAGATAATATACATAAATAAATAATGTTTTTTAAACAAAATAGTCTCTTTTCCACCCCTCTCCTATAATGCACTCTTTTTTCGAGGAGATTTTGTCCTATGTACACTTCTTCTAAATCATCTTATCTATGGCATAACGAAGCTCGCGAGTGATTTTACTTAAGCTCTATAGCACGGTTTCACCTCCACTTCGATGATGATGTATCCTGGGTTTTCGATAAGAATGAGATCGACCAGAATGTCTACTACCGCTGGTACTAAGCGTAGCAGGAGGTAATTGGATGGAATTGGTAGGCGGCGCGTATCTCAAAACAGGAAGAGTTTGGCATTTCACTGGTAATTGTTTGCGAGGACCTAACCTCCTGAACACTGCTCTCCAAGCGGTAACACTTTTCGACGACCAAATCCAAAATATTGCGCTGACTCCGATGAACACTTCCATTAGATATCGCAGCAGGAAAATCCATAGTGCCGGCTTGTCGGTTCCCAGCATCCACGCATCCCTATTTTTATATTCGTAACAAACGGAGGCGAAAACGCAGACGACAGGAAGTAGGTATAGAGAACACAGGGCTCCCAAGAGATCGTTGTCTTTTCGCGGCGCCGCTCCGGTGAGCGGAGCTGCGGCAAGTGGTCTGGGTTTACGCACAACAAATACGCAACCCAAGAAAAGCAGTCCCGTTCCGGCGACTAAATATAACGCTTGGGGTATTAACACGAGTGTTAATAGCGTCGTCAAATCTTTATTTCCAACGTAGCAAGTACCTGAAACAAAAAAGTAATTAATTAAATAAGTAGCATTGGGGTGTGCGTGTATGTGCTCTTCAGAAACACTCTTAAGTGTCACCGAACAGGTTTTCCGTGATTAAGTGTACATGCAGTCGACTGAGAACAAACGCAAAATGTTGAAATGCAAAACAGCTGCGGAGACCGACTTTTGTCTGGTCCGCGCCCTATCGATTGGCAACTTGTTACTTCTATATATGCAAATGCATAAATACTTAAACAAGAAACATAAATTTTAAATTCCAGACATTTATTAAACAGCAGAGATTGAAATCGCCAAACTTTGCAATAAATTTTAGCTTCGTAAGCACCGCGGCAGTTCCAACGTGTAAAATTTACATCCAAATTCGGTTTTTATATAACAAGATTTAATTTATAACTTTTACAAATTAATAAATAACTTTTTGGAAATGGAATGCTTAATTTTTATGAATTTTTTGACAAATTACATAAGTCCACTTTGGCGTAGGTAGCTAAAGTAACTCTTTTTCTTGAACGCTAGGTACATACCATTTTTGTATATAATACATATAAACCGGAAGATTGCGATCTGGAAAACTTAGCTGCATTGCAGTGGACGAATAAAGAAAAACTGCACGACATTATAAACCAAAGATTCTCGATGATAAGAAACAAGAGAGGATCACGAAGGAAGCTTGCGGCACACCTTTGTTCCTAGCTAAGTTTTCAATGATTCTGGCCAATCTGACAATAAATCAAGTTAAATCTTTACTTCGTTTGGTGATACTTATACACCCACGAGGAATTTAAGTGTCGTTAACATTCACATCCCATGTGAGAATAAGAAAAAACCGAAGAAAAACTATCGCTAAATTGGATTTTTAATTATTTCCCGATCTAATTAAAATTATTTTAGACTTTGGCTAGAAAAAGTTGATTTCAAAAACATGCAACCTTAATTAGCAAAGTTTATAAATTACATGGCGGCCGTTGGTCTTTTGCTCTTTATGCAAACCATCTTCCCAGAAATGGCTTTCTCTCCATAATTCCACTTAATTTGTTTGCGTTGCCAATTATTTAAAAGTAAAGCACGCGGTATTGTTATTTTTTATTTTCAAGTCGTTATCCAGATTTAATTTTCAAATTTAATTGGCGTTTCATCCGGCTGGCAAAGCAGTCGCTGAGATTATAATGGATTTATGTATTGAAATCGTCTGATCGCGATAACAAGCCTACCAACCAACTTAAAAGAATTAAAAGACGTCGGCACAAACACGACACTTGTTCACTCGGTCTGCATTATTTATTGTTCTCTTGATTGCACTTTAGTGCTCCTTTGGTTTGACTCATTTTATTGCCAAATTAATTGCTCGTATATATTTTTTTCCTGGCCAAATTATCATCAGAAATTTATACATGATATTCTAAGAGCCAGCTCAGTAGACCAGTCCGTTCGGCACAAATTTGGGCCGACGAAACCAACTGATCTTTCGGTTCAGGTTGGTATCAGGAATGAGTAGTAATTATATGCTATGCAGGTGGGTCGTCATTCTTTGTTATTGCAATAAAAAATCAATTATCGGATTTCTGAATTCCACATAACTTGTGCGACACTGCACTTGGGCGGTGGAAGCGGGAAACTGTTGAGCCGGTCCTGAATAATGAAAATGATTCCAAAACTGGATAGCTTGCCAGCAACTATGAAAGCTTCAAGAGTGACTTTATAGTAGATAGTAATATTCTCTAGGGTACGGTTATGAGGCAAGCGCTCTAAAGAAAATGAAGCGATAAATATTTTCCCCTTTCGCTTCCATTTTCATTTCGTTAATAAAATATTAATACGGAAGATGTAGTGAAAGTTATGCTTAGAGCAGTAATAAATTTAGAAACTTTATGGAAGTTGCAAAAAAATCACATCGAGTAGACCACAGACTTTCTTCCGCCATAATTTTTTTAACAGGATTAAATTTAGCCAAATGCTAGCGTTGTCGGTAGGCGTAATTGTTAAAGTAAATATTTAAATGAGCGTGTATTGTAAAAGCAATAAATTTTGTCGTTTGATCGCTAAATTTACTCCTGCAATTTAAATAGTTTATGAACTTGGGCGCAGACAAATTGGATTTAACATTCCGTAAGAAATTAATTAACTCGTGTTTGTAGTCAACTAAAATTAATAAGAAGGAAAGATTGAAAGCTTTCCTTCGTTTATCAGCGTAACAAATTTGTTTCTGCAGTTAAATTAAAACCATAACGAAAAATACACTTGGAAGTATATTGGAGGCTGATTGGCATGCAGAAAATCGATCCGAAGAATCGCTTTATTTTTCATTTTTGGATTCCAGTGCTATTTTTACAAAATTGGGGGTAAAATTTTAGTTTGAATTTCCTATGATTCGTTTATTCGAAAAATCGAAATATCCGAAGAAAGCAATTACCTGAAATACACTGGGGGGGGGGGGGGGGGGGTAAAAATGTTCCTGGTGGCGAATTTTAGCAAAATTTATAGGAAAACTGTGACGAAACTGTCAAAACAATTTTACTCTGTAAAAGTAAGGTTATGCTAACAAAAAGATGGGTTAAAAATGTTATTCAAGTGCAAGTCACTAAAAATTTTGCTAGACATTGAATAAATTGAAAAGAAATTTACTTTTTTTCCACATTTACCACTGGGAGCCTCAGGAACATTTGGTATCTTCCAGAATGTTTACATTATTTATTTAATAAAAAAAATCCGGTCGAACGAGTATTTTTATAAATGACGATAATTTTGAAATTTACGGAGGCGTTTGATGATAAATTTTACATCCAGCTTGTCAACATAATAGAAAAAACTACAAGAATTTTTAAAACTGATAGTTTATTTTTATTGGTTTTTAATAAACATGTTTGATTTAATACAAACAAATCTATTAAAATTCATTTTGTTTTGTATAAAAATTGATATCCGCAGTATCAACAAAACACCTACGCTAATTGCTAAATTTTCATTGTGTTTTTTCAGACCCAAATCGATAAGAAGTGTCCGATTTCCGATTCCGATTTCTTTTTGGCCAATGCTTAGGAAAAAAGTTGCGAAGAAGGAAGAAAAGAAAGAATTGGTTGAAAAAAGTGACAGCTTCGTAATAGTTTCAATAGAATAATGATGCTATTAAATTGCCGTTTAATTTATCTGTTCTTAACAATGAAAGAACGACACATCCTTTGATTTGGCCCCCAGAGAAAAGTTAATAAATAAGACGTAGATGCGTGAATAAGATGAGAAAATATTTTAGATATTTAGCTAATGCACATGTCATGTGTTAAAGCTGAGAGCAATTTAAAATTCCACGCGATTTTCAATGCGGTAATAGCTTCATCACAAACGAGATAATTTCAAATCAACTCGGAAGCAATGGATGACATGAAGTAACGTAAAAACTAGTCAGCAAGTGTGCAGGTTTTTATGGCCGTGTTATTTTGTAAACTGCTATTTAAAAAACGAACTTTGAATTTTATTGGCTAATTAGTTATGTTCTTACCTGTCAATTCGTCTGCGCTCACGTCTCGTCGAACCAAGACGAACACCGTTTGGGCAGCAGGTAAGCCCCATGCTATGACGTGCAGGAAGGTGCCCAAATTTTGGAGTTTCTCTGTTGACCACGAAAGACCAGCCCTTGCCATCCACCAACCGCACAAGCAAACCCACCTGAAATGAACAAAGAGAAAAAATTAGTCGGTTGTGCAAAACAGCTTCTTCCGGATAATCAGAATTTTTGCAAGTTTTTTGTTCTGATTCTTAAAATTGGAAAAATTAATTATGCATTCGACTATGTATAGCTTTCGACGAAGGAACGCACCTTCGTATTTAATAGATGATTGATCACGAATTGTGAGTTCTTTATTATTTTTAGATGATGTATTAATGAGCGGCACACGAAGCGAGAAAGCTTTCACCCAAAAATACACCAAAATCCATAATATTGGAACAGTAGCAGACAAGTTCAACAACTTTTAAATTTGTTCTCCAAGTACCTACCTACTATTTATTCTCGGGCGTCTCGATATACGAAACAAGGCCATGAAAAATGTAAAAATAAATACTCGGAACAAGAAGATGGTCCCCTTCGGTGTTATATCCAGTTGGTGTTAATAAGAAATGACAAAGCTTGGTGTAAAGTGCCGATAAAGAAAGAGTGGATGGTTATTACGTGAGAGCAAAACAACCATGAATATCGACCGTCTAGTTAGCGTTGTACAGGTAAGAATCTGTATGGGTTCTTCGATAGTTTACGGTTGCGCGACTGAACAATGGAGCGCATTACAATATTACGTGGATATCCATTCGGCGCTTTCCTTTTGTTAAGCTCAAATAATGCTCTCTGCAATGCAGTCTCGATATCATAAATCTATACCTAATTTAAATGCAGTTTTGTTTTGCATACAAACAAAATGCAGCTGCTGCTGAAATTTCAAAAAAATACTTCGCGCAAGTTGCAATGTTCAACTCGACTGAAGAAAAAAAAAATCAAAAAGGAAGTTATGGTTACCTATCGCTATGGTTAAATAAACTTCTTCAATATTTATTTTGAATTCGTTTTTGTTTAATTCTAGTAGTATCGACAGCTGTTTAAATATGATTGGTGTTAAAGTACTTGTATTTTCTACTGTACATTGTGATTATGGTAAATATTGTAACACATGTAAATAACGTCTTACATAACAAATCTTAAAAGGAACTTGAACAAATAAACATATTTGTTAATTCAAAACCCCCTAGTGGCTTCCAGAGGTGGGCAAACGTATTTTTAAACATTACCTAACTTCCTTAGTTGATAGCTAGCTTTTCGGTAAGTACAAAAATCCAGATAGTTTTGATTCTAAACTATTGGCCTCACAAAGAAAAAGAAACAATTTTTTTTTAGTAATTAACGAGAAAGTTACGACTTAATTCTTACGGCTGGCTTACAGATTGAAGAATTTTGTTGGGTTAGGTTTAGTATTATATTTGACACTTATTAGTTCTGCGAGCACTAGAGATTTTTTTCTAGTTGGGTGCTAACAGTAGTGGACATAGCGGAGTTCTATTTAGTTTACACTGCACTGCTGATTTTTATCAAAGTTAATTTATTATTATTAGAACAAAACCCTTCCAAGAGCTTAACTATGTTGATCCTTTAGAGCTGAACCAATAGTTTAGCTTTTGAAGTTCACAGTTGAAAGTGTTTCTTTTACTCGTTAATCCATTCACTCGCGTAATTTGGCCGATTTTATATCCATGAGCAATTAAAAACGCTATATATCCGTTTCATACGCAAATATGGGAAGGTTGGCTGTATTGTAGAAATATTTTGTATTTACAGAAATAATAAAAGTTATATGAAAAATATACTGTTCGTCTAAATTTTCTCTTCTAACATGTTCGTGTTTTGTAAAACAAACAATATTGTGATTGTTATAATTAGTGGCGGCTGGTACGAGAAGGACGTTTGGGACCCGAACGCGGCGACAAAAATAACAATGTAAATTGTACACTGTCGCAACATATCTTCGTTTCTTCGCCTGAAATGTTTAATTAAATACTAAATACATGTATTTAATTGGAGCAGGTTGCACTTGCGACACGCGACTGTCTAAGATTTTTATTGTTATTTTTGTCGCGGCACTTCTGTCGCGACGTGACGTTCGGCTCGCAAGCGTGAACCTGGTGTAAGTCACGACTTGAAATATTTTTTTAGCAGAAAAACATGAAATCACACTTGAGTGAACTCGAGAAATTCTACTATAGTTATTTATAATAATGGGGCACCTACTATATTATGCCAGGGGCCCGAAGCTTTCGCTTCATTAGTCGAAGTGCAGATTTTCCGCATAATATTGTACTTGTAAGTATCTTAATTGCATTGTTCGAATAATATTTCAAATTTCCTCAAGCTCTGTAATCGTCGACTTTCCCATTTACTGCGTTTAATTATCTTTTATATTAATTGCTTCTGTTTATTTTACTTTTATTTAATAGTACTTTACGCAATGAGTGGGAAAAGGAATAGATTACTTAAAGAGTTGGGTTCCTTTTCTCACGCCGCGCCATTTTATCCAATAATTTATTTAAATCGTACCTTCACTTTTGCTTTGTTGAAAACAAAAGAAATTTTAAATATTTATTACATTATGGATGTCGACTCATTTTCATTGTTTTTGTCCCAGAAACTTCCACTTTTCTAAGAGCTTGAATTTAATTTCCGTATAAGTTTTTGTTTTTTCAAAAATGTGTATCTTGAGTATAATATAGAAGCTTCAATGGGCTTTCTAAATTCTACCCAAAAGAAATTTGTATGTTGACTAAATAGCGAAAGTTTGATCTTCACACTTGCGCTTTCGCTCTATCTATTCTCTATTGTGTGCTCACGTAAAAGTCCTTAGCTTTAAAACTTGAAAGTAACAAAATAAACATTGACATTCACTCATCCACTTCTTCTAAAAGTCTGTACCGTTATTATAATAAATATATAAATAATAGATTGTTGTTCTTCCAACACTTTGGTTTAAGAACATACATTTTCTCGTCGCAATCTCATCGCCTTATGCAAATTAAAGCCATTACACATTTAACTTACATTCCTTCATCTTTTATTTATTAAAATTACCCATCAGTAAAAGAATATGTAAAAAAGCTTGTAAGATGCTTATCAAAATACTGAACAAGCTGACACGTTGACGGATGATTATTTTGATTGCTTTGGCTTTTCAAACAGCGGGTTTTTTGTATCTCGTAAAGATCTACAATATTAATATAAATATTTTAATAGAAGCTTTCAAATTGATATATGAACATTTTTTTAACCAAATATGATTGGAATTTAGCATTTCAAATTGGAAGATTGAATTCTGATATTATCATAATAAATTAATTAAAATTTTTGGAATCTGGAGCAGAATTTATCCCGGGGTTGTTGAAACTACTTTTCTATAGTACGCAAAGATCAAAAACATTTTTAATGATATACTCGACAATAATATAATGGGTTGACTTACTTAATTCGAGAACAGAAGAGCCAGTGATAATGACGATGGGATGCAAATTATTTTTCAAATTCCTTGACCTATTAAAAATAAAGTGGGCATTGTTTTAAAATGCTTCACTTTGCTTTAGAGATAACACCAGTCAACCATTTTAAATTTAATAAACTTTACATAAAAATCACATGTAGGCGAAAAAATTATGATCGACAGTGAGATACAGCATAACACTTAACATTTTTTCATTTTATATAAACTTTGCTTTCATGCTGAAAGGTTTATTGTTCATATTTTAAAATAAAAACGTTTTTCTGACGACCAGCTCAAAGTTTTACAATATTTCTTTTTTTTGGGAGAATTAAGCGATACGCCATTTATTCCTTCAAAATGTTAGTTTTACAAAAAAAATATTTCATCTTTTCTGTAGGGAATTTAATGCTCTTCAATTTTTATAAGCACTATTTTTCCGATAAAGTTAATAAATAACGAGTTATATGCAAAAAACCAAAAAGTGCGCATTTTTCCAAGATGGCGGAGTTTCCCATCCTCGAATATTCCAGAACTTTTTACAGATTCAACAGTAAGCTGAAATAAACGTTCATACAAATTTCAAAACTTCACTCTATATTTCCTTCGCTGCCTGGGCTTAGTCAAAATGGAAATTTTGAGAAAATATATTATAGTAACTGACGTAAAGCATGAAACATGAACAAAAGTATATGCAATAACTAGCATTAGAATGCAAGTCCTCATACATAATGTAATGTGCTCAGCGATGTTAATAAAATATTCATGTGCGTTTGATTTTAGACACGAAGATGATGTGAATTCATTAGCAAGTATTATAAACAAAGTTGTAGGGTAATTTATTTTATATCTTCATCGGAGACTTTAATTTACGGAACGATTTAATATGATATGCAGGATACGCTAATTGCATTATTTAAAACAACACTTGATTGATGACATGGTATGTAAACAAAAGAACAACACACACAAATTTTGAAAACTACCTGAACCGAAGTGACACCAAAGGCATGGGCGTATCAAGAGGAAGCACATTTCCAACCCAAAACCCAGCACGTTATTTTTGGATGTTCTAAATTTCAGGCCAAAACGATCATATTGTTTGCCTGTCAAATCAGAGCCATCCAAATGAGTTGGACGATATAATCCGGCAAAAAATTTGCATACAATTAGAGATGGAAGGAAGGATAATTACAAGCTGAGAAGTTACGCGATTAAATAGAAATTAAATCAAAGGCGAAAAAATAAAATGTTGGATAAATAGTGGAAAATCATTTTATTTGGTTAAAGACTCGTGCACTGTAATTTGTGATTTCACTGTATAATTAAGCGTTTATGACTATAATTAAAATTTTAAAATCTACCTGGAACCGCTGCAAAACATAATTTTCTTGTCTGCTATGTTTGGATTAGGGTCTTAGGTTTGACAGTTTATATTTACAGACAGACTGCTTTTGGCTAACAAGCGAGAAACCATTAAGTCGACTTAGCATCTGTCTTATATTTGAAAGTCACTGTTGGGAATAAGTCGACAGTAATGCGATGGCTGAATTTCTATTTGAATAATTAGTGCGTTTAATTAAATTTAGAATCCGATAAGTGGAGGCAAAATTTAAATAGGTCCACCCCATTGTGGTGTCCAAAGTAAATTTAAAATCGAGTCGGCAAAACAAAGACCGAGTGCGGTCCACGGTATCAGAGATAGGATCGAGAAACAATTTAACAGACTGTGCAACATACAACCCAACAAGAACCGGTCAGTGCTTAATGCCTCGTTAAACAAGAAAAGCAAAAAACCAACTATGAATATTTTACACTTGTTATAAGCTCTTTGGTATTTATCAAGTTTAAACGGTCAAGACTTATAATAAATATAAGTATTCGTTTCCTTCTTAAAAAATATGTCGATTTAATCTATTTATGGACCCACAAATTGAAACTAATGTTAAGGCACCCACAGAAAAACAATCAAACTGATAGTTTAATTCATCCAATATCTAATACAAGCTCCTTATCGAGCAAATGGCATAGCGTGTGAGGCACCCTCCCCACCCGCCATTTAAAATTATCCTGTAAGTATTTGAATTCTCTACAAATAAGGAAGAATCCCTTCTGCAACATGATGTACTACTCGAACGAATGTAATAGAGAAACATGACAGTTTATTTTTATCTCTTTGTACGAATCTTAATGTTCTCTCCGAGTCCTACCCTACCCATAATATTGTTAATAAAATAAAAACGTTAAAAGCCATGAAAAACTATAAGTTTTTTATATAAATTTAAATTATGACCATAAAACCTTATTTTTATATTCTTCAACCTGTTTAGCTAATGATGAACCCTTTTTAAACCAAACGATTGTTGATCAAGATAAATATACACGTGTTCTATAATTATTAGAAAGTACGGTCGTGAACAGTATAAAATATAAATTTTTGTTCACAGAAATCGAAAATTTTCAAAATTTTGTTTAATTATTATTTTTAAAGCGTAACCTGGACACTCGATGGGCTATCGAAGGAAACCGTGCATTGACAATCGTCGTGGGAAAAAATGAAAGCTGACTGACCAACCGTGGGCAATATCGATTTTCCAAAATCAGTATCATCTCAGTATTTTGTCGTTGTCGCCTTTCACAAAGGAACAATTAAAATTTACTGGGTTGCTTAATTGCGAAGAGTAATGATTACTTAAACAAATATAGAACATTGTAAGACCATTAGTGTTTATCACATTGTCCCAATCTAGAATTTCTGAGCTCATCAGACTGAGAAAATCAACTTTTTCTTGTTAATCAAAAGCTACCCTAAAGGCAGGCACTTAATGCGAAATGGAAGAAAATGTTTCTTCGGTCAAGATCCTACGCAAAAAACTTAAAGTAGTCTAAAGTATATATTATTCAACAATAAAAACTTATATTTTGAAGAATATTAACAGAGGATGTATTTAAAATTAATTATGAAAAGATAAGCAAGAATTTACTAAGATAAGAAATGGGATAAAAAAGCAGCCGCCTATTTACCGGTATGGATGGAATGGTATGGAATTGCATCAGCATACAATTCGATTGCCCAAGTTGTGCGGCCCGAAGGCCGCACTGACCCGTCAGTCCCTCCATTTTTGGGTTGGCGACTTAACTGAACCAATCAGAGATGCGTTACGGAAAGAATGGTAAACAGAAATTACGTATTCATAGAGTACAAGAAAAATGAAATAACACAATGACATTATGCTGATGAATAACATGCAAGTGTAAATGTGAAAGTAACCACTACATCGTCTCCACCCATCGACACTTCATATTTGTTCTAAAATTATTGTTAAGTTACAAAGAATAAATTAAAATCCAAACCCAAACTAACGTTTAACCTATGATTTGAGTATAATATGATATTTACGCTCTTCTTCGCGGATAATCAGGATCTAATAGCTGCGGACGAATTGGACGCTAATTATATGCCAAGGAAGCTAGCGGAAGAATATAAAAAGTGGGGACTGGTAATAAACTTAAAGAAAACAGAATATCTGGTAGTTAGTGAAAAAGGAGAAGACTTAAACATCGAAACAGACACAATTAAATCCACCCCGACTTTGAAATATCTTGATGTTACTTTTTCTGACTCTGGTAATGGTGATGTGGATATAAAAAATAAAATAGGCTAGGGACGAAGGGCTATTAAGCAACTAAACCCAATAATATGGAATGATAAAATCAAGAAAACAACAAAAAAGGCTATATAAAAAGCAATCGTGGAATAATCATATCGACTTATGGTTTGGAAGTCTGGGTGGTAAAGGGAAGGAATAGAGGTAGACTGAGATCCCGAGAGATTGACCATAAAAAGTGGATATTTGGGTAATATTTGCTTTGTTGCTTAGGCTAAGGAGGGGGTTTGAACGCCTCGAAACCCCCCCTTATATACGCCCGTGCTGGGCGCTACACCATCTCGGGATCTTCGGAGTAAGTTGAACCGGGCCCTTTCAATCCCATTTAATACCTTCAGTAGACGTCATAAAGAGATCAATTCGGTAGAAGTTCAAAAAAACTCGAAAAAAAGTTGTTTATCTACGGGTAAGTGTTTTCAAATTTGTCCCCTGAAAAAATACTGCCAGGCCGGCAGAGAATGGAGATAACTGGCTCGATAATGAACACAATAGAAGCTAAGTTGATTCGGCCATATGCAATAGCGATGGCCAAAAAGAATATGGAAATCGACTCCAAGTTTAAGAAGAAAACAGAGCAGACCAGCAAGAACCTGAGCTCAGGAAGGGAAAGAGGTGATGAAAGCGAGAGGCTTAGAAGAGGGGGACTGGACTGATATCTATAATAGGTATAATATATTATGATAACCAAATTTAATAAATTGCAGACGATTATTTTTCAAGAAAAGTATATTTCTGTTCAATGACGGCTGGTACGGAGAGGGAAATGGGGCGCCACCTTCGCAAAACAGAACATTAAAATTACAAATAGGTACATAATCATTATTTTTATTGTAGTTCATATTGTAGGATCTTATGTGAATTTTATGCTACACCCATTAGGATACGCTGAGAAAAACGAGATGCTTTAGGACCCCAAAATTTTAAAACTTCAAACAATAAATTAATTTAAGGAACTTTCAAAAATGTAATACTTTTTTTTATTAACACTCAAATTTTCATGAATGGGGTGAATTTTTATTGATTCAATAAAACTTTCATTTTATTTCCATTGTATAATCTGAGAGCCATTTATCGGGTGGGTGTCCTAGACAGGATGAAAAACTACCTCATGGTTTGAATTTAAATCAGTAGGTACTATCTTGTTTAATTTAAATTTTTACAGTTTTCACTTAAAAGTGTAAGGGCCAATCGCAACAGGCAAAAACAAAAGAAGTTTAAGAAGCTAAACTTGGATTAAAAACAAATCGAGTTTTAGCTAGATTTTTGAATTTCTTTGGTAACACATGCTAAATTCGGCATATTAATCCAGGTTTCAACAATCCAACTTTAATCCAATTAAACAAGTTAGCTAAAATTTGATTTATTTTTGTCTGGTGAAAACTGCACTTAAATAATTCAAAAATTTAGATTAAAATTCTAAAAAATTACGGTCAGAGTTCCCACTTAATTGTTCAAAATAATTTCCTCGAATATACAGTTAATCCTGATTTCGAAACTTGAAATAAATGTAATACTCCTATAAAATAAAGCATAATACCAATATAATAGTGTATTCTGTTATTAGGAACAAAAGTAAGACTTTCGTGCGTTCCACAAAAAGTAACATTATTCCGAATATAGCATACAATTTTTTCTTCCAAGTCAAGAACTATTATATTTAATTAACATATCATTACTGCGGGTAGCCGAAAAAGATGGCGGACGGCAGTAAAATAAAGCAGTTATTTTAGCAAAAGAAAGGTAAATCTTCCCATTTGACAATTTCAATATTAAAATTTAATTTTTGCAAATTTAGTTAACCAGCCCTCATTAAAAATGAAATTATTAAGTGTTATTTAGATTAGGTATATGGTTTTAAGTGGAGCTATTTTTAATATGGCAGTTAAATCAACAATAGCTCTAAAACAAAACATAGGCGGATACTAAAACTGAAATTAATAATTTAAAAAATTTCATGCTTAATAAATAAATTTAAAAATCAGATAAATGCAAATTAGATCGCTACATGGAACTTATCCATTGTTAGTCGGAGCTTTTGTTTACTTAATGCTTTAACAACTTATTAATCACGTTCAATGCACGAAAGGCATTGTTTGTTCGTGTATGCAGAACAGCGTTATTTTTTCAGTTTGTGCATATCCAATTGTTCCATTCCATAAAATTTACAAGACGTAAAGAAACCAAAGCTTGTAGAAAAAATCTAAATCGATTAAACATAATTGTAATGTCGGAAGAGTTCCGTTGCAGGTTCATGTACGGCACTGGAAAATTTAATTTTTGACGAAGAATCGAGTAAAAAATTAATTACGAACGGCAGAGAACAATTAAGTGCAATAATTATGGTGAGCGTTTGTTATAAAAGTATTAGATTTTTAAGTGATGGTTGTGTGGAAGAAATAGACATGGTTGGCTTAAGAAAAAACCTCGATGACTTGGCACAAGAACGGCACCGCCTTCTAAATGTTTACTTTATGTTAATCAGGATGAAATGAGTAATCGATCCCGCTTTTTAGCGCCGCTAACAAGATCCTATAAATCCTCATTTACATTAACAACTCTCAGGCATTTTACATTAACGCCCATAATGTAGCTTAATGTTAATATATAAAGATAAAAATAATGCATAAAACACTAACTTAACATAAATTTTGTAGATATATAAAAATAAATGTTGAAATAACTAACAGGTAAATTCTAAATTACTATGTTAGATGGGATAATTTATTATACGTTTCGAAGGTTTACCCACAGATCGAAATTTAAAAGCCAACAAATAAATCTAATACCACCACCTGTCTTGATTATTTTTCGATACCAGTGGCAGTAGGGAGTAAATGCCCCAATTCAATTAAGGAACAGATAAAAAGGTATTTACCTACTTGCGATAACCTTCAACGGTAACCGAACAAATATTTTTTTTATTGCAATCATATCAACCTTTTATTGATATTTAAATTTAAATCTCACGTGGAATTTAATTGCTAACATCAATAAAGGTGACAGCAGGGATACAATATCTGTCATTCATCATAGCTCATCTTCTCGAGCCCATCCATCCATGGTACAACAATAAATAATTCAAATATTATCATAAATAATGAAAGGGAAAGAAAACTGATTTTTTTTATTCCGAACGTGATTTGAAAATCTGGCTGGCCAGAAAAAAGAGCAAAAAAGTTAACTAAAACAAGGACGAAGGCAAAAAATCCTTGATGAAGGGACCACGAGAAAAAGCGTATCTGGATGGGGCGGTTTGTAAACATCCTCGTCGTCCTCTCGTGATGGATTAACTAGGATCAAATTTTGCATGTCTCGGAAGAGTAGCTCCCAAAAATGTAGTGTCGGGTTACGTTTCACTTCATTAATTTCTCATTCTTTTTTAATTATTTTAAAGCAAATACTTGAGACGAACGCCGTTCGAAATTCTATAAACAAGTTATTCGAAATTAATACCAGAGGCAATTAATATCTAAAATATTAAGCGCTTAACCAATTAAACATTTAATTTATTTTAACATTTAATTAGGGTCTTGTGTAAATAAATGGGCATGTGGTCGTCATAAAATATAAATTATCGAAAATTACTAATATTTCTTTTTGGTTAACAAGCATCGAAGACTGGCTTGTTGAGGTACAAGATATAAATTACGTTCAAGAACCTGTCATGAACCGCAGCGGACCAGCAGGTATAAAAGTCTTTAAGGAGCGCCTGACCCCCCGCTAAACATCCAACTCTCTTAACTATGCATTTCGAATTCTTTAAACGAGATGTATAAACCAATTTTCGTTTGGTAATATAAAACAACCAGTGGCGTTACATAATAAATGCACGCCGTATTATATTAATGGTTACGATTTATGAAAAAAGTGATAAATTTTTGTAGTAACCTACAAAACCGGCTTCTTCGAATATTTTATATGCGCAAGTGTATTTAAATAATTGGAATACGACCAAACCAGTACACATACTTAAGTCAGGAAAATAGTAGTTTAGATATAAATTAATCTGCCTAACCTTCAAAATTAAACAAATTCAATCCAATTAAATTTACCGAAATATTTTCTCCATATATGGAGCTTTCTTTTAATAAAGCCAATCGGCCAGATTCCGAACCAAATGAATCGATGATCTTCACACCATTTATCACAGACCGAAGATCGTTTTGGGCTGTACGAAATTTTACATAGGGTCAGCAGGTAGACTGGACAAGAAAAGCCAACTCTCTTATAAAAAAAAAACAATCACCATAGGCGCAAAATTAAAATTAGCCCCCTCAAAAAAAATTGACTACTAAAATCATGAACGGTTTCTTTTTCCACTGATTGTCAAGGGTTCCTATAATTCCATATTATATATTATTTTATTTTGTTAAGCAAAAAATAGGTCCTCGTTTTAGCCCCCCCAAAATATTAGAGCTAGTTGCGCCTATGACAATTATTAATAAATTATTTTGTCGAACCAAAGTAAATTGTAAAATTTTTCGTCAGTTTCATCTGACGGTTTCAAATCTATTCAAACTGCTGCAAAAACACAGTTAATTTTACTAACATGTTATGTTAATAAGATAATTTAATTACTTAAGCTAGATTTGACTTCGGCAGTCGGTTTACTTAATTTTATAATTTTTTTATAATTTTGATTTGCGCTCTAAATTAAGACGATATATATTATGAATAATAATAAAAACAATTTTATTTAATAATCGGGTTTATTAAAATAGCAGCTGAGAAATTTTAAAAAGTATTTTGGGCTGTAATTGCAATTTGGAGTCGAGGACAAATTAAAAAATTCTTTTACGATGTTTAAATAAACTCGATTTATAATAAAAACCCCGTAGAATGCAGAAGTCATCAAAAAGTTGCTGTCAATTATTAAGGCCAATAATTAAATGTTATTAAAAAATTTTAATTATAAAACCCAACATAATATATAAAATAAGGCATTAAAGTGTGCGGTGTAAAGGGTCTTATAATTCATCGCGATGCTACGAGAACGGGAATTTCTTTGCTCTATATTTTTGTGTACATAAATATAATTTTGCGTTGTTTACAGCTCCCGCAGTATTGCGTTTATCTGGGGATCCTTAAATCTCCATTTTACAGTAGGTGTTCAAATATCTCCACAACAATTTAACGTGAGCGATTATGATATAATTAAAAGAAACATGTCGTAAATAAATAAAATATACATTTACAAATTAATGCGAAGAAGTACTTTTTAAAAAATAATATAATAAAAGAAAAATATTCAGAAGTCCAATATGCTTAAGAAAACACCCGTTTTTTTACTTTTTCCATTTTTTTTAAGATAATCTTGTATATTAGAGAGACCATACAGAAGAGAGCCATGTCTATCTGTGTGTAACGCACCTGCGATTGGTTTATTTTAAGTTGGGAGGTTATCGGAGAGCAGAGAGCCACCGATCAGTGCGGCCTTTAGGCCGCACAGCCTGGACAATCTAGTTTAAATATATTTAATCAATATAGTTAGGTAAATCACGTACCTAACATCGATTTTCACCTGCTCTTCGTAGACTTAAACAGGTTTTGATATAGGGAACAGAACGAAACTGTTTGAAATAATGGATGATCTAAAAATACCCCCAGAATTATTAAGATTAGTATAGGCAAAAATAAGACCATCCGAATAAAGAGAACCAGCTTAGAGTATTTGAACGTAAAATATTAAGAAAAATAATAGGACCTGAAAAGATTACGCAGAACGTCCATATATAGAAAATGAACGAACAATGAATTAATGGAAGAAATTGATGGCGAGTAGGATATTGTGAAATTTATGAATCTCAGAGATAGGGATGGTTAGGACACCTGGAGAGAAGAAACATTTGCGTGAGGGTTAAATAGGTTAAGTTATGAATAGTTCTTTATGATAAATTCTGCTAAAAAAGAGAGATCTATACGAATAATGTTATAAAGTAGGAAACATTTTTTTATTTCTAATTCTTCCATTTGAAAGTGAGGTATCGGAGATCTGAACCTCCCTCAAAAAGAATTAATTGGTTAAATCTTGTCGTGCTGATTAGTAGTGGATTAGTAGAGGAGCAGCGATTATATGGGCTGGAAGTGTTATCACACGCATAAGGAACATATTGTTATTATATAGAGCTCGGATTTTATGCTTTTACATATTTTTTAATATTGACATGCCAACAGGTTCGTTTTGAAATCTGGACGAATTGGACAAATTCCAACCAGAAAAACCTTTTATCAAAATGCATATTTTGCATATTTTCAACGTTTGGTGCATATTTGTGCATATAGGGCTACTTCTGGTGTTTTTCAAGAATTTTTTTTTAATTAATTAAAAAAATTTAATCATTTTTGATTGATAATTTGGAAAAGCATTTAGTATAAACAAATTTTTTTAAAATATGTTTTAGTTTGCATATTTTTATCAATTTTTGTGCATATTTTAGAGAAATTCAGTGCATATATATGCGCATATTTTCAAGTAATTTGGTGCATATAAATCCGAACTTCTTCAATTAGAAAAGTTTTACCAAGCATATTATACACTTCGGTGGTTTGCCATGGTCTTACATGGTGAGACTAATAAGTCACATAGATTCAGGGAAGGTCAGTTCAAAGATTTAACTTCGTCTGGAATGTTAATGTTAATTCACCATACCACAATATGATCATCTCAGGTCTCATTTTCTTACATCGCATGACTGATTACAACGGCAAAACTTTAGTTTACATCAGTTATAGTCAAAACAAACTCTTGTTATCAATGTATTTAAAATGCAATATTTTCTCAGTAATGACAAAAATTTATTAAAGAGTTCCGCATATTTACAGTTTTAATGTGCATTATTCAAAGAAAAAGGGAATCCATGAAATGGATTACTTACACCAAACCTTCTGTGTGGTAGCTGATGGATGATGGTATGTTCCATCTAATATTTCACGCCCCATGATGATAAATTATAATGAAAGGGATGAATTTGTCAGTCATAAATTTAACCGTGAATGTTACCAAATTGCCGAAACCCAGAAATTGAAGATTGTGAAGAAAATCAAAAAATAATATTGTATCGACGCCACTGGAACTAAACCAAAGAAAGCGATTTTGACACTTGAGTTTGATAAGAAAAGACTTTGTTATTTTGAATTTTGATTCAAAATACGAACTCTGCTGAGCAACATTTTATTGCACTGGGTCCATAAATTTCCGATGACTTACAAACTTTTAAAATAACGGTTTACAATTTAGGGCATACGACTAGGTACTCCAATAAAAACTGAAAGATTTTTATTACTTACCATAAATTAGCTGCCATTCCAAAGTAATAAAGAAGTAAAAACACGAAGGTACAATTTGGATTTCCAAGACCATCTTCTTGAAGTTCTTGATTAGAATTTTCGGAGGACGTTTCAGCTTGACAGGAGATTACCGATCTTCCAGTTATGATACGTAAAATTAATCCAACACTTATGAGGCAGTAACATAATGCCAAACTAATGAATGGGCGCGCTTTGACGGGCCCACCTCCAATGCTGAGAGTTAAAAGTGCACCTAAGCTGCATACGAAACAAGCAATTGCCCACACTGTTATCCACACCTGAAAACAATTATTTGAATAAGTACATATATTCTGCCAAACAATAACAGCAATAATGTGGGTACTGGAATGGAAAATTATCGAACAACTTACTTCTGTAATCTTCTTTTCGGAAGAATCGAAGAGATAGGAACTTCCGCAAATGGGAACACAATTGCCGGTAGATTTAGATTTCATTTGGTGCGGAGGACACTCCAAATTTTGGATGGACGATACGACTGGAGCGGTGATATCGATTCCGATATCTTTTGGGCCTTCCATACACATGTGCTCGTGATTGTTTTCTTCCGGAAAGCGAGAACAATTTAGAGCATCGGGCCAAGGGAAGCCAAAACCTTGCAGGACGGGATAACATCTGGACCGTACGTTTTCGCACAAACCTCTGCAAGGACCGATGGGGTTGATCACTTTTTCGGTGCACATGGGAACGTACACAGAACACAAGAACAATTTTAGTTGTGAACTACAACCGTACTGTATTAGTGGTGAAAAAGTTTTTAAAGTGTAGTCTGCGTCTTGTTGAAGTTCGTTTCCACCTAAATTTGGCATTCCGGTAACGTTGTAACCTAAACCTGTGCAAAGCTCGACCCGAATCGGTTCACAGGTGCGTAATAAAGGTTCCAAAGCACCCATTTCCAGTATTAAGGTGAAAAACACGACCGAAAGGAACATTGTTATTCCAAACGAAAGTACATTTGAAACGAGCTACTCCGCGGGAATGAATGACTTTAAAACGTGCTCAGTTCATCTAGATACCAGTGCTCCCAACAATGGAATGTTGTTTAACGAACGGTGCCGAAATTGCACGAGAGCTTTACGAACATTCAAATAAACCACTTCGGCATCCACAGACTCAAGAATGCTCAAAAAAGCTAAACGAGATACTATTTAGAGCGACCGAAAACCGGATATAACACATGGGCAAATATCTGGCATGTTTGGACGCACATCGCACCTTGTGTTTATAAACATTGTAAATAGTTGTCATTAATTAAGTGATCGTTTTGTAAATCAAACACATAAATTTATTGTTGTTTTTTAATTATTGAAATGCAAATAATAAATAAACAAAAATAAACAATTGCTATTGGAATTGTTCGATAGCGATTAAATGGGTTATTTGTTTTTTTTATTATTATCTTCGTGTAGGGATTATTTTTCGCATATACAATTTTCAGTTGCGGCATACATTATTTAGATTAAAACCATTGAAAATATTTACATTAACATTGCACCTGATACTTAAGGAATTATGTGGATTTAAGTTGGCCGAACGGCCGCATAGTAAAGCAAATTTAATTAAATGGTATATCGAGAACCACGACTGAATATGCAGAAAGAATTTATGATAATTTTAGCGATATCCCATAACAAGCACCAATTTAGTTATCTTTAAAAAACATATCCAGCATTTACGAAGCGGTAGTTTGTTTATATTCCTCTATAATTTACTTATACAATAATTACAAAATAGAAAAAAAAAACAATTTAGATATGATTTATAAAACAAATACTGTCTTCAATTTGCATCTCGAGCCGCTATAACTATGCGTTCCGCCCCGTACATACTCGTCTCGCAAGTACATAAACCCGCAGCAACGAATAAATAAATAACGAGATAAGGTTGAAAACTCGTTAGCTCACCTGTTATTATTCTTTGTTGACACACAAATTATATGTTACAGAAGAGACACTCCCATATAGGCCTCTGGGCATCCTTCCCTCTACTCCCCTGCAAAAATCAACTTCTTTTTTCAAGACCACACATTAATATTCGACCTTTTCGTCATAAACCAATTTACCTGCCTACTGACTACTCTGCATCCTCGCTTATTATTAGGAGCTATTTAGTCATTAACGCTAAACAAACTTTATACTTAATTTTTTATTGAAAAAAAAACAAACAACAAAATTGCTCAAACGTCAAGAGACTCTTAACCACTTGACGTATTATTTTCGAGTTAAACAAGGATGCATAATTATCGTCCCTCTTCGCAATCCAGTTGATAAGAATATCAACAGGTGAATTATATTCGCTTCCAATATTAAAAGCTACGCTTTAAATTCAATTTTCTAAAAATACTTCAGGTAGGAATTTGTTAATTATTACCAATTTGATAACCAATTATCTACCGTTTGCAATAGAGCCGTACACAGTAATCTAAATCCTATTCAGTATTATCCTGATTTTGAAAGGTTCAAAGCGGGAGGGGAATCCCTCGTGAAATCTGGTGTACAAGTGAAGGATAATCTGAGAAAATCCAAGGATATCCGGGGAAAATTGAGGAAACTTCTTGGAAATCTATGAGAACTTAAAAAAAACTCCAATGCAGGAGAAAATCCAAGGAAATCCAGTATACAACGCAGTGGCGTATTAAGGGGACGGCCCCGGGAACTGCAAGAAAATGGGCCCTATTTACATGAAATCATTATTAAAATTATGAGTTAAGGCTTATTTAATTCCTTATTAGTAGCCATTGAAAGCATTTATTTGACAAAAATTTCATTGCAATTTTGTGGCTACTTTTGTAATATAATAAAATGTTTAATGCCCGGTTTCTGAAGCTCGAGTTATACAAAGGTTAACCTTAACCGTAATATAACTGCAGATTTTGAGTTTCTATAACGAAAGATAATCTTAGATCTCTGGTCAAAGTTGACCGACGGAAAATCACGAGTTATATGTTGGTTAACTTTGAGAACATGCGCAAAACATTGCCATCAGAAAATAATGAAACTACAATATAGTTGGTTAATTTGAAGTAACTACTGTATCCCCATCTACCGGCAATTCCATCAAACGAGTTGACAAGAGGTTAGTTGCAGAAACCCATTTTACTTTAACCTAAGGTTAGCTTTAACCTTAGATTACTTATATAGAGGATAACCAGAGATCTTCAGAAACCGGGCATAAATCCTGTTGACCTTGAAAACTCAAATTTTCCCGCCTGCGGCGCTCGTAAGAGCAGCCCGTGTGAATAAAATATATTGCGATATAATGAGGTAGTGAAATTAAACATAAAATTCCACGAACCCGAGTACTGCACCTTTTTTGAGTTATGAAACTCTTATCTAATTACTTCTCAAAGTTTACTTTCATAAAACAAAATCAAAAAAAATGTAAAATTTTAAAATTTATTTGCCCGGCTACTTGAATTTTTAAAATTGTAAACTTTAGGTAAATGGGAACGATGAATTCGCATGTAAGCGCCTATCGGGCAAATGTGGCCCCTTTAATGCAATTTTTAAATAATAATTTCAAAATCTTCACTGTTTGACAAATTAATTACAATTTTTCCCTTTATCCAAGTTTCCGATAATTTGTTTCCAAAAGGTGAACCCGTCTATAATGTGTATTTTTGTTATATAAGAGTTTTTTTAACAAAATTTATCAATTTGTACGTTGCTATCAATAAAGCTGTTATGACCAAAATCATATTAAAATTGAATTTTTTATTATTTCTAATAAAAATATTTGCTCTAAACCAGTGTTTCTCAAAGTGTGCTCTGCGGAACCCTGGGATACCATGAAAACTTTCCAAGCGCTCCGCAAAAAAATGCCGCGCCAAGCAAATTAAAAAACAATTGTTCCCATAACAAAGTTTTAACTCGCAACACAAGATTGTCGGGTCCACGCTTACCTTCCAAACTTTAAAGAAGTTTGAGAAACACTGCTCTAAACGACAGATTTATAAGAAAATAATTAAAGTTAAGATGAATTAATTAGTCTCTGCGCTCAATCTTTTGGCACAAACAATTCTGAAAGCCACCAGAATTTGAAAAACTCGGATCTCTAAGTCCATGATCTCATTAAAAACATCCCTAAAGCCTCCCAAACTCAAAAAGAAGATAACTCAGGGCAGCTCCGCCCACTAAATAAATTGCTACACCAATTTACGTTAAGCACACGTATCGTCAAGAGAAAAGGCAAAACACCGATTCTGCATGAAAAATCGAAGCTTTAAAATCGATTTTATTTCTAAAATTATAGTCATGAGTAGCTGGGATACAGTTTGGAAGATTTCCTCAACTTATAAAATTGTTTATAAATACAAACAATTTTTTCTTCAATTTTAAGAAAATAATAAACAGAATAGAAAAGATCTAGAAGAAATTGAAGAGAAGCTTGACACTATTAAGAATTCTGAGAAAGCCAAATGTATAATTTTACGCATTGTTGATATTTCGTGATCTGTAATTAATTACACATAGAGGCAATTTATTTTTTAACTTAATGTACATTCAATTAAATTTATAACAATATCTAAAATTAAGGACTAACAATAACTATGTTTAGGTATCTAAAAACAAATCTAGAGCTATTTACGCACTTGGGGGAGGGCGGCACCGTCTTCAAAACCAATTTGGGTAGCGGACCTCCACTTATGTCTTGTTCTTCGGATGCACATGCTGGTTGCGCGCACGATTGCAATTGCAATTCGTGCTCTCAGCCAGCCCATGACCGAGGAACATAAGCGGCCCCAACGATCTGATATGGCCTCTCCAAGGTTCCTGACAAATGTAGCCATCTGTGGTGCAAAGACGCCGTCCACGGAGGTTACTAGTGGGGTGAAAGTGGCATGTTTAGCTTCACAGGCAGCGGAGTATTTTCTTTTTTTCTCATCTTCAGCGGATCGTAGTATGGAGCCTACCGGGCGTGAGATGTAAGAGGGAGCGTCGGTGTCAACGACACGAATATCAAATAACGCCTCCCTCTGGGCATCCCATACACCTCGGCAGGCTAGGTCGCCACGGAGCATACATTCACCTTGAGAATTTTCAGAAACAATAGGTTCTTTTACAACATTGCCCCATGCTTCATTGCAAAGTTCGCAGAACAGGTCTCGTATTTCATTGTGTCTTCTAGTGATTAGGCCTCCGGTTTTACAGCATAGGGCGTGATCGATGTTGAAGTTGTCGTTACCACAGCCGTCACAGGACGGTGGCATTGACACGGGTGTTCTGTAGTAGCGGATGGCTAAAGCGTCTCTAAATTCATGAGGGAAGAGATCCAAATTATCTTTCTTTGTGGGAATTACGGAGAGCCAGGTAGATGATTTTGTTTTCATTTTTTCCGCAATTGATCTTTCGATGGCCCTTTTTTTGATGGGTGGAAGATTTTCAAGTATGTTTTCTAAAAGTTTGTCGTCATTCGCATCTTTCTCCTTTTTACCATCTTTCCTAGCATCTGCCAGGGATTTGTAATGTTGTGCCTGGTTCATGGTTGTATGGTCTATTATGGCATATGATAGAATTTCGGATCCCCTTTTAGATGTTTCATAATTCAAGTTTGGTGCATTAGATGGGTCAGATATGGCCAGGCCTCCTTTATTGACGGGGAGAGTGAATAAGCTTGCCTCCTGCATTGAGACATCACCCCCTAGAAGAGTTGGCAGGAAGCTGGTGCGCAGTGATTGTGTGAGTGGTTCAAACAGTTCATTGGCGTTTTTTATAACACGTAGTAAAAAGGACCACTTGAATTGACATGCCTTGGTGAGAGTCGTGTAGGCGGCTTGTGGTGAATCTTTGCAGATAGCTGTAAGTTTTTCTAGCGTCGATACCCATTTTTCTACGTTCTTTTTGACGAAGTCATCTCTCCCTTCGCCTATGTAGCCACCGAGGAATCGTGCTCCTGTTACAACTGTCAAATTTGTTCCTTTGAATATCTTCCGAGCGGTATCTTTGTCAGTCTCCGACACTACGAGAAAAGATTTTTTCCCTTGTGGAAAATAGCCGAAATCTGGGCCAGTACTATTTATTTTATCCCACCAGCGACGTAAATTTGGGAGCGTGCCCTGGGCTGAAGAGTCATCGGCGTACCAGCATTGGGTGGTTTTTTTAGCATCTTTCAATTTGTCTATAAGAGGAAGACTTGCAAGGGCATATAAAGGCATGGCAAGCGGGTCTCCTTGGGTTACTCCTTCTTTGCTGTATAGCCTTGTGTCAGAGTCACGAAAGACTAACTCGGCATGGCCATTGTAGGTGTTGTATAAGAACCTCGCGCAGTGTGGCCAATGTATTCTTGCCTGCCAAAGGGCCAGTTGTCTGTTCACCGCATTGAAAGCGTTGTCAGCGTCGACGAGAAGCATTCCCCAGTTGGAACCTGGTTGACAATTCCGTTGGAATTGGGTGTCCATGGCATGGATTGCACCTTCGATTCCACCGCTCAAACCGCTACATAGCTGTTTTTGGGCGCAGGCCTCAGTCACTTCAGAGCCGGTTGCTTCAATCATGCATTTTGATATAATACGGCGGAGGCATTCACCGATGCCGATCGGTCGGACCCCGGGGTATTTATCAATGGCAACTAGGCGACTTGACATGAGCGCTTGTATTTCCTGCCATTGGACAGTCTCGTTATTTAATTTCATAGTTAGTTGTGCAACAGCATTTCGAAGAAGAGAGCTGGCTGCACCAAAACGAAGTAGGAAGTCTTTCCAGTGCTCGGCGGTAGTGCCGGCTGGACCTCCGCCACCGTGAAGTTTTCTCGCAACTTTTTCGACATGTGCCCTTGTGATGTCGACTTCCAGTAGTGGGGGTAGCTCGGTTAAGTCTTCGGGGAGGTAAAATAGGTGTGGGTCTGGAATAATTGGTGGGGGGTGTTTTTCATTTAGAACATCATTGACTGTTTTCCCTGAGGGATCAGCTTCAGCGTTAGGATCTAGGATTCGGCTAGTATCTTTAGTTAAAAGCCAGTTGAGGGCCTCACTTATCTTTCCTCGTAGAACTAAACGTGTAAATATTCTTGTTACCTGATCTTTGTTGCCAGCTTTGTGGTTGTTCCAGAGGGATTTGTCAGATTTGAGAGATTCTGTTATTAATATTTCATATCTTTCGTCAGACCATAGCTTCAGGCGACGGTCTAGTAGCCTGATGATATCTTTTGCTTGTCTGACATTTTTGTCTCTTTGCAGCATAAGGGGTACAAATATGAGCACTCGTTCTGACGGATAGGCAGACTTAGTAAGCAATTCAATTTCATCTGCCAGTTTTTGCACAAATTTTCTGCTGGTGGCACCTGAGGGTAGGTCGTAAAGTTTTCCATGAAGGCCACATACCTTATCCCACCTTTTAGACCAGATTCCAGTCCTAGGTCCGACTTTGTTTAAGAATGGAGCCCCGTAGGCAGTTTCTAGCGGTGAAGAGGAAGCAACGAAGGAAGGGGAAACTGGGGTGACGCAGCCGTGGTTGGATGATTGTGATAAAGTAACGGGGGCTGCATGGGCAGCTCTTATGTGGCGCTGGAGACCGGCGCGTTTGAATTTTTTGCCACAGTACGGGCAATCAGCATCTCCTATTTGAGGTTGACTATTCATAGTTTAGATTTCTCATCTTGCATAACTGGCTTAAAAACACTGTATATTTATCACTTTTTATATACCTGAACGTTAAAAAATATTGCTTTTATGATTTTTTCAAAATAAAATTGTGTTGTCACTATATGTCAATGTCAATATATATTTTTAGTATATCCAGCTGTTCTTTACTTGAAGATTGCATTATTTACTCAATAAAATTAAGAGAAGCGCAAACGCCGAGATTCAAAATTTAATTGCACTTTCAGAATTTTGTTTGGAATGAAAACACATAATTTGAAATTTATGCATCCCTATAGGTCAGAGGCGATCAAAATCCTCAAAGCAAAGCACTTAGGTTCTGTGTTTGCATTCGGAGATTTCACAGGCATAGGCGCTACTAGGGGGGAGCTTAGCCCTCGAAAACAATTAGCTCTCTCAAAATTAATTGACTGAAGCCAGTGAAAGGCATGAAAAACTTTTAAAACCAAGACGTAAGGCTGAAAAATGAAAACGGAACACTTAATTTCTTTTTAATTTCTAAAGAGCATCCTAACATTTGAAAGTCCAGTCCGCTACTAAGAGTTGTCTTAAGAAAAAACCTAGAATAGATTATAATTGGTTTTGTAATCACATCTTTATTTTTCTGGCAACCTCATACAATTTCAATTACATTAAATCAGCTTCTACTTTGTTGCTTTTGCGTCCAAAACCTGATGTACAACAAGCTATCCTGCATTGCGCTTGTTAGCACCTTGTTATATTGCTGCAAACCATTTAAATTTTTTTTAGTATAATTATATTCATAAACTTATTCTTCCACTCAGACATTGTAAACTAACCAGTAATTGTGAAATAATTTTTTTTGCTTAAAGGGGTTTATCAGGCAGAAGTAGTTTAACTTGATTAGTTTCAGGAAAAACTAGCTTTGCATTATTTTACTTTTATTTTACTGACCCACATAACAAAATTAACATCAATCAGTGGCGCAAAGAGACGGATAGACCCATAGGGAGTTCGGGACTTTCCCGGTAAACTGCCGGTGCTTAATTCGCTTAAATGGGGCCAGCGACAATATTTTTAGATATTCGAGTATAATTATGTCTTTGTTATTCAATAAAATAATATCTTCCCAGCCGCTCTCTATATTTTTTGAAAATTTTGCGATTTACCATAATGGACCTAAGCCTATCCTCTAGAATTTTTTTCCCGATATAATTTTGAGAATTAGAATAAACCTTAAGCCTAGATATTGTGGCCTCGTACTCTCGTATATAATAATTTATCCGCATTATTCACTAAATGCGAGGCCGCAGGCCAAGCAGTACGGATTTATAGCGCGAGAAGTTATCCATTCCTTGATGCGATTATAAGCAGATTCAGTAATTACGTCGCCGCTGTACTTCGCAAAGCTGTTGAAGCATTTTATAACCGTGAAATAACATCGAAGAGTCACGGCTATATAATATAATTATTATAATAACTTTATATACAAATAAGGGTTAAATTTGATTAAATTAAACATGATTATTTTTTTGGAAAATTCGTTTAATTTGATATCAAATTCAATTTTCAACTGTTATTTGTTTTCGAGTACTAAAAAACAATTTCATTCAATTCAATTCAAAAAATATTTAAAAAAATTAAATATGATGTTTTACGTAACAGAAAAAAAATTAATCCAAAAGCTACAAAATTGCCGAATTGTTTTTAAGAAAAACATTATTTATTTCAGAATCTTAAAATGCCGCGATCCGGCCTCAGGATGCTTTTTAAGATAAACAAAAAAAATAAAGGTGTCCTCATTTTGCTAAATAATTATAAAATTTCAAAAATTAATATCTCCGAAATTAATAATCTAAAACTAAAATCGATATTGAATTTTGGAGGACCTAATAATAGGGTACGTCTCCTCTCAAAAAATATTAAATTTTTGAAAAGAAAAAATGGGATTTCTTATTCCAATTTATCATAAAAATTACAAAAATCTTGGTCATTTTAGAATTGTTTTGGATTTTTGTTTTTAAAAATTAAGTAAAACCTAAAAATAATTTTTTGACGTTAGAAAAAAATGTATTTATCGCAAAATTTTTAATTACCACCCCCTAGAGTCAGTCAAAATTATAAAAAAAAAAAAAATTCTAACTCCAATATGCTGGAAAATTTTTTGAATTTTTAAAAATTGTCATGCCCTTTTAGAAATTAGTTTAGTGTGTTAATTTGGATATAGTCCTGCCCAATATTTTGTAAAACAGTCGGAAAAGATTTCTCAAATTTTAAAATATAAGACGCATTGTGTAAATGTGTAAAAAGAAAGTAGGTGGGTAATGTAAAATAATGTGTAGTAATTAAGGCGGTTATGAACATTATAATGTTTACAAACACTTCAAAGTAAACCGTGAAGTTTAAATAGAAAAGTGTTTAAAATACAATTCTGTACGGTACATCAAAGCCAAATACCGCAACGGAAGCAACCAAATTTACTTGACACTTGTTATCAACACACGCCGTTAGTTATGACATTATTAAGTGCCTAAAAACAAGTGGCATTTTTCATATATTTGTGAATAATTAAGATTAACAGTGGCGCGCCTTCTCTTTTAACTTCTGTTCAAATATTTGTTCGTTTTAGCATCTCCCATAATATATGAAAGATGTAGGTATTTTTTGAAAACCTAACAACTTCAAAGAAATTAAACAAACTGTGTAATTACATAGATTTACCTTGATTATACATCGGATAACGTTTTATCTGACATATAATAAGTAATCACGCTTACACCACAAAACCCCGCCAGAGAAGGGTGTAGCGGACACAAAGGCTTCAATTTTTGTTGTATATTATATTCCGAATAAAATATCGATGTTTACAACACCTATAAAAAAAAGTTAATCAATACTTTGCAATTTAAAAAAATATCAGGTGTATTTCCAAATAACTTAAAAAATATTACCAGTGAAAAACACAAACATTCGACGGTAAAATTTTTTACGCAGGGGAAACCCATATACCCTAACCTTCAGCTTTCTTTTTTGACAGGTTTGGTCGAATAGAAATTTCCTATACACGCAATCCAAAAACACATCCACCGTGGAGGGCCGCGCTGTTTCTAAGAACATCGACATATTATGAAAAATAGCAAGCAAAGATTACAAGTATCAAAAACGCCTTAACAGATAGCATTTGAATTTTTAACAATAACTAAAAGAGAAAATATCGAGTGTGCGATCCGATATAATATGAGATTGTCGTAGCTGCCCAGCCTTTAATCTCAGTTAGGAAAATTACAATCTTCATATATGAATTACAAAAATTGATTAGTGTTGTTTTAATTTTGTTCAATCTCTAAAGAAATATTCACAATGTTGTCCCGAATGTCAATTATGAGAAAACTAAAATCTAATGAAGAGTATCATCGTGTTTACACATCAAGTTTTAACGAAATAAAATAGTAGCAACATTTATTAGGTAATTTGTTAAAAATATTACAAAAACTTTGTGAACATAATTTTATATTTTAAAAGCGCATTATTATACATAAACATTAAGTAACTACAGAAGAATCTTAAAAAATAAATAATCAAAATAAAAAAACAAATTAACCGATGAAATTATTAAATATTCATACAAAACAATCACACCCTTTATATACAAATTTAAATAAGCAAAGAAAATACATATAAAGTAGCAATCACTGCAAATTCACGTTCTTAGCCTTACTTAATTAAAAAATGTCGAGTAACTTCCATTCTAAAAGAAAATTAGTATGTCAAATTACACATAGCTAATTACTAACTACAAGCATTAAAAAAGTTTCTTATTTTTTACCTGGGTTTGCATAATTTCGAGACAGCAAACAATGTTTTTAAATTTACATTTCATTAAAGTCCGATTTGGGCATACAATAATGTCGAACTTACCACCTTGGCCCATAATTATTATCAAACTGACCAGGTCTAGGTCTGTTCCCCATTGGATTTTGATTTTCATAATAATCAGGTCGATTATTAAAGTCCCGACCCCTAAATTGTGGATTTGGGTGTCGTATAAATTGGTTGTGTGGTTGAAATCCAGGATTGTGGTTATAACTATTGTTACCAAATGAAGGAGGTAAATGAGGTGCATTGTGATTCGGTGGTCCATTGTGGTTAGGTGGTCCATTATGAATAGGTGGCACATTATGATTATGAGGTGGCATATTATGATTATTTATGGGGTAAGGGTTCGACATTGGCTGACCTATGTTTGAATGGATATCATGAGGTGGGTGATTTTGTAATGGTATTAAATTTGTAGGTGGACCTGTTATATGTGCCTGAATTTGATTTATATTTGGTCGAACTGAAGAGATGTTAAGATTCAAAGGTATACCAGAAGAACTTGGGTTAACATTTTCCCGTATTGGTGCACTGAAATCGTTAAAACTTGGTTTCGCTTGCTGTGCTGTTTTAACAGCACTGGCTAAATTTGCCAAATTTATAGGATAATTGTCAATATTTTGAGTAATCATTTGTAATGATTTTTCATTTTTTTGTGTGCTACCCAATCCTAGAGAAGTGGAAGGTGTGGTAGGCGTTACACTATTATTTCCTTTAAATTGTCCCATTATGTTTGCAATAAGAGATTTAGCATTCGATAAATCAAAGTCTTCTGTTTTAAAAACCATAGAAGAAGCCTTGGCAGTCTTACGATCCTTTTCTTCCTTCTCCGTTACATTTTGTTTAGCAACTTTAAAAACATCTTCATAAGAATAATCTTCATCTTCAGAATCTAAAATAATTTTGGCTGGTTCTTCTTTCTTTTCAATAGTTTCTTTTTTCTCCTCTTCATCATCGTCGTCGTCAAAAGTTTTCTCTTCAGTCGGATTATGTCCAGCAAATCTGGTAGAAAATGGGCTACTTCGACCAGTAGCTTCGGTTTCTAATACCTTTTTGGGAGAATGTTCCACAGTTACATTATCGCCTGGAGTGCCAGTGCCACTGGATTCCAGATTAACAAACTTTCGCAAACGTTCGACCCTTTCTGGTTCCTTAGCTTCAAGTCTTTTAAGGTAGGAAATTAAACTGTGCTGTTCCTCCGTACATAAATCTTTAAAGTTTTGTAGTAACATTTGCAAATCTCCATCAGATAAATGCTCCATTTTGACATTCGGTTCAGGCTTGGTTTCTTGCAGGGCATTCACCAATAACTCCGTTGGGGGTTTACTTTTACTCTCGGCGATAGTTGCCTCAGTCAGTTGCTGCAAAAAGCTTGCCGTTGTAATGGGTTTGTCACTGTTTCGTGAAGCTTCTGCCATTCCAACCTGAATTACAAAGTTAAGTATAAAAATCTAGAAATAGAAGTATTCTAATCCTATTTATTTCTTGTTCAGATACATAGATAGCATTAATAATTACAACATTTATATTGATTCTGGGAATTTATTCAAAAAAATCCAGTTTACTACTGAATGGATAATTAAAGATTATTTTAAATTTTGCAAACACAATGTCATCTTTGTTTCGGAACATACATTTGATCCTGTCTACTAATGGCGTAACATGTGATACAACTTACCACTGCATTAATGAGCTCCTCCAACTGTCCTTGGGTGACATCGGTCTTTCCTTGATTTACCAAAGCTGTTGCAATCATTTTGGCGATAGCAGCTTTATCGACTGTTCCCACTCCCGGCACCTTAATTGGATTATCTTCAGAAGCTTTTTCCTTTTCTTTCGACCGTTGACTAGCATAATGCACTAAGCTGGCAATTTTCTGAATGGCATGCTTACAAGCTTTTTCTTGACTATAATTCACTAAACCTGCTAATAACTGACCCTTCAATTTTTCTTTAACTGTCTCGAACAAAACACAATTCACTTCATTATCCAACAGAGATTCCGAACTGTTGGCTTCATTTTTCTCCAACGCTAAAGCCTGACTGAGCAAATCAATCACTTTAGGTCCCAGAGACCCTAATTTCTCTTCTAAAGCTGTTAACAAACGCAAAACACCAACAATATTAACTTCCTCATTGTCATCAATTGGAATATCAACTTCAACAGGCAACGAACGGGTTTCTGTCAAAGGTGAACGAACAGGATGTCTGGTGGCATCCCTCAAAACACGAGGAGGTTTCAAATACTCTGGCAACTGAGATTCTCTATAATAAATTTTATCACGAGAAAAACCTTTAGAATATTTGCTCTCGTATTCTCTGGGTTTTGTATAACGACCTCCTCTTTCATGACTCCTACTACGGCTTCTACTAGGGTAGCTGCGTTTTTGATACGAACGCTCACGACTTCTTTCTCGAGAGAAGCGTGAACGGGACCTTTCACGTGAATATTTTCGTAATTTTTCAATAGAACGCTCATGAGTTCTACTTCGCTCACGTATAGGACGATCACGACTTCTTTCACGTATGCGTTCTCGACTTCTGGCACGTGGTGGACTTGGTTTATAAATAACTTTAACGTGGCTTCTTTCTTGTGAATTTCGTGTCACCGTCTTAGATTCAGTTTCCCAAGGACTTTGCGAGCGTTGATTGGAACCTATCGATTCTTCATCTTTGTCTTCTATTACTATAATATCTGGATCCTTATCCGGGACTGAAGCCATGGGTACAGGTTTATTATCTTCTTTCTCTCCTGGTCTCTTCTTACCAGTAATCTTGAAGCAAATAGGTGCTGGTTCTTCTGGCAAGCCTAATCTATTAACAATTTCTTCTTGTTACAAATTTTGAACCAATAAGTAATCAAGTTACTTACCTTTTCCGAAGGGCGTCTTTTTTAATTTTAACTTCATTTGCATGAAATTCCAGCATACGTTTATTCCAAAATTTAATCCATTCTGGTTTGAAATCGTACGAAGATACATCTTTACCTTCCGCTGCTAATTCCTTGTATCTGAAATTATAATTTTATGTAAAATTTTATTCGGTCATACCGGATGCGCCTACCTTATGTTCCAGAACTTCTTCCACTCTTCGGAATACTGAGGATGTTTTTCAGGGTTTTTCTCATGCTGCTTTAAAGTGCGATCCATATCATTTTCAATGGCAGTTGATAACTTTTTAAATTCTTCCATTTTATCATTTTTCTGTTTATTATGATCTACAGTAACGTTGTCAGAACGGGAGCGAATATAATTGGATCTTTGCCAAGGCAACAAATGACGGCGTGGTGAAGCCGAACGAGAACGAGATCTTCGGGTACGTCTAAAACAGATACTTAAAGGCAAATTCGGTTTTCTTAAAAACCACTTACTTTTGAAATTTAAAGTTATCCCTGTTTTTCACTTTGTTAAATGGAACCGAAGGAGGAATATACTTTTGTCTCTTTTCCTCGCGAAACACTTTAGGAGGTGGTTCCTTTTGAGCGGGTTCAAAATCACTCAAATCACTTGATATACTAGAAACGCTAGACAATGATCTTCTTCTTTGAGCTGTTGCAGGCGCAGCCTTTGGTTTCTTTGGCATAGCCACAACTGGAGGCGAAGGACTGCGTTTGGCCTTTTTCTTATTGTCATTGAAGACTTGTTCCATTCCGCTTTGACGATACGTACGCTTAGCAACATCTTCAGATGGTTTAACTATAGGTGTGTCGTCGACTATTTATTAGAAAAAACAAACATAATAATTTGTTTTTCCTTTTATAAACTTACTTACCGAAGGCTTTAGTAAGTTCATCTTTTACTATAAGTTCCTCGAAAGTCAGGCCATTTTTTTCGTTAAAATGAGGACCCGATGCAACCAAGTGCTGATAAAAAGCCCTGCCCTTAAAAAAATTTTCTTTATCCACCACATGGGGTTTCAGACGTCCGAATTTAATTTCAATTGCTGCCGAAATTTTTTGTATAACAGATTGCCAATTTCGCTTGTATTGTTTGGTAATGTAAGGTGACAGCATACGATAACAAGTGATAAAATGACGTTGCAAATACTAAAACATTAATCACGTATTTAATACATCAATTGCTAATTAAGGAAGACCACCTACCTGATTAATGTGATTGTAACTGGCAAGATGCGTAATTACTGTTCGAGGATCGCCCTTCTTATCACACAGCATGCACAAATATGAAGGTTCTATATCCCTGTCATATTCTTGTAATTCCAGAAGATATTCTAAGCCTATTAAGGGACTGATAGTGAAATTATCCAAGCGGTCCTACGATAAAATCAAAATTACAGAAAAAGTTTTATAAAAAATTATAGAAAAAGCTTTCTTACTTGGATTTGCGCAATTTTTTCAATGGCTCCTTCAAAACCGGGAGGAACTGGTTGCCCTGGAGCAATTTGCATGGCAGGCTCGCCCTCGGGTTCCTTAGCATTTCGTAAATAGTTTCCCACTTGCATGTTGGTCGTGTGACGCTTTCCAATTTCGTGATGATATACGCGCCCCATAACTGGACAAGCACACACATTGCAATACCAATGTGAAGCACCATTTTGAAAACTGAGTTCGAAAACGTTTCCCCATTTACCATTAGCAAAGCGAACTTTGAGTGATAATAAACGATCCTCTTCATTCTCTTGCTTTAAAAATTAAATTTAAATTAAAAACAGAAAGTAATAATGTTGATACACAAAATGTGTTTGCAGATATACTTTTTAAAAATTTATTGCTAAGAATCATAATAAATATTTTAAAAAGCTAAATTAGCAACAATAAGACACATTTAAAAAATGTGCAAATTTATAAATAATCATAAAAAACACACGAGAAACCCAATAGATCTACTAAGTTTCTTTTTCATTTTTGCACTAAAACATAAAAAAACTTGCTAGTCAACACAACTACAGATGGGATTTATAAATTTTTGTAATTTATTGTTAAATGGGTACATGATTTGTGAATCGTATGTAGACCGATAATACCCGTTTGCAGTTTTGCACCACAGTATCCAAGTAGTACGTAAATTTGGGCCGTACTTAAAATGTCAATTGTTGTTTTTCCATTGGTTGAATCTGTAACCTAAGCATACTTAAACTCAAGTATGGCGGTGCAAACGGGCGTAATAGTGTGCGCCACTTACATAGACGACCGTGGTTGGTATATGTATGTGAATCGAGCTTATTATAAGACCAATATCTTTCCATAAAAAGATGATTAAACTAATATAAAAAATAAATTTTTAATCTGGTCTGGTTCATGAACTAGAAACACAAACACGACAATTTTGAAATGTTTTTTGCTTATAACTTTTTGATTTTATATCCCATCCAAAATTACAGAACATATTTTTATGCCTTTTCTAATTGTTATTCAAGAAAAAATAATCCAATAAATATCACCTTAATCAAAGCGCAAGAAGCAATTAAAATGTTAAAGAATCGCGAATCTCCCCGACATGGCAATATAACGGTGAATTATAAAATAACAATAAAATACTACCACTATTTAAAAGCTATAAAAATAAATACAAACTTTTAATTTATACTATAAAATATATTAGTTTTGCGATAAAAATAAAATAAAATGTTTCTGCTCCTAATTTCTACGCTATAAAAATAAATAAAAACATCACTATGATTTAATGTTTACTACTTCAATTTAATTTGTCACATAGATTTAAAGAATGAAATCAGAATAATGTAGGTGATTTAAAAGTATTTGTAGTGATGTTCCCATCACTAACAATGTTTAAAGATTATAAGTTACAGCAAAATTATGTACTTATTACTTTTCATGTGCATATTTTATTATCCTGTGCCCACACGTGGTCATGTCTATCAAATATAAAAAATTCCGATGCTATGAATTTACCCAATATGATTTGTGGTCTTTTATAGCCATGATTAAGTACCTTTCGAGTTCATTCATTGAATATGTTTTTCTGAATCTTAAATTTTCTTCGAATGCTTATTTTCATGTGACATGCAGAGTTGTTTTGGCGGAACTTATATCAAAGTGGCAAATTTTAAAATCAAGTGAAAATTTTATTTTATTATATAAACAAGCACAAATAACAGACAAAAATTTTGGTGAGATTGGATATAAAATAAAGAAGTTAAAAAATAACTTAAGAAACGTTTTTTAATTTCTTTAGCCATTTTATTACACAAAGTACATCATCTGTAGGTATATTATTTTTATAATAAGGAAAATCTATGTTGAGTGTAGCTAAAGAATTCCTCTCTATGTCAACCCGGCCATCAAACAAAAGTATCAAGAAAATTAATAATATATCGAAATTTTTTCCCGATCATAGAAAATTAAAATGAAAAATTAATTTTTTTAAATTTCTTTTCATATAACGGATGAAGAGGTGAATTTAAAAAGATTTTTTCCTCATCTGAAGATACCTAATACTTGACATTTGTTTTTAATAAATATCTATTTCTGTAAATACAAGTATGCCTATAAATTTCTTCAAACCACCATAGGCTGCTTGTCTTACTCGATTTGGATGTTATAAGTTCACTTTTAAAGTTCTATAAAGATTCGGAACATTATTGTATCTACTAATGAAGTGAACAACCGCGCCCGAACTTGTTTAGTAATTTAATTACCAGAGCTCCGGTAATTTCTGTTAATTTTTCCACTTTACGCATCAGATTTTTTATCATTTCACATCGACTGGGTTTTACAAACAAAAAAATAGACCGTTTAGTTTTTGAGTAACTGATATTTTTAAAATGAGTTATGATTTTTCTCCTTGAACGTAATTATAGTTTACACTAAAATAAAAAATACGATGTACATTTCCACTATTAAAGGATTTTTTGCAAATGTTTTCCGAAGGCGATAAGCAAATAATAATTGTTCCTAGTTTTTATTTTTAATTGTTTAAGGACACCTTTATAAAGATTTAAAATTTTTATTTAATGTAATTATTACTTTTACAACAGTTTTTTGGAAAAACCAAAGTCTAAAAATATTAGTCGTAGAAATGTTTCGGCAGCTGTTAGCATAATGAGCACAACAATTTTCAAAGTAAATTAAACAGTAAGCAACGGTTCAGATTCTTTGTTGAGTTTTATTAAATTTAAATACATAATGTGGTTTTCGGGTCCATCATATTGAATAGTACAATAAATTTTGTACATTACATGAGGTTCAGTGTTAAAGCAGCTTAAGGTGGATCACGATCTGAAACAATCTTTCAGAAAACCACTACCGTAAAAAAACGCCAGATGATATCATGAAACTAAAGTTTTACTAATGGAAAGCTTTTATGGTTGTCAAATTAAAAAACCTTTAACTTCTTAATTAAGCCTGTTCTAGAAATTTCGACTTGATTTATCATTTACATTTTCAGAATATTATTCTTTTAACCAAAAATTGACCCAAATACTATAAAATGTTCTTTAAATTACAATCAATGAACCTATTGCATTCATGAAAATATCACAGCATGAATGTAAGAACCCTGAAATTTTCATCAATACAATGAAATTGTGTTCATTGATTGCATTACAAAAATTACTTTTTTTCAATGTAGAGGTCAATGATTTGTTAAAAACATAATCAGTTCAAATTTCAAAAATTAGGCATAAATTAAATTAACCGGATTTAAGTTAAAATCTGGATAAATTTCAACATAAATTGAGTTTATTTTACACGTTTTAACTTCAAGTGAAGATACGATACATAGAAATTTTATCTAAAAGAGATTTCTTAAGATATTTATCTACAACTTTTAATAATTTAAAACTATTAATAACTGTAACAACTATTTTTGAAAGATAAAAAGAACAAAAATGATTCAATAGACTTTATAATCTTCAAGTTTAACTGAAGGTGAAAAAATGAGACCTAGGTGGTAAATAAATGTCTTCGAAGTTACTAAACGAATGAAAATTGTCACTTATATTTTAAAGCAGAGTTTAAAACTAAAGCAACTTTCAAACGCCAGCCTCGATACCTTTTAAATAAAATTTTTAGGTATTATATATCTTTTTTAAAAGTTTAAAATTCAACATTTTATAACATTAATTAATAGATACTATAATTACCACTCATTACTTTAAATTTTTTTGTAAGTTTCCATTGCAAGTCTGTTTTATCAATACAATAGTAGATGTGATAGAATGCAGAAGAGTATTTTGTATTATTAAGTTAGTTTGACTACAGCTCAGTACGACTGTAGGAATTTGTTAAATTGGGTGTCATTGTCTTTAAAGGCTGTCGTGACATCTAAAAAGTTTTATTAGATGAAAATCAATGTATATACAATAACTTCGAAGATGATTATAATTTTGAAGCTCGAGTTGCTTTTACTGCTAAAGAAAACATATTAATAGAGCCAGAAGGTGCCCATTAACGATGTAATAATTTCTGAAATAATTTGTATGTAACCGTGAGTAGAAAGAAGTATCTTGATATTTTAAAATATAACTTGATTTGCTAATTTAGCATATCTTTTTTTAAACTGATTTTTCACTTTGTACACATTTTCCTACCAACTTTTTACAAAATAACAATAAATTTGTGCTACAAAAGGTAAAATACTTTTTGTATGTTCACTTAAATTACCACCTACACTTTATAATAAAATACAGCAGATACAACAAAGTATTTAAACAATTTAAGAAATCGGTACAGCATCAACATGTGCTAATGGTAAATTGAATTAGTTTAATTGTAAACAAGACATACTTACCTACCCAGTCGTATAGTAGAAACCAAAACAATATACAAAATACTAAGAAAAGGTCAAAGTATTTACCTTTTTGTTTAATTCAGACGAAATTAAAGGTGTGACATCATCCTCCGTACCTGGAGCAGCCGGTTCCATCACGACACTTAATTCACACACTTATATTAATATTCGCAAAATATACCGTTGTCACAAGGTAGTCGAATATCAAAAACACAACAGCATTTATTCTGTAAAGAGAAAAAACTTGTCAACTCCTTACCACAAGCAATAGCACTTACCCCAACTGAAAAAGAAGCAGTCAAAAATTATTAACTTACCGTCACAACCCATTTACAAAATACAGCAAACACAAATTTTGAATTTGCCGCCACTTACACAAACACAAGATTACATTTTACCAATTTGTTTACAAATCGAAACCTTTCACGATGTTTAACATTCTCATAGCAAATTAATGCTCAAATTATTTCTTGTAATTCCCAACAAAGCCAATTATACTTTTGGGTAAGAAATAGCAAACCATGGAGGTAAGGTAACTCTTCGTTCAATTTTAATCATCGACAATAAAAAGGCTACAACTTACCTAAATTTTTAAGTAATGGCACAATTTAGTGAGTATTTAAAGGTTTTCACAAATTAATTACTGAAATAAATACAATAAAAATAGCACAATTCGTTCGACAACACCAACGAACGAAATGTGTCAAAACTGCTGCATTTTATGCATTCTGACGGCAGCATTCCAAAGTGTCAAGATGGCGGGAGTTTTAAATGTTGCACTTTAAAATAATAAACAAATTATATTTGTGGTGAACACACCGTTTTAATTAATTAATAACTAAAAAATATTAATTCTAAGAAATTATTTTATTGCAAGTATAAATAAAGCTAACTAAAATGAGAAATATCATCCACTTCGATATGCATGGATACGATATCACCAACTCGGATGATCGCTCTAGGAATGACTGCGGAATAACACGTCGTGAGATCTTCTACTACTATATTTTCAAAATATGGTTCACAGGCACGAATTGTACATTTCTGAGTTGTCCTCTCGAAAAAGTTGACCGTACATTTTTGACCTACAATTAATTAAGAATTAAATTGAAGTAAATTACAAATACAAATTTAACCTGGCAGTTTGGAAATGAACTTTAAAAATCTTTCCCTTAAAAGTGCTCTAATATGTGTGTCTTCGACAGATATATCAGGTTCGTTTTGTTCAGAACTATCTTCTATATTGGGGGCAGATGTCTCTTCCTCACTCAACACTCTGTTTGGTTCACCCCTAGATCCATCTAGTCGAACAGAGAGTTCCTCTTCTTTAGGTGAAGATTTCTTACTTTCGTTTAAGGGCTGAAATTCCATATTATCATTTACCGATATCCACTCTTCTTCACCGGTCAAAGATGATTCTCCGCTTTTATATTCAAATTCAGAATTGGTAATTTCAACTGACATATCGCGGCAGATTTCGATTAGAAAAAAATTTTCGGTAATTTACATTTTTAGGTTAATTTAAACTACAGGGTGATTGGAAATTATAGCGACCTTGCTTGGGTTAGTTCAAAACTGTAGCACAACAAATACATAACTGAGATACTAGCAACAACGATCCCCGTTTCTTGAAAATTAACAGCTAGTAAAAAACCACGATAGTTCTAATATGACTCAACTTAATTAGGTACTGAGAAAAAGTGTACGATAACAAACATGTTTGAAGCAAAACAATGTTCGACTTAAACATTAAACTCTTTTAAAATTTGTTATCGGTTTTGAGTTGTTGGAGAAAAGCAAAGTTGTAACCAGAATTGATCAAATCAGATATTACTTCTTACAGATACAATATTAGTACCTACATAATATTAATCAATTAATTTACAAAGATGATAAGAATTATTTCCAATAAAATAACAACTGCGAGCTAATCAGATATTTATTTACACATTTAATTAACAAAAAATAACAAGACTACAATATGCTGAATAAATTATCCCAATTATATGTTAAAACCCAAGTTTCGCATGCAAACTTTATGAGCTTCGATTAGGTCTCGACAGTTTTCCTCTCCTTTTTCTACGATACTAAAATTTATAGCTTGCAATTTAAGATAAACTTACGAATATTATTACTCACCAGGCATCTCTAACGCGTTTAGTTTCGGGGCATGCACAGCAAGCTTTAAGCTTTTTCGGTGGTTCTACTGGAGGACCTCGGGAAGTTATTTCCGCTGACACTGCATTCACCTTCTCGTTCAAATTTCCCATTGCGTGGTTTCTTACAATTTAATAACACCACGAATATCGGCAAGATTATGCGACAATAATCTCTTCACTGGGAAAATCTAAATAAAACCTTGTATAAATCTTTAACCTCAAAATTGGTGGAATATCTACCTGAAAGTTACCACACTGACACTGACAGTCACAGCTGACAGTTGACATATGTTATCGATGTTGCCAGTTTTTCTGTCCATTAGATATGGAAACTTTTCTATAATTATAAATTTTTGCATAATAATATATGCTTGAAATTTTACAATACTTTTCATAAAAGCATAAATTTTCCATCGAATTGAACCAGATTTAGATAGGTTTTTAAGTGCTTCTGTCATGAATTGTTAATCTAACAAACATGGCAACATGGCAACGATTGAATTCAAATTTTATTATACTACTTTCTGCATAATTTATAATCAAACGAAAGTTCAATAATCAGTTTACATAAATTATTGGAACAATTTTATGCAGGAATTAAATAATACTGATATGCACTTGAAACCGTGAGAGTTATTTAACGAATGTTAATTTTAATGTTGTATCACACCATAAATTTTTTTGTAAGTGCTGTTAGATAAGATTGCAATAAAAAGCTACCTACACGGTTACTTGCATTTTACATCTTTCAATTGAAAAATGTCGTTCATTCTGAATATTTTTAATCACGTACGTTTTTATATCGATTGTTTGATTGATTATATTTTCGGTTTGTACTGGATTTCGCATAGAAAATTTATTACGAAACCAGATAATTTGTTGGTACTGGAAAGTGCAACTTCGTTATCACAAAAAATTCGTAAGAAGGAAGTTAGTGTGGAAACCGTTGTCAATTCGTTTATACAACAAATCAAAAACGTTAATGGTTTATTAAATGCTGTGACGGACAATCGTTTCGATGAAGCCATCGAAGAAGCTAAAGACGTTGACAGAAGAATTGCTTCTGGAAGCATCTCCGATAGTGATTTTGACAGAAAACCGTTTTTAGGTGAGTTGGAAAATTCCTATTAATTAAAATTAATAATAAAATGTTTTAGGAATTCCGTTTACTACTAAGGATTCAACAATATGTAAAGGTTTAAAGAGCACCTTTGGACTTGTGTGTCGAAAAGATACCATAGGAGAAGAAGATGCAACCGTTGTTACTTTAATGAAAGAAGCTGGAGGTATTTTATTGGGTAAGTTTTTGAAACTGACTTGAAATTTGAATTTATAAAATTATCCTTTTAAGGTGTAACAAATATACCCCAGTTGAATTTATGGCAAGAAACCAGTAATCCTGTTTATGGTACGACCTGTAATCCGTACGACACTACTAGAACTGTTGGAGGATCTTCGGGAGGTGAGGCTTCCATAATAGCAGCATGTGGTTCTCCTATTGGGATTGGTAAGTTTTGCTGTAGAAATAGGAATTGTTTTAGGTAAGTTTTGTGATTTAGGAACGGACATTGGTGGTTCGATCCGTATACCTGCATTTTCTTGTGGATTGTTTGGTCACAAACCTTCAAACGATTTAATATCGACAAAGGGTTTGACTTTTAGAACCGGCAATGAAGGACCAACTATGGTAACGGCTGGTACCATGACAAAGTATGCTGAAGATATTGTACCTTTTCTCAAAGTTCTTTTAAGTAAAAATGCAGATCAATTAAAACTTGATGAAGTTGTTAATGTGGCCGATTTGAAAATATTTTATATCCTTCAATGTGATGATCCTAAGATGAGTGCACTTGGAGAAGAAATGAAAACACTTATTGCAAAGTATTTGAGTTGATTTAAGTTGATACATTGTAACTTCTTAATTTTAGAGTGGTAAATTATTTTTCAAAAAATACCACTGAACCAAAAGAACTAGAATTAAATAATTTAAAGTATGGTGGGAAGTTGTGGTCTTATTGGATGCTGAAAGAAGGCTATATAAATATCAAGAAAGATTTTGCAGATAGAAAAGGCGAGGTAACTTGTGACACGTCAGGAAGATTGCTTGTTAATCAATTTGTGGTATTTTTTAGATTAGTTTTTTTACAGAATTAGGAAAGTATATATTGGGTCGAAGTGATTTTACTCTTCCAGTTTTCTTTAATTTGATTAATACAATGTTGCCACTGGCAGATGATGATTGGGCCAAAAAACTCACAGCGGAACTACGAGATTATCTTACTGTAAGTCATTTACCTTAACTTTATTAGCATCTTTATACTTTATAATAAACAGCTAAACTAAATTTCACACCATATACATCCACTTCAAAAACTATTTATTATATTATTATGCTAAATTTAAGTTGCGCATATTTTGCATTTCAAACAGTTTGCAAACACTGAAATAAAACTAAATTATTATTTTAGAAAGAACTTGGTGATAACGGCGTGCTTCTGTGCCCATCAGCTCAATGGTCTGCTAGATTTCACTATTCCGCTATGCTTAGACCATGGAATTTCTATTACTTTGCATTTTGGAATGCACTAAAACTCCCAGTCACTCAAGTTCCACTTGGTTTAGATAGTAATGGATTACCAGTTGGTATTCAGGTGGTGGCAGGTCCAAATCAGGATCACTTGTGCATAGCTGTAGCCAAAGAACTCGAGAAAGCTTTCGGCGGTTACGTCCCACCTTTTACTACCGACTAATTGTTTTTGCAAAGCATCGATATGAAAAAACTTAATTATAGGATAAGGTTGCTTTTTGATAAGAATTAATATTTTTTTAAGAGAATAAAAGGTTTGTTTTTAAATAACTATATTTTATTACATTTAGTTTTACAGTTAATAACATTTATTAAAATTGTGTAAAGATGGAAGAAACTAACTTACATTTACTAATTTGACAAAAATTATTATTTTCTCAGCATTATTCTACATTATAAATTGGAATTTATTTCATATTTCTTGGCAAAATAATTCGGTAGGTTTAGATTTAGCCACGAAATGTAAAATAGAATCGAATTGTTATATTATGTTAATATATTATATTTTTTGTTATTACGAAAAAAACTAATTTTACTTCATCACAAATTTGCTCACTTTATTTTTATACCGGCTTTGTAGAGATGTTTCAATAGACTCAAATGAAAGTAGTAATAATAAACAATCAGCACCATCAATACTTGCAGTGTAAAATTTTTACTTACAACTCTCTACAACACTGGCACGTACCATCAACTATCGTTCAATTAAATTTGATAGTTTTATTTTCATAGATAATTATACATAGGTACATCGAGATTTAAAAAAGTAGAGCACCAACACTAATCTTTTACAGGTGGACATGCAATCTGGATCTAAAGTTAACGCAACATAAGTTATAATGGGGATGATTTTCATTTATTTTAATGCTAAAGAAAATTTTAAATGCTTTCAGTTATTTATTTATTTTTTCATAATATTTTATTAAAATAAAAACAGTTAAATGTTGAATCATACTTGAAATCCAGTTCACGATCCACGTAGATGACTACACATCTAACGGTAGTATCATTCTACATTTTGTACAATAATATATGGACCTTATCAACCTTTGCTCATAAAAGCACCAACTAAAATCCATCAAACCTTTTAAAAATAATTATTCAAGGTCCAAACAGATAATATAACATGAAGTGCCACATCGGCATATAATCAAAATAGAAAATCATTCCATTGAGCTTTAAAAGTAGTGGAACATAGTGTGTCAAGGGTGTAAAATAAAAATAAATTCTGTATATGCCTACCCTAACCCTCATAGGTAGAAAGGAGAACATATAAGACACTATGTTCTACAAACTTTAAAAGTTCCTCAAAGTTACTCTCACGAAATCTTTGTTCTCCACAAACAATACAAAATTCGGGGAGAACTAAATATGTCGATTGAATAAAAACGAATATAAAACATAAAATAAATGAAAACAACGTGCAAGGAACATGACAAAATAGTAAATTCTGCATTTTTGAACAATTTTGTTTCAGATTCTTTTGAAATTTTATTATCATCGAAATTGCTCATCTCGGCGGAGGTTTTGTACTTTTTATTTATTAACCCAAAAATTGAAATCAAAGTTACTTGCAAAATTACAATATTACGAATAATAAAATATAAATTATAATAGGAAGAATTTAAGTGGAGTAAGGAAATGCGGAAGGATAGGGTTTCTGAGGAAGCCGTGATGACACACAGCTGTACCTGATACCCTCAGCTCGGAAATTTGGAGTACAAAGCATAGGTAATATCATAGTTTTTGGAAATGGCGTGGTGCATGTCGCATCGATTCCAATCTCGGATTGTAGTCCAGTGCTGTATCTCTTTTGGGACCTGACAAGCAGCGGAACTCTGGAAGAAAATTAATTACATATTAATATTTATAGGAACTTAGTTTCTGTTGACCTCACCTTATTATTCACGAGGGTGATGATAAATCTTCCAGGATGAAACACTTCCAGAACCTTGTTGATAACATCGCGATAAGTTGAAGCAGGTATGTTAGTTTCAAAACTGACGTAAGAAAACTCAGCCTCCGGAGTAATATGGATGGTCATATAATAACCCTAGAAAGTAAAAATAGTTGATATTTTGAACAAAACGAAATTCTACTACTCACTTCAGTACACACTTTCTAAGTTTAGCATGAAAATGAAATTTAAATTATTATTTCGGTTTAGCGTGGTCTTGATTAAAATTAAATTGAATTGTTTTTATGCAAGTGGTTCCGTAGTTTTCCAATTATAACTTATTTTTAGAATAGAAAATGAAAGAAGCAGATCAAATTATGTAGTTCTTTAATAAAAATTCTTACCCAGAGAGCAGCATGAAAGAAACGTCGTCATTTCAAATTAAGAAAAGCTTGAAAATTTTTATGAGAATGAAAAACGAACTGAATTATTTATTATATGATTTCTTGCTTAAAGCACTTAATTATAATTCAAAATAACTTGACAATAAATAAATTTTTATTAAAAGTGACCTTGAAATATTAAAATTTTAATTAAGTATTTTGTAATATAAAAAAAATCCTATTTTATGTGCGTTTGTTTGTTAGAGCATCACGGTCTTGAGAGGCATCTGACCCCGAGATTAAAGGTTGATTTTAGATCTGGGACGTATTACAGCTATTACGAAATTTTGAATTACCCCACGGGTAAGAGAAATTAGCCCTCATCGGTGCCAATCAAAATTGATTAACGAGATTCCGATTGGTATTGGAATGTTAACGAGGATTAACCTCTGGTAAATAGTAAAGGAATACTTACATTTGCGGAGATTCCGTTCATGGAATAACCACATGGTTCAAATAGGAAATCGTCTATGACCATGCCTGGAATAATTTTGTCGATTCCCGATTTCTGAAATTAAGAAACATTTAAAACATCACGAAAAAGAAAATCGTTTGTTAGAGGCATCACAATATGTATAAAGCACACACTACCTCTAAAAAAATTCGTGTCCATAAAGATTTGGAAAAAGACCGCCATGAATAGCTTTAAAGTGAGAGCGCATGATAGGATATTGATGAGAATCGGTTTCCTTTTGGAGTAGATCTGTGATTTTACGTTACTTATAAAATTGTGTACACTAATATAGGTTTGTTTTTAAATGGGAATCCAACAGAAAATTACAATGGCTGTTTGATTCCCATATAAAAAACTGTTAGCATTTAATTATAATAATTATAACTGCATATATTTAAATTTTGAAAATTATCGAAATATTAATCGGTCAAAATCAATTATAATTATTAATTAAATTATTAATATTAAATGGCCTAGTAATAGTATCTACAGGATAATGGACTTTGAGATAATCACTTTTAGCAGTGACACATAAAATAAACAAAGATAATGAATATAGTAAATAATTTCCAATACCTTGGTTGCTTCGGCAGCATTTAAACATTCCTCGCGTGTAAATATTGACATGATTTCTGGATCTAAATCCGACATTAGAACTTCCAAGGTTTGATCTGCATCGTGATTACCAATGGAGTTATCAGTATTACTGTCCTCTGGAGGATTCAGAATGTATAGATACCAACAATCTTTGTTTACTGTTCCTAGACAATAAGCTGATCCGCCAGGGAAGATGTTATCTAAAAGAGCTACCTGTACACAAAATAAACATTTTTAAAAAATTATAAAAACATAAATAAAAAGAAGGATGAAAGGAATTACAACAAACCTCTCGGTCAAAATCTTGATGAGGTCCAATTTGTAATTCTGGACGTTTGTAGTTTTTGCGCGAATAAAAGAGTTCTTCGACTTCGGTAAATCCCGCATACTGTTCGACCAATAATAGCAATGCTTCCAAGCACATTAACGGGGTGGTTGTTCCACAAGTTTTTAAAATGAATCTTCTTTTAGAGATAAACATGGAACTCTCGCTGGAAAAAAGAACAAATTGCTACATTTACAAATTAATAATTATAGTAAGATAATAAGAATTATTTATAAATAATAATTAAGATTATATCATAAATGGTGCAAAAAATATTTTGAACTAGTTTTATCTAGCGAAATCTTCTTTTTCTTTTAGTTTCTTTTAGCGCAAATAAGATATCCAAATAAATTAAAAATTAATTATGTAAGTAAACGCAATAAAAACCAAATTATATATTTGGATCAATATAATATTTCTCAAATAAACCATTATTGTCTGTTGTCTAATCCCGTGCTTCTCAAACTTTGGTTTCGAACGGTAAAATAAAACACGCTCATACCGGAAATAGTTTCAGTACTTGTTACATAAATAACTATTTAATTAAGTTCCAATTATTATTGACATGCTTTTATATTGTAAATGCATTGTTTGAATATTTATAAAAATAATCCAACACTTTACATGTTATTGCTGAATAGTGACTCAAGTGCAACCTTATCCATATCTTAGAATAACAAAAACAATCCGCAAACACTTTTCGCTGAAATACGGAATGGCTATTATCACGATCACGCACTTGCACTACACGAATCAATCCATTAAGTGTGTCAGCGATTAAAAATATCAGTAAGATGTGAAAATCAATATATCGGCTAGAATTTTAAAGAATAAATTTCAGGTGTAGTTTTAATTATTGGAGAAGATTACTGCTCTAGCACAAGTCTCTGAGAACAAAATATCAACATATTGTTGTAGAATAATTACCTCTGATTGGTTAAATCAAAAGTTCCTAAAATGGCCACCTCGTGCGCTGAAGTCAAAAATTCAAGCGTGTAGGTTCCAAAGTTTGAACTATCTAACTCCATAGTTTGAAGAATGGGGTTTGAAGAATTGAGGGTTGGTTGATTATTTCGTACAATTGTACAATGTACAATTACATTGTTAACGGTCCTAATGAAATGCAGACAGGTCTGCAAACTGGAAATTTTGTTTCTATAGTTGGACGATCAATAAGCTTGTCGTCAATTCATCAAACTACTGACGTGTAACAAACGCAGTTCTTGACGCAATGACGATTCAACAAGTTCTATAATCGTATGATAGACGAAATAAAATTTATATAGCAAAATTGGAAGACCTTAAAACCCTACAAGCGTAAAATCTATAAAAAGCTATAACTGTTCCGAATTGTAATTAGTAGAGGAAAATTTTTATTGGCACACGATAACATGTATCTACTAGTATAATTTAAAAATAGAAAATATAATAAAGGAATAGTTTCGTTTTTAATCAAGAGTGATAATTATCAGCAGGATATTTTTTCTTCTGAATGTCTGGTAAAAACAATTGGAGATACCGAATTATCATAGATTATTAACTTTGAAATACTGCGATTTTGTTAATATTCAACACCGATTGCTGATAACAATGACGTTGAAAATCTACTATCTACTGCCAAGTTATCGTCAGTAATCATTCAATTAGTGCAATGGCATCAAGAATCAATAACAATTTTCCAATGAGTCGTTGAATGTTTTGCGTTGTTGGTTTTTGTTTATTTTCAAACTTCTAGATTTCTAGGGAACGAAGTCACGATATTTCATAAGTTTAAAGACTGGCATTGGTTTGGCCAGTGGCGGCAAAAAGAATTTACCCTTTCTGCAAAAATGAAATGAGGCCCCCAAAGCAAAATGATATCGAAATTTTTTTTACAGCACTGTATGTAACTTACTTCTTTTCAAGACATCTAAATTTTTCATACGGTTCACCCTCCCAGAGCCCACCGACCCCGGTTCCGGGGCCCAGATATGTATGGTAACCCCCTATCGTAACCTTCTCAAAAAGAAATATATTAGACTTTCATGGTTTAGATAAGCAATCATTTCTCATCGTTCTTTGATAATATTTACGATTTTGCTTGTATACCTATATATTTTTTTATTGATTTTCTACCGGTTTCGCTTTACAGCATCATCAGAACTGCAAGATTGTAAAAGATATATAGAAGCAAAATCTTAAAAATTACTGAAGAATAACTTAAAAAAAAAGCTAGTAAAATAAACTTACAAGATAATAATAAAAAATATTGTTTAAAATAAAAAGTTTGTAAATTTGGCTGAACGAATTACTTTGAAACCCAAGAGATGGTTAGAGAAATAATTGTTTGGGATCACAAACATAAGTTTTTCGCAATAAATTATTAAACAACCTGATATCCCATTTTCACAGTTTTCAAACTCCACAGAAAGTATAGTTAGACCATAGACATCAAGTTCAGTATTTCGCAAATTTACATAATGTCATGTATTTCGAAAACATGAACGTACGACACGATAGGAATAGAAAAAAAAATACAACATACAATATTAGGTATTTATATCTATGCTTTGCAGGGGCAAGGTTGTGTGGAAAGCTTTTCATTTTACAGACTCATTCACGAATTTGTTATTGCGTCAATTATTTATTTAAATTCTGCTTACGAAAAATAGCCAAAACATCAATTTCCATTTGGGCAATGCCAAATTTGATGACATAATAGCAAAATATTCACCTGTCCTATGAAAAATAATGACGTTTTTTTATTTTCCGCTAAAATTTATATTCTATTTATAACATTCAAATGCGTAATGTTTAATTTTAATAATAAAATAAAAATATTGGATGATCGATAATAATAGAAAAACGAACATGCATACATAATGTTGGGTATAGCATTGTTGTGAATTTATTATGTCAACATGAAAATAATGGACAACATAGAAAAATTAATAACATAATGAATTTAAAACCTATCAAATTTATCGCAGTATATTTTATCTTCAAAATCTCATTATACAAATATTGGGATTCCCCGAATACATTAATGCCTCTTTGTTTTGTGCCGATTGATTGGAATAATATTTATGGTGCCGTCAAACGGTGACCATAATATAGCTGAAGTTGACGTCAGAATATTATTTTTGATTAAAAAAAACATAAAATGTACAAAATTTAATCGTTGACGGTTTTCGTTAAGCAGTTTTATTCATAGACTTTCTATGAAAAAAGATCTATTTCGGCCAGTGGCGGTGATATGAATAAGCGAATTTAAGCAATGCTTAGGGGCCCTACTGTCTATAGGTAGGTACCATTAGAAAAAGAAATAGACAAACATAATATGATTACGGGCCCTCGCTACTATTGCACCGCCACTGGCTTCGGCGATTTTGAATAACTCAATGTAGTCTGTGCAGTGTTGTATTATGTGAAAATGAACCTTAAAAATTAGTTAATTAGGCCAATCGGATTAGACTTAATCGTCTTTTTTGTTGAAATTGTTCCAATCTCTCCTATATGCAAACAAACCGTTTATCTAATCGTATGCAAACAAAGCTTGTATCACATTGGATTCAGCCGCTGTTTAGATACACTATATGACGTCACGTTATAATGGCGCGTTTATTGATAAAATTATAAATATAATATTACTATCTTGACCTGAAATGACATATTTAACAAGTGTGTATATATAGCAGACCCTAACAAAACTCAATTAAGTTATGGACGATAAGCAACTTCGATAATAGTTTATTGAAAGTTCATAATTCAAATCTACAGGGTGTCTATCCGAATGATGGATAATCGTTCGAGCAGAATTACAATCTTGATCCACAAATTTAAATTCTTTGGGGATTGGAACACAATCTACTGCACCCAAAAAGATGACAAAAACTGCAATATTACAAATGCGATTAATTTGACGTTTTCTGAATTTCAGTTGAAAAATCTGAATTACAGTTGACGATTTCTGAATTACCGAATGACCACCAACCTAAAATTCAACCAATGGAAGTGGTTTATTTATTATTTGCACCAATTGTTTTTGTTAAATTTTAGTAGATGGTAGGAAAAGGGAACTAACGAAAAGACCTCGAGAAAAATTTGCTGAGCGTCAAAAAAATTTGAACGTAGCTCAAAGCAACCTCCGAATAAGCAAAATTTATAGTTTAGTGCTTATTTAATAGTTTTAAGATTTGCATACGTAAGTAATTTTATTTTTATCTTTTAGCTATTATTTTTATTCAGAGGTCAATTTCGATCGAGAATGAAATCATAAGCTGGGGTTATGTAAACAATTTGATAAACTTTTTCTCTTCTGGTATCTATCGCCACCTTTCTATCGTGAGGTTTACGAAAGGTCAATAAATCGTGCATATTTAAGCATCTAAAAATAGACAATTCATTTAGATTACGTCCTTGCACTTGAAGTAGCCGAACATCGATCCAAAAGCAACCAACCCTCCACCCTCATCTGTAGATATAATTCTGGGAGAACGACCTTCATGACCTACATACAATCAAAATATTGCGCAACATCAAAATTCGTAGTGCGTTTCGAGAAAAATCATTTTCATCTAAAATTATAGTTCAAACAAAAGTTCAATTTGTGTTATGAAAAAAGACACGCAGGTCAACAACACAACGCAGACTTTGAGTTTAAAAAATATTTTTGAGTAATTTGAATACAAATAATAAAATTGTTTATTGACATAGTATGTAACTGCAGTAGATAAGCAAAACGATTTTCACCATCGTTTATTGTCTTGAGCAGATTCGAATTACCAATGACCGATAATTGATTTACGAACTTTGAATGAAACATACAATTATTTGCACGTTAAATCAAAAAGTCGACCCTTTGGTCCCCGCAAGATAAGATAGTTTTGTCTATGTAGGAATTAATATTAATAGTAAACAATCATAATATATGTTTAAGATAATGTACGCTATAGATTAGGAATTTAAAAAGATCGATCGTTAAATGGCCATTGGCATAGCAACAATTTGCAATTTTAAATTAAATATTAAAAATCAATTTTGACTTACCTCAATACGTAGGCATCGATTTGATCGTTGCTGGTAAAACTTATTATTTCACATCGAACATTTTTCAAAATATTCTCCAATTTCATCCTGCAAAATGTTAGAATTTAAATTTGTGGCGGCACGACGTCACCGCATGTCAATTGTTTTGTAAAAATGTAATGAAAATAATAAAAACAAAACTCCCCGGCACAAATTATGATTAAAAAATGTTAGTCATTTTTTGATTTGCTAAAACATCTTTACATAACAAAAACAATTGGATTTTACATTATAATTAAGAGGTGACAACACAGTGAAGTTAAAATTAATTTATAGGTTTTGGCAAATTTTGCAAAATCGATGCGGTATCATGCACGAGTCGCAATCTAGCGAAAGTCTTTACGCCGCAAAACTAAAAATTTAAAAGCCGGGAAGCGGACAGCGTCTATACAAACCTGGGGATTTTCCGTAAATCTGCGTGCATCTTATTGTTGTCACCGGTCGTAAACCAAATTTCGAGTAACTTCTCAACCCCCTCAAAAAATTGCACACCACTGTCATTCATTGTAACCTCGTTACTTGCCATTATGAAAACGCGAACTCTACTGTAACTAAAATCCAATTCGGTTTAGTACTGGTGTTTACGCATGAACGTCAAGCGTTTTTATACCCGACGCCCACCCAAGCGAATTTTCTAGCGGCAAATTTGAAAACTATCAACAATTTATTTCTCCATGTTGGTTTTTGCATAACATTTTGTAAAAATGTGTAATTAATAATTATAGGAAAGATTTGTGTAAATAATATGCATCGTTATCTATTCTACTTGTTACAACTTAATAATAATTAAATTTTATTTTGTAAAATACAATTAAAGCGAGGCTTGAGGAAATAATAATAAATAACTGATAAAATTTGAAAAACCAGTGGCGGATTAAGACACTTTGGGACCCGGGGCCCTAAAGTAATTTTGGGCCCTCTAAAGGGGCGGAGAGGGATGAAGCCCTCTCGAGCGTTGCAGGCGGGAAAATTTGAGTTTTCAAGGTCAACAGAGTTTTTAACGTCAGAAATTTTTGAAGAAACTACAAAATTCCAATTAAATTTTTATCAAATAAATGCTTAAACGGAATTAAATAAGCCTTATTAACTCAAAATTTTAATAATAATTTCACATAAATCGGGCCCCTTCCTTTGCAGGGCCCACGGCGGTGCCGCCCCCTTAATCCGCCACTGGAAAAAACCCAAACTTTTCATAAGGTATTTCGGAATAATAATTATATTCTAAAATTTAATTCTATACAGCTTATTTTTCTGAGGTAAAATTTTGAGCAATATTTTCAATTCTTTGTACAAATCCCCAACAAGATTTTAATAAGTGGTTCTCAAACTATATTTAAATTCCATCAGGACCGGCTGTATCTAAAGGAAGAGTTGCGTGCATACAATATTTGGATAAAAATTAATAATTCATGGTCAGACTTGAAAAGTTTAGCCCGAGGCTTCAATTTCAGACGTAATCGTACGAGACCACAATTTTTTTAAGTTATGTATTATTTGAACTATGAGTAATGGATTGATTCAATTACATGAAATTATCAAGTGCTTATCAACTTATTGAGAATCAAATTCATTGATAAGAAGTTAGAATACAATAAACACTTCAATTGGTTTACAATAAAATTGATTTAAATTAAAAATACATTTTTAAAAAAACTTTAATTATCTACTATCCAAGTAATAATCAGAGGAAATCGGAAGTTTTTAATATATTTTAAAACAAATTAGAAAATAAAACACGAACAAAATACGCAGCAGATACAACATAGGTAGAATAGATACATCCCTTTCAGGGGCGTAACAATTATAATTTTTACGTAATATTTTAATTTAGAAAATGTTAATTTCATTGTTTATAATAGATAGGTATCAGTTATTTATTAGAAGCAGTGGCGTCACATTACGGGGACCAGGAGGAGAAGCGCTCCTCCTTCTCGCCATTTGTGTTCACTGTCTAATTGCTACAAAATTTAAATTAGAAGAAACATGCCCCCGCCTGCCCTTCTTTTCGTCGTTGATTAAATCTGTGGATAGTATGTGTAACCAACCAAGGATCCGAACGCACTGAACTTGATTCGCATACGAATCATATGTTTCGACCAATCAGAGAATGGGAATACTTCATTATATGCAAAAGTGACAAATTTATGTATGCGAATCAAGTCGTCATACAAAAATTACATTTATATCTTACCCAGAAATTTCTCCTTCGTGACGTTATGACAGTACGTATTCCTGACTTACCATTGGTTGCAAAATTCAGATCTCCGAATTATTCATAGAGACAATGTTTGATTTTTACCAACCTTGGTGGATTTACTCGCCCTCCAAAACACAGAGAATCCAAATTTCATTTGGTTAAAACAATATATTATAGCTTCGAAGCAAACTTGACAAAAGTTCTATCATATTTTACATTAACTATTACATATTTTATAATAATAATTATTATACTTTTATCACTTTTAATAACCTAAGAAGCAAAAGGATTTAAGTTTTTATCGTAATCATCATTAAATGATTTGGCTTCGTCTGCATCATCATCAGCAAATGGATTCATGGCCTCATCGTATTCCTCGAATGGATTTTTTGCAACACTTTTATCTACACTACTCCTCACATTATATTTTGTAGTTTTCGGTTCTACAGTAAATTGGTTTTCACTTAATCGCATTCTTCCTTCTGGTGCGGACATTAATACCGAACCACCACTTCTAATATTTTCAGCTTGACGAAGACGTGCTTCGGCTCCTGGACCATAAGTGGGTTGAGCTATAGGAGGTGGTTCGTACTTCCGTTGCTAATTGACAAAAGAAATTAAAACATCAAAAAATCAATTTCATGTTACTCACCTTGGGCACCACTTTACTTGTAGTTTCAAAAAGCTCTTGTTTTGGTTTATGCGGTGGACTATCAGTGACGACGGTAACTTTTTTGAACACTCCACGTCCAAAATATTCAGCTGCTAAGCTAAATCCATCGCTAACTTTCTCCAATTGGGAGTGGAATATTTCATGCAGATCTTTATTATATTCTTGCGCTTTGAGAAGTTCCAAAAGATGTACATTTTGTGGAAGGCAATCAAGACACTCGTTCTCGTTATCCGCAAAACTTTGAAAGCAATGCTTGTGGTAACTGTGTTGACATAGAAAATGAATACTGGGTAGTTCTAATGGCTGCTGGCATGCTGCACACTTAGCACCTTGAATGACAATTGTTCCGTTCTTTAGAGTTTCTAATTGTTGTTTTAATTTATCCGTATCGCTCTTATATTTTTTAGTTAATTCTAGATCAGTTTTAATGACTTCATTTTCTTTGGTAAGTTCGTTTAAAATGTATGACCGAACATGTGCCAATGTTATGTTGGATTTTCCAGATGCAATTGCTTCGATTACAAGCTGAGGAGACAGGAGACGTTCTTTTGCTATCACGGTTAGAATCTGCGTTAAAATTATATAACAAAATTAATTAAAAAGTAATTAATTGCAACATGTAATTTCCAAAATTTTATAGCAATTAAAAAAAAAACTTAAATCTGTCTGAAGTAGGTAGAAATAATATTATATAATGTGGTGTGAATTAAAATATTTGATTATCGATTAGATACTAACATCAAGTAGGTACTATTTTGTTTATTGTAATCTCAAATTTAATTTAAATATTTGAACTTCATTAAATTCTTAGCGCCATGGGCGACCTAAAGTCCAGGATCAGTTGCTCCGATTTTAAAGGGGGATTTTATTTATACACATATTACACAAAGTGACTGACTCACTCATCGATGCCCAGCCCAAAGAACTTGCAAGCATTAACAATATTAAAATATTTAATCTCCCACAGGAGAACCTCTGAGTCAAACTATTTTACAAGTAAGTAAAATATTCATCACACTTTATTTAAAACTGTTTTTATCATTTCAAAAGTTTCAAACGCAATTTAAGCGTATAATTAAAGTAAAAGTGTCATACTCATCCAATTAACGCTAGGTAAATTAGCACAACAACATAGTACACTGAAAGTTACGTGTAGGTTCAGAATAATAATTAAGCTCTTGATTATCATCATCGTTCAATGTACTTTAATTTTTCTTAATTATGTTGTTGTGCTAATTTACGTAACATTAATTAGATAAGAATGGCACTTCACAAACTTCTTAGAATTTAACTTTCGATAACAAAAATTCTAATTATTTAAATAATTATTCAGAATTTACACCACTAACGACCTCTGCTGATTGTTTTAAAAAGTTCTTCCACTATTGGTTTTGATGATATTTACTTCATGAACAATTCAAAAATATATTACTAAAATTTGGCCAAAATCATTAATTAAATTAAAATAAAAAATAATAATGAGCCGGATGTAATATCTGTAAAGGGACGGAAAAATAATGTTGGCTGAAGCCATTAGATCAGTGGCGGTCTGTCGGGGTAGGTAGTATCTATTCCACAGAGGATGAATGTACTCATTATTGCAGTCAAAGACCAAACCGTGTTTAGATGGTTAATTGCAGGCAAATAAGGTAATATGTATAAAATGCGTTGATGACTCACACATTCTCAGTTTAGATTCTATGATTACCAAATTATCTATAACTAATTAAGTAATAATTTTATGCTCAAAAGTAATAAATGATCTCTCTAGTGTCTCTCAAGTAAAAACTTGAAGTGGAGAAAGTATGGAGATAAGAAAATGTAAATGATAGAATATAATTATTTGCATTATTTCGTTTGGAATCAAAAGTTGTGGTCAGCAATCTTTAAATTAAACAGACTATGTTTGCTTTTATTATACAGTTTAACGAAAACATTCAAATGTTTAAATAAATATAGTACTTTAAACTTTAGTTTTCGTGAATTTTTGTTCAAAAGGGAAACAAATTCTCATTATGTAATTGGTTTAAAATATGATCGGTACATATTTGTATTATCACTAGTATATTATTTATTTATTTAGTACAATATTATTTTTTCACAAATTATCAGTATAATAATTATGTAGAACTTTTTTTTGATAATATATAAATATACGTAGTAACATTTTGATCGTTATAATGTTTATAAATGACTTCACGTTAATACTTAATGACATTAATTCAAAGGTTATAAAAATAAACGTTTTACCAGGCAACAACATTAATCTCGGTAGGTTATTGTTATAACAAAAAATCTCAAGAGCATTCGAGAAGATATGACCAAACTACAAAGTGATAATACTAAGAGAAATTACAAAATAAAACTCACCTCTGACAGGATATCTAAAGAAGTTCCTTCAATTTCCTTAATACAAGACCACAAAGCTTGAACCCATAAGGTAGGTTCTTGGTGCCCAAATCTTCTACAGCATGCAAGAACTGAACTCATATCACCTTTCGACATATGATACCTGTTAAATATCCAAAAAATAAAATCAAGCAGCAACACTAAAATCACAAACCTTAATATTTGTGGATATAATTTTTCTTCTTCATACAAATAAAGCACCCCTTCTCTAAACCCATGCATGTGGCAAACCACCAAAGCCTGAGATTTATCGTACTTGATATCGGAATTTTGCAACAATTTTAAAATTTTTTGACTACATTTATTTTTTTCCGAACTATCCTCGATTGCATTCCAAACGTGCAAGTAATGCTCTACCAACGTATCGTAAACAGGATTAGACAATATACAACCATTTGTAATAAGATGTTCCAAAAACTCAACCAAATTTTGGGAATTATTTAAAAATAAATGAATGTAATCTTCCGGATCAGCCTTTTGAGTCAATTCTAAATCACTATTTGAGATTTTATCAGACATCAACGATTTACTAGTTCCAAAATCGGTGCATAATCGTTTCAAAAATTGAGTGCTTTCGAGGGGCAAATTTTTTATTAAAATCTGACCGTATTTTTTCATGTAGTCTTCTGCATCAATAAAACTTAATTCGGCAATATAATCTAAAGCTTCTTTATATTTTTTGTGATCTTCCATCTGAATTTTGATGTACCAATCGTGTTTACCATGTTTTTTTGCTAACATCAACGCTTCTTGTGGACTTGCGTGCCTGCAAACTTTTATAACAATTTCGACATCAAAATCTAGGTCACGATCTTTCAGCAAGATAAATTCTTTAAGACTCTCAGGTTTATTTAATTTTGTGAAACAATTCAACAGCAATGTCGTGTGATCTTCAGTTGCGAAACCTTGTTTATGAACGGATTGCAAGTAACTCGTTAACTTCTCGATATGTTGAGAATCCAAAAATTTCCGAATTACATAACTCGGTTCTAATCTGCCGATTGTTTTAGCATACTGCTCGATTGCACCCCAATAATCTCCTTTTGCATATAAGTGATCACCATATTGTCTAAAAATGTCTACCAAACTATCTGCGTCATACTGTTGAGACTTGGCAATGCGAATCGAGACATCATATAAATTTTTTTTAAATAACAATGACAATTTAGATTGCAAATCTTTTTCGTCCAAGTGGTAGACATTGTTGTTGTAATCCAAGATGTAGAGACCGCCCCATTCGTTTAAAACAGCTTTAACCTTGTCGACCGTTGTCGAAAAAACAATAAATTTATTTTGGATGTCCAAAATTGTTATAGTGTGACCTTGAAGAATAGGTTGTACGGAACCGGTTTGAGAATTTTGAATGGCAGGCCGACTTGCATTTGAGATTATTATTAGGTAGCTACGGAACCATTCTAACATAACTTTGTCACCATCAACTGCAAAGCATGGTCCTCTCCCATCAGTGGTATAGCAATAAATTGCCTAAATAAATTTTAATATAATATTAATAAATTAATAAGAAAATTATTAAGTTTGTGGTTTGAACTTTTTATTCTAATTGGTTACTAGTTTCAACTTTAGGTGAAATAGAGTGGTTCCCAGATTTTAATAATTTTTGGTATATACACTACCTACTTGATAACTGTTAACTTTTAGATCATGTGTAATTTGAATGAATTCATTCATTTGGATTAAAAATTTAATAGAAGCCTTCAAGATAGAAATGAGAAGACCAGATACTTTGTGTGGAGCTAGGATTTACCCTTCACCGCACCCTCCCAACAAAAAGATTACTATGCCTTTTGTGATCCTTTGATTTAAAAGTTTTTTAAAATGCGATCTTTTTCTCAACTAAGGTGATATTTAACTTTACCTTCGAACATACCAAAAATTATTGAAATCTGAAACATGTAGATAACACCATTTTTTGTTTATTTATAAAATAAAACTTACGTCATTTCTGGCAATCATGAAATGACTCTCTTGAATTGACTCAGCAAGAACACTACATTTTTTTGCACATCCGATTGTATCCAAGTTAAACTAAAAACTAAAATTAATTAATTTGCTGAATCGGATAATTAGCTTACCCTCTGTTCTCTATCTTTATGTGTTACGTTGTACACAAAAACGGAACTTTCGGTAGAGACAAAAAGAAAAACAGTAGAAGCAGTTGACTTAAAAGATAATCCAGTTACTGTGGAGCTTGCATCACGTAACAATTTTTGTTTGGATCCTTTATCACGTGTAACATCGCCTCTAAAATATTTTACATAGGCAAACTTTTAAAAATGTTTACAACTTTTACGAACCTGTATAAAACAAGAGATCCGTCAGAAAATCCGACAGCCATTAATTGTAGCCCTTCGTGTACGCCCAGCGCGGTGGCAGCAACCGGTCGGTTGCCCGGTATGGCACGACTAATGCGGCTACAATGAGGAATACCATTTTTATCTCTACTGGTATCCCAAACTTTAATTAAGGGATTTACACCAGGTTCATCGTCCTAAATAATAACAAAATTACAATTACAAATAACACAGTGAGGCAAAAGCTTACGCCTATTGTTATTAGCAACGGTGAATTCCGTAACTGTTGAATTAATGTCACACGTAACTCGTATCCTTTAAAAACTTTAGCTTTCCAAGCACGTGAAATCAAATAAACTTGGCCAACTGAATCTCCCAAAACAATTTGGTTATTGCCACTAGATGCGGCCACTACATCGGCACAATCCTAAAGACACAAAATATATTTTCTGTTCACATAAATATCCAATTAATTTACTTTAAATAATTCCGCAATTTCCCCTTGATCAACATTTCCTTTCAAGTCAAAAAAATTGAATTTTCTCCACTAAAATAAAATTTAAGGTTATCAATTTGCTTAAAAATTTAATTTGATATTTACTTCTAGAAACGACATTATTACACTTCAATTTTTCAATATTGTACAAAACATTAAATTTATTTCCAAAAATCGATGTAAATAATGACCAGCTGATTTTAGTGGGCCTAGCTGTATATGCTGTCAACCACAAAATACTATCAAGTGTCAACTGTTGTCAACCAGGGCCGTACGCAGACTGTGTGCATGGGGTTACCGCAAAAGTTTATGCAAGTGCAAAAAACTTTTTTACATCTTTTTACCTAAATAAAAAGTTCTAATTTTAGTTTTATTGTTAATATTTGGCAATATAACCTGCGTTGAGGTGATTAAGAATTTATGTACTACTTTTGGTTTTATTGGTAAAAATTACAAGAAATTAATTCGGTACAATTTTAAGTTAATATGGATGATGAACAATTTCATCATGGTAATTAGTATCGTCATCTTTTATCATTTGGGCTGCTTTCTCTCCAATCATCACAGCTATGGCATTCGTATGAGCCGATGCAGCTTCAGGTATAATGCTGCAATCGGCAACTCTTAAACCGTTTATTCCATGTACTTTCAATTCGTGATTAACCACATCTCCTTGATGTGGATTTGGACCCATTTTACAGGTTCCTACTGGATGATACAAGTGAAAACCTAATTGCTTTATTTGGCAGTACCAAAATTCTTTGGAAAGATATTTGTAGCTTTCGCAACGAGGGTGAATAACTTTTAACAAACCCACATCCAACTGTTTAAACGCGTTTGTCGTCGTCAATTGTAAAGCTAACTGAATACCCCTGTACATTGTTTCTATGTCTTCATTATCAGGATCTGTGAAGAAGTTGGGGTTAATTTCTGGGTACTGAAAGGGATTATTTGAGTATAATTTAACGTATCCTCTCGATTTGGGATGTAAGAGTGAAATAAAAATGCTAAACGATTTTGTCGGATCCACTGGAGCCCAAATGGAATTATAAGTTTCATCCTGGAGATTTAAAACTTTTTTGAAGATTGGATTAGTATTATTTGATGTTACGGTGATAATTTCTATATCGGGACGACCAGGAACTTGATTTAAACTTGTTTCGAAGAATGCCAATGCTTCTAGATTTGCAGGTTTTGTGTATGGTCCTAACCCATGCAAATATTCGATCACATACTCTTCCATACTTTTAATTGGTCTCGAAAAATTGGTTTCAAAATGCAGAGGCAAGAACGCGGCATGTTCTTGTAAATTGCTTCCAACTGCCAGAGGTTGAACGACTGGTATGTTAAGCTCATTTAAATGTTGCTGAGGTCCAATTCCTGATAACATTAATAGCTGTGGAGAGGCAATTGCTCCAGCCGATAGAACAATTTCTTTGTTTACTCTAGCACAGTAAATGGTTCCTCCAACGACAAATAGGACACTGGTCGCTCTTTTTGTCATGGGGTCTATATTGATTTTCATTACGTAAGCATAAGTTTGTATATCCAAATTTGTACGATGCGCAGCTGGCCGTAGAAATGCTTTAGCAAGACTTAATCTCCTTCCGTTTCTCAACGTAAATTGTGTTCTAGAAACTCCCAACTGCTCTTGGCCGTTGTAATCCAAATACTTTTTACCTAATTCCATATTTGCGTTAATAAAAGCCAACGCTTGATTACTAATTGGATTTGCATAATTTATATTTAAATAACCGCCATTTCCATGATATCCCGGATCTCCTTCAATGTGCGAATCTTCGGATTTTTTAAAATATGGCAATACTTCGTCGTAAGACCACCCCGGATTACCTTGTGCATGCCAACGATCGTAATCTATTTTATTTCCGCGCACGTACATTAAACCGTTGATTAAGCTTGTTCCACCCAAACCTTTTCCTCGAGGATATGGGCAAGCTTGATTATTTGCGCCTAAAATGTTAAGAAATAAAAAATAGATATTATCCAATAAGTAGAGCAAAATTTATACCCACCCAAACAACTATTCAATTGTGGTACCGTTGTATAGTTCCAACTTAAATCAGTTCCTTGTAAAGGGAAACACATTGCAGGAATATCGCTAAAATCGTTTTCTTCTCCACCGGCCTCTAGTAAAAGAATTTTGTTGCTCTTCATTTCTGACAATCTGTTTGCAATAACAGAGCCTGCTGATCCTGCTCCAATAATGATGTAATCGTAAGTGCCATATTCTGAAAAGTATTTATAATTTAAGAGAAAATCTTCTGGGGGAATACAGATGAAATACTATAATAACTAGTAAATAATAACACATCTGATTAGTTGAAAACTTCATTTACCCCTTCTTGAATCCGCCATTAGTGAAAAATTGAATTTGGCCGTTGCGACAGGAACAGTCAGCGTGTGAATGGATATTTACGTAATCGACCGGAAAGTGAATCTTTTTTTACTATAAATTTTGGAGTCTTGTGCCCAGGGCATGCAGTCGCGTACCTGGGTGCTCAGCACCCGGGCGGCATACTACTAAGGGCGGCAAAAATGAAAATAATTTACCTTAATGATTTTTATTTCTTAAACAAATTAACAGTTATCAAAGAATTGAAATCAGAATTTTACAATTGAAACATTTAATGATCTTACATTTATATTAATATTAACCTGTTATAGAACTTGTTGTTGGTTTATAGGAATATCCATTATCTGGCACTATATAAGCCGAAGCCTTGTCTAGCTCAGTTGGAATTAAATTGGCGTAGTAGTCGACAATATTTTGATCTATTTCATAATTGGCACTAATGCTGATAATATTTACTAACGTTAAAAAACACGCCACCGATGCATTAATTTTGTTCATGTTTATTTTTGCGGAAGCTTTTCAAATAGAACAACAATCACTATTATAATTACGATACCATGAAACTAAGAATGTGATATTTCTGCAAGGAGATTTATACTGCCTACTTTCAATATGGTTACGCAATGTTATCGAATGCATTTTTAAAATATTCGTTGCAATCGCTAATCGAGATGCCATTATCGGTTTCTAATGTTTTGACCTCTAACTTTGGAGTTCTATATAATTCAAAAAAAAATTATGAGCAATATCCACTACCCAGTAAAAATAGGAAATGATCCAATTTCTTCAGTCGACTGCCCAAAAACGAAAAAAACTTTTTTTTTAAAGTTTGGACTGTTTTGGAGAAACAAAACATTTATTATACAAAATTTTAAAATAGATACTTTTATTATTTTTAAAAATTTTGGAAATAAAATACAAAAATTTTGTTTTCAACTGTGAACTTTCCTCTTGGTAGACATTCATTTGAACCATGAGAATCTAACCCTTTGGATTTTGATACCAAAATCTAACATCCTAACTTCGCTCACCAATATTTTTAAAAAATCATTGTTTCTAATTTTTGATTATTTTAAAGTGTAATTTTATATATTTTGCATATTACTTAAAATAATCAAACACATCGTAATAATTATAAAAATGTAGATCTATTAACCTTCTAATTTATTTTCTCTTCCATATTTTACACAAATTTCTTGCAGGAACTACTATACAACTACATAGAAGAGAAATTATAATTTCGTAAATTATTGCAATAATACATACTAGGAAGTATTGCAGGCGGTGTTAAAATTTTATTCGCAACATATTAATATAAACAATAAAAATGATTTTCTGTAAGTTTGATTCGCCCAGCAGAAAATTTTTTTACTTCCCCTACATCTGGAAATCTGAAGTGAAATGTCGCGGCATACTTTAGAAAGTAAAACTTTAATTCCAATAATATAAAATTAAGTACACAATATGTGACAAAAAAAAAACAGGGCCGTAGAAAGGCAGGTGAGAGCGACCGCACCCATAGCTCCAAGATTTTGAAGGCCCAAAATTTGAATGATTTCTTATTTGCATTATCTAAGTAGTATACCAATATTCCGCATTTTTTAATTTAATATAAGTAGTTTTTCAAAATAAAATCAAAAAAAGTACTATTTATGTTAGGTACTTACCCGGCTTTGGCCAGCTGAAATTAGTTCGCTTTTTTTTGTCAGTTTGTTTTTATATTCTCCATCTTTTATTTTATTTTTCAACATTTTTAACTTCTGCAATAAATTTAATTTTTAATTAAATATGGAAATAGTTGCGTGAGCTTGAAATTGCAGCAGCACGTTCGGCGAAAATTGACGCTCAATAAACAGCAATTTCATGATTCAAAATATAATATCGCCCATAAAAGATATTAGAAGATTTTTCAAGAATCCAAGTTCTACATCTTAGTATGATTTTCACATCCTTAAGCACCAAATATATCAACTTGAAATTATATAAATCCACATCTGTAAAAATTTAATTTCAGTTATAATTTATGTGCATAATATGAAATTATGTTAACTTCTTATATGATGATCATAAAATACAAAATATATAATATTATGTTTGTATAATTATTATTAAAAGTAAAATAAAAGCATTAAATATTTTTATTCTTATATTTGACTCCCACTAAAGGTTTGTCCATCAAGTGACGATTTTTAAGTCACTTATTTCGTTTCAACTAGAACTAGACGATCATCTCTTCAGTTAGAAAGGATTCTTGATGCAAATAGATGCTGAAAAAAAAACAGGTTTTGATTGAGAAAGACGGGAAAGCAAAACCTAACAGCTTTTAAATTATGTAATATTTAAAATACAGTCTTAATACACCTATGCACAAAAAATATATTTGGAAATAATGAAGAAATATAACAATACCTATCAACAATCATAAAAATTAAAATTTAAAACAATTAAATTTATTGAAAATTTTAACAAATTTTGAGAAATATTTTTATCACCGTAACTCTTTAAATTTTATTATTTCTGTACAATAAAATATCGAAGAAAACAGAGCCTAGTGGTTTTGAAGTGCATTTAAAGACAATTTTCTAAAATATGCCAATCGGCAAGTATATGATTTTTATATACAAATAACGGCAATTAAAAATCACGATAAGTGTTTTGATTAAGTTTTTGTTTCATTTGTACCGCCAAAATAAATAGTTAGTAAATTTTTACCGTTAGTATTACTTCACTGTTAAAATTTATCATCGTAAAAAGCAAGGTAAAAAACGTGAGATGCGCATTATACAACACAGAAATACCCGATTCTAGTCATCAAATTAAAATATAAATCAACGAATAAAATTAATTTATAAAGTTTTTCTAAAATTGCACCTTGAAATACTCCAACCTACTTAACACTAATTATTGTCCCAAACTTCCAAATGTAACCTACTTAAATTTTACATCTTTGGCACTACCCACCTGGTTAGAATTTCAAGGGCCTTCCGAATGAGAATAAAAAACGAAAACCTGACCGTTTTGGCAATTTTCAATAAATTTTAATTCGTGTAACTTTCCCACTGACAAATAATAAATTAACTAGTGGTCACAACTGCATTTACAAATAGATTCGCATTTATGGCACAAGTTTCCTTAATGCCCTTTAAAAAATATTAAATATAATTTATTGTAAAAAGCAAGAATATGGTGCAAGAGTCAAAAGCTACCACTTTTTCAATTAAATTAAAACTATCCGCCGTTTTGTTTCAATTGTTGCTGTTGTTCTAATCTAACTTTTAGTGTCATTTTTTCTTCCCTAATATCCGCTAACTCCTGACTCAATTCTTGACACAATCTCAATAATACCGTATTTTGTTCCTGTAATTTTTGAAACAGCTCCCACTTTGTTTGGTCTGTTAATGGGAGAGGACTTTCTTGGTTCTTTGGTTTTCTGTAAACTTCAAATGCGCCGTGTTTTTGTGGAGCATCGGTAATATCTGACGATTCAGGAGCCGAAAATTGTGAAAACAACTTTTTTCTCTCCGCTTCGTACACGTCACCAGGAAAAATTCCTTCTGGAACATTTTCATACTTTTCTATTTGTTCAAAATGTTCAAAATTGGCAAATTGAATGTCCGAATGTTCAGTTGTACAATCACTTTCCGAATTTTGGCTGGTCAATTTTTTGCCTCCCTGTGCGCTAGGACTAACACGAGGGGGAACAGATGGGGGTGCACCTAAATAATTATTTTTGTTGAGGCGATTTAAATCTAACGAAGAGCTGCGGCCGTGCGATTTAAATGGTCTAGGTGGTGGTGGCGGTGGTTTTTCTTTTTTAGGAGGTGGATATGCCGGCAAACTCACGGGACCCTCATCGATAGAGGTTTGAGTGCTAGGAGGAGGTGGAGGAATGGCACCTGGCCCTGGAATGTTAATTTTTTTAGGTTGTGGTCTTTGAATGCCTCTGATGTCGTTTATCTGAGGTGCATTTTGTGCATTTCCACCTAAATTATTCTGTTGCTGAATTTCGAGTAATTTATGAGGGCTGTAACCTTCCAAATTTTCTGGCTGCTGTTGTTGTTCTTCGTTGTGTATGTTTGCACACTCGGGCGTCAACCTTAATGGAACCGGGTGCAATATTTTAGGATCCTTTTCAACTGCACCTTTTTGAAAGTCAAAATTTACCGGTTTAGGACCTGGCGATGAAATACTATTGGTTGGGCTATCAACAAACTTTGTCCATTCTTTGGCAGTATCTTTAGTTTGAGGTGATAGAATGGGTTCGGTTTCTGGACTCATAGAATGAGGCGTTTCGCTTCCTGGCAATAACTGTCCCGGAAGAGTATCGGGTAATTCAATATGATTCCTTCTAAGTACAACAAGATGCATAGCCGTTAAAAATTCTTGATGACTCAATGCACCATCTTTGGTTACATCGGCAAGTTGCCAAATTTTCCTGAGTTCTTGTACAGGTAAACGAGATTTTTCAAAAAATAGACGTGCTATTGGTCCGGCCAATAATGCAGTAGTGTCCGGTTGTAGCGAACGAAACTGAGCACTATAATATTCACGTTGTTCTGGCGTTATTGTCCACACTTCGTTCGATACTTCTGTATCTTCTTCACTACTGTGTCGGTCCGACGATTCTTCTTCTGTACCTAAATAGTAGAAAGATTCGAGATCAAAATGTTGTTGTATAAGGTAAAGACTACGTACCCAACAATTGTCTTTGTTCTTCGGAAACAAGTCCTTGCCAATTTCCACCAATGGCCCAACTTTTATCTTGTACACTATTCGTAGGGGTAGGACTATCGGAAGCTGCGCTGGACACTTCGGGTGAACCTGTACGAAGTGTGCTGTTCATATCACTATTCTCGCAATCAGAATCTGTACTTGTCAAATCGATATGCTCTCTGTATTCGTTCAGATCATTGGTTTGTAATTCTATTAGATCGGGACACGAAATTTGAGTTTCGGAATTTGGCCATGTAAATCTGGGTAAGGGTAAATCTAATGGTGTCGTTATTGTATCACTTCCTATGTGCATATTTGACTGATGAGCTGCTACTAGTTTTAAGGCCGAATAAAATTGTTTCCTATTTAGATATACCGTATTTTCGTTCCAACATAATTCTGAAATCTAATTAAACATTTACAGTGTAGTATTTGATTGGGGAAGAAAATTATTTTAAGGTTACCTGTGACAAAACGTCCTGAGGAACAGTCGCGGATTTAATGAGCTCTATCGCCTTATTAACCGCTACTTTTCCCGTATTTTCTTCATCACAACATACAAAAAAATCAGAAAAATATCTTTGTAAAGCATTTGTCAAATTTAATTCTTCCATTTTTTGTATTTCGTTCGCCTTTTTCAATCCACATCTGGAAATTTGGCGATTTTATTGAGGAACACTATCTATATAGGAAATGCGCAAACGCCAACAATTCAAGGGAGAAATTCAAATTTAATAACTCTACAGGATGCTGCAAGAGCAATATTACAAATTTAAGGGTATCTTCAAGTAATTTTAAGCGCAATAATAAAACATTATTTAAACTGAAATTAAAACATTTGGGGAAATAACAAATTTATTTATTCGCTAATCCCCCCACTTGCGTTGCGGATAGACCATCAGGGGCGCACTAGTAACATTTTGTGTGGAAATTTTAGAGAAATAATTATTTCCAAGAGAAATGAAAAAAAAGAAACCGAAGTGTTTTGAAATTTTTCTTAGACATCGAAAAGATTGGATAAGTTTTGCAGTTTATTTATTCACTGCTACCCCCCCCCCCCCGCCCCTTAACCAGATCTAAATAAAATCAAAACCTGTATTATGATTTATTTTGATATTTTTAAAATTAAAATTTTTAAGTTTTTTCTTGTAATATGTATATTTTTCAAAGTAGCAGTTGTAGTTCGTTTAACCGTAAGTTTAATCAAAGAATTTGTCAGTCCGCCCCTTATTAGGTACCACCAGCAGTACAGAATAACTACCGTTAAAAATAAAAATTACAGAATTTATACAATTACAAAAAAAAATTTTACAAATTTTTTTTAAATTATGAAAAACAGTTCGAAGCGCTTATATTTACAATATACAAGTGGCAGTAAAGTCAACTTAAATTAAAAACACATTTTTTAAAAAATATTTTATTCCAATTAAAATTTTTAATTGCCGAATTAATTTAAATGATTACACGCAAATTTATGCGATATGAAACATCCAAACCAATTCAAAAACCATCCCGATAACTTTGAATAAAAAATTAAGTAATGTAAAAAATAGTATTTTAGAAACTTTTTAACTACCGAAATACAATTTTTAAACGTTATATTGAAAAAAATTAATTTAATAATTTATTAATTGATTTATTAAAAATTTTAAAATCTTAATTGGCGCGTAAAATACAAGAAGAGGTTTTTAATCGTCCATATTTTCTGGTTGGCGGTGTTAAAACCGACGTACGTCGCGTAAAATTTCACACTGGTGAAGGGAAATGGTGATCTGCACGAATTTCGTCGCTCGCAAACAAATTATCATTTTTACACGCGGTTTAAACGATCAACGTAAGATCCGTTCGTAGGTGCAAGAGTTGTACCGATTTTTTTATCAAAATGCTGTTATAGCGTTGTAGGCTTTTATTAAAATAAGGTAAACTAATCGAGTAGTATTATTTGATTAATGTTTATTTAATTTTTATATAATTTTTAATGAGTAACATGAAATTTAAATGCTGAGCTTATTTTCCAATAAACACCATTTTGAAATTGAAATAATTGATCATTCTTTCTTATGTTACAATAGCGTAATAAAATTTTAATATGCATGTGCTATCTTCTAAGCATTGAACTTGTGCTTAATTTTCAAAAAAGCCCTTCGTATAAAATTTGTATTTTTTAATAAATAAGTTAGGTTATTCACGATTTTGTATTTTAATTTTTCAGATGCCAAATCAAAATTATTTCGCTCCCAGAGATGAAATAAAAATGGCTCAATGCGATTTGTCCTTATCGTATCCCACTTGTAAGACTGAAGAACGACTTTGTAAAATTTCTTACGATTCTTGGTGTCCGAGTTGTGAGAAAGAATCCCCCCGAAAGAAGTCGAAAAGTGATACAATTGATTTTAATAAGAGAAAAAGTAGAGAGTCGAAAAAGTTCGATTGGGATGAGCATTGTGAGGAGTGCGAAAACATGGATTTCGAATGTGAAAGTAAAGATGTGCGATATGAATCTTGTCGAATTAGATCAAATTTGTGTGAATTGCCAACGACTTATATAACGAACAATTGCCAAACCATAAAAGTGTCAAGCTGTCCGTCAGATTTTATTGATCACACAGTTAAAAGTTTAAAAGACAATGAACATGGTATAAGATCGGGTGATTTTAATGGTATCGATCAAAATTTCGGCAGTATGGTTGATAGACACGATCGAATATCCAAATTGCTACCTCGAATTGAGGAATCGAATAGGAATATTAATGGAATTGTAAATAAAATGAGTTCAAAATTAGAGAATATTAAACCAAATGCTGTCAAACCATCAACTCCTCTTTATTCTTTAGAATCTAGAAAAACTCCATTGCATATGGATAACTTATCTAAGATTAACGAAGGTTATAAAGTAAAGCCTATCAATGGAATCTCAGCATCGTTTAATCCGTACAATCATTTTGCCACCAAAAATCTTCCAGACTTGAAGTATCGTATATGCGAAGCTCATCAACCACATACCAATCACACAATTATTCCAAATAAAAGTATACCAACTCCTGCACCAAAGCCACATTTAAATCATGCCCCACTAAAACCACATGTGAATCACGCTTCGTCTGCCGAAAAACATGGTCCTTCAATAATCGAAAAATATCGTGCAGACAAAAGAGCACATCAGTATGGCGATTCGTCCAATATCCATTATGAAACTAATACATTTTTTGATAAAAAGATTGAAGTGGGAAATTTAAAGGAAAGATATTTGAAGGAAGTTGAACTTCTTAAAGAAAAATTAAAAAGTCTGAGAAATACTACATACACCAATCACCTTATTGCTTCCGCCACCAAAAGTACTTCCAAACCTATCGGCAATTCTGCAGCATTATCTGGAAAGGTAGGATATTTTATTAATTTTTTGGCATATTTATACAAAATTGAAAGCAATCGGTTTTCTAACGATATCTTAATTTTTAAAGTAATTCATTCAAACAAATCACTTATTGCCCAAGCAAAATTTTTAGATTTTTTGGTTTTACCTAAATGAAAATATTTTATTAATTTATTTGGATCGAGATCGAACTCTTCATTTTAAAATTTGACTTGTAGTTAGACTGACTTATTATTATACTTTCGTCTTCCATTCTATTCTTCTTGAGATACAAAAATCTATGATGTCCTCGAATGGATTAACAAAATTCAATAAATTAAAATTATCGAGGATTCCTCTTTACTTCACGTTAACTATTTTTGTAACTACAAAGGTGTATTTTAATTTATATTGAATTGAAAGGCGATTAAGTTTTTGCTTTTCTGGAAGTAAAATTGTTACTTTATTTTCCAGCTGTAGGGAACAAAGTGTCACTTGCTTTTCAGAGGCAGTACTGCGATACTGACCAATCGCGATATTTCTACAATTTTTATTTAGATTTAACACCGCATTATCTTCACAAAAACTTAAAACAAAATTATTATTTGGTTTACATCCTAGTTCTAGTTGTAAAGAAGGTATAACCCCTACTACCATCCGTATTAGAATCCGGTACTATGACAAAAGTCATAATTTCTCCATGAAAGGTTCAAATAAGCAACAATGACGTCTAGCCCAATAACATCTCGCTATTAATATTTGTACTTTGTAGCTAAAACGTGTAACCATGCTATGGTTATTTCAAAATTATTACTGGAAATGAAAAAAATAGTAAGTATAACTCGGGATGAAAGTTCCTTCAGTCATTTTTGCATTTGGCTATGTCATATTATCATGTTTGTGTAAAATGTAAATGAACTTACTTCACATGAAGAAAAGTGAAACTTCATTTTTACAACATACCTACAACCTTTTTTATAACATGGAATTAGAAACTATCAAATAATACCGAATTTTCAAAATTACCATGTTTTGTTCAGAGCAATAAATGTTAATTATACAAACTCGACACAAAAAGTCAAACATTACCTCCTAATAAGACAATATACTATTTGTTTTATTTGCTTTTAGTATTATAAATTTGTTTCTGTTTTACTTTTTTTACAGCAATAATTTTGTTGTTTTGTAACAATGTCAGCATGACGACATTGTTGAAGCCTATTTTGTTTGATTCATTTAAAAAATAATTTAAATCTGACCAACTTTCAGCAATAATTCAGCCATTGTTAAAAATAACATAACAAATTTCATATATTTGAAATATGTTAAAAAATTACATAAGTTCTATTTAAAAACACAAGTATTTTATGTGGCGCAAAATAAAATGATGCTTTTAAAAAATATCGTACGTCATTTAATTCTTTGTTACCATTAAATAATTCCTCTTTAAATAAAAAAATAGTTCAAGTTATTTTAGTTTATCATTACCTTGTTCCCGTTTACCTTAACTGCACTGTTGTTTAACTGAACAACTAACGATGTAAGTTTGTTCTTAAAACTGTTAACTGGGCACCTTTGGTCCCAAATTTTCAAACCACATATCTCAAATAACTCCTGGGGTTTGCTTGAAATGTAAAATTCCAATTATCCGAAATAAATTCCTCTATTTTACTTACGTCTCTGAAGCCAATAGTATTTAGGACACACAGATATGAAAACAAAATCTCAATTTTACGCCAGTGGCAAAATTTAAAAAGACCTAAAGTTAAATTTGTATATTAACGTTTTTAAATTCAAATATTTAAATTTTCTGTTGGTAATGGTAACATTTCAAAGTTTTACCTTCATTTTACATGTAAACTAGGACCCTACTATAATTTTTTGGCTCATACTAGATTCACTAGTATTGTGGAATGAAGACCAATTATAATTAATCACAGTTTAATTACCATCTGATGAAGTTTTGGTAAAATATTCATATTTATAGGTATATATTTTTTTTATTATTTGCTAAGCTAAGTTAACTGGATTAGGTGGAGTTGGTGGCGCTATAGTCTAATTACCAGCCAATCAAATCTGTTTCTCTTTCTGGTTTTATTAAAAAGTCGACTGAAGCAATTTACTTTTTTGATTTATCAAATTACAGTTGAATTTGATAAGTTTTAATTTTAATTACTATCGATTTGCCTTGTACGTACAATGTATGAATAAATAAAGAGTTTTTATAATTTCAGGAAAGCATGCAGATGGATTTCAATAAATTAACCAATGCTCCGGGATCTGCTTCCAGAAACTTCCGTAAAGTAGAAGAACCTGTCAAGGAGGAAAATAAAAAAAATTGTCTGAAGGCCAGTTCTACGAAAATCTCTTTGAAAACAAAATCGAAATTTACTGCTGCAGCTAAACTTAAAAAAGCGCGCACAAAAAAACTGAATCACTCTAAGGTTGCCGTGATTTCTGATACATCAGACAGGTGGGTTTATTTGGCGACATTTTCAGGAAAATGCTCGTTTGCTGTATTGTTATTAAAATGAATCACACTAAAATTTAAAATAGTTGACATATTTTGGCACGATTTTCATCCTAAAGGTGTTCCTTCAATTTAACTTTCTATAATTAGAGTACAAGTCTTCATATCATAATTCAATTGTTTTTCTAGTTTTACACACTTGTACAAACTTTTAAAATATTTTAATGCCTGTTGTAGATGACTTTTATTTTATAATTTCCAGTGAGTGTAGTGGCTCGGAAGATAGCAATAAAAATGATAATTCCACCGAAGAAAGTGAAAGTGCAGACAGTTCGTCAAACAAATCTAGTAATAATAAAACTGCAGCAAAAGTTTCAAAATTAGGTGACTAATAATTATTTAAATTAAAGTTGAATGTTTTTTAAAATGCAATTTTAGGTTCCGGTGACGCCATTGTATGGCCCATTCGTCAAAGTCTTTTTCCGCATGTACCTCCATATTTAAGCTTTTTACTGCACGACGAACAAGAATCCCAATCGCTTCCAAATGGGAATCGCTATTTGAAATGGAAGTTGAGTACAATCACACCGATAATAATTCGAAAAACTTTGGTTAATTCTGGATTTCGGTTGGTGAGAAGTGAGTTTTCAAGAGGTTTGCATTATTTTTTATCCTAACCTTTATTTTCCGTCGTAATTTATAAGCCAATTGTGTGATGTCCCCAACCTAATTCCAACTTTGAACTCCGCTTGTGACGTTTGTTAATACAGGAGTTATTTTACCACACTAAATGTTTACCTAATTTTTTAGAATCAAATGAATGGGTGGGCACTTGGGGAAAACATATGAAATCGCCAATGTTTAAGACTTTAAAAGAGACTCAAAAATTGAATCATTTTCCTGGCACATTCCAACTTGGACGTAAAGATCGTTTGTGGCGTAATTTTCAACGGATGTTATCTAAATTTGGACATAAGGAGTAAGTTTTGATTCAAATTCACCTTACATTTAGTAATAAAAATTCTTTTTAGATTCGGTTTTTTGCCTCAAACTTATGTCTTACCGCAAGATTTAAAATTATTAAAACAACATTGGATCAATAAGAGTGGTGAAGAAGACGAAAAATACATAATAAAGCCAGTAAGTTTATCTTAGTAACACCAGATTAAATTCAATTTTAATTAATGTAAATTTGAAAATTGTTATCATTTTTTTAATTTTTAGCCTGCATCTGCGAGAGGTACTGGTATTAGGGTAATCAACAAGTGGTCTCAACTTCCAAAACGCATGTCTTTAGTTGTTCAGGAATATATATCTAATCCTCTTCTCATAAATGGTAGTAAATTTGATTTAAGACTGTACGTTTTGGTTACTAGTTTTCATCCTCTTCGAATTTATTTATATCCTGAAGGTTTAGCCAGATTTGCCAGTGGTGAGTAATCGAAGTTGTTTTTTATTCCAATGTACTTCAATTTGGCTATTTCTAGTTCCATATGATAACAATCCTGATAACCTAAGAGACAGATATATGCATTTAACTAATTATAGTATTAATAAATTGTCATCCGCATACACTGCCAACGAGGATGCTAATGCTTGTAAAGGACATAAATGGACAATCACAAAACTTTTGGAATATTTAGAAAGAAGAGGAACTGACACAAGAATGCTATGGAGAAATCTTCAACAGTTAGTAATTAAAACAATTATTAGCGGCGAATCATCAATCGTCAATCTATGTGAGGAAAACTTAAACAGTCGTTATAATAGTTACGAACTATTTGGAATCGACGTTTTATTGGATAATCAGCTCAAGTGTTGGTTATTGGAGGTAATTTTTTTTATAAATACTGCTTATTTAAAATTTGATCAAATTTGTTTCAGGTTAATATTTCTCCCAGTTTGCACAGTCAATCGCCTTTAGATGAGTATGTTAAAGGACCCTTGGTCAAAACTCTTTTTGAGCTAGCCCAATTTCATATACCTCCACGTATTGGTAAACTACCTGCCAAAGGAAATCCTGCTTGCTACGATCCTAGAATTTATACAACTAATCTTACCAAGAAGGAAAGCGTCAAACATAATTTCTTTTCTCAGACGGAACATAGAGAAGAGGTAAAATTTAATAATTTTCGTTCTTGCAACTGTTATTCTTTACTATTTTTTAGTATTTAAATGGAATTTTAACTAATCTAACAGGAGACGACGTGCGGCACCTGTTACAAGCGGAAGACGAATTTTGTGCTATGGGTAAATTTGAACGAATTTTTCCCACTTCTCGTTCATATAAATATTTACCTTTTATGGAAGCAAGGTATTACAACAGGTTGTTTGATGCTTGGGAATGTAAGTATGAAAGACGTCGGCCTGAAGGTAAGTCGAAAAAGCAATTTTTGTCACCTTGATTGTAATAAAATTATTTTGTCGATAGGTATAAAAATTCTGCAATCTTTGTGCCAACAAAAAGTGCATCTTAAAATTGCGATACCACCTCCAATTACTCAGGTAAAGTACTTGTTTTTTTGCTTATTTTTTTCTTTCTTTGCTAATAACAAAATCATCAATTTTGATTCATTTGCCATATTTAATTTACTGTGAACTGTAAACTTTTTTTGTATTGATGTTGGTAACACGTATTTACAAAGGCAAGAAATTTCGTTTTGTCGACTCTACAAAGTCTGTGTTCTCAATGTCGCAGTAAGTCTGGTGTTTGATGTGGATTAGTATCTCTGTCAGTCCTTAATTTTAACATCTAATGGTACTTTTACTAACCATTTTGATCATAGATTTGCCTTGCCTAATTTTTAGGTCTACGTTAGCTAACGAGTGTTATGTTCTGTGTGATAATTTAGACATTAACGCCAAATAACATGTTGTACTAATAGATAAATGGAACATTAGCTTCTGTTTAGCCAATAGAAATGTAGATTATTGAAAATGGTAAGAAGATTGAGTGTGTGTTTTATTAGTTTAATTTTCATTTCATTTACTAATAGTTTCTCTGTTTAGAAAAAATTAGTTTAATGAAAAAATAGAAGTTAAGGCAGAAATACATGCCTGTTACTATGAATTCCTGTCTTCTAGTGTTCAATTTGATATTTATGGTTTACTTTTTACGTGTGTAGTTAGTTACAACAAATATTGTTTTGTTTTTCCTTTTAATACAAATTAACTGTGCACACATAGCACAAATCATAATATGAAAGTGTATGGATCAAGTTTCTCATGGTTTCAGATAGTAACACCAAAATTACAGCATCAATTTTATTATTAAACATAAAATAACGGTTGGTTTACAGAAATTGTAGTTTTCAAAGTATGTAGCTTGCTTGTGACACGATGTATGTGTTGCAGTAAGTATAGTTCAAACTTTTAAATTTATAAGGTATTGTAGCTTATTTTTTTATGGATAAACTATGCAGAAGCTCGCCAATTTTATACAAGCTGATAGCTTGAACATACTCGAATGTTTAGTTATCCATAGAATCTGAACCACTGCAACAGCAATTCTGGAATGGCGCCTGCAGGGAATCAAACAGTTAATTAAAGAATAAATATTATAAAATAATATATAGTTACATATAAGCAGTAGTCTTTTTCCCCAACACTAAATTTCTTATACTACATATGCCGACTTCCTTAATATGTAATTTAAAACTTTTCAACCCTTGATAGCTCGCAAGTATTGATCATTTTCAAAATTGTAACTTGACGGCGTTTATGGGTCAGTATAATAAACAAAATTACATAATATTTGTCAGTTTGCTGATAAGAAAGCTGGTATTCTCCTGTGCATACTCTCAATGTTCTCGTACCAATTTTTTTTTATTTCTTTTCTTTTCAGTCCTGCGATGAACATCGACATGCTGCAATTTAATACACAGCATTAGCTTGGTGTGTTTGCTTGTTTGTTCTTCTTATGTTCTCTTGTGTCCTCTAGTTGCTTTGTTTGTGATTGGTTAATTTCATAAAAAGGTGTGTCAATCTTGGCAGTAAATAATTGAGCTAATAGGCCTGTTCTCAACTTTTCTATGTCGGCAATAAAATGCGGAGCCAAGTATTTTATTTTAGGCTTCTATACAAAGTATAGTATTTTAAAGAAAACGATTGTTGATTTGTTAATTTCATTATCCAGGTATCTTTTGTCCACAACTCAGGTACTATAATTATTGAGTGCTGGGGACATACGTTTAACGGTAGTTCCAAACGACTAACATTAGAGAATGAGACACGCGGTGGTCTTAAACAGTCGCATAAATCATTAATTGATGAATTAAACTAAACCAACACTTGCAGATAACGTTAGGTTTTAAAATAATCAGATAAACAGAATCTATAGCAAAACAATCTGAGGATTTTTAAAAACGGAATTTTACCTTTGTTAGGTGGCCAAAGATCGATTATGCCAGCTAATCATGTCTGGTAGTCTAGTAGTAGATTTCAAGGTTAATCGTTCAAACACCGCTTTTACTGGAGTTTAGAATCCACCTAATCGGTAGATCATATTTATAGAAAATTTCATTGACAAGAAATAATGTAATATCAACACCTAGGGACAAAGAGAAAAATTTGAAATAATTTTTTTAATCACATTAGTATAAGAATATTGGAAAATTTTAGAATTTAAAAAGCAAACCATAAAGAAGAAACAGTATTGTGCTCTTTTTAGGGCTGACACAATAATCTTGTGAAGGACTCAATAGGATTACAAAAGTTTGAACTAGACTTACTGCTTATTTTGGATAAAGCCAAATATGTTTTTCTACTTGTTACCATTTACATCGAAACACCAAAAATTGTAAACTATACGAGGGGTGTCTTTAAAAAATATTGCAGTGTTTTATTTAATTGCTTTAAACTATCCAACTTATTATTCGAATTAGAATTTAATTATTTATTTTTAATTACGTTACACATGTAGATTGCTAGAATGAAGAGGAAGAAGGCCTTTAATTTCACGACACAACAACCCACTATTAAAAAAAGGAAACTAACGAGGAAGCATATAACGAACAAAAATGGCGCTAAAATTGACCATCGTGGGGATTCAAAATTGAAATAATAGTTGAAATAAGAAAAAGACGGAAGGCCTACTTAGCTAAACAAATCATAAATTCTTCCATTGTAAACACAACAATAACACGTTTATGTTTGAACTGAAAATTTGTTAGGAAAGGGATTATCCTCATGGCATCGTATTTTATAATTTACAAGCATTTAGTGTTATAAGATTAAAAAAAGTACAATTTAGTAAAATTATATTTTTATCAAGCTGTATATTTTGATAGCTACAATTTTTGTATATTAATTTTATCACAAAAAATAGTACGTAATTTGTTAGGGTTATATTTACCTATAATAAAATTGATTCCATATGATTTGTAAATTTAGTTTGTTTTTAAGAAAATATTAAACGAGTTTATTACAGAGTTCGTCAATTTTGAACCAAACTGGGGATTCAGTTCCACAAAAACCAAAAGAAGAAGTTCCTCAGCAGCAGCAACAACAGCCGTCACGCCCGCTTACAGCAAATGTAATTCTAGTCGATTCAGCTCACGCAAAAGCCGAGATACGAGACATAAATGTGGTATCTCCTAAGTAAGCTCGGTTGCCATAATTTTAAAAAAGAGTAACAATTTAATATTGTTACAGGTCGAAAGTGGATATTAAGAGTTTATACAATGCTATAAATATGCATATTGATAAAAGAAACACCATTTTACGTCCATTATCGTGTTCAGATTATGCTACTCACGTGTAAGTTGTTATATTATGTGTATTGTTTACCTACACACCAACCGATGCAAAGCAAAAAAAGACTGTTGGTCCTTTTGTATGTATGCATGTATGCGCGTGTGTCCGTCTGTATAAACTTGTAATTTTAAATTATCTAATATTTTTAAATTAATTTACAAAAATGTAAATGATAATAAAAGAAATTGATGTCTTGACATGCTGTATTTTATATTAAGTTAGAAATACTGATTTTTTAAAACTTTTTTTAATGGATGTCTCATAAATTAAACATACGTGATTAATTAATAGTCGTTGATTTTGTTGTATAAATTAATTTACTTATTTATTATGCAATTATTTTAATTATCTATTTTGTATCAAACGTATATAATAAATGCCAGTACTTTTTAATTCTTATATTTAATTAAATCATTTTCGGATCACTTGGAAAGCTGAAATTTTGTGCTGACATAGATTTGGTATTCCATTTCTCATGGTAGCTAAGGAAGCATTACTTTACTTGAAAAATTTAAAAGGTTTCTATGAGCTACCCAATGGTGAGGTTAACAATACTATTGTAAACCTTCCTTGTTTTTATTAGTTTAACGGAATTTTCTAAGAAGTATACTTACACAACATTTTAACTTATAAATACACATAATTTAGTACATTGCAACATAAATTCCCATATTGCTAAACTTTACACATTAACACTTTCTAAATTTTCTCTTGTATTTCCATACACTGTTTCACTATCCGCATCATCTTCCTCATCGACTGTTACCCACGAACTACTTGAATCTGAAAAACAAAGAATGTACAATTTTTACTACAAACAAATGCATTTACCATTGGAAGCATTATCAAGAGCTAGCGTTCCACCTCGCCTGTTGTTTTGTATTGGTTGTGAGTTTCTGTGAATTCTCCTCATTTGAACGTGAATTTCCAGTTGCATTCTAATGTCTAAAGCCATAAACGCAAAGGTAATCAGGATTGGTAAACGATATCGACATGCCCAAGCTAACTTTATTAGAAACAATAGTGGCGTATCCATTAATTCAAATGTAAATTATTTTTCCAACTTCTGTAAAAATTAATAAAAATTGCAACGTAATCTTATCAGTAGTGATTTAATCGAGTTATTGTGACGAGAAAGAAATTGAAGAGCATTTTATGGCTTGAAACTCAACAAATGTAATTTTACTGATATCAGAATTACATGGTTTCTATCGATATTGTTTACAACGGCAAACTTGAAACTAAGCTATCGTGCAAATAGAAAATTAAAATTTGCCATCTCGTAGCTTAGTTTGAAAAATTGCCAATTTTTAGATATTGAATTTCGAAATAACGGCACCCAATTCTTTCTTGCAATTTCCTCCCTACGGAAGTTTTCATTGACACGTTTTTGTGGTGAGCAAAATTAAATATACACTGACAACAATCATATTATGTGTACGAAAAGAATATTTTTATCACTGTCGTAAATACAAACAAAAATTGTGCTTCTTTATATTCTACAAGCAATAAAGATAGTAAGACTTACTATTTGAAGTTAATTTTATAATTATTTATATCTCATTATAATTAATAAACTGTTCAAGTATTTTCCAAGCAGCAATGAATTACAGTTCTAGAAAAGTAAGGTTAGGATTAAACCTTGAAAATTTAAATATAAATTAAAAAAATTGAACTTGAAAACTTTACATTGATGATTAATATAATGGCGTTCCGCAAGCTTTGTTTACAAAGTTTTGAAATACATCTTGAACTCAATTTATCTTCAATAAATTACAGGGTAATGCAAAATTAATTCGCTTTGTCAGAGTATCCGCCCCTAAAAATAATCTCACAGGGTTCCCACTCATTTTTAAAAGTAAATTCTAAATTTGAAAATTTTCCCTAACTAGTAGAACCTTAATAAAATTTAGAAATTGTATATTAATTTACAGTTATATCTTGATTTTATTTCAATTTTCATTTAATGTAATTTTATTTATAAATGTTAGATACTTATCTTCGTATTTCTTCAAAACTTTCCGAGAATTTTCTTTACGTCTTCTCACTTATTAAATGTATAAATTAACATTATTGGATTTTTACCACACCATAATGTTGATACTGGAGCAGTAGTCCGCTCCCGTCTAAACCAAATTCAAGAGCGCATCCACTGCACGAATGCACTAGAAAAAACGAATGCATAAAGGCTTACAAGTTATCAGAAAAGGTAAAAATGCTTTACATAGAGAAGAAACAAAGAAATAAAACTTACAAAATTATACCCACTACCTTTTATATTTCAATTTAAAAAGTGATACATAAAATAATTATTATTGTATAAATCACAATATTTGATAATCAATGTTTTTTTGTTCTTTTTATGAAAGTTGAACATCTGGAATGGAAATAAGTTAAATAACAATTTTATAAAAATAAATACTATTTATAATGTGCAAAATAGAATAAATTGGAATGTACATAAAAATTTCAAAATGAGTATGTTTTTGGCAGATCTAACTTCATTTTACTTTTATAAGATCAAAGTTTACGAGATTACAGCAAAGATTCAATTCAGTTGAATACACACCCACATAGTTTTAGAAAACCAAGAAAGAAAGCAATCCAATTCTGGAACTATTAAAAGATAAATTGATACATAAAAAGATTAAATTATAGAAGAAAGTTTAAATTCTATCAAAATAATCAACAGTGTCTCCAGACTTGAAATCTCCGCTTTTTAAAACAGTTAACATTTTTGTAACGGTTTGAATGGTCGTTAAAACCCCATTATTTTTTTGCAAATCGACAAATTTAGATTTTACGTCTTGATTTGTTAAATTATCCACAACAAAATCCAGCATGGGAGTGTCGACTGGGCCAGGAGAATAGTTCAAGACGGTCACATCAGGTTCCTCCATAGCAAAAATTCGGAAATACATTTCACGTGCTGCTTTGCCTGTACTATAGTACGCCATATCGGGAGTTGGCTGACGTGCAATTAAGGAAGTTATGTTAATCACAACCAAACGTGGAACAACATTATGCAACTTTTTATAAAAAATTGAATTCAAGATTCCAACAGAAAATACATTCAAATCATAATAATCTCTCCAAGCTTGCAGATCTGTTAATTCAGTAGTTTTAGCCAAAGTTCCCATATGTCCAACATTATGGAAAATTATAGCAGCCTCAAAATCAAACGTTAAATTAAAAAGGACCTCCAATTCCGTCAACGTTGGTTTGGCAAGATTTAAACACTGAACTTTGACGACAATCTTGTCGTTATTTTTCAACATGAGATTCTTAGTTGTTTCAAGACCATCACGAGAACGAGCAATCAAAACAACAACAGAATTGTTACCGAGACATTTTGATAATTCAACTGCTATTGTTTGTCCAATTCCTTGAGAAGCACCGGTTATAACAACCAAATTCTTTTTAGAAAAATCTACAGAAGTTGCCATTTTCTCAAAAAATTGCAATATTACCTAAGGATTGGAATTTGTCTCGTTGTTAGATTTTTCAGTATCTTCTTTGTCAACCAATTGATCGTATTTTACCAATTCGACCAATTCCCCTTGCGTCAAAGCTTGTTTTTCGGGAGCAAATGTTCGTAGGATAGTGGAATTTTCCACAGGTGTTTCTAAAGTATCATCGGTCGATTCACAGGAACTAAAGTTATTTAAAAGTTGACTCATACAATCTTCCCGTTTTTGGGTCAGCTGTTTTAGAAGGTTCGGATCGGATTTTAATTTGTTAAGTTTGTTTTCTAAAAATACAGGATAACTTTTATTAAAAAAAAAATTATGACTTATCAAAACTCTCACCCAATATTGCCAAATATTCCTTCGAATCGGGCAACGTATCACTGACTAGTGGCTTAAAGTTATCTTCAAACTCTGGCAAGTTCTCGGATTCTCGTGATAAATTTTTTGGTGACGAAACAGAAATGTCTTTCCACGGATCCATACCAACCAAGTTAGGTTATCCAAGGTTATCAATTATACTGCACTTTGCTTTGTTCTCTATAGGGGGATTAAAAATAATATTGCCTATTAAAATCACGAAACCGTTCGACGAGTTATTCACGAGTACTAAACTTTTTCATTTAAGGGGGTAGGTCTAAGCATCAGGATAAACAACTTATCTATGGGATAAACATGATCCTAAGAGATTGTAACAATGGTGACATGATGGATTTTCAAAAATTCGAAATTACGTAAATTTCACACGCGGGGGCTGTTATCAAATTTTTTAATAATTATATTTATACCACATCACGAGAGCTATCTGATGTAAATACGAGAGTTGTTTTTAAACATTAATTTCCTAAAGCCCTAAGTCGAGTGTGTAAATGAGTTGCGCCAAAAAATTTGACCATGCCAAATACCTACGTAAAATTCACATTTTCATAAATGTACCAAAAAATATGTTTTTTGAAAATACCTACCCTATTGTAGATGATTCTTCATAGGGAATAATTCGACTGTTCGGTTTTGCCTCAGGGAATTTAATGCCTAATACGGCATTAATTTTAAGGATAGTTATAGCGGTTATAGAGAAATCTTGTTGTACCCTCTTCTTATTTTTTTTTCAAATCAATATGGTCAATAAGCTAAATTTTCTGAAATTATAATTTAAACTTCTTCCAGACCTCAACCTCAAGAAATATACATACCATGTATTAAAAAATGAAATTTTAGTTTTTACAACGATGCTTGGTAAACCTAATTTGTAATAAGTATTTCTTTAAATAAATAGAATTTAGTTAAAAGTTCTACAATGTTTATAAATATAGCCCCCAGGAAATAGGCTTTCTCTCTTATTTGAATCAGCCTACGTGTTAAAAAAGCAAAATAGGTACAATTTAACAAATAAATATTAATTTTATCTTCTTGATCAATAACAGAATTAAAAGCAAAATAATATCAAGTTGGGCAATTTAATTATTAAGTGGCATAAATCTATTTAACCTATCCAAATAAAAAAAAAAGTATACATTGTCTATATAAATACTACAACTAATAACCGCGATAAAATTTTGCCAAGCTGTATTCTTTTAGCAAAAAATGTTCATCTACTTTGACATAATTACTCGAAATTACATATTTTACAAATACCAAATAAAATTTTCAATAGCTTTATAAAATTTACTATAGTAATAAAAATAATGAGCTCTTAAAATACTTACGAACGGTAGGTATATAAAAACTATACCTACATTTTAAATTTAATTATGTATAAAAAAACAGTTGAAAATTACATAGGTTATAATTAATATTATAAAAGACGCCTTTTAATGCATGAAATATCTCAACAAATCTTAAGGTTGTCTTACTACACACCAAAATAATAGAAAACCATAATACAATAATTAGAAAGCCATTATTTTTTGTAAAATTAATTCACTAATCTAACAGTTATAGTATACGTTCATAAAACAGTAAGTAAGCTTGAGCTTTAAGAACTTTGCTTTCTGCTACCTCCGAAACATATGAATCGCTAACGTAATACCACTTGCCGGGGGGCGCTTGAGGACTCGCCTCCGCGCCCCTGCAGCTTTCTTTATTTTGTTCAATTTTCTGATTTTTTGGAAGAAATTGCCAACGTGGATCTTGACTATGTAAAGGTACTCTCGCTTTTACATATGCAACGTAATGACCACCATGCATAGAACCGCTGTGTTCCACCACTCCATAAAGAGCATACAACACCTGCTTCTGACCACTCTCAAAAGTTGACAAGTTTTGACACCTTTTTGAACAGAAAGGTGCAAGGTCCAGTAACGTGGGAAAAGTGACAAACTTATTGACTTTCGTAGAACGAAACCGGAGAACCTGCAATGCAAAAATTTTATTCAAATTTTTAGAAATTCAAACAACTCCTTACTTGAAAACGTTTTAAATGCAAAATAAGAACAGCTGGAGGGTTGCACACTAGTAACTGTTTTGTGGCATTTGTGTACACCGTTTTGTTAGCAACACCATTCCGTTTAGTACACACATCACAGCCAACTTTGTTGTTGTTAGTCAGCAATTCACATGCTGTAAATTGATTAAGACAAGATTGAACAGAACATTCGCCTTCTTCGCATTGATAACGTGGCATAATAGTACTGCTCCACTGATCGGTGTCGCAATCTTCGTCCATCTAATAAAAAAGGTAATAAAATGTTTACTTCTATAAAAAAAATAGATAAAATACCTTCTCGTCTTGATTAGCATCATAACCGCCATAGGCCCCATCTCCATACATATCCATAGCAACGTCTTTATCGGTTGCCTCTCTTACACCAAATAAAGCGGCTTTCTTACTATCCGTGTCATTGAAGAGAGATAACTTTTCTAGATCTGCCTTTAAATCGGTGTTTGTATTACTCAGTGATTTATTAAATGACAGTCTCGAAACTGGCCTATCGTAATCTTCTGCAAATCTAATACAACTCAATAAAATTTTGGCATCATTAATTTAATTTAAAAAAACTTACTCTTCCACTGGGCTGTTATGCCCACAGATCGGACTCATTTCAATGTTAACTTCGCTAGACGATGGGCTATTGTTATCTACACTATTTAAAATTGGCGACGAAACGCTAAGCATTTGAACCGCTGGACTGGGAACTCCACTATCATCGACACGCATATCTGGGGAATCCCCTCTGTTATTTAAATCAGGACTACCATTATCTGCTTTGTCCGAGTTATAACCAGACTCCGTACCTTTACGATGCTCGTTCTTATTATTTTGGGAAGAACTATTGTTTAAGAAATTCTCTTCAATGTTATCTTCGACATCGGCATCAGACTCACTTTCAGAATTATCGTTACTCTTTTTGTCTTCAGATAAACTGTCCCGACTTAAACTGGTATTCATGATGTTATCATTATAACTACGGCTCTTTTGCTTTTTATTTTTTTTTACAGTTCGTTTTTCTTTTTTAATTTGAAGTTTGGAAGGCTTGTGGTCATCAGTCTCCTCTGCTTTTCGTCGCAGTACGGGTGGAATTGATTTTTCCGAAATAGGCAAACTAAATTTGAGAAATTAATAACAATGTAACTAAAACCAAACTTGATGTGCTACAAACAGCATACCTTAAATCTAGGAAGAATTCATCACGACGAGAAGTGTGCATGCACTCCTGGCACTGCAAAGTGCTAACTAAAACACCTCGAAAGACTTGTTCTGTAGGCAGCAACAATTCTGAAGCCTGTTGACCGTAATATTTAACAATTTTTTTTTTATCACCTTCGACGGATGATGGATCAGTTTTTCTACTAAATCCTACAAGAAATGTTTTTCATAAAAAATATAAATAAGGTAGGTATTCCCTTTGACCTACCCAATTTCTCTAAAATAACTGATTGGTATCGACGTAGATCCTCCTCTCTTACTGCTTCAAGTAGATGTCTTAATAATTCATGCGAATCGTGTTGGTGCCCTCCAGCAAATTGGGGCATTCGATGTGATAGTCTTGAAAAAAGCATGTGAGGATTGAAGACTTCCGGCCGACCACCTACCAATTCGCTCAAGGTATTAGCCAAAAGACGAGTCAATGGACCCCAATCGTCTAAAGTACCTAAAAAATAAGTAAATTGGTAAATAATTAGATGATTTAATGTTTTTATAAGTTACCATCCAATGGTTGCAACATTGATTCGTTTTCTTCTAAAGCTAGTTTCCCACCAGGCAATTGAAAGTATTGGCCAGATTGTGAAGTCTCCTCTAGCAGATGAAGCAAATAAGGCGTTTGACCCAGACACTGCATCACCGAATTAAAAAAGCAAGTGTTTCCTAGGTTACTTAAACCACGAGTTCTTGGTAAATTAATGTTCCCATTGCCGTGCATGATAAAATCTGAATCTCTATCGGGAAGCAAGTTTACATCCTGTAAAAATTAAATTATTAATTTTTTATTGATTATTTTCAAATATTTTACCTTATCGTCCCCCAACGGCATATTTTCGTCATTTTTCTTTTTGGAATCACTGTGTTTTTTTATATACTCAACGCACTGCAGCAATTGCTGTCGACATGTGATATTGACATCATTGTCACACACGTAACACCACACAGACCAATTTGTAGTATTAAGACATAAAGGATGTATATCGGAATGATCTGTATTAAAATGCTTCAATGCGTGTTGATTCTTTGCACGACCGCAACCTTGATATCCACACTTTAAACACATCCAAACTGATAAATCAACTTCGTAATCTGTATCCATTTCCAGCTCGGTTAAATTATTCTTCTTACATTCTTCGCATTCCAAGGTAAAATCGATCTTTTGTAAAACCTTCTTTATCTTCGATAAGTCGATTCCTCTCTTAATGTGCGAACACACAGCCATGTTTTGATTTTCGTCGCAAGATTCTGTGGACCCGTCAGAATTATTAAAACTGGGTTCGTCTTGTCGCTTCTTTTTACCCATTTTACGTTAAAACTAAAAAAAATCAAAAAATGGTTACAAAGAAGATGAAGTGACAAAAATCACGTTTTTATATTTAATTACATTAGACACATTGAATTAAAATTACAACAATACTAGGATTATACTTTATATTCAAGTAAAAATTACTAATGTAAGTATAATTATGGTTGAAGGAACTCACTTTTTTAAAACTTATTTCTCCTTTAAATTGGAAAATATCTATATATCGACGGCCACCTCTCCAAAAAATATCACAATTGTGACATTTTAATAAACATCTGGGGAATTCACTAAAACAATATCCGAAAATATCCCTACAGCTGAACACACATAACCTCGGATTTTGTTAAATTATTTTTAAAAGAAATAGGGAATATTTTAATTAAATTCGAATCCATTAAAATGAGACACGTACAATTTATAGCTCGAACTGTTTTTGTTCAGAATAACGACGTGGAGGCTGCGTTTAGAATTTTAAACAGAATCTTGGGTAAAGAAGATATTTTGGATCAATTCCGAAGAACAAGATACTATGAAAAACCATTTCAGGTATGAAATTGGGCATTTATAATATAAGCAGTGAATGATAATTAATTTGAATTTTAGTTTCGTCGTAGAATCAATTTTGAAAAATGTAAAGCTATTTACAACGAAGATATGGATAGAAAAATTCAATTTATATTGAGAAAGAATAGAGCAAACCCGTTTCCCGGTTGTCAATAAGGATATTTGTATAGTTTCATTGTAGTTTGTTATTTTTAAATATAATTTAAACTAAAAGTTTAGCATTGTTAAAACACAAGAATATCTCCTATAAAATAATAATGTGACATATCGGAGAGTTTGGCCTAAGGTTGCATTAGGTGCCAACGGGTTTTGTTAAGATAAAAATTAAAATTGTGATTTATATGAGATGTAAGGCAGACTGATAGTATCTAAGGTTGGGCTCATCCAAACCAAAAAATTGGGCAAACGTTTTCGAAGTAAAAATTTCATAATACGACATTGCTATCTTGGATGTAATGGCAAACTAACTAAATAATCTACAAAAAGCACTGAGATTCCATACAACTGAGCCGTATTTAAAATTTTGAAACGTAGTTGTTTTAAATCGGAGCATTTAAATTTAATGAGTCAAAATTCAAAATATTTAATTTCAGTTTCATTATTGGTTTCATTAATTATTTTTATTATAATTAATTAAATTTAAATTTTGAAATTAACATAAATGAAGTAATCGAAGGGTTGACAGTCAAGAGTTTGCAACTGTGGACAACAAGTGGTAGGTAATCAATGATGAGCAGCCAACAAAGTAGGAAAAGCTTATATTTGCATTTTTGTTACTCAACATTTTAGGATTAGAAAAGAGCATCCGTAAACTTCAGAAAAGGTAAACCGCAACCAAAAATTGTGTACAGCTATTTCAAAAAAATAAAAACATCCCTCGGGAAAAACACTTCACCGATGTTTATAGAAAATTTTCAAGATATGAAGAAAGTCTTAAATGAATTTTATTTGAAAGTGCCAGAATTTGGTACACAACACCTAAAGCTAGGTGCTCACAACAGCATAAATGAATTTTGATTGATGAATAAAATTTTTGACCAATCAGAAGTAATTCAAAGTAAATAATAAAAAATTAATCCTCTGCTGTCCGGATCCATCTTTACATATTTTTCATTATTTTGCGGATTTCTTTTTGCAGATTAATTAATATAATATGCTTGGTCAAAAATATACAATGAAGTCCTATTCACCAATCAGAATTCCCCGCAAAATTCGCAATCTGCTGCTAAAAAATTTAAATTTTATATTTTGCAGCAGATGTCGATTAGACGCACCAAATTATATACAAAGTTTTATTGCATGATTTTAAGCTATCCTACGTAATTTTATATCATATTATGGATAATATTTTAGTTTGAATAGAAGCGCGTAAATATTGGATTGAATTTTTGTGGTTAAGAGTCCTCTAGCGAAATGCGGATAAAGTGTTGATCAAGTTGACAACAAAAGACATTTACCGCAAAAATCGCGATTTGTGTGACGAAAATCCATGAAACAGCCGCGCTTTTTGAGCAGCGCGTATGCGAAGTTACTAAAATAACAATTATTGCATTTGGTTAGTGTGAATTATGAAGAGACGAAATGTTGATATCAGCAAAATGAGAAGACCTCTGAAACGAAACAAAATAACAGAAGGATTTTACGGAAGGTATGTTTCCGGGTTAGACTGTGAAGAAGTGTTCAAAACTCTATATGAATTGTCACAGTCCTAACATAATTAACCCATATGTCTTTCAAAATGGCTGTTACCCCTATATTTTCGGAAAATTTTAAATTTTCACTTGGCTATTTTGTTGGGAAATGATAATTGCTACTTGGCAAGATTACATTTCATTTCTATAATTTAGATCAATATATGTGACAGCTGTCAGTGTGTTGTTGAGGTTAGGCAGCTTTTAACCTGTCAAATATTAAACAAGTTTGGATTTTTAAATTATATTTATTACTAGATAATAAATAAATTTAAATTACTTATTTTACAAAAAAACTAGCTTTCAGTTAAATTTTATGCATATGACACGTAACTTTATGACTTTTACACTTTGTTTTCGTTCCTCTACCCTTGGCAATTACAATGAATTATTGATAATTAGTTTTATATTTTTGCGTTTACATAGTGTGTTAATTATTCAAATTGCAGTTTTTAATTAAATTTTACATTATAAGCAGACGGCGCGATGCAACGAGATGATGCCCCGTTGCACTTCTAAGTAATATGTAAATCGAAATAATTTAAACTTGTATGAGGAACTTATAAACTGCCATAATTTAAAAAAGAATGAAGGCAGCTGTATGCATAACAGATTAGCATTTACGTAAAGGTTAACTATTTTTGTTGATTAAAATTATAGATAGTTTTCATTAAGATATTAATAATTAATGCAAATTTTATGAATTTGTTTTGACATTTAAGGCACATTCTGCATTTACTTCCTTATTCTTTTACAAAATACATTCTATACAAAATTATTTTTAGTCTGGTAACCTCTTTAGGCTACATTCTTGTCTTCGTATAAGAACATTTTAATTTGCAATATTCTAAAGTGAGGAACATGAAAAGTCAGACCATATAATTATATTATCGACTAAAACTTTCTTATCTTTATACTCAACGTAGCGTATTTATTGTTAGTCTTTTTTGTTTTGCTAACTAAGTACCTAACGATAAAATAATAAACAAGTTTGTGACAATTAATGTTAATAAGCTGTAGTTTATTTGAATTCTAAAGTATTTATTATGTTGAGTAAAATAAATAAAGTATGGTGAAACGATAACTATAATTAAGGCAATTACTTGTATGGTGTATAATTGGGAAATTACCAAAAATAATGAAGTTGTTGCTTAACATTTTTTCTTCACAAATTATATATAGTTTTTAAATTATGGTTGTGTGTGAAAACTTACAAAACAAATGAGCAATTAATAACCACTTTACTTTCAAGTAATATAGCAAGTACTATTTTATACACTCGAAAAATTAATCAAGTTATCAATTGGTCATTTCTAGTGGAGTACGTTTATGCAGGGCGACTGAGATGCAAATTTCTTATGGGCCTCTTCTTATTTCTCGTATTTTCTATAATAAAATAAACAACTTCTGGCACGATAGAAAATACAGCAATAATTTCTTCATGTGGCTTTCATGGAGCCGCATATTCCGAGATATTTTCTTATATTTTTGTATATTTTGAAAAACCAACAATAATTTTTCATTGTTTATAATATGGCTTTTCGCTATAAACGACGTGAATATCCGGTCACTCTGTATTTCAATTGAAGCGAAACAAATATTTTTCATTGTAAATAAAAGTTTTAAATAGATAGGTATCAAAATAAAAATATTTTTGTTAGTAAATGAAATTTAATGTTTATTTTCAAATTTAAACTTGGTGATACGTACTTACCTAAATTTTATTTATGTAATAATGTATATTACTTTTTTAGTAAAAAATCCTTTTAATTATTCTCCTTATTTGAAATTGTGCATTTGATGCTCTTAATTTAACTTAAAAGATTGGTAGGTTGTTTAAATTGGCATTTGCTGTATCATCATTGTGGTATTTAAAAGCCTTGCTATTCTTAAAGTGCATATTTGATTCAGGATGAAGAATTTCATGAGAATGAATGTATCTTAAAGCTTAACCATTTTCATGTAAATTTTAATTTCTTGACGTTATTCACCGGAATTCGTTGTTGAAGTATTCAAAACTATAATTTTTATAATCAAGTTTATATTTGAAATACCTACAGTGAACCTTCGTTTATATACACCTATAATAGATTTAATTTTTCAAGAATTATGTTTTCGGCAAACGCTCTGAATTATTTAAAAGAAAAGGATACCTTAATTTAATTATAATAATAATTTAATATCATTGACCATTATCTGAAGAGTTTGATTCTCTGCAGTAGCTAAATAGCACTGCGAACGCTTTTTACGCTTCAGGAAGCACTCTTTTTGTAGACACTTTTGGGAATTTCCAAAATGCACCCTATAGTATTGCATAATTTTATTTTAAAGATTCACCACAAACTGGAACAGCCTGTGCATAGCTCAAATCGTGCATTTTAAATTTTAATATGTTCTGCTTTATTTTGGGAAACGGGTAACCTTTTTCCAAGTTCATAAAAAATTAAAATTCATAAAATTCTATCAACTCGAGCAGTTTACGCTTAGTTGCACTGCTAAAAGAAAAACTTAGAAAATACCCGGAACAGTTTTTTTCAAATATTAATAAATAAAAACAAAAGAATTAACACGTAAACTTATAGGGACATTTCATTAAAACAACTTCGTTCATTCAGCTATTTTAACATTAGGAAGTGTTGCGTAAATTTTGATTAACATTATGATATCCCAGATTTTTGTAGTCTCGAAGATGAACTAATAAAGTTCGAAACGTCACCCAAGACAATATTACTTGTTTTAACCAAGCACTTCAACTTATAGCATAACTATAAAATGATAAGTGTTTATAATAAATTAATACATTTTTTGTTTCAGCACCTTGTTGTACCTGAAATTTTTCATTTTATGGGCCTTTGTGATTTTGGCTGACTTTATTTTGGAATTTCGTTTCGAATTCTTGTGGCCATTTTACTTACTTTTACGTTCGGTGTACGATTCGTTTAAATACCAGGGTGTGGTCTTTTCAGTGTTTTTTGTGTGTATTGCATTAACATCTGACATGCTGTGCTATTTTTTTATACCTGTTCACTGGTTATTTTTTGTAGCCAGTACATACGTATGGGTTCAGTACGTATGGTATACAGATAAAGGTATCTGTACGCCAACGATCTTTTTGTGGATCTTGTTTATATATTTGGAAGCAGCAATACGGTTGCGAGATGTGAAACACATGCCAGGTCATTTAGACCTGTGTCGACCTTTTGCGGCACATTGTATTGGATATCCGGTGGTTACGTTGGGGTTCGGTTTTAAATCGTACATTGGGTATAGAATGCGACAAAGAAAGCAACGCGATGTCGCCAAGGAGAATGAGTTCTATCAACAGTTGCTGCAACAAGCGTTACCGCCACTCGACGCGAGTGTCAACAATTTACAGAGCGATTCTAGCTCGTCCATAGCTATTGTACCTGCCACACAATCTCAAAATAATACAAAACTTCATAATACAAATAGACAATCTCACGAAAAAAATGGCCATATACTCAACGGTAACATATCGAATGGCATTAATCATCACCACAGTCAAAAACCACAAAGAAAGCCACTAGATAAGAGTAAAGAACACTTGGATAACGATCATAATAAACATACAGAAAAACATAACACTGTAGAAAGTAATAAACAAAAAAATAATCACATACATCTAAACGGATCTCCGACAGGTCCGGGGGTGGAAGAAGTGATAGTTCCAGAGCCCGAAACGCGACCTTCTAGACGAAGAGAGAAAAAGGAACAAGATAAGGAGAAGGAAGCTGCCGAATATTTGCAAAGGGTTGAAATCGATGTCAAACGATTAAAAACAGAATTACAAAATAGTCGACAAAGTGAACAAGACTTAAGACTACAAGTTGCTCATTTAACAACAAGTGAAAAAGTTTCTAAAAGCGAAATTTCGTCTCTACAGAGAGAAGTTGAAGATTTACAAAATCGGTTACAAAGTTCTAATAGTGCTCGCGCTTCCGATAAACAAGCCATCAGTGCGTTGGAACGAAGAGTGGCCGAAGAGAGACGTCTAAGGTCGAATAGTGACGCACAGCTTGCACAAGAACGAAAAAGCAGAAAACAAGAGGAAGCTCGAGCTGCTCAGGTGAGTTCCTTTTATAAAACTTACAATTTCATGTTATTTTTATGTGAATCCTTCTGTAACCAGAATAGGCGTAGATCAATATAACAAAAATAGTAACAACTAAAATAATATGTGAAAGATTTTATTATTAATTTATTTTAAACTCTGCGTTTATAAGTGATTGACTGGTTTAATTAAATTTTTTATTTCTCGATTATAAAAATAATTACATTTTTTTGTGTTTGTGGCGAAGTATATCGAGGTTAGTAGAGTTAATACTTTCAATTTGACACAAACGGTGTCCATAACACTTAATAAGAATTTTTAGTTTAAAATCAATGTATCTATGTACCTTTTTCACAAATTGTTACTTATTTGAATGGGTGACCACTTTGAGATACATCAAAAAGAGGAAACTTATTTAAATAGCTGCAAATATCAACCAGGCGTCGGAAAACGTCGCCGTCGAAATTTAGATAGAAAAATTCGCTTCATTTAAAATGAATAATGGTTTATATAAATTTGATTGATTAGTTTGTACGTTGCACTGCCAGCACGCAATATTTGAATATTTGCAGCTCATCAACTCAAATAACATTACTAAATCTTTGTAGTTCATTCTGTTTTTTCTTCATTTCAAGCTCAATGTACTTCTGATTTCACGCTGTATTTCATTACATTCTTTTGTTATTTAATTTATCATTTTTTCTTTTGACAAGAGATTCTGGTATTTATTTTTACATAATTTTTTATTCTTTATTCTAATAGTAGAGTCCACAGTGTCGTCTAGAAATGATTTCTGTTTACACTTTCTAGTTAAAAGCTGGAATTTATTTAAATTTGTTTCGTAATCCATAAAAGCAAAATATTGTTAGTCGTCAAAAATTTGTCCTGTTTAGACCAACTCTTTTTTAATCTTTTCACTTTCATTGCAGTCAACCGTTTTGCCGTAATTTTTATCATTTTTACAGCTTTTCTGCACAAACAAATTAAAATGGGTTGTTCCAACTTTTAACTAGAAAGTGCGAACAAAGCTCACAATTTGATGTGCGAAGAACTCTGCTATAAATTATTTTCTAGTTTTCTTCTAATTTTCGTTTTAGTCAGCGAATTTTTATAAACTTGAAATTTTAATGAAAAGTTTTTTTTTTATAAGTGAAGTTCCAATTAATAATGCAATTTTATTTATTATTTATATTTTTAATTTATATTAATTTAGATAGCATAATCGCTCTTATCTTTTCTGGCATATGGCATAACTCGAACTTTAAACCTCACTAAGGAGCGTCCGGGCTTTGGCGCACTCGGTCTTGGATCTTACTGAGATTCCCATGCTACCGTTCGCTGTTTCTCATCAATATGAAATTTTTATATTCGTAATAACACTTATAAATTAGCAATTAAATCTTATTAATTTTTCTATTGTAAATCAATCATTGATTAATTTATTGACGAGAGAGAAAGGACTCAATGTTACGAAATGAAGTTTTATGATTTTTTGTACCAAACTATACAACAATATCTTCTTTGGGGTGGGGTGGGGGGAAAGAGGTATTAATGGGTAAGAATCCTACCATTGCCATCGCTGACTGGCTGAAGGTATCTTTTTGAAGAGTTTTCCTTTCCAACGCACAAGAAAATGGGTTCGATTAAGATATATAGGTATAATATAGGTATAGAACTAAAAAACAGTCAGGGGTAAAAATGCACACTGTTTCACAAATAAAATAACATAGTTTTTACCATACTAAAACCTTAATTCTAGTTACTATAAACTAGCGAGTCGCGTAAATATTTAGGGGGTTCACGACTACTAATAGGTTAACAATCACAATTTTTGTTTTATTATTATTATTATTATTAATGGAAATTTACTTATGTAATATTTTTATAGGTGGCTGCTCAATCGTCGCGAGGCGAATGTACAGAAACGTGTAAAGTAAGAAGAAGAGATTTAGAAAATGAAGTTTCAGAGTGTCGAAAAGCTCAACGATGGGCGGACGAACGTATCGTCACATTGGAACGTGAAAATGTTGCAGTGGTAGAGCAACTACATGACACAGATATTTTAATGTCAGCTTTATCTGCTATGCAAGAAAAAAATACACATCTGGAAAATTCACTTTCTGCAGAAACACGCATAAAATTAGATCTTTTTAGTGCCCTCGGAGAAGCTAAACGACAGCTTGAAATACGCGAGAGTAAGTTTTAACTGTTTAGAAAAAAAATTGTAGTAATTTTTAATAATATAAAACTTATAGATTTAAATCGAGCTCAAGAAAAAGAAATAGACGAATTGAAAAGTAAAATGGCACAAGTTTTAGCGGTAATGCCGAACGACACATTTGGTACTCCTCCGACGCCTTCTAATACCATGTCACGGGTACGACTGGCTGAAAGTCCACCTGGATCGACTCTCGACCCAAACGCCACGGCCTACACGCCAAAAGGTTCTCTCGTTACTTCCACTGAAGCTTAGTTTGGTACTCCACGTGGTTAACTTAATTGTACGTTTGTTTAAGCTGCTGTTTATTTCACACGCGATTCTTTTGTTTATTACTTTTTAATTTATACATTATGACCTTGAAATATTTATTGGTGTTTATGAAACACCAGTTTGAATTTAGTTTGTGAAAGAAACATCGGCGTTCTTTTTTGCGTATCTCGTCATAGTCGCGTATCGTTAGCTTATTTAAATGTGATATTTAATTGTAAAACGGTACCTTTTTCCCGTTATTTATTTGCACAATGGTACTGATCTTGTGTTTGTCTGATGTAGACTGCTCACTAATGGCCGACGTTTGATCTCTCTAAGTGTTCTATTTTTTGTTACGTCAGTTCATTGTTTTCTGACATTAAAAATCGTTAGCTATTTGTTTTTATTTTTTTCTAAACGAATTGGTTAATATTATTTTTGAATGTAAGTCTTACATTTTGCATTTTTGTTATCGTTTTTATTAGTATTTTACTTTAAGAACGTGAAATTATTTAAAAGAAATGATTTATTATTATTTTTAAATTGCATAAATAATAGGTGAAATACAAAAATTGTTGCCATCGTAATAAACTTCTTTTTTTATTATTCTTTGAGAATGCTTTGTTTTGCCAAATTTAAATTGGTTTATTTTTTAACCGAGTCCTAGTCTTGTACTTAATATTAAGGATGTTTTTTTTATTTTTCAATTGAATTAGTCGTTTTTTGGTTGTTATTTTAAAACATTTTTGTAAGGTAACGATTTGTTACAAAAAACTCATGCGGTTTTTGATCTTTTAAAGAATGATTCGCACCAAATTAAAAATTATACTTAAAAATGTAGTGTGAAAGTCCATTTCACCTGATATATTTAATACAGAAAACTCTTGAATATCTTCAAGATTTTCTTCAGTCCTCGTTGCGTTTAACACAGTTCTGTGAAAAATTTGTAAAATAAACTTAGTCTCTGCTGGTACAGAAAGCCTTGTTTTTGATGTTATTTTTTATTTTATAAATTATAAAACGGAGGTGAACTGTGTTAATCAAAAATCAGGATTTGATAGAAAAACTTCGTTCTCTGAAGGTCTTGGACGGATTATTTTCCGTTTTGCTAAATTTCTGTGATAATTTATTTTTCATTTTTTAAAATTCTTAATATTTGTGAAATGTAATAAAATAATTTGAAAGGTTTGTTTTATTTTTCTAAATTGTAAATCACAGAAAATAATTTCTTGTCTCACACTTTCTGTATGTTTATATTAAGGTCGTGTGTTACGCAACAAATGGAATTCTTCAGACAAACAAAGGTGAACGTTTTTTATTTAAAAGCTTTGTAATTTGTTTGCCATATTTATTTTTTTTTACGACAAATGAATATTTTTGTTTTTACATGCATCGACGGTTACTTTAAATAATTTTTTTAAATAAAATTACTTGTTTGTAGAGTTTATTTGAATTTGGGAACCAACGCTTGAGTAAATTTGTACAAAATTTACTTACTGCTTAATATTAAAATATTGTAAAATGGAATCTTTTGTACTGACAACACCGATGGACACCTTTCTTCTCTTTTCTAAATCATTGTTTTTAAAATGACAATTAGTGTTGGGTGGTGTTAGTACTTGAGATTTTTTGTAAGTAGGCAGTGTGTGTAACGATTGTTACGATGTGTTGACTCGTACTTGTTGATATGGTATCTGCTCTCTATCTATGTGTTATTTCAACCATAAAGTATTGAAAAGATATCAAAACAATTAACAAAATAAAGTGATGGCTTCGTGCCAAAAACCGACTTTTATTTTTCTATCGACTTTTTAAAAATCATATAAATTATCTCAGCATTCCAAACTTGCAGCTTTTAAAATTCTACCGAACAATACTTTTTGCAAACTGAAGGGTCTGCATGGAAAGAACCCAGAGCGAATCCAGACAAACTTTGTGTTTGTCTAGTTGATACGAAGATCAGAACAAATATAACGCAAGCATTGCCTACTATGGGTGTATGGTAAGATTTGTCTCACTCTCTCATTAGGGATGATATTTTAACAAATTATTAGTTTTATGCTCGATTTCACAAAGCTGAGTTAAAAGTTGTTTTGGCAAACTTTAAGATAGTATTTATTTATTTGGTAAAGTTACAGCAGTATTCAGATAGTAAGGTCGGTAGAAAGTCTGTCCAAAAATAGTCTATTTTGGAGTTATAATAGCAAGAATTTATTTTCTTGGTGTAAGACTTCGCGGTTGCATAATTATTATTACAAAACAAGTGGTTGAGAACCACTTAAACAAATTGAGAATCACTGTTTGAAACTTGAAGTTGACATAACCTAAAAGAAAGTTTGACAAGTATATTGTTGCGTATTGTTGTTTAATTAAAATTTCATAGATTACTGTTTCGTGGAGTGAAAGCATGGATATAATTTGCAATAGAAAGGATTTCTTTAAGGTAAACAGAGTTCAAATGGTACTTGATGCATAAAAAATTCAATATTTTTAGAATCCAGAAAAGCTGCCTCTAAATAAATTATTTTTACAATACAAAATCGTAAGTCGAGCTTCAGGTGAAACTGCGCCCGAACAGCTGGTAAAAAGTGTACATAGACTTATTACTTTTTGGTACACATAATATTTTATTTTAGATTTCCCTACTTAACAACTCCAATGTATCCTCCAAATTTTCAAATAGTTATCGTGAAAAGATTGAAAAAAGATCAGCTTTGGTAAGCCCCGTTGCTTTATAATGTTTTATAACAATAACATTTTATTATTCATTTAACAGGATAAGTGTTGGATACAAGCACGTGAAGGCTTGATAGAATTTCAACCATATTTCGGACAATTTGATGATGCAGAAAACCAAGTATTCTTAATGAAAAATCAAAAATTTTTAAATTATTGTAAATATTTAACAAATTGTACGTATCATTTGTTTTGGTGCAATTTAATGTCGGGCAATTGCGCCACATTTGCAATAAAAGATTTTCTACAGTATGCTTTACCACCATATGAAGTTTCAAAATTAAGTCCTAACTTTCGAGCTTTATATAACGAAATATTTTCGTATATTTGTGCTATTTATAAAAGAATTCTAAACTACAACCACTCGGAGGTAAATTAAAATTCTATTTCTATTCCTATTTTAATAAATTTCATTTTAGACTGAATATTTACCGGAAGATGTAGTTCGACAGTTTTTAAGAAAAAGTGAACTAATTAATGTGCGGTCCATTTATTCCTTATGCTTTCTTTACTCCCAAAGTAATAAACCGTTTGTTCAGCAACTTATTAGGTTTTATTTCACTGACAGCAATGCAAGTTTTCACAAGAAAGAACTAAAAGAAGTTCTCGAGGACATTTCTCTGGTATTATCTTCCAGTTTTATTCTTAAACATAATTTTGATGAATTATTTTAGGATATGGATAATTTGAGTGGGAGTAGTTTCAATATAAATAACGCATTTCACGTATCAAAAAAAAGTGACCTGCGTGATCTTTCATGGTTAGAAGAATTATGCTCTTACGTTTTGGAATTGACATCTTCTTTAACATTATTTCTTCGTGTACACGAACCAGCAATTGAAGTTGCCTATGAACTAGAAATTCCAAACAAGTAATTAATCTGATGGAGTTTTTAACTAAAAGTTTTACGTTAAAATGTACTTATTTTGATTTTAGAATACCGCAAGTGTATAAAAAATTGCATACAGACTTTCAAAAGGTAATAGAAAATGAAAGCAGAAAAAATGAAACTTCAAGATGGCAGCATTTAACGTGGAATTGGACGACACACCTAGAAATTCAGCTAGCTACCCTGTTCCATGTATTTGTGAGAGATTTACATTCCAAAATATTAACCCACGAGTGAGTCAAGACTGTTTTATATAATAATTTAGTTCTACGGGCAATATAAGCCCAGGACTTGTACTATACCTCACTATTGCATTTTATTCTGTACGATCACTACACCAAGTTTCAAATCCCTTTCAACTGAATCTATCCATTTATTCTTTGTTCTCCCCCTTACATTAAAAAGTCCTCTTTTTTTTCTAAAATTTCCAAACTGATGTTTCAGAGGTGAACACAGGGACGAGTATTTTGAAATGTATTTAGGATTGCTCTCCATTGCTATGGACGAAGAGATGTTTATTAAAAAGTATGCCAGTTTAATTTCGATAGAAACAGAATTTCAGAAATTTAACGATGCAATTCCAAACTTGTATCCTTTTCATCATATTATTGTTTTCTTAAAATTGCATTTTATTTTTCTTAGCAGATCTTTAGTGACCAAACACAAACCGACTATCTTTTGCATAGTCTTGCGAGTATAGTAATGACGGACAAGAAAGATTTTCAAATGGAAGAACCTATGGAAAGGAACGATTGCCCCTCCAACCTTAATCCCTACATGGATCAATTGGATATCGTTTACGATACATTAATACAGTATTTAGATGCAAATGTACCCCAGCATAATGGTCCTAGTACGTCTACGGCTTCTAGTAGTAGTAAAATTATACCCGAGCCGGTGTGCCATGCCTTAAAATTATATGTGATGATAAAAAGATCTGACGATAACACGCCAGATATTACTATTGAAATGGAGAAAATGCCCAGACCTGCTCAAAATAAGATCGATGAAGGTATTAAAGCTGTGTCTGAGATGTTACCAGACTTAGACTCCTCGTTTATACTGAAATGTTTAGAAGAAATGAACTATCAACCAGAAGTGGTAATATCAAGAATTTTAGATGGAGAATTACCTGCAGGATTGAAGCAGTCCTTAATGAAAATACCTGCATATATTAATTATGTTCCCACAAAGAAGGGACCCGAAATGATTGGCTATCAAGGCAAAAGGTCGGAATATAGTGACGCTAACGAATTATTGAACGCAAAGAGTGAAGACATTAAAAACTTGGTTTTGCGAGCTTCTAACAAATATGATATGGATGATGATTACGATGATCGAATTGATACCGCTGGTTCTTACTATAATGAAGATGATTCAAAAATGTACCGCCACATACAACAACCAGAATTATTTACTAATGAAGAGTCTTCGTCCGAAGAAGAAGAACCTGATGTACAGGTGCAGAACAAACCCGGTCCAAAGGCGTTCTGTGAAGATCCTGCAGTCGTTAGAGCAAGATACGAAGCTCGGCGAACAGCTAAATTCAAAAATCCAGAAAATGTAGCTGGTAGAGCAAAAAGACCGGGACAAGAAGTTGATGTCAAAAAAAGTCGAGATAATAAAGCCACAAATAAAGGTTCTAGAGCTAATCACAATCGTAAGGGTGGTGCTCAATGGAAACACAGTCGAGGGATGATTCCTTCGTAATTGTATGTTTTTCTTTTTGTATTATACATTCTATGATCATTAAAAATCATTTCATTTTCAGTCGATTTTTTTACGGTATTTTTCTATCAGTAATAATAATTTAGATGATTATATTTTAATAATAAAGAGTTTTCATAATTTCAAATAAAATTGGACCATTATTGGCCTACCCAGAAAACGCGAATTTTTATCTTTGCGACTGGATTATAAGTTTAAATTTTTGGATAATTATGATGCTTTGGTGAAGGAAATTGCAAGGATAAAAACTCAAAAAATCTTGATCATTTATTTTATAAATGAAATACAAAAATATTATTATTCACAAGTAAAAATATTTATTTATATTGTTTGATCTGCCACATAATCTTCTAGCTTATTCTGCGATGATATATCTGCATGCATTGAGATTTCACGTGTTCCCTTCGTGACCATTGATTGTATCCATTTACAAACACCTAAAATTAAAAAATTATTATTTTTCAAAAATGTTTAAATGGTGAAAAAGATTTTTGAAGAGAAATTTTCAGAATTACGTCCTTATTGTAATCAAAAAAATCATTCACGTAAAATTATGTCATCATTGTAAGTTGAAAAACAAATTCTGGGAGGAAATGGTGCTTACTTCTTAGAATTATCTTTTGGTAAATTGGTTTCTTGCTGTTTGGTCCTGATTTCTCTAAATAAGTTTCCACGTTTTCTCTCTGTGACCATCGATTGTTTTCATTTACCAACACCTGAAATTAAAAAATGATTAATTTTCAAAAATGTTAAATACCGAAAAGGAATTTAAAGAGAAACTTTCAGAATTACGTCCTTTTTGTAATCAAAATAATCATTCACGTAAAATTATATCATCATTGCAAGCTGAAAAACAAATTCTGGAGGGAAATGATGCTTACCTCTTAGAACCATCTTTCATTAAATCGTTCTTACTTCGACTCGAGAAAGCGTTATTCCGGATCATGTCCTGCAATTTAAACGCTTACGTTAATCACAAATTATATAAAAACAAAAAAATATTTCTAAGAAAATTTCAGAATTACGTCCATTTTGTAATCAAAAAAATCATTCTCGTAAAAATATGTCATCATTGTAGGTTTATAAACAGAAAAGGCAAAAATAGTTATTTACCTTGAGGTGTGATCAAATTCGGTGTATGTTCTTCCACATTTTACGAACAACTAAGTTAATCTTTTTCAAGAACTATGAAATTGAAAATCAATATGCGATTGTTGGAAATTTATAAATTTCATTTTACGAAATCGTTTTCAATTTCAGACCTACAAAATACAGGTTTTTTAAAAACATTGTGGTTAAAATTGACAATTTGAACAACCACATGGTTGTTCAAAAATTGTTGTAACATACTTTAAAAAGAAAAGCATACCTAAACCCCCAATTTATTGCTTCAAAATGTTTCATTTTCTAAACAATCGATCACAAATGAAGGGCAACAAGGACAAAAGGCACAAAACAAGAAAGGAAATGGAAAATAGTGGCGCTAGACGGAGCCACAAAAAACCTCCGGTAAGATATGCACCAAATTTAAATTAATAAACCGCCTAAGATTTTTTTATTTATGATTTAAAATTTTGATTGAGCAGCAATCAAAAAATCATACTAATTGCGATTGTCTATTGGTTAGTTAAATTTAAATCCATATTAAAAGTTTTATGAAATCGGGCACAACAATAAATTTTGAACTTCTTTTGCAGCGCTATCTAGGTATTCTAGCCAGCTTCCAGCATCAGACGAAGGAGATATAGGGCCCAGCCCTGGCACTCCGTCAAGTCAAGAAGTTCATCGTTCATCAAAAAGTTAGAGAAAATGGTTGATAAGTGGTCCCCCGTCGAAATCCGCAATTTAATATCTTTCGTGAAAGAGAGACCTGAGTTGTATGATCCTACTTCTTTTGGATATTCCAATTTAAACACAACGGATACTCTGTGGCGTCAAATAACCGAACAATTTCAAAACAGAACTGGTGAGAAAATTTGATTGTTTGAAATTGTCCATTATTCAAGTAAACTGATTCCTTAGAGCATGAACTGCGAAAGAAATGGCAAATATTGAGAACTGGTTACAGAACCAGAAGAGGAGAAAAATATTTATCTTCTGAAACCGGAAACAAACCTGTAAAGAAATGGGCCTACTTTGATTCGCTAACGTTTTTGGAGCCGTACATGGCGGAACGGAATTCTACAACAAATGTAATTCCAAGTGTGAATGAAACCCCACAATCATCTTGCAGTTGTTCAACATCTTTTTCATCGCAAGATGGTGCTAATTCCTACTCATATGGTAAGCGTGAAGTGTTCGGTGTGGATAAGTAATATACAAGTAATTTAATTATTTTAGATGATAATTCCTTAGATGGCCAGTTTAAAGTTCACTTGGTGAGAAAACAAGAAACTCCTTCGAGCTACGAGAAATCCTCCAACGAATTGTTTATGGCAAGTTTGTTGGAGGATATGAATAAATTATCACCAAATAATTTATTAAAATTTAAAATTATGATTTTAAATAAATTAGGTGAACTTTTAAATAGATGATTGTAAATTACCTTTTAATATATAAATTATGCACATCCGTGCTTGAATTGTTAAATTTTTACCATCTTAATCTGGAAACAAATCTATAACGAAGTGGGCCTACTTTGATTTGCTAATATTTTGGTAACCGTACATGGGAGAATGGAATTCAAAACAAATGTAATTCCAACTAGAAATGGAACCCCATTTATTTATTTTAATTACAGTTAAACAAAAAAGTTTGTCTTATGTTGATTATTTTGTTCTTGTTTTTCCTCGATAATAAACTTTCCGTTAAATATTTGATTCCCTGAGTATAATTTCAATTTGTTACTGATAATTGTACGTGGTTTTATCCTGTTTCATTGTTTTGTCTATCTCAAAATAACTGGAGGTTTCCTTATTGTTGACAGACCATTCCAGGAATCGTAATCGAGTAATTCATTATGAATACTTCATTCCTGATTACGATGGAATATTTACTATGGGGGAACTTTGATAACCATAACAGTGAAAGATTAATTAACATGCAATTATTTTGTATACGAAGGTATATTTTTATCGTTTAATTGTGTAGTGTAAAATAAATAATTCACCTCAAATTGTCTTATCTTCTGTAGCGAATCCACAACTTCTTCCCAACATGCCTCTTCAATGCTCTGTTTCGGCATTCTTTATTTTTATTATGTATTATTTTGTTTGTTGTGACAGGAACTGTCACAATAACAGAAATCACAACATAGCATCAGCAGCGTAACGTAGGGGTGTTAAGGATTTTCAGAAATATTTGATACCCCTAATATTATGCCCAAAGCAGTGCCGTAGCTAAATATTTTAACACCACGTCGGGTGAAGACTGGCCAAATGGTTCTTATTATAGTAGAATATTTTCTGACTTTTGAAACTTATAGTTCCAGTTTTTGTATCGCACCCTGTAGAGAATGTCGAAATATTTAATTTGTACAGAGTGGTCAACGAATAGGACCAAGTTAAATTTTTCGTTTGATTGTTACATAAATTATTATTTTATTCTGGATGGTGATTTCATCCTATTTTGTTTAAAATTCTGATATTTTAAATTAATTTTATTTCAAAAATAAGTTTTGAAAGTTTAATGAGATAATTCTGTCTAAAGAAGTTTTGTTTAGCAAAATTTATTGTTTTCATGGCCGATCAACTTGACTGATAAATCTTAAACCTGCACCATTCACCGGCTGTTTTGTTTTCAATGATAAGCGGTCTTTTTGTCAGTTCAATTCTGAGCGCGTTGTGAGGTGCGGTTTAATTATTTAAATGTGACATTTTGAAGTTTTTTATAATATTTGTATATTTTGTGTTGTGAACTTTTGTGTTTTAGGAGCTCTTTAACTAGCAATTGGTAACCCAGTTTTGTTTATTTTCCAAATTTTAAGTTTACTCTAGACATGTCGCTACAAATTAGAGAATAATTTTTATAAATAGGTCAAGGTAGAGTTATATTATTAATAATAATTAACCTTGATCAGTTTTTCAAAAGAAGTTTGATGATGCTTAATTTTTTAATTTGAAATTTACGAAAGCTTCCATTATAAAAATTCTTTTAAGTTATTTTGATGTAGAAATCAATCAATTATTAGTGATTTAAGATGATATTTTATTCAGTCGTTGGCCTTGCAATTTTGATTCAGACGTAATTATATATTGTTAAATTAATAATTATTTTATTTTATTACATTATAATCCAATGTCATAATAATATGTTTTGCGTACTGTCACAAAATATTTCATCTAGATTGATAATATCAATTTGGCAAAAAAAAGTTTTTCAGTTGACTGTAAAAATTAGCCAAAATTGTAGAAACGTGCAAGTATAAAATAATGATGTCATTTTTTTAACAATCATGTACGTACTTGAACGTGTAAACTTTATCGAGATTTTTCCTAACACAACCTTTTGTTTTATGTATTTCCGTACCTAAAATAAATAATACCCATTGTTGAAGTTAAATATATTTTTAGAATAGCTAAAATCACATTCACAAGCAAATCATAACATTGGTGTTTGCATTGCCGTAAGGAATTTTGGTTATCAGTGTTGTCCGTTTGGGCAGACGCAGAAGTAAACAAACAATAATTTAAACAATTTTGAAATGTCAAGGTTACAAGTGAAGACGTGCAAGTAATAATGCAGTGAAGCCTCTCTCTTCCGCACAGAGTACCGATAGGCAGTGCCCTTACTAGTCAATGTCAGTCCTAATTAAGCATTTACCCCCCCCCCCCCCGATGTACGCAGTGGCATTCTTTGAACAGGGGCGGATTTAATTTTTTTCTGTAATGCCTGTCTTTGTTGAGGTTCCAAACCTAATATAAAAAACCGAACAAAATGTGTCCGGCTATAACGTACTTCCGTTTATAAGGAAGTAATCTGAACGTCCCAGGTCGTCGGTAATACTGGAAAATCAGCAGTTTTCTATTTTATTATTTTTATTTATTTAGTAATTTTTTATTTTTAACCCCCGCTACAAAAGCTGTTTTCCGTGGAAAAGCTGTGGAAATCTAGTTTCTACATCAGGTGGATATTATAGCTCGTAGGCTGCCTAAACTGCGCTAAGTATAGAATAAGTAGTCCTAGTATTTTTCATATTTTCATGAAGTCTGCGGAACCAAAATTTAAAGTGTAAAATTCAAATAAAATAAACAAATAAATAAATAAATTTTATATTGCAGTCTCAGGACAAGATTGTATAATATATTAGACGTATTAATGTTGGGTGAGGCTTATAATGCTGATTGATTTAATGATCACAATTAAAATTATAGTGACGGATTTATTGACTACGGAATGACCCATTAAAAAAAATTTCAAAGCCGACCATAAGGCTAATCAATGCATATTTTAAAAGATTTTCTAGAACAGGATTCTCGGGTCGAGACTTTCGGGTTCTAAAAGGAACCTTGATTTAAAATTTTTATAAATTAAAAATTTATTAAAAATTCTTCTTTGGTTATCCATAAAATATTATGTACAGTGCCGTATTTAGACAAAATTTTCGGGGGGGTTTAATGTTAAACTTTAATGTTTTTGTTTTTTTCTGATTTTTTTACGATTGCAGTCAGAATTCCTGAAATTTAGTAATTCATAAATAATTTCGAGGGAGGTTCTAACCCCTAACCCTCTTCTTAAATACGGCCTTGATTATGTATAGAAATACATAGGATTAAATCAGTAGTGTACACAGGGAGGAGCTATGTGGGATGAATTCTCAAGAAATAAAATTAACAAGTTTCTAGAAGCTTTTACCCCAAGTCCCCTTTTGATAAAACTTTTTTAGTGAGGGATGGCTTTCGAAATCCCCCCCCCCCCCCCCGACTCCACTAAATATCGTGCGACAGAAGACACTTCAGTATAGAAAAAGGAAATAATGTTTAGTCCAGGGTGAGAAAAGTAATTTAGGTCCCTTAAAATTACGTTCTGGTTATACGCAACTGAATTTAAAATAAAGGCGATAAAAATAGTAGTAAATACATTTTAATTTATTTAATTAATATTAATTGGTTCTGTCCTTAACAAAGCACGTTTTTGTTCCGACGAAATACAATTTATTATTTAAAACTGTTCTGAAAATTATGGTATAATATCGCGTGGGAATTGGGACAAGTTATTGAAATTAATAATCAATAGACAGGATGAGGTGCATCAGCTAATCCCTTCTCTCTATTCTTACTCTGATGCGTTTTTAAATTAGCAGTAAATGTTCTAATTTTCAATTCGTACAATAGTATATTGTGCAGAAAGAGACTAAAGAGTCAGTTTTTATGCTGATAGCTGAGAACTATTATTTTGATTGGACTCATTACAGAGCAGTTTTGTAAGAGGCGCAGACGAAGGCAAAAACAAATTAGGAATCAAAAGTTATTTTATAAAAATGAAAAGAAATTGTTGAAATTATCTCCGCTCTTAATATTTTTTAAATCAGATTTGAAAGCATAATTAAAGTTTTCGAATGAATGGAGGGTCCGAAAGATATTCCCGAATATCTTTCTAACCGTTGAGGTTAGAACAAAATGAAGGGGGGGGGACACCTGTTGGAGCTCACTCAATATTAACCGCACTTTATCTTGAGTTTTTACCAGCGCATTAAAAAATGTATTATTACCACTACTGATAAAATACTAGCTCATTGTTTGTAAGTATGTATGAATTGATTATTTTTTATTTTTGTTACTGCAGTCCTTGACTTTTAATATTTGAAAAAACTGACTAAAATCCATCTACTTATGTTATGTTTAGTATTTGAAGTTTGCTATAACATAGGTAAGTAACTGATTTTCTTATGCTATTATCCTGTTCTATGATTTATACTTATGATAGTCCAGAACATTAGGTACATTTAAGTTCCGTGCTTATTGTTAATCATCGGCTAGACGAAACTAATCTTAATTAAGCCACGAAGAAATAAATTAAATATAAAAGGCAACTCATAAACATAAACTTGATTGAAAACAATAATACGTTTAGTTATATTATTAAAAGAGAAAGATGGGGGGGGGGGGTTAATTAATTACAAATTTTTCTTACGTATAACTTTATGTGTAGAAGTCATCATCTATTTAACAAAGTAAAAACATCTTCGTGTACGTTGAATGACAATTTTTGCTTTCTCAAAACATTTTACATTCAATCAAGTATCCGCTAGTCAGTGGCGGTTCGTGGCTTCTTCATTTGAGGAGGCTAATCAATATTTTGTACTGCAATATTTAAATACCAAAATTCATTACCAATAGAATATAATTTGTGTTTATTCAGTTTACGTATTTCTAAAAATTAGACAAAAATTGCGAGCCCGTTGACAAAATATTCACAGGCAACGCCGCCTTAATCATAATGCAAGCTCCTGGTCGGTTTTCACGATGAAATATTTTTAGCTGGAGTTTCAAAATCATTTATCTAATAAGACTTCCGCCACTGTGCTAACCAGTAGCGACCAAATTTTATCAACTTCCTTTTGGTTTATTCAAGGTTTAAAAGATAATTTTTTTGTACTGAGTAAACAGAGATATCTTAAATGAATTTATTATGTTATTAAGTTATTTTGATTTGAAAATATAAAAGAAAATATAATGTTTTCTAATTTTTACAGAAACTAAATCACCACTATGAACGAAAAAGATTTGCTATTGGCCCGCGCTATTGTTGAAGAAGAAAGGGCAAAGAAGAAGTCAGTACGAATTGAAAAAGAAGAAAATCCAGGTGCTGATTCTGCTACTGCGTTAGCTAAGAAAGCAGAAAAGTTAAAGGCGTTTCGGTAAGTTTAATTTTCATTTTCCACTTTGACGTAGGTGTTTTGGGAATAAAATATTGAGTTGTTTTACTAAATTAAGCAGGAACGATCCCCCGGGGGGGGGGGGGCCCTTACCTCAAGGTCTGAAAATTGGGTAAAGTTCTTCAAATCCACGTAAGAGTTGGTAAAATCAAAAAAACACTTCTTAAAAATAAAAGCGAAAATCCTAAAAAAATAATTGGTATGCCTAGAGAAGGGCGAGGATCAAAAAAAATCCCTCCCCCCTTCCCCGAAAAATATCTGTTCGGACCGACTCTGAAATAAGTTTTAAGTTTATTATTATTTCTGTAATATTAGAAAACCTACAATAATACTAATATATTCAGAAATTTTTATTAAAAGTTTATAATATAAAATTACGAAAGAAGCATTTAAAAATTTACTTAAAAGCATAAAAATTTCAACTGATGTTCGAACAGCCCGGGTAGCTCAGTCGGTAGAGCATTGGACTTTTAATCCAAGGGTCCAGGGTTCAAGTCCCTGCTCGGGCGGTTTTTTTTTTATTAAATCAATATTTTTGTATAAAATTGAACAAATATTTTAAACATTTTAAATTATAATTCAGAAGATGGAGCCATCTGTATTTTGTCAGCGCCCAGTTTCAATGTTCCATGAACAGCAAATAAATTTTAATGAAGCGCATGATAGGATTAAGGAGCGTGTTTCTCTGCTAACAGGCTATACAAATTGTTGAATTACAATAAACTATAGTAAAAAGGTACATCATCTTTAGTACTTAATTTATTTAAGTCAAATGTAATAATTTCTACAAAAATTACAGAGGCAGGCACATATTATATCAATGTAGATAACAACTTGATAACATTTTTTGTAAGATTATTCAATAAAATTACCTAGTACCTCCTAGTGCCGCTACTGAGTGGAGTAATTACAGAAAACCGTCGTAGAATTTCTTTTTTTTTTTATAGAAACGAAGAATTTTTGACGTTAAAACAATAAACAATTGTTTAATTCCTTGTGTTCAAGTTTAGATATCTATGTATTAATTTTATTTTTCATTGGTCTACTTACGTTTCCTTGTCAGTGTTTTACAGTAAAAAGAATTCAACAACCTTCGATAGCTCAGTTGGTAGAGCGGTGGACTGTAGTTGGCTTACTTGAACTGATATCCATAGGTCGCTGGTTCAAATCCGGCTCGAAGGAAATTTTTTTTTTAATTAAATCTAACTTAAAAAATCCTGACAAACCAATGCCATGAGGCCATGACTAATAAATTAATTAATCATCAATCAAACAAACAAACACATCCACCTCAGAGTTAAAAGAACAGTTTGAATTTTGTACCAACTTAAAAATTAGTAATTTACAATTACACAAATTAAATATTGCACCTACATAATTTTGTGGTTCGTGAAGGTGAAGGGTGAAGTTGTATAGTTGTAAGTAATTCTCGAGAATTTTTTTAAAATGGCAATGTCAAAGACAACAAACACCTATAATCGACAAAAATGGGAAGATTCGGACTTTCCAATCCTTTGCCAGACTTGTTTGGGTGACAATCCTTATGTAAGAATGATGAAGGAAAAGTATGGAAAAGAGTGCAAAATTTGTAGTCGACCTTTCACCACATTTCGATGGTGTCCAGGTCAAAAAATGCGTTTTAAGAAAACCGAGGTATGCCAAACTTGCAGTAAATTGAAGAACGTGTGCCAAACCTGTTTACTTGATTTGGAATATGGTTTACCAACTCAAGTTAGAGATTCGTTATTGCAACTACAAGATAATGTGCCCAAAAATGATGTCAATAAGGAATACTTCATTCAAAACATGGAAAATGGTCTTTCGAAAACCGACTTAACTTCGAATTTGGGCCCAAATGCGGGTAGGTCTAATGATACTTTGAATCGTTTGGCAAGAACTGCTCCCTATTATCAGAGAAATCATCCTCACATTTGTTCGTTTTGGGTTAAAGGGGAGTGCAAGAGAGGAGAAGAGTGCCCCTACCGGCACGAGAAACCTACGGATGCCGACAATCCTTTGAGCGACCAAAAGATTAGGGATCGCTATTATGGCGTGAACGATCCAGTTGCAGAAAAATTGATGAAAAGGGTTTCCGATATGACCGCATTGCCAGCTCCAGGTGATACAACCATTACTACATTATATATTGGTAATTTAGGAACCTTAACTGAAGAGGACATCAGATCTCATTTTTATCAATACGGTGAAATTCGTGCCATCAATTTAGTTCCAGAGAAACAATGTGGGTTTATCCAGTTCACCACACGTTTAGCAGCTGAGAACGCAGCCGAACGAACATTCAATAAACTCGTACTAGGTGGCAGGAGACTGACGATTAAATGGGGAAATTCTCAAGGCATCGAAAATCAATCGAAGGAAATTCCAAACGATAATTTGTTGAGACCAGTTCCTGGATTGCCTATGGCTCTACCAGAATTAAGTAATAATTTTTTTAATATAAATTCAAACTTGCAGCTGCCCGTTTCGTTCATGCCACCATCGATGCTTGTAACAGCATTACCATCACCAGTGTTTTGCAACTTGCCACAGGAATCATCGCAGGTTCACTACCCAAGTCAGAATCCTGAAAGGTTCGGATCTGCATCAAAACCCAATGAATAGGTGCAAAAAAATTTGTATGTGCAAGAACAGATTTTAACATTAATAAAGTTTAAAAACAAAAAATTTTCCGGTACCGGGAATCGAACCCGAGCCTCCTGGGTGAGAGCCAGGTATCCTAGCCACTAGACCATACCGGATATATTAAATTGGGCAGTTTGGCTATCATAAACGCCAGCTATATCCTGTCACTTGTAAAGAGATAATAAATTTACAAAATTGCTCAATACATCTGATTAAGAATAATTATTAAATTATTAACTATAATTTATTATTTAATTTATAAGTATTAGAAATTTTAATAGGGAATCACGGTCTCTCAATTTACAGGGTTATATTTGCATGATTACATTATTATTTATTTAATTAATTCTAAAATAAATTTTAAATAAAAAATACAAAGTTTTTATAGAATAAACACAGTTTCGTTGTCTGAACAAATATCTAAACAACCAAATATGTGCGATGGTGGTGTAATGGTCAGCATAGTTGCCTTCCAAGCAGTTGATCCGGGTTCGATTCCCGGCCATCGCATCTTTTTTTTATTTTTTTATAAACAAAAAATCAATTGTTAATGTCGCACAATGGAATATAGAAAATTATTAATTGTTAATTTCATTGAACGTCAACGACTTTGTAATTATTATTGCTAAATTAATTGTAGCTATAACCTTAAAAATGCTTTAATGTTAAAAAAAGAAAAAGCAAAGATAAGATAGAAGTGTAAAAGATATGAGTACTTACACATTGATTGTTGATAATTACTTTATAATCAATGCATGCCATTAGACCATTACTAAATTTTTAAATAATAATTGGTTTGTTGTCACGTTAATGACGGACATGCACGCATGCGTAAAAGGAATGTGTTTAGTGTAGAATATCAACATGCATGAATAAGGTCAACAATCGACCCTAGATGTTATATTGTAAATAGGCAATACATTAATAAAAATAATTTCTATATCTCTTGGAAAATGTGCTCACAAACGTCGTGTTGTTATAGGTGACCAGGTTATGCGTTTTTTTTGTTGGAGTAGTAATCTAACCTAAATCGTGACAGTTATATTTTTGTGATACCTTAGCTTTTTGCAATAATATTGTAAATTTTTGACGATGGATTCCTTATGGGCTGGATCCGATGTGGATTTATCGACTTTGCACAAGTACAGAAAGGCGGACAAGTTGGAATATAGGTTAACATGTTTACATAATAAAGATGTAGAAAATACCTCGGATGATTTCACTGCTAATGGTGATTTACTCGATACTCGTTCCAGGAGAAGGCGACGTTCTGGAACTTGGCCGTAAGTCAATTGCTATTGTATAAAAATTAAGAATTAATATCATTTTTATTTTTATTCTTCATTCTTGTAAGAAGCCACTTACCATTGACAGTTAACCTTTAAAACCACGTGTTACGGTCGTGTGGTTGCTAGGTTACTTGTCTACCCGCGTTTATCTGAAATTTAAATTTGAATTTTTCTGAAGATGTTCTATTGAAATCAAATGATTGTCATCTAAATAATAAATTTTATCTCTATCATAAAATATCAATGTGTACCCACGGTTTGAATGAATGGGTTAGTTTTAAAAATGCACTGACGTAGTATTTGATGTACACACAAATAAAATGCGTTCGTAAAATTCGTACATATTACGTATTTAGATTTTAGAACCAGTATGTAGTAGTTTTATAATATCTTCTAACTAAGTAACTAAATAGAATCTTAATAAATTAGGATTATTAACTTGTGAAAATATATAATTAAAACTCAAAAACTAAACAAGTTAAATATTAAATTAATATTAAATATTAAAGATCTTAAGAATTTCTATCGTTTGTTTAACTTGTTTAGTTTTTGAGTTTTAATTATAAATAGAATCTTATAAAACTTTTTCTAATTCTTCGAAGAAAGCCCAAAATCAACGAAAACGTAGCTAAATATCACTTATTATTATTTTGTAGCCAATTGTTTTTATTAAGGTGACAAATATAATTAATATTTCAAAATAAAACCAGTAGATGTCTCTGACAGCGATTGTTGCTTTTGGCTGCGATTGTGGTGACATAATGTGCTGGGGTGGCGGCTGTGTCCAAGCAAAATTGAGTAGGCTGAAATATTTCACACCCAAAGTATCACAATTAAAAATTTTTTTTTACAAATAATATATCGACTTTTTTTATTTGAACTTATAATTTTTAAGCACTTTTTCGATCTTATCAAACTACAATAAACGATCAGATTAATTTAATTTTGTCTGATCATGCAGTTAATTAATATCAATCTGTTTTTGCCACTTATACCACAAAAACAAATTCAAAAATAACTTTTCAAAAATATGAGCTGGCGTGGAAAAACAACTACTACTCTTCAGGAGAGTTGATTCTGAAGTATCTCATTGTTTTGCGACACACTGCATAAATTTATAAAATTAATTTAGCTACATACTCAGTAAACATGTTTTATAAAGTTTAATTCAACTATTATTTTTTATAACAACGATTATTTAAAACGATTAGTGCTCGTTTAATCGATTGACCTTTTAAATTAAGTAGGTCATCAGCAATCTTTCTTATAAAATCATTTTGTACTTGACTCTTTTTTTTTCGAATCCAGAAGCAGAAGCTACGAAAGAATTAAATTCAGTATATGGTTTTTACGCCATTAAAAATTTAGTAGTTTATAATTAGTTAAAAGCATGTAATAACTAATTAAAATTTACTAAATATTATTATACTATACATTTACATTATATATTTGTTTTAATAAATTAATATAATTTTAATCGTGTAGTTTTTTTTTTATTAAAATTTATATTAATTTTTTTAAATATTCAAGAAATTTTAAAAATAATAATTTAATTTGAATATTTATAAAAAACTCTGACGTTTGGGATATATTAGTAACCAAATACTGCATACTCATATACATAAAACAGCATTGTGTTTTTTTGGGGGGAGGGGGGGGTTCTTAAGAAATGAACATGAGTAAACAATCTATTAAAAATATTCATAAACCGGGGTGAATATCATTTTTAAATTCTTTTTTTTAACTCATAATTTTCATAACTTCTCACCACTAATTTTATAAGGTATAGACAGGAACGGACTGGAATTTTTCCAATTGGGCTTGCAGAAGGGGTCTAGTTCTGGTGGCCCCTTTTCAAAATTTATTTGGCTGCAAAACTTTATCTAATAAGAAAATTAATAATAAATTATTCGTTGTCGGCAGACCAATTGACCCAGGCCCTTGGGTTTAGAGAAGTTTATATTTCTTGGTAAATGACATGATTTATTGAATTTAGAAATTATAACGTATATTGAACATTGTTTTGATCCTTATTTTCTTTTCAGGCGCACGAGATCTTTAAATGCACCATCACCTTTTCAACAATTTGGACCATGTGGGCGAATAATGAAATCTTCCGCCATGGTGATGTAAGTAATAATAAATTGTTATAATATTTTTCACAACATATAAATTAATACGGTCGGGACTAGAAGTCGGTTTTTTGCTTATATGAATATTGGCTTATACAGGACTCGGAATTCTAAAGATTTGCAGGCAGTAGAATTTTTTTTCCAAATTTGAAACTTTATTTTGCTGTTTGACTTCAAATTTACACCTCTGCATTAATCCTGCTGCTCTCTCCTTTAATGTATGTATAATATACTATTATTTAAATACATTTTTCGTTTGATAAAAAATCATTCCCGTCATCGGGAACCGTCATTTATCGTGGGAATTTTAAAATTATATAGCCAGTCATTAGTTCAATAACTTTCAGAACAAGTTTAATAAAATACAAATTATTCACTTATTTGGAATCCACGACTGTTTAAACGGAATTTTTTGTTACTTTGTTTGTTAGTGGGAATTGGAGTGATATTTGCGATGGAGTGGCCTCATCAGTCTATCACTCGACCACATTCTCATTTGGATTTTGTTAATTTTAGCCGAAATTAACTTAAAAAAGGGTTCCTACTATGCTAGACCCGTGATTTTAGAGTTCAGGGATGTTTTTTTTATAATTGCATAAATAAGAATTTTTAAATTCTGGTAGCCTTCAAGGATGTTTTTAATGATTGAGTGGGCCCGAAAGATCCCTTCTTTGTAGATCCCTAATTTTCGAGTACGAGCGGCCCGTAGGGATATTTTTACCAAGTGCTTGGACTCAAGAGTATGGGCGGCCTTCAGGCATATTTCTTACTAAGAACATGGGCTCACAGATCTGCAATTTTCTTAAATTTTTTTGTTTATGCTGTGGTTGGTTAGAAGCAGTAGCAGCAGAGGACTTACTACCGCTGTCGGCCTATTGCATTGTGTGGTGCGTTTCAATTGATCGTCTGGCAATCAAGCCACATTACAGATATTGCATAAAAGCAGTTACCCTAGGTTTATGCGGTGCTGCTAGTGCAGTTGCTTGTAAATCAAAGCTTAGAGATAAAGTTTTTTCTAAAAATAATAAACGTAATTTTAACATGTTTTTGGTGCCATTAACTTCGATAGTAACGTACAATTTCACCGGTTATGCCAAAAAACACTTTTATAATTCAAAGACACGCTATGGGCGGGGATAACCTTATGGAAACAGCCAATACAGAAGCCGCTTTCAATTTTTTCTATTTTAACCTAATTTTTTACCCAATTGTTTGGATGATCCGCAAATGTTAATGTTTAGTTCATAATACCAATTGTATTTTTGTTAGTTGTTACCATGATTTTTTGATATCAACACTTCTATACATAATTCGAGTTGTAAGATTGTTTTTCTGCAAATATAGACTGCTCTTGGTTTCGTTTTTTTTTATCAAATGCAGTTTTACATTTTTATTAATGCAAGTTTAATACTTTCGACTTAAATTGGGTCATTCGTTTTAGTAAATATGACCATTTACAGTTTTAAGAAAGTGTTTTCATATCCCAAATGGAATATCAATGGGCAGTACCGTTTCTCATTTTTATTGTTCAGAAAATATAATATGTAGTTTCGAAGTATATCTTGAAAAAATTTAAAAATATTTATTCACATACTGTCATTAACCTAGTAGTCAGCACGATCAACTGCTTGCGCATGCTTAAGTTAATTATTGTCGGGTAGCCAGGTTTGCTCTTTGCAGGATGTAGGTCTCCTATAAAATCTAGTCCATGTCCAGTTTGTGGCGATTCTCTACTGGTAGTCTACCTCTATTTCTCTTGTTTGCCTTTGGTCTGAACTGCAGCGCTTTTGTTCTTCATATAATCTTCACCATTTGTGCCATGTGTCTGGTTTGTTCATATAATACTCTTCTTTTTAGACATATCGGAAGGTGGCTTCTAAGAATTTCCCTTGGTTTTAGTAATAGCATAGTGCAGTAGATATTCACACTCTGTAATTGTTCCATTTCGTTTCTATTTCTTTCATCTCACAGTTGATGAGTGAAAATTAATCGATTTAGAGCCAATTCTACGCTTCGTAAGTGTCTAAAAATTTCAATTAAGGTAACTTTATCCAAACCGGTGGCAGTGATTGGTATAATTGCTGTTTGCCCTTTGAGAGCTTTTGTCGATGGCATGTAATAGCCACACTCTTTAGCAACCAATCAATACTTGCGGATGCTTTGGATTTATTGCTTAAAATTTTGATTAGTTAATAAATTAGTAACATGTTAGTAAATAGTCAAAGTCATTAGCTTAGCTTCACATGGCAATCTGCAGAGTATATTGCGAGACGAGCTCGACTGACCTCCTTCATCTAACGATTGAAAGCCTTGGCACTGGAAATTGTATATTAAGCTCATTTAAAAATATTTTTGATTGGAAAATATATTTATATGGAGAAGGATATTTTCTAGTTGTCCTTGGACCTGAAAACAGAAATCGCTTAATGTATTTGGGGGGGTGGGGGCGTTGACTTAGTATGATTTGAGTAACTGACCTGGATAATTTTAACTGGGAATTTTCCCATGTAGCGTTGGTCTTCGTTGGTTAATTAATTTTAAGTTAGTAAAATTTTTTGTTACGTTTTATTAATTATTTACTATAATATTACGTAGGTATATAAAAATGCGTTAATCGGTGATAATGTAAGTTACCTATTGGTCGAGTTGATGGTCGAAATCGACGAAGTGGAAATGCCCATTTACTAACAATAATTATTATTTTATCGGAGCTGTTTTAAAATAATTTGCGGTTTGATTTAATCGGTTTAACCCGTAACAAATCCAGTGTTACTTTTTCAATTTGAAAAATATGTCAGGCTTATTTTAATTATTAATAATTGAATATATCGTAAGAAAATCATTGCAAATTTATGAACCTCGGTGCACCAATTACCTTGTAGGTATGTAATTAATGATAACGTGCTAAATTTTTATCTGGGTGAAATTTCAAAATAATTCACAATTTTTAATACCCAGTGAATATGATGGTGTTCCACTTTTCTAATTACGTGTGTCGAAATTGAGGTGAAAGATGACGATTAAAACGCCAAATAGAACGAATATTTTTTTTATTAAATTAATATTGACTTCCATTTCCAAAAAATTTCTTTACAAACAAATGTTTCATCGACTGATAGTGTCGCGATCGAATCGGTTTTATAAATTTATTTACTCACTTTGTTATTGATCTCTATTTACTTACGCTTTAAATAAGACATTTTTACCTACAATGACTACTTGCACTACCAATTTCAAGTGAATACGATGAGTTTACATTGATATCAACTGCGTGGAGGGGATTTATCAGTGTTTATTTTAAATGCTATGTTTAATTAAAATTTAGTAGTCGTCGATACGTGAATTTCTGTAATAGCTGTTTTTCCGGAAAAATTGTTGTTGTTTGTGTAGTGTCGCGTTTAATCTTTCGCACACACCATAAAAGAATTTCCTTCTCTCACGTGCCACTATGTTATTAGCAACAGAATTTTTCAAAAATATCTTATCCAGAATTTATCGGTGATGGTGGTTTAAATATTAAAAAAATGGTTGCCAGTGGAGATGTTGTTATGACGGAACATTGTGGTGCGATTAAAAATTACGAATTAGAAGTGAAAAATGTTCGTTCTAACTTTTATCACTATCGGTAAATATATTTTAATTTTTTTCATAATTGCTATTTTATTTTAATAAATTGTTTCATCATTTGTGACATCGTCAAGGTGAAACGATTGTTCCAAAAAAATATTTTATATTATGTGCTCTTCAAGGTGATGAGCAAATTATTTAAATAATTTAAAACTGGTTTTTTTAATCAATCATAGAATCATTAATAACATTTATGTGCATTTTTTAAAATTAAAGAATAAACCTGATGTGGGGTCTTTAAGAAGTTTTAAAAACAAAATTAATATGCAGATTAAGTCATCGGCTTAATCATCGATAATAATTGTACCAATTTTTACAAATATTACGTTTTTCAAGGTTTTAAAGTATTTTGCATTATCATTTAGTTACGTTTACGTTATCATGTAAACCTTGCGTGATAGGTTTTTAAAATGCAAAAAGGACAATGCGCTTTGTTAGCCTACTTAGCTAATTTTAATGGGTGTGAGGTAAAATTGGATATTGTTTTAAAAAGTTGCACATTTTAAAGTGTTGTGTTTGATTTTCACATTGAAAAACAATAATAATAGCTGTTTTAAATGGGTCAATGGGATTGGATCAAGAAATGGGGTAAGAAACAGATTCAGAAGTTCTAACAGTGAAAACACGACTAAACTAAACAAATAAAAAAGGTCTGTTTGGTTCATAAATCCGTAATTTAATAATATATTTATGTAAGTTTTAATTTTTTATCTTTTAATGCGGATTAAAATTTTAGTCGATTCATTTCTTTAGAATCATCACAAAAGTGTTTTTTTACGGACTCAATTTTGTATTTTTCAAAATTGAAAATTGTTAATAAAAATTAACATTTATTAATTTTAATCTTGAGAGATGTTTTTCTAAACATTTCGGTGACGTATATATTTATTTTGTTATCTATTAAATTATTTACTACTACTACTTAAGCAATTAAAAATATTAATCGATAAAAAAAAATTTAAAAATTAACACAAGCCAATGATAATTGTAATTACACACTTGTTAATTTTATCGGGAAAATCGTCTTTTAAATGAACCCAAGCGAGATGTCCAGAAAATCATTTTACCCATTTAATAATACAGAAAAAATGGAACAACAAAATAAGAAGTTCTATAAAATTAAATCATCAAAGGGAAAGTCCGCAATAAACAAAAATAATAATTTGATATGATGGGGCCCATAGGAAAAACAAAAATGAATTCTTGGTTCTCTGTTGTCTTAGATATCCTAATAAATGCAATGGCACATTTAGATTTCTCTATTTGATTATTTTGGATTTTCTAGATTTTCTATTTTGGGTAACAACTCTTAAACACGAAATACAATAATGAATACATATTTATTTAAATTCATGCTTCCTGTTGTAAAGGATAAACATGAAAATGATATTAAACGAAAAGGATTTTTTTTCGCGTCTGATAAAGATCCCTAGTACTTGATATTTTTTACTTTTCAATCATTGATAAAATGTGAAAATAAAATAGCCGCTTACAAAACTACGAATCAGTAGTATGGCAAAATTAATAATAATCGATGAGAAATGGGGAATTTTGGATCAATGATAAATCTAAAGGACTCTAGATTTCTAATGGGAATTATCAGGAAGCACACTCCAATGCTGTCCATGACTTTCAACTTCAACAAAATACTATATTCTTACACCTGAGTTAATGTTGTCGCGAATTTGCTACAAACTTTTTGGTATAATCTTTATTATTAACAACAATGACTTGCTGTGAACGTTGATTAAGTAAGAGCAGGGATTATGTCCTTGAAGATCAAACTTGGCAAAATATCGTAGTTTAGCCCCACGATTGACATGAACGGGTAGTGCAAATCTGATATTGCTCACATTTTTCACAATAATTATCTAAATATTGGGGGTGCTCGTAATTATTTCATAATCGATAATAAAAATAATCGATTATGAAAATAGCCATTTATAGAAATAATCAATTTAAGTAGTAGTCGAAATAGTCGATTATGGAAATGATCGATTATAAAAATAATGGATTATGGTAATAGCAATAATGTTTAAATTATGACGAAGTAAAATGTTACATTTCATGGAGATAGTCGCCTACGAAAATAACATTTTTTTGAAAATTCTTAAGGCTTGGGTATTTATTCAAGAGCATGAAATTATTTTGAAACTATTATTTTAAATTTTAACTGAAAAATTTGAAGTTTTTAATTATTTTTAAAAAATAAAAGAAGTTATGGATTGTAATCGATTACAATGAACAATGGATTATTTTTATAATCGATTATGAAATTTGATAATCGCGTCCCCCAACTAAACAATTTTGTGTGGTCAATCTCACCCCAAACTGAGTTTTTAACAACTTTGTAATTTTAATTTTGAATGTTTTTTTTATTTATTTTTTTATTTAAGGACCATTCAAGATCCGGCCAGTCAAAGACTTACGTGGTACAAACCACCTTTATCGGTTCTGGTAGTGAAGAAAGTCAGGGATGCATCTGTCTATTCTCCATTTGTCCAACTTGTTCGCTGGTTAATCGAGGTAATTAAATAAAAATTTAGGTAAATGTACACAAAAAATACTAATAATTGAAGTAACGTCTAGCGAAGTTTAATTATATATTATTTTTGTAAATTGTACTTCTTCGCATAAATTATATTAAATTAAATTTTATTTTAGAATAACATGTTTTTCTTCGGGTGTCTACAGAAAATTATTATATTATTTTTTATTTAACTTTTAAATTTTTTTTAACTTTCCCGCATTTTTGTTTATCACATTCATTAATATGACGGTCAACTTCAAAAATTTAAAAATTTTTTTTTAAATACTCAAAACCACAATAAAAGTTTAATTTTATCATAATCTTCATATCTGATCCTAGTTTATTAACTAAAAAATTTAGAATATTTTTTGAATTAATTATTTGGTATGTAAAACTCGTTTTCAAATTTAATTTTCTGTAGACACCTGAAGATGTAGGATAAATCGTACGAAACATGTAGTTATCTTAAATAAAATATTACATAATATGTATTTAAAATATAATCATTATAATATATGCGAAGAAGTACAATTTACAAACATAATAAAAAATATTAGATAATGGGTTTATTTATTTTGATGAATTGTAATCAAATCAAGTTTTTCGGCTTCAGTTAAAATTTAAAATATAACAAGGATACCGTTGTTTTTGCGGATTTGTACACATTAGGATATCCTGTTTACATTCGCTTACCTTTCATGATATTATGTATGAATTTGTTTAATCTCAATTTATAATAACAGATAAATGTCATTTATCTTTTATTTAATTCTGTTTGGTGTTTGGAAATTACAGTTGTGTCCGGCATAACGTATCAAATCAGTCTGTTCTTTGAGGTTTGTTATAATCGAACACTACTGTATTTTTAAAATTTTGAATTTTATTTAAGGTGGCAAACATATAAATTGTTTCAACGTAATACTGGTAGATGGCTCTGTCTGCGATTGCTTTTACTTGATACTTTTTTGCTTTTCGCAGCAAAATTACGTATTATTTAATTATTATGATCGTTGCATGTCCCTATATGCAAGTCTTATTTAGCCAACAGTACAAACAAAGATTATAATTAAATATCACGTAATATACAATTACAAAAATTGCACAAATTGCTACTCGAAGCTTCAAGTGCAATGTATGTATTAAAATATTACATAAGTAGTAAAAAGTATCAACTAGTGGAGACAATATTGAGACAATCAGTGCCAGAATCATCTACATTGGTTAAATGTTGAAAAAATTTATATATTTGCCACACTTAATTTAAGTCACTGTATCTCAGAAACGGTATCTCAGAAATGTACATACTACATTGTTAAGGCAACGTTAATATTTAGTTATAAAAAATAAAATAAGTAAAATGATCGTGTTGGGTATCATCCTGCTGTAATCTCAAGTCCAAGATTGATCTGTTTGTTAGGAGGAAGGCAACTGGAAATCGCCCCATTAATTATACTCCTTAGTAAGTCATCTTGACTCCAAAGTTTCACTTCCACTTTGGGAGGTAATGTAAAAGTACCTTTTTGTCCAAATCAGAAGCACTGGCTTTGTGTGATTATTGGTTTGGGGTAGAACACACAGAGCCGAAATTCCGGATTGGGGTTTCCTATGGGGTTTTATAACCCAATAATTAGTTGGCCATTATAAAAACTAACAAAAAGAAACGATTGGAGCGGTAACAGGCTAATACTGAAATTGTAGAAAAATATGATATCTTTAGAAATTTATTCAGTTCAAATTGAAAGTAAAATACATACCTATCTACATAAATTCATAAAAATTTGGGTTGTTAACTTGTGGACAATTCGAAATATGTTAATAATAATTTAAAAAAATAATTTTATTTTAATGAAAATTATTGTTCGTTGTGAAACTTGTAAAAAATAATGAAATAGGTGAAAGATACATTGTGATGGTTTCTTAAATTTATCAGATAAGAATCCATTGTGTAATTGTGTGACAACGCACTTTTATCATGTTGATATCGGTATTCAAGGTCATTTCTGATTATCATTAACGAAGGAAACCAAAATGAAAATAATTTAATATTTTTACATATTTTAACATTGCTTCTATTGTCTATAACATGGTATATGTATAATATAGTATACTACTTCAGACGATGCATCCAAAGTCATCCTAGTCAAATGAGTGGATTCAAATGCGTAGTTCATTACTTGTTATTTCTATACGTCAATATGCAGTGTCCATAAATAGGACGACAAGCTTTGGGTGCTTATAAACTATAGAGGCCTTCAGAATAAGCAATTTTTATTTATAAATAATACATATCCAAATATAAGCTGTTTCGGAATTACGAGTATTTTCTATGTATCGAAAAAAAGTTTACCTTTTCGTATTCGCCTCGTTCAGTAATTTTTTTATTTCCCACTCATTGCGTAAACTACTATTTTCTTCAAAAATCAATAAAGTTAACTTGATTCTTGATGTCATTCAATAAACAACGTTAAAGATTCACTTTTTCGAGTATTATTTTAAAATCATTTAATATTATTAAATGCTAGAATATAAGTAATAATTCCGTTACAACATAAAATATTAATATTAATAATACTGTTCGAAATTATTCCTTATTAAACCCTTACGATTAAATTGAAATTTTGAAATGAACAAGCTACAGAAACACAACAATATTCAAATTAGGAAATTATTGTACGATCATTAAAGAACATCAACAACAAATCTGAACAAAACATTTGAGAAACTTTAAGATTTTATAAAACATGGGGTGTTCTATTTAAAATAAGAAAGTTGCTTGTTATTTGACGTGATTTAAATAATACATAATTATAAATCGTAATTGAATAAATTGTAATATACGAATTTAAATTAAATATTAATGGATAAAACTCATATTTTATTTCATTTAGTTCCAGAATGTTATAAAATTTAAATATCAATAATTTTTATCAATCTGTAACATACGTGTGTGGACGTATGAAAAATTTCACGAATAATAGTAAAAATTGCATTCGGGGATTCCCAAACTCCAATTTTATTTTACCCGATAATTAGAACTTCTACGATATATTTTGCTCTTTTTGTTCTGGCTAGTCCAGCATTGTAATTACAAATCGATACTATCCTGCTTTAAAAGTTCCTATTAACATACTAGTACCTATTCCAATTTAAAAAATGTGTTAGTAGTAAAATATTTTTTTTTATGTATATATCACTTAATTATTACTCTGTTTCAGGAAAAACGAATGGTGGTATTTGTGGAAGGATCCGTTATAGATGACACCCACTTGGACCAATTTTCTAATTTTATATCCATCAAAGATAAATTGATGACATTTAAAGATGGTAAAGACGACCTGACAGACAAGATCGACTTTATCATATGTTTGGGAGGTGATGGAACGCTGTTATATGCTAGTCTGCTTTTTCAACAATCAGTTCCTCCAGTTATGGCATTTAATTTAGGATCTTTGGGCTTTCTTACGCCTTTTAGATTTGAAAATTTTCAAGAGCAAGTTAACAACGTCCTCGAAGGAAATGCGGCATTAACTTTACGAAGCCGACTAAGATGTATAATCGTTAGAAAAGGAGATTTGGAGGAACATAGAACGAAAACCGAAAAAAAACCGTCAACGAATTTACTAGTTTTAAACGAAGTGGTTGTCGATAGAGGTCCATCACCTTATTTATCTAATATCGATTTATTTATTGATGGGAAACATATTACCAATGTACAAGGTGATGGATTGATCGTCAGCCCACCTACAGGAAGTACGGCCTATGCAGGTGCTGCTGGTTGTTCGATGATACATCCCAGTGTGCCTGCCATTATGGTTACACCGATTTGCCCACATTCTTTAAGTTTTAGACCCATTGTTGTACCAGCAGGCGTGGAACTAAAGGTAAGTTTTGATTATTATTAATAGGACCAAATTAGTGATATTATTTGTGTATGTTTCTTTTTATAGATTTCTGTTTCTGTCGATAGTCGAACAACAGCATGGGTTTCTTTTGATGGAAGAAATAGGCAAGAACTACTGCATGGTGATAGGTATATACATTTTTTATCGTTTAGTTTGCTTTATGACAATGCAATATTTTTCAGTTTACGAGTAACTACATCGATATATCCTGTTCCTAGTATTTGTGCGCAAGATCAAATTTCAGATTGGTTTGATTCTTTGGCGGAATGTTTGCATTGGAATGTGAGGAAGAGGCAAAAACACTTTGATGAGCTTACAGATTTAACTCATTCGAGTTCTAACGATACGTTAGATTCTCTGGAACAAAATGAAGCACTAGAAAAGGATAGTTAAACAAAACATTGATTTGTGAGAAGAGCTCTCTTAGGTATTAATAAATTTAGTGGAAATGGCAATACTTAATTGAATTATTGTATATTGTTATATAATTTTTTCTAAGTAAATCAGGTGATATTAAATATTTTTATTTTTTAATTTATCTTTATGTATTTATTAAGAAATTAATTACTTGTTCATTATTTTACAAATTATCATATTTCAAAGATAATTATTACAAATAACGTTTTCTCAGGTATGGGGAATTATTTTGGATCAATTTCTATGTATTTGGTCATAAATTTTTAATTAATTATGTAAACGAGTATTGATATTTTAATTACTCCAATAGTACTTTAAGAAGCTTGCACGACCACATTTTTATAATAACCGACCAATAGTTCGTGCCAATGTTATTATTTCAAAAAATTTATCTATCTTTTTTTATATCTAATGTTAAAAAATTTTATAGGAATTTGTAAATGGTTTATTATTAAACAATATTACCTACTAAATAATTTTATTTCTCCTGCCGATTGAACGGCACCTTTTCTCTAGATCCACAGGAAATATTTGCAAAAACCATAAAAGATATGACGAAAATGTTCTACAATGAAGTTCGGGTGAGCATATAATTACATATTTTCAATAGTTTAGACGTGGAAGATATTCAAAATTGCGAATAGGAACTAAATTCGTTTAAATTTTCGCTCGTTTAAATTTTTAATTTTACAATGATCCAAAATCCGGTTGCCCAATTTGACTGTTGCTCTTAAAATCTCTCAACTTTTCCCATTGAATGCTGTCAAAAACTTTCTTATAATCTGCCATTTTCCCTTTTTGGCTTTTTTATAGCAAGGGAAAAACATGGATTTGGTCCAGTCACTTGGCCGTATCCCAGTATCGCAGATCTTCGGACAGATAATCTGAAACACTTTGATGCTGGTTTGCCCATATATTTCATTATTTCGGGCGGTTATGCCATTACATCGTGTTGCTATCTTTTCTTTTAATTTCTTTATTGCATAATATGCAATCTCTTCCTTCAAAAAAAAGTTAGGGGCTTGAATTTGCTTGTGATCCTCTTTACTGTAATAAAAACAGCTCTTTGGTATTATGGTCCACGTGGTCCTGCACTTCATGCATATATAAGCCATATATGACATGGAGTCGGCCGCAGTTGTTTTTTTAGCCATGTAAGATCCCGTCTCTCTAGATTCGTACTTTTAGAGTTCAGTGATATTTTGTCGTTTCAAACAAATGTTTTTACTAAAAATAATAAAAAACGTAATTTTAATAATATTTTGGCCGGAACAGTTTCGATAGTAATGTAGAAATTGCCAAATTATGCCGAAAAGACACGCCATGGGAGGGGCTAACCTTATGGAAACGGCCAGTTAAATAATTGCATTATAGGAACAATATAAATTGTTCATGAAATTCCAAGCCTGATTGTTTGTTAATTAATGTACGTGCGTGGTTGGTTACCTACCTTTGAATTAATTAAAAACGGACATAAATAAAACTAATTTCGGGGGTTTTCCCCAGATTTGTATTATTTTTTGGTTTTTCCATTTTTAGCGAGATTGATGATTTGAACGAGTTTTTTCTGCAATTAAAAATGTAAATTTAAAATTTTCAGGGATAAATCATAAAATATTAAAAACCACTTAGAAATTAATAGTTGTTTAATTAACTATGTATTTATAATAAAATAATTATTACAAAAATATTTTAGTTATATATTAAACATGTATAAAATAATTACATTTGAATAGAATATTTAACGGTTTAACAATAAAAGAAAATGTTTAAATAAAAATACAAAATTTGCTTACTTGAAGAAAGATTTTGTATTATTTGCAATTATTGAATAAATGCAATGAAAATTAATCGTTCCACAATTCTGTAATGTTTTGTTAAAATTATTTACAAAATGTTAATAATAATTACTAATTATTAATAATACGCTTTGGTTATTTCTTTATACAATAATTAATACTTCAATTTATGATTGAATATAAAATCACACAAGGAACAGTCTTATTTTGAAAATTGAATTTAAGGAAATTTTTGAAATTGGTTTTCGATTCTGTACGAATTTGTGATATCATTCAATTGAGAATCGGAATGGATCAGTCTCATCTTTGTTCGGTTAATGCTAGCATATTTGGAAGACTGGCGGGTGTCTGTTTTATTTTCAAAATATTTACAAATTTGCTTCACACCTGAAACCGAACTAATACAATTTGAAATGTCGTGCATCGACGATGCCCGTTTATTGCTCTCAACTATCGCTTTTATGGACACGTCTTCCGTACTCCTCACTTTTCTTCCTAATCGACAAAGCGACTCAAATAAAATGAGTTTATCCTTAACTGGTACGTAATTATCTGAGTTTTGACATCTTTTGAGTAACACTTCCACGTTAAGCTCGTCTATTTTTGGTGTTTCTTGTTTGGTGATGACTGTGGGCTCATCTTTGGGCGTAGGTTGTGAGGTATTATTATACAAATTATATTTTAGGTGGGCAGTTTCCTCGATGTCATTATAATTCCAGTCTTTTTCGCAGTCTTGGTCTTTTTTATTGTTAGTTTCGCTATCAGTTAAATTTAATATATCTAAATATCTGACAGCTTCCAAAGGAGTTTGCCGAATCAATTCGATGGCGATCGTCTTCACCCATACATTGAACGCACGTTCATTTGCGGTCTGAAAAAAAAATTTGAATCAAATATTTCACATTAACCTTTTAAATAATTATCGACACTGATGCGAATCATCCGCTTAATCATCCGCTTTATGCTCTATACAAGGACGTTTTATCTCCAATGATGCTAATTATCACCATTTGTATTGATAAATACAGGATCTCTGTTCTCTGTCTACCATGATAAATTTTTGAAATTACAAATATTGACCGAATGGTGCCATTAATGCCGATAAATCATATTAACAAAATTTAATAGAATTTAAAAATAAATTATGTAACATGAGATGAATATCAAATAAATCGTTAATTTTTGGTGATTACTTAATTTTATTTTTAAAACTTTAATGATCAGGAAGTCGCCTTTTTGACGGAAATCGGTCTACTGGACCTAATCATTGCTTATCTTACCTGAATGGTGAGAATCTTGTTTTGACCTCTGTATAGGGCTAAACTATTAGGTAAAGGTCCGGCAGCCAAACTAAGATGTCGTAAAGGTAAACGAAGCCCTCCTGCAGCGTTTTCGCCAGATGTGCTTCCTATTAGAAGTTGACCCCCTCGAACGATGACTCGTCTTGGTAGCCACCGTTGCTCATCAGCACAGATAACCAAAAGGTCTCCTGGAAACAAAAAATAACATTAACTCAAGAAATGTGATATCTACGCCTCGTTGCAAATATTTTCGTAAACATAAATAGAAAACGTTTCTCCTGGGTGGCTAAAACATTTCCCAGGCAATTTTTCATCTAAATTTGCCACATACGCCTTCACCGACCCTTTAGGAAGCTTTAAATATCGTAAATTATGTAAAAGGATCGAATTTCACTTGTGAAACAATACGGAGGAATTCACAAATTTTAAAAGGACGTCGACAGGACGACAGGTTTCAGAACACTTGTTAAGGGGGATGATGAAAACACGTGTTTATCTTGTAAAATTTAACCGAAAATTTCTAAATTTAGAAGACACGACGTGTTGGATTGTTAAATTATTAAAGTAGGAGTTAATAAAAAATCCCACTGATTTGTAGGGCGCAATTTTTTCGTCATTAAAATTGAGGAAAACCCTCGAATTAATTTATTTTATTTTTCTACCAATTTGTTCCAAGTTCATTAGCCACTACACGTAATACAAGTTGAACAAACTCCATGTAACATAAATAAGTGCTAATTAGGTATCTTACGAGGATTATTATGTAAATAATTGATTAAAAATCGTCAATACAATAGAAGATGTTTTGCAAATGTAATCGTATAAGTATTATTACGTACTACTACCATAATATTATTACAAATACGATATGGGCTGGTCGAATGCTCCTTACTTTCCCAACCTTGGTAAATTCACGAAAGACATTTTTTCGATAAATTTAATTGTACACCACACACCACCAACAATAATGCATACTTGAATAAACTCAACTTGTCACATACACAAATTTATGTTATTTTTGCTAATTATTATGCCATTTTTATGCGAAACATTCAGTTTGTAATTTCCTGTAAATAAATGAATTTTGATACCACATCCGGTCAGAAAAAATTTAAGGCCGATATTATCGGCCGAATATGTACCCGGTTTCGCCCGGTTTTTGTTTCCTATCAACGCATTGTTTGAAATATTTTATTAAATTAGGGGGCCTTCAAGTACTACACAAGCAGGCTTAAATTTAAAAAAAATGAAGATGTTTTCAAAATAATATTTATAATTTAAATTAATATTATTTTTATTATGGTTATACCGAATTTCTTTCCATATTTTTTTATTAGAAATAAATGAGTAGTACTCCTAGAATTGACGTAACTCTGCACTACCTATGTTGAATATAATAATATACAGTGAGTGTAAAAAGTATTCGCACACTCCCATGTTGGCAATGCAAAATGAACATTTTTAAGCCGCTTTTTGTCATATAAAAATCGATTTTAGAGCAAAACTTTTTAGACATTTTTTGTTGCAAATTTCATCTTCTTCAATTTTGTTTATATACAATTTTCTATTTTGTCGCACCGTTTTTGACTGACAGCGACTTAAACTAGAATCAGTAAATACAAAAAATTCGGTCATCTATATCTCGGAATCGGTGAGACAAAATAGAAAAATGTATGGGCATTTTTTCTTGTAAATTTCATTCTCTACAGTTTTATTCATATACATTTTTCTATTTTGTCGCACCGATTTCGAGATATAGATGACAATATTTTTTCTATTTTACTGAAGTCTAGTTTAAGTCGCTGTCAGTCAGAAACAGTGCGACAAAATAGAAAATTGTATATAAACTCGAAAATAACGAAATTCTAATACTGGGATCCGAGATTTGGCAATGTCAGGGGCAGTGAAAACCTAACCTCCGGGCGGTTTTCACAACCCCTGTGTGAATTATTATAATCGTCGGATTATATCCTCAAAAATATTTGCCTAAAATTAAAACACGCCCTGAGCGGAACTAACTTTATGGAAACAGTTAATAATAATTTTTAGCCATTTGACGTTAAAATGTCTAGATTTTAGATAAAAGTTTGTACAAAGTAGATTTTTAATTAATAAAATTAATATTATTCTCAAAATATAAAATAGCAGATATTATGCGCATATATATAATATACTTTTTATTATATTCTGAAAATTTCAAGTAAATCCGTTCAGTCGTTCTTTTTTTTATTTATTACTAACATAATTTATTTTTCTGTAGCCTCCTGCCTACGATAATTAGTACGAAACATGTCGTAATTCATAAATAAAATATTTAAAATAAAAAAACGTTTTAATTTTATGCGAAGAAGTACAGTTTCCCAAAAGAATATGTTTTTAAGTTGGTTTATTTTTTATAAAACGCTGAAAAACCCCATCATAAGACTTCAGCTACGCTTGTGATCCAAATACCGCAATTAAAAATAAAAATGCGGGGGGGAGGCGAAAACCGCCCTTTTTAGCTCCTGATGTTTTGTTCTCGCCTTCATGGTCCGATTCAGAGTCGAAAACTTTTTTTATTTGCTTCTCAACTCATTTTTTCAAATGTTTCAATCAATTAATTTTGGGGGGACTTTGTCGCCGGTTTGACAAAAACTCGTGAAACTAATTTTAATTTCAGTTTAATTCCAAAAAATTCTAGTAATTCCAAGAACTAAACTTTAACTACTTTTTATTTTATTTGAATCAAAAACTGGTATCTCCAACACTCCCCCAAAAATGTTGTGAAACAGTAGAAAATAATATGTACAAAAAAAAATATCCAAATCTCAAAGTAGGCGAAATCTGACGACATGTTCCGACTCACAAATTTATGAAACGAAACGAGCTTCAGGATTCTAGTACTGTGACAACACATTTATCTTTAATTTATTATACTAGGGAGGATTGATACATGCTTAAAACTGATTTCAAACGTTTGAAAAAATACGCGAACAATTTATAAACTTGCCAAATTACGATCATTTAACTTTGTATGATTTTCTATATTAAGTGTATCAACCCTCCCGGTCTAAAATATTTTGTATGACAGAACAGAAAACAATGTTTTTCCGGACTATCCATAATTTGAACAAGCACAGTGCTCACTTAAAAGTTTACTATACTAAAAGATAAATATGTTTGCATAAGATTATTGGGGAATCACTTCAAATTTACCGAAGTATTATCACTTGGAGACAGTGCATTATTAAAGCATTCCAAAATTCAGATGGGCTGTTTAAGTTTGTCCAGACAGATGTCGGGAGGAATTTGAGCAATCCCCCTAATCACTTACACGATGTTTACGCATTGTAATCTCGACAAGTGCAAAATTTAAAAATCAGATAAACCAATTTTAGCCTTCGGCTCGATGTTATTCCGCTGTACCTAGTATTTTACTTTATTACACCCTAATGAAATTTGTTGTAAGGCAAGATTAAATTGTTGGAAATATCCTAATCATTACTAAATCCGACAAGACACTCCTATATTGCAATACATAAAGTTTCATTCAATTTGTACAATAATAATAATCGAGGGACACACAGGTGTTTCTTGCACAATGTCTTTGAATTACTCTTCGAATACAATAGAATGTACAACCATTTATAGTAATTATCTGCTCTATTGCAATTACATTACGAATAATTACCATTAATTTTGTAAACACGCTTCTCTATGAACCATCAATGAATTACTACAATCTCGTGAACGTTGACATCAATAAATCCTATTTGCTATTATGAAATTTTAAAATTATACAGTAAAAACAGTGTTGTTGAACCACAACATTGAATAAGAAACGTTTTCTGTCATAGAAAAACAATTTTGTGGTTTAAACAAAGCGAGTTGAACTTTGATAATCAATAATTAATAATAAAAATATAAATCAATGAAGGAGAGATATCAATTTATTCGTTAAGTAATAATAATGTTGCCATACATTTAAAAAATTAGAACAAATTATGGAAAAATTGGGTTACAATTATAAATTTACGATTGTGTTATTTGTGAAATCATTACACAAATCCCCCTTTAATTGCTTATTCAGGGCGTCATTATAAATCATCAAATTGTTGCGTATTTAATTTTGATTGTATTGAGTTTGTAAAATTAAACTTAATCATAAATTATTTCCTCTCCATATTTTTTATCAATACTGAAATGTATAAATAAAAGCGATAAATAAATACGACCGCAAGTTGCAATCTCTGAATATTAGGATCCTTTTGAAAAATGTCTAGTCGTTTTGGCAATATCTTTTATGATTCTTGTCTACAATTTTACAATCCATTCATGTTATTTCCGGACAGATTTTAACTGCAAGAAAGGTACTCAGAGCCATAACTTCTTATCGAAAACCTTTTTGGCTTTTGGAGATAAGCTGTATGGAAGCAATTTTATTATTATTGTAGTCGGGTGAAATTTTAAATGTCGCGACGTCAAATTGCGTAGGCGTCAAAACCATACAACTTTTTGGATCCGTCATCACTGTCAGTTACATTCGAGTGTGAAGAGAGTTGACGATAACAAAGAGATTTTAGCGTTTGTGCTCAAACTGGCTTAAATAAAAAATTTTGTTTGAAGCTTGAAGCTTTCAAAATAATAATTTGGTTAATTAAATCTGAGATTACGCAGATCTGCCAAGATAATGCGCAATTCCTGCGATACTTCCGTTCAACGTAAAAACTGGACACAAATCCTGCCTCCAAGATATAAAAGTGAAAACGATACCAGCTTCTATTATAATTAATTGGAAAACAAGATAGCGGTAGAAATTGATAATTAAAAGTTTCTATAGTTAAACCAAATTAATGTTCAACCAAATGAAATAATTAAAACCTTAAAAGCAGCAATTTTTATGTCAAATCCCAAGATAAAATTGATTAGAAATTTCCATAAACAGACGATTTTATGTGGTGTAGTCGGTTTTATTTCATTTTTTACCGGTATTCAAAATTGTGTAAAATTAATTTTAACTTGCAAAATTTATTAAAACATACACCCACGAGATTAATTCATTCGTCCTTAAAAGTAAAAAAATTCTTGTTTATTGCTCCCACAAATTTTTACATAATATTATTGACAATTCTACCGTTTTAACTGTACATCATTTTGAAGTCTTCAAAAATATTGCAAAATAATTTTAAAATATGGAAATTATGGAGTGAGCGTTGAGGCTTTTAACAGTTCATTTGCTTTTTCGTTCAAAAAAAAACCCAGAATATTTAAGCGAAGAGGACACCGAATTTAAAGCCGCAATTCGGGTGACACCTACCCAGCTGTGAAATATTCACTAACTTTCATACGACCGGTATCCGCTCGGCTTTACCGTCTGGAAGACCTCTTAATAACGCAAACTTAATAATATAAAAACAGCCTTCACTCCAACTCAAAGTATGACAAAAGTTATGCTCGTTAGGAAGTTAGTGAACCATTAAAATTGCAAATTTTTTCATACGAGAAAAACCATTGAGATTTGACCCAAATAAGCCAAATAAAATCTTAAACTGCGTTTTGCAACCGCTCGACACAAGAGACATTATTTAATAATTTGTTGATGGAAATAAGTTCTGGTACTTTAAAAGCATTCAAGTGGCTTCTTCAACATTCTCAATTAAAATAATTTAATATTTCAAATGGTCATAAATCTGTTGATGTAATGGTCCGTCCACGCATAAGTCGGAATTTTATAAAGGAATGGATTAAAATTTAGAAGAATTTATACACCGACCTTTGAATAGCTTATGGGGTGACTATAAAAGAATAATCCAATTAGGGTGCGAGTTTTGAATTTACTTCATCGTCGGAATTGCTGGTTATTATTTATTGTATGGACACAATGGCCATTTTAGATATTGGTTGGGAACAAATGAACATAGATTAAGATTTTGACGAAAAGTTTAATTGTGTTTGGTACACACCAACTTTTATCGTGGTAATTGCCCTTAATGAGAATGTAGTCATTTTTTAGTAATTTTGGTGTAAACAATTAAAGCCACAAAGTAGATATCTAAAGTGTTATGTAAAGAAGGTCGTTTATTGTCAATTAAGTCAAGGAAGAAGTCAAAAAAGCGAAAAAGGTCATAGCAATTGATGTCGGAACTATACTTTTCTAATTAAATAATTTAAATATCGCGTGCATCCGTTCTTCTTTAACGAAATTTAAATATCTTGGCGATATCTTCATACTACAAAAATTGATTATAATTAAGTAGTGAAAATCTACTAGAGAATGAATTTTTAAGTAATTTCGTAGTCATTTTTAATATGCATTATGCAATTATTCCACGGAGATTGTTATGGCCTGGCTTAGTCACTGTCGTATAATGTACTTTGTGTAAAACAATATTTTATGGTAAGATTCTGAAGTTCTGTATATTGCAATAAAATCTTTTTTTAAACTTGATTTAAACTGCGCTGACCTTACGAGAGAAACACGGTTGGAAAGGCCTGTGCACTCGATTGGGGATCGAACTCATGACTTTGTCAGTGGAATAAAGCACTCGAACTGCTAGCCCACAATTTATTGAAAATTGTTAAAATACCAGGGGATGGCAAACCGCGGTTCAATGCCTGAGGGAACTGGCTACACTGCTGTGATCAAGTCTAAGATTCATCTATGCACCTAGCAAGGTTAGCAGCCTACTAGAATGCAATATTCAGTGTTTACTTTGCATACTACTGGTAATAAGAGGAACAGAACAATACATTAAAACAAAAAAATATAGTAGCTATCTGAAGGTTATTGCGAATCTTTAATTTAAAAAATTGATCATAAATATTTAAACCTGAGTTCTAGAAAAAACTTACTATGCAAATATAAAATCGAAACAGGACGAAGGTTAAAATGTAGTTCAAGTTCAAATGTAGTTCGTATCTAATACGTTGAATTTAAAGAAGTAACAGGTAAAGTGAACAATAAAATCAAAAGCAGGAATTCACCCTTATCGAATCTGGGCATGAATGGATTTACGAGATTTGATGTAGTGCTGATTAATCGAGCAAGATTAACCTGGATTAATGAAAAAATTATATTATTTTTTAGCACTTTTCTTATCCTTTACCTAAGTGTCCTTTGAATAACAAGGGTATTTTTATAAAACTAGAGACGTGGCCTCCCCCCTATCCTATGGTTCATTTTAACTTGCAAAGTTCAAATGTTTTAAACGTGCATTAGTTATGTTTTTATTAACATTTCTGTTTGTGAATAAATAAACTAGATGCATGCAGAGGAAATTTGAAACGAGTAATTAGTTCATTTGTGCAATGCGATACTTTTGCAAAGGTCATTTTTGTGGTTTAAATTGCGTTTGAAAATATGGAAGTAAATTTGTATTATTTTCGCTCTTGTGCAAAATTTTATACAAAATTAATTTTTTTGAGTTAAAAATCGAATGGTGGAAAAATATTCCGCAAAAAATTATTTGTGCTACCAGATTTACTGGTGGGAGTTTGTCTAAAGTTTTTATATCACGTTATTGATTTATTATATTATGTTCGAATGTTAAATGGATGAAATAAGAAAATCTGAATAAAATTAATGCGTATTTTCGTCAACGCATACATCTACATTTTTAACACACCTTTGTTGTATTATGTTTATGTAATATTTACGACTTGTACACAATATTACATGGCTGTTCTATTTATTACATTCTGGAATACCAGAAAAAAACTACTAAATAATAAGAAAAACTTACAGTCACGTATTCGATGTGAAAAAACCTGCCAATCGATACGATGGTCTATAATTTAAGCTAATTATTATTAATACGTAACAAAATTTATAACTTGAAATCTCCGAGAAGGAAAATGTAACTCTCCCCAAATGGAAGAAGTTTATTAACACCCATTGAGGAACAGTTAGTGTAAAAAGTATTCGTACACTCCTATGTTGGCAATGTAAATTGAACATTTTGAAGCCGTTTTTTGTCATATAAAAATCGATTTTACAGCAAAACTTTTTAGACATTTCCTGTTGCAAATTTCATTGCCTTCAATTTTGTTCCTATACATTTTTCTATTTTGTCGCGTCGTTTCTGACTTACGGCGACTTAAACAAGACTGTAAAATGCAAAAAATATTTCATCTACTATATCTCGTGAACGGTTCGATAAAATAGAAAAATGTATATGAACCAAAATGTAGAGAATGAAATTTACAAGAAAAATATTGCCATTCATTTTTTTATTTCGTTGCACCGTTTCCGAGATATAGATTAAAATAACTTTTGCATTTTACAGTCACGTTTAAGTCGCTGTCAGTCAGAAACAGCGCGACAAAATAGAAAAATGTATTGAAACAAAATTGAAGGCAATGCAATTTGCAACAAAAAATGTCTAAAAAGTTTAGCTGTAAAATCGATTTTTATATGACAAAAAACCTCTTTAAAGATTATGCTGACATAGGAGTGTACGAATACTTTCTACGGCCACTGTATATTAATTTCAATTAAAATTACACGAGCTAAAGCTAATCGAGACCAACGGATGGATGACAAATGCATTAAAATATTTGCGGTCTACAGTGAGGAGCATAAATTATTTAATTTTTAATATACAAAATTCAAATTATTGGACTCTGGGGGGTGGATTTCATTTAAAAAAAAATAGACAAAATGTTTAAAATACTAACACGAAAAGACGTTGGATAAATTTCGTGGTTTTTACAAATATGCCTTTGGCATATTAAGCAGATTCACCAAATAATTAATCACATTGTGTGATACATATTTCCTAAAATTTACTACTGTATTTATGTCAATTTCCGGTATGCGTAAATACATTCCTTCCAATTGCTGAGCATCTAATCCACACACGATGTACCATTTATTTCTATTGTCATTTTATTTTGTGTAGTGTGAACTACTTTCGCTATATTCAACTGTATTTAAAGTAAATAACGCGGAAGCCAACAACACACAAAATCATTTGAAAAATAAAAATTGTATGATTGTATTGTATTTTATTTTAGTTGTAATTGACAACTAAGCGTAACCATAAATTAATATTTAAAAATGAGCCATTTGTTTGTCATTGCGATTACCGAGCTATTTTTATTATATCAGTAAAACCGCGAGAGTATTCGGTTACCTACTGTAAGATAATAAGAGAAATGGTTACTCAAACAAAATTACACTTAAATACTTTATAATCATTTGCAAGCAAATTACACCAAAATATGTAATATATATGTACACAAAATTGTCTTTCTAATTTTCATGACAAAAAAGAGAAAGTTTCCTCTTTCCTAGTTTTGCAAAACTATGGGCTAATTAAATATGCACGTTCGTTAGTACATTTTTGTAGTATAAAAATGCACATCGTGTACAATGGTACACGTCGTGCACAATGGTACACATGAACGTAAGCCGCAAAGGCTTGCAAAAACCGCACATCCAAGTAATCTCTATGTGAATGCTACTTGACTGATCGATCAATTCCTATAAAGCTCGTTTCAAAGCACTTTGATAAGAAATCTGAACATTGCCTAGTTGGAAAATATGAAACATTATCTTTACTTTTATACATTCCGTTATCTTGCAACTTGCATTCTTAATTACGAAAGTTCCAAAACAAACAAAGCAGTACTTGATAAAAAGTCTAATTGAGCTTTTATAAGTTGAGCTTTGTCTGTTTAATGCAGACGACCCGTTTTTATTAATTTGTATCTGTTGCAATGCAATTAATCTTTTTCATGCACGCCTGCAATTAAAAATCTAAGGGTACTTCTGTCAATTTAAATATAAATTTGCCAATTTAATTTTCTATACCTATAAAAAAGCACTCCGTTATTTCAAAAGAGAAAATTGCAAGATTTCCTCTGGGACAGCGAAAACTTCACCGCTCATACTTTTTCGCGAACCTGATTTATTTATATTTTCAATCGAGCTATTGTACAAAAACAAGTGAAACTTGATACTTTAGAAAATTTTGGAGTAGGTACCACTTTATCCTAATGAAAAAATTAAATAAAATCATAATTGCCCGACTACGGTATTGGTTGTGAAACCAGCAATTAAAGGCCGAATACATTAAACTTTGTTTGTTCTGTAGCCTACACGCAAAATTTACTTTTTTGTGAATACACAATGATGAAATTAGTTGTGAATCAATATTTAGATATACACATTTGCAAACATTAATTTATTGCTTGTAAATATTAATAACACTGTCAAGGAAATATGTTAATGAAGAAAATAGCAAAAACATAATAAACGAGATTCTGTTATGATTCAGATTTAATAACATTACGTATTTTAATATTAAATTGTATTATTTAATTATGACTAGCTTCTAAAATATTATAAACAATATTTTTTGTGCCATTGTTTATTAAATGAAGAAAATTGAAGGCGCTTCTCCATTAAATCTCTTGGCAGTTCAAGGAAACCAAATACCATTCTTCCAATCATGCTTTTCGTGATAGTTTTTTAAATTACCCATTACTTAAATTGCAAAAATGTTATAAAAAATTTAAAGTGCCCACTTAAGTAAAAGCAGAAGACCTAAAATATTTCTTTAACATACGTAGTATCTGAGAGATATTTACACTTTACAGCTTAATCCACATAACTTGTCAGATTACATTGCCACTGAAAATTTGGATTTCTCCCTGGATGAGCTTTTATCAATACAATTCGGTTATCGGTATTAAATATTCAATGGATTTTAAACTAAGAAAGCTTTAATAATTATTGGAAGGCTGACTATATGCTCCTTTTATCTCTCATGTGAAAACATTCCAAATAATACTTTGAAGGAACTGAGCGTCTTTGCTAAATTTATAACTATTGGTATAAATCCGGAAATAGTGTTTTTGCCAGTAAACAATAGCAATTAATTACATCCAATAATTGAACATCATACCAGGAGATACCACCTTCTCTTAATTTTTTCATTAAGGTAGCTAGAACATGACGTCAACGCACGAAGAGAAAAAATCATACTATATTTTATCTAAGTAATTGCTGTACTAATAATAATAATTTATACAATTACCAACACAAAAAATTATCCTTGAAAATGTTGGTGTTCCATTGTAAACGCAAACCATTCAATATTTTAAGTGCGTTCTGTCACCAAGTTGGAGTTCTCAAAATAATTTAAAAATCAAATGGTTAGTCAATTGTGTTTTTATTTTCTTATTAATAATTCCCAATCTCATTAATAAGATATTTATTGAATTACAATAGGCACCCAAGATCATGCATCGTTAAGCAATTGAGCATTGGAGGTTAAATAAAGCAATTGAAAGTTTGACATTCTTTTATTGTACATAATAATTAAACGAATTGTGTAACAAGTAATAACATCTAATGTCAACACTTCTTTTAGCTACAACTGTAACAGAATTAAATTAGAAATAGATGAGTATATGTTGCAAGTATGTAAAATCTGAAGACCATACCATTTACTTTATTCCCCAGGAATTGTACGACTTGGTATATTTCCAAGGATACCAGTCGAATAAGTTAACTATAATAAAATAATAAACAGCAGCCAATCAGAACGCAAGATTTTAGACCTGTCTGTAACTGACGACAGCAGTGTCATCAGGAAATCAATACTGGAATATTATTACATCTTTAGAAGTACTGTTAGTTTGGTTATTTTCGTTGGGGGTTGATGAAATAAAATAATATTTGGGGGGGGGGGGGGGGGAGCTACAAATAATAACCACTTTTTTTTTACCTCTTTGGGTCTTGTTCTCGACGTTTTTCGCAGTCTGATCCAGAACCAAACTCCGCCACCTACACTGGTGAGGCTAGTTGTGATGGGGGGGGGGGACTAAAAGGAATTATTCAAAATAATATGATAATTAGGAAGTGCATTCCAGCAAACTAACAAATCAATTAAGAAAAAAGGCAGTTTATTTGATATAATAAACTAGCCAGTCGACTTGACTGGCAATTTTCAAATTATTGCTTCCATGGTTCGTATTCCACGTTAACGCATTCCACGAATACGTCGAGGATTATGATATTATCGTGAAAGGCAAAATTCTTAAAATGAAAAATTGAGCAATTATTAGTTTTACAATATAAAATTATGGTTGAACGTTCTTGGGCAGATCAGTTTGGAACATGACAACAACAAACCATAATCATTATCCAACAATTTTGAAGTGGAACTTTTATCTATTTTTTGCTACTAGACTAGAATTATTATGTATTTAGCTCAGGTTGTCGATGTCTTCCTATCGGAATAACATGTAGCGATATCTTCTGAAATACCTGTTTTTGGTATCGCAAGTTATTTTTAAGTTGTTTTTTTGGGAATTCCAAAATAGTAACAACAACGGTGCGAGAACAAAATACCAAGACAATCAAACGTAAAAATTTTAATTAAACTCATTACCTAATGATGCAAGACAAGAATTTAAACCAATAGAGATTATTAACGATAACAATAATGAATATACGCATAGAATGCATCTGCATTACAACTTTTAATTTATCTGATGACTTGTGCATTCTAATTTAACGTTTAGTAGAGTGTAGAGTAATATGGCAATAAAGAAAAAATATAAGATGTACCACACAAGTTGTGGGATTATAATAAGGTCAGAAAATGAACTTCTTTTTTTTTATTTACAGAAAGTTTGATAAAGAAACGAAGCTGTGCGTGTTTGTCTACACGTAGCTTAATGACCTTAACCCCAAAAACAAATTTGACTCGGAACTGACTGTTATCTATTGCTATCTCATGCAAATATCTTTTTGCTATACAAATAATGAAACTTACAGGGGAAGTTTTTCAATACTTGCCCAGAATTATATCTCTCTGGGGAAAAAAAAATTTCGGCTGATTTTTTCCCGCAAAAAGTTTAAAATGGTAAGCGTATCTTTTTCAAGGTAAAACATTGATTCTACAATTTCCAAACTGAGGTTTACACATTTTTTTGGATAGTTCATAATGCAGCATTAAACTACAACAATGGGTAGGTATAACCTTTGTAATAGGAAATCCATTTGTTACTGACATAAAGTTAGACCTACTATTATAACAAGCTATTATTATACTATCTATAAAGCAGAACGACTACGTTTTCACTTTTTAATTGAATTTACCAATATCGATCGATTCTTATTCTCTAACCAAAGTAGGTATGTTAATAAAAATCGAACGCGATTAAATAATTACCATGCAAAATATTATACGGATACGTAGGTATTTTGTAACTTTGCCTATATCCAATATTATAATAATAGATTATTTTTACTTTCTCTGTATTAAATTAATAATAAAAAAATTAATAAGCTGTTTTTGTTTTTGAATAATTTAAATGCCCTACTAAACCAAATCTCTTAATTTGATTCCAAACTTGTTGCTGAATAATTCAATAAACGGGTTATTTTCATTTTTAATCTTCCGACTATAGAACATCGTGAATTAACCAACTAGACACCTCAAAGTTCCCATATTACAATAATATAAACCCAGATCTTCTATTACATCGACAAACCCTTAAACCCGACACCAAATCCAGTTATTTCGTTCCATTGTACGTAATAAAATAATGGGTGGAGTGGTCTGGTTACAATATTAGTATCTAGTAAAAAATTATAAAATAAATTAAAAGGGCATAAGTGGCAGAAGCTGCAACTGAAATTCCTAGACTTCGTACAGGTCACCCTAATATTACATCAAGACCTAAGGGTGCATTTTCCCTCCAAGGATAACGTAAATAAAGAACCAGGTGTAATTGAGCGTAAATTTTAAATCTTCGTTAAGAAAATTTCCATTCTTGTATAAGTTAAAAATGTAATTTTTTGTTGATGAATATTCAACGCGATTGAATGCCTGCGGGCTCTTCTAATATTTTCCAAGTGATGAGAATTTAATAAGACACCATCAGGTTAATCTTGGACGTATAAGGTGTTATTATAGGATATGTGCGTATTACGAGGCGTCCGTTGATAAATACGTGGTAATTTGATAGTTTATTTTCCATAATTAAGTTAGTGGAAGTCGATTCTCTGGTATACATTCATATTCTGAAATTTAAAAAAATTCTTGTCCTATGAGTGGATGAACGAGATAAGATATCAGGTAAACAGTGTTCCAAACTAAGTCCCTATCATTTATCAAATATTTCCCAACGTATACATACATCTCAGCTCATTCATAAACAAACTCTTGTAAAAAAGTTCGGTGCTTATTAATATTTAAAAAAATCGAAACTTGTTACACCCAGAAGATGAAATTTAAACTTCTGATTAATTTTTAAATATTAAAAATTCGGCAAGCCTACATTTTTATTATAGATATTTTCATCGAAAATTAATGATAGTATGAAAAGAAAATTAATTGATTTTTTTGTGGACTCTTAACAGGAGTGCAGTAATATAGGTTTTAAAACCACCGAAGCGCGATAATTATATATTTTATCACTTTTTAATCGTATCAGATTTTTATTGGCCATTCCGTATCAATACTATTGTGCAATATATACCACTAATTGCAAAATTAAAAAAATCAAGTCCTCAACTATAACACTGCTATCGTATAATTTGTTTGGATTATACCTTGCAAGTTACGGTATCAAAAAAGTAATCAAAACAAGTACGCGTAAATTTACACTAATAACAGAGGTAATCTCGTTAATACATTCACGCGCAACGGTGATTATAGTAATTAATATATGGATAAATCTTTTCATAGTACAAACAAAGGTATTGGACGAAATGAACGTTAATTAACGATGTGGGCAAGGTTGACGACAAGATAATTTCAAAATCTTTGAATGCTGATCTACAGTGAACTGATCAAAACGCCGGCTTTTACAAAAACGTTTAAATTGCAAAACTTCATAACAAATTAGTCAATGTAAATTTAGACAATTTAGTAAGCTTAAGACGTTTTTTAACTGCCCTGGTGTAACAATGGCTTCAATAATATAAAAAAATTAGCATAAATGCCCAGTTTCGCTTGTATATGATTTAATGTTTAGCCGTGAAATAAATTATAAACCCTCGGAACCGGGTTTTCCGACTCTGGCCTGGCCCCTTAACAAGTGAGCATAAAAAAGTTTTGCAAAATTTAAAAAATATACAAATAGTTTTAGCTTGATAAATTATGATTATAGTCGGCAGTCAGATGATTTTCATTTGTCTCTAAGTTAGCATGTTTTTGCTTACATTCCAAATTTTTCTTCGCAAACATCCGGAAAGAGAGCATAAATTCCTCTCAAAAACTGTTCAGTTTTGGCGATCGAATAAACAGCAAAGAATGCGCTGGAGGATATTCCATACCCCTCACCCCCCCCCCCCTGATTTAAAACTACGCTTTCGAATTACATATTTTTCAAATTTATTCTTAATTTTTCTCATAGGTTCCCATTTATAAATCATCATTTTTTCTGCAAGACATTTCACCTGGACAATCAATGCCTGAACTAAAAGGAATATAATGTATTTTAATGAACTCGAGTCTAAGTTGGGAATAATTCAATAATTTTTTTAAAGAGGCATTTTCTCAGGAAATCTTCGGACACGAAAATCTTATTTAAACGTCATTTTTTGACATTTTTGATCGCGTTTTGTTTTTGACATGTGACATCATCGAACATTTTTTTAAATGGCAACCATTACTTTTCTTTACGGAATAGACCACATTTTTCTGAATACGAAAGTATGTAAAAAGAAAATTCAATTTTGTACATACAGTGGCCGTTGAAAGTATTCGTAAACTTTTATGTTAGCAATGTAAATTGTACTTTTTGACGACCTCTTTGTCATATAAAAATCGGTTTTACAGCAATACTTAATTTACATTTTTTGTTGAAAATTTCATTCCTTTTATTTTTGTTTATATACATTTTTCTATTTCGTGGCACCGTTTCTGAGATACAGCGACTTAAAAAAATCTTATTAAGAATTAATGCTAATTTTATTGAAATTCTGTATCTCTACATGTTTCAGCATTGTTACTAGTAGCGCCGGAAGAGTCAAATATAGAGGGGGGCAAAGTATTTAATTCTGTTAGGCTTTATGATATTAAAGAAAAATTCTAACATTTTACGAGCGCTAACTAGGTAGAAATAAAAAATTCAAGTTTCTAGGGGGGAGGGCAGGTGCCCTACTTTGCCCCCCTATTCCGGCGCCTATGATTGTTACGTATACAAAAAGACGCTCTGCGATTTGTTTTTGTTAAATATTTTATTTCATCTTTTGTTTCCAAACTACAATCCGTTTATATCCTAACTTAATTAATTATTGTACGCCAAAAGTTGGGTTGATGTTGTAGGTGTTAAATACATAACTAATGCTATGAGATGAACAACCTACAATTTTTTATGGTTTTACAAGTTGTAAAAATAGTAATATATTTATCTTCGTTTGACAAAACAGAATTTATAAGACACTAGCTGACACGACATGGTCGGATTTCCTTAGCGGTCTAAACACGAGTCGGCATATTTTGTTATCGCACTTGACACTCGGCCGCCGACTCGTCAACAATAACTTTTGCGGAAAAATTATTTAAATAAATTGGATCTTTTAAGAGATCCGAGTGTGGTGTACACATTTCTGCCTCGTCCTCGTTAAGAAAATTTAAAAATTTTAATAAAAATTTTGAAATAGTAATGGAGGCAATAAAACATTTCGACGATAAAAGAGTAATTCATTTTGAAAACATAATCGGTGAAAGGTGGGTGGCTATTATAATATTATTTACTCATTATAATATTAAGAGTGATATAAATTTCCATTAAAATTTAATTAAAATACATTTTTAGCTGTTTTTTTGGAAAATTTTGAATTTTGCAATTTATACAGGCGATTAGATAAATAAAAATTATTAACAAAATATTAACGGTTATGTTTTTAAGTTATAAACAAGGTAATATCGTAAAATTTTATTTACTTAAAATTCATGAAATGTCTGAGATTATGTTTTACTTTGACGGTATGTCTTTCTCAAAGTAATTAAGAACCCCCCCCCCCCCTTCAAGCACAGAAACAAGCAAGACGACCAGAAACTCGCCATACCGAATAGATGAAAGACAAAAACTCGCTTCCCAAATGGACGAAGCAATCAAGTATTGGAAAAAAGTGGAAATCAGTGTAACTCATTCGGATTATCTGAGACTAGAGGGGCCCATTCTTTGATCCACCTTCTAAAATATAGAACTAATTTCTGTTTACATACTATTTCAAACCAAAATCTGAGTTCTAGTTCCACGCCTGTTGTTTATTTCCTAACGAACTCATCAATTTCTTTCCTTTTAGATAAACAAGCGGTGCTTTTAAAAAATGGATAATCTTCTTTGAATGTCATTATAAACATAATTTATCGATTTGTAGCAGTTAATTTAAATAATTGAATAAAAGTTGTTTTGATAGGATCAGAGAACGTCTACCTACTTGTGTTGCTGCAAAAGAACATTCGGGGGAACGCAAAAGTTAGCATTGAAAAATCAATCATCACTTCCCTTATTGCAGTCTTAAAATTTTCACACGTTTGGACCACTTGTGGATACAGGGGCTTTGATGACTCAGACATTGTAAATGGCTATACAATTAGTTACCTAAATTATCATACCCTTTTTTTTCTTATATGGGCTTCCAGCCGTTATTTGTATAATTTGCAATTATGGGTTACCAATTTATATTGAAAGTTTCTAGAATAACAAAAAATGATTATTTGTGTAATAGTTGACTTCCTTTTTAAAACGAGACTTTTCAATTTCCACGTGAAAATGTGATTTTCAAAAATAATCCGCTATACATCCAAGAGATTTAAATTTAATATGTAAAGTCGTGACGCATTTTCTCTTCCTAATATTATATTAATAAGTTTCACTTTTAACGGCTATGTTTATACAACAACTAGGGGAAAGCAATTCTAATATTGTTATGTGTAAACTTGAACGTTTTTCCGGTTTGACCGATATAAAATTTTCCAAGCCTGCATTTTGCTACTTTCAAATAACCTAGACCAGCCTTAAAAGATCGGGGTGCGAGCAGGCAAAATCTTTTTTCAATACATTTAGGGATGAAAAGTTTAATTACGTTTTATGTAATATGGAATTTTGTTGGCACATTTTACCTAAAGCGCTAGAGGGCTGATACCTGATGGTTGGTTAGTGGTAAAAAGACGAAATTACCTCTTTGGGTCAACTGAAAAGCTGCACCATTTGAAAAGCAATTAAAAGTTACATATTGTATTGGCTTTCCTTGGTCTTTGTAAATCAGCAGTGGCGTATCTTTCTGATTTATAGGAGCTATTCAAATGATTGGGCCTACCCTACCCGAAAGGGGATGGCGTGACAGAGTGAAATTTGTTTGTGCGATTATCGGGAGCAAAAACCAGATAGTGGATACCAAAATAGGCAAATTGTATGTTATCAAAAAATATTAACGAAATTTATAATGAACAGATCATTAACATAATTACCATTAAATTATTACGCAAATAAAAATAAACAAGTAGTGGATGAGTGTTTTATCGGTTTGAAGAAACATTGTATCACATTATCTTATCGGAACAAGTGAAAAAAGTATTTTTGGAGAAATAAGTCGAAAAAACTTACCGCTAATTCTCGGCCGAATTTGTTCCCTGGGTTTGACAGGTGACGTTTTTCGAATTTCCGAAATAATTCTTGGCGGGCCGCTATTTGAAACATTTTCGAATGGTAAATAAGGAGTAGCCAACAACATTTTCAATTATACACGCACGCACTCACAACACCGATCACTTTTTAATAGATTAATTGTCAGCTATTAAATGGAGCACTGATTAATTGCCATAATTTCACCAATTGTTGAAAACTTTTTATACGATTTAGAAATGTCGCTCGAAGAAATAATTACTCTTAATAAGGTGTAATCGTTTCTGTAGCAAGTCAATTTTTTGTTAAACTCGTTCTACTTTCATTCAAAAATTTTGCGAACGCATTGCACCGCACCGGTTACATCTCCACTTGACGAATGCAATAACAGAAATGATTGTGACGAGTGAACGTACCCAACCTATTCAAACCGTACCGTCATTACGAATGAATGGCATGATACCAATCTCCTTAGCCCAGGCCAGGCTATCGTAAACGTTTTTCAAACAAGAGACTGTGATAGTGGGATGGGACGATGGATGATTTTAGCCGTTGCCGTTGGTATATTGGTGACAAATTTCTATTCCCATTCCCCCTCTATGTGTTATTTAATGCCGCTTCAAAAATTCTAACAATAAAATTTTAATACGGCCATCAGGATTTATTTTTAATAATATTTTAACTTTCAACCCTTCTGGAATCAACTGACGTGAACTCGAAACTCACCGCAACTGGTTTATTGTATAATATATCATTTTTAAAAAATTAATAAATGTAGAAAATTAACATAAAATATAAGTTAAAATAATAAAATGAACAGGACCGTATCAAGATATTTTCATTTCAAATTCGGACAAGCATCATCTCCATTGGTACAATTTAACAACAATGAAAGTAACAGATTTGTGAGATAAATAGTTAAATACCGGAACATAATAATTTAAAACTGTAAATAAAAAATAATAAGCAATGCGAAGACAAATAATTAATTAGGAAGGTACTCAAGCTGTACTATCTATGTTTACATAATATTATGCTGTTATTGCAATTGCAGATAAAATTTGATATTTAAAAATATATTGTAGTGGACAGTCAGTGCTGTAGTTTAAAATTTAATTTTCGCGGGTAAGTACTATTTTCTCTAATAAAAATAAAATTATATCAAATAGATAATACTTGACACAAGAAAGAACAATATGATTTTTTAATTTTAATTTTACAGGGTCGGACTGGCAATAATTTAGTTGCCGGGCAACTTATTTGAACCGTCGTCTCAGCCCTCAGGAAAGTTTTTACAGAAGTTTTGGTAAGCACAACATAAAATCATAGTTTTCGTACTTTAGTGATTCCGGTCGCAGGCAGTAAAGTATTTAGTGCCTAGCAGCTGAACTAAAGGCAATGTCTATTAAATTTCATAATTACTTTTTACATTTTCAGAAAAAATAACGGTTACTGTCGATCTTTTAAGTAGCACGATCCGACGTTTGTAATAATTCACATAGGGGTTGTGAAAACCGCCCGGAGCTGCCCGAAGGACGTGCAGAGGGTAGGTTTTCGCTGCCGAATAGACCATTACCTACTACCGAGTGCAAACATTTCGGTGAAATGCAAACACTCTAGTAGTAGAGTGCTGACCTTGCTAGATGCAAAGTTCATAGGTGGAAATTAGGCTATAGATCACAACAGTGTAGTTGGCGCGATCGAGCATCGAACCGCGGTCTCCCGTTCGTTGGTTACTAACTGAAGAAGTAACATAATTAGGGGAGGGCGTTCAAAAGTCCAGTATTCAATCGCTGTGCCACTGTCCAATCGCCGCGCCGCGTGTATTCAATGCATAGATTGAAATTAAGCAATCAAAGTTAAAATTTTTTTATGCTCACTTGGCACGCGGGAGTAAATTATGAGAGTTCGGGGCAGATTTGGATGGTTCGCAGCTTCCAATGTTGTTGTCCTCTGTTGCTCTTTTCTAACAGCCTGCTGGAAATCACGGTCTTTCTGATTAGTTAATCCATTGATCCGTTCATTTTTGATTCATAATGAATTCAAGAATAAACCGAGCTAAACAGTTCAAAAATGAACGGGTTAATGGATTAACTACTCAGAAAGACCGTGATTTCCAGCAACAATGATTGTTAAATTGCTTTCGAACTGTTGGATTATTTTGTATGCTGGATTCTGTATTTGGCAGGCCCGTGTGCAAGGGGGGGAGTTTGGGGGTTCAAACCCCTCCCATTGCATGTTTTTCCCATCTAGGTTATTGGTTTTAATATCGAATTAAAAGCAAGTTTTCTTCTGCGAAACTCCTGAAGTATTGGCGGTATTGAGGTAAACACGTTTTGTATATTTGAAAAATATAATTATTATTCAATATAATTATGTATTTACTAATCTTTATTGATTTATTTATTGCATACATTTTTTTTCATAACCCCCCCCATGAAGAAAACCTGCGATCGGGGCTGGTATTTGGCAAACATCCCAAGTAATCATTCTAGCTAAAAAGCAGCTAAATATTTATGGCTATTTTGCCAGCGGAGTATAATTTAGTATAATAGCCGATGATAGCTCTTAATAATAACTTTCTGGGAGCAAGCTATAAAAACGCGCTAAAAGCGAACTAATAGCTCTTCCAATTCACCTTCAATTGCAACAATAAAATTAAACTCGACATTCAAAATTAGATTCGCAAAAATCAATCCTGCGGCCACTCTGACATGTTTCCTAGGAAGACCCCGTTTTCTACGCAAGTTGGCGCCAAGTCAACCAACTTGTGGGAATTGCAAAATAAGCAAAAATTCAAAATTAAACACAACTTCTCCTTCTTAAGAAAATTTATGATATTATCATAATATTGCCCAAGGTGTGCGGCCTGAAAGTCGCACTGACCAATTAGTTTCCACCTTCCAACGTTTTTGGTTGGTAATTTAATTGAATCGGAAGGTTATGGCTTTTATATGTATGTTATATAGTACTGGAAGGGTAGGCTATAGACAGCCCATTGGCCTCCTTGACCTCCTAGCAAGTGAATACAGTGGAAATCGATTAATGGGTAACTACCCCGACAAACTTTCTTTTTATCGCCTTTACGCGGTAAACACTTTGTGGAACTGCCTTACTACGTGAAGTTGAAAGATTGGATACTTGGCCTAGAGTGGAATAAAGCAGACAAGGCAGCTTTACGTTTTTGATTTCTTTTGATTTGTTTTTACTTTGTTATTCTGAGGTAGCAAAGACTGTTTGAAAAAGCTTGATGTGCATAGAAAGCAATTTTCAAATGAAGAGTCAGTAAAATTTAAGATTACTTGGTTTGAAAAGAAATACACTTTTCTAACTTTTTTACTGATTTTCGAGAGATTTTGCAACGCAGATAGATAAGCCATATCTGCTGAACAATACAAAATGGCATTTTTCCCAACGTTTAATAAAATTTGTGAAATTTTAATATTCGACTTAACCTACTTTGTGTTGCGATTAAAATTAAGATTTAAAAACTTGTGGATTACGATAATGCTTGTTAAATTACGTTTATTACATGGCATGTACACGCAATAGTAAAAAAATTGTTTGGCGGTGCGGTTGTTTAATTTTCGCGGTTCAAACCTAAGAGAAGCGATTTTTCCAGCGATGAAGAACTGCACCCGAAACTGAGCAATAAATCAATGATCTGTAATATCATATAATTATAATGTTTTGCCGCTTTGCTCACTTTAATCTGTTGAAGATGTAAATTATAGAATTACCTGCTAGTAAAAATTAATGGCGTTTCAATTAATAAAAAATAGAACGTATAAATATTAAAATAAATTTGAAAAGTTTCTCAATTAAATTTTATATCATAAAATATGAAATGTTTCGATTGATTTTCTATGTTTATGGTATGAGGTATTTGATGAAAAGTTATATTAGTAATCCATTCCATATTTCACTTTAATTTCGAGTTTCTCAACCGCAACAATTATGTGAAAATAAATGAACTAACGATTTCTAATTTTAATATTTTGACAAAAATTAAGGGGGTCAAATTTCACTTATTCGTACCTTTTCATATAATTTTCGTATGGCGATTTAAATTTTCCGTTTAAAATTTTTAATTAAAAATAATTATTTTTATTCTTACGTAAGATAGCATATAATACTAACTTATAATACTCATAATTACCGAACTAATTATGTATTGTTTAAAAGCGAACTTAACTTGGTTACAAATTTATGCAATTGGATTTTATCTTAAGAATTATTAATTGAAAACATGAATTATTATTCCATGACTATTGATTGGGCAGTGGCGTAACACTACATTGTTTTGACTGCTGCGCGTGCAAATAAAAGTGAGGAGTAAAAGTGAAACAAAATTAATATAAAAACGGGGTGCCAATTTTGACGAAATCTGAAAAACCGAACTAAAAGAATTCAAAAAGTTGTTGTTTTTTATTATTCTATGTTCCACGCTAATTTTGTCTCATTTTATTCTTAATAGAAATTTAATTTATTTTGTCATTTGGAATATAATAAATTAATAGGAAAGCATGCTTTTATAATAATTAGGAAATATACGATAATGATATTTTGTTTGTGACTTCTACAACAATGCTGAAAGTAAAAGTGTTTTTTTTATTATATTGTTTTTCCACTTGCTGATTTGAATAGTAAACGTGTTCTACCGTTTTCGCACAATTTTTGTTCTCTTGTGGAATAATGGTCGATATATTAAAATGCCGTTTGTTGTAAAGGAGAAGCGGTGTCGCATGTCACATCAGATTAACTCAAGTTTTATTTATAATTCAAATTTCTTATTGTTTGTTTATATCAGGAATCTTAATTGGGTTTTTCAACCCGTGGCATATCTTTTAGTGAGAGAATTTCAATTAACCTCTTTATTTGTTTCTAATTTATTTGAATTAAAATAAACTTTTATTTTCTACGTAACAAAAAGTAATAATAACACAGCATTTAATTAAAAACAATAAATTATGTGTTTGCTCAAAATAAATTAACATTTTTTATAACCTATTGATTTTAATTCTATGTTCTTCGATTATATAAGTTAGATAATCTGCAAATAATTAAATTAATTATTTGAAATCTATGCATTTAAATAATATATAATTTGCTCATTTTTTACACTCTTACTGTCTGTTATTTAATAATGGGGTGCAAACTTCGATTTATATTGTTTTAAAAAGTAGGTCGATTATTTATCCGTTTGTAATTAATAGGTTTGAGCTTATATAATAAAAATCCTTATGTAGTAGGTATACAATAAATACATAAAGGCGGGGATCGTTAGGCATTAATTAAATTAAAAAAAGTTAATTAACTAAAATTGTACAGCCGAAATCCATTGGATCCCTTCCAAATTTAATAAATCAGTATTTCACGATAGCCAAAAATTGTACTACAAAATTGTTTGAAAATAAAAACATTTTGGAACTTGGAAACTTTTTGGAATTTTTTGTATCGTGTTTATCGAGCATAATATATTCAAATATTTAAAACTTGTCTATTAAGTAGGTAAATCACATTTTGCTAATGGTTTTGAAGAACTTTTCATGTAAAAACACTTTCCCTTTTAATTGTTCACTTAACAACCTTGTGACTTTTTTTATTTTCAACAAAAACTATTAGACATATAGGTACAAAATTAGTCACCTCTTGTGGCAGGAAGTTATCAACTTTTTTGATTTGTTATTACTCAGTCTGGTATTATAAACACATAAAAATTCAAAAATCTTTCATGATGGTGAATGCATTTCAATATACAACAATTACATTTAAATTAATTCCACCATATTATGTTCTGTAATTGTTTATTATGAAGTTAATTTTGGTGAAGGTAGTCTGCTTATTTCCTTTAGAAATAAAAAAAAAATTATTCAAAAATATCCTTTCCGTGGGAATCACCTCAAACTAATTTGATAATCTGCTCATTGTAAATCTTTTTGACACCAAAAAATTACGCATTTCCTTCATATTATTCAAAATCATGGAAAACAGAAAAGAAGTAATTAATTTTATGAATGCTCTTTTGTGTGATTTTCGTACCCCTGTAATGTTTTAAATAAATTAAGTGCTATTTACATTTTCTAAAACTTTTTTAATTTTGAATATTTCAAACACTAGATTGCAATCTTAAAAGATAAAATTACATTATAACACTTTTTCTCTTTTAGTGTATAATGGAAGAACACAGTAGGTCGAATTACTACAAAAAAAAAAAATAAATAAAAAAAGAAAATACAAAATTTGTCTTTTGCGGTCTTAAATTATTGTAAAAAATCTGCATAAATTATTTTTTAATTTAATTTTTAATGGCCTTTATTGTCGTCCTTACGGGTTTCTTCACCCGAACGCTGCCCCCGACACCCTCTTGGTGTGACACTATTTTAATTTATTTATTAATTTTGAAAATTATTTAGTGTTTTTTTTTTATTATCATTTCAAGATTTATTAAATCAGGAAATTGTATCCGCAGGCTAGAGACGAATAAAAATCTTACCACAAGCAATATTTGAAATTCATTTTTATGCAATCAATACAAATAAATTATAAAAATTCACATTAGGTATAGAGAAATATTTCCGGAAGTTGAAAAGAATAGAAGAAAGTCAGGATATTAAAAACGAATAATCTAACAAAAGTGTAAGCTTTTCTTATATAATACGTTTCTGCTTCACCCAATGCAATTTATGTCTTTAAAGTTATTTCGTAATAGGTACAATAATCTACAATTGTTTCATGAAAAGAAAGCAGATGACAATTAAGTATTATTATAAAATTGTAATTTAGGTTCATTAAACCTTCAATTAAAGATATAAATGATACAATGATATTTGTAAAATTGACTATATGTCATTAATAATACTCATCAATTACTTTATGAATTTAATCAGGAGTATTTTACTTTTTACCTCAACAATTATTATTTTTATATTTTGTACTGCGGGATATTTAGTTTTTTTTGCTAAATCTGAAATTGGCCGTATTTTTCAAATATAAAATTATCAATATAATTTTTTTTTCAAAATTATAAATTTTCAATTTTCATTCAAAATTATAAATTTTCAATTTTCATTCAAAATTAGGGTGTTTTGGAAATCTATATTTCCATAACTGTTAAATTTACAACTTCATTTCTTTATTTTCTAGACATAAAATTTTGTTTTCTACACTTTAGATAATCTGAGATGCACTGAAATTGAGCTATGTACAAAAATTTAATAAAAGGCAAAAAAGGGTCAAAAGAGATGAAATATGAAAGCCTATAGTATTATGTATAGGGAATGGCCAAATTTAAGATTTAATGATTTTTGGAACCTTCCATGACAAATTTGCCCCTGTACCGGTTTGAATCTGTTGTAAAAATTAATTCATCTTTAATTTAGAAGAAACTTTATTTTCTTCTCAAATAACCTAAATTTTTAATTTGTTATGATTGATTAAATTTTAGACAGGCGTGCATTTGATGGTAATCTAATAATTAAAAAAAATTAAAAATGCCATAAAATGAAGCATCTGGATAAGATATTGCACATTTTCTTTAAAAATCTCACCAAATTTAGATTTATGATTTGATTTATCGACTGCATTTACATAAACAGTTTCTAGTACTAATACATATTTATAATGTCAATTAAAATCTTTTTAATTCTTAGGAATTTAATGCACAATAAATATGAAATACACTGTAAATTTTGGAAACGTTTCATCTAGCACATCATGGCGTTATCAGGATCAGGTGATAAATTAGATTAAAAAACAGATGGGATCCTATCTAATATTATTCAATAAGTAGTCAAAGCCAAGATGACTGATTAGCTGACGCAACCAGGATTTGAACCGTGGTCTCCCACTTCACGATCTGTCGGTGTAGGCTTTACTCCCAACTATTGGCTGTTTGTACCCTGCTCTTTTAGATTTTTTGTTGTTGAATAAAGGACATCCAATTTGGGTATAATTATTTTAATGTTGTCTGCCTAGGAAATCAGTGGTCTGTTTCTAATTCTTTTATTTGTTCTTGGTTATCACTGTTTTGCCTCTATCCCGTCCATTATTTGTGCTGCGTGTCCGACTTATCGACATTTCAGCTTCGTCCGTCTCAACCATTTTTCTGAACTATTTTTAACAATTTCAATTGTATTTCTGCCTGTCATCCAATAGGGGCGTAGCGAGTGTTGTTGGGGCTCCGGTACAAAATATTTGAGATTGCTTCAAACAAATAAATAATTATATAATTCTAAAAAAAACGACGTTTATGATTATTCGACACATTCTAAAGTGTTTTTGTAGAAAAATTATTTTCTGGCCATCAAACTTCTAGGCATCTGTACGCCGCACCGAACTGCCCTATGATAGCTACGCCACTGTCATCCAATAGCAAAAAGTTACAAATTAGCTTATCAAATTAGATTGTCAGACTGGTTTATGTGATTCGTGCAGGTTTATAACAAATTATTTTTTTTTATATTGCTATACTAATAGTTATAACATAATACCATATGGACCAATTAAATTTTTATTATTGAAAGTATTTTTAATTTAATTACTATATTAACACTTTTATATTTATCTAATTTAGACTACCACGTAAATTTTTATATTTATAGAACTGTTTTCTGCAATTTAATTTTATTAGAATATATAAATTATTTAATTATTAATTGGTGAAAAGAAGTAGTTAACTGGGCAGACATAATAAAATTAATTATAATTTAAATTTAAAAATAAATATTACCTTCCAAGATGGTCTTCTTTAGGAAATATATAACTAGAATTTACATTTTAATTTAAAAAAATGTTTTAGTATTTTTAATTTAATTTTAATTAAAATATTTTTTCTGAATTTATTTTTTTTTAACAAATTACTATTAGTTTCGCTTTTTTTTATTATTATTTACTATTTGTTTATTTAAAATGGTTTATGATAAATTGTTGAACTTTCATTTGTTTGTTGCTTACAGATACAAAATTACTATCAGCTGCGGTGTCCGAGTGGTTAAGGAGATGGACTTGAAATCCATTGGGTTCTACCCGCACAGGTTCGAATCCTGTCCGCAGCGAATTTTTTTTTCTATTTGGCCACACAAATTTATTTGTTATCGTATTTCAAATGTTTTTCTAATTCGGGTAGGCTAAAATATTTTGAAAAATCTGTATTCATTCAATAATAAAGCAATAATTATGGATGTATAATTGGGTAGGAATATTAAATAGGATGTGTTTTGATATTTTGTATTTGCAATTGGAAATGGTAGCAATATCAATATAATTTATATGAATAAACTATTGGAATTTAATCGAATAACTGATGAACTCGCAAATTAGGTAGGTAGTACTCTACTCTACATGATATTATCACGATGTTTAATATTATGTACAGGTAAAGTTAAAATAAAAATTTGGTTATTTTTGATGAAAGTGCAGAAAATACAAGATCTTGAAATATTTTTAATTATTAATAAAATTTCATATGTTTGAAGAAAATTAAATATTTATTTGAAGCAAATGTACTTTACTTTGCCATTCAATAGTCAAAACAGTTAATTCACTTTACTGACGGCGACAGGCGGCATTAAATTAATTTTACCGTATATTGTTTAATTTGCATAACCTTTATTTTCGCACTTATGTACTCCCGGGTACTGCAATATTTTTTGACGGTGACCTGCGGCATTAAAGCATTTACTTTACTGACGCCATAAAATGAACTTTTTATATTGTTAAAAAACAAAAACAAAAATAAAAAAAAATAGTTTACATGTTTTCCATAACTTGGGAAGCTAGGTCGAGGTTTAGAATGTAAACAATAATTCATTATTATTTATGATACATTAAAATAATTATTTTAATTATTAATTAGACTAATTTCATACTTATTGCCCTTGCATGTCCTTAAATTTTACACGGTTGCTACATAAAAGTCACTCTAAAACAAATTTGTATATTACTCAGTACATATCAATTAATTTATGTGCAATATAAAATATTAATAATCCATTAAAATATTGGGTTCCAATAGTAAACTAATTTATTTTATTGTCTGTCTATCATTTATGATAATATTGATCTCATTGTTTAGGCTATAACGCTAAAATTTTATAACGAAGTATCAATTTACTGGTTATGGTTTAATCAGTTGGATGAATAAGAATTATCAAATTCTTAAGGCCTTCAACTTATATCTTTGTCGTAAGAGCTTTTGCAATTTTTTGTTTGAGTTTGTAGCTCAAAGATTAATCATTAGCGATTTTTAGACAAAAGAACAATTTGCTATATTTTCACTATTACCTTATTGTATTGCGCATTCGATTGCAAAAGTTTTTATAACAATATTGTATGACGTCAGAAATATATAGTCGACGTCATCGTAATATTGTAGAGATACACGTGACGTAATAGTAATATTGAATTTCTTCTGTGGGTCCTTGTCCTTTGCGTCGTCGCTTCATGTTTTGCAATATTGCGTTCATTTCGTATTTGGTTTGATGCCTACTTAAATACATGTTTCAACATGAAATTTGACAACGTAATAGCTGTTCGAGTTAGTCATCACGTTGTGAAAAATGAATCGTGTGGAAATAACTTGGAAATGCGATATTTTGCCATTTAACAAACACAGTTGGTCATTGACCATCATAAGCAATTGTTTTACATTTTCTGCCTGCGTCGAGAATCACTGCAAGTATTTGATCTATTTTTGTGGGGAAAGAGGTCTTTTTGGACTTTAAAATTCGTGTTCAAAGTAACTTCTTCAGAAATCGTTGAATAATAGATTCTTCTATTACTCATCGATTTTCATATTTTATTGATTTTTGTTTGCTCGAATGACATCTTTCTCACTTGAACTTATAAACTTTACGTATACTCGCTTGACAGATCATACTTCTGCCCTTTAAGCAACTAGTGGTGTAAAATACTATTATCGAGAAACTATACTTTCCATATCTCTTTTGCAATAAGAAAGAGACTCATTCTCTAGGACACGCTGACTTTTAAAGATTATTTTAGTAATTTCGATAGCTTCCTGCAATGCTTCTTTGTTCCAATCTAAAGTAGAGGTGGTCTTATCTCAAATTTGTTTGAGAAGCGATTTTTGAAAAATTACCAGAATATGGAAAAATATATGGAGACATTGATAAATTCTATAATGCGTTGGTTGGAAGAGGATCATGGCCATGAATGGAACAAGCCATTTTTTTGACGATCTCCCAACCAAAAGCGAGATTTTACGTTATCATTAACAGTATTCTGACAAGGCAACAGAAGATTAAATTGCAAAAGCAAGATTAATGTTGGTAATAAAACGCGTAATTTGCTATAATTTTGTTTGATTATAAGAAGTTTCTTACGAAATGTGGTTAGTTAATTTGTAAATTACTCGATTGTGATGTCGTGTAGGTAAATCAATAATTTCTTTCTTTTTATTGTGTTATTTTCAGCCGTTTACTCTTGATTTTAATTTTTGTTACCATGATATGACGTCAATTTGTCATCAGCATTATAACAAGACGAGGATTAAATTTTGTTAACTTACTTGCGATAGTTTTCTTTAAATCTATGATGGGAAGTTAACATCTAAACAGCTAGAAGACAACTACGGCCGGCTCAGTCCAACGCCTCATCGAAACTTTAATAACGAGATTATTCTTTCTGTCAAAAAAAATTCAAGAATACAAAAAACCATTCATAAATTCAATGAATTTTGTTCATAAATTCAATGAATTTTGTTCATAAATTCAATGAAATTTGATCATAAATTCAATGAATTTTGTTCATAAATTCAAAGAATTTTGTTCATAAATTCAATGCATTTTGTTCAGAAATTAAATGACTTTTTATCATAAATTCAATGAATTTTGATCATCAATTCAATGAATTTTGTTCATAAATTCAATGAAATTTGTTCATAAATTCAATGAATTTTGTTCATAAATTCAATGAATTTTGTTCATAAATTCAATGAAATTTGTTCATAAATTCAATGAGTTTTGTTCATAAATTCAATGAAATTGTTCATAAATTCAAAGAATGTTGTTCATAAATTCAATGAGTTTTGTTCATAAATTCAATGAAATTGTTCATAAATTCAAAGAATGTTGTTCATAAATTCAATGAATTTTGTTCATAAATTCAATGAAATTTGTTCATAAATTCAATGAATTTTGTTCATAAATTCAATGAATTTGTTCATAAATTCAATGAATTTTGTTCATAAATTCAATGAAATATGTTCATAAATTCAAAGACTTTTGTTCATAAATTCAATGAAATTTGTTAATAAATTCAATGAATTTTGTTCATAAATTCAATGAAATTGTTCATAAATTCTAAGAATGTTGTTCTTAAATTCAATGAATTTTGTTCATAAATTCAATGACTTTTGTTCATAAATTCAATGAATTTTGTTCATAAATTCAATGACATTTGTTCATAAATTCAATGAATTTTGTGCATAAATTCAATGAAATTTGTTCATAAATTCAATGAAATTTGTTCATAAATCCAAAGACTTTTGTTCATAAATTCAATGAATTTTGTTCATAAATTCAATGAAATTTGTTCATAAATTCAAAGAATGATGTTCATAAATTCAATGACTTTTGTTCATAAATGCAATGAATTTTGTTCATAAATTCAATGAATTTTGTTCATAAATTCAATGAAATTGTTCATAAATTCTAAGAATGTTGTTCTTAAATTCAATGAATTTTGTTCATAAATTCAATGACTTTTGTTCATAAATTCAATGAATTTTGTTCATAAATTCAATGAAATTTGTTCATAAATTCAATGAAATTTGTTCATAAATCCAAAGACTTTTGTTCATAAATTCAATGAATTATGTTCATAAATTCAATGAAATTTGTTCATAAATTCAATGAATTTTGTTCATAAATTCAATGAAATTTGTTCATAAATTCAATGAATTTTGTTCATAAATTCAATGAAATTTGTTCATAAATTCAATGAAATTGTTCATAAATTCAAAGAATTTTGTTCATAAATTCAATGAATTTGTTCATAAATTCAATGAATTTTGTTCATAAATTCAATGAAATATGTTCATAAATTCAAAGACTTTTGTTCATAAATTCAATGAAATTTGTTCATAAATTCAATGAATTTTGTTCATAAATTCAATGAAATTGTTCATAAATTCTAAGAATGTTGTTCTTAAATTCAATGAATTTTGTTCATAAATTCAATGACTTTTGTTCATAAATTCAATGAATTTTGTTCATAAATTCAATGACATTTGTTCATAAATTCAATGAATTTTGTTCATAAATTCAATGAAATTTGTTCATAAATTCAATGAAATTTGTTCATAAATCCAAAGACTTTTGTTCATAAATTCAATGAATTTTGTTCATAAATTCAATGAAATTTGTTCATAAATTCAAAGAATGATGTTCATAAATTCAATGACTTTTGTTCATAAATGCAATGAATTTTGTTCATAAATTCAATGAAATTTGTTCATAAATTCAATGCATTTTTTTCATAAATTCAATAAATTTTGTTAATAAAATCAATGAAATTTCTTCATAAATTCAATGAATTTTGTTCATAAATTCAAAGAATTTTGTTCATAAATTCAATGCATTTTTTTCATAAATTCAAAGAATTTTGTTCATAAATTCAATGACTTTTGTTCATAAATTCAATGACTTTTGTTCATAAATTCAATGACTTTTGTTCATAAATTCAATGACTTTTGTTCATAAATTCAATGAATTTTGTTCATAACTTGAATGGATTTTGGGAATGTTCATAAATTCAATGAAATTTGTTCTTTAAATTCAAAGAATGTTGTTCATAAATTCAATAACGAAGCAAAGACAAAAATAACATATAATAGAATAATATTATGGATGTCGTCTTGGAATAGCAAAAAAAAACAACTTAATCTGACTACTCAGATAAAAGTGATGTCAAAAATATTATAACTGTCGTACAAAATGTATATACGCGCCTGCTGGAAGGTTAAATTATCCATTAAGTAAGTACCTAATTCTTTTTTACGTTTATTTTTGTAATGATTTTATGAAAGGACAAAATAATGTATACTTCATTCGGAAGAGCTGGAAGAACCCGCAACCCGGCGTTCTACGGGTATCACTTTTGGATTAATCTAATTTTTCTTGTTAGGAGTTTTTATCAAATTAGATGTTTTACAATTTGCTCATTGTAATGGAAATTGATCCATTAGTGCCTTGTCTTGAGTTTGGAGATAATTCAATTGATATTTCAAAAGGAATTTTATTAATAGTTTATCCCATTTGAGACGGCAAAATCACGGATAGGAAGAACCAATATCGGTAAATTCATATTGTTGATAGTTTCCTCCATGATATTATGACTTTTCATTTATAACGAATTCAGTAAATTCAGATCAACAGATCAGCAGGCAGTATTCTAGTCTTAATAATTTGATATAAACTCTATGTAGCAGATACATAGGCGCTAAATAGGGGGGGGGGGGGCAAGCAGGGCACTTGCCCCCTCTAAAAAATTGAAGGTTTTGTTTCTACCTAGCTGGCGCTCGTAAAATATTAGAATGTTTCTTTAAAATCATAAAGCCTAACAAAACTGAATACTTCGCCCCACTCTTTATTTGACTCTTCCGGCGCCACTGAGCAGATATTCAAGAAGTAAGAGCAGATCTAGCTATGGTTGCAGATGATACTGCTTGTCGGTCAAGGTGGTCTCAAAATTAAATAACTACAAAGTTACAAAAAATGAAATAGAATGAATAGAAATGAGGATGTTGAATTTTTTCCAATTTATTATAATAGATTATATCAGTGGCGGCTCGTGACATTTTCGAGTGGGAGGGCGCAAAATAAAAAAAAAATATTTTTTAAAATATTTATTTATAATGAAAATCTATCCTTCTATGGTTTTTGGTTTCGGGATGGAAGAGCAAGTGCCCCTGTGCCCTTTATAACAAGCCGTTACTGGGTTATATAAATATAAAAAATTTTAACTTATGAATTATAATAAAAGAACAAGTTTTTAATTGAACAAGTTAATTAAACACTAATAAAATTCAATATTATTTGAGCTTTCATGAAGGATATCACTTCAAAACAAATAAATTTTGGATGAAAGCGATATCCGTCGCTGAAAGCTCAAATAATATTGAATTTTATTAGTGTTTAATAAATTAACATGTTTATGTAGTTTATTTTTAGTAACAAAAAGTAAATTAAAACATAATAACTAACCAGTAAGTTGTAAAGATTTGTCAATAATTGTCTCTGTTGGCAAAGATTCTAATCCTGTACTTATGTAAAAAGAAAGTATAGAAAAACACAAATATGTGGTTGAAAATTAAACTTTTGGTGGGTTTTCATCTCTTTAGTATACAAATAACTTTCTTTTTTTGTGTTACTTTCAATGTCTATTTAACTTCTGACGATTTTGCTAGAGATTTGCCAACTCCTTGGTGGATTTGTCAACATTGCATTGGGAGAAGGATGAAGAAGTCAACTGTAGTTGGCTAGATCTGCATTTTGTCCATTGGTAATTTCAACTGGGTTACGCTCAACGAGACGACCAGTCAATTAGCTGCGTCAACTCGGCAACCGCTCAACTCTGCGACACTGCGGTATAAATTCGCAGTTTTCTAAATTGGATTACATCTTTTCTGCTTTCTTCTTTCAAAAGTACGATAGAAAACCTTGAAATATTCTGAAATATCAAAATTTAAGCTTTCTTATGAGGCAAGGATAAATAAAATGGGCCCAACGCAACGGTTACTTCACAATTTAATTTTGAAATTGGACTTTTTGATGAAAATTTTAAAAGTTTAAGTTCATGTTAGCTTGATGGTACGTGTACGATACATGGGTCTTAGCAATCCGAATATAGGTGGGAGAGAGCGTGTTCATTCTACTGCATGCGGTTGCAGGGAAACATCGTTGAATTCCTACATAAACAAGTGCATTTGGCTCTGAGGATCGATTTAATTAGCACAGGGGTTGAGAAATCTCGAATCCCACCATTCGAATTTTTTTAACAGGCAAGTTTTTAATGATACAGTGATTTTCAAACGCGACCGCATGAGGGCTAGGGGGCTCAAGCCCCCCCCCCCCCCCCCAAAAGCATCTGGATCCAGCATTTAATTTTTACCTTAATAAAGATTACTTCAGCTAAGTCAAGCCCTCCCCAAACTAAGACCCTGGATTCGCCACCGAACTTCGAAACGAAGGAAGCAAAAAAGAAATACAGAAAGACATGGTTGTCGAATAGAACGTGTGAGATTATTTAAAAAAGTTTAGGGGAGCCATTATGAACAAAACGGCAAAAACAAAAGTATGATTACGTGTATAATACGTGAAAATAACGGTAGATAGCCCCGCGCCAAAATGTACAAGAACGACGGCCAATATAACTTGGTTATGATAAGTTTCTCTCAAATTTTACAAAGGGAAAGATATTATACAATTTTTTTTAGAGCATTGTTAATTAAACACAATATGAAGTTTGTTAACAAATAAATGGTTTATTGAACATTTCAATAGCAACTTAACGAATTTCAGTGCGTTTTTATACGAGAAATAGCATTAGTGAGTTAGTGTAACATTTTAAATTAATGCGCTAACTACAGCTTTTGGAGAAAAGGGTCCCTAATGCTTGTAAAAATACCTACATAAATACATAAAATGCGCGGTATTTACGCGTGACTTAAATATAAATTGGATGTTGACGGTTCCTATTGGTTCCTCCATAATATTTTTTCTTACCGCAGATTTATTGTAACGTATTTATGCAAAGGTGGATGTTCGTAAAAAATATGAGTTAGGAATACCAACATATTTCTAAAAATAAATTCAGAATAAATTTTCGTAATATTTCTTATATGTTACAGTTAAACTAAGTACATTATAATATTATGTAGATGTAAAATAAACAAGTATTTTGTAAATGGCGGGATGTTGTCTTCTCTTATTTAAATAATTGCTTAATTGAAAGCTTTTTGCTTCCCCTTAGAACTTAGATCCGGGGATCTACATATCGTTTGTACCCTGACGCTGCTAACGACAGGCACTTATAAAGTAAAAGCTTTCCATAATGTGAAAATATTTTAGGATATATTTTTATTGAAATATTGATTTTCAATGAAAATTAATTTGTTTACCTGTAAACAGTGTTTAATCAATATTGCACAAGTTTAACTCATATATTTTCTATTATATATTCCAGATATTGATATATTGTTGTTAGGCTTGGTGTGGAAATAACCTCAAAATTGGAATTTTCAATTTGTTTCACGGGGCAGCAAAATTTATAACGTCCATAATATGGCAGTACACAGAAGATAATCTGTGTTTACAATAAATATATTAAAAAAAAAAAAAAAAAAAATTAATTAATGATTGGGGTACGGGATAGCTCGTTTCTACGTTATGAATTAATTTATATCTGGGTATAACATCCAATAGCAATTTTAATTTAAAAATAACTAATAAAAAAAATTAAATTAGTTTTCTTGTCATGTAGTTTTCCAAGCAAAAGCTGTCAACGAAAAATGTAGTCGTTATATAATTCCATTATAGTTGTGATTTTGGTCGTGCTTTGCTTGAAAATATTCTAATATTATTAGTATGATGATGAATGAAAGTCCGATAATATGTAATTGCAATTTTCTTTCAAATCGGCGAACTTGTTCTATTTTTAGCATTAATTTCCTTTTCAATATCCTTTCATTACATGCTTTAATTGCTCAATTTTCAATTTCAATGCGAAATATACTAGATGCATTTGCTGCTTTATTACTACAAAAATTACATTAATAATTAGTAATTTGTCTTGGGTGATTAAGTAATATGTTAATTAATCAAAGATAAATGAACGAAATAGACTTAATTAGTGGCTAAATCGATGTTTATTAATTCAGCACTGAATAAGGTCGTATTTAAAGAAAGGAACATGGATTGAGGTGTAATCGATAATGTTCACTTTGTTAATTCCTTCAAGTATTTTAGCTTCAATGTTTTAAGATAATAATAGAATTTTGCATATTATTTTATCCTTTCTATATGTTTTTGTTGTTTGTTTCGAAAAACAGGTTTTACCTGCCATGATTGGCATATATGGAAAGTTTTAATTTCAAACCATATTTTATATAGGTCATGGTCGCTATATTCACAAAAAAAGGAAATTCCAAAATATGTTTTGGAAAGGCACATAATACAGTAATTAATTTCTAATACAGTAGAAAAGAAATTCATTCTTCATTGGGAAATTCCGCTTAAATCGACTCGATCCAGGGAAAGTTACCACTTCAAATATCCGGAAAAGGATAATTTGGTATCGGGCACATTGTTAATGTATAAATAAATATTTTATTATTTTTTTTTATGCTATAAATACACAAATGAACAACGAAGACCTGACTTGACCTAGTAGCTTGCGATTGAAGTGGCTGCTCGGCCTTCGGCGACACTTAAAGGAATTGATTTTTTTCTAACTTTTATTTCACTTATTTTGTTGGAAAAATGTAAAGCAAACCCAAAAATGGTTCAACAGAATGTCAAGATGTAAGTAACCAATTAATAAAGCGACCAATGACATTAAAATAATAATAAAAAAGAAGAAACATCTGAATTGGGCAAAGAAAATGCAAGTTTAACAGATAAAAAATATAAATTTAAAGATAACTCAAAATTGAATATTAGACTTTTGAAAAAAATCTATGTCTCAGTAAGTATGGAAAGAAGAAAATTTGTATGGACAATGGGTGAGGAGAAGAAATATACACATTGGTATAGTAGGAGAATTTTCTTATGAAAATGTAAGAGACGAACAAGTTGAATGATTATTGAAGATTTGGTTTAAATATTTGATTAAATTTTATAATTTTATTGATAAATTTGATTACTGATTTGACCTGGGCAACATAATGACTTTGATTAATGATAAATTGAAATAATGATATGGAAATTAAGATATAATTTGATTTTAATTGTATAATCGATGTAAATGTGTAAATGGTTTATAAAATGATTGTTATGATTTGAAAATAAAATAATGTTAGGGTGACAAATTGGGGATGGTATCATCATGTGTAAGGAATATTTTGTTTATTGAAATTTGAAAAAATCTAAAAATTTGTAAATAGTAAATACAAAAAATATTTTTTGTGGTCTGCTTCCTGTCCGAACATTTAATAAATAAACTCAGTAATTATTTTGGGGTCAATTTAGGTGAAATAAAACGGAATTTAACAGATCATCGCTGAATAAACTAGACAGCAATCGCTCAACTCAAAAACAAACTTTGAAATACACATTACAAATCCATAAAATAAAACCCCTAAATGGCGAAATCGGCGACCAAACAAAAACCACTATCTCCATCACGATAGGAATATCGTGAATATTTTAATCCATCGCAGATACCAAATTCCAAAATAATACAGATAAGTTGCAAAACTATCAACTTATAGCAGATCTCGAAATGGCAAAAATTCAGCCATTAACCAACCGCTGCACAATCGCGAAACATTGGTTGAACCATCTTTATGTTCCAGAAGAAGAATAAATCCATGTAACACCATCCAAACCAAATGGTTACATTATTATAGGTACATATAATATTCATACCCATTGAGGGCATTTAAAATTTAAATAATACACTTTCCTCAGTTCAGTAATTCAGTCAGTTTGGATGTTGTTCCAATATTGTACAATGTTGATACGCTCAAAAAATGAATGAGCTTGACAAAAAATGTAGTTAAGTTTACTGAAAATTTAATTTGAATTGTTTGAGTAGTTGTAAATACCATTCAATGTTTGCTACCCCTAATAATTGAAAACCAACACCAACGCATTTATACTACATTAATGTTTTGAACTTCCCCAGTCTAAACGATGGTTTTCATGTTGACGATTTAAAATCTTTTCATTGTGAGCACATATAGAATTTTTATTCAAAAAAGTTTACTTGAGCAATTTATCTCTCGAGTTTTTAAGTTTAAGCTATTGAAGTTTGATAAAAATCAACGTATAGACTGTTCAATAACCTATTAGTTCTGCAAATAGGGTGTAATTTTTATCTCATCGTAAATGTATCACCAGCTTTGAACGATGACAACTTGGAAAGTTTATAAGTTAGCAAAATTGTACAAGCAACACATTTTACAGCAATAAGGCAGAAATAACTCATTTTTTTACTGTATTTTAACTGAGGATACGACGCGCACGAATAGATTTTTGTACAAATTTTAGTGACTGGACTGTGGTGTAACCGACAATATAAAAAATTTGATGATAATGCAGAATAACCAAGACAGTACAAGGTGAGAGATGTGCGGTATAAGAAGTGCTCAGCTGTGGGTTGCAGAGCTTTTAATCTCGTATCCTAAATAGGGCGCTTAATGTTTTTGGCAGATAATCCTCCCCAGTGTTGTTTGTGTAATGAAATGACTTCTTAAGATAATAACCGTGAAAATGAACCGACTAAGTGTGAAATAGGTGACCAAAATGATATTTGTGGTGCTTTTAATATTTAAATAAAAAGACAACCTAAATTGTTTGAAAACACAATGAATTTACAAGATGATTAAAGTTTGTCACGGCATGGTATATTTATAGCATTTTCAAACAAGTCTACATAAACAATGCTTTTCGTTTTTTACAATATCAAAACAGATTATAGTAGGCCAGGAATAATAGCAGGGTAAATAAAATTTTTTGCAAACTTGTAAACATCATTTGTACTTTTCTCGACAAACAAAACTTGTAAACAAGAAAAATATTATTTGCGCGAAAATGATAAAAGGTACATACATATTTATAATACATACATATTTACCGATACTATCGATATTCCAGTTGGTTTTTGTTAATTTAACGAATTAACGTTTGTACGGGGGGTTAGGGAGATATATAATCTATATTATACTATTGCTCTTTTGATTGGACCATACAATTTCTTGTATTGTTTATTTTTTAATATAATGCAGTATAATAATAATACAATCTGAGCACGTTTAGTTTTTCTAAAAAATTGAATTAATAAAGGTAGCGCTTGCGTGGTGTAAGGCACGCTGCCTATCGAACGGGAGTTTAGTCTTACGCTGGCCTTTGACTTGTACGTAGTGTTGCATAACACATTGGATCGGTGGGCGTTCCAATAATGTTTTCGACAATACAGACTTGCATTTCACTCATTTACAGAAGCAATATGCATTCTCATCTCTCTTTATTTGCTTGTGCCAAAATAATTAATTTTTGAACTATTTTTGCGCATGTGACTTTTGCAATCGTTGATAGTGCACTGATTTTTTTATACGAAAGTTTTTTAAGTCTTAGAATTAGGTGTGTATTGATAATGTACACAATTTCGATCAATTCATTATTTACAACAAATACAATTGCATTTAGAATATATTTCTTGTAGAAATAAGTTAATATGCCGCAAGGACCCGCAACAAATCCCTTTATGAAGCCTTTTGTGGTTTTGGCTTTACCCGGAATGTATCTCTTTTACAAATACAATCAATATAGGAGGCGTAAAAAAGAAAATGCGAGAAGAAGATTAACGGAAAAAGAACTTCAACACCTGAACAATAAAATTGTAAGTAACTTCTTTTGCATAAACTATGTATACGAATTTTCAAAAAAATTGTTGACTGCAAAGATATCATTCTTAACTTTGTATTGCCTCTTGTATAGGTATCCACTTTTGTGGTTTGTTTTATACAAATGATTTATAAGGTACATTTGTATTCACATCAGCTCTAAAAGAGAACATTTTTCTTAAGAGTTTTGCTTTGCTTGCCAAAATAGTGAAATATATTATTACGTAGCAAAATAAAAAATTTGATTTATACTCACTTCCCACTTTTCAAAAATCCTTGTTAAAACATTTTAACATTATCACGCAGTTGTTTTCGATTTGAAAATTTGCTGGAAGTTGTGTAACTAGATCAATGCAGCTAATAGGATGCATTGGAATTTATGTTTGGATAAAGCCCAAAGTGGAATTATCAACACAGGTCGATAATAATTTTGGATAAATTTATTCGAGACGCGGAGAAAAACATTCTTTCGCAATTTTATTTACATAGCAATTTAGAACCACATATTTTTTGATTTTCCAAAATCATAAATAATTAATATTATGGTAGAAGAAAATTTATTCATACAACCTCTAGCATTGTACTATTCTTACGCCAACCATAAAAATCCAGAATTTAAAATTTTCTACTACTTATACAAATTATTTTTAGAAAATTCGCGAAACTCTTGTGTGAAACATTGCAGAGTTGTATTACTTGACACAATAACAAATTTCGCTAACGGCGAAATAACTTACAAACTTTACAATGATCCTTGCTGACTCTGTGAAGATAAAAATTGTATATTTAAGTTTTAAGACGTTTGCTCAACTTGGAATTACGTATTATTACAAAAAGAAATTTTAACTTTGTAAATTCGCGAAGAAGTAAGCTTAAATTAACTTTTTCAAACTAATTGAAATCAAGCGCAATGGATAATACATTTTCATACAAAAATTTTAATTTTATTGAAGTAATCAACTCTCCAGATATTCTTCCTCGCTTTTACAACATTACGGTTGAATGAAGGTAATATCGAATATTCCAATATAAATTCTGCTGCCTTACATTTGTTATTTATCACGAAGAAGTAGACGTCTTGGGATTCTTGCCAATTAACATAAATTTAATATTATGAATTTGTGCTCAAATATTTCAACTTAATCTTTTGAAATAAAATGAGTTTGATTACACTTACGCTTTAAAAGTACCGGGGGATCCCCGTGATTAATAATAATAGTAATAAATTTTCTTCTAAACGTCAAAAAACTTGCTTTTAGATCATTCATTGTCAAAAATTTCCTAAAACTAAAATACTTTCAAGTACCAAATCCTAATTAAATATAACAATTAATTAATATATGAAGTAATAATACCAAGCTTTATTCGGAGAAAAAGTAACTTTTTGTAGATGGTCTAAATTTTTTTTTTTAATAAAAATTAAATAAATTATAGACTATGCAGATTCGCCACGAAAGTTCTACTTTTGCTCCTTATAAAACAATAGGTAGAAAAAATATAAAATAATAGCTGCCCTATAAACATTCAAGAGGTAAATATTTGTGTAAAAAGGACTCGGAATTCTAAAAAACACTAAATGATTTCCAAAGAACTCGAAGAATGTTTTAAAGATATTTCACTGGTTTGCAGAGATTTCCAACAACTTCTCGGCGGTTTCCAATAAATTCTAGAGATTTCCAAAAAATAAAGGGAAATTCTAACCATGTTCACACCACTTTTTTGAGATAATTTTTGAAAATGCTTCATTATACATGAGAAAATCATTCTTCACTACTACAAAGTTTCTCACTAATAAGAATCCACTTGATTTAAAAGAATTCTAATATTTCTGTAGAAATTATCCACTTCTAGTAAATTTATATTTAGAATGTTTGGTGTCCATACTTTTGGAGGAACGATAGTAGTGAGAGCCATAGCACAACATTTAATTCCAGCTTGGCTGGAATCCAAATTGCCATTTCCCTGATGAAATGCAGGGCTAAAAATTCTTAATTTTTCGCTTATACCATACAGAGCTTTCCTGAATAATTTCCTCTTGATTTATCTGTATACTTTTTCCGTCAAAGTACCAGCCAAATGCAAGCTATACAATCGGCTTCGAGTACAATATATTTTTCTAAGCCCGTTCCAAAAATTAAGTAATAAAATTAGGTGAAAATTACTGTATTTCTACATATAAATCGCAATGAAATGAAACATTTGGTTAATATCCTATAAAATGAAGGAAAGATTTGGCTATTATTTAAATATTTAAAAAATCAAACTTTCAGGTATGCAACCCCATTAACACGCGGTTTTGGTGATTGTCTTCTTTTTTTTAGTTTGTTATTTTGTAAACTACTACTTCTATTTCAATTCCAAGTAAGTGAGAATTTTCAGAGTAAGGACAATCCCACCAAAATATTTTATAATATTATGGTCTTACATTTAGAGGCTCGGGGATGACTTTTTGCTGGTATTCGTAGGGGATTCACCAGTCACTTTGACAATTGCTGAAAACTATCACACCAAGACGAGGTTTGAAGAAAACCAGTCTCAGGATTAAGAGATTCCTAGAGACGGCGGTGATCACAAAAATTAATAGTGGAAACTGACTGCGCATCCCAAACATTTTTATAAATATTTAGATATAATTTAAAAAATAGTATATTAAGCACTAAAGGTGGTAAGTGCAGTTTCTAAAACATAATCAAGGTCTCTAATTTATGCAAAATCGATCACCATCGATATTGTTGGTCATACAGAAATGGTTCAAAATTCTACTGTCAAGTTTTCCGTTACAGAAGCACAAACCATTCTTTTTAGTGTAGCTGTAGACAATAGTAAATTGCTGCTTTGCAAGGAAACTATTTCTGAAACGTCTTGCAATTATTAGAATGTTGATAACAAAGATTTTAAAGAGAGATTCTAACTGGAGCAAACAATTATATAACTTAATTGCTATATTTTGTGCCAGAAGCTATGAAGATCAGTTCAGTTAGTCGAGCATTGAGCATTTATACCATTAAAAGTTTCGTACTTTATTTTGTTACACCAGGAATGGAAATCATTTTCCAAGTTTTATATTAAAAAATTTCAAATTATTTTTAAAAAGAAAATGAAAACTATTTCCGAGATGGCAAGCCTTCAGATAATAAAGTTTTGATTGTTTTCGATTTTTTTTATTACTAGTAATATCAAAAGATTACGGTCTTTTATAGTTTTTTTAAAGCAGGTATTTGATTAAATGACTGATTACATTTTCAAAGTATGTGTATTTCTGATTTTACAGTGTAAAAGTGATTTAAAGTTTTTCCATTTATATTCAACGAATTTAAAAATTTAAAGCTACCTTTTCCAATTAAACCTTCTTATTATTTTACTTCGATAGGGTTTAAGTGACTTTTTTAGAGTAGGTACACATTTATGACTAAATTATGATTCACAAAACGATCAATTTGTAAGGCGCGGTCATTGTAAATAGCACAAGCGAAGCTTCGCTGGTTAAATAATTTTTGATTTCTATTTATAAAGAATTCAATTTTCTTCAGGAAAATTTCAAATATTTAAAAGGATTTATAACGCATGTAGAGAGATCAAAAAGGAAATTAATTCAATTTAAAACGAATGCTGAAAATACATATGTCCTGAATTCTAATGTTGTGAGGATTTCCCCACGAGTTAATCAAATTGAATATTAAATGGGAAATCTAAGAATTTTAATATTAAATTGGGGTAAAATAACAAAATTTTCTAAATGGCGTATTAGAATTTTATTTCAATTTATTTGCCGGCTTTCCGAGCACATGAATTTTTTAAGTGGGCGCCGAATTAATTAGCAAAAGAAGTCGGTTAAGTACTACACACTTAACACTTATTATATAATATTTAGTAGAGTAGGGTGAAGCCTGTTAATTGTTTTTCAACTTTTATTTTTCACTTTGTAATTTAATTTTGGTTTTTCAAAATTAATGGAATTTGCAATTATATCTTATAATTTTTTTATATTTTCCCGCGTTTTTACCTAACGTCTTCACCGCTAACGGTGTTATCTTAATATTAATAAAATAGGTACGCGAGTAAAAAGTTGAATGAATATAAGTATACTGTTGTAGTATTTGAAAATAAAACTATTCTTTTTTTAAAGAGCTTATAAATGCTATTAACTAGCTTTGGGAAAATTGAATTCAAATTTTTTAAAATCTTATTTTACCGCACGCGATATCAATTACGTTTTCTTTACAATATTTTTTAAAGGCAAGTAATATGAGATATCTTTGTGCTCGTGAAGTTTCTAAATTAATTAGTATAACAGATCGAGTGTGCAGAAACGAACATACAGATTCATGGTAATCCTATTAATAAAGCTTGTTTGGGTTCTTTGTCAGATCTAAACTATAACTTAACTAATTATTTATTCCTAGAAATGTATTTTGGGTTTTGATTCAATATAAATATGTTTTGGGGATCTCTTGTTCCTCCCTCAAGCTGGGCCACACTGTACTAGGAAATGATCCAATCACCCAATTGGAAGAAAAAGAAATATCATTTAATAAAACATAGCAATATATACATATGAATATAAAAACGTATTTAAATATTACTCACTTACTTTTTAATGTTTTTAATGATCAATTCATTATTTAGGGTTGCAAATCACAAAATAAACTTTTTTTTGTCGTGATTGGGCCTTTGCTCCGTGAATCATTGGTAGTTACGCCACTGCTTCGGAAATAAAATATTTTGTGGTAGGAACTTAAATATAATTTTGCACGGAAACGTGCATTTCCTTGTTTGTATGCCGAATTATGAATGATACCAGCAGGTACCTGTGTTTCTTGAACAACTACGATTACAATTAGGTTTGACTTTATTTCTAATTTGGATTTAGTTTCGAGTTGCGGTTCGTGTTCGTATCGTTATGATTTCTCTAACATTAGCTATTTCTTGAACCATCATTTCACTTTAAATCGTGTCATCGAAGCCAAAGAAATGCTTTGTTTTTTAACGAGTTTTCGGCGGTTGCGACGGAAACGGGTGTTCGATATAACACTGATGCGCTACCATTTTTCTGAAAAATGTCTTTGTAAACTTTGTCGTCAAGTTGCTATGGCTGCCTTTAGATTCGTTCGTAATCGGTTTGTTTAACGTCTCTTTCTGATATTTTGATTTTCTGATATTGATCCACTAATGTCACGCGAATTTCTCAGATATTGATAATATGATCTGCAGTCTACAATTATTTGTTATCCAATCGAGTTAAGATTATCGGTAATATTCTGAAAGAGCAACATTTAAGCATCCTTATGAGGTAAGGATAAATAAAATCGGTCCAATGGTTACTTCACCATTTAATTAAGTTCATGTTTGCTTAACTAAAGTATTCTGTTGTCGGTACTTGTACGTTGCAATAGTCTTAAAATCCGGTTTTAAGTGGGAAGAGCGTGGTTCATTCACTGGCAAGCGGTACCTGTGTAAACATCGTTCGAGATTCTACATTATCGAGTGCATTTGCGATCCGACGATTGTAATAATTCAGACTGGGGTTGGGAAAACCGCCCGGAGTCACCCGAAGGGCGTGTTTTCACTGTCCCTGACATTGACAAATCTCGGATCCTAACATTCGAATTTCGTCATTTTCGAGTTCGGTTGAACTCTGGCTCGGCTTATTTATGCGGTTTGGCGGAACATCTCATCGTCAAAATCATATTGTCTGTTGCCGTATTAATGTTTAAATTGCGAAAATCGAGTATAAAACTTAAATCTTATGTATATTTTTACGGGATAGGAAATTTATTACTATAAATAAATCATTTTAAAAAATTGATTGAACAAATTATTTGTAAAATAATAAAAAACTGGAATATGAATATACTCTAGTCCTCCTTTTTTGCTTCATCTCGTTTTGCTTTTGACATTGTACTCAAATTTATCAAAGACGAAAGTTGAGTTTTTGTGTGGGTTTTCAATTGTGCACGAATTCGAACAGCCAGCTTTTCACGTTTCTTGATTTTAAATGCGGCCTCTTCTAAAAGACTGATTTCTCGTTTTCTTAATCTTGGAATTCCATAATTATGTATTACACCTCCCGGTCCAAATTTAACCGTCGTCACCAAATGTCTGAAAGAGAATAATTATTTTAAAGTACAATTATTGCAATATGAATAAAACATGACGAAAATTGCTTATATTCATTGTGAAATAGAAATGGAAAATTATTCATTGTTATTTGTACTGTAATAATTGCATTGTTTAACCCGCTAGTTGCAGTTTCTGTTCCTAGTTAGGAGATATAATAGCATTATATTATAAAATTCTGTTATAATATGACTTGAAGCTGAGTAGGGAAATTTTTAAAAACTTGCGAAAAATAAAAATATTTTCTTGCATATTTGAAGTTTATAAAATATTTTTTTTTGTTTGACTGACTGCTTACCTACAATTACCAATAATATTTTGCCTCACATAGGCAGAGCATATAGCTCTTGCGTCACCACACAAACCAATTCCAATAGTCGTTATTAATTGGTTAAGAGAATAAGCTTCGCTCAGAGACCAATCAGTTAGTTTACATGGGGTAGGTGTTTTAACTGGGCTAATCTTACTAGGAGAATTCATATGTTTGTTAAGTATCTCACAATCTCTTGGCAACAATGAAATAGGGGTAGTTCGTGAAAATAACGGTACTAAACAATCCGGGTCGGGCCCTCCAATAAGAGGTACTTGAACACTAGCTGGATCCAAATCTTGATAGCGAGCTGCCAGAATATTAGCTCTTGTCTAAAAGATATTAGTAATGCCTTTATAATTAGAATTTATTTAGTAAACCTGATGTAACGATGCCGAACCAATTATTCTTCCAGGATGATACCAATGTGTTTCTTTAAAAGCCAATGCCACTAAAGCCGTTGTCGCAGAAACCGGAGGTGCAGATACAACAATAATGGATTTGGGCGCATATTTTGTGCATGCCACTGCTAATTCAAAAACTCGGCCAGCTTCTTGGCGCATTAGCGTTTCTACATCAGTATCAAGTGGACATTTATCCAGTCCCATCATCACTACTATGTCAGCTCTCTAAAATATTATAATTTGGGAGCTAGCTAATCCACAGATATGTTACCACCTAACTCTTAAGGCTGACAATAAACCTTTTTCTTCGGTGAAAGCCCGAACTTTACTTCTGGTATCCACATGTCTTAAGTCGGCAGCTATTCCATACACATCACCTTCACCATATAAATAAATTTGGGATACCAAAGGATTTTGTTTCAGCAAAAAAGCCAGAGCTTCTCCGCTGGGACTATCGCCACCCAAAATGGTTACTCTTACAAATTTCTGATGAAATTTAGTGTCCACTTGAATCAAATTATGTTGTAAACCTGAAAATAAAAAAAGTTGTAACATGGAAAAATAAATTTAAGCATTGTATTACCGCATATGTGCCGTCTCGATGAGTTCACGGCAATTTTAAATAATTTTGAAAATTTAGTGAGTTTTTCGAGCATTTTAAAAATTTAAAGGTTCAAATCACAAATATCAATTTTGACAAATTTGACGTTTTTCAAATTCGCATGTTTCTTGCATTTAGCGATTAGAAAAATGTACTTGTTGAGTGCAAAGGCCTTGCGTGACTCTGCCACCTAAATGAAGAATGGATTTTCGCGAAATTCAAGTTATGTAGCCTAGTTGAAATATGTTTCTTAATTAATTTTGCAAAATTGTTTCTCAAGTATTAAAATCCTCGAGTACGGTGACTTGAATGATCAAGTTCATTTTCTTTGCCGAAATAAAAATTCATGCTGCGGAAGATAAAATTGGAAGTTACCGAAATTTTGAACAGAACATAAAGTTTTATCTTGGATCGTAAAATTATAAAAAAAAATTATATTTGGTGTAGGTATCTATAGTGGGGTAATGCGTTCTAAGCGTTTTGTGCTTAAATTACATTACTTTTCATAACAAACCCATTCATTAATATTTAAATGCAGCCACGCTCGGCTTAACTTACCACAAAGACTTTTGATGGTAATTAGTTAATACTTTAGTCCGGCTTGAATATTTTTGGCATTATTAAAGTTACGTCAGAGTCGACCCACTTTGACATTTAGGTAACCTATTCATTTTGGTAAGCTGCGTGAATATATTCCGGAATTTCTTTAAAAAGTAATTTCTCTCAAAATGTTCGCATAACCCAGTTTATATAAGGTCTGATAATCGATTTTGCTTTTTCAAGTAAGATAAATGAAGGTCATCGGGAAAAAATTCAATACCGATTTAAATTTGCAATGTTATCTTAGGTGGGCAATTTTGTTTTACAATACTTGCGTGCGAATGACTTAGCATCAAATTTGAATATATTTTGCGTTAACGACTTAGCTCGTGTACGATATTTTTATCTTCGCCTGGACAGACTTTCCGAATTCATTTGTAACAATATATTTGCTGTTTCCGGCCAAATTTGGGCCGAAATCTATTACGATATTTTCAAGTTAAAATTAGTATTATGGCTAATTAAATTTTATATTTTGCGAAATAATTCATTAAAGCGTCCATCATTGGAGCTATTGTATTTATTTTATTGAAGTTGAAAATAATTGTGAATATGTTGAATTTTATTGCATCCCACTGAAATTGTTCAAATATTATGATATGAAAATTCAACAGGTGCAAATTAATTACATTTTAATTTAACGATGTACATAATTTAATTTTAAGCACGATAACGTTTCTGCTAACTTATTTCAACAATGCGAAACAATTCTGATAGTTATTCCAAGTCGGTGCTTTCAGTTTTAAATTTTTTGAAAAACAATGAGCAATTGCAGTCAAAGAAGCACATAAATGATTTCATACATTGATGTTGTACCTAGACAATTATGGCGAGATCAAACGCGGAATACTATAGAAGCTTTTCAGAAGCTAGCGACCAAAGCAAATAAAATTGGATTGAGAGAAAACGAAAGCAATAGGTACTAAATTTAGAAAATATCAAAGAACTAGCAAAGCTGACAATTTCACGGTTTGGAAAATATGGTTCTGAAGGAGTGAAAACATTCAAGTACCCACTTGAGAATTCAGTTAAACAGTGCAGGAGAGATTGCTAAGTAGCATTTACACAGATTAGTTCTATTGTACAATAAAAGCTAACAAGAACCAATTAAATTAAAGTATTTCATTTTGTTTTATATCAATACATCATGTACATAATAGTCTTTGATGAAAACTCACGAAAGCAAAAACTATAGTTCGTGCGCTCATGATTACCAAATAAAATATCTGCCAGTTATGAATTAAGCCGTCACGCTGTAGTAATCAAACCACTCAATCTTTCAAAGAACGAACATGCAGTTTGTGAGATGATGTATAATCTTACTCACGTTTAAACAAGTATAAGAAACTGAGGAGAATTGAGACAAGAGAGACTTGATACAAAGTATAATTTTTAAATAGATAAGTAGCGCCATCTACTGCGAAACATGTGAATATTATTGACAAAGCTCCTACCTTAACATGATGTTGGTAATATATACAGTGACTAACAAAAATATTCGGACACTCCTATGTTACCAATGTAAATGGAACATTTTGAAGCCGTTTTTTGTCATATAAAAATCAGTTTTACCTTCAATTTTGTTTCTATACATTTTTCTATTTTGTCCCGCCATTTCTGACCGACGGCGACTTAAACATGTCTCTGGAAAATACAAAAGTTATTGTCGGCTATATCTCGGAAACGGTGCAACAAAATAAAAAAATGAATAGGCAAGTTTTTCTTATAAACTCTATTCTCTACATTTTTGTTTATATACATTCTTCTAGTTTATCGAACCGTTTCCAAGATATAGATGACAATATTTTTTGCATTTTACAGAGTCTTGTTTAAGTCGCTGTCAGTCAGAAACGGCGCGACAAAATAGAAAAATGCATATAAACAAAATTCAAAGCAATGGAATTTTTAACAAAAAATGTCCAGAAAGCTTTGCTCTAAAATTAATTTCTATATCACAAAAAATTGCTTCAAAATGTTCAATTTACATTGCTAACATAAGAGTGTCCGAATATTTTTATTAGTCACTGTATGTCTTCTATGACTATGAAAAACTAGGGAGCCATGAGACGTCTCAAAGTCAACAGCAATAAACGGATATTTCTATAGAGGTACTTCCGCTTCATTAATAATATTTAACATTTTCGAAAACGATTACCGTCTGGTGTCGGGTTAAAAGATGAAACTTACATACATGTATACAATTAAAGGTAACATACGAGTACATAACAATTATTCCGGTTCAAAGTTAGCAAAACTAAATTATGGATTTTTATTCTTTTTCTAAGTTGCCTACATAATATGCAGAACCGATTAATTCGAAAATCATAATTGGATATTATATCATTTTGATGTAGAAATTTACTAAAATCACACACGTAAGAATCATTAATTTCAGTGTGTCTTTGTTGCACCTATGTAAATGATTATTAATTTAAAAAACAAATTGTCGATACTTCAATTAGAGGTTCTGACGTCAGCTTCATTTTTAATGAGTACAATTGTATACATGTTGCAGTATAAATTTGCCGCAATAGGTATTTACTAGGTATAAACAATGAAAATTCGACATCACAATTAATTAAGCATATTACCTTTTATCATTAATAAATAATTTGGCTGTTAACTAAATTTATACCTTAGGGCAATAATTAGTTGTATTAATTCTACATTGTATAATATATTTATAATATGTATCAGCGCTAATTTCAGTATATACAAAACTATTACTGACCTCATACAAAGCTTTTGTGGAATTAACTTTATTTTGTTTTAACAATTCGAATAGTTGTCCGAATAAAAATTACAATTCGATCAACCGGAACTTTTAAAAATCACACCCAATGATTATGTTGTTCTTACAATAGTGTCGTACCTAGTATTTTTTGAAAAAAATCTTATAACCTACCTAGGCGTGGCGACCAGTGGCGTGCCCACGTGGGAGCTAGGGGGGCTCGAGTCCCCCGCTCCTGTCCATAGTGCCCCAAGCAAATCACTTAGTAAAGCGGGGGCCGGTAGTAATCTACGATCTCAGATTTCGACAATTTTTTTTTGAAAAATAGGTTGTAAATAGGCTATAGTACTATACCTAAAAAATGTAAAATCTGCGGAAAACCCGGTAGTTTTTCCAAAATTTTTATAAATAGTTTCTTTGAATTCAATTAATATTGACATCTAGTGATTGGCTACACATGGCAGGTTGGACGAAAAGCCTGTGAGTTTTACTTAAAAAACATCAAATTTTTTTCGATTTGTTCAAAAATGGTGGATTTTAGAGATTTGCATTGGTTTGGCCTGTCAAAATTTACTCTCCGGCAACCTAGCTCGGGCGCTCCTAGCCAATTTGGCAGGCTCTGAACTTGCTGAAAACAAAACAACAGAAAATATTTTATTTGAAACTCATAGGTGCATACATATTTGCGCCCCTCAGAATGTAGGGAATAATTCAACATATTATTTTGCTGCCCGATTAAAGCTAAACATCTTTTGACAAATTTCAACTAATTTTAGCTTTCTAAAATAATTTGAAATTTGGGTAAGCTATTATTTTCAGGTTTTCTTAGAAATTACGATTTTAGTTATTTTTTAAATTATTATCATATAAAGCAATTTTCCCATCGAGAATGACGACACATTTTCAAAACGGTATCCGCCTTGATGGATGAATGACAATTTGTTATCTAAGATTAATATAAATTAGGTACCTTAAATACCTTTTCGTGCACGGGTACCGTGATTGGTCGATATCACAAATTTTTTGATTATTTGATGAAAAATTGTGTATTCTGTCCATGGTATAATCATAATTTTCTTCGTTTATACATGAATCGAAAAAATTTAAATTAACACATTTTTTATTTACACATAGTACATAAATTTTCACGGTAAAGTGGCAAATACACCATTATGGTACTATTGAAAAGCAAAGAATATAGAAACATTTCAAGGAAATTTTTAATAAAAAACGTCGGAGTGAAATGGAATTTTACGGGAAGCTAGCTCATTAATTACATTTCCCAAGAAGTAATTTTGGCTTCGGCCATTGCATAGTGTTTGGCACGCGAAGAAGATTACATAATTATATAAGATTGATTTTATTGTGATGTTTATTAATTCTGAATGTACATGAATTTTTCTCTTCACTACCGGCTTTCTATGTATGGTAGATTGTGAGGTATAAATTTATTTATAAGTTGAAATTAAGAAAAATATAAAAATGAAAATTAAAATAATTTTCTATCTAACGGAAGCAATATGAAGGAATACATACGGAATACAATATACGGAATACAATATGAAAATGTACATGTAATTCCCCGACTAAATCAGGGTATTTACCTAACGAATATAATTGTTTATGAAGGGGTATGAGTACTTACGAGGTGTATATTTATGAACCCATTGAATTCAATATTTTTTTTATCTAAAAAGCAATCGCTTTATATCCTATAAATTTTTTTTTGTACATTTTCAACATGTAAACGAAGCCACATGGTTCGTTTGCATTGATAGTTTTCAATATATTATGAGTTATATTGTTCAGAATTTTATTCTAGTTGAGATATGAATATACTTAGGGTAGACACTGTACATAAATATACGAAATACAAAATAAATGTCATTGAAATGTATGTCCACCTCTGATTTATACCAAAATATCGATTTTCTCAGGATTTTCATGTACCTACTTCGCAACAATAAAAATTCTGTAGTCAAAAATAATTTGTTTAATTTTGAATAAGTTATTCCTAGCTAACTTTATTATCTTGGTCACGCTATAATCTATATTTTTGGTAGTTTGTTGAACTAGTGAGTGATTTCAAAATGTTGACTAAATACATACATATACCTGTCTGAAGAATAATATGAACTACATATTATAATATGTGTCGCTGGGCAGTTTTCTCTATTTAAGTTCCGACGACTTCGATCAAGTCATATAATATTAATCGAACGAAACAACTTTATCGGTTATTCAGAGACTTCCTGGTTTACAGAATTGTTTGTCCAGAAGGAAACACAATTAATTATGTTGCATTTTACAATAATTTAAGGATACAAAATATGTAGTATTACTAATATGATTAAATTTGTAAATATACATTGTTGCGTCAGTAAAATCAAAGCAGATTATAATTTATGCTGTAATATTACATTTTATTTTATTTTGGAAAACCTTCAGCAATATAGTTTAAATAAATGTTTTATCCAATTTGTCTATCTTTAAAAATAGTATACATTTATTGATTTGAGTTAGTAGTAGGTACCTATTATATTGGTTTTCAATTTGAAAATTCAAAAGAAAACTTCAATGCATTTTCATTTTGATTGGATTATTGAAATTATATAATTAACTAAATTGTCGTTTATAATTTCACTTATAATGAATAAACTGTCAAATTGTGTCTTCACTGCTGTATTATTGAAACAAAATAACTAAACATCGGAAATCAAATAATGATTAATTTACCCCGACATCTAAGCAAGGTAGTCGTCAATATTGTTTTGCTGAAATTTAACTTAAAGACCCCGAAGTAATGCTGCAATTATTTTGGAAAATTTTCAAATATTTAATTTCTTTTACAAAGAAAAACATCTTTGGTATTATAAATTTTAATTTTCACATCTTTTATTTAATACTTTTCCTGAGGAAAGGTCACGATCATTACATAACTTTTCAAAATTTAAAATTGATGAAATGAACTTCAAAGCGAATATATGATTGTCTATTGCCACGTAATAGTAGTTTTTTTATAAATTTCACGTACCAGAAACATTAAAAATTTGCTGTGTGACTGCATTGCAGATTGTATCTTTTTTGACAATTATTCATCCAAGAAAAACAATTAACAGTCCAATATTTGAGGTTATGTTCAAAAGCTAAAAGTTAACCTCACATTAAATTTTTCTATATTGGATAGGCATTTAATATCTCAAAGATGATCGAAATCCATACAAAGTAGATCGAAATACTTAAAGAAGCAAAGAATATATTACCGACAAAAAAATAAACTTTTAGCTAATTTAACCTTCGATGTCCGTTGAGCTTTACAGTTAAAAGCAAATTTTGAAATCACGTATTATTTAGTTGTGGTTTGTAACCACAAACATGGCACGAAAATTTCTGAAAGCAAAATTAGAGAACAGCTTGATAGGTGAATAATGTATTTACTACGCAGAACTTTATTTTTAGGTAATACAGTGCAAAAGTTATTTTAAATTTTTTCATCAGACAGTTTTATTATTAATTCCATACGGCGAACGATCGTTGGTCGTCAAAGTGATATCACCAATAGCTTTGCTGCAAAGCATTAATTAATTAAAATATTATTTTTGAAAAACTCAATCATTTTCACCTATTCACAGCAGGAAATCCCATATAAACAATACCATTTGCTGATTTAGCCGGAAAAGCTTTTGGGTTTTTGACCGATTCGGCATACAGTTCAATTGAGCGCATATGGTCGCAAGCACCTTAAAGTAGCGACCATTAATTTGGCCAGAAGCAGTTTAAAAATTAATTTACCATATGTGTTGGTCTGATTTAAACATCCAGGTTGTGGAAAGTGACCGCCATTAGGATAAAAGTCTGCATCGCCTATTGATATTGGAAAGCCAAATTTTCCTGCATCTGTGTGTATTATGTCCACGTATAAAGCATCTCCTTTAGAAAGTCTTTGGTCTTTATCTGAAAATTAAAAGCAACAACGGTTGTTTGTTTAAATATCATTATTATTAAAAACCGGTCAAAGAAAATGAAGGAAAAGCTGGATCGAGACCCGTAATTCGTGCAATTTTATTTGTTTCTTGAAAGTTTTTACCGACTTCACCAGCAATCTGAGCTCCAAGACTAAATCCAATAATATGTAAATTAGATGGGACAATTTCACCGGTTTCTGTGTAAAATGTAATAAAGTTGGCAACAATTTTTTTAACATAGTCGACATTGTGTACAGCTTGTTGATACCAAGGTATCGTGGACAGTTCACTCCAATCGATAAAAATTACATTATGAGGTTGTACTCCTGAAAAGTACGCTAAAAATAATCCTAATTAATTAAAGCCATTAGAATAAATTGTAAAAATTACTTACCGTTACATAATAATTTTGAATTGGGAGTCAGCGCACCTTCGCCAAATCCGTGAACGTAAATGACTGTGGGCAATTCCGAATTAAATCCAACGTCATAAAGTTTTCCCTTTTCCAAATGTTGGATTATTTTATAAGATGTGCAGTTTCGAAAGAAATAAGGTTTGACATAATGATGACGCTTTTTAAATGGACAACAATAAGCACAAACTCCCGATGGAATTGATGATGCGAAAATTTGGATTTCTCCTAATCAAAAATGAAATTTAACTAAAATAAACGCTTTTTAACCTTCTTACCAATTTCTAACAGTTGTGGCTTACATGCAGCCTCATCTATTACCATTGAAGTTTTAACAACCTCTTCCAGCTGTTTTTCAAACAACAAATCGAAATTTCCTATAATATCAACGTTTTTTGTTTCTGCTAAATTTAATACTACAAAATTGAATTGCAACAGAACGGAAAGCAACGAAAAAGTAACAATCATATTTTCGGCAGCGTATGTTGCCTATTAAAAAAGATATTGGAACACTGATAGAAGAATTAATCAAAACCTCGAATTTAAATTTTTCGCCTGATTGGTACAAAAGTTACATCATAAGAGTAATTAAAAAAAATTTGCTAATTAAGTGATATTTATTTTTTGACCATCATTGTTTTTACGATTAAACCCACCGTTCTTTATCAGTGAACGTTTTAATTATTTGCAAGAGTCACACAATTTTATTGTAATATTTTATAAAATTATTAAATTAGCCCAATTTGTAAAATTGTATGAGACACAATGATAATACAAAAATATATAATGACTGGATATGTACATTTTTAAAATATGAAGATTTGTTTTAAAATAATAATTATTATTATCTTTTATTACTTATTATTACTTGTAATAATCGTGTTTTCTTTGCTTTAGGATAAACTATTAAATAAGTTAGAAGAGAGTGAACCTGAATTAGCAACTTGTCCAGAAGAAGAGGTAAGTGTTAAATCATTACATTAAATTATTTTATTACATATAATAACTTTTTTCAGTGTGTGATTTGTATTAATGCCAAGGCTACCATGCAAACTGCACCATGTGGTCACCAAGTAGTTTGCAGGAAATGTTTCGTAAAAACAATTCAAATCGCAGTTTCACAAAGGCTTTTACCACTGAGATGTGTTATATGTCGAGCAAAAATTCTTAGGCTTAAGGTTAGTACATTTATTTAATACTATTACATAAAAACAATGCGGACAGAAGAAGATCATTGTTGTTGATCATGTCAAATAACATCACAGTAACATTTTTTTAAAGATATTGGTTTTGGGAAAAATCCCAATAACGACGATTATTAGATTGTTATATAAGTGGAACCTGCAGTTTAACGTGGAATTCAAACCACAATACAGAAAAAAATGATGACACTAGATTCGAATTTAAGGTACCAATCCACTTACTCTATCCAGCATTCCAAACTGCATGCCTGTACGCACCCACCGATTTTATTAATTTTCGTTACATCGAAATGGGAGAACTTATTGGCATGGTCTTGAAACGGGATGTCGTTTGACACTGAGACAAAATATAGTTGGTCAAAATTATTTAAATTAAATGGAGAATTTTTTTTGCATACTTTCGGGTTTACTTCAAAAATCATTAATTTATTTGGGTTGGAAGCCGTTGAAAGAAGATCTAAACTTCCGATTAATAACCTACTTCACTCCCTTGATTTGTAATATACTATTATAAACTGTTTTATTATCAACAATTAATAATATTATAATAGCGAATAAAATATATAGTTATGCGCTATAGTAAAAAAATTTTAAATAATGCGAAAAACCATAATTATCGACAATTAAAATAAAAAACTGATTTTAGTAATATTGTACATATTGCATATATCACAATAATATTGTTTGCGATTTATATTGTATGCAGACTAAATTAGTTTTTCTTGTGACAATATGAAACAATCTATGGTTTTGTCAAAAAACAAACAAATAATTCAGCTTTAATCCATTTATCGATCGAGTTTTTTTAAAAATTATATACATACCCGCTTTGGAATTTTACTTCTGTTTGTTTTTAAATGTTTTATTATGTAAGTTTGTGGTTTGCTATGTAATTTTTTACTATACTTTTTTTTTAAATTTTATTGATTTATTTTATTTCTATGTGTATTTCGTGGGTATTGGAGGTTCTTTTACCAAGAACATATAATTTAAATTTTGAAAAAACATAAATATAAAAAAAAATCAAAAACGGATGATACAGCAGGCACACGGAGAAAGCTAAAATAATCAAAATTAATAAATAAGTACATAATAAGCATTAGAAAACTATCAAAAAAGTTAAGAACCGTTGCTCTTTGTCAAACCAAACGGAAGTAAACTATTAAAACAGAAATATCTTTTTAACGCAAACTACGGCATGACAGTTTGAATTTGTACATTCTCTCCCGGCCAATTTCAGAACCGGCAGTCAGTTTTCAACTAAAAATACTTGACTGAAATGGAATAATCGAATTCTACCGCATCAACGATTATCTTTTTTAAACTGCGGAGTTTACAAGTTATTGTGCAAGAACATGGGTAGAAATAATAGGGTAGAGAATAGCTCTATAAAACTAGAATGGTAAATTAATTATTCATCGCCACGAGATGAGGCACGAGAGATGATGAGAGAACCGGAAATATGTATATTGGATTAACTTGACTGAAACTTGACAAATTGGGAAATTGCATAAAATACGATAAATGCAGCTTAATATTTAAAGACAAGTTTATTAGGCCATTGTTCAGAAATTTTATAGGAATTCGTTTTTATACGTTACATATTTTATAACTACGTGCGAAATTATAAAAATCGCATTATTTATCGATAAAATTTTGTAGTTTGACGGGCGCGTTGCAGACCAAAAGCATTTTTTTCTCTGTGCTCACTTTTACGTCAACTGCGGAAATCTAAGATGCCCACTTTTCTTTCGTACACCTCGAGGACCATCTCAATTCTCCATGTTTATAGGTTATGTTTAACTTTTCGGCGCGTAATTCAAATTTCAAATTTTAAACAAATATTTCATTTTGGATTTGCCGCATACAAAGTATTTCTTTTTGTAGATATAATAATATTCACGCAAAACTAACAATATGTAAATGTTTATTTTCTTAACAAATTATTATAATTATTATTTACTTAACAAATTATTATAATTATTGTTTACTTAATAGATATAATAGAATTAGATTATTACCAACTACAACGCAACGAACACGTAACTATCTTCTTACAGAAATCAATAAAAATAACCCTTTATTATTTTAAGATATTTTTTATTTCTATTTGCAATTTTATTGTTTATAATATAACCTAGATTGTAATTCCCTATGGAATTACTCATTACTCATCAAAATTTTTGTTTCGCGGTGTTATTTCTATAAATAATATGCTAACACCGGCGGTGTTATTCTGGGTCATAACCTCAAAATTTCATGGAAGAAGTCTGCGGGTAATATGGTAATAAGAATAAAACCTTTTGAGATAAAGTAGAATTGTATATGATGTCGAGGTGTTTTATAAAAAAATTTAATAAAAACAGCAGTTTCACCCGTTTTATTATATTTATATCGCATTATTTTTATTTATGGTCTCTAAAACTTTACGATATCGTAAAGCTTCCCCATTACAAAAACACTAACAAATGAGAGGATACGAGATTTTCATGTATTTATACATATTTTACCACGTTATAGTGCAATACCCCGAAAGAGTTGTCTGCGATTACGAAAGTGGTTTAGCGTATTATTTTTTGGCAAAAATGGCAAAAATCCATGCCAAATGGGTATATGCGCAATTTTCTCCATATAATTTTCATTTTTGTAACTTACATTGGATAGATCACATTAATAATCATGAGCACTCATACGAAAGTTTATACCTTTAATTACATTTTTCTTTTTATTTGTAATACGAAATTCATGAAGTGGAAAAGGACTAAAAATAATTCCGCGAAATATTCCTCGGTTAAAAATGCTCTTTGCATCGTAGATATGACTATCAATTTGTTGGTGAGAACTTCATCTGTTATTTCCATCTGGAAAGTTTATAATTCACCCTTGAGCATTTTAAATGTCCATTTTGTATTAATAATTTTTATCTATTAATTTTATTCCTATTCTAAATTGAAAATTAAATTAAAACTTTATATACGTTGGGTTTTTTCCCCAAGGTGAGTGCAGTCAGTGCATTTAATATTAGGGGAGATGTAGGTAATGAGGATCACTTAAGCAAGAATTGAAATAGAACGAAATCCATTAATCAACTATTAATTTTTATGTTTTTATGATAAACTTTACATATTTAACTATTAATTGAATTCAACTTAAATCACTTTGGCTTATCAATTTTGGAACAATAAAGACGTAAAAAAAAGTCAGGTTTGATCACCATTGTCAACATATGTTGGCAATGATGATCAGCTTGCATACAATGGTGATAAACACATATCGCACACATAATTGCGCGATGATTCCCACCCAGGTACACTTGGCATGAGCCCAAAGCCCACAAGAAGTGCACCAATACCAAATTTCGTAGTCTTGTCCAAATTCACCACATACAAGACACGGGTCTTCATCATCTTGACATAACTCGTCCGTGGTAACGTCTGACGTCGAAGTATTATTCGATTCCTGCAAAATTTTCTTCTTAACGTTTTCGGTGCTAACCTTCTGTGGCTTGCTCTTCTTTCTTACTCCTTTTCCCTTGTTTTTCATAGCTTTGCAGGCAATTTAAATCACCTGACCCCGATTACATACATGGGCGGAAAGGAGAAAAAAAGAATCCTAACGAAAAACTTGAAGTTATAGTAACAATCTAGAATTTAAATCGCAAAATAAAATGTTACCATTATTACATATCAAAAGTACAGAAATAAAAATTCAGTAATTTAAGACTTACCTTCGGATTTACCTTCTAGAAAAATTAGATCAAAATAGCGCGAAATCGTCACTCGTCTGTATCTCTCCAGCGCGTTGCCCGAACTGAGCGAGACACCACCCGCGTACGGGAATCCCCCAAAGTTAGCGCGTGGGTATGTTGGCATTACACCCCTGCATTCGGTTTTCGTTATTTTGTGGTGATCACCATTGCCAACTGACTCTGATTGCATACATCTCCCCTAACCCTGATGTCTTTATCATGAGATAACATTTAATTATAGTTAATTCTGTTTTAACGCGATCGTTTTTTGCAGTTTAGAAAGAGAAATGTAAATAATTTATAAGGAATTACTACATTTAGCTTGTAGCTAATGCCTGTAGATGGTCGGTACGGGTCGGCTAACTTTGCGCTTCTTGTGGTACAGATTTTGGAGAGTTGAGAAATATTCGTGAGTTCATGTGGTTTTTAATGATAACTGCAGAAAATGATGTTCGGAACAGCTTGTCACTTAACTGCGCTGTTAAGTTATGAAGAAACCGGGCATAAGTTGAGCGCTATCCGAAATAGCTAAAGATGGAAAACAGGCATTCAATCAATATCGGATACATTAAAAAGATAATTGTCTAAGATAATGAACAAAACTCAACAAGTACAGAAAAAATAATAAAGAATTAAGTTATAATAACATAAGATAATATAATACAACATACGATATGTCGAAGAGTAAATGCAGTGGTTATAACAGTTGGTCGTTTAAAATTATATTGTCTGTTATAAATTCCTCAACTTCTAACCTAACCGCTTTTATTAAAGTTTATTACACATCTCTGTCCCTTGTAGTGTGATTCTCAACAACATAATTTGCTTTGTATGTTAACTTATACAAACACAAAGTATGCCCATCACTATGACGATTCGTGTAGTCCTGCGGTTTCCAATTAATTTTGGTAGTGGAAGTTTTAGACCTTGGTACCAACGATCTTTTTTTGTAGTTTCTTTTTGCCAACTTTTTGATAATTAACTGCTAAAATTATAGTGATCTGTATTTCATTTTTTAAGTTTTTTTAGTTTGTAGTATTGACGGATGAGTCACAAAATGTACATTTTCTCCGAATAAAACTTTACTGACGGTGACGGGTGGTCCTAAAATAATTTAATGTCGTCATTCACTATCTTTTTGATTTAAACAATTTATAAACTACTAATATTGGTCCTTTGAGCATGGTATCGGCCTGATTTTCAGGAACATATTTCATCGTTATCAATCACACTCGATCATTTTGTATCTTATCGCTTCGCTGCAAAACGCAAATTTTCGTATCAAGCAAGAATATTATTGATTTGTGCAATTCAGTGTTTTCTTCAGATTCTTTTGTGGAATCATTTGTAGGGCTGCTATAAACTAAGCTAACCACTCAGAACTCCCCAATCTAAGTCGGACCGTTTGTTAATTACGGCGATAAACAATGTATTGTCAGCATAATTACTTATTGGCATAAATTCTGTCGGCACTAATGTCGTCGGCAGAATTACCTGTCGGCGTAATTACATATTGGCGTATTTACCAGTGGCGTAGTATGTACTGGCGGCATAATTACCTGTCGGTGTAATTATGTGTCGACGTGTTTACTTGTCGGCATATTTGCGTCGGCGTATTTACTATCGCCGTAACAATTATTCTGACGGCAATGCAAAAATTATCTTTTCACATTATCATGTGAAAGATTTGTCGTGAATACCTTTTCCAGTTCAAATCCAACCATATAGATAGCTTCCGTGATTCCAATAAAAACTGTGGTCTACACGAGTTCAATATCCAGAAAAGATGTATCGAGAAGACTCTCAGATTTCATCATAGAATTGTAATTCAAACCTTCTCAAATAAATATTTTCACAACCGATAGATAAGACTAAGTTAAAATACAACCACTTAGAGAATTGGACGGGCATTGTTAAGCGACAAAGCAATTACCCTTCTTCATTAAATTTATATGTAAATAAATTCACGATAAACGTAATTATCCGATCACATTGCTGTCCGTATTCTAAAGTGAAACATCTTAAAGAAGATCAATTTGAGACATCTGCATAATAAAATCAAAATTGGATGTATCGCACCGATTCTACATGTAGACATCTAAAAATGTTCATGTGTAGCAAATTGCATACCATATCCTGGTACTAAATTGACATGAAATTCTGAATTGCAGGCCAATTTCCAATCTTTAAAGCTGCATTACTCAAAGCTACATTTTTTAAGATGTCTCAGTTTAGAACTAGGGCAGTGATATATACAAACTACTATATGAAACAAACTCATATATTTTATGATTCCAATAAATCCGCGATAGCACGAGTCCCATACATAACGGAAAAATAGTGAAAATTTACATGTTCCAAAATTTAATCAATATTATTTAAGTGCTCACAGAATCAAACATATCCATTGTCGAAATGCATTTCTTTAACCAAAATTTAAAAAAATAAAACTCGGAATCAAGTAATGGATTATGCAAATTTAAATTCCATAATTGGCTCATAACTGAAATGTTTTTGGATTACATTATAATCTATCCGCATGTTGAAAATATTATAATTTGGGTAATTTGTATCAAATGTGATTAAGAAGATATTAGCAGATTGATCAGATAAGCAGAAAATTTCAATCATCTAATTGTTTTTAGTTTCGTCTGTTTTGAAAAAAACTGATAATTATGAAAATAGCACAGAATAAAATACCTGTATGACACGAAACTAATAATCCAAATTATTTTGTTATAATTATCTAAGATGATGTGATGGATTTTTGTACATATATGGTAGCTGTAATATTGAGCAAAGTTTCAAATATTAATTTAAAACAAAATTACAGAAGTATTATTTACTATCGTAGGCTGGTAGTTAGAGTGCTGTATTTGTTATGCTGCAGTCGTAGATTTGATTCCCGACGAAATATATTAAGAATATGATTTTTCCTACTATGCTAACTCATAAGGAGCTGGCGACCTGTAATTTAAGATTAGACTTTTCCTCCGGTTTGGAGCCCACGTTAAACTGTAGGTCCCCTGTATCTGTAGATACTATAATTTAAATTGATATAATATAGTTTAGTTTACACAAAACTTTCAAAAATGATATTTGGATTTCCGGATGGTAGCTCAGCGTAAGCAAGAATAATCATTTTGAACAGGATCGTCTAAAATGGCTCACTTTGCTTAGAACCTACAATACAAGTGATTTTTAATTAATTTTTATTACTAAGCTTTTGTTCACCTTTCTTTGTGTTTATTTTATTTAAATTTCGCAAGTTTCAATTTTACTAATTTTGCAATTTTTCAGACCGGTTCCGTTCTTCCAACATCCGCCAGTGGATATTCTGTCAATTCGCGATCGTCTGCAGTTCCACAATCTGATAGTTTGTATAGTGTTAGTAGTGGCGGTTCGACCGTGTCATCCAGTTCTTGTGCTTCCGATAACAGCGGTTCCTGTTGTGGAGGGCATTGTTTAGGCGCATATCCAAGACAACCTACCACTGGGGCTATTAGAAGATCGCAGCAGCATGCCATGAAAATCAAGTTACAAGAGTATTGTCATCCCGAAGGACGCAACATCAATAATAGGCTGCCACCTATTAAGGAGTTGCCGTATTCCGGAAGTCCTTGCCATTCTGGTCCTCCACCGGCGTCTACTCGAATAAGGTTTGTTCTATTTCAACTGAATTTTGTATGTCTCAAATAAAAACTTTTTAGATGCGCTCAAAAAATTGTGACCCAGCTTGAAACGGTTCCGCTTTTATCAAAAAAATATCGAGATTACAAATACGAAAAACTACCACAAGATGAAAAAGAGCCCGTCGACACAGAAAAAGACAAAGCGAAGCATTGGTGGTCGGATAGAAAATGGAAAGAGAAAAATAAAAGTGAAGAGAGAACAGATAATAAAAAGAATGAAATTGTCGAAAAACAAATGGAATTAAAAGAGAAGCAACGTAAAATTCGATTCTCAACCGAAACAGCTACTACTACTTTAAGCGAAGAAAATAAAAAAGTTAAATAAATATATCACAAGTCAAATTAAACATTTAAGCAAATAAATCTCAGTCGATTGTTAGATAAGATAAATATTTTCCTAAACTAATCAAAAATATTTCGTTGTTTCTTATATTATAAAATTTACATTAACTTTTTTATAGAAATTTTTTGAAACGTTTTGTTCATGCCCGTTGTAAACTAGTGCTGTAATATTTTTAAATAAACAATAGATTATGAAGTATCCTTCAGAGATAAAACATTTTTCTAACAATTATGGCTAAGTTGCCAGAAGGAGATACTTGGTAATATTAAATATGTTGGGATAATACAATAAATTCCCGTATAACGCGAGTTCCTAAACGCGGGAATTCCCCGTCTACCTTAACAACGCAACGCGTTAACCGCGTTATACGACAGTCTATTGTATTTAAATTTTTGTTTTAATATTAGCTTGGTTATTTATTTATACTAATGAAACCAGCTTGACAATGTTGTTTATATTCTGACATTACAAAAAATATAATATACAGTGTGGGTTTTTTACATGCAAATATTAAATAACTTCACTTCGTGATCTTTGCTTTGAGCCTTTTGGCTCACTTGATAAATTTTAATATTTACAGATAACTAAAGAAAAGACGGATAGGCTGTGTTATAACTAAACAACAGGTTCGAGATTTTAGGGGGGGGGGGGAAAGACTTGACTCTAATAATATACATATAATATGCAAAGTCATTTTCAGTTTTTGAATAAGGAAATTGCAGACTTTATACCGTAACTTAATTTTTCTTTGACCGTCATTAAAAGTAGACTTTTCCACTTGTCCGTTTGGGTCATAAAGTTTATGTTTGACAAGGAGCAAACTAATCAAAACGATTCATTTGAAACAAAATGAATTGGTTTGAATCAATCTTGAAGTTATTAATTCAAAATGTGATAGTAATTTTGTAAACGTGTACACTGTAAAAATTAATATTTTGAAAATATGTTAAAAAATTCAAAAATCAGATATCGTGGTGTAAAGATTTATTTAATTTTTCCATATGAAAAAACCATATTGTGTAGATAATAATGCTGCCGATTAGTCAGAATACTACCCAAGGGGAATAGTTAGTTTAGTTTGGATATTTTTTGAATGTTTGCTTTCTGCAACTGTTTCACATAAAGTGTCTACTATCCTAGCTATAGTATTGTTATAAAGTTTTGCAAAACAAACAATGATTATTTAAAACTTTATAAAATTTACAGTAAGTATACTAATAAAGTTAGATCTGAAAAGGCAGTTAAAATAATAATAATTATAAGTTGTTATTTATTATAAACAAAACTAAAAATAATTTTGTACTTTAATAAAGTTACATTTTTTTCAAATTGGTTGTGCTTAAGAATAAGAAACATCCAACGATGTTAACATAATTAATAGTAATAATTCTGTTTATTTCTATTAAACGCTGTTTTATTATTTAAATATTTTTTAAAAGTAGACAATCAGCAAAATTAATTTTAAACACATTTGCACATCTTTAATTAGTCCATAATGTGTTTTGAAATATTTGTAAAAATGTATGCACTTTTTTATTTATTTGCAAAATATGAATACATTGAAAACTGAAATTCAATTGATATTTTAAAATTGCAATACTAACTGCATTTTTATAAATAATATAATTTGATTTAGTAAATCAAACTCAAACAAACAGATCTACGGTTGGACCTGGCCCCCCTTTGTAAGATTTTATTATTTAGTGCGTCCATAGTATGATATTACACACATACAGACAGTATTTTCTTGTAATATATTAATATTTTATTTTACAGTTTGCTATATTATTCAAGGAAAAGGGAAATCAGTATTTCAAATCAAACTTAAACATTTTACTTTTAATAAAATTATAAATAAAAAAGAAAATTGAGTCGTTAGAACGTTAGTTCTTAATTAATAAACTTAGTTTAGTAAAGAGATATTAAAAAGATAAACTATTTGTAGTTGAAAAGTGCTGAATATTAAAAATTTAATGCTATAAAATTTTTTCCAAAATAATTCCTCTTGATTATTAAACATATAAACAAACCAGAAAAAAAAATACTGACGCCAATTAGAAAAATAGATAGAAAAACAATATTCAAAACATTTTAATATATTACAATTTTAACAGTTGACACATTTTAAATAAAAGTCAAATTACAAACATGCAATAAATAATAGGAGTATTAATTAGTAGGAATTTTAAAATTTTAAACAAACAGACAGGCTAAATTACATCTTTCTGAACAAATGTAAAAAAAACGTGTGCTGTGGTAATTATTCTTTAATAATGTTTAATTGTGTTCCTAAAGTATATTTGTCCAAGAAGATGTCGATTTAGCTATATCTTAAATGATTACCCATACTTCTAGAAATTTTGTAGCATTTACCGAAACCTAATTATTTAAAAATGTTAAAAACTAGTCAGTCAATGTTTAGGTCAATTGTTTTTCTAGAAGTACTGCATGTATCTAAATTGTATAACCTTTATTTGTAAAAACGCCATTTTTAAAAAAGGTTTTGTTAATAATGGCGTTATATTGCAAACCATATTTATATCTAGCATCACCCTGTATAATATTTCTAAAGCAATGGCATTCCAAAAAGCTAGACCTAGTATACATATCCTACAAAATCGTAACTAAATAATCAAAAATTATAATCAGGAAAAACGTGAGACATGGACTAAGTGTTTTTATACAGGGTGAATCGCAAAGTTGGCAATAATAATTATTAGTAATCAAATAACTGATAGAAAAAGAACTTATATTTTAACGCTGGTTAATCAGCTATGTATTATAGAATTTTAGTTTTGTAATTTGGCTAGTAATGTCATTACGTGTACCAAAATTACAAGATGATTAAAATATGTTGGGTAATTTGATGTTCATTATAATACAGATATTTCTAAATTTTGGAAGCGATAGTCTTAGTATATTTTAGTCATCTGTGTATAATAAAAGCATTAAATAAAATATATTGTTAATTAACACTTTTATTTACAAAAAATTGTTTACTTTAACCTTTGGAGACAATACTGCAAACACCTAAGGCGAGTGATCTATTTCGAAATACCACTAAATGCTGTCCAGGACGTAAAATTGAAAATCCACTTACCTGGCTTGATAATTTTGGTTTCTTATGATGTTTGCTTTTTTCACCAATTTTTAACAAAGTTTTAATAAAGAGTGGAGCATGCTATGAGTAAATAGTATATTACGTTACAAGTATGGAAAGCTGCTCACAAATAAATAGAATGGAAAGTACCTACTTTCCGAACGATTAAAAAAAATTGTTTTTATTAATGTTGATTATTATTAGTCGAAAGTTTGTATAAGTTAAGACGGTATTCTGGTCTAGAGGCATAAATTTTGAGCGTATTGTCGAGCTCGAACAATAAACAACATTTTTGAAGATTTTGAATTAGTAAGAATGTCGTTATAGTCCCTACTAAAGAGAAAACGGCAAAAAAGGTTTCGCAAAATGACGACTGATTAAAAAAAAAGGTAAAAAAAATAATAAATCGGTTAATTGAACTTGAGAAATCATATGTCAACCATGTTGAAAAAGAGTCAAGTTTGGAGCAAAAGTTTTAGACAGTCGCAACAGTAAAATAGCTATAACTCCGTTAATTATTGGAATTTTTTCTCGAGGATATATTCTTAAAGGACCAAACTTTAAAAAAATACAAAAAAACAAAAATTAATATTTTAAAAATTCAAGACTAGAATAGCGCCTTAATGGAAAAGGTAAATGTTAAGTGGTTCCAAACAAGTAGTTTTAAAATCACTATTGTTAAAAATGAATAAAAATATATCCATTTTTCATCACAGTTTTGAACAGTCAAACTAATCATTGTTTTAACTTTTTAGTTTTTCTCAGTTGGATTTCCCATAAGGTGGACGATTTCTTGTTCGCAAATAGTAATTTCCCTTGGCGGTTCTAAAATAAGATTAAAAAGTTGTGCATTTAGAAAAAATTCAGTATAGAAATATTTACCGTTTGCTTGCTGGGAATCCCATGAAAGAATCTGTCTTTAAATGACATTCAATTGCTATGTTCGGATTGCTAAAATTACACTTCGTTGATGGGAAGGCTTTTGGATTTCTCACGGATTCGGCATAAAATTCTGCAGCTATGTAATGATCACATACCCCTAAAAGCATTTTTATTTTATTTTTACAGAATGGAACCAATTTTTTTAGCATTAGAAATTAGGTTATACCAAATAATTCGATAGACTGAAGTTGTTGTAAGTCACCGATTGAACATCCTGGCTGTACGAGTTTTCCATAGTTAGGATAAAAATCTGCGTGTCCTATTGATATTGGGAAACCCAGCCTGCCCATATCTGTGTGTATAATATCAACGTAGTCGGCATCAGTTGCAACAAGCCTGTTAGATGTATCTTAAAATGAAACACGTTTAGACTTCTAAAGATGATAGTTACATTTCCCAATATACCATTCAGCTCGTATAACGGAAAAGCTGTATCTAATCCGGTAATTCTAGGAATATGTTTAATATGTTTCCCAATCATTCCTGCAATGTGCGAACCTAAGCTAAAACCAATAATATGAAGTTTTGAAATTAACAACTCCCCAGTGCCGCTATAAAACTTGATAAAATCGTGAAGGTAAGAAGCTACCAGTTCTGTATTGAATTTTGCCTGGATGTACCATGGAAAAGCAGATAAATCTTTCCAGTCTACTAATATTATGTTATATTTTTCGTCTCGACTTAAATATGCTAAAATGACACAGTTCAATTTCATTAAAACCTTTTAAATCAAATGTTACCATCACGAATTTTTTTCGAATGATAACCCAATCCATCCTGAGTAAACCCATGTATATAAATTACTGTAGGTAAGTTTGGGTTAAATTTAATAGCACTTAAGTCTCCTGGTTTATATTTTATGACTAACTTTGTATCTGCAGAACTTTTAGCTTTACTTGTCCAATATAAATTTATATATTGGTGAAGGTTGTATACTGGACAGCAAAGAGAACAGTTTCCAAATGGATTCTCAGTTGAGTAGTAAGTGACATAACCTAAAAATGTTAAAAAGTCTAAGTATTAGAAATATTTTTCAATTTTAATATGATTTTTATTAAAATTTGGAGAAAGACATTATAAATCTTATGTTTTACGTATTTTAGGAATTATTGCACTCTTGCCCTTGGTTGTAATTCAGGTATTGTATTTGATAGCAGCGACCGTGTAACACTTAAAACTGTTACGTATGCACTCCAATTTCAAGTTTAAATTTGAAAGAAATTTTTACCTTGACCAATTGTTATTAATATATTTTAAGGTTTTTTATTGTTTTTTTGAACTTGATTTACAATTTTCTTTGAACTCTATTTATAGCAGTACTGAGGTCAAATAGCTACAGTGTGTCTTCCGATGTGCCGAACAAGAGGAAATTGACGAAAAAATAAAAATGATTCTTCTGCTGATTGAATTTGGTGATTCGCGAAAGCTCAGTTGCTCAGCAGTTTTTTCAACTTTAGATAAAAATTAAATTCCACTCTTCTCGTAATTAATATTTTAATATTGTGAAGCGTTTTGACCACATACAGTCATCATCAGACGATATTCAAAAATTGAAATAACTTGAAAATTCCTAATATTTTAAAATGTTAAAATAAGTAAATAAATTTTGAAAAATATTATTGACATCGACAGATAAATAATATAACAAAAAAATATACATAATTTATTATTTTATTGTAAAAAAAACTATTTTTTTACCTATATTTTTACTTTTTTTTAAAATTTTATGCGATAATAGTAAAAGCAGATGTTTTCTTCCAGAACTGAAGGTAAGCTGTATCACAAGAGTAAAAAAAGTAAAAGCAAAATGGTTTTTGCATCATAAAAGGCAAAAAAATCTTTTTTTTTTGGATTGTTATGATAATAAAATAAGATTTTTTTATGATATATAGCAAGCATTTATTATCATAATAATGATTACGTTTTACTATATCACGGCCAAACAAATGAATGTAATGTTTGAATTTTTGAAAAAATTTTTGAAAAAATTTTCAAAATTTTTACATTATTTTAAATATTTTTTTGCTATGGATTTTGTTGGAGAATTAAATTTTTGTTAAAATTTAACGCTCCTTAATTTTTCTGCGACAATAAAAAATGCAAGTACTTACCTAATGTAACTCCAGTTGATGGTTTGCAATCATCCATAGAAGGCCGATTTCTTCTTCTACGAGAAATGTATCTATTGCGTATACCACGAGTAAACCTTCCAATGACACTGTCTTCCGAAAGTTTATTGAATGATTTTATATATTCCAAACTATAATTTCCAAAATTATTATTGTCCTGAGCCAATAAGCCTTCCGACACCCAAAATAGTGTATATAATAGAAAATGAAATTTTACAAACATCTTCATCAAAATTCACTTCACGACTTAAGATAAAATTTGTTGAACTCGAAGGAAATAATTTTACATTAAATTTAATCAATTTTTTGTTAAAAATAAAGATTTAGCATTGATTTGAATTGAATACATGCTTGTAAGTTTATATATACAGATACTTTACATTGTAAAAATATAATTATAAAAAATGATACCGGTTTTATTAACCTTGTAATTTGTCTATGCATCCCCAAATCATTTAATTCAATATATTAATCGGTATTCGATATATAACCTGTATTTTTAACCATGTAAATCTATTAAAGAATTATTGAACTAGGAAGTAAAAAAATAATTAAAAATAGTTAATACTATTATTAAAAATATTATTTTATCCTATCAATATAAAAATAAAAAATTGCGTATAAATTGGGAAATACATGCGGGCAAGTGTAATAAAAAAAACTGGTATACCTACATATAAAATTAATAGTATACTAATAAATAATTTCTGGTATTACAAAAAAAAATTAAACAACATTTTTTTCAAAAAACTAAATTGTTCTATAAAATTTGAATAGTAAAATTTAAGCGTAAAGATGCTACTTTTTATGACGTCAGTCGCTGGCAGTAAAGTGAAACATTTTCATTAATAACAATGTTACACACAGTGGCATTTATACAATTAAAAAAAAAATTACCATAAACTTTAAATTTATTAAATTTTGTTAATTTTAATATTTTGTAATTATGGAAACATGGGAAGGTTTTTCAGTTTTTAATTAACAATGTGTTATTTGTTCCATCATCCGTAATACAATGAAGGAAAACTGAAAAAATCAATTGTTGATTGACGATTTAATGATAATAATATTATACAGGGTGTTCAACTAAAGTACTGTCGATTTTAAAGCTAAATGCAATTCTCGTTGACATTGAAAAATATTATTAGCAAGTGTTAACTTCGAAATTAAAATTTCGATAGTACAGATTGCATGTATTAGACGTGGGAAATGTATTTGACATTAATTTGGTGATTTAAGATTAGTAAAACGTTAATTCACTTTGCATAATGGAAATATCAATAGGATACTTGCTCAATATATCTATATATTGCTTTATTTTAAAAAAAAAGTTACTTTCTGAATGAAAATTTCTACTTCTTCTTTAAACTTCATCTCCTGGGGATACGGGGAGTTCGACTAAAAATAATATTGCAAAACAATGTTCAGATTTATTTAAAAGTTCAATTATTCTTAGCTTGATGAATGGAATTATGGAATCTAAATTTTCAGAAAAAAATGTAAGTTTTTAAATATTTTTTGATTATATATTTTATTATTGTTATTGGTATGGGGGCACCTTAAATATAATTAAATTGATTAAAAGTGGAAAAACCATTAATTTTTTTTATTATCATTTTATTATCAAATTTTAACATAACCTTTATTATTTTTAGGATGTAAATTTTTTATTTAAAATTTTATTATTTTACAACGCATATTTAATTTAGAAACCTAGTTTGCTTCACAACAAATACCATCCCAGCAACAACTTAATTATGGCCAATAATTTCAGAATCAATCCACGCTAATTATTTTGTTGTGAAATTTATTAAAAATGTAGTTTTTGTATTCATTTTTATTTTGAAAGATTCTAAAAGCGAAATGCTGTATTTAAAATTTAAATGTTGATGCCGATATGGATAGAGAAAAGGACGGGGGTTGTTGGTGCATCACCAACACGGAAGGACGTCCGATTTTTGCGTCCAATAAATTTTAATTGCTATTTGTAACATAAGTGATATTTTGATATTGATTTACATAAATAAGTTGAATTGTTTGAAATGAGTTTGATTTTGGATTGCTTAAAAAAATTACATCTTTTGAATTTGAGTTGTGCAGATTGAAGCTGGAATAGAATCAGTTCGGAATGTTTTGGTTCTGGAGAGAGAAGTTATTTTGGATTGGACATGGTATTTGGATTGAAAGCTGTTAATTAAAATTCAGAGGGGAACTGCAAAATTGAAAATTGAAAATTTTGAAAAGCTGCGCACATTTTTAAGATTGAGGTTTTCTGCAAAAATCGCACCCTTTTGCAAAATTGAGGGTCGGGAAAAATTCATTTCAATATACTACTAATAATTTTGATAACAAAATTTTGAATTTTAAAGCCGATATTGCTGCAATAAATTTATGTATAATAATAATAAGGACGAAAAAAAATGTGTTTCAGATAATACTCAGGAAGCTTGGAAGGATATTTTTGAAATTTTCTTAAAAATGTATGTATTTATGGATAAATCGAATGGAAATAAGAAAAAATCACAAATTAAAAATAACTAAATTAGTGTAAAAAAAATTCTTTTAATTTAAGAAAATAATGTGAAATGTATTTGGCTCCCATATCTATGCCAATACTGTAAGGAAGAATAAGGAAACACTTGAAAAATACAGTCGAAACATCCAATGCCGTCACGTGCTTTCAAGTTTCCAGGCCCACCATCAGAAACAGATACAAGTTTTTCAGTATCAGAAGACCAAGATTTTTTGTTATAATTTTTTTTCAAAATCTCAGTACTGGCGGTATTGATGGTAATCATGATTTGTATGGTTTTTGAATTTATCATTAATTATTAATCAGCCAGGCTTATTAGGTTTAAGAGAATCTCGTAAACCCATTTATGCGCGTCACCTAGTTTTATGGGATCTTGCTCCCCTCTCAACCTTTTTAAAATTTTCTGGCAAAAACTTTTCCCAAGTCCTACCGAATTAGTGTACCAAGTTTGGTTCAAATCAAATCAAAATCCAAATCAAAAACCAACAAATAATCATTTTTATGATTTAATTTAAAAAAATTAGAAAATAGAAAAAAATTGGGAAAAAAAATCGTATTTGAAGTAATATGATTTGATCTATTATAACGTTGGAAGATTACACTCCCAGCTGAGCAAAGCTTGCAACATTTCAATAGACTTGAATAAAAGACAAGGTTGTAGTTGAAGTAAGTACTTAATAATTATTATTGTGAATTGAAAAAGGTAATATAAATAGAACAGCAACATACTTTTAAAGGAAAAACACGTAATTTACTTTTAAAGGCAATGTTAATAATATGTTTGTTCCATATTTTATACATTCGATTTTACACTTACTAATTGCATAAGAAACAAGTATGTTAACAAAATAAAATAACATAAATTACCCACATAAATTATTTTAAAATTTATGATAAACTAATTGACTTCATTTCTAGTTCTAGTGCTAAATAATAAATTATCATAGTTGAACGGCCTTCGGCCTCACTTAAATGAATTTTATGGGATTTTATATTCAGAAGATCATATTTGCATCATATTTGATCATATTTGCTGAGCATAGTGGCGGCTGGCACAGTGAGGATAATGGGGTGATTTCTTCTCATTTATTATTAAATTTAAATTTCATAATTATTATTTCCAACTATTATTTTTGTAGAATTTTTCATGCAAAAATAACACGAAATTATACGACCTACACATTTCCAGTCGTTGCCCCTCTGTTATAACAAACTACGAGCTGCCACTGTGTAAGTGTTTGAAAAAGGAAGGTGTACCAGCTTACCCCTTGTGGGAGGTTAGTTGCCTATGCTAACGGGGTCAGATGGTTCATCATGTATACTTGACGATATAATAAATTTATAATATGTTTTTTATCTGCCCAATATACAAAAAGTTAAGCTAAAATATGCAAAGTTTTTATACAACGCTTTGAAGTTTGTGATTGGTACTTTCTTTTATCCAATAGCCAATGAATGTATGTGGCAAACTATAAATCAATGCATGTAATCAACTATCTCTTGATGTCTATGGTTTCTCGAGTGTTAGCATTAAAATCTGACAATATATTGTATAAAATACGTGATTGTATGTATGTATGATTAATTTGAAGGTTTTCTTATTTGACAAGTAAGTTGTATGGATCCCACCTATCGCCTACGGCTAAAATTGACACAAAAACGTCGATTGAAATTCTTGCATCTTCTTAATACTCACACCTTGGCATAATTCTCAATGATCAATACACTACATAATTTTCAAAAGAATAATAATTATATTAATATTTATTTAAAACAGAACACTGTTTCAAATGCAATCAATAATCAGAATTCCAATCCTATCGAAATCCAAACTGAAAAGTAATATTAAAAGTGTCATTCTCGTTCATCTACTCAGACGCGTTAGTATTCACATAAGACGATTTTAAGAATAAAGTAATAGCTCAAGTCTATTCTGACTTTTTCCAAAAGTCAAGCTTTCAACAGAAATCCGAGGTAATCCATCTGATGATAGCTAAGCCATTTGGTCAGGATTACATCAATCCACTGCTGTATGATTCCAGTTTAAACCTAAATACATGTAAAGAAAATGAGAAAATTTTACAAAATTCCTATTTTAAAAAACCAAAAGATTATTATTAGAATTATTAGAACCAATTAATATTTTATTCAAAAATCAACGAAACAGTGATCTATAAATCATTATTGCTCAATTCCATTTCTTGTTCTTCTGCAGATTTTCCGAATGGCTTACGGTGGCTGGTAATCAAGTAATAGTCTCCAATTGCAGACCTAAAATTGAAGTTTCAGATTTTTTTCTTAAATTGATTTAAACAATACACTAACGACTTATTTGCTAGGAAACCCATATAACCATGTACAACAAAGCTGTTGCTTTCAGGAATAGTTTTATTTGTGGAATAAAAATTAGTAGCCGGAAAAGATTCTGGATGCATCACCGATTCAGTATAGAACTCAACTCCACGAAAATGATCGCAAGTACCTACAAAGTATGATTCAAAATCAAACAAACTGAAATTATTTGAAGTGTACCAAATAATTCGATTGCTCTTTTGAGAACTAAATCGGTTAGAGAACATCCAGGTTGAGGATAGCTTCCACCATTGGGATAAAAATCTGCATGACCTATCGAATTAATGTAACCGAATTTTCCACTGTCTGTATGGATCACATCTATAAAATCGGCGTCGTTTTTGTGTACTTTTGAATTTGTTTCTGTAAAAGTCTCAGTTGTTCAAAATTTTCTATTTCTAAGCTTGTTCTTACCTTCACGAGAGTATAACGGTAAAGCAGGATCTATTGCCGTAATTCTAGGAACTTTTTGAAAATTTGCCAAAGTTTTGCCGATCATTCCAGCGACGTGAGCCCCTAAGCTAAAGCCAATAATGTGAATTTTATTGATTGAGATTTCTCCAGTGGAATTGTAGAATTTGATAAATTCGGCTAATTTGTTTGCAACCAATTTTGTGTTTTGTACGGATTGAGAATACCAAGGAAATGGACATAACTCTTTCCAATCCACTAATATTATGTTATATAACTCCTTTCGTTTTAAATAAGCTGTAAATATTCAGTTAATAAGTGCTTTTTTAAAGGAAAATAATGAAAAGTAAGGTTATGTCAGAATTGACACAACACATCAGCCTATTGTGATGCAGACTTTTAGTAAGCAATTCATACCTTGGCATAGTTTTGTAGAATAAGGTCCTAATGCGCTTTCAGTAAAACCGTGGATGTAAATAACTGTTTCAGTGTTATTATCAAAACCAATAGAACGAAGGCTACCAGCTTTATTTATCCATTTTAATTTTGTAGGAATTCCGTTATTTTTTCTAGTGAAATAAAACAGTTTGATATGTTCATTAATGTTACCAATTTTACAACAATGTGAGCAATCTCCAAATGGACGCCAACTGGCGTAAAACTGAAATGTTCCTAAAAAAAAATTAATTAAAAGGATTAAAGGTTATTGCTTTCTTCCGATTTATAAATTTAAATTATTTTACTTACCAAGTTTCATCAATCGAGTTTTGCAATAATCCGCAAGAGCAACAGGCTTTTGAAATATTTTTAAAAATATGTTCAAAGCATCAGCGACGTGTCCTATTCCATCAACTTTTGAAAAAGGTAAAATAATATTATTCAAAATGTTATTAGAAACCCTTACATCAGTTTTAATAGTTGTAACTTGTAATATGTGAATGAAAATTAAAAATATTAAGTAAAACTTAAAAGTTACTTTCGTTACCATTGTAACAGTTTCTGAATGACCACCAGTGTGTAATTGAAATAATAATGTATTATTTGGAAAATAAATTAATTGTTATGTACTATGTAGGTAGATAATATCATCAACCATTGTATTGATTAAAATCCGTAGGGAGAATCAATTAATGACGTTAAAAATATAAATAAATCAGTACCTACCATTGAATTATCTTAAAATCTATAATTGCTTTAAATCTTCTTCTTCTTCTCTTATATATAAAAATGAATGTTTGTTTGTTCGTATGTTATGCACTCTTAGACCCTTTAACCGATTTGAACCAAACTTGACACACTTACTCAGTAGAACTTGGGAAATGTTTTAGTGCAATAAAATTTAAAAAAGGTTGAGAGGAGAGCCAGATCTCAAAAAATTAGGTGACGCGCATAAATGGATTAACGAGATTCACGTAAAACCGGTAATAATCCTGAATTCCAATAAAAAATTTAAGAAAGTTAAAAAAAAGTTTAGCATGAAACATACGAGTAACGGGAAGCAGGACTGGAAAACGTTCGAGTACGCAGACTAATGTAAAGCATTTTATTTTTAAGGAGACCTCGTGGGAAGCCGGGTATCCAGCTAGTAATTTATATATTATTTACTTAACATATAAAATTATTTTTAATTATTAAAATTATAAATTAAATTTTTTGTAGGGTTGTTTCAAATATAATTTCTAATTTCTTAAAAGTTTATATCTGTTTATATTCTACTTATTGTTTCAATTTTACAAAGCAAAAGTACATTAACCAATGCTGTTGTAGTTGCAAACGGCACAAGATCGTGTATTTTACTTGTAATTGTACAAAATGTTTGTATGCTGCAAAGAAAAACAGCCTGATTGGAAAAAATGATTTAATTGTATAGGCAATACCTTACAGGTATTATAAAATTATTATTTTATGTGTGTGTTAGAAAATCACGATCTTTATAGACGTCTGATTCTGGATCTTGGACCTACATAATAAGAGTTGATTTAAAAGTTTTAACTACATCACGAAGGAGGAGGAATTCTAGTAGCGGTGCTAGTCGGGAATGGATTAACGAGATTTCTAGGTGCTTACTAATTAAACACATATAACTTTTATTTTCTATTTTTCATTTTCATATAATTTGCTTGTTCTTTAATAGATCTTCCATATGGTTCGTGATTGTTAGTAGAAAGGAAATAATCACCTTGAGAATTACTGCAATAAAAAATTTATAATTTTTCAATATTGTAGTAAATATATGGGCATAATTACTATTTTTGCGCTAAAAAGCCCATGTAGGAATTGGCAATAAATCGAGTTTTTCTGACGTTCGTCATATTTAAAGATTTTAACTTAACTGCTGGAAAAGCTTCTGGGTTACTTACTGATTCTGCATACAACTGAACTGCCCGCAAATGTTCACAAGAAACTAAAAAAAAAAAAATTGTATTACTCCAATTTTATTCATATATTTTATGATTTCTTTTTTCGATTATTATTAATTTAATCTAATTTATGCCTAATTTTCATATTCAAGATATTATTAACATGTCTGATGGCCAAGGTCTTTCCGACCAGACCTGTGTAGGATTTTTTTCTAAAAGTTACTCAGCTATGCAAGTAACTTCAAGGAATATTTTTTGTAAGTTATATCTAAAAGCTACTTTTTTACAATATTAAAAAGTTTTAATTACTCAATAATAATAATGATTAAAGCAATTTATTTAAAAAATTGTTTAAAAAAGTAACTGCGTTTCTGAAGGAAAAAAAAACTGTCGTAGGTTGGATACTTACTAATTAATTCTAAAGTTTTACTCTTTGTTAAATCTGTTAATCGGCATCCAGGTTGGTATTGCTTATCATAATTTGGGTAAAAATCAGCATGACCAATGGAAGTTAAGAAACCAAGTTTACCTGGATCAGTGTGAATTACATCTACATATTCGGCGTCATATTTAGATATCCGTTGAGAAATATCTGTAAATTTGATAATAAATTAATTAAGAGTTAAAAGATTAAATTACACAAAATTAATGCTTATGTCGTGTGGATTTATAGTAGTCAAATAGCTTATGCAATAGACGATGTTTTTATGTAAAATTTAAAATTAGTTTTGTATGAGAAACATGTAATCAATTAAATAATTTAAAAAAAACCTAAGTTTTCTATGGAAAATCAAATCTTTAAACTTACTTTTCTCGGTTTTGCTTAGTAGAAATTTAATTTAGTTAATACACATATTTTTTATAGTATACTGCTTTATTTCCTAAACGAAAGCCTAAACAGAAATTTTTTTTGGTTAAAGTTTGCCACCTATGTTTATAAAGCATCGACGTCTTATTTAATTATTGTAAACATTGTAATTTCAATACCAGTAAGTAGATACTTCCTTTTTTTTATCCGAGATTCCCGAAAATCAATATTATTTTGTGGAATTTTTGAATTTAGAAGAGAAGGGGGGGGCAGAGTAGTTCGGTATATACTAGTTTCAACTGTATATATTTTCCTTCATAGATAGCAGGATACATTTTTTATAATTTATTATAATTTTAATTATAAAAACGTTATAATTGCTAGGCATCTAAGCGGCCCAAAGCAGGATATTCGTTTCATGTTTAATTATTATCAAATAAAACTTCAAGTGAATAAGTACGTTCAAATTTTGATTAAAATTCAAGGATTAAACAGAGAGCATACCTACTTCTGGTAAATAACCATTACTTAAAACAATATTTAAATTTCAATTATGAACTTCTCTCAAATTTAGAGGTTCTCGAGACATTACTATAAAAAATATGTTTATACTGACAACTTAGTAATTAATTGTTCAACATTTTTGTGAGTTACAAATTTTTGTAAATCACGATTGTATGAGCCGTCATACAAAGGATCATATCATTTCAATTTGCTATATATCTAAGCAAAACATGTCCTTCATAGATTTTTTTTGGGATTTCCAAAAATTTCACATTTGAAGCTCTAATTAAAATTTAATGCAAATATATTCGTTATTATAAATAAATTGACGTAAGTAAAACAATTGCTTGTGAGCCGAAAGAAATGGTGGTAAGAATCTTTTCATTCTATTAGTCAAGGTGAAATAATAATAATTAATGGCCTGATAACTATCATAAATCTAGGCAAAGTTTTTTTGAATATCTTGCATTAAATTTATTATACCCAATTAATAAAAAGTAAACAGGTACTTACAATTTTGAAAAAACCAAAAAAAATATTACTTTCAATTTTATTAAATTGTGAAAACACGACCACAAGCTTGTTATGCTTGGTAAACCCAAACGAGAAATTCAAATTGTTTATTGTATCATCCAGGTATACCTGTATCAGACATAAGAGGTAGAGCTGGATCCAAAGCAGTAATTCTTTTAATTTTTTGTATTTGTCCAATTTCTTTTCCAATATATCCACAAATGTGACATCCTAAACTAAATCCAATAAAGTGAATGTTTTCAATTGGCATTTCTCCAGTTGCATTATAAAACATTATGTACTTTGCTAGAGCTTCTCCTACAAATCTGGTGTTATCGATTGCTTCCACATACCATGGTATAGGCGTATAATCACCCCAATCAACAGTTATAATATTGTAGCTTTCGTTTCTACTAGAATATGCTGAAATTTTAAATCGGTAATTTTGTTTAAATAATAATTTTTTAATTGAATTAATTAATAAACTTTAAAATATAATCTGTGAGACTCAAGTCAGCACAAAAATACATTTATTCAAACAGCTTCAGTATTTTATTGTGGTCTGACATCATTGGAGTTGATAAGTTGGTGCACCTCATTTTGGTTATATATTGATTAAAAGATAAAAATTTGTTAATAGACTAAAATTACAGTTTTTTTCTTTGCGATTACAGTTTAAAGTTTATAATAAGTACCTACTCATAGCTTAATTTATAGTTAATTTGTACCTTTTCGAATAAGTAAACTATTATAGCTGTTTCCATGTTCTGCAAATCCTGGAATAAATATTATGGTGGGATAATGTTTATTGAATCCTATTGATTTTAGTTTTCCTGGTGTTTTATCGCAAGGTATATTGTAGGTTTTTCTCTTCTTGGTGTTGGTATAATACAGATGCATAAAATCTTCTGCTTTATCAACTTTACAGCAATAGGAATAGCAACCCCTTGGATGCAAACTTACTTTTACTTCATATTTTCCTATGGAAAAAAGGGTGGGTTTTAATAATAATCTGATTGCATAAAAATTAAATATTGGATTTTAATCGGCCTTTTTGTGTACCAGCAAGTTTTACTATTGCTATTAGAAGTTAATGCCGAGATGATACGATTATTAAAAAATTCCGGTAAAAAAAGCACAATATAATAAACTAGCAGCAGCATAATACTTTAATAATATGTAGATTCTTATCAATCAGCCTGGGGATTCTGTAAAAACATCTCGATTGTAAAGTAATTGTTTTAAAATTTAATTGAATTTGTTTACATTATTTCCTTTTAACAACCTGCAACACAATCTAGTATCTACTTATTATTGCCTATAATTTGAGGTTATGTTTAATTAGTGCAACCATTATACTTTCAAATATACTTTTCTCACATGTAAATACTCTCAAGGATAGTTTCAACTTCCTCATTTTTAGTACCTACTTATTATTACACATTAGCGTTAATATTATTTACACCTACTACCAGTTTGTTTCGACAGATTTGGTGGTCGCCGACACATTTGGTCGCTGACATATTTGGTCGCTGACATATTTGGTCGCTGACAGAACTTGAAATTATGAAATCATTGGAGACCACTCACTTGTTAAAAATTACCCATAAACGACATATCTAAGGTGCTGCCAGATCCTTTAAACAATGTTACCTATTACAGATTTAAGTTATAGCCAGAGGTTGAAGGTACACAGTAATAAATTTTGTCGTGTAAAATGTTTAGTGTAGTTGGTAAATAAATTAGTGTTAATTTTTAGTGTTAAACTATACACTAGTTTATTTTTAACACTAAAACTTCTCTATATAGATGGAATTTTACTCGAAGGTAAAATTAGCACAATGAAGAGTAAATTTCTTTCTTAATAGAGTGTGTCGGTTAGGTGTCATGTATCAAATATTTATTCAAACATAGAATTCGCAGAAAGAATGACGTACATAGGCTCCTGATAGTCGGGGTATAAATAAAAGTATTGCTTAGTATTGCTGGTAAGTGATATTGCTTGTTAGTTTAACCAGCAACTTAGTACAGTAACGTTGGTGCTTTTAAATTTTTTTAAACAAAAAGATATTTGAAGTTCCGTTTCCAGAAAACGCTAAACTCCTGTTTATATGATGTATTTTTACAAGGTTAGATTATAATATTTAAAAAATACACATTTTATTAAATAATTTTTAGAAATGGGTACAACGTGAAGTGTGGACGAAAGATTTCTAAATAGTAATTCGTAGATTGTAAGTGTTATTGTCTTTAATAAATTATGAATTGCAGTGAAGAATTAGGAGAATTATATCCCGGATTGCAAATACATTTCGAAGAATTATTTGAACAAGTCGTATACGAAATATAAATTATATTATTACTAAGCCAATGGAAAATTAAAATGGTAGAAGCGAAATCAAGTATTAAGTGGTAGTATTGAACTTAAATATTTTTTAATATGCGTAGATTATTAATAATTTTTTTTAGATAAGGGGCAAGACAACTATTGCGGATTGCGAAATTGCACTGAAATATTATCGAGTATGTATCTTTAACGTATTGTTTTATCCAATTAATTCGTCGAAAATTAATAAAAAAATTACGTTTGACGGCGGAAATTCCGACATCCTTAAATTGTTTTGAATTTTTGTCTTTAAATGTTATGTTTTTATTAATATACGTTGAGTTAATTGGGTGAAAACTATACTTAAATGTTTTCAAAACACACTAGCAATGTAAATTTTACTACTATAAATAAAGAAATTTTCACACTACATTAAGTTTTTTTTAACCTATTTAGTGTATTTTAACCAGGAAATTAATCTGAAGTATACCTAAAATAGTGTAAATTAATTTCAATTTTTAATTTTATTTAACACTAAATTTTGTTCAGTGTACTCTAAATAAGGTTAACATTTTAACAAACTTTAGTGAACTCATTACACTACACTTAATTAAAATTGTTAGTGTAAAAATTTACACTAAATTGAGTGGACCTATATGAACACAAGCTAGTGTATTTTAGTGTAAAATTTTTACTCTATATTTTCTACTGTGTAGGGGATCATGGAAGAGCATTCGTTGGTCTAAATATCACTCAAAAATGGACGGAAAAATGTTTTTCACTTCGACATGTGCCTGAATCGAAACGACGGCGTCTAAATGATAGGTCCCGATATTATACAGCATGCTCATTTGAAAAAGCAGTCTACCAAAATATCTGGAAAGGTACACCAAATATCAAATCCTAATGAGGAAGGGGAGATTAGACTAAGTTAATCTGCATTGAGATAGAACTTATCCCTTCCAATTTAATTGTTTAATTCAGAGAGATGCTCAGAAATAACCCCCCCCCCCGTCGGGTTACAAAATATCAGCCCTGGAACATTTCAATGGTACAAAATGTCTTTTTCGCTTCTGGGAAGGCTTTAATTCAACTTTGTGACACCTCAAAATAAAGAGCACTGGAAAAAATAGTTTTATTTTGCTACTATTTCTAGAAATAGTATACTAATTCTTTCAAGGTCGCAAAAACTATACTCTTATGATCTACGCACTTATATTAAAATATACATACAAATATTTCCATATCCGTAAAATAATGTGGAATGCTTAATTAAATCAAGTTTAATGGCAATGAAAAACTTGTTTTCTGCAGGTATATAGTATTTCTCGTAAAAAAGAAATTCTATAGTATTTTTATTATTGATTATAGTGCAATGCATAAAATTGTGAACTGCCACTACTACAGGGTCGCGACCCCAGATTGACCACTTAAGAGCAATGTATTTTATATAATTTATTTGCGCAATATTACAAAAATGTAAATAGTAATTTGTTCTTCTACAACCTTACAACATTTTTTTATGCAAAACAAAAAAATAAATTGATTTGAATTTGCATACATATCGCATAAATAAAACATAATATTGGGGGATTCCCAAAACCAAATTACAAAGTTTGTAATCAATCTAGTTTAAAATCAATCATTATATATACGCGTAAATAGTTATATAATTATATTAATTATATAAATAAATTATTTAAAGAATTTTATAAAATTGTAATTGACGCGCAGTATAGCCATTAGCTGGATTCAGCTCAGGTGAAAAGGTTAAATATGAAGTAGTAGTTTGCATATAAATAAAACTATCAAAAAAAATTCTAAATTTATATCATTACCTATTTTAATGATTCAATCGGATATAATAAGCGTCACGTTTTTTTTACGTATTATGTAACTGTATGATTAAAATTCTCAAGTTGCTGTCCTTTTACTGCCACATCATGTTGACAAAACTATATTTTCACACTTTTTTAAAATTTTAATTTAATTCAGTATTTTTTTCTGTCTGGTATTTTGTTTAATTTAGGAATAGTTGTGAATTTTGAACCCATGACCATTTTTGTAAAAACTTACGTTTTTTACTATAAATTTTATGAGCTTTTACGTTTATATGACGTATAATATTTTATTTACACGTGCCAAATATTTAATTTTTGCCGAATGGAAATACATAATATTACAAATAATGGTAGGTATTTTATAATGTATAATTAATAAATTCGTAACATGTGAAACAATATAATATATAATATAAAATGCATTTTGCTTTTAATATTAAAATATTTTTGAAAATGAAAGCATACGCTTTCGAAAGCTTAAATAAATATTGATTTACTTGTTTTTAATTCATATAATATTGTATTATAATATATAATTTATAATAATATATAATTTATAATAATATATAATTTATTATAATATATAATTTATAATAAATTGAAAATAATAGTACACGTACCACACATTATTTTTAATAAATGCATACATTACTAGGATCTAATGTTTGACATATTGTGATGAGTTTGTAAGATTGACTGGAGCGAAGGAGTCCAAGAATGACAGATAAACCACAAAAATTACGTTAGGTCTAAATAAAACTGATTATTTTTTTCCAAAACGGAAAAATATAATTATTAAGTTTAATTAACATTTAAATAAGTAAATGGCTTCAGTCGAATGACCTATTAAAGATAGATACGTCTTTCACGAAAACATATCCAACTCGAAATGAAAGTCGGAATAGAAAAGCTTGAGAAAGGAGAATATATCAATAGAACAAACATTGCCGTTAAAGGAGTTAAGATTTTTAATGAAAAAATTCATTTTATTGAGATGGAAACATAACTTCCACGAGATAAAAAAAATAAGAAAAATGCTATAAAAGCACATTTTGTGTGTTAAGATCTTAATTCGAATTGTAGAACTACATGATATTTTGTTTGGATAATATCAGCTTTATTCTGTAGATTTTAAATTTATATTTAGGTCAGTCAGAAATTAAAAAAAAAAGTAAGATAAGATCAGTGCTGTACAGGTGTTTTAGGACACCATTGCCATCGCGTAAAAATCCATGTCGTAGCTAAACTTTTTTTAATAATTTGTATTAAAAATTAAAAAATTATTAGTATTGTGAATGACGCTCCGTGTCAAGATAACTTCCATGATTTCAAAATTCGCGCGTTGTGCAGTAAGTCGCTTTATTTTGAGGCAGCCAATGGAATGAATCGCACCGTACCGAATCGTAGCGATAAACGCCGATCATAGTTAATATATCCGAAAAGATTAGATCCGAAGAGTGACACTTGAAAGTTGACAATTTATTAACATAAAGTGAGCTTTTTATTGCTTATATTCACCTTTATATTGTTTACCAAAAAAGTAACTGTTTTCATTGTCGACAAGACATGTGCGATAAATTAAATTGTGGGAAGCTACTTTATTATGATATATTCACGTCTACATTTACTTTAACTGATATTCGGTAAGCTGCCTCCGAAGGTAATACAAATAAATTATAGAAGTGTTAATTCAATACGTTGAATACCTATAAAAATTTTAATTTATAGTAGTTTGAAATTTCTGAAGAAATCTAAAAGTGAAATTAGTAACGAATTACAATAAAACTACAAACAATAACTAAATAATATTCCTATTAATTGAAAAACCCAACTTGGATCAGAGCTACCTTAATTCAAGTGTGAAAAAAGATTATAAAAATAATATCATAATATACCTACATAACTTCCCTTGAATTAAACTGATAAATTATAAAAAAAATTTGATGTGGCCATCCACATGATTTTATCATATTTTTAGAAAAAAATTAAAATATTAATTACTACTTAATTATCATTTAAAACTTAAAAAATATAAAAATAAATTTATAATTTTAAAATTATAAAAAATGGAAAAACAAAAATAAAATAAATAATTTTTTGTTTTCGTCAACAGATTTTAACTAAAATCTAATCAAAACAAAATAAGTTGCTCAAAAAATCAGAAATTTTGGCGATATATTCTATATAAATAAATTAACAGCTATCAGAAAAAATAAATAAAATTTTTTTTTAATTTATCATAAAAGCTGTTAAGCATTTCTTTGAAAACATCAAAGTGACTTAAAGCGTGGGGCTATTAATGAAATGAAATGAAAAAACTAAAAGCGTGGGCTATTAATTTATTTAAAAATCGGCGTCTCTTATTATAATACATAAGGTAGTATATTGTGTATATTAAATAAACGTATTAAAGAATGGTTTTATGGTTTATGCTTGAAAGACATTAGAAGTTGCGCATAAACAACTAAAATGTCAAAACTATTAAGCACTTTCAAATGCATTTCACGCGTTAAATTATAAAAAATTTTAGCATGTGCTTTCCATTTCATTTTTGTAGGAAATATAATTTTCTTCAAATTGTCAATTTACAATTTTATCCTATTACTACTTACTGTATTGTTTAAGTTCTCCAACTTTTTTGTTTTTTTTGAAAATTTGAAATATAAATGATAAAATAATATTATTATAAATACTATTAATAGGTGGTGAAATTGCTTCAAAATTAATTCAAAAAAGTCTACACAATCATCGTATCTACAGACACACACCGTTCATTTTGAGTTTTTAAAAATAGTTAAGAAAATAGAACATTTATGTCCAAATTTTTGGATTTTTATTTTAATTTATATTCGTGTTACCCCCTGATGAAACTTACTCACTCTAATGATTTAATTTTCTAAAGCATTTTTTCACATAAATATATTTTAACATTGCCAATTTATTCAATTTTTCAAATTGCTGAACTTCAGTACATCTCAAGCGCAATTTTTACATTAACAAAATTTTTAATAAAGGAAAAATATAAAACTGTTCTTCAAAAAATAGTACATTATGCACCAAGGGAATAAAGTGACCCATTTTTGGCTTGAGGGTCAAGCTTTAGCAGAGGACAACAATTACCTTCAGGCCAAAAAATTTTCATTATTCCCAAGGTGCATATACTGTTTTTTGCATTTACGGGAGGTAAAAGTACTCACTTCGACAATTACAAAAAAAATTTCGATAAAGCACGTGGTCGATAGTACCAAAGCAAATATTACCAACCATAGTTGGTACTAGAACTTTTTCAATAAAAAGTACTAGAATGGTTCAGTTACGGAAAAATGAGAATTAAATTGATTATAAAATCTGGTGACTTCTTTTTTGCCCTAGGGCAAAAATGTGCCACTTTCCACCCACAAATCGCAAAGCAAAATAATTTCATTTCTGAGTTATATTCGCCCCATCGTCACACTTGGTCACAAAAACCTATACCCCCTATAAATATTACGTGAAGCATCCATGCAACCCCCCTCCCTCTGCTATTACATATAGTCCAAACAAAACAACATAAAATAGTAAAATACTAAGTATCTATAATGTAATTGAACGGTTCGTAACGTCACAATTTATAAAATTTATCGTCACAAATCGACACGATGATCTGACAACCCCCCTGCTCCTCAATGCGTGACGGAATTTATTAACGACTTTTCGAAGAATAATTTTCAGTAATTTTTTTATCCTTTTTTTGTAAAAAAGCAGGGAGTTTTTGTTCATGAAAACCGGAATCTCCCCTTAAGCTAAAAAGTAATACATATTTCCCAAAAAATAATTTAAAAAATCAATTCTTTCATAAATCAGTACTAGTTTTCCCATCAATCAATTAGTAACATTTTTGCAACGACCTTGACCGACTGTTGCGCTAAAAGTTGCTAAATTCAAAATTGTATTAATGAAAATTAATTATTATTTTATTTTTTGACTTCGAGAGACATCAGCACTTCAGCTGGACGTTAAATAGCTTTAAGGTTATTTTCACGTTATCGCTCTCGAGAGATTTCCTACTTTTCTAGGACACTTCGTACATGTTTTTTTTAATAATTAAACTTATTAAAAAACATAACAATAAAAATAATTCCAGCGTAAACAGTTATACCGGTTTCTCTAATTTATTTATTTTCTTTATTATATTCGTATTTTTAATATATGTATTAAAAAAATAATAACAAGAAGTTTAGACGATTAGGAAATGCCCATGAGGTTTAATTAATAGCAAATATTAAATATGCAATTGCCATAAAATATATTATAATAGTAGTAAAAGATTTTAACAAATGCATTTTGATAGATTTTTTTGGAAAAACTATTAGCAATGCAAATTGGAAATGATAGTTTTTCATTTCGGACCAGTTATTTAACTTCCTGAAAGAATCAACAACGCAAATAGGTTTTTCCAAAATTCCCAAATATTTGAAATAATTTTTTCACTTACCAAAAGCTAGAATTTTTGTATTACACATTTCTTCAGAAAGTGGTCCAACATTTCTCACCATCAATACGTACATTTGATGAACAATGGTGAGGAGAGGTCCTATGGCATCAGTTCGCGAAAATCCTTTCAAAGTTTTTGGTAATGCGTTAGCAAAACTATTGTTCGTGAAACACGACGCTGCACAAAATCTGATTTGACTTTGAAACAAACATACAAAAACAAATGCAAAAAACCTCATTTTTACGTTTCGAACCAGTTCTTTTTAAACTTAAATTTTATCATAACTTCACAGAAGCTTATGCATCACTGAAACAAATTGTATAATACAACTTTTCATAGAGCCTGTTATCTTGCTCCAAGAACAGTAGGATGTATGATATTTTGCTTGACACAATAGGCGAGTCAAAAAGGAGTTTGTTGAGACCTTGATCAGTTTTTTATATTTTACTTTTATTTTGTCGGTACCTATGAATTCGATTAGCCTCTCGCAGTTTTTCTTATTATTTATAACCTAATAATAATAGTTATTATCAGAAAAAACATTCAATAATCGTTTAAATTTCTTTTGCACTAAAAAAAATTAATAGAATAATAGTAGTTACAATCACTTTTTCTTAAAATTACCGTTTAACCGTCGTTAATAAACTGCAATAAATTAACCAAGAGACTTAGCGTGTGCATTTAAGAATGCATAATTATTTTTACTATGTTTATCACCAACACTGGATTCGCAATAGCCTTTTATAGTATCTATCCTATAATAATTATTGGCCTTCGATCGAAATTTTATAATTTTATAAGAATTATTTACCATTCCAGTTCTAATTAATCCTAATTTACGTAATTAATGTTAATCGTTGTAGTCTGATCACTCCAATATATTTATTTTATAAAAATATTTTATTTCATTTTCGAAAAAACTTCGACACTTAATTGGTGGTGACCATGATTTAAAACTCATTTTATTGTACAGGAACACTTTAGGACTTAATAAACTGATGAAATACAATTTACCATACAATATTACTTTTTATTACAGTTTACTGAAGTACAAGTTGAAATGAAATTACTTGATATTCTGAAGTAATTTTTAAAAATTATGAAACTGAAGGATTTTTGCATTTTAATTAAGTAAAGGGAGTTTTTGACCTTTCATTTAAATTTCAAGTTTATTACCAACTTTGAACTAGGCATAGAAATAATCTTTTTTCTAGTCATGACATTGTCTGATCTAGGAAAATAACTGATTAATTATGCTAATATTATTTCGTCTGCAAGGTGAAAATGAATCTACAATTAAATATGCATAGTTCTTAACAAATCTTACGGTATAATTTAATTATTTGTAATTGAAGGTAAGTGGTACTCCAAATGAAAGTGAGCAAAATTTATAAAAAAGTGATATTGTCTCTCGGTTTCAAGACACGGTTTTACAATGTTTACGTTAATCAATTACTAAACTTTTTAAGTAAATATTACCTAACGCAAATTGAAAATAAATGTTCAACGAATGTGCTTGTACTTGTAGATAATAGTAAATATTACAGTTTAGCATATTATTCGTAGTACTAACTACACAGAGATTTAAAAAAAAATACGTTAAATTTTTTTGAGCGGTAGGAAATGCTCAGAAACAACAGAAATGTGAAAAGAATTGTCAGATTGTTTGTTGACTTTGTTTTGATTATTTATTATTAACTGAGTCAGACGCCCTTGGGTAACTTCTTCCACTCTGCATACCTATTTTAATATTTTTTGCTTTAATTTTTTAATGTGGATGTCTTTATTGCAATGTCATCAACCTCGAAGCGAGATCAAGAAATAAAATAAAAAGCAAAGGCATTTTTGTGATGCTCTCTGGAGGACGTCAAAAGGATATTTTATATCATCGGAAAAATCTTGCAATTTAATTACCACCCTTTATTTATTTGGGAAATAGATGCCAAAATACCACCAAAAATTAAAAATTTTCTATGGTAACTATGGTAGTTTATGGGGTAAATTTAAACTATTTTGAATCCAAAATTCGAAATGGGGGGAGCTGACGAAATGTCTATTTTAGATATTTTAAAATTTCTGAAAAACTAAATGGGTACAAACGAAAATAAAGAAGGTACAAACGGGTACAAACGAGGTACAAAATTCAAAATGGGGGGCTGGGGAAATGCACTTGACGACAGAGAAGTTGAAGACAACGATGGCTACATTCTTGTCAAGGAAAGAACCGGCCGAAAACGTACAACAGGATCTTCCCAGCACTAGTTCACAGACGAATTTCACAATACCAACTGTTTCAAACCGATCAAACCTTCAGACAAAAATGACGAATAATTGAACATATAAATGGTTCAAGATCATCCAGCCCGACACATCCACCTGGAAGAAATGGTGCTTCTGAAGACGATGCCCTTCCTGCAATTCCTACCAGAAAGCAATTGGAATAAAACTCAAAGTCCAGAGGAAATAACTTTCACACCCAAGGTGCTCTCCATCACCATCAAGAACTCCTCAAAATGGCCCGAATTGATCAAGAAAATCCGTTTGAAAAACATCAAATATAAGAGAATTAGAAACGGGCACGATAAACTCGCAATCATTCCAGCATTGAATAAATCGCCAGAAATTAAGCCCGTCAAGGTGTTAGTTCGAGGAATCCCCAAGACAAGTAAATTCAGTACATCAGTGATGATCTATCAGATTTATGCCCGGTTTCACAAAAGAGGTTTAAAATTCAATCTAGGATTATAATATTCAAACAATATAACAACAACGCATTTTAATTGTTGTAACTATGGTTATAATTTTAATCGTAGTTTAAATTTTAAGATACCTTTATGAAACCCACCATGAGAGTATCAAGTGGAGCACAACGTAGAAAGGACGCGATAAGAAGTGCCTCCCATTGGTCAGGGTTACCCTATCAAATACCGACAAGAACAGAATCATCTACTCCGTCAAATAGATCTTCGAAAATGATTCTAAAGTGGAGAAACCAGCCCACACACCGTGCAAAGGACAATGCCACAAGTGCCAAGCATTTGGCCACGTACAGCGACTGTGCAAATCAACGGCAAGCAACACCACACATCAACATGTGAAAGCCCGAAAGACATTCTTGCAACCTGCGTAAAATGCGGCGGTGCTCACCTCATAAATTATCATGGTTGTCAAAAGTTTGCCAAGCCAAATGCCAAGACGCTAAACCAATGAGATATTTGATATTACACGAAGTTAATCAAGACACCATCTCTGCTATCATCGGCAACTTTAAACATCAGATTGCCGTATTTTAAAACCGATTGACATCTCCGCAAAAACAGGCACTTGTTCTTCTTAAATCATCTGATCAAAATCAGGCTTAACTACATGAACCAACGAACGTTGAATAATTTACCTATTTTTTTATCACCCGTCCCCCCATTTTCTCATTAAATGCTTATTAACCTTCCAGCAGGCGCGTATGTACATTTTGTACGACGGTTATAATATTTGTGACATAACTTTTATCTGAGTAGTCAGATTAATTTGTTTTTTTTTTGCTATTCCAAGACGACATACATAATATTATTCAATTATATGTTATTTTTGTCTATACTTCGTTATTGAATTTATGAACAACATTCTTCGAATTTAGGAACAAATTTCATTGAATATATGAACAAAATTCATTGATTTTATGAACAAATTTCATTGAATTTATGAACACATTTCATTAAATTTATGAACAAAATTCATTGAATTTATAAACAAATTTCATTGAATTTATGAACAAAATTCATTGATTTTATGAACAAATTACATTGAATTTATGAACACATTTCATTGAATTTATGAACAAATTCATTGATTTTATGAACAAATTTCATTGAATTTATGAACAAAATTCATTGATTTTATGAACAAATTTCATTGAATTTATGAACAAAATTCATTGAATTTATGAACAAATTTCATTGAATTTATGAACAAAATTCATTGATTTTATGAACAAATTTCATTCATTTTATGAACAAATTTCATTGAATTTATGAACAAAATTCATTGATTTTATGATCAAATGTCATTGAATTTATGAACAAATTTCGTTGATTTTATGAACAAATTACATTGAATTTATGAACACATTTCATTGAATTTATGAACAAAATTCATTGATTTTATGAACAAATTTCATTGAATTTATGAACAAAATTCATTGATTTTATGAACAAAATTCATTGAATTTATATGAACACATTTCATTGAATTTATAAACAAAATTCATTGAAATTATGAACAAAATTCATTGATTTTATGAACAAATTTCATTGAATTTATGAACAAAATTCATTGATTTTATGAACAACTTTCATTGAATTTATGAACAAAATTCATTGATTTTATGAACAAATTACATTGAATTTATGAACACATTTCATTGAATTTATGAACAAATTCATTGATTTTATGAACAAAATTCATTGATTTTATGAACAAATTTCATTGAATTTATGAACAAAATTCATTGAATTTGTGTACAAATTTTATTGAATTTATGAACAAAATTCATTGAATTTATGAACACATTTCATTGAATTTATGAACAAAATTCATTGAATTTATGAACAAATTTCATTGTATTTATGAACAAAATTCATTGATTTCATGATCAAATTTCATTGAATTTATGAACAAAATTCATTGATTTTATGAACAAATGTCATTGAATTTATGAACAAAATTCATTGATTTTATGAACAAATTTCATTGAATTTATGAACAAAATTCATTGATTTTATGTACAAATTACATTGAATTTATGAACACATTTCATTGAATTTATGAACAAATTCATTGATTTTATGAACAAATTTCATTGAATTTATGAACACATTTCATTGAATTTATGAACAAAATTCATTGAATTTATGAACAAAATTCATGGATTTTATGAACAAATTACATTGAATTTATGAACACATTTCATTGAATTTATGAACAAATTCATTGATTTTATGAACAAATTTCATTGAATTTATGAACAAAATTCATTGATTTTATGAACAAATTTCATTGAATTTATGAACACATTTCATTGAATTTATGAACAAAATTCATTGAATTTATGAACAAAATTCATGGATTTTATGAACAAATTACATTGAATTTATGAACACATTTCATTGAATTTATGAACAAATTCATTGATTTTATGAACAAATTTCATTGAATTTATGAACAAAATTCATTGATTTTATGAACAAATTTCATTGAATTTATGAACACTTTTCATTGAATTTATGAACAAAATTCATTGAATTTATGAACAAATTTCATTGAATTTATGAACAAAATTCATTGATTTTATGAACAAATTTCATTGATTTTATGAACAAATTTCATTGAATTTATGAACAAAATTCATTGATTTTATGATCAAATTTCATTGAATTTATGATCAAATTTCGTTGATTTTATGAACAAATTACATTGAATTTATGAACACATTTCATTGAATTTATGAACAAAATTCATTGATTTTATGAACAAATTTCATTGAATTTATGAACAAAATTCATTGATTTTATGAACAAATTTCATTGAATTTATGAACAAAATTCATTGAATTTGTGTACAAATTTTATTGAAATTATGAACAAAATTCATTGAATTTATGAACACATTTCATTGAATTTAGGAACAAAATTCATTGAATTTATGAACAAAATTCATTGATTTTATGAACAAATTTCATTGAATTTATGAACAAAATTCATTGTATTTGTGTACAAATTTTATTGAATATATGAACAAAATTCATTGAATTTATGAACACATTTCATTGAATTTAGGAACAAAATTCATTGAATTTATGAACAAAATTCATTGATTTTATGAACAAATATCATTGATTTTATGAACAAATATCATTGAATTTATGAACAAAATTCATTGATTTTATGATCAAATTTCATTGAATTTATGAACAAATTTCGTTGGTTTTATGAACAAATTACATTGAATTTATGAACATATTTCATTGAATTTATGAACAAAATTCATTGAATTTATGAACAAAATTCATTGATTTTATGAACAAATTTCATTGAATTTATGAACAAAATTCATTGATTTTATGAACAAATTACATTGAATTTATGAACACATTTCATTGAATTTATGAACAAATTTCATTGAATTTATGAACAAATTCATTGATTTTATGAACAAATTTCATTGAATTTATGAACAAAATTCATTGATTTTATGAACAAATTTCATTGAATTTATGAACACTTTTCATTGAATTTATGAACAAAATTCATTGAATTTATGAACAAATTTCATTGAATTTATGAACAAAATTCATTGAATTTATGAACAAAATTCATTGATTTTATGAACAAATTTCATTGATTTTATGAACAAATTTCATTGAATTTATGAACAAAATTCATTGATTTTATGATCAAATTTCATTGAATTTATGATCAAATTTCGTTGATTTTATGAACAAATTACATTGAATTTCTGAACACATTTCATTGAATTTATGAACAAAATTCATTGATTTTATGAACAAATTTCATTGAATTTATGAACAAAATTCATTGATTTTATGAACAAATTTCATTGAATTTATGAACAAAATTCATTGATTTTATGAACAAATTACATTGAATTTATGAACACATTTCATTGAATTTATGAACAAATTCATTGATTTTATGAACAAAATTCATTGATTTTATGAACAAATTTCATTGAATTTATGAACAAAATTCATTGAATTTGAGTACAAATTTTATTGAATTTATGAACAAAATTCATTGAATTTATGAACACATTTCATTGAATTTATGAACAAAATTCATTGAATTTATGAACAAATTTCATTGTATTTATGAACAAAATTCATTGATTTCATGATCAAATTTCATTGAATTTATGAACAAAATTCATTGATTTTATGAACAAATGTCATTGAATTTATGAACAAAATTCATTGATTTTATGAACAAATTTCATTGAATTTATGAACCAAATTCATTGATTTTATGAACAAAATTCATTGAATTTATGAACACATTTCATTGACTTTATGAACAAAATTCATTGAATTTATGAACAAAATTCATTGATTTTATGAACAAATTTCATTGAATTTATGAACAAAATTCATTGATTTTATGAACAACTTTCATTGAATTTATGAACAAAATTCATTGATTTTATGAACAAATTACATTGAATTTATGAACACATTTCATTGAATTTATGAACAAATTCATTGATTTTATGAACAAAATTCATTGATTTTATGAACAAATTTCATTGAATTTATGAACAAAATTCATTGAATTTGTGTACAAATTTTATTGAATTTATGAACAAAATACATTGAATTTATGAACACATTTCATTGCATTTATGAACAAAATTCATTGAATTTATGAACAAATTTCATTGTATTTATGAACAAAATTCATTGTTTTCATGATCAAATTTCATTGAATTTATGAACAAAATTCATTGATTTTATGAACAAATGTCATTGAATTTATGAACAAAATTCATTGATCTTATGAACAAATTTCATTGAATTTGTGAACAAAATTCATTGATTTTATGAACAAATTTCATTGAATTTATGAACAAAATTCATTGAATTTGTGTACAAATTTTATTGAAATTATGAACAAAATTCATTGAATTTATGAACACATTTCATTGAATTTATGAACAAAATTCATTGAATTTATGAACAAATTTCATTGTATTTATGAACAAAATTCATTGATTTCATGATCAAATTACATTGAATTTATGAACAAAATTCATTGATTTTATGAACAAATGTCATTGAATTTATGAACAAAATTCATTGATTTTATGAACAAATTTCATTGAATTTATGAATAAAATTCATTGATTTTATGAACAAAATTCATTGAATTTATGAACAAATTTCATTGTATTTATGAACAAAATTCATTGATTGCATGATCAAATTTCATTGAATTTATGAACAAAATTCATTGATTTTATGAACAAATGTCATTGAATTTATGAACAAAATTCATTGAATTTATGAACAAAATTCATTGATTTTATGAACAAATTTCATTGAATTTATGAACAAAATTCATTGATTTTATGAACAAATTACATTGAATTTATGAACACATTTCATTGAATTTATGAACAAATTCATTGATTTTATGAACAAAATTCATTGATTTTATGAACAAATTTCATTGAATTTATGAACAAAATTCATTGTATTTGTGTACAAATTTTATTGAATATATGAACAAAATTCATTGAATTTATGAACACATTTCATTGAATTTAGGAACAAAATTCATTGAATTTATGAACAAAATTCATTGATTTTATGAACAAATTTCATTGATTTTATGAACAAATATCATTGAATTTATGAACAAAATTCATTGATTTCATGATCAAATTTCATTGAATTTATGAACAAAATTCATTGATTTTATGAACAAATGTCATTGAATTTATGAACAAAATTCATTGATTTTATGAACAAATTTCATTGAATTTATGAACAAAATTCATTGATTTTATGAACAAATTACATTGAATTTATGAACACATTTCATTGAATTTATGAACAAATTCATTGATTTTATGAACAAATTTCATTGAATTTATGAACAAAATTCATTGATTTTATGAACAAATGTCATTGAATTTATGAACACATTTCATTGAATTTATGAACAAAATTCATTGAATTTATGAACAAAATTCATGGATTTTATGAACAAATTACATTGAATTTATGAACACATTTCATTGAATTTATGAACAAATTCATTGATTTTATGAACAAATTTCATTGAATTTATGAACAAAATTCATTGATTTTATGAACAAATTTCATTGAATTTATGAACAAAATTCATTGATTTTATGAACAAAATTCATTGAATTTATGAACAAATTTCATTGAATTTATGAACAAAATTCATTGATTTTATGAACAAATTTCATTGATTTTATGAACAAATTTCATTGAATTTATGAACAAAATTCATTGATTTTATGATCAAATTTCATTGAATTTATGATCAAATTTCGTTGATTTTATGAACAAATTACATTGAATTTATGAACACATTTCATTGAATTTATGAACAAAATTCATTGATTTTATGAACAAATTTCATTGAATTTATGAACAAAATTCATTGATTTTATGAACAAATTTCATTGAATTTATGAACAAAATTCATTGAATTTGTGTACAAATTTTATTGAAATTATGAACAAAATTCATTGAATTTATGAACACATTTCATTGAATTTATGAACAAATTTCATTGAATTTATGAACAAATTTCATTGTATTTATGAACAAAATTCATTGATTTCATGATCAAATTTCATTGAATTTATGAACAAAATTCATTGATTTTATGAACAAATGTCATTGAATTTATGAACAAAATTCATTGATTTTATGAACAAATTTCATTGAATTTATGAACAAAATTCATTGATTTTATGAACAAAATTCATTGAATTTATGAACAAATTTCATTGTATTTATGAACAAAATTCATTGATTTCATGATCAAATTTCATTGAATTTATGAACAAAATTCATTGATTTTATGAACAAATGTCATTGAATTTATGAACAAAATTCATTGAATTTATGAACAAAATTCATTGATTTTATGAACAAATTTCATTGAATTTATGAACAAAATTCATTGATTTTATGAACAAATTACATTGAATTTATGAACACATTTCATTGAATTTATGAACAAATTCATTGATTTTATGAACAAATTTCATTGAATTTATGAACAAAATTCATTGATTTTATGAACAAATGTCATTGAATTTATGAACACATTTCATTGAATTTATGAACAAAATTCATTGAATTTATGAACAAAATTCATGGATTTTATGAACAAATTACATTGAATTTATGAACACATTTCATTGAATTTATGAACAAATTCATTGATTTTATGAACAAATTTCATTGAATTTATGAACAAAATTCATTGATTTTATGAACAAATTTCATTGAATTTATGAACAAAATTCTTTGATTTTATGAACAAAATTCATTGAATTTATGAACAAATTTCATTGAATTTATGAACAAAATTCATTGATTTTATGAACAAATTTCATTGATTTTATGAACAAATTTCATTGAATTTATGAACAAAATTCATTGATTTTATGATCAAATTTCATTGAATTTATGATCAAATTTCGTTGATTTTATGAACAAATTACATTGAATTTATGAACACATTTCATTGAATTTATGAACAAAATTCATTGATTTTATGAACAAATTTCATTGAATTTATGAACAAAATTCATTGATTTTATGAACAAATTTCATTGAATTTATGAACAAAATTCATTGAATTTGTGTACAAATTTTATTGAAATTATGAACAAAATTCATTGAATTTATGAACACATTTCATTGAATTTATGAACAAATTTCATTGAATTTATGAACAAATTTCATTGTATTTATGAACAAAATTCATTGATTTCATGATCAAATTTCATTGAATTTATGAACAAAATTCATTGATTTTATGAACAAATGTCATTGAATTTATGAACAAAATTCATTGATTTTATGAACAAATTTCATTGAATTTATGAACAAAATTCATTGATTTTATGAACAAAATTCATTGAATTTATGAACAAATTTCATTGTATTTATGAACAAAATTCATTGATTTCATGATCAAATTTCATTGAATTTATGAACAAAATTCATTGATTTTATGAACAAATGTCATTGAATTTATGAACAAAATTCATTGAATTTATGAACAAAATTCATTGATTTTATGAACAAATTTCATTGAATTTATGAACAAAATTCATTGATTTTATGAACAAATTACATTGAATTTATGAACACATTTCATTGAATTTATGAACAAATTCATTGATTTTATGAACAAAATTCATTGATTTTATGAACAAATTTCATTGAATTTATGAACAAAATTCATTGTATTTGTGTACAAATTTTATTGAATATATGAACAAAATTCATTGAATTTATGAAACATTTCATTGAATTTAGGAACAAAATTCATTGAATTTATGAACAAAATTCATTGATTTTATGAACAAATTTCATTGATTTTATGAACAAATATCACTGAATTTATGAACAAAATTCATTGATTTTATGATCAAATTTCATTGAATTTATGAACAAATTTCGTTGGTGTTATGAACAAATTTCATTGAATTTATGAACACATTTCATTGAATTTATGAACAAAATTCATTGAATTTATGAACAAAATTCATTGATTTTATGAACAAATTTCATTGAATTTATGAACAAAATTCATTGATTTTATGAACAAATTACATTGAATTTATGAACACATTACATTGAATTTATGAACAAATTTCATTGAATTTATGAACAAAATTCATTGATTTTATGATCAAATTTCATTGAATTTATGATCAAATTTCGTTGATTTTATGAACAAATTACATTGAATTTATGAACACATTTCATTGAATTTATGAACAAAATTCATTGATTTTATGAACAAATTTCATTGAATTTATGAATAAAATTCATTGATTTTATGAACAAATTTCATTGAATTTATGAACACATTTCATTGAATTTATGAACAAAATTCATTGAATTTATGAACAAAATTCATTGATTTTATGAACAAATTTCATTAAATTTATGAACAAAATTCATTGATTTTATGAACAAATTTCATTGAATTTATGAACAAAATTCATTGATTTTATGAACAAATTACATTGAATTTATGAACACATTTCATTGAATTTATGAAGAAATTCATTGATTTTATGAACAAAATTCATTGATTTTATGAACAAATTTCATTGAATTTATGAACAAAATTCATTGTATTTGTGTACAAATTTTATTGAATTTATGAACAAAATTCATTGAATTTATGAACACATTTCATTGAATTTAGGAACAAAATTCATTGAATTTATGAACAAAATTCATTGATTTTATGAACAAATTTCATTGATTTGATGAACAAATTTCATTGAATTTATGAACAAAATTCATTGATTTTATGATCAAATTTCATTGAATTTATGAACAAATTTCGTTGGTTTTATGAACAAATTACATTGAATTTATGAACACATTTCATTGAATTTATGAACAAAATTCATTGAATTTATGAACAAAATTCATTGATTTTATGAACAAATTTCTTTGAATTTATGAACAAATTTCATTGAATTTATGAACAAAATTCATTGATTTAATGAACAAATTTCATTAAATTTATGAACAAATTTCATTGAATTTCTGAATGGTATTTTGTATTCTTGAATTTTTTTTGACAGAAAGAATAATCTCGTTATTAAAGTTTCGATGAGGCGTTGGACTGAGCCGGCCGTAGTTGTTTTCTAGCTGTTCAGATGTTAACTTCCTATCATAAATTTATTACCATCCAGCAAGCGCGTATGCTGATTTTGGTACGACAGTTATAATTTTTTTGACATAACTTTTATCTGAGTAGTCAGATTAAGTTGTTTTTTTTTGCTATTCCAAGACGACATACATAATATTATTCTATTATAATATGTTATTTTTGTCTTTGCTTCGTTATTGAATTATTACAAAAATTTATTTGAATCGACTCCGTCCGATTCTAAGTGTAATTTAAAAAAAAGATCTGCTACGAATGATAATGTTGAAAATGCAAAAAATATATTTACAAGAAACATTCAGAAAAGCAAGAAAAAATATATTATCAATATGTAAAAATCAAATTTTATCTAGCTAAGATTGTTCACTTTGTATATTTAAAAATACAGTTGGTTTTTAATATTATTTTCTTAAAAACAAAATAAAAAAACTCCAAATAAATGTAAAAGGCTTCATATGATTTATACCTATCATTTTGATTATTTTATAACAAAGTATTTGTAAAAAATCATCATGTCGTACAAAATACGACACGCGGCTGCTCGTGTAATACATAGTGGCGCGCCTGCTGAATGGTTAAATAATATAAAATAAAAAATACTCCATTATTAAATCAACAAAAAATTTAAATCATAATAATACGGATCATTTAAAATAAGAACACCGTCTACTGCTAAAATCATATCTAGCAATCAAACTTTCAAAATTTATCAGTAAAATTTTCTATTAATTTAATTATTAATTAATTATTTTGAACTTATTGTATCTACTTGAAGCATTCTACTTACACCGTTAAATCAAACTATCTGCAAACTTTCACATGTTCCAATCAAACTCTAATTTTCTATTATAATCTCATAAATTATTATTATTATTATTCTATTAAAAATAAAATTTACTGAATTATTATGCAATTGAAAAACAAATTCTTGCTTAATTTACAAAAAAATAATCAAATCATTATTTCAATTCATACATCTTTTTATGAAATTAAATTTTTTTTCCCTTTTATGGTGAACAAATCATCCATTAGTGTTCTTCTAAGGATTGAAATTGTTCCATCTCCAATTTTTCCAATCTTGTACCTTGTACGAAAGTTTCTTTATTATTAAAACTATTTTCTCTTCAATTTTTGAATTTTTAATCTTTTCTTTCTTCAACGTTGCACCAATTAGTAGCAATTTTTCTATTTTCTTTTATTTCTTCCTTTAATTAAATTTTTTTTTTTAACTATGATAATTTCATTAGTAAGTTTTTAAATTCTTAAACGTCTATATTGAGATATTTCCGAGGGAATCATTGAATCATTGTTTTCTTTATTCGCAAACCTGATTCCTGACCATGTTCGTCTTGGTTTTAATCTAGCTAGAGGTATAATCAAACCAGACACAATAACTATTATGTTCTCGTCAAAATGTTTTTCTTCTCAAATATGCGCAACAAAAATAAATAAATTTATACGGGATTATAATAATGACCATTCTATATTATAGGATTTTTATTCAAATTTTTATTACTTTAAACTGATACTTTGAAGTTTGTTATATTAATTATGATACTTATAATATTTCAATGCTGCTAATTTACTAACAATTAATATTAATTATAAATGAAAAGCATGTTCATATATTTTTGTTCTATGTACAAGATCGATAGGTTCTATTGAAACTAGTATAAACATAGGGCGGCCACATGCCGCATTTCCTGATTTTTTATTGCAATACTTTGCTTTAAATAATGTAATAATCTTATTGCTTTTTTCAAATTTGTTTAAAATATATAAAATTATGCAATATAAAAGAGTATTTTACATCATGAATTAGAAAACAAGAAAATGTGGTGTCCACCATTTTAAGTAATTGCAAAAATTTGAATCGACTTGATCAAAATAGTCTCAAAATTTGGATTAATCAATTGATGCGTGGTTTTAGAAAACCTAAACAATGCACACACAAACAGTGTATTTTATTTGTGATAACTTATAAATATTTTAGTTCTAAAAAGTGTGTGCATTTTTTAGGTTTCCTAAAATACTGATATGATCAAAATTTAGAGATTTTGCTATGTACATATCTACGTTTGAATTCAATTATATGTAAGGAAAATTAAATTAATTTTTATTATATACAAAGATTTAATTCTTAAAAATAATTTTTGCAAGAAGTATTGTATTCATTGAAGTAAACATTTGTTGAGGGATAACAAAATTTTTAAAAATTGAGGCTAAATATCGAAAAATTAATTTTTTTTGAAAACATGAGATTTTCAAGAAAAAGTGAGGTAACGCGAGTAGTAAAAATGATATGCAGAGGTAAAATCAATTTAATAAATTATCAGTTGAATACTCGTGGGTGCTGTTACCTATATTGATAATTAATTTATTGTTAACTCCAGTCATTAACCACACCTCGTACGATATCGTATATTATAAAGTCAGTTATACAAAGCAACTTTTTAACTTGAATTTATTGTTAAATTATATCAGATTTATAAATTTGACACGATCAAATTTTTTATAATTTATTCTAAGTATTGCATAATGATGATCGTAGGTAAAATTACATTAAAATTATTACACTTTATTTCTGACAGAAGGAAAAAACAAATTACCGTTTTGCTATTAAAAGAAATATATTATACTCTCGTTTTTTAATTCCACTGGGAAAAAAGTTTTGCATTTTATATTAAAATTATGGAGTCCTTAAATAGGATAAGGGAGAAATTTGATTTTACGTTCCAATACTAGAGTTCTTATGGTCTTTATAAAAATTTTAATTTTTTCCACTTTTTCAAAATTTAAATTTAATACTATTTTGATTTTAATTTTTAATTAATTCCACTAGTAAATAAAACTGATCAGTGATAACTTTGACAAATTTGAAATTATAATATTGAAAATTGTATTTCAGATTAGGTTAACTGGTGTGGTTTTTTCTCAGTCATAGTCCATTTAGTCATTAAATTTTTATAGAGTTAATTAAACCGTCTAAAAATTTAAATTTTGTCTTTTAATGCGTAGTACGATACTGTTAAGTATCTTTAAATATAATATAATTATGTACATATTTACATTATTCTAATGTAAAACATAAAATAATAATACATATTTTGCCGATTGGATAGGGTTGCCTCTAAACCATCTGATATAATTTGGTCCGCAATTTTTGTATTTAAAAGGATTTGTTTCCCTGATCGTCGAATACCACAGAGCCGAATTTTAATTCAGTCCATAACCATTCAGAGAACAGTTCTTTCGGAGACGCCGCTCACTGCTGGACATAAGTCTTTTCCATGAGGGAAGAATAATCATTTATCCCCACTGCTGCTTAATCCGGGTTGAGAATGCCTTTAACCCTGTCTCTGGTGTTATCAGCATATAAATGTGATAAAACTGCTAAGAGTTGTCGTTACTTGTCTTGCAGATTAATTTTCTTCAGGCACTGGTACTTTGAGAAAATCAACACTCAAAGACTGTCATACGTCATCTACATTTTACACACCAACAAAAATAGTTCGATTTATTCAAATATAATTTTAATTCAAAATTTGATTTTTAATATTTAATAATTTAATTGAGTGAATATTAGATGACCGATCAGCAATCCTGTCAGATTTTAATTTGACATTTTTTTGTTGCTTTTCTTAGGTTAGAATACATATTGCTACATATAATAAAATACATTGTTACAATATAATAAAATGTAATAGTAGTAATTGTACGTAATAGCACATAATAAGTAAGTGGAAACCGCTAGCTTGTGTATTTTTTATAAAAAATAAAAACGTTTTACCGAAAATGAGAAATGGTTCAATATTAAAAATAAATATTCTTGAAAGATATCATGAAAGTGTGTTGGCTCTCAAAAGCAAAATCTGACTCTGTTAGATAGCATAAATTATTATACACTAACATTATGTAAGTAGAAGATACCCATAATAGCAATAAAATATTATAAATACAAAATTATGTTATTTTTTAAACTAATAGTACTTAGTATAATTTAACATTAAATAAATATTCAGTATACTTCACTAATTAGGTAATTATGGTGTATTAATGAATGAAAAACATCGGAAAAGATTTATTTTGCAATACTCTGTAATTAAAGAAGATACATTAAATTTTATGAAACATAATAAGGTCCATCCAACTTTTTTTAGTTGTAAGAATAGAGAATTAAAAACTATAAAATTATAGAATAAAATATATAGGTTCCCATTTAAAATATGATTGATTGTATTGGGAATTGTAAAAAACAGCAATATAGACGCAATTTTATTATTTTTTCATGTTTATATAAGTGCCATTTACTTGTAAAAAAATCCCTAGTTATGGCTGCACCTCGTTGACAAGTCTTAAACATTTTACTACTGTACATTTTTAACTTGCTGTAAATATATGTAAATAGTACAAAAAACCCTCAGTAAGTAGTTGACTGGTGTGATTGCTGGTTGAGTTAGAGAGAGAAAATTCTGACACACTGGGAATTTTGGAACTGATCTGGCCAACTGACAACACCTCATGGTCAAAATAGAAGGAAGAAACATAATACAGAATGGCATTAATAAAAATTTAAATTTAAATAAAGAGAATAAAACATAATTGCTTTCGAGAATTTTTTTTTTAGTTCTTGTAAGAGTTCATAATTCAAAACTTTTTACTTGTAATTCAGTTCCATAGTGTATCTAACTAGTATAAATAGAAGGAGAGGACCAGATGGATATCTCGACCATTACTAAAATTATAATAAACTATCTGCAACCCAACAATCTTCAAAATCAGTCTACTGAGGTTTTTGATGCTAAATGTGACTATGAAATAGTTTTCTCAATTTTCCTTTGCCTTCTCTAGGCCATCTGTTAAGTAGTCTACAACTTAGGTAAAGAGACCTATACACTAAATTCGTCTTCAATAATTTTGATTACATGGTGTAAACCCTTGCTGCCTTGAGCTACTTGCTCATATTTTCAGGTCAGGTAGGGTCGACCATTTCCTTGATCTGACCTAATATTAGCGACCTACATATCTGAACGCATGAAAGCTGGTGTATCTCAGGTAGACAAATAATATAATATAATAGACGGTACCTATATTCCATCTATAGGAGGAGGTACACCACTATCTACCACTTGGCGCCATTGGATAGAAGGATTTATCTGATTGGCTCTTGCCTGTTTCTACCGAAGCAAAGCAATACAAAAATCTTTATCTGAATGGGGCTTAATAGAATATTCCGTAGCCAGCTTTCTAGGGCTCTTTTATTAGACGAGTAGGTCGCTTATAGTAGGATCGGAATGGCTGAGAAGTCTAATGATAAATTTGCAAATCTAGTAAACTGACTACCAAATCTTGATGCAGTCGCTATTTTTGCTTTAAACAAAAATTAAATTCTATATTTAAAAAAAATGGGCTAATATGTCAGTCGTTTTTGGGATTTGAGTTGTTAATATTAATTAGTTTTAGATTTAAGTAAGATTTTGTTTAATCTACATAGAATATTCTTGTAAAATAAGAAATCTATTTAAAAAATAATTGTTTTTAAATGATTTATTGGAATAAGTAAAAATACGAAAAAGACAGAATAAGTACGCTTCCTGAGATAATAAAGATAAATACGAAGAAGAGGAAAGTGAAGAAATGCCAAAGTATAAACACTGATAGAACAAAGTATAACAAGAATGGAAACAAATAATATGGAAAACAAGAAATTGCAAAAATTGAGTATGGAAATAAAATATAAAAAATTAAAAGAAGATGTTATAAATGAATCAGAATATAAAAAGTGAAAATATGATAGATACTATGGAAATTGAAGATTTAAATAATAAAAGTAGATCAAGAAGCACAGGCATTTAACTGAAGAATTGTAATGAAATTAAATTAAAATTAAAAATACATAAGTATTAAACAATTAGGTGAATATTAGCTAGATACAGAATTCTGTTTTCAAACCACAGTATGCAAATAATATATTGCTATATTAATCATTTTAACAAAATTTTTGATTGATCAAAAAGTATTTAACAGAATAAGTTACTCTAAAATAAAAAAATTAAAAATCGCACAAGCTAGCTGACGAAATTTACTTACCGAACTAGTTCGGTAAACAACAATTACTAGTTTTTACATCGCACTGTAAACCCTATTTACCGGTGGGTTGGAGAAAAATTAGTATGTTTTGTTATAATTTAATCTTATACTAATCAAATTTTATTAAGAACATTTCAATATAATAAAAAAATGTTTATTAAATAATATCGGGTATAAAAATGTTCAAATACACCAACTATTGAGTTGTTTGCTACAAAAGAGTCTTCTAAGTTAATTTTTACTGTGGTGCACCAAATTCTCCTCCAGCATATTGTTTACATTGAGCATAACGTTGAGTATACCATTCTGGCAGTGTTTGACCTTGACATCCGTATCCTCCTAATTTGTGTATGGCGATAAAATCATCGCAATTGATAACTCCATCTAAATTGCAATCCTAAAAAATAATTCATATTAATAAAAATACTTGCATTGTGATAATATGTTGTTCAATAATGGCATATGTGGGTTTCGAGTTTATCAACTCTCATCAGTAACAAATAGTATACAAATTCTTGCATTTTGGATAGACAGATTTGGATGAACAAATTTTGGATAGGTCGTAGGTATGCAGAATGAATTAAAGAATCTAAATCCTAGGCAACTTAAAGGAATCTAGATCAGGAGTCTCTCAAAACTGACTATTTCACAGAAAAAGCATTTGCAAATAATATAACCGAAAGTCATGTAATAATCAAGTCCGGATAATTAGCAAAAAACAAAATTTTGCATCAACCTATCAGTCGAAATATTTTCCTTGACCAAAAATTGTAAATTTAATGCATTTGTCAAAAATATTCTTTTTTCTATAGCAGATGTTAAAGTGCAATTGCTTTGACTAAAAGTAGTAGAACAAGTGACTTTTTAACCGTAAGAGTAGATAAAGTAGTATTTTAACAGCAAGTACACATAAGTACTTAATTTTTACTGAGATTACTATTGAAATTGTCAAGTGTATTTGATTTATTGTGAAAGAAATATTCTTGAATAATAATTTAATTTGTAAAATTGAATTTTATACAGAAAGATAAAATTTAATTATCAACTTAAATTAACATTTTTCATCGATAAATTGAAATTTTATCATCCCATAAAAAATAATACTATTTTTCTCTGGAATATCACATAGCAAAATAATTTCATTGTTCTAAACAACAATAATTTTTTGCCCATATGCCAAGTAGGAATATATTTTGTTTTATTGTTAATTAAACCTAATTATTGATGGCCCATAAATAAATTAAATAAATACAATAAAAATGAAATATCTTTCTTACATGCACCTACGAAAATATATTAAATTATGCATATTATTTTAAATTATATCTGTTTTTTAACCGATCATCCAATTAATTCTATTAGAATCTAATTATTATATAGGTAATTTAAAAATTAAATAAAATAGAAAGTACATTTTATCAGGGATAACTCACCCCATTCTATAATCTACTTGGCAGACTCTACCGGCTACCCAATACACAGTTTGCCCATATAAGTCTAACTTAAAAATTAGAGAACCTAGTAACTGGAGTGACTAAAACCTGCTTTGATGTTGTTTTTCTCAAAAAGTATCTGGGCTTTTTGGGTATTTATATTGTCTATCTATATAATATCGTTTACATTGTTATATTTCCTAAATTTCTAAAGCACCGATATACTTAAAATAAATAAGACCAAACAGTTTGTAGTAACTGAAGTTACTAGGTTCTTTTATTGTACTTATTATTTTTAATCATTGCTTTTGACCAATTGATGAATTTTTTTTGCTATGATCTAATCCGCGTGAATGTATTAATGCTTGATCTCATAAAATTTTTAACGATTCGATAAAATTAACCAACGACTGCTAATTGGCTTATAATTGGTTATAGTTAAATTTAACGATTTTTTAAAAGTTTTCTGAAACCGGGTATAAGTGTTGAGATCAGATAACAATGTATTAATGTCAATAACCAGGTACAATTTGTATAGTCCATATATTGCTATGTTGTGTGTAGATAATAATACTTTTAAATAAAAAATAATTATAGGGGTTCCAATGTAATCTTTGAATTTCGACTACCGAGATATTAACTTTTTATGTGGAGAAATATTTATACTAGGATAACAAGACTAAATTAAAATATTAAATTTCATAGGCCAACCCAAAAATTATATTATTTGTGACGGTGATATAATAAGAATTGAAAATCAACAAATGCATTAACATAATAATATCTATCTATTCATTAATTAATAATAAATTTTTATTTAATTTTTATGTTGTTTATGACTTGAAAATATAAAAACAAATTTATAATATTGGTAATGTTTTAACCTCTCACCTGTTGAAATTTCTGCATATAACCTTGAACTGCAAGAGCCCCACAAAAAGGATCATTAGCACAGGCCCCATATGCCCCTGGTTCATCTGGATTTTGCTGATTTATTGTTGGCTTTCCTCCATCTGCCCAATAGCCCCATGTCATTTTAAATGGACCACATACCTCTCCCGAGCATCCAGTTGTGGTATTACAAATAGAACTGGCATGACAAATGCACCCTAGGCATTCCTGACTGAGAACCAATGGCTTTTGAGAAGATATTTCTAAAATTTATTATTTAAATATAGTCAATTATTTATACGATAATAATATTTTTAATTAATATTAAAATAAATGATGATGTGAATTAATTTGTTAAATGTCAAGTAGATATTATGTGCAATATTTTAATATTAATTATTCGATTTATTTTCAAATATTTTATAAAAAAAAATGGAACTACATATATTTTTAAAAGATTTTAACGCTTGTGAAGACATAAACCTTTTGTCATAATGTTTACTAATTATTTAGTACGAAGTAATTAATAAAATTAGCCTTGAGGTAAATCGGGACAAAGCAAATAATTACGACATAAATGGTTAATTAAATCAATTAATTATAAAAGTATGGTGGTGAAATATGCTTTAACGATATTGATTTTTTGAAAATTTCTAAAATTTTATCAGAAACTGGAAACCAGATTTAAAATAGGTTGTATGGTAGGTGTAATAACAGAGAAACAACTTACGTGACACATAAAAAATGCAAAAAAGGGAAAAAATAACTAATAAATATTTTAACATTTTGAGTAAGAATATATAACGTATCGGCGAATACTTTTAACACTAAGTTGAAACTTTTCACAAATTTGCTTTTATATCAACTAATATATTTTATTATACTAACTTTCACCAATAACGAAACCCACTCTTTGCGTGTTAGAGTGAATATCATAGGCTAAAAACTTGACGATATATTTCAACTTGACTTTGTATCGCTTCTGCCTTGACCTCAGCTTTAGCAAGTTTTGGATTATTACTTCAGATTGCTATGATTATTGATAAGTTACCAGTAAACGCCTACAATAACAACAACATACAATGCATGCATGTTAATAAATAAAAATATTTTTATCCGTGAACCAATGGTTCAGCTTTTTGTACGTACATTAAAAATACTCGATGAGTAGTTCCATTGGAATTCATTTAACAGGATTCGTATTTTCAAATTTTGATCATAACATATTTTGAATTTCAATTTATTTTCATAGTTGCACATACAACTATTGATTATGAATAAACTGGATTTTACTATAATATTGAGTTTTGTATAAAAGTAATTTTTATTTTCAAAATATAATATATATAATGTTAGTAGTCAAGTGGTGTATGGCCGCCCCGACCTCCTGGTACTTCTCAAAATCATTTGGAAATTATTTTTCAATTTATTCAGTTTCATTTTCAGGGGCCAAAATAGGGCATCATCTCTATTGAATTAAGTTGGTCATATTGGGATAAATTTTGGAAATTACCTCTAGCACTTGGTAAGCTAAAGGCTTAAAAAAATGAACCACTTTCAATATTTTTTTGGAAATTTTTGGAACAATTCTTCGCCGGTGATAGCTATGGAGTGTAAAGAAAGAAGGTAACCTAAGGTAATTTTTTCCGAACATATTAAAAATTATGAATTGTCCTAAAGACAATTAGCAAACTACAAAAGTTGTCCAGATCAACTACTATGCAATATGTACTTGTTCATTTTGACAAAGATGCTAGTGATTTCACAAAAAAATCTAGAGTTTATCTAACAAAAACTACTCGTAATGCTGGATAGAGAAGTTTCAAGGTACCGAAAAATGTAAATCGTTCAACTGAGCAAGAAAACACCATTAAAATTCAAGCGTGAAAATTATACGAAGAGTTGTTAATAAAATATTTTTTCAAATTTGACTTTCAGCAGTTAAGACAGGAATTTTATGTTGCAGCAGCTAAAGTACACACAGAAGAATGCTACAAAATCATAAAAATTTCAAAATTTTTAAAAATGTACCTCATTTGGTAAGCCTGTAGTTTAAAATCTGCACCATTTGTAAATATCGAAATTTATACAATGAATGCGCCAAAAAAAGGTTACTACACTGTACGGGTAAAATTGGCCCCAGGTGGACACTATGTTGCCATGTTGCCACCAAATTTAAGATAAATTTACCTCAAGGTGTACTTAATACTTGGATTTTTGAGGTAATTTTACATTTTTTTTGGCTAAAACATGAAATTACACCATTTTTTAGAAAACCCAGTTGTTCAGTTACCAAATATCAAAAATAATTTAGGTAAACCAAAAAATGTAGTTTATCCCATTTTTTTTTTGGTTTACCCTTCAATTGAATAATTGAACCTTAGTCGATAATTGCCCCGGGTGAAATTTCACAAATTTTTTTCAGTATACCCTTTTTGACATCATACAACATTTCGGTATTGCTTTGGGCTATCTTGGCTAACTGATATTACAGTAAAAAATGCATAATCTAAATTCTATCAATTTTTGCTTAAAAATATTGTTTTGGGAAAATATTAACTACTTTTCTTTAAATTTAAAATATAAAGTGACCCCTTTTTTCTGCGACAGTTTTTATGTGCCCTATTTATAGATTATTTAAATATTATCCTCGGAGTGTTCATGCAATTTATCTCCTCCAATTTTTTACAACATATTTATAAATTTTATTATCATAAACATAACAAGAAACTTTTTTATTGTTTTCTTTTTAAAATTGTGTTTGATATGAATCTGAAAAATGTTTAAACATGTAGGGGAAGTCCGGGCAAAACGGACACCTTAACCTTCAATGGGCTCTGGTAAGAGAACCGATAGACACAAAAATAAAATTATGACTAAGTATAATCAGTATTTGTTATATTTTTTAATATAATCAACAAAAATTACGTAAATCAATAATTTACTTAAAATTATTATTAATATTTCAATTGGTACCGCTATCCCCATTGTCCAACCTATCGGGTAAAATGGATAGAACCATAGGGAAAAGTGAACACACGGTTAATTAAGGAACAATTACCCAAGAATATAAGTGAAAACACAAATTAAGAATAATGAAGAAAATACCTATATACATAATAATCTTAAGACGAAAAAACAGCAGGGCACTACCTACCTTTGCTCGAAGCGTTTCGTGGTTGAAAATAAGATGTACATAAGATGTAGTAGCAGAAATAGTGGAGGGTATCCACTTTGCCTGGGATGTTTGCTTTACCCGGGCTTCCCCTAATTTGACTTATTTTAAACATAACCTCAAACAATTTGCCAATATTGTAATGTTTGGACAGTAGACAGTGAAATGGATTGAAGTGACCTGTAACTAAGTATTATTGAATAAAAATTCTCTTTTTGAGATGAGAAAAAAAAAAGATCATAAAAAGTATTTTTCAAAAAGTAGAACAGACTTCTGAATAGTTATTGGAAGTAAACCTTGGCGGTAATTTATTTCTGGGATGTGCAGAATCAACATAATTTGATTTAGAAATGAGAAAATAAGAACTCAAAATGTTCTACATTTGAGATTTCGTTATGTAGATCAATCAGGATGCGTATGTAGGTTACGAAACATTGTAATTGGGAAATACCTAGAAAATTCATACAAAATTCCCGCAATTATGGGCACTAGACCATGACAATTTGCAGATCCGCTTTCGGTTTTCCGCAATCCGTTGCTTTTGGGTCCTACCATCTTCTCTAATCCTTTGTTCCTGCTATGAAATGCTTTCAAATTCTTCCCACCTCGAATCAAAAATTACAAAAAATGTTGCTTCGGTCTCCCATATTATTCTACTGAAACCAGTTAAATTAAAATAATTTTCTATTGGCTTTTTATTCTGAGAGTAAAAGTCTTGGTTTTATGTTAACATATAAAATTTCAATAAATTACTATTTCAATGATAGGTTTAATTATTTTTTTGGTAAGATCAACTAAACTCAATTGGTTATTAATTGTCCATTTTAAAATTTATGTAATTGTTTAATTGACTATAATAATAATTTTAAATAATTTCAAAATTTCCAACAGTTTCTCATTCATTCATCTTACAAGGTCACGCATAGATAACATATCTTATATTTTTATGAATTATTTAATAATTAGTGACGTATTTTATTATTGCTTACAATTTATTCTAAGTAACAAATTTTTAATTTCAATAATTTAAGAATTTAAAAGCAATAGTCACGCACCCAGTGAAAATCGTGATCTTAAATTGCCAAGCGTCAACTTTGCTAAAATTTAGCCTTTTTTTTGCGATTCTTGGAACTCTCGAAGGAAAACTTTGCCTTGTTCATGATCCAAGGATGACAAAATTTACAGTATACCATAACCTACCGGTTAAGATTTTGCCATCTGTTACTTGGTAAAACTGGTAATGATGTATTGATTGGGAAGGAGTATTGATTCTAATACATCATCTTGATCCAAAAATGTATATTACTTCAAGTCTTCTGATGTGAAATAAAAACCCTGAATATTTGATTAATGATAATTTAATAATAAATAACCTGATCATTTAAAAATTTATTATTATTGATGTTTGTTTCGAAAATTTCTCGTACTTCAGCCTCCAGTCCAGTCACGTGCAAGTTGTGAACTTTCTGGAGAGGATGATACTTATTATAAATTCTCCACAAGTCAGAAAGTGCCAGCTTATCTGCATTTTATTGGTTATTGTTATTTTGAAACAATTTTCAAGAAGCTATTAAAATTTTAAGTAAATATAAATTAAATTAATTATTTTGTTGATTATGCCTAATTATGAAATAAAATTTATATATTAATTTTTAAAGAATCAGCACTAAAAATACAATATAATTATTAAAATTAAAATATAATCATTGTAAAAAAAATAGTAAACAGTAAAAATATTGGAAAATAACATTTAATTTTTTTTTCTGAAATTATTTTTTTTAAATAATTTGAAAAATTTGTATAAAATGTTAGCGTTGGATAATTACCCAACTAAACGATTTCAAAATTTATACAAGACCAATGACACTAGAAGATTATGTTAATTTTCGACAATATTTTTATTTTTTATGTAAATGACGTAAGTTGCCAAATAACTGTTGTAATGTTAAAAAACCAGTGACTATAAAGACAAGTAGATGTACTTGTAGATAAATCAAAAAAAATGTGTAGGTAAAATACAGGTTAAAACTGCGTAATCCGCAATTTATAGACTTTGACTGTAAAACACTGTAATATATTAAAAATAATAATTTTTTATTGTAATCAGCCAACTGTGCTAGAATCGAAAGATTCAATGAGAATAAATAATTAATATAACCAAATTTATAATATTTTTAATTCAGGTTGAATTTATAATTTACATGTTTTAATTCAATGAACTTGAACAATGAACATTATTATAATATTTATAATGCAAATTTTCAAAAAAACCTTCTTTCGCCTACACTACATTTTGAAATAATTCAAAATGTCTGTGCTTCCATATTTTTTATCTTTAAAAATGTCATCGATGATTAAATCCTTTTAAGCTTATTATTCGCAAGTTGAACAAGAACTGGATAGAAAACAAGTACACAAAAAGTATATTAGCTCCGAATAAAACATGTTATTTTTTCTGAAAAGGTTTCTTCTATTTTAGGGCCTCTCGCCTACTTCTGTCTACAAAAGAAATAAATTGTACAGATAAAAATGAAATTAAAATAATAATAAAATGAATTGGGGTGTTAATACACTTTATTTATTATTATGCTTACACAATGTTTTAACATATACAATATTTTATTAATAATAATTGTAATAATAGTCTTAAAAGTCTTTTTTTGGCAAAAACTAATAATTATCAATAAAGGCTTTGCCAAAAGATGATTCCAATTATAAATAATTTTTCTATAGAAGTTTTATAACTACAAGGTAATACATACTGTATTTTTACATTCATAGCTATATTTTAAGCGTAGCGCAAGTGTGAAGGGGTTAAATAATTACAAAAATAAAACCTATAATATTTAACAAGCATCTCTAATAACTTACAACAAAATCTCTAAATTGCACAACAAATATGTATCATGAAAAGTTTGAAACATCAATAACAAATTATGGTAAAGATATTGTACAACAAAAAATCTTAATTCTTCAATCAAGAAGTTATTACAAATAAAGGCTAATTAAATACGGCAAGTCGTAGACAATTTTCAAGCAATCTTTATTTTTCATTGCCTTCCAAAGCAGAATCACAGTCGTATATGCCAATGTAATAAACTTTGGTAACTTTTATTGCCTAAGTTGAATGAAAATAAAATAATAGAACATTCAAACCAAAATTTGATTGACAAAATACCATTTTTATACAAAAAAATCCACTTTTGAATAAATGCGGTGATTTTGTGCGTGATATACGCCCATTTTAATATTTCTTTATTAGTCATTTGGAATAATTTACAATTTGTTAAATCCTGTAATTATTGGACCTTCTTACCAAAAATTTCACATTTATACTTTATATTTCTATCTTAATCATGATAAAACAACAAAGATATATTTTTAAATATTAAAATAAATCAAGTCATGGAATATTCTGACCAAAGCAAAGCGTTTGTATCAATTAGGTATTTATTTCCAATAAATTATAAACTTGACGAATTCATCAGTAGGTTGGGAGGTACATCGATAAAATATACCAAAATTTGTGATATCACGGAAAAACAAAATTGGAAATGGGAAAATGTGTTTAGTCAGAATATTTTAATTCTCAACATCTCAACAATAAGCAATATTACTGTACATTTCCATAGTACCTTCGTTATTAATAAATACCTACACATAAAAAATGTAAACACGCATTAGTCCAACCTTTAATAAAAGAAGAAAATTTATTGAGGCCTGTGTAAATTGCATATTACGTGCTGAATTATTACAATACATAAATACACGCATTAATAAATAGACCTTAGAAAATATCTTCCCTTTACTAATATGATACAAGAAATTTTACCAAAAGTCCTTGCAATTTGACCTAAAACTTCTTTATTTAATTCTAAAATTGAGTTTTCAATAAGTACAAGCATTTTTGAATAACGCATTCGATAAAATCCATATACATTGAGATCATTTTAAAATGAAACATTGTTGTAGTGAGAGTAACATTAATCTTGGCTTACACTACAAACTCAGCATGAACTTATTTAAAAATCGTTAATTTTATTAGATGAAGCCGTGCTAGCTCACCTCCAATGCGAATAAATAAAACTTACACTAATGAGATTTAGAAAAAACCATTTAAAAAAGGAATATCACAAATATTGATCAATATATCATACAATTAAATAAAAACTATGGTACAAGAGATAGAGAGAGAGGGGGAAAGAGTAGGTACTGCAGTAATAGTGTCATTACAACATTAAAACACTAAATTCATGTAACACTGCAGTAAATAAAATATTTTACAATCAGTGCATTCTAATTCTAGAACATTAAAGAACACAATAACAAATTCAAAATACATAAAATAAAATGTAAATATAAATAAATTAATTTAATATCATGAATGTAAATGATTATCTAATTTCACTAAAAATTAATAATAAGCTTAGGGTGCCGCTTATATTAATTTTCAATATGATTATGCTGAAGTCCACCTTGGTACAATTTTTAATGGATACAATTTTTCACAACCTCAAAACAATTTGTAATCGACCAATTATGAGCCACTTAACCTTTTTACACTTTCTACATAACAATTTCAATACTTGGTGTCATTTTTGCTAAAAAATTTACAAATCAATCTTATATGAAAGTATAAAAAAGGGAAATGAAAAAGCAAGTTTACCCAAGTTAATATACCAAGACAGACTCCATTGTAATTAATTCTCATTTGACGTTGGAATCTTTACCATCGCACAACATTTTTGGAGATTGATTGTTTGGGGGATTACGTCTAGCTGATTTTGATCTAATTTGTCCAGCTAATAATGGATTTATGGCGTATAGCCAGTCGTGAACTTCTTTTTCGTTCAACGTTTGCAGAAGATAACCTCTGTGTTTACTAACAACGCTGAATGTATTTGGAAGCCTAATCGTGCCAGATTGATCTTCGGAATATTCCACTTGAGCGGTTGCCAAATTAATTAATGCACGTTCGACTGGATCTTTTTCATCACGGAAAATAAACACGTAAGGTCGACGAACGGCCTAAAAGATTATATTTATAGATAACACAACAAATTTGTCATAGTGCAAGACACTAATGATACTTCATGAATCATGCCATAAGTTTAATTATTGCACTATGCAATTTTTAATAAGATTTGTGTGTGTTGCTCATCAATGAGGAACAATTAGGTCTTGTATTTTTTTACCAAAAGAAAATTAATCTTTTTAAAAGTATTTAGTTAAAGTAATAATATCAGTAAATGTGCAATAGTGCAATGATAATCCTCGAGTTCTTTACTACGTCGAGCGTAAAATGGAGAGAGTCCTGCTAAGCAGGAAGTGCATAGACAGCAAAATTGGTATTTGAGCATTTAACGAAGCAAACAATATAAAATTTTACACCTGACCCATTACGCATTTTGATTGATAAAGTTCAAAGTTCATACCAATTAAATTAAGTAATTTGTTTCACTCGAATAAACAATTCATGCAGTAGCGGATTTATCCATGGTCGCGTTCAGAGTATGCTAGAAAAGCCCGTAAAACTCAAGACTCAATATATTTTTAACCAATAAAACACATAAAAAAAATTATTAAATAAATTATTGATCTTGCTGTTAAATTCGGTATGTACCTACACGCATCATTGCTTCCGTCGTGTTATCGAAATTTATTAGTTATTTATAAATCATATTATACATGTCTACCAAATTTCAAGTTGAAATTCGTAAAATTGCTCGAGTTATTCACTAAAGAACAGCCAAAATGCTGACAGTCAAAATAACAACAAATTTATGCATTCTAATATTTTTATTTTAATATTAAAATTTTAAAGGAAATTTGATGATTTGGATTTGCGAAGTCACCTTTTCCTTGATTTTATGTATTTAACATTATGTATGTATATAAAGTAAAAAAAACTTCTTTTGAAAAATATTATAAAAAACACGATTCCCCCCTTAAGGGATAGGGAATTACTTAACAGTCGAGGTTTACAAAGTTCATTTAAAAAACTACTTATATTATAAATTAAAGGTGTGATAAACGCAAGTGAGACGCAAATATATTCTGAGATGTGTAAGAGAGAGACCCGTACACTTCAGTAATTTACTGCAGTCTCTGACGTTAGCTAAGATTAGTAATTAAAAAATGATTGCTTAGTACCAAACGATGCTATAAAATTCAAAATAAAACCTGATTATGTTCGTTTTTCCATATTCCACAAGAAAATTTTCTAATTTCTCTGTTCTCTCAGTTCTACTCTGAACGCGACAACAAACAGTGTGTTGCTCACCACCGCACCGTAATAAAAAAAAGTATAGACACAATTAAAATTGAAAAAGAAACAAATTTAAAAGGGGCTAAAAATTACAGCAATGTCAGCAAGCTCCCAATGTCTAAATCTGCTACTGAGTACACGGAAGTAAAAATTTAGCACATCAAAATCATTAATTCAAAAATAACGTAATTTATTTCTGTGACTGGCTTTTATCGAAATTATGTGATGTTTACGACACAAAACAGTAGTACTAGTCTCCTGTTTAAGATCCAAATAAGATGTTTTGGCAAAAACAAGGATCGCATTGATTTAGACCAAGCCTCGAATTTCGACATTACTCTGTATTGGCCAAGCGCGGATACAAGGGGGGGGATATTGGGGGTAACTACCCCCCCATGGATCTCCGAAAACAATCGGTTAAGATGAAATTGAAAAGAGAATGACCTTTTTTTTTTGTTTTTTCACAATATTTTCCAAGATATACCCCTCCCATGGTTATTGGCTGGATCCGCTCTTGGTATTGGCTGTGATGGCTATTCTACTGTTTAGTGTCAAGAAAAGCTTTGGATAGGATATTTAAAGATATCTATCAAAAAATAGCTCATTTGATTGGTACCACTTATATTTTTTGATTTATTTTAATTTTACTTTTTGAATTTCTCATTTTCCCGTTATTTTAAATATTATAACATTTTTAACGGAAATGTAACCTGCAATTGTAATATTAAAATCAATATTTATCATCAACGATTTGGATAGAGCACATTTTTCTGAGCGAGGAAATACGTAAACTTGTGCGGTAGGTAATCAGTCCCAAAAGTTTCCAAAACGTGTGGTGAGGTTATTAAAGTAGACCAATCATTTATGAAAGAGCTGCTGGAAAACAAATAGTTTGGAAATTTCTTCTCCATAGGCTCATTGATAAATGGTTGGTCTACTCTAATAACTTTAATTTTTGAAACTTTGGGATTGATTGTTTAGAAAACTTTGTTTGTCAAGGCCATACGTTGTCGACATTTTTATACTTAGAAAACTGTGCTCTATCAAAATCTATAAAGAAATAGGATTATTTAAAAAAAAATTTCCGATGACCCCTAAAGGCACCAGCTCAAAAATAAACAGGTTCAAAAATCCTTAAAAACTGTTTTATCAGATTTTTTGCAACTTTGCGACTAAATTTCATAGATATGTAAAAAGTAGAGCTATGAAACGATTGGAAATCGCAAACGTGTTTACGCCTCTATTAATAAGAAAATAAGATAAAATCACTTACCACCCATCGTTTTTTCCAGCCGTGAGTTTTATGATCTAAAACATTGAGATAGCCTTTGCGTGCAACAACAGGCGAAATACGGATTTCTTCCATATCTGGAACATACAACACAAGTTCTGGATCTCTTGGTCCTTGGGGAGAAGCTGGTGTTGGTGGGAAAGGTGCGCATTCTCCTGGTAACGCTGCACGTTCGGGCGAACATAACTCTATAGATCCTGATACTATACTGGAGATCATACTCGTGGTCATATCTGATACTTCATCTGAAGGGCTGGTGTAATCGTTACTTTTTGAGTTGGGATTATCACGGCATTTTCCTTGAACTAATTTAATGTATTTGTTCAATAAATCCTTTTCTCTTTCTGTATATTCACAATGATCATTGTTAGCTACAAAAAGGGAAAGTAATATGGATTTCTTTACAAGCTACAATAAGAAATACTTACGGATTATATGAATGTTGCTGTTTTTAGCAACCATATTGCAAGCTTCCTTTTCTCTCTTGGTATATTCTAATTGCGATTTGGTTTGGTTATTACCTCGATCTAATCCTAATCGTTCCCGCAAAAGCAAAGTGTGTCGAACCCTTTCAACTTCTTCCAGGCGCGTTAATTTTTCAAGCTCCCACTGATGATCAAATATAAGCGAATCTCCGCGTGGACGCCATCCGTGCAAATTTTCTTCTCCCCGAACGTATGTCGTACTTGTGTCCAATACGCGTCGTTGACGTCTTTGAACTCCTAAGAAAATACAACAGGTTAAACATCTGAATAACAAGCGCTTGTTTTCAGACTTTATGAGACAACAACAAAATTTAAATACCACGCTCAAAGTCGGCTTTAAGAAGATCCAAATAAGTTACCAACCGGAACATTGAAAAACGCTCATCTAGTGCAATTATGGGTATTGGAAAGAGTGCATTACAATCTATTTCTAATTCTTCACTCATTCGTTTGCCTAAAGTCGGCGTGAAACATAGTTTGATATTATTGAAATCAATGTCTCATAAACTTGAAAACCGTAAATCTCCACAATTATTGCACAGTTTTCACTTAAGAGATCATGCAAAAGATGCAAAAAGTAGAAGGTACACCAAATGAAGGAAAATCGTTCAAGCATTAGAATAGTTTACAAAGGCTTAGGAAGGATACTATTCTAGGGAACTACCTGGACTACCTGCTTCACTAGCTCGTCTTAGTAGCAACTCGTACACCCCTGTCAAGCGATTGGCTTCAGCATTGCGATAATTTCCAGAGAAAAGATGTTTGAAAGATCTGGGACCCGTGCGCGCATCTCTTCCGTATATCACCATACTTAAATCTTTGGTAATTATAGTGGGTCGTCCACAATTTTCAAGCTAAATTTAGAAGAAAGCATTTTTAAAGAAAAACATTAGCTTAAAAAAGTTGTTTTCTTACTTCCAAATAAGCCGAAATTGTCATGAAAATCTGTTCTCCTTGGGCAGTGACGCGATTGAGAAGAGGTGAATTATGCAATGAACTATCCCAAGCAGCTTCAAACATAAACATATTTCGATCGTCACCGTGCACTTCAATATATTCCCCAGGAAACAAAGCCAATGATAATACAGAATTGTCGTTGTCTTCATCTTCATCAGATTCTGGCGAATTTCGAATGCGTCCGACCACTAATTCGCGTACGTCACGCCAACGTAACTCTGCCGCCTTATCGTGAACAATTGTGATTCGTATCCGTCGTTGAATTCCTTGATGTAACAAAAATAAACCTCTGCAAGGAAAATCGTCGCTGTGTTCCACCACAGCTGGAACGTATTCTCCACTAGGTGCAAGTTCGCAAATTTCGAACCATACCAATACGTCAACTTTTGCGTGAATATGTGCTGTACATGGAGACGGCAAGGCTCCAAATTTGCTCGAACGAACAGGTTGAGAAATTGGAATAGAAGGTGGAAGCATTCGTCGAGGAGGTTGTCGGATTGAACCTTCAAGTTTCGCATCTTTGTGTAGGGGATGTTGCTGGTAATGTCCAAATACTTCAAACACGATTGGATGTCCTTTTATGTATTCAATGAACGACTTCGTGGTCGAAACTGTTATCTATTTAAAAACCAAATCTATATCTTTAAAACATATTGTGAGTATACGCTTTACATACATTTTGTACGTGGTAGAATCCTAACGGTGTTCCTTTTCCGGTATTTTTAACGGGTTCGGTCGAAAACGCCTCGTCGTGTCGATGTAGAAAACTAGAAAAACTATGGTAAAAAGTAGAAGTGAAGGAATACGCAAAACATACTTGAATTGGCAAAATATATCGGCATATTCCGTGGATATGCCTATTGCTTGCAAAACTGTGACTCTAAACGTGAATTCTTTGCCGACAGCTAAATGCTCAGGTATATCTTCATCTTTAAAATCTGAAGACACCGAACTATCGCCTTTTCCTGAATCGGCATCGCATTCAATCAACTCGTCCATTTTAATAGAATCTATCGCGTTATGACCCTCGATAATACGATCTTCTAGATTATGGGAATTTCTCTCCATCACTGCTGATTTTGAAAGAAAATAAATTACCAAGTTTAAAATGTAAATAAAGCATCACTCACCTTTCGAAGACTCAAAAGCAATTCTAGCACTTTGCCGAACACCGACCTGATCGGAATTGTCTTCATCAATCACCGCTTGAACGGCTACTCGTAAGTATCCTCGAACATCTCCTTTTTCGCTAACGATTGCAACTTTTTGAATGAGAGTCACGGGATATAATAAATTACTGAGATACACGAATGCTCTTCCAACCATTCGGAACCACGGAAATCTGTCGTAGAAAGGATCACCGCCAGTCAGGGACTCCACATTATAATCAGGAGATGTTGGAGAGAGTTCCGCTTCGTTGTGATACATTTCGCGCATCAATTCCAATCTTTGCCTGAAGGAAACAATCAATAGCGATATAATCACAAAATAACTTACGGCAAGAAAAATAAAATTCAGAGGTTGGTGCCACCATAACCAAAAAAAGCGAAACATCTACAAGTAGTCCAACAAAGCTAAACAAGAAAAAGCGGAAAGAAAAATAAAAATTACTACACAATTTAGAAATATTATAAGAAATACATTCCAACAACATTAAGTATTAGTTATGCACATTTACTGGCAAATATGCAATTTGAAACTTTAAGATGTGACGATAACAATCCAAGAGGCAGGCGGTGCTTTTTTACATGAATTTCGTGAATGAAAAAATGTGTTAGATTGCGGTGAAATGTGGGGCACCAACCTCGAAGGTAAGAGACTTGTAAGTGAGAAGCGTGATGACGTGGGTGGGCATTGAGTTAGACAGCGTAACAAAGGAGAGTCTTCCATGGTTGTCGGACTTGGAGTATCCATCTCTTCGTTATACACCAATCTCATCAACTCCAAACGTTGTCTGAGTATACCAAGAAAGTTTATAAGACAAATAGTAACAAGATCGATGCGATATCTAATCAGACACTAAAAGACATTTGAACCACTTACCTTAATTTATCGAGGCTCCAGTAATGTGTCGCTCCATTCTTCATATCTTGAACTTCGACGCCGACAATTGTCTTTGGTACAGCGCACTCGTCATCTTGATCATACTCCACTATTGGCTTTAAGTCGGCAGGTAACGGAGAATACAGTGTGTCCGTCAAAAGTGTAAACTGAAATTGAACCTTAACGGGAAAAAATTAGTTTGGCCTTCATGGTAAATTTTAAGATATATTTACCTTTTTCTTCAATTCGACTGAAATAGCATTGGCTTCTTTAAGGAAAATTGCGTTGCCCCACAGGTCGTCTCGAAGTGATGTAAACTGATGATGTTTCCATTTTCGCCACGCCATGGCAGCTAGCTCATACTCTCGTTCTGCCCAGTTGCATTCTGCGTCAAATAGAGGGTTCACTGCAAAAGCGCTCTCTTAAAAAATACATTTGATCAATTTTGAGAGCAGTTTTATAATTCTGACGTTACATTTACAAAATGAAATAGTATTAACAATCGTAATTTACCGAAAATGTCGTCTTCATTATTAAAGTCTTCCGGTGTATACGAACTATACATCGACATGGTCATACTTTGTTCTTCCACTTGTTTCTGCAGAGCGTCTATTCTGGCTTCGTAGCTCTAAAAGAGTTTAGTCACGCAAAGCATTAGTAATTTAACAAGCTTTACCTTTCTCTGTTCTTCGAATAGCTGATCTGCCGTTTCCTTTTCTTTGCGGAAGTCCTCTTCCATTTTCAAAAGACGTTTTTCCATTTCGTACTTCAAATCGACTCCTTGCTTTTCTAAAAGTTCAATCTGAGCAAAATTCCAATCAACGTATGCGCTTTCGCCTTCGGTATTCGAGTTGGATTTCTCAATTCTTTCTCTAATCGCATCGGGTTGGGTAAAACGGAAAACGTGATTTTTGCCCAAAATTACTCGAGAACCAGTTTTAAGTACAATTCGATCGAGAATCTATGGAAAATATATAATAAGTATTATAATACTGGGAAGATCAAATGTCTCGTACTTCACGTCCGTTGACGTAAGTTGTAGCACCGGCACTTGGTATGAGAGCTATCTGTCCATTTTTATTTTCAAAAATGCAATGTTCTGGTTTAATGTATGAACCAAACAACTGGATATCTTGAGGTAGATTTGCTTCAGCCGAACCTACTCTAGTAATTCCGTCCTAAAAAATATTGCGAGTTATTGAAGGAATTCCCTGCAAGTGGAAGTAAGATTTACTTTAATGTAATAAATTAGGCACTCAGACATGGAGGGGTCTTCGTTTAAGTTGACCAAATGAGGTGTCTTCTTGGGCGAATAAACTCCAACAGTGTCTCCGTCTTCTTTTACGGCTACGCCCATTTCTGCAAAAACTGCTTCGCGCTGAACACGGATCGCTTCAGTTTTCTTCAGTTTTTCTTCCCACGTTTCGTTCAATTCTTGAAAGAGTCAAAATTATCGCATGCAAATGAAAATAGTTAACCACGTCATACCTGCAATTAATTTCTCGCTTGCTTGTAGTTGATCCACAGCTTCGTCTGCTAAAGCTGTGGAAGTGGTTCGAACCCGATCGTTGTCTTTATTATTTCTGGATGTTTCCGTTCCTAAGAAGGTTGATTAAATTAGCCACCAGGATATTACAAAATTCCCTTAAGCTTTTACGCCAAAAACATACAAACAATAAATAGACAAGAATACAATTCGGCGTATGGCACTTATTGAAAAGCTAACTTGCGCAAGCATTTATGACTGTAGTTGAAATTATGCATACTAATTACGGCACAAGTTTTGCAAACACCTTATACACGAGTGTATAGAAGCAAGTGACTCGCAAGGCTGCTTTTAATGCTAAATGAACAATAGCAAACGTAAATTACTTGATGCTATGACAAGTTACGAGTGGATTGATTGAATAATACATTTAAGGCTTTCGCTTAGGGTATCTCAAGCCATCGATATGCTAATACTCACTGGGTACTTCTTTCTTTTCATACAAAACTTTACCATCTGGACCTAGGCGGCATAAGTAACATAACAAAATAAGCCACCATAGTATTTACAAAAATTAAATATGCCCTACTTATAGTGCCTTTTCGATAAAATTTGGAGTTTTTTTATTTTGATCTAAAGAAATAAGAAGAATTTCCCAAACAAAATTTTGGGCGTCTGTTTCATACGAACATGATTTGGACAAATTTTGTCTGTCCGAAACAACGCTTAAAATTTTGTAATACAGATTTTGGAATTTATGCATGCATAGGGTACATATTTCTTGGAAAAACGCTAGACAGCTTTGTCTCCTGGATTCTAATTGTACATATTTAGCCAATTGCACTACTATTACGATGGGCTATACAACTTTATGACAGTAATCGGTAGGGGAAAAAATAACACCAACCTTCGTGGACTTCGATGCCTTCGGCTTTGAGAAGTTCCCGTAACTTCATAATTTCTTCTTTGAGTTCGCGAATAAGTTTCGCGTTAGCATCTTCGTTGATAACAGCTTTGCATACAATCTGCTTGGCTCTATCAGCATATCTAATAATACATGTTTATATTAAATTGGATAATTCCTTATGTCGTCTGTTATTACCGTAAAGTAGAGAGAGTTTCGTCGTAGTTAATGTCTGCCGGAGAAATTGCAGCTATCATTGCAGTTTTGCTGTTTCCTCCTAAATTTTCGCGCAGTAACCAGGTCAAGACGGAATCTCGGTATGGAATAAAATCTGCTTTCTTCGATTTTTTGTTTTTCATAGCCTTGCGAGGGAGTAATAATTAGTTAGGTAATAAAATTTAAAAACACACAAATATACTTACGGACTGTTTTCAACCACAAGAAAAACGGAAAAAGTGAATAAAGAAAAAAGGTTAATTCATCAAGAATTAGTTTTATAATGGAATCAATTACTTACCACTTCGGCAAGAGCAGATATTACTTTTCCCAGTGTCGTTAAACTTTTATTGATATTTGCACCTTCCTTTAATCGAGTTCCTTTAGCTCCCGTCGAGTCGGCCCTTTCTGATCCAGCTAAATCGACCAAAGATATTTTTGATACCTTTTCTGTCGAAAGTTGGGTGGTCGCGTCGTACCTATTGTTTATAAATTAACTTCAAAACCAATTTGGGGTATTTAAACAAAATTACCTTTGTTGAGTAAAAAATATGGTAAAAACGGCATGGGACCGGGAACTGGTTTCGTTCATATTTGTTGCAGCCACGGTCCTCGCCTTATTACCTTCGTCTATTAAATTATGGATATCTTGGTAACTAGTAACGGCAAGTTTGCTTAAGTCTTCTACGTACGGCCCCAATAAAGGATGTTCTCTAACCCTCAAGTTACCCTTATTTTTGGGATTCAGCAAATCTCTAACTCTTTCGCAGTAGATTTCCATATAACTAACTTCTACAGAATATTTTATATCGTCGTTATGCTCGAGTACACGAATAAACAAATCTTCACAAATCAATGGTATAATACCCTGCTGATCCTCCTCTTGTCTGCCCATCATTGTGTAAGATTTGCCCGCACCAGTTTGTCCGTACGCAAAGATGCAGACATTGTACCCATCAAAAGCATGTTGCAACATTTCCTCTCCGATATCTTTATAAACTACTAATTGTGACGAAAATTGAGGATCATCTTCCTGTGCATAGACAACCCCCATTATTTCAAACTAAAATTTATTTTTTATCTACTTACGTTATGTGACCAATAAGAATAATCAAAATTAAAGCTTTTTTGAGCATCTTTAACTCCAGGCGGTGCTTTAGGATTTGCTATAGCTAAAAATTTATAATCATAATATTTGATAGTCTTAATTCCGTTGGTACCTACTTGTGGTATTTCCACCCATGTCTATGATGCACTTGCATTCTTTCGAAATTTCACGATTATTGAACGGGCGAACCCTTACGGCTACTTTGACTGATGACATTTTTGTTATTTTTCTTTATTTCAATCTACGAATGAAAAATGCATTGCTTTAGAAAAAGCTTTTAACCTTTGGTTTTGTTTTTAGAGCTGTGTGAGAATTTTATATTTATTTGGGACACAGTTAAAATTTCTCATACTAGCTTCCGCCCCAGATGTGGTCGGGGAAAAAGTTGCCCCATATTGTAGTAAAGCTTTAAATTTTATTAAAAACTATACAAGAAAATGTGTTCCCATTCTCCTTTAGATTTAATAAAACACAAACTTTCGGTGTTTTATTACCCAATTTTGATTATGTTCCATATTATATAACAAAATAAAATTTTTATTAAAAATACATACGTTGTACTTTACACCATACAAATTTTTGTTATTTGCGCAACGTTTCCCAAAAGGATTCCTAAATCCAATATTGTGGTTATTCGTTCTTTTTCCCGAACGCAATTGCTCTCGTCAGAAGAGTTATGATTTTTGTATTAGCAAATAACAATTCAAAAGTTTTCCCCAGATACATCTGTTACTCATGATCGGCAACAAAATGGAAACATAAGAAATAAATCAAATTTGTCGTAAAGTAATAAAAGAATATTAAACATTCCCAAAGTACAAGATTAAGCCCAAAAATTGTATTCATCACTTATGAGGAGTTTGTAAATATTTAAAAATTTTGTTAGGACATTCCCAAGGGTCTCGTTTCTTTCCTAACTTCTCAGTTTTCTACTTGAATACACGTTTAATTTGGTTGTATTTTTTTAAACTTACAGCAGACAATGACAACAAAATTATCTAAATACAAAATGTCGTCCGGGAAATTTCATTGCATCTTCTTAATCGATTCAAGATTAAGAGAAGAAGAGCTATGTACCATATTGATTTATGAAAAGATTAACAACATTAAAAAAGGAAAAACCAATGGTCAAGCTTACCAAATAGTCAACTGGGAAAAAATCTGAGCTAGCTACGCTTAATTTGGCTACACCTGCATATAAACACAACACCTGTAATGCAATCTTGTAATAGTTCGGGTTTGGTATTGATCGTTTTGGTAAAGTAATAAATAAAATTTGATAATAAAATGATAAATTTGAGGAAAAACTATTTCATCTAAAGAGTTTCCAAACGCATTAAAAAAACATACAGGTAAAGTTCATTCAATTCAAATTAGTTGTATTTACCCTTGACATTTATTAAGGAAAAAGAATTATTCTCACCTAATTTTGGATCATGAAGAATATGAATTCCAAAAAGTCGCACTATCGTTCGAATGTAATCACACTTTTGGTAAATTAATCCACAAAATTAAGCAGAACATAGTTTGTCTAAAAACACCCTGTTACGGTCATTTTGTCTTTCTATGACGTCTTGAAGGGCTAAAAGATTCGCGTTTGCGTACAATTCGCGTTCTCACAAATCAATAGCTTACTTCACCAATGTCGAATTAGTGTTCACGATGCGATCAATATATTATTGTTATTATCAAAAATATTCTTTTATGAAAAAATTGCTAACTAATAATTGTTTTATGGTACTTAATCGGATATGAAAAACAAACAAGTTAAAATTGCATCAATGGGATAGCCAATCCGTGCTATCAAACAATTCAGCACGCCAACACCTCCTTTACTTCCTTAGAACTAACTCCTCAGGGTTATTTCCCAAAAACATAATTTTTTTATATGAGAAATCAGTAGCGCTTTAGTTTTATGGACATGATTAGGGCAATACCAATACAATAAAAAAAAACGTAAAAACAAAACCTCATTGCAAGGCGAAAATATAAAAAAAAAAAAATTTTAAATGTGGTTTTCAAAAACTGCGTTAAGAAAAGAAATTCGGAAATTTTTGAAAATAAAATTTTTGGAAAATCAAATTTTTTAAATTTTTGCCCTAAATAATATTTCAGTTTAACAGAGAATTATCCTCGAAATTTACACCGTATTAAAATTGCATTTCGGTGAATTAACCATTAGCACAGTTTCACAGCAATATTGTGCTTTATAAGTAGGCCATGTACTAAAAACTACAATAAATGCACAAAATGTTCTAGATAAAAGTACGAGTAAATTATTAAATTGCAGAACAATATAAATACATTAATAATATTGTAAAAGTAGAAAAAAATGTATGCATTGCAGTGAATAGAAGTATGCAGTGGAATCTTAAGATAGAACGATGTGAATATTGTGGTTAGTAATCGCAATTATACTACTGCGTCTAATAGAATTAAAAGGAGTATTAAGGTGAATAGATTATAATATTAAATGGGGTGCTAAACCTCAAATTAAGCTATGCCTGTTTAATAGATTTTTGGACAAGTGCACGAGAAATATCTGTAAAAAAGCTGGAAAAAAATCTTAAAAAAGCTAATTAGTCATGTTATTTCCATACATTCAGGAATATATTAACGCTACGTAAATTATCGCAACAACATAATTAAGAAAAGTTAAAGTACATTGAAACATATGTATGGGTTCAGAATGAAAATAAACTACGTTCATCCAATAAAGAATCATGCATAATATAAAGGTTCCAGTTTGTACCTCACTACGGTAGTTACGTTCCGTGGTTATGTCTAAAAGTATATTAAATTAAATTAAAATAAAACGAGTTAAACAAACGGTAATTTAATCTATTACCGGTAATTTAATCTATTACCGTTTGTTTAACTCGTTTTATTTTAATTTAATTTTATATATATTTTAACGAGTTAATAATATTAATTAATTAAAAGTATATTATTTAAATTATAGTTTTTATTATTTTTAGTAAAAACGTTTACCCTAAACGACAGATATAAGTAAATAACAAAAGTTAAGAAACCATTTCACTCAAAAAAACATCGCTTATTGTACATCCCAAGACAATAGGTGCCCACAGACGGACACTTCAGAGTGCAGGATTGAGCGTGGCGTTCAATAACGTCGCATTCAAAAAGTGTTACACACAATCTAAACTGATGGGGAAGGACACTCCGGAGTGTCGCTCAGGAGTGTACAGCGTTTCTAAACCGTCATAAAAAGTGTCCGTTTGTGGAGGCCTAACGGCAAAACAATTGCAAAAGTACGACAGACTTCCGAAGACCACACTAAAGATGTTCGGCACCGAGATTTCCGGGAACAGTTCGTTCAAATATCTTGGGGTGGCCTTAGACAGGAGACTTTGGTAAGAGCTCCACACCAAAGACGTGAAACAATGGCTCCGTTGTACGGCTCTCAATTCTAAACTAGAATCCATCGTGAAGTTTATCCGAAGTGAGGAAGATTAACCCAATGGGAGGACTTCAAATATCAAATATTTGGAAGCAATTCAAGATTAGATGAAACCAAACAGTTAAAATTAAGAAAAACGCCCAGTGCATTTGGCAACTTAAGGCTGGATATCGGGTCGAACCATTAAAGTTTACCAAAGTTTATCTATTTTACAGATTTTTTTCAGTCAAATTTAGAATGTATTGCATTTTTTTAAATTATTGACTTTAAAATATAAAGTCGCTAACGTGGATCATTTTTATGTTCAATATAAAACTGTTACTGGAAAACAATATAAGAGATTCCGGAAAACTATTCATACTATTACTAATTTATTTATGTTATATTATTGATATTTTCAGTAACCACTACTTGCTCTGTACACCTATTTACTAAATTGGTGGTTTAACTTCAAGGTTGTTTTATTTCAAAACTTCCAAATTTTATTTTCTTAGAATGTCCTTGCTCGTGAACTTTCATTAATCGTCCATCAGTTTCCTCCACAAAGCTTTTCGTTATAATTAATTGATGTCAGAGCTTTGTGGAGGTGTCACCAGTAAATGTAAAATACTTCATAAAAGCCATAGTGAGTTTTTCAGTGGCGCCTGATATGCGGAGAGTGATAGGACGCTGCCCACCAAAAACAGAATATTAAATGATTAAATTGTGATGACGTTTACATTTCTGGTCGTCGTCCCCTCATTACTGGGGTTTGGCTTCGTGGTCTGCTAACCCTTTACTTCATGAATATTGAAAATCGCCTTTATTTCATCTATGAGAGCAACAGTTGTGGGCTTTCATCCGGAGTTAGTTACTTATTGCTTCACTTATCTTCAACCAATTAACAACAAAAGACTTCAAATGTTAGAAACTTTTCGTGCATTGCATTTTGATCAAAAATATTAAAAATCACGAATAACTTGATTGAGTTTTAATTTCATGGAAAATGCTAAATGTAAGCAACATAAAATATTTAAAGGTAGATTTTAATGATGACGGAATGGAATAGTAACGAGAAAACTACACGAATCGCATTTCTATTTAGCCATTAACGTTAACAATAAAAGTACTTAGAAAGGAAAGTATGCTGCTTTTAATATTTTAATCAATCGAATGTATTTTAATTATTGGATGCAGCGACAGGAAAAAGATCGTTGATAGTTTAAGTGTAGGGAATGATGAGTCATCCAATAACATAAAATATGTGTCTGTTTGTGTGTACGTCAAGTATGACTTGTATAATTTACTTTATGTAAAACAATATTTTATGGTAAGATTCTATTCCCATTATAAGCACCCGAAGTTCTGCAGATTGAAAGAAAAATTTAAAACAAGATGATTTTATTAACGTTTAGTAGAGGCTTTAGTATTTTTACCACATAAATAATGATATAATAAGTTATAAATAAAAACCATTTCTGTGAAGTTTCGAAAAACTCATGTAAGTTGCCCATTCTAGAACACTGTTATGGAGTGATATGACGGTATTCGTTGACGATATGTTGTCGTAAATCTTTACAAATAGCGAATATTCCAGTTCAGTTGCACAAATATTACTCATGTTATGAACTCAAAGTAAATCCCACCAAGATAAATATTGTGATCGTATGGGTCAATCAACAGCAGGTGTCCTTCCACTTCATATATTTAACGTTGATATCAGCAATCTATTATTACGTTTTGTTTTGTTTTTGGATGACATTTATTTACACCCCTAGCTATTTAAAATATTTACAAAGGAATTCCCCCAATTTTGGGGTTGCATTGAGGTGAATGGCAAAATTCAATAAATCACATGTCCCGTGCAAATAAATTTGATTTGCTAAAGTGTTCCTCGAACAAATAAGGTTAAATACAAAAAAAGCGCCTGTTTCGTTTTCGGTAGACCACTCTATACTATATTATTATTTTAGTATTATATTATTATTAACTGGTAAACAATTAAATCCAAATTTAAAAAATAAAATTTAAAAAAAAAGCTTATGTAAAATATCATATTGAATTGTTAATTTAACCACTTAATTTTTAAAATTTCAATCTAATTATATTACTACAATTTTCTTTAATAAAAATTGCTTTTCTTTTAATATTAACCAAATTAAAAGTATTTTAAAATTACCAAAAAATGTACTATATAGGTAGGTATACATTTTTCACAATCAAAATGAAGGAAGTTTTCACAAATAAAATACACAGTAGGTAATTTTTTAAATTTATACTTACAATGTATTATATTTAAAAAAACTTTTTAAAGTTTTGATCTAAAAGCTGCGGAGAAAGACAAGTCTAGAAGAGTGAAAGATAATGTAAATTTTACGGTTCGAGGACCTATTGCAACGAGCTAGCAAAAAAATTAGTTCATAGTTGAGAAAAGGATTTTAGATCGACGACCACAGATAGCAACTTTTTATACGAAGCCACAGGAAGCCGTAGGAATTCTCTGCAACCAAGAAAGATGAAATTATATTTTGAACTTTCCAGCACGAAGTAGGAGTGAAAAATGTATTTTTCATTGGGTTTTAAAATAATTTGGTCATTTCAACTTTTCACTATATTATTTATGAATCATAGCTCCATAGCTGGTGGTTGGAAATACCAGAGATCGATCTGTATTGAGAAGTTAAAACCGAGTAAACGTATCCAAAACGCGTGCAATTTTAAATTTTCATAAAATCAATAAAAAATAATATGGACTAGGTAGGTACTACTCAATATTTTTTGTTTAAAACGTAACAATGAAAGCTAATTGATTTCCGATTTAAACTTTGAAGCATTATTATAGGTATAAAACGCGTTTTGGGTTTCTCGTGGGTTTGTTAAACGATTGAAATCGCAATTTACGATCCTTAATTAACAGCAATCCTTCAAATTATCGAATTACTTCTAAAATTTAAATTAACACAAATTTATGTAATCTCGGATGTATGAATGAGTCATAGGCGCCAGTTTCGCACGGGGGTGTATACGTCCCGACGCCACCCACCATAGTTCAGATCAATGTACATGACCTAGGTTTCGTTATAGAACCCCAATCGCTTACTTATACTACATTTAAAGTTAGTTTAAAAATAGTAATTTTTTTTAATTATTAAATAATTTAAAAATTAATATATTACACCACCACGTAGTATGCGCAGACTTACTACGCCAATAAATTGTGAAAGAAGAGAAAGTAAAAACTTTCTACAATAAGGTGGAAATTTTCAATAAGTAAATAATATACAAACTAAACAATTTTTGAATAGGTACCAAAATTCCGTTTTCAGTGTTTTCCCGTTGAATAGATGATACATTAAAAAAGTATCGCAGTGCCTTGTCAATAATATGCCGTGAAAATACTATGGCAGATAACAATTTCAATTTGTAACAAATGTTAAGACAATAAATTATTGATCTTGGTTAATAAAACAGTTCTTTTATTTAAAAATGTTAAAGATTAAATTTTATTTTTTCATGTGGTCAGAATTAGTCGTAAGGCCAACAACCGAGAGATCAGTTGTCTTTGAGTCAATAACAGCAGGGCCAATACATTCACAGTTCAACAGTCGAATGAGCAAAACTTGACTCACGACTAGCAGAGGCAATAGCCCAACTGGTGGCAGAAAAATCATAATTTAAAACCATACTAGCCGAACAAAATAAATCAGTGAATTACGTGAACCCACAAATAACATCGAAGCCATGATGGCTTACGACGCGACGCCTGTAACGGGAAAATATACCAAGCAAATATCAAGTACAAGAACGTCAGATGTGTACCAGAACGATTTTCCATCAGCCTTATCCCCTCGGACGATTATAAAACGCTCATCAAGGAATTTGTGGCAAACCTAACCGATTTCTTTACATACCAGATGCCAGTCGACAAACTCCTAAAAGTGGTCATTAGGGGAATCCACCAATGCATCAACATCAAACTAGTTTAAAGACGACTTAAACACCCAAGGTTTCAACATCGACCACTTCTCACGAATATACTCTGCGAATGCAAAAACAAGCCTCTACCGCACTACTCATGTTCACCCTGGGCAAAGCTCGTTTTCTGGAACTCGACGTTCAAATCGAAAGCCCGCAAAAAATTCCCCATAGGGCGAAGTCACAGATGACAATCGTTCGGTTGGGCGATTGTAAGTTCCACCGATGCAATGGGTCAAATTTTTATTAATCCTATCGGTTTTAACTCACTATTTTCTTAGATGTAAATTCCACCGATTGTCAATTAAAGGCGGTTATAATATATTAATCTTTTAAGTAAAGCGTGCTTTAGTGAGCCGAGCTGGTTTTAGTGTCGATCTTGTACGCTTTTTCCTTCAAAAGGACGATAGAAAACCATTAAATATTCTGAAAGAGCAAAGCTTAAGCTTTCTTGACATTGCCAAATCTCGGATCCCAGCTTTCGAGTTCTGTAATTTCCGAGTTCGGTAACCTTGTCAAAACGGCAAATCTCGGATCCAGGCATTCTAAAATCCACCATTTGTTAGTACTACAATCCAGTAATACTTTAAGTTACCAACGGTGGAACTTACATGTTTTACCCGGGTACCTTTTTGAACAGCGCAGCGGTGGAACTTACATGTTTACCCTCTGCAGCTTAGCAAAAAAAAGGACTATAAACTGACCATCGGTGGAACGTACCCCTGTCCGTTCGGTCACGCTCATGCGGGTTGAAAGCAAAATGCAACAAATGTGTGGGTCCGTACATAACATTCACCTGCTAGAAGCCCGAGAACACTCCTGCAACCTTCAGTAACGGCAGCTACCGCGGTAACCAAGATTCCCAAAACCAAGAACGAGCTTGCGTAACAGTATCACCCAAAGATCCAATGAAAACGTGAGATTATTAGGAATCTGACACCTCAGATTGCCACGAACTGAAACCTACCAATCGTATGCCAAGGCAACACCAAAGCAGTTGGTAGGGGCAAACAATTGCATGTACAACAACTGTCAAACAATTTTTAAATAATTTATATAATATGCTGTCTCTTTTACCCCGACTTACCGAAAATTTATACTTTTTGTAAAAAGCAAATTAACTTTGAAATAAATATTTTCAATAATAATCAGTTTTAAATAATTTGATTTATTGCATGTTTCGCATTTTCAGAAGTTGTTTAAGAGGGAAAAAATGTTTCAGATAAAATAAAATATAATACTCCAATAAATTATTCATTAAATAATTCCTTTAAGAGTTATTTATGATATCAGCATTGAAAGTAAATCATTATCGAATGCGTGTGATGTTTGCACAAGGAGACGTTGCGTCTCGATAATGCAAATTCAATAATCATACATTTCAATACCTACGCGTTTCATACAAAATTTTATCTTCACCGCATTTTTTTCTAAAATAAGAAATTTTATTTAAACTGCTTTAATTTGTCAACAAAACAAATAATAAGCATAATTTTTAAATGAATTATTCCAATTTATTATGTAACTTAGTTCAGCAGATGTACAGCTGCTAGCCAGTAATTTTGCCAGATTTTAATTCGACATAGTCTATGTTTATACAGGTGCTTAAATTTCCTTTATTCGGTATGACCTTTCTATAAATATCCATTTTCATTTACATTGTAATTAACTTTTTTTAAGCAAAGTTATCTTTCGTGAAGTATTTACTGAATGCATTTTAAAAAGATTGTAAATATACCATTTGAAAAAAAACTGAAATCTTATCTTATTTTCCCATTAACGACGCGACGTAATAAAAATAAACATTGTAATCAAAACAAACGGATTATTTAAGACCATTTTCCGAACGGCATTTGTGTGGGCGTCATAATATCCGTTTCTTTTGTTCCAGATTACAGACAACCGCGTGCATCAATTACCTTGAAATTTTACACTTTCCAAATTTTTGGTTTTTATGTTATTAAAAATATTTGCTTTTTCACGCTAAATACTTTTGGCCTCCTCATGCCTCAACAACTGCGCCTGCGTCTTAGGCTTCCCTTTAACACATCGCAACATAAAAATAAATTGATAAAATTAAAAAATTATTTAATAATAATCATTTATAGCCAGATTTTAACAAAAGCAGTGATAGAATTTGCAAAATCACATTAAATTGAAATATAATGTCCTCTTAATTTTAAGTTTTTCAAAATTTTAAAGATTTTTGAATTGGCCATTTCAATTTTTTCAAAACTAGCACTTGAAAAAGTTGAGCCCACCCAAGAACGCACAACTTCTCCTGGATCCGATACTGTTTAAAGTCAACCGCCCACTACCACCTACTACACCACCACCAACCACTAATCAAATAAAACAACCGCATAATTCAATTTCTAACCCAAAAAGTCGATAATTATGAAATAAAAACTATTTTTCAAGCAAGAAACAACAAACTTACCTTTTATTATTATTTTTATTTTTAAATTATAATTTCCAAATTAATAAACTGGCGTTTGACAGTTCCAAGTTTTTATCCTTATTAATTAATAACACATACCAACTTTTACCAAATTTTATTTTTCACCAAAACAGTTTTTGTAGAAATCGTAATTTTTGATAAACGGATAAATCATGCTTACATAAATTAATATTATAGTGTTATTTACTTTCATTAATAAGTAAATAGCAGTGACTCATCCCCAATGAAAAAATTGTCCTAGGTAGGGATTATCTTTTTTTCACTGTTGTGAAAATTCAATATTATTATTACATAACCTCAAAGTTCTTAAATTATTAATTAGAAATTTTACGTTATTAAAATGAATCAAGACAAAACTTCGAAAAAGTTGCCCTACAAGAAATCTATTGTACGTAACACCGTGCAAATAAAGCCGCAAACTGTAGTTCTTATGCATTCCGAAGCATCGAAACCTCCTTCGAAGAAAACTTCGGAGCCTAATATTTCTGCAAACGTCGACACCACGTCATTCGAAGCTCCCGAATTCAATTCTGCATTAAAAATTGTAAAAAAGATCGAAAGTGTGGAGAGTATAAAACCTAAAAAACTTAAAAGTGTACTGGACATTGGTAAAAATAAACAAATAGTGGTCGAAGAGAAGGTTTGCTATTTTTGTTAGTTTTCATTAAAAGTTATTAACTTTTTATTTACAGGCTTCAAAATTGGTGAATTTTCCTTACAATAAAAATATTTATAAAGATTTGATGCCGTTATGTGTGAGACCACAACCTACACAAGTCGTTCCTAATTCAACCCGAGAGTTTATCCTTCAGAGAGATCGAGAACCATCGTTAAGTGATTTTTTTGAACCGAAACGTTTACCAGAATATAAATTTCAAGTATCTACGCAGCCTAGTCAAAAAAGTTTAGTTAGACAATTTGATGGTTTAAAGTTGTACAGAACTATGAGAACTTGGAATTAGTTAAGTGTTTTTTTAGATATCTTATATAAGATTAAAGTTAGATTGATGGCAAAGTAAAAGTATATATTTGTAATTTATTAGAAGAAATGCATTAGTACTTAATTTATATTTGATGAAATAATTCAGTATATTATTGACAATTTTATAGAACTGTGGAAATTAACATTTAAAAGCAATTAAGCACAAATTTAAACTGTTTTATTTAGTTTTATTCAGAGCAAATATCTGAATCGAGGAATGTATTTTTTGTACATCATTGACATAGCATCTCGTTCAAGTGAATTTAGCTGTATTTTGAGCAATTATTTAAACATCTATATATTGGCATCTAAGAACGTTGATATCAGTGTTCATCGGAAGACATTACATTTTTATTGGCCACACAATAGGAGGCTTCAATCTCAGAGAAATTTATTGCAATAGATACTTTTATGTTTTTGCTATAATCCGGTGTTGGTTTATTCAAACCTTTCGGTTTGAGTTGTCATTTGACTATGTGATCTTCACGGGAATGCAATTTGATGGTTGTGGATTTATAAGATTTAAAAGAGAAAAATATTCTTTGGAATTTAGGTAAAAATTAATAGAAAGCTTTCAGGATGTTTGTTTTTCATAAATTATTTAAGATAATTTATAAAATTAATGCGACTTGTGAAATTCACAACAATTTCAAAACATTACAAAAACCGAACTAACAGACTTGATTTTATAAATGCAATTTTGGAAATTGTTTCAAATATAAATTTAAACCCGTTTCAATATATTTTTCCGAAAAATTACATTACAAATTTGAAAAAAGAACATGAGTAAGTTTTAAACGGACATGCGTCAAAACGGACAGATGTTTGCTCTGTGTCGTGATGGATTTTTGACATAAATTGAATTACGTATTTTGAAGTAAGAAATAAAATAAAAGTAAGGTATTAATTATAATTAATGTACCACATACTTTCCTATAGTTTCCTTTAATATTTAGTAATGTAGTACTGTTGATGATAATATTATGTAGGTTATGAAGTTTTAGGTTATGTGTATTATATAATAACGTCTACAAAATTCTATTGCAGATAGTAATGCTTCGAATTACGGCACGAAAAATTCTTGAGCGGGCCAAATTAAGCTCTAAACAGCTGGCAACTACGTCGAGATGTGACTGGTCAAGTAAACCCGAAAAGATAGAAGTCTTCATCGATGACAAGCCAGTTCTTGTCTACCCTGGTACGACGGTTTTGCAAGCTGCGGCTTTAGTTGGTGTTGAAATTCCTAGATTTTGTTATCATGAGCGTCTGGCAGTTGCTGGTAATTGTAGGATGTGTCTTGTGGAAGTGGAGAAATCTCCCAAACCGGTTGCAGCTTGTGCAATGCCGGTTATGAAAGGTTGGCGTATTAAAACTAATTCGGAAATGACGAGAAGAGCAAGGGAAGGCGTTATGGAATTCTTGCTAGTAAATCATCCTTTAGATTGTCCTATTTGCGATCAAGGTGGAGAGTGCGATTTGCAAGATCAGTCTATGGCTTTCGGGTCAGATCGTTCTCGATTTACTGACATTGATTTTTCTGGTAAACGTGCAGTTGAAGATAAAGATATAGGTCCTTTAATTAAAACTATAATGACACGCTGTATTCACTGCACTCGTTGTATTAGATTTGCTTCAGAAGTTGCCGGAATTGATGATCTAGGTATGTTGACAGTTTAGAAAGGCAAATATTTATTTATTAAACTATATTTTTTCAATAGGAACTACGGGTCGTGGTTCTGATATGCAAGTGGGAACTTATGTAGAGAAGTTCTTCCTATCAGAATTATCTGGAAATGTAATCGATTTGTGTCCTGTAGGAGCACTTACTAGTAAACCTTATAGTTTTACTGCAAGACCTTGGGAAATTCGTAGGATAGACTCGATCGATGTCTTAGATGCAGTTGGTTCCAACATTGTTGTGTGCACTCGAAGTGGCGATGTAATGAGAATATTACCAAGAATTAATGAAGAAGTCAACGAAGAATGGTGAGTTCCACCAACTTCACTTTCCGACTTATTATTTCTTTGTTATAGGCTTTCAGATAAATCAAGGTTTGCATGTGATGGCTTAAAACGTCAACGTTTAGTCACACCTATGCTGAAGGTAAGTGGTGAATTGCAACCTGTAGATTGGGAATGTGCACTAATTTCAGCAGCAAAAGCAATTAAATGTGCAAGTAAGTTATTCATAAACTTTAAAAAAATATACAATTGTGAAATTTTCATTTTTGTTTTTCTAGAAGGCAATGTAGCAGCAATCGCTGGTGGATTAGCAGATGCAGAATCTTTAGTAGCTTTGAAGGATCTTTTGAATAATTTAGATTCAGAAGCTTTATGTACCGAACAAACTTTCCCTATGGAAGGTGGTGGTACCGACATTCGTTCAAGTTACTTATTAAATAACAAAATTGCATGTGTAGAAGAAGCCGATTTAGTGTTATTGGTGGGTACGAATCCACGATTGGAAGCACCTTTATTAAATTCTAGAATACGTAAGGGTTTTATTCATAACGAAACAGAGGTAAGATAGATTTTTCTCATTTTGCTTTTAAAGCCTTTAACAAGCTCTTAAAAGATTGCAGTGATTGGTCCACAAGTGGATTTACGATATGACTACTGTCATTTAGGGGAAGATCCAAATATTTTAACAGAAATTGAAAATGCAGGACATTCATTTTCAGAAAAGATTAGAGCGGCTAAGAAACCAATTATAATTATTGGCTCTGATATATTAGAAAGGGCCGATGGGCCTGCTATTTTCAAAGCTGCACAAAGTTTAGCTTATTGTTTGCAAGGACTGGTTAAAGATGATTCTTGGAAAGTTTTCAATGTACTGCATAAAGTTGCCAGTCAGGTAAATATTATGCTCTATAACTATCTGTTTGATTCTAAAGGACGCTCCACATTCTCGCAAGAAAGCGAGAACAACACGAGAACCATAAGTGTGTAAAACACACTCCACACTCGCACGTTTAGGACAGATTTTTGCGAGCAGTGTGGATCGGCTTTAAAAAGCATAACTTGTGAGAAGAAATGTTTATTTTTTTTTATAGGTTGCGGCATTAGACATTGGATACACTCCAGGTGTTTGCAAAATTCGTGAGAATCCACCCAAGGTTTTGTATTTATTGGGGGCAGATGCGTGTGCAATTAATAAGGAAGATTTACCAGAGGATTGCTTTATAATTTATCAAGGACATCATGGAGATGTTGGTGCTAGTATGGCAAATGTTGTACTACCTGGTGCTGCTTACACTGAAAAACAAGCAACTTACGTTAATACAGAAGGTCGGGCACAAGAAACTCTTGTGGCTGTTTCACCACCAGGTCAAGCACGTGAAGATTGGAAAATAATTAGGGCTTTAGCTGAAATAGTAGGAGTTCAATTACCTTATGACAATTTAGATCAAGTTAGATGTCGACTTGAAGATGTTGCTCCTCATCTTACAAAGTATGGAGCTGCAGAAAATGCAAATTTCTTGGCAGAATCTGTAGAAATAGGACAACATATTAAAGGTTGCATTCAAGATACTCCATTACAAGTAGGTCAGCGCTCTTTGGAAGATTTTTATATGACTGACGTAATTAGCAGAGCTTCTCCTACTATGGCAAAGTGTGTATCAGCGGTACAAAAACAGAAAGAGTCAAAATATTGAATAAAGTAGTTCTAGTAAATTAAGGTAACACATGATTTTTTTTAAATACAGTTCAATGTTTCATTATAATATGTATAACTAGCTCACTGTAAAAATATATTATACAATGAAACTTGAAATTTTTATTTTATTTTCAGCTGTGCTTTGCTGATCAAGTCTTGTTTTTCAACAAAATATTTTTGAAAAATGTAGCGATCTAATTGTTATCCCAAGTCATTAAAATACATCAAAATATTTGTTTTTTGTCAAGGAATTTAATGTGTAAATTTGAACGAACTTAATTTGCTGCTTCCATGGTTCGGATTTTGCATTAAGCTGTAGGTCCTGTCTTGTACTATTGCCGACTTGTTTAAGCACTGTGAAAGCAGGGTGGATGCATTCATGGTTGGTCTAATTAGATAGTCGCAAGGCAGGTACGGAAATACAGAGACCTAAATGATGAGATAAATATTTAAGTCTGGTATTTTTGCCTCGTTACACTACCATATCGTATTAAATAGGTATGACTTAAATTTTTAAAGAATTTCATTTTACACTCGAGAATAGATTTTCAAAAATAATATATAGAGCATTACCATGAATGCTACGTTTTCAATTCATTAGCCGTTTCTGCAGACAAAAAATTTATGTTGTTCTGCAGATCCTAAAAAATGTGATTGCAGGGAATCTTTCGAGTTTTTCTCACATTCAGTGGTCTTTTTATACAAAAATTCATTAATTTAACTTTTCCATTGTACCGAACAAGTTAGAACAAACCATTTTTCTTAAGACATTTGTATTGTGGGCACATAAAATACAATGAACACAGTAAGATCAATAAAAGTTGTTTACACATTAAAATTTCTTACAAATTTATTTCACATGCTTACATTTTTAAATTTTATTGAAGGCAGCAATATCAACAGATTGAACAAAATCTTCAAAATTTTGTATTAATTCTTGTAACAAATCAATGGAAACTTTCTCGTCTTCAACAACACATACAATTTGTAACTTATTGATTCCATAACCAACTGGTACTAATTTTGCAACACCCCATACTAAACCGTCCATAACGATGCTGCGAACATGTTGTTCCATTTTTTTCATATCTGTTTCATCGTCCCAAGGTTTGACGTCCAATAGAATACTCGACTTGGCAATAAGTGCAGGTTTCTTTGATTTTTTGTCGGCATATGCCTTCAATCTTTCTTCGCGAATTTTTTCTTGTTCTGCGTCTTCTTCATCATCGGAACCAAATAAGTCTACGTCATCATCTTCGGCGGGTGCAGCTGCTGGAGCTTGTTCAGCTTTAATTGGACATGCTCCACCTTTACTGAATGCTTTACGTTGAGCTTCAGGGAAAGAATTGATATGATTGTACCAACGGAGTGCATGTGCGAAAATTGCAGCAGGTCCTTTATTGAGCTGTTTAAAAGTTTCGACGTCGGCTTGAGATGGTTGGTATCTAAAAATATCGTTTAAATTGTAAATAGGTCCACGTGCTGTATTTTAACGTATTAAAATAACTTACCCACTAATATAACTTTTATCTTCCAAGTATTTATTGAGTTTGGTTACTCCGGCTTCGGTTTTTAAATTTCCGAAAGACATTTTTAATGATATAACAGGGAAGAAATTACAACAGGACTATCTAACTGCGAAGACTTTACGGAAAGAAAGATTTGGGGTTAGCAAACTTGACATACGCGAAATCCGCGCATGCTTTCTTGAATAATGGCGCTAATTTAAATTCAAATTCATTTTTAAACAAGTTCTTATTCCGAATTTTTTTATTAAGAAAAACATAGAATTCTTATTTAATGATTAAAATAGGTTTACTTTAGAAATAGTACAATATAAAACATATGAGACAAATATGCGGTGGCAAGGGGGACTCACAGAAACAATAATATAAGAGATATTATAAAAATTGTTATAAATTGCTAGTATTGCGAATGCGTAATATAAAATTAATAAATTAAAACATCCATCCTGGTATAAAATTGTAACAAAACAAACTACAGTGCCCGTAAAAAGTATTTGTACACTCCCATGTTAGCAATGTAAATTGTACCTTTTGAAGACCTTTTTTGTCATATAAAAATCGATTTTATAGCAAAACTTTTTAGACATGTTTTGTTGGAAATTTTATTGCCTTCAATTTTGTTCCTATACATTTTTCTATTTTGTCTCACCGTTTCTGACTGACAGCGACTTTAACATGACTCTGTAAAATACAAAAATTATTGTCATTTATATTTCGGAAACGCTGCAACAAAATAAAAAAATGAATGGGAATGTTTTTCTTGTAAATTTCATTCTCTACATTTTTGTTCATATACATTTTTCTATTTTATCGAACCGTTTACGAGATATAGATGACAATATTTTTTGCATTTTACAGAGTCTTGTTTAAGTCGCTGTCAGTCAGAAACGGAGCGAAAAAATAGCAAAATTTATAGAAACAAAATTGAAGGCAATGAAATTTTCAACTAAACATGTCTAAAAAGTTTTGCTCTAAAATCGATTTTTATATGAAAAAAACGGTCTCGAAAAGGTACAATTTACATTGCTAACATAGGAGTGTACGAATACTTTTTACGGGCACTGTACATACACAATTTATTATTCTACTAATGAGTGGCGGACGGGCCTCTCGGAGTAAGCTGGACAGGGCCCTTCCATCGCATTTTTTAATACCTTCGGTAGACGTCATAATATATCAATTCGGTAGAAGTTGAAACAACTCGAAAAAGACTGTAACTGTATAATATTGTCTAACTTTTCACAACTGTATTGTGCAAAACAGTAGCATTGTAGTAATTAAATAAAACTCACAAAACGTAATTGACCTATTTATTTATTTGAAGCATAAAAACAAGAAACGGTATAAATAAAAATACATTGAAAATAATGAAATAATTAAATTGGCGACGAGTTGATGAGGTTCTTAGGTGTTTTGGCGCTAAGAAATCTGGCGCCGAGTCGAGTTAGCGATTGCCGAGTCGTCCAAGCGCCGAGTCGGTGGCGCCGACACCGGCTTATGAAAGACCCATTAAAAATGGCTTAAATGTAGCTTTCACTTACTTTCTCTGTCTCAGAGTTCTTCACCCTACATAAGGGCAAAGTTATCACTTCTTTTGTTCTCTTGTACAAGTGTTCTCTTTTCAGATACTTTACCAGCTTGCCATTGCCTGCCGAGGGAAGATCGAAGGCGGTTAGAATAAAGTTTTTACGCCGATCGGGATCAAACCGGAAATCTCGGTTTAGCAGTTGACATAGGTAAATCAGCAATTACTTACCTTACATCCAAGCTTATCTCTTTCAAAATTAAATATTGAAATAAAATATTTTATTTTTCAAATGTAGAGGAAGTCTATAATTAATTACTTGGCGTGATTCTATAAAATTTCTTCTTCAGAAATGCAAAACTTGAGAGAATATTTAAGTATTTGTTACTCGTTGAAGTTGGAACCAAGAAATTTAGCTCCTTTGATACTTGATATAATATCAGTGCAGAAATCAACCACTTGCATTGAACCCATTGAACCTATCTGTTGAGAGATAGTAGAAACGAACCAAGTTTAGAGCAAAAACAAATTTAGACGCTAGAAGCAGTGGCGTGACGTCACGTGGGGCTGAGGGTGCTCATCCCATGTTATATCCTTTAATTCGGGAAAAAGAGATGAGTATTTTTATTTCATCAGTAATGATAATGGAGAAGAAGCTCTAGAAACAAAAATATATTGGTAGTTTGTAGAAGCTTGAGCTGGCTATACCCCGCAGTTAAAAACAAAACATTGCCTGATATCATTGGTGTTTAATTTATTTGATTTTATAACTTCAATATTGGAAAACCACGCATTGTGGTAAAACTATGACTAGCTCATTTTAGTTTACAACAGTAGCGCTTTACGATTTGAGTAAATTACTTAATTGCTTTCTATATTTACACAAACTCAATGCATAATGCGCTACTATTCTACAATATATTATTATTCGTAATTTAGGTAGTTATACCATTTAGGAACTTAGGAAAAGCAAAATAATTATACAGAATGTAAAAAAGTGTCGGATATAAATTCATTTTAAAATTTATTTAAACTGATAAAAAGAACAATAATAAATAGCGCTCGAGACTTTTTTACATCCTCTATTATTAAATCTATAATCTTACGAGAAACGCTAACTTTTAATAAATTACAAAACTTGTTCCCTGCATTTTTAAAATTATTTTACGTTTAAAGATAAAATTCACAGTTAGTAGTGACTATGTAAGTAATAAATTGACTAGATTTTTTACAAGCCTTGGAAATAAATTCGCAACCCATTATCAAAGCCTAAATTTTTTTTATTTTTAATCAGTGCTTTACAATGTACAAAAGTCGTAACAACTTTTACAGATTATTGCTTTTAATTTATTTACATTCATAAAAGTTGTTATCTTTTTGAACCTGCATCGCCACTGACTTTACAGTCTTTCGGTGACAACGCCGCGTCTTCATTCCTTTCTTTTTCAACAGGAAACGTTTAGATAAAATTTGCAATAATGGAGATGTTAACATTATTGGATTATCGATCGATGTAACTAACGCGTCTCCACCAAAGTACATGCCCAAATGGTTTTGCCAAATAGGAAAGTCAAAAAGAACAAAAACGCGGTTTAGTAATGGGTGCGAACGTCTTGTGTTTACAATAATTAATTTAATCCTAATTTTAAACGGATGTCGTAATTTGCTCTATAACTTGTACATTTTTAATAATGGGTCTTCGGCACGAACTGTACTGATTCCATCTAGCCAATCCTTCCGGTACACTTCTACTTGGTCGTAAGTTATGATTATACTGATGTAGATGCCTGTACTGTCCAATATCGGAATTGTTGTGACTGATACATTTTACGTTAGGTTGCCCGGTGCATTCTATATTGGCTGCGTAACTCAAACTTTTTGGCAGATAATGTGGCACAAATTCTCTTCTACATTTGTAAGAATGTCTGTGTAAACTATTTCGGTCAAAATGATTGTGCGAGGGGTAAACGCGTTCATAGTGATTGCTGCCTTGTCTGCATAGCGTACTATAAGGAGTGATAATTTCTTGAGGGTATGCTATTGGAACTTGTATTGTATTGTTGCAAATACATTCGTTCATGTTTACAGTGCAATTATTAAAATTGCAGTTACTAATATTGCCAACATTAACGCTGTGATCTTTCTTTGTACCTACCAAAAACATTAAACTAGCACCTATTATGGTAGAAAAGAAACTAAAGTAATATCCATATTTTGGATATAGTTGATTTATGTATCCGGTTATGGGAACTCCCAACAATACCGGAATTGATTTAGCACCTTGAATGAAACCCCACGCTTTGGTGAAGTGTCTTGCCCTAATCCTTTCCAACGTAAACATCTTCAAAGAATAACTAAAGCCTCCCAAACAAATTCCATACAACCATACAAATAATACGTAACCATGATATCCTTGGACTGCGCTTAGCGCCAATAAAGATATTCCTGAAACAAAAAATATTACAAATCCAAAGCTTTCCAATTTATTGGCACTTACCAATTCCTATCATGGAAGCTTGACATAAATATTGCCTAGATATAATGCATTGCGAATTGGGTTTAACAATTATAAGCCCAAAACCAACGGAACCCAATGCCGAAGAGAAACCTAAGAATGTTTGCAATAAAACTAAAGCACTATCTTCCAAACCTTCCTTTTGACCTTGCAGTGCCTGTAACAATACATATTAAATATCATTAGTAGGTACAATTAGCTCGACATCGTACAAGATAAAACAGTGGGCTGTATATTCCCAAAGCACCGGTAGCACTCGCAACTAATAGAACTCTAAGGCCTCTGCTCTTAAGTGGAGTAAAATCAAACATGGGCGGTTTCTTAACTTTAACGTGGGTTTTTTTCTCTTTAACTTTCTTCCTTTGGTTTTTGAGATGCATTATTGCTCTTCTTTGAGGATGGTATAAATTTGCCGATCGATATACAATTGGTAGAAAAAATGCTAAGAATAGTAACCCAGTCACAGCTTGCATGCCCAGACGCCATCCCAATTTTCTGTAAGCAGTGATATCAATAGAATTTCAGATCATAATTTACCTTCTATACCCAACAGCTTCCTTGTACAATACCGAGAACAAAGCCATTCCAACTCCGGTACCGGCTTGAGCAACCATCTCGACAAATTCTCTCCTCCGTTTAAAATAATGACCTAAAGTAAGGCTTGATGCTTCTCTTACAAATCCAGCGCTGGCGCCAAGAACAACGCCGTAGCTAATTAAGGCTTGATGGAATTGCATTGCGAATGACGCAAAAAGGCAAGATAGCGTAAAAATTAATCCTCCTATCGCTGCTGCTATTCTTGTCGATTTTCGTCGGGAAGCTGCCACCACAAACGGAGACATCAAAAATGAAATACTGAGGCATAGGGCTCCCATCCATGCTGAAAATTTCATTAAATAATTAGATCATTTTAAAACAACCTGCCGCCTGTTAACATTTTTTATAAATCCTGTCCTGTCGTTCATTTATTTTCACGATGTTCACAATGACATTCCCTTGAACGTCAACATTCAAACAACTATCAAAAACATCGTAAATTATGAATGATTTAAGTGGAAAGAGCGTAAATGTGGTTTTGGCTGTTGAAATGGGGCGCGGGATGGAATTTCGTGAACACAATGTGAAAATTGTAGCAAATTTTAATGGGAAACTATTGGAATCCGACCTGGTGGAATCAAACGATCATCCAATGTTTAAAACAGAATTGGTTTGGGAAACCGACAAAAAGGAATTACGAAGAATTAGAAGTGCCAATGCTCCATTAAGAGTAGAAGTGCAAACCGTCGATAAGACTAATCGCAAGGAACGAATTGGATTTCTTCTGTTGAGTCCTAGATGTGCAAGTATTATTCAATTTTGTGCAGAAACAAACATACTTTTTAAATGGCATAAGCTTTTGGGGGTTTCCCCAGAATTTAAGATAAAGCATCCAGCGTTGTATTTATCGTTAACAATTCGCGATCTTGCCGTTATAAGTCCCGAAGAAGAAATTCCATTTTTATTGGATGTTACAATAGAAGAGGAACATCAAGTAGAAAGTATATTAGAAGTAGTAAACGACAAAATCCCTATACAATATCTACAAGACGGCTTTGTTCAAATTGGAAGTGGAGAATGTAATGAAATGTTTTTATTGAGCATTATCATTCAAGTTGCATATAACTTGGATCTGCTTCTTCCAGAAATTTTGATTTTTAATCAAAATAGAGAAAAATATTTTATATCTTTTAAAATATTTGGTATTACAATTAAATCGAAACCTTTTTGTAGAGATTTACACGCCAACATACCAATGAACGAAAAAATTGTTGTACGAATTCTTTCCGAATATGAAATTCTAAAAATGTATTTTAACGAATATTGCCAGATAATCGTGTCGTTCTATTGTGGCTCTGATAAATTGGGAGCAACTCAGTTACCTGTGCATCAGCTTTTGGAAAATATGTCAGAAAACGAATTTGAGCTAAAGCAAGCTTCCGTATACTCCGAACAAAAATGTTTTTTTAAATTTCCTTCGCCTCATGGCATAGTCCCATCGGGCAATAACGACAGACATCCATTTATAGAAGTAGGAACATGCATAAGTAGAAAAGAAATTAGACCAAGATCTGCTGGAATCAGTATTCCAAGTTCCGATAGTTTGGCAATTTCCACCATAGAAAGCGGTTTATTAGATAATCTTGCAGAAACTATCGAAATACCAGATTCCATAGAATTAATGGTGGACGATGAAAGGCCACACCAAGAAGAAATATCACCGGGAACTTCTCAGAATTCAACTGAAATCGATTTGTGTGAAAAACGCTCTCTCGAAATAACCGATAGATATTCATCTAAGCCTTCTTCTAAACATTCGATTGCAGGTTCTTATTCCAAAAATTCTGTGATCGACGACTTTTCTCCGAGAAATTCCATGGGAGGAGATGGTAGTGACATAAATGCGGAAAATGTAGCGCAAACTTTAAACAAAAGCAGGCCAGTTAGTGCGAGCGGAGACCAACCCGAAGATGCTCAAGTTTTAGAATTGCAAAGTATTAATCTAGATTTTGTACCTATGGAAAGAAAAACTCAATCTGAACAAAATTTACTTAGAAGACATAACGAGGGTGACCAAACTCATAGATCAACGGGAGGCGTGAAAATTAAAGCACCGTTGATGCCGACATATTTCAATATTAAACGGAAAGTTGAAGAGATTCCTAAGAAAATAATTATCGCTTATCAGCAATTTTGCTTAGATATTGTAGTAGAAAATATTACTTTGAAGAAGCTCATGAGTGGAAATATTTTAAATTTCAAATTTAAACACCCAAAAGCGTCAACCAGTATTACTATTTCGTCGGAAATTGAAAACCAAGTTGGTGAAGATTTACTGTTGGAAAATACGCGGTGCAAAATGTTTTTCATTTCTTCCACCGAACAAATAAGAAAACTTGTTTACGCATGGCCGCCGAAAGTTATACTATTGGACGAAAATAACCAAGTACTGACGGAAGAAATTGATATTTATACGGCAATGTTTTTAGGAAGAGAACGAACGGAATGTACTTACATCACAGAATGCAAAGCCATTAGAACATATGAACCGTTGGCAAAAATTAGTTTATCCATGTACTTGCATGATTACGGCTTATCAGCTTTACCGCATCCAACAAGCAGTGATCTGTTACCGCCAATCCTTGATGAAGAAATCGCTGTGAAGGAACTGCAAGAACTGCAAGATTGGAAGGATATTCAGAAATCGCACTATTCGGCCGATTTAAAGATTCTCGAAAAAGATTGCTTGTTTAAATTGCAAACGGATTGGAACAAGAAAAAGACTCAGTTGGAGCTAAAACTGACTAAAAGTGTGGCTCGATGTCAGACATTATCACAAGATCTTCAAACTGCGGTTAATAATATTCGCACAAAAAATGCCCTGCAAGCAAAAGAATCGGCCTTAAATTTGCATTGGAGTTTGCAAGAGAACATTCAACAAAATATACAAAAGTATTGTGATTGCAAAAATAAAGAACTAATCGAGACCATCAGTGTACTGGAACGGGAAAATGAAAATTTGAAGAGCATTATCAATGATCAACGGCACGAAATGCAACAAATCAAAAAGACAGCCTTAACTAAAGAACAGACCACCAATTTATTGCATCAACTGCGAGGACTGGAAGAAAAGTTTGAAGACGCCCAAAAAGCAAAGTCCTATTTTAAGGATCAATGGAAGAGGGCAGTGAAGGAAATTCACGACTTGCGATCAGAAGAACAGAAAGTAATTCAAGAAAAAATTCAAAATCATAAAGTGGAGTTGAGCCAATTCAATCTCGATGAGTTTGCTACAGATTGCTTAGCAATCAAAAAATTCGAATGTAACGATAATATCTACAAAGTGCAATCAGGTTCCATTTTTGAAAATTATCAATGGGAAGGTAACATTGATTACCCCCCGTCGATAACAAACAATGCTTCCACGACGTCATTTAAAAATCTATAGAACAGTCTTTTAGTAATGTATATTATATATTATATAATTTTATTTATACTATTACAATATTTATATATATTTATAAATTTTTGAATTTTTATAGTATTGTTTTTATATTCTTTTTCAATTCAATCGTTCCAAATTCATTATCGACTTTTTTGGGCAGTACTGTATGTTTCCATTGCGGAAAATACCTTAATTATTAATATTGTAGAAATTATCGGGGGATATGTATACGTAAATCCGCATAAAAAAACAATCAATATGGTTAACTTTTCATCGATATTTTATCGTTACTGTTATCGGCGTGTCGTGATTGCTTTGCTAATAGCGCTTCTTTATTGTTTGTTTTTATGAACACGAATTTTTTTGGATTAACCAAAGGAAAAAATAATTTTGGCTTTATTTTTCCCACCGCACATATTACAGCCCAAAACAAATTCTATAAAATTTTCGCCTACCGAAAACGCACAAATTTATAATGAAAGAAAACTACACACGCAAATTGCAAAAGATTACAATGCGATAACAAGATCCAACAAACCAGAAATATTAATGGTTGGTGGATTGCTTTTTATAAATCTTAAAAGCGTTTTAGCATTAAGTATAATATTTTGTTGGCGGTAATCGTAACATTTTATGTTTTTTTTAAGTTTCTCCGGGGAGTTTTAACTTTTTGCTTTTCCACCAGTCACTCGTGCCTAAAATTGTACATATTTTACCCCGAGTAAATATAATTAAATAATTAATTTTAATGCTGTAAAGTTTTTGTCACAATTTAAAAATTTGAATTATTCATAACCTAACTTATTTTGGTACAGAATAAAAATAATTTATGTTCGGAAACTATTTTATTATTGCTGGGTAAATTATACAGTAGTTATTAAATTTTTTTGTTAATTAAGTCAAATCACTCCCCGAACATGGGAAGTTATAATTTGTAATTTTGTAGATTGTAATTTGGAACTGTAATAACCGTTCTCAAAGTTCGATAGATCAATAGTTTATAACTTTTAACTTTGATTAATTTAATAATGCATGACATGACATCTTACGTATGTAAATTGTTACCTATGTCTAACATCTAACTTATTTTGAAAAAAATAAGGTTTTTAACCAATACATTCAGGTTTGTGCTTTTGGCTTCACTTTAAGTTTCAGTATTGAGTCAGAACGCATTGCTGTTGAGATTTTCAATTCTTGTAAGTAAAATTAGCATTTATGCAATTTTATTTCTGTTAAATTAATTATTGTCCAGTTTTCTTTATCAAAAGTGTTAATGGTAACCGGTTATTATATAAGGACATAAACGAAAGGATGCAAAAAATTACAAACTTTGAAAATATAAGATAAAACATATATATTAGGTAGTATCTGTTTGTGTAATTGATTAAAAAAAGGTTGAAATTTAAAAATTAATATTTATTTTAGAAATAAATGCATTGTTCGTTTGAGGTTTTTCGTGCTCATTTTAAGGATCTCTCAACAGATTGACTTCAAATTTTGACAGTATGTTTATAACATAATAGCTAAGAGCAAGTCATATTTTTCATTCGTATATTTGAAATGCGCAAAAAGTGGTTTATGTTCATTTATCATTTTCATAGTAAAACTTTTTCAAACTTATAAAACGATTTGAATAAAATCAGTTGGAAATTTAAAGGTGATATTTAATATATTGTTAATAACTGCAAAATCTATTTATTTGTTTCAAATGTTTTCTTTTAATTATAAGATAAAATATTAATAGATATTCTTAATAAGGTAAAGAAGGCAAGAGGTGAAAGAGAAGGCCACTCAAAAAGGAAAACAGGGTAGAACGCCCTAGAAAGAGGTAAAAGGATAACCTATAGATTGTTAAAAAAACAATAAAAAGTTGATTCAAGATAAGAAAGTATGCCTAAAGAAAAGAGAAGAAGAAAGAGGAGAAGATTATTCAAAACAAATTGAGGTTGAAGACGGAGACCTGTAGATTTTACGATATTATGGGTATAGTACAGGCGGGCCGACTCGCCGCGAACCTGCATGTCTTTAGAAAGAGTTTTTGCGATTTTACTATTTTATGAATTTTAAATAAAATAACAACAGCTCATCGTGGGCTAGAAGTAGACAGGTTTGCAGACGGTAGGTGGCACGAATGATTTTCTGAAGTGAAGATTGCAGTGTCCAATTATGGAATATGTTCTGGGTCGGTTTCTGAAGGATATTGTGGTTAAACAGGTGGTTTTTCACACCAATACACCCACATATTCATATTTTACAGCTAGAAAAAGGCACAGCAAGCCTGGTGATGTTTTATTACTGCCCGTCGTCGTCGGTGGCCGTACTAGTATATTACTGGCTGAAATTCGAAAATTGCTCATTATTGGATCCATAGCTATGTATATTGAAAAGTGAGCTCAAGGAAGCCTTTTAAAACTGTTAGTTCAATAACTAATCATTTTCGGTTAGAGGGAAGTATACTATTTTATCGGGAAATGACAAAAATGAAATGTTACGGCAAAATTATTCCTATAATTTCGAAAAAAAATTTTAAAGTTGTTTCAAATACGTTCTATTGGAATTTTTATTTCTGTCCTAATTTTCAGATATTATTAAATGGGACCTACCTATCACTAGGTGTACAATTTATTGCCCGACCATTTGTCCTCAATGGTAATAAGTGATTTTAAATACGTTTGCACTTAGGCTTTAAATAAAGGTAATTTTAATTAAATTTAATAATAATTTGAGATATTTTTACGAGGATATTTATTTGTAAGTTAAATATATTAATTGCACGCGTCACAATATTTAATAAAAAATATATACGAGAAAAGTGCAATTAATATATTTAACTTATAAATTTAATAATTATTTTTTAAATTTCTCGCCGACAAATAATTATGCCGACGGCTTTAATACCTACAGTGTTTATGCTGACGATGAATTACCCTTCATACTATTCATTTGGCAAATATTTAACTTCAAGAACATTGTTTTAAAGAAGCAATTTCGGAGGGGGCACATTTTTTCTAAGCTCATAAATCCTAAATCTAAAGGTAGAGAAAAACCCTAGGGTTCCAAGGAAAGGAACACTTTTATGGAAAGTAGTTGCTAAACGTGCAGCCATTCATATGAGGATTCAGCTTCTAATCCATTGGCGGTAACCGCAAGTGCGATTCAAGATAATTTTGAATTGTAAGTACAATTTCAATATTTTACTGCAGTCACTGACGTGGCTTGGATTCAAAAGGGAACTCTGAAATGCCTAAGTAAAAACACCGATAAAAGCTCAAATTTTGGCCAACTTTACTCAGTTATTAGCTTAGGATGTACTTTGGGTTTCGTAGATTACCTACTTTCTCATCATCAGTGTTTAAAAATAATTAAATAATAATTAAAATTGTAATGAAAATTTCCAATAATTCAAGATTTTGGAACTGTACTTTTGGTGTCTCGTTACTCATAAATGTTGTTAATCTCGAATTTCAGGCAATAATTTTTGGAAAATTCTAGGCAATTATAAATAAATTCATAGCCATAACACAACACTTTTTCATGTTGATGCCATAAATTACTATTATTTAACTGCCGCGCCGTAAATTAAAGAATCCTGCACAAAATATTGAGATTTTGGCTTCAATGGAGTTGAAAAGCTATTCATTTAAAATTTTTATACCGATTTGGATTACAGAAATTTATGTTACGATAAGCGACTTATGGTAAATTTTAAATTAATTAACTTTAAATCATGTGTGAATCAAATATTGGATCACACTAAATTATAGACTACCTAGTAAAGTTTACTCTATCGTGTTTCAAGCACATTAACTACTTGAAATATTTATACCGAAATGCATTTTCTATTGCTTTTTTTATAAGCAATTTATTTCAAACTTTAATTACGGCATCAATAACTATCCGGTTGCTAAAAATAACTGCACTATTAAAAAAAACTTAAACCAGCTTTATTTGATATTTTATTTACTAACATGTGGCTACTGCCTTGAAAAGAAAATCACTGTTATTTTTCTCTTCAATATCGTGAAAAATTTTCCAAAAGCAATACTGAAACTAAAAATTCATTATTAAACAGCAAAACCATCGCGGGCTAGTGAAATTTATTACGGATTCTTTCAATGTTAACTTTTAGTGTTGCATTGGAAATACTAATTCCATTATTCCAGACGAGATATGAATCTATACAGTGTACTTCTTCAATAGCTCCCTACATCAAAGCTTTTTCGAAAAGTAAAAATAAAAATTAGATTTTTATTAATCTATTCAAATAGAATTAGATAAAACGTTGTACACCACTGGTGAAAAATCACATTTGATTGCAGCCAAAAATTTTGATATCGCCGGATTCTTTCTTGAATTATTACAAAATGTATTTTAATAATGTTTTGAAATTACACGAACTAGGGTAATTTATTACAGAAAATATTTAGATTAAAAAATGTCTTGTTTTAATAAAATATTCCAATTTTTTTGTAATAACTCGAGAGTGAACGACAAAAATTAACAAGTAATTTTTTTATAAGTATTTTTTCAATCAAGCCAGATAATACAAGTTTGTAAAAAAATTATTAAATATTTCCCGTAATATCTCGAGAACGAAAACAGATTAATTTAAATTTTTTTATGCCAAAAAATATCAAAATTTTTTGCTAGTTGTTTAAGTTTCTAGAGGCGGACTGGGAATATTATCCCCACAGACCCCTCAGTGGGAGGAAATGTGGGAGGAGGGTGATTTAATATTATACTGGACGGTGATAATTCTCGGTCATAGGACTTCAATAATATGTATTTCAAATTATTTTAGGCAAGAAACCTTTGGATTTAAATTTTAAGCCATAAAATTCTGCTTTTAAATGACCAACAGCCGTAGTTACCACCCTGTATAAACGGGAGATACAATAGAATTTACGTTATAAATATAGAAAGCAAAAAGTTTTATAAAATGAAAAAATATATCTAGAAGTTTTTATAATAAAAATCAAGTATATCATTAATCAAAAGAGAATTATATTACGTCTGTTGTGTATTGGTAAAGAAATATGAATTCAAAATTAAATTTAAGATTTGTATTTTTGCTAATGTCCGGATTTTAACATTTTAGAAATTTCTAAAATGAAAATGGAAAATTCAAGCGTTTTAAATTATCTACACTCTATAGGGTGTGAAAATTAAAATAACAAATGCGTTTTTCTCGGAAATGCTTGTAAGCAATAAAAAATTGAATGTAAAAATTATACAGTTAGAAAAGGACACAAAATCAAAAATTATCCTGAAAAAGTGAAAAGTTGTGCGTTTGCAGTTTTGACGGACGACCGAAAAAAGCCCAACAATTCAAGACGAACCACAAACAGTACGGTTTCTCCGAATAAAACATTTAAAACATATTGGTTTATTTTAAGTTGGTTTAATGTCCTTTTTTGTTCCGAAAACTTTTAAATTATTATATTTTTTACAGTTCAACCTCACAAAATGGATTCCAAAAATAAATTAATAATGGACGCTTTAAAAATTGGAAATCTTTGCGGTTTGGATATGTACGATATAAATTGTTGGACGCATTTCAATCGAGTTTTATCATTATCCTTATTACTGACGATGTTTTCAAATTGTGTTTATATAAGTGTATCAAATTGGAAAGATTCTATAGAAGTAATATCTGTAACTTTTGGCATTACAATGGTTCGAATTTTTTCCGCTAAAATAATTCACCAAATAGATCTATATTTTATGTTGCAGATAATAATAAAATTTGTGATGACGTTGAAGAACAAAGAAAAAATCCTAGCTTTGATAAAACAAACGGAGAATTTTTGGCCAGCCAACAAATACGGTCTCGAATTTCAAAAGGAAATAGAAATTTGGTTTGGATATGGCGAAAGGCTAAAACAACTGATGTTTTGGTTGTTAGTGTTTATATTAATAATATTTGGAATGAGACCTCTCCTTTTACGCAACGGAAGGACCTTTCCATTCCAATCGTTTACCAGCATTACGGAAACACCGCTGTACGAAATAACTTACACGTACGAAATAATTTTCACCATTTCGGGATGCGTTATAACGTTTGCCTTTGAGACTTTATTTGTTGCTTTCATTATAAACATTATCTGTCAGTTGAAATTATTAAAAGAAGGCTTTGCACGCTTGAAATTAGGTTCGGTTAGTAATCCCGAAACGGAGAAGAGGGAATTGAAGCAACTCAACGAACTCATTGCTCATCACAACCTAATTTTGCAGTAATGCTTGATAATTAGAGCAAGGCAAAATAATCTCTATAAAATTTTAGATGCGTCGATTTAATGCAGGAAATATACGGGACCACATTTCTAAACATATTTATGTTTAATATGCTCAACTCAAGTTTTAGTCTCATGGGTATAATTACAGCCGAGTAGGTTAAAATAATAATTAAATTAACGGTTTTATCAAAAAGTTCTAAATTTTAGAGATACAAGTCCCCAAGCTCTTTCGGTGTATGTAATACTTTTGTCGCTTTTAGTTAGTCAACTTTCGTTTTATTGTGTGCCAGGATCCATACTAATTGAAGAAGTAATACATAAAAAGAAAAAGGTTCAGAATTAATTAACATATTTTTGTGTATTAGAGCGAAGGGGTAGCAAATGCAGTTTATTCTATCGATTGGTGGATCAAAACACAACCCTCTCTAAGAAAAGTGTGTTCCATAATAATTCAGAGAGTAAATAAACCGGCAATGCTAACTGCCGGTGGGTTATTTCCAGTGGATTTGGATACTTTTGCTACGGTAACACAATTATTTTATTTTTATTATTAAAATTTAATATAATAAAAAATATGATTTTAAGATTCTCAAGAAAACCTCGACTTTTGTTACCTTTATGAGAAGTGTATACTCGAATGATAAAAACACGTAAGAAGTTAAAACAGATTGAAAAAGTTTAACAAGTTATCAAGGAAAGCGTATTGTCTAAAAATTTGCACATGCGGAAAAGTCATTTCCACTATAGCACCTGCCGCATAAAGCGCTTTGTTATTTTGGCCTTATAAATTCTATAAAAGTTTACTGGATTGAAATTAAAATAAATAAATTAATTAAACAGAATGAAATCCTAAATTTCCTTTTGTCCACATAAAAGAAACGGAAGGTAAATAATACACCGCGGCAATAAAGTTTTGAACTTTTTATTTTTATTCAGCATTTTATCTTACAATATTGTAAAAAAAATTGGGTCAAAGAATAGTAATAAACTTGAACATTCAGTTTGCACAGTTGTTTAGAACTTGGTGAAAATGCAACTAGTTTAGAATTTAATGTAGCTGGCACAAATAAATAAAATTTGGATGCAGTGTTTTTCCATTTAAATTGTACAAGTATTCTGTGTATCCTTAAAAGCAAAGATTATTCGATAAAACTGTTTAAAAGTGGTAAAATAAAAAGGGAACAAATAAAATTGGACGACTTTAACAAAACATTTGCTCATATTTTGAAGATTCAGTGATATTTCCGCATTTTTCTCAACAAAAAAATACGTTTAAAATAATGTGACAAAAATATCCGAGAAATAAAGGCAATGATTGTAAATGTTCTTGTGAAAACTCACAGATTTTCAATTTCCCTTTCGATATAAAACATTTTACTTAAGTTTCTATAAAATGCAGGTATCTCTGTCTCAAATAAGACAAACAGTCTTGCTGACGTTTTTGTACTACATGTAACAGCATCGCATCAGATAGCTCAACCTTATGGAATTTAAAAAAAAACTTAAAAATCCGAATCCTGTTACAAAATTCTTTTGGAACATAAATTAACAGATAAGTAGGCGAAATTGTGTTAGTGCTCTCAAGTTAAGAATCCGGAATGCACTCAATTAGTTTCAAATTATAACCAGGATTTTCGAATTTATGTGAATATTAATCTTGATTATGCATATTTGTATGAAATATAATATTATAGATAACTAGTTAACATAGGCGTGATTTAGTAGTTAGCAAAGACTATTAATTTCTCGGCCTTTGCCCTCACGCAAGGGAATTACAATCTTAGTTGTTACATCCTTACTTATATCGATATTGTTGCCACTCGTGAATATTATATGGTTGTTCTGTGTACGACCTCATCAAGATACATAAAACAATATATAGCTACAAGTTATAAATACAGCTCCAAAATAATATTTGAGGTTACTAAAAGTTATCATTTATTTTTCACGAATAATTAAAGAATCACAAACTCCCTAGTGGTATAAAATGTCCTGATATACATGATATCTGTTATTGATTGTTTTTCATTGGTGCGGGTCGTGAATGGATTAACAAGATTTCGATTAACATCGAATGGAATATGTAAATTTCTGCCAAATTTAAGGTCAGAGTCAGCTAACCCCGGCTCTCAAAACTGTTTGCTCTTTGGATACACTTTTGAGCAGAAATCGGTACACTGAATTATAACCGATAAGTTTCATTAAAAATCAACCGAATTTATTATTGAATGTATGTAATTCATCAAGTATTAGCATATTCTCGGTTTACTCTCAGAGCGGTTTTTTTACTACCTTCTTTCTAGTTTTAGCATAGTTAAAGTTTTATATTTTCCTGCGTTTATAAAAAAAAACAGAAGCTTTTCAATTTGAAAATAAATTATTGCGGACTGGAAATGGAAACGACTAACACGCAGTTCTGAAACTGCTTTCTTTATGTTCTGCACGTAACCTGATTGACTTTATGTTCAAATTTACTCTTTAATTTTACTACGAAACAGAAAATCTCTATTTTCCAATATCCATAACCCAAATTGGAAACAGGGAAAAGTCACTTGAAATCATTTTATTTCAATTTTCTTTCCCCGATATCGCTAGTGAAATGCCTAATGCATAATAATAGGGAAAATAGAGCTTGATTAGTGTCACTGTTGAATTTTCCGCAAAATAATGAAATTATATTTATAAAAATTTGGGAGCTCAACAGGTATCTAAAAATTATTGTAAAAGCACTTTTCATATCATGTAGAATTTAGACTGGTAATCCAAAATAATGTGCATCATAAAGTTTTTTTATAACTTTTAAAATAAAGAGGAAATAGTACATTATGCACCAAGGGAATAAAGTGATCCTTTTTTGGCCTGAGGGTAAAGGTTTGTTTGCACGAGGCGTAGCCGAGGGCAAAAATTACCCTCAGGCCAAAAAATTCACTTTATTCCCGAGGTGCATATACTGTTTTTTGCAATTGCGGGAGGTAAAGTACTTACTTCGACAATAATTACGAAATTTTAATTAAAATTTGTTCAATAAAGCACGTGGTTGATAGTACCAAAGTAAATGAAGCATAATTGGTTATATTATTATTGCCAACTAGAATTTTTTCACTAAAAATTTTTTCACTAAAAGGTACTAGAATGGTTCAGTTACATTTGTGCCTTTGAAGGAATAAGACGTGTCAAAAGGCTAAAACGTTGAAGTCGTTGACCATGTGGTCGCAATATTCTATGATCAAGGCGGTCACCAAATTGGAAAATAAGATTGACATCGGCAATTTCCACAAGTTATCCGCTTTTATGAAGCGGAAAAACGAAGGATATGTTCCGAAAAAATCGCGCGTCGTAACCTCTGACCACGTGGTAAAATTTTTAAAAGGGCGCCTCGTGAGAATTTTTTTGTAGCTAAAGTAAGTGCTTTTTATTTATTTACCAATTTATTTCACTGTAGGTTGCACTAATATTGGAATCACAAATTACGGTCAAGTTAACATAAATATAAATGTTACAAAAAAATGAGAGTTAAATTGATAATAAAATCTGGTGACTTCTTTTTTGCCCGGCAGTAACTTCTTTTTTACCCGGCAGTAACTTCTTTTTTGCCCTAGGGCAAAAAAGTACCACTTTACACCCGCAAATCAGGGTCTAAAGTGAGTACTTTACCCCCGCTATTGCAAAAAATGTATTTTTTCATAAGGAAATTTCAGCCGGTATAACGTATAAACGCATTTAGTAAGCAATTACCAACAAGTTTTATGAAAAATATCAGTTTAAAAAGCTTCTTTATCATAAACATTATTTTTCTTAAGTTGTTATAAGATAAGAAGAACATATTTTCGTAGGAATATTGACAAAATGTATTTCACAGAATTTTTTAATACCAAACGACTAAAAATAAAAATGTTTGTTAATAAAAATATCCCCTATTATTAAATTTTGAAACACAGTTAGCTACCCTGAGCTAAAGAAATATGTACTAACTGTGTAGCTAGTTAAGCTCATTTGACGTTTACAATATTGACTCAAGCTGTAAAAATTGGGGTTATATATTTTTATGGCGAGACTATAAGCCTGTATTACGAGAAGAAGTAAAGTAGATTTTTATATTAAAGCTTCTTCTTCGTACAAAATAATGAAATCTGAAGATTAAATTGAACAATTTCGTGTTGTTAGATTTAGGTGGTTGTAGTTGTTATGTCATACAAGTAAATGCAATATTTTGGTAAAATTTCTGTTCTAAAACCAAAATTCTTAAATAAATTTTTTATACCATATAATTTTAAAATTATATAATAGGTAATTTTAACTTGTGCAATTAATATTAAATTACAATTTTAAAATCTCATTTTGCCAAATTTAACATATTTAATTTTATAACATTTATATATTGACATGTATTTTACCCTTAACAATATGTTCTCAAATGTTTTTCAAATACAATGCAATTTAAATTTAAATTTTGCTTATAAAACAATTTAAAAAAATACACGACAATATATATAAATAATACTATATATTTATTTTTATAATTTATATTTATATTTTATATTATAGGAGTATATCATAATATTATATTTCAAAAATATTAGGTATTATTTATTTAATTACAATTTTAATCTTAATAAAAGCAAGAATGATGTGAAATTAAATTTATAATATTAAATTAAATTAATTATTAAAACTCCTTTTATAACGTAAATGAATTGCTATTGTTATTCTCGAAAAATTTTCATTTACAGTTACAAAGAGTAAAGGATGAGAGTAATAGGATTGCAAATTTAGTATCAAATTGTAATTTTATTTTAGTGCAGCCAAGTGAAATAAGATATTTTGAATTACTTATACTAAACTTGAGAATAGTGAGTCCTTGGTACTTTGGCGCTAACGCTATTAAATAACGAATAATGTAAGTGCTAGCTGCAACTCTTCAGTTTTTGTCCTTAATCTGTCTAACTGTACAGGATACTTTGTTTAAAATGGGCCAAAATAAGTATCAATAATATGACAAACTTTAAGTGAAGTAAAAGAAATTTTTGGAAAATTAAAAATTATAAAATTTTTTGACAAAATAATTATGATTATGTGGAAGAAGCCTTCCAGAAAATTAGTTATTAAATAATTTTCAGAAAACTTCTTTCACTTAATTATATTTTGTCAAAATCTTCATAATTTTCAATTTAATCTAAATACTAAAATAATTACATATTTCAATTTCCAAAAATTTCGGCTTCAAAATCGCACCTGAAAATATGTACAGTGCCACATGAAACACGTCGGTGGTTCATGATATAATTAAAAACCAATAATTTTATTTACTGCGAAAAAGTACAATTTAAAGTTTACTTTTATATTTCTTTTAGATTTTTTAAATTAAATATTACAGTATTTGTATCGATTTAAAGTTCAACAAAAGAATGAACTTAAAAAGTGAATTAAAATTTTTTTATTTCAAAGAATTTCGAGAAATCTTTGTGATTTAAAAGTTTGGTTTAATTTATTGTTTTTTGTTATTAAAAAGCCTCCACTTCTTATGATATGCCGCCAATTTATTAAGCGGTAGCTAATAAATTTAATTGCTATACCTACGTATATACTGCGAATAAAAAAGAAAATCCTCTATTATTTATAATCGGGTATTATAAGTATTTATTATTTTAGCAAAAACTTTGAAATCCAGTAAATCAGGTTAAAAACGAAATAAGCACGCAATAAATCATTTTACCTGATAAGGAAATATAAACATTTAATTTAAAGCGCGGTTAGTCGAGATATTTTAAAATTGTTAAAATTAAAATATCAAGAGTCGATAGAAAGAAAACCGAAAAGAAAAAAGACAGACATCCAGGCCACAGTTATTCAAATAGAGTAATATATTATTTACATTTGCAAAAAATTTAAGTTCTCAAATATATCCTTTTCCAGTCCTATCCATTAGTTTCAAAATTACTCAAAACATATTAAAGCAATATTTACTGTCAACAGTGGCAGTTGAAAAAAAGAACTTAAAAAATTAGCTTCAAGCTAAGCTTCAAACAAGTATGAAACTAAGCCTCAAGCTAAGCATTCAGTAAAGCTTTAAGCTAAGCTTCACATTAAGCTACAAGCTAAGGTTTTAAGCTAAGTTTCAAGCTAAGTTTCAAGTTAAGTTTTAAGCTAAGTTTCAAGTTAAGTTTTAAGCTAAGTTTCAAGTTAAGTTTTAAGCTAAGTTTTAAGCTAAGTTTCAAGTTAAGTTTCAAGCTAAGTTTTAAGCTAAGTTTCAAACTAAGTTTCAAGCTAATAAGTAGGCTATGCCAATGCCAATTTTGTATCTATTATTTTATGAATTACGGCGTACGAAATACATATTTGAAGTGATAAATAAACTTTAAAAAATGAAAAGGAAAAGGAAACGAGGGAATTTGTTATAATACGATAATAGTTTTATGAAATGTATCTATGTTCATTTCTTTATGTCACGTGTTCTTAGATATATGTATAGCAACAGCTAAATTGTTACCTAAATACTCACTTAATACGTTTAGTTTAGAGAAAAACGTATTTGATATGACATTCTGCAATGTCACAAATAACAATAGGTAATTTATATATAAAAGGTGATATTACAAAATTTTATTGCTACGAAAGCATTTCATTATTTTATATTATTACATTTTTTTATATACTTTTATTTTTTTCAGTAATTTTCAGCAACAACAGTCTAATAAAATATTTTTATTACATTTATGAACATTTGGTTTTCCATGAAAATGTAAATTATTTACGGGATGCGAAGTTTCGGAGTGAAAACGGCTTGACGTGAACCGGTTCGGCACAAATCCTTTTCGGCGGGAATAATTATTAATATTTAGGCAGAACTTAGGAACCACCATGTTCATGCTACATTTATTCTATATTCAAATCAATGAATAAGTATTATATAGGTAGATACTAATTTATAGTTTTTTTTTTTCTTCAAGTAAGACTTTTAAGTTAATTAACTGCCATGTATTTCGCAGAATTGGTTCGTGTCGAATCGGTTGCACCGAAACATCTTCGCGCCGAACCATCTTCGCGCCGAACCGGCCGAACCGAAACATCGTAGACAGAATTATTTAGTATCATTTATCATCATCAATCTTTTCGTTGCTGATGAAATTTATGGGTATAATACTCATCGCCGCTCCAGTCGGAAGTTTTAAGCCGTCAAAAAAATTAGGTAACGTTTAAACTTGCCCATTCTTTACACCAATATTGCTTCTTTACCATGGAAAATTCCTGAGTTTGTACCCATGTTTGGGTAAGTGTTGATCTGGCTCTGGTGTTTTTGTGCGAGAACTGGCTTTCCGGAACTATTTTGTATTGTTGAGCCGTGAATACTCTAGAGTGTGAAGCGTTGCGTCTTTGGACTTTGTTGTTTGAATTGTCTTTTTCAATTCACTGTCTTGTGAATTGAGACAGATTGCTGATGGCTTCACTAGATGTAAAACCGGCGCGAACTCATCTCTTTTGGATCTCATATTTGTTTCTGATTGGCGCCTATTAACCTGACCACTTGCTCCCTATAGATATGTATTTTAATGTCAGATAGGCGTCACTAAAGTACTTCAGTGCCGTTTGTCATCGGCAGTAAAAGTAATAACTTGGAGCAAAAGTGATCCTGAGGCTTTTTATTATTATGACATATTATTTTCATGTCTGCCATGTACAAAATAAGAAATATGTATGAACATCTGTACGTGTAAGAAAAATATTATAACTTTTGATTTTTCGGAAGATTAAATTGTGTTATAGTTTTTGCGCGCTTCCAGAAGCTAAAACTGACTTGAATGTTGGGATGGAAATATAAAACTACTAACGTGTTGCTGTTATAAATAATGCATACACACAAGAAAATATAAATTTCTATGAAGTGTCTCAGGCCCTCAGGAGGTCGTTGTATGATAAAAATAGTTACAAATATTTGGAGTGTATTTTATTTGTAGAATTGTATGCAAGTTCATAGCTTGCAGCAACAAGCTAAACTTTAATTCGATAAGATATTTTGACATTATCTAAGCTAAAGTTGAGCGGTATGGTTAGTGGCTACTTAACATAATGCTAGTATGGTATCTAATTTTAATATGTTATAATATATCAATGGAAGAAAAGAAATGACAGTAATTGGTAAATTATACATGTATTATATTGTATTTTTAAGTTAAGAAGTTTTAGTCACAACATAATTTACAAAAACCAAGAATAATAGCGACTAATTGTTCAAAACATTAATATAAATGATGGAGCTTGTGCGCGGGCTGTTATTTATAAGTAATATGTTAGATTAATGGTTGTGCGGAATACAAATTTGCAAGCCTGAGCTTAAATTAGTAAATGAAAAAGACATCAAAATACAAAATTACGGCCATTTATAATTATTAAATTTTTCAAATGCCGAAGTCTTTTATTGCCGCATCGCAAAGCTAAAGTTTTAGTTAATTTGTTAAATTTCACACTGAAACGTGAGCTTATTCGTAATCCATGCAAATTATTAAGTTAAAAATAATTTACCTGTTGCCATTTGATAAAATTCGTTGTCGTCGTATTTTTTAACTAAAAATTGCATCACATATAAATAAAGTAATCCAAAGGCTAATTGAAGTCCAGAAGTTAAAACGTGTGCTAAAAAAGCTGCTCCACATACCAACCATCCCCATCCGCCTGAAAAATGAAATTTATAATTTTTATGCAAAGTGGTTATCAAATATGCGGTATTTGGGCTAATAAATTGTTAACTTATGTTTTTAGAATTCTTCCCGAGAGGTATATCGAGATTCTAGAAAAAGTAGAGTAAGCGGGACATACAATTTATGGGGTTGCATAAAAATATTTAAACTGTGTGATTTATTAATCGGATATTTAAAATACCGAAGTGCCGATTAATTATATAGCTATTTGAATAGGTAACCTGACGTTTGCATGCCATAAGTTCAATATGAAAGGTTAAAATTATGTATTGCCTGTCACTTAGTATCGACATTCCGTATTAAAAATTAACTCGTCACCATTGCGTTCTTTACGACATATTCTTTTGGAACGTGTCAATCCCGTTACAGGAAAATAAAAAAAATTGATAGATCGATTTGCAAAAAACATCTTGAGAAAATTTTTTAGTAACAAAGTTTAAATTTAAATAAATGTCAAGTCCAATAGATAATAACACTTAATACAAGGAGTTTAATGAAGTTAGTACTATAAGTATCCCCATGAGAACAAATTACACTTAATTAGATTTTCCGACTTTTGGGGTTGTGACATACCCTTGTTTAAGGAAATTACCTGATTTTCAAGTTCTCTTAAAATCGAGCACAGAATGTCTTCGATTATATGGCGCTATTCCCTTTCTAGTGATCATATATCAACATAATCTCATTTTAAAACAAAATTCCGCACTCAAATTGGTTCCTACACTAAGGAATTCGGTATGATTAAATATGAAAATATCTACGGTAAAAATGAGTTTTCTATTAAATTAGCAAGAAAGCATTACATAATTGAGAGAACGAAAAAAATTGATTAATACGAATGAAAAACGAAAAAAAAGCAATCGTTCCAAACAATCCAGTTAATTAATTTAAATTATTTTTTGCAATTTTGTTTATCAACGAAAGCGGAGTTTAAACTTATCGCATACAATCATCTTATTTCGTTTAATCTCCTACTCATCTCATCTTACCTCACTTCATTTTATTTTATTTCGCTCTGTAAAAGTTTTTATCGATAAAATTTCGCAAATCTTCTAAATTTTGCTAACTTTTTACTAATAACAAATGTTTGAATTCGGTAATTTTAGTTAATTGAATGCGCTTTAAAACGGCTTAATGATGATTAATAAATTTAATTTGCTAGGTATTACATTTTCATTAGATTTAATAGAGAGGTCACTGAATGTTCCAAAAGACGGACGGTGGCGAAGCAAATGATAAAATTAAAATTACCTTCGGGATAGTAGTGCTGCTTAATTGTATTTGTATCGACATCTCTTCTTCGTAATGCTGGGATATTTCTATGCAATGAATGAAGTTCTCGATCGTAAAGAACCGGAAAGGAATCCTCATCATCTGGAAGTCTTGTGATTGGTGTAGTTCTTTCTGAAATCAAATAATCAAAATTTTAAAAAGAATCGCATCTTGTAAGCAATATAAAAACTTTAGGCAGTAATAGAACAAAAATTCCGAAGAAAAATTGTTAACTAAATTATTCTTGCATCGCTACCTTAAAATAGCCGCACCACGGAAACTATTGATTTTTTAGTGTTAAACATTTTCGAAATACTTAACCTATTTCGCAAGAAAAACTGAATTTATAAGTTTATGCTAATTTTCAATTCACAACTATTTACTATATAAATGACATTCCAAAACACATTAATACTAAAATTGCTCTTCATGCAGACGACACGGTCATTATCTCTCAACCATTCAAAAAAATGTAATCAATTATCTATGTACCTACAATTTAGCTTAACTTCCAAATGTGAGAACTGAAAGTTATCCGACTCGCGACATTTACATTCAAATATACAAACATACCATTCCGCTAAAAGTAAAAAACACAGACATCCATCAAATAAACACGGTTAAATTACCTAAAAGTGACAGTTGATGAAAAATTGACTTTCAAAATACACCTATAATAGCAAAAGAGATAAAGTGCGCTAAACAAACTTAGAGACTAGACATTACACTCAGGCTATTACTCTACAAGGCAATGGTTAGACGCATACTATTATACGCATTCTCATTTGGAGCAAAGCCTCTAAATCGAACGCCAATACCCTACAAGTAATTCGAAACAAATGTTTCCTGGTCATTACGGGAGCTTCAAAATTCGCCCAAACATACAAACTACACGACATTATAATAGCTAACATGCAAACTTTAGCAACGCTCGACTATTAAATTTTTCATACACACGGAACCGGAAAAACCAAACGACGACACTTATCGCTCTTTAACTGAAAAATTTGCGCCATGGTATTCTTTTTTTCCAAAACGAAACATATTTTTGTACATATTCCAAATTCTAAAAAAAGTAACTGGTGAAATTAGCTCTCTTGTAACTTAGCTCTCTTGTAGCTTGTTAAACTGAAAATAATATTTTTATGTTAAATTTATATATCAATAATTGTATATTTGTATAAATACGAGTTGCGGTGCTATTATAATCCCATAAGGAAGGCTACCTCCTGAGGGTTTGGATTTCGGCAAATAATTTTGTTAATGCTTTTAATTCCATAAATATCAACATTTTTGTATTGGTCAAGGGACAGCTTGTACAGTAGGCGAACCTTTGAGTTTAATATAATGCAAACAAGAATGGTATGAAAAAGCTGTGTTTGTCATTGTCAAGTTGGCCATTTGCGTGGTTGGCATCGTTTTGCTTTACTTAACCAAAGAATTGTATTTACAGTATTGTGAATAGCAAACGCAATACCTACACAAAAAATAAGAGACAAAAAAGCTATTTAGGATAACAAAACGGTTTATTTAAATATATACATTGTTATAATGCTTTGTGTATTTGATTTTCTCTACAAATACAAAATAATTGAGTTAAAAATAAAATCTGATTTTTAAAATTTTGTAACATTTCCAAAGTCCCTAGTATATTAAAATTTAGTATTTTTAACCTAAAAATATTATTGTCATAAATAATAGTTGGCAGTTTTGAATTACACATAAATATTACCAACTTAACTTCTCATTTATAAAAATTTCCTTAGTTCAATTAGAATTTTGAATTATAAAATTAATTATAAATCTGTAGCCTGGCACACTTACATTCGTTACCTGATAGTGAAGAAAACAAAGAGCTTTAAAATTGTCTATCGATTTTCTTGCTAGCAAAAAGATGAAAAGAGACAAAAGATTAGTTGTTAAAATACAATTTATGTAATTAAATTATGTGATGTTACATGTGTACTATTTAAGTTTTTAATTTGTTAATAATAAAGTTGACTTTTGAACTAGAAAGAACTTTGCCGAACTCTAATGAAAAACGTTACAATCTACGAACACCCTCGCTTTTTCATCTTGTTTATCTAATTAGTGTAGCGTACTATTCTCTTTGCCGTGGTTTCAAAGCTTGAAACTCTTTTGACTAACATTTACATATACTATGCTAATTATTACTGCTGTAAGTTATAAAACTTAAAGTTTGAGACTTATGTATTAAAAGATAATTTACGATCATGTTTTACGCTTAACACGACTTAAATTAGTTATAAAATTTATTTTGCGTTTGTGGCAGGTGATTCACCGCTCGAATCAGTTCTTACCATTGTTTTTAGTCATAAAAGCATTTTACAACAAGAACAATAATTATTGCAACAATGGAAATTAAATAGAAACCCATATACAATGGAATTTATGCCAAACTCTAAACAGAAGATCCACATAACCAGTATTAGGAGCATACAGGCTTTCTAGTAAACTTAAGTTTATCCTAAGTCGGGATAGTCAAAGAACAGAAAAGTCTACTTGGGGACACTAAAAGAAACCTAGTAGCAACAAACTTCTAGCAACAGAATTGTAAGATTACGGAAAAGTGACGGGACAGTGCGGAATTTAGGCCGCGCAACATGGGCAATCCAGTTTCACTGGATCGATTTTTGCCTGACTATTCGGAGATCAGAAAATGTGATTACTAGATAGTCAGGTCGGCCTAACCTAGTATAATAATAATTACGTTTCCATTTTATTTATTTATTGATAATAATAAGTACGATTTTGTGGTGCTCCTCAAAATGGTGCCACACATAATTACAAATTTACAAAGACCGTAATAAATACTACAAAGTAAAATGGGTTACTTGTCAATAAAACCACAGAATAGGTATAAAATTATCCTCTTTAATTTAATTTAATTCAATCGTTCAATCATTCCGTTTTTGTTTTGTCGTGTTTTTGAAACGCATTTACTCGGAAAGTATAGATCCGATTATTAAAATTTAAACACTGTTTATGCTAAACCAATTTGCCGAATTTTCAAATGATATTCTTTGTCATATAGAATTTATAATGCGTATTTCGCATTACAAATCCTCTATTAGGTGAACAGCAATTATTCGAACAAATGACATACAATAAAGTATTATATTTCGGGAAGGCCACCCTCTATGACCTTAAAATGAAATGATGTAACTGAAGATGAACCTCAATTTTTCCTTTAAATTACGAAATAATTGATTTTTAAATTTCGATTTTTCATATAATAGTCGGTGTTTTACATATTCTGTTGACGGTACGTTTACTCGATGTTGCAGTACTTACTAATTTTATGTTCATAATTGTAATTGATGCCATAAACTACAACAATTTCATTAGAATATTTTTTAAATCGGTGGAACTTTGCATATTATTCCCGGTTGTCTTAGGTTATTCCCCTTTCTTTAAGAAAACAGTTCTTTTGCATAAAAAATTATGGGTTACACTGCAGTATATTATTTTTCTTGAGTTTTTTCAAGCACAAAAACTCTTTTCTGTAATTCGAAAATGTCGTAAAACTTACAAAACCGATGTACAGTTAAATTAAGAGAAATTTCGTTTCCGAAAATTTTCAACTTTTATTGAAATAATTAGGAAAGTTGTTGCAATTTTAAGTAAAAGTTTAAATTGAGAGAGAGGTTCATTTTCCACAATTCCGATAGCTGGGGTAATTAAAAAAAAGTTTAATTAAATTTGGGAATTTCTCTCGAATAAAAATAATAGTTTTTCGAGGTGAAAATGAACATAGGTGTAACAAAACAATGTTCATAGCAATTAATAGTAAATAATAAATATTATTATCCTATTTTTGTTCAAGTTAGCTGTAATAAAAAAATTAATTATATCGATAAATTAATTTATGATGCCGAATGTCACTGATTAGTGCTATGAACTAATAAAGGAAGGAAATTAACTTCGTCAAAATTTTGCAGAACACGGGATTAAATTTCTGTTCATTTAAAAAAAGAGTTAATGTCGATCGCCCTCACACATCGGAAAAACAATTCCATAATGATGTGTTCAATGCGGTATATAAAAATTCCAACCCTTAAATTTTTTACTAAAATCAACTAAAGTTCCCATTAAACATTTCACACTAACAAAAAATTGTATTTTGACCCTCGATCGTAATTCATTATTCACATTTCCATTATTCAATGCGGGAATTGTATATTCCAGATTAAGCAATATGCAATTATAAAATGTACAGAATGTTTATAAAAGCCGTAGGATTAATGATTATTTATGAAATTGGTTATAAAAATACGAATGTAAATCTTTTAATTATTGGAAAATAATTTTGGAGATATCCAGAATAATTTAAAACTTTTTGAGTTTTCAACTTTAGAAAAAATATTAGCAGTCATTTTAATAAATCAATAAAATTCTTTGCGCTATTATAAATTTAACTTTCCCTTCGACAATAAATTTGCATAAAATATATTTTATATTCAAACTTTAAATAAATTTTAAAACGCGCAACGACAGCGTAACAAGTAGAATGAATATCAATGGGTAATTTTAAGTCTATAAACAAAAATGCATTGTTGCCTGGTAACGCACGAAAGCTTTAGCTTGAGTGCTCTGACCTAAAAGCAATAATTCGTATACTTTTGTTTGACAGCTAAAATTTCCGCGAAATAAAGTGAGGTTAAGTTCTATTTGATAATATAATTTTACAAAACTCTCTTCGGTGTAAGTTGTGCTGATTTTTGTAATTGTATAAAATTATCTTATGAATTGCTTCGAGAGTTTAAATTGCATTTCCACTTGCATTACAATATTATTGCATGCAGATTGGCCTTTATAAATTTTGCGAACGTTGGCACCGGTTTATTGTACGTGCATGCGTTATGAATTGTATTTAATTCTATCTTCGGCTGGTATACCTATAAGAACCTACAAATACGTGAGGGAAATAGTCGAATGCACCAGTTAAAAAGTTCCTCTGCTGTTTGAGATAATAATCTTAATTCAAAGAACACGAAACGCTGGAAAAGTTTTCCAAGTTACAAGTAGTAGGTAGTTTATATACCAATGAACCTACTCAAAATCTAATTGCACTTGAAATATTCACGGTTCTTTCATCCAATAAGTATAGGTAATACTTTTGTTAAAACTTTTCCTTTGCAATTTTGGACATCCCACTATAATTCTATTTATTTCCCCAAATAAGTAAATGCAATAAAGACAAAATTGAATTAAGGATGTTTGTATAAATGATGAATAGGTATTGTCGACATTAATTCGTGTATTGCACAACCGTAAGTAAAAGACATAGAAACCCTTGCGGTGTTAAATTAAATTATAAGCTTCTTAATTTTAATCAAGAGTTGGCAGCGCTAATTTAATTTGCAACATAACCTAATTCTTTTTTCTCTAAAAAGCGAGTGTTGAAGTTGGAGAAATTAAGTACGTATTAACTACTTTTATATCGTAGTAAATTTTGTAGTAAAAACATTTAAAAAACAATTCTTTTTCTTTTAAATGGGATTTTTAAATTTGGGAATGAAAGAACGAGGATTAACTTTCATCCAGTACCACACTTTTGAAATACAATCTATCGCATGACTGTCTTGATTTAAACTAATACCTAAATGCGGTTGCATTCTGGGTGTGTAGTCTGATAAATTTTTGGTATACAGGGTGACCCAAACTTCATCCCTTCTCAAGATAAATGGATAGCACAATCCCGTGGTATCCATAATTTAGCAGGAAATGGAAGTAAGGCAGGAATTTAATTTCTTATAGCGAATTTAGTAATAGGTACAACAATAAGTAGATTTTGAATAAAGCACTGGCTTTTACAGTCAACAGGTGAATTATCTTAATTTGTATCCTGCCCTTCCTAATCTTGATTCCAACCAACCTATGAAAACGAATTTACTCGTACTTAAATTTAATCTCGTGAAACAAACAGTTTACTAGACAAAACTATTTTATTTTCGATTAATTTATTTGAAGAAAATTTAAATTAGATTTTTGAGATTCGTAATCTACAATTAATTTTACGTCAGTTATCTCTAAGTGGTTTAAAATTCAACTTTGTAGTGCAAGTAGTTTCTTGCTTGCATAGGTAACACCTGCAAGTGACATCAAGGATTACCCTAAAGCTCTTGAGGTATAAAGATTAATGAAATTTTGGGTAGTTTATATGCAACGTTAATGAAAGTGCCATAATTTTTGAATTCACGTCAAAGCCAAGCTGAAACTTGCTTATTTTGGAAGAAACCTGGTATGAGCTCTAGGTATTCTCGTTTACGACGTGTTATATGGAAAATGGAAATCAATATTTCTCTAAGCATTTTACACTCATGTATTGCTTTTAACTTCAATTAATGTGCAACAAACCCTACTGTCATTAGAGCTAAAACTAAAATGAACGCCATTATTTCACCAGCATTAGGTAATTACAAAATTAACTACCAAATTACGCGTAATGGCAGAAAATTTAAATTTGAACTCAACTTTATAGCGAACACTTTTAAACTTTTTAATTTTGATAAACTACTTTAGACTTTTAAAATTTATAAGTTATGGTTAAATAAAAATACCGAAATAAATTCATTGCTTTCGTTCGGAAAATACTTCTTCCAAAATTTTTGCTTATATTCGAAATTATGGCCCTAATATATTTGTTTAATTAATCGCGAGATTAGAAAAGATAGTGTTTGGATTTATTGGAGAACTTGAATAGAAAACTTTTACTAACAAAGTTAATTTTGTTGAAGAAACAAAGAAGTTTTTCTTTTAGTATAGTAATTAAAACGAATCAGAATTATTAAATTTTCAAATTTGATATAAAGAGCTATTGTTTCAGTTTTTGTAATCCTATACAATAAAAATTAATAAACACATTATTTTCTTTGAATTTTCATTATTTACTCAAAATTAAATTGTAAATACCTTCAATAATGCAATATTTTATTTTTAATTATCATAAAATGTACACGAAAATTTTCTAATAACAAAATTTTTTTCATTAAATATAAACAAGAGACACAAGAATATAAAGACACATTCCGGTAAGCACAATAAAAATTATGATGCTAAATGAAATTTTATAATTACAAATTATAAGCTAAGCAAACATAATAAAATTCAAATTATTTCATAAACTTCCAGCTATAGTTATTGTCTCCTTTGTACAAGGTAATAATTTATATAAAATTATTTTGCCTCTTTATATCAAGATTCCGAACTTAACTGGTATTTGATGACACGAAATACATCAGTTGGTCTACACTCTACACTCTTCTGTAGGTTTAACACAATAGCCATTTGCCACCTCGTCAATTATTTTTGAAACCTCGATATTGGTCGAACAGTTTTGATCATTGTGATTTTCTTTGATTTAAAGCATTTTAAATTTTAGAAAAATAATATGGAAAAAAGAAGCGAACCCATAAGGAGCCCTGAGGAACACCCCACCTTATAGACATTCCATTGGACTATCATTTTATTAAATTTTAATTTACGTTTCATAAATAAAAATTAATTAATTTCAACATCAATTAACTTATAATAGCATCAGATCCTATATTAAACCATAAATTATACTTTAATCTAACAAAATTATGTTTCAAAATATGTTCAAAAGGATAAAAATTAAGTTTCATAACTTAAAAATAAAATCTTTATGGGGCAATTCAACAATGGGCTCGAGAATCAAACAGAAAGGTTTTATATTACTTTGAAAATTTATGTTTTGACCTATACTATACGGCTCTTAGAGTGAAATTTCATAAAATTTAAACCTGTAGAGGAAATGCATTCTTGAACATTTATTTTAAAAATGCACTATTCTAGATGCCGCCGGTTAACAGATCGCTATCACGTCTGACAATTGATTCTAATTAAGTTTGCTTCTAAATTTCTATAACCATGTCTGCTCATACTCATTATCTTGTATTACATATACTTCAAAAGTAATTAAATCACTCTGGTGATAGCGATGTCAGTCTGTTGACATCAAATTTTAGCGATGTAATAAAATAACATCCCTTTTATTATTCCACTAATTAGTAATTTATTCCTCAATAAGGAATTTACCGTTATCGAAACAGTCACAACGCTGTCACTGTCGGCGTCGCGTCGGTTACTACAGAAAACTTTCTAAGTTTCTGTTACCGCGGAGATTACGGGTAATCATTAGACACCGCGGCGGCAAGGGAGGCTTAGCCCTTTCTGAAATTTTGGACTTTTAAACTACTAAAGTTTTTGAAAAGTAAAATGTGAATTATCGATAATAAGATCCAGCAAGAGATAGATACTTCTTCCACAATACATATCCAAAAAATAACGTGGAGCTACCGCAGAAACAGCAACTTCAGTCTAAAACATATCACGTGGACTGCAAGATTTCGCCGCATAAATATATGCCGCTATCGATTTAACCCTCAAATTCCTTTATATGTACTAAACTGATGAAGTTACACTTTTACACTGTACTTTATGATTAGCCTGCTCACAAAGAAAAGTTTTAAATGTAATTGTGAAAACAAAAAGTTTTCTATTGTGTCAAAGTTTTCTAGAATACATTGCAGGTATAATTAGTTAAACGGAATTTTAAATTTTCAAAATTCATGTCTTCAATTTGTAAGGGTTCATACCCAATTAACTATTTAATCTTGTTTTATGAGTATATCTATACCTACTTAGAAGTTAGGTAATTTTACGGAAGTTCTAGAAAATTTCTTTTCTAAAAGTTTTTATTTAATTAGTTAACTAAGCCATGTGAAAAGTAATGTCTTGGAAATTAAATTCAGAATAAATTGAATTCCTTAAATTTTATAATTTTGAATTGGTATTTAAAAATTTTGTTTCACCCAAATTCCGTTTTCAAATTTTGCAATTTTATTGCAATGAAAGTACAAAAACATTGGATTTTTACAAGAAATATTTTACGTAGTAACTTGATAGCCATTAGACCAGATATGTATTTTCCACAGAAGCTGGGGAAGTACATGCACTTTTTGCTAATTTTGAATTTAAAGATTTGATATTAAAAATTTCAAAAATTCGATTGGACACATTTTTTGCTCCTTTCCCCATTTTATAAAATTCAAGACATATCACTCGATGCCGCCAAGGTAACATAATAAAAGTTCACTGATCGAAACACCGAATTTTCTATAAAATCTTTTTTAACCTTTCAATTTTTTGTTAAAATGAGAAATAATTTAAAATTTGGGGATTTATTTCTTCCTATTATATAATTTGTAAGCTACCAATGTAGAATTTGAAAAATAAAATTTTCAAACTTTCTTAATAAATCAAAAAAATTTCGACAAAATATAAAATTTAAAAGTAATAAAATTAAAACTGTGTTATTTTTCAATTTTGTCGAGCTTACATAAATCATAAATTAATTTGATTAAGGAGTTTAACAATTAGATTAAGTAAAAGTTAAATATGGAATACTTATCAAAATATAATAAATTTGAATTTTTAAAGTTGAAATATATTTCAAAAATGATATCGCTTACTCTAATTGGACAAGAAGTAGTATCTTTTTTTTGGGTGATTTTGAATAACTGTATCATCCCGTCAAAGAATTAAATTACCTCATTTTAAAATTTTTGAGCGAACTTCACCTAAGCTCAAAATAAGATTAAATAAAAATACCTTGACAAAAATCTTTCAAGATATTTGAACTTGAACCACTGGAATTTATGCTGTTGCTTACTACATTATTGCTATCATGTTACTAAATTAAAAACCATAATAGCTCAGGTATTTTGGGTGGAATTTTGCTAAACTTGAGATAAAAATATTGTAAGTACGTAATTATAAATATTGTAGTTAAATGATTTATCTATACTGAAAAAAGATTTTATTTAAACCAATGCAAAGTTTACTTGTTTCAAAAAATATAATATACCAGATTTGTTCAGTTTACAAGTTTGCGACCTTGAGCCACCGCTGCTCGCGCCGCCATATTGAAAAAATGGTGGCAAAAACCAGTTTTTCGAGAATATCTTCTCTCAGCGCCACCTACGTCAAAAATAGCAATTACAAAAATTATAGCCTATAAAATTTCCTGCAGCATTTGTAGCCGATCCAAGCTCAGCATGCTAAGCAATTAGAGGAAAAGCTGCTGGAATATTTTCAATTCGAACTGGCCCCATTTCTTTTAGCTCTATTTAGCAAAGAAGGAGTACACAAGGGTACAAAATATTCACTCTAGAAAGCTATTATATGTCTATTCCAGACGATACTGAATTCGGAAATAGCATTTATGTCATGGATGGTGGATATTTCTGTTATATAGTCATATGGCATCGCAACGAATCGTTTGCATCGATCTGCACAGACTACGTATAGTACATGCAAAGGCATTGTATGGTTCAAATACAGTCATTATTTTTGACGGGTAACCAATAAACGCATCTACCAAAAGTACAAAGAGTGAAGAAAAACTTCGCAGTTCAAATGAAACTTCCGCTGACGTAATCTCGACAATTCGGTGGTTTCAACTGTGTTGCAAGAAAGATTTTTCTCAAACAAACCAAATAAAAATCGCTTGATTTCGATGCTAAAGAAGAAATTTGAGAATTCTGATTTCACAATTAGACAGGCTACAGAAGATGCTGACACATTGATCGTTAACACGGCGATTAGTACGTCCGCATCTTTTCAAACCAGGCAGAGGAAGAATTGTTGAAAAATTTGACAAAATATATAGCAAATATTTTTTGTGAGACTGCAGGTTGAGCAACCACATCAAGCACTTACTAGAAGATCAAGGCTATGTTTTATTGAAAATGATAATAATGATAAATCCTGGGGGATTAACATATTTCTGCTAAGTATTAGCAGTTGATCGCGCTTACTACTAGGCAAACGACGGTCTGTTTTATTATTCAATATCTTCCACTATATATCTCCTAATAGTAAAAAATTTACAAATCTATCTTGAGAAATACTTCACTGCAGCCACGTATTACATATTTTAGCATTTTTTTGCTACCGTAACATCGGTTTCATTTTATTAAAATACGAAGGATATTGGTAATATATTAGTACGAATTTTACATTATTAAACTTGACTTGTTAAAAAATTAATTTTGGAAACGCACCTAGCAGACATCAGTGCGAGTTATATCCGATATTGGGTTATTTTACAAAGTAAAAGTTTTTTAAAATAAACATATTTTTAGAGTTATGCAATAATAATGTAACGTGACTATAAAATTTTATACGGGAATAAGAATGGAAGAAATGTGTTTCTTAAAGCATGTAGAATAAAAACCAAGTTGATATAACAAACTCTCAAGGTAGACATAAAAATGCTACTGAGGTATGGTATGGACGTGAAAAATTGAGTAGAATTACTAAGGGATTTATAAAAATAAATGTAACAATTTATATTATCAAGTGGGTGATAAGTTTGCCATTATCGTAAATGAAGAAGATTTTCAATATTAACACAAATTGTTTATTCTATAAATATATCAAAATTTCTCAAACTTGTGTAAAATTACACAATGTTGTTCAAAGTGAATCCAAAATTTGTTATAATAACAATTCGTATTCTGGTGAGTTACTAATCAAAATGTTTTAAGGGTTTTGTTTCATACCCCATTCTTACTTAAATTTGTTTGTTCTCTCATTGCGGGAAATGAAAGCGAGAAAATTGTCGTATATAAAATACGAGTTAGCTTGACGGAAAATAAGGACTGGTTTACCCATGTCGTGGTTTACAATATCGATAAGTAAAAATTACAGAAATAACGGAAAGTCGTTAAAAGTAACGAATGGAGTATTTATTGGCTATAAAGTAAAACTCTAACAATTGAAACTAATACAACTTTTAATTGGAGCGACGTTAAATTTACGATTCCATACTTGAAGTAACATAATAATAATATGTAGTACCTACGGTATTTTATAACCGAATTAGATCTTTTAGCGATAAATCTCGAAACTTATAATAATTAAAGCCAAATTTAATAAAAAAAAAAAATAAATGAAAATTGGTGAAAAATGAAGCTGCAAATCAAATTTGGAATCAAGTCTAACTTTAAGGAGGACATTTCTCCACAAAAGCTACATTTTATTTAACAATGTAGACGCTATAGAAAAAGTCTTTCAAATGATTTGTGTCGGCATAATGCCGTTGTAACGGTTCGGAAAGCAAAATAAAACTTATCGAACGTAAGTGTTTACTGAAGAAACAGAATTTTCTTTTTCAGCTAAGTTATTTTATCTTTTCGAAAGTCACTTATTAACTCAATGCTTCTAGATCGTAAAATCTAAAACCAATTTTTAGTAATTAATGTTTTTAGTTGTACTCGAAAGTCCTATTAAATAAATTTAAAAAATACAAATAGATAATTAATTTTCTATTTTTATCGTTAATTGAATTTCCAGTCCTGCCAATTCTTTGAAATTCCAGATCTAATAAAAGCTCAGATTAACTATTGCAATAAGAAACGAACGAAATGTGATTTGCTTCTATTTTATTAGTGTAATAATTGAAGGAAGATTAAATAGTAATGTCCGAATATTTTTTAATGTTTATCATCTTGATGTTGCGAAAAACGTATATTCTTTTCCATAAAATTAAATAAATTTAAAATTTTCCATTTGCGAATTCAAAAATTTTAATAACTACAGAAAGTTATCATTCATTCCATTTAAAAGCCAAGCTATAAATCATATAGAAATATAGCCCGACTGTACATTATGAAAGCTTGGGCAAGCTTAGTAAGTCATGCACTTTCTTTAGCTGATGCTTAGAAAATAGAAAACTGTGCTATGGTTCATGGAAAACGAATATGAAGCGGAAATTGGCAAAACTTGGGTATTTCGTGTCGATATGATCATCACTGCAGATTTTATGGTACAAATAGATGCAGATAGCAATCTAATGTTAAACGTATTTGGGTTTATTATCATTATTAATGTCGTAAACACCATTTAACATACAAGATATAACTGCATTTTGAATAACTTGTTACAATAGTAAATTTCGAAATGCAAATACAAGAGAATCAACAATTTAAGTTTTTAGTCCTTAAAAAACAAAAAAAAACGTTAAACTAGTTTTGTACTACCCTGTGCATTCTTCAATATTAAGTTGGTACTACCTAGTGACTTTTAATTTAATGGCTGCTAGGATACATTGATATTGAAATATAAGAAATCAAAATTTGTGATTGTACTTGATGTAAACTTTAACTGACAGCAGCTGCGAAGTCTTTTAAAAGTTTGGAAGCAATCGTTAAAATACCTCCAGTGGTAAGTTAATAAGATCTGGTTATTTAAAGATTATATAGCTGGATTAAAATCCACCATTTGAAACTCTTTTATATTACCTATGCGATAGGTTCCCTCAGGACTATTTTACTGCATTTTGGTTTGCTTGGATAGTTTTTCTGTTGGAAACCTACCAACTATGAATTATTATTGGACCATAGACTCAAACCTTCAGCTTAGTAGATATGTGCATTTACCGACTTCTGTTTTAATGTTTCTGAGATTTTGAATATTTTAGCTATTTCTTTTAGCGATACAATGAAATATTTTATCTATGTACATTCAACATTTCAAATCAGATTTTTAAAATGTACCCTTATTTTGCAGCACTCGATAAATTTAAACGAGGTTGCTTTTTTTGTGTAGTTCGTGCCGAATAAGAATTTTTATATTCAAGGTTGATTTCCGTTTGATCTAAAAATAGAGTGGCTGTCGAGTGATTACTTTTTCCATACATAATAGTTATTTCTGTATCTAGAGCGTAAAGTGATTGTAGGCCAGGTTTTCAATTACGACATCTTTTTTAAACCTAACCCGATATTTTGTTGTTCAAATATGGGGGAGGTTAGAATAGAAGTTCATCATGTGCATAAATATTTATCAGGTATGTAGGTATTTATAAATTGAGTGTACGAAATAGCTTTTCGTCTGGAAAACATCCTTGAAATTGAAATCACTAAAGCGGTTAAGAACCGAATCTAAAAGAATACTTAAACTTTAATTTTTGTTAGTACTATCGTCTAGCTATTCAGTTGCTGGTTGTCATTTACTTAAGGAAAGACAGAGATAGTAATGGCTTTTTATATAAAGTTTAATATTCAAATGCCTAGATTGTGCGGCCTGAAGGCCGCACTGACCCGTTACCGACTTAATTTAATTTCCGACATTCCTTAATTCTTACTCAATTTTTTTTTAAATGTCTGTACAATGCTGTTTCATGCATCCGGTTTACCCCGCGATTATTTCAGCCTTCATGAAACTTCTCAGGACACTGGGACTGCCCCGAATTTCATTAGAACTTCCTTTATTCACTAAATACTTGAAAAACCATCTGATACTCACGTTTCTCTACCATCTGTATAGGAATTAATTAATTACTCTTCGTTGGATATCAGCCTCCTTCTCTGCCACATACTCTTGAGGTTGGAGAAGCTACGATGGAGGACCGATAGTTTAACATCGATTCCAAACCACAATTTTTTGAAAACGGTATTTAGGCATTTATATCGCTCACGATTGCCCACACCGGCTTGGGGAATTGTGCACGATTGTTTGCACAATTAGTTTTTAAATTTTTCTAAATGGTTATACCGAAAATGGAACTTGGTAACCTTATCTCAGTAATTTAGCGGTGGGTTAACCGCACAGTCTTATGTTTACCGTCGTTATGAAGTTTTCTACAGGAAAAGTAGCACCGATGCTGAATAATGAATTTTTTGGTTACTGGTATAGTTTTCTAATGCCTTTTCCCTTCAAAGTAGGAAAGAAAACCAATAAATATTCTGAAAGAGTACATTTTAATCTATCGCATGAGGTGAGGATGAATAAATTACTTTACAATTTAATTTTAATGTTTTTTTTTAATGATTTTACATTTAAAATTTAGAGAATTGTGGATTACTAATTTTCTATTTGGTGAATAACTACTTCATCCATGGTTGTTTTTTTTTGAGAGAACTTATGGAGCGGATTTTCGCACTCCAAAACAAATTCATCTCACATACTTAATTCAAACTACACCTACAGTGTGAAAATGATATTTGTCACTACTATAACAAAGTTTTTAGTAGCCACAACTCAACAAAGTTTTTTGCTGCTACAACAAAATTTTATGCTGTCATAACAAAGTTATTCTGAACAAAAATTATTTTGGTATATCAGCAACAAATAAAATTTGTTGTAGCAACAAAAAATCTGTTGAGGCTATATAGCTAATAAAAAACTTTGTTAGAAGGACAAATACTTTTCACAGTGTAGAAGAGCACTTCATTACTATTAATGGACTCAAACTAAATTTTCTGGGTGCAATTTTCAAGAACAAAAAGATTAAAATCGCCGAGTGTTTACATCTCAGATAAAATTAGTGCTATATCTAAAATATAATATAGAATCACTACTGTTGTGAAATTTTGACCTTTTGTGCCTAATTTTCAATTTATTATCCTTTATCAAAAACAAGTATCTTCGTTGATTGTGAAGATTGCAATCAACATTGAAAACTTTCCTGTGTCAATGAATATACCTACCCTACATATTGAACCGAGAAAAACAAATGCCAAAATATCCATTTTGCGATAAAGTCTTTATCTCTTCCAATGTATAAACATGCAAAAAATCTTTTTTCATTCATTTTTTACGATTCATAAAATCCTTTTCATAATGTCTCTAATGACTCGATATTAGAATTCAATTCCTTCAGCATAACTTAAAACTGGCTCTAGATTTTGCGCTGTTCTTTATGATATAAGAATAAATTCGTGAATAAGATCGAAACATATCATTCGATAAATTTCTTAAATATTGTTAATCAAAGAGATACTCTCTAACCGTATAATTAACATAATATAAAAATATATAGGGTGGTTTATTTAAAATAACAAAACTGGATGCTACCCTCTTCTGGGTAGAACTGACAAAAATTATTACGTCGAACGTTTTTATAACTTTTCTAGCTAGGGGTCGTTAACGAAAAATTCAACATAAGTTAGCCATCCTGAATAGGAGCGTGTCCAAATTATTTTAAAGCACTTAAAAGTAGGGAATTTGCAATTTTCAAAAGAGAATGCTTGCGCGTAGTCGTACCAGTTATAAAATAGGTAATTTCGTCTTCATTCGAGAAACGAAAAGTCGTCCTGCAGATAGTAGGAAGCACAAAAACGACAAGGACACAAACCGTAATGGTTTTCGTGAGGCATATAAGAGAATATAAATTTGTATTACTATAGCTACGTTTCGTGTTTGGCTTAAGAAAATGTGTTTGGCCTAAATATTCACACCAATAATTCTTGGAAACTTACCTAGATATACCTAAATATTATAGTGGCAAAATTAAAATCTTGTGCTACTAATTATGAATATGTATGTACCTACTTGCGAACCTCATTTGTTAAATGAGCAAGATACCCTAGAAAGATGCAACCTTAGAGATGCCAAGAAATTAATTTGTCCTATAATTAAAAGTGGCTTTATTTATATGGCATATAAAAAGCAAATATTATTTTAACTTCTACCAATATTGCAAAGTTTGTTTTTCTTCTTTCAATAACATTAGTTAAATTTCATTTTATGTTGTTTACTTCCTTTCCAAGTTTAACCATGCAAAGTTACTAAATTATTTTTTAATAATTATAAAAAAAAACCAACTTCAGTTTTGCTACCCCGATTATTTGCTGTTTAGAAAATTGAGCGTTACTAATATTATATTAATATGCTAGGGTATTAAGCGTAAAAACAAGATTACCAACTTCGAAGTATAATAATTTATTACTTTGTTGCTTGTTACAATTGGTACATTAATTATTAATTAATGGTAAGCTATTAATTCAAAATTGGCAATATTATTTAAGTTACCTAAAGCATTATATTCAATTTAACTTTATATATAGAGTGATTCACCAAACTGATCACTAATTAAACAAGAATAAAAAATTTTATATTGAATTAATTTTGAAACTTAAAATTATAATTAATTAAATAAAATTTTTATTCTTTAAATACATATTTTGATCCTTACTAAATTTTTTAAATAAGAATCCCAGGGAATTTTACTCCACCGACTGAGCTAAGCAAAAGAAAATAAATTGTAGCAAGAAGTGATTTTTTTAAATAATTTTGTATAAATTTAGTGGGGCAGAAATATACACTTCAGTATATTAAATAGTATATTATACAACTAGGTGGAAAATGATTCATTATTACCGTGGGTTATTCACAGCATTTTTAAAATAATTTTAATTTTCATTAATTTTTTTTCCGTTTTCTAAGTTAAAGTTAATAAAGCTAATTTAGTAATGGATCGATTATTAAACTGATTGCAAATAAATAAAGTTTTATATGAAGTCGGATTTTCAATACGAAAAACATTTGAATACGTCGATTACCAAATCGACTGCTTTTAAGTACAATCAGTTTCTACACTTCAGTTAGTCGCGGAAGGGTATTGTCAAAGTTTTTCTTTAGTGGAAACATAGGTCATGCAACGAAGAAAGCGCTTAGATTGGGTATTCAAAGTGCTGCCCATTAACTGCTTGAGATCCAGCAAACCTAGCTATAGTTGTTCATATAATATAGTATAAAACTTTTGTTGCACTTTTTTTTGTCGTTTCTTGAATTAAACGTTAATTCAAACATTTTAAAACTTTCAAAATAAATTCATCAATCCAATCTCTATAGCTTCCTCCTATTCCATTCATTCACCTTCAAATTAATTTGCACACTTCTTTAAAGTTATCTAATTAAATTGGAGAGTTTTATTAAAAAACAACAAAATGTAACCTATTAGGCATAAAAACTTAAATGCAAAATTTACAAGAAAGCCATTTAATGGCAAAATATGTGATGAGCTGCTTTAAAATTCAAAATTATGTTGATTTCAGCTGGTGTGCATAGATCACTAAGATCACTAAGATCTATGCACACCTGCGTTTTGATATTTGAGTTGATCCAGAAATAAAATGTAAATTAATAGTACGGCATTGTTTATTTTATTTACATTAAAACACAGTACAAAGACAAAAGGTAATTTAGTAATGAGGGCGGAGCGGAAACAAGATGGACTGGTAGAGAGTTTTGTATTCGGTTATTTGAATATTCTAGCGCTGTGATTTAAATTCCAGCTGTTGGTAGCATTGCTAAAAATTTAGTACTAATATTAATTTGTCTTGTATTCGTACGCAGACTCAGATAAAAATAAAGTAAAAGGTTGATCCGTAAATATGCAAAGGCTCACAAGATTATGCATACGTCAGTACCGGGGCTTGAACTATAGAAATTACAAATTTTTTAGGTTCTAGTTATTAATAGATTATATAACAGCTGACAGGTTGCCATCCAGAGATGGTTTCCTACAATAAAAGAATAATAGTAAAATCAACTACAGACCGGGGGTCTGGGAGGTATGCAATACCATGTTATTAATTATTAAGTGCTTCTAAGCGAAGCAGGATATTGGCGAATTTATGAATAGGAAATTGATGGGAAGGAAGGGTTACCAGAAAGTTTTATATAAAAGTTCCCACCTCTTCACGGGCACTTTGTGAAAGCATTTTCATGAGATAGTTGATTATAGCTATCTACCTGCTACCCTGCTATCTTAGTTTGCAAAATTTTCTATTATTTTTAAGTGTGATGAAACATACAAAATAGTAATCTTCAGTAACTTACTCCAAGCTTCTCTATAAGAATATGAAATATTATACTGCAAGTTATTATACCACAAGCAACACTAAACTCCTCGAAATTTCAGCTTTCAGTAATATTTCTTTTGTGTATTATGAAAAGGTTTCATGAAATTCAAGAATCTTTATAAACATTTACAATAATAGATAATAATTGATATTTACTAATTTATAAGACAAGTATTTTTTCTAAAAAAATTTGAACGCAATAATAATAATTATTACAATTTAAAAAATAAAATTTCCTAATAGTAGTTATAAATTTAGAAAAACGTGACCACAACCTGGAACAGAAGACAATAAAAAAATAAAATTATTAAATTAATGGATTGTAAAAATTGAAATAATATTATTTGAATATAAAAATATCCTCACAAACTTTAAAATTTGTGGTGGAAGATTTTTCAGCAAACTTTTTGAATAGCAAAAGTTATAAAGCAATCTGCAAGTTTTCTATTGTTCCGAAGTCCAGACGATTAATTTGCACGTTAAAATTGCTGTACTGTCAAAAGCTTGCAAAAACGTTAAAAAAGTCATACGGATGAGTTTTAATGCATCTAAGACCAAAATTCAGTGTTGCAACTTTTATTTATTTAAGGTAGAATTTACAAAACTTTGCTAAACGATTTTAAAATTACGATAAAATGTTTAAGGCTAAAGTGCAGTTTACATTATATCATTTCTCTTTTGATTTATCATAGGAGAAACCATAAAACACAGTTTATACTGTGTTTTGTTTCACATTTCTATTGCTATTCATGATTAAAATAATTTATCGCCAGTTGATAAGTCAGGAACTTGTATAATTTCTAGCCTATCCGACAGGCATCCCCTATGTGACGTCAGGATAACATATAGACTATGTGCAAGTTCACAACTAGCGCCCACTGGTTGGGCGCGCCGGAACTTTTCATGGTATTAATTTCAAAATTTATCAATACAAATAATTTTGAAATTAGTTGAAAGCTACGAGGAAAAAACAAAGAATGTCACCAACTACTATAGTAAGGAGGTGATTGATGTAGTATTACTAGAAATAATGTATATTAGATAAATTTAAACAAATTAAATAGACGGTAATGAAATGTTATAAAACTCCTTAATATTTAGGTACTGATTTTACCTTCATTAGTACCGAAATAGTAAAGAATTTTTATCGTTTATTTAACTTGTGTTATTATTGAGTTTTTAAATATATATTTCACAAGTTAATAATCCTAATTTATTATTACAAATAAACGCAAAATAAATATTTACAACTAACTACTGCGTTTTAAAATAGGTTGCTGTAAATTTACCAAAATGCAGCACATTAATATAATATTGTTCGCATGCGGTAACATTTTAATGGTAAATTTTGATAGTATGCGATAAGTTTTTATTCTTTGCCTTATTCTTTCTATATGAATTCTTACACTGGCTATTTTTTTTGTATCCAGCACTTGCTCTGCTGAAAAAGTGTTATCTCGTAGAAAAGGGGGCATGACTAGTAAAATTCCTTTACCGGTATCATCCAACACAGTTTTTATCTCTGGAAATTCGAGAATAATTATTCGGCTTCCAAGGGGATCCATTAATACCGAAAAAAAAATTCAATTATTCAAAATAGTATTACTATAATAATAATTAACTTTCCAACAGAGAAATAACAAATTATAAGACAATTTTACTTACTTTTGTCGTTTAACTGCTTTTATCCACACTTCTCGTTGGTCACTTTTATGTTTCTTTACAGTGAAACTGTAAAATATTGTTCCTGATGAATTCGAGGACTTACTTTTACATCCAGCTACGCAGCAATAAGTATTTCCTGAACTTCTTTGTGACATTTTTGTATGTATATAACAATTAACAAACTAATGTACAAAACTTTGAAAAGTAAATAAAAATTACGAGTAGTGTCAAAAAATAACAACAAGCATTCGTAGATACAATAAAATCAAACACAAATTGATTTAAATTTCGCGATTTAAATGTAAATGGCATTTAATAATACTGCAACACATACAAACTGTAATAATCTATACCATGAAAAGTTCCACATTTCCCCACCGTAATCGCTGGCGTCGAATTTTCAAAAATTCAAATCACTTGCACATAGCCTATAGAAAATTCTTGCCAATGTATTATTACTAGATTAATCTCAATTACGGTTATTCATTTCATATTTATTTATTCACATTATTATTAATGTTATCTTTTCCTTCCCATGATATAAAAAGCAAATTGAGCAATAAAAATTTTAAAAAATTTAAAAGTAGTTCAAGACCTTACAAGTTTGTGCAAACAGCAAAAACTTGATGTGATAGGCTTTTAACATGTATTATAAATGTTCAGAAATGTTTGCAATATATGATTTGTATGCATTCAATATCAGCTCAATCTTTACAGAGTTATGGACATTGTTGTATTCACCACAGCAAAATATATAGATAGAATGATATGTATACATCTTTTCATATATGTTCAAATTGCTAGACCAATATTTCATATTACTATTCTGAATTCTGATGATATCCCAGATAAAAATAAACACTTCACTTTACTTAAAATGGCGATATAATACACCGTCGTTTCTGCAAAATTGATATAATAAAATTTTATGTGTTGGACAATAGACAAACTATATATTTTCTGTATGTATTAGATTTAAAAATATGAAATATTTTAAGGAGCGAAAAATATGGAAGTAAGCTACTATATAGGTAGTGCAAAATACTTTATTTTAAATTCAATTCTATCTAAGTTATTTATAAGAGCTAAGGGTCAAGAAGACACATAAGGGTACACTGAGACATTTTAAGATCTAGCTCGATAGTTTGTCTCAGTTACATTTTCCTGTGGGGAAAACGTGAAAAAGAAGTAAGATGTTATTTTATCAAAACTGCTTATAATTTTTTTATCCGATTCTGGCTGTATAAGTAGTATGTGCTTTACTCTCATTGAAAAACGGCATAAGTGACGATTTAACCATCAAGGTAAAATAATATTTCCAATTTTTAGTTTTGAATCAATTAAGTTTTGGATCATCTTCCTATTGTTACTTCCTATTGTAAGTGTTTGTCTAAATGGGCTTCATATCAATATATTATGTCAATAGTAATCTGATGAAAGCTATATCCAGAAAATTAAGCTGCATGTTGTTTATAATTTTGATAGTAAATTGGATTTAGGAATCATTCATCAATTTGAGTGTCTCGTTCTTAACACCTCAATTAATACAATGCAGATTAACATAGTACTTTCTCTACAAGATCTTATCGGAGGAAGGGTTACTCAAAAGGTATTGGATTTCATATTGTAAAAGTTTTCAATCCTACTTATACATGTTTTTCTTCTACTTGGATTTTCAAATTCAAATTTAAAACAATTTAATAAATTATCTATAATGGGGGGGGGGGAGGTGAATGGTTTCGTCATGTTATCTTTATGTCAATACTAACTAAGCAGATTGTACATTTCATTTTAAAAACGAAGAGAGATGCTTTTATGTCAGAGTAACATATTTTCAGCGCCGTTAACGATGTATCGGTGAAAAGGTTGTGTATAAAAAATGCAGGAATACTTCACCATAATATATACAGTTTTAAAAATAGAAAACTGAAATATTATTTATGCAAAATCCGGAAAGCAAATGCATTTGAGGGAAATGAATAACTGTTTGCTGGAAAACTGCACAAAGAAAAAGGTCAATTTTTATGATACTAAAGTGGAAAAACTTGTTGATGTACAATACCACATAAATATTTTGAGCAAAATAACAACGCAGTCTCTTATTTACAATTTTATTGTGATTGAAAAATATTATTTAATGGATCTTAAAGAAATATAAATATTAAAATATCTAAATAATAAGTATCTCAGTAAAACACATTAATTAATTTATTCAAATTATTTCTTTCAGCTTTTTCCAATGTATTTCCTTTCTTTCTTAGAAAATTTACATTACGAATTTTCCTTTCAATGCTCTCTCATTGATATATTAATTTCATAAAAATTATAATTATTATTATCTTCATAAAAGATCCTCTGTTGCTTCTAATAAATCAATTCACTACAATATAGAGTAGTAAATAAAACCTAAAATATAGTTTTTGCAATTTTCCACTGTAATGGCACACTTTCCACACAGGTGCGTAAAGTGGCTCATTATATAACTCAAAACATGTAGAGATGAGTTATTTCGTTACGGTAGTAGATCAAAATAAGTTTTAATGCAAAAATATATCAATGTCGACAATAATCAAACTATCTTTTGAGAAAATTGAAAAAGAACATTATGTTACATTTAGATTAAAAGTGTTCCACTTTAAAATTTAAAATGCTTCAAATATTTTGTTAATACACTGTAAAAAATACAAAATAGTGGCTTCTTATGTCATTCAATTGTCAAATTTGTGTCTTAAAAAAGTGTTTTAGTTTAATGTGTAAATTTTTTCATTCATTCGGCTACGCTATACTCGCAAATTCAATAATTGCTTTATCAAATCAATTTCCACTTTTATTCAAAATGATACAATATTATTTTCACATGTTCATCGTTTTTACGGATTCAGAATTGATTTAATATTTAAATAAATAATTTAATTCGATTTAGTTGAGCGTCTGTTCCGTCAAGTAGCCAGTTATCATACAGATTTTAATTTGACATAATATATTTTTTTCCCTAAAATATTAATTTCAATGTCCCGGTTTGATGTTTTCAAAGGATAATATTGAATTGCTGTAAATATTTTACATTACTTTTAGGCAAAGGATAGAAATTAATAAATTAAGAATAACAACAGGAGACTATGCCAGTGACTGAGTATATTAAATTTTAAATTTGCATAGCAAAGTCGCAAGTTCGACAAGATCTTCCTCCAAGTATAAAAATTTAATTTGAGAAGGATTCCTGGGTTGAGCGCGGCGTTAAATGGACGCAATTTTGATAATTTTTCTGGGAAACGTTTTGAAGTAATATGTTATATTTCTGTTACTGAGCTACTAAATTAAAGTTAATAAATGGAATTTGGTTAACTTGTGTAATTTTGTAAAAACTCACTTTGTTCATTTTTCAAAATGACGCATTTCCTAACTTAATATTTTTATATTTTAATAGCGTAGGTAAATAATAGTTATAAACTAGAATGTAATCGAATTTCATGAATTTACTTTATAAAAAATGACGCGGTGGGAGACCAGTTAACAATCCTACAAAGTTATTCAAGTGTGTAAATTGAACCGCCCCCCAAAGACATTTTCGGTGCTCTTAAGAAAGTTCACTTTACGATCGACCATCGATAGTAAAGTTATTGTCAGCATATTCTAAAGTTGTGGATACTTTATTACTATTCTGTAACATTTTTAACACACTTCGTTAAACGTTAGCAAAAAATACACTATTAAAATAGGTATTTCACAATTCTTTTTTTACAAAAATTTTGTTTTTTGGAAAGTTAATATTAAAAGAAACAAGGGTAAATTTATAAATAAAGTTAATTTGGATACCACATTATTTTCTTGAAGAAAAATATTAATTTACAATTTAAAATTTGCATGTCGCTTACGGGATTTGCATTGAAATGGAAACAAATCAAACAAAATATTCTCTTTTTGATATCTTTTCTGGTCGGATAAATTGATTTTCTCTCTAATCCGATCCAGCACGTGCAAATATAAAATTTTTGATAAAAGTTTAAAAAACAGTTAATGACAAAGTTTAAATTTTGTATTATAAGAGTTATTGTAGCAAATACATTTCCAACTTGAATGAAAATCCAGGATCATTTGTTCTTCCAAATATTATTTTACTTTCATCGTTGAATCGTATAATTTAAGAGATGCAATTTTGAGATAATGTTTCAAAATATAAATGGCGACAGCGAATGTACACTTGAAATTGAAACAGAAGGAGGCTTATAAGTTTAGGATGTCATGCATTATGTTGAAGGAGGTTGACTCTCTTCGTAATGTAATTTGGCACTTAAATTTGCAATATTCTAATTCTAAAACGCTTATTCAAGTTTAAAAATTATTACTTTATAACGCGATTAATCCGCAGTAGTTTTACATTGTAATAATGTAAAATAGATGAAAATTACAACCGAATTATTCGGTGGAAATATTTGAATGCAGTTGTGTCGGAAACGGCTAATTACATTTTGCAATATCTAAACAGGCATGTAGATGTTAAATTATGCACAATTACACAATTTTGTACTACATTGAAAATTATGTATTAAACAATTGTTGAAAATTAGATGCGTAATTAAACAAAACCCGATAATTTTTTGTTTAATCAAAATAAAATTTAATTTACCAATATTGATGAAAAGAAAAATAAGTTAAAATTTAATCGCAGATTATATCACGAGAACTATAAATTTTGCAGGGAAAAAGACAAGTAATTGTAAGTTAATATAATTCAGGTTGAAAGCTCGAGACTGCAAGGTCGAAAATTTTTCTTACGATTTAATGTTTTTTCGAATTTATTCATATCCGGCAAATCACTTGTTGTTGTTCCTGATTAGCTCAGGTATTAAAAATGTTTAAAAGAAATTTATTGCGATTCTGTTGGTATCAATATCACCCTAAACATTTTCAAGAGATAAAACTAGAAAACTGAAGTTAAATGAAAGTTTAATTTTACTTGAAGTTAAATAAAAATTGAGAAAGTACACATTTTCTATGTATTTAGTAACGGTCATTGCAACAGTCATGTCAGAGAACAAAAACGTGAAAGCAAGAAGGAAGAAAAGAGAAGCGACCATTCAATTAACTTCAGCTTTTCTCGGTCGTTCAAGTTAAGACTGCATAAGACAATAATAAAAATAATAGTGAAATATGAATGTGAAGTATTGACTTTGAGGAAGCAAGTTAGTATTGGCTTTGCTGAAAATATGGATGATAAAGATTTTCAGAAGGATATTTGGTAAAAAGTAAGTAGATAGATAGTAGAAAAACAAACAGTAAAATATTAAAATAAAATTAAATATAGTGGATAAAATAGAAAAATATTAGAAGAAAGAGAAGAATAAAGAAATTATAAAAATTTACATAATTTTTGTAGAGTTAATTCTAGTTGTTTTATTGTAAAAATGTTTATTTATATTTATTTTATTTATAATTCGTATAAAAAAGAACATTGTTAAGTTTACTTTAAATAAAATAGTGAGATACTGAATATGTTAAAACGTTTCACTTAAATAACGAGCTTGGTGAATATTTTAAATTAACAATTTAGAATTTGTCATTTTGATTAATTTCATCATCAACTTTACTACTTCTGTTGTATGTAATCAGCTCTAGCAGTTCAAACAACCGCACAACAAACAACGACGTTTAAAACCACATACAAGCAGTAAGAAGTGGTTTATGGTTTAATTATTTAACACAAAGGCGTCCTTCAGTACATTTCAATTAAAATTAATTTAAAACTTCCAGTTAAGTACATAATGATTGGGATTTCATAAAATACTATAAATACAATAAAATAAAATATAAACTTCGAACACGTGCTTCGTTCTGATTGGTGCTCTCTGTGAAGTTATTATATGAATTCCTCTAATTAAAATTTTTAAAATTCTGTTTTCTATTGTTTTTTTCTGGTATGTTTATGATATGGACATCCAACATATAAATCAAAAATTCAATTCGATAGAAAGGTTTTAGAGAATTTTGCACGTAGTATATAACAAAAGTATCACTTTCATAAAATAAATTTTATAAACGGACAAAATATAAAGTTCTCTAACAACAATATATTTCCTAAAGTAGCCGGATAAATAATAATTCTTTTTTTTTGAAAGATAAAGATGTGTTCTAAATTTCTTCTGTGATAGATGGCAGTGGGCTAACCCTGATGTATACTGTCAGTACCATGTAGCTCTTCATATGTAACGTCAGGTTATCAGTATTTTTTGCAAAAATAAATTCCAAATTTTACCGTGTATTGTGTAATTCAGAGCTTACAACTTGATAATCAAGTATATCCGGAAAGCTTCCCGAAACTCAAAGTATAATAATAGCAATTGTAGCAACTTATAATTTTATTCCGCACCATCCTTTCGTTTCACCGAATAAATGCGGTGTGATTAAGTAATAAAAAAACTGGGAATTTAGAAAAAATAAGACTTAATTATTTTTAAATAAGAACATTACTTACCAGCATTTTTATAAATTAATGCAGAAGTTATCGCGTATACATTAAAATGTGGGATTACTCAGTGCATTTTGATCACGTGTTTATCCGAATTTCCATATTCCATTACATAAAACACAGAAATTTGAAATTCATAACATTCAATTTTAAAATAAAGGTTTTTTATAACGCACTATAAGATTATTATTCGCTCAAAATTTCGAATAAAAGTTAAGCTTTATATCTATAATAGCAGCCTATAGATATAAGTTTTAATTGATTTAATGATCAAAATTTACGAACGAGATCAAATTTGTGCATTATTGCCTTTGTAAAATTTGCATATCAGAACAAAAACTGTATTTAAATTTTAACGAAATGGTCATTAAAATTAAAAAATAATTAGTAATGGAACCCCGCATTTGACATATATAGCAATCAAAAATAAATTTTCACCCTTGGACAAATTATCCATAAGCAATTGCGAATACATAATAAAATTTTTAAAAATAGATCACAACTCTAAATTTAATTTAAGCAAAAAATGGTTATAAGTTTGTTTTAAAGCCTTCTTATAATGTAATTGAAATTCACATTGGAAATGAAGCTAAATGGTAGAAATCCAGAGCGCGAAAATGTGTAATTGGTGAGAGACTTGTTCATTTCATGAATGTAATTGTGACCTGAATATTTTATTGTGTCACGTTTCCGTTATTTATCAGGGGGCAGGTTTAATTTTTGACAGACAATTTTAATTTTTCTCGGCAATTTGTGTAATGAAAAATTCTATTACTCTAATATACTTGAAGCTTAACTCGTTTTTAAAAATATGTAATTGAAAATAATTTATTTTCAGCCCAATATATTCAGTTTAAGTAAAAAATAATAAAATTTCCTAATAAAAATCACTTTTTTTTAGTAAATACAAAAGTAATTAATTTTTGAGTAATAAATAGTACATTAAGAGCAGAGCTGATCGATTACGACCTAAAGCAAAATGACTAGAAAAACTTAAATGAGAAAAAAATGAACAGGCGTCAGTAGTGTACACTTCAAGATTAATGAAGTCTCTTTTTCATCAAACACCTTTTGTGCCGTAAAACTACTTCTCATAGTAGGTACAAGTTAAATTTATTATTAACAGTGTTGAGTCGGTAAAACACAACCATAATATATCTCAATCGCTCCATTTTACATTTTTAACTCAAAATGAAGTAGTCGTTACTAGTTTTTGTATTTGCCACTTGTACTTTTGTTGCATTATATGTATATCAAAGCTATACAATGAATTGTTTTATAATTACAGGCGCGCATGAATGGATTAATAAAATATTCGTACGAGGATGTACACACATACATACATACCTAATGATTCTGTTTGCGATAAGGCCCAACGGGAATTATTAGTGTACATTTCAAGATTAATGAAGTCTCTTTTTCATCAAACATGTTTTGTGTCGTAAAAATACTTTTCGTACTTCTCATAGTATGTACACTGCACATACAAGTTAAATATATTGTTAACATTATTGTTAAGTTAGTAAAACACCAAAATATACATACACTTGAGCCGCTTTATTTTAATCAAAATTTTATTTTAAATTTTTAATCCAAAATAATCTTACTTATTTCTATTTTTGTATTAATATTATATAAAAGTCTCATTGACGCACATGAATGGATTAACACAATATTGGTTTTAATAGTATTTAATAGCATATTACAGTACATTTAAAGAATTTCGACCAAGCATTATGAAATAGAAATGTTTTTTATATTTACCTTATATTTCAACATAATTGATTAACATCATCCTTGTCATTTGATAGGTAAACAATAACTTATCAACGCAACGGTTCAAAAAAAAGATCATTAAATTTAGGATCATTTGAATCCCTTGTGCATAAACCAATTTTAATACCTAATTATTAATCCCAATTTATGGCAATATGAAGACCCCAAATTTACATTAATCAATTTTAAGACACATTTTCAAAGTAATGCAAATTCAAGATAATTTATAATATTATAATGCTAAACTTAAATCTACCATCGAAAATTATAAGTAATTAAAGATACAAGAAAAACAGAAAGGCTGAATATTGCTCAATATGTTTGAATATATTTAAGAAATATTTTAAATCTTGGGGGAATTACCTTAACGGGTTAGTATAACCCATAATTTTTTTCAGCTCTCGATGCATATCATATTGAAATTAAATTGATTCGCAGCGAAGGCATTAATACAGTATAGTTTATTTACGAAAGCCCCTAAATGCTCACTTTATAAAATAAAAATATGCCACCAACAACAGTGTGCAGAAAATGTTATGCCCTATAGAATTGTTCACTTACAATTTTGCTATATCTTGAATAGTTTTCCCGAGAGAAGCATTAAAAGAGTAGCGATTTAAATTTCTGACAATTTTTTGAAATTTAATAAAAATAAAAAAAAATTAGATAATTTTAAAAAATTGACAGTTTTTCATATTACTGCTTTCTTCAAATTTCCAGCTCACTGGAATTTGGAATTTTATTAAAAAGTTGTAAAAGAATTTTTTCAGAAAATTTACATTATTGTGTAGTGTTTTGTTTTTGAGCTATGGTTTTTATGGAATTTGAATAAAGCACAATTTTCTAAATATGAAAATGTAGAAGTTCTATAACCTTGAAGCTAAAAGTATTCGCTGCAATCAGCCCCAAAGTTACCAAACTGAAGTTAATTCAATTATTTAAAAAATCAAGAAAAATTGATACGTGAAACTTAATTTGATCTATACCTAAGGAAATAAAGAAAAACAAAACACAATCAAAATATAAAATAAACTTAAAAGCCGGTTTTTATTGCATTTCAACAGGCAGTTTCAGGTTACTTATAGATACTGAGAAAAGCTGGTAAACCCATTGAAAGCTAGCAGGCAGCTTAGCCTGAAGCAGGTGTACCAACTGAAATAACCTGGCACCCGTCTAGCAATAATCCTTATAATTTCAATCTTTCTTTATTTTATTATTTTACAAGTTGTGTAATTTTAAATATAATTTTCAGCTATACAGGGAAATCGTGTACAAAACACAATACTATGCATATTTATCAACTTAAAGTGCTATTACTTAGATACTTAGGAGTGTAAATAACTATTATTGTATGTGATTTGGTGGCATAAACCATTTTTATTAAAATCAACATACATAATAAATTCAAGCTAAAATTATATTATTGTCACGTTGCCGATAATATTCTCCTATAAAAATAAGTAGATTAGCTATGATGCATCTAACCCACTTTTATTAGTCTCGATTTAATTATTGAACTTTTTTCAATAGATTATAATATTGATTTTACTGTTTCTTTATTGATGATTGCAATTATATAGCAAATTAATAATTAATAATTTTAATTTAAAAAGGAAACTTCTAATAATGATATCATTAGTTATACTTATTGCTATTATAGTAAATCAATCAAATTAACTAAACTAATTTTCTTATTTGTTCCGATTTGCTGTTTTTATAAAACAAAGCTGATGGAAGACATTTGTTTAGCTTAAATCTTACTTTTTAACTGTAGATATAAATGTACAAAAAAGTGAATCTGATGGGATTTAAATCATCGATCTCTGCGGTAAAACTTTCTGCAATAACTTCTAGACTAAGAGGGTTTCAAAAAAATTTGTAATAAATTCTTTGTTTTACGGCTTTGGGTGTTTAATTTAATTATTGATTACTGTAATTACATCTGTGCGGTGATTTTCGTTCCAAGCAGCACGTTGATGTGAAGATAGATACCAATTACTGCAATCACAAAGCTATCACGAAGTTAAGAAATTCAGAAAAGAACGGAGTTCGATATTATTCGAACCCTAAATTTCAGGTCTATACACAATCAGCGTTGGCTGAAAGCCGCAACTGCTGTGGTCAATAAGATTAATCCTAAAATTTCTTTATATATCTTTTTGCATTAAACGGGCTCTAAATTATTGGAGCCAATAATTTTGGAAGCTCGTAGGCAAATAAAATTAAATTGTGTAATTTATTTTTCTCGTTTCTCAAATAGAGGACGATAAAATGTCTTCAGGTTGTCCTTATTATATTGCTTAACGAGAGTAACACTCAAATGAGGTGAAAACAGTAAAATGTGTAAATTTAAAAAAATCCAAAGTTTGAAACAGGAATAGGGCTGAAAAAATACACGCTAAAACCCAATACTTGTTATTCGCCCTTGAATAAATTTCGAGATTTTGTTGAGTAAACTTTCTCTGCTAGATATAATTTTTTAATCAATGATGAAGAGAGCAGAGATAAGTAAATTATAAATTCAGTAGTCCCAAGTATCCAATACCTTAGCTTAATACCTTAAGAAAATTCTTATTTCCCATGAGGAGAAGGCTACTTGAAGCTTTTTTATGACAGTTTTATAAAGAACTGTTTCAGTATTACTACACACTCGCTAAATTTAAAAGCAGCAGCACCTCATAAAAATGAAAGCTCACTAACGCTGTGGGAAAGCTCGTATTAAAGATATATGTACATCCTAAAAGTTTGCTCTTTTGATTTCTGAACCCAGACGCTTCTGCTTTTCCGCCGCCCGAAATGTCTAGTCTTGTGTTTATATAAAAGCTCGGTAAAGCTGGAACATCGTCCGCAAGCATATAAACGCGCGAGTTGCAAATGATAGTTTTATGAATTATGTTTGCCAGTTACGCACTTTTTGTTATTTCTTTTAGAAATTTTATCTTCAGATATTTCGTTTTTTAGTTGTGCAATTTTCTGTTTTTATCTAAGAAACTCTAGCATTTAGTTTTACGAAAGGAAACACGCGTAAAAAGAACGCAAAATAAATCAAGATATAAATTAGAATTCTACGGAAATGTTTTTCTTTTGATCATTAGAGTGACTTTTTATACAAAGCCCCAAACCAAATTACACCATTTTTACTTTAAAAATTTTTGACAAGTACTAAAACGTTTTCCCTTTTTAGCTTTTTCTCGAAATTGTTTAATATAATTTTGTCATGTAATTGGAAAAGGGAATTATTGCGCTTAGAATTTTAAATATTTAATCTAAAAAAGAAACTGAAATAATCAGATAGAATACATAATTAATTAGCATTATTTTTAATTACTTCTGATTAGCATTATTTTTAATTACTTTAGATTACATGATATATTACATAAATTACCCCAACAATTATAGAGATATTGTGGACACCACAAATGGTAAAACAACTGCAAACATTGCAATTACATATCACGTTTGCAGATGACACCGCTATTAACTCTAAACATGTGAATTATCAACCTGTTCATCAATTTTAACTGCAACGAATACGAAATTTGTACGCTTTAAAAATATAATAATTAAGAAGTGGGTCACAGTGAAATAAAAACAAAAACAAAATAGTATCCAGATATCTTGTTATATTAACAGTGACGAATTCGTCAATTACAGACGAGCAGCATAAAGTTACTTTTCTCCGAATAAAATAGAGGTTATGTATCTTCAGACCTTATTTTTTTGTTTTAAAAATTAATTAATAAAAAAAAAACAATTTAATTTAATGTTTTAAAATAATCAAAAAGATAAACTTTTTTGAAATTGGAATTTTACTGGATAATATACTTTTTCTAGTATCATACTCTCTCTTTTTTAAGAAGTCGAATATTGTTTCAACTGGCATTTATCCACCACTGGGTGTAGCATATGGAAAAATATTTTGTATTTTTGAATCGCCAATCAATTTTCTATAATTATTATTGATCTAGGTAAAAATAGTAAAATGCACTTTTCGTGTTTCGTATAGCCAGCCCCGGGCTTATCAAACTTTTGTTTCAAGTTTCTCTATGTAAATATTTTTTTTAAATGGTGAAAGTTTGTACTCACGTCAAATTACCGTCATCTACATTTTACACGAAAATTTTTCAGGATATTGATGTTTTTTATTAATATAAAATTTTGATGAAAATGAAAAATAGGTAATTTGGAAGCAACAGGATGGAACTAAATATCCTATAAATTTTAGAAAACACCTGGGTTTAGTTATTTTTGAGCTTTTCCAACTAATTAACAAATAAATGAAAAGATAAAAATTTAAGATCAACTTGTTTTATCGAACTTACTCGGAGTTAGAAAGCACTTAAACTCTTGTTATTGTTACAACTTTTGCTATTGCCTTTTATAGTTAGTATTGTTTTTCAGTAAGTAAAATGTAACTTGAGAATTTTCGACACTGAACACGAACTTTACCTATTGAACTAAAGCGGTTTACAGTGTCACAGCCTCGCACAATAGAATTCTATTCGAGCAGAAGTAATAACAATTTCAGTTGAAATAACAAACATTTTTTAAACTTAAAATTTGTTTTCCGATCAATAAGCTTATTGCAGCAAAAATTGTGCAAGATCTTTTACAGTTTCAACCCTCATCTTTTAAACATCCTTGAAGTTATTTTTTAGTGACTGCCATGTGGAGCATTCTTATCCTTTTTGTTTTATCTGTTTACCTCTAAGAAGATTACCAAAGTTGCTCTTAAATCCGCATATAAGTGTATTACACACGCAAAAACGATCCATGTAGGAAACGCGAAAACGAAATGATCCTGTTTTTTGTAATATGTAACTTTCTTTGATATGGAACGCACCTCGGCAAGCAGAATATTGCTCATCGTTTGAGCATAAAATTAAAACTTAGATAAAAGAAACAGAAAGAAAATTTTTAATCTCGAGTTTATAATTTATAAAACATAAGATAAAAAAATTAATTAAAGCGAGTAGCTTTTTTCAATATTTACAGTGTAAGATAACCAAATTAGTTAAAACGTTTTTGCGTATAAAATTCTTTAATTAAAATTAAGCGCAAAAAATTTAAAAAGAACGCTACTGCGAGATTGTTTCGCTATTGTATAGAACTATTAAAATAGAGTAGCTTGAAAAATTCACTAATTAACTTTGAAATTTTCTCATGTACACAAACACAATAAAATAAAATTTTACATGTAATTTTACATATTCGAACTTAAGATCATCAATAATTTCACAAGTAAAGCTGAAATTTAAATATTTTATTTTATTACTTAACTTATCCTAAGAAAAATATTAACAGTGTATCAAATTTCTGAAAGCTTGAAAAACTTTTATATGTGACTCTTACGGTGACGTTACTTACATATTATGTCACAAGAGCCCTATAATAAAGCGAAAAAGGAGCGAAATTGCATACCAAGCTACAAAAACGGCAATTTTGTGAGTAATATAAAATGCTGAGAATAATAATACCACAGCCAAAGACAATAATGACGACAAACAGAAAGTGATAACGAAGTTTGAATTAATAAAAGCGATTGATGATGGGGAGACATTGAGCTTTCAATTGAAGATTCTCTTAAGTGCAGTTAAGTAACAAAATCTTGCGAGATACTTCAGGGAGAAAAATAAAAAAGGATATGTAGAGCTAACTGGCAAACTTCATGACTTCCGTAACAAAGTTTCTTTATTTTCATGCATTGGGGCTTTGAAGTTTTCAAAAACTAGGAAATAGTATATAAGATAATCGCTTGGCAGATTATTTGAAAGGGTTATTGAATAAGCCACGCTCCGTAGGGATTCCAATGCTAAATTCATATTTAATTATTTGCTCCCCTAATTTTTTTTAGAAATAAACTGTAAAGTAAATATATAAATTTTAGAATTTATTTTAAAAATATTTAAGCGTTTATTTAACTTGGTTTTAGTTCAAAATACTGTTGTAAAGTAAATAGGCAACTTTATTGTAGGCTTTCTGCTATGATGCCATTAAATTAAAAAAATAATTTCTCAGTTTTAATCTAATTTCTCAGCGGTTACTGCCAATCAATTCTACAAATATCAAAATAGTTATATTTTGATACCAGAGAGAATCCGTATTGCGCAAAACATATATTACCGACCCCTATCCTACGTGAATAGTGCTTAATTGAAAGAATAATGTAGATAGGGAAGTCGACAAATTAGATCAGGAACTTCGGAATCAGGATTGACTTTACATTAGCGAAATGCAGAAACTCATTAGGTAGTACTATAATACTCCAGTTAAAATTGAATCCACGTTTTATCACAGGTATAATTTACACTATCAACTACTTTAATAACCACGTCCTACATAAACACTGTCAAGATAATTTTCAAACATTTAAATTATATTAATTTGTTATGCAATTACATCATTCAATTCATTGATTTAATTAAAAAAAAATTTTAATTAAGCCTTCGGATAAGCCTCTCAGCTGCTGTCCCTCAGTCTGGTTTACCATTTTTATTTATTTATGTGTTTATTTTAATTTTAAATGGATGCTAATCGTGATTGGAAAAAAGTTTTAGCTGTAAATATTGGACTTTACGTGTTAGCTAGCCTTGTTACTTGATACGCAGTTCCTGAGAGCGTGGTTTCGAATAAACTTTATAGATTCACAGCATTGAAGTTCTAATAACACTCAGATCTCATCTCAGCTAAATCGGAAAATAAAATGTTATAGTGGACGCCAGGCAATACAAATACAACTAATAAGAAATAAAACGCTGATTTTTGCATGAAAAGGGAAAGAAAATCAGTTGGGGTTGACAAGTTTAATAAATTCACTACGAATAAAATTCTAACTAGTAATTAAAGGGTAAATTCAGTGGTATCACAAAAAATACACTTGATTATTATCATTGAAGAGGAAAACCCCACAAAGTTATGTCCCAGTCAAGATTAATTGTACACCGAATTTTAATACATCGGAACTATTAACCCTAACATAGAACCTGGCACACAGTAATAAATTTTGATAACTAATATTTTTAAAATTAATAAAAACTAATTATTTTAGTCACGCTACAGGTGGGCGAGGTCAAAATATCTGTAAATTTCACTGTCAATGTCAAACTTTTATATACAATGATTTAATCAATTTATTCTTGGATATATATTGCTATGTTTTTTATCAAGGCGATGTTAGTCTGATAGAACTAATAAGACTAAGGATCAAAAACTGATGTTTGATTTTATTACTTTCTATAGTTTGATTTAAATGCGAAATGTGTATAGTTGGAAATTTGTTGAGCAGACATAAGAATTTGAGAAACTTCAAAAGTATGATTAGAAATTTCAAGCAACGATAAGTCTTGAAGGCATAATAAGCGGTCGACGGAGACATTCAAGGCTTAGATTTCCTTTTAAGTTAAAGTGCTTAGATTTTTATTACGGAAAATTTAATTTTAAATACATTTTTTATAGCGCCAATTACAATGCTTTTCATGGCAAGTAGAGATGTTCTTCTGTCCGCTACTGATGAGATCTCATAAGATGGAAACAAACCATATATCGTTTTTGAAATTCCTGGTTGTGATGCTCAAATTTTATATTTTCTATCAAATAGGTAAGTGTATGCATAACCCCAATTAGGATAGCTCTACGAACGAGGATAATCCTTAGCACACAATTAAGACTATCCGAATTAGTAGGGTTAATGTAGCTACTTATATTAAAATAATAAATTAATTTAAATAATTATTAAACTGCATGTTACGACTTACTAATTTTTTTTCAAATTCTTTTTTCTTGAACCTCATTACGAAGTTTAAACTTTATTTTCTTTTCAAACAATTTTCCCAATAAACAATATTTGAAAAATGACAGGACCACAAAATTAAAAATTTCGTAATGAAATTCCAATATAAAAATATAAACATAAAAGTGTGAACATCATTCTAATTTTGGTGAAAAGGAGCTAAAAACCGCAAAAATGTAATGCGAATAGTTAATTGGCTGTTTCCATATGTTTAGCTCCACCTTTCTTCGTAAAAGCTCTCAGTTCGTAGTTTTTCAAGTTCTTGTCTAAAACCGTAAATCAAGAAAAAACCAAAACCTTAAAGTGAATAGTTAAAAATGGCGGAAACTTCAGTTTTTAAGTAAAATTCGGCTTTAAGTTGTCCGTACAGTCACCAGAATGGAGCTAAGTTCCGCTCACTTTTAGAAAATATTTTCCGTATAAAATGTCATGTTTCATTTTGCATAAGAATCTTAATAAGTTGTAAATAATATTTTAAAAATAGAAATTAATTTAAAAACATTCAAGTAGTTTCGGTTTCATATTTTTTAGATTAAATGATTGTTCAAAGTTGAAAAGCACAGCTAAGGAAATTTTGAGTTGAGTTTTCAAGTATTATGAGTATAAAAGATATTTTTGGTCCAAGATCTTTCAATGAAAAGACAAATGCCAATAATCATCAATGAAGTCGATGAGAATTCAATCAATTATTAATTTGTGTATAAAAATAAAAGAGTAATAAAATCAACCAATGTGTAGTGCGACGAATTTGCATTCCCACCAAAATTAAGTGGGAGAATAAAAGTTTTCAAAATTACAAAAATCAAGGAGGGAGAAAAATTGGTGAAATAATTCATTCTGGGTAAAACCGTCAGGTTCGAAAATTAATTGTAATTGACAAATACAATTAAAAGATTTAACTTACCTGAAGATTACAAATTCAGAGTAAGAGTGCTTGTGCCAATACTTTTCAACAAAAAGAAAAACCACAATTATTCACGACCAAAGATAATCGTCAGCAATAGCAGGAACGAGTAAAGCAACGTATGAACGGCAGATTCTCACATAAGGTGAAATGGTAAATGGAAACAACAACAAACAAATGAAAACTTCTAATTATGGATGAGAACAATTTAAGTGCACGGACGATTAATTTTTCGTAAAATTTGAAACCACGATAAAATTGATTTATAAAATTTGTATTAATTGCCATCAAAATTGCAACTTTGTCTAGGTGGTTGAAAGAATTACTAAAATTTAAATAAGACCAAAATTGCAATAAGACGGAATTAATTTATTGGTAAACCGATGTAAACGAATGATGATCAAAAACATAAAAATTTGAAATTTAAATGCTACATAAAATTTATTTAGCTGTGTATTTGTAAGATAAAATTTTGCTTAACTTTTCGATAAAATTATAAATTTTTACAATTGACAAATTATTGCTTTAATTATTCAACATCACAAGTATTTAAGTTAAAGAGTCTCATGCTAAAAACAAAAGGGGATGGATGTTCCGAAAATAAGGTAAATAATTAAGTTTTCTTAAATTTAAACCATTTTACACATTTGGACATCGCAATAAATAATTTAAAATTGATTTAAAATTCTAAATTCCCAGTTAAATCGCTTGATTTTAATGTTATCTATCAAATTTTACAACTTTTTTTTTATTCATTATACTCATTATGTGTTCTTTTTTTGTTAAAGAAGTTGATAAAAATTCCGACGCAAAATAGAAAAGTACAAACACCAAAGAAATTTTGGTTTACATACAGCAGTGATCTATCACGTTTTCTAATTAAAAATTTTAGTAGAATATAATTTATTTAAATAATTATTTAAAATTTTATTTAAATAGAAAAATAAAATGAACTCAATTTTCAAAGTATACAGCGCGGCGCGTTTACGCGAATTGAGGATTACAATTTCAAATAAACAGGCTATAGAGAAGTCTTATGTTTCAATTTGTTCTGTTCTGAACTACATCGTCGTTGATATTTGATAGCATTGTGCATAAACTCCGCTTAAGATGTTTTTTGTGATATTTTATAGTTAATTAGTTTTTATGTAAAATAAAATTTAGTTTTTTGGTTTGTTCGACTAAAAATAATAGAACAAGTGACACTTTACTATTCTAACAACAAGAGCAGATAAAGTACTTAATTTTTACCGAAATTACTATTGAAGTTGCCATAAGCATATTTCATTTGTTGCAAAATCAAATCCGTAAAATAATAATTTAAATTTACTCGGGATTTCCTATATCCATTTTCTTTAACATCTGCTATAGAAAAAAATTCGATTATATACACGACGATAAAATTTAATTATCGATTCGCGAAAATAATTTATTCGTGACTTCGTCGCTTGTGAATTAATATTTATCGCTTGAATAAAAATTAACTATAGCATTACAATTTAGTTAAGACATTTTATTTAACATTATTATGTGTTTTGGGCCATTTACGTAAGTAATTTAATGTAGCAACAAAATTTTTTGTACGTTTGTACATAACTTAAAGTTCTACAAGTTAAGTGTCGTTCTCATTCAATTAACACAACGTAAATTAATAAAAAAACTTTAATTTCTTTTCTGAACCCTCGTTTTATCGATTTATTTTACGTAAATTAATTAATACAATAAATTCAAATACACTTAGGTACAGTCAAATAATTCGATGGAAACGATGAGGTTTAAAGAAGAAATTTAATTTTTTTTTATTAATTTAGCTTGAGTTAATTGGATGAGAACGTCGCCTTCAGTGTCAACGTCAATTCATACAATTTCATTTGAACTTCTTCCAAAGTGGCAAAGCGCATAGGATCTTTTTATGCGTTTAATAGGATTGCATAGGAATAATTAGTTATGATCTGGAAATGTAAGTACTCTCAAAAAACTTTAAAAGCACTTAAGGAAAGTTTCTCTCTTTCGAAAAGAAAACAACAACTTTGTATCTCTAATTTTCAATAATTTTCCGTGGAACGACATTTTTAGAAATGCATCTACAAAATACGAAAAAATTCTCATAAAGCCAACGTCAACTATGCTTGAAGTGTTCTGCATTTATATCTCGGAATGAAATCGATAGAAGAAATCTGAATATGCTATTATATTCCACCCAAGCAGAAAACCCTAACACAATTTTATCTTATTTCTCTACCAATAGAAAAGTGATAAGCCATTAATGAAAATTTTTAGAATCTTTGTTTGCCTACAATTCTAAAAAAATAAATAATTTAAGCAGATGTGTCACTTCCGAAATACTTCGGCCGTGGTTTGGATTCCACGTTGCACCTAAATATATTCCGCCTTGAAATTGGTTGGTATGGGTTTAGTTTTCAGTATTAATGAGATTATAAAGAAAGTACCCCACGTTTTTTGTTGAGAAGTTAATTTGACTAACAAGTTTTCAAGTTGGCAATGCGATCAGTGTGTCGACGAGAGAGAAATTTTGAATATTGCTCTGTAAGTCCCCTAACTCTCCGAGCCCACCAGAAATGGAACTAGCCTATTTTTGTAAGGCAATTCTCTTTTATTATGTCTCTATAGACTACACTATGTTTAGAAGATTGGATTTGAATTATTCTGTACATAAAAATGTTTCTTAATAAATAGCTCACATTTTCACTGCGCCATTTGGTATAAAATAAATATGCGACAGATTTTAAACTGTTCACCCTTTTCGGAATTATGAAAACAACGTTCAGTTACATACGATATCGCCAAAAAATTCTAAAAGTTAATATTTAATTGCTAAACTTGGTTTTATTGATTGATTTGCTAATATAAATTTTCTTTCAAGACGGCAGGCAGCTTGCATTTTAATTTATAATGGGAAAAAGTTGTATTATTTATACGATAGCCTGCGGCATAAAACATTAAACCTAGTTAAAATTTTAAAGACTTTTGTATAACTTAGAAAATATCTAGAAAAATTTACCTTTACATCCTGAATAACTGCTGAGCGATGTCGTACGCGTAGGAAGAGATGCTAATCGTCCTCTACAATGGGGACAAGCGTCCCCATTAGTCATTTCTGAACGAGCCCATCGCGTAATTATCGGTGGTGGTAAAGGTGCTGGCGGTGGTGAAGGACTTGCGGAGGGACTTGACCAGCTTGGTTCTAGTCCTTGATGTGCTCGAGGTTGCATCTGAAACATAAGAGAATATAATATGTGGTGAAGTATTGAGAATGTAGTTCATTAAATGTGTTGTTGTGTGCTGTTATTGATTTCTAAATCTTTGATTTGGTTTGACGGCGCTCTTCCTTATACTAAGGAGATTACTCTACCCTTTAAGTACTTTGCTGTATCTCATTAAACTGCTATTGTTATTACGTTTTAAGATTCACATTCGAAATGTTAAGCTGTGATTATTTATTTCACTTATAAATTCAGCAGTGTATAGTATATACACAGTGCGTATTAAAATGGTTAGGACATAAAGGACTTATTAAAATTAAAGTAAATGAAATTCTGCGTAATCTACATAGATTACCGATAGGATTAGTTCTTAACATGTGAAATTATATAATAAAATATCTAAATGATGTAGTACATGTTATATTATTATATGACGAGTTCCGAAGACCGAAACACGCTTGCTCGAACAATAGCAATTTAATATAACATGTACATCATTTAGATATTTTATTATATTAAAGTGAAGGGTTTAAGCAAAGAAACTTCATTTCCGAGTTACTTCTATGCACAAATACTTAATGACTGGACTAAAACTGATTTTATCAAAATTATTTAGGATTTATTTTGTTTTGTTTCGTTTTGTTTTGGTAACAGTTCATTTATTATTAAAACTAACAATCTATTCACGATTTAAGGTCTACCTCGTAGTATGCGAGGGATTTGATTTAGAAAATTTACATATTATACAGATTAGTGGTTTATCTCCTGCGTAACTCAATTTCCAATAATATCATTAGGTGAAAATGTATGACCCGACTCGTCATGTAGGTAGTATATTTTCTTGTCAAAAAATAAGAAAAAACTTTGTTACGGCCTTATTCAATCCAATTCAAAACAAAGTTGATAAAAGTTAGAAAAGTGAAGTGCACTATCAAAAGGCAACTAACAAAGATGTCATAAATAATTGAATTTCCTCTTTCATAAACAAAACTTTATCATTAGATTACTTCCGCCATAAATACTCAACTTGTTAAAACTCTGTAGTACGCTAAATTGTGTTTAGTCTCAAATTGGAATTAATTTTAAATTATGCACAATTTATTTATCAGCATACAGCCTAAGTTGGATGTACTACTAATTAAAAGTAAGTACAAACAAACACGCCAAGAGTTAGAGATCTACAGTGTGTTCCGATTATGTTATTATAACTCCCTGTTCCTTTTAAAATTGCTTAAATATTTAAATTATTAGACGGAAAAAAAATTAGTATCCGTAATATTCATTAATTGAAACGGAAAATTTATTTGCATATTTTATACACCATTAATATCCCACCTTTTTTAAATTAAAACGCAAAAAGTTAGAAACGTTTAAAACATAAAAAGGAAAATAATTAGTTGAACAAGTTCAAGTGTTAATTATAATTGAAAATGCTTAATTAGAGTTCGTTATAATCGTTAAAATAATTAAAAAATTTTCCTGATGTAAAGAGCAATAGGAAAATTTAAATTTCGCAAAATCTCAAAGACAAATAACCGGATATTGTTTTCCTTGGATAATTTACAATTGTGATTTATGACGATGTTTTAAAGATTTTGATTATTTTTATACCAGATTTATTACCCCACTGCAAAGTGATTAATTTTTTAAGCAAAGTAAAAAATTGCAGCAAAACGTGGCCGAAATATTGGAGCTTCCGGATGCTCTTTTTGCTTATAGACAATATAACTATTCAATTATTCATTTGTTTCAATCTAAAATCTTTACAGAAGGTTTTACCCTCCATTCATGTGCAAATTAGCGTAAGTTAAGAGCGCCAGTAAACGTATTTGAAACAAATATTCACTTTTGATACACAAGAATTGAAGGATTTATTCTACAATAAGACGAGTTCTCAAGTTACGATATTACACTGAAGGCTCTAATTATCGTCTTCCTTTAGGCACCCATTTTCTCTCGGTGGATTTAACCTCCGATGTATATAATCATGAAACAAAGAGATTTATGCACACCATCGACTTACAATGATATTTCCAGACGGCCTAGTGTAGAGGAAGACGAAGATAAATTACCTACAAATAATAAATTAACCTGCAAAGACCTCTGAATTACAGTGACAAATATTTGTACTTTGCTAAAGCGTTGATTTGTATTACACCTAAAATATTTTTTATTTACGTTACTATTAGTTACCAGAAACAAACTCGAAAACAAACGACAACATTTAAATGCGTAGCATTAATCAAGATTTCAGTACGAAAGACAGAAACATTACTAAATCTGCCGTTTAGTTTACTGAATTACTAAATACACATATGTATGTATGTACAGTATGTTCATTAACTTTCAAATATCCTGCTAGGTCCAAAATAAAATTAATTAAATTTAATATTTCTTTACGTTGGAAAAAAATTTAACCTGTTTTATTCGAGGCACGTGTACTTTTTGTGGCGCATCTGTTATTTTGACACAGTCAAACAATTGCTCTTAATAAATAATAAATTCTAATAAATCTTTTAAATCTCCCTTTACCAATAAAATTTAAGTTTCCAAGTAACTTGCAAAAAAAATTTCTTTAATATTAATCAAATTTATTTTTATAAATTTTGACTCGGAGGACCAATAATAATTAAGTCTGCGTATTGTAAAAATATATTTCATGCATGTATCAATAGATTTAAAAGTCCATTTATGAAATACCTTCAGGGATGGACAACATTAGGGTAGGTAACTTAAGTAAACTTAAACAATAAAATATTTGAATTTAAACTGTAAGTTTTTTTATAAATTCATTTTATTGCAGAGAACTTTCATATTTGTTTACTCTCTGTGATGGGTCGGCCAGCCCAAACAAATTTCCTTAACGAGGTGAAAGATGAAATAAAAGGGAGCAATTAAAAAACGTGAATATTTAGTAAAAACTCTGAAAAATAATTATTTTCTAATATCATTCTTTTCTGATTACTGATGAATAAAGATCTATGTAAAAAGTCAGCTAAAGCAAAATTTTTCCATAATAAAAATGCTCACATTATTCTTATGCAGTTTCGATATAATGCGGTTATACGAGACTCTCCGCAAAAGCGCGGAAGATTTAAATATTACGCGGTTTTGTACAATAACATTCGAACAACTTAAAATTAACTTGGGCTAGGAGAAATTTAAGTATTAAATGCCATAATCCTTTATCAAGAATTGCAATTGCCATATTCCCAAAATAGAGCAAGAGGAATTATGACCATTGAGGCAACATCCTATTGAGAACGGAATTTTCATTTAACCCAGAATGAATTAATCTGATTTCTAATTTACCTATTTCTGAGATTCACTTAACGTGGTTTCCATATAACACGATACCAATCTTAAAATGATTTGTACTAATTCTAAGTTTCCTATAACGCGGTTTCACATAACGCGGATTTCCATTTTTAAAATTTATGATCAAAATTGTCCAGTAGAATAATTAAGTTTGACTCGGTCACAGGCAAATACCAATTTAAAAATAAATTTTTCAACTTCAAACTAAACTTAATTTTTTTTGACTTAAACCTCTTTTTCACCCCAATGAGCGAATGGCTAATACTAGAAATTATGTAAATAACATCGTTGTACTGGAATGATAATGAGATAAAAAATTATATGATATTTTAAGTTATCCTCAATCCAGTACACCAATATATAGCTTTCTTTTGACGTAATATTATTAGAAATTAGAAATGAAAGATATTCGAATTTCAAAGTTAAAAGGATCAGATTTAAACATTCAAAAACTTTTACAAAATTATAAGCATTTCTGAATTTCTGGATATGTAAATACTTAGTGTTTGTATTGATGTTACAGTAGTTAATACAAATATTTTAGAGTTGATATAAATATTTTTGTTAAAATTTCCAATTTCGCAATATGACTCCCTATTTACCAACTAGTTATTAATATATTGTTATTAATATTATTAAAGTAGTACTTAAGCCTCTGCGGAGCTAAAGTACTTTAATGCATCCTATCGCTGGTCTGGAAGTAAATCGGTCACAAAAACAATCAATGTAATTGTGATATAACCTTGCTCAGTAGATCATGATAACAGTATTTATCTAAAAAGCTTAAATATGTCAAAATTATTAATTAAAAAGTATAAAATGATTGAATTTAATTTAATTTAATTCCGCATCGGTGCTAGGGGCGACGCTTACAGATGCGATTTTGTACCAATTTCTTCATCTTATTGCAATTTATTCTCGTATACTGCAAGTGTATTTCATCAAAATTATTATTACATAATTTTATATTTTACATTAAAAAATCTACAACTGATGTACAGCAGGTATAAAAGCTGTACACCTACTACACTTAAGTTCAGCCGCATGCTAATTACCAACCTTTCCTTCGAGAATTGTTTGGGTAGATATTAAAATTCATATTTAACCAGGAATTTGGAGCAGAAGATTATAGATATAAATTTTAGCAAAACTTGACATTGTACATTACATTACGGTACGATGAAAAAGGTGCAAGTTTCATAAGATACGTTTTTATCATACGCGTCCAAGTTTGGAAAACGAGTCGCTTGCGGTGGTTTTCTCAGGGATAAGCGACATCAAAAGTCTTATTATATGAGTTTTTTATACTATTTTTTCTATTTTGCATCTTTTATGTACTTATTAAAGTAAATAAATCTGCTTTTTACTCGACATTAAAGTCTATTTAGGAAGTTTTGTATGTGTAGTATTATAACTAATTGTGGTTAAAATAATCATTTCAAATCCATAACCTCCCCCCCCTCCAAACCCCCGAAGGTATGTGTACTTCGACATATAGACATAAAGAACAAAAAGCTCATAATTACTAAAAATAAATCACAAAAAACTAACACAATCCTTCGGTCTCTCACACCGAAAGATTTGTGTTACGGAATACTTGAGCGGGAAAAATTATGCAGGAGCCATCCAAAAAGTTATTTAAAAAAAATGAATTTAATGCAGTATGGTCTTTAGGCACAAATCTATATCTTTTAATTTAAATTGTATTTTTTTTTTAGATTGAAAGGAGCTATCGAAAGAGTCCATTACTGATTCACTGCGAAGCACATACAGGCAATTACTACATATAATATGGATGGTACCTACCACATACAAACAAAATTAATAGCATTACTTAACTTTTGCTAATGTAAATTTTTTGTTATTTAAATATTAATTAACAAATAATATCAAGCAGAACTAACACTTTAAATGCAGGTCCTTAACTATTGCTAATATGAGTTAATGTAAATTTTTACATTAAAAAAAATTGGACATCTTGGTTCAACCTTGTGGACTATAACCTCCTTTGTGTTACTATCTTAATGTAATATACAAAACATGTAAGTGCATAAATTTACAAATTTAAATTAGGTGTCTGAAATTATTTACATTGTAAATGTGGGTCAGTTTACGTCTATTGCAGGTCATGAATTAATTTGATAAAATACACAATATTTATTTGTGTTTACATGTTCTTCAATTTATATTACAAAATGATAATTTAATAATAATATTTACAAAATTACCTAGTGTTTGTGGTAAATAATATATTTCATGTATTATATAAAAAAAAGTTGTCTCTTATTTGTGAAATGATTGTATCCATAAATTGTGAACAAATATGTACTAAATTATCACAGTAAATATTTATTTGAATTGATCCATATTTTGTTGAAATAATCAGTAAAACGAAATTTATTGATATAAATTATAAAGCTTAGAAGAGTTTAATTGCTTTTTATTATTTGTAATTATCTAAAACTACTTCTTAATAATCACGTAAAAAAAGTAAAAGAACATTATTGAATCAAAAATAGTTATGCAATTATAAACTTTCATAAAACTTTACTAATTTCGATAACCAACTATCGTTATTTCCTCCAACTTCAGTCTGCAACTAATATCAGTCTTGCATAATAATACGGAATAATTTCTGTCTGATAGAAAGAAATAAAAAAAATTAAGATTTTAATTTTCAGAAAGTCTCATCTCAGTTAAATGTTTTAAATTCATACTGTCGTCTTTTTTATCCAAAATTTGAAACTGGGTGGATCCCCGGGATAGGCTCATACAAATAAGCGTCAGTAGGATGTTGTTTTCTTTACATATTATTATTAATAATAAATTTAATCGATAAAAACATTTTTTATCGTAATCAAATTGACAATTTAGATAAAGGCCGTAGTAAATATTTTATGATTCTATCAAAGTTTTATTGTTACAAGCGGATGCAAAGGAAGAGTAAAAAAAGAAGAAAGCTTTTTATAGACGCTGTATATTGTTTAGTTCTACATAATATCGAGTGCACTTTATGAAAATTGGAGAATGAAATTAGAAGTACTGTTGTTGATGAAATTATAATATGCATTTTAGATGGAGAGATACTGAAATTTAAACTTTTAATCCTAGTAATCTCTAGGGTGCTAGTAGCTACTATTAATAAATTTTAATTAAATACCTACAGGTCGGACAAACATTTATGTCGAATGTTAACATTAAATTATATTACAATAATGGTATATTTTTTTAGTTTATTGATCCTGTAATTGTCTAATCGACAACATAAAAATATTGACCCCCCCCCTAAATAAAATAATTACCCCCCTTCAGCCTGCATTTTTTTTCTCTCGAAATGTTTACTGTTTTTTTTTTCAAAAAACAATATTGTTCCTTTTATTGCATTTATATTTTAGTATAACCCCCCTTATGTATTACACTGTTAATACTGCGGTATATCACGTACAAAGTATGGCAAAAGGAAATTAATTATACAGCAATATTTTGATACGAAGCTTGAGAAAAATTATATTTAAAGAAAATATTACGATAACATTAATGTGCTTTTGTCTGTTAGATTAATTGGTACCGTTAATAATTTTTGTTTAATTAGAACCTAACCAAACACCTGAACTCAAGCTATGTATTAGAGATATTACGATGAGTTGTAAAATAAATTATTGTAAAATAAACAATGTTCAAGATTTTAATTAATGATCAAAGTTTAATACTAAAATCGTTGTAATCGCAGTCAATTTATGTTCTCTCTGAAATGAAAAGTTAGCATTATTACAAAATATTGTTTTCTATTAATATAGAAAAAAATAACTTCAAAATTTAATTTTGAATAAGAAATTATGACTATTTAATTTAAATTATTCGTTGTTGTCTCTATGTGTGCTTCATATAGATCTGTGTAATAAATAAGGAGTATAATGAAATAAACCCAAAAGTTTCGAGTTAATTTAGATTTAGACAGATAATTTATTTTAATATAAAATGCAAAGTAAATTTTTGATTTATGAAATTTCCTTTAAACACCAGACCAAAGGATTTAAAATAATTGAATAATTTTATCATATCTAAAATCATAATACAATAATTATTTTATTAATGGTGGTATCTACGGTGTTAAAAGCTTAATAGTACTTACAATAAATTAATTATACTTAGAAACTGTACCAAACGACCCAAATTTTAAATCTGTAGTGTGTAGTTTACAAATTTCCAGTTTACATTATATTAATGTTTTCTACCGCCTTTTACCGAATGGAAAACGTAAAAAAATAGTATGTTTTACAATTTAAAAAAAAAGTGCAATTTTAAAATGTGCTTTTTTTTTAATTTAATAATAAGATAAACTGACAATAATATAAAAATTACCGAAACGAGTGTTCATTAAATTAAAAATAAAAAGGATGAAAACCTGATTTGTTTTATTTTTTTTTTTAATTATTATTTAAATATTTCAAAATTGGGAATTTTAAATTGAGTTTAATATTTCTATATAGGTTTTTTGCTCATATTTATATTTAAGATTTTTTTTTATTGAAGGAACATTATAATACTGGTAATAACATTGTCAACAGCAATTAGTTCATTAATAACAAGGAAAAGGGATTAGGTATACATACAAACCACCCGTATAATGATAAAACCTCAATGGAAAGCTGAAAGTGTTAGTCAGGTATTGATTTCCCGGATGCTGAATCCAACAACAATCCTGAAATACATAACATATAGTGGCGTGTAGAAGTAGAAAAGCGCGACCTGTCTTTACAGCTCATATCCATTATAATACTTCAAGTTCAAATAAAACCCCATTCGTAAAGTAATGTGCTAATTTTCGAGTTTGTTCCACATTCAACCACCGAGGAAAACTACACGAATTTCGAATAAACTACTCCTTATCCAGTCAGAAGTATTCTCGAAGGAAATTCAAATACGGTACAAATATTCAGCTATACAAACTCGTTTTCTAAATTTAATATTTAAATTTTTGTTATATTACAAATCTTTTATGTATTTTAAAAATATTCTCTGTAATTAATTATTATTTTTTAAATGGAATTAAGTTTTATATTTATATTGAATTTAGTCGATATTGAATTACATAATATTCGAAATAATTTCATTACACCGCCTCCGTACCTCCTCTGCATAAAAAAATTTATATTCTGAAAATATCGAACCGTTATATATTGCAGTGTCCTTCACATAAAATCCTTACTTTTATGAATTTTTGTTTACTCATGTCAATTAGGACAAAATTTCTATTTAAAAATGCTTTCTTTTTCGTTTTAATGAAATAAGAGTCTTCTTTCTTAACTGGAGGTACTGGATTTTAATCAAGAACCTTCGATGACCTGTTATTGAATGCTTTCGATTCTTGAATTATGATTTCTTTTCAAATTAACTTTCTGCAGTACAATTTCAAACTTAATTGTTTGATGTTTTAATGAAAAATTTTTTTTTTAAATTATTATAGAGGTCGACAGTTTCTTACCGTTTTATCAACGGTCTTTTGTTTTTCCTTTGCCTTTTTCTCTCGAATAACCGAGGGCTTTCTATAGTTTGCGTGCATGTTCTTCGTCTAATTTAATTTGTTCGTTTCATATAAATTATTTTACTGTTTCTGCGGTTCTTTACCTTCATAATTTTTCATGTCATGTGAATTGTTGTTTTATCCTAATATTTAATTTTTATTTTAACTATGAAAATATGTAACTATGACACTGTATCATTTCTAGAAAGGAAAAAACAGGAAGGAAGACCAAGCAGTATATCATCATCAAGAATATTTACAGCACAAGTCGACGAACAGCCACCAGAAACATGAAGGTCTGATAGTTTTTCTGAATTTTAAGAAGCCGTTACATTTAACTAGCCAATAGGGAATATCTATTATTACTAATAAGCCAATAGAAATTGCTGGTTAATTTTAACGGCCCGTTAAAAGCTTTATGAAATCGATTAAATAATCTACTAGAACAAAAAAAGAGAACTTGCAAAATTAATAATCAATTACTGAGTTTGAAACCCAGCGTAGTAATATTATTATAAATTGTTTTTTAATTTCCACGCAAAGAATTGTTTACAATAAGTAAGCTTTATAACAATGTGGTTTTTTCGGCCACGAATTTTAAGAACTTTACACATCAAAACTTTATCCCTTGAATCTCGAGTTATCCCTGGTTTACCTCCGAGTACTTTAGACTTTAGAGTATCCGAAGCAAATATTGTAGGTAGGCACAGTAAATACTAGTGTTAAATAAACAAACTAAATACTTAATTTACTTATAAAGTTAAAAATTAATGTACCCTAAAAATTGCTTCATAATGGTCTAGAAGTTTTCATGTTTGAGAAAACTGTATCTAAACATATAAACCTACTTATAAGCCTACACTTAATTACCATTTTGCTTTGTTTAAATTTTGTGGTTCTAAATGTATTAAAGAAAATTTAGTTTTATGCAAATTTTAGAAGAGGGATTTAAACATTTCGCAAATATTTAAATTGCGCCAGGGAATATACATTTTTAATGATGCGCTAAAATATATCGAACAAGAAATTAATAGGAAATGAAGATGCTGTGAGAAAAACTTGCTATTACGTAAATTTACCACCGCATATTTACTTAACTAAAATACATTTAAAATGTGTATACTCTGTAGAATGGTCGGATAAGCGTAAATAGCCCTTTCAAATGAATATTATCTAGCTAATTTTAACGTGGTGTGTAATAACAATATCCCTCAAGATTCGACGCGTTTAACGTTTTTCATTAGCAGTTTAAAAAGAAAAGTTCCTAAGTGATTTCTTAAAGCTTTTTCCATTAAGAAATAATCAGCACTAAGTCTCATTGGTAAATTACTAAATACTAAATTTGGTTAAAAAATTCCTATTACTTTTTGCTGTGGAGCGCACACAAAATTTGACCACACACACACACACACACCCTCCCACCCACACACACACACACACACAGACATTTTTTGGAAATGACGATTTTCGGCTTCTGGTATCCCAAAACGTCTAAATCCGCAAAAATCTCAACTTTTTTTTTCTGCACGATTACAATACTTTTTCATATTTCATATGATAAAGTAAAAATTGGGTACTAATTTTGCTTATTAAAACTTTCCGACTACAGAAATCAAAATTTCTGAAACCCACTAATAGGTCTATTTTCCTTAACACTCAACTAATCGCATCAAATAATTATACGTTATAATAGTCGCGTAGCAACTCTCGCGGGTTTATGAGAAATCGCCCTTTTCATAAGTACGGCGTTGTAGGTTATGTCATACCGAGATTAATTAAGTATTAATAATAAAGGGTGTTTCAACAGAAGTACTGAAACTTTAAATTGCAATAAAACATTAATCGGTGCTTTATTTCACTTTGAAGGAGATTTTGTACACATTTTTATTATTAAAATGAAACAAGTAAGTCAAAGTAATATATTACTATATGTACAGACCGATGATTTAGATCATTTGTTCTCTGCTGATAATTTGATTAATTTTATATTTAATAAGAACTTTTTATGAATTTTCATACATTTTCAGGAGGTACTTATGCCACCATCAATAAAACAAATTTGATTTCGGAAAAATAGCAATTTTAAAAGTTAATTAAAGTAACCTGGTTGAATTGTACCTACTAATCAATGGTGAAATAAAATTTAACGTTATTGTAAAATTGTAAAGTGGACAATAAAGCTGAAATATCCCTGTTAATAAAATACATGATTTGTAATAAAGGTAAATAAATAAACTCTCAACTATGCTTTTCACGCTTTTCCGCATAATTAAAATTAAAATTGACTCAATTTATTGAAAGTTACAGCTTTACACATAACGAGTAAATCACAATGAAAAGTACCACTTTAAACAAATGCTCAATTAAACAAATTTCTGAAAATTTTTAATTTAAAATTTTGAAATTGACAAACTCTGCATTAATGGTAATTGTAGAGTGCATGCAAACTATGTACTTTTGAAACTTCTTGATTATATTAAAAAGCTTATTTCAAAGCAAGTGGATTTATAATGTAGTTGCTTTCTCACCAAAAACTTAAAAGATGTTTTGAAAATAAGAACATACCTAGCATTTTGCATTTCTTAAGTTTCTTGGATTAAATTCAAAATAAATTTAGAGCTTATTACTTTTTAATTACACTGAAATTAAAGTTCATTTGAAATAAATTACATCTATTGAAAACGTTTTCATGTTAACGTATTAAATACGGATTTTGGAAGTTCAAACCGATGCGTTACTTTTCAACGTGTTAACGACGTCATTTAAAAACGATTTAATAATATAATTAGTATTCGAACATGGAAAAATAAAAACGTATTAGTGATTTCAGTGTCTCCAATGTTTGTTCAATGAAACCATCGTAATATCATCTCCATTATTGCCCTAGTAAGCTACATGTTTTAAGACACACGTGACATCGTATATTAACATTATACGTGTTAATATTCAATGTGTTCTGCACATTTACTAATTATAAACCTACGTGAATTATACGTAGTTTCAACGCACGTACAACAGACAATGAGCTTATTTACGCGGCCTAAGTGTGTGTTAGCTTTCTCAGCTTCCTATGTTAAAATCTATTACGTATAATACGTTTTAACTAATTGAGATTTTTATAACCTGTTATATCAAGATTGAAACATCTGGTGAGTCTGTTATAATGGAAAACCGTTTAATTTATCCAGAAATATATTATATTTCAACGATGATACGAAGAATATAAACATTTTAAGAAAATTTTCTCCTCAAGTTCTTTTAATTGAATGAAAATATTTTATAAAATCAACGAAAAAACCGATAGACAGGATATTGAAATGTACGTTATTTTAACGTTTTAAATATTTTTTCGAATTACTCCGTATATAATGTACAAAATAAAAATAATAATTGTACAAAATTATTTAAGCATACCTAAACCATTAATAAACAAACAATGCAAAAAAAGCTGTTTATTTAACATAAATTTTATATTAACACGCTATTTGATAAAGCATTGTAAATATTATAGCAATTATAAATATTTTTCAATTTTACAATGGCATTAAAAATAAATTAAGCACGTACCTACATTTTTTATTTTGAACAAATTTGTTAAAACATAGATAATGAGGCGAAATGAGACCAGTTTAGTGGAAACTCTTGGGAAACTGAAAGCAATGAAATTATTTTCTAAATTGGCGACTACAAATATACCTGTACAAAAGTAATTTTCGAGGCAATTTTTCTTGCTATCAGCTTTATTATACTGAAAATTCAAAAGAATCTTCCAAATTAAGCACAATCTAGTCCCCGTATATTACAGAAACCTCAGCCTTTAAAATTTTTATTAAAACATTTATTAAACTTTTATATTGTTATATTTCATTCCAAGCACGAAATTATGGGTATTCCCCGCATGAAAAATATGAATGTTACCATTCTGCATAGAAAATTAAAATGCCAATATGTAATACATAGTTGTAATCATGTTGAGAAACTGACTGACCTATTAATCTTAAAATGAAAAATTTAAAAACAAAATAAAATCTCGAAGAATGCTTACTTTCGTGCAAATTGACATGTAGCACATTTCGGTTATATATAATATAAAACTTGCAGACATTTGAGGTGATCAATAAATTCCAGCTATACTTATTTTCCAAATAAAAGGTTTGCCTCGTTCCGTATTTATTTCTTTCCTTTAAATTTAAATTAATGTTTAGAAGCCAACATAATATTTTTTACAGTTTCTTATTTAATTTGAAAAGAATTATCTCTTAACTTTAAAGTAAGAAAAGCTGTTTGAAGCTTATAGACCAGGAGTCTTGGTAAGTGCATGATGATTAACTTTTTCTAACTTTAAGAGTATTAACAAACTGCAGGTCTGTGCATGATTGCATATTAAATAATGTTCATCATAAATTTATCCAAGATAAACCTTTACCTTCTCGACCTCTTTTGAGAGTGCAAAAATGTAGGAAATTGAAGTAATGTATAAATAATTTAATATAGGAATTAAAACCAAAACAAGTTAATTAAACGATATAGAATCGTTTAATTAACTTGTTTTGGTTTTAATTTCACAAGTTACAAATTTATTAATTATATAAATAATTTATTGAAAAAAAATTTAAGTAGTACAAGTTTACACTCAACTGGAACAGGAATGCATTGCTATTGATGCACTAGACGGAAAAATTCCTATTACGGCGCTGTTAGCAATGTAGTAGGAATAAATTGAGTGGAGAAATTTTAAATTCAAAAAGAATTTCGACGTTTCAATCACTGTGCAAACTTATGAAGTAAAAATTGAACACAGAAATCGAAGTGAGATCCAGATGGTGCTAAGGTTATGCAGCCAACTACGTGATAGCGTAAATTATAAATTTTCCTAATATGCCCACCTATGTATTTATTTCTCAGATAAACTTGTAAAAATGTTGTAAAATCAGTAATTTAATTTTTATGCAAAACTGAAATTACCTGGACAAAAGCGTGAAGTTACCTTATTTTTGCTAAGAGTCAATTCTGTCAATCACAAATGCACACTGTAAATTTGGTGTATCACATGGTAATAATAGGACGTAGTCCTAAATTTTTTTAGGATTTTTTTTTTTTATTTTTTTTAAATTGCTCCAAATTATATTCAGTTTAAAATAAAAAATTGAATATTTTGTTTTTAAAGAAAACTTAATGATATACATTTTCTTCTCGAAAGGCTTTTGTCTCAAATAGACGATAGAAAAGTTAAGAGGCAAAGCTCATCAGAAAACGAGAGGCGAAAAAAAAGTTTCTTGAAAATATTCGAATTTCACGAGCGGATATCTCGAAAACTATAAGAGATACAAAAAATATAAATAGAAGCATTTTTATAATAAATTTTATCAGCTTTAATTTTGTACTTCACAATTTGTTAATTAGGACTAACCGTCTTTAGAGAAATAAGCCCTAAATCAAAAATTTAGATATTTACATATCTTGTTTTTGTTCTATTTAAATCGATATATAATTTATAATATTTCATATTTATAACAACTATGGAACCTACTTTATTGTCTGAAAAATATTATTTCATTTTTTTATAAACCATATTTTATTTAAATTTTCAAATCTAAAAGTGCATTTGCGACACCGACTCGAAGCTAGCAAAATATCAGGATGTACTTTATAGTATTTGAATTTTTCGATATACATATATACATATTTTACATATTTTATAATATATTGTAATATTAAAGTGGCAAAAAGTGATGAACCAATATCCTGTTCTATTTGCTGTATAGGATATGTACATTATTATTTATTATATTTCTTCTATGTAAACTTTGATTCAGTACGTGTTGCCAAACGTGATAACGCTTTTTATAAACCCACCATAAATATATCAAATCTGACTTTTAATGATAACTGCTTCACATAATAATAAAATAGCTTGCATAATTACAAAATACATAAAGCAGCATCAAGTTTGCTATTTATGCCTTTAACATTTTTTGTATTTGTATTGTTTTCATTGTCGACGATACAATTTGCTTCTCCCTATCTCTTAAATTATTATATTATTAATTACTCACTCACTTATCATAAAATTTCTGCATGATGTACGATAAACTATATAGGCCAAACAACTAGATGCATCTAATAACCTAGTATATGAATGTAGGTACATATTGTATAGGTAGGTCATGTAGAAATTTTCTAGATATTGTCAACATTTCCCCTAAACTATTGATATTGGCAGAATAAATCTCAAACCAATTATTTTAATCTATGTAGGTTGCGTAAACATATTACAGTTATGATTTTGCACATTTCCGCTATATAAAATTTTCTGAAAACGTGTTAAACAGAAAGATTACGTGTCCAACATTTTTAAATCCATTATTTTTATTTTGAAAATGTCTCAAACTTTAATGTATTAATTAATTTCAATACGAATTTAAATAACTATTATATTCCTTTTTTATTGCGCAAGATTTATTAAAATTTATTATGTTTTAAAACTGAAATGTTGTATTTAGTAATTAGGAAATTTTAATTAATTTTACAAGTGTAGCCAACAAAGTCTGCAGGCGTAACAACTCTGTTGTAACAGAGCGTTTGACTTTGTTACAAAGCAATTGAAGAAATTATTGATTTAGCAAGTGTCAAAATAAAGCAAAATAATGTACCCAATAATAAACGTAAAATAAAAATTATTTTAAAGCATTAAATTCTAGATATTTCAAAAGATAAAATAAATAACAATTTGAAAAAATAAATTTAATAAAAAAAAAACTTTCTACATTTTTTAAATTTAATATTTTTATAATAGTAGATACCTATTCCACTCCGTAATAAATAATAATAAAAAGGTAATCTTATTTTTTTTTAATTTAAAAAAAAATTAATATTATTTTTAAATTTTTTCCAAAAGTGATAAAAAAAATAAAAAAAAATTATTTTTAAATTTGCTTTAATAATTACAGGTAATCAATAATTTTAAAATTGGTGTTAATATTATTATTGATGAACTGTTTACAACACTTTGGGTTTTTGATATTTTAACATTTCAATGGTAATTGATACGTCACATTTTTATCAAAGCATGAAGCATTTTTTGTGTTCCATAGCATGTTTGTCAATGATATCAAGTACAGAAGAATTTTATTTGGATGTGAGGTTAATCGGATATGGAAATTGTTTATTTCAATCACTGAAGTCGGGAGGTTGTCTTTTGTGTAATTAATTACAAGCATTTTTATTGTAATATTTTCAAACAATACATGCTAGATCAAGTTTGTAGGATCCAGGGCCGTATTTGGAGCTACTTGTATTTTTTTAAATTATTATTATATTACTTGTGTTTTACCTTGTTTATATTTCGGCTCTGTGAACTGTTAAAGACTAGTCACCATTTACATCAAAGAAATTCCGGGACAATTATACTCTTGGGCAGATATCAACTGCATATTATATAATAATAATATGTCCTTTGTGTTTAGATGCCTGAAGTAAAAGTCTTGTTTTAATTAACTATGGAAATGATACGAGTACGAGCAAATTTAAATAATAGAATATTTTAAATACAGTAAAACCAAGATTGAAATTAATAACTCTGGCGCACCAACGTGGGGCATAAAAATAAATTATGCAAGTAAACAAGAAACTTTTTTTAATAAAATGTAATTAATAGGAATATTTAAATATTATCTAAAATTAAGCTATATTACACATAAGTATTACTGTGCAAATGATAGCATGCCGAATAAACAAATTAAGGAAAACGACGTATATAGTTATAGAAATTTGCACAGGTACTTTATATCAACATTGACATAAAAAGGTGAATTGAAATGTAAATATTGAAATTACAGCTTCTTTCTCGAAGTTGCTTTATTCAAATTACAGCTTAATGTCTAACTTGAATAAATCCTGCCGTTAGTAGTTGTTCGTTTTAAAACTGTAAGTTTTCTGACAGCACAAAAGAAAATAAATATGTCTTATACTTACGTACATGAAAGCAAAGAAGAGAAATTGATACAAAAATTTAACATATTTTTGCCATGTTTTAGCAATAAGAAAAATTTCATTTTAGGAAAATCGTTTCAACCAGTGTAAAATCACAAAATTTATTTTATTTCCAAGAGATTAATTAAGTACGAATGCTAAATAGGAAACCTCATTTGCAGAATAAATGAAACTGAATGTGTTTAAAGAGCTTCGAGTTGCGCTTGCAATTAATTTATTTATCCTTAATAAGATTGTTAATCCGCAGACACGAAATTTCGAAATTATTTTTTCACAAGTTTAGCAACCATTTTTTTAGCAAATACTAATTAGGTAAGTACAACAAAATTTCATTCATTAATACAGGACGCTTGTTTACTAAATTTTAATTAGAACGGGGTCCTTTAAAATTTTTTGATAAATATTCAAAGAGAAAAACTAAATTAATCAAAATGTTGTTTACATTTATGTAAATACATGTGTTTTTAATTACATTCCTTCGTCCAGGATATAAAAAATTAAATAAATTTTGAATAATATGCACCGCCACCCTTACAAGTAATCGATTAATTTTTTCAAGTACCTAAAGCGTTCTTGGTGGTTCGATATTATGAAAGTGATGATGGCTTGTCATCAGCAACACCTGCTCTCCAATTTTTAACTTGTAAGTTAATATACTTTTCAGCCAAGAGTAAAATGCTACCGTCGGGTTTCAATAAAAATGTCTATAGATTTTTTAATAATTGGAAAAATTGTGTTAACAAAATAATTTTCTTAGTTCACTGCAATCGTTACTGCGTAGCTTACAATAAATTGCGTGCATAAATCAAGACCCTTACGCACTATATTGTAACATTATTCAACTGATTTTAGCAGTCGTTAAGCAAGCCTGCACTTAATCGAGTACGTTAGCACAAATGCTAAAAGCTTGTATTAATGTAATAGAGGGTGTTATCACTAATAATTACTGCAAAATAATCTTAGGCAAACTGTACATATCACCGAATAAAAACACAAAGGACCAGAACTTCATCACCTACAATATCGATTTGAAGTTCCTAAGTCTTATTGTATCCCTTCCTCTCCATGGCAGCAAAATTACATTTTTGCGATTTTTAAAATTTTTATTATAAAATATCAATTTCTTCGTTTAATTTTCTATTATGCAGAATGTAACACGTTCCCCAGTGGCAGCTTGCTGTATTCTGACAGGAGAGTGTAACGAGCTGCAAAAGACTAAGTTGGTATTCCTGACATTTTTGAAATCGACTGCACTTCCTTTGAACGACTTGATGAGAAAAGTAGAATTGCGGACAAATCCTTTGTTTTGTGAAAAGCTCCAGAAGAAAAGTTACGTATTCACGATTTAATTCGTCTTTGTTAAATACCCGCTTACCAGTAATTTTCAGGTAAAGTAATTCACCGTGTTTGCCAAGATAATTCCTTCAGCATTCCATATTCCATTTCAACATGATGATTAAGTCGTGATTTGATGACCCACTTATTTCCTCACATTTCCACTGTTTTGATTTTGGTTAATGTTAATTGTCGATAAAATAGTCTACTCCTCTATGTCTATTGCTCACATTTCCGCCACGGCTGTATTCCTGCATTTATATGAAATTTTCGGGTGAAAAGGTCCCCTACTACAATAAAAAAAATGCAAAACTTTGCGATTTGGCCCAAGATTTACAATTTTTTTAATTAAATAATAATTAATCTAAATTATGGTTAAGTTTAAAAAATAATTAAGTTTGTGCTAATTTTTTTTATTAAAAAATAAATGTAGGTAATTGATATTTAATTTGAAAGTAAAAATATTAGTTTATGGGCCAATTTGAATGGGTATTTTAATATAATTGCTAGTATCGTATGAAGACTTAATTTCTGTAATTAACGCCTGTAAATCGGACCGATTACAATTTGTGTTTTTTGTGAATTACGGTTTCCGTCCTGAAGAATTTATTAATTTTCTAATCATTTGTGCATAAAATTAAATTGTGATGATGTAAGAATATTGCCAAACCAAAATTGGTGAAATGATAAAATCTTTACTTTTTGCAGCTATAATTTATCTAATGTAGACATGGATCTAATTATGGTTCAATTAATCACTAATTTTCTATCGCCATAATGGTTTTTTTCGTCAACTCACCTCAAGTATAATTTTTAAACAATTTCGTAAATGCAACTCGTTTTATTTTAATTTAACTTCAACTAAATTTAGCAATCTATTTTTAGTTTAAACTCCCGGTTTTTTTATTTAATTTGTTTTTAACTGTACATAATTATTCTTTACTGATTTAATAAAACAGATATTAATGTTTATAATTTTATTATTTAATAATAATTTATTGGTTATTTAAGCTTAATCTCTCAATAATCAAGTAAGCCAATGTAAAGAATGTGTACAGACCCTCGGATAAAAACTCAATGCTCTCTGCTGATAAATCCACTTATTTATTTTCCGAACTAAAAGTTATCTGAGAAGTTTGACCCCCATTTTTTGACGAAATGTTTCGATGTTTTCTGAATGTTTATTAAAATAAAAAAAAAAAACAAACGGCTGTACAAAACTATAACAGTTTATATGGCGCTAAACGTAGCGATAACTACGCCATCTACTCAGATAATTACTCGTGCAAATGATAAATCATGACCTTAAGTGGAACTCAGAGTGGCATTGCCGTATTTCCAAAACAGAATAATTGATTTAAATTCCAAATTTATACCTGAAATTTGAATTAGCAAATCTCGAATGCAGTAGCGTATCAAGCAGTATCAACAATATATGGTAGGTTAGGTAATTTATTTTTGATGCGTAAAAGCTTCTTGTTATGTAGTACAGTATAATAAATAGCTTCTACACGCTTATAAAACTAAATAAAAAATGATAAAATATTACCTAACAATTTCTAGAAAATAATAACCCATTTCCTTCTCTGTGCGCACAATAAATTTTACAATAGCAAAAAGTAATATTTCTTCCAAGTTTCTTACTAGGTAACTTAAATATGTATAACCATTTATATCAGTTTATATGTCTCAAAGTTAATTTATTCTCAAGTTTTTACTTAAAAAACTAGCATAAATCTTATTTACAAGTAAAAATAACCTTTTCTACGGCAAATTTGTGCTATCTATTGTTAACTGTTGACAAGTCCATGGAACGTTGTATTGTTGGTATTTCTGAAATGTATTGGACATCGACAAATAATTATAAATATTGATGATGGACCCTATTGACCTGTATAGAATAACTGACTTGACGAAAAGCAATTTTTTCTATTGTCACCGATCGGAAACAAATCATAGCAGCCGTCGCCGTCGTCGGTGAGACTTTCGTCTCGGCCTTTAAAATGGAAAACACTGCATGATAGTATTGATTATCCAATTTAAAAAATGTATTCATGCCTAAAAGACAAATGCTTCAAAGCTCAATCAATTTAAAATTAAATACAAAAGCAAAATCACCTTTGAGCATGTTTGGAGACCAAAAACCAAGGGCTCTCATCGTGGTGGATTCAAGTTCAAACAAACTATAAATAGCAGTCTTAAGTGATACAGTTAAGTTTTAATGGGAAATTCTCAGGATTAAGTTTAGAAATGAAACTATAAATACGGGGGATGTTTAGATAGAAGGATCTCGCCAGATGAATACAAAGGTAAGAAGCTTTTAGTGGGAAAAAGAGGAAACATCACTTAGTTGACGCCCATCTAGCTAGCTAGCTATATGAAAGGCAAAGGGCCCAAGTAGAGGATTTGGGGATTATTTGTTCAAAAACGCCAAATAAACCAGAATGTAAATAATTAATGTATTATCAAAGCAACGGCTCTCAATTATGTATTGGGATTCCCGTATTTATAGCCAATATGCTAAATAAAAATTGGGAAAAAAATTATCTTATTGAAGTAGGAATTTATATTGACATGAAAGTACGTTAAGGAAAATTTACGAATAGCCTGGATTAATTTGGGATCGTTCGTTTGGTGAAAAACTGTAGCTTTTATTGGCTGTTTATTCTAGGAAAATCAAGAATTTAAAAAAAATTATGAAGCGTTAAACCGAAATAAAAATGTCATTGACGTATTCTAACATGAAGTTAGCAAGTAACCGTTTGTTGAACAACTTGCGTTACATAGGGAATTCGATATCAATTCGAAGCACGTTTTTGTCTGATTTGAACCTGCTTTTATTTCGTGGTTCATACAGCACGTTTAAGAACACATTTTAAACAAAAAAATTTTTATTTTACAAAATGCGCTACTTTTGAGTTTTGATTTTCGCTGGTTTTTCTAGGTTATAATTACTTCAAACTGTATAAAAGCAAAACTTCCTAAATAGTAATTTTTAAACGCGATTTTTCACAACGCATCAATTAATATGAGTTAATTAGGGATGCCATACCGACTAGCGAAGGAGAAAATTTTACAAAATATTCAGTTTTCGTTATATCCGTGCACCGGTGAATAACCGGATCACAATTAAGTTCAAAATGGCATCTGTGCTCTATTTTAGCAAGATATTTATTTCAAAAATTTAAAACCACATTAGATCTTCCTTCATTTTAATTTATTTAGGTCGTTTTCTTTGCGAGATTCCAAGGAACGCATTCCTTATGTAAAGTCCATTTATCACGACCCATCCTAATAATTGGCTGTGCCAAACCTTAATTTTTCTTAAAGTGTTCGTAAACTTCCTTGAAGTAAATGTTTATAACATCCTTGTCTCCGCCTCGTTTTTTCATCTCATAAACGAAATCAACTAACTTGTTTTCCCATATGTCCAGTTCTGCTCTTTCCGCTTTTTCCTCAACACCGATGCTTTGATTGTATTCGAGTTTATTACATTTTGCAAACATAACCAGGTTTAGTCAATTAGTCAGTACTTTATAAAACAAATAATGAACACGGCTTCATTGAATTACAATTTGCTCACATATCCTATACTACCTATAGGCAATAGAGAAATGAAGTATATAATAATTAAATATTTAAATTAAAACGAGCATAACAGTCATATACGAAACAATATAATTGCATCAAATAAAAATGAAATACAAAAAATTTCATGAAATACAAAAAATTTCATTTTTATAAATGAAATTCCCAATAAAAATCAATTTGTTATAATTGGATAAAAAGAAATATAAAAATCTAAACTGGCGTATTTAGAAAGAAAATTTTTATTTTTGTACAAACAGGAAACTACTTTTTCAAGATTTACCAACTTAATAGTTAGTTAAAAATGTGGTTCTCTCTAGAACATGGTTTATTGAGTACCGCCTTTGTGTGTTAATTCAAGCAAATAAAATTTGTTTATAAAGCTAAAAACGGGCATAGCTATAATAGTTGGAAAGCACTCTACCGAAATAAAGAGGTATTCAACATTTAATCATAATTTTACAATCTTTCGGAAAATTTTAGAAATCATCAATTAAATTAAAGAAAAAAAATAATTTATTCAATTAATTAATATAATAATGATAAAAAAAAATTCCACTATTTATTCTACAGCCCACATATGAAGTGTGCAATGATGTGTTAAATGTATTTAAATAAAGGTGACCCCGGTTAAAACACCCGACCATGTATAATTTTTGTTATGATTTTTATCTCCGCCTTCGGGTAAATGCGGACAAATGGCAAATAATTATTGTAATAAAAAAAAAATATTTTTCAAAAACGTGTACAATTAGAGATTTGATATTTAGTCAAAACTTTATTCCAACAACTAGCAATATAATAAAGGCAATGTCAACAAAGACGGCAGTGCAGATTTCATATGGAAACCCGGTGGGATCCTTTATTTAAAATAGTATTTCCAAGTTAAAAACAAAGATTCCGTTTTTATACAATTAATTTTCGAATTGGGACCGCTTCAGGGAGGTTTTTAATAACAGGATTCACTGTCTAAGGAGATCCATCAATTTTAAATGCAATTTATGCCCAAATTATTTTGTACAAAATAGAAACAGGCCATGGGCGAGGCAACTCTTAAGGAAATTTTACCCGAATTTTGTCATGAAATTTCATTAGAAAATTTTCAAACTTCCTTAAAAAATTCCCTTTCATGTCCACTTCGAACCTGAATGTTTTGTTAGTATATTAAATTTGAATTTAATTGTAGACCAGTTGTTTTGTTACAAAGCACAAAAACCTGTGTTTATAAAATAAATGCTGTAAATGTTTGCGTTACTAATCCAATATTATATTAAATTCTGGGATTGCTACATTTTAGCCTTTCCATAATAATATAATGTCGCAAATAAGTTGTTTTATTAACAAAATCTGTAAATAACCAATTTTTTTTGTCCGTTGACTATAAGTTACCATTAGTTGGTATAAATAAAGTTATTTTCTGTACTTATTCTTGACGCTGCTACATAAAATTTTCCGTATGAAAAATAATTTTCTCTTATAAGGATTTAAACCAACCGTGTTTAATGTTTATCCTTGTAACTTGTTGATAATAATGGCTACTCCCACAGGAAACTAAACTAGGTTGAAAAGAATTAAGATGTCTGATGAAGTCATGGAAATTCTCGGAATAAAATTCATCTTACAAATCAAACTGGATATTACTTCTCTAACAAATGTATCAAACTGAATTACGCAAAGTAAGTTATTCCGTCGGGCCCATAACCTGTCGTTCTTTCTGATTTCCTTCGTGACAAAACTTTTCTATGTGCTCCAGAAATAGAAAAACTACAATCGTATGAAAATTTGTAAAGTGCTATCACTGAAAGTATAGATTTGTATACTTAACAAAATTTACAAACAGACAGAACTCACAAATTTGTATTATAAACATGGGAAAGTAGAGAAAGAAATAAAAAGGTGGCTGAAAGTTAAGCAATTTATATTGTTTAAAATCAAGTTTCAAAATTTATTACAAATAAGAAATAAATAAACTTGTAGTAATACATTTTGAAAACTTTTGATTTAAAACAATTTCATTCACGTTAAAAAACTTTTTTTGCGTTCGTTCAAAAAGTTACGGTTTCTGATTATTTTGCAACCTATAAAATACATCCTTGCAGGAGTAGCCTGGAAAGGTGATATATGGAACGAGTATAATAGTATCCCAACTAGCACCAAAGTACCGGCAACTGAGACGGGAACATTGCACGAGTGACTATTACGTAACCGTCACTAAATCTACGACTTTGATGTATAAATTACTTAATAGGAATAATTTCAAGTCGCTGCTACGTAGTCGTCACCAATTGTGGTTACTTTGAAGTTGCAATACTTCGAAGTAGCCTTACAGGTAATCGGGACGTCGTAGCTACCTGTATGACAACCTTGAAGTTTTCAAAACTTTCCGGTAGGAAATGGTAGTAACGGTGACTAGCTAAGATTACCAAAAAGCGACTTCAAAGTTCTGACCTCTTTTAAGTAGCATTGGTAGTCGCCGAGACATTCTGGGAACCTTTACTAATCCTTTAAAGTCGTGAGAACTTGTGAGTAATATTTATTAGTGTTATAACATAGCCGCTACCTATGCAAGCATACTACATGGTGAATTAAATTCTTTTATTTAAAATTGAAAAAATTAATTGTACAGTTATATTGATAGCTGTATTTTGTTTGCGCAATAAAGCTTACTCCACCACGTGGAGCCATGGCGTGGGTTACTTTAAAGTTCCATATTTGCAGAGCGGGAACCACCCTGTTACTAGCGTCCAGGTAGTCACCACTTTAAAGTCACTTTTTGGCTCATCACGACTTTAAAGTAATTTTTCTGGTAACACGCCATTTTTTGATGACGCCATTATTGGAAATATGAACCTTACACCAGAATAACAAAAAATACTAATTTAACATAATTTTTGCATCAAATATAGTAAATTAATGCATAAAAATTAGTTTTAAATAGCAAAGAATAATAAAAAAATTGTTAGCATCTACGCCGGTGTCAGATTCTTAAATCACAATTGGCTTAAATAAAATATTTTAATAAAAATAAAGAAAATATCAATGGCGCATGGTCAAATTTCGACGTACCATTAATATGTTTCTCAATAAACTTGCATTCGTTTTCATTTAATACTCTAGCCATCGAAATATGCTGTAAGTTTATATTACCCTAATAATATAATAATTTAAAAACTTTGTAAATATTCCATCATGTTTCTTAGTTACATAAATAGATAAAGCTTTAAATAGATAAAGCACGTAACCGGAACCCTGAAGAATTCGAGTAGGTAGTATAGGTCCGTGAACGTTGTAGTGACCACCCTGGGTCGAGGTCGGGACGTAACGTTAACGTTATGAGAACGTAGCGGTATAAGTCGCCGGCACCACCCCGGAACGTTTTTGTTACCACAAAAATGTTCCCCATTTTGGTAGCGGGCACGTAATAAGAACGTACCTATAACGTGCCCGCCTCCAGTAGTGGCGACTTCGCGGTTCCCTTTAATAGTAGCCGCTACGTTCCGGGGAGTATTTGTGCTAGTTGGGATATTGCTTCATTAGGATTAAACGACACACTTTTTTGAAAAGACGGTTAATCCAAATTAAGTTTACAATTTCTGCTCCAACCCAAAATCAAAAAAAAAAAATAGTGTTACATGGATACATTTTCAATAAACGTTAAGCAGTTATCAGCTGTGTGGGAATTTTTATTGTAAATGAAAAACATTTAAAACTGGTTTGCTGTAGTTTTTAGCGAAATGTAAAATCATTTTAAATTTAAATTGTAAAAAACTGCAAATCGAGCAGTCATTAAGTACTTATTTCAAGAGTTGAAAGATAATGCTTTTTAAGACATGGTTTTACGTCTTTAAACTATGGAAATTAGATTTTATATTATACAAGAAAAGAGTTATAAAGTTAACGTTGAGATCAAAAGGAACAAAAATGTTCGTTAGCTACATTTACCTTTACGTAAAAGCTCACTTTCTTCACTGATTAAAGTTACATAATAAGCCAATTTCGGAACTAGTGCGGAAAGTGCCTATTTTCAAATACTTGTACAAGTGTCATTATCGTACTTTCTACACCGAGCACATAAATTACTATTATTTGTCTGACTTGGAAGTATTTCTAAACTATTTTAATATAAATCACCCTAAATTTTGTTTTCTCCTGTCAGTATGCCAAAGTTCTTCAAATTTTTGTAATAATCCTTTCCACATTACACTTGGTTTATCAGCATAGTTTCAAAAACTATTGCAATAAATTTACCGACTGTACATTAATGTTAATTAAAATCAAGTTTCAACCGCGCAATTTAAAGGGTTAACATTATATTGCCTTCAAGATTTAATGGCTCCATATTATAACTACATGGTAGTATATGTAGCATACATAAATTTGTACTAGCAACTACACTACTATGTTTTTGAAAGGACTCTTAAAAGACTTGAATTTAATTATAATTAAAAATCCACCAATGAAAGTCAAAATTTAAATGTACATTGTTATTGGACTGCACAGTTTTTAAAAACTGTGGAAACAATCAGTGTAATTGTTGTAATAAATTCTCCTGCCAAAATTCGTAGAGGAGAGAACAAAAATTGCATCGCTAAACTTAAGAATCTCAAATTCAACAGGTACACATAAATTTTAAATTTACAGGAAGCCAACGTTCAAGGATTCCATAAAAGTTTGAAGTTATTTTGGAACGTCTCGAAATATTTTTTGTAATTGAATATTTTGATTTTGAATTATTCGATAAATTTTTCGAGCATCCTTGAAATCCATGTCCTGCAAAACGGTTGACTATAAAATGAAAATTAAAGAAGTGGAACTTTTGCAGATTAATGTAATAAATTTTTTTACAAAAGCTGAGTAGTTTTTGAGCTCTGTTGAAAACAATAGTGGCAGATAGTGTTTTTCTAAGCAAAAATTAATGGTTGAAATACAAACGAGAAAAGAAAAACATCAAAACCGAAAGTTTACTGAATAGGAAGTAGGATTACTTCTGCAGTTCAGAAAGTACAATAATTTAGATACTGAAAAGTTTACAGTAGGTAAACAACACTACTTTGTGCCCTAGGGCCTACTTACAACTTCAGACTTGGACAGACTCAAACAAAGGTACGTCCTATTATGACTTGAAAGTTGAAACACAGCACCAAATCTGAATGCACCTTCAATACCTTTAATTTGCATAGCTTCTATAGTAAATCTCTTCGTCGTGTTGACTTTGTAGGAAGCATCAAATTTACTCGACTTTAGCGTCGAATAAAGTACTACTCCTAAAATATTATAGGACTGAAATGGCAATGGAAATATTTTAGGTTATGCAAGAATTTTAAAATATTTTTAAGTTTTCACAAATGAAATACACTGTAAGTATAATTATCGCAGACGTTTTCACCACACTATGACATCATCAGGCGATGAACTAGGATTTAATTACTATGGTTAAAATAGTAGTAGTAAGTAGTGGTTAGTAGTAGCAAAAAAATTTCCTCAAATGCTTATTAAATATAGAATTTTTTTATAAGTATTAAAATTGGTCAAAATCCTGAATTTCTTTCCATTTTGTATATGTTTAATCAGCGCATCCCGCTTTAATACTAATCTAATTTTCTATGAGGGATTCTAAATTATAATTAATATTTGCTTTGTTGATTAAAGAGAACCACTAATTTTAATTTATTCCCTCTTGATACAAACTTGGTAAAGCATAAAGCTGCGTCTTAAGTAAAAGATTGTAATATTACAAATTAAAAAGTTTCCATTAATCCGAATCATTTCTTTCTTTTTCAATTCTCTAAATTACATTTTAATTGCTTATTTGCATTAAGTTAAACTTTAAAATGAAGATTTTCTTCTACCCCAAATTTCTTAATATTTCTTTCTTACATTAATAAATTACATAGAATTATTCTTAGAAATTTGCAATACAATTTATCTTAAGTCAATTTGAATTACAGATATTAATTTCTCACGTTATATAAATTATTCTCAATTTGCATATAGCTTATGTTTTTGTCGGTACACGTCATTTCGGCGACCGCAGTTCGGCGAAAGCGATTCGGCACCGTATATTGGGCGACGGTCAATTCGGCGAACCGATATTCGGCTATGTTAGTTTCGGCGATTCCAATTCGGCACCGGCATTTCGGCGATTCCCATTCGGCGACAGAAAATTCGACTACGTCGATTCGGCGACGGGAAATTTATTTAAATTATTATTTATTAATAAACAAGAAGATGGATTTAATTATTGGATTTTTTGAGTCATACGAAAGAATTACTAAAATTATTATTTTAAATAATTAAAAATTATTGTTTATTAATATAAATACAGGGTCGAAAAAAGTTCATAGTATTTATTATTACCTATTATAATATAAAAAAAATTATTTTTTATTTTTAAATTAAATATTTATTTACATACATACATCACAGGTCATATACATACAAGCAATTAAACAAATTTTAATCCATGTTATAATTATAAGCTATACCGCGAAGATATTCTATAACATTATTAGAATTATAATTGGTTACCTTCGCCAAAATTCGAGAATCAGCCGCTTCGTACCGCGGCCTTTTTTTAGGAGGTGCATGTCCGGCTAGAATACGTTCGTATTCTGTGTCGAAAGTTTTTTGAATACGTCTTAATTTATCCAAAAAGGTCCACAACGTTGGATGAAATATACCACTACCAAAACCTAATTGTATTTTTCGATGACAAGCTTCGGCGTAATTATTAGTTCTATCAATTCCATCCAACGTGCGTTGATACACAGACCAAATATTTGAAGAAAACATTGGAGTATTTCTAGTACCATTATTTCTAAGACGTCCAATATATGTATTTGTAAACCATTCTAAAATTGGATCTAATTCTGGTGGTAAATCATTCTCCAAACTTGTAATTGCGTGTAAAATGTCATTCTCGGGAACAAACGCAATCGAAGTAACCATTTTTGCACGCAATGCAAAGTCTACATCGGTACTGTATCTTTTTAATAGATTATTTGACGATAAATGTTTTTTTAAATTTTTCACTAAGTGAAATAGGCAGCCATGTATATTAACGTCAGGAAATACTTCACGAATCGCTTGATGAATGCTAAGCTCAAAATCCACACTTATACTCAACGGATTTAGTTGAGGCCACAATTCACGGATCATATTAAATAATTTCACATAAGTTTCTGTTCTCTTATTGGGTAGTAAGCAAAACAAAACAGGAAACACTGCTCTTCCATCTTTTCTAGCAAGTATAACGAATACTTGTGAAAAAAGAGACGGACAAATTAGAAAAGTGCCGTCCATAAACAATTCAAACATACTTTCACTCCAACTGGAATTATATTCTCTTCCAAATATCATAATACGTTCAGAGTCCAAATTCTCACTTCCTGAATCGGCTAAAAGATATCTCTCAAAATTATCAGGGCTAAACTCATAAGTGGAATAACATTCCGGTATGATTATTAGTTCCCTAGATTCCGGATTTGCTGGTGCTTCAGAATTTTGGTTACGTCTCCGTTGTATCGTTCTGCTCATGACAGAATTGCTTGGAATATTACCTTTTATGGCATCAGGAACATTTGCAATAGCCCGTGCTCTTATTTGCGATGGATTTTCCATTGTATTTTCGGCTAAAAGTTTTATAGCAGTATTAAGTCTTTGAAGTTCGACGTTTTCTGCATTTCCTACGGTTCTGCAGGAATGCTCCCTTCGCTGGGAATTGAACGAACCGTCTCCAATATTGGTCCATATTCTGCCATTGCAACCCTTGTGCTTACTTTCACATCGCCAGAATTGAATAGTACCATCTGTGTTAATTTTATCTTTAACATAGAGGTACCCATCATTAGCATATTTTTCGTTGCTTCGTTTGGTTAAAATCATTTGAGTTTCTTCCATTGTATTGCAAATTGAAAATTATTATATTGATTCCTAATACTACACTTGAGCACTCTTATTAAAATCTATACAGCGAAATCTGTAAACTGGAGATAAAATGTCAATTATTGCAATCTTATAAACTTACTTAAGTTACTTACCTTTAGCGTGTTATGCTTAAACGCTTCCACTCACTACTTGTGTAAACTAAACTGTTCACTTTGATACCAAAACCCAACTCAACTGACTATTCCACCGCCCAAACTCAACTAACTAAAAAATCAACTCGAAAACCGTTACTAAAAGTGGAGGACTAATTGAAATTTTGAAAAGGATATGTACTTAAGGAAAATGGTATTAACTATTTAGTTGAAAAGGCTGAATTGTATTGAAATGGGGAAACTAAGGAAAGATTAATACAATAAGGTATTATTGAAAAGGTGGATATATGCAAAAATTGTATTGAAATAGGGAAAACCAGGGAAAGATTAATACAATAAGTATTATTGAAAAAAAGGATATACGAGTATATGTATAAGAATTGTATTGAAAAACAACCCAGGAAAGATTAATACAATCAGTATTATTGAAAAGCAGCAAATAACAAAAAAGGGATCTACTTAATGGAGGTAAAAGCCATATTCGTCCGTACTAAAGTTTTTTTTATACATTTAAATTTTAAATTTAGAATTGAATAAACCAAAAGTATATCCTCCGTCGCCGAATCGACGTAGCCGAATTTACTGTCGCCGAATCGGAATCGCCGAACTACCGGTGCCGAATTGGAATCGCCGAAACTATCATAGCCGAATATCGGGTCGCCGAATTGACTGTCGCCGAAACAGAGTCGCCGAAATGACGGTGCCGAACTGGAATCGCCGAAATGACGGTGTCCGTGTTTTTGTTACCATCCTTAACTTTAACTCAATATTTCTCATATTTTTATTTTATTAATTTCACCTGGCGCTCAGCAACAGTCTTATTTTGTTTTCTCAGTTTTATTTTAAAATCATAAATATCCCGACTCTCGAGGCTAAGGATATGGATGGATAAAATGTTGAAGCTAACGAGGTATCTACAATATAATTAAATATATAGGTAACTATTTGAAAAAATACCATATTTATATTAGATTATTTTCAATTTCTTGATGTTTGGATGTTTCTGCGCGTAATTATTAAAAAAAATTATTTGTGCTGGTTCAGCAAAATTTGGAATGCTACCATAAATAAAACATTTGTTTCGCTTGGCTATCTTTCTATCTTTTAGTAAATAACCTCAAAAATCAAGTTATATAAGAATCCATCTACATCGCAACTAAGAAAAAATAATTCTAAGATATCGATAAATAAACGAGTTTTTATCAGCAACTTTGAGAAACAGGCGTGCTTCAATCGCTTGTAAACTTTTTGACTATAATATATTGGAAAATCTGAAAGTAAAATCAGATTTTTTAAAATAAATTATATAATAAATGATTGTTTTTATCGCAATTTTCCAGTTAATATTCTTCTGATCTTCTATTCTTTCTAAATTGATATTATGTATATTAAAATGCAATTCAATTTAGATATTCAAAATATCAAGATATTCAAAATATCTAAATTGTAAATTAACGTAGTCAGGGAACAGTAATTTTCATGTGATGTGAGACAACGCAAATTTTAAGAAAATAATATTATTTAAATATGGTTTACTCAAAATAATAATTTATTACTTTCTCTGTATTATCATTATTTGTATTTTATGTTTACAGTGTTGCCGTCATATATATTTTAGCTTAAAATCACAAATAATATTGTAGAAGTAAAATTAAGAATTTGAATACTACAGACGGACGGACGAACGGACATGCAGCCAGAAAGGCAGTGGAAATCTGTAAATGAAATTTTATGAAAAAATTTGATCTTTATACTATTTTTGATGTACATAGGTTGTTAATTTTTAAATTTTAATTTAATATGTGTTTTTACTTGTTATTTTATAGCTACCGCAATAAAAAGATTAGCAATTTATGAGATGATTTTGGTTATTACAACCCACATCTCTTGTATCCAGAAGCAGTTTGATAGTAGATTTTACAACCGAAAGTAAGAATGTACTGCGCCAGAATTTAACATCGATTTAAACGACTAAACAACAATAAAACGTAGCAATTAAAGAAGCTCTCAAAATTACAATTTGCTCGAGTGCACCTGTGTAAGCAGCAGTCTTATGGATTTTGTTAAGTTTCAAATTAAATATCAAAATTTTGTGATTGGATATTGATTTTCATGCGGCTAATAATTATGATCTCTTGCTACACAGAGCCTCAATAATAATAAATATGAAGAAGTTGACTGGAATAATAACAAAAATTCAAGACAACTATGAAATATTAATTCATAGCCCACAGAGTTTCTCTTTCGTATTATTTTCAGATTTATCAAAAAATAGATAAAATGCGTCTGATAGTGTGGCATATGGTAGTTTTAACATTGGCACATACTGCATATAATTTTGAAAATATCTGCACGTAAATTTACCAAATATCAAAACATGGCATAATTTTCGCAGCAGACTTTTTTTAATATCTACTATTGTTATTCTGTTTGTGGTGCTTCTGCGTTGCGTGTGTTAGCTTGCATTAAAAGCACCCGTCAAAAAGACAAGGTTTATTGATTATTTGTGTTTTCCCTTTTCGGTAAAACCTAAATTACAATCAGATGTGATCACGGCCACTTTCCGTCTGAGCATTGAGTATCCACGCTGACAAGTTGCACACTTTTTTATTTCATTTGTAGCTCCAAGCTACCGATATTATTTTTAAAGCTAAAAAATAAAAAGCTATTTTATTGATAAAAATTTCAACTATTTTTGTTTTTAAAAACTTTGAAATATCAATCCTTTGCATCGACAGTACGTTAAAATTGCATTCTATTGACGGTACGTGTGTTATACGCAAATACAGGCTAGAGTATGTTTTAGTGAGCGGAGGAGCCCGCTTTAGTGGACTTCGAAACGAACGACTGGTAACATTGTTTAATAAATTGTAATTTTTGAGTTCGGTCGGACCCTAGGGATTTTTTTTAACAAAAACAACATACTATATAATTAACCTTGCTGGCGGGGCCAAGTTTATGGAGTAAGCCAATTGAATAGTTACTTCCTGTATTTACCAGTTTTGGGCCTTAGTTTTGAACGATTCGTAAAATTTAATTGTGTAATCATGTAATTTACCCCTTCAACTACCATAATGCTGTTAGAAAATTTTTAAAATCGTCGTACCTGTTAGCGTGCTATTCCCCGATTGGTATTGAGTAATTCAGAAATTTAGAATCATATGTGAAATATAAAGGAAGATTTGGGAAAAACCTAAATGTAATATTCTGTTTTTCGCAATAGGGACATAAATTTGTTCTAGATCAAAGTTATAAAATACAGTAGAACTCGATTGATGTGCAATTCGACAGCTGTGAAACTCGATTGGTTGCCACCTTATTTTGGGTTTGTAAAAGAAAAGAATCAGTTACAGAAGAAAAGAGACCTATTTTTATATACTACGCTCAATAGATATTTAATGAGTATCTTAAATATTTCGTAACTGTATTATATACGTTTGTATACAAACTGTCATTTCGTTAGAACTTTCGGTTCGGGAGATTTTGATTAGACAGGCAAACATTACAAACTTTCCGGTTTATATATATACTATATGTGCATGAATGACGTGAAAGCTCCTTTTTGCTTATTGATTAGTTTAGAACTTGTTTTTAATTAAATATATTTTGAGTGAAGTTTAAGTAGTAATTGAAAGATGTGGAAACTATTTTCTGCATAGGATGAAGGGGATGTTTTTGAAAGTAATTGTAGAAGAAACAAACTTTGTGTTTTAAAATAGAGAAGAGAGGTATAAATCCATAACCAAATAAAATTGTAGACCAGTAGCTTATGTAAAAAAAAATTATTTTTTATAATCAGATATAAAATATAAATATCGATCATTGGTATGGATAATTTTGACCATAGAATATTGTTTAACATAGGAACTTTAGTTTAAAACTGAAGTTTTCCATTATAATTTGAATTTACGAAATATTCATTTCAAGTGTTGTCTTATAACTGGAATTTAAATTTGACACGACAACCCTTTTGTTTGATGATGAATCAAGTATCTACAGTATTTTTACTTATCTTGATGCAAAACCGATTGTCAAGAATTTACTGAAATAATTTAAGTTTAAAAGTTACAAAATTGAGGTTTCTTTCTGAAATTATTTAAATGCAGTGGTATTATTCTCCCCACGTTTTAACGGTTGCTAAAATTGTGCAAAATTCCAACTAAATTTAAATAAACATCTGAATATTCCACCTACTTATGCAATTTATGATTATGTTTTTAGTAACACTTTGAGGTCGTTATAATTTTGTTTATTTTAAATTTTAATAGAATTTTGTGATGTATAACTAAAGTTTATCTTTCATTTTATCCAAAATTTGTACCATAGGCACGTATAACTATGTATTGCTTTGTTGATGGTTAACCACAATTTGTCTTCTCTAGCTAAATGCTTTAACACCATAAAACGCAACTTATTTATACAAGACTGTTGAATTGTTTTGGGCTACGTGATAACGTTGTTAATGGATGAGTATAACAATTCATATATATTTCAAAGCAGGATTTTATTACTAGATCAAAAATATGATGTTGTTCTACAGCAAAGTTTCGGTCTCTATTGCGAAACATAAAAAATATATAAATCAATTTTTCAAAGCAATTGAATTTCGAAAAATACGTTTTAAAGTATCCGCACTACGAACCTCGTCCTTTTCAATTCACAAAAGTTACCTTTATACCAGGCAGGAAGCATTTAAATTAATATCAAAGAAGTTCAATAATTTTATACTGAATTAATTTTTATATGTAGATACAAGTTTTTTATCAATCGAAATTGATTTGAAAATAATTATAAAAACTCCATATACGCAAGTTTGCTTTTAAATAAATTGCCATTAAAGGATAGCAAAGCAGCATAAAAATATCATTAAAACGATTTTGATTGAGACAGTAGGAAAATAAACGAAACGAATCTTGAATATTTTTACAATAGAAATAAAAGTAAAAAGTAACAGCAGCTTTAACCTAACTTAATCACATTTACATGAAAGCTAAATGCTTTGAGAGCGATCCTTAATATTTTTGTAAGAGTTCCTTCCCACAATACCTAAAGAATAAAGCATAAATAATTTAATTTTCAAAAACTTAAACTATTAACTTAATTATCAATTTTTAAAACTCCATTGTTGACATTGTTAGACAATGTGTATTGTCTGCTAAGCTTGTTTGATTTAAGGACAACTAATAATAACAATGAAAATTGATACGGACTATTAGGATAAAATGTACGACTTAAAGAGCTTCTCTTAGAAATTCGAATATAAAAGAAGAATAAAATTCTTTTAAAAAAACGTTTAATTTAACTCGGAACAAAAATTGTTTTCTCTATGCTTTCAATAAAAAAATAAGTAAAAATTGACTTTAAAAATGCCCCAAGTACCATTATCAACATTTTATTGTGCAAACACAAACTTTCGCAATATAAAAAACTTTTTACAGTATTATCCTCAATTGACAAAAATAATGTATTGTTAGTTGAAATTTTATCTACGAGTAGACACTGCTTATGGATACATCCATTTGAAAATAATAGCGATCGACTAATTTCCTCTTAAATTGTGAAAATTCATTGAAAATGGAACACAAAAATTGGTTAACGCAAAACACGTATTTTGTCAACGAAGTTAATATTCGCCTTTCCACACAATTACATTTTATTGTATTTTATTAACGCAAAAACGGATAATGTACAATGACATTAACGCTTTCGCAATCATGAACATGAAAGATGCAAGTAAGCAATTGAGCGTTTGGATACAGGAATCTCTTTGTCAAAAACTACGTCAGGTGTACTGGTAACGTCAGGTATTAAAGGAATATTAAAGGATACTGAGTTGGAAAATATTGAAAAAGACGAAAATCATATTTATTAATTAACTACTTGTTTAAAAAATGAAGCTGCTTTCGAATACCTGCAAAAATGGATCTTAAGCTCCCAAGGTTTGAGATCACCAAGTTATAATTTTATGGTTTGTATCTTACGATTTAACTTAAAAATTGGGTCATTTATTCAACCAAAACATCGCTTCATCAAGAACTGATTAGTGATTGACATGGTTGTCTGTCTTTTGGCTTCACTGGGGGAATACCGTTGTTACAATACGTGGAAGCCATAATTGTACAACCTTAAATTATGTTTGTCAAACATAATATTATTAAGGGAACGGTCGATGTTTTAAGCTTTCGAATTTCGCCAAAATTTTTGCACTAGGTGGTAGGTAATTGTCTATATTATAGTAAATATAAATAACAAAAAATTTGCGGAATATCCAGAAGTTTTTCGAAAATTTCAAAGGTTATGCGTTTTTACAAGCGCTAAACTCGTTAAAAAAATCTAATTTACCAATGTTAGAGGCAGAGAAAACCTGCCCGTCGTCGCATGCCCTTCCTAATTCCAACCTCTGTGCTAATTTAGACGATCCTCGCAAATGCACTCGATAATGTGGGAACTCAAATGATGTTTCCTCTGTAACCGCATGCAGTGGAATGAACACGCTCTCTCTCCATCTAAATTCGGATTACTAAGCCCCACGTAGCGTACACGTACCGTCAAGTGAATGTTTTTTAAAGCTAACATGAATTAAATTTGTAAAATTTACATCAAAAAGTCGATTTTCAAAATTAAATCCATAATAATTAAAAATTAAATGTATTTAGGGTAGATTCTATCGGGTTCAAAAAGCAGTAGAGGTATTTTCTTGGAACATTCTTCCAGGAACTGCATATGTTCAATGTGCCGTAGTTCCTCGCCTATTGTTCCATATTTCCCAACTACGCAGCCTAAGAGCACTTCTAACCGTCGATCTCCTGCACATTAAAATCAAGTGGTGGGAGGCAGAGAAGAGTCTCAAGAGTTGCGGTAGCTGCTGTTCGCATTACTCTAGTTACAGCCAGGCAGACTAATCTCTGGATCTGGTGTAAAGAGGACGAATCAAGTATCATTGATATCAAGTATCAATTTTTCAACAAGCAGTTAAATCTGCTACATAAAACTTTTTGAGCGGAATTTTTATTGTAATTACTTTAAATAAGACATTTCAAATTTATTTGAAATTAGAAAAGTCGTTATTACGACCAGTCGTATGCGTAAATCGTTAGAGAAAAAGTATTGAAATTAGTGAATATTAATAGGCATACGAAATTTATCAATTCAATTAATAACAGAAAGTTATTTTTTGGTAAATTACTCACCAAGAGTGTAATCGATAAGAAAAATACGGTAAAGTTGCACGATATAGTTAATTCAACCTTACGAAATCACATGGCGAAGCGTTCATAGCAATCCAATCAATTGTAACGACTAGTAGAGCGATTATGATAAAAAAAAAAAATTTAGAATGGCCTAAAAGCAACTTAACAGCACAAAGGACTTATTTTTTAATTTATTTTATTGTCGCTTATTAATTTGTTAAGATTTCAGTAAATTTTAAGTCAATATAAGTAGGGTTATGTGTAAGTTGGCACAATCTGAATATATAAAAGAAGAAGTTCTCTCTTACTCATAAAAAAAGTCAAGAAATCCAAACCCGAATTTAAAAGAAATACATTTAATTAAAAGCAAGGACTTTACAAATCTATGCTTTTGCGAAAAAAAGAGTTTCCATATCATTTAAGCACTGGAAGGTTGGGGCGGCCGAAAGACGAAATAGCCGACCTGCTATTTTAATTACAATGTAAGAGATTATTATTTCAGTATTGAATATTTAAAAGACAAGCAAGTAGTTTATTGACAAACTTAACGTAACTTAACGTAACGTAACGTAAAAATATTCATTATTTATGAAAAGTCCAGTAACAAACGGTGAGGATTTGGACAATGATAAGGACACAACTTTGATAAAGATATACAAGGGGATTCGCAGGAATTTGGGTCACAATTTTAAGAAATCAATATTTTTTTTTAAATTTAAATGGTAAAGAGTAAAGGTAGGTTTGTAATTATAATAGTATAAATGATCGATGGGTGGTACATCATTTGAATTTGCGCTCAGGACAAAGAAGATGTTAATTTGAATCATTTTCATTATTATATTATATTTAATATTAATCAAGTCATATGTATGTATGTATGTTGTGTATGTATGTATGTATTAGTAGAGCTTTAGCCGGAGCATATTTTTATTAAATGTCGGTTTTGTGTATATATTCATTAATTATCTACGGATTTATGTACCTATTAGAGTTTAAATTCAATATCACTGAAAATGAATTTACGACTTCAACGAAGAGGCTTACCTTTTCTAGTTATCACTGAAATATGTACAATATAATCTATATTATAAATTATGTTCATGAAAAATATGCTTGATATTGTAATTTTTGGAATATAGCATTTTCCACCTTGAAAGTGTAACAGTAAAAATGTACTAATAGTGAAAATAAAGTAATATTAGTAAAAAGTACAATAAGAACTGGAATACCAAAGAAACGTTTAGTTTTTCAAGTTAGACGATTTAAAAGTTAGTTTAGTTAAAACACATTTGTACGTTGCTCTCATATAACCTCAACCCTGACCTTTTTCTTCTAATTGAGTTTTCATTATGAAAATCGGAATTTATGTTATGTCCGCTATTTCCACTTTTCCTTCATATCCTCAACTTATTTTTGTTTATAGATAAACTTTTACTGCGGTAACCCAGCAGATTGTTGAGTGTATTAATGAGTTCAAACTTTTAACACCCGGTTATGATAACCGTAGTGGAATACGACCAACATGCCGGTTAAAATTTAACTTTTTGTATTGAAGTTATTATTCATTGTATTTATGTTCATTTGATATTTGCCTAATAATAATTTGCCATGAAATTTTCATTTTTTAGTAATTATTCATAATGGAAATCTCAAAACAATACTAACAACCACCATTATGTTAGGTATTATTATGTAATATCATGATTTGTGATTTTAATTCCGCCCGCCATTCATTCCTGTAAAAGAAAGTTTATAATATAATATTAGTTTAATATTGATTTTAAATTGAATTACGGCGGAAGCATTATCTATTGACCAGTGGACATATTAACCCAAATTATAATCTGAATCCATAAAATTATTCCGTCTGGCATAAAGCGTAGGGTAAATAAAATGGAAAGTTTAAAAATTTCACTACTCAAACTTTTTTCAGGGATAGGTGAGTTCTATATTCTTGAATGTAAATTGCGGAATATATTATTTATCGAGACGACTTGATGCGCTTCTAATGCATCGCTTGAAGTAGCAAATGTTACGATGTTCAATGAAGCCGCTAATTGTTTGCTAATGAGACAAGTTGAAGCAATAGCGACAATTAATTATAATCTCAGAAACGTCATGACAAAGCTGTACCTATAAATTATTATAATTGCGTGTGAAGCAAAATGTAACAAAATATTGATAAGTTATTTCAATTTGTTATGTCAAATATAAATTTTTTTTTCACACTAAGCAATGATAGTAATCAAAAGCCCAAAAATTACACGATCATTTATTTTAAAAATTTAACTCTTTAGGATAAGATTTAAATTCTTAAAAACCATTTTCCCAATCAAGATATTACCAAAATTTAAATTGGAATTTAAAAATTAACGAAATAACCCAGAAAATGGTTATTTATTCTTTTTTAACTTTGCCTTTCGGCGGCCGGTTAAATTAAGGTCTGTAAAGTAAATATAGAACCAAATTTTTAATTCGGGATTGCTGTTCACCACAGAGCAATGCTAAGAAATTCCCCCACAAAAAGTGAACTATATGATTAGAGCTAGAATTTCCCTTTAGTAACTCAAGCTATCGGCGATCTAGGACAAATCTATTGAACAGCCTAATATTGTTAGTTAACAATAACAATGATAACTTTTAACACAACAAACATTTGCTAGATGGTGAATAAACACCACCTGATTTAGTAATGTTTACAAACTGTAAAAATCAATTTTTTTAATCTTTTAATTTTTTTTTACTTATTTTTTTCTTATTTTTTTTTTTAAATTAATGAAATTTAATTTATTAGAGCTAGTCGTGGTGAATATATGCTAGAAATTATTGTTAAACAATACATAAATTTAAAATATTTGGATTGTAACTTAACTTAATGTGTTTCATTTTAATTTAAACTTCTATTACTCTGAAATATCACCCTTTATTTTGTAAAATGATAGGAGTATGAAAATTTTAGAAGCTACAAAAAGCTGGTTTTTGTTAAGAATGGATTTCGAAGAAAAATCTGGCTTTTAGTATAAAAAGCAGACTTTTGTGGTTCAGAGCACTGCGGCCTTTGATGTTGTTATATTATACTATATATAGTAATACAATAATGTATGATTGAACAGTTACTATTGATTAAAAGAATATCTTTCAAGGAAAGAGTTAACTGTAGTATACTATTACTATAATATTTTCAATATTGTTAAGTGTTTTGTAAAGTTATGATTTAACATTATAAAATAATTTGATAAATTGCTCAAGAAATTATATTCAAAACAATTGAAAAAGTAGGAGATAGCAAAGAGAACTGAAAAAATTTGAATTGAATATGATTTACCATAAAAACCAAATAGCTAACCTAACCAATGTGTTGAAATGAATTTTGAAAGTTAAATTATTTGAATTTTTTATTTTGTTTTCTATTATGTAGACCCCAATAAATCAATTCTTCACTCCGTACTAGTTTTATTTGTATTGACTGGCATCCATTTAACATTGCATTTTTTCATTTAGCTGATATGAGATCAGAGTTATAAGAACCTCAATGATACGAATTGACAAAGTTTTCCACCCCTCGCTCTAGAGAACTGCGTTTTATGTAACAAAGCTAGCTAGTAAAATCCATCAATTGTTAAGCAAACGTGAAACTTGATTGCTGAAGTTGTGCGGCCTGAAGGCCTCCCCGTTTTTGGCAGCTTGTTTTAATCGACTATGTGACATAAATCTGCTGATTTTAATAGGAACCGGACAAGGGAAGGGTACTTGCAGAATCGAATAAATACCTATGAAGTCTACATACGTATGCTAGCTTACTGATAATGTTATCTGTAACTTTCAATTAATTATAAATAGGTTTTTACCAAATATTTAAAATTCTTGATATAATTCATTTCTTACGGTCAAACTTCAATTATTACATCGGAGCGTTTTCTTCCAAGATTTCCAACTATAAGTTTTGCTTAACCGAAAACTGCATTCAAGGATAATTACACATCATTAAGTTTGAATTTTTAACTAGTGTTAGGTTTTGAAAAGTTTACAAGTTTTCAGCATTACTGTGAGAACTTTAGCGTTCAAATAGAACGCGGACCGGTACATATAACAAATTGGAAACACAAGCTCGGCATTTTTAAAGCAATAAATTGGAAAAATAAATAATTGTGCCAATAGAGAAGTTAAAAGTGCATTAAAATAAGTAAAATTACACAGTGTTCTAGTTTACATATGTAATTATGTAATTGGATTTTGTTTTGAAAATAGATGAATATGTATAAATACTACCTAGTGTTAATAAATCAATCTGTTATGCACATCAGCTTTAAACTTAACATTTAATTTAAGTTTTCTTTGGTAATATATTAAACCGAATCGTAATAGACCTGTCAATGAAATTCACCCTGTAATATTACGTCGAGCACACGAATGTCGCATCGCCGATTAGATAATTCAGTAGCAAAGTAATTCTTCATAAAAATCGACGTCGATTGAGGCAAAATAAATTTTCAATAACTTGATCAATCGCTGAAAATACAATTTCAGTTTAATTTATTAAAATATGCCACAAGACTTTCCTTCAAACTTTTCACTCTTTTATCAATGTCACTTAAAACATTTAGATCGAGAATTTTATTAAATTATTTTCATTGATAATTATTTAAAAATTATTTTTATGAAGAGATGCTTAGAGCATAGAAATCGTTTAACCAAATTGAAAAATGTTAATGAGATAAAAAATCTACCAATGGAAATGCAATGCTTAAAATTTATGGTAACCACTTTCAATCATGACAAGAACTCGTTTAACCTAACGCTAATAATATTATCGGGATATCAACAAAATCAATTTCTTGGGGGACTAATGCAAAAAAATTTCATTAAACTTTTAAAAGCTTTAATTTAACTAACATTTTTTATAAAGATTTTTAATCACTTTTAACTAAATTTTATTTTATCAAAATCTTCACTTATATTAGAGTTGAAATAATATCATGAAAATTTTAATGTTGGTAACATTGTTGATAATGCTGCCACTTTGGAAAACTTTCCTTTTGTAGACCATTGGCAAACTTGAGATCAAACTCGAAACATCGTTAGATATGTCACTCACGAACTCTACATTTTACAAATTCAAAAATTGTAATATTAGTTATGAGAATGCAGCCGTTGACACTATATATTTATGTGTAGAGGAAGTACTCAATTTAGACACAAAATAGAGTGTACTATATTTTCAGCATGTGCTATCTTCCGAAAAAATGAAATTTGATGTATAATAATAAATTCGTGTTTTCTTGTATTTCAACCTTTAGAAATCAAAAAATCAGGGACACATTTAAAAAAATTTGGTATAAAATATTTGGAATAATAAATTAATATTAGTTATTGGTTGATTGAAGATTTGGTCATTATAATCCATTTTATTTAATTAGTTAATCGCAAAAGTACATCAGCAGTCATCGCTGCTTTCAGAATTTATATTAAATGAAAGATAAATCATAAATTTTGAAAACCTTAACAGATGACATGTTTCGATGCCATTCATGATTTGAGTGAGATCTTCTCAGAGAGGTAAATTATAAATTCCAGTTTAATATCTTTTTTTTAAGTTTACTTGAAGTGGCTTTTTCTTTTAAGAGTATAGATTTTTATACAGTGATTTAGATTCCCGCCTGGGAACACCTGCAAACCTTTCCCCACACATACATCATTGTGGCTGTGGATGAGCCTGTGAGAGCTTGAAGTTATATTATATTATCATTCACCAATATTGATCTGAAAATGTAATTTTCACGGATAAAATCGTTAATATTACCGAAACGTGCCATTCGTTAAGATTATTGGGTTTATGATTCCTCTTTTCATTTAATGCAGATTTTAAGAGCCCCCCACGACTGCCGATATGCTTTTACGATGAATGTTATGTGGGAAAGATAATATCTATTTAAAATAGATTACAATGACCGAACCCTCAATCATCTAATATTAATTTATTACTTTATCAGTGCGGTCATAATTTTGATAAGATAAATTTGAATTATATGTTAAGGTTTGAAGTTGTCCTTAAAGGAAGATATGTAAATATATAAAATGTAATATACATATAAAAACTTATGATAACAATAGAATTATTAGTGGGAGGGTAGATGCTAACCGCAGACTTATAAAGTTCAAATTTAAGTCGCTAAAGCTACATACAGGCGGTTGATAGCTCCCCAACTAATAATCCCCTTTTTAAGCATATCTCCATTTACACGTACGTTTAATGCTTTTTATAAATTACTTTCATACCTATTTTGCATATTTTTCATAAAAGTACAATTTTCTATTTAAATAGTTTTACATTTTGAAATGGATTTCCATCCTTGAGGAAAATTACAATTTAAATTGCTATTAATTTTCACCTAAAATTAATGAAACGTTTTTCAAAGGATCTAACTAATAAGACAGACATATACATATGTGCAAATAATTCATTATTATTAAATTCATCCATACCTAGCTTATCAAATATCCTAATTTGATAGTACTGAATTTGTATAGGAGTTTTGATCGTTTAATAGTTAACAGGAATACTACCACCACAATCCATTATAACACGTGGACTTTTCAATATGACTTTTCAATTAAAAAAAAACAATTATTACAAATAATTACAGTAAATTACATTATATTACGTCATAATACATTTAGCAAGGTTAGTACCCCACTAGAACGTACTATTCAACTACTTTAACAAACTAATTTGTAGGAAATTATTTGTCCTACTAAACAGTCATATTTTAAAATAAAAAAAAATGTTAGTTAGATAACTTTTTAAAGCAATTTTTTACTTTCGAGTAAGCAAGATAGTGATCCGAGAAAGAAATAATCTTGGATAACAAAATATGTTTCTGAAACCAAACAATAAATCGCCAAACGTGTATCACAGTGACTGAGTTATCTATGATTTAAAAAAGAACTGACAGTTTCAAAGGAAAAGAACAATATTAATTATTGTGGATTCAGACTGTCGAAAACTTGTACAATGTTTGAAATCTCCTCATTTTTTTAGAAAAATATTATATTTACCAAATATATGACATTTTGAAAAATTACATGTATTAGTTGAAAATTATTTTTCACATTTCTTCGAGTGTTGTCATATTTTCGTGTCGTGCCAACCGTTCAAAAAAAAATGTCTAAATGCTAAACATTTATATATCACATAAATTAGTAAAATAGAAATTGAAATTCTTATGTAGTTTCTGAAGACGTATTAAAAAAAAATAAATCTTGTAAGAATTGAATAAACCGCTTTGAAACCCTATTCGGAATAAGATGTCACTTTTTGATAACTTACCCTTGCGGAACTTAGTAGAAGTCTTCGAAGTAGAATGTAGTCGTTTTGATGGTCCATAAAACTTGTTAATCTACGATATATCGTTATAACAACTGAAATAAATAAAAGTGTCCAACAAAAATAACAATTAATATTTCAGGTATTGCAAAAAGTTTTCAAATATTTAGCGTCAAACTTATAATGCAGAGAAAATAATAAAAAAAAATCATTCTGGAAACTAACCTAATACCAACTTGACACGACTTGACGCGGTCAAAGCGAGAGAGAGAGAACAATATAGTTAATATATACAACCAGAAGAAGTAATAAAATTCCTCCGCAATTATAAGGTTAGCAAAAGTTGACACTGTTAATGGCTTTTTCCTATATGATATTAGTTTGTCTGAAAATGTTCTAGTTAACGGATGGAATTTACTATATGTCCCTTGCGAGCGGGATAGTCTCTACATCGCACTTTTTAGTATATAGACATCGTTCATCTATAAGTTTGATGATTTTCGTTTATACCCAATAGTACCATAAAAGATTTGATTTAAATGTCTGGTACCTTACTAAAATATGACTGAAAAGCATTTGAAGACTGCAATCTAGCTCGAATGAAAAACGGAGCTCAAACTTTAAGTCGGATAAAATTTACCAAAAAATATGTTTAATAACAGAAATCAACATTTTAAACTTGGCAGACGACCTAAATTCAACATCCGAATATTGCAACTGTAATACGTAGACCAAACCCGGAAACTTTTTATTGCACTATTGTAAAAATAAAATCAAAAACTTATTTTCCCAAAATTTATATTACCAGCCATAACTTCAGCGATTACGATAAACATAAAAACAATTTTGATGTAAACTTGATAAAAATTAAAAACAAAGGAATATAGCAACCAATACGTCAAAAACAAAAGCTTCACGAAAAATAACCTCAAAATATCCCAATATAAATAAATATCGGATGACAATTATTAAAAAATGTTAAAATGTAATAATAATTAGTTCTTCCCCCCTTCTGTGGTATTTAGAAAACCGGCTTCTTTACATTAAAAAGGTAAGCTTTAAGATTTATAAATAACAATTAACAAGCAAGATATTCAGGTGGCTGTTTATTAATGAACTCAATTTCTTCAAACATCTTTTAATAGATCAATTTATCAAAATGTGGCTAAAGAAAATTAGCTACCTTATATCAAAATTTAATTTAAAATGTACGCCTATCATTATTTATTTAACTACATCATCATTTAAATAATAAATTATTATGCGGGCTATAATTTTCAGATAATTAGTAGGAGTACTTGGTAAATATTTTTATTTATACAAATAATAATAGTAATAATGAAAAGTAAACAACAATTGCCAGATAAAATTAAAAGGATGTAGCTCAACACTATAATATTAACGTTCCAAAAATTTTAACCCAGTTCTGGCGAGGAGCTTAAATTTGGCATAAGGTTAAGACAAAACAATCCTTATTTGAAAATTAGGTGATATTAGGTTAAAATTTGACATGTGCTTTGTGCTTACATAGTAGATAATATATTATACAGTAATAACCTAAGATTAAATCTTAAACTCGACTGCTCTCACGGTATTCTCAAGGTCATATTAAAAAAAAGCAAATGTCTATTCCGGATTTCTTCATCATCATGAAGAAAAGCAGGATGTCGAAGGTTTCTTTGTTTTGAACATGTTCATTATCTAACAGTATGATAAATTTCAATGCAAAGGAGAATTTCCGAAATCCTTAATATTTTAACTCAGAAATTATCGTATAGGGGTTGCGTGCTACTGTCAGTGTAACTAAATTTGCGTACTTCAAAGTAGGCTTCACTATTAAAATTTAGTATATCGTTAGATATTCTTAAGACAAAGGGAGGGTTTCCAAAATGCTTACAATTTTACGCTCGTAAGGTGAGATATGGAGGTTGAGAAATACTATCGACGCAGATATTGTTCATTTTCTAAAACGCTTCCTACTCCGAAAAACTTAAAACCATGATTTAATCAGAAATCTATCTGTGTGTCTGTGTATATATAAATCATATACAGGGTCTAGGCAAAAAGTTAATTGATCTCTAAATAAAAAAAGTAAAATAGTCGATTTTTGATACCGTGATCTATCAAGAAATAGAAGTTCCTTCAAAAAAGCCAAATCGAAGCGTGGACAAAATCCAAATTTTCTAATACTTCGATTTTGAAATTTAAATACTTTGGTACATCTACACTTTTTCTTCCTTATTCAAACTTTCTATTTTTCCAGCCGTAAATTTTTCATATCAAATTTTTCCGTTCCCAAATTTTTAGCTATATCTAATTTTGTTTATATGTAATTCTAACATTTCTAACTCTACATATCACACATTTCCATCTTAACATTTTCTAAATTCGTAAAATAATATTTAAATATTTGTTTTTCATTTTATTTTATTTTTATTTTTAATTTATTCTATAAGTTAAAAAAAATTTTAAATGCTTAACATGGCTGAATCAAAAATTAGAATATGACACAACATAAACAAACGACTTTATATTTGAACATTTTTGCCCTAATTAAAATAAACATAAAATTACTTTATTTTAAGATTAATGGCAATGGTTATTATTATAAGCATTTGTAATAATACATAACCTCAAAGTTACAATAAAATTTTGATAAATAACAACTTTGCTGAAAACCGCAGTGCGGTATGTTATTTTATCAAGTTTATTTTAGCTTGTCCAATGCTTAAAATATTTATTATATTAATTAATTAAAACATATAAATTATTATATTATATTTAATTAAAGTAATATTTTCAAATATAATCTTCAAGTATAGTTAAAAAAGACAGTAATAACTGTCAAAAGCTTCTATTTTAAAGCAAATTAAATTTTATGGAGTTGTTTTAGCTTGGCAACTTTTGAAATATTTTCTTTTGCATAACAATAATTACCTAATATATTTTTTAATAGTTAATTAAGAAATAATAATATATTTTACGAAAATAATTTTTGGATATGCATTTTTTGTCTTGACTTTTGAAACTGCAATTCGTTAAAAACAATTATTGAACGCCATAAAGTTGTTATTAAATTAGCATGAAAATTTTAATTGTAATATAATTTATAACAGTTACCTATTAATTAATTTTAAATCTGACGTGACTAATTGATATTAATGAGATAATTATATTACCTCTCTCTAACAATGGAGCTAAACTTTTCTCGTAGGAAGAGTTTAGTAGCAGAAAACATTTATTGTTAAAAACGTGGCAATATTAAAAAAAAAAATTAAAATACTAAATAGCTTCAGATCAGGAAATAAAACTTAATGGCTTATATTAATGGAAGATAACACCTTGTCATATAAAAGTTTTATATCTGATTACAAAAAATTACATTTCATATTTTATGATCTGTTAATTAAATAATTAGTTATTGTAACTATTACTGTCTAGAAGTTTATTTATGGGCTTGAAAATACAAAATATCTTTTTATCAGGTTGGTAAGTAAATAGGTATTACCCCCCGGTTATAATTAAAATTCTCTTTACGTTTATATTATACATTTCGCATGACTAATCTTGAAGTCCAATTTAAACAGGCTGTACCTCACGAGGATGGTCAACTTTGTTATAATTAGAATTAAAATACCAACTAGATAATTTAGTAACCAAACATATTTAATGACAAATTAAATGCTGTTTATAAAATTTATCGGCAGCCTGTTTATTTTTAGTAAATTGAAAACATGTTGAAACCATCTCCTTTTTATATTCTTACTTCTCGTAATATAAGAAATTTGGAAATAAAAAATGTTTGATCTAGAAATATAATGTATTTTTTATGTTTAATATTTGTTTATTGTGTAAAAGTTTCGCGTTGTTAAATAGGATACATGAAAATTCTACAACGACGACATACTCAAGTTTATGCGATTTTTGGCTCAAGTTCGGCGGAAGTGGTGGAATAAATCTGAAAATATAGTTTGTAATTTCGATGTTCCGGCATTTATCCCATTTGGAATGTAGCTACTTCATTGCTAAATTTTCGCAATCCATCTTACAAGATGAATAAATTAGTTATTCTCATATTTATGTTCACCCTTCCTCACCCCTTCTATCCTTCCCTTTCTTTGTTTAGCTTCGAAAAATTTTAGGTTAGAAACTTAAAAATCCCGCATATTCAATTATGAATTAAAAATTCAAAATTAAATTTTAGATTTGCATACCAGGTGCGCCCGTTTTTATTTGGTGTATAGGAATTTTTTAAAAACCGAATTATTGATGCCAAAACGTTTTGTTTGAAAACGGCCACTCTGGAAAACTAAAGTACGTACGTTGACGTCAATAAAAATGAAACCGAACACTATTACTATAAAAATTTAAGAAAAGAATAAAAGAAAACCAAATTTAATTTTAATATCAAAGGTATTTGAAGAGTATTAAATTAAAATTAAGAGCGTTGATATTAAAATTAGGAAAAAAGATAACAAAAATTACTCTAAATTGAAACCCGCTTGTCTTGCCATTTTTAATCCGAAATATCAAAAGGTTGAAAAATTTTCTTAAAATTAAAGCGCACCTACAAAATTTCTTTTGTGTAATCAAATCTTAGTTATTGTCTAAATTTTAATAAATTATCCAATATTAATCAAAGATCGAAAAGTTACCGGTGTTAAGAACAAGTTTTGATAACAATCATTACTGAATGTGTTCAATCTGTTTAATGACGCCGCTAATTTTAAACGACTGTAATATTTCAAATATACTGTAGGAACGAATCTACTTGCAGTTTGAGATCAAATTAAATAATATGTTAATTACCAACACTTGAATTACATAACTTACTTAGTTATCAAGATAACTCTTGTCTATAACAGTAACAGAGCGTCAGTAATGGCTGCGGGCTCATAACCGCACTTTTTTTGTTGTACTAGAACAATAACTTGATATTATAAATTACCTATACTTAAAATTAATTTATTTACATAAATTAAAGGTAATCATGCGGGTCGTAAGTATCAATCGAGAAAATATTTTATTTTATTTAGTTTAATATATTATATTAATAAATTCAAAATAAAACAAAGTTAATTAAACTTTAAATGAATGAAATATTTATTTGTTTTATTTTGAATTTATTAATATGTATAATATCAAAAGTTACTAATATTAAATTTATTTATTTAGTTTAAGTTTAAAAAAAAAATTAAATTTCATTCAACTCAAAAATTCATTCATATTTCTTCATTCGCTCTACAAATTGTATTATATTAATTACTGTTGTATTAATAATCTAGAAACGTGTCTCTGTAGGGGGGAATAAGGAAGCTATGCCCCATCAGATTATGAATGAACGCTCTTAAATTAAATTGTCAAAATAACATTTTGCAATGGCAAAAAATGGAGTTGGAAATTATATGGTCCGAGATATCTCTATTTGACATCATATGTGTTAGATATTGCCGGTCAATGATTTTTTTTTGACATTGCTGTTTTTGCCTAATTTTCATACCAATTAAAAAATTATAAGACGTAGATCAAAACATTGATAATAATGTTAAATTTTGCACTTCGTTAACATCTCGGAAAAAGTCAATTTTAAACTTGGAAAGAAGAAAATTTATATAGGATTAATAGAAAAGAGCACATAAAACTCCCTGCGGCACTTCTAATCCATTTATTGTATTGAATAACTTTTGCACTGATAGAGATTACAAAGCACATCATCATGTTGATTGGAGTCAAAAGCCTCTCTGAAAAGATACCTGTGGTGTTAGCAATTAAACCAGTGTATTGTCTAAGTAATCAATTTAATTGAAGCTTCTATTTCTCATTTTCTATCTATATTTCATATCAATGTGTTGAATCTAACCTGTGTAGGTATTGTTTTTATAATATTTTTTATACTATAATTTACGGTTATGCCACTTTAAACCTGGAAAAACCACGCAAAATTTCACGTTGGTAAAATGATTTTAAGCAGCCATAAGTATGGTTTACGTATGGAAATAAGAGTTTGTTCAAGTTGTATTCAATCGAGGGGCTGTAGGACTTTATATGGGGAACTTTATTTTTTCTTGACATTTTAATACTAAATTTAATTTTATCCTCTTTATTTAATTGTCTATTTTTCAGAATCGTATAGAATATCATATATACTATTTTTTACACTTAGCAAAGTGGGTATTGTTTTATGTTAAAGAATTTATCAAAGTGAATAATTCACATTACAAGTAAGCACATAAGGATTTGTTCCTTTTCACAAAATAAGTTGAATTTAATGTTCACAATATCCATTCAACATAAATTAAAAGCATTAAGAGAAAATACCGCATGATTTACCCACTATAGTAATAATTGTATTCGTTTTAAATACAATGAAAACCGCTTGTGCCATACAAAATATTTTACAAAGTAAATCTCTTATTGTAGGATTTCAACAAAACTTATTAATTTATGAAAATATAAATTTTTTAAAAATAAAGGACAGCATCCATTAGAGCGGGGATCGTAAAGGTACAGATACAGCTGATAGCTTTAAGCTGCTTTAAATTGTAAATATTATGTTCTAATCAACTCTTTGTATTATCTTAACTATATTTAGTTTGAACTTACTTTTCACTAAACTTTTGCCATTTGCTGATTAATTCCATAAGAAGGATTAGGTTAGGTAGTATACAAATAACGTGGTAACCATGCTATTAAAAGCTAATAATCATTAAATCAATATAATTTAAGTTTTAAATTAAAATACTTCAACTTAGCTCAATAAAGCTACTTCAGAGCTATTTGAAATTTTCAAGTCGATAACTCTCTGTTTCAACTATAATGTAAAATACATTTAAAGAAATCCAGTTAATAAAGCAAAAATAGAAACCCTAAAGAATTTATACAACTTTATTTATTATCAATGATCATAAATTCTTTTTGTCTTGAATGAATTGGATATACCATCGGTGGACATTTTCGGCGAAACATATTGAACTAATAAAATATATGGTACGCAAGTGTATTTTATTATTCTCTTTCGATAATTCAAAAACTTTCTTTTAACTCTCTCATTTCTACTAATATTTTGATTTTATTTTTATGCTTGTCTAATATTTCTTTCCTAAAACAATAAAAGAAATTGTCCCTTTAGAACACTTGCAGTTACGGAAAGTCATTAGATCGTCTTCATTCAAGTTTCTTTATAGTTGCAAGTTAAATTTTAACTACTTTTCCATCTAATAGAAGTTCTTAATCAAGTCGGATAAAACTTGTTAAATTTAACTGATGAATGCTAAAAACCATGGGACATTTAGTGAATTGCTTTAATATCGTAATTGCGTTTTACTTACTTCAGTTGATAATTTAAGATTATTCACACTAAAATTTGTTTAAATTTAATATTGGAAGGGTTTAGCTGCTACTAAGTACATAAGAATTGATCCAATATTCTCTTGATTTAGTTATTTGAGTTCATCTAGCAAAAACTACTAAATTGCAATCCCAAGTGGTCTGTTATACCTAAATTATTCCATGTTTTGCAAACTTTAGCAATAATTTAATTACCTCCAACATTTTACTTTTTGTACTTAACGTTATCCCGTGAGGTATTGCAATTTACAATGCAATGCAACTTGAAATTTAGAAAATTCTGTTTTTCCAGAGTTTCCTTACAGTTATTTTAAGCACGTGTGAGCGATAAGTAAAGGTGTTTCGATTGTATTGCATTAAGTTTAACGAAAATTGATTGCATTAAAAATAAAATAAACTTCAATTGAAATTAAATGTGGAAATTTCTGATTACCTTGAATTATTTAGCTACGACATAGCAATATACTGCAATGGTACATTCCAGAAAGAAAAGTCATCTGAAAAACTATAGATCTTCCATGGTCCGGAGATTTGCATTTCAATCTTATAATTTGGCGCCCAACTTATTGTTCACTAGCCTATCCTTAGTCCTAAGGATTAGATTATGGGCGCCCCATAGTGGGCGTCACCATAAGGCAAGTTACCATAATATTACGAGAAGCTCTGTACTTCATTTGAACAAGCATTCAGTGAATTTCAAATTGATAATTTTACCTCATTTGGTATGAAAAATAAATTTTGAGTGCCTGCAGTTGTTTTTCCATATGACTTATAAGATTAAAAAGTTTACGAGTTGTTGACAAAAATTTATTTACTAGTAGTTTCCTTTTATCAAATGTAAGTGCAGTCGCACGAAGATAGACACAACTCTATGTAGACTATTTGGAACACTGCTTCAGTATCATGCCTTTCCTTTACGATTAGAGCTATTAGGCAGTCACTTCAATAAATTATGTCATCTTAGGAAAGTTCAGTTATTTAGTTTTCAATTTACTTGAACAGCTTAGCCAAATGACTCGTCACTAAATTTTAGTGATTAAGATAATTAAATTAAAATTATTACATGTGTAATTTAAATGTAACGTCCATTTAGATTTTTGTTATTAAATTAGCTAAATTAACAAGTTTGGTTAGTCGTAGAAAAGTTGTAGTTTTTAAAGAATAGGCGGTTATTACCTTAGTTAGTTAGCCGAACAACCCTGTTGCCTCAAATCTGAGGAGAGTCTATAACTTTCCTATGACCATATCCGTGCTTCGGAGAGCATGTAAACCCGGCGATCCCCTTCTGGGTTTTTTATTGGAGTTAATTCGTTTTAATTTATGGGTTTCGAAATTTTTAAAAAATTTGAAAATAAACATAGCAATATATAATTAAATTTGTAAACTGATTCTTTTGTTTTTCGAATAATATGTTAACCGCTATTAAAATCGATAGGAAATAATTAAGAGAAAAAAATTAAATAACTACTAAACCAGTTGAAGTCTAGCTTGAATTATTTGAATTTAAATCATACGTGAATGTAGGAGCTTTCAATGCGTTAACAATGAATACAAATGGCTTTCTTGTTTTTTTTTTATTCAGCTCCACCAGTAAAAACATCGCCTAATTAGTTGAACATTGCTTTTTAAAGAATTTTACATTATTTTAATTTTTATTAATAATTGGTAGCCCGGTAATCCAATTTTATAAATTTTTGTGCTTTGTATCAAAACCAATTTTTGGTTTATCTTCTAGCTTCACGCTATTGTTCTAAAAATAAAGGAATTCTTTGTTATAAGCGCTCGGATAGTTCGTGTTGATTTTAAACCGCTAAATTCAAAATGTCAAGAAATTTATTATTAAACTAAAATTTATTTTATATTGTACTGCTTTCAAGTGTAAATAAAGTTTTGATACATTGTTTGTGAATTTCAAATAATATGTTAATTAACTTGTGGAAGTTGTGTTTAAATAAAACGTAACAGCTTAATATTTCATCGTTTAAGTACCAAACGCTACAATAAATGTAAAACCAATTACTGCAAATTACGGACAAGCGGTTCAACAATGCGGGAACTGATATTGATAATGATATTTTTGGTAAAAAATTACATTGTCAAATTACAACATGCAATCAACTTAATCAAAGTTATTTATAGGTATCAATTGAAATTGTGAAGATAAATAAAACACTTCTATTATATACTGCAGAAAATTAACATTCTGTCCGCCCACTACGGGTTAAATTGACAATAAATATAAAGGTTGTTAAATTAATTTTCATGGCTCTTAAAATTAAAGCTAATGTAAACCGATTATTTAACAGACTAAAAGGTAACATAATTAAAAACTTTAATTATGAATACAAATTTCATATTATTTTAAAATTTTGACAATCCCAGCCGCATAAAAATTTTGGATTAATCGCCCTGCTGTTTACTAATTATTGTTCGTCCTTGATTAACAAGTGATGGCTTTCAGAGGCCATTCATCTATTTATTGATCGCGCTGTGACGATTAGACTAGATTTTATATTACGTACAAGTTATGCTAGCTAATAAGATTGTTGTTGCCCAATCTTGAATATGAGATAGGTTTCAAAAATATAACGGAAGTTACCCTCAATCAAGTTTTTTCTAATTTAACTTCTGAAATTTATAGGAAACCTTTAATAAAATTTTCTCGCAATTTCTTTCTCGTTTTTTGGAGTTTTTATATTTGTCTCTAGCTGAAAACATCGATGATAATTAATTACTGTAATACGATTATGATATTTAATGAATAATTTGTCAAGTATTTTTCCGGAAGAGATTTATACATTTACGGTCGACTGCGCCATTTATTGCAATAAATTTTAGTTTCAGCTTTTTAAAAGTAAAGGAACTTGAAAAAATTATAATAAGTTTTAAATTTTTTATTTCACTCTGAATTTACTTTAGATCCATTTCAAATATGTAACTTTGAAAAGTTTCAAACTTATTAAGATATAGCCAATCCATCTTGAAAGTGATATATTGAAGTCAACGCAAATAAAACAACCAATTTAATATTCTATCATTTAAATTTTAAATATATTTCCAATGAAATGAAAATTACTTAGGTATTTCATATTGACTAAACAAAACTTGAAAACTCTTGTGTAAAAATATTAAATTTTTTATTCAAAAATCTCGGCTAAAAATTTTCTACCATGCGCGGACCAATATTTAACCTAAAGTTCCAAACCTTCGCATCGCTTCAAGAATATATTATATTAGCTTAATTTATTATACCAACATACCTAATTAAAATTTGACCAATTTGTGTCTAATAAATTTTAATATGTTAAAATTATTAGAAGTTTAGAACTACAATAGCAAATATCTAATTTTAGACTTATTACATCTTGTTCATTACCAAAAGTTTGAGTTAAAATTCACCGACTGTTATAAATTGCTGACGGCTATATTTTATCATACCCAGATCGAATATAAAGTCATCAAAATACCCATAAATTTGTATATAACCTCTTAATTTAAACGCTGAAAAGTATAAGCTTTGATTGTTAAATATAACCGGTGAATTTAATCCCACGCGATGTTTAAAACGGAATACATTAGGTATTTGCAAATATAAAAAAACCGAATATAATAAATAGAATAGGAATTACAACAGTAATTTTTTTATAGAAATAAATATTAATTAAGAAACAATTTTTAATTTAGCTCAATAGGGTCACCCATTTGTCATTTCACATGCTATTTTTATACTAAATCTTTTCGGATATTTATTATAAATATTTAATTTATTAAATTCTGATGAGCTTAAAGTCAACGGTTGTCATGATTGATGTTCCGAGAACAAATTTTGTAATTCAACTCGGATATGATTTAAGTAAAATTTATTTTGGATAATCTGTTGCGGAAGCACTTGGGCGACAGAGAAGCTCAGTAAAAAATTGAAAATCAAACCAAAGTTTTTAATAAGCTCGGTTATTGATAAACTTAACTACTAATTTTTTTACAAGCATATTTTCTTCAGCAAATGTGCTTTATTAGGCATGTAATATCTTTCCAGAAAGATGAAAAGTTTTACAAGAGGGGTATTAGGAAGTTACATAAAACAAGGTATAATATTCAGAAACTAAGCAGTGAATTATATTACTTATTCAAATTATTTGTAAATATAAATATTCTTCCTTTACTTTTAACTTAAAATTCATAATATTTTGTAGAAAACTTCATTATTCTGTATAGAATAGTTAATATTTGTTATAATGTTTATTACCTCTAATTTCGGAGATTATGACTCTAGTAATGTAAACTTGTCCTTTTAGCCAATTTTCCTTCAACTACTACACTACAAAATATCACGACATACGCCCCTTGAAAATCTTAAAATTTGCCAGGACCGACTTATCATAATTTGTTTTTTTATATTTACATACTTATACATTACATATTTACACTATTGTCAATTTATTTATCAATTACTTATGTTTTCTTGATTAAATCAAACTAAAATTCATTTTATCTCCAAATGAAATCAAAAATTTATTTTAAGAAATTTCAAAATTATATAATACCTACAAACAAAATCAAATTAAATACCTATTTACATGATTTCCAAAATCTTTCAATTTTTATATATTATATATTTTTGTATTTTATTATTTTCAATCAATACAACAAAATTTTTATTCAATAATACCTTTATGCAAAAATTGTCAATATTTCCTTTAATTCCTCACTTGGGCTTCAAATCGCTCTCATGATGCAACACTCGACAATTTGCATCCCCTTATACATATTTACATCAAAATTTTCATTTGTTCAACTTTTGCAATCGCCGGTTGATCAAATTCAATTTTTTCTAACATATTCAAATTTTATCCGTATTGTAAATAAAATTTTAAAAGTTTTCTTAATTGTATTACTCTTTTTATGATTATTAAGGAACCCCTTGAGGATAATTAACGGTTAGAAGTAAATGACAATTTTTTCGAGTTAATTAATATCTTTCATATATACTACTTTCGACTAATTAGTCTTCATCAGCATAATCGTTAAAAAATTACATAAAGACAACAAATAAATAACACATTTCAACTTCGTACAATTAAAAATGGATGAAAACTAATTAGTCGAAACTGGTATACACGAAATAATAAATTAACTTGAAGAAAGTGTCTTTTACTTCTAGTCATGTTTTATATCTTCAGTTGTTTGTTTTATACAACACATAGTATATTTATCACCAACTGTAACTTTTTTGAGTATAATTTTCAATACGTTAATGGGTTCCGGTCGATCTTCTACGCTTTTTGCCTTCAAAAGTACAATAGAAACCTTTTAAATAGTCTGAAAGAGCAAAATTATGAGGTGTATGGTTGAATAAAATCGGGCTAACGGTTACTTCACAATTTAATTTTAAAAATCGACTTTTTGATGTAAATTTTACAAGTTTAAGAGAAAACATCGTTCGAGTTCCCACATTATATATGTCGGATCCCAGCATTCGTTTTTCGTCATTTTCGAATTCTGACGAACTGTGACGCGCATGAATGGATTAACGAGATTCGTATAAACCTAATAAGTCTAGCTGATTAACAATAATAGAATGATGAATTCAAAAACTATAATAATCATGAATTCCACTAAAAAAGTTAAAGAAGTTAAAAAATGTTTAGTATGAAACAAACGAGCAACGGGAAGCAAGACTGGAAAACGTTCGAGTATACAGACTAATGTAAAGTGTTTTATTTTTAATGAGACTCCGGGCGAAGTCGGGTATGATCGTGAAGCTAGTTCAATTAAGAAAGTCATGATCAAAGTTGCAATAATATCTATTATACTATTTTGTTTATTTTCGTTACAATCTTTCAATTGTCAACATTTTATTGGACAAGTAATGTCCATAAAATAATTTCAATTTCTTCAAGTAAAAAAAATAAGAACAGCGAATTTAAAATTAAAATAATATTAGAAACACTCTTTCCGCACTAGTGCATAAAAGGGGTTCATTATGTAACTCAAATCAGTATAGAAAGTGGGCTATTACGTAACGGTAGTAGATTAAAATATTTATGTATCTACTGCCTTTATTTATAATCTACATTTATAACTTACCCTGAGATAGTAGAGAAGTCAGGTACGAAATACGGAGTATATGCTGAAATAGGTTAATAATCTACATACATGAAGTGGGTACTAATAACTTATTTATGTAAGTAAGTAGGTATTGTTGTAAGAATGAATTATCTAGAAGTATAAACAACCGTTTAAATTTAGTATATAAATAAGGACATAAAGACGACGAGTAACTTCATCCAAAATACAATAATTACATTATAGGCTAACACATCGTTAGTAGCCTGAAGTTAGAAATTATAACGAAACTTAAATAAAATCAAAATTAATTTAAAGGAATTAGGTCAGATAACCAAAAATATTTCAATCTAATTTCTTACTTTTGCTCTTTACATTGCGCCGTTAGTTTATTTTTAATTAGAATACTGAAAACCGATTTTCTTCGGTTCAATACATAAATTGCAGTTCGAATTCTTTAATAACAAAATAAAATTATTTTATTTTCGTTAATAAAAATAAAGCTATAATAACTAACATAAACCTGAAACTAATGCACAAGGATGTTCAATTTATTTTGACGTTTATTGAAATAATTATTTCTTCATTTATTTTATTACAGTGCCCACGTTGAAACATTAGAAATAACTAATTCAGCTTGAAATAGTTGAAACCATTTTTAATATTAAATTAATTATGTAATAGTTATTTATGTAAGGAGTTCAAAAAGTGATGATATGCTGAACTAGTAGACGAATCCAAGCGCGAGAAGAACGCGAGGGCTGAAAGTGAACAAGTTCAGTAAAACCGAAAAATTGAATTAAAATTTTATTTTACTTTCAGAATGTAAAAAATTGAAATTAAATTTGACTTATCTACAAATTAAGATGTACAAAAGGGCACCGTGAGAAAACCGAACGTAATATAGATAGGTATCCATAGATACTTTAATTTCATTGGTTCTTACCAGCCAGATTATGATCTCTATGTGAATGGAGCTTATATAATATGAGTTTAACGTAACTACCTGTTCACGCGTTTTACGATGACATTAGATAATATTTCCTAGCAACAATGGGTTGTTGCACCTTATTAGTTATTTTAGGGAACGTTTTATCTAATCTTAGATCCGTTTTACGAGAATACATAACTCAGAACATGTCATTAGTTTTTTTTTCTAAATTTAATACTAACAGAGCTTAGTTTGCAAAAACAACATGCCCGCCCTAACTATACATATATCTTGAAAGCTCTCAAAAGATAAGTACTGGCAAGTGCTAATCTTTAATTCAAATGTAAAATAAATTATTTTAAGTCATAGACCGGACAAATCCCAATTAACAAGAGCATCCTTCACAAACGCCATATAATTGAGGCGCCCCAGCAGACGAAATCTTCTGACAAAAATTTATGAACATGATAATTTGAATTCAGCAATATCTCTCCACTCGAAATCAAGAAACGAAAACAATTATTTCAGAGTCAGGTTCAAGTTAAAGTATAATTTTCTCATTAAGTAGGCAGACTAATGTCATAAAAATTATAGTGCAAGAAAAGAACTTGAAAAAACAAAAAAAACTGCTACTGCAATTGATACTACCTATGCATACACATATCCACTGTGTATTATTTATGTGCAATTTAATATTTAATTAGAAATTGAATTTTATTATTGCAAGTCCAAGAGGTCGAAAACCTATAATTATAGGTGTACACTACAAGATAACACTATTAAGAAATTCGAAATAACACTTTTTGAGTCGGATTTTTGTTAATCGTTCAGAACATTCGATCGGTTTAAAACTCCAACGTTAAATTATTATTTTATATAATTTTTTAATTTAGGTGCCGCTTCTATTATTTTTTAATTAAAAATAAATCTTTCAAAAAAAATAAAAATTTTATATTGAATTACTATAATAAATCAACACCGACATATTTAAATTCTATTCTTAGGTTTTCTATTAAAAAAAAACCGATACTATATTTTAGCACTCAACAAGTGCCGTTTGTAATTCAAATTTTGCATTAAGCTTTAACTGAAAGTGTCACCTTTGAATGTTGCCAGGAATGAATTTGTATAAGCAATTCTATCCGACATCAAATAATGGAAGTCGATTTTTAAAATAACCCTCTTTTATCTTTTACGCATAAATACACATCAATTACTTTCACTGCAATAAAAAATAAAGGTCATACACATATTATTATACAATTAATTATTTGTGTCAATTAAATTTAAAAAAAGTCATATTAAGTTAGTTTGATATTGTCAAAGTATAATATAACTTTTGTATATTATGTATAGATCCTATATATTTTTTTGTTATTATAATATGAGGATATTACGACCTACCGGTTCAATAGAAGAGTGAAAATAAAATATTCCAAAGTTTATAAAAGCAGCTTTCACAAGCACATAATATTTTGCCTTATTATGTAAATTTAACTTCAAAATATTTTATGCCGATGTCTAACTGAGAGAAAAGTCCTTAATTTCAGCGCAATGACTTGAATTAGCAGAGAGCAAATTGGTTCGGGCAATAGTGTGCTGATATTCATTTCATTTGCAACTTTAGAATGCAAATGAAAGCATGCCAAACGCATGATAGTAAACCTGGTATCGTGAAGTCAAGACGCAAATAAAGCTCTAAATGGAAGCAATCTGTAGACATGCACAATTTTTCATAAACTACTCAAAGCTGGATCAGTTATTCACAATAGTTCAGAACACCATTTGCTCGTAAAAATAAATTCAGTTCGTGTATTTCTTAATCTTTTAACAAGAATTCACGTAGGTAGTAGGTAAAGTTTATTTTCAAAAGGAATTATGTAGAATTATTTATGTCAGCACTTCAAACGGATAGCTACTATATAAAATTAATAAAAAACCAACTGAGTGAAATTAATACCTAAGCCGGGAAAGAAAACCAAATATGTTAAATTTTACAGAACAATTATAATTCTCCTTCTCCCTGTATTGTTAAAGGTTTTTCAAAGTTTTCTGCTTGAAGGACTATTACCAAATGTAGAGAATCGTAATATTATTCCCAAACACCAGTTTGGATTTCGAAATGAACATGGAACCATCGAGTAAGTAATGGTTAGAAAGATAAATTAGGAGATTGAAATTAAGAACATCACTGCTGGGTGAATTTTTGGCACACTGGCTACCGGTCGAAGTACCGAAAATATCGTAGCTGTAAGTTTTTCAGTTCAAAATGAACCAAATCAGTCGATTCCATACCGTTCACAGGAATTGGGAATTTCAGTCCACATTGTGGTGAATTCTGCATAAAGATCTTTGCCCACACCCTTACAAGTTCACATTAACTCAAAAATCGAAGCCTCTTGATCACTTGAAGCGCCAAAAGTTCTCCGATTGGGCTTTGCAAAAGTTAGAAGAAAATCCTGAATTTCCACGAAAAATCGTCTTCGTCGATGAAACTCATTTTTAGCTTAATGGCTTTGTCAATAAACAAAATATGCATTATTGGACAGCAACAAACCCACGTGTGCTTCAAGAGACTTCATTGCATCCACAAAAAGTGACCGTGTGGTGTGGATTTCATGCCGGAGGTGTGATTGGACCGTATTTTTTCGTCGATGAAAATAATCGCCGTGTTACAGTCATACTGGAATTGGATGTACTAGACATCAGTGATAAGTGGTTCCAACAAGATGGTGCAACATGCCACACAGCTTGTCAAACACTTGATCTATTGAAGGGGAAGTTCGCTAATCGTGTAATCTCAAAAAATAGTAGTTGGATTTCTTTTATTACGTTAAGTCGTTGGTTTATGCCAACCAGCCAACAACGTTAGAGGAGATCAGGAACAATATCGAACGTGAAATTACGAATATTTCGGCCGATATGTGTGGAGGAGTGGTGAAATATTGGCTCCAAAAAATCGGTTTCTGCAAACATGCTCGCGGTTGTCAGATGAATGAGATCGAATTCCATACTTAAATTTAGCATGTGTACTACACCTGGAATAAATTGAAGCCCGATATCTCCATTATTCTGTGTTTTATTCAAATACAACATTTTTATGTTCTTATTGAAAAACCCTATTTATTTAAAACCCCTAAATTTATTATAAAAATGGTGGTTCCTAATGCCTTCCTGACCAAAATCAAGTAACATTTAGGAATTGAATTTTAATTATTGTTCGCGCCGAGAAGTATTTGCACCGAATTTTCCTGCGGCGAATATTCCGCGCCGAATTGGTTCCACCGAAACCTCCCACCCTAAAGCATAATAGGTATGAGAAAAGGAAAAAAATATTAAACCAGATCATTTCTAGCAAAATCCCAAAATTACATAAAATTATCGCGTTTATTGGTTACACCAAATTATAAACCCCAAATAAATTACGAAATCTTGTGTATTAAAATGAACTAAAGCTTTATTTACGTTTAACTGTTGAGCTGCAGAAATAGCGAAATGCAGATTCCAGAATACCGTAAAATATTTACGTTTTTATACAAAAACACTTCATCCTAACATCAAACGTAACTCGAACGAGGTTCAAATCCACATCGATCGAATAAGACGTCCGCAGCTTAACCGCGCAATTATTCAGTCGGTTACGTGATTTCACACCATTGGCATTGTTCTAAAAATGCTGAAGCTAAAATTGGAAAATATTCATAAAAGCTTTTAGAAAAATTTTGGGTCTAAAATTTAAAATTATTTTGCAAGTAAAGCCTAAAAAATATGTCAAGATTTATCTTTATAAGCAACTTATTTGTCAAGATTAAATTAACGAAAAAAATTGTTGGCATTCGCACAATAAAAAAGAAAAAATATATGTGAGGTATTTTAAATTTTATAGGATAAACATAAATCTAGGTAAATTTTATTCATCGGGTCATCATCGTCAGTCGACTTTTAATTCTAATTGTATGCTTTAATTACAAATAGCAAGTAAAAATATAAATTGGATGTAGGTACAACATAACGAGCGTACTTTTTTGGGTCTTGGTTTCGACGTTGACTAAAAGTTTTCAATTCTATTTTAATTGCATTGCTTAAATTGTTGCCATTATTCCGTATCGTAAATTTACTCTACAATAACAAAAGTATTTCAACATACAATTTCTCAAAAAGCAAAATGCATTACAAACAGAAAATGACTTCCGTGATAAACCATCAGACAATAATCAAGTGTTTTAAGTAACGTGTCTGACTGTATTTTCCTTTTAGCTCGGGAAAAATTTGGTCAATCGATTGGAAGAAATTTAGCAGGCAGATTTAAAATTATTTTCATTAAATTTTGGATATTTTTTTGAATTTGCAAAGTAAACATTCTATGGGATTTCAAAAGTAATTATTATAAAATAATTATCTAATCGATTATTATCAGAGAAGAGGATTTCTACATCTTATTTTTACTTTCCCCAGCTGTCTAAATGATTAAGTTAATCACTTTTTCTGTTACAGTGAGACGTCATCGTGTATTAAACCGTACCTCCGTAAATCATTCATAATCTTCACTGTGGCCTAATTGCCGAAATAAATTTATGAGGTATACTTGTTTTTAATTTGTAAAACAAATTCGTTCGAAGGTGTTCCCCAGCGATTATCGCATGAGCAATAATTATAGTTTTCATCCCTCATTTGAATATGTAAACACTCCTTTACATTATCGCATTTTCTATTGTGTTGCGCTTTATTGAGCTTAATTCCTTTCTTATGTATTCGATTAGAGTGTCTTCGAAAATAATAAAGTACGCCGACTTTCACTTGATTCACTTGATATTGTTTTAACATCAAATAACCTTCACCTTCAATAAATCATTTCTAAAATTTAATCAGATAAAATTTTGAAGGTACAAGTTTTTGCCTTTCACGTACAACATTTCTTAAAAATTTATAACTCACAAATAAATACCCATTTCTAACACCTCGAATTATTCTAGTACTAAAATGTTGGGTACTAAATCCCTGCAGACACGCCATTTGGGGATTCCCCAATGAAAAACTTTGGTGCAAACAAAAGTAATGGCTCATACACAACTTCTCCACTACAAAACTTTTAAATTCAAACAGCACTTTTGAGAATCCCCTTTAAAATCATTAAAAAATTAAAAGTAATTATTGTGGTAATTACACTGTAAATTAAATTTACAAACCCATTTAGCTAAACCGTTAAATATAATTTAATAGAAAGTGGAAAATGTGTAACATGGAGTTGAAATTTTACTTAAAAGTTTTTCATCAAAAAATTAGAAAATTGCTGTAATGCCAGTATACTATAAAAGTAAACATTTGCACGACCGAACTGAATATTTAAATTTCATGTAATATATTTTAAAAACTTGATTGCATATTCTTAAATTTGAAGTAAATCGTGCTTATAAATTAAAATGGAAAAATAGCAAAATTTTTTCTTAGCTTTTAAAACTAATTTCGTGATAAAAAATTTTTCAAGCTGCTTCAGCACTTAAAAATGTCGATTTCTTATAGCCCGGTTGAAACTGATGGTTTATTCTTTTTTTTATATTTATTCAGTCGTAGGGGCAAGCGTAGATTTTGTGCACGGAAACAAAATTTCAGTAAAGCAAATCAAAATATTAGTACTTTTCGAGTAAACGAATCGTTCGCGACAACCTTCTGTTGATGAAATGCCTTATAACTTGATTTTCCAGGTTGTGCGGCCTGAAGGCCGCACTGATCAGTGATTATTAGTGTATCAGTGTAAAATATACAATGTAATCCCGTTGAACAAGTATTTCACTGAGCTGACTATGATGATATTGTTGATATCTTAAAAAGTATCTACCTAGCTAAAATGTATATTTAAAATTATTAATATATTATAATAATGTGAATTCACCTATTATTATTCATATACCACCAAGCAATCACTATGTCCGCTGATCCCCAGTTTATAAAAATTGAAAAGTTAAGTAAAGATTATTTTTCTGAAAATATAAAACAGTTCACTTTCTATCAATCATCAAAGTTAGTGTCACTTTTTTTGAACGCAATTGTTTTTAAAGCAAAATATGGCAGGCGACACTAAAGTCAAGGTAAAATTAATTAAATTTACTATTTATGTGCTTACATTTTCAGAAAAACTAGCATGATATATTCGGAGCTAATGTACTTCTTGTGGGTTGTCTACAACAGTAGCTTTTATTGAAACAATATACTATCTATCAATTATATTAAATAAATTAAAAAAAGTTTTTGAAACCATGCCTCTATTAATTTTTTTCTGTTGAAAACTTACTCCAGGTTTAGAAATAAATCCAAACTATCGAATTACAGATCAGCAGTTTTTATGTAGAGATTATAATAGATACTATATGTGCATACGTCATAGATCTACAGTTTAACGTGGAATCCAAACCACGGTATAAATAAATCTTAAGTAGCTGAGAGTAGATCTCACGATCGGTGTCAACGGTTGGCTTTTCAGAACATTCGTCGTCTCATATACTCGGATATATCAATATCAGAACTTCTTTCAGAGTTAACTCAATATATTTTTATGTATGTTCAATTTCTGCAATGCAATGTTGGTCATAACTCATAATCAAGTGTCTTAACAATTTCTTGTTTCAACCCAAGGGGATATCTCCCACAACCGACCCGGGATCGGTGTTTCCTGGTTCACCAAGGTTTACTAATCTAGACATATTTTGACTTGCTAGATACTATAATAGACTATAGCAGCCCATGGCTACAATAATTATTGATTATAAATTTAATAAAGATAAGCAAAATTATGGAACTTCCATATGCTGTAAAATTAACCTCACTTTAACTATTTATACTCAAATTGTAACACAAAACAGCGTTTAAGTAATCAAAAAGTGTATACAGAACAGTAGTAATTTGTGCAACTGGTAACTTGAACGCGCAAACAACTGCTAAACGTAGCTTGATAATTTCGGTATTAACTAAAATGCATAGAAACTACTTTGACATACTAAAATAATGAAACTGAACTTATATTTTATTGGTGTACGTTTTTCCAATATAACTAAATTTTTACTCTAATTTTTCATTTTAACGATAATTTAACTAACATATTAAATTGCAATGTAAATTAACGTAAACCAACGATTGGAGATTTATTAGAGGTGAAGCTCGCTCATTGTACAAATGCTTTCCAATTATAAAATAGTGTAATACATTTTCTATGAAAAGTACGTTAATTTATTTAAAAATTAATCAGGATTTCGTTAATCCACTCACGACCGGCAAATCAAAAACTTTAAAATGCCTGTAATACTACTATTTTGGCTACTGATCGAAAATATTAAGTTATTTATTATCTAATCTTTTCTCACATACATTGTCACCAACCAAGTGGTTCTAAAAATAAAGTAGTAAATTTACACAAGCGCGAAGATTTTAGGTAAATATAATCTATTTACTGAGACTTAGCTGTATGAAAGCCGCCTGATTTAAATGAATTCACAAAATCCTAATTCTAAAGCTGGAAATAACGCTTAACCGCCTTATAATCGGCGGTGTACTCATGCCTTCCATATAATAGCTCATACCTCGTGGTTGATAGTGGCCCTCTTTCCCCTACATTTTTTATTATAAATATTGTATTAGACTAATGAGTTTGCATTGAAAAAACTCGAGCGTCAACTGTAGTTATTATATAAATACAAAATAGGATTTGATTGCGGATTTATCTTTAACTTTTAAGCTGTAAAAAATTATTATATTGTAAATTACAGCCATCGAAATATGAGCGCTACAAACTTTTCCAATGAACTATTATTATAAATTTAGGCAGCTATACATATAAAGTTATAAATTTTTCACTACATTTATACATTTTCATTTTTATAATATTTGACTACAGTGCTGTAATTCGTTTAAACGATATTAATGCGTCAATTATGTTTATCACCTTTAAAACTTAAATGCCTTTAAGTTTTATGTGTTAGACGTTTAATTTTAAAGGTGGGGTTCAAAACACTGTTGATTTTCTTTAGTTAGTTAAATCATTAAGATTTAAAAAAATTGCCAGATTCTTCCTATCAAAAATTGTAATAATTTTAGAAAATCGCCTGCGGCGATATTTATGAAGATTTATATTATACCGTATCATTCTGGGTTCTGCATGGTATATTATAAATTCATTATTAGCGTACCTCTCACTATTTTGCTTTATTAATAATTTAATAAATTCTTCTGAATTTAATGAAGTTTTTCTACGCCAACAATTCGGTGTCAATCTACCGGCACCGCTGGCGCCAGTTATCACGCTGTAGTTACTTTCTTTGCAGCTACATTTTGAGTTTCTGATAAATTATAAAAATTATTAGTACAAATTTTTTTTATTTGCTTAATTTTTTTAATAAATCACTAGCTTTCGTAGGTGATTAAAATTAAGCAAATACTCACTAAATCAGTAAGCGTCAAACGCAATCAAATTACTGATAACTTAAACAATAATGAACTGCAATTTTTCTAAAAAAATAATAAATAATGAAATCAGTTAAATCCCCTAACAATAAATCAAATTCGAAGCTTAATCGGCAACAAATTATTTTACCCTGACAGGACACGTATTAACTGATTTCCAATGATAATCGAAACCTTAAAAAGTATTCATGGCTGAACATTCAATAATTCTTAATTATAACAGAATAAATGAAAAATTAGAATATTGCGTAACGCACAATATAAATAAAACAAAATAATTACGAATTTTCATCCCTCCAAAACACAATATTCCATAGTTGATGAAAACCTTCCCCATATATTTATTATTGAGCAGTTTATGTAAATGAGTTTGTATTTTGAAAATATAAAATTTAAATCGATTAAATGTAGTGGAATTTCAAATTTGCTAAATTTGTATTCCATTTAGGTGCGAAATAAAATTAAGCACGAAATTTCTTTTAAAGTTATAATTATGTATGTAAATTGTTTATTAATATAGATTATATTTTCGGTAAATGTTTAGTAGATACTTACTAAAAGGCCCTCGTAATGTAAAAATTTTATAACCTATAATTACGAACTTAAAAAATTGTGTTTAAAATAATTATCAATTAGTAGTTTATAAATAATTATGTAAAATGTATTATGTAAGACAAATGAATAAAGTCGTCGTGGATCAAGTTTAACACAAGTTAATCCTTTTTTTTTTTTTTCATAATCATCATTTTGATTTTTTGATTTCTTGTTAACAAATTCAGATAACGGTTAGAAATGTCATTAGCGAACTTGCTGATAGAAAAAATAACGAGATTTTGTGTTTAAAGTTCTGACCAATTTTTTGATGGCACACATAAAAAAACTATCTAGTCACGATTTTATATCTCGCCTAGTAAAAAATAATGACTTACCTACTCTTGTGTTATGTAATTATTGATATATTTCTTTGTTGTTATGTATATTATGTTGTAGTTGTATGTATAAAGGTTTTGTTCACACTTTCATTATTATTCCGAGTGCTGTATAGTTAGCATTTTCACACTACGCTAACTTACTCAACTCATTTTGGGTTTGATGATCATACAGAATTGGAAGAGATTTGAGATTAAATTGATAGCTTTGTGTACCCACATCACAAAATATTTTTGACATTATTTTATTCAAAAACAATTGATTGTAGTAATAATTAAAATTGGTATTTCAATCACACAATAATAAATTAATATTCCTTAAGACACTTCGAATCGAAATGTGTAACAAAATTTGCATGCAAACCCAAACCATGTACAAAATTTTTCTTTGCCTAAACGCACGAGACTTTAATTAAATTTTTTGTGGTGCTAGTAATTTATTTTTTGACATGCATATTAAAATTTTTTTATGAAAAACTTACCACACAATTATTCGTGTAGACATAAAAAATTATAATTTACATAGCTTCAAAGCATATTTTAAACATAATCACACTAACAGAAATTTAAAGTGGGCTATCAAAAAAACAACCGAATTTTTATAACTTAAGCTGCATGTTCCCTAAAACAAAATTTTCCCGAACTTGACGTCGACAAACGAGAGAAGCGAGCACAGAATCACACCAGCATAGAGCATGCACTGACAGGTACCGGTTCGGCGTTTGTTTAGTAGATTTTCAGAATCGCGTCGCAGGAATCGCAGGAGCCTGGGATGTGATCCTGCTGAGCATCTGTCCCCACTACACAATTTCATTCATCTTCTCGGGTTCATGCTCCAGAAACGTTATACCTACTTTGAAATGAAAAATCTAAAAGAAAATTTATGCATAAACAGGCAAAAAAAATTCCAAATTATTTTATTACTTTTCCGTTGCACTGTTTGTATTCCAACGGAATTTTGCCCAAAATTAATTAACAAAATGTCAAAATATTCCAGAATGCTTAGCGAATCAAAATGTTATAAAGTTATATTAAACTTGCGTAGTTTAAATTTAAATTTTTAATTAAACTGTTAATTTTTTTCTTGATATCTACTAAACGAAAATATTTTGCTAAATTGGTGGCCACACCGGCTGATGGTAGCATAAAATTTTTAATGTTATCCGCATTTTTTTAATTTTAGTTTACATTAGTGAAAACATGCTAAGCTCGATAATGCATTTTTGTTTACGTTGTCTCAATTTTCTATTCGATTTAAAAATCTAAAATAAATATTTATTCAAAAAATTTGTTAATTTTTGTGACAAAATTAATCTTTCACTCAATTAAAATTAATCTTTATTTTTACTTGAGTATTTTATAAAAGACTTTTTTTTTATAATAAATATTTTATAATAAATAATTTTAAATAAAAATTCCAAGTTTTTAAATTTTGAAATTTTTATAATTTCAAAGAATTAAATAAAAGTTTTTATTTGTTTCACCATTCCAATATAATTTATTATTTAAAGATTACTTGAATGAATTGGAAGAACTTGAACACCTCCTTAATTTAAGATAGCACGAAGGGTTAGAAAGCTATTTAAAATTATAATATTCGAATTGGGACAAGAGCGAGGCGAGGGTGTGAATTTTTAACTATTACCAATTCTTTAAAGGTAGATCGGTTTCAATACTTTAAATTTACTTTTAATGTAGTTCCTAAAATATTAAAAGGCAACCTTGTGAAATGAACACTCTGTAGTTATACAGGGTGTACAGTTTTTCGATAATTCGGTAGAAAATGGATTGTTTTCAAATGTACACTCTGTATATATAGAGACTGATTAATGTTATAAATAAACATATTATTGAAATTAAACCATAATTATCTGAATTTAAATTCAAAAAATATATAACATATAATATTCGAATATAATCAACAGGGTTCATACGTGTCACAGATATATAAAATTTAGGTGGCATGTAACGAGATCCATTTTTCTAAAAGAAACTACCTTGGTTAAATTTTTTAGATTTTTGTCTTCCATTTGAATTGGCCATAGTGTCACTTATAGAAAAATTTTCAACCTGGAGAGCACATTAACCTGGCTCGTAGGATTTTAAAGATATTTGAAAAATGTGCTGGAATTCATTAAATAACATTAAAATCAGGAAAAATCAATTAATTTTGCAAATAATCGATATTAATGTCAACCTTATGAAAAGTAGCTGGCAGTAGTACAATAACCGGGCACACAGGTTTTTACAAGAATTTTTAAAATTGTGATGGAATTTGTGCGATAACATTAAAATAAGGTAATTAAAATATAAACACACTTAAAAAATCAACTATAATTGCTACTATAAATGCGTATGCATTTACGAATGCATGTATTCTGTTGACTGTACGTGGGTAATTGCCAAAATATAGTTCTTACTTTTTTAATCGATAAAACAAAAACAACTTACTGAAATTTTGTTTTAAATTGGAATCGTTAATTATTCTGATTTTTCTAATAAAAACTGTTGCTAAAAAAAACGGTCTGCGGAAATACATAATTTATATGTTAGACTTTTTTTAAAAAGTATTCTTTAGAAGCACATAAGTTTCTGAACAGCTTCCACTGTTGTCTCACATTTCTCTCATCTGTCCATGCTGTGTCAACAGATATAAGAGACCTGTTACTGTTTAACACGAGTATATGTAAGCTTCAATTTTAGAGAAACATTTTAACATTTAATATTTCAAAAATTTTGTAACGTATTACTGATGTCTAACCTGTAAACAGTATATTGTTTTATTCGGATCTAATGTAGCGGAGGGAACCCGACAATCACATGCAAGCCACAAAAAGTACATTAGCTCCGAATAAAACATGTCATTTTTTCTGATCATTATTAAATTTAATTGATATTACCTTCACATTAAATTCGATTCAGTTTGTCTGATGAAATTCAAAACAAAAACATAGTGTTTAATCGGAATGCCAAATACAAATTTTATTATTTTAATTTTTATTTTTTGAAAATCCGAAAGTAAAAAATTAATTTAGTAAAACAAGTAGAAAAAAGAACATGAAGTCAGACTAACAATAAGATCAATCATATTATATATTTATTTAAATATGACAGCAATCAATGGCTTGACGTAAACTTGAAATGGGGCGCTTCTTTCGCTTGAATTGAGCATTGACATATGAGTTCTGCATCTCAAAACATGAAGTATTAAAAAAACCCTCATAATGCTACTAGTGCAATCAAATAAATGTGACGGTTGGATTTTAAGCAATGGGGCAAAATGTAGACTTTTTAACTGGGAGTTTATCTTAATATTTTCGGCAGGTTTGCGTTAAGAGAACAACTAGCAAAAATACATGTTTTTTATTGTAAATCTGTAGGGTTCTTTTATATAGCATAAAACTTTATATAGTTAGAAAACCTAATAAATAAATAAATTACTTGAAAACTATTTTTTGAAATTTTTCAAAATATTTCTACTTTTCAAATAATGGAATATAATAGAGTTTTTTTATTACTATTTGATGTTTTTATTATTAGGTAATAGTTTCAAAACTCTAAAAATTCACAACTCTTATCTAAATAGAAATATACAAACACAAGTCAAAATTCAAAAAGTAAATAATTTTATGCAGTATTAACGACAAAACTTTGTTTTATAAGTTCTAGAGTAAATACTCCAGAAACTTGGTAGTTTTTGAGTTATTTTATTTTTAACAGTGTCAAAGAAAATGTAGGTATTTATTCAAATTACGCTAAAATATTAAATAAAAATTTTATTTTTACATTCCTGCATGAAGAAAAAATTTCCGCATCATCTTTGATTTTTCTGAGGAAGCATTAAAATCCCAGGTAACACACGATCGTATATTAGACGTATATAATTGAGATATATGGAATAATTTTGGTCTATGTCTAATTTTGGTATACGTATATACGTATATCATATACCCTTTATGTACCATATCTAAATTAATCCAATATCATACGTTTCATAGACGTATATGGTATATGTATAAATTTACCATATACAAAATGGTATATTTTGAATCTACGATACATGTTTAATAAACGATTGATATTAACGTAAACACTCAAAATAATTTTTTTTGCAAGTTAAACATGACAAGTAGATTTTTGGTCTTGAAAATACGTTTAATAGACTTATATGTTATACGTATAAATTTACCATATTTATAATAGTATATTTTATATCTACGATAAATGTTTAATAAACGTTTGATCGAGACGTAAATACTCAATATAAAATTTTATTTAAGTTAAACATGAAGAGGAGAATTTTGGTCTTTAAAATACGTTTAATAGACTTATATGTTATACGTATAAATTTACCATACAGAAAATAGTATATTTTATATCTTCGATATAAGTTTAATAAACGTTTATTATAAACGTAAATACTCAAAATAATTTTTTTTAAGCTAAGCATGACAAGTAGATTTTTGGTCTTGAAAATACGTTTAATAGATTTATATATTATACGTATAAATTTACCATATTCATAATAGTATATTTTATATCTACGATAAATGTTTAATAAACGTTTGATCGAAACGTAAATACTCAATATAAAATTTTATTTAAGTTAAACATGAAGAGGAGAATTTTGGTCTTTAAAATACGTTTAATAGACTTATATGTTATACGTATAAATTTACCATACAGAAAATAGTATATTTTATATCTTCGATATAAGTTTAATAAACGTTTATTATAAACGTAAATACTCAAAATAATTTTTTTTAAGCTAAGCATGACAAGTAGATTTTTGGTCTTGAAAATACGTTTAATAGATTTATATATTATACGTATAAATTTACCATATTCATAATAGTATATTTTATATCTACGATAAATGTTTAATAAACGTTTGATCGAAACGTAAATACTCAATATAAAATTTTATTTAAGTTAAACATGAAGAGGAGAATTTTGGTCTTTAAAATACGTTTAATAGACTTATATGTTATACGTATAAATTTACCATACAGAAAATAGTATATTTTATATCTTCGATATTAAGTTTAATAAACGTTTGTTATAAACGTAAATACTCAAAAAAAATTGTTTTTAAGCTAAACTGGCAAGAATAATTTTGGTCACGAAAATACGTTTAATAGACTAATATGGTATACGAATAAATTAACCAAATTCAAAATAGTATATTTTATAATCTACGGTATATGTTTAATAAACGTTTGATCTAAACGTAAGTTAAACATGACAGGTAAAATTAAAATTCATTTAATAGACTTATACTTTATACGTATAAATTTACATACACAAAGTAGTAGATATTATATCTACGATATATGTTATGTGCGTTGCAACGACCATACCATTATTAAGAATACCCGATCATGGAAGTCAAGCAATGTTGGGCGCGGTTAGTAACTGGATGGGTTTGACCGCTCGGGAACACCGCGTGCTTGCACAAATTTTTAATGTTTATTTGTTACAAAATTTAGGAGGAAACGATTGGACTTATGAAACGTTTGTTTTATTGCATAATAACACTTCCCTTCCGTACCAAATGCGTGACATTATAATATTTTAGAGTTTTAAGTTTTAACTTCTGTCGGCAGTCCTCAATTATTTTATTTTCTGCGAAGAGCTGAACTCGGTTGAATAATATAAATGGCGGTCAAACTCTGTGTGCCCTAACCAATGGTCCCAACTCATAATCATAACAAAATGCGTAAACTATATTCTTTTTGTTTGTTTTGGCTAAAAACTGACCTTCATCGTTTCTAGCACATCTGGTGCTTAAATTTTCTAGTATAACTGTAAATGTTTTACCCTGAAGCCATAAATCGAGCCCTAAATAGTAAAAATAAAATTTTTTTAAGTTAAAAATTAAATTTTAAATACAATGATATTAAACGTTATTATTAAAGAATTTAGGCATTGTAATAGTCGAATTAATTTTAAGTCGCGTCTGACTTGCACTGACATTTGACGTAAGACATTTGATTATCTTTGTCATATTTCAAAAAAAGTAACTATCAGAACAAAGATAAAAAACAAGAATACGTCGGTTTCACATTGATTTAACCCAGATATGCCAATTCCATTATACCATTGCAAACGCCATAATTGCTTGGAAATCCCAATTTTAGCTGTTATGGCATTTTGTAATTTTCATTTCTTATTGTTATTATAATTGTATGTAGGTATGTACCGCAGACGGGTAACCGTCTGAAGAAGTGAACATACACAGAATTAAAATAGGAAATTAATTATTTTTAAATTCCTTCTTCCATTATAAGGAACTAAAAATTAAAAAGGTATGAATTTACAGAAATTTTCTTCCGCGTTTAAAGATATACCTAATACTTAATATTTTGTTTTTAATTATTTATTGGTAAAACCTCAATTAGAATAAATGTTAAAAATATCGCCTTTTAAAAGTAACAATGGCCTTATTTGAATTTCATTGCCATTGTTTCTAATCATAATTCAAACAAGGCGACTATTAGTTATTTTTAAAAGCGCTGTAAAATTCTTTTCTTTATTAAATTTTTTTAACAATAATTAAAAAACAAAATATCAAGTGTTTGGTATGTTTAAACGCGGAATAAAAATCTCTTCAAATTGATACTTTTAGCAGGTTTTTAAGCAGAAATTTAAATAAGTCAGTTTCTCATGTTATTTTGTACTACATGTTCGGTTAGTCAACCGGTATATTAGTAATAATTAAACAAAACCGACAAAACAAAACTTTAAATAATTTTAAATAAGTATCTATTTTTTAAAATTTTTACAAATTTAGAGAAAATACAATTTATTTTTTCTTAGAACGCTGTGGCGCTAGTTTCAGCCATGATTTTACTGCGGCAGCTATATCTTTATCACTCAAGTCACTTCGTTGAGAATTATTGGCATATGCCAATTTGACTGAATCTAAAAAAATCGCAAATTGATTATCCTAATTAATTAATGAAGTATCATTTGAGGTTATTACCATAAATAGCTTCCATTACTTTCGTGTTTTTAAAAGCCAATTTTCTTTCCGCATCGGCGGTATGCGCTCTATCGCGTCCTTCCCAATTATATTGCGATGCCAACTGGTCGGAGAGTAAAAATTTCAAAATATTCATTGTTGTACTTCTTACGTCTGTGCCCCCGACAACAGATAATCGGTGTATCTAAAATTTAAAAAAATAGCAATTTATTTTAGTTTTAATGTTATCTATGAACTATGACTTACCAAATAACTAAAATTGTTCTTGTCACCTAAAAAGGTTTCCAGAATAATGAGACCATCCCCTTTTGTTAATGGCAGATTAGGAAAATTTTCCGGTACAGTATGATTAATAACCAAATTTTTATTTTTTTTTACCATATCATAATATAGTTGATCAATTTTGATAGTATTTTGATCGACGTTATTTTTTATCTGCTGAAGTGCAGTAAATATTTTTTTTAACATTTCGCCGTTATTTCTATCTTCATTTATGTCGATTGTTCTGTCCATTGCTGCTGATGTCAATATATTATTTTGAATCATACTTTCAGCACGCGTGGAACGCGGTGTACTAGTTGATGCATCAAGAAACAATTGATTAGTACTACTTAATTTATTTTTTTTTGAAACATTAACTTCAGGTCTGTAAAAAAATGTTCAATGAATATAATTAGTTACAGCAGTTAAACATTTTACCTATGTTTCCTTTTTCGGCTACCAATACTTTTTATTAAATCATCTTCACTAAAGGTATCTTCAGAATAACTAAAATTAGAATAGAAGTAGAACAATATATTGAATTTTTTGAATATTAATACAAACCTGTCTGTTGAACTTGGCATGTCCTTATCAACAGTAATGCCTTTGAAAACCAATGAGTTTGAATTCCCATTATTCGATGAACTTTCCGACTCAGATATAATTTTATTGCATCTTTCTTCAGCAATGTCATAATTCTCTATAGGCAATAGTACAAGTTATTTGACAATTAGCTACGTTATTATTTACTTACCGTGCGTAAATAAAATTTTTTTTAATGTATATATTGGCCATTTTTTCGGTGGAGTTAAATTCTTTACAAGCCTTATCAAAGCTTCGTTGGATTTAATGTTTGGCCAATAACACTGTGAAGCTCCGATTACCCATGACATGGGAACTACGGCAATTTCTTTATCAGGAAATTCTACTGCTGCGTACATACTGCACTGTTCACGATTTTGTCACTAAGAAAATGTTATTTAATTGTACCCCGACTTCTAGCCCAAGTCGGCTGCACCCCAATAAACGGCATCTGTTTTTTAATGCCTTATTTTGCAAACTAACCTCCGCAAAAAATTTTAGGTAATAAAGCAATTTAACTATTCTTGACTAGTCTAGTGCTTTCTGCTTAAACCAAACGAACCGACGACGTTAAAGAAAAACTTTAAAACTTCAGAAATTTGTCGAAACAATCTATTCTACAATCAACAATCTACAGAAACAATCAATTAATTTACAATTTGACTCAATAAGAATTCGCAAATTTTATTAATACATAAGGTCTAGAAAAATATTATCTAAACGGCAATTACGACGTAACATTAAAGCTGGTACAGACAAAGTTCTTGCAGGTATATTTAGTGGTTCCGATAAAAAAGTGTTAAATTTAATTCAAAGCAAATCATCTGTTGATATTGAGCATCCAATATTACCAGTTCATCGTAATCATGTTAATGAAAGTGAAAAGAATTTAAACGAAGAAAGAAAAGGTATTGATGATCTTGAAAGTGAAGTGAATTTATGTGATGAAAGTGGTGCGATTGATTATAATGACATTAGCTCAGAAACTTCTAACATTTATAATAAAGATTATATGAAAAACTGTATACCTCCGCCACCCTTTGTTAAATCGAACGATGACATCGAGGAACAGGAACAAAGCTTGTTTTTAAAAAATTTTAAAGAATGGGCAATATCAAATCAATTGACACATACTGCCTTGAATCAGTTGTTAGTGCTTATTCGTCCCAAATATGCATTCTTGAAGAAAGATGCTCGTTCGATTTTAGGTACTCCTAGAACTGTAAGTACTATTAAATTAGAAAATGGAGAAATGGTTTATTTGGGCATTAAAAATGCACTTATAAAGAAATTGAAAAACGAACGTATTATTTCTAGCTCCAAACTATTTCTGCAAATTAATGTTGATGGAATACCTCTCTATAATAACAGTATAATTCAATTTTGGCCAATTCTAGGAAAATGTAATCAATTTGTAGATAAATCTCCTATAATCATCGCAATTTTTTGTGGAAGAAGCAAACCAGATTCGCTAGATGCCTACTTTAGTAGATTTATTGCAGAATACAAAGAACTTTTTCAAAATGGTTTTGAATTTAACGGTACTATTTATAAAATAGAAATTAGTTTTTTTACATGTGATTCTCCTGCAAGATCGTACTTAAAGGAAATTATGGGTCATACAAGTAAGGTTGCATGTGAAAGATGTACCATTAAGGCAGTATATGCAAATAAAAAACATTTCTTTCCTGTGAATGAATATTTTGAAGATCGCAAAGACGCAGATTTTTTAAAAACTGAAAACTCTGACATTCATATTAAACGGCAATCTCCATTACTACAATTAAATATAGGGCTAGTTACGCAATTTGTGCTAGATCCCATGCACATGTTGTACTTGGGTGTTACCAAGCGATTGTTAGTTAAGTATTTAGTAGAAGGCAACAATCGCCAGATTAAAATGTCCAGAATTTCTATTAATAAAATTAATATTAAAATTCGAAATTTGAAAATTCCTGACGACTTTTCAAGAAAGTTACGATCAATTGACGATCTTAAAAGATGGAAAGCCACTGAATTTAGATTCTTTTTATTATATGGTGGACCCATATTATTAAAAAATAATGTTCGTGCCGACATTTACAAACATTTTCTGTTATTCCATGCAGCTGTATTTATTTTGACAAATGCTAATTTTTCAGCACAATTTATAAATGTTGCAAAAAGTGCCTTACTTGAATTTGTCAATTCAAGCCCCAATATTTATGATCAGCATTTTGTAGTTTATAATGTTCATTCTTTAATACATATATGTAGTGATGTGGAAAAATATGGCCCATTAGAAAGTTATAGTTGCTTTCCTTTCGAAAATTGTTTAGGTAAACTAAAGCGAAAAATAAGAGGGAAACATTTACCGTTACAACAAATTTATAATCGCATTCAAGAAATGGATTTTGATACCAAGAATCAATGTGAAGTTGTTAACGAACATGAAGTAACCGTTGAAGGAAAATATGCCGAAGAAGCAGGATATTTTAAATGTAATAAACTAACTACGAACAAATTTAGTGTATCTACTAAAAGTTCAAACAATGTTGTGTTTGCCAATAATAAAGTTTATTTCATACAATCAATTTATTTTTTAAATGGAGAATATAGGTGTTTAGGCATTTCATTTAAATACATGTTTAATTTGTACGATGTCCCATTGGAATCATCGAAACTCAATATTTATTATGTATGCCGAGAAAGCAAGCACGAAAATTTTTCTATAGCAGAAATATCTCATAAATGCATTGCTATTGATTACAAAAATGGTTATGCAATTTTTCCCATTTTGTATTAAATTAGAAGATAAGTTGTAAATATTGTCGGACAATTTAAAAAAGAAACTGTAATAAGTTTGTAATTTTAAACTGTAATTTTGGCAAATTCATAAAAATATTTTTCATTTAAAAATTATTATTTTTCTGCTTTATTATTTTATTAATTATTATTGTTAATATATTGTCATGGATTTTTTTTTGTTTGGAATTGTTTTTATTTATATTTATTTAAAAGTTGTAAATGTCAATGTTTGTTGAAAATTTTAATTTTGTAAATTTGTGTCGGTAATTTTGAAAATGAAACTGGCGCGCAAGAATAGGTAGAACGTGACGTATTTCCACTAGCCGGCCGTGCTCAGGTAGTTATGGACCATAAAATGGTCTGCAAAGTTTTTTAAATTTATAAAAGTTATAGAATTTAAATTAATAAAAGGTGTTTTATAAGTTTTTGATGTGTTTCATTATATTGAATAAAAATAAAAGAAAATAATTTTAAAGCGTTGCAATGGAAATAATTTAAATTTGGATATAAAATTTAAAAAATTAGCTTAGGGATAATTGGTAATTGAGTTTGGATTGTGAAAATATTAAAATAAATTTGGCTGCTGAAAATAAAATAATTAAATATGAAACAGGGATAGAAGAACAAGATTAAAAAATAAAACTTTCTATATGTCCCGCCGTGGCTCAATGGTTACAGCGTTAGGTTTCAAGGGCCGAAGGTCTAGCGTTCGCTTCCCGGGTGGGTTTGTTTAGAAAAAAAAAGGTAAGTAAATTTCAAATAAATGTACAAATAATTAATAATTTAACTTTATAGATATACGAAGGTGGAAAGTTCAAGGTATATAAGACGAAATTTGAGATAAATTTATAACATACAACAAACTTACAATTGCAAAGTTTACCAATCTTAAGAAATTAAAATATATAATTCAAAAGTAAAATTTTTTATTTATGCTTATAATTTTATATTTTATATTCGTCTAATATACGTTTTCATCATACGAGTTATAGACGTAACATACTACCAATAATATATGTAGTAAATATACGTTTATTAGATGTACATTATATACGTCTATAGTTGAGGGTCCGCCGAGGACATTTTAACGTCCAATATACGTTTTCATCATACGACTTATAGACGTAACATACTACCAATAATATGCATAGTTAATATACGTTTATTAGAGGTATATTATATACGTCTATAGTTGAGGGTCCGCCGATGACATTTTAACGTCTAATATACGTTTTGATCATTGGATTATAGACGTAACATACTACCAATAATATACGTAGTGATATACATTTATTAGATGTATATTATATACGTCTATAGTTGCAGGTCAGCCGCGGACATTTTAACGTCTTATATACGTTTTGATCATTGGATTATAGACGTAACATACTACCAATATTATACGTAGTAATATACGTTTATAAGATCTATATTATATACGTCTATATTTGAGGGTCCGCCGCGGACATTTTAACGTCTAATATACGTTTTGATCATTGGATTATAGACGTAACATACTACCAATATTATACGTAGTAATATACCTTTATTAGATGTATATTATATACGTCTATATTTGAGGGTCCGCCGCGGACATTTTGACGTCTAATATCAGTTTTCATCATACGAATTGTAGACGTAATTTACGTTTGGTCTAGACCATTATTATACGTCTAATATTCGAAAGTGTGTTACTTGGGATGTAATAAAAATGGCAAATTTTTTTCTAATATTTATTTTATTTATCCGAAATTATAATAGAAATGGGTGAATTATTTTAAATTTGTTGGGATACTGCTTTTTTTCTAATCTTTATTGAAACCATTAAAAATAAAAAAGTCAATAATTAAATTAGTCGATATTTCTTAGTCCAAACGACTACAACGATCGTTTACAGTTAACTTAGCATAACTAAAGTTTCATTCACTTCGTTAGTATTTCAAGCGTTAATATATTGTCAATTTTTTTTGTTCATTAACAGATTAATAAACGCCTTGAATTAAGAAGGCATTTTACCTAGTGTAAAATTGAGGTGTAGACCGTGCTCAGAAGTGCCCAATCATTTTATAGCAAAATTAACATATTACATACAAAGTAGTGAGTTTTTAAAATGAAATTTATTAAAATATCGACAGAGAATTTTACAATTTACGACGACAGACCGACAAAGAAATTTATTTTTTATTTTTTGCATATCTTTACGTTTCTGGACACGGTGATCTCGAAAATGTAAAAAAAAAATTTCAATTTTTTTTCGATTACAATAGCTCCAATTTTTTTTGGTTGATTGGAGGTAAAAATTAGCTCTACGTACAGTCGAAAATTAAAATCTCTTTCAAACTCTTTTGCTGATTTATTTATTGTTGTTTTATGCTATATTTATAGCCGAACTTGAACCAACAATTTATTATTCTCACACAGATTTCGAAAATATTTTCGTTTAGAAAAAACCAAAAGTAGAAAATTTTACCTAAAACGCCTAAAATCACAACTGGTAAACAAGGTTGAGATGGTTTCCTACCCTTAATTTTTGACAAACCAACAAAATGGACCTACCTGTAACAAAAAGAGAAGTTTGTTAATATTTATTTTTCATTTCATGTTTTCAATTGAATTTACCTTTATCTCTTTCGTTCTGCCGCAATAAACCCGTCTCTCCACCAATTCCATCCTAGGACACCAAACACATGTTTATAATTTTTAGACGGCCACGATAAAAAAAATTTAATGAACACTGAATTAGCAAAAATGAAACACGAATATTTAAAGCTTCCATTAAGCTTTTCTACAAAATTCCGTACTCGACACTACACTACCGACCGCGGAAACCGACCGAAGTAAAAACGATTTTCACGTACGCGAATCCCGCACAACTTATCTGTAATGGAAAGAAATAAATTTCAAGATTAGTATAAATAAATGTTTCACGGAAGATTGCGGACCACCTGAAAAAGAAAAGCATCCAATAATATTAATTGTATGAAATCTCAGTTGTTCCTAATATGGAACATAATGGTTTAGGTAATTAAGGAAAAACTAAAGTTTCCTTACCGTATCAGTTTAGTTTTCACACTATTCCACAATAATTCACTGCTACATCACTCAAAATTTTGTTTGATTAGCCCAATTATTGAAAAACCCACGATGGGGAGCCTACCTATAAAAATAAAAGAAGTATTAACATTTATTTTTTTCAGTTGGTGTTCGTAATCCAACTTACCTTTATTACCATAATCCTGCAGCAATAATCCTCGTCATTCGTCCAATTCCATCCCTGGACACTAAAGACAAGTTCAAACTCGCGCACAAATTTTTAACGGCCACAAACGAAATTTTTTAATGAACACTGATCACTGCTGTTAACACCAAGATTAAATCAAAAATGAATCGCGATTATTTAAAAAGTTTTCCACAAAATCCTGACTGCAAAAACAGAATTTTCCACAATTAAAAACGAATTCCTGCAAAATATACAATTTTAGGCATGGAAATAAAATCAAATTCAAACTTGTGGTAATGCAAAAGTTGCTTCCACCAAATACAATTTTGAAGGAGAAAAAGAATTGACTTACTTTCTTATTGTTCCACAAGTTTTCCGGAAAAATCCACCATCAAATTTGTCGAAAAACCGAAAACCAGTATTTAAACAAGTGACTAATAATTTATTGCGCAATAAAATATAAAATGTTCACGTCACACCGCCCGTTGGAATTTAAAAAAGTACTGCGTTTCAAAATTCCGACTGTCATACGAAACCACCCGAACTGGAAATTTTCTTTTCCATACAAATAACTAATTATTTTTAATTTAGCAAAGCAATAACGGCCGAATATGATTCTGTAATACAAAAATCTGAATTATAATTTTATTTTAGGAAGATCACCGCAACCACAGTCGGTTTGCTAAAGATCCAAGTTTGAAGAATGTCAAAAAATTGAAACTTTAAAATTAAGTTTGTGCAAATGCCGAGTCATTTACAAAAGCTTCTTTATGATACAAATAACTAATAGTTTTTAACTTACTTTCTTGGTTCTTGTAGTTTTTCGGAAAATCGATTTGATGCTGACTAAATTTCCCTCTTCGAAATGACGTCGTCTGCACCCAAGTAACATTTTATCTGTCAATATGCAGTTTGACAATTTTACGTAATGACACGAAGCTAACGGCCGAATGGAATTTTGCAAAACCAAAATCTGTATTAAATTTTCTATATAGAAAGATCACCAAAACTACAGTCGTTTTTGTAAAAACCAAGCCAACAAATTGAAACTTGTAAAATTATGTTTGTCCGACTGGTGAGTCATTCACAAAATTATCTTGCAATGTTTTCGTCACAAAAACGTACACTACCTTCAGGTTTGATTCTCCAAGATACTCTAGCAAAAATTATTACATCGCCTACCCAAAAAGTTTTCACACAAGTGGAAAATTTACACACACAAATAACAAATTTTTGATACAACATTTCTCGTCGGCGCTTAGGGGAAGACTAACTAAGTGGTAAACATTTGACAGTCAGGTAATTTTTGTTTTAAAAATTATTTGAAATTTAAAAATGCATCACTGATGACGATGAAAGCCTGAAAGTGAAAAATTGTCGAATAATTTTCACTTTTCAACAGACCGGCTAAGTGCGGTAAGTTTAAAAAATAATTTAAAGTTGTTTTCTTTTAATGCAGAAAAATACAGTGTGTCATTTCAAAAGTCACAGTTTATCTTGAAAAGAATTTTCAAATGAACGACAATTTTTCACTTTCACCTTGTAGATGTTTAAATGTGATTCAAGATTCATTTTAATTTATTCAACTTCCGGCTTAACACATGCGAAAGGCTGATCGTTATCGGTAATGCAATTTTAAAAAACAAAAATTACCTGTTGTCAAATGTTTCGCACTTATCTTCCTCTGGGCGCTGACCAGAAACGTTAGATCAAAAATTTATTATTTGTATGTGTAAATTTTCCACTTGTGTGGAAATTTTTTGGGTTGCCGATGTAATAATTTTTGCTCGAGTTTCTTGAAGAATCAAACGTGAAGATAGGGTAAGTTTTTGTGACGTACAAATTGCAAGAAAATTTTGTAAATGACTCACCATTCGGACAAACTTAATTTTTCAAGTTTTAATTTGTTGGCTTTCTTCAAACTTGGTTTTTACCAAAACGACCTTATTTTCACTTTTCTACCGTAAACCCCACTACCATACCAAATTTGGTCCCGATTGGTTGGATGGTTCTGGAATAAATCGAGGGACAAAATCTGGCGACCGACTGACCGACCGACCGACCGCCCGACCGACCGACAGACCGACACAGAAATTTATTTTTTATTTTTTGCAGATCTTTACGTTTCTGATCACGGTGATCTCGAAAATGTAAAAAAAAAAATTTCAATTTTTTTTCGATTACCATACCTCCAATTTTTTTGGTTGATTGGAGGTAAAAATTTTTTTGAATTTTTAGATGTTATCAAAATTTCGTTCACACAAATTTTTAATCTGAATTCGAATTGATGAAACACAATAAATATAATACAAAAGACTTCCGACGAATAAAAGCAGAAAATCGGTAAACGGCATTGAAGTTTGTGAGATGAGTGTCTTGCCAAAATTTTATAGCATTATTAACCTAGACAATGTTCTTTGTGATTTTCTTTTAAATTGATGTCTTTCCAACAAGTATTTCATTGTTGATGGTTCATTTAATTATAATCCGTATTATTGCACTGTTTGAACCAGAGCAAAGTAACAAAAAATGTACTCTAATCTGTTTTTCGTAAATTTTTCAATTCAAAGTTTTTACCAGTTTTTAGGAATTGTTTTAACTATTGAAATAATTATTAATAGTAGATATTTAAAAATTACTTTTCTAGTTTCAAACTTATATTATCAGAGTAGGACGTTTGAACGCGGCCCTTTGGACAGGCACCGGTGAGAAACGACTGTATCTGTTTCTCGAGGTGTTCCGCAATAAAACATCCTTGGCGCACTATTATTTAATATAACCGATCTGGGAGGACTCTGGATGTGGACTGTTATCTGTCGTTCATCCTTAATTATGCAAATGAATTTGGAATACTTAGTGGTTTTTGTGGACTCGACGACTACATCTTTTCCATCCCGATGGAAAGTCCCTCGAGATATTCAGAATAATGTGGATGAAGGACTGAGAAATAATCACCCTGTATTTCCTCAATTTATCTATGATGTTAAATTAATTTTGTTAACTCGAAAAGTTATTTTTTTAAGAGCTTTTATTGATATAAATACGATACTCCATAAACGTGATATCCTAATTGATCACAAGGTGAAACAAAATTGTTTACAAAAAAATTGACGTGAACCCAAATCCCTCATCCACGTAAAGTAAAATTTTAATGGCGGCTTTAAAATAATTACTTACAAGAATAATAATTATAAAATATATAATTTTCTACTTAACATTCAACTTCCGAGTTTTTCCAACAAAATTATGATGAGAGGTCATAATTTCATTACATCTTAGGAGCAATATGAAATATCTCACAACGGTGCCACTTTTAATATTCTTCCAGAATTTGTTAGAAAAAATAAAACTTCTATGTTAATTAAAAAACTTTTAATACAATTACATGGTTGTTTTTAATTATGTATTTTATTAAAGAAATCATAACATTATGCACACCAGCATCCTTAATAATTTGAACCGTAATTAAATACACCAGACAAAAACTTTTGTTATAATTGGACATACAGAAAACAACATTTTTCATTGTGGTTCGTTTACCCAAATTAATTCGCAGGGTTTTATTTACTTGTAAAATATTTTAATTCTACAACATCCACACGATGGCGACGGCGAGTGATTCGGCGAATGTTCGCCATTCGACAAAATTCGTGGCTTTCATAAATTGCACCCTGGGGCCCCAGAAAAATATGTCAATAAAAATTTGAAACAAATTGCAAAATTTAAAACGTAGTAACTCCTATTCAAAAAGCGCTAATCAAAGCAATGTTCGCCAAATCCAATATTTGCCGAACATTTGGCAATGTAAGTTATACTTCAATTTTAGCTGAATTTTTAGAGTAGGGACTCTTTCCCCAATATTATATGAATAAGAAAATAAATTAAAAAGGTTAATTTCGTCATTTTTTCGGCTACAACGCATTGTCTCTGTATTACAACAATAATTTATTATTATCCAAGTGATTGACAATTTGCAACGATAGCATAATCGGCAAAAGCAGATTGTTGTTTAAAAACATTGAAATTATAAATTAAAAATAACGTTAGTCCGTTAACCGCGAATGGTCACTGAAGCCAGAAAAACAAGAGTAATTTTCTCGCCTAAAATAATAACGTTGGAATGGGGTTACTGTTACAAAACTCACGGGGATTTCCCTAGTCAGAGAAAAAGAAGGTTTGAATTGGAAGCAATTACTTTACAAATTATGCCGTTTTCAAAACTTGATGTTCGCATAAAACATCTCGGTATATGCTTTTTTATGTAATATTATGCAATAAAACAAAAACATTTTGATTAAATATAAATATGTAAGTGAAATATTATATTAGGAGTATTATTTTTTTTAAACGTTTTGTATGAAAAAAGTATAATATGTACATTTCATAATGTAGCTTTTACATCTAAAAATGTTCATCTTTAGGTGAAACAAGGCTGCAAACCATTTTTGTTAAAATCAATTAATTCCTGCAAGCAGAAGCACGAGAATACACATAGAGGGTGATAAATTTAGATAACTTGACAGTTTTTTAAATGAAATTTTTTAAAATTAAGAAACAAATACAATCATATTTTAAAAAAAACTTAAAAAATATTGTAAAAATAAATTACGTAAACAATTTAAAAATTTGTGTGTTAAGTAAATTGGTATTCTTATTTTCATTAAATTAAGGGTAGGTAATGCTTGTTAGTAAAATGTGAAGGACATGAAAGATAAATTAAAATTTATTTTTTAATGTTAGTTTTAATTTATAATGTGACGTTGAATAAATCAGTCTTTAATGTCACAAATCCAGACGAGTAATAAAGAACAAGATGCTGTGCTTCCGAGGCGTTACTTTAAGCTGAATCTGTCTCCACTGTGAAGTAATATTTTGCAAGTACAGCTGAGAACCGCTCTGTGTTGGCAGGTGTCAGAGTAACGTTACAACCCTAGGATTTAGGGTTGATATCTTGCTTTACACGCAAACCGTGAGATGCACATAAACTAATTTGTTGCTTTCAGCAAAAATGTAAAAGCTTTGTTATACAAAATTTTCAGGCATGAAATCCTTCGAAATCAAACAATTGCAATAAATTATGAGATTTTTTAATAGATAGGTCAAACAAAGTATTTTTTGTCTTTTCGTAAATTTTCTTTTAACTCGCCAAATTGTTTTCATCGCAAGTAAACGTGATCGAAATACTTTGCTCGAATAAATCAGACGGTAGTTCAAATTTAGTTTTTACTTTTTTATTACTACAATTTATTTTATAAATTCTACTTACGTTTTCTTCGAGTGCATTTCGTGAGTTTGCTTCAAGCCCAGTTATTACCACATTGCCTACCATTTTCTCATTTAATTTTTTTTTTAATCAAAAAAATTGTTATTCTTGCTTTTAATATATTAGCACTGATTTTTAATGAAGTTGTAACTACAGCCCAATTCTTTTCTTTCTTAGTTAACTCTGATCAAATAATATAAGTGGTATCAATCAGTCAGATCAAACCAGGACGAACCTCACTGGAGATGTAGGTTGCTAGCTTCACGCTAAGACCTATGAATCTCCAGAATGTCAGTATTGAATATTGGTGCTATAACACAAATCCACTGATAATGGGAAAATTACCCAGATTTGTAATCTTAATGCAATACACCGAATTTGAATTGTAAAACAAGCTTCGGTAAGCTTCAAAAATTCAGTACGTATTAATATATCAATCGTTTAAACACCCGTGATAATGTAAAGCACAGAAACAATCATAAAAAAGTTAGTTTCTCCAAGGATTCAAATTCAAAGAAAGAGATTCACTCATTCAGTAGCGATTTCTGCAGATCTCCAGTGCTTAAAAATCCGTAAAGAAAGATTTGTTTAGAATTTTAAATGAGTTTAATAATCAATTTTACTTACCTAGAATTAAAAGCAGCTAAAACCAGTGGCACTTGAAACAGCTCTTTTTCTAGACCACAATAACATTAGTTGAAGTTAATTTATCTAGTAGTTAACTCAGTGTTGCAGGATCAAAGTAGTAACCGTATAAGGAAATGGAATCGCTACATTTGGCGCCCGCGCAGGGACGTTTTTCTTTATTTACACTTTTAATTTTACACCAGTTGTTCATTAAGGCCGCATTCAATCGTTATATCACTCCAATTTTTGTAAGTTGGTAACTAAAAATAAACCAATCATACGGTGAGTAACGAAAAATTACAAACAGAAAGGTTTTTATTATTAAACCCGATCCCGTGGTGGGGACCGATGCCACCAGGCAAAAACAAAACGAGTTTCAGCTAAACTTGGATTAATATGGCAAAATTAGCATGTGTTACCAAGGTAATTAAACGAGTTTAGCTTAAACCCGATTTGTTTTTGTCTGGTGAAACTGGACCTTACTGCAGAAGGTTGTGTTTTTGTTATATTCTTAAAATATTACTTTAATAAGCTAAGCTTATCTTGCATCGAGCACAAATCAAAAAATAGTCACATTTCTGTTTACGAAAACCCCAAAAATAATAAAATGGAAGATTAGTTTGTCCATGCAAATTTTTCAGAATTTAGACCAACGGTGAGTGGGATCCCCCGGGATTATTTTGATGTTGAGAATATAAAAATTATTTTTAAGTTTGTAAAAAAAACTGACCAATCAGAGATGCGTTGTGGATAGATAGATAGACAGGAATTGGCTATAATAATTATACTACACATTATATTGTGTAAAAGAGAATTGTTTATTAGAACAATGTACCAAAATTGCGTACCGGTCTAATAAATTTGGTGTACTGGTTACATTAACACAATAACAACGTAAATAGGTACTTTTACCTTATTTGTACTTCTAAAAGTTTGTGAATTACACTAATTAAGTTCAAAATAATTGAATAACTTCTAGATAGAGCCGCACTAATCCAGAAAACTTATAATGAATGTAATAAATAGTTAAGCTAATATTTTGCTACTTTGAACAGCTAACTCGCTCATGATAATATCAAATTTAAAAATACCTTCCAGAATATACAAAAAATTTTACATGCTTTGAAATTGCGTTTTTCTTTAGGGAAATTACATAGTGTCAGACATATTTCTTTAGAATACTACATTTTGTTATCGCAAAACTTACAATTTTTTCAAGATATTTTTTTCTCAGCAATGTCAACTATCACATCAAGATTTTATTTTTTAAACGTGTAGTGGGTATTTTTTATGATTTTACCTTCTATTTTTAATGAAATTATGGAGAAAATAAAGTACCTTCCATTTTTCAGATATTTTAATTATGAAGGCCTTTTTATGTCATATTGGCTTTTCATCTTAATTTTTATATGGCCAACAAAATTTTTATTTTTATTCCACTTTTATTGTTATCTCTTCGATATAAAATCAAATATTACATAAACGTTTCCATATTTAAGTTTTTAGGAAGGGATACTGCAGTGAAACAGGAGTGAATTTGAATTTTGTAAATATTACATTCCGGAAAATTTAGTACAATATTTTATTACGCTATAAAATTACCTTAATTTTACTTACATCTTTTAACTTCCAGAACTATTATGTGCACGTCGGATGTTTAAAAAAGGAAGACCGATTGCTACAAAAGAAATTTCAACACACGTCAACTAAGTTTTTGCTAATTAAACTTTATAGTGACAAAGAACAAGGGACAATAAAAATAAATTGCTAGTTATAGAAAACTTAGAAGACATGTATGTTTCCTTCAAAGTTAGAATACTTTTTATATTTTTTTATGAAAGCGTAAACTAACTTACTGATCGTACTTTTGTTTTGCAATTTGCCAGGTCAGTTTTATAAAAAGAACAAATTAAGATAATGGTGGCAATTTTATTCGTTCCTGGACGTATTAATACTTTTTGTATACAGAAAACGGGTCAAGTTTAGTAAATCAAGTAAAATTCCTTTTACAAAACCGATGCGAACGAATTTCCAATCAAATCTTGCTTTCACTCGCTTAATTTTAATCCCTTCATGTGCGTCATTACACTTCTGCTGACGTAATTTTTAAAATTATATTCGTTTAGAGAACTCTAAATTTGAAAAGGCTGTAGGTTTTCAAAAACTATTTTCGCACACTGCTTACCGAAAACCATTGGCAGAGAATAAAATAAATTAGTTTTCTTTTTGGCGTTCTGCTATGTATTTGTAGAGCACGGGAATAAACATTTGTTTTTATATCTAGTATTTGCTTCTTGCTTATTTAAGTTATATTAAATTCTACGCCTGAAAGGTGTTTTATTATCTTAAACAATATAATTTTATTTTAAATTTTGCATTGAAAAGGTTGATTTCTTGACGAATTTGACGATAAATTTTTAAAGGAGTTCCTGCATAACAAGATTGACAAACAAAATTAAAATATTATTACCCGTTTAATTTTTAAACGGTTGGTTTGCCATCCACTTTCACTAAAATGGAAATGTCAAACAATTGTTCAATTTAAATCCAAAACACAAATATACAATATTCATACCAAATTACATTACAGAAACGTATGTTAATTTTGTTTTCTGTTTACAAAACCAAATGCTATCTAGGGAATAGGATGTAAATCCGGAGATATATTTTTAACGATGCTTTTTAATTTACCATCTAACAAACGTTAGGTCTTATTTATACTACCGTAGAGCACTCTAAAAGTGACTAAGGATTTTATTCCAATCGAATTTGAATATTTTAGAATTTTTCGTTATAATTATGATTTTTTAAATATATTGCTATGTTTTTTTTTCGATTGTTATTAAAATCAACAGGAAATATTAATTTTACCGTAAGTTTAAATATTGTAAACGGGAGCACAGTAGCTGAAATTTAATTAATTCTTAATGAGCGGAAGTGAGAATAAAAGAAAATTGCATTTAATTAAAAATTATAAGATAATAAACATACTTTTATCTTAAAATTAAAATAGAAGGAAAAATAAAATAGGATTATATGGTATTAGATGAGCTTTTGAATGTAATATTTAAGATTTCATGTAATAATTTGCAAATTTATTTTGAATTTGTTTTGACATTTTAAACGATAGTTTGAAATAAAGATAAAAAAAATTAAATCTCCAATATAAAACTTTTCAAAAAAAGCTCAATAGTTTTTTGATTTAAAGAACTGGAACTCGGATGACCGCAATACCTAAGCTTCAAAATTTCATTTGGGGGTAATTACCATTTCTTTATATTATCTGCGTTATTGATAAACACAATATATTGATAAAGCTAGCCACAAGAAGTTCAACATTTACCTCGAATAGAACAATACACTGTTTTGTATCTTGAATCAATAAACAAAAGCATTACAAGTGCAAATTACAAACGCTAAAACTTTTAGTAATTAAAAATAAAAGAAGTAATAAAAGAACACAGAAATTAAATTAAATACCAAATCTATTGTCGTCAAAACTTTTTAAGTGCTGCGAAATTGCTAACGTACAGCGATGGTTGTTAGCCAATCGGATGCTCCCTTTATGAGCAATTACATAATTATGAACTTATAAAATTTAATTTTTAATGATCAGTAGAGAATATAATATTAAAGCCAAAACTGTAGACAAGTTTATCTCTCCAAGTCACGATATTAAATTGTTGAATTAAAACTGTTAATGATTAATAGATAACCCATTTGATTTAATTTTTAATTATATTAGATACTTAATTAAAATATAGGAAATTGGTAACATTTAACAGATACTGAAAATGCATACATAAATAGTCAATTCCCTCGACTTCCAATGAATTTTGGAGAAGTGTTATTTAAATTAAAATAAATTCAAAATTTTTTTTGAAAATCAACAGTAATAAAGAGTAAAATTTACTTACATAGAATTAAATAAAAGAAAATCATGATTTACTAAATTTTGGTAAGTTTTGAGTTGGTGAAGAATGGTGATTCTTTCGTACACTCGTGCGCATCACTTGTTGCTCGGAGCAGCGTCAATTCAAAACTAGCTAAAGTTTCTTACTTTTTAGCGAACAACCGTGGATGTAGTTTTCGGTCATACCCAGGACCACTATGAAGAAGAAAACCTTACTATTCGTGACATTTTCCTAATAAATTATCTTGGTTTTATCCAAAGTGCAATTAAGTCTAAATTAAGTACCTACCTGTAAAATTTTAATAATTATTCATAAATAACAAACGCTTTTGACGTTATTATCCAATACTGCTTTGACTTTAATATTAAATTACCATCTTTATAAGTATTGTTACTACTCAAAGACACCCGGTGCAGAGCAGAGAGCTCCCATTCCAGCATCTAGTTTATCGTCTATCACGTAGTCACACGTTGGATAATATAAGACAAATTTTATTGTGTGGTTAAAGTTTTAGTTGATGGTGTAGGTCAGTAAAAGACAAATATTTGTCTCCGACGCGACGTTTCGAATTCTTTATTAGTTTTTTATCAAGGGTAAAAACTTAAATACATAAAACATTTTGAATAAATTTTGGAATAAATATCAACGCTTAGGGAAACATCGATTGCATTTACCACAATTTTACAAAGACGTTTGAAAACCTTTATTTCACAAGTAAATCACATACAAAAAATATCATCAGACAGGAAAATAATAAAATATTATGCAATAGTGTTGTCAACGTCCATGTTACGATATATTGGTTGATCCAACGGTTAGCGTGAAAGTATTTCTTAAATAAAGAACACATTTTATGAGCGAAAATAGGAAATCTTTATTGTATCTAATAGTTTGATTTATGTCCCTTACCTATTACGTGAACAGAACACCGTTTGAACATCATAACTTCGTTCACATCTAAAGTGAAAAACAATTATTATTTTTGTTATAAAGGTGGATCTAGACCAGCTCTAATGTTGTTTCATTTGTATAATGTATTTACCTAGAATTTGGTGCCGCCGACTCGGCGCCAGTACGACTCGGCGCCAGCCCAACTCAACAGCAGGACAACTCGACACCTAAACAACATCGAAACATGTAATTTTATAATTTTTTTCTTCTTCTTCTTCAGACGGCCCTGACTCCTGGCGTTTTATAACAATGTTGTTTATTTGATAATCCATCTACATAATAGATATCTCATTCACAAAAATCATATCCAAAGTTTTTGTCACCAAATATTGGCTATAGTAATTGGCCCTCCGCATAGAATACAATTACAGATGCCCTGACCAAAGCCATGGATTGCTTCTGGTTTTTCCCCTACTTTATTCCAGATCGCGTAAATAGATCATTTTACGTTAATTGGGTGGTGTATACATTTGATTGTTCAATTTTATGCATGAATTAGTTCTTGTAAAGGTATTTTACAACTAAACTTAAGCAATTTCAAAATTTACTCATCACTACTAGAATCGTCGTGTATGACGTGATAAGTTTATGTCTTAGAAGTTAAATTTAACGTTTAATTTAATATAGAAGAGGTACATAACTTCACGATTAGTTAGCTATCGGTTAATTAACATGTAAATATTTTTATCGAAATAATAAACTAAAATATAAGTTGATATGTAATCAAATAAAAAACTTTGAAAATAATGGAAAAAGCAATATTGTAAAAGGAATAAAAATTTTATTCATGCAAACATTTTGTTACGTTTATATTGGTATTGTTACATTTAATGCAACGTTGAGCCTTAAGGTAAAATTGTTTTGTACTTTATTTCGCGATGTTATTCATAAATAAACAAAAAAAATTATGTACACCAAATTAAATTAATTGAAAAAATTAAATTCAACGACTTACAACTCTCCTACACATCATTTGTCACATTGTGACATGTGACATTTGTCACATTGTCAGGTAGGTGCATTTTTTTAAAAGTAAATTTTAAAGCTTTTTTGATTAGTAACAATAGAAATAAATAAAAACTATAGGAAGTTCCAAATACTACCTGTAAGTGGTTTTATATTCTTTAAAATTCATTAATTTTAGTTTCGTCTTTTGTGCACTTAATAAGTACTTTATTAGAATATAATGTAACATTGATAATTTCACATTTAATGTCAATAATTCTAAACAAATTTATATACTTAGTACAAAATTAGCTTTAATTTGTTTTCGTGATAGAAATTAATATCTACTAATATTTTGTAATAAGTTAATTTTACATGTTATAAATATAACGGGCTAATAAATAGCTCGAAATTACGAAAAATAATATTATTTTGTATTTAACTGACCTACACCCTCAACTACAAATAAAACCATATATTATATCAAAGGTCACCTAAATAATAGGCCAATAAATTTATTTTGATTAAAAATGTAAAATGCTACTTAATATAATTTAAGTTTCCTGGCATTTATATTTAAAAGTATTTGTAGAATCATTAAAAAGACATTTTACGACTCACTAAAATTAAGTGTCTGTATTTGACCGCTTTTGCAAAGAAATGTGGAACTCATAAAATCAGTAAGTTTAAAACAAGATGCTAATTTTTATATTAACTTATAGACTTGTATATTTTTCTTATATATTTTTAACCATTTAATTTTTTTACAAATTTTTTTTCATGTTCGATTTGATTTCATTATTTAAATTAATCGAAATTAAATGTTTGAGATACCATGAATACAATATAATACTTTGGTTACATAGTATCAGAGAGTCATCCTTATGGAAATTTTGGAATCACTTCAAGTAGTTTAAAAGATTATCCACAGAGAGCGTTAGTAAACTGAAAGACCCAATATATTTCATTAGCGCCAATAAAAAGTTTTTTTTTAAACTTAAGCAACACATCAACAATTGGCGTTACAATATTGGAAGTCCTAAAGACCATTTCGAAATTCCCAACAAATTGATTTGGTCACTTAAATTTAGCAAATTATTAAAATGAATTTTAAATGTTTTAATAATTAAAGAATAAATGATAATAACACTTCAGCGATTATTGCTGGCGAAGGGGTCACAAAAGTACTTTAACTTAGCAGGCGTTAAAGTACTATTTTAAAGCCGTTCATTCGTTTTTTGCCAGTAACATTTGTTTAACTGTTTTACATCTAAAAAGACAAACTATTTTAGACATAATCTGTAAATATTGCAAATATTAATACTAAACTTTTAACATTAGTTAGGAATAATAGCAGTGTAATGGTTTATAGTACTTTTAACGGTAATTAAAAGTTACTGTTAGCCAACTACTATTTTAAAAAGCTTAAATTCCATAAAATTTAAACTACTAGGTACATAATGTGTAGAATAATAAATTCTAGTTAGCGATTTTATATTTTTTTAAAATGAACTGTGCAAGAAAAATAATAAAAAATATAAAACTTCTAAAAGCACATTAAGCGTGAACGTAAAATAGGTTTTTTTTATAAAAACTTATTTAACAAGTTTATCACAAGGCATTACTCGAAAAGCATTAGAATGTTTTTACATGTACATACTATAAAGCAACAATAATTTAGTACGGGAGCTTAAACTTTAATTAATTTCTGTAATTAATTGATTCCACTAGAAACAAAAAAATCAAACTGTTGCTCGTACTTTTTAAAGGTCTAATTTTATACTTTCAGTATTTTTAATTGCATTGTAAATTAATATAAAATTAAAAGAAGTAGGGACCTAAATTACTTTCCTGTACGAAAGTCACAAATAATTCCAGAAAAGAGGAAATTTGAAAAGCGCTACTAGTATTTCGTTTAATTTAAATTAAATTAAATCAAGTTGCCAAGTAAGTAGGATTTTAATCCTGCATTTCAATTGTTTTTGTTCGTTGTTCATGTTAAAAAGTTTGTACAAAATTAGAACAAATTTACAGAAACAATAATTGAAAAGTAGACTTAAAATTTTACATTGCTTGGTAATTTTATTTGAATTTAAACTTGAGCAAAATAATGTTCTTCCAATTTCTCATTTTTCCAGGATTGTTTTATATTTTAGAAAAGCGGTATATCATGGAAATTAATTTTGTTAAGCATAATTATTAGATTACAGTCTCATTATATTTATTACACTGAAAAAAATAGTTTAGGTATCATTTTTGCGCCGATGAACAAAATTAATCATATTCATGAACAAATTCATAAATACAATGATTTTTTTCATAAATACTATGAATCTACTATTATAGATTAATTAAGATTATTAATATATAGATTAGTAATAATATTGTATTATGTATAATAATTTAAAAATTCTTATAATAAAATGATGAAATAGTAGGTACAATTGAGAAAAAGTTTTATATGTTTGCTTACATTTACATTTTGCATTATATCTCTGGTATGTCAGAACTATAGAATTACATAAATCTGTAACCTGCAGATTCAATCCATAAATCTAGAATTTTATGTGCTAAAGAGACGTTCATAGCAAGCTTTTTCCAATGAATGCCGCATTATTAGTGTCGCGCAGTGGGATTGATGTGATCACGGCGTTCTTTCTTCTGATAAATACGCATTTAATGGAGTTGTTTAGTGCTCAATCTAAATTCTATTCCTTTTTTGCAACAAAGTTAGGTGTTATTTTAAAGTCGTTATGTTGTAAAATGCATATATGGCTTCTTGTTACTTTTGCTAAATTCGGATATATAAAAATTGGAAATAATACGTGATTGATTTTCAATAAAAAAATGCCTACTCTCACAGCATTGGAAATTGAATTAAAATAACGACTTTCCTGGAAAAAAAATTTAGAATTACACTTCACTGCTATGTTCGTGGCGCTAATGAAACTACTTCTTGCCAACTTCGTAGTAAGCACTTCAATGCACTACTTTTCAGGATCATATTTTTCACAATTTCACTTCTGCGTTGTGAAAATAACAGAGAAATAAACAAAATTTTATTTTATTTCAGATCAGATTATTTTACAGTTTCTTCCGGTGAGTCTGCCATTCAGTACAAACTTTACACATTAAATACAGTAAATATCTCTGAGAGATTACATCTAAAGCATTTAGTAAATCCGGGAAAATAAGAGAACTGTGAACAACAGCATTTCAAAAATAATTAAATAAGTTACTAATTTACTTGTTTATTAAAAATTAATAATTTCGTTGGAATTGTCTATTTTATGCTAATTTTAAAAGTCCATAAGTTGGTTTACACTGAATACTTTCTAAAAATTTAACGAAATTATTCGCTGGATCATCGTATCCATTTGAGAGCAATTGAATTAAAAATCTGAATAACAAATCCAATTTTTCTACAACATATTTGGAATGTGCATCATTAATTATATTCAAAATAATAATAAAAACTGAGTTATCGTCAAAAAATGAAACTTTAATGGTTAAAATTTTCATAAAAAATCTATGGGCTAACCTAAATATTTGACTTAAATTTAATTTTCGTTTTTCAGAATCTCTTACTATTTGTATAAAGTAGGAAGGTATTTTGTTATTTATATGCAAATTTGTAAAACTCATTTCTATAATACTCGTGGTTAAATATTCAAAATTTTCAATTTCCTCTTCAATCAATATCCTAATAAGTCGAACTAAATTTGATAAAAGCTTTACATTTTTATGCTTTTGATAATAAAATCGCAATAGTAAAAATTTAAAACGATTTGGATTCACATTCAAGTCGATTAAGATTGGTTTAAGTAAATTCGGATCGTAATGGAGGCAAAGCCGAGTAATTACTGCTAGACTTCTCGAGAAAATTACCACATCTTGATTCGTCCTTAATTTTCTAACAATGTTCATTAATAACGAATTATAATTGCATGGTAAGTGATAGTTTTTGTTAATTGTTTTGATAACATGAAACAAATTTTTGCAAACGCGATTAAATACCGCTCGACTTAATCTATGTTCCATGTATTTGAAAGCATTAATTATTACCCGACGACATGGTTCTTCTCTTAAAATATCGTTAAGATTCTTCATGCACGAAGTCGATAATGACAAACTAGCATTCAACTTCCAGCTAAGTTCTGAGCATGAGGAGAAATACAATAAGTGGTTAAAATGGATATTAGAGAAAATTATGTCGCTGAACATTTGCACTTACCTAAAATTAGCAGAAGTACAAAAAAGAAATACCCAATTCTCATTTCTATTAATTTAGTCAACTTGTTCTGTATTGGCGGTTTTCAATATTGACTAAAATAGTCTACAATGTTTTTTAGAATTAGATAACCTTAATTGGCACTATCGGCTATATATTAGTTACGTGCTTCTAAAACGTGAGAAAAGCACGTTCAAATTTTCGATTTTAAATTTGATTGCTAGTATTGTAAAATCATGTCAAAAGAGGAAAAACGAAATATCACAATAGTAACAAATTTTTATTAACAAACTTGCAAGTTAAGCATAGCAATTTGCAAGCATTTGCAATCTAACAACTTCTCTTTTGGTAAAAAAATTACAATATGCTGATTGTTGCTTCAATATTTATTGATTTATCCATTTTTGGTTTTAATTGCTATTGTTATTCTGTCTCACATCTATTCGCAGGGTTTATAGGTCGCAATCTGATCAGTCTACGTACTGACTCGTTGCAAATGCCTTTTTTATGATTTTTTGTAGTCAAAAGTGCTTTTGATGTTATTGTTCCATATCGACTATTCCCACGAACCTCAAGATCGTGGTTTAGAATACAAATAGCCAGTTTTGAAAATGGTTTCTATAACTACCTATTTTCATCCCCTCAGGTCAGAACTCTATATTGGATTTCCAGAATTTAATTTTGCGTGTTATTTTACTTAATTCAAAAACCTCTTATATTTACGGGTTTAATGTCAAAACGACAATAAAATTAGTACACTATAAATGTAGAGCTTGTATTTACTGGACGAGTGAGCGATAATATACATATATGTAACTAACCAAAGCTCGAGTTTTATAAGCTTGTAAAAATCTGGCCAGAAATTTAAAGCGATTCTGCACTGCTAAGAAAAAGGTCCAATCTACAAAATTAAAGTTTTAAGAGCATCGGGGTAGCACTATTGAAGTTCGCTGAAAGTTTTTCTTCAGCCAAAACCAAACTTCAGTTTTCTTAATTAAAGATAAATTTTGTTATTTTAATGTAAGATAAAACAGTTGTAAGTTCAGTAAAATATTACGTCAAACAACGTTCACGCATAATCTATCTAGTTCTAAGTGTCATTCTCATTCAATTAATGCTACGTAAATGAGTACAACATAATTAAAAAATGTTGAAGTACATTGAAACTTATGTGTGAGTTCAGAATGATAATTATATTCTTAATTATCATTTATATTATTTACGTGCTAATTTACGTAGCGTTAATTGGATGAGAATGGCACTTAATATTGCAACAGTATAAATCACAACGTGCGTAGGTACTTAACGACTGATACCGCCACCGTTCACCGACATTGTCAAATGTTTGATGAAAGTAGCGCGTCTCATACTTTCATTCAACTTTTGAATAATCATGCGCATTGCTTCAAGCTATTGTAATTATCGAAATCCCCAACCAAAAATTTTATCAAACTTTGGTTAAACTTTGTAACCAATGTGTGACAAGAAAGTTGATCAAAATTTATAGAGATTTATAGAGTAGTTTTGTTTTAACAGCTGTTGTTTGTTTGCACTTATGGAAAAAAGCAATATTTCTGCTTTTCCTAACACTATTTCACACCTTTTCTTGATCTTTCCATTTTTCTTCTTTGCTGAGCCATCCACTCCAACATATATCTGGACCGTCGTAGTCTCCCATTCTACGCACATGACTATACCAAACCAACTCAAAACTTTTGCCTCTATGGTACCCTGTCTGTAATGTCAAAATTTTTCACTCGATCAGCTGTGGTAAGTTTGCAACCTCTGCGTCAGAACTCCATCTCCACAGCTTTTAATTTATCGGCCGATTTCTTTGTTGTTTCCCATACTTTTGCTCAGTATGTATTTATTACTGCAAAATTGTCGCATTTTATATTTTTTTCGGCGATTTTTATATAAGAAATAACATAATGCAATCTTCCTAATTAATTGTCCATAATTTAATTCCTGGCATTCAAAATCCCATAAACCCTCAATCAGCAGGTTTAGCGTGACAGCACACTACGTTTAATAAAACCGCATCAAATTTCGACCATCCGTTGATGAGTTATGAAGCCACAGACAGACTGACAGACAAATACACGCGTTAAACTAATAAATTCCCGCTTTTAGGGAGGAAAGAGAAAGCTGTGACTCATCGCTGACAAAATTAACAAGTAATGACTAGCAGGTTAAGTTGCAGAGTTAATTCAATAAAAGTTATAACGCAATAATAATTAGAAGTTATCAGTCTGTTCAAGTTAACAGACCTAATTTGGACCAATAACTAGGTAACAGACTGATAAAAACAAAATCATTGACGTATGAAAATATTTACTTACTCAAATTAATGATATTGAAAGTACCTACTCTATAGTTATTAAACGATAAGTATTATATTATTATACGCGTTTGAAGTGTTTTCATATATCTACTGCTTAACGTTGGTTCTAAACCACGGGAAGCGTAACACACTTCATTTTAAGGATTCTTTTGTCAAATTACCTCAGTGGTTTGCCATTGCCTTCCACATAGACCATCTACAGCCTTCCAAGGGGAGACGTTTAAAATGAAGTTGTTATACTATCGCGAACCCTAACACATTTAACCGCTAGGCTATTAATAATCTTCTTGATTAATGTAGTGTTTTAAAAGTAAAATATTAATAATATCATGAACTATGTATAATAAACAAGTCACACAGCAGATAGATAGAGGACAAGTGGAGATTCTAGGTGTGCTCCTGTAATTATAGCATATATAAAATAGGAGACCATAAATAAATGTAATCAAACCATTAAATGCCTCTTATTATATCTGTAACCCACTAATTCCCCAATAATTCAGTCAATTAAAATCATTCAATAGAAATCAAAATTTTGGTTTAAAAAATGTTCTAATAATAAAGTGGAACAGACTCCGCTTAGCCCCTCTACTACCTGATATTTGACATTCAGGCTTTTATTTCAGACTTTGTAAGCTACCGCGGTAAATAGGTTTTTGAAATATTTTTTAAATCCTACATCATGTAATCGTTTATATTTAGAATCATTATTGTTCTTTGATGAATAAAACATAAGCTCGAGTATACCAGGAGAAAAGTTACAAAAATATTTTAAAATTTTATATCACTTTTTAGACAAACAGTTTTGAAGTTCTTAAATACCGACCAATCTAAATTTCTTTAGAAAGACGTAATAAAGTTATTACATATTTCCAACAAATATATCTCTAAATTAATAACAAAATAAAACACAATAAAATAAAAACACAAGAGAATGCAGTGTTCATTTGCACATAGTTTATACTCAGCTCTGTGTAATATGTTAACAATTTCCCATGACACTATCCGACATTGTGTTGAAACTGGGTTTTTCATTGAATAATTCAGTTTTGATCCAGTCTAGAATTAGTTCAATTATATTAATTTGATTAACCTACAAGACAAATTTAGTAGAAGAAACCTACACAAAATTGGTTTTAGAAAAAATTAATTGCCAAAACCATAAATAAAATTAAAATCCAGGCGACGTTCAATGGATAACATTTAAAATAAAAATAAAATAAAATACCTATTTTTATGCAACGTGCATCTTCGGGAGTTCAAGTCTAATTAATTTCAATAACAATTATAACAAATTATTTTTATTTTAACAATAAAAACCAACATTTAAAAATAATAATTTGAGTTTTATTAAAACTTTCATATACATAATATGAAAAGCAAAAATCAAAAAACTATTCGATTGAGAAATAGATATATTTTATGCACTTTATAAAATTTAATAGAATTTAAAATTAATCTGGGGAATGTGGAACTTCTGTGCTAAAATAAGGAGCTGAAGATTTGACTAGTAAAGTATGACAGACATCACAAACTTTAGACGGTCGTTGATTAGGCCCACTTGGAACAGAATGTGACAAACAGGACACACAAAATATCTGTCCACAATGGCGGCAGTTATATTTCTTACGTTTAGTAACTGAGAATGAATTTCTACATGAGGGACAATCGTCAGTATCTTCTTCGTGCTGCCATCTAACTTGAGCATCGGAATCTCGAATTTTTTCCAACTGAACCTATAGGTAATAAATTCATTTATAAGTATTTCTTTAAACACTCCATAAAAATTATATCCAACCTGCAAACTCTGTGATAATTTTACAAAATCTTTTTGCACTGCTTCACTATTATCTAATTCTTGCTGTAACGATCCAACTCTTGATCTTAATTCGTTGATTTTATCCTCGAGTTGTTTCTAAAACAAAAGTATTTTGTTAAAGGTAGAAGGATAAATTCAATTAATATACCAAAATGTAAAAATAATTTCTTAATTTCATAAATTGGGTTTCATTCTAGTAGTCGCAGCATGAAAAAGTATTATACAATAAAAATTATAAGTATTATCTACCTTATTTATTTGCAGTTCTTCAATCCGTATCAGATTTTCCTTATGATTTCTCTCAAACTCAGCTAACTTTTCTATAGTTACTAGATGGGACTTCTTTTCTACGTCATAGTGATTTGTGACAGACCTACAACAAATCCAATTAAAACTGTAATTGATATACACAATGAATGTGTACTTACTTCAAGTTATTGCTTTCAGTATTAAGACTAATTTCAATCTCTTGTCGAAGATGTTGCTCATTAATGAATTTATCTTGCAATAGCATAATATTTGATCGCAAATCATTCGCCTGCTCTTCGGCCGATTCTTTACCAATTTTAGCTATAATTAATTCTTGATGCATTTTTAAAATTATTTCTTGCAGGTCCTAGTTCAGAGAATACGTTTAAATTAATGTTGAAATAGTTTTATTTTACTCACCTCGACTGTGTCGGGCAAGTTAATAATTTCACTTTGCAATTGTTGAGAATGTATGCTGTACTTGCCAACCAAATTTTCATTTTCTCTCTGTAACCTAAGAAGAAGAACCAATTTTTGAAAATAATTTATTTGTGGTTACTCACTTGTCCAATTCTTGATGAACTTTTTCTCTTTCGTCCGTCAGATGAAGTAGGTGTTGATTAACTTCGCCACAGGTTTGCTTAAACACTTGCTGCAACTCCTTTAAATCTTGTTCGGCACAATCAGTTCTTGTAGTCAGTTCTGCAACTTGCAATTTATGTTCTTCCTTTTTTTCATTCCACTTTTCTTCGATTTCCTTTCTGAAACCAATCTCTTTCAGTAGCTCTTCTTTATGCTTATCAGCTGCTTTTTCGGCAGCTAAAACTTTCAGGTGTAAATCTTCAGACTTTTTTTGCTCTTTTACTAGTTGTGCTTCGTAATTACTACACATATCACATGGTATAACAGGACTATGTAGGTCTTTTGGATATTTAAAAGCATCTAACGACGATTGGTTGAAATTATTCGAAAAGGGATCTTTAGAATGAACCTAAATTAAAATAAATTAAAAATTTTAAACAGAAAATAAAAGTGGCCATACCTCTGGTTGAAAATGCTTGCAGAGTTGGCATTTTTGTAACTGTTCGTCTGTCGAACGAAGTTTATCTTTCAGAGCTCGAATTTCTTCCTCCAAAGGTACTACAAGGGAACGTAAAACTTCCACATCTTCTTGAGCCTTACAAAATTAAAAATAAGTTTAAGGATGTTTGCAAGACAATTACAGGTAAATTAAATGATTCAAAATAAAAAAAAATAAAGAAAACCTACATGATCATCATCATCTACCTTACGCATACTGTCTTCTAAATTATCTTGCGAAGTAAACGCTTCTGCTCCCAACTTTCTTACTAAAGTTTTTGTTACCGCACTTAGCATCACACTTGGAGCCATACTACTTTGTTCCTATTAAAGAAAGATATATTATTAAAAATACATCAACATTATTAACCAATTATTGTTTTTACTTTTAGTGTGAGGATACAATTTAGGAGTTTCGACATTTTTTATGAAAGAACCACGTTAAAATAAGTAGACTACTTATTTCACTCACGTGAGGTTATTTACCATAGTGATTGTAAATTATTATGGTAATGGTTTGATAAAGAGCAAAAACTAGATAATATGCTTGAAATATTAACCTAAATGTTAAACAGTATAGCATAAATTACAATGACGGTGACGAAATTATGTGGATAACTTTATTTTATATTTTGCTTTAGACTAAACACAAAAATGTTTTCAAAAACAATTTGTCATAAAGAACAAATCATCACATTAAGTTTTTTTGAAATTAATTGAAAAATAGTACAACTAGTGAGTTTGAATTAGATAAAAAGATAAATAATAATTTCTTTAATTTTTGAAAAAAGAAATATTTTAGTTTAGAATTTATGCTCAAAGATGGGAATTACGGACACAGTATCCAATTTTGAAGTGAAAATACATGGGAATTTAATTTTCAAAGATAAGTCAAGAACAAAATCACTTTTACAAGAGGTAATAATATTATATTTGTATAAATGAGTAGATTAAAAGTAGAAATTCCGGAACAAATACCTGAACTGTGTGATGTGGAGATTGATTTTCAGCTTTAAGTTCACGAATTTCAGTTTCGTATTGCTGTATGATTCCGTACAACTTTTTGAGTTCCATATCGTAAATTGATTTACAAGTACTGGATTCTTCAACCGTCTCTGTTAAAATAAACAAACGTAAAGCACTAAAAATTAGTGACTTACAGTAACCCTTACCATGTACCAACAGCTGCAAAGATTTTATTTCATTCTGTGCTTTAATGTTTTCGTCATTGGATTCTAATTGTAACTGAGCTAGAGTAAGTTGACTCTTTGTTTCGTTTAGTTCTCGGTTCAACTTTTGAACTTCATCAAGTAATTTTAAATTATCATCATTTTTACGTTTTAATTCAACTGCAACTTGTCAAATCAATTTAATAAATCACCTGAAAAGCAATATTTACCTTCTTTTTGTAAAAACAGATCTTTCAATTTTGCACGTTGACTATCAAATTCACCTCTAAGTCGTCTGTTGTCACTTTCCAATTGAGTAACCTTAATTTGTAAATCTAAACAGAAAAATATGTTAAATCAAAGTTAAAGCCACGAATTTATGTATCTCTACAAACCATTATCTATGTTATCAAGTGCATTTTGATCTCCAGGTTCCTCCATTTTAAAAATTTAAGAAATATCTATTGTTGAAATTGAAATGCTTTAACTAAATAATCTTTTAAAATTTGCACCACCATACCTTAAAAGTACTAAATTAACTTAAATTATTACTAATTTTTCGAGCGATAATTGAATAACATCAGCAACATTGCCGTAACCTCTTATTCACTTGTCATTTGACATTTCACCTGCTGTTTTTAAAAGTGGGTGTTGTTCTGTCAAATCTGTATTGGAAGATTTTTAGGAAGTACAATTTACGATTGCAGTATTAAAATTATTTCTCGAATCTAAGATGAAAATTTTGTTAAACCTTGTACTATATTATCAAGCCCGTTCTAATTAAGATAGTGCAAATCATTGCAAACGATAAGAGGAACACAAATCAAATTTAAATTAAATCACATGACTCATTTTTCTGGTCTAACAAAAATTGCCTAAAGTTGGTAGATAAACATTGTCATTGCGCTCTGGCGTTGTAACAAGCAACTCAAATTGGTTAAACAATAAATTTGTTTACTACGTAAATTGCTATCTTTATTTGTCGTGAGAGATTCATATAGTTAATTGCAAACGGGATAAAAATAAATGCGATATGTGATTGACAGCTACCAAAAAAATCACAAAGGTTTTGTTACCTACATATTGAGGTCAGAAAATCACGATTTAAGGAAATGTTCAGAGAAAATTATGCTACAGTAGTAATTAAACTAGTAACTGCTAGTAATTTACATGGGAAATATCAATCCCACAACAAATGTTCATAGTATAGAACAAGAAGAAGATTTGGAAGCCCATAAAGGTTTCAAACAGGTAGATTGTTGTTAATTTTTCTAACCTTTATTTATAATTTTTTGCGTCATACTTAAGCACATGTAACAAATTTTTCAGAGTAATCACAAATCGTTAAATAATTCTAAGGGATCCTTCGCTAGTGGTTCAAGCTCTTACTCAACTTCCAGTGCTGGTCGATTTCGTTCCTGGTATCGAAAATTAAGGTAGTGCTTTGTTTTCCTTTACCACTTTCTTTGTTATGCTAAATAAAATAAGGTTAAGGCAATGTCATCATTACTATTTACTTTTCAAAATTTAAAAATTCAAAATCCAAGAATGCGATCAAAACTTTTTGAATTGCATCGCAGGATAATGTTGCAATTATGAAATTTTAGCAAATTGTGATATGCAATAATTGATTTAATGAAATTTGTTTCCTAATTTTTTACTTGTTATGTTACATCATGTTCATATCCATTTTTTATTTGCATACAAACAATGCAATGATTTGAAATCACAATTTCAAAATTTTGATCGAGTAATAAAAATTTGATTTTAAACGACTTCAATATTTAAAAAAATATAAATTAAAAATTAAAGCGAGTTAATAATTCCAATTAATTAAATATTTTTAAATGTATTTCCTACGCTTTAAGTGTATGGAACTTCAAATTGATTTGATATTTTGAATGAAAACTTTTATCTCGACTAAAGGCATGTTCAATATGATTGTGCAGCTAGCACCATTTGCAAAACTAAACCTGTTGGTTAAACTTTTTCAATAATCTTGTGATAGGTGATTGTTGTGGAAACAAAATCAAACTAAACTTTCTTAATAAAATTGGAGTTTAATTTCACTGAAGAGGTATAAATGAAAAGCTATGTTAGGAAATCAGTTAGCCTTGTTCTAGAGCACCTTTTGAAATTTTCTTGTTACGAAAGCTATTGATGGTTTTCTGAGAAGAACTATTGAAAAGTTCCTGGTAAGAAGCTGATTAGTTTTAATGTGTTATTAAGATAAGATATAAAATATGAAGTGCATGCTGATGCTTTTAACTTAGATGTTTTCCAAGCTTTAACAAGTAACACGTTTGACAATTTAATGTTCGTAATTGATATCCCCATTGCCCTAGTTAATACATACATCAATTAATAAAGCTCAATCAATAACAACATCTAAATAGCCACTTTGTTGTAAGCTTGTTGTAGATAATAAGTCTATAGTACAGGTAATGAATATATCTAACAGTGTGAAGGTTACAACATATTATAATACATAATATGTGAGCTGCAAAAGCAACTACTGTATCGAATTGTCTACTCGATGTTATAATATAAAAAATCGGTGTAGATCTATAATAACCTTATGCCGCTGTAACTTCTAAAACATATGTATCAAGTCTTTTTAGTTACAATAAAATCGAGAAGGGGACAATGGAAAGATTACTTTGAAAAAATGAACCACAACTACAGGCTAGCCTTCAGAAGAATTTCAGGACGACCACCCAAGATGTGGTACAAGTGCTTGACTTTAGATTTAATAGTAAGTCGTAACAACAGGATGGATTGACATGACAGCACTGAATCCTAAATTAAGAAGGCTTAGTTCAAACATTGTAGGTTGAAGTCCTGATTGAAAAAATAATTTGTGACCCCGCAAATAAAATACTTCTGATTTTTTTCTAGTTGGTCAAAACTAAGAATTGAGAAGTAAAATAAAAGAGATCTTATGTGCAAATACATGGTCAAAGAAACAGTGGAAGACACATGTAGATGAAATATTGTTGTCACAATTTTTCAAAAAATGTGGTTTTTATATTCACAACCAAAAGTTTTATAAATCAATTTATTTATATAGATTTTTCAATGGATAGAGGGGTTTCATGAACTCATTTCTTACGTATTAGATTTTAGCTACCCACCAAGGGTGGTAACGCTTATTTGTTTTAATTTTGTCATTTCCTCGTGTGGATGAAGGTTTCTTTCGGTAAAATGTAATAATCTAGTTGCTGATCTGTGGCTATTTAGTGGCCTTTAGATTAGACATACCAATACTTGGAAAACTTATTAAACTTGTTCATGACGTTTTCAGTTATTAAATAATTGTAGGGATGTGATTGTGATGATTTAAGTTCTCTGATGTTTGATAGTTACCTTACAAGTCCCTTTTTTTGAATTTCGGGGTTTTTTCAATTAAAGCTCAAATGTTTTCCTCTTGATTAGTCTAACGCCTTAAGTAAAACATGTTCCGTCAATTTGATATAAGATATGTTTGGTGTGTTCACTAATTTTTATTCACACCACCAATTGGCTATTTCATGGCTGTATGTTAAAAAAATGCGTTTTTATAAAAGCTGAAATTATTTGTTTAGTTACTTAATTGCATTTTGACAAAAAAAATCAACAACTACTTTTTGCATCTTTCGGGAAGATATAGAAGAGTAGTATATTTTTTTTTATTAACAATAATAACTACAACCTAAGAAAATCAACTATTTTCATATTATAAGTGATTTTTTTAACTAACGATTCAGTAATGCTTCAAGATCAGGAGCAAATTTTCAGATTTACAATATATTTTTCTAGGTTTGAGCAAGATTTCACCTAAAATACCTGGATTACATTATTATAGTTATGATTGCTTTAGATGACGGACATAAACATTTTATAGTTATTAAACAATGGTTGATTGATTGTAAAAACGTATTAGAATTTGAAAATATTTTTTAAATTACTTATGCTCTATTTCTTCACTTCAAAATATCTCTAAGATTAATAATCTATTAGATAAATTAGCAAAGTAATTAGTCAAACAATAAAGGGTCAGTTGCATAAAGCTCAGGTAAGAGTTAAATCAGGTTTAACTTACTGTTTATCCAATCACAGTGCTCAACACCCTAGGTTAACTCTGATCTTGAGGTTGATATCTCCAGTTATAGAACTGGCCCTATAGAGTTAATAGAGGTGTATAAATCAACATTAGCAGTGCATCATGGGACTTTTCAATTTATAACCACTAACCACAGTGCCATTTAAGAAATTCTTATTTAAACTTGCAACATTTACTAAAAATCACGTGTCATTGCTTCAATTTAATATTTTGTTTTTGTCGGGGTAAGTCTTTATTTTAAAATTTATTTTATGCCGTATTTTACTTGTAATCAATTTTTCTCAAAATCTACATAAGGGTCCTCAAAGTAAGGAATTTAAAAGATCCTTGTGAATTTCTAAACTTCAAAATTCTATTTTTCTATTTAATGTTTCTCTTGTAAATCTTTAAATACATTATCAATAACATATTGCGGATCCAGGGAGGGCGATTGTCCTCTTTTAGAACTGGTACAAAAATACAAATTCTCTTACATTGACGTAAATACTGAAATATTTTATTTTTTAATCTTCAAGTTTTAATTAATCACTAACAATAACAACTATAAAAAATTCATATTTTTAATGTAATTTTTTTTTTTTTAATTTAAATATAATTTTTAATATAAAATATAAAAATTTTATTTAAAATGATCATTGCTGATTTTATTTAAAATTGAATTTGATTTCAAAAAGCTCTATATATTTTTAAAATTTACTGTAAAGTGTGTAATCCAAACTTCCCAAGGCCGCAGAACTAATCTTCTGCCGCAATAAAGGCAGGTAAATTTTTGCAATTTTGAAAAGTTTTAAAACCCAACGCTTTTATTAAAAAGGGGTTTTTCATTTATATGCAGCTGGCACAATATTCAGTGTACAGTTAATTTAATTTTACATTTTTATTACTGAAAATATTTTACAATATTTGTATGTTTCCATCTGGCCTTACTACTTTTATAGGACCATAATTAGGTAATAGAAATTGCATCACAAACGCATATCCATGGATAGGATTGTTTAAACGCAGTAGGTACCTGGAAAATCAATTTTTTTTTCAATATTTTGTGATCTACAAAATATTTTTTAAATGAAATACTTTGTCCGATTTTCCCCAAACTCCTACAAGCTACTCTGATCCTAGCAACTTAAATTGCCCTCATCCGACCAAATAATCAATCATCAAAAATTGATAACGGTTTTAGTGATCCTTCATAAATTCAATGCTTATAACTATTAATTTGTGACTAAATCTGCAAAAATCAGCTCTGAATCGACTTTTACTTCCTACAAACGGGCCCAATTTGCTGCTTTCTTAGGGTTTTATCAGGCATAAATAAGGGTATTTTTGTTCACTTTTCGTAAAATTATTTTGTTATCTCTAGGTGTTGACTTCAGTTTTCTACCTTGCCCAGGAACATTTTCTAGTGGTTCCACTTTGAACCACTCTGATATTTATATCTGCAACCAGCTCAAATACTCACGGCATAATTAAAGAATATTTATAATACAAAGTAACTTTAAATATAAACCAGAGTTTCCACTCTTTTGGAATACCTGGTAAAGTCGGAGAATTTAGAATTGTACAAATTTGGTCAGGGAAAGTCAGGAAATATTTGTGTTTTTATGTTTTTGTATAATAATTATATTGTTAATGTTTTTCAGGAAGTCGAGTTCTTTTTTATTTCCTGTTCATAACCCAATAACAACTATTGTCAAATATACCTGTCGTTCGATTCAAATTGTGTGCGTGTTTACTAGTCCAAAATTGATCTCATTTTGCTATTGAAAGGATAAGCCAACACTCATTTAATTTTAATGGACTAATTACCTTTTAACCTTAACAGGAATCTAGCAGTTGGCCAGTTATTCATTTAAACGTACCTACTGTTTACTAACCTAAACTTTTCACGTGTTTCTGGGTTGATGTCCAAAGCTTTTTCTAACATCGCTTTTTATAACATTTTTAGAGCTGCTACATGGCAAGTGTTGAAAATATCTGGTTACCTTAAAAGTATAGAAGAAAGTCATTAAGTTTTCTACAACAGATTCAAATCAGAATAGGGGTAATTTTGTCAGGAAATATCCCAACAATCACAAAATCTTAAACTGACCGTTTCCTGTACATCCTATACCCAAAATAGCTTATATCAAAATTAAAATAGATAAAATTATGTGTAAAAGTATAAAAAAATTATTGTTCTAGTCTATCTAGTTTGCAAGATATAGCCCTTCGGAGAACCCTAATTTTTATCAATTTTTTCCCAAAAAGGAAACATTGTTTTCAGTTTTTGATGTAGTTTATTTCTGTTTAAAAAATTTAATGGAAAAAAGATCAAAAGGAATCAAGTTTGAGAGCTTACGCTAGGGTTCAATTATAATTTCAAAATTGTTCTATACATAGATTAACAGATAACTGGATTTAGTTTTACATGGTTTTACTTATCTCTGAGTCTAGACCACTGCTCTTGCGTCAGACAAACAGAAAAAAAACTACATTGAAAACTGAAAATTACGTTTTTTGGACAAAAATTTTGCTGAATACTAAAATTTTAGGTTTTTGTCTTCAACCAGAAATATTTTATTTGCTAAAAACCAGTATCACTTCCAAGTGCAGTGATAGAATAAATGCCAAGTATACAGGGAGGATCACTTTGACTAGTTTTTAACTTCATCTTTTAGAAATATCATTTGCAAGAATCCCCGCTGCGTATCGCTCATTGAAATTACTAGGCTTAAATGTTTAATTCTTTGTGTTAATTGTTTGCAAATAACAAACCCTAAAATAATATTATTGTTGGCTAGTTTGACCAGAAAATTACATCTTTTTTAAAGTTTATGAGGTATGACCGCATTGAGAGAGGAAAAATGATGTACCTGAGGATTTAATTATTCGAGACTATTAACAAAATAAAAATAAAATGTAGGAAACGCTTAGACGCAGTTTTATAGAAAAGACGCAGTTTTTTATTGCAACGAGAAGATTTATACAAAATTCTATTTCCCGTTTTGAAAGTAAGTTGATAATCTTTGACCTTAGTTATAACATAAGTTATATTTTGTATAAAAATTTCATTTTGTCGACGTTACGAGCATTTTATTCAAATATTAGACGAAAATAGAGAAATTATTTAAGAGTGTATTTACAGTCTCAAGGTCAAAGCCTTGACTACATTCAATGTAGCTGCTACAGCGTGAAACATTTTATTAAGATAAAAATTATCGGTCCGCTATTATGTAAAGTGACCTATATCACACGCACCAGAAATTGCGTATTGTAGGTACTTGAGGTCAAATCAATGTTATCAAGTAATCATCAAACCACACCATTTTGAAATGCAAGCGTGGTAATTTTGAAAAAAAATTAAATCAATAATTTATTGCTTATTTTTGAATTGACCAATTTATGGTCAAAATCCACAATATATAAAAAATATATTTGTGAATTTTGTTTAATGTGCAATGATGAATTGGTGCTAATCAAAGCAAATATTATTTTAAATTTGCTGATAGGTGTTTGCAAAATTAACAAGGTCATTAGCAAACAAACGCATAATTATTATTGATTGTATGGATTATGATAATAAGTTTCAAATTATGTTTATGTTCTAGTTGGCAAAAATCGGCATCAATACCATCTTTACCAAGTAAAACAGCTTGGCCTATTACCCAATTGCAACTAGCATTTCTACCCGACTTTCCCGTTCATTCTAAAACTAATCAACATAGTTTTCACATATTGAAAGAAATAGCTCAAGGATCTTTTGGCAAAGTTTATCAAGTTAAACACATTGATACCAATAAATTGTTTGCCCTTAAAGTTTTGTCCAAATCGCAGGTTTGTATACTTCTCCCTTGGATTTAATTAGTTTTTAATGCAATGTTGTTTTCAGATCATAGAAGAAAATTCAATTGAAGAGGTGAAAACAGAAGTTCATATACAACGCGTTTGTGGTCATAATCCGTTTATTGTTAATTGTTGTTACCACTGGCAAACTAAAAAGAAGTTGTGTATAGGTAAGCCTAATTTCTTTCCAAAAATGAAAAACTAACGAGTTGCTTTAAGTTACTGAATTTTTGGAAGGTGGAGAATTATTTAACATATTGAAAATTTATTCAATATTGCCTGCTATCTTGGTTCAGGTTTTTGTTGCTGAAATTGCTCTAGCTTTGGGTAAGCCTTGGGATTTATTTTTCTGCCTTTCTTTAATTCATTTTTTAATTTAGATTTTCTTCATAACGCTGGAGTAATTCATCGTGACTTGAAACCAGAGAACATCTTGCTCGACAGTGAAGGTCACGTGCAAGTTACTGATTTTGGTCTTGCTGAATGGTTACCTTACGGTAGCAAAACTCGTATGGTGTGTGGCACCCGTTTTTATATGGGTATGACATTATAAACTGTTACTTATTAAGGAAAAGAAAGATTTTTATTACGTTATATGATTTAGAACATAATTTTTGTGTTTCTGGAAGTTTTAAGTGCAAATAATACAACTCAGGTTTTAGCTGTGATTTTATATTGTTGCTGTTTTATGAATAGATTTTCATTTTATTTATTTTGCCATAGAACTCTCAAACTGTTTTGGTAAATTTTTTAGTTACCAGCCATTTTCATTCTTAATCTGAATTGTGCAAACGTGTAAACGATTATTTTTAGTTATCTTGAAGTTTGTGATTGTGTAGTGATTTTACAATATGAATGTTAGAACTGTAAATTTCGATTTGAAAGTGGAAGGCCGTCAAGTCGAGGAAGGCTTATTGAGTTTAATTCATACGATAATGTTTTTACGAACTGAAGGGAAGTCGCTTTACCATGGTTCAACTCACACTAAGAGTGTAATTGGTTACACCGATGTCAATTGCGACTTTATAGATTTAACGTATGCTCGTTTAAGCTCGGACAGTCTGGATAGGCTTATTAAACGAGAAATAGCAGGTTTTACGGATCTGTTACGATCAAATAATGAATGTACAAATAATAAATCCTTCGTTGGTCAATTTAGTTTAGAATTCTATCAAAAAAGACCTACCAAATGGAACTTTCAAGCACCGTGCATCCCATGGGAAGTGTGGACTACTAAACTTATAGTAATAAAAGTCAATAGAGAAGACGAGCGCCACTCGTTTCGAGAACGTGTTGGCGAGATTTTGTCCGAAAAAATCTTGTTCATTAATGAAGAGATAAATAAAGACCATTATGTACCTAAGGTTGCAAATAGGGACGAATTATCGTACATTTATGATTTAACGTTTGAAGACATACAACCTTATAATTTTAGATTCTCTCACTCTATACCTGGTCCGTCCGAAGGTATTAACGTAGGTTCCGCTGTGAAAAATTTTATTAAAAATAGCCTTGTAAATTAAAATTATTGAAATTATTTTATATATTTTTTTTAATTATGGCGCCTGCCTGTTCTTTCTTAATGGATCGCAGCACCAAGTGCAACAAAAAGCATTGATAATCAAATGAATTTGAGCCAAGTGCTGCTTTTTGTTGCTTCAAATTCACTTGAGACGAACTTGATTGTATCTCCTCGTTGGATCTTTACTTGAGATTTTCTTCAATGGTAATTGAAGTAAAATTGTTAAAATCGATTTAATCAATATCGAATTATTTTGTCATTTGATTAGCTTTGCAAACGATTAAAAGTCTCCCACACGCATTTTTTAATATTTTTGACAATATTTCATGTGGCTGACATCTTTCTTCCACTTGAAAATCAATAAGAAGCTGTAAAATGTAAGAGAACTTAGTAAATATGTTTAGGATAAGTTTTTGTGTCTTCTTGTGTAGGTATCAAGTTTAGCTCCCTTAGAACCAATTTTAGTGTGCACTGGTAAAATTGGTTTTTACACAAATTGATATCTCGTAATACATAAAATTTGTGTCTTAGCAAGAGCACTGCCAAAAAACCAATGCTAAAGTGTGTTAAATTTAATCGTTCTCTATCAACATTTCAAGAATTTGAATGGCGTGTAAATTGATTGTTTTATCTTCGATCTATGTTGCTTACTAGGGGCAAACTTGCAGCAGTACTCCACTTCACACATGAATTTTGTGAGAAAAACATTTCGTTTTAAAATTGAATCACATACAAACTTAAGAGCAGCTTGTAACCGCAATTTTTCTCTCATTGTCGTCTGTTTTGATTTGTACCTGATATTTTAACGCTGTGATAATAATAATTTGAGAAGGTTTCTGTGCAGACGAAATGAGTTGAAATAGTACAAAGTTGTAGTGATGCTACAAACTTGATAGGGTTTATTAAACTAAAAGAAGGTTTGTCGTGTTTTCAAATTTATCCATGGTGGTGTATAACCAATTTTACTACTTATTATCAGAGATGCTTCCGAGGTTAAACTTTTGTTTTGCTAATGAGAAAATAGCGATAAATATCATTATTTCTGTATATTGTTAGAAGTTATTTGTGAAATTTCTTTCAAATTTTCTAGCCCCTTTTTCTTGTGGAATATTGTGAAGTTCTAGCGTGTATTTTTCTAGTTGCACTTGTCACCATTGTTTCGATACTTTTGGTTGTACATCTTTTTGTATATGAATTTGTAGTTCCTAAATTTTTTTTTATCGTTTTGCTGTTTAGATTTTCTTGTGTTCTTGTGAAATACGAAATTGATGAAATATTTAACCTGATTTAGTTTTTAGTAATAATTATTGTGCGTCTTGAATTTTTGATTGTTTACTATTTATAAGCATGAATAGATGTATGTTTGTATGTTCCAGGCAAGCAACAAAATGCATGCAACGAATTATTTTTATACTTTCAAATATTTTATACCAAAATAATGCAATCAATGTAAATCGTACAGCTCGAAAATCTGAGTGATTTTTTGTTTAGATATGAATTTGTTTAAAGTATTTATTACATCTCGTGGTTAACAAGGTCCTAAACCTTTGATACCATAGCACATCAATTTTTTAACTTGCCATGGTATGTCGCTTAAATTCTAAACTACTTAAAATATTTTAATTTTAATGTAAACAAAATAAATCGGGAATAACGCGGCGACAATTTTATTATAAATTATTCCATTATTTCTGTATATTGAAAATTGTAGATGTACCAAGTAATGTTTAAGAATATTAAAATTTTTTATATCTAGAAGTTTTCTACCTGTTTTATTTTAGCGTAAAAAGTGTTCTACTTATAAAAATAAGAGCAAACAATTGTTATCGTGTAATTATTTTAATGATCAAATTAATTTTATATTAACAAACACATCAATTTTTAGTTATGCACCTGTGCTTATTTAAGAATATTTTCAGTCACCTAGATTTGTAGATAACATATAATATAAAATCTTTTAATTATTTTTTAAAGAAGATTTGATATTATAAATATTAATGATGTACATATTTGTGAATAATTAGTTGATATATAAATGTTGTGATTGATAATATGAAAAGACTAATTTATTTTGTAAAATACCACAACTACTGATACTAGGAGTGTTAGATTAATAAAATATTACTATAAAAATATCTACCTTTATTTACTGATCTATTTGAAAAGCTTCAAGATTAATTTCTAATTTGAGTCGGAAAAACTATTCGTGAATTATAATTATGCAAAATTTGTCACAAAGTAATAATAATTTGTTTCAGGTAAGTGATTTTTGTTTCTTTTCAGCTCCAGAAATTGAAAATTTGCAATCTTATGGCCACGCAGTTGATTGGTGGAGTTTAGGAGTAATCACATGTCTCATGCTAACTGGGCAAGTAAGTAACAATAAATTTTTATTCTGGGAAGTTTTGTTGCTCAATAGAAAGACATTTTTATATGATGAAATTATTTAACATGTAACTTGAGACCCGAAAAAAAATTATTCTAGATATTTTACATATTATAAATCGGCGGCTTTCCTAGGGAGATGATTTACCTTCATCAACAATATAAAGCCAGGATTACAGACATATCTGAGGTAGTAAGCTACCTCGAATGTAAAATATATAATTATAAATTCAAATAAAATATTGTTAAGATAAAATAATTAATATTCTTAAAGTACTAACGCTAGCTTCGGAAAAACACAGGTTGTAGATCTAACGTAAGAGGAACAAGAAATATTTTTCCAATAGATGTTTACTCAATTTGAACATACATTATCTGATATCTCCGAAGTTCTAGATTTTTAAATAATGTATTTATTAAGCCCCTCTACTCGCCTCATTCAAATATTTGTTTTTAAAAACATTTTTCCAATGTTTATCGTGAAATTATATTTCCAAATTTCAAATTTTGATTGAAAATTTTAAAGTTTTTAGGTTTATGAGTTTCTTTTTTTTTTGACTTGTTTTAGAAAATAGCTGGTGAATTTCCAAATAACTTTTAAAATGTTATTAGCAAATTTCAAAATGATTTCTTCAGAACTTTCCGGTATGATTTTGAAAAATAGAGATAACTGATTTGTTTTTAGTTTTCGTAGTCAGGATTATATCCTGGATCCAGCCAGGATTATAGGCTATTTCCTATAATATATAGGATTGTAGGATGTCCGTAGTCATTATCATTTCATTTCATCAGGTGCCATTGATTTTGAGCTTGAATCGTCAGTGTTAGAGCCGCTTGAAGGTTGGATGCAATGAGGCACACCAGGGCTTCATGTATACCTGTTTCAAACATTCTGTAAAGCAGACCTTGATGCCATACTTTGTCAAAAATTTTAGCGATGTCCACGAAGAATGCCCCTGTTACCTGTTTTCTATGGCGTGTTCTGGGAGTTGGAGAATTTGACGGATTATTGAGTGGTCTGGTCGGAATCTAAATTGTAAAAAGCCGTTCGTTATACAGACCCTTATCGTTTGGTTTGAAATGTTATCAAGACCAGGAGCTTTTTAGTTTTCTTATCACATAGAAGATTTCTTGGTAAGAACTTGGAGATTGGGTTACGGAAGGAGGGAATAGTTTGATAGCGGTTTATAGATAATGGTGTTCGTGATCGGTGTTGATAATATTTGGGCTAAATTGGGTGAAAGCTTTGGCTTTGTCTTTCCTGCTGTTCTTGTCTGACTTCATTAGCTGCCAGGCTGAAGGATTCTTGACGGAGAGATTGTCCAGCCTATCGCCCCAGCTAGTCTGTTTGTAGATGATGATCTGGCGTTGTACCTCAGTCGCTAGGGAATTGTACGCTATCCTATCATTGGGGGAACAGGTGCGTTGGCTTCGCCTGGTTTTTGCAGCGATTCAGATCTTTTATTGTATCGCTAAGATTGTGTATTCGGCATAGTATTTTCCATCTTACGATTTTTCATCCCACTAGAAGCCCGCGGTTGAAGAAGAAGATTAAACGAAATACCCACGAAGCCACGACTACCAATGAAATACAAGGATTGTGAAAGACAGATGCAGGAATATTCGTGCACTCGTCTGGGCACAATTAAGCCAAGAGATGAAAACTACGTAGTCAAAGTTATAGGAGTATTATTTTTGAAGTGAAACTTCTCTAGCAACGTATCCTTTGAAATTTATTACAATAAGGGGAAATAAAATTGGGGAACGAATGCCAAAAAAAACATATGATATAACATCTACGGTTTAAGAAGTCTTACTTCTCCCGTGAGCTCATGTGGATGATGAAGCTCACACATTTTAAAGAATGGAGCGACGTATGCGTAACAGCACCGTGAAAATGTCTGCGCCAAACAACCTAAGCCTATTAGCCCAAACTTAACAAAAGGGTTTCTACCCCACTTCAACGCCAACACCTTGGGTAAAACAAGGAGGTCGACGGAGGAGGCATGTTATGCAGGCTATGTTAGGCTAAAAACTGGATTCTTTGTAGTTGCATAACTGGACACAGTTTGCTTGTAGTTTCACCTCTTCCTGGGTTTTGTATATTCCTTCGATATGGGGCTAATCCTGGCAGAAAATAAAAAGATCGATATCTTCGCTGACGATGACAACGACATCAGATGTTGAGGAGACGAAAATTTTATTTTTACCATTAAAGTTCCAAGATTTGTGGTATACAAGTGAAGGGAAATTTGAGGAAATTTCTAGACTGATTTTTGAGAAGCGGATAACCGTTTTTTGTTTGTTTCCAATTTGGAACGAAGGGAAATCCAAAAAAATCTAGGGAATACCATTGATGAGCATTATTTCTGTTTTTCTACTTTTTTGAATGGGAAATCACAACAATCTCATTGCACAACTTTTACAAAATAAAGGAAAAATCAGATGAAGGTATTTAGTTTTTCTCTCAAGATTTCATTAACACATAATAGAAAAATCTTGAATACACAGGGAATATTATTTGACCGTAAAACTTTTTTGGAAATAATATTCAAAATTCTTTTATTAAATTAATATTTTTAGTTTTTTTTATGATTCGTGTAGTGAAAATTTTTCAAAATAACGTAAATATTGCTATGTTTAACAGATTCTAAATAATAATAATAATTTTATTAATGAATTAAAATTATATGTTTTTGGAAAAATTATCCTCTTTGCATTACAAAATATCATTGAAATTTTAAGGTAGCGATGATGATTTGTATAAATTTAATTTTATGTTTTTTTAACTTTCATCATATATTTTTTAATTTCTATATGAATATAATAATTTAATTAGTGTTCATCAAAATATTTTATTCAAATGTAATTTTTGTAAAATTTAAGAGAATATAACTGTATATAGCTCTATCGATGTGCTTCAACATTTGGTTTGGTAACAAAGATTAATAACCACTAAAGTTCATTAAGTTTCAAGTTTGTGTAAGTTTCTTACACTGACTTAGGTCATTCAAGAGATGCGAGTCTTTAACTCTTGGAATGTTGCACGGTAGGTATCTTAACAAAAAAGTCTATAAATATACTGGCTCTTGCAGTTTTTGTATTTTAAAAGATGCATGTTGGGGTTGATGCTTGAGTTCGACTTGTCTCGCTTACTCACATAATATAAGATGGAAGATGGAACTTCCATATCGTGGAAGTAAAATTTTATTGAATATTTAGAAATATTAGGAGTTTTATTCCATCACTGAGACTTGATAATATTATAAAAATTTAATGTACTCAAAGAGCTAATATAAAATTTAAAAAATTAACTCAATCAAAAAACAGGAAGATGATGCAAGGTTTGGTTCTACAAGGAAAACTCCAGATTGAGAGGAAAAATCTTCTGAGTGGTTTGTTTAAGCAAAGATTGAATAATATGGCCTTTCTATAATTTAGCTTCCTTCAAAATGCTTATTTTCTTCAGACCATGACCCTAGCCTAAAATTTGGTAGATGTCCATGGATTTTTCTTCCTCGTGCTGATAATATTTTTTTTTTAGTCACAATAATAAACCAAAAAAATTTATTATAAAACTTTATTAAACGAGATTACTTTGTAATACAGTAATTGACGAACTTCCGGAATGCCTAGAAGTGTGGATTTTTCTTAAAATTAATGCGTCGTTGTTTAATTACATCATACGTAACTACAATTAGTTCTTATTAAATCTAACGAAATTAAAATTATATTTGAGACTTTAACAAATATAAATAATAATTTGCGTTTCGGATTTTCGTATAGATGGTAATACATATAATTTTTAAACATATAAATAGTTTGAGGTCCGTTTATCCCAGTCATTCAATACTAAATTAAGTGAGAATTGTGAACAAAAGGGCAAGCGGTCCTCTTCAGTCATACATACATAGTATTGTAATCATTTACGAGTATAAATTACTTAAACAGTTTCAAGAACTAGGACTTGGTTCGGGTAATTTTTCTACTGATGCCGATACTTCTCCGCTTTCTGGTGCTTGCTTCAGCGATTCTTCCGACGATTGTACCGGGAGTACTATTTCGACTGGTTTTTCTAAAGGAGCGTCTATTTTAATCTCTGGTTGTGGTAATTCTGCTGGTTTGTCAAGTGCTGGTAATTCTTCTGTTTTTTTAAGTTCTGGTAATTCTTCTGGTTTGTTAACTGCTGGTAATTCTGCAACTTTTTCTTGTACGGCTGGTAATTTTTCTTCGGGGAGTGCTTTCTCTTCGACTGGTGCAGCCACTGCTGGTTGAGTTTCCGCGATTTCCAAAGGAACCGTTTTGCTTTCTAAAACAATTTCTGGTTTTGGTTCTTCTGGTAAAGCGGCCTTTACTTCCTCAACCAATGTTGGTGTTAATGCAGCTGGGGCAAGTTCTGGCAACTTTTCCTCGCTAAGAAGTGAGTTTTCTACCTTTGGTTCTTCGGGTAAAGATTTTTGTTCGACTTGGTTTTCCAATGGTTTCTCTTCTTCCAATTTGTTTTCGAGAAGAGGTTCTTCGTTTTTAGCAACTGGAATAACTGCGGGTGCTTCTTCGACAAGGGGCACTGTTTGCGCAATAGGCTGTTCTTGGATTTCGGCAGAAACTGGAACGGGTGCTGATTCCTGAGGTATTACTTTATCAATTTCTGAAAGTGCAATTTTTGGTTCGGGAATTGCTTCGTTGGATGCAACATCTGGTTCGGGTAATTTTTCAGGAATAATTGCTTCAAGTGGTTTTTCTTGTGGAATTACCAAAGCGACAGTTTCTTCGATCGATTTAAGTTGTGGTTCTTCTGGTTTTGGTTCTTCAAGTTTTGTTTCGTCAAGAGTTTGTGGAACTGGTTCCACTAATGGTTTTTCTGGAAGGGCTTCAGCAGAAACTTGTGGTTGAATTTCATCGAGTAAAGGTTTCTCTGCTTCTTCTGATTTTTGAGGAACCGCTTCTTCCAACGATTGTGGGTTTTCTTGAGGTTTCTCTCCAGATTCTACGGAAGCGGACTCGTTTGATTCGGAGGAATCTTGTTGGTTGGTGCTTTCGTGACTAATGTCCTTGATTTCATCTTGTACTTTTGCTGGGACTTCAACGCTTGGTTCGGATTTGGCTATGGAAGAATAATCGGTTATGACTAGAGGAACATCTGATTTAATTTCTTCCTGCTCTGCCAATGGGTATGCCAATGCAGTACTTATTAAGAGAACGGCCGCAAGAATATACTTCATTCTAAAAATAAAAAATAAATAAAATTAGTTTAAGTAGCTGAAAGGTCAAGCACTTAAGCTTGATCTGTAAAATATGCAAGGCCTAAGTTATTTATTCAACATTATTTAAGTAATGTAAATAGGCTTAAAATAATTTGCGACAGGAAAGCGCTAATATATTGCTATTCTACTACCATTACCACCGTTATTGATCTTTAAGGGCAAAAATAATTTAATCGTGTTTATTTCAATGAACCTGTAGGAATTCATCACTTGGGATGTCATTGCTAAATTGTATTTAAATAAGGACAAACAAAAAGGAAATTAAGTAATTACAGGAAGAGTTTATTTATCGATTAAGTGCTGAAGTGCACTTCAATGCTGAATGTCTTAAGCCTTCCCGCTTTCCTCAATTGTTATTAAATAACCTTATCGAGTCGAACTTTCCGAAACCGTTGCTCTAGCAAACAGTAAATTATAAAATCTTATATAAACAATTTTATTCAGAGAATGTTCAGAAAACGATTTATAGCAACTACAAATCTCGAGGTTTGTCACTGGGTGCGACTGTTGGTGCATAAAGTAGCATTCACACAGAGATTAGTTGTATTGCATTGCAACCTCTTGCAATGCAATGCAATGAATTTTTTGGAAACTTTAAAGAATTTTTCACTGCTGGGCAGGGTTTTTTCAAAGCTGTTCCATTTCTTTACAAATTAACTTTGTCCACTATCTTGAAAATTAATTCAGTTATTATAATAAATTATGTTTGCAATTAAATTGCAAGTCTCGTTTAGCGATTAACTGATTAAATTGACTTTGTGTTAGCGGATGTTTTTTGTATAATTGATTCTGATCTTCAATAATAGTGGGAAACTGAATGGAATATTATAGTAGTTAATGTATTAGTATTTGAAATCATTATTAATTAATTTTGCTTTTCTTCGATCGTTTATTTAATTTTGCAATTACATTAGCGGTGAATTAGTTAATTACGTAATTATTACCAAACTTAAACGATGTCTGGATAATTATAGTGGATGATGGACAGGCATTAACCCATAGCAAATATTTGTATAATCATAATAATGATGATGAATAATTAATATAAACCAGTAGTAACTTTCAAGGTTTTCCGTACTAGAAAGAAACTGTAATTGACATGTGATTAATGAAATAAACATTTTTCGAAAATGCATTAAAATTACCTACTTCTTTGTTATTCAATAAAAGGTGCATGTAAACGACCTTTATATTTTTATATCGCGATTACATCACTAAAGAAAGATGTCAAGTTTTATGCAACCAAATTAATATATTATAATTATTTAAATTTTTAGAATTTTTTTAAACAAATTTTATATTTTCCCTCTCCGTTTCAATTTTCATTTACTATCGAATTTCTCTGACTAACCATGAATGACGACTATTAATTACTGATAATTGAACAGTAATTTGTTATTACCAGGTAAGTTTACACTTTTTATCATTTGGAATGTTTATTTTTTTTATATCGATTAACAACCTTATGATTTATAAAAATTGTTTGGCTCATATTTGCTTATAAACTGATTATCTTTCAGAATGTGAATTTGAGCTTATTGTACGTCATATTCAATATGAAAATTTTTAATCGTAATATTGAAAAGCTTCAAAGCATTTCAGATTTTATGAAAAAATTAAATATGATTATAACAGTAATAATGTTATAATTAATAAAACATATGATTGGAAAATATAAATTTATCTTGTCTAAAATAATCTCTTTAATTTAAATAATACATAGAAAAAATCGAAGTAAAATTTTTTATTTCTGAAATTGATAAAAAAATTTAAAAAATATTTTCTTTAAATTTCTAACAATTTTAGTCAAGTTGCAAATTTAGTTGTTGAAAAAATAATTAAAAATTTCAAAAAATGTCCTATTAATAAGTAATATATTTTTTCCATTTAATTTTACCTGCAAATAATTTTTTCAAAAATATAGAAAATTTATTACGCAAATCTGAATTTAAAAAATTTCCTTTGAAAAAAATTATTGAGATCTTAAACACAGCCCAAGTTGACGCTGAAAATAGCAAAATATTTTTAGCCCAATTAAATCAATAACGTAACCGGATAAATATTAATTAAAGTGTCCTACCTTATTTTGTTTAAACCAATCCTAAATGGAATGACTATGTAAGTAAAGACAGTGTTTATGTTGTGGACGGCTGCAAAGAAGTCTTCAGCACTGCACTGGACACTGGTTAGTGGTATTTGCACTGAATTGTAGTGGTGGGTAGTTTTATAGTCTGTAATCCCCTCTTCATTTTATCACTATCTTTTCTGCTAATAACTATTGGACAAAGATAAGTCATTTTCATATCAGTGCTTAAAATCATCCAAAATAGTCGTTCTGTCCTCGAGATATTTTTGAATTTCCCAACCTCAATCTTTAATTCAATATTATTACAAAAACTTAATTATCATTTAAAAAATGATAATTTTTCTTTATGAACCCCAAATTTTCCTTATGATTTAGAAAATTTATTGATTAAATCTAAAATAAAATTTTTAATAATTTTAACCCCTCTGGCTATTTTTTATTTTCTGGAATTTTTCTAATTTATTGGGATTTTGGCTTAAATTTTGATACATTTAACTTGCAGTTAAAATTAATTAATTTTAACATTTCGGTTAAGCTATTTTGCAAATTTAATAATTATTATTGCACCCAGTCTTCTAAGGAAAAAATGGCGTGGCTTAAAATTTCGTAAAGTTAATTACATAAATGTTGAGTTAATTTAATTAACGATGTACTTTCAGAAATTTAAAAAAAATCTATAATTAACCACTCCTATACCTATAGTGACTCACGGTATTAAGCTTTATTAAAAGGAAATGGTTTTCAATATTGTTGATTGGGAGTCATTGTCAAGGATCAATGATGTAATTTTTTGAACGTGCTTAACATTTATGTTATTACATCTTTTTACGATCATGATTACATTTAATTATTTATTACTAAATTCAGAATCGAGTGCTACATTTGTTTGTGCTATCAAACTGCCTTGGTTTAAACTATTTCACAAGGTTTTTTCCTAGGGATAAATCACCAGCAAAAAATACCTACTATACCAAGTTTCCTTTTCAAATTGAAGCTTGAAAACCTTTTGGTGACCTTTTTTAGGCCACATGAAGTTCTTGCCGTAATGGAAATATTTCTTCTTTTTTTTCCTTAAAAAATATTTTTTTCGGGAAAAATATTTTCCCCAAATTGGAATCATTGAATCAGTTTGATATTTGACATAACCATGACACCACTTATGCTGTTTTTAATGGAGCACTGCAGTTTGCCTCGACATTATTGTTTGATGTTTCCAAAAATATTTAATGTAATGTGAATTATGAATTTATGATATTAATATAAGGTTAATAAAATGCAAAAACTTCGACTGGATGGCTTCGAGTCGTTGTTTATTTATTGCTTTGTAAATGCACTTGAAATTAACATAAACAACTTTTTTCACACTACCTTATCTTGAACAGTTTGCAAATGAAATTCAAACATCGACTATAGTTAAATACGTGATAAGAATATTTCGTTTTATATTTAAAAATCTTGCAGTAAAATTCTAGACGAATACAATTAGTTACTATCAGAATTGATTATTATAATTTTGTTTAAGTCCCGATGCAGACTAATTTCTAATTTTTCCCACTCCACAATTGCTCGGTTTTCAAAATTCGCTAAAGAAAAGCTAAGCTTAATCTTTCGCCCTTTCACTAAAAATCATGTGAGATACAGCTGTTAAGTTTGTTCTAAATATCTAATTTATTTTATTTAGCCGTAGCAATCATTAAAATTTAATTTACTCGGTGCTGTGGGTCAGTGTTTCACAAACTGGGCCTTTCGCCTAGAGGTTACCAATTGGAACCGCAATTACAGATATTTTAGAAGTGATTTGTACTAAACAAAAAGTTGTCTAAGTTTGAAAATTATAATCTTGTATTTTAAAATCCCGATCCATGCCGGTCGTGAATGGATCAATGAGATTATCATTAGCGTTAAATAGATTTACGAGATTCTCGTAGTAAATTTACAAAATAATAATGGAAAAGTTCTATTTTCTTTTAAATTACTTGCCTTTTATAAATTTAATTTTAATAAATTACATAAAGCTTTTAATGGATTTAATTATCTAATTTAATTCAATTAATATTAATAACAAATTACGAAAAAATCCTGTTTGCATTGATGTAAAACTTATATAAGAAAACTTTTGTTTTCTTTTTTAATATGTAATTTTCCCATCTTTTGCACTTGTTTGACATTTAAGATAGCCAAAAATTTTACGTTGAGCATCATAATAGTAAGTGGTATCTGGAGCAGGAAGTTTATAATGTTCGCATTAATTTTTATCTTTGACAGTTACACAGAAAGAGAATTGCTAATATCTGCATTTCGTAGTGATTATTTAATCTGTTGATAAGTAAACTTTTAACAAATTTTAAGTGGTAAGACCTCGTACTTGATATTGGAATTTTATATGCCAAATATTCTTTGAAATCGGTGAATCAGTTGTTTTTAAAAACAATAATTGGGAGGAAGCGGTTTGAAATTTTGAATTAATTACTATTTGTAGTTATGGTTGTTTTTGTTTCTAAACTTTTTTTTTGAATTTGTTATTAGATTTCAGGCCTATATAGTGCGAATAGCCCATTAGCCCATTGGATTTGACCAATACTTTTAGACCTTTGCAGCTCATACGGTCCTCTTTGGTAACTCTGGTTTGGCCGGTTATTATGGCCAACTGTTAGCCCATGTGGAACCATCCATAAGGGAGTGCCCAAATTTACCATACTACAAAATTAATACTTTGTAGGTAATCTCCCAATTTTCACTGCATTGGAGACAAGGTCTTAAACTATGAGGTGGAACTCATAATCTCATGTTTTCAAGATATTATTCAAGTGATGTGCTGAAGTGAGCTCAATGACCCATTTCTATGGCTTGGTCATTCCAGGTGCCTGAGCACAGAATGGAGTTTACCAGAATGAGGCTTATTGGGTAGGAGCTTAATAAGTTTTTTGCTTTTTCCATTTTACCACTATAGCTGTAGTTTTTCGGGAAGCGAACCGGTGTTTCTGATTCTTGCATTAAAAATAATAAATTTTATATAATATATTGCTGCCAAAAATGCAAATATTTATAAAGGATTGTAAAAAAAGTTGTAATTTATTTAAACATGAAGTAACGGTATATTGTATTTATTAATAAAATTTTCTATTAGCTAGTAGTAATACTTCAGAGTTCAGCACATTACAATATTTTTGTAATTTGTGTAGCAAGACAGACACACTGAATCCTACATCATGCAACTAAACAGGTTGTTTAATGCTTTAAGACAACTTTTTTTTTGTTATATTTTACTAAATCAACGACTGGTCAAACGCATTTCAGCTTACAAAAACGTGCCAGTATTCTCTATAATGTGATCATTATCAAAATTTAAATATTTTTTTGATTGAACATGCATAATGAAGTAATTCTGCATGATTTTATATCGGCAGATCATTTGTATCGGCAAAACATGTTATACTGCCCACCATAAAAAATGCAACACAAAGTAATATAACTGATATTTTATTGATACTTTACCAAGCATTTATGTTGGGAGAAAGTAGCAATCCATAAAAAATTTATTCTCAATAAGTAACAATGAGAACCTACACGATACAGTTTTATACAATCTCCAACTCGACGGGACATGGGTCAACTTAGGAGATTGATGTCGTTTAGTATTCCAATCCATCTAAATATCTTACCAAAGCTGGGTGGATCTATAGCTTCAACTGCTGCTATAAATCAGGAAAACCATGCAGCCTGCTCAAGAAATGCTTCTTGGGTTACTTAGGGCCGGTTGTATAACAGAGGTTTACCTGGTTTAACTCTTACCTGAGCTTTATACAACTGACCTTTACTCTGGTGCAATAAAAGCTGGATTATCTGGCAAGCTTGCTAAGTTGAGATATCCAATTTGAATCCCATTGAAGTAAAAGCTATTCTGACCATCTTCCCGCAGAAGGCAATAGCAAACTACAGAAGTATTTTTCCAAAAAAGCCTTTTGGGTACTTTGACAAATACCTGCGGACATTTGGACCAAGTGCGGCCTGTGATTAGTGCCACAGTGCCTGGCACTAACCGTTCCTGATTTGGTCTAAAGTTCGGGGCACCGTTAGACAAAAAAATTATTTATTGATTAAGATGTTTCTTGGTAAAGCAACAAGAAACCTGGTTCTGAAATGCTGAACAGCTAATAATTTTTTTATAATTCACAAACAATATTATATAGGTAGGCGCTAGATAATATTACAATAAATAATATCGCACACTGGCATTTGTAAAGTAAATGATATACCCACGTAAGACTTCTTTTGTTTATAATATTACACATACAAATCTATTCCATTACTGTCTAATGGCAGATGGCTAATACATTTTCAGGCATTGAAAGCTCCTGTCTTTAACGAAAAAAAATAAACTTAAGGTCTTATTAGTACTATCTCAATATATTATATTTCTCTTTAATAATAGCTTTACACCTTCCTTATTTCTTCTATGCAATTAAAACATGCACAATGATTGTGTGGGATACGCTTATCGAAAGTCAAGGTGCAGTATATTAATTAATTATTAAGTTATAATATGAAAGCTCAAGTTTACATGTACTTATTTATCTTATGCAACTGTAAACACTAAAAACAATAAATAAATTCAATTTTTTTTTTGCAATATTCTTGAAACCTAAAAACCCGACAAATTAGATTGCCTAACTTAATCTAACGCTAAACCTAACCTAACATAATATAAAATCTTAAACCTTTGTTTAGTTTACGATGGAAGGGGGAAATCTTAGTATTGGATAGTAGTTTCTAAGCACTAAAACTCCATTCTCACAGTAGCAGGGGGATTCACCGGTTTGGCTATTTCAAAACTTTAACCATATTAAATCCGTTTTCAGCCTTATCGTATTCATTTGTTCTCTTTTTTGAAACGACCAGTTTTCTTACATTTCATACAGAATGTTCAACGCCCAACAGCAACTTTACACATTTTTTTACCATTTTCAATACGATTGTTTGGATTTTACCAAATTGATTTTACCAGGTGATTTCAGAGCAGCTTCATGGCTTCACCATCTTTGTCTACTTCCACTAGGACATCTCATTTTTTGGATCAGAAAGGATTGTTATTTTCTTCTTTAGGCTTTTAAGCATCTTTTGATAGAGCGATAGTTCCTTTGTTGTTCTAATTAATTCTTTCCTTATTAAATGTAATCTAATTTAAACCAATCGCAATCCAATGACATCTAAGCGCAGATATTCACCGCCAGCGAAAATATCATTGCGAGGATTTCTCTATCTTGTCGGGATTTTCATCTTGGCTTTGCTAGGAATTTAGATAGCATCTAAGTCATTAATACTACAGTAATATAATGTTTGTCGTTATCTTTTTATGATTGGAGATAAAAATGATGTCCAAAATGTTCAAGTTAAAAATACCAAATTTTATTATTCAACTTTGCATCATTCAGCAAACAGGCAAATTAAAATTACCACTTTAAAATTTGTGTTGTGGTATTTTGAATTGAAGTTACATAATTTTTAAATCCATGAAACTTAAATTTCTTCTTCCTCTTACATTAGGACGTCTACTCGTACCACGTATGGCTCAGTGGGCGCTAAATTTATTATAGTGGGGTGCTAACCTGACTATCAAAACAGAAACGCAATAAAGTATGAATTTACAAATGAATGTACAAAATATTATTTTTCGAATCCACAAAGTCTTTTTTAAGCGATTTCGATGACGATCCATTTAAAAATGTGAACCTATTAAAAAATATTACACTAATAGAAATGGTTTTTAATGAGGGTTAAGCGTTAGAAAGTCCGTGTTTGAACCCGGAATGTTCGCATTTTAACCTTCGTATCTTCAAACAACGATCGCACCAGGAGCGAATTGGCGTCAACATTTTAATGTAGGAAAATTTTAAGCAAACTTCTATGTCGATGGCCGCTTAACTATATTAAACAATAAATTTTTAGCGACTATAGATCATAAAGCCAAATGTGGTTTTGATCAACAAATTTAAACTGCAGTTATTTAACAAAGTAAAGATTATACAATGCCAATGTTTTAAAGCGGTTGTCATTTATCTTGCCTTCTATCTCTTCATTCTGCTTGTCATAATATTTACCAACATAGCGGCATGTGAAATTTTGAAATAAAAAAAATTAAAATAATTAATAGTAGACTATAAAATTTAAAATTTAAACAGCTATATAAATACAAAAATTTTCAGAAAATGAAAATTTAAAAAATAGGAGGATTTGAAATGAATTATTTTTTGAAACCATCAATTTTTAAATTTGCAAAGTACAAGTAACCAAAGAGTAATTTTTCTTTAATTTTCTCGGGAGTAATAGCAAAGTATTATATTTTTTTTTTGAAATTTTTTTCGTATTTTGAGAATTTAAAAATTTTGAAAATTTTAAAATAAAATACAAAATAAGCAGATCAAAAATGGAAATCTTGTATTTCCATTTCTAATCTAAAATCTAAACAACTGAAGTTGGAACATTAATGCGAAGAATTTTTGATTTTCTCTACATTGTAACTAATTTTATTGAACAATTAAAAATTAATTTTGTTAATGTTTATTCTAAACCAGCAGTCGTTAAAAGGAAAGCTGCTACTTTGTAATATGTCGAGCTTAATTGAATAGCTAAGTGCAAAAAGGGAAGTACTACAAAATCTACATTTCGAGATAATCGATTTAAACTGTCTGCTTTGTGTAATTGATCTTCAAATTTAAAATTTTTTTTACAAACCTTTAGAAACATTATTCTTCATAAGAAACCACCCAAAAATGCGCTTCCACAATAATAGTTTTTTAACAAACCATTTTTTTGTATTGTGAAGTACTTTCCTTTTTGCACTAAATCATAATTTATTGTTAAAAACGATACAAAATTCACACAAAATAAAATTTTATTCTGAAATAATAAATTGTTTAAATAACATCCTGATCTGATTGATCTTCTTGTATGGTTGGCCAATCTAATATATCAGAATAAAAATCTTGATATTCTTCAACTACGTTCTCGAATATGTTGAATTTTCATGTGATAATCGGTAAAATTGTTTAAATTTTGCTGACACAATTTTTATTTTTACACCAAACGATCGGGCTACCCCAAAACTATATGAAAACATGTATAACTCAATTTTGGTAAAAATGTCAGTACTTCCTTTTTTGCACTTAACGATTCAATTAAGAAGTGAATATAAAATTCCAGGCTAATTGCATTTTATTCGCATAACATCCAAGTTGTTATAATTTTTTCAAGTGTTAGTTTTAATAGCTGTGAATTAAATTATTTTTGTCGATTTATTTGCAATAAAGATAATTTTCGTAATTACTACATCTTCTTGTAACCTTGACTTTTCATGAATAATTATTTTTATTGCGTAAAATCAGAGGAAATTGCGACGAGACAACAATAGACTTAATGAACATCATTTTTGTTCTTCATTGAGTAAATGTTTACAGAGAAAAATATACAAATTGCTTAAGTGGAAAACCACAGTTTTCCTTTTTATTAACGTCAATTTATATTTTCACATACGCGCATAAAAATAATATTACGTATTGGGTAATGGTAGTACAATCAAATAATTTTTAAATCCAAAAAATTTTGCGAAAGTTTTGTCTTTTGCTTCAGATCTTCAAGAATTGATATTTTATTAGAGTCATTAGCATTTTTATCACCAAGCCATCTGAGATAATTAAATATTTTGGACAGACGCCAATAATAAGTCGACTGATGATAAATATCTGCATATGAAGAATTTAAACGGTCAACAACTGTAACTCCGGTTCTAAGCTCGTTAGAAAGACAAGATTAATATCAAAAAAATAACGGAATTCAAATTCTCTTAATTGTAAACTAACATGTATCATGATTGTGTTAATCAAATTGGTTGCTCTTCTATCGGATGCGTATCTCGATTTCACGTTTCACTGAACACAAATCTTGGATGTGTTTTTGAATATTGATGTTGTCGAGGTTTTGAATACTAATTAATTCTTATTTACATGCAATAAATCTAACAGTGGAAGACTTCTCGATAAGTTGTCAGTATTTTGGAAAAGTCACTTATTCCGTTTTGGTAGCAGTAAATGCCAGTTCAAATTTGAAAAAATATTTCCTTCGCAAAAGCGTTTAGAATCTCCGGTGTCTGCTATGTAAGGGCATAAAAGTGAAGATGCTTTTGTGACCTTGCACGGTCAATGCTTCTGTTGCATTGGCGAGATTCATGCAACTTTTATCCAACATTAGCAACAGTTTGCTAATCAGTGGCGTGCAAAATCAGCCTTTGCTTGTATTCGAGTTTTTATCCTTGACGTTAATTAAGTTGAAAATGAAATTCCTTGATTTCTCATTTGAAATAATCAATAACGTCCTTCATCCAAATCCAAAATAATATTTCTCGTGAATCTTATCACTGCCAAACATGAGCCCGGCGTAGAATTCCAATGTGGCCTGGCAAAAGAGCTTTCGCTACTTGCATAAATTACAAAAAATGTTTTTATTAAACATGGTCAATCTTAAATCGTTTGTTGACAGCGCGTTAACAAATAATTTCATTTCTTATTACATAATAACTCGGTGCTAAATAGTCTTTTAACGCACGATGTATTAGAAGGGTTAGTGAACTTTGGGAATTATATATAATTGCATTTTTAGTGTAGAAATTTAATCTTCAAGAAGGTTGATAGATTTATAAATTAATTATGATCACATAAATTTATTTATGTACCATTAAAATACTGCAAAACATTGCAGGTTTGTAATTAAAGTAAACCTGCTGATTAAGTAGCAATTTTTTTGGAAGTAAGCGATTTTTCAATGAACATAGCGATCAATGGCTTGGAGATGTCTATACATCTTCAAATTCTGGATTTGAATCTTTGCAGCTTATGATTTTTTTTTAACTCGGCCCTTCGGCTCAGAAGGGAACAATCACACTTTTGGCATCGAGTGACAAATTGTAAGCTGACATTGCTTTTAAATGGATTATTTAAATTTTATGAATCTATGTGGTAAATGATTTTCTTCAAAAATATGCTATTGTCATAATTTTGATATGGTGTTTATGAATTATAATAAATTTTGTCACCTGAACTCGCAGAAGTGGAATCATTTACCATGATTCACAAATATTTCTAAAGTACAATCACTTGAAAGCGAAATCTACTCACAATATAAACTCTTTACTATGAACTTTTTGGTGCAAATTATGACTAAGTACTAATTATTCAAATGTCTCTCTCTGCATATAAAGAAATACTTAGATTACTTCCCAATGCGTTAATGTAACCAATAAAATAGAAGAAATGATTTTTTTTGATTATTAGATAGAAATTTTCTAGTATTAGGCATTAGCAGTCAGAACAACTAAAATTCTGGTAGCCAAAAATGTAACAAAACAGCAAAATTGTCTAAAAATTAAAACTTTTTTTCTAATTCCAAAGATTTAAAAATTCAAACTCAAAAAATGGAAACCTGAATAATGAACATAAAGGGTCTTTCGTAAAGTAAGACAATTTATGTGAATTTTAAATTGTACAATTTATAAACACAAATTGTGCAATTTTTTATTCCAGCAGTTGTTGAAACAAGTTAACTTTTGTACCTGAAAATTTCTATTGAAATCTACATAACTGTTTGCAATAAATCTACCCAATATTGGGCATTTCAAATTTTATGGTGTCGAACCCAAATTGTGCTTATTTTTAACCCTTTTGGGTATTACCTTAATGGTAATATGTAGGGCTTGGAAGTTATTGCACTGAAAAGCTTTGAAAATTGATTGCCTTATTGCAATAAAACATACCCAAAATTGCACTTAAAATTTTTTTTAATTAATATCACAAAAAGTGATATTAGGTATATAATAATAATAAAACTTTTATTTATCCACAATGGCTATACAGCTTCAAAAAAGTAGAAAAAAAAAATACAAATGAAAGAAACACATAAAAAAAGAACAACATACAAAATAAAATATTACAAAGTAAAAATCAAATTAAACTGGGTTTTGTTCGGACTTTCAGGAACCTGCAAGCAATTTTATCAAAATTTAAAATACAAAAAACAAAATACGCGACGACACTTTGATGAAAACTTCATAGTATTCATGAAAAAAATCAGTGTATTTATGATTGTATCATTTCGCCGTCTTAGCGGCCGCTGTATTGTATATAAACTCAGGGACGGCCCCATTTTGTGAAAATAAGGCAAAGTTGGTAAAATCTACCTATGAGTTGGCAAATTCACGTACGAGTTGGCAAAAAGTAAAAAGCGTTAAAGCCAAAAAAAAAAAGGGTGAATGAGATACCGAACAAAGGTGAGAATCGAAAAATGTACATCGACAGAGTTGGTAAATTGAGGAATGCTCCCCCCCCCCCCCCCCGAAAAGTTTCTCTCAGAACCGTCCCTGTGTAATCACAAATTGTAACTACTATATACCTTATTATGTAAATGAGGAAAATCAACAAAATTTCAATCAAATTGAAAAAATGCCCAAAATTACAAAAAGTTACACTAAAAAATTACACTAAAAATGGGTTTAAATTCGTTCTCGCCTGAAACGGATTTAATTCAAACAATTGAAAACAAGTTGCAAATGCAACAACGTCCGAGCCCTGGTAATATGGTTAGTCAGGACTTCATTGGGAATTATGAACTTATTTACGTAACTTCCATAAATACAATGAACAGATTCATTAATACTATGAATTTTTTACATTAATACTATGAAATTTTCTTAAATAGAGTTAGTCTGACTTATTGCCAAGCTTTTTGAAAGCAATTTTGAAGAGTGCACGGGAATAACGACCAGGATCCATTTTTCTCAAAGAAACACTGTTGCAGCCATCTTTTAGCTTGAAACCAAAGCTATCATTTAGTATAAAGACACTTAAAAAAAGTTTTTACAGTCCAGAGTAACAGCGTTTTTAAAATGCTTCGGTTGGTAAGGATGTGTGAGTTTGTAAATCTTGAAACTCAATTTACGCAAAACATTACTTTTGTGACTCTGATAGTTATTCCCGTGCACTCTGCAATTGCTTTAAAACAAAAAAGATACTGTCGCCGGCAGTAAAGTACTTTAGTGCTGCTCGCCATTTTTTTTTTGGCAAGAAACGCCAAATTTCTTGAATTATTATTATTATTATATAAAATGTAATACCGTACATACCATTCTAGGATTTATAGTTTATAAAACATTGAATTAACGGATTTCTAGAATCCCATCTTTGTATTCTATTTTAATGGTCAACTTGAGAATTTTTCTAATTTACATTGGAATTGTGCCAAGTTTAATTTTTGGTATTTATTGCTTGAGAAGCATTAAATATATTGTTGTGAATTAGAGCATAACTTTTACTAATTATACTTATTTCTCTCTTCAAGTGCCCATCCTGTCTTCCTCACAGTATTAAAGTTAGAGTTATCTATACATAGAGACCAACTGTTTAACATTGACTGAAAATTACAGCAAATACAGACTTTACTTTGAGCCAGTTTTTCAGGCATCAAAGCCATTTATTTTCGAGTGGACAATCAAGTTCTGATTTCAGCTGGAATCATGGATCTTGATTCAAATCCTGGGCTATGAGATAGGCAACGGGGAATCACCCCATTAATAATTGCTTAGTAAGTCACCTTGGCTTTTGCCAAGTATATAGGATCACCCTCATGATGGGGGGTCCTAAATGTATCAATATAAAATTGAAATTTTAATTAATATAAAATAATTTCTATTGAATGTTCGATGATTGGATAAACGGGAATTTGATATAATTTCAGTGTGAATAAAGCAATCAAGCGTGAGTAATTAAAAGAAATGTAATTCGATTAGTAATGAATGGCAGGAATCGCTAAACAATTTTTTGCAATACGATTCTTTTTATTTCTTGAATTTTATCTTATTTTTCAAGTTCATCAACCTTTATAAATAACCGACAAGATTTATATCTGCTTCAATAATCACCTAATCGCTAATATGATGTTAATTGCAAATGCATAGGTATTCGTCTACATTCTTGGTTCAACTTAGGAGTCCTTGCAAAAACTGCAAGAATATAAACCATTTCTCAATTTCAATTTTTATTATTATTTAATTTTGTAATGGGTAATCTAAATTGATTTATAATATTCATAATGTAATCTTAAATTCTTTAAATTACATCAGATTTTTTGCAACATTTATATGTCACTATGTGCATAACGTTGTAAATTAACTTTCACAATAAAATAATAAATTCTGCCATTTTTTTCTCCTTATTTTTTACAAAGACGTATAGCCATGAAAATTCCCATCACATATCAATTCAATTATTCACAGTTATAGAAATGATTTACAATAATATAAAGAAAAGTGGCCAACCATTTTTGTTTACCATAAAAAATGGCGGTAATTGCCCGATACCTAGGAAGAATGAGCTAGCTAATTCCATGATCAACCTTCACCTTATAGAAATAAGAAATTGATGCACAAATACGAAAAAAATTATATTAATCTGACATTTTGATGAATGCTAAATTTATTATATTACATGCACAAGAAATTAATTTTATTGTTGTGATTGAAGGTTTATACGTATAGATTTCTAATGAATGATAAACATGAAATTGTTTACTAATTAACAAAAACATTGAAAACACACGCCGATTACACCATTATTAGTCACATTATTTTAAAACAAAGACATTTAATATTTAATTAAAATATCATTATTTAATTAATTATTACTAATGATTCTGCAGTGGCTCGCCGTGACCGCTGACTATGATACTGAACAAAATTCCAAATTTGAATTTTAAATTTCTTTACTTGAAAGTTATATTAAACATAGTAAAAGGATCGAGACTCCTGACCAAGCAATTTAAATTAAAAATTTTCATAATTCCTTCCAGATGATCTGCCCCCCTTTTTCATATAAATTCGGACCAGAAAGGAAACAAATGATAAATGGAAGGAATATTTTAGTTCAAGATTAAATTGAGCACGTTTCGTGCTTGATGAAAATAAATTATAAAAATTAACTTTTACAAAACGTAAATTATACATAAATTAATACAGGTTGAGGTTGTTGTTTCCGCTATTTACTATCGATTTGTAGTTTCCTCTTGATCTATGATTATCAAAAATAGTATTAAATATTAAGCAATAATGTAACCTTTTAATCGAATTTTGGTGTTACACAATACTATATATTATTTTTTTTTTTGGTTTAACAGCTATGTATAGTTGAAACTTCGCTATAATCCTTTCTAAACGCTGCCATTTACTTTTGGACACCCCGTATATTTTTTGCCAATTTTATAGCAGAAGTTTTTCAAAAAGAAATTTGACCAACACCAATTTGACCCATTAAATATCAATCGGGTTTATACTTTTTGGAAAGTGCAGGTTTCAAAATCCTTAGAGCTGAATGGCTAAAAGGTTACCAGAGAGTTTCTTGCCCTATGCATATTTTGCAATTACACGATGGACTATTAAAATTTGCTAAAACCCACCTACTGACTGCAAAGAAATCCATATAGAGAGCATTTTTTTGAAATTTCGACAGTTGAATTTAAAAGATGGACAGTCAAATAGCCTCTAATTAATGTTCTATTATAAATAACGGAACAAAATATATTAAGTCTTTTGATTTGGCAACTTGTGGGTGTGGTTTTTTATATTAATGTGATGGCTAAACAACAATCATAACAAAATTGTATCGTAAGTCAAGAATTCATGTTCTGCTATCTTTAGTTTAAACCTGTTTCGTGTTCTTAGGTCTTCTTTGGTTTGACCTATCGACCTTCGAAAAGAACACATTTATTTTTAGCAACCGCCGGATATTTTTAACTTTGTTTTGACATAATTCATCAATCACCTGTGGTTGGCAATAAAAGAAAAGCTTGTGTAATTTTGATTTTTCCCTAGAGATAGGCAGAGCAATATTAATAAATTTTGAGTCCAACAGAAGAAGGAAACAGTTTTGTTCCAATTTTATTGGACGGTTTTGGGAAATATAATTAAATGGTATTCTACCGTGACTAACTTCGTATGACATACATAAATTAATAAACATAAAAATAATCTTCACATTAAATTTATTTTAATGATTTAAGATAGGATACCGGATTTTTTGCAACTATTTTGACGATTACTTATTTTCTTCTACGCGTTTTAAGTTACCTGCATTTCAATTGAAGCTGATAATGATATATTGAAACCTTGAACATTTAATTAATTGGGGATTTCCCCAATATATATCCAGAACCCAGTTCAATACGGAACGAAGTAAGAGCTTCATTCTGACCGTCTCACCTTCTCAAAATCAAGTGTATTGCACATCGCTTAGTTCAACGCCCAGATTGAACTTTGAACTTAAAAAAATTGATGTACAGTATATATGCTTAATACAGACAGCTGGGAATAATTTGGAGACGGAATGAGACAAGGAAAGGCTAAAGGTGGTCAATCTGAAGTTCCAAAAACGTAGAAAAAATTTCGATGCCATCCCAGAAAAGAAAGAAAAGAGAGAGAAACCAAAATAAAGGAAAATGGAAACTTGGAAACTTCCGATTTTTTATTGTTCTTGGCCCATAATTATGTGGAATTGCTTGCATTGGTTGCTTTATTTTGTTGTGCGAGTACAAAGCGAGCACATTTCGGGCTTCATTTATTGCCAAGTTTTGCAACATATTTTTGATATCTTTAGTTATTTTTCGTTTTTCGGCTATAGCTCTCGGATATGTATTAATTTTTTTAATATTTTATAATAAAATTAAATTGTTCACCTGTAATGAATTTTTTATTATGTATAGTCTACAATGTCTTATCATAAAGTAAGATATGAGGTTTTCGGCCCCAAGTTATGTGATACTTTTGATCAATTTCCTTTTGGTTTTTACGAAGCGACAAGCTAAATTTTTTGTAAGTCTGATACGAATCTATTAGAATAATAATATTAATAATAATTTTTATGGGTAATTAAAGCAAATTGCATCGCAAAAATTTCAATCTGACCTACAAGGTAATGCAAATTTTTCCTGAGTTATCGATTTCTTCTTCCATAACTTACAGTAATTAACCACATTTCCGGCTGCATAGATATTTGGATATTTTAAAATGTTATTGTTGATAATGTACCTTCAAGGTAGATAAAAGTAAATGTTAAAGAATTTATCATGGGCGTCGGATAAGATAAACGGGAAATGCAGGCGCCAACGGCTTTTCTAAAAAACATACACATATAATTTTCTTGAAGATGAATTAATTTCAGATATTGGAATGCATTTTGTATTTTTCGTTTTGATTGATAATTAATTCCACTACTTACTTGTTTATGCAGTTCAATTAATTTTTTACGATTTGTAATTTATTTTTTATTATTATGGTATCTAAATTTAGTGTTGTAGAAAAGGAAGAAGAAGAAGAAAACCTGACGATTATAATTATATGCGTTCGAAATTTGATTTTAATTTTATACTTGGATATTCTATTTAAGGTATCAATTACATAACTACAAAAAATTATAAATACCTCGATAAATATTAACCAGATTATACAGTTAACTAAATTTTATTTTTACTATTTAACAACTAAAGCTATAAATTTTAACTATTGGTTATCACGTATGTAAAGCAATATGTTGATCTTCTGGTTATTACCATCCAGTTATCCTCATTTTTGTATATAGGATGTAAAAATGAAATTGCAATGGCAATTAGCTTGTCTGCTGAATGCTATTTACGTATATATTTAGCCTAAAACGGCCGGAGGCAAAATTTAAAAGTAGTTGTAGAATCGAAGAAAATTGTATAAACAACCACTAGTTTGCAACTATAAATAGAAACGTGTTTGTATCTTGTAATTTTAACATCTTCGGTCAGTCATGGTCATAGCTCGACATCAGCTCTTGGAAGCTTCATGTTCTTTTTTTCTTAATTCCTTTTATAAAATGGAATACCTGTTAGGTAGATCTGCGTCTGGTTGGCTTTTTATGAAATAAGCTAAAAATTTATTTGAAAATTAAGGAACGAGAAATATGTACGTGCTCAAAACGAAAAAATAACTGTAGGAAGATTTGTTCATTTTGCTTTTCGTCTTTAACTCGTTTATCTTTATTCACGATGATGGGTTAGATGAGGTCAGATGAGTTGGTATTTTTCCATACCTAAATTTAAAAAGTAGCAGAGGTTCCTACAATTAAAAAAAAATTACATACATTATGTATTTAAGTTCTCGCATCTTGAGGTCGTTGCCTTTCAACATCAATCAAATTTAATGCAATATCTCGTGAAGAAAAGGTACATAAAATTAAGAACCTTATCTTTAGGCAAGTCTTTGTGGTAATCAAAAAGAGTAACCATAGTATTAACGAATAAAAAAATTAATGAATTCTCAATTTTACAGTTATTCTATTTTATTGTTTCAGTTTCCGATTGCAACCAATCAAGATAATTTGGTCTGCTACAAGTATTACGATGGAGTGCATTTAGATACACCTTCTCTTGATCTTTTAAATAGGTTACTTTGTGTAGATCCAAATCAGCGCTTGCGATCTTTACGAACTCTACAAACAATTGCTTTTTATAAAGGTTACAATTTTGAACACGTAAAGCTGAAGAAGGTAGATATACTTTTTTTTCAATATCTCGAAAACTTGAGAATTTATTTTACAGGTTAATCCTAAAAAATTGCTTATCGAATCTTTTCCAAATGGACCTCCCGCTGAATCCCATTTATTTTCTGAAGGGGATGAGTAATTTTGTTGTGCTTTCTACATAACACAACCCAGCATGATTACCGTAATTCTATGTTACTGGTATTAGTAGACATATATTAAACCAAAATAGAATATTAATCGACTGATTTATGTAGTTTTAAAAGAAATATAACTAAATATTGTTATTAAATAAAATATTTTTCTTAAATCTAATTTATTATACATTTAGGGTACAAAATTTTTCGATAATATTAAGAGTAATAAAACAAAATTGCTGTCAAGAAATCAATCTCGTCTTGACACTTAATCCTGAAGATGGCACACTACCGAAACTGGTAAATTCTAAGAATTGCTTTGTTAGCCTATCCACTAAATATTATAATTATGTGGAATTCATGAATGTGAAACATATTCAAAATTTTCGTCTGTTATAGTAATTTTTGGAAAAGCTTCCTTATATTAAATAGTTAAGGATATTGGTACAAAAATGAAATTCTTATATCGACATAGCTATTTTACATTGCTGTTATTTACTACTAAATATACTATATTTTACTTTAATTCTTCTGAATTACCAATTTCCAACAACTAAAAAAAAACAACTTTTCCAAAATATTTTTATTGTATTTTCATTTTTAATCAAAATTTCTGCATTGTGCATTTCAACAAAATCACGGCGGTCTGGTATTATCCAGTAAAATCCAAAATTTTCCCCTAAAATACCGACACTGTGCATTGCCAATAAATTATGTCAGGAAAATCTGGGAAATTTTTATTTTTCAGCAAAATTCAGGAAAATTTAGCCCTTGGCTCAGGGAAATGTTTTTGAAAGCTTGAAAAAGAGAATAAAGTATAAAAATTAGGTTCGCTATTTACGTAGGTACAAATATTGGGCCAAATTTGTAGAGAATTTTTTCAGTTTTAATTTAGTATATTACCATTTTGACCGTTCAATGAAGAAAATACGAGATATAATCAAATATCTATCTACATTGAGTTGGTCAATGGTATCTCTTAAGCGGATGTAAAAAGAAATCAAAATTTATCTACAAAAAAATTGACTCGAAGGCAATGGAGGTTTTCAAAAAACGAGAAAGCATTGGCAAAACTTTTCCTCACTCCTCATTGATTTTTCCCAAAAATTGCCCATAAAAATAATTCATTTTTCTCAGATTTATAAGCGGAGAGTTAAGCAATATCTGCGAAGCTGATTTTTTTAATATAATTTGAATATAATAAAAGTTTTTAATATTATAAACAGTAAAAATATTAGCTTTATCTGGATTAAGGTTAGTACGGCCGAGACCTTGGACAAATAAAAGCCTAAACAAACTTATTTAGTAATTTTACTGTAAAATTAAATCGTAAAGTGGAAACTAACGGTTTATTCCGCCCATCAAGGGAATTTACATTACAAAATTTCATATGCAGTAATTATAAACTAGGTCGACCGCTTAGGAAGTTTTCCACTACTTATTAACAAAAAATTAAAAATTAAGTTCTGCTTAATAATAGAATTTAATTATAAGAAAAATTTGAATGTGGTAGTTCGATGTTTAGTTTGCCTTGTGAATAGGTTGTTTATGTTAGCCTTCAGAGGACACCAAGACGAACTAAATTAATATTATTAAATGGTGATAAAATTTTAAAAATTAAAAGGTTAAATTAACAATAAAATTCGATTTTTTTTTCCTAAGCTTAAAACATGAAAACGACTGAAAATAGCAATATACTATTAACTGAGCTTATTTAAAAAATTAATTTAAATTTTTAATATAAAAAAAATGGCGCACAACTTGAAAACCAAATATTACAACTAAAATGTGTTTGCGCATCTTATACAAATTCAAATAAATTCTATAATCTACCCACATAAAAATATTCAACTTATTGAACAGTTTTGGTAGAATTTCTACATTCTACGTTTTACGTGATCACAGCAAGCTCTGGCCCGAAAGAGAGTAAAAGCAATTACGTAGGTGTATAACAGAAATATAATATAATCTCTCGGATATAAAATATTCCATGATGAAAGATTGTTATTTATATAATTAATTTTATTAACTATTCGCAGACACAAATGAAATAAATATTATTTATGGAGAAAACAAAAATATTGGTTAATCTGAATTAAATTTAAATAATTGAACAAAAATGGATTAACTGCGATAACCATCTTTTTTTATAACTATTTATCGATTTTTAAATTATGTTTTGTTACAAACAAACAAAAACTATGGATTTAATTTTGTTTTATATAATTTCCACCTCGATAAACAAAATTATCAATATTATTATTATTATTTAATTTTTAAATCTTGTAAAACATCAATTTAGTAATCATTTTAAAAGTGGAAACCATATTATCAGCATCCCGAGTTTAATGGAACACTTGACAGGTACAAAACTGGATCGATTTTCACTGGCATGTGCGCATTTTACGCATTTCCCTCATTTTACCATCATAGAAGAGGGTTTTCATTCAGATTTTAAACATATTGCATAAATTTAAAATAAAATAAATTTTAACCACGTTCCATTTATCATACAATAAGTAAGTACAAATTTAATAATTTTATAATTCGCCATTTCACTTTTTTTTAATAATAATAATAATAGTAAGTTTTAATCATAACTCTTGCTTATTTTACATAATTATTTATCTTAAAATTAAAACCAAATCATTATAATTAAAATTAATCGATTTTATTGTCGTTCAGAAATGCCAAGTTCAAGGAAAATGATATTGGGGCACGTTATGTCCGGAATATGCACAAAAATGAATCGAACGAAGCAACTTCCTAAAGATATAATGGAAACTCCATTAAATCGATGTCTAAACACTTTTGATATAACGCTATTGGGTTTGTTCGATTTCGAATTTTTCAAACAAAAATACCTTAACAAGTATTTCAGGAGTTGGACACATGGTTGGTGCTGGAATCTACGTCTTAACTGGAACGGTGGTAAAAGATATCGCAGGGCCAGGAGTAATTATTTCATTTTTACTAGCTGGAATGGCCTCCCTTCTATCGGCTCTATGTTACGCCGAATTTGGAACCAGAGTTCCCAAAGCGGGATCTGCTTACGTGTATACCTACGTTAGTGTGGGAGAATTTTGGGCTTTTGTTATTGGATGGAACATTTTACTAGAACACATGATAGGTTAGAAAATAACCTAAAATAAGAAGTTTACTGATTTAGTTATTTTAGGGGCTGCTTCCGTTGCAAGAGCTTGGAGTGGTTACGTCGACTCGTTATTTGGAGGAATCATTAGCAATACAACGATTTCAATAACTGGCGAATTACACGAACAGCTTTTAGGGCGATATCCCGATATATTAGCTTTTTTTGTGTGCATCACTTATGCCTTCATGTTGGGAATTGGAGTGAAAGGTTCGGCAATTGTTAACAGTGTACTGACCATTCTGAATTTGTGCGTTATGTTGTTAGTAATAGTGATCGGACTTTATTATGCTGATACAGCAAATTGGTCTTCAGATCGTGGAGGATTTTTACCCTACGGTTTTGGAGGAGTCATTGCAGGAGCCGCAACTTGTTTTTATGCTTTTATTGGGTTTGACAGTATTGCTACTTCCGGGGAGGAAGCTAAAAATCCTTCATTTTCAATTCCCATTGCTACCATTTTATCTATGGCCATTGTCACTGTTGGATACGTTCTGGTCGGCTCCGCTTTAACCCTGTTAGTTCCATATTACCAAATAAATCCCAACGCTGCACTTCCAGAAGCTTTCGGAATGATAGGAATAAATTGGGTTAAATATTTAGTATCTTTGGGAGCAATATGTGGTATGACAACCACTTTATTTGGATCGTTATTCTCTCTACCTCGATGTATGTATGCAATGGCCAGCGACGGACTTCTATTTAGCTTTTTAGGAAACGTAAATGCAAAAACACAAGTTCCACTGACAAACTTGGTCATTTCTGGAGTTTTCAGCGCAATTATTGCTCTTTTGTTCGATCTAGAAAAGCTTGTCGAGTTTATGTCAATAGGCACTCTCTTGGCGTACACTATCGTAAGTGCGTCTGTAATAATTTTACGATATAGACCTGAACCTGCAATATTAACTCGTGCCATCTCCACAACATTATCGGAAAGATCGGCATCCATATCAGATGTAACCACTCCAGGATCAGAAATAATCTCTCTAACTGGAACCTTAAGACCAAAATACAGTTGGCTTGCACCCCTTTTTGGAAATTGTGAACCTGGTTCTGTTGTTACAGCATCAGTTTTCGTTTTCACTTGCTTCAGTGCTGCACTGTGCATACTACTGCAAATTTCGTCAAAGGACCTAAAAGATGGCATATGGTGGACTATTTTACTTGCTTCGTTCTTTATTTTAATTATGGGTGGATGTAAGTTCTATGTTGCTTTATGAAAACCTCTTATTAATTGACTTAATTTCAGGTGTATTAGTAATGGTTGCACATTACCAAAATACTACTACCTTACGATTTCAAGTACCCATGGTACCATTTATACCTGCCTTGAGTATATTTTGCAATATAGAGTTTATGGTTCATTTAAACGTTTTGACTTGGTTACGATTTTTTGTATGGATGATTTTTGGTTAGTAAAATATTATTTAATGCTTATTGATAATAATTATGTTTATTGGAATAGGAATGCTGGTTTATTTTCTTTATGGAATTCATAACAGTAAAGAAGGGAACAATGTATCCACTTATTCCATGCTAATGACTTCATCTGAAGCTGTTAAAGAAAATTGGGGTGCTACTACTAAAATGAATATCAAGGCTTTAATCACTCAAAGAAAAAATTCAAACAGTGACAGAAGAGGAATAATTGATGATGAAGAATTTGTACAATAATTAATTTATTTAAGACTAAACAATCAAATTATATTGTAGATAAAAGAAAAATGAATGTGACTAGTAGATTATAAATGTTGATGCTTTTGAATTTAAATTATTTTATATTTTTTAATTAGAAACATAATTTTTTAATTTTTATGTACATACAAACTCAAAATTAGCTACTATATTATTAAATAAATGTTGAGTGTGCGAGCTACCTTAATTTCACTTATTAGTTCAAGTGATCCCGCTAAGAAGTTCAACCGATGCTGTAGTAGTTCGAATGTAGTTCTGGTCAAAATTCAAATATTTGAAAAAGGTAATTGTTTTCTGGAAATAAATAAACAAAATTTAGTCGAAATAATAACTTGAATTACGTTAAATAAATTAAGTTAGATTTATTTATGTTAAGCGATCTAATTTATCTGATAAATTTAATAATTGATAATAATTCGCCGGTGTTAAGTAAGAAGGACGTAAGTCAAAAAAACATATTTCTTTTACTGTTTTCCGCTTATCGTCCGGATAAAATAATTTTTGACTTAATAATTTTAGAGCAATTTATAATATCAATCGAAGGAGACAACAAATTAGACTTAAATTTTTGAAAAAAAAATTCTCAATTTTTGACTTATAAGCCCTTCTTACTTAACATCGGAAAATTATTATGTTGTATTTTTCAAATTTGAAATCTAAACCGAGATCTGCTAGGTTTTCGTATTAATTAATTTTTAACCCCCGACTTAAAAGAGGGGAGTTTTATGTAGGGATCGGATTTTTAGGCATTTGCATGTTTTAATTCCTCACTTGAGAGTGAGATATGAATATCAGGCAGTAGTAATATATCCCAAAAGAAAAATTCCAGTCCACCCCTGACGGTTTATCTAATCTCAAAATAACTTTATTTACATACCTATCAGCGTTGCCGATGTGTGAATAATTCTTCAAAATGTGAGGAATTTTAAAATGTGTGAATCAATGGGGAATTTTGGTGGAAAGTTTCCACATATGGGAAAAAGTTGAAAAAGCAAAAAAAAAAAGATCTACTGACTGAGGGATAAACTTCTTTAATTTATTTGAATAAATTTATGGCAAGTTGAGGAATTTTGGCAACATTAGTAAAGAATAGTCTATACTGATTCCTAACTATAAATAATAATCTGAACATAATTTATCATCATCATTGTGTAAACTGTAAAGTCTACATCAGCCCAGTGGAGAGCGGGAAGCCGTGGCTTAAATCCTGTTCGCGTTAAATACACTGCCATGATCTAAAGCTCAAGGATCATTAGACCTTTCATCAGTAGACAAATAGGATTATAGAGAACTCTTGGAGTTCTACTACCAACTACTGTGGGTGTTTCTTCTGGACTACCGGTGCGTCGACGACAAGATCTAATCAATGGACCAGGGATGTGCGCATCAGCCAGGTACGAGCTTCACCCGTATATGTCCGGCGACAACGAATCATAGATGATAGAGATAGTGTCTATCATATCTCATCTATGGCCCGCTCCATCGGGCACTAGTTGAAGTCCCCCTCATACCAATGAAGGAGGTCGGGATCTAAAACCCAGTACTCCAAACAAGGCTAAGATGACGTGGTAATTTTAGACAGTTGATCACAGAGAATTTGGAAAAAGCGACGAAAAATTTAAGTAAAACAATACAAAAATATGGTCGCCGCCTGTATTCAGGCCTAAGGGTTTCGTAACCAAATTAATTGTGTGATTTGTTAGACTAAAAATAGTAGAACAAGTGACACTTTAACTGCAAGAGTAGATAAAGTACTTTTATTACAGAAATTACTATCGAAATTGCAAAATGTGTTTTATTTATTGTACATTAAATGTTGTTGAATAATTTAAATTCTATCCTTCAAAACCCACCCCCAAACATATTTTCGGTTGTTTCAAGAACACCAGCCATTAGAACAATTGCACTATTTTTAAAATCGGCGTTATCACAAATTATAATATATTGGTGTATTTACAAAATTGAAGAATTTTTAATCAATATGTTGAACAGGACATTTTCAAGGGAAATCTGGGGTAGTTTCTGTTTTTCACTAATTTTAAATTTTCTTGTCTATGCTTAAGAAAATTCTGATTTAGCGACTTATTGGTTAATAAATTTTGTTAATAGAAAATAAAATTTTTAAATACTAGGTATATCCAGTTTTATTATAAAATAGTACAAAAGTTAGTTAGACAATGACAAACACTACATCTAAAAAAACTTGGAGATCATCAAATCAAAGATTTCCTTCCAAATAAACATAAATTAAAAACACAGATTGAACACATAAAATGAATCATTTTCCACTCTTAAAATTTCAAACTATTCTAGCAATTAGAATTGTTTGTGTTATATAATCACAAACCCATTAACACAGGAACAAATTTATTGAATAAAATCACAGATAATTTTTTAAAAATTTAAACACATATGTATTACAACTAAAAACTAGCATACGAAAATACTTTGTAAATTTAAATCAAAACGAAATTTACAAAATAATACTGAAACATAAGTTTCTATTGCAAAGTATTTATCCTATCGAGATTTAATAGTCATGCTTGTAAAATATAAAATTTTAAAACATTTCATTTAGCTAAGTATATAGAACATCAAGTTACAATATAACTCAAAATAAAACAATTCCTCTGTATAACAAAAATAAAAACATTTGTACTTATATATAGATCTATATAAACATGGCACAAAATATACAAACATGCATTAATTAATTTAAAAGTGTAAACGTTTCACAGAACATTTACGTTCCATATCCATGGATGAATTTTTAAGATGCAGCTTAATTTCACAATACTCCTTCTGAAACGAAGGATGACGCATTGGCAAATAAGATTTAGGAACACAAAATTCCGGATGGACACTAAAGAAATTTTTGTATCCTCCATCAAGCACATACATCTCCGGGTAATAAAGAGCAGGATATGTGTTTAGATTTCTATCTAAATTGCGTAGGGCACGACACAAATTCGGAGCCCTTTCACTAGAAAACTCACAGTGAAAAATTAAAACTTCCCCAGAGGGTTTATTTTTCAATCTATCTTTATCCATTAATTCCTTTACAAGCTGATCTTTGAAGTATAAATTAAGAGCCCCATCCACATGTCCCCCTTCAAATTCGTATGGATATCGACAGTCAATAATTTTAAAAGAAGGAATTCTATCTTTAAATTTACCTTGAATCAAATCGAGCAAGGTTCCCGGCAAAATAGATTTTAAATCTGCATGTCGCCCCGTAGTTACTGGTAAAGAAAACACTTGCGTGTAATCCCCAATCAGATCAAAAGATAACTCTAAAACTTGATAAATTTTTTTTTCGCTTCCATCAACGGCCATACGCTGTTCTTCATTTTCTGGTGTCTTGAACTTTTTGCATTGTTGAGATACGGAATGAACTTTTTTTTCTGTTGCTTCAATTTCACTTATCGAGCGTTTTAAATTAATTTTTGAAATGGGGGTGGTAAAATATGTTTCGTCTAGCAAATTTTTAAAATCAATGGGAAGGGTATTTACCTGACGATCAGCATCTATACCCTCCAAATCGATAAATTCTTCCATGTCCTGGGAGGAAAAGGTGAAAGACTCGACATCTAAAGCAGATCTTGAAACTTCGGTCGTGTAACCAGAATCCAAAGATTCCTCGATGTTGCGTTTGAACAAAGTCCGCCTCAAATTGGCCACTTCATAAAATGAAGAACCCCCATCGATGCTGCAATTTTCATCGATAGATTCTAGAGGTGGATCTTCGTAAAAAGACATATTGTTATCCTCAGATGTGGTTTCATTATTGCACATCAATTCCATTCCTAATTCGAAAGAATCGTTATCCTTTGTGGTTTGAGACATTTTTAATCTTCGGTAAGTTAAAGTTGAATTTTTGTCGACTAACTTTTTATAAAACGAGCAAATAGTAAACTTGACGTATCACCTAGTTTTGGCGGTGAAAATTTGATTCTCGCGGTAGTTCCGATGAACTAAACAGTTTGAGGTTAAATATCAATCAAATAAATAAATTAAATAAATTAATAAATTAACAGAAGCCTACCTTAATTATCGATGATTAAAATTCCTCAAATATTTCGGTCTTCATTTCTAGTGTTTCCTTGCAAATTATACTTGAAATGGCATGCACGCAGCTCCATGAAGGTTAAAAACATCTAACGCACAAAGGGTAAAAATACGTTTGAAATTACCTAACCGTTCCAGCTTAAAACAGAAATTTGTAAGGTGGAGTAACTCGTTATTTTTTTTGTTCTTAAAATATTCCTTCGCAGCTATAAAAGAAATTTTTCGTTTTCAAAAATTCATTTTACCATAAATTAATTAATTTTGAAATTCGAAATATTAAAGCCAGAAAATACAGAAGGGTAGGATTAAAAATTCTAGATAGGTACTTAAAGGAATTTATTAAATAAAAGCTTTAACTCCTGATACTTCGAAAATATCTTTTTAAATCTTATACCTAATAAAAAAATTAAATTTTCTGATATCTAAAATATTATATTTAAAATTTACTGTGAGAATTTCGTTAATCCAGTCACTTAGGTGGGGTTCCATTCACGACGAATTCTTCCCCGAAAAAATTTTGAAATATTTTTTGAAATTTTGAAACTTGCAATGTTTCTGAAAATTTTATTTTTTTTATTTAATATGTTTATATCTTTAGCAACTTCATTCTAAATAATGTTTCATCAGTTTTATAATAGGTATAGCATTCTTCATGGTGAAAATTAACAATAATTATAAAATTTATAAAATTAAAATCTCGGAAAGTAATAATAAATCGATATTGAAATTTTGAGGGCATGTAGAAATGGTAAGTATCCACCCAAACATAAAAATTTTAGTAAAAATGAAGAATGGGTTTTTGAGAAAAACGTTTTTCAATTTTTTCAAAAAATTGCAATAATTTTTGATTTTGGAAATTTTTTTGATTATATTTAAGAAGAATAAAACGCAATTCAAAAGGTACAAAATCAGCGATTTTTTTCATTCTGCACACCAAATTACATTATTTATTTAAAATAACATTATCTATTTCGAAATGCCGCTTGTCGACCATCAGTACTTTTTTCTCCTGATTTTGATTTGAAGTCTCCTAATTTGAATAAACAACAACAAATTTCAGTGAAAACAAATTTTAGAATTTGTTCTTCTTTATTTTTCAATTTTTAAAAATTAATTTTTTCATCAAAAATAATGTATTATGGTAGACGCTAAATCTGAACATGGACGCTTCTTCATAAGCATTCATAGAAACGTTATATCATGTCATAATGGAACCAGTCATGGTCTGAAACGTGATGACAGCAATAAATGAACTTGAAAAGCACAGCAACAAAACCAATAAAAATAGGCCCCAGGCGTGGAAGCAAGTTAGTTATTTTTACTAGATATTCAGTAATTGAGAGAGCAATGTGGCTGCTACTGTGCTGTTAGTTTCGAATTACAATTAATTACCCCAAAGTATTCACTACAAGGTTGTCTTGTAGATATTGTACACAATATCTTGACGAAACCAGACATAAATAAACTCTAAAATTTTCCAATCGTAGGTAGCAGTTGCAATGTGACCCAGGCATGGTCTAACAATAAAATAACTAAAATAAAAAAGGAATTTAAAAATTCCAAAATATGTATTTCTATTTTATTATTTTTTTACAATTTAAATCATTCTGAATTATTGACGTAAGTATTTAAATAACAAAATTGTAATTAAAAGTAATCATCAATATTAAAATCAGTTATCAATATCCAAAGGAAATGTTTAATAAATTAACAATTTATTCTTAAATTTTGATTCTTACAGTACAGTCTCGATTATATTCATTTAATTTAGACAAAACAAAATATAATATAATCACAAACACAAGGTTCAAGTATAACTGTGACATTTTTTATCCAGCTTTTTATCTCAAAAGAAACATAAAACCAAAGGTTAAATAATAATTATAATCAAAATAAATATAATGGAAACTATACTTTGCATTTTGATTTTTAATGCAATTTTCCTTGTTGAGCCAACTTTAAGCTGGCTCTGATGTTACAAATAAATATTAAAAATTTACCTAGTTTTATTAACTTTCAGAAATTTCCTATTTTTAAAAATATAAACATAACATATTATATTATAAATTATAAACATATAATTTCAACAATGTATACATACACATTTAAATCTCAATCACTCTATATTAAAAGAAAATAAATTAATCAACTTGTAATAATAATTTAAAACTATCTTGTCCTTTTTGATATTTTCCAAGCGTTATTATCAAGAGATTGTAGAGCACGAATTTTTTTACGACCCCACAGTATCCAAAGAAATCCAATCACAGCACAAATTATTGTTTCAACATAGTATCCATCAATCCAAGTGATACACTTTCCACCTCCTTGCGTACATAACTAAACATATACAAAATTACAAAATAGAAAATGAAAATTGAATATTACTTACTTCTTGTTCAGCTAAATTAGAGCAAACATTATTAGAATTGGCAGTGCACTCTTTTATAGTTAACGGATCCACAAACCAAAGAGACAAAGTTGCTGGCCAATTACCACCTAAATTGGTGAGTGTATTTAGCAAAGTCATGTAAGTGCCACCCACCACTGGGTCACTAATGTGAGCAAAAAATGCCATTACTGTCACAAACATGCTGTACACACAAATCTAAAAATTCATTAGCAAACATTTGGTATTTAAAAAATACCTCAATAAATGTAACTTACTTGGTGAATCGCATAACACACTAAAAGCATCAAGTAGTAAGAAAACGGTAATCCTTCCTTAGGATTTGGTACCCACATTGGAGTTATCCACACCAAAAACGCAGCCACGAAACCAAATAATAACCTGTAGGGTATGGTCTTAACAAAAACGTCAAGAGGTCGAGGGCCTAAAATATTTTATTACTTTTCACTAATAATTGTATTATTATCTGGTTAATACAATAAATTTTGAATTCCAATTTAAAAAAATTGGAAACTATAAATATGCAAAGTTTAAAATTCTAATTTTACCAAATTATAAATTGTAATTAAAATTCATAATAAATAAATTACGATTTTAAAACCCTGAGTTATTATAGTTTTGTTCATGGACATAACAATTATTATGATAAAACTAGTTTACGATTGTTATTAATGGTACTTTTAATGGTGAACCAACTGTAAAAATAAGTAATAAAATATTGAACTCACCCGTAGTATACTTCGATATAATGAGAGGTAAAGCTATTTGCAACGGAATTAAAGGCACAGCCATAAGTCCCAATTGTTCTTTAGGAATACCGGTTTCTACAAGTTTTAAAGACATAACACTATCAGTTGCAGCAAATCCAATCTAAAATTTGACAGTTTTGTGATATAGTCTTACACTTTATGTTAAATTACAAACCTTACACGTAAAAAGGATCACCACTAAGGTGCGAATCGGTTTTAGTTGTAATATTTTCCATAATTGAAAATATGCATTTTTAACATTTTCAATTGCACCTTGGGAAACACGTGTATCTTGATCTAGTCTTTGATAATCAATTTCTTTTTTTATAATTGCAACAAAACTTGTGGTGACCACAAAGACCCAGCCCCAAAAATACAAAAAACCAGAAAGAGTTACCAAACCTAAAATCAGTAAATGAGCAAATTTTGTTATGAATGCACAAGTAGGTACCCACCTGTCTCTTGTGGAATGATTCGAAGGTAATTATTGCAAAAAGTCGAAGATTCTAGTGCCATAAATAAAACATAACTTAAAAAGAAACCAGCGGTTTGACCTACACTATTGCATGTTGAAGCATGCCCAACGTTATTTTTCTTAAGCATAGTTAAAGCCCAACCGTCCACCGCTACATCTTGTGTGGCAGCCAAAAAATTTAAAGCAAAAAATAAAATGGTAAGAACTTCGATATTTGGTTCGCCATCATGACCGAGCCATATATCTACATAATAACTTAACAACAACATAAAACCTCCAATTAAATACTGAGTAGGAATCAACCAAGTTTTCCTTCGACCAAATCTCGACAAAAATATACAGTCCACTATTGGTGCCCAGCAAAGCTTCAAACTAAATGGCCAATTTACAAAACTAAATTCGGCCTACAATAAAATCAAAGTCAACGTATTAAAAAGCAGGTTTCGACAATATAACTTACTTGTTGCTTATAACTAACACCACGATTTTGTAAAATCATGGGTATAGCTGCACTTAATCCTAATGGAATGCCCTGTAATGTGTATAGAAAAAATAACAATGCAATGTTCCATTCGTCTCCTTTAATGTTTGATCCCATGTGTGCATATGTAAAATCACCATTTTCCATTTTTATGTTATGTTTTAAAACTTTATTTTCGCCTTTTTTTCGTTCCATTACGGTATCACATTAAAAACTTATTTACAATTTCGATGTCAAATATTTAAATATGTTTGCTAAAATTCTTTAACCTGTGAAAAGCCACGTCATATTTAAAATTTCTCCAGAAATATTCACTTACCTTTATTGTCAACAAATAATCGATTAATTTCATGAATCAATTCAAAAAATATTACTATCTTTCACTACAATTTGATTGGTTTCATTCATGTTTTCAGAATAAAACTTTAATAACTGACCATAACCTTACTGTCGAAGGTACATATCAGACCTATCTGACTGTATCTGACATTCGATTTCACTCTAGTTGACAAAAAAGTAGTGGAAGGTTATCGATTACGTAATCTTGTATAGAAGCATAATCATGGCATAATCTATAGGTAGATAGTGAAAACGAGTAAGTAATTGGTCATTAATTTGTGTGGAACATGCACCCTCCCACAAAGGGGCGAATCACGCTGAAGTGGTGATTAGTGGTGTCTCTGTTCAAATAATTTGAAAATAAAATTAAAAACTAAGAAGGCAAATAATTCAAATAATCAAAACAATGGAGTTTAGAAATAATAGATTAACTTCAAAATGGTTTCGTTACCTACAACCAACGAGTTAATTTCAGCATTTTGGAATATTTCTATAAAGGAAGAAGATACAATATTTTCAGTTTTAAACGACGATCACAGTGCATTTTTAGGTGATGGAGAATGTATCCCTTGTACAAAATCTTGCATAAATGGGAAACGGCAGGCCGCTGCACTTGTGATTCAAAATTGCTGGTTTAAATACAAACGAAAAAAGGTACATTCATGTTTAAACGACCAAAAGGTGGAAGAAAATTGCCAACTTACAAATATGTCAATCGTAACAATTAATAATTGTGAGTATCAACCTTCACTCAATAATATGGTGTTAAAAATTTTTACAAAAAATGAATCGAGTAATGCAGCTGCCAGTATTATACAACAAAACTTTAGAAGCTTTCTGAGAAGAAAGATTTTTTATCAACTTATGGAAACTCTTTATGGGTTATTGAAGACTGATCCCATTAAATTGTTGAAGCGAGTGAACTCGATCGAGTCCCAATTATTTGAAAAAACTAGAGGTAATACTTTAATATTTCGCTTTGCCGGAGAAACCTTTCCCCCCCAAATTGTTTACAAGGTATTTACAAATCGATCTGTGGTCAACATAGATAGCTCCTGGAGAGTCAATGTAAATTACAAACCCAAAGATAAGAATAAATATTCAACAAATAAACCCGTAACACCTAGCGATGGTTGGAAGATACTTTATTCTTATCACAAAGCTATTGTTCGTAATCCCATCCTTCAAGAAAGCACAAAAACCAAACAATTTAAATATAAAAATAATAAGCATTACAAACGTAGTAATATTACTTGGATTCGTGAAATGTATCACCTTGGTTAATAAAAAATCAAAACTATAAGTTCATAATTAAATTTCAAAAAAATTGGGCTCGTCCGGGATTTGAACCCGGGACCTCTCGCACCCTAAGCGAAAATCATACCCCTAGACCAACGAGCCAACTTACAAATTATCAAATATTTGTAAAGACATACTTACACTAACAGAATTGATTTTTCAAATTCATATCCGAGTAGATAGAAAAATACTCACAGGAGTTTCGATTATTAATAAAATTTAATGTGTTCATTATTATAATATGTATGTAAGATGGTGCGGTATATCTTTCAATTTTGAATTAACTGAAAATAAAAAAATAGGATAATTAAAATAAAACGAAACAAAATGTGATATTTCCAATTATAAATTAAGCTTAAAATTATAATGGTGTAAGTCAATGTTGACTGAATTACCCCCCGTCAATAATTAAAGTCAATTTAAAACGCGCGGATTTTCAAACACCCGTACCTTTCGTGTGCAGCAAAATTTTTTTTGGTTCCGTTTCTGGTGCCCTCAAGACGTGATGCCCTAAACAATTGCTTAATTTGCTTATGGGTTAATCCGGCACTGCTTACGGGCCCTGGCTACTCTTGCACCGCCACTGCATACGTTACTGTTCTCGATATAGAATTCTTTAAAGTTGGCATTTTGTCTATTTTACCCGCCTTTCAGGTTAAGGTTTTTGGAGTTGTTCATTTACAACAGTGTAGAAGTTATACAAATTCCTTAATTATAAAAGTTAGCGTAGCGTGAAGGAATTTAAGTTTGTTCGTATTGTAACACTTGAAAGTAAAGGTAAGTTTTAAATAATTTTTTTTTAAATTTAAATAAATATAAAACTAGGTAATATGTAATCATTAATATTTTATTTTGTAAAACATACATTTAAAGCTTAAATCTATCAAGCAAAGCTGCATTTATTAAACAAATATAAATGCTAGCTTAATAAGGCAATTTTCAAGTTTTTCGAACACATAACCTCAAATTTGTTTTTTTACAAAATGAAGTTTTGCTTTCACTTACAATATTATTGTTTTACATTTATGAGCAAGCTAATATGGACAGATTAACCGAATGAAAACGTCGAGAACCCTGGTACAATTGTTAAATATCTATCGCTGTAATGCAAAAGTAGTTAACGAAGCAATATATTTTTACATGGACGGCAATGCTTTATGCAGAATTTATATTCTTACTACAATCTACTGTACAGTTTTACGGTTATATACACTTTGCATTCTATTCTCTATTTCTATTATCTAAAGTTTACTTTCGATTCTAAATGATCCAGGAAGCTGTTTTATACATACAAAATGCAGTAAAATCATTTTCCTTTGGGGTCATTAACATGATACAAAATTTTCTCGACTAATAACTACTTGTACAAAATGTAGTTTTCTTTTGAACTGCTTTGGTGTTAATCGAGTTCTTTGGTTGTAGTTGCGTGATAATACTTTCTGCTACATGACATTAAGAAAGTCTATCATGATCATTTTTAATATAATATGTAATATTTATGATTCTTTGTGCTTAGTTCAAATGCGTTTTCAGTTTTTGAAGTTCTTATAAAATTTTTGTTTGGTTTGTGCAGTTTTGTTACAGGGTAGATAGTAATAGCTCTCGGAAGCATGGCCATCCAAAATGGCACTGTTAATTTAATTATCTTATTTCCTTCGTTTAAAAAATTTACCAACCAATATAAATTAATGTTTTTATTAGCACTACAGTTTGATTTTCGGAATTACGGTAGGTCTGGCCAATGATCAACTTCGTCGAGTTTATCAGAATACGTATTTTTGGTATTTTTAAAACCTTGTGCTTTCTGAATTTTCATTTTTGAGTGATTAATATATTACAATGTTAATACTTACGGTTCAGTATTATATTTTATAATTTGAGCTTTTAATATTTAGTTGATCATACTAGAAATAGGACTGAATCTCATAATTTTTGATAACAAAATCCACAATACCGAAGTCATTACACACAACATAACACCACCCCAACCCAAATCTAACGACCAGGATGTAGTGAATATTCTAGCTTCCAGTAAATCGTGTGCTCCTTTACCTCCGGGTGGAGTTATAACTCCATCCACTGAACCATCGACATCAATTTCTAGGCGAGGTTTGGATTGTAACCTTTTGAAGTGGATTATCATTAGCGTAAAAATAGCAAATGATGCTGAAATAAGAATAAAGTTAGTCCTGCTTTATTCAATCAATTTTCTATAATCAAACAATTCATGAGTCCTTACGGTTGTTAGGAAGCGGTATCGTAATATAGCGCTGGGAAACTTGACAAAAAATTATTTTTACTGAATAAAATATGAATTACAATTTTTTGTGTTACCCAACAGGCTTTAATTATATGAGGGTACCACCTTCTAGGAAACCAAGCACATTTATTAACTTTTTTTTAACGATTTTAACGATAAATTAAATTACCTGCTAATAAGTACATGACTCCTGTTACTAGAACTGCACTTATTTGATGTTGGCAAACACCAAATGCTCCTACTAAAGCTGCACTTCCTAATACTATAAGGCACACCAATGCACAAGAAATAGACAAGTTTTGCATCCCTGAAATTTAAAATAAAATTATTAAAAATATTTTGTTCCATAGCTAAAGTTTAGTTTTCCAAGCAAAACTTGAGACGCTTTAGGGAAAATGTAATGCAATATTGATTTCAAACTTTTCAGACAGCGCCTGATTGTGTTGTCAGATATGATGTCCTATTTCAGTTAGTTGATTGAATTGTGACAAGTAATATTTACTCAAAGCTAAAATTTTATCTTAAAAATCTGATTTGACAACACATGACCTGACTGCTTTCTAGGTTCAATAAATACTTTTAGATTAATTGAATCTAATAAAATATAAAAAATAATTTTAATTGTAAAATCAAATTAAATAAACCGATTTTAACAAAAATGTGACCACATTTTATGATCGAAAGATTCATGCATATTAAATTTCAACCGTTTGGGAAATATCGTGGTGAAACAGACATAGGAGGAATTGTTTCTTGAAATATTTTAAAGTACCTTAGGGAATCTCAAACATTTCCCTTAGCAATACGAAGCTGGCAAAGTAAAATGGTAAACATTTACTTACGATGTTGCCAATCACTTCTAGGCTCATATCCTTTTACTCCATCGATTCCATCGGCTAGATAATTTACACATGTTTGCAATTTTGGAAAACCAATTTCTTGTAAAAGAGTCATATCTTCATCTAAAATTTTAAATATTTCAATTTAGTTCATAATGTAATATATTATGGTTTATTTTCAGGACGACTCGCTTTCTTGAGTAATAAATTAAGTTTGGGGAAATCCCCGAATTAAATTTTTTCTTGCATATTTTTGAACGTACCGTCGAAAATCTTGTTGCAATTTGGTAGGTACTTTCATGTTACTAATAACGAGGCCTCTCTATACCTCTGTTTTTTACCTTAAGTAAACGACTTGAAAGTATTATTGATTATACCTGTTAGTGTAAGGCAGAGTGTCCAAATACCACCATGCATTGGTACAAGAAATGCCATCGTCTTATCTTTCGCGTTGTTTGTTGCCACCCTTGCAACTGTTCCATCTAATAACCACTGGATTCTGAAGCTACTGTTTGTCATGTTTTCTAAATCTTCCTTATTCCACGTTACTTCTTCCCAATGATCTGTCATAATTGACCCACACAGCATGGCAGTCGCACAAGTTGTAAGTACAAGAGTACCGAGCAAAAAAAATACACTGGGATGCACACTGCAGTTCCATCCGGATTCGTCTTCTGATTCCGTTGTGGTCTCCATTAATCCGTCGCGATCGACGATTAGGAGATCGTATTCTTGATCGTGCTTCAGTTTGATGAATTCTTATCCACTTTTGAAAATATATTTGAACAAAATTAGTTCAATAAATTTATATTCGACATTTCAAATATACGTAATTGGTTCTTCTGATGTATTCGTGATCTATTTTGTTTCGTTTTTATTATTGTGGATACGGCAAAATTATATTTATTTGTTGGTTTTTGCTTTTATTGGTAATCATTTTCCTTTATGTATTTCTGAATGATGTATCTTCATTAATAAACAATTACTGGTAATATTCCTATTGGATAATTGTTCCCATGTTGATAAATGTGTGCCAAGGATTTTGTAATTGTAATGTTTTTTTTATTTCAATTGTAAACTTTTTGTGGTACTATTTTTTATTGATTTCTGTAAACAAATTGATGGATTAAATTGGGTTTTGAGGTTAATTATTTCAATTTAGTTTACTTGAATTTTATGAACAAATTTCAGATACGATTTGGAAGTTTGGGTTTACTCTATACCCTAGTTTAAGTTTACTTGAAATTAAGTCATTCTTAACTGTTGAACTTGTTGAGAAACTATTAATAGATATCACATATTATTAAGTATCTTCTTGATAGTTATTGACAAATTATATTTAGTTCAAAATTGAAGGATAATAAAAATATTCAAGTTTCTGGTTATTATTACCAAAACGTTTTCACAAATAAAATACATTGTAAGTCGAAATTATTGAATTAGGAATTAGTTTGCAAAATTTTTACTTGGTGTTCTGTATTTTATTTGTGGAAAGTATGAATGCTTTTTTTTAGCTTTCAAAAACTGATGAATTTCTAATACTTATATTTTTAAATAAACTTCCACTGTCATTTCTGTCGATTAATAACTACCAGAACACAAACTCTTTGTTGTGAGATATGTTTTGTTCTTTGGATTCGCATAATGGAAATTGAACTTCCAAAACTGTCTGGTTCTTACTTTATTTATTATTTTATAAATCTGGATTACTTACTAATAATTTTCTGAGTAGACCTTCTCCATCGTTTTTAATATGTGGTTGTACTACAATTAATTTATATTTTAACATACAACACATAATAGGCACTGCTTAACTTATTTAAACTTGTAAAATTGACAACAATAAAGCACATTGATTTTTAAAATACCACAAGTAAACTATTATGTTTTAATTGGAAGTTTTCATGTTTCAATAATCTTGTTGGTTAGAATATTTCGTTTAAGGTATTTTTTTCAAAAGTTACCTCAATTTATTTTAATTAGTTTAAAACTTCGTTACAGCATTGTGTGTTTAAAATAATCGCGGTTGTACGTTACATGATTATTTAATGTGAACATGTGTTGGCTTTGTATGGAAAAGCTCAATAAGGGTTTATATCCAAAACCTACACTGGTTTACCGCGTTGCGTCTGTATATTACGTCGTCATTGTCTAAAGTCAATACGACGTCGCGGCGCATGTTTTCTTTGCTGCAATTTGTTTGCTAAATATTAAATTTGTTTATTTTTTTGTATTTCTCGCTTTGCATTCTATTGGTATTTCTCTGATCATAATTTATTCACTTTTTAATTTTCAACCAAAATTGCTCAAGTGGGATTTTATTCATTTGAAATTGAAACTTACAAAACATTGTTTGAGGTTACGTAGTTGTAAACAAAAAATTTAGTGCCAATATAAGATTTGTTTTAAAATAGGATTTGGTAATTTTCTTTTGCTTGTTTTGCTAATTTATAAACTTGATCTTTTAATTTTAGATGGCCGGTATTGAAATTGATGTTAAGAATTCCAGCTCCGAAGAACTAGTTTCAACAGGACTTAAAGCCTACATTTTGCGCGATTACAATGCTGCCGTTGAAGCGCTTACTCAAGCAATTGAAGTAGTAGTTTCTGAACATGGAGAAAAGCACGATTCATTAGGAAACGTATATTTGCATTATGGAAAGGCCTTGCTTGAAATCTCCCGCGAAGAAGCTGAAGCATTAGGCGAAGCTGCTGTTCCTCAAATGGATGATGAATCTGAAGAAGAGGAAGAGGAAAAGGCAGCAACGGAAAACGGCGAAGCTAAAGCTAATGGAACTGTTGAAACAAGCGAAGAAAATAAGGATAAAAGTAGTGCAGAAAAGAAAGATGAAGTTGTTGTCGAAAAAAAGAATGAGACTAATGGATCGGAAAAGAAACAGGACGAGCCTTCCACTTCTGGTACTACAGAACCTGGAAGTAGCACTGGCAATGCTGAGGAGGGAGAGACTACGGAAGAAAAGAATGAAGATGCAACTGATCTGCAAGTTGCCTGGGAAGTATTAGAATTAGCTAAAATAATTTTTGAACAACGTGGTGTTGAAGGCAAGAAAGAACTTGCCGACACTCTTGTGACTTTGGGCGAAGTTTCTGTGGAAAGCGAGAATTTCGACGGCGCCATTGCCGATATTCAACAAGGTTTAACCATACAGAAGGAAATATTTGACGCCAAAAGTCGTCACTTAGCAGGAACATACTATAAGTTAGCCGTGGCTCTCTCCCTTGGCAATAAAATAGAGGAATCTATTGAAAATTTCAATATTGCCTCAAAAATTTTAAATGATAGGCTCACAGTACTTAAGGCAGACGAAGAACAAAATAAAGAAGAAATTGAAGATATCGAAACTCTTATTCCTGAGATTGCCGAAAAGATTTCGGATATGAAGAGTTACAAAGAAGAGGTAGGTCGATATAGGAAAAGCTCTTTTTATGAAGAGATTGTTAGTGCAATAAATGTTTATTATAAAGAGAAGAAGTTGTTACAGTAGATGGTTTTGTCGATTTTTATTGTTTTCATTTTGATGTTTGAACAATTGTAGATTATTTATGCTTAGCATTGCTATTCAAAATTTATAAAAAATGTTTATATTGTTTTTGCAGTTTATATTTCAATTTCTGCAAATAAACACTTGCTTGATTAGGGTAGTTTTTTCAAAAACATTCCTGGTTAACTAAAAATATTAGTACAATTATTTCCTACTTAATCTCAAATTTGACTTCTTATCTTCAATAATTTTGACATTATTTCCTTTGACACCCATCGACATCAAATATATTTACCAATAATTTATTTTCATTTTTTTAGGCAGCTAATAAGATTGTAGCAGCTTTGATTAGTAGTAGCAGCAGTAGTAGTACTACTGTAGCTACTGCTGCGAAGAGTGAAGACAACAAATTTGATGGAGCAAGTTCATCGGGAAGTGCCAGTGACATATCTCATTTAGTGAAACGCAAACGTAAATTAGATGAAATAGCAGAAGATTGTGAAGAACATGCTGCCAAAAAACATACCAGTGCTTAAGACTTGCTGATCCTTACTATTTTAATATTTATTAAAACATTTCGTTTTTATTTTGCGATTTCAAGATTTAAATTGAATTTGTTGATCGGAAAGTTTTGTTTTCACGTATCGAATACGTTTACACGCAAAATTTTTCTACAACATGATTCTTTTGATTTAATAAACTTTTTTACTTACATTTATAGTTTTTTACACAACATTGGGATATACTGTTAAGTCTTGTACAAATACGTCTAATTTTATTCACTAGATTAAGTGTTCATATGAAATAAAGGTTTTGAAAATATTTGGAGTTTTATTGGGAATTTTAAATTATTTTACAATATTTGATGATAATTCATTGCTTAATTTTCTTTGGTACCATAAGTTCATAGATACTTGAGTCATTCTTAAAATTAGCAACAGTTTTGTAGCTGGAACAGTTTAAATTAATAAAAGGACACAGTAAAATTATCGTTCAACTAAAACCTAGTGCAATCGCGTGCAATCCAAATGCTATACCCGCCAAGACTGAAATTGTTTTAGTAGTTTTCAGAATATGAATTAACCTCATCATATTTGGATACTGGCAAATGTACATAGTCCAGCTTGATGACAAAATCCATGGAAAAACTAGATATGGATTGCCCTGAAAATTTTAAAAATAAAATTAAAGTTATCGAAAAAGACAATTATACTTACGGTGCTAATTCCTCGAACCAGCATAAAAGTAGTTAATAGCATAAGCATGATGTCCTGTACTTTAATATTTATAAAAATACCTGTAAAATAGATTAATTAATTATTTCGATTTGCACCCCCAGAAAACCACGCTGATTTATCAATGTAATTGTTTTAAATTTTTTTTGGAATCGAAAGCATATTTTGAACCAGTTTTATTCTTTTCAGAATTTTGGGCAGAAATATCTTAATCCTGCTCACCATGCAATGGTGGGATTTAAATGGTGTGTTTTCATGGGGGCAGGAAAATCAAAAAAAAATTGGTGTTGGAAGTAGAGGAAGATTAAAAGAGGCCAGATACCATGAAGCACTTGTACCGTGGAACAAAGTCCTATTGCTTTTTCTTTACAAAATTTTCTCATGTGGAAGGGCTAAATTTTTTTGGCCAACTTCCAATGCATAAGCGGAGGAATACTGTTAGCTATTAAACAAGATTACAGGCACATTTCCCAATTTTGTTTATGCAGCCGTGGGGTCTAAAGAAGAGGCCAATAGTCCTGGAGCAGACAGACAAAGCTGAAGATTATGAAGATGCTAGAAAAAGATCGTCTAACTCTATCAACTCAGGTATTTACATCCAATTTTTTTTTGCTTCCAAAAATCCATTGCTATGATTTCCTCAAACTTGGTAAACTTTCTTGTAACTCGCAGACACACCAACCAACATTTGGAAGTTAGAAGGTATTTTAACATTGTGAACGCAGAAATATTTTATGGGGATGGGAAAAAGTACTCCTATAGTTTTGTTGTGCTAAATAAAATTGGATTTACCTGTTACATTAGCACTAGTTTCAGTATTTGAAGCTGCTGCAATGGCGGCCAAAGTCCACAAACACAATGAAATAAATCCAAGAGAACGTGATTTTTGACAACTTCTTTTGGTTTCCCGAAATACTTCCGGCTTTTTAATAATTAATGTACTAATAGAACTCATTTTATGAATAAATATTGTAAATTTGTTAACACAAGAAAAATTAATGACATGTAATTTGAAAAAAATGATAATGACTTGATTTTGTTGTTATTCAAAATTCATAGCAAACCTGTTAATTGTATCTATTTCGTTCTTGAATTTTAAAATATTATGCCATATTCATGCGAAAATTGTCCAGTGTTATGTTCCATGAAAAATACCAATATGAAGTCTCCTTTCTGTTCGTATTTGAGATCGAGAAAGAATAAATTGGTTATCGAAAACGTTTGTGGATTTCCCTTGCTCAACGAATGCACTGCTTACGCGGGTCTTTTGGGATTATTAGGAACGGTAAGAATTTTTTAAATCATTTTCATATTATAATTTAACACGATGAATTTGATAAAAACTATCGGAATTTAAAAAAATCTAAAATTGTCAATTTGACGTTATACGAGGGCCATTTCAATTTATCGAGAAAAGAATGAATTATTTTGACAAACAAATTTGCCCCCTAAGATTTTTCTGAAATGTTTTAGGGCCTCAGTTTGTTTGACATCATAAGAGTTATAAAATGTGGACCCGTTTTACCTTGCTCTTTATGGAGATCAAGAATTCAAGCAGGAAAAATAGTATCGGTAAAATGTGAAAGAGACTTAAAACTCATAAGCTTAGTTTTTTCATTGGAATATTATCTTCTCTTATTATTTGGAACAGTAACGGTAATATCCTTATATTTTTCCCAATATATTCCTACCAGATTTATTTTTTATATTCTAGCAAAATCCAGTTTTATTTTTACCATGGCTTACACTATACGCATTTATAATTTCAACTGAATTTATTGTTTTTATTTGCCGCTTATTTTCAGAAGGATTTAATGTTAGTAAACATGGCTTACTCCTAACGATGTTTATCATATATAACTGGTTGTGTATATTTTGTCGTTATTTTCATATGATGAAAGGGTGAAATAGATGTAAAAGTACAAATAACAATTAAATCTCTGACAATCACACATCAAAAATAATTCTCAATTTTGTGCTCACAATCAGCTGAACACCATTGTGTAGTTCTAATTGTTTTATTTTCAAGTTTTACTATTATTTAAACTATTGGCTGCCTGGGTTGCGGTGCCCAAGTTTTGGCATTCCATCCCCACTATGATTGTATACTTTACCAAAGTCTTTTTCCCATGGTCCAAGAGCTCATAAGGATCTTATTAGGTTATTTTGGGAACGATGCCCATATGTATTGTCCACGATTGGTTTTTTGGCCAAAAGTAAATGAAAGAAATATAATATCTAGAAAATTGTAAAATTAAAGAAGTAGAAACCAAATAAAACAATAAAAGTATATATTTTAGTATAAAATTACAGTCGAGGTTACTTTGCATGGTATAATACCATTTCTAGACTTTGGACTTGATCTAGCGTTAATCTTTCACATTTTGACAATAGTCTGCATCAACAGCACCCCGTTTACAAAACAACGTAAGAGCATCTTTTATAATATCATTTGGCATTGTGCTCAATTGAGCTTTCTTAATGCTCATTAATAGTTCCCCAAAGAAAGCGTGGCAAATAGTTTTGGTTTCCATGTGATATCCTTCATCGTCAACGGTTACAAGTCCATCTGGTAGATTTTTAAAAGACGTCAATCCGATATTCACTAACTTTTTAAATTTTTTCGCGTTCTCATCAATTTGATTTTGCAACGAAACATTTAAATTGTCCAAGTTTGACGAATTGTAATCTGGGATATCAAAAGTGATTCCCCCATAATTCCACATTTCCAAAACTCGAACTGAAAATAATCTTGTAACTTCGTTTAAATTCTTCCAGTTGTACCGCAAGGGAGAGGATTTGAAAAACTCTTCATATGTTAAGTTGGTGACGTATACGTTGGGATATAAATCAAGTAAATTATCCAGCGTTTTTATTGTTGTACCTATCGAACGTGACTCGATTTCCACGCTTGTCGTGCTATCATTTTTCCCTTTCTTGCCCAATAATCTTTTTAGCAATTGGATGGAACCAATATTGATGCTGAACTGAAAACGTTTCCTTCGTATTAATATTGGTTTTCTCTTATTAATATACCGTTTCGATCGTTTCACATTTTCACTTTTATCTAATTTTGGTTTGATTGTTGAAATATTGGAAGCACTTGTGGAAGTTCCGTCTTCCAATTTCGACGTGTTCAAAGAGATACCAGCAGTAGCATTTTCGGCAGGATAACTTAAATATTTCGTACTAAGATGTTTTGTACAGTTATGTTCGTGTTCGTTTTGAATTGATATTAATTCTACTGTAAATCGATTATAAGTTTTTGCAATCTGTTCCAAAAATTCCAATTGACTCTCTAACCAAGGATTGGGACCGTGCACCAAATGAACTGTAATGGAATGATTTTCTTTAACGTGCATCCTATTTCCTTTGCATATTGTTGACAGCAAATTAACGTGTGGACGTACGGATAACATGAACATCATCATAGCAATAAATGCTAGCATCAACCCAATTAATAATGATGTTAACCAGCAAGTTGTAAGATGACCTAAAACAGAAAAAGTATTTTAAAATTTTATATTACATAAAATATTGTAATAATGTAATTAGTGATGCCGTCAAGAGTAATCAAGACAAGACTTGGGAAGTCTTGATCTTGTCTTGAAATTTCAAGACAAGAATTCGGTAACTCTTGATCTTGAGGAGTAAACTCTTGATCTTGTCTTGAAAGTCTTGAAAGTCTTGAATTTTAAAACTTTGCACAATCGCATAATCAATGATTAATCATTCACTCTGCATTAACCCATTTTCTTATTTTTAAAATTGCACAGTACATAATAAGTGATGCATGTATTTTATGCACTTTTTAAAAATATAGATGACAACATTTTTTGTATTTTACAGAGTCTTGTTTAAGTCGCTATAAAACAGAAACGGCGCAACTAAATAAACAAATGTATATAAATAAAATTGAAGACGATAAAATTTGCAACAAAAAATGTCTATAAAGTTTTACTCTCAAATCGATTTTTATATGACAAAAACGCCTTCAAAATGTTGAATTTACATTGCCAACATGGGACTGTACGCTTATTTCTGTGATCCATTGTATATGTATCCAGTGTTCCGATATTAAAAATGTTTAGTTTTTGTATTACAGTATTTAATAAAGTGTATTAAAATTTTACTTTCTGTCTCCAGTATCTGAAGTTTATCTAGTATTTTCTTATTTCGTAAAACAAAAAATTATTAAATTTTTAGAGATTCAAGGGCAGCATCGGTCGATAATCGTAATAAACAATATTATAGGCAAAACATCAAGACTCTTGATTGGCGTCAAGACTCTTGATAGATCTTCTTGATCTTGTCTTGAAATTTCAAGACAAGATTAATGTCGACTCTTGTCTTGAAATTTCAAGATTTTCAAGACAAGAGTCTTGATTGTCTTGATCTTGACGGCATCACTAAATGTAATAGTATGTATTTATAAATAATACTTCTTTTTAGCTTGAGTTCAGTAGGTAGAGTTTAGATTATGGGGGGGGGGGGGGTTACCGGGCAGCTAGGCAAATGGTTGAATTTGTAAAGAATTGTGAAAATTGAATATCTTCAATGTTTCAAAAGTCAGTTTTTCAAAAATGGTTTTTAATTAATTTCAAAATTTAATTTTGAAAAAAAGTTAAAACATGCAAATTAAAACCTGTAATATCCCATAATATAAAAATAAACATACTCTTATTTTTTGCACTCAATAAAACACCATTACCAGTCATTACAATGCTAATTGTAACACCAACGCACCAAGTTCGACATGTAACTAATTTTATCTTTAACTAGCCGCAGTATAGAGATTACATAATTTTATTTGTACAATTTATTGTATTGAATTGAGTAATATAAATAATATAATTTTGAAATAATTATTATCCTGGAGGTATCATAGTTATTTCAAAATTTTGAATTACAATTCGTTTGAGTGGATTAACGAGATTTTGCTTTCTATCTTCAAGATAAATCGTACAAGGTTTTTTAAGAAGGGCTAAGTTCACACAAATAGAGTTTAGTCGGAATTTTTTAAATCAAATTTACAAAAATTGAAAAACTTCATCAAACTAGAAATACTATAATAATATTGTTTGATTTTGATCTTAACTAATCTGATAGTTTAGTATACAGTTGAAAAGAGATAAGCATTTCAAAAATGGAAAAGAAGAAGTAATATAGGTGTTAACCCTTTCGGGGGTGGGGTGAACAGATAAACCAAGATGATTACTAGTAAGTCATCTTGGCTTCGGCCAAGTTGATATACACTGCATTAGTATACGGAACTCGAAGAAGAATAATTACACCAATGTATTGGTGTATTATCAGGTCTGTTAAAAGTTTATATAAATATAAAAATAACAACAGAACATAATTGAATGTGACATTCAATTGCCATGTCCGATTTCATATTATATTATTACTTACGCAAAAAATGTTATGTTGTGCTATGTTTTTTGCTTAGGTAGCTAATTATAATTTTCTAGATCATGACCAATATAATTTAAAGGACAAGGTTAAAGTAATATAAATAAAAAGCTAGTGTTATCAATTTAATATTTTGTATTTTTGATCAATGTTTTCGGCTGATAAAATTATAGTCAAAATTTTAAATATATTTTTGAGATTGAGATTGTGATGATCTACATTCTAGATGTGGTTTTCTAAAAGAATGGACAGAATCGTATAAAATTCAAATGCCTGATAGATTACTGCTGTTTCGACCTTATTCGCGATTTTGGTTGTGGTACTGGATGGTACTAGATTTACAGTTACAAAAGTGAAAAATAATAAAAGACACAAATTTTCATCGATTCCAAAACTAAGTCAAAAATTTATTTTTGGAAAGACCGGATTGTTTCAAAAGATTGAAAGTTAAAAGGCATATATCGAAATTTGAACTTGGTTGAAAATGTTTGTACATTACATAATTTAAAATTAAAAAAATGGGAATGCAAAATCAACACTTGTTTCTTTCGGTTTCTTCATTGACTGTAAACAGTTTTCGTTTTGCAATTAATTGATTTTGAAATAAACTACCAAACATCCGTATGTTTTGATACACTTACCTGGCCATTGTGTAATTACCGCAGTAGCGCCCGAAGTGATGCCTTGGTATCGATTTTTATCAATAACTATTTTTTTATGCTGTTTTGATAATCTTTGTCCATCTTCGAGAAACAACAGTAATAAAGGATATTTTTCTTCAGCTGGATGTGAATTAGGCATTTTTAAGAACTAATGTACAGAACACATATTGAACAAATTCTCTACACAAATTTGCAAACGTGCATAAAAAATAAATAAATTCTCACTTTGTCATCTCTGTCAGTGCAAAAGATTTCATAAATATTGACATTATGAAATATTGTTTTTACACACACCATACACATACCACGATCAAACAAATAATAAGTAGCATACCTAACGGTCATGGTGAGTTTAAGCAAGCATTTAACTTAATTTAATGCAACTTACAGATTCTAACGATTCTATTGGTGGGTGGACGGATCTTGCTTAAAACCAACCAATAGAATCCCTAGAATCTTGAAGTTACATTACATGTTTGCATAAACTCACCATTATTGATAGGTAAAACTATTCGGTTTTTTCGAGAAAAAATATCGTAAATATTACAATTTATATAGTAAAATTTCGAATACCTTTACAGTAAATTGTAACGTGAAGAAATTAAGTAGCACCTAACAAAACTCAATTTTCTATTGGATTTTTAATTGCGATTAATTTATTATTTATTTATTGTAATAAGTCATTGTTACATAATCGTATAATCACAATAAATTTATTTAAATATTACCTAAACTAATTAAATCGTTATCGATAACGGTTTTGATTATAATATAACAAGAAGGTCAATTTAAATTGTTTTTAAATTTTCTGTATAATTAAGAACAGGGGCGTCCTTTCAAGTATTTTTTATATTTTATTAATAATGGACACGTTAAATTAACAATATTAATTAAACTCCTCAATTGAGGAGTAACATGGCTTAAGTCATTCCAATTGCAGGATATACTCAAGTATATTTTCAGGTGGAGTGTTTTTGCCCGTAGATTGACTTTGGAAAGCTTCAAATATTATTTTGAATATTTACCAGAGGGAAGCCCGTTAGAACCATGGTGACCATGGGACTCCTGAGTGTCATGCCGCTGTCCGTAGATATCTGAATATTTTTGTCATGGATACATTTATTTTGGATTGTCTTTGCGCAGTTCAATATGCCCATAAGGTCCGTTTGGAAAGCTGATGTGTTCTTGCCCAGCGGTATGGTCATGTTTAGATCAAGTTTGACAGAAAAGATTACTGCTCCTGAGCCATCATTTTTTGGCAACCATCCAAATCGCAGGTCTCTATTGAATTCAATTGGATATTATATTACCTATCAAATATATTAGGCGAAATTCTGTTCGGTTCAAGATGCAGCAGAGATACTCATGCTGAGTAATTCTCAAGGATCCGCATATGACCCACAGGTTCTCGTCTGTGATTTCACAGTTCCCCAGTGTCGTATGCAGTTACAACCAAACAGATTAGTTTATGAATCTGCTACAAAGAGGACGCTGATGTTGCCCACAATTACAGTGTAGAGCCAGACAATTACTTTGGGGAAATACCGTAAGGTAATCCCCAATTTATGAATCTTTCGGTTCATTTCTAAACTTTTCGATGTGGGGTTGCTTTTTGCTGTTTTACATTTTACTCTAAATTTATTGGCGTTAATAAAGGTTGTTTCTTCAATCAGTATTTGGTCTATCTGGTCGCCTGTTTCCCCATTTTGAGTCATTTATGTCCATCTGTGGATGTTCTTCATTCCAAAGTGTACACCACTGTTAATATTCTACATACTAAATGCAAAATTACACTTTTATCTATTTGATGATTGATTTATTACCAATTATTTTGATGTAGGTGGAAGTATAATATATTTTCCTATATCGATTAAATTATTTATCTAAACCAAAAATTAACAATCGAGATTCGTATAGTTGGAAACTAATGAGAAAAAATTTTGGAAAAAAAAACAACTGTATGTTTGTTTTTATCACAACTTATCAAAAAATTTTCGCAGCCTGTTGTATTATATTGCAATTAGCTGGGGCTAAACTATGTAATAGTAGTTTATGTACCAAGGGCGTAAAGCGATATTTTCTCAATATATAATTTTATTTAGATAAGGTCAACTATTTAAATATTTCTAATTTTTTCAAATTCAAAAACATATTTAATATTTTATTCTTTTATTTATTTTATTTTCGCTAGTTGAATTTTAAATTATAATTAAGTAACTTAGGTATTCAATTTAAATTGTTAGTTATTAGACGAAAGTTTTAATTATTACATAAAATTATCTACAATTTTTGGAGATCACATAAATACAAATTTTTATTTTTAAATAAGAAAACTTAATTAGAATTACTTGTAATAAATTAATTCTTGAGGCAACTTTGAAGTTCTTTCGAGCTTTGATTAAATAAATACCCTTAACCACCCAATGCGTTGTCAAGATTTGCTTCTAATCAAATAACGACAACGCGTAATTATTTTACTCTAAACTAGCTAAATAACACTAGTTTAAAGAAAATATGTATCTTTTTTTAAATAAGTAGGTAAATCTAAAAATAAATTAATTATTTAATATCACTTGTATTGATTCACTCAGTCGTTTTTTAATTGTAAGTTTTATCTATTAGTTCAACTGGAAGATTCCATCGACTATTGGCAGCACTGGCATTTTGACATTCTATAATTTTAGTTTTTCTTTCGCATCGTTTGCTCACGGGGTAATAAATATAACCCTCGGGGCAACCACTAAGGTGAGCTTCCATATTTCCATATGGGGTAGGTTTACTGCATTTAATAAAATCAGTTTGACAAACTCCATCATTTAACTGCTGATACCCTTCAAATGGACACAAAGGATTTGCCGAAACTGGTATCTGTAAATTCCATTTTAATAGTCTGTAGAAAATTTGCTCTAAAATACTTACCGGCGGTAATGAATTTTCCAATAACCCACGCTTTAGCTGATTAGCTGTAATTTCTCCACGGCAAGGGGTAGTCTCATTTTGAGGCAAACACTGGGTTTTCTTTTCATCGTATATTGTGTTGTTAGGACAAGTAAATACAGCCACTTTAATTTCATATGTGTACGAATTGGTAGTACACTGATAAAATAAGTTGCAATATTTTGGATGTCTTCTAAATCCAGTTGGACAAATTAACGCAATTTGATCGCCTTGTAATTCTCCAATTGGGCAAGGCGCTGTGGTATTCCCACCAGTTTGTGAAGGAGTTCCTTCACCCGATGTCGAATTTGACTAAAAAAATAAGAAAACATTGTTATTACGTTAATTTTAAAATGAGGTTAATATTTACCGTTTGAGGGCTCTGAGTTGTTTCATTATTTGGGCGATTGTTATTACTTCCGGTAGATGAATTTGAGTTACATTTGCGTGGTGGGTATACAGATCTCTCGTGATTGCAAGTTGTCAAAGCAGGATCATAAATCGTACCTGGACCACATTCAAAATAATATACCGAAAATCTTTTACCTTCGTTTTCATCCCAATCAGCACAACGATAAAATTTTTTACAATCACTTGGGTCAGGATAAAATCCAGCTTTAGTGCAGTTGACAGGTGTACCATTGCCATTGCCATTTCCACTTCCATTTCCATTTCCATTGCCATTTCCATTACCATTTCCACTGCCATTTCCATTGCCATTTCCATTGCCATTTCCATTGCCATTTCCATTGCCATTGCCGGTAGTATTTCCACTACCCGCATTATTAGAAGTGCTTCCATGCTCGCGTCGGCATTTACCACTCACTGCCCAAGGATAATTGCAACTTAATATACTTTGGTCCCACACAGTGCCTTCTCCACAACTAAATTCATACACGCTTAATCTACTTTGCCCATTATTAACACATCTGTAGAATTTACTGCAGTTATTTGGGTTTGGGTGAAATCCTTCTGAAATGCATTCCACGTGACTTGCAGCACCCTCTCCTGATCCACTGCCGTTATTTTCACTTGTAACGTTATTACTATTTCCGCCGGACCCAGTTCCTGCACCTTGTCCGGAACCATTGTTACCTGTACTACCTTGTCCGGTATTATTTCCACTGCTTTGACCGGATCCATTTCCAGTTCCGTTGTTTCCATTGCCTTGATTTGAACCATTCCCATTTCCTGATCCATTTCCAGTTCCGTTATTTCCATTACCTTGATTTGAACCATTGCCATTTCCTGATCCATTTCCAGTTCCGTTATTTCCATTACCTTGATTTGAACCATTGCCATTTCCTGATCCATTTCCAGTTCCGTTATTTCCATTTCCTTGATTTGAACCATTTCCGTTTCCTGATCCATTTCCACCTCCTTGCTCGGTACCATTACCACCAACTTGTTCTGTACCATTTCCTCCACTTTGTCCGTTACCACTTCCACCGCCTTGACTAGATCCATTTCCAGTTCCGTTATTTCCGTTGCCTTGATTTGAACCATTATTATTTCCTGATCCATTTCCTCCTCCACCTCCACCGGTACTATTTCCGCCACCTTGCTCAGAAGTATTATTATAATTTGATGTAGTATTTGCAGGTTTAGGAGGATCTTTAGCTGTACCACACTTTCCGTATGTCGCCCAAGGATGGTTGCAACTCAATGAATTCTGATCCCAAACAGTATCATTTCCACAGGTAAACTCATATGCAGTATACCCGTCGTTTCCGTTGTCAACGCAACGGTAAAATTTCCTACAATCATTTTGGTCAGGTTGAAAACCTTCTTTGGGACACTCTTTGCTAGGTTTAGGGTTACTAGTATGTTGACCTGAACCACCGGTTCCACCTTGTCCAGATCCATTGTTACTTCCACCACCTTGTCCGTTTTGATTTCCATTGCCTTGACCTGATCCATTTCCAGTTCCGTTATTTCCATTGCCTTGATTCGAACCGCTACCATTTCCACCACCGTCTCCGGTACTATTTCCATTGCCGGATTGATTTCCAGCTCCGTTGTTTTCATTACTCCCATTTGAGCCATTACTACTTCCATTACTCTGATTAGATCCATTTCCTTGCCCAGAACTATTATTACTTGATGTACTATTTATAGGTTTAGGGGGCTCTTTTGCTGTACCACATTTTCCATAAGTTGCCCAAGGGTAATTACAGCTCAGTGAATTTTGATCCCAAACGGTACCGTTACCGCAGTTAAATTCATAGGCAATGTATCCGTTGTTTCCATTGTCAACACAACGATAAAATTTCTGGCAATCATCTTGGTTAGGTTGAAAACCTTCTTTTGGACACTCTTTAGTTGGTTTGGGTTTGTTAGTAGTTTCTCCAGAACCATCGCTGCCTCCTTGTCCGGTACCATTATTACTTCCACCTCCATGTCCATTTCCATTTACACCACTTTCCCCGATGCCATTTCCGTTGCCTTGGCCAGTACCATTTCCACTACCTTGTCCATATTCATTTCCATTCCCAGAACTATTACTATTATTATTATTTGATGTACTATTTGTAGGCTTAGGGGGCTCTTTCGCAGTACCACATTTTCCATATGTAGCCCAAGGATAATTGCAGCTTAATGAATTCTGATCCCAGACCGTGCCGTTACCGCAGGTGAAGTCATATGCAGTATATCCGTTGTTTCCATTATCGACGCAGCGATAAAATTTTTGACAATCGTCTTCGTTAGGTTGAAAACCTTCTTTTGGACACTGTTTGCTAGGTTTGGGAGTACTAGTATTTTGACCGGAACTGCCGTTACCACTTTGTCCAGAACCATTATTGCTTCCATTGCTTTGTCCATTTTGGTTTCCATTACCATTACCGGAACCATTTCCACCACCTTGTCCACTTCCACTACCTTGACCATTTCCACTACCTTGTCCAGATCCATTCCCACCTCCTTGTCCGCTTCCACTTCCACTGCTTTGCCCAGAACCACTTCCACTACCCTGTCCAGATCCATTTCCACCTCCTTGTCCGCTACCACTTCCACTACCTTGTCCGGATCCATTTCCTTGCCCAGAACTATTATTATTTGATGTACTATTTGAAGGTAAGGGCGGCTCTTTGGCGGTACCACATTTTCCATACGTAGCCCAAGGATAATTGCAGCTTAATGAATTTTGATCCCAGACTGTGCCGTTACCGCAGGTGAAATCATATGCAGTATATCCGTTATTTCCATTATCAACGCAGCGATAAAATTTTTGACAATCATCTTGGTTAGGTTGAAAACCTTCTTTTGGACACTGTTTGCTAGGTTTGGGAGTGCTAGTATTTTGACCCGAACTGCCGTTACCACTTTGTCCAGAACCATTATTACCTCCATTGCCTTGTCCGTTTTGGTTTCCAGTACCATTACCGGAACCATTTCCACCACCTTGTCCACTGCCACTTCCACTACCTTCACCGTTTCCACTGCCTTGTCCAGATCCATTTCCACCTCCTTGTCCGCTACCACTTCCACTGCCATGACCGGAACCACTTTCACTACCCTGTCCTGAACCGTTTCCTCCACCTTGTCCGCTACCACCTCCACTACCTTGGCCGGATCCATTTTCTTGCCCAGAACTGCTGCTATTATTACTATTTGATGTACTATTTGTAGGTTTCGGAGGCTCTTTGGCGGTACCACATTTTCCATACGTAGCCCAAGGATAATTGCAGCTTAATGAATTTTGATCCCAGACTGTGCCGTTACCGCAGGTGAAATCATATGCAGTATATCCGCTGTTTCCATTGTCAACGCAGCGATAAAATTTTTGACAATCATCTTGGTTAGGTTGAAAACCTTCTTTTGGACACTGTTTGCTAGGTTTGGGTGTGCTAGTATTTTGACCCGAACTGCCGTTACCACTTTGTCCAGAACCATTATTACTTCCATTGCCTTGTCCGTTTTGGTTTCCAGTACCATTACCGGAACCATTTCCACCACCTTGTCCACTGCCACTTCCACTACCTTCACCGTTTCCACTGCCTTGTCCAGATCCATTTCCACCTCCTTGTCCGCTACCACTTCCACTGCCATGACCGGAACCACTTTCACTACCCTGTCCTGAACCGTTTCCTCCACCTTGTCCGCTACCACCTCCACTACCTTGGCCGGATCCATTTTCTTGCCCAGAACTGCTGCTATTATTACTATTTGATGTACTATTTGTAGGTTTCGGTGGCTCTTTGGCGGTACCGCATTTTCCATATGTAGCCCAAGGATAATTACAGCTTAATGAATTTTGATCCCAGACTGTGCCGTTACCGCAGGTGAAATCATATGCAGTATATCCGCTGTTTCCATTGTCAACGCAGCGGTAAAATTTTTGACAATCATCTTGGTTAGGTTGAAAACCTTCTTTTGGACACTGTTTGCTAGGTTTGGGAGTGCTAGTATTTTGACCGGAACTGCCGTTACCACTTTGTCCAGAACCATTATTGCTTCCACTGCCTTGTCCGTTTTGGTTTCCATTACCATTACCGGAACCATTTCCACCACCTTGTCCACTGCCACTTCCACTACCTTGACCATTTCCACTGCCTTGTCCAGATCCATTCCCACCTCCTTGTCCGCTACCACTTCCACTGCCTTGCCCAGAACCACTTCCACTACCCTGTCCAGATCCATTTCCACCTCCATGTCCGCTACCACTTCCACTGCCATGACCAGAACCACTTCCACTACCCTGACCTGAACCGTTTCCTCCACCTTGCCCAGCACCACTACCTTGGCCGGATCCACTGCCCTGTCCAGATCCATTTCCACCACCTTGTCCGCTACCACCTCCACTACCTTGACCGGATCCATTTTCTTGTCCAGAACTGCTGCTGTTATTACTATTTGATGTACTATTTGTAGGTTTGGGAGGCTCTTTGGCGGTACCGCATTTTCCATATGTAGCCCAAGGATAATTGCAGCTTAATGAATTTTGATCCCAGACTGTGCCGTTACCGCAGGTGAAATCATATGCAGTATATCCACTGTTTCCATTGTCAACGCAGCGGTAAAATTTGTTACAATCATCTTCGTTAGGTTGAAAACCTTCTTTTGGACACTGTTTGCTAGGTTTTGGAGTGCTAGTATTTTGACCGGAACTGCCGTTACCACTTTGTCCAGAACCATTATTACTACCATTGCCTTGTCCGCTTTGGTTACCAGTACCATTACCAGAACCATTTCCACCACCTTGACCATTTCCAGTGCCTTGTCCAGATCCATTTCCACCTCCTTGTCCGCTACCACTTCCACTGCCTTGCCCAGAACCACTTCCACTACCCTGTCCCGATCCATTTCCACCTCCTTGTCCGCTACCACTTCCACTGCCATGACCAGAACCACTTCCACTACCCTGACCTGAACCGTTTCCTCCACCTTGTCCACCACCACTACCTTGGCTGGATCCACTGCCCTGTCCAGATCCATTTCCACCTCCTTGTCCGCTACCACCTCCACTACCTTGGCCGGATCCATTTCCTTGCCCAGAACTGCTGCTATTATTACTATTTGATGTACTGTTTGTAGGTTTAGGGGGCTCTTTGGCGGTACCACATTTTCCATATGTTGCCCAAGGATAATTGCAGCTTAATGAATTTTGATCCCAGACTGTGCCGTTACCGCAGGTGAAATCATATGCAGTATATCCGTTGTTTCCATTATCGACGCAGCGATAAAATTTTTGACAATCGTCTTCGTTAGGTTGAAAACCTTCTTTTGGACACTGTTTGCTAGGTTTTGGAGTGCTAGTATTTTGACCGGAACTGCCGTTACCACTTTGTCCAGAACCATTATTGCTTCCATTGCCTTGTCCGTATTGGTTTCCAGTACCATTACTAGAACCGTTTCCAACACCTTGTCCACTGCCACTTCCACTACCTTGACCGTTTCCACTGCCTTGTCCAGATCCATTTCCACCTCCTTGTCCAGTACCACTTCCACTGCCATGACCAGAACCACTTCCATTACCCTGTCCTGAACCATTTCCTCCACCTTGTCCGCTACCACCACCACTACCTTGGCCGGATCCACTGCCCTGTCCAGATCCATTTCCACCTCCTTGTCCACTACTACTTCCACTGCCATGACCAGAACCACTTCCATTACCCTGTCCTGAACCGTTTCCTCCACCTTGTCCGCTACCACCACCACTACCTTGGCCGGATCCACTGCCCTGTCCAGATCCATTTCCACCTCCTTGTCCGCTACCACCTCCACTACCTTGGCCGGATCCATTTCCTTGCCCAGAACTGCTGCTATTATTACTATTTGATGTACTGTTTGTAGGTTTAGGGGGCTCTTTGGCGGTACCACATTTTCCATATGTTGCCCAAGGATAATTGCAGCTTAATGAATTTTGATCCCAGACTGTGCCGTTACCGCAGGTGAAATCATATGCCGTATATCCGTTGTTTCCATTATCGACGCAGCGATAAAATTTGTTACAATCATCTTCGTTAGGTTGAAAACCTTCTTTTGGACACTGTTTGCTAGGTTTTGGAGTGCTAGTATTTTGACCGGAACTGCCGTTACCACTTTGTCCAGAACCATTATTACTACCATTGCCTTGTCCGCTTTGGTTACCAGTACCATTACCAGAACCATTTCCACCACCTTGACCATTTCCAGTGCCTTGTCCAGATCCATTTCCACCTCCTTGTCCGCTACCACTTCCACTGCCTTGCCCAGAACCACTTCCACTACCCTGTCCCGATCCATTTCCACCTCCTTGTCCGCTACCACTTCCACTGCCATGACCAGAACCACTTCCACTACCCTGACCTGAACCGTTTCCTCCACCTTGTCCACCACCACTACCTTGGCTGGATCCACTGCCCTGTCCAGATCCATTTCCACCTCCTTGTCCGCTACCACCTCCACTACCTTGGCCGGATCCATTTCCTTGCCCAGAACTGCTGCTATTATTACTATTTGATGTACTGTTTGTAGGTTTAGGGGGCTCTTTGGCGGTACCACATTTTCCATATGTTGCCCAAGGATAATTGCAGCTTAATGAATTTTGATCCCAGACTGTGCCGTTACCGCAGGTGAAATCATATGCAGTATATCCGTTGTTTCCATTATCGACGCAGCGATAAAATTTTTGACAATCGTCTTCGTTAGGTTGAAAACCTTCTTTTGGACACTGTTTGCTAGGTTTTGGAGTGCTAGTATTTTGACCGGAACTGCCGTTACCACTTTGTCCAGAACCATTATTGCTTCCATTGCCTTGTCCGTATTGGTTTCCAGTACCATTACTAGAACCGTTTCCAACACCTTGTCCACTGCCACTTCCACTACCTTGACCGTTTCCACTGCCTTGTCCAGATCCATTTCCACCTCCTTGTCCAGTACCACTTCCACTGCCATGACCAGAACCACTTCCATTACCCTGTCCTGAACCATTTCCTCCACCTTGTCCGCTACCACCACCACTACCTTGGCCGGATCCACTGCCCTGTCCAGATCCATTTCCACCTCCTTGTCCACTACTACTTCCACTGCCATGACCAGAACCACTTCCATTACCCTGTCCTGAACCGTTTCCTCCACCTTGTCCGCTACCACCACCACTACCTTGGCCGGATCCACTGCCCTGTCCAGATCCATTTCCACCTCCTTGTCCGCTACCACCTCCACTACCTTGGCCGGATCCATTTCCTTGCCCAGAACTGCTGCTATTATTACTATTTGATGTACTGTTTGTAGGTTTAGGGGGCTCTTTGGCGGTACCACATTTTCCATATGTTGCCCAAGGATAATTGCAGCTTAATGAATTTTGATCCCAGACTGTGCCGTTACCGCAGGTGAAATCATATGCCGTATATCCGTTGTTTCCATTATCGACGCAGCGATAAAATTTTTGACAATCGTCTTCGTTAGGTTGAAAACCTTCTTTTGGACACTGTTTGCTAGGTTTTGGAGTGCTAGTATTTTGACCGGAACTGCCGTTACCACTTTGTCCAGAACCATTATTACTTCCATTGCCTTGTCCGCTTTGGTTACCAGTACCATTACCAGAACCATTTCCACCACCTTGACCATTTCCAGTGCCTTGTCCAGATCCATTTCCACCTCCTTGTCCGCTACCACTTCCACTGCCTTGCCCAGAACCACTTCCACTACCCTGTCCCGATCCATTTCCACCTCCTTGTCCGCTACCACTTCCACTGCCATGACCAGAACCACTTCCACTACCCTGACCTGAACCGTTTCCTCCACCTTGTCCACCACCACTACCTTGGCCGGATCCACTGCCCTGTCCAGATCCATTTCCACCACCTTGTCCGCTACCACCTCCACTACCTTGACCGGATCCATTTTCTTGTCCAGAACTGCTGCTGTTATTACTATTTGATGTACTATTTGTAGGTTTGGGAGGCTCTTTGGCGGTACCGCATTTTCCATATGTAGCCCAAGGATAATTGCAGCTTAATGAATTTTGATCCCAGACTGTGCCGTTACCGCAGGTGAAATCATATGCAGTATATCCGCTGTTTCCATTGTCAACGCAGCGGTAAAATTTTTGACAATCATGTTCGTTAGGTTGAAAACCTTCTTTTGGACACTGTTTGCTAGGTTTGGGAGTGCTAGTATTTTGACCGGAACTGCCGTTACCACTTTGTCCAGAACCATTATTGCTTCCACTGCCTTGTCCGTTTTGGTTTCCATTACCATTACCGGAACCATTTCCACCACCTTGTCCACTGCCACTTCCACTACCTTGACCATTTCCACTGCCTTGTCCAGATCCATTCCCACCTCCTTGTCCGCTACCACTTCCACTGCCTTGCCCAGAACCACTTCCACTACCCTGTCCAGATCCATTTCCTTCACCTTGTCCGCTACCACCTCCACTGCCTTGGCCGGATCCACTGCCCTGTCCAGATCCATTTCCACCTCCTTGTCCGCTACCACTACCACTGCCTTGCCCAGAACCATTTCCACTGCCTTGCCCAGAACCACTTCCACTACCCTGACCTGAACCGTTTCCCCCACCTTGTCCACTACCACCTCCACTGCCTTGGCCTGATCCATTTCCTTGCCCAGAACTGTTATTATTGTTATTTGATGTACTATTTGTAGGTTTAGGAGGCTCTTTGGTTGTACCACATTTGCCATACGTTGCCGAAGGATAATTACAGCTAATCGAGTTTTGATCCCAGACAGTGCCATCTGCGCAACTAAATTCATATACTTGGTATATATTTTGACCATTATTAACGCATTTATAAAATTTTTTACAGTCACTTTCATCAGAATGAAATCCTTCCGTAGGGCACTTTTTGGTAGGTTTAGGAGCAGTACTGGTATTGTTAGAATTTTGATTTCCATTGCTACCAGAGCCATTTCCGTTACCTTGACTAGAACCACTTCCATTTCCTGAACCAGATCCATTTCCATTACCTTGACCAGATCCACTTCCATTTCCACTACCTTGGCCAGAACCATTACCTTGACCAGAACCACTTCCACTTCCGCCACCTTGACCTGATCCACTTCCGCTACCTTGGCCAGATCCACTTCCATGTCCGCTGCCTTGGCCAGAACCATTTCCTTGACCAGACCCACTTCCATTACCGGTACCGTGACCTGCTCCAGATCCACTACCTTGACCAGACCCACTTCCGTTTCCACTGCCTTGACCGGATCCACTTCCAGTTCCACTACCTTGGCCAGAACCATTACCTTGACCAGACCCACTTCCACTTCCGGTACCTTGACCTGATCCACTTCCGCTACCTTGACCAGACCCACTTCCATTTACTGTACTTTGACCTGATCCAGATCCGCTACCTTGGCCAGATCCACTTCCATGTCCGCTACCTTGGCCAGATCCATTGCCACTTCCTGTTTGACTTTGTTGGCTTGAACTTCCCCCATTAGATGAAGACGAAGATGATGAGCCACTTGATGAAGAACTACTCGAAGAAGAACCATTCGAGGAGGAGCTTCCGGATGAAGAGCTTCCGGACGATGAACTTCCCGATGAAGAACCTCCTGACAAGGAACCTCCAGATGATGAAGAACTACTAGATGATGATGAACTACTACTCGAAGAAGACGAACTAGGTTTATTTCCATGTTCTACATTATTTGACTGCTCATTTCCCTGAGGATTTCCTTTGCATTCCGGTCTTCTTGTTGCATACGGAAAATTGCAAGTTAAACTTTCACTATCAAATATTGTTCCTGGACCACACTCGAATTTAATAGCACTGATTGAATTTCCATTATTTACACATCGATAAAATATTGTACAGTTTTTTTTATCTGGAAAAAATCCTTCCTTTGAACAATTATATTGATGGTCATTTTCTATTTTTCTAGCTGTTCGTGATATTGACGCTTCTGTAACAAATACAATTATTATTATTTAACAAAAATTGAGTAGGTTGCGGAATAATTTTTGATAATTTTCATACAAATTGTATCAACATTTATAGATAGAAAAGTTCTAGATGAAATATCAAGAGAAGAGTAAAGAAACAAAAGCTCAATAGAAATCCTTAAAAGAAGGACCTTCTAATCTTCTTTTTTTGGTTCTTTGAAAAGTAGAATTATGTATTTCCAACCCAATTTTAACTAAATGGGGTTAGTGATGGATATAGTATTGCGATCAACTTATATAGAAGACAAATCCATAAACTTGATTTATGCAATCAAACATTTTCTTTTTTTTTCTTTCAGTTGGCCGGTTCTGGAACTAGACGATTCAATTTACTATATATATGGTGGAAATGAATGAATAGAAATTCTATGGATGAACTGCAATATTCTTTAAAAAAATGTAATTATGTTAAGTAAAAGTTTTGCAACGGAATCAATTTATTCTGCATCGTAATGGAATATTTTAGTAAAAAATATTTTTCACCTAAAAATATTTTCCAACAAATCACCCGGTGGGTTAAAGAACGTAACGGTATTGCAACAGGAAATTTAATAAAAACTGGCAAATAAATATATTTTTATATTCGAAATTCCATAGCCAAACCAGTTTTAGTATTTTAGCGTAGAAAAATCTATTCCCATAAATTAATACTGGTCAGTGAATAAAGGGTTAATAAACTTTTTAATTTGCAAAAATATGTTCAAAAATGTTTACTCACCTGCCAGGTTGTGTATTACTGAAGCTAGTATTAAAGCTATGACGAATCCTTTCGGTATCATGATTTCTCCAAGATTTTACTTATTTTTGAATAGTAAAAAACATCTGAAACAAAAGGAGATAAATTAGAATTTTCGAGTCTTCAAGGTCATCGATAAATTTTTGGATGTAGGCGATTTTTTTTTTATTTTACGGTGTGATATAACGTAATTTTTTTGAGTAAGATACTATTGATCTATAAAAATATTTCTTTTTGTTGAGATCCTTTGCGTAACCTAACCTAACTTATGATTTCTATGGGATAGCCAATAGAAATATAATGCTATCTCATGACACCCCGGATTTTAATATTTGATACATGTATTAAACTGATGATGAGTAGCTGTAAAAACAGATTGGAACTTCTCGTTCTGTAGCTCGACTGGTAATCACACCAGGCCACTGATGTGGATTGCTTTTCCTAGACAAGTTGCAGACCAACAAAAAAGAAGAGTAATTATGTAGTTAAGAAAATAAATAACATGTTAACAATTTCAATACAATTATAAAGCAAGCACGTATACGGGACATTGACATGACAACACTATACATAATTATGCTATTAGCTTCAACTATCCGATAAGAATTATTAATTTGAAAGATTGATTACGTTTAAACTATTTCATTAAAATGTCTGTCTGTAGTAATCAAATGTGATGAAGCTTTTAAATTTTGCATATTTATTTATTCTGATACAAAACACGAAATGAGATACAGGACACAATTTATTTACCATAAAACTTGTAAGTTTTAGTGAGATAATGTGTAATTATTAATTTATTAACACCAGTTATATCGGTTTTATTAAGTGGAATCCATAAATTACTAATAGGATCGAAGTTTTTTTCCATAAAAAAAATCTTGTTATAAATGGTTTGTTACGAAAAAGAATTTCTAGAATTTTCGTAAATGTACTACTTCTTTTTAACCCTTATGGGGCCATACCTAGTACCCGGGTACTATTTTGACTTTTTAGAATAACTTTTTTCCTGTCCGGCCAATTTTTTTGACCTTAGGCGACATCTCTACGAAAAAAGGTTTTCTGCACGCAAACCATTATAAAGAAAAAAATGATAATCTTAAATGAACCTGGGTACTAGTATGGCAGATATATGGTGCAAATTTGTATGACCTTAAGGGTTAATACGATTCTGCTAATTCATAATTATTATCATTGGATGGCCTGTCGAGTATAATGCTATATCGAAGGATAAATCTTATATATAAAAATAAATGTTTGTTTGTTCGTATGTCATGCACTCATAGACCCTTTAACCGATTTGAACAAAACTTGGCGCATTTACTCAGTAGGACTTGGGAAAGGTAATAGTGTAAGAAAATGTTAAAAAGGTTGAGAGGAGAGAGATATTACAGAATTAGGTGACGCGCATAAAAGGATTAACGAGATTTAGATAAACCTAATAAAATCATTGGAAACTTAAAAAACTGGACGAGCAAAATAAAGATCGTCAAATGTTTGGATAGAATAATAAGAAAAATGAAGATGAATCAATGGAAATGTTCTAGAGGAAGGCTGAAACTGAGCTGATGGATTTGTGTAACGGAATACCTGTGAAAAATTAGAATGAATAATTGATGAGCGAAAGTGAAAGACTGTAAAACATAGAGAAGAATTACATTGGAACAAAAGCAGACGAAAAATTTTAGAATTGAAATGTAATGAAAGCCAGCCGAAAAATTGGAGAATCCTCACATCACAGTGCTTATCATTTATCAATGATTTTCTCTCTTGTTTTTTTCTTCTTCTGAATTTGATCCATATCCAAAAAGAAAAGAAAATAAGGAAGAAAAAAGTAGTAACTTTATCATATACTAAAATCAACTATCGTTCTTCCTCGTTCCAGAAAAAATCAGAAATAGTTATTTTATCAACTTCACTTCTTAATATGCAATTTATTGTTTTTCTTTTTAATTTACTTTTATTGTATTATTAATTTTCTTCATGCACGCACGTACACACACAATTTTAGTACACCTGCATATGGCAATTATCATCAAATCAAATATTTTGTTTATATTATCACGTAGATACTACTACGCGAACGAGTAGAATTTTATTTTCTGAATATTTTTGATCTGAATCTGCGGTAGATTTTACAAACGTTTCTGCAATTTCTACATTTTTGTTCTTCAGTTTGTACTTTTTCATCTGGATTTCTTCAGATCAAGATTAATTATAACTATTCATCTTCTTACCAAGTGCCACACCAGGTCGTGCCAACGTTGGCAGCCTTGTAACCCTCATCTGCGGTGTTAAAGTGTTATTTTTGTGACTCTCAACCATCGAAATATACTTCATTTTATTTTGAGAAGGTTCATTAACAAATTACGTGTCTTGGTTTGTCATTGTCTTCCGAGGACAGGGAGTCGAACTGGGTACTTTGGCATTACCAGTCACCAGAGTCGTAAAAAGACAGGGTGCATTCTCATATCGAGGGCGCCATTTATCCAATTTCCTCCGACGCCAAAATGCCTAGCTACGGCCCTGAAAGTCGCCCGGTTATCCGGCAAGCGTACAATCTTGTCTTTAATTAATTATAATTAGATTAATGAGTTTCACTTTTTCACATTAACATAAAGAATTTAATAATCCGTACATATAAAACAAAAACATCTTTTTCTTCATTCCGGTCTTGAAAGAAATAGGTTATTATACTCACGTTCTTCAGGCGTCCATAGACGTTCTCACAAAAAATTGGAAAATGTTAATTATGCAAACTTTAAGTAATCTATTTGGGAGTTAATTACTGAAAAATTATAAAATCTATAATTACACCCACATTTAAGAAATCTGATCTAATGCTGTTATATCAACGTTTAAGTTATTAATGCAAATTTATTACTCGGTTAATTTAAATTTAGCATTTTTATTGGCTATTGTTAAAAATTATAGATCTCGATCCAACTGCTTATCATCAGATATAATAGTTTTGGTTGGTTTGCTACTTTTAGTTTTAACCATATATTTTCTAATGGAATTTATTGTTTCAAATTAAATGACAAAGCATTTTAAATTATCGGCAAGCACGTAAAAGATTTACTTTACGTTTTAAAAATTTGTTCTTTGATATTACGTAATTTTTTATCAATCAAAAAAATGTGTGCGTAATTGCGAAGCCAAAAATTTCTCATCCTCCCAGTTGTCCAATTTTAATTGGTTACAACAGAACAGCAGAATATGGAATTAATGACTGGATTTTTCTCGTTGTTTTGTTGAAACCAAAAAATAGCTTCTCAGGATGGAATTGTATCTTTTGAAGTCATTGACTTTGACCCTTAGTTTTCTGAAAACCATGCAACATCAGCTATTATAGTGACAGTGACCTTTGCACCTTGAAGAAGTTATTTTATTGAAAAATTTAAGGCAATCCATTGGATTGAGCGAATAGTCGCAAGAAAGCGGAATTCTTGAAATGCAATTCTTCTGATGAGAGTGACTTTGTTTATTGGGTCATTTAATAAAACAAGTTTAAATTTTTGCAAGTCCTTGCACATGCAATTAACGCGATTTATTGATAATGTAAAACGTGTTTTCCTCTCTAAGTATTTTGCCTATAAGACAATTTATCCTAATCTAACTCAACAAATCTGCAGCTTTTTTACATATAATGGATAATCACACACATAATGGTCTCTTATTGAAATTTCGCTTAATAAAATGGATTTGCTTCTCATTACCTTAAATACGTGATGTGCAAACATTGATGTAAGATTAGCAATGACCTTTACATTTTACAATACTGAAACCGCTATGTTTTGAACTTGTTTAAAGTATTTTATAGGTGAAATTTTTGCTAGTACCAATATTTTATTAGGCGCTCCTATTTTTAACTGTTTTTATAGTTTTATTGATAAAAATTAAATTTAATTGATTTCGACGTGAATTTGCTAGGGAATTTTAAAAACATTTCTTCACTTAAACCTGTTGTAAGTGCCAGTGGAAGAAGCTTTTAATTGTAATTTTTCTATTAATCACATTTTTCAATTTAAATCTTCTTAATTATCCTAATTTCAATTAAATTTAATTATAATTTAAAGCTCTTAGTTTTAATAAACTCGTTAGGTTTATCTATTGCTATGTTTTGTGCGCCTGTGGCTAAAATGTAATTTATTACTCATTTGAAATAATTTATTACATTATTAGGTAAATGGCTTGTTAATAAAATATTTTTATATTTAGAAATCAATAAAAAAATTGCGTGATTTTAAGTAATAATAAAACAGATAATATAAATTTTATAGATTCAGAAAAATTTAATACTTTATGAATGAATTTCGGTTTTAATTAAACCCAATTTCAATTCTTATTAAAATTAAAAATCGTTACAATTATATTTAATATTATAAGTTAAAAAGAAAAATTAGTTTTAACCACGAAATCAGGAATTTTAAATATTTATTTATATTTCCATAATTATTATATTCAAAATATTTAAATGTTTGTTTTGAGAAAATAAATATTAAACCTGACTACTTTTCTTAAATACTAAGGACCAAGTTATATTTTGTTAAATTTGATTAATCAGCCACTTAACATCAGTTTAATGCTGAATAAGCAGAAGCTAAGGTAGCTACTGAATAAAATTTGGAAAATAATTTTGAAAAATAAGTAATTCATAATCAGATTTTTTAAAGAAGTTTAAATTAGAAGGAAAGCTTCTCAAATGTTTTAAATGCAGTTTCTACATGCGCATCTTCACATTATAGATTTTTAATGCTTAATTTTTCACACAGGTGCTAATTATTTTAACTATCTAGCTGACAGAAAAATTGTATAAGCCAACCTGCTGGCAATTGATTATTATAATAATAACTTTGCATGTATTTATTTGACTACGCGGTAGCTAATAAGAATAATGACTGATTATAAGCTGTATAGTAAAAGCTGTCTCAGGTTACAAGACAGCTAAATAGCTTCCACATGGCGTGATTCTGTATTGTATACTTGTTTTTGCTAGCAATAGCATCCGTTGTAAATTTGCGTAGGTAAACTAACTTAATATCTTATTAATCTTTGACCAACTTATCAACTGATCATTTAAATAATAATTATTATTATTAGACAGACACTTAAAGTATTTGTTGTAAATATTTATAACTTACCGCTCTGGGCAAGTATTGGAGCTAGATGCCGTGTTGCGAGGAAGCTCGCAATCACGGGGTGCTCAAAATTGAGCAAAACATTTTTTAAATTTTTTTCAGAAAAATTTCAGGAAACATCGAATGTATTTCAGCTGAAATTGGCGATCAGACCAGGGCCACGCTTGCAACCCGAACACCGCGTTTTGCGCTGGGACTGGATTGGACCGTTTTGGGTGAAAATTTCAATTTGTATTGACCCGTTTAGATAAGAGAGATAAATATATAACTCCAGAAAATATAAATTATAAATATCTGATTTAATGATATAATTACAGAATGACAGAAATCCAGAGGCAAATATGAAAAGGTATAGCTGCAATTTACATGTCGTGTAAAGAAAGGCGAGCAAAAAACGTAAATGAAGAAGTTTTACTCGCTTACGTTGAACAACGGTCGAAGGTCGTTGCTATCGACGTTACTGAAAGTAACAAGTACTGAACTTTTCCCTTATTTCCCGCATACTTTTAGAAGTTTGCGTTATTTGCTTTTACTTGTTAATAACTTTTTCATCACTATTAATTTACAATTTGAAGGGTTACCCAAAAATTAGTCGAATAATTGATGTTTTTCCCATTCTTGAAAATGCAATAATATATTTGAAGACTGCGATTAGAACGCAGAATTTTTCAACTAGAGACCGGCTACAACTGCTGTGGTTGTTAATCCTCTGATTTTATTGAATATTGGAAAAATAATAGCGTAAATAACCTAATAGAAAAAATAATGCTCTAGAATATCTTACAAACAAGATTTGCTAAAAACCGCAAAAGAAAAACTAATAAAAATTGAAAATGGTAATAGCATTGTAATTTTATGGCAAATCCAATAAAAGCTTTTTATTTCTTTTGCATTTTGAACGAGAGTTTTAATCAATAATTTAAAAAACTAGTCGACTATCCAGATAAAACGTTTATATAGACACTGATACAAAAAGATGAAAATGTAGTTTGAAAAAACGGGATATTGAAGCAAGGTCGTTATATATAAAATTTCTTGAGGATCGTGAAGAAATCGAGTCTAAGACAAGATACCAATATAATTAAATGCAATTTTATTTATATTTCAAATTTTTAAATAAAACTTCGAGAGGATATTAAAATCATAGTGAAAAGCACTTTAATTTTTTACTTGAAAAACTCGTTTGAAAGAAAATTAGTTTTTACTTTAATGGGTATGAACTGCACACAATGTTGTTGTTGTGGATCTGCTCTTCTTTCTTTTTTCTTTTTATTTGTGAACTTAAAGCAGTCATACAAGTATGTCTGCAAAAATGTACTACGAATAGGCAATTACAGAGAGCTTCCGAATATGAAAGCTCAACGAGCTTTGCTTTACAGTGTAAACTATATTTCATGAAAATTATAATTATCTCGTATATTATTTTTAACTTTTTCTGCCTCTTAGCACTTCTTGCGTGATGTAATTTACTCCTAAGTAAGATAATTTTCAATGCCTTCTTCATTAATTATTTAATATGACGCTAAATATTACAAAGTCGTTTTTGAAAATTAATTCAATTTACGAGCGGCTTTTACTTTCGTTACCGCAATTAACGAACACAAAATCAAAAATAAAATAATGCAACATTACAAGAGGCATTGCGATTACTATTAAAAACCTCGTTTCATTATTCAAGCACCTGCAGATCCTTTAACAAGAAGAAGACTGATAGTCTCATTAAACATTTTTTTGTTTTATAAGAATGTCGAAAACGAAACCTTGGCCTAAGTTAAATGAACTCTTAGTTTCAATTTGATTTTGGCGTTGCGATTTTTTATTGCAATTTTATATGCGATAATCGACAAAAAGTTCGATTTAAAACAAAAATTTTATCGGTCCAGTTTAATATTAAACGGTAAATTAAATAATGAATGAAAGTTTGTTGTTTACCTTAGCATTGAAGTCTCCAATCCAAAGTCAAACTGTTATTTAATTTTTATTGAGGACTATGTAAATATTTAATGCTTTTGTTTAGGTGAATCGATGAGAAGTAGGCAAGAACTGCTTATTTTAAGTATTGGATATTTGAATCCTTTTTGAATTAAAGGAATTTTTTTTTATTTATCCAAAACATTTCCTTATGTAAATATTAAGTTTAGTATAACAACCTTCGCTAATTACTTCCACATAAATAGATGAATCAGATAATTAATTCACACTTCTTAGATGATAACGTAAACTTAAACATCCTCATAGATTAATGAACTTATTGAGGAGAAAACTACGTCCTTTGCTAAAAAAACGTTGTCGACGTTTGTTGATTGTACGAACCCGTTATTAAAAAAAATATAAAATAATCACGCAATCAAGTGAAATTAATTTTCAAATAAAGTCGAACTTAATTTAAATATTAAGTGTGCTATAAATCAACCAGTCAGGAACACGGATTCGAGTTCGTTGATATAGTAAAATTTTGCAGGTTTATTTTTCATATTATAACGGTTGAAAAGTGAATTTGATAACACTGGTGAATTGAACATTAATTTTTTCTTGCCAATTTATTCGTGTTGATGGTCAGATAAGCTTCAAGTTAAAAATAAACGTAATAAATAATGGTAATTAATAGAAGCGTAATGCCAATTTTCAAACCCGAAGAAAATCAAATTTGTGATTTTGATTTGGTCTTCTAAAAATACGATCGGTTTTGGTCATTGACCACCAATTCGGAAAATAAAAATGTCTAATTAAATTTTATCGAAGTTTATCTTTTTAAATTTTTATTTAAACAATTAAACATTTAATTACCCATTTAAAAAAATGTCGTTAATTCTCTGACTTATTTAAAAAACATAACAAATAATTATTTTCAAAAGCTCAATAACATGGAATTATTTTTTTGTTTATAATTTACATTCAAATAAGTCAATGAAATAGTTGTATTTCTATATAAAAAATAAATTGTATAGTAAATTAATTCTATTTAAATTTGTCCAAATGAATTATTCTAGCTCACTGGCTTTTAACAAATTTAGATAAAAATAATTTAAAAATATTAGGAAATATTAATAAAATAAATTACCTCCAACAGAACTGGCGCTAAGAGGAAATCTTGATAAATTTCTGTCGTAATATATTTTCACTTATGAAAGCACTAAAGAAATTTCTTACACTAATACAATTTTTCTTCTGTTTTAAGGATGTCACTGTAAGTTTTGCAACTCACAAGCTTTAGGTGGTCGCAATACTTATAGGACCCCCTCCTTCTGATTTCTTGCAACCCGGTATTCGTAACTTTGATATACAAATAAAGATAATAATTACGAAGATGATGATTTGTTAATACCTTTGTAATCTTCAACAGTAAAAAGATCACACTCAAGAATTTAAAAAATTGCTATCATTAAGAGAGCTTTCAAGTTCAGGAGAAACTAATAAGCACAGCGATTACATTTTTTTTTAAATAAAATATCGCATTTAATTTTTTCCTTAATTAATTGAAGTTTCTATATTTATTTAAGGATATTTTAATATTATAGATTTGGAGTTTAAAATTTGAATATGCAAAAATGCTTAGTTGGTCATTGGTTTATGCATACGCCCATTTAACAGCAATGCATGGTTTATTTTTATTTACAATTGAATCACACTTTGATACCTATTTACATAATTGCATAAGTTATAAAGTTTTATTACATTAAATTTTGATTGCTATCATCGCTAGTTTATTACATTTTCGTTTATTTAAGAATTTGATATTTTGTAGTTCGAAATTAAGAAATAACTCAACATTATGTTACCGGGTTAATCAAAATCTCGTCCTAAGATAAAGTTACTAATCGAAGGATCTCGGGATATTGGAGAATAAATCGATTTTTTTGACGACTAGAAACCTCTAGTTTTTCTCGAGTTATATATTTACACGTAATTGTAATCACATCTTAGCTCCAACTGTAAGGGTTACACAAATTTTAAGCGAATCTGTGTCTAGAAGTGTACCTAATGCGATGATCGACCGTATAAAAATGTATACGTCGCTTTTATTGTTATACAAATTAGTTTTTATACAACATATTATTTATTTTTGCAGTAAAATTTTGGCAACATCTAACGAATTAATTTTACAATATAACGGCTGAACACACCGAATTTAATATCTATCAATTAGATCTTGCATTACTATACCTATATAATTTAAATTATTTTGTTTATTAATTTAGTTGTATTGTTCCAACAACGTTGGTAGCAAGAAGAACTTAGTCGAAGATGGTGTTCCAAAGGTCACTTCTGGGACCTGTGCTATTGAAGAGTCTTGGCGAACGCCCTCATTTTATAATAAACTGTAAACTGAGAATATATAATGTGTATTAGAATAGAATTGGTTACTTTCTATATAAAATCGAAAAACCTAGTAAGTCGAGTTACCAACAATTAAAGAATTAAAGATATATCGATAAGGAGGATTAAATGCACAAGACGTGGAGATGTATTCATTGCAACCTGGCATTTCAATGAGAGCAAGTCGCTCTTGCAGATACTCCAGGAAAACCACAAGGAAGTGGTTGGAAGATGGCGAAGCTGGGAATAACCGACATCAACGCGTTGACTACCAAAGAGGAACTTTAATGATGCCTCTCACCTGACCGTTTGGTCATTTGGTTTGGTCTAATCAATGATTTACAGAGTTCTGAACAGCGCAGGTACTTTAAATGCTGGACCGAAGTGATCACAAATAAAATGAACTGTAAATGTAATTTTCGCAAACGTTTTCGCCATATTTAGCATCATCAGGGAATAAACTAGCTTTCATTCATTTTAAATTAACATAACTTAAATTAATGGAATTTAAAAAATGTGAATCCTTTAGTATTATTTGTTAATTCTAAACGTTTGTTTATTAAAAATAGAAATCTTCTCTTCCGTATTTAATCCATAAAGTTAACGAATCAAATTACCGGATTTTGTGATATAATTTTATAGCCTCCACAGATGAAAGAGTAAAGTGCTTGGGAGTCCACCTTTACTATCGACTATAATCTGTTTTACTGCACTGCCTAATAAAATTGCATTTTTAATTTTTAGAGTTGTTAAAATTCAATGAGATGTTGTAAAGTATATTGCAATGTTATCTTTAGGGCACAGACGCAATTAGAGGTAAGGATGCACATTTATGTTGTTTTGCGTTCATTCAAGTTGTATTGCGAACGAACACATAAAAAATAATTATAGCCAGGACCGGCTAGAACTTTTGTGGGCCCCAAAGCTGATTGATTATTCCGGGCCCCCTTCACTTATGCCTTACTATTACTGTGACGGGAATGGATGACGACGGCCCCCCAGGAGGCCGGGTCCCAGGGGCTCTTCTCCCCCTGCCCACTCTCTCGCCGTCCCTGATTATTAATTAAAAATAGCCATCAGGTCCAAATTTATGAAGAAAGTAAAGTTAAAATTTCTGAGAAAAGCATTGGAGGATGAATTAAATTTTCCATCAAACTTCAGCCGAATCTGACAAATTGTTGAAAATCATAATTTTAATCGCATAAAAAATTTAATTATTCAGATTTTTGGAAAATTTTCGAGGACACAATCCAAACAAGTTTGCTAAACCGTAATCTGAAAAAATTAACTAGTACGAGACAAATTATTGAAATTTGTCGATCAGATCATTTGAACTGTTACAAGAAACATTATTAAAAAATAATTAAATAAATTACCTGAGAATCCAGTATCTTCATAATTTGGAATAACACACACGCAAATGGTACAAAATGAATTAAAATCTTATTTATTTTATGAAAAATCATCTGTGCAAATCATTTGATAAATAACTCAAGTCAAAATGTACAATTTTTAACGTCAAGAAATTTGATTATAAGTTTTCATTAACACATTATTTTAATTAATACTAACCAGTTTATTTGTTTATACAAACTAATACATAACACTAAACAAATTTAATACAAATTTTAGAGATATGAGCAAAACTAACATCGAACTGCAAAAATTCCAGTTCCAGACCAGGTACATGACAATTTAATCTTTAACATATTGGCGACAATTCTACTACTTAATTTTGTCATATTATGTGACAATGTCATTGACATAAGGCGGCAGTTTAATTGGTTAACTGGATTGTGCAGCGAGGTTTCGACAGGCTAACTTATGAGTTAAACATTACATGTAGCGTCTTCCGTACAATCGAAGAACCTAGTAAGTCGAGTTACGAACAATTGATTTTATAGGCGATCCCAGTGGCAGATTTTGAACATTTAAAATATTTAACGATAAAAAAGAAAAAAGATAAGAAAAAGAAAGGAGTCTGATGTCTCTTTTCATTTTAAAGATGTTCGAGTATAAATTTTTAAACTAAATAATAATATTAGGGGTTTATTTCCATATAATTTGATTTTTGTCCAAAGGGCAGCATATTTGATTTTTAAGAGTTTAAATAATAAAATACAATATTTGGTAATTATACAGATCTACTGTAGATATATTATCAATTTAATTTTATATCAAAATCTTTTTAGTCACAAGAAATATTTTTTTTTATTTTTTAAATAATAAGATGAATATCTATTTGTATTACTTATTGATGTGCATACAACTGTTATTTTTATTGACAATGCCAAATTGTTTTTAAACTCAATTTCAATTAAATAATTTAATTAAGCAGTCATTATTCAGAACAAGTAAGCCGTTTGCAAGTGCTCAAATTCTCACACTGATTTAAATTTAAATCACATTAGAGGTTAGTAGGTTTTTTTACAAACAAAAAATATATAAATATAAATTTAACTCCGTTTGCAAAATTAACAAAATATTAACTTTGCTTTTTTCCAGTAAATAAGTCATAATTAAAAATATTCTTTTCTATAATATTATTACAATTAAAATTTTGTGGAATTCTGCATTTAATTAAATGAAATAAAAAGGTTGTGTGCATTGTAAATACAAATGCATAAATAAAGTCTACAGAGTGGTTATGATGTCATCAACCTCCTTGATTTCATTGAATGCTTCTAAAAAATGTTTTTAATTATTTTATAAATTTTTACATGGTTTAAAAAAATCAGTAAAAAGTTGATTGTGTCTAGTGCAATGGTCCGAGCAACATCTGTAAAAGTTAGAAAAATTAAGGAGTGGTAACCACTTCATCTCCACAGCAATAAGTAAAATTTTTAAATTTATTTCTTAGGAGTATTAAAAAACAACCACGCGTATTTTTTTTTATCGTGATCACCGGGTACCGTTTAAAAATATGAAAATTGTTTTTTTGTAAACAGAATACTATAACACAAAAAACTTGTTAATAATAGCATTAAAATTTCATCGCTTGAATTTCAAACGTCTTTGCTTTATAATTAATGGTTTGCAGATATTCCATCGTATATTGGGTCTGGCAAATATTGGTTTGTAATTATTACGTAATAGTATTATAGTTAGGGGGCCTAAATTTTTTTATAATAAGTTCATTAATTTTGATTTACTTTCGTTCAAATTTTCTACGGAAGTTTTTATTCAGATTTGAATTTTAAAAATTACCGTGTAATAAACATACAATCTTAAAATATTAAATTACATACTGCATTCTTAAGCCCACATTGTTTTAGAATTTGTGTTTTTTGTTTTTGTAAATCTTTGGATTGAGAATTTTTCTTGGTTCATGTATAGCGTGATAGGAAACACTTAGGGTACAAGAGATAAATAATGTAGATATGAAGAAAGTGAATAAAACCTTTAAGGGTACAATTAAATGAATAATTTGCAAAATATCTTACTCAGCATAATATCTTGATATGGTTACTGCGTTGCAAGTATGCTTTACATAATACATAAAAATAAATAATAGTATATAATGTACTATTCACCATGTACCTATACCGGGATGTGTTATTTACATATTATGGAATCGCGTTGGCTTTTCCTGAACATCTGCAAGAGTTATTAATTTCAGCCATTGTTTATTTTAACTATGGGCGGTCATATTGATTTTTAGAAAGAAGCATCACTTAGTAAATTAACTTTTATGTTCTATGGATGACAAAATGTGTCCAACACAAACAAAAATTGTTAGAACAATAAATATTATCACTAAATAATATCTAGCTTGATGAGAGGATATAACCCCCCCCCCCCCGTGGCACACTCGTTATGACTGAAAATTGAAAATGTAATAATTATATTATCATTTTATTTCTATTATATATTTAATTTTAATGTTTTCATAGTTTTCTAATAATTATTTTGTTTCTTCTTCCTTATTTTTTATATTTATTCTTTTTTTTCTATTTTTTGCAATGTTTCTAGTTTTGATTTGGTTAAAAAATCATAAAATGTAGTTGAAATTTTGATTTATATATCTCTTAATTTTATAATAATAAAACAATAATACTAATAAAAAACATAATAATCATTTCGATACGCTTAAAAACCGCAAGTGTTTATTACTATAATGGCAAAAGAAAAGAATAGAAGAAAAAGAATATAAGTTCCGACTTTCAAAAAAACGTCAACTACAGATTGCAAAGAAGCATTTATAACGAATAATAAAAAAAAACAATAAAAATAATTACGGAATTCCGAAAGGATTAATCAATTAATGAATCGCCTTCATCTGTCACATATTTGATATGGGCCAATGACATCGCCCAAAATGGTTGAAAAATAACAAATCGAATTGTGATTAATGGAATAATAATTAAAAAACAATTTTGCCAAGTTTCCAATTTTTGGATTTTGTAGTACGTAAGGCTGTTTAAAAGTATCTAAGGACGGTGATATACATACATAGTATACATACATGTATTTGTCATAATTTTATCAACTTATCATAATTGTCTAAAAACGTAGTGACCAATGTGGCAATGGATTCAATCATACCTGGTAATTTTCGAGTTCGTTGCGCCCCAGGGATGTTTTTAATGAGTTCCCGCTTTTTTTGTCTTTAATTTTTGTGTTGAAATAAATTTGAAAAGTTATTACAATATTGCAATTTTACTTCTTCTGCTACCAAATTATATTAAGAATTTATTGAATTAACTGTATAAATGCAACAATGTAATGTAATAAAAAAAGTAAAATTGAACATTAATAAGCATATTCAGTAAATACTGATCTTAATACCTGCTTGTTTAAAAATAATATGAAGTGGACGTTCAATAGTCGAGGTAAATGATCAAACAAAATATGATGGGTGGTTCTTATCATATTTTTGAATAATTTATTTATTGTAGTTGTTTTTAGCTTTTAATATGAATGCTTTGATTGACATTCCTAAATGGAAAGGAACCAGTTTAAATAGACAATCAAAAAACATAATTTATTGTCATTCAGTTAATATTAATTAACCCATCAATTATTGGTTTCTGATATCAATACGAATATATTTAATTAAATGGGAAACCCTGTGCTTTTTATAAATACGTTTAAAAATAATTTTTTTAATTAACACCTTTGTAATCAATAATTGTACTCATTATCGACATTCAATCAATTTGGCAACTCTTCTTCATTTTTTTGTTCGATACATTTGGACATTAGAAAACATGGTTGGATTGATATTCTTAGAAAAAATATGTTTTTTAATACTCATCATGCTGCAAATCAAAAGATTGTAATTCATCAATTGGATATATTTAATAATATTTTTAGCATTTCAGCCGTTCGCTCTGTGTGTGCGGCGATTTTGGGTTGACCAAATGGATACAAATACAAACTCAGTCTACGCCAAAAATAAATTTACATATTGTCTATTATGTTGTCAATTGCCGAAAATAAAATAGATGTATGTATAACTATGCCAGTAGTATATCAGTTACGTAGCATATAAAATATTCAAATTTTAGAGATACAATCACATTTGACAAGGAAGAATGCAATAAAAAGTTGCGCCTGACTGGACCCAAAAATATTTTGATTTACTATAAGTGAGCGATATAAATTTATATTTGTTTTTTGCTACTTTGTTACTTTATATTTCCAAAAAGAACAAATGGAACCCTCATCAAACCAAGCAGAAGAATTGTTTTACATTGCATACTTCGCAGTCCCAAGAGTTATAAATAGAGGAAATTACCGGTTCCATAAATTGCAACAAATGCCTATTAGAAAATTGCACCACGCTTATCTGTAAAGATGTTTGCGAACTTAAAAACATGAATTTTCAATTTAACTGTAATAATGATTGAAAGTGATGCTAAATTGCAACTTTAATCGAATTTGTAACAGTCAATTCAAAGAAATTTGATGATGTCTGAAAAATGATGTCTTTATGGATGTTATTCCATTACGTCGATCAAATAATCTCTTTTTTGTGTACGAAAAACAGTTTACTATTTACCATTTTTTAATTCATCATAATGAGATTTACCACATAAGAGGATTATTCTAATTGGATTTATACGCTATCCATTCATTACTACAGAACTGATTTGGGTAACTTCAAAGTGCTATCATGGAGATCATAATTCTGCGGCGCGCACAATTGAACATATTTTTAGGTCGATGTTTTATGGTTTTCGTTTATACCCAGTATAAAAAGAATAGAAAAATAGAATTTATGATGCATAATAGTCGTTGAATTTGCATCATTACATCAGTTCTTGTATTAGTAATTTTATTGTTTCATTCTTTTACAGATTACTTTGATAAAATTTCAATGTAATTCGAGTAATTTAATCAAGGTTTGTAAAATTTACACTCATCATGTGTAACTCTCCTCTAGTAAAATGTTAACGTTTTTTACGATGGTGTATGCTAATTTTTCTAAATTCAGGAAAAGTTTTAATTGTTGGCAAGGCAATTGGTATAATTAAGAAGTCATTTGATTGCTGATTTACATTTATAAAAGTAAGGGTTTCAAATAATTTGTGAAGCAAAAATTCATTTCGGGGTCTTGGTGTGATTTTTGGTTCAACAGATCAACAGGCGTCATGCAAACTGATAAATGGCTGCATCCAAAAATTGGACAGCAGGAGTTATTATTTTCCAACACAACAGAAAACCAGTAGGTTTCTCCTGGTCGTATTTCTGTGATAGTTCCAATTACCATTGAAAGTTATGCTTCTAGTTTGCAGACCGCAGCTTATAATTTATTGAAGCACAATGGAATAAATGAAAGCTCACTATATCGCAGCGCTAGTTCTCGTACCTTACAGCTTTGTGAGCGGTATTGTAACCGAGTGCCGCTCGAAGAGCGGCACGAGATTGCAATACGGCTCACAATGCTGTATTGGCGATTATAAGACGACCGCACCACTTAGATCTCGCATCGAACTTGCAAGTTTCGACTGTGCACTTGTGGGAGTGTTATAATCGTACAAGTGTCTATTAATATATTTTATGAGCTACGTGCGAAGTTTCACTTTTAATGTAACCTTGAAAAACATGTAACCTTATGTGTGTTACCTATTACATAAAGTTATAGTGAACTTGACAGTTGAATACCCTTCAACTTGCAATTTATTTTCCTTTTTATTGCAGTGATTTTATGCAATTTTTTTTATAATCGTCATAGGGATCAACTTCATTGATTTAACTTCTTGGGAAAAAATTTGAACATTGATTTTGATTTACGAACTATTTATTTTAGACTATGGTCAGGTTTAGATATGGTTTGGGGATCCGATTATGCGGTTGTTCTCTCATTGCGACAGACACACGGACGAAGGAAAAATCGAGCATATAAGCGCTACTATTTCGTGGGTTGAGCTAAAAAACCTGGTACTATATTTAAAGGCCCCTAAAGAGCTTTGGGCCTTAGACTATAGCCTAATCAGCCATATGGTTAATCCGGCTCTGATTATGGTGTTTTAACTCAAAAGCCGGGTAATCGGTGGAAAATGCCAAAACAATGTTATTATTCCAATACCGCCCAATAAAAGATTTGGGCAGTGTCATAAAATTTACTTCCAAACAGACCACTCTTTGTTAAACAGAACAATTATTTAGTTTAGCAAACCTTGGCTTTTCCATTCCTGCTTCATTGACAAAATACACAAAAATTGGATGAAGTTTGCAATCTCTGTACTCCATGAGATTCTTGACTGACTGAAAATAAATTTTTAATAGTGTGAAAAAGTAAATGAAATGTGAATTTGATTCAGTCGATATCATGAGTAAACCCAAAAAAGTCATAATTTAATACTCCTATTATGGAAAACTACTAATTTAACGGAAGAAATGGTATAGAGCTGACTTCCATCGAAGTTCCATTGTCTGCGGACCTTCGGTTCCCCTCGCTACCTGGACCAAAAAATTAAATGTGGTTCCAAAAAACTCTTGAAAAAGAGTTTTGAAAGAAATTTTCGGAAATATTTTGGTCAATTCTAAAATATAGTTTTACTTCCTATAAATTAAGACAATATTTATCCATTCAACCTTCTTAGATCTTATCAAACAGACTTAATTAGTTAACAATCGTTTGATTTGTGGTTTAAGTAGTGGAATTCAATATGAACCATTTAAAAAATGTACCTACTATACTCACATTTACAATTTTGGTATTCAGTGAAATAGGCAATTGGAAGATCTCCTAGGTCTCAGTTGATTGGTCAGTGGCGGAACAGCCACTCAAATAATACGAATAAAATTATAAAATTTTTCAAATTTAGTTTGACGTAGAAAGTTTTAATTTTGAAATAATGGGAAAAAAATTGCAAAAATTGAAATTGTGTTATTATTTTGTGAACTGAAGGATTGTAATTGGATGATGATGACTTCATTATTAAAACTTTAATGAATGGAGGCTGCAAAAAAGGGACAGTTAACATCGTTTTAATTATTAAAAACAACAATAAATTTAATAATTACAGGAAAGTTGGAAGTAATTAATTATACATATTTGGATAAGTAATTTAAATAATGAATAAATTTACGAGCAGTTTAATGGAAAAATCGTGACTGTGTTGCTCCGGCTACATAAATACCATAATATCGATCTGATTTATTTTAAATATGTTAATTTAAAAATATAAAAAAAAAAATTGAAATTTGGAATTTTCGAAATTAATATTTTTGAAAAAAAATTTCAAAAAATAGACATCGTGTCGAAAATATTTTTCCGACCTATATTATTTGTGAATTTAAAACCATATTATTGCAATTTTTAAAAAGTGTAACTTCCAAACCAAATTTTTTTTCCTTGCCAAACAACCATAGGTACTTAAAAATTAAAAATATTATAATTGCGTGATTGCACAACTCAGCCGACCCCTCCTTATTCACACTTTACACGCGTTAGATAATATTTTACTTTCACACCTGATATCATAAAATACTATTTTATCTAACTTTCGATAAAATATAAAATTAATTCAATTTGTTGAAAGTAAAATCCTGCAATCCAATATATTATGTAACTGTAAAATTCACATTTTGAGTTGGGCCAGTAATGCATACCTGAAGATATTTTTGCGCATGAACCGTAACTGATTCAAATCATATGAGCATATAAAAATAACTTTGAGAGTAAATCTTCATAAATTAATCAAAAATATTAATTCGCTTTTTATGCCAATTTATAACTATTTAACTGTTGGAAACTTTGGAATGGCCACTAAGGTATGCGGAATGAACTTCGTTATTGCACTTGTGACGCCCACCAAGTCCAAGTTAAAATCTTGAAGAAGTATCACACCTGTCGGTATTAAAAATTGAATTAAGAATTTTCCCTTTGTTCGCTTACAATTTAGGTCACAAGTGCATTTATTTATGAATTCAAAATGTTTGATTAATAAAACACAACAACTCTCCACATGTAAGTGTTTATTTTATGTAAATTAAAAGCAAACTCGAATATTTCTCGAAATTCCTTGTAGTAATTAATTAAACATTAAACCAAACCAGTAATTGCATGCAGCGTCTTCGTAAAGTATGAGCTTTTGATTTACAAAATAATAATTCACATTTCAGCAATCCCATATTAGGAACTGGTAAAATTCTAGCAAATGAGAAAACTTTTAATACTAAAATGTACTTAGTTTGCAGAATGTTAAAATTTAATATACATTTTCATGATAATATGTGTGCATAACCAGTTTGATTTGAGAGTGTGTGCACGTATCATTTTACATAATGTAAGTAAGTATTACAATAATGTGGACATCTTTATAAGACAGGCTTATCTATAAGTTAGCAACGTATACTTACTTATTTCAATTTACTGGAATCAATTTTCATATTTTAGACTGAAAATTTTCTCTGCATCTCCAAAACTAGTGACGTCTTTGGAAATCCTAATTAATTATAAGGATACTTGGACACTCAAAAATATAATAAGAAAACAGTTAACATAACACCTTTTCGTGTATTCATAAGGTACAAAAAATGCACTTGAGATAATGGATAAATAACTTTTTTATAAGTAGATGATTGAATTGTAAACAACGCAATTAAATTCTTAACAATATTTTAGGTGAAGAGATTCAATTCAAATTGAATTGAATTATTGAATTATTTTTTAATAAGTTTTTTTTTGAAAGTTCTAATATAACTTCAACAGTTTTAAAAAGCGCGCCTTGCGTTAGCCAATGAAAGTACGGTACCGAATCGCTTTAGGCCATCTACTCAGATAGTTCCTTGGTTAAATCATAAATCATGGCCTTAATAAAAAAAAAATGTTGCACATCTTTTCAAATATATAATCAATGGTTACTATCATCAATCATGCTTAATAATTATAATTTTAAATGTAATTCTTGTAATCAAAATTATCTTTGTTGTAATCCACAAGATTCTTGTTGAAACATACCATAAAAGACATAAAACTATAAAAATAATACGTTTTTTACACGTTTTATGTAAGAAAATCTCATTTTATAGAATAATTTGCCAAGGTTTACAGTGTATCAACGAAACCATCGCCATCACGTTTATCTTATTTAAATTTTATCAAAAGTTTAGTCGAGTTTTGCACAGTAATAAGAACGGAAATGCCTTATAAATTATTTTAAATGAAATCTACCTGCTTTCAATTAAGAAGTCTGGTTTGCATTTTGTGTCTCTCAGATGTACAATTGACTTTAAAAATATTAATTAATTTTTATAACAATTTTCAGTTACGTAAAAAAGTAAGGGGAAAAACCCAAAACAAGTTTTTATAAATAAGGAAACCTGTGCATGCTAAGATGTGTATCTTGTTTATTTATTTTCAGGTGGTATTTTTTGCAATTTCGAGAATGGGTGTGCAGTTAGTTAATGCAAAGATACGAATTTATTGTTCTTTTTGGTTTTGCAAATGACTGTAGGAGTTAAGATAGTCGCCGTGTATTCCGACCTGTACTAGAGTTTAGTTTTAAGAGCTACATGCAGTCGTTAAAAATAATTTGGATTTTTTAGATAATGTCAGGCGGTATCGAAAAATTAAAATAAATTTTTGACTTCATTATAGAAAAACATTTATCGCCATATTAATTTGCTTATAATTAGATAATTCTCCTGCTCCATTAGCGCAGAAAAAGCGCTAAATTATAACTTACCTCATACCAAATATACAATGCGATTATACTTATAAAGTATGGAATAAATTCAATAAATGTGACAATAATTTTTCGAAATCCCGCAACCGTAAATTGATTTATATTTTCTGCATTCTGACGTCATTAAACCGTTTTTATCTTACTGTTTCCAAGAAATTTCTTATTGAATACGTTTTTCGATACCAGTATAGAGCATGTTTAGTACCACCGTATGAAATCAGTAATGTATTATTTTATAATATTTATTTTTTCATATTTTTTTACATTACAACCTAAGCAAATTTTTGAACTTTTAAATAAATCTGGTATTTTGAGTATCGGCTCGACCAAAATGCTAATGCACTTATTCGCTGTTAAGCTTGATTTACGAATTTATGTTAACTGTAAAAGAATCTCTTGTTATTTTTATAAAACTTGTTTTTCATTATTTTTTTGTCATCGTCTCCTTATAACAAATGACGTAAAATACGATAGTTGCGTAAATATTTAACAGCCATTTAAAATATCTTCTGCACTTATTATTTAATTAAACTTATCAATATATTGGCATTTCAACTAATTATTATAATTAAAAAATAAGATATTTATAATATATTAAATACAACTTTTTATATATTATATTTTCAAATAAAATAATAATTATAATATAATTTAATTAATAATAATTTTTTGAAAATTTATTTTGTCATAGAAAATTTTTTAATTCAACTCCGACGTAGGAATTCCGATATTTCTATAAAATAAAATTTTCCTTGTTTTATTTTGTCTCTCGGGCCTTAATTAAGTTATGGTGGTAGCAATATATATTTACTGTAATTTTTTTATATATGATGGTATTTAAAAAATTTATTAACGAGTGTTTATTCTCCCTCTTGACCTGAACATTATTAAGTATCACAGTTACTTTACAATGACCAAATTGCAATAAAGGTGAGTTCAAGTTATTTTTTTTACGAATGATCAATATTAATTTCGTATGAAGTCATTTAACTTGCATAAATTAATTGTTGGTTGGGTTGGTCATCTAAAGAAAAACAACTCATGCTAGAAGATCGGTACCCGTCAAAATTATATCAAAAAATAAAGTTGTAAAATTTTTGAAAAATTTTGGATTTTTCAAAATTTTTCAAAATTTTTGAAAATTTTTTTTTTGCAATTTGAGTTTTAAATTTAATAAAAACTATCTAGTCTACTGCTTTAGCTACATCGGTAAAAAGATATTGATTAATACCTATAATAATATTCAATTTGGGTATATTTTTATTTTGCGTTCTCACAAAGATGTCAAGTCAATCCAATTAATTACATTGATAATTTATATAATTTAATACAGCGGTTTTAAAGTATTATCTGCTAAAATAATTACGTCAATATGTTATCTGAATTTCGGAATACAAGTCAAGACCTATTAATTTGTGCGTATTGGGTGGAATGCCGTACGCATATAGGTGAATAACCGCCTGTTAATGGAGCTTGAACCTGAAACTTAAGAACTCGCGACTACACGACCTTGCTCTTAACATTTTATTGCTAAATAAAATTACATCTTAATGTTGTTCATCAATGCATGAATTAATGTAGTTAATATTTTTTTAAATATTTATAACTTCAAACAAGTCGGCAGTTAGAAAGGACATACCAGGCGCCTCTTGGTTTTAATTCTGTAGACAAAGATAATCGCTTGAAAAAATTATGTGACTGCCAAATTACGATTTGGCCCCTTCATTAAACACAAGAAATTTACGCTAAAACTTTTCCTGTCGGAATTTAAATTGATAAATAGCAACAAAGTTTAATAAAATTCATAAAGCGAAGAAGATCTATTTTCAGGCTTTATTTCATTTATGAGTGGCAGGACACAGCTTCTACTTCAGATAGCAGTGTTCGCTAAGTGGTCACCTTTCCAAGGGCAAACCACAACTTGTATTACTTGACTCTCGTAATCTGACATGAAAAATATAAGACAGTTCCAGAAGGAGATAAAAATTTCGACCATGCGAAACTGAAGGCGCTGGGCCATTTGCACAGTTCTATTGAAAGAACACTGAAAAATTTGAGTGAAAACTACAATGTGCAGTCAAATACTTGGAGAAATTAATGAACTACAATATTGTTGCTCCATTTCCCAATGTTTTTTGCATGTTGATCAAAACATGTTTTTCTCACAGAAGAAAAACTGGTGTTGCATTTTTTTAAATAATAGTTTTTAATTGCGCAGTTAGTATTACTTGCAGCATAGAGCACGATGTTAATATTGCACTAAACATTCAGCAAGTCGAAGAAAGCAACGTTACTCGAGAAAGTAAAGTATCCTATTTTATAGTATTTTATTTAAATAATCATTAGCATTAGGTTTATCACATTATTTGATCTTACCCACCTGGCAATAAAATTACCCACGCATTTTACAAGTAAATTACAATATGCAATTGTGACACAAACTGTAAATGCAACGTATTATGATTATTGCTTGTATGTAAATCTAGTTTACGTAGGAGTGTAGGTACCCAACTCTTAAAATCAATAATTGTTAAGTGTATTTTGGATTAACTAAATTTTGTTGCGGTTTGGTTTGTTACATACCATTATCTGGGTGGCCACCGAATGCTAGACTGCCCTTTTTAACCAAAAATGGATCCCCTAACCAAAGAAAGATACTTGCGAGAATTTCGTTAATCCAGTTTTGGCGTCACTACTTTCCAGATTTCTTCCTAGTGAAGATAGTAATAAGTGAGTGATTAATAAATAAGTGATTCCCAAATAATTCAATCATACTCACGAAGTATTTTTTTTGTAGGATGTAAAGTGTATGGAAATTGACCAATATTATGCAGGTAGTCTGGAGAAAATAGAGAGTTGTTGAATCACGGACTATGTAGTTTGCCAAATTTATCCAGTGCTCTCAAAAACGATAGTAAATCCAAAGCATTTCTTTCGTTCCATACCAAATAGTTTCCACATATTCCACATACTGTAAAATTAGGGCGGCCAGTAGGCCACCTGATCTTATAATAATAGTTCATAATCATTTATTGCTTATACCTGTAAAGTTAAACAAAAAAGTATTAAAATTATCATTCCCATAATTATAAAAAAATCGTATTTCCACTTCTTGACGCACTTTTCAACTGATTTTGATGTAGTTTATTGCGAAAATTTAAAAACCAAGTTTGCGGAAGGGGGGGACAAATCCAACAAACTGCCAAAATACTTTTCTCTCGACTTTTCTATTAATGAAAAATTGAACATGATCATCTAGACATTTATTTTGTGCATGGAATTAATTCCAACACAATATACCAGGACGTAAATTTGTTATGAATAAATTATAACACGGTGTTAACGTTTAGACAGACGAAACAAAAGGACATTTTGGGGATAGGAAACAAACGCTACAACTATGTAAAAATCATAGTCACTCTGTTCTGAATTATGTCCGGACATGATTGGATTTTGGATTATAATGTAACCATTGGCAAAATTACATAATTGTTCAACAATGAACTAAGTAGATACCAAAACATTTTTATCGTCTTGTACTTTCAATTTGTTATTAAGTTCTAAAATATAATAATAAAGATTAATAAATTAATTGCAAAAATACCAATTCAGCAAGGAAAAAAAACAAGCAAGTGAGCGAACAGCTAAATACATGTTCAATAAATTTACATAACAGTACCCATAACGAAGTGTATGTAAGTCTTCAGTTGTTATATTTTTATGAACTGTTTACTTTAATTTTTAAACTTATAAAAATCAATATTTTTTAAAGAATAATATTAAGTATGTGTTTTACATTGTAACTGCAATCACTAGCCTGACCTCTGCAACACCCACAAAATGTGTTCTGAATTTTGTCGGAAAACAAACTTTGTATTCCGTTTATAGTTCATCAATAAAACATTTTATAAAAAGTAGGTCTACAATTTTCGTAATTCTACGGGATTTTAACAGTTATTTACATTTGGAAATTTTTGTACATTCCTTTAGATTTTGCAGTAGGCTAGGTAGTATCTGCGTAAATCTACAACCCACAATATGCTTCCTACAGATATTAAAAATATGCAAAACTGAAGTTCAGTTATGCCACCTCATAAATATTAAAAGTATTTGTTTTCCCAGTAGCCTAATTTCCTAGGGAGGTCGCCATTTTTTTGCCTCTATAGTATAGAGTAGTTTGGGTACTATGTTGTTTTTGCCTTTACTTTTTAAAATTTGAAAAAATTTTATATTATAGATTAATACCGAGAGATTTTATAAAAAAAAATTGGAGGGGTGTTATTTCGAAAACGCAAAAAAAAATTTTTGAAAATTTCAAAATTTATTTTTTGTACTTTTTTTCAATAGAAAACTTCTAATTTTTTTTCTCTAAGTCGGCTGAAGCTATAAGAGAATGCTCCTATTGATTGGACGATATCGGTTCAGTAGTTCCCGAGAAAAAAATTATTTTAGATTTTTCGTTTTTTTATGATATCTGGCTAAAAAATGAATATTTTGAGCTCAAAATTTGTGAGTAGCGTTTTCAACAACACTTACATAACATACTTAAAGGATAACATTTTCGGAGCGGGGGTACTTTTCATGTGCTTATCCGGCTATGCCCTTTCAGGATTGCACTTTTTTCATCCAAACCGAAGCTTTCTTCTTACTTATTTATGATTTTGCCCGAAAACTTAATCTTGTTTTTCTGCGGATTCAATTAAAATTACTTATAAATTTTCTAGTTCTATAACTTTTACAATTTATTTAATAAATAGAAGAACATATCTGTGACGCCTGAGAGTTTGGCAACACTTTATACCTAACCGACTACATTGAGTATCTACTGAGCCATTGGCGTTTTGTTTGAGGCGCAAAAGGCACATGTTTTTTAAAGTTAAACAACAACAATTTTTATTAATTAAGTTAATTAAAAATACAAATTAGTAAGAAATATATTTAAATTTGTTCTAATTAATGTTATTGCTGAATTTGTCTTAAATGTTTTGGACATATTTCCAAATTAGTATATTAAAAATAATTATCAACGGATAAATTTATTTTAATTGCGTTAATTTTGCAGGAATTTTCTGATTCCACTTCAAATACTAAAAAATAAAAGATTTATAAAATCCATTATCTTCGATTTTTCAGATATTCCAGATTAGATAAGACGTCATTACTGAATTTAGTAAAATTATTGAGTCATTCGTTTAAACAAATTTAGGAAGTTCAACAGATATTATGGTCGAAGTATTTCATATAACCGTAATAGGTGATGGAAATGTTGGAAAAACGCTCTTGTTGCACCAATATCTCAAGCTGAACAGTGTTAATCCATGTGAATATGAACCAACAGTATTTGAAAAATATAAAATAGGAATAAACGTAAACGATGAAAAATGCATTTTGCAATTGTGGGATACTGCAGGACAAGATGATTATAAGAAGTTAAGGTCCTTAGTTTATAATGTGGTAATTATTTTACAGTTTTACCTAATATTAAATCTTCAAACCTACTTATCGCTCAGCAATTTTTAGACAGATTGTTTTCTAATGTGTTATTCGGTTGATAACTTAAAATCCTATGAAAATATAATTGGAAAATGGTCACCAGAATTAAAACATTCTAAACAAAAGTCTCCAAGAATTCTTGTAGGTGAGTTGGTATTATATATTGCTTATCCAATATTTGCATGATTTCTTGTTCTTCCTGACTTTTTTTTGAATTTTGGCATGCGTGTAAAATTATGGTTTTGGAAAACTTGGCTTGGCGAGGCACTGCCTCTTCTGCCTACCCTGACAAGCCGCCACTGATTCAGATATTGTACTTATACAAAATTTGTTTTCTACAGGAACAAAAATTGACTTACGAAGTGAAAACAGAAATTGCTTGACCGAAAAGGATGGTTTTTATTTGCAAAAATCAATAAAAGCATATAAGTATTTAGAATGCTCTTCCGTTTCAAAAATAGGCATAGACGAAGTCTTTGTAGAAGCAGTAAATTTAATATTAAAGAAACAGCAAAGAAATGGACAATGCAGTATAGCATAGCATAATTTAATCGAATATTTTTAAGTTTTTAAAATTTATATTATTTATTTTTAATTAAGTATAAACTGTGATTTAAATATATGTACCTTTATTATTTAGAAAATTTTATATACAGGGATTCCCCGGATACTCTTTACATTTCAGTTATTTTTTTTGTTTTTTTTTCAAGACCCTGTATCTTTTAAACGGAACATTTTACAAAAAATCTGACGCCTCATTCCGGATAGGAAATATAAAATTTCAGGCATTTTTGAAAAAAAACCAGAACATATGTTTTTAGTAACGACATTAGTTTAAACCGCTATAATAGGCTGGTTTTGATGGGGCCATGAACCCTATAGCTCTTCTTACGACCGCCCTTGTACATCTTCGGATTATGGCTAACACAAATTTAAAAAATGGTCATGTTGGTATCATGGATATAGTTTAAAATTTAAATTTACCGCCGTTGATAGTAGGCGGTACCAAAAAAATTGTTGTCAGAATTTGACATTTGTTTATTATTTTGGTTTTTGAAAATGGATGACTGCACATATTTTGACGATACATTTTTTTCGGTTTTAAAGGAATGTAAAACTCTTCCAAATTTTCTAAATTCGGTTTTCGGATTTCTTAGAAGGAGGTAAGGTTATGTCGTTGTACACTTGAAACTGTGATGCTAATTTTGGCTATTTTAGAACTGATTTTTATTGTGTAGCTACTGATCAAAATTCAACAGTTGGTTTACCACCTGGTTTTGCAGAACATTTTACAAAGGAAGCTTTTCATAAATGGAAGCCTGCAGTTATTAACGATGCAATTGAAGTACCAGCAATTGTTGGTAATGAAGTAGAAGTTACTACCACTGCTTTAGATAAGGATGTCGCTCAATTAGAAAGTAAAACGGAGAGTATTAAAATTACTTCTAATGTAACTTCTTCCAATGATTTTACATCATCGGAGAGCTACAATGGTTCGACTTTTGATAATTATTCTTGGTCGCAGACGATAGGTGATTTAGATATAATTGTTAAAATACCAGAAAACGTTCCATCGAGAAACTTGATAGTTAATATTTTACCACAAAAAATATTTGTAGCTGTTAAAAACAGCGATACAATTTTACTTAGCGGTGATTTCTGCCATAAAGTGAAACACAGTGATGCGATTTGGTCTGTAGACAAACAAAAGTTAGAAATTCATCTAGAAAAGACTTCTGAGATTTGGTGGAATTGTTTAGTACAAAATGAACCCAAAATAAACGTTTCACAAATTGATTGTTCCAGGCCGTTTGAAGAATTGCCCGAAGAAGCTCAAGCTAAAATAGAAGAATTGACATGGAATCAAGAAAGGAAACGATTAGGTTTGCCTACAAGTGAGGAGCTAGTTTTACAAGAAAGATTGAAAAAGGCTTGGAATGTTGAAGGATCACCTTTTAAAGGGCCGTATGATCCAAATTCAGTAATAATTAATTAGGCATTACAATTTTAAATAATTTTAAACCAATTTTAATAACATCTAATGCTTTCTAAATCTATTTGCTTTAGAAACATTTTTATTTGTAAATAGTTACATTTTATTTTTACAATCTTTTCTAACTAATTAATAAAATTAATAAGTTTTTACAAATTATTTTATTAAGTATTTATTTTAAAACGTATTGAGGAAAGATCTGCAGATGTTGATTTGGTACCTACCCAATCACCATTTCTGAGCGATATATAATCAAAGCAATGAATGAATAGAAGATTTAGTATGCAGAAAGAAAAATTGTGCAGCAAATCCTATCAAGAACGGCTGGCGTTTTGCATACTAGGTAGCAGACGAGGGGTTGTTAGTCAGAGTAAAAATTTCAACATCGACAAAAAAATTTTGAATTCAAACTGTAAAGCAACTCGAAGCATGCCAAAGTTCTTAAGCCAACCGTTCTTTATAAGCTTTTCTCTGTAGATAAATAAATTATTTTTTTTTTAATATTTACAATAAGTAGATATTAATTACTATTATTTACACGAATACATTCGTGAACATTAATATATTTTTAGACAATTACTACAGGTGTTTCTACGGGAGCACAGTGTGGCCGAGATGGACCAATTCAGTTTTTCTCAAGTTAAACATTTTATTAGGGACAGTTCAAATAATCATGAACACAAAAAATATAAAAAATCCGCCTAAGAAGTGTGGCAAAGTCAACTAAGTTTTTTTGTAAAAAATCAAAATATTTGCGAAAACAGCAATGAATAAATTTATCTGCAGTAAATGTAAGAACTGAACAAAGAATTAAATTTATTACGGTTTCGAGGCCCAATTTAGCAATGGCTCAAATTTAAACTTTTCTTAAACTTCTATTAGTGCTTCCGGGTTTCACCAGTAAGGAATAAAATTTAATTTTGTAATAAGGGTTTAAAAATGGTAAAATTTAATATTTCGAACACTGATTTGTGTAAGGTTCTGTAGGAAAATACTATTTTTAAAGCGGTATCCAGAAAAGTTGGTAAAAACTCACGGAAAAAAGGATAAATTCAAAATGTTTTTGCCTATTAGCCTTTTTGCGTTGAATTTCTTCACGACAAAATATTTGGGGAATTCACACAAAGTTCTATATAGGCAACATATTTAACAAAGTCGCTTGCGCATTAAAGTAACTTTCACGCAGGTAGTTCTTCATCAGGTAAATCCTTCGGTATGCAACAGGTTCTTCGCGTTTCCTTGTGGTCATTTTAGTGTTAGTGAGTTGTAAGTGTGTGCTGGCTTGTGAATATGGAAACTTAGTTGGATTAATTTTAGTGCTCAAATTTATTCTTCTTATTAGTGTACTTAGTTTAGTGTTATTGTGCGAAAAAGTTTAAAAAACAAAATTTGAAATGCCTTGTTCTGCAGTTACTCTTAGTTTAGCAACTATTACATCAATTATTGCAGTAGCTTTGCTAGCCATTGCCTTTGCGACCGATAATTGGCTTTATATTGAAGTTAAAAGAACAAATATCCAGGTAATTGAGTTATTTATTTAAAATAGTGATATTTATAAACTGATCTAATCACTCAATTATGCTCAACCTCTCAATTCTCATTAATTTGTTAATAATATGTAGTTATAGACGATACTATTAGGAATTATTACCTGTAATTAAATTACCAATTATATACACCTACAATACTACCTATATTTTCTAGATAAAATTTGTATACAATTAAATTTATATGTCCTGGTAATATCTACCTATTACCATCCACATACTCAAAATATTTGCATGATTTTTTAAATAAGGTCAAATACCAGAAGGTATAGGCTCTGTTTTGTATAGACAACAAGCGTGATATTAATTATGTTATGAATTACAGTTATTCCTGTATTATTATGCATTATTATTTTTATACTTGCCTTGAATTTAAATTGCTCAAGTATATTCTATCCAATATGATGTATGAATTACAAGTTACGTATGTACCTACCTATTCATGCCTATTCAATATGTAGGAATTCAATCAATGTTTCCTCCTTACTGCATATAGGGATACATACAAATATTACATTAATACCATTTATATCTTTATTGAGCATTTATGATAACTAACTTTACTTATAATATTGGCTTTCTGAAATTTTCTATTTTAATTCATTGGGTTTTCCATTAAAAAATTATACTGCCTAATCTGTGTCGTGACACTCATCTTGGATACTAACCAATAATATCTCAAATGATGACTTATACCTGTATGGATAATCATATTGAAGATCATCCAAATCAATCCAAGTATTCCCTTGTTATAAATTGGATTAAATCTTCTGATTTTTGGTCCGGGAATCTGTGGTTAACCAAAGCTTCTCTATTTACCTAACACCTTGTATCTAATGATGAACTGCACCGAAAAAAATTACTTATCAATTTTACGATGTTTTTGAATCGAATTTACATACTTCATTTTGTTGCACTGCAACAATTATTTTCAATTTTGGCAATGAAACTAAAAAATTTCTTGCCTGAGAAGACAATTTTGTTTTCTTCTACCAGCAATTGAAAACGTTGGGGTTTTTGGGTTCTACAGCTAAACTGTGTTATATCCTTTGTTTTATTCCGAAGAATTTTCTCAAACAAGTGTATTTTATTTCTTTTTTAAATGGTTTTTGGGTTCGATTCCGGCCAAAGTAAGAAATTTTAACTGTTTTCCCTCGGAAGGTAATGCCTTCTTCTTGATTCAACATCAAAACTATTGAATTGCTTGATATACTAAAACAAAGCAGAGCGAGAAAACAAAGTCGAGTAAGAAGTCAAAAGTTGTTTTTGACTTTTGAAAAAGTCTGAAAAGTTTTATTAGATTATTTTGTACTTGTATTTTTCCTGTATTAAGAAATAATTTGTATCGTTGGGACGTGCGAAAGCATATCAAATAATTATCGGCGAAATGTGATACAAGAAGAATTGAAAACTTTTTTTGCTAAACCAGAAGACCCACAATGACTTGAAATATGTATTAATTTAGGGTCCGACTAACCCAGCTGCCTGACCTACGATCACCGATCTAAGCAGGACAAAGAATTAGAACATTATTTGTTTATATTTCTCCAAATTGAAAAATTGGAGTTTTATTTGGAATTTTTTCAATTATTTTCTTTGTGCCCTAATTTTACTTGGCTATATAGAAAAATTGTACTTTTGTCCAAAGTTTGATCGAGGAGTAAATCACGGGAAAAAAATATATACACTACATCTTCTTTTCCTAAAACTTCTCCCATAAATTTCACCAAAATTTGGGACATTTCAATTTTAAATCATTGAGCATTTGAAGCCAACACAATTTCATAGTCGATGGGGGCAAACTGGAAAGGGGGTGAATCAGTAGGTCTCAGTGTGTTCACTATACTGCTATTTATTGATAGCTAATGATACAGCCTAAAATTTAAAATGTACACTTATGTTAGATGAAGAACTTTTTCAGCGTAAATTATTTAAAATCCATACATTTTTTGTCAAATTGTAATTTAAATGGGATAGAAAAAATAGGATCTTGTTAATTTATTATAGATGAATTTAACTTATTAAAAATAAAAATCCGCGGTTTTCTAGATCTCTAAATTTTGAGTTGGAGCGACTTTGGGAATTTTTTAAAATTCTTTTAGATCTGTAATTTTCGAGTTAGAGCTACCCCAGGGATGTTTCTGCCATTTTTGAATGCACTTTTGCCTAAAAATACCGGTTTAACATAAAAGCAAGCCATGGCAGGACCAACCTTATGGAAACATCAATGGAATAATTTAATGAGGTTTTGTGGTCTTTTTTACCCGAAATTTTGAATGATCTACAAAATTTAATGTTTATATTTATACCTTCAACTCAACCCCTTACGTAAGGGCATACTGATCACTTTATTTTTCTTTAAAAGGGTTCTCTTGATAGATACTTTGATGGTTTACCATTGCCTGCCGAGCAAAAACGGCCAGAATAAAGTATTCACTCCGCCTGGAATCAAACCGGTGATCTTGACTTAGTAGTCCACGCACAAATCACTAAAAGTGCAGATAACTTTGATCAGCTGAATTCAGTACACAGGAACTGGATAGTGTTTTGCAAATGTTCTTGCAAGATGAAATGCCAAACACAAAGATGTTTGTGTAAAAAAAGTGAAAACTGTGCACTCTTAGATGTCACAGTTCATCAAATCTAAATTTACAGTAATTACCTACAGTGACTCCTAATGAAATCCGGACACTCCTATGTTACCAATGTAAATTGAACATTTTGAAGCCGATTTTTGTCATATTAAAATACATATTACTGGAAAACTTTTCATACATTTTTCGTTTAAAATTTCATTGCCTTCAATTTTGTTTATATACATTTTTTATTTTGTCGCGCCGTTTCTGACTTACAGCCACTTAAACAGGACTCGATAAAATACCAAAAATATTTTCATCTATATCTCGGAAACTGGGCGACATAATAAAAAAATAAATAGATATTTTTTTCTTTTAAATTCGATTGTCTACATTTTTGTTCATATACATTTTGCTATGACATAGGAGTGTCCGGATTTCATTAGGAGTCGCTGTATGTAGGCAACTACTGATTTTCCACATTCCCTAGGGAATCTAAAAATTCGTTAGTTCTTAATGCTCCAATTCTTGTTGTCACTAATTGGAACAGTGAATGTTTGAAATCATTAGAAAAATCCATACATTCACTGAATTTTCTACATTCAATTCAATCAATTAGGTTTTGACGAAATGCGTGAAACCTCCAGATTTCACTGAAAATTTCAAAAATATCCTTGCATCTTCTTCGTTGTGTACACCACAGCTCTCCGGGCCTTCATCTACTGGGATGTATGAATTGTTCTTCACAATTTTCAATATGTTTGAAGTGCAAATTACTTTTCCTATTTCGTTTTCAATTTTGCAGTCATCCAAGAAACTGATTCTAAAGATTCGAACGCACGAGTGCTTGGTTTCGGTCACTTACGCTAACCATCATACCAAGCTGCTGAGATAAACGTTCTTTTAAAAATTAACGCTTTCCAATTGACTAATGTGCAACAGACGACACTCTGAAAACGCAAAAAAAATTGAAATGGAACAGTTGGTTTTTCATTGTGCACAAGTTAACCCAAATATTTAGATTCTACCAAAGAAAGGGGGGGGGGGAGTTCCAAGTATTACAATATTGTTTTCAAGAATATAATTGCAAAGATTGCTGGAGAGATATAAAGTACCTATAAACAATTCGCAAGATTTAAGTATCACGAATCCTGTGCATGAGTTTCTTTAACCGTACATTGCCGATCCTCTGCAATCTCTAATTGAACATTTTCACAAAACTGCTACTTATCTCATTATTCGTATAATTACATCTATTTAAGTAATTTACTATACAAACATACATACATTTTAACACAGAAACATAAGATGGGTAAAATTTATCGACAAAGAACTTGAGTTTAAGGTTTGTGGTACAAAAAGTAAGAGTATGTCAAATATTTACATAATTTTATTCTAAATTGGCGATTTACTATTAAAGCTCGAATTAAAAAAATTATTTACCTAAATACTAATATTTTAAACCTGTTTGACAAAAATCTTGAAAGTTGTTGCACTTTATATCCTTGTGTATAATGTTGACTGTAATAGCTTTCTAAATTCTTTTCTATAACACATTTTCCATTATTTAGTCCTACTTTATTAATTTTTTTTATGCAATAATCATTACATTTTTATTTTCAATATTTTTCCATTGTTTAAATTATAACATTTTATTAATTGTCAAGTCTATTTTAGAACAAAAGTTTTATCTAGAAATGTGACAAAAATTTAAAATTTTCTTAACCTTCAGAACTGTGCCAAAATTTAAATATTTAATTAGTTTTTTATTATATAATGAAAAAAGTAGTGTTAAATTTTCAAGGACTTTGATAAAGGAGGTGAGAGTTGAGAATTTTTTTAATTCGCATTTGTTGGAAATTTGATTAATTTTTCTTTTGTAAAATTTTTAAATAGGTAGGTACAATTATTTTGGAAAGTAACAGCTTTACAGATATTCCAATAGTATAGATGAATGTATGTGATTGTAATCATTATTAGTGAATTTCCATAAATTTTCAATCCAAAATTTTTTTTCTGTAAGCGACCATCCAATGCAACATTTCATTATATAGTAATTTAAAATTTTTTAATTTTAAAAATAAATTTATTTTGAAGAACTTTTTTCCAAAATTACGAGATTTTGAAAATTTTGATTTTGAAGATTTTGAAAATTAAATTTTCAAAATAAAGAATCAATATTCTAGAAATGTGAAAACATATTGTTCCGTGCATTCATGCAGGATTTTCTCACACTATTAACAGATTAACACGCTTTAATGGTTTCTAAAATTTCTTTTTTCCGCAAGAACGAAAAAATAATTGAACTTTGTTTTAAGTTTTAAAAATGAGAAAGGATGATTTTTATTTTATATTCAGCATATATATTGCTACCAAGTTTTGGAATTTAAGCTCAGATGTCCTGCTAACGCACAAATGTACACTTGTTTATCTACAATCTTAACGAGGTCTTGTTATAAACATAATACAAAACATATTTTTGAAAAATGTTTGTCGGTTGTCGAGTTTAAAAACGGTCTTCAATGATTAACAGTTACTATAATATTCGAAGTGAGTAGTTATATAAGAAACGTAAAACTTTACACAATGAGTATGTACCGAATTTGTTAATGGAATTTTAAATTAAAGATATTGTTTATTCTTAAAAAGTATCCACGGCTTGTGATTTTCTACAGCATGCTTCGTATTCTACTTACAACTTCCTTAATTGTATGATACCGTTGCTGTCGCTTGTGTTGGATTCTAGAGACCATTTAATCTCAATATGAAACCTCGATTTCTATTTCATTATGCCTACTTAAGTCTCGTCTCTAATGAAGAAATTTTAATTTTACGACCAAGTTCAACGAATAAACTTTTTATGTCTTGAAATTTAATTTTATTTGCTTACAATAAATTATTAATACGACCATCCCATAAAAATTTAACAAAATTGTGATGTTAATTTAATAACTTTACATACCTACTATATTCATATTATAATATACAATTGTTATAAATTACATAATTATCTTCTTAACTCAAATAGAACACCAGTGTATTTGACATAGAAAAGATAATATTTTAAGAAAGCAATTGAGATATTATATAAAATAATTCAGCGATTAATTTCTTTATTTTGTAATGTAATTAAAGCATCTCATTTATTAATCGATCAAACAACCCTAGTGCGGCCTTTAGGCTGCACAAAATTGTCAATTTCCAGTATTTTCGACATTATTTAGGTTTTAAGAAGAATTACTTGACTTACTCGGAGCACATGTACTTTTTGTGGACTGACAATAATATTCGTCCACTTGGCTCGGACAAATTCGTTACCGAAAGTCTAATATTTTTTTCTAATAAGAAAATATATTATTTTTTGGACAAAGTAAGCATATTTTTAGCTATTTGGGCGTTGGATACATAACAAATGGATAAAATGGCAATTTTTTAATTCGAACCTGATGTTTGCAGTATTAAATTATTCCCTCGCAGATTCCTGTTTCACATTTCAATGTAATGACTGAATCAATATTGTAAATTCAGATTTCTTTATTATTTACAAAGTAAATATTTTGTGACGGGTCAAGACCCTGTCTTTTTTTAGAAACGAATGTTATGTTGCAAGCCTTAATTTTATTACTAAAAACCAATTTTGCAAGATATCGTAGTGACATTTTCAAATCAGGAAACCGAGTCTTGTGAAATTTTGGATGTACTGTTGCCTGAAATTTCGATATTTACGAGTAATAGTCCAATCTATATCGTTGGGACCATTCAGTGTAAGAAACACCGAATGTCGTAGTTTGAAGTAGCAAGAGTTTTCTCTGTTATAGATGAGCTTATTATTCATTTTTTTGTGTGACTCAACTTCGTTTTCTGCTTGTTAATACCAAACTTCTAGAAATGTATTCTGTTCTGTAAGATAAACTGAATACTAACTGAATACCCGGCTTCGCCCGGGGTCTCTATAAAAATAATGTACTTTGCATTAGTCTGCGTACTCGAGTGTTTCCAGTCTTGCTTCCAGTTTTTTTTACCAATTTGTTTGAGTTCTCCATTATTATCGTTTCGAATTCATCAGCTAGACTTACCAAGTTTATAGGAATCTCGTTAATATTTATGCGCGTCGCATAATTTTATGAGATGTCGCTCTCCTCTCAATCTTTTTAACATTTTATTGCACAAAAATCTTTTCCAAGTCCTACTGAGTAAGTGTGCCAAGTTTGATTAAATCGGTCAAAAGGTCTAAGAGTGATAAGAGACGAACAAACAAACAAACATTCATTTTTATATAATATAATTTTTCATTTATGAAGAAAACTCTTTCAGGGTCCTTCCCCCCCTCTCCCCACGGTTGTTAATAAACATTTTTAATGAGGATTTTATTATGGGGACATCACTAACCCCACTTCGGTCATCGCTGTCGTAGTTTATTGTGGGAAAATTGGGTGCGGCTACCATCATCAATTGAGAGAAACTCATAAATTCACAATCTGCCAGTAAACTATGGGAATCAGCTGATAAGTAGTGTTTGTGCCGTCCTTATTTTATTTGTTTAATTTATGACTTTGATTGCGTCTTAATTTTGGTTTCGAGTTATTTTGCTTTGGTTGTAAATTTGATGCTTGTTCTTGTTTTTTTTAGCAAGAAAAGCGCAACATGTGATTATATTAATTTTTTTGGTTGCTGGAATCAAATTATAGCGCTCTGTATTTGCTCAAAATTGGAATGAAATCTTGGAATTAATGACAATTTTTATAAGAATCATAAAAATAACGTCATATACTAATTATATGAGTGTAATAATGAGTGTGTCAAGTGTTTAACCCTTCAATGCCCGAATTTTTCCTGTGATTTAAATATTATATTTTTGCTTTTTATGGTTCCTGATTATTGAAAAATACTAAAAACATATATCTCGCAAGGCCTTTTAATTTATTCTTTTCGTAAGTTACAAAATTATAAAAAAAGAAACTAAACACAACAAAATAAAAACAAGAATGAAAATAGATTATAACAAATTTTGGAAAACAAGTAATAATACTGGATGCACGTATAGAAAAAAGTAAACTGCTGAAATCTGAGTAGCTGTTGAAATTAAGATCTTTGCAAGTGCTAATAAGGATCGCACATACCTACATAGGTAGCATTGTTACAGTTTATAAATGTCATAATTATTAACAAACATGATTTTGAACGATAAAAGATTATCTTAATTTTGAAAATAAATCACATCAGACAGAAATAACTCACCGTTGGTAAATTATTCAGGAAGATGCTTAATTAAAAAAAATTATCATTTTGATTAGCGAACATAATTTGAACTAAAATATTTTACGATTCATTATAATTTATAATTTTGTTTTTTATTGCATAAAATTTAAATATATTAATTTCTTTTTCATTTTGATTGTGGAATGTCATTTCATACTAAAACGAAATGTCTGATAAATTTCCAGAATTTTAAGTCAAAATTGTTAATATAGGAAAGCAGTAATACAAATTGGCTTTTGTCATTCTGTAATTTGACACTGTAGAGGGCGTTGTAAAACTTACTGTGGGAAAGGACATATATATGAATTTGTGTAAAAATATTATTTAGTATACTGTCAAATCTCTTCAAAACTCAATAATATCATAGTATTACATACAATAGTATGTATATACAATAGTATATTATATATATTATAATAGTATGTATATACATATAATATACTATACATCAGTATAGCACAGCATAATAGATTAGTATAATATATTAGTTTATTATATTATGCTATAGATAGTATTATGACAATTTATTTTATGTTTATTGTTATTAAAAAGTTTATAATATACACTAATAATATATACTTTTTAATACTGTAAAATAGATATTTTTCATATTATGATCTTTCAGCTCCAAAATCAATATCTTTGTATCTATAATTCCTTGTTTTGATGAGTTCTTTGTAAACCTATAAAATTTTGTATCAATTTTAAACCCTCTGTATAGTATGGATTAAAACAATATATTAAAACTTATATTCCCAATTTTTTTTTTCAAAATTTCGAATTTTCAAAATTTTCACTTTGTAATTTTTGAATTGCCTTTTTAAGACTGATGATTGGAATACCATAAAAGATTCCCGAAATAGGTCGAATTTAAATTTGATAAATAAAAAGGACTTGGTAATTATTAAAACAATATAAACTTTTCAAGAAGATAATACATACAATAATATGAACTCAGTTTCCATACTATATTTGCTAAAACTAATAGAAAACTTTTGTGTTGAATGAATGCGGTATTGGATTTACATATTCAACAGATGATCACAAATTATTGCCAATACCTACATCCTTCAATGTGTTCATCTTGCATGCACAACACTATACAATCAAGCAAAATAAAATGTAAATTCTTTTGAAAATGGGGAATGATCTGGGTTGGGTCAGTGGTACATTCCATAAACGTGTTCAAAATAATTGTACACACTCCTACAAATCTGATAACTGTTTTAAAAATAATTATAAAAATAAGATTAAAACAATTAGAACATGTATCTCAATTTCATCTCCAACCATATTTATTTTAATTTTTATTATATTTCAGCAATTAGGCCAATGTAAATTTAAGTCAGGTTCTTGACCGCTTCTTGCTTCACTTCCGATAATATCCTGCAAAGGTTCCGTTTTTGTCTTGTATGGTGAATGTTCCATTATGGTTCAGAATGTTAAATGGAAAAAGCATACATAAATAGCATAATTTATTATTTTTATAGCACTATTACAGTACCTACTCATCTACCATAATATAATATACAAGGTGACTTAGAATTACATAACCAAGTCAAAAGGTGAAGTCCAATATCATTTACTTTTGTTTGGAAATTTGCAAATTTCGCCAAAAAATGGTTTTGAAAAATTCCTTTATGCGCTTGGAAAACACCGTTAATTGTATTATACTGTCAGGAATTTAATTTTAATAATCGTTTAATTTAGCGTTCACAACATAAGATTACTAAATAATATAACGGTATTCATATTTATTAAGGTCGCCGATGCAAGTTTCAACATTTTCAAAGTAAATGTTGCATATTATAACGAGTATTTTACCAACTACTACTACCTAATAAATATAGGGGAATTACTTTTAACGACAAAGATAACGAGAAATGGACATAAATTCTGATGAAAAATACTAAAACATAAATTAGAAGCTGTTAACATTTTAAGCAGGTTTATCAAATTAAAAAAATATGTGAAAAAATATAAAGCATAAAGTTGGCATTCCTGAAGAATGAAGATGGTGAGCGAATATTGTCAAAATTAAAAAAAAAAATTCCGGAAGACATACATAATATTATCTAATTTTATAACATTAATTTACATTGTTTCTTTACATAAAACATTTTTTGTATATATCTGCATAAAATAAGTGAAAATGAAGATTCCAAATGTTTAATTTTAAGTTTTTTCACATTTAATTAACAGTTACGCGTTTCTCTATTTTTTAATGGTCAATGAAACGCATAGTATAATTTACTGAGCTGATATAGTAAACATTTAAAGATTATTCATTATCATAATTGAGTGTATGCTAATTCTTATATTTATAAAGTTTTAACAACTTTTTTTACTTCCTGTCGTACCATTTTACCATTTCCATAATATTAAGAAGAATTTGTCCAAAATACCTTTTCTTTAATGGAAGTAAAAATTTTATATAATTATATGAGCAATAAAATCAATGTCATCTGTAAAATTTGCTTGAAGTAACGCAAGTAAATAGAATTTAGCACTGTGAGAATTTTTTTGGATAATTATACCTCATCGGCTACAGAGTTCTATTCTTACCCAGTATTTATCTTTATAATTACCACTGGGGAACTTATCTATTGCTATTCCATTCAATTTGAAATGCGTACAAAAATGTACAAGTACATCATAAAGGATGACCAAATGATCTCAGAATTATACAGAGAAAGTGGAACGTGCTAAATACTTTCAGAAAACAAGATTTACTTCTCTATATTGACAAGTATAAAATTCTTTTAAATTTTTAAGCAACACAAATAGTTTTTAACATAACAATTACCTATATAAGGAATATAACTACCTACTATAAGATGTTATTTAAAAAATTATTTAAAAATACAAATAAACTGCAAATACCAACAAAGCTTTGTAAATACAAACCTTGACATATTATTGAGTATTGGCGTTTCTTATTTTTAATTATTAAAATTGTTTTTATTTTAATTGAACTTACTTCACTAATTAACTTGGGAACTCAATATTGTGTAGTGTATAACTCAATTACAAAGACTGCGCGGCCTACAGGCCGCACCCCGTTACTTTTCTGTAACCTCCCAATTTTTTTAAGTTAAAAAGAAAAATGTATTAATTGGAAGTGCGTTACGGAAGGAATAACAGAGTTATTGCCATATTTTAAACCTCTTAAATATTCGGCAATCAGATACCTATTTACACATATTTTAATATAAACTCTTTTTGAATTGCTTTACTCATCCATCTCAGTATATTGTCCGTCCATTGCCTTTCTTTTTAAAATCTTATAAAATAATCTCATAATTAAAAATTATTATTATTATTATTGTAAGTATTAATCTGTGAAATTAATATTAAATTGTAATTTTAATTTAATATTATTTAATATTTAATTTCGCTCGGCAAATATAGAAGAACGTAGGTACCTGAAAAGGCTAGCTAAAGTCTAATCCATGAAGTGTGGAAAATGAAGAATTTAAAATGTAATAAGTTAATTAAATAATAAAAATCAAATTAGCCTCGTCAGCTTTCAACCCACGGCGTATTTTTAAATTTTATTTAAATATTTCATTATTCTTCTTCTACACACTGAAAAATATTAGGAGTATTATTCATTATAACAAATTAATGTCACACACTTTTAACATCCTTCTAGAGGTAACTAATTATGATTATTATTAATGTAACAAATTAAGCATATAGTTTTTATACTTACACAGTAATTATCACTTTTTTACTTTTTTTTTAAGTATTTAAAAAATATTGTTAATTCGCTCTAGTATGAGTAGGTACATTAAACGTAAATGCATTTGGAGCAAGTTTTTTTTTACAGTAATTTAGTTTCTGGTTTATTGCTCATGTAAGAAATTTTAAAATTGAGTGTTGTTTAATTATACCTAGTACATGAATATCTGTTATATTATGCAAAATTATATTTTCTTTTATATCTTCTTTTTTTTTCTTGGTAAAATTGTTTTTATATCTACCCGCAAGGGCTGCTTTAATGTAACAATTTCTTGTTTTGCTCTGTTGCTCTATATAATTTGCAAATCAAGATTGAATATCATATATTTGCAATAAATTCTATAAATCAAGTAGTTGAACCCCCCCTAACTGTAGACGCCCTGTATTGATATAAAATTGTTGCATTGATATAGAAAATAAAAAGTCTCAAATTCGTTTAATGTAAGAATGTAGTCAGTCTAGCAAAACAAATTTTTAATATTAGATGACCAAAACTAGTTCAAAGTGACTTTTATTTTATTTATTTACTTTCTAAACTATCATTTTAAATAAAATTACTTGCTTTTAAATAAATAAATTTCATTTAATCGTTGAAGTGTATTTAAATATACAATTTAGTTAATGGTGTTTTCTTTTGTTTCAGAATTATTTAACTAATCCACAAGACCCACAAACGCAGGTACTTTTGGACAGTATAAATTCAAAGTATTATTACTTCACTAGGACAAAAGGACTTTTTAGGATATGTTATCCCAAGGAGCGACCACCCACCGGTAATTTTTTAAATTATTTAAAATATATAACCAATTGAACAATTATTGTAATCTTGTACAACCAATGGCTACATAATACAATCTATAAGAGCATGACTGGGCAAATTTAAACTGTAAGATGTAATAAACCGGAAACCATTACAATCTCTAAGCTTGTCTATCTTATTAGATTGACCGACTCTGATTTAAAAATGCGAGATAATTAAATCAGCTAAAAATGATAAAGATCGAAATGATATACATCAGGAAGTAAAAAACCGTATGACCCGTAAAACCCATCTATACGGATGTAAAGTTAGAATATATACTAATTTTTTAAATTTTAATTTGACGTTACAAAAGCGTTCGAACGCTTTCCAATCGAAATCTCGTTAATCCATTCACGACCGGCGCCAATCTACTTCGTGTGTAAGGGGAAATTAATTTTTTTTAAAAACCCATAATACGTCCAGGAACCAGGAAGGAATTTTTACGTTAAAATCACCGCGGTCAGATGCTTCTGAAGAACTTCAACTCGAAACTAGATTATTTTCTTTTTCGATGAAAATCTTCAAGAATCCAAAAAATGTTTTTGTAATATGTTCGCAAGGCGTTTTATTGAAAAACAAATTCCTCGGGATAGATGATAAATGATAATACCATAAAAACATAAACAGCTATAAAATTACTTTAATATAACAAGTTAATATAATGTAACTCGTTTATTTAATACCTGGAGAAAAATAATTAAATTAATTGACCATTCATTACAAAATAGTAATTATGGTAAAAGTAAAAAGAAGAGAACAAAAAATTTTTAAATGAACTTGCGTTAATTTTGAAATTGAGTTTTTTGACCTATATGTTCACATGAAGAACGTGATTTAAAACAATGCAGGCATGTTCTTACAAATTATTTTCTAAACGAACGTGATAATGTAAGAAAATTCAAATGTTTCTGTATTTGCAAATCGCCATTGCACGATTCCTTTATTGAAGATCTTCAGCTTTGGTATACCCATGAGCTTCTGACTGACTGCACGGCTATGCTGATTTGCTAATTAAGCCCGAAACACATTCTAATCCAGATTTAAAAATTTATTTAATTATGTGTCACAATTCGTAAGAAAAAAGTTCAACTACCGCAAGTTAACATTCCATTTCACTAAATGTACTGCTTTGGAGTACCTTTAGAATTTGTAATAGCAAATATGTAATAAATTTACTGTTATATTCATCATTACTGTTGTTTTTAATTCACGCACTCACTTTTCGTAGGTATATTATACAATTATATTTTTAATTATTTAAATTGTTTTGTTTAATACCTACTTTAATATACTCTTTAAATGTAATTTTTAAAATTTTTTTAAATACATTCAACTTTCAAAATTATTTTTGTTGGTTCAAAATTGTATATTTCCTGTTTGAATAGTACTTTATTTTTTACACAGAAATTCACTTAAAAGAAAAGAATTTATGTTAATATAACTTGGATGAGGATGTTGTATTATTTTTAAACCTCAGGTTAATTTGTTTTTTACATTAAGTTCTTCACATAACATAAGAGAAAAATGTACTGTTTAGTCACAGGATGAAAGCAAGGTTACTACCGGTTCGCACTTGGATAGGTGACCGCACGGTGACCAATTTTGAATACCATTGGCGAACGTGTTGGAGTTTCTGATAAATACGCCACAAGATTTTTAAGAGATTTCACCAATGTGAATGCACATAAATTACAACTAATCACGTTGCAAGGTCATTAATTTATAGTACAATCGAATTCTGTACTCTTAAAACAAATAGACTGTATACATTTATTCCTAATTGGCTACATTTTCTTCTACATATATGTATTAAAAAACCAACAAATCTCCAGCTCCTATAATAGCTATTATTGTTAATGCTCACTTAGGAAAAGTCTTATTAATTACTTAAGGTTTATTTTTGAAATAAAACTCAAAAGCTGATACAAAGAAAAGAGTGAAATGAGGATAATTACCACCGACAACAGATGAAGACTTACTATTATACCTTTCAGAAATAATTAGAAAATGTGTTCACTAGTTACTGATCAAAATATAATTTTTTTAAACGAAACATCCTGTGTAATCGGAACTGTACAAAAAAAAAACGGTGAAAGTAATTCAATTACCAATTATCAAATTCTTTGTTAATATTGAAAGTGTTTAAAATACCTACCAAATACAAAATATTCTTAAAAGTTATTGACATAATTTATTTAATTGTTTCAGTAATATAAAGTAATTTCATTATTAAATACTTCCTAAAAGCAATTTAATTACTTCCAAATTACCCAAAGTCAATTACCAAAAAATATTTAAAAAACAATTTAATAATAGTGCTTTACATAACGAGTGGAAAATAGACAGATTTAATCAAGAATCGATAAGCAACAAGCTTTTTCGGAAAATTATTCATTATTATTGAGTTCAGCTTTGAAATGGTTTAACCCTGAAGGCGTAGAGTATCATAAGCCATAAAAACAGTTTTTAATAAGAACATCAATTTATGAAATGAAGTTTTATATATTAGCAACTTTACCGGTTTTGTAAATCCATTCGCGCGCAGTCAACCTGTACAGCTCGTTTTTCTTTAAAAAATCATTATTATATATATAAAAAAAATTATTTGATTTGAATTTAAATTATCAAATCTTAATTTTTTATTAATTACAATATCAAAATATTTTATTGAATGGAAAATTAATTCTACCATTTAAAAATCGAGGTAATATCTGAAATTGAATATTATATCATAGATAATATCTCCTACGGGCGTTTTTGTCATAACTTACAATACCAGCAGTCATGGTTATTTGCTAAATTATGATTTTTAATTTATAAAATTGCAGATATATTAAGGAAATTAAACGAGCAATTACTATACAAAATACCAATTACTTATAGAAATTAAAAAAATATTAATCTTATTGTCATAGTTGTGAACTTTCTTATTTTTCACTCTTCAAATTACGAAAGCGATTGATTGCTTTCACCATCGTGTAGGTACATGTATAGATAAATACTATCTACTATCAAATTTCTTCTTGTATATTTAAATTTACAAACTAATTAAAATTGTTAAAACTACATAATATCTCAATTGTAACAGTAGCAATGGTATTACTGCAATTAATTATTTTTATCACTTAGACTTAGATTAAGGCTTCGAACCTATAACCCTAACGCTTATAAAAGAATTAAAAAACAAATATGATTTAATTTTTATTTAAAAAAAAAAAATAAGAGAAAATCAATTTTTTGATATTTATATTTTTAAATATGTAGATATATTATTAAATTAGAAAAAAAAATAATAAAAAATAAAATCAGGAACAAAATATCTTTGGCATTTTAGAAAGGTTCAATTGACAGACCCGGTATACATGTGTATATTTTTTGTGTAACAAATCATTTCATTATAAGATTTACTTTAATTAATTTACGTAATTAAAATGTCTAGTAACCACGTCGTTTACTTTCTTGTAGTTAATAGTTAATAACCACTTGAATTTCATACAATACTATTATTATTTATAACATCCTCATGAAGAAACTTTTCAACAGAAAAAGTGTTATGACATAACATTTGCGAATAAGTTCTTTTTGTTAAATTTTATTTGGGAATTTAATTTTATACGGAATGCATTCTACATTTTATTTTAAGGCCCAGTAACGAGGGAACGGGGGTCCCGCCAGTTTAAAATATCACACGTAGTTAAACAACATAAAATATTTTCTACCATAAAAAATTGTTTATGAAATTTAGTTGATTATATTTTAATCTATCAAAGCAGATTTAAATACAATAAATTTCTCTTAAACAAGGCCGATTTTTAAAATTACCTATAATAACTGACTTACCTTTGCACCTATATTACTATTTTTTAGTGTTGTTTATGGCATTGCTTTCTCATAAATCAACATAATAACATTAATAAACGACAAAAATATTTTAAGTACAAAATGGGTGGAACCTAGGAAGTAGGCAATGAATAATTTTAAATGTATTAAAAATCTATTGATTTAAATATAATATTACATTAAATAAAATAAATTGTATTAGAAAAATTGGCGACTTTTTCTACAGTGAAACAATACCAGCAGTCCTTGAATAGGATAGTTTGGCAATAAATGCACAGGTAAATTCAAGCGTATGTAATGCTTACTAACAATAAGATGCAAACTTCGAACCCATGTTTGCTACATTAATGTATAAATAAGTATTGTTTTTCTTTAAACATCAGCAAAGGTTAATTTTATGTCCTTCAAAAACAGATTTAATTTTTCTTCACTTGGTTTATTTAAAAATAGCATGTTTTAGTCGGAGAAAAGTACCTTTTTGTGGCTCGTCTGTATTATCGGAATTTCTGTAATTTTAATACCTCGCAAACAGAAATTTTATTATTTTTTAAAAATAATAATTTAATATTTGGAAAATTATTCTGACTTTATTTTAATTTTTTCTTTTTTTTTTGCAGTTAAAACATACTTAAGTCCCGTCGAAACCCATTGCAATAATATTAATTATTATATCCCAGATGAGCTCAACGAAACGAAAAATTTTACTGACGACGCTTCAAATAAATTACGTAAGTTTATTTTCTATTTTTATGGTAATACCCATGCTGGTACTTCGATTATTTAAATTGTACTTTCGACGTTCTGTTATACGCTTTCATCATTATCCATTATAAAACCATAATTTTTTTGCAGATATGGGACGCTCCTTGATTGCATTATTTATTCTCACGTTTGTCACAATTTTTGCTGCGTTTTGCACAGGAGTCACTGGCTGTTGGAGGAGATCTCCAGGCAATATCACGGTGACTGGAATTCTTATGCTATTGGCATGTAAGTATTTATATTAAGATTTATGAATTTGTAAAAAATAAAAACCGCAATCGTGAACTTAACAAAAGGTTGTCACCATTGTCTTGTTCATAGGACAAGAGAAATTGAACTGCCATCATGCATTAAATTAACCATGATCCTAACAATTTAGCATTATTCAAAATGGTTTTCCGCACTGATGAGCAAAGAACACATTATACCTCTCTACTCTCAATTTTTACTATGCAGCTCAAATACAATGACAAATTAATAAAAACAAATGTTTTAGGTTTGCTGAGTGCTGGTGCAATGGGATTATGGCATGGAGTTGAATATTATGAAAAAGAAAAAGTTGTTGGTGAAGAATTTTATCAACAATGGAGCAGTGTAAGTTGTTAATTCTTTTTGAATATTTTTGAAATTTTAATTATCCAAACTCGAAATTTTACCATTATAATGACAAAATTGAAATATTTAGATTCTTCAAGACAACACAGATATATATTACGACTGGAGCTTCATTTTGTCATGGATGGGAGTCTTTTTCTCTTTAGGTGGTTCTTTGCTATTCTTCTTTGGATCGTGTTGTTTAAATAATGAGAAAGAACGGGAACAATTGAACAACGTTCAATATATTATGCCAGGTTTGTTAAAGCTTTATATTTTCTAGGTTCTACGTGAAAATACGGAAATCAATTATGACTGGAGTTACATTCTTGCCTGGGTTGGGGTGGGATGGTCTTTGGTGGCTGCAATTTTATTTTCTGGAGCATCAGTTTGTCTGAAAGGGGAACGGGAACGGGAAGAAGCTGTCAACATGCAGTATTTAATGCCTGGTAACACTGGGGTTCATTTCATTCATATTTTAAAAGGTTTTTTAGTTGGTTTAATTTTTTCAACCGAAGTCTACACAGCAGTAATTTTTTCTAAAAATATTTTCAAAATTAAACAATGCAGCAATTTTAAGCAGAGGTGATGGGGTTAAAATAATAAATTTACTGTATTGCTGCTAATTTTTTGGACAAAATTGTGTAATAAGTTTCGTAATTTATGGTCAATTATTTAAGAAACGATTAAAGTTTTAAACCATAATTAAATATAATAAATGATGAACGAATTATATATTTGATATTAATTTGTGTAGATTAACCTAAAAAACCTTGAAATGAAAATTCTTAAATAATGAATACTAATTTCTAAAACAAATTTTAATATTTAAATAATTATCATATTCATTGAAATTAATATTGATGATTTTTTAACTAAACATGGCAATATTTATTGAAAGTTAACCTCCTCTTTGGGAACTTGATACGCCAACATTTGTACAATGAAAATTTATGATTGCCTGGTTTTTTATATAAAAAATTGGGTGGAATGTTAGGTTATGTTTGCAGAGAAACCTGATATTATTTATGCAGACAAAAACGGCACTAACGGGCAAGGATATTAGGTGATCAAGGTGGTTCTTATTTGGGATTGGAATTAATTTTCACTTTCTAGCCTTCACGTCAGTTCCAAATAATGAAAAATATATTCAAATACATGATGTTGGTTTCTCTCCAAACCACTGAGACGGTCATAAAAAAGTTAGTTTCTACCCGAATCCGAACCGGGTATCTCGGAGTATGGGGGGGGGGGGACAAAAGCAGCGATTTTTTTGCTTAGAGCTCATATATCTAGCCGCGTCTTTACCTTTCTGTACCTTTACCTACCATTTTCTTTAAACCACATTTTATTGAAATGGACACTGATTAGATCACAAGGCTACTTGCTTTTATACTGAGTATTGAAACTTAAAAAATACACTTGTTTAACTTTTGATGGAAAACCCAAACTATATGTTTTCTTCCCTGAGATAATAATTGAACAGCAGTGTGGCTGAAGACTTACCCCGGCATCTAAGGAGCAGGAAACTGCAATTCTATTCCTAGTTTCATCGGAAACTGATGAGATATAGCTGTAAATCTTAACTCTTCTTAAATTAAATAATAATAAGTAATGATATATAATAATAAGTAATGATATATAATAATAAGTAATAATATATAATAAATTACAAAACTTGCACTGAAAAGCAGGATTCTTATAAAGAAACAGATTTAATATGTTAAAAAATTTTTAAATTTTGATTTGTCACATACTTCATATTACGAACATTCCATAAAAGAAAATTGAGAATATTAGGAATTCTACACAGTAGACTTACTATATATAATAAATTTACATTCATAATATTAATCACAACAAGATTTTTTTCATAAAATTATAAGTATAATTTATTTATACAAAGGATATAAATAACTATTCTTCATATTTTTCAATATTTTGGAAACACCCAATATTATAAAAAAACCTCCTTGAGTGATGCTTTTATTGCATTTTATTCAATGTTTTTAATTTTACAAGCGGAAATATCTCATCCAAAAATTAATAAATGAGAATTTATCTCGGGATATTTGAAAGCTACGAATTTTCATTGTACAAATTATTTTTGGACTTCAAATTTTCTTTGATAGTTTTTCTGTTGCCGTGTTGCCATTTTTAGTTGAAAATACTCACTTAATATACCTACTATGCTACGCTTTGCTTATTTTGCTAATATTATTTTTTTAAATAAATATTTAAAATATTATAAAGGCTACACCCGGGTAAACATGAAAAAATGACCTTTGGAAACGACTTAGCAGATTTTTTTATAGGTGTTTTTTTAAGTAACATTAAATTTCTCCAAATATACAGTCGAATTACCTGAAGAAAATTAGCCATTTTGATGCAAAGGCCATTTTCCCATAATTACCCAGCTATAGCCTTTTGAAAATACCGATATAAATATAATAATAATATGCATGAAATTTAACTTCTAAAAAAATCTACAATAATTCTTGGTGTTTTGTTAAAAATTTAAAAATTAACCAATAAAAAAAAATTAAATTAAATTAATATCTGATTTAACTGAAAAGGTATAAGGGGAAGTTCTGAAGAAAATCTTATTTTTTCCTTTTTTTTCAGTTTCACATTGAGTATTTTTACAATAAACATTTTTATTTATAGTGTATCCTCAAAAACAACAGTATGCTTATGCAGGATATGCAGTGCCACCTCCTCAGGCGTATGCAGGACCGTATTACACTACGGGGTCAGGCTATGGACCTTATAACTACTAATAATTTATTGTTTAGTTAAAAGAAATCGAGTTTTATTATGACGAAATGATATTTTTTCAATAAAATTGTATGTTTTATAATGTTGAGTTCCAAAACTATATTTTTTCCAGTCTCACAACAAATGATGTATAAAATTAGTATTAAGTAGCCCAAAGAATTTTGTTATATTTTGATATCAGTAGATGATTATTAACTTGCGCTACAAAAATTTAATAACAAATTTATGTTATAATAATAATTATTATAGAAACATATAATTGCTCATAATATTTAATTAGTGTATTAATTATAAATTATTATATTCATTATCGCATATTTAATTAACAATTTTTTTTAATTTTTTCAAAATATGTGAACTATGCAGTATTTAAACAAAACTTACTAAAGCAGTATTTAGTACTATTATAAATTTATTTACTGGTGAGCCCAGAACTGTGCAATGGATAAGCCACCCATTGTTACCTTTCCTGGTCTATTTTTGGTTACAAACTCTTAAAATTTAGAGATTAATTAAACAGTAACCGTATCGCTAAAATATGTTATGACTTTCCTGACCAGAAAGCTTAAAAGCTTTTTTAGAAATCCATTTGCCTCCGGCATAATGTCTGCTAAATTTAATTTATACGTATAATTTTGACTTAAAATATTTTTTAAACCATAGCTTTAAAAAAAGATCAAACGTTTTTAAGTAATTTATACCTATCGAATTAGTTTATAAAATTAAATTATTTTTATATAAAATTTTAATTTTTTGTTTAAAATTTTTTTGTTCCATTGAAAAATTAAATTTAGTCTAGGTATAAGAATGTACAAATAATTATAAAATGCAAAGAAATAAATCAATAGTAAATTTGATAACCAAATATTTCTTTTTATGAGCACAATAAATAAATACAAATAGGGGATTTTAAGTATTTAAAACAACAATTTTATCATAATTATTGCAGTTAAGTTACCCTTCGTGTTTACCTCGTTTTGGTTATATAGGAAACATCAGGAGCAATTGTTTATATCTTGGAAAATCTTTGAAAATAAATCAAAAATATAAAATAAAAAGTAAAATCTCAAAAATCTTTTATAACTTCGTTGTTACTGGATGATGCACCTATCACACCACATATGCACTAATCAATGAAATCGGTTTTGAATATCAGGAGATTTTTATGTTTTGACCTCTTAGTTCTGGTCTTGAAATAAATTCATCATTCTTCATTTTATGAAATCCTTTGCTCTCATTGGCTAATAAGACTCAGCTTCTCATTTTTGTTTCATGCTTCTCGTGAACTTCGACATGCCGAATATAAATTTCCTCTCTCATCATCTTTTTTTATTTGGCCTTTGGTCAACGCCAAATCTTCCAAAAGATGACGGATTAAAATCACGTCATTGTAACACCAAAACAAATTCTGGAAACCATATCTTAGATAAAAAAAGTTCCAACATGGATAAACCTCCATTTTACGAGGATACAATTCAAATTTGATAACATTGGAAACGATCAATCGGTAACCCGGATGCCGTTATCCGACAAAACTAAATTAAATCATGGGAACTAAAAATGGACCAACACTGATTATACGTTAATCTCTTTCGGAATATAACGAATAATGGCATCTTTCAAAAACTACACAAAGTTTCCTCAAACACGAAAATTACAAATATGAACATTAAATTTTATGGATCATTCAAAATTTCAGACCAAAAAACGAAATGCGATTATTCGATTGGCTATTTCTACATTTCCCTCTTTTTTATTATTTTTGGGCATAAATTGTCATCGAAAATGGTAGATTTAATTAGGCTGTGAATCACTGAGCCCCTACACTCATTAGAAACATCTCTGAAGTCGTCCTAACATGAAAATTAAGAAATCTAGAAAGATGAAGATTTAAATTTGGGAAATTTATTTAAAATCGAAATTAGATATAATTTTTGCAAGAAGATAATTACAGTTCTCCGAAAGATAAACACCGAAGGATTTATGGTCTACGCACTCATGAGAATGTAAGGGGATGTACAACATAAGAATTAACCGGGATTTACACAAAAATTGGTCTTTTTAATTCTGGAAAACCTATAAGATCATAAAAAAAGGCATTCCGCCAATTTGCGGAATATCCAGTAGTTTTTCCAAAATTTCCATTAGTTCTCCACAATAGGGAGGAGGTGGAGCCAATGAGAATTACTTAACAAACCTTATGTTTTTTTCAAATTACTCAAAAATGGTGGATTTTAGAGTACCTACCTGAATCTGAGATTTGCCATGGTTGTGCTTGAAACTCGCTAAAAACATCCCCTGGGGTTACTGAACTCGAAAATTACAGAACTTGAAAGCTGAGATCCGAGATTTGACAATGTCAGGGGCAGTGAAAACCTACCCTCCACACGCCCTCGCTAACTGCTTGAGCGGTTCCAGGCGGTTTTCTCAACCCCTGTGTGAATTATTACAATACTCGGAGAGCAAATGCATTTGAAAATGTAGGAACTCAAATGATGTTTCCTCTGCAACCGTACACAGAGAAAAATGTTTGGTGTTTTGAAGTAATTTTTACTTCAATTGAAGTACCAATCGATCTCACACCAATTTTTAAGTAAATTTTATTAAGTTTGATATAAAATTTACTTCAATTGATGTAATATTTACTTCAAAATTGATGGGAGATGAGTTTTTTTTCTGTGTGTATGCAGTAGAATGAATACGTTCTCTCCTAACCGTAATTCGGATTGCTAAGACCCACGGAGCACACACGTACCGGCAAGTGAATATTTTTTAATGCTAACATGAACTTAAAATTTACATCAAAAAGTCGATTTTTAAAATTAAATTGTAAAGTAACCTTTGGACCGATTTTATTTATCCTCCCCTCACAAGACAGCTTAAAATTTTACTCTTTCAGAATATTTCAAGATTTTCTATAGTACTTTTGAAGAAAAAAAACAGAAAAGATCGACGGTAACCGTACACTGAGAGAAAAGAAAATGTGTGGCAAATAAATGGCAATTTATTTGACCAATTTATTTGACTTAACTCTTACCTATATTCGGAACAAACCTAGTTTATTTGAAACACATATATCTTTATTTGATTCAACATCTACCTAATATTTCGCCAAATCCAAGTATATATTTAATTGTGCCAAATAAATTGTTTTTTCGGTGTATTCACATGTTCAAGCATAATGGCTGCGTTAAAATCTCATTCTGTGACGGTACATGTCTTCGACGTTAATAGATGCAAGTGCCTGTTTAGAGGGCGGAGCTGGCTGCATGCATTTTGAGGCTCCATGTGTTATCTAAAATGTCACCAATTTTTGAGTTGTAAATTGAAATTTCACTTCAATATGAATTTTTGAAGAGTTGGTAATTTTGTAAAGGACATGCTGACAATTTGTAAAAAGAAAGGACTTCGAAGCCTTTTCGCCAAAAATGGCCGACATATTAAGTGGACGTAATTTTAAAAGTAAAAGTCCAAAAAAATTTATATAAACTATTACGAAATAAAAGTGATTTTTGATAAATGGTTTGAATTGGAATTGGATAAATTTTATCGCTTGACTATAAATTTTGATTTTGAAAATTGAGTCTGGAACAGTAGGTAGTAGAATATCATTTTTAAAGATAAGAAAAAGTTCATTGGAATTTGGATGGAAGAAAAAATTATAATGGGAAATTATTTACAAAACGGTAAGATTTATAAAATAATTTTGTTAAATGTTTATTGAAGGAACCGTTTTGTGTGATATGTGACCAGCTGCATGCCGGCTTGGGATAAAATGAATTTATTCATTTTATATAAATATACATTGTTTGTATATCGAATTATTATTATTAATTTATATAAGATAGCCGGCAAGAATTATAAAGATTTATGGTTTTTCGAAGAGTCTCATGCTCATCAGGTGCGTTATTGGGATTCGAGGAGTTTGCTAATTTATTTATTAAATATCTCGCCCAAATTCATCGCAATATACAATGCGCTGCACGCAGACACAAGAATAAAATCTGTGGCTCAAATTAAACAAGAGATACCAAAGCCTTATTGACAGATACTCATCAGTTTCAGTGTATATATTGTCACTTGAGGGTTAATTTGTACTTGTTGATGAGTAAATCTCAGTAAGGTGACTAAATCATATGTATTATGATTTTGTGGATTTGCTATCACAGGTATTACCAGGGACGGAAGAAAAAGACTTTGGTAGTATCGAAGACTATTCAAATAAATCTCAGTTGTTCTTAAATCATAGTCGGAAAGCAAATCAAAAGTCAAAGCATTCTAGAGGTAAGTGTAAAAGGTACGACTCAAGCTCAAATGGTACAAATGATTAAATGTTTGCGTAAGGCTGTTCATACTATAAATTGGAACAGTTTGCTGATGAGTATATCGATTTAATAAAAATATACTTACCAAGATGAAGGGGTAAATAAAAATTTGGTCCATAAAGACCGATTTTTAGGCAATTCTAGTAGTTCAGCAGCTTAATTTGGAAGCAAGAAGACTTTTTCATTATAGGATAAAGGCCACTTCTAGATACTGCTTTGAGAGGCTGTAAAGCACGTAAATTATTGATCTAAAATAGAAGAAGTTAATTAAATTTGATAATTAATTGGCAATCTACAATTAACCTCAAGTAACCCAAACATCCAAGTATTTCTTCTACCTATCCTTCTTAAATCATTCTTTTCCTTCTTTTTGGATCTGGCTGATTACCAAGCCTATCATCTTCGTTTTTTTCCCTATTTTTTTGTCTTACAGATATTCTTCATAAGTTTAATTTTAAATTATACATTAAACACAACTCAAAATATTGGAACACAACTTATGCACGTTGCTATACATAAATAACACAAAATTTCCCTATGTCAGTAATTATAACAAACAAAGGAACCACGACAAACTCCTACTCCAGAAACAACTTGTACGTATAATGACAACATCCAGCTGCAGTTATTACCGAGTTATATTAGTTTTATAGTTTAAAAATAGTGAAACACTAATAAATTTATTGTGAAATGGACGGTGAGGATCCTAATTGGTTATCGACTTGGGAAACACATTGTGCAGAATCTATTGAGGAACAGCCTGATTATGAACCATTACTCATTACTGATACAGATAATTCTCATAGAAAAATGTGGGCAGCGTTTCAAGATTCAGCAACGTCGGTAGCACAATTATACAGAGGTGAGGAGTTTTGGGTAGATCGAAGGGCGTGGGAAAATCATTTTTTAACGACATTTTGTTGACATTATTGATCAGCTGTGAATTTATTCAATGTCATTTTACTATAAGGTTATGATATCATAGACTATTTTCAGATTACCTAGGTGCTATATTAGGATCTCATTTTTTAAATAGCATTCTACAATTGATCTAAATCATTAATTTATTATCTACTTAGTTTATTCGGTTTTAGAACGTCTTACCAATCAACCGGGTGCTCTTTGGTTACCATTTCAAGCTGCAGCTGGTAATATAACTACGCTGTACAAAGGTAATGTATCCTTTTTTCATCAAACATAATTCCTTACATTGTTCGATCAGTTTTACAATAACTTATGCATGCACGTGATCATTCGCAAGTATGTGCTCGATGTCGATATGAACGGATGTGAAAACTATAGTGAAATATAATCCGAGTGTGTAAAAGTTTGGTTAGGGCTTGTATGTAGTCAGAATTTAAAGACGGGGCTTATTCAATCTAGCACAATATTGTCCGACCATATTTGAGAATAATTTGGCATCGTAATCTCAAATCGGAAGTTGACAAGTTTTACATGATTTAATATTTGAAAAACTGCTTGCATACTTTCATATTCTGCTAGTGCCTAACCGGGAGATTAGAGTGGTGATAAAATGAGTCTAACGAACCAGTCAAACAAGATGTACATAAGTGCATAAAGAATTCAGCATGCTTGTCAAGTGAAATTTGTTCATGTTGCTTTTATATTAACTCATATTTCAGTGTACAATTTATCTTGTAATTTTGCAAGATTTTTAACACAATTCATTTTTAGAATCTTGTGAAAATGTGAGACGAACAAGTGAATTAGCAATGCAATGTGGATACCAAAAAAGAAATAGAGAATTACTAAGCTGGGCTAAGAAGAAGCGTAGAAATATAGAACGAGAAGATTTACTTGCCTACCTCTCAGGAAAACCATTGCCTCCTAAACCTAGTAATCACTTTGGACACCACAGGTACTTCAAATTTTTTTATTACTGCAATGTTTGGACATATTGAATAGTTAATGTTTTATTTATTTCTTATATGGGGTGGGCCACTAGCAGGTTTCTTTTTAAAAATCCAATAAAATGAACATAAATTAATATTTTTCCAAACGTTATTGCTTTATTGGCAAGAACAATCCTTCCGAGTAATGATGAAATACAATTTGATGCTACAAAAGTCATTAAGCAATCGATCCTTTGCACACTAATGCCCGGTTTCTTCACTCATAGATATCTTGTGGACAACTTGATCTGTGTAATATCTCGCATATGTCTGCGAGATATCTAGTAGTTTTAAACAAAACTAGAGAGACAACCACGAGATTTCCCACAAAACAAGTTGTCCACCAGATATCTATGAGTGAAGAAACTGGGCATAGTGCGCTAAACGTGTAATCAGTCATGTAAATTGATCAGAAAATAGTTTAAATTGATGTTAGTGATGCCAATTGGCTTTCGTGGAGCTGCGATTTCACGCCGCTGGATTTATTTTGGGTGCCCTGAAAGATTGATGTTATGCCGACAACCCAAACAGTTCAGGCACTTATGCATAACATCTACGAAGTTATTCGTGAAGTAAAGGCCGAAACCAGTGGGTTAACAGGATGACTCCAACGAGGGGTAAATCACCGGGGAGATATGAGGCAATAAATGTGGGGAGATGTGAAGAAATGTGGGAGGTTATGAGGAAAAGGAGATGTGGTGTACGTATTTTTGTCAGGCGATTTACTCCTCGGACTCCAACATGCACATACTGGCTACTCGAATGAAATTATATTCCATTATTATACGGAAGGATTGCTCTTGCCAATAAAGTAATAACATTTGGAAAAATATTGATTTATGTTTATTTTATTGCGTTTTTAAAAAGAAACTCCCTATATATCACAAAAATTATTATGATCCCTAACTTCCTATAATTTTGAAACATTTTTTTATACAAGTACTCATTTCAGTAATGAGTAAAATAAAAATTGGAGTTTAGAATCCCCGAATGTCAGCTTTTTCTTCTCGATGTTCAAATAAGTAAATCTAGCAAAAATGTTTTAAATATTTTAGAAATAAAACAGAAATTACTCAATATACCACTGGACATTGCTGTTAATATTAATTGCTTACACGTAACTTTCTGAATTGAAAATTTCGTGTTTTCTATTTTTAACATTGATTAACATTTTATAGATATATCATTTGTAAACTTTTCTGATTAATTTAATTATCAATGAAAAGTAAATGAGTTTGTCTAGTCGGTTTACCCAGCGTTACATCATAAAATTTACGAATAATAATATGGACACTTGAGCAGGGTAGGTACTTCAATAAAGTGAATAAACAATTTAGCATAACAAAATAATATGAAACATTTTAAAAACCCACAGTCTGTTTTTGATTCCGATCGAAAATGTAGCTACTTGAATGTCAAGTGAATATAACTGACTTGCGTAGCTTCTACAGAAGACAAAATTAGACTACGGATTTTTTAAACTTGTTACATTATTATTTTTAGTTCTTCAGCATGCTACAATTTTTTTGTTTACGATTTTAATATGTGACATGATGGACTAATACAACTTCTTCAAAAGTAGTTATAACAAACTGCTGCTAAATTATATTTATATTGCTTGTAATTTTCTACTGCAATCTTACAAGAAACTTGCATATTATTCAAGTTAATCTAAAACTCTCATTATGGTGGGGCCCATTTATTGCTAATTCTGCAGTTCTAAGAATACTTTTCTTTTGTGATTTATGGTGGGTTTCATAAAGGTATCTTAAAATTTAAACTACGATTAAAATTATAACCATAGTTACAACAATTAAAATGCATTGTTGTTATATTGTTTGAATATTATAATCCTAGATTGAATTTTAAACCTCTTTTGTGAAACCGGGCATTAAAGTTTCGACTTCAATCTATGAGCTATCGGGAAGGCAACAAGAAACTATCATACTTTCCTAGAAAGTATCAGTTTGTTATTATTAGACAGTTATTTTTTGTTGCTTGATGAACTTGGTCGTTGTAGTTAGATTGAGATAGTATAGTTAATGCAACTAACTAAATTCTTGTCCGATGTATAAGTATGAAAAAAAGAGGTATTGGGTATAACGGACATTTTTTTTTTCATAGTTAATGTAGTTAAGGGCAGGATCTCGCCAACAAAGATTGGTATAATATTTCACTGCAATACAGAGAGATCGAAATGTGTTACAATTTCTTGTACCGCATGTACGATTATTTCGAAATTTAAAAGAAAAACTCATGTTGATCCTCAGTTTAATCGCTGTGGGGGCAGTTAATATACTACACCTGAAAACGTTTTGAACCGGATGTTATTCTGTTCTAGTAGTGTCTTAAATCGATGAGTAGTGTGGATTTCGGATTGGAAGTTCACTATCACGAATTTACTGGTATTCATAGATGGTAGATTTGGCAATGTCATTTTACAGGATTAACCATCACAAACTTGTTGAATTTATGGCTACATACTGAATTGATTACATCAGGTGTTTGATGATTTAAAGATGAAAGTTAAAGGTGACTTGTGTTTGTTGAAATAATCGTGTCTTTTTGAATTTACTTCTTATACCTAGTAATACCGAAAGGCGTGATTGTCAAGTGTAAGAAGATATATCTGGACTTGGGTTGCTATTCAGAAATTATGGATGATTGTGAGAAGATCTAAGTCACAATATTTTATTTTAATGGTTTCCAGTTTCTAAACATTTACATTTTTAAAGTATGATTCTGTTCATTAGTTTGGTCCAATATGGAATGGACTTGTTCTGTAGTACGGTCGCCTCTACATGGACGAGAATGCCACTGGATTTGCTAGATTATTGGCTTCCAGATTAGAGTAAATGTAGCAACACTGTTCCGTAAGGGATGTGCTAGATTCTCTTGGGAATTTAAAAAATCTTAGGAATATCAACTTTGGTTTGAAGTTGTGGAACAAAGCGATGATAATTTTTTATTCGAACTATAGAAACTACATATAAATATTTCTGAATAAGCTAAAGTATTTTTAAATTAGAACAAACTAGCCAGTATGGTTGGTATTTGGCCAACTTTAAAAAAAACGCTTAGTTTTATTGCTAGAATTATACATAAACCTTGTTTCAAAATGGGCACCCACCAATAAATATTTACATTATATAATAATTTTTTTTTATTGCTTCTGAAAATGCTGTCCAAAATTGTGTTTTTTAAATAATTTATTTTTTAATTATTAGATCATCGCCGCGACCTAGAAACATATCCCCACCACCAGGTGTTGCGCCTCCGGAGTCACTGGGTACAGATGCCGCTAGTTTACATACATTTACAGATGCACTTTCGAGATCGCCTTTATCTCGTCGACCTAGAGGTACCGATCTGTGTGCATTTATAACTGGAGAAATAGCAAGACATTGTAAACGGCCAGCTAGTCCATCAGATGTAACAATGAGTAGTCCAACACATCATAAAAGATCTCGATATATGTGAGATAGACAGTTGTTAAAAAACATTACTACCACCAGGTGATTTTGAAATCTGTGAACTACATTAAACTAAATTTATTATTGAGTTTTAAATATTTTAAAGTCATCATTTTAAATCTTGTTTTTATTTTTATTGAAATAACAGAACAAACGTATTTAACAAAACAGAGTTTTGTTTCAAAATGTTATAAACGCAATTTTACGGGTTCTGTCTTTACAACAGATGTTTTAAGAAGTTATGTTTCCAAAATTATCCTCTTCAAATTTCTAAATTTCCAAATATTGTTTTATTAATTAAAGCATAACAGTTATAAAAAATAAGAAAAATTATTCAACTATGTAAATCAAATTTAGCCTACAAATCCAAAATGATAACAATTAAAATGATTGTTTAAAATAATTTAAATAACCGGCATGTATTCATAATTTATTCATGTGGTCATACCAAAACAATTCTTTTTGTTAGATTTTATTAATATTTAAATTAAATCGGTTATGTTAATGTACTTGCTTGAAGTGAAGACATGGTAATTGAAGTTTTGCAACAACAAGATCAATGCCAAATATATTAACTTTAATTATTGAATTCATAGTTTAGAAGTTTATTAAGTGCTTACAATAATATTCATAAAAAACCAATCAGCTTAAAACACAGTGATATTGTGTCCATATTAACAACCCTTTTAGACATAAGAAGTAATGATGTAAACATTTTTGGTCAAATTCAATAGTTGTTCATGTTCATTTAAAAAATAATATGTACAAGTAACTATACAAAATGACTTTAAATAATAATGAATTACATTTTACTTATTAAACCAACTATGAACCAATTGTGATAACTTAATTTTGCGTTCCCTGCATGTTAAAATTCAATTTTCTATTGTTTTGGTACATTTTTCTGAAAATATTTATGTGGTACATTTCGTTTAATTTTGTTTTGTATAGTTATTGTTATACGTATATAAAAAATTGTTAAAATGTTAGTTAAGTTTTTAGTTTAATTAAAGTTATTTATTATTTCATAATTAATTTATGCTTTAATAAGGATTTGATTTAGATGATCATGATAATAATAATAATTGTGTTCAATTATTATTTTCTCATTCTTTGGTACCTTATTTCGAGCAGTAACTAATAAGGTACAATTCTGATTATTTTATAGATGAAACAGAAGATGAATAAAATAATAAAGATGTATCTATAATGTATATAATAACTTGTATAAAGATGTCACAAGTTTTTTTTGTAATTTCATTAAGTTAAAAGAAAAATGTTTGTAAATTGTATTATTTATTAATTTTATAAACATTTGTATAAGTAGATTAAATTACTTTTGTACATAATACATATTTAGATTGTAAGTTTACATCTAATAAACTTAATTTTCAAAGAATATTATTTGATAAATTTAAAAATTAATGTATTTAGTGATTAAATTCTGAATTATTAATTAATTTGAACATCTGTAATGTGTTATACATTTCTTTAATTCAATAATTTTTATGTATTTATTTCTTTTCGATATAATTACAATAAAAAGTATTTATTAAAGTTGTACAAAATTGTTCCACATCTTATTTATAGAATAAAAAAGCGTTTATATATTTTTGGTCTCATTTTAATGATTAATGCAAGAGTAAAAGGAAATCATTTAAATTAATATGCAAAAGTAAAATATTATCCTCAATGGAAATTTTAAAATTATGTAGTTTACTCAGAGAGTCTACATGGATGTGTTACAACAATCAACCATTTACTGTGCTCAAAACCAATCGATGCATTGTTTATAGCCAAATAAGCCACTATGCATTTTTAAAATGAAACCACAAGCAAGCAATTAGTGCTTGTTCTTTTACGCTTTTTATTCTATAAATTGTCATCGTTGGCCTAATTTTTGTGGCGTTTACAAATTGTATGCATCGAAAGCCTTATATTATTGTTCCTATTATTAAAATTTTTTTTATTAAATTTTCATTGGATGTTTATGTTTTTTTAATAAAATTTTCAATCACTTTCAGATAAACAATAGTTCTGAAAAATGTATGCATTATTATTTGGCAATAGAATAATCAGTATTTTGGTTGAAGTATTAGAAAGATATTGTGAGACCGCGTGGCTCGGTGAGTACAGTTTGTTACTAGCTACAATTATTGAAAAATCTTGGGTTTTCTGTCCACACATAAGACGTATTGTTTTCTAGAGGTTTGCTGTCAGGTTGCCAGAGTCTTAAATTAACTACCCGGGAGGCTAACAACAGAAGCGTAACTAGGCAAGTGGTGCCCTTTTTTTTGTTTATTTGGCTCAAAATCGGCCTCGGCCGCGCGCGAACTAAGGAATTAAAACACTATATTCAGCCATTTGTAAAGCTATACTTAATGTTTCTTGGTAGTCAACAGCAGTGGTAACTCGTGGCCTAAATTTGATGAAACTGGCTTTACTAAAATAGGGTATTTGAAACATATTTTTTGACGAAAACATCAGAATTAATACTTTCAAACCCCTCAGTATCACGTTTTACTTCAGTTAGCCTCACCAAATTTAGCTCACAAGCGATCGCTGCTTGCTATTAATACTAACCTTCTCCACATTCCTACAACACTAGCCACCAGTGGTCAACAGAAAGGTTCGCAATATGAAGAAATGCTATTTTACGTCTTTGTTTAAAGAAATTTTTGTTTCAATATTCTGGACCCAACTCATATTCCTGTACACCTTCCTGTAAATTTATTTGAATCTGCACTTACAGGAAAAAGTGCTGCAAAAGGTAGTTGAGAGCAGCAGTGTTTCATTTAAAAAATTCTAAATTCTGGAACTAATGATGAAATGTTAAACACTTTCAGTTCTGTAAATTTACAATTTTTCTCTTTTTTTTCACTTTTAAGCTTTTTCAGCGTGTAACTGGCGTAAATTGGTTTTTGATGTGCGTTATAATACGTATTCATTCCTTACTAAACAATGTCAATTTATTCTAACTTTACATTAAGAATTCACGAATCTATTTACTGCGCTCTCGAAGCTGTAGCTCAAATAGACAAAGTTAGCTGCTACTTTTTTACTCGTCAGGTGGAACTATACCTCTTAAAAGTTTGTGTATTTAATAATAAAATACAATTTTATTTAATGTTTATTTAATAGTAATTGATAATAAAATTTACATATAATGTAGCTATATACAGAAAATAAGTGGATTGCACATACATACATAGGTAATATACTTATATGTATACAAAGCTCTATAATAGTACTAGAAGTTATGCAGTTGATACAGTAATTTGAAGCAAATTTCCACGACACAAATTTTATTTCCAAAAATATTACTCGTATTAATCTCGGTCGCAATAAAATAGCCGCAATATTGCGACTATTAAACGCGTCAATCTGAGAATTAAGGTTGAATCTCGGATTAATCCATTATGAATACGGACATTATTTTTTTTAGTATTATTGGAGATAAAATTTACCTCAATATGGGTAAATAAACTAACCAAATAAATTTAATTTAGATAAGAAACTTTAAAAAATTATAAAATCTACGCTGAAATTTTTTTATAATTTTTGCGCCGATGAACAAAGTTCATCATATTGATGAAAAAATCCTATAAAAAAAGCATTATATTTAAGAATTTGTTCATCAATATGGTTTATTTTATTCGTCGGCGCAAAAATGATGAATTTTTCTTCAAAACGTTGAACCAGTTTTACGTTTTTTCAAAGCATATTCAATTAAAAAAATAAAAATTGTAATAATAATAAATGTAATTAGTAAATTTAACACCAATGCGCAATGTAATTGACTAGATAGAATGTTAGTGGGCAATCGGCAAAAGTGACGAACTGAAATAGATTTTTTTATTGTATTTAATATGGTTGAGCAAACTTTTTGAAACAATATTTAGAATTTTTGATTAAAAGCTCAAATTATCAATGGGGGGCTGGCTATATTTAAACTAAATTGCCCGCTTGGTGTTGAGTATTAAATTCTGAATATTTAAGTTAAATTTTTACTTAAGCGATTCTTAATGAAAGAGTAATTTAATTGTATAATGTTTATCTTATTTGCATTAAAATAAAAGTTTATAATAATTAAAAAAAAAGTATAACATTAAAATTAAAAAATTGATAAATTAAAGCAAATGCTATTTTAGACCTGCTATAGTTTACTCAAAATTTGATATGTATTAAATACTATTTTATGTTACGGGAGTCGCGATGAAGGGCCAACTAGATTAATCGGGGAGTTTAGGGAGCTGTAAAAATTTTATTGTGTAATTTTTAATTAAGAAAATTCGGTTTGTAAAATTAAGTTTTAATATTTAATTTAGATATTTTATCGCCCTTTCTATTTTCCCATTGCCCCCTCATCGCGCAGCTTTGAAATGTATATTATTGTAACGTTAAAAATTAGGAAATATGGACATTTTAATACAATTCACCAGCATTCATAAAAAATATTGACGCAGAATATTTTTAAAATAAATTTTTGCTATAACAATGTAAACAAAAATATCAAGTGTATTTTTGAATGCTTAAGAAGTTACAAAAACAATAAATAATTTAACAGTTACGCTTTTTTTACTAAATTTTATGCATTCATACGGTCAAACAATATTCACAACTTAATTATTAAGCTTATCAAATATTAAAAAACATTTAATATCAACAGTCTACTTAACAAATATCAACAATATTGCAGGAGCACCATTATAAAATAAAATAATAGTTTTGTTTTTGCAGCAGTTTGAAACAATTTGAAACTATCAGGTGCACGAGGATAAAATTAGCCTGTGCGTGCGTCTGACGGTTTTGAAACGCCCCAAACTGCTGCAGAGACAAAACTATTAAAAGATCGCTCAAATTGACTTCAATACATATTTACAAATATAATTGTAATGTTTTACTCTAGAAGATTTAATTTACTATTAGTTTTTCTTAACTGTGCTCTCCATGGTATGATAGCGGGTTCTTCGTCAGAATATTCTTCAATCTTGTTGGTAGACGATATTATAATATCGGGAATGCTTTCTTCTTTTTGTGTTTCCATAGTATTATTGTTGTTCATGTCTTCGTTACACTTATTTTTATCTTCTTGTTGTTGCTGAAACTGTCTTATGCACTCGTGAGCATCGTGAACAATTTTTGCTGACTTTGTATCATCTACTAATTTTGGAGTATAAATAGTGGATCTATAAATAATAAAATTAAAATTGATTGCAGTAAATTAGAAAATACATTTAGCAAGATTTTATATACAGTTGAATTTTAATTAGATTATCTACTTTCACTTATTTACAATTGCAAAAGTTAACAAGCGGAACTCAATAATTAAAATGCGAATAACAATAATTTACCTACCTAATTTTATTTTCTGCTTCTTCTTTTTTAGCAATTAATTGTCTTTTCCATTGTGGTATGGCTTGCAATCGTTTTTCTTCAGCTTCGCGTAATAATTGTTCTTCCAATTCTTTTCGTGCTTTTTCTGCTGCTTTCTTAGCTAACATTTGTCTCTTCCAAGCAGGAATTACATTGCCGGTGTTATCTTTATCGGGTATCTAAACAATAAATAGCGGTTAATTTTATTTTCAAAATTTAAAAAATATCACCTACTTTTTCAACAAACTGGGTTATGGTAAACTGCTTACTGATTTCGGAATAAATTTCCTTCTCTTGTTTTTCTTCAACTTTAGCCTTTTCGATTTTCATTTTTTTAATGCCATAGATATCCTTGGACATTTTGAGTTCGGCTATCAAATCGGTTTTTTGAGAAATAAACGATTCACTTGGTAAACACTGGAGGCTGACGCTTCTGGTCGGCGCAGACACAGTTTTGGTTGCAATCATTTTGTCAGTTCTTCTCAATTGAACCGAATTTAAATCTTGTATGCTGATGGCCGATAGGGGCTGATGTTTCTTGACATTCTCAGATTGGGACTCTGCTAGGGTTGACTTCAAATTAACTTGCGACAAATCTGGAATAGGAGCAGGTAAAGGCGGTGGTGGAGGACATTCATAATAAATGTCGTCCGGTTTCTCTTCGGTTAACATTAATGCGTCTTCATATTCCGAACAGCTTCGAATCGAACAAATACTAGAACGTTTATCACTTATGCTTCTTAAATATTCGGAAGGTTTGATGAGGTTGTTAGAGTCCGAACTTCCGGGAAAACTGGGTGGCACGAAGGGTAGCACACGTTGTTTGTTGACTAAATTTGGCAAATGCCTCTCTCCGTTTTCGTCGACGTCGGTGTTCAAACTAATTATGGTTAAATCCGAGCAGGAAGAGGAATTGTGTCTTCGCGATGCTGAAAAAGAGTGGGATCGGTTTAGTACAATTTTCTATCCTTTTCATAATTAATACAAACAATGCGCAAAATAATGATACACTTACTCAGATTGTTGATTTTATTAACCGAATGCGTTAAGGTTTAATTAATTTGTGTTATAGTGAAACGATCTGTATACGATTATGTGCTAATTAAACCTAAGTTTTTTTATTAATTAAACGATAAGGCAGAATAAATTTTGCACTATCATGCAATTAATAGAAATAAAGCAAATACTTTTAAATGCTTGAATTTCTTCAACAGGTAGTAATGGTCTTCATTACTTTAATACTTCGAAACTTTGTTTCAAGGTACAACATCAATTAGTATACTCGTAATAACTTAAAATTAGACAATATGTACCTAACAAATTATTTAAGATAAACTTGCGTTTTGCCCCACATCTTTACTGGGGCATGTTTAACTTAATGTTATGTATGTAGTTTGTTCCATATATTTTACATGACCAAATATCTATCTATGCAAAATCTTAATAATTATTAATATTATTAATATATATAATTTTATGTAATTTGCATCGCTTAACTGCATTCCAAAAATAATCTACACTATAATGACACATTTCCAGTTCGGACGCGAGAAAGTAAAAAGAGAAGATAAAAAATCCCATTTTTTTTTATAAATTAATCTTCAACTTTCAGTATATAGTAAAAAAAGTAATTAAATTTTAAAGAAATAAGAAAAATTACATAATCTATTAAAAAATTTAAATTTTTTTAGGATTAGAACTCTAGAGGATTAAACACCTATGTTGGAGGATATGGGAAAAAACAGAAGCTGAATCATGATTGGGTACCCATAGGAGTGAAAAATCTAATTGTGGAAATTAGAGTATATTTTCAATTTCCCAGTTTTTCCAGTACCTAGATAAGTTTTATATTATACAAAAAATATAAATTTCTTATAGGAAATATCAATGAGAAAAGTGGGTTAGGAAATATTTTAAATCCTTATCGTTTTGAAAAGATTATTATTTTTATTTAATATTAATAATTATGTGATCGGCAAAGAAAATTCGTTTTGAAAGTTTTATTATATGTATTATGTCGTTTTACTGCAATTTCACTGTTTTTGTTGCATTATATTACAACATTTTATACTGCATTATGAGGCACTATCTGCCGTTTTTGCACAACTTTCTAGCATTATTAGTTACGACAGTTGCAGTCAATGTTGTTTTTTTATGTTTCGCTTGACTGAATTTTATTTTAACTAAAATGTCTTTTGTAGTCCTATTAAGTTAGATATTTCTTATTAATGTACAGAATGGCAAAAATTCAGTTGATAATGGCAATCTGAAAAAAAAATTTTTGGAGGGAAATTCTTTTTTCGAATAAAATTGAAAACAAAAAAATGGCCAAGACTTACGTCCTCTTCCACTCCTTTTTTGGAAAAACTACTTAAGATAAAACCAAAGTGAAAATAGACAATTTAAAAATATAACAGCATTTAACTAATCAACCGAAAAAATTCAGAGCATAGCACTGACTGCGCACTCGGTGGTCACTGCAACCTGCGTGGAGTGATGCTATCAATACTTAACGAATTACCCATGAACTATAAAAACACCATAAAAGTGCAAATAAGCGTACAAATTGATTCATAAACATGTTTAGATGCAGTATGTGCTTATGATTCATTTTTTTTTTACTCCAAAACACTCCACTCTATGATAAAAAAATAGAGACCGAATTTTCGAGGATAAAATGATAATTATTTTATGAGTTCAATTTTTTAGCATTTTTAATTTTTTGTTTAAATATTTTAATGGCCAGAAGAAGCACTTTAGAGCGTCTCAGCTATTCAATTTAATGTTACCATATCGTCATTAAATAATATAATTAACACCAAATGTACAATGGCTCATTTTTTAACGCCTCACGGTTCATATATTAAAGGTAAAAATAAATCACCTGCGAATTTTTATAGAAAATGTTATGCTCTACAAAATTGCCTTTTTGCAATTAATTTAATGGATATTTCAAAAAATTCAGGTAAAAAATGAATCTTTGAACTCGCTTAAAAACATCCCTGAAGCCACTCCAACTCAAAAATTACGGAACCAAAAAAACTAGTATCTTTGATTTTAAGCTGATTTTGGCTACAATAATTAATGCAATTCATTAATTTAAACTGAACAAGTTAACAATATTAAAAACCAATTAAGTTTTTTAGCTTTCGGTGATGTATATCACCTTCAACAGATATTATTTATTAAAAAAATATAAAGAAATATACGATATGATATTAACTGCCCTAAAAAGCAATTGATGCCGGCTCCGACCTCCAACCATTAAAACAAGTGCTGCAACGGTCACGTACCGTCAACAGAATGTGTGAAAAATCCATGTTTCTAATTTGATTACCTCGAAATTTGAAAAAAAATTGATGATAGTTATCAATTTAACCGCCTTATTTTAATATCAGGCAGCCTGTCGGCCGTCCCGACCTTCTAATACCTGAAAAATGTGGATACAACATTGAAAGCGAATGATTTGGATTTGGAGCTTCTTATTTCAAAAGATCAGTTTGTGCATTCAAAGAGGAAATTCTGCTTCGGTGCTAGGGTCGATGTCTACAGGGGCGTGCATGGACGAATTTTTCAATCTTACTTAAGTTAATGTTTATATGATAATATGTTAATATGTTAGTTCTGTTACTGTTATTTATAATTTATAATTCATAATTTATTGTAATTTATAGATTATTACAGAAAAGCAAACTTAATCTTTTTTAAATTATTAAAATTTCTAGTATTGGCAATGCAATTTTCACTGTGGATACAAAATGAGGAAAATTGAGAAAATAATTAAAATGAATTAATTTTATTTGTGTAAGTATATTTGGAATCACATTATTTATTTTTACTGTTTAAACGCGGGCGGGGGGCATTCAAAAGCCTAGATTTTAATTTGTTAATTTATTGTTATCTATGGTTTTCAATGCTTTTTCTGCCTAAACTCCTATTAGATTATATATACTATCACGCATTTCTTTGTAAGAAATTAAATTTTCTATAAAATTATCAATTAATTATCGCCTGGCATACAGCGCCGCAGGCGTTTTTTTTTTAATTTTCAAGGTTGCACGCTTTAATGGAAATTTAAAATATGAAATACAAAATTAATTAAAAATAAAATGCTATAATTTTTATGATAGAAGAAATCAGGATATAAAAATTCCTCAGAACTTTAACTATTCAAATAATTGTATGTTATTTAATATATTGATTAGTTACAGAGGGGGCCCGGGTTCCCCCCCCCCATTCCATAAATCCATTAAAATAATAAAATTATATAAATATTTTTTTATCTAAAGAAAAAAATTTGAAACCCTTTAACGGCTTTTAATTCTTATATAATCAAATTAGTAGTAGATATGTAATAAAATATTATGACATAAATTATCATGATTGGCTTGAAGTAATAAAATAATAAAATAGCATTTTAAAAGCTTTAAATAGCCATAGTAATAAATCATTTAAATTAATTAACAATAAATTAGAAATAAAAAATATTTAAAACAAAGCAGTAACCGTGCCCCAAGCAACTACATTTAATAATTAATTGTTGACTAATTTTTGAATTGTACCACGTTTATGTTTAAAAATTACCAAAAAAATACGTTTCTGCTATTCTGAGCATTATCAGACACAATAAAAAAATATTTAATATGGAAATGTTTAGTGCAGTTTTTGGTGATTCTAAATTCCAGAAGATTATCCTTATACATTTACAATACAATTAAGAGATGCTAACTTACGTAGCTATAATAAACATTAAAAGTAAAAGTGTAGAAACCTGACGTATTATATTTTTTTATAATCATGCTAATGGTATTGTTATGCATGCATAAAATACATCATGCTATTCATCCTAGAATTTTTGTAGGCAGTTTAATAGTTTATTATTTAATTATTAATTAATTTACTACTTGATGTAATACCAAAGTCTTGTAGAACCAAGATGAAAATCAGGTAAGTGTAGAAACAAGAATCAGGCAAGAGAAAGAAAGATTTAACATAATTAATCCATATTGGTACTTACATAAGGCCGAAATGGTCCTACATAATCCTTTAGCTATTTCAGATGGTTTTAAGGTCGGTTCTTCAATAATTTCCACTGTTTCAGCACCAGTTTTTTCTTGCTCAATGGAAGAACACGACGTTGTGGATGGCAATGGTGGAGGTGGTGGTGGTGGAGAAGTACTCAAATCCCCAGGAACTGATGTAATTCTTTTAAGTATTCGATTGTTATTAGTGCTGATGTTGCTCTTTGGAGGTAGAGAATATCTGGCACCTAACTTAGTTTTTTCAAATCCTTCCTCCGAGCTTAATGTGGATTGAGTGGACGATAAACCACTTTCAGGTGAATCCTTTTGCATGTTCTTCTTTCCCAGTTTTTCATACTTTTGGGGTTTTGGAAGGAACTCGTTTGTTTTGATATTCTCATTTCTATTGTTTTTGTTAGAATCTTTTGAGTGTGTCAATTTGACAATCACATTACAAGCAGAATTTGATGAACTAGCTGATCCGGATCGACTATGCGAACCGGAATCTCTAGATCGCGATCTAATGTTATTGTTTCTCTCTTTTGCTTTAACCGGCGCTTCGTCATGTACCAAATAAATATCTTCATAATCGTGATCATGATCTCCAGATCTTTCGGACATTTCCGAAGATGACAGATTCTCATCGGACCCTGCTCCACTACTGCTGGAGTGAACTTCAACTTTTACTGCAAATTTAATCACACATTTTAGTATCACTACATAACCAATCACATAGATAAGTAAATATAACATTTCGCACTTCTGAACTACTAAGTAATAAATTACATACTAACTTTCTATGTTCTATTGTAGACCTATGCCAAGCTATCACGTTAGTTTTGAGAAATTTTACGACAATTCGATGCAGGCTGTTAATCTTTTACACTATAATTACGGTAATAAAAGACCGAAACCAATATTGATTGTATCGTAATAAATAATTAAATATTTGCATAAAGAAAAGTAAATCTCATTAAGTGCATTTTGCCTTTTATCGAATTATGCATATTTCTAACATATTACATACATGTTGTTCAAAGATTAATCATATTATTTTAATTACTGTTCAAAAGAAAATTTTTTATTTTCCAATGCTTGATTGAGGATTTTGTTTTTCTGTTACTAATTGTTTACAAAATTCTTGCAAAAAAAATGCAGAAACAATATTGATATAAAGTTAAAAATAAAAACAAGCCCAGTTGATAAAACAGCATAGTATGTTATTTTATACGACGGATTTAATTTTTACTTTGCATTTACTTATCAATATTATATGACTTTCTTCTTTTGGGATTAGTTGTTGTATCCAAATGAATTAACAAAATAAGTATATTTAATGAAGATATGAATTTTTGCAATTGAGCAATGAAATAACTTACCAGTGAGAGCCGAGAGAGGCGGGGGACCATTACTAGTTTGTCTTGAGCTGGATCTGGTATCAAACAGATCTTTAACACGGTTGTATACAACTTCTTGTGGATTATGAAGATAAAACGAATCTCCGCTGACGCTGTCGCCTAAGCTACTTTCAGAACTACTGGAAATACTAAAAATACAGTATTAATTTTATACATTCAAATTCCAATGTGATACAATTACCTATTCCTATGATTGTTCATTGGATTAACGTACAGGCCGTCTTGAGGTGCATGTGCAACTTCTAAACTACGAGCGCTCAATGGTGGATGAAGATAGAACGGTTCCTGATTGTCAGAATTTTGTTTACAGCTTAAGCAATCACTATTTACGCTTCCCTAAAATAAAAATAGAAAATTAAATTAAAATAAACCTTGATAAATAAAATCCCTCCTGTCCGGCAATGGCTCGAAAGAGCATGAGAGTAATAAACAAAAATAACTAGTGAAACAAACTTTTATCAGTTGACTGTGGCAATCATTAATCCAGGGAAACAGTTGACTTTACGTGCCCTCCGAAGCATAAAGACGGTCATATGAAAGTTTTAAACTCTCCCCGGATTCGAACGAGGTACCTTTAGAATTAGCAGTAAATACTATTAAAAAAAAGCAATAAAAACTGCTAGTAAAGTATTTGAATATACTTTAATAACAAGTATTTAAATTTAGAGGTTGTAGAGCAAGAGGGGTATAAATTTGTAAATTATTAGGGGTTTTATAATTGCGTGGCAAACTAAATGTTTTAAGAAGTTTTAACATTGCGAGAACGCATAAAATTCGTTTTTGAGAGCCAACCTTCAATTAATAAAATGAAAATTGGATAAATGGTAATGGAAATTGTATTTTTGATTATTGAAATATGGGAGCTGTGAACGAAATGTTAATGAAAAGTCAAAGAAAAGATCAATCATCAAAAAATCAAAAATTAAACTTGTTGAAGTTATACTTTGTTATAAGTTTTTGAATTTTCCAGGGTGGAAAATGAAATCATAAAATTAAACTTTATACACCCCGTTCATCGTAATATATTTATGGTCATATCCCCGATGATTACGAAATTCTGGAAATATTGCATTAAAAATAATTATTACTTCGCAAAAATTATTTTGTTTTAAATGACCAAATTGATCATTTTGATTGGTTTATTTTGTCTTAAAAGCGGTTTTAAATTTAACGCTTCCTTTAAAATTTATTATGAAATTGGCCCTATGTCTTATAAAAATATATACAATTTCATATTTAGAAAAATTTCTAAGAGCTGTTGTGTTGATCAAAAACTTAGATTATTTTTGCGCACTCACTTTAACAAGTTTGGTGGAAGCAGTCAATAACAGAAAATTTGATTGAAATAATAACGTTTTCTCGCTTTTCCGTCAAACAACGCAAAAAAGGAAACATTTGGTATATAAGAAGATTGGAAAAATTTTTTTCGTAAAATTTTTACGGAATTTTTGTTTGAATTGAAGTATTCCAGATTGTTTAAATATTGGGAAAAAGTGAAATTTTATTTTTTTATTTTTTTTTATTATTATTTTTTTTTAATTATTATCGGTGCTGGGATTTATTTTTGAAAAGTGAACTTTGTTTTTTTTTATTTCTGCGTATCATAATTTTATTTTTCAGCTACCTATAAGGGATACCAGCGATTCAAGCTATCGGGAAGGCATTTAATCCACATTTTATTTAATTATTTTATTTTTGATAGTGATCCTTACTGGGATTTTATTTGGTGTAACTTTTATATTAACCTTAAATAAATTTAGAAATTATTGATTGCAACGTTTGACGTTTACATTTTAGTAAATTATTGTGAATGAAAATTGTAAATGAGCCGACTGCTAAGAGTTTCTTTTTCCGGCAGAGTTAGTTAACAAAAGGTTACCATTTTTTAATTTTTTATAAAATATCATGGCAATAATATTTAAATATTATTATTTTTTATTAAATAAAAGCATTTTTGATGATGTAATAAAATTCCAAAGAAGTCAACGAAGAAAAGGATATTATTAAAATATCTTTTAAAAAAATTTCTGTACATAATAAATTATGTGGGTGTGTGGCATATTTTCGTGAAAAATTTGCTTTTTAATTATAAAAATTTTGTACAATTAAATCTGTTACATAAAAGCTTTTTGTTTGAAAGTAAATAGAATTGTCGCAGAAAAAATTCATTCAATATTTATTTGATAATTTTGGTAATTTCAGCCTTTTTCTTTACTTTCTCTTAAATTAAAAGAAGGAAAATAATTTATATTTTGCTTGTTAGTGGTGCCATTAAAAGTAATCAATAGTTAATCATTTTATCAAGAATAATAAAAAACGCAATTACAAGTATTTTTGAAATCATTATAAAAGACAATCAACACAATAAATCTCTTAATGTCAATAAATTATATAATAATCCTTAACGAAATTCATATTTTTGAAGATGTATTTATTATACAATGCGCCTTTTAACATGTCAGTGAATGGCAATAAATTTGAATATTAACATAAATTTAAATTTGGTTTACGGAAAGGTAAAGGAAAGTGGATATTTTTGGAAAACAGTAAAAAATCACTTACACGTCCCCTTTTAGACGAATCCTTCCTAGTACAAGAACAACCACATTTTGAGCCATTTTTCTCGGTTTCAGAATAATTTGGGGTGGCACCATGTTGAACAAGAATATTGAGGCACTAAAATATTTTCATAAGTAAAATAAATTACGTAAATGTAAAGATAAGCTTACTTCAACTTGTTGATTTTCAGCTGCATCATTAATAGGACTTTTTCCGTATTTGTCTAAAGATAATCTGGCACCATGTTTCAGTAACCACCTCACAGTTTCCAAATGTCCCCGCGATGCGGCAAAATGTAAGGGAGTAGCCCCATCTCCATCTCTTAAATTTGGATCTACTCCTTGGTCTTGCACCTAAAATTAATTAAATGCATTTATAAAATTTAACATAATTTTCAAATAGCAGGTGGGGAATTTTAAATATTTGTGTTTTCGTAGTTAATTAAAACTGAATTAATTTTCTTCTTAAAGGATATTTACAATTATATTTGATATTTAAGTGGTATTGATAAAATAATAGCTATGCGGGTATTTACAGTTAAAAATAAGTTAAATACTGTACATTTTCTTTTTATGCAATTACAGGCAATTGCTAGTAGAGCAAGCAGTTGGTAGATATGGCGAGAATCATAACATTTAAACACCAGTTTTGCCATTTTAAGTGCAGCATTCTAAATTTTTCTTAACATACTTGTCTTGTTCATACAGCTTTCTATAACTTCTCAGATTTTATACTTATAGAAGAAAAATACTACATAGCAATCGATTTCACCAATAAAATATCCTTAATTTTTTTGATTTTGCAATAATTTTGCGTTTTAGTATCAATTATTGACAATATAATATTATTTAATTTATTACCTAGGATAAATTAATTAATTAATTTGTTATTTAAAAAATTAACGCTACAAAAGTGTCGATAATATTATTATAAATTGGTACACGAAGTAACATTTACTTCAATAAAAAATTATATAAGCAATATATTATAACTTTACTTATTGATTCTTTCTAACTTTAACATTTACAGATTTGTTGACATTATAAAATGTTTGACTTACCATCCATTTAACGCAATTAATGCAACCCATTTGACTAGCAGCATGAATTGGTGCCATGCCATCTTTAGCCCTCACATAGAGCGATCCTCCAGCTTCCAGGACTAAGAATTTTAGAACTTCCAAGTGACCTTCTTGTGCTGCTAAGTATACCGGTGTGACGTCATTGTCCATTTGGGTGTTTGCACTAGAACAAAAATTTAATTTTTAAAGATCTGCAATTTACAACTTTTTTAATGAATGAGTTTTTACATCATGATATTTTTAGAGCAAATTTTAATATGTTTACGGTTTAGTACTTTCAACACGTTTTCCATATACAGGTAAATACGAGAGGCAATTTTTGTACACCTGATTTCCGTTTACGAGATTTTCAAAGATTTCCTTCTGGATTGCCTTAAAATTTCGAAAAAAGGTCTTCTGTAGGTTTCAGAAACTAAGGCTTCCTAATTTCCTTATTTTCTAAGATTTCCTTGGATTTTGTACATTTCCTAGGATTTCCAATTACCTAAAATTTTCCCAGAAATTCCTTCCGAAAGTATTTACTCTGACTAGAGTACACAAATTTGTACACTGGATTTCCTTTCACCGGATACTTAAAGTATTTCTCTAGATATCCTTTTAAATTGCTTAAGATTTCCTTTCAAAAAAGTAACAAAATACTCATTTATAGTATTTCCTTATTTCTTAAGATTTCCTAAGATTTTTTCAATTTCCCCAGATTTCCTGTGATTTTCTCAATTTCCCCGGATTTCTCTGGATTTCCTCTTAGATACAAAAATAATTTTCTTTTTGAAAACGGAAAAAAAAAATTATTCTAAAGCTATTAATTGTCTATTTCTAAGATTTTCTAATTCCTATCTCGAAATGAGATTTTTGAATCTCTGGAATTCCTTTGAAAATTTTGGAGTTTCGAGTCCTGTCTACAACATTTTTAAAGATATTTTCCCCTAAAATATATCATTAATACGCCCGATTTACTTATCAAAATCCTTGGCCACCTTTAGACCTTTAGTTGGAGTAAAAAAGTAGCTACAGTTCCGCCGAAGATCGCATATTGAATAAACTATTAGAAAGGATTTCAGGACTAAATTTAAAGGAGCATTAAAATTTAAGCAGAAAAATTTTATTGCTACCTTAAATTCCTTTTTTGGCCTATCATTATTATACTATTATTATTATTGCTGAACGGATAGTGGTCAAGGCCCACTTTGCACTGAAGCTCTAGGCTAATTGTACCCCGTTTTTCCATTGAGTTGTTAAGGAAAGTTATAAGTATTTCGACCCACAGCTTGGTGTTGGCCAGACGGCTGAGTTGAGAAATTTTGCCGAGTCCAGGGTTTGAAGAAGGATTAGCGTCAAATAAACCGATGATATCTTATATTTCAACTTAATTCTCCGTTTAAATTTTAATGCCAGATTGGTTTTTATTATGAAATTGGATATTAGTGTCAAATAAACCAGTAATATATTCCATTTTAACTTAATTCTCCGCTTGCTTAAATTTTACTGCCAGATTAACTTTTATTATAAAATTAGGCATATAATTATCTTCTGCTAACATAAAAACAAAAAAGAAAGATTTGTATATTTAATTATAAAAATGAAATAAAACACAACAAAAATCGAAAAGTCCCGGCATCAAAAAATCCCGGAATCGAGATGTTCCCGCATAGAAATGGCAAAGTCGAAATGTCTTAAACCAATAAAATCAATACCAGAACATATAAAAATTAAATTAAACGAATAAAAGAAATATAAATCTGTATTACAGAATTTATGTTAAATATATCCACAATTCTACAGAAATTTGAATAATAGCAGACATTCCAGAATTTTATAAGATCTTTTTATGCAAACATCAAAAGGTTTCAATGATTTATTCATTTGAATATCGCGTAAATAGGAAATTAAAATGTGTAGGCTCTTATGAAAGTATTTGAGGCTATCGGTCGGTGAATAATAATTTGGATATTTATTCGATCGCGTATACCTACTATTAATAATAATCAATGGATATGTGTCGATATTAATCATTTTGATATTTTACAAAATCCATTTTGGTGACATACTGTCAGTTGGGTTGCATCACAAGAGGTGATTTTCCCGCCGAGACGGCCCAAAATCCCGCTCTTTCATTCGTCCAAATTCCATGACATTTACTTTTCATTTCAAATTACATGAAATATTATGAATTTATATTTTAAGATATTTACTTGTTGCATAGGTTATGGACCGATTTAATTTGTTGTTGTATAATTTATTACTTTTACTTATTTTACAAAAATTTTCAATGCCTTCTATGTACTAATGTCGGTTACATAGTTTTATGAACTATTAAAGTTTTGATATTGATTGCACATTCAGACTACCGTTTATCGTATAAACTAGACAGGTCAAACTTGATCAAGATTATAAAATTATCTAGAAAAAAAAAATTAATATTAATTATAATATTTTTATGCAAATAATTATCATATTCATCCGACTGTAGAAATGTAATTTTATTCAGTAGGTACCTGCAAATGTAGTAGTACCTATATGTTCGTAGCGGAAAAAGTAGACTGCGCACAGTGTGATATTTTTGGGTATTTTCTTAAACTTTTTAAAGTTAATTAGTTCCAAATGATTTTCATGTTATATTTATTTAGGTAGATAAATATATTAATTGGTACGGCTATACAGCACTTTCGTTTTTAGTTTTCTTAAAAATTGTAGAGAAAGCGTATCAAAAGCGAATTAAAAATTTAATAAAAATCTAACATCTTTATTTAATTGTAGCAAGACTCTTGAAAAACCAGATTAAATTAGCGAAGGATTATAAAAAGAAAGTAGACATAACGCACTAATTGTAAAATAAAAAATTTCATCTGCATGAGGAAATACTCATGGAGGAAAGAAAATTTTATAGTTAAAATGCTAAGTCGAGTTACAAAATTTATTATAACCCTACTTCCATTTAAAATTCATATCTTTACATCAGAAAATTTAGGTTAAAATTTATATCATAAATTTTCCAGGGGAATTACATGAACTGAAATTTTGGAAATTTTTCGAAGTTTTCAAAAACTTGACGGTGTTGTGTATAAACAAAGCTTTGAATGGTCAGTTCAGAGATTTAAAATGTAACAAAGTCCAATCAATCAATCAAAATAAGTAGGTAGGGTATCCAGTAGGCAGTTTATAAATGGATTTTACATTTTTCGACAATGAGTTAAATCGCCGAGTATTAGGAAATAATTTGTGTTTATGTCATAGTGAGTTATTTATAACAAAAGTACGTTCACTACTTCAGTGGTGCAATAAATTGGTGCATTCTGTTTTGCTAAATATGAAGTAATAGTAAAAAATGTTAAAAGCCGATTTCATAATTAAACAAAAATATTCGATGTTTTTTATTAAAATGTTTTAATAAATTACTGCTAAATTCAGATGTGCACATTAACCTTTTTAAATTCAATTTTTATAATTAATATATTTTCAAGAAAACGTCTTTAATTAATTTTAAAAACTACTTTTTTTAATTACGTTTCGTAATGTGGTAGTTTAAATGTCAATAATAATTAAAATTTATGAAAAATATCGATCCTTCAAAATGAAGTAAAGCAGGTATCAAAATTTTGAAAATGTATTACTTTTACATTTTACAATGGTAAAATTACAGAAAATATTATATGCCAATTTTTCAGATAGCTTTTGGATTTTTGTGAAATTTACTACAATAATGTATATTTTATTTGTGGTAATCTGTATTATAACAATATTTTAAATATAGAATGATTTTCAATCCAATGAAAATTACCATAACAACTGCATAGTATATGTAAATTTTTCATAATTATGTAATTACAACCCACTCGATCGCCTTGTTATGATATTAATTTTAAACTGAAGAAGTCCAAAAGCATGTGTTTCCGTCAACATTTGAAAAAAATGTACATTTTCCCACGCATCGTGTACAATTCTTAATTTTTGGTAACAACATGGCAGTTGCGTAATAATATATTGCTTATTCTATTATACAATTTACAAATTGTTAAAAATTCAAATGTTATTGAATTTTAATCGCAATTTCCGTTTTTATTAGCCAATTTGAATATAATTCTAAAATAAGATAAATGTGACAAATAATTTAAATAAGGCATTAGAGGACCACAGGATATGTGTACAGAAGTGTATCGAAAAAAAACATCAAGGATTGAGAACTCACGATAATGAAATACTTAACATTTAAACTAATTTATTGAATTTGTTATTTAACAAGGAAGTTGAATTGGTTTTGTTTCAATATTAATATTCTTACAGGCTTAAATAATTTATTTCGTTTAAGAATGTGGCATTTTGAAAAGTCAATTTGTTTTGTTGGGATGGCAAGTATGTAATTCATTCATTAAAAGTTGCATTCGTCAGTTTAAATTGGTAACAAAATTAATTTTTGGATTAAAGCTGAATAAACAGTGAACTTTTACTTTATGTTATACTTTTACTATGACAATTTCGTACTTATGTACTACTATACTCAATCAATTAGATTTTTGGCATAAAAAAAATTAATGAAACATATAAAGAGCGACATTTGAAAGCAATAATTTCTATAGATTAGCAAAACTTTCTGAATTACTACTACTTTTAGAATTAAAAAGTTATTAATTAATAGAAAAAGTTCCAAACATTACAAAAAATAACCTAAAAATTATGCAGACATAATGTGGGCAGTGTAAGTAAATATAATATTCTGATCAGTGTACTATTAATTAATAGTATTAATTTATGTTTGATTTTACTTCCCAAAGTGCGAGTGAATGGCCAAGATGTTAGCATATCTTATATTATTTTTTTTACTGCAATATAACAAATACAGACAAACCGGAAATTGTAAATGGTGCAAAACTAGAAACTAATCTAATTTAATCTGTAAATAATTTTAAATTTTCTAAATATTCATACAAAAAAACAACTTTAAAAAAAAATCATTTCTGGGATTTCTAAAGCTTCTGCTGATATTATAATGGATTAGATTTGGAACAGTTGAGTCGTGAAAGCTAAGAGATATGTGATATACCGCAAGGTAGTATCATAGGACCACTTTAATTTGTCCTTTACATAAACGACCTCCCAATAAACATGGTATTTTTATAATTGGTATACTATATAATTTGGTTTGTCCATTGTAATTTATTGTGACTTAATAAAGATTACTATTATTATTAATTGAAAATAATATTTTACTGTGTTATTTAATTTATTTTCATTATTTGATAAATATTTATTATTACCACCATGTGAAATAATTTGAAAGTAAACAACTATGGGTAGGTACTATAATTATTTTAAATTAGGGATACCTAATAATTTAAATAATTTACTCTTTAAAAAATAATTTAGCAGTAATTACTCAATTTATCGATTTGATCGGATGTTAAAACAATTATTACTAAAGTGAAAATTTTACCAAGAGAAAATGTAGAAATAATAGTCCAGTCATTGTGGTCTGCGAGGAAATTACTAGAAAATTAAATTATTTGCTTTTAATAATAATTATAGGCCTTAAATTTTTTACAACCGATTCAAACTGGAGCATAGGTAAATTGGTCAAAAAAGGTCCCAAAAATCATAAAATCTTAAAATGATCGTATCCGGTACATCCCATCCGCAATAGATAAAATTTTGCAAGGAAGTATACAGGCTATGTGCTATGTGTCATACGGCCTTTACTCTGGGCTTAAGTTACCAAAGGGCAAGAATCCCAGGTAGACTAATTGTTTCTGTATCTTCTACAGTCTCTATTAACTCCGGCACCAAACTGTTGGTCGGAATCTGATATATGAATGTCTCCAATTTTCATCTGAGAAAATAGAGACTTGAGACTGAGAAAATTGACTTAACTTGACTTAGCCTTAAAATTCAAAAATAAAAAAGCAATAAAATTGTTTAAGGTCTACAGTTTAATCATATAAAATTTATCAAATAAAAGTGGACATTTATAACTTATAATTTGCAAATTATTATTTTAATAATTGAGCAATTAGGTTCCAGAAATTTAAAAAACTGATTTACCATGTTATTTCCCTAAGGTCGGGGAAAGCGATTGTCACCTGGTTTACACCTTCGGACAAGAATCGAGCAGTTAAATCTTAAGTATTTATGTTACAGATATCGGATTAATTAATTATTTCACAATTAATGTAAACGCAATTTATATAAATACACCGTGTCTAATAAATTCGAATACACTTTCAAAATCAAATAAATAAAATTAGATAATGTTTAGCTAGTCAAAAAGTGCATTGCATTGAAAGTACATTTATAACGAAAGGTCACAATAAATGTTTTGGAATGACTCCACCTTTAACCTTCTTAACCAGCTTCAAACGCTTCTCAAACCCGTCACAAGCGACACGCAGGGCTTCAATTGACATTTCCTCCCAAACGCGCTGGATAACTTTCTTGAACTGGTCCAGATTTGCGATTTTATTGTCGTTAATCTTCGAAAGCATGTATGACTACACAAAAAAATCTAAAAAGTTCAAATCTGGAGAGCTGGGAGACCACTCATTCTTGGGTAGAAAATCGGTAAAACTGGCATGACACCACGCTTGAACCTTATTTGCTGTATGGGATGGTACTCCATCTTGTTGGAAAACGTACTAATCGTTTCCAAAGATGCGTCGTAAGTGTAGGGAAATATTTTTCTCCATAAATTCCGTTTGCCTAATACCTGGCGTTGATTTTAACACCTTTGTCGATGAATTCGAGTGGAAGTTTTACAAACTGCACCCCAACCATCACTGAGGGCGGATTCTGAAATATAGGGACATTTTTCTGGTTAGCGGGAATACCCTGTATCTTTACTGCCCACAACCGATCATTTTAAACATTGTGAGGATGTTCCAGAACAAAAAGTTTTTCGTCAGAAAACAGAAAGTCATCACCTGCGTGCCAGAAAAGTTTCGCTTTTGCTCTTTCAAGCCTTTTTTCCTCAGAAGCTCTCGAAACGTCGTGTAACTTTCGGTTTTTGTAAGCGCGACACCCAAGATCAATTTTCAAAATGTTGTGCGCATATCCCTTGGACATATTCAGATCGGCTGCCAATTTTCGTATTGAACGATGGTGTTTTCGTGGAATCCGCTCGCTCACAATTTACACTACTCGTGCTATCCTCACCAACCGCGGCCTACCAGATTTTTTCCTGTCTTTCGAAGAGGAAGTCTCAATGAATCGTTTCATGGTTTTGTAAAGAAAATCGCACTTGATCCCGAGGTTTTTCAGGTTTTTAAAAATGTCACCCGGACGCTCATCATTCAAAAAATTTGCAATTATCACCTACCGAAACTTCTTCATTATTTTTGTAAGTAATGACAAGTGACAGAAATTTGATATGACCCTTATTTGTTTGCCTAAACATTGCGATGTCAAACTGTAAAAAATCATGTTCATGCAAGTTGGTATTGAACTTAAAATACGCGCTCATGAAAGTGTATGCGAATATATTGGACACGGGTTATATATTAGGTCGGCTGAAAAGTTCGTATCGTTTCTAAGAGAGGGCGTCACTAGAATTTTTTTCATATGATTTTCAGTGAGAACTAACCTTCAAATGATACGTCTCAAAATTTGACAGCGATCTGTCAATTAGTTTGTGAGTTATAGCATTTTGAGTAAAGCAACTTTTGTTATTGGAAAAAGAATTGATAAAAAGGAATTTCCTGTGTTAAAGAAACACTGTTTTTTAATGGGAAAAAATAGTGCTGGAACAAAAACTTGGCTAGATAAGTGTTGCTCGGACTCTGTTTCAGCGGAAGCAACCATTCGTAAGTGGTTTGCTAAATTCCGTACAGCCCATATGAGCATTGAAGATGATGAGCGCAGTAGACGTCCAAAAGAGGCTGTTACAGACGAAAACATCCAAAAAATAAACCAAATAATTTTGGATAAGCGCAAAGTGAAATTGATCGAGATAACTGAGACTCTAAAGATATCAAAGGAACGTTTTGCACATATCGTGCATTAATATTAAGATTGCGAAAGCTTTGTGCAAAGTGGGTGCCGCGTGAGCTCAATATCAATCAAAAACAACAACGTGTTGATGATTTGGAGCAGTGTTTGGAGCTGTTCAACCGCAATAAAACCGAATTTATGCATCGATATGTAACAATGGATGAAACATGGCTCCATCACTACACTCCAGAGTCCAATCGGCAGTCAGTTTAGTGAACTGCACGCGACAAACCCAATCCAAAGCGAGGAAAACACAACAGTCAAAAGGCAAGGTTATGGCGTCTGTATTTTGGAATGCCCATGGTATATTATTTATCGATTATCTTGAAAAGAGGAAAACAATTGATAGCGACTATTATATAGCATTGTTGAAGCATTTGAAAGATGAAATTGTTAAAAAACGACCACATTTGAAGAAATAAAAATTTTGTTTTACCAAGACAATGCACCGTGTCACAAATCGATAAAAACGATGGTCAAATTCAACAAATTGGGTAATGAATTGCTTCCCCACCTAGAGTATTCTCCAGATTTAGCCCCCAACGACTATTTCCTGTTTGGAGACATCAAGAGGATGCTCGTTGGAAAGCAATCTAGAAGGAAAGAAGCCTATTTTAAGGATAAAGACTAATCGTACTAGAAAAATGGTATCGAAAAGTTGAAAGATTGCTATAATCGGTGTGTCGCCCTCGAAGGCAACTATGTTGAATAATTAAATTGAATTTTGCCAAAAAAATGATTTTTTCTTCAAAACGATACGAACTTTTCAGCCGAACTGTTATATAATATCAATCACTAACAATGTTTGCTACTAGATGATGTAAAAATGTTTTGTAAATAAATTACATTTAGATCAACTGTAAGATTTTCGAGCTAATTAATGTAGGATAATTCATTAATTAAAGAGAATTATATTTTGAGAAAAGGATTTAGTTTAGTAGGTACTACTTATTTCTTAAGTATTCGTTTTTTTAACCTTACAACTAGGTAATTTAATTAATGACGTTGATTTATTATAATAGTAACAAGCTGTATTAATTTGGACCCAGAATTAACTAATTCGATATTAAATAAGTAATTTGCACAATTTATTACAGTTAAAATAATTATTAACACAATTACTTTCATATTACGTCACATTTATTAATTTATCTATCACCATCTATACCTTAAGATTACTGTTAGTTAATATAAAACTTTGTTTATTTTTAATTATAATTTGTACTTAGTGTAATGTAAAATTATACAACAGGTTCGGTGGTTTTGTTAATTTTAATTTACAAGTTTCATATACCAAGTTGAAAAATATGAAAACCTCCTACTCAAGTGTAGTGGGCGATTATTTATATTTTTTTTTTATCGAACAAAAAATTTAATGATCTTAATATTAAAGTTCAGTTTATTAAATCATTTTTTAAATCATTGTTTTAAATTGGTGCACAATCTATTTTTGTTTTGTTTTTTATCCTACGTGTTTCTATAAATTATTTATTGGAAGCTATTTCATTTCTTTATGTAATGGTGAATTTATGCAAGCATTTAAAGAAATTTAATTTAATGTAACGTGGGAACTTTAAGGATTATTTATATTGGTGGGCGGATGTGTCAAGCTTCCACCAATGAAATCCTTAGAATTCGTACTCTACATTAAATGCTTGCATAAACTTACCATAAAACAAAATATTATTTATATGGTATGGCGCTAATACGCCATGGGTTAAAAAAAATCTAACTTTTTGAAGTAGTACCATGAAGTACCTACCATTGTAAATATTCAATAGTAATATTCAAGACACCTTGAAAATCAGGATCACCTTAAATTTATCCCCATTTAAAGTAATATAAAAGGATTAATTTTATGTAAATTTAAATATTATTGATTTAAATAGTGCTTTAAATAGCACCTATGAACTTTTTATTAATAACAAATTTTAATTAATGAAGATCGAAACTGATGTTTATGTTAATTGAACTGAGTTATTAATACAAATTCATATTTAAATTTTTTCTAGTAATCTACCTTCAAAATGAGTTATATTTAACATTTTATAATTTACAAATTAAATTAACTAAAACCTATGGTTTGTCAAAATTAAAAATTTCATTAACAGTGTTTAACCGAAACACAGTGGTAAAAAAGGGTTTCAGGGTTTACCCTTTACAAAAAGAGTAAAGCGGGTATTCAGGTCCAAACCGGTAGAAATAGCATTCTCTGTGAACGCATCCTCAGCACCAGAACCCTTGAATATGTAGCTATTGACAGGATTCCCCTAAACATGTGTTTGACAGGAGGTTTGAAACAGCAGGAACTGAGAGGCTGTACACGGATGGTTTCAAAAACAATACTAGTTCAGGTTTTTTTTTATATTTTTATACTGGAATATAAAAATGGGGCTGATGAACTGCAGAGGTTCAGCTCGGGTAACCCACCTTGCGGTCCCAAGCTTGCGATTACGCCGACCGTTAAAACCTTAGATGTCATCATAAGAAAGGAGACATGCAGACTACATACGGATAGATGAGTGAATGTGTTTGGATGCAGACAAGCAAGAGCAGTAATACGTTCGCCTTCAGTCAAATTTTTCAAGGGAATACACAATGGAAGTGGTCGACAGCTGAATTAGCCGTGATTGTAAAAAAACAGATGAGAGCACCAAGAAAAAGATCCATGTTGGGAATCTTCTGACCTGATGTGGCCAGTATTACTGATACACCGTCCTCTAAAATACTTGAATTTGTCTGAAGTTTAAAATGGCTCGGGAAATCGAAGGAAAAATGGGTTGCTACCAAAATCTGAGATAGCATCTTCTTCTTATTAAGGTGCCTTCTCCTATGGCAGATTGGCGATCAGGTTCTCAATGATTGAGAAGCGAATTATCTTGGCAAAGTGCTTCGGTGGTACTGGTACTTTGGAGGGAAGACGGTTAGAATTTCTTACTTCGCCCGCGATCGAACCAGGCTTCTCGGCTTAGCAGTTGATGCGCTTACTTTACGAATTTCTGTAATTCTACGAAAAGTTGCTTAAGTTGCAAATGAGATAATTTGAACACAGAAAAACTGATGGACGCAGATGACACGGCAATGAGAAACACTGATTATGCACTTTCCGACCAACCGGAAAAAATATAGAGAGCGAAGGAAACAAATGAAAATTTTACAATTCATCTCCCCCTCCTCTTCAAGTGAGGTTCCGGTTAAGTAACTGAATAATTACATTTTTATCATTCTAGAGTTGCAAAACGATTTTTGCCTGAAAAACAGAAAATTTTCTTTATATTACAAAAATCCCAAACAGTTAATTCGCACAAGATTAAACAATAACCAGCATTTATTTTGTTTACCTTAGCGAAAAGAAATCAAGATAATAATACTTTTTGTTTCCTTATTATTTATTTCCTATTAAGTGATGAACAAATAAAAACGTAATTATAATAAATTGAATTTTGCATTTCCTAAAAAAGTGAATAATCATTGCCGGAGTCTTGACTCTAATACTCTATTCAGTATAGTACAATGCATAGTGTAATATTAAGTTTTTTCAATTAGTTACCTATAGAAAATTATCATTTGATTATACACACTTTTACTTACGGGGTGTAATTAACAAATGATTTCCTCTTTTACGGTTACACAATCGATTTAAGGATGTTCAAGGATAATTTACCATGATGTGTAATATTAAAATAATTTATATTATAAGTTAGTAATTTTTCTGATAGTAATGTAATGGTAATTGATTTTAATTAGATTTTAAATAATTTAATAATAGGCATGTGCATTATTATTAAATAAATTTTATAGCTGCATAATTTATTCGAAATATGCATATAAGTAAAATACGTATAATAAAGCTTAATAGTTAATTTTAAATTAAAAATATTCATTCATAATACCTACTCTTTCAATAACCTAAGCTTATTCAAGTCATGTAAATCTTTGTCTTTCTATAATATAATTAGATTGTTTTGTAATATTGAAAAGTCTGATATTTGAATAGTAAAATGTCATGTATGAAAGAGCCATGCTATAAAATCAAATATATTATATTATTATGTATGTACAAACTATAAAATTAATTGTTAATAAAATTACCAATATATTAACGTTAGTCGATCAACTTCTACAAGACCACCATGAAGATGTAATAATTAATCGCATAAAGAAATCAAACTAAATAATTAATCTCATAATTTTCTTTTCATTATAGTAAAAAACACCTATTTATGCAACAAGTTGCGAAATTGTTGCATTTTACCTCGTCAAATTTGCTGTAAAAACACAGTTTTTTGTATTGTGCTTTTTTTGAAAAAAAAATTTCAAAAATATTTTTGGTAGTAGAAAATTATTTAAAAAAAAATAAAAAAGCCGTATTTTTTAAATTTTGTTCTAAAATTCTGATATTATGCTTATCATCGAATTTCCAAACCTAAACCACGAATCAATATAATAATATAAAATAATGCATAACATTGATTTCGAAAGTGACTTACTTTTTCACTCGTCTATCACATCAAAATTATTTTGCAGTATTTAATGCAAAATGTTTTGTTATTGCTATTATAATAAGATAAAATTAATTTACCCAGATATGTATGCTCTACTTAATAATTTCAGCGCAACGGTGCTTTACGATAATAATTAGCAATAATATTTAAAAGTCGCTAATTAGAATAGCAATTTGAAATTTTTAGTAATTCATAGAAATTTAGAAAAGTATAACATCACAGAAAGAAAAGATTGGCGATTTCAACTAATCTTTAGTTAAAGTCATTTAATGAAATTGACTGGATTTTAGCCTTCTAATTCAATTAAACAATTCATATAATTTAAATTAGTTGATTTTAAGATTTAAAGAATGAACGAATCATTGAAAGAATTAGATAAACTTTTGAATTTGTTTCAATGATTTGATGAATTACTATATATATTTTATTTAATCTTGGTAGATAATTTACATACAAAAATTAACTGAATACTTAAATGTTTTAGTTGAATTATTTAATATAATTAGATATTTTAATGAATTAGTTTAAATGATATACTTACTATAATTTAATGATATATCTACTGTAATTTTCTGACTTATTTACTTTCATTTACTAATTTATATATTGTTTTTTTAAATTAGTAAATATTTTGTATACTTATTACTTTAGATGATCTATTCACTTTTATAAATAATTTTGTTGGTCAGCTGTTTGCTTGTAGGTTCTTCTATTATTTGAAATATACAATTTTACAAGTATTTAAGTAAATGATCCTGTCTCAGGTGATGCGGCGATATCTAAAAAATTAATAAGGAGCAAAAAACAGAATTTAATATTTAACAATTTAATTTAGTTGTTGTCAAGAAATTGCAAATACATAATAATAGTAAAATAATATAATGTAGGTACATCAATACACATTACACAATAAATATTACTTATTTAAATCACTTTAGGTTTTAAAAGGTTTAATAAACAAAGTACTTTTGACGCCTGATATTTATAAAAATTATACCACTAAAAATTGGAATTTGTTTTCCCACGCATCGTAGATTTACCACTAGTTGTCATACAGATCACTATATTGTTAATTTTTACTATATAACACAAAATATTTATCATATTTATATAAAACTTGGCACTGCACACTCATAAGTTAATTAAGTAATGGAAGATGTAAGCATAGATGGAAGGATGGCCGAACGATATAATGTATGTAGAATGTACGGTATCAGCATTTTGTTAAATCTTAAAATGATTAGATGTTTTAATGAATTTGATTGTTTGATTCATATAAAAAGAATTAATGAATTATATAAACAATAGTAAGAATACAATTAAATAAATTAACCAATGATGCACATCAAAATCATCAAATCTTTCTATGTATTTCACCCAAAGAAATTAGTTGAAACATTTAGTTTAATTATATAATTCGACGAAATTAAATCTTTCATAATCAGAAAATTTTATTGAAAGAGTGAAAGATTATGATTTAATGAAATGGTTACTGTTTGTAAACGATTCAACAAATGTTTAAATGATTCAACTAACAGAAATCATCTATTTTAAATTAGATAATTTTACTAAACTGATTATTTGAAAGAGTTAAATACTCTAATAGAATTATAGTAAAGTTTAAATAAAATATATAATTTCAAATCTTCTAATTTACATTAGATGAAAACTCGAATTTATTTCTTTCTGTGAGTATGACATCCCAACCGCTTTAATACGAAGATAGCCGGATTTTTCAAATATAGTTCGCTCCAATTTTGCAGAATCCTTAATGCTGTCGGCTTTAATTTTTGGCCATCGGCCCTTTAGAGCTTTGTTAGGTACCACTTGATTAACAGATCAGGTTTCCAAAGGAGAAATACAGTAAATTATAAATTTGCAAATTTAATAAAACTGAAAAAAAGCTTAAAACCTTAACTTGACCGCCCATGTAAACTCAGTAGTAAACGTAATCAGAGAATCAATCCTTGGGGTATCTCAACCACATTGACGATGAGAAAAAACCGTTCAAAGTCATATATTTTTTATACAACAACCTTAAAATATAAGTATTCCAGCCATTGTTATACCGAAGTCAAATTAAAAATTTCATAAAAAGTGGACGAAAGTTTTTTTGGTTTTATTTAAATAAAAATTTTATGCTTTTTCGCTTTGCTTAGGTTTTATGGAGCATTTTATCATCATCTAGCATAGTTTTCCCGATCACCACTATTATTGAATTTTTATGTTAAAAATGTTGTTTTATTTTAGAATTGCAGATATGCATAATTAATTGACCATATTTGAAGTTAATTATGTCTGCTAATTATACATTCACTATTGTTATTGTATACTATATTTGTATCTATAAATTCAAGACTAGCAGTGTGGCGTAAAACATACATCGACAGGTTATGGAGCGGGAAAATGGTGTTCTATGCCTGGTCGCGCCGGCCACATCGCTCTGAGCCCAAGTCCAAAAATCACTTCATTAACTGCATTATTTTGTATGTGCCCAATTTCATTTCAACACTCTTCACTAATGAGTAAGTACTTAAAGAAGAATAATTTAAGAAACAATGGAATGCAGGTGCGAGATGCACTATTTGGTATATAATAAAAAATTACAGACCAAAGCAAAATGTAGTAGTGTTTAAAAGATTCTCTGGCCTACTAGGAGAGGGGAACCTCTTCCTATCTCTTCTACTATAGCCAAAAAGTCCAAAAACAATCTGTGGGATATGGGGAAAACAATTGGAAACTATCCGAATAATTGAACTTCCCAATAATCATCTTGAATTTAGCCAAACATAAAAAAATTTCTCGATTGCACAGCTTTTGGTTTTCTATTTTTGTGTCCATTTCGTGTCAAAAATATGTGATAGACCACGGAAATAGACAATAATGCAGTTTTTATATCATGAGAATCTCGTTAACCTATTCCCTACAAATAACATTAACACCCGGCGTAATTGAAGGCGAATTCCTCTCACCACCATGGCATAACTAAAAATTTCTAAACACCTATATTATTTTCGGAATCCAGGATCATCTTTTAGAGTTGGGATCACCGCGGTCAGATCAGATTATAATATAAAGTTATCCAATATTGAATTTATAAAAAAAGAAAACTAGATCACTCAAGAATAAAAATAGAAAACTAGATCGTTCTGGAAAAAAAACGAAATATCAAATAGTATAATACTAATTAATTATGGATATAAAAAAATAATTATATTTGACTCTAAACGTCCTTGAAAAATAAAAGAAAATATGCACCTTCGATACGGAATATTTACATTTCTCATAATAAACAATTTAAAGAAAACAATAAAAAACAAATTCTCTTGTAATGCAAGAGATAAACTTGAATTGTTGCCAATTATTGAAATATATTGCGTACTTTTCAGAGCGACAGATAGTTTTTTGACATCCTTCGATGGACAGTATTATATCGACGGTTTAATTTGCTCTGCCGTCTGTCGCATAGTGAAAAGTACCCAATTTTTTTAATATTATCAAATTTTGTGTAGGAGATATAATAGTTAAATTTAGAATTGAACTACATTAAGTTCTTTTGTCCCACTGCACTAAATTGAAATCAAATGTAATAAATTAGTACAAAATAGTAAATTCTGGTTTCTAATTGCAAAACAAGTGAATTAGATTAATAATAATGAGAGCCAGTTTATTACATCTTGACATTTCCATGATAGCATAGTTTTAAAGAATCTATTAGTATCCTGATGCTACAAATTAATTAAAATGTATATTATTTATATTAACTTAACCATAGCTTTAGCACCGTGAAAGGTAAACACTGATTGGTGTTAATTAAGCGTAGGTAATTAATAAGTTAATGCACTAATAAATAATATTTCACGAAGGTATCACTTTATGATATCTTAATGATGAAGTTTCATCGATGCAATGCAACTGATCGATATATAAAAATTATGAAATTTGTTGCTTTAAATAAATAAATATAGCAGATTTTAATTTTTTTAAATATTCATTTCATCTTCATAAAGGAAAAGCTTTTAAAAAGTACAGTTCTATGATCTTGAAAAGCACGCATGCACTAAGTTTAATTGATGTAATTATGATTTAATTACCGGGAACGTGCTGTAGCATTACTTAAACGTTCATCGAAGTATAAGCTTTTCAATGTTAATATAAAAATAGCTTATTGATTTCCTTGTAAAACTTAATTAAAATAAATAAAAGATGAACCAAAAATTTGATCAGGATACACCGGAAATCCGTATAAAATTTAAAATCCAAACTGTACTGATGAGGAAAACCGATAGTCCGAAACACGTGTCTATTGTTATCGTAAAAAAAGAAAATTGAAAACAATTTTCCAAATTGAATTTCCGGTTTTAATAGTAAATACGTCGATCAACATTTGAAAAAGTTTCAAGCTACCTTATTCTGGATATGGTTTGATGAGATTTTTTTTTGGCTGGATGATTTCGGCAAATAATGTTAGCCATCGTTAAGCCGGGTAAAACTGTCCGAAACTTTTTTTTTAATTTTTCAATTTTAACCACTTTTTTTATCAAAGTTCATCTTTAATTGTTTAATTAACTTGCTTAATAGTCCAGGAAAACTCACTCACATGGTGTACATTATTATGTAGTTAGACCGGTGCTTTGTGAAGCGACCGACAGTTAAAACGGTACTGATTTGTCTAAGTACGATAGACATACAGAACTAGCAATACCATAAGAAAGTAGATGGTAAAAAATATGGTGGGGACTTAATTTTTATAATTTTCAACTGTTTCTGGCCAAAATTTACATAAATACACAAAATTTACACTTTTACTTGTTTATTTCTGCATGGTCTTATTTGCATATAGCATACATATGCTAATATGCAAATTTTAGTATACCCAATAGATTTGACATTCCCAATTTCATCGTAGCAGCACTTTTTTTTGGTGTCAGTTCTTTCTGATCCGCTTTGTTTTTATCGAAAGTTTTTTGAAAAATACTATTTAATTGTAATATAATCTGCATATTACATAAAATTGGAGTTACCAAGCTAAGCAAACCTAATAAAATTCAAAATTGTAGCTTATAGCCCAAAATTTTATACACATTTTCACGGGCTGATAATTTATCTGTTTAAATAATAATTTATTATTAAGTATCTAAAATCCGACACGTGTTTTGTTGTACCTCTTCTATTTGTTCCATTTCTTAGAGCTACCAGTCACTATTTATTCTAATTGCTTATTAGGTGTAGCAAATCCGCGTTAAGCATCGCTTTCTTCTGATGTGGAAAAATTCAATTCTGTTGCAATTTACTATTATGAGCGTGATAATTGATCAAGATACAATTTTCAAGGTCTCATTAAGACAATTACGATTATAACAAAAAGTTTTTTTGGTAACTTTTAGAAAAACATCTCATAAATACTTAAGTGACTGCGTTGTTTTTGTACACAATACTCACTTTGATGTCTTTATTCTTGGCAAGTTTGGCATGACTGGAATATTTTATAAACCCAAATAAGAGCTAATCGAATTTCCTTTTCACTTTTTTTTACTTTCGTTCGCCAATTTTAAAACTGGTTTAGAGGACTAAACCATAGCAAGGTCATATGCAAAATATGCATATGAACTTATAATGTACCTTTTACTATATTTTTGGTTATCGTAATAATTATTATATTTGCATAATACAACGACCGGATGTAGATATATTATATATTTGCTAATCCAGATCATTTATAATTTTGTACAAATGTCGAAAAGAAAGTGAATATCTCCAGTGTATAAATTTTGTTAAACTAAGATGTATTTAAATTTTACCAAATAATTCTAGATTCCTATCTAAGGAACATACCACGTCTTAATTAATTTGGGCGAGTGATTAGAAAGCTTAACAATACGCCCGCACAAAACAGTTCAACTGAAAATTTTTGAATATTTCGTAAAAAGCATTGTGAATAAATTTCGCAATTACCTGTGAATTTGAATTCGAGAATATTTAAAACCCAATTATTAGATGATTTTGGAAGCAATACATTTAGGATTTTAACCCCGGAAAACAATTTTGAAATATAATACATATTTTTTTCCGTTAAATGTCACCGTTATTTTTTTTTAGTAAACGTCAAATACATTTTTTTCAAAACGGTAACAAAAAGCTAAACAAAGATTTAATATTAATTGCTATGTTCAAAACTTGTTCTATAATGGCCAATTAGAAAATACAAAGCATTTGCACGTAGTATTCATTACTAAACGAGCTTTTTATGTTTCTTTTTTGCTATTTATTTGGAATTTTATTAAAGAAAAATAGCATACGGTAAACAGGAAATTATCCTGTGCAAGAATTAAAAAAGTTGCCAATGCTAATAATAAAATTCAAGTCCAAAGAGAATTCCTTTTACGAGAAGGATTTGAATATAATTATTATTATTATTTTTTTTAATTTTCTTTTTTTATAGATAAAAGAAGTGACCTATTATCATCTATTATAAATACTTAATTTAAGGTGCAGTTATACTTGCGTCAAAAGATAAAAATATTTTTAAATGAATTAACCTTTACGAATTTTTTGTTAAAATCAAATAAAATTTAATTGTGATGTTGCGGTTTCCAAAATTATCCACTAATTTAATGGCATCTTTAAGCAGGATGTTATTCCTTCTCTCTAGGAAGGCAAAAGCAATCCACCAAAGTGCAATCTACCCACCGAACCTTCTCAAAATTGAAAGAATTTGTAAACTCTCATTTTACCATGAAAATAACATTAACATATTTTAGTCCTGAAGAAGCCCACAATAAAGTTGGGCGAAACGTCGACCATTTGAACAATAGTTTTATTTAAATCCCTTGTCCAAAAATCCCGAAAACCTATCTATTTATTTGAGATTAAGAAAACCTTCGGCAAGCTTTAGCTCACAATGAAAAACTTCATATTGAAAAGAAAAATTTATAATTTCTGCCAGAGGTAGGACATACCTGTAAACGCGTATTGTAGCATTATAATATTCAAGCCATAAACATAATTTCTCAATTTGCTCTTCGGGCCCATAATACATAATTACCATAAACTATAAAAAAATATCTTGCACATGCAGTTTAGGTGCAAGTGTATAAATAATAATTTATAGCCAATTAAACTTATACGACCGGGATTACCAAACTAATTTAAATGTGAGTTTATACAAATGGCATTTAAATCTAAATCGACTTTAATAAGGTATTCTTCATTAGCAAATTACATACACCACATTATATTTAATAATACAGAGTAGTTTATGTGATCAGTGTAGAAAGTAAGTCATTATCGAACCTGTCAACAAATGTCAGTTTCCTCTCATTAAAAAAATAATAAAATGGCACTAAATTTTTTTCGCACTAGTACGTAAAAGTTGCTTATTATGTAACGCAAATTAGTGCAGAAAGTAAGCCATTACATACCGCTAGTAGATAATATAGAATACTTGATTGAGTGATAATTTAAAAAATTCGAAAATAAATATTTTCTTTCGTAAATCAGCTTAAGAAATATTTGGGTGGAAATAAAGCATCAGCTAAGTTTCACTATGGCATCTTGAAACGCTACGATAAATTTAATTAATTTTGAGTAAACGGGTAGTCCGAGCTATTATGAAAGACTGACCCAGCTTCGATTGGTTTATGAAACGTGTCGAAAAAATAACCTTCATTATTTTAAAAATATCCACGAGTAAGTAAAGTAATGGTAAACTCTCTTCTTAGGATTAAATTTGAAGTCAATTTGAGTTAGTGAAATTTCTTTGCCACTACTTAAACACCAAATCTATTGATTATTAAAATATTAATTTAGTTATATAATAATTACTTGAAATGTCAAGTTGACGATGGCTATGTCAACGAATGTAATCGAGACGAAATAATAATCATAACTTTGATCGATGCATAATAATAATATGCATTATTTTTCAAAAAAATGCGGGTATCCTTGAAATTTTAATTCTAAATTGTTAGTTATGAATAAAATATTGTCTCAAATGATTCCAGTTATATATAGGGTTTTCCAATAAGAGGTGTTATTTTGATATTCAAAGAAAAATGGATTTTTTTGAGAAAATTGATCGAATTTTTATTTCATTATAAAGAGGAAGGTATGCCGTTAATAATGGAAAAAAACATCAGCCAAATGACCACCACGACCACGCTTACAGGACCTTATCCTTTTCATGAAATTTTCTATAACCAAATCGCAAAGTGGCTGCCCTAATATGTCCTCGATAGCCTCACGAATTCCATCTTTGAGGTCTTGAATCGACGCTGGGCTGTTGGCGTAGATCTTATTTTTCACGTTGCCCCAAAGGAAGAAGTCGCAAGGTGTTAAATCACAAGATCTCGGTGGCCAATTGTGATCACCTTTTCGAGAGATAACACGGTCCGGAAACTTTTCCCGTAAAAGATCAATGGTTTCGTTTTTAATTTTAATAATTTCAATGCGTTGTTGAAGCGTGTATCGTTCCATTTTTATTAATGGCGTAGTTTCTACTTGTATGCATTATTCTTTTACGGGAAAAGTTTCCGGACCGTGTTATCTCTCGAAAAGTTGATCACAATTGGCCACCGAGATCTTGTGATTTAACACCTTGCGACTTCTTCCTTTGGGGCCACGTGAAAGATAAGATCTACGCCAACAGCTCAGCGTCGATTCAAGACCTCAAAGATGGAATTCGTGAGGCTATCGAGGACATAGGGCAGCCACTTTGCGATTTGGTTATAGAAAATTTCATGAAAAGGATAAGGTCCTGTAAGCGTGGTCGTGGTGGTCATTTGGCTGATGTTTTTTTCCATTATTAACGGCATACCTTCCTCTTTATAATGAAATAAAAATTCGATCAATTTTCTCAAAAAAATCCATTTTTCTTTGAATATCAAAATAACACCTCTTATTGGAAAACCCTATACTATTAAAATGAAACATTAATTTGAGCTACGTTTATTTAATTTAACGTGCTTGGGATAATTTTCTTTCATATATCCAGGATTTAATTAGAGATATCGATATAATTTGATTTAAAAAGAAATTTAAAAAGAAGCTTAATAATTGGTTAGAAAATAAACAAGTAGAAGTAGGTTTGTAGATCACAAGAATCGTCATAAAAATAACTCAATATTCCCTAGGGAATATAATCTGAACAAAAGCTTCGAGGGATTTCCCCAATATTAATAGTCCGAATTTTTGTACCAGCCTTTACCATCTGTGAGGTTCTGGGCTACACGGCATTAATATTAAATAAAATAATGAAAAGAATAATAGTAATTTGTTTAATTTAGAAGAAAAAAAATGGGAGAAAAAAATAATAAAAATTGAAATATTATTTTGCCGGTTAATATGAAATATCATATTTTAAATAATATTGCAAATCACTTAAAATAATTGAGAAATGTATATTGGGAACATTTTTATGCGATAATAATATGACATAAATGTTAAGTTTATATTTTATGAGATAATATGTTTTTATTCAATTAAAAATTGCAAAATTTTAATATTCGCATTAACTTCAAGATATTTATTTATCATTTTTTAATAAGTATTTCATATCCATATCATGTTTATTTTACATTATTTTGCATTCCGGAATTCTGAAATAATTTTTTTTCAAAATTTTCTAGTTTTGGATCACAAATTACAAAATATTTAAAAAGTGAGGTTAGAGTGCCAACTTTTACGGCGTCAAAAATAGAAAGTTTGCCACCTTATTTTAAAAATCCTTTATAAATCTCTAAGATCCATCGGCAATGACTCGTGGCTTATATAATTCGGTAATGGGTTTATCCCAAATATGGAAATCAGATAGGTAGTTTATTTTAATATATTATATATTTAAAAAACTGTCCAAATTTTACCAACTCAGCTATACTTTCTTAGATTTAATGCAATTAATAAAAATATTTAATTTTAGCTCTTTAAATATTATGCAATTTTTATTCGAGTAGAAATATTTGAAAAAAAGTCATTTACAATGTAGAATGTCTCGATTTTTTCATTTTATTTTAATTACGATTAAATGACTGAATATTATAATTAGCATAAATAACTTAAAACTACTACGATTGGTTTACTCGAATATTATAGTATCTTATAGTATTTAGTTTATACTACGTATACATACATCGAAATGATTTTAATTAAATGGTAAAATTTTCTAATGTCAACACAACATATAAATAAATTTCAAAATTGTCGGTAAAAGTTAAAAATTTTAAATTGGAAATAATCTCGATAAAATTTTTTTTTTTTTTTTTTAATTTAATTAAGTGCTTTAATTACAAGATCATAGCACTGTTGGGTGGTATGTTATACAAATTTCAAATTACATTATGTTATATATTTTCGATTTAGATTTCTATAATTATGCCGGTTTGATACAGGTATCCATAGAGGTTTTTGATAGTGGCCGTGTTATCTGCTAAAATCTCTTTTGTTGTTTGATAGAGTTGGAAGGTTTTTCTGTCTTGATCATATTTTGTACATTTAGTGAGGATGTGGTCGACAGTGAGCACTTCGTTGCACCAAGAGCAGCTTGGTTGTGGAGTTTTTTTGAGGATGTAATCGTGTGTGATCTTGGTATGCCCTATTCGCAGTCTGGTCAGGGCAACCTCGAATTTGCGATTTATTTCATAAAAACCATGCATAATATATTCTATTCATCAATTTCTATGTCGTTCTGTGAATTATTTCAAATTTATAATATTTCCAAAATTTTCTTCTTTTACTTAGCCTTTTCGCTATGATTGAAAAACTTTCAGAAAAAGTCCACACTTATTAAATTTTTAGGTATTACTATATAAAATATCTTAATATATTATAACTTAATAATTAACTTGTATTTTATTAATAGGTATCATAAAATTAAGTTAAGATCATTAATTATTAACACAAAGTCATTAACAAACATCCTATAATAAATTTGTAAAAGTAAAAATGATTTTATTAAATTTAATATATCAATCGTTTTATAATATTATTGTGTGGTTATCTTGCATTGAAGTCACCGGATTTTTTAATATTTTTTTTTATTAAATTAAAATTATTTGGTTAAGGTACGCTAAATTTGACAGTAGATAATAATTTATCTTCAAAGCAATTCTTTTTTTTTAATATTGAAAGTTAAATTTGAAAATAAAGTTTATAGTTTTAATATTTATGAAGGCATTTTAATGTCCATTTCGATCTTGACATATAAATATTTACTTGTAATTTTATTAATTAGTAGACATCTAAATATTATTCGGAATATTTCTTTAAATTATCAACTTACTTGAGTTCGGGGGTGGAATCCACCAATAGGCGAACGCAATCCAAACATCCTCTTGCCGCAGCATAATGAAGAGCCAATGTGCTGCTAGATGTACTTTCTAAAGCTGGCATGTCGGCACGATTTTGAGCTTCCCAGAGTAGCCAGCGCAAAACGTGGAGCCTTCCGTATCTGCAACCAACAATACGTTAGATTAGTAGTCTAAGTGTCTAGGTTTTACTTTTTTAGAATTTATTAAAAAAACAGCAATATGCCAAAACTGGCAAGCATGTTACTTTCGTTTTAAGTGGGATTAGATAATAATAGTAATATTTTACACAATAAATTGCTAAAATGCTACTTGGGATAACATTTTTCAGTTTTGAGATAATTCAATTTGAAGTTACGCATCGAAAATGTATCTTTTTCAAAGGTTTCAAATTTTAAAGAAAATAAAATTTTATACACAAAACAATATAAAAACTTCTATTTTTTAAATTCCAATTTAAGAGATTTTTCAGATTTCCCTGGATATCGTCGGATTTCCCGGATCCTTTGGATTTGTTTGAATTTTCTTTTACTTGCACAGCGAGACTTCTGTCGCAAAAAACTAAAGTAATACAAGAAGTTTATTGACTTTTAAATAAATCTGTTGTATTTCCTCGGATTCTCCCGGATTTCCTCAGAATTTGGGGAGTTTATCAAATTTCCCTGGATTTTCTTTTACTACTTGTATTAAGACAGAAATCCGCTGTAAAAGTTGTCAATAAAATGTAATAAGTAATAACTGAGCGAAAATAGCATCTCTTCGATTTATAAAGTAAGTCAATAGAATTAACCAGGATTTCCTATAGGTTTTCAACGAATTTCGTCAAGTTTGTCTGAATTTACGCAGATTTCTTTTCTTTTTCTCATCTTTTAATGTTTTCTAATAGATTTGCATGTCTAAGGGCCGGTTGTTCAGTTAACCCAAAAGAGTTTGGGTTAACCAATGAAATACTTTAAAATTCGGTTTTTTTTATTGGTTAACCAAAATTTTTTGGTTTAACCTGCAACTGAACAACTGGGTCTAAATCTGTGAAGTCACAATAAAGATGAGACTTAATTTTTTAATATCGAGTTAGACAAAAAATCAAATAGCAAACAATTTCTAAGGATCAGTTATTAAAGCTCAGATAAGAATTAAACCAGGTTAAACTCACTGTTTATCGAATCACAGTGCTCAAAACTCTGGATTAAATCTTCTGTCAAAGTTGAAACTTCAAGAGTGAATAACTCATGAAGTACTGAAGGGATCACAACCAAATTTGGTATGTAGGAACATTGCCCTAAAAGACTTGACATCATATGGAACCCTTTGATAAAAATCAGGAAAGTAACATGAAAAATAAATAAATAAATAAATTGCAAAAACTTGAAAAAATTCTTATTCTTCAATTTTCTTCGGCATTTCTGCGTCGATGGTAATCAAACTTTTTGGATATATACCGAATGATCGATTGAAGTTAAAGTACAGTAAAATTATTGTAATACTTTGCTGATAGCGGTTTAATTAAGAATAAATAGACTGAACAATTAGCAATTTGTATAACGTATATTAAGATTCGAAGTTATTATATTATACAGTAAATATAATTAACTTAAGTTACAATTACTTTTAAACGGTTTAGCGCCCAGTTTGAAACTATAAAAGTTATTGTTGCAAATATAATAGATACGCAGGTCTGTGGATACGCCTTTCTTATTTAATAACGATTTATTCAAAACGCTATTTACAAGATAATTAATGTACTACATAACATAAAATATGCCTAAGAATACTTCTAGTTATTGAAATTTATTATCTCATTATCGAAACTAATAATGTGCGCAGGAGATTCTTGTGCAACAAAGGTTTAACTGTTATTACTGCTACATCCATTCAGCTATATTGTCCAGTATTACCATTTTATTTGGGTTTAATAATTACCCCAATTTTAAAATTTAAAAAAAAAATGGGGTAATAATAATAGAAAAATTTATTAATATTTTTTTTTATTTGAAAGTTTTAATTTTTGTTTTTTGTAATTAATTTGTTTATTTTTTTTTTTACTAAAATTACTTCAAGATGTGTAACCAAAAAATTATTATAATACGGCTTCTGGTTTAAACCGATTTCAAAAATAATATAAAATAAACTTGTGAATTTCAAGAATGTTTTTGAAAATTTTATTCGCGTTTTTGTGTTTATTTTCAAGATAGATTACCAAATGCCAGTAAACTATCAATTTAAATTAAAAAAAGTGCTTTACTCAATAAAATAAATTCACCTTCCGTTATATGCATTTTAATCAAACGAGTTCCTGAACAATTTATTTTGCTAATCAAATAAATAATTTATTGATTTAAGTACATACACTGCACCAAGAATGTGGTACTGTATCTGTCTCACCGTTTACCATTATCGTACCATCTATACCAGTTTATGTAATAATTTAAGATTTTCGAACGGTTGCAGAATATAAAAAATATATTAATTACACAAAATAATCCACATTTTTATTGAATCCTGTATATTAATTAAATTTAATTGGAATATTATTTGTGAAAGTAAATCTAACTTGCAAATCGCAAATGAGTAATGGTAAATTAGGTACTAACACGTAATTTAATGAACTTCGTGTACCGAGATTTTCATTAGGCAGGAAAGAAAATAAATAAAGTATTTTACATAATTATTAGCAAATATCCGTTATAATTAAATCTCATGCTTCTAGAAAAAGCGACCATCAATGGTGTAATAATTTGTTAAACTGTAAAGTAACTTACAAAGTAAAAAATGTATAAGCTCGCCATATGCAATAAAATTAATGCTTGCAATTAAATAATACAACAACGATAAATTATCAATGACTAATGAAAATAGGCACATTCATATCATTGAATAACTACAGAAGACCAAGTAGAAGACTCATATCTTTCCAACGCCCATAGTCCTCAAATTTGATGATTTGTTTGTGGACACTAAACACCATTTAGCACATGTCGGTACACCTACTACCTCAATTTTTCTAAGCTTTTTATTATTATTATTATTCTGATTACTGAACTTAAAGTCATGGCAAAAAATTATAAATAAAAATCTACAGTTAATTAGAAAGAAACTTCATTTGATTGATACGCACGCGAACAACGTCTGTAATTTATATTTTATTTAGTTCAAAAGTTAAATCTTCCGAGCTTAATTACCTATATTTCTAGGTTAAAAAATATTATTGAAAATATCTTGAAAGATCCGCTACTTTGCCCTTCACCTAATTAATATTTTTAAATTATAACTAGCTGGCATATGAAAGCTAGCAACATTATAGATTGTTATCAAATTAATTTTTACGCCAAGGGACTAGCCCCCCTCTTCCCTTTAATAATTTTATCAGAAATTCCAGCTTCGTATTTATAGACCTAGTTAGGTACCTAATATTAAATATATTACCATTACAGTTTTTTCTCAAATCAATATTTAAACTAGGAAGAAGGTCTGGGGGCTAAAATTCCCCTCCAAGTTAATGTTTTTATTTCTTCTTTCTTTTTTTTAATCTTCGTTATGTTGGCAGTTTTATTTAATTTTTGTCTTCCTTTTTTTTATTTTATTTTTATAATTTATAAAATATCGGGTTTAAAAGATGATTAATGAAAATAATACACAATATTTTTTGGGTCAAAAAACGTTGCGAGTAATATTAATTCTCTTATAAAGGAAATATTAATTTCTCACACTAAAAGTTTTCGGTTAATGAAATTTCCCGGCTCTAATGTTTATTGTGAACTAATTAAAGTATAACAATTTTGAAATATTATTCAACATTGTTTCAAACAAATTTTAAAGCCAAAGCGATTTTCCACGCTCTCATATGCCAGCTGACGCGACAATATTTTGCTTTTACGATTTACGTATAAATAATAGATACGGATATTCAGTCAGCATTTAATAAATAAATGAATAATATTAATATAATCCATTAGAACTTTCTTTAATTAGCTTTTACAATTTTCCATAAGCGTCAAAAGCTGATAGAAAAATTGTGGTCGTAGTGAGATTTCCAAAAATGGTAAAAATTCCTAAAGTCAAGGTAGATATTATAATCAGATCAAACGAAAATATTTTTGTATTTTTTATGTTCATTATTTTATTTAGTAAGTATTTTCTATAAATAATTTTCTACTTTTTACTATACATTAATTTAAATAAACAAGTGAATTAATACAATTTTTAATGCAAGAAATAAAATATAATATCAATGTACTTTTCCCTAATAGTTAATTTAAATTAATTTACATTTAAATATTACAAGTACCTTCCTACATAATACAGAAATAATTAGTAAACTATTCAATATTAAAATTTTTATTTAACGGTTATAATTATGGTTTTTAGTATTTTGAACTAGTTTACCGCATTATCATGACAGTTACAATCCTTGTTTACGTAATACAATTTTTGTAAATTTATAATTTCCTGAAATTGTACCATAAACTTTTAGGTTAAAATTTTTAAACTTTCTCGAAGAAAGGCAATTAAAATTTTAATATTTCCAGAAATTATAGATAAAATATAATATCCAGTGAAATTATAGATTAAACAAATCTTGAACGGTAAATAATAATTATGCAAATCTAATTGATTTTGAAGAATATACTACATATTATTCGCTTATGTTATCATAATCCATTAAATTTTTGCAAGTTTGAAACTTGTTTGCGTTTTAGTTACGAAGTAATAAAATAAGTATAACCAATTAATTACAAATACAAATTAAAAAATATGTATGGATTTTAATAGTTCATTGTTTATTATTAGTACTAACTAATTTTTCTCGGAACAAAATGAAAGTGAGCTGTTTCAGTACCAATTTTAAACATGAAGTAATATTCCAATTTTACCTTACGATGCAAGAAAAAGAAGAAATGAAGAACAAGAAAAGAAAAAGTTTTTTGGAGAAAAAATAATATGTTTCATTCAAATTCAGGATAAATTTTTTTCCCACGCAAGGTTTTGTTAATAGTTCATCTTTCTATCCTGATAAAATAATATACTATTGCAGTAAGTTTAATTTTTTAATTTATGAGTTACATGAAATTAAAAAACTTTTTAATTAACTTATATTTTGCAATTTTTGTTATTATATTAAATATTATATATTAAGCAAACATATTTGTTTATTTATAATATTTAAAGGTTGAATTTAAGAAAAATACGATTAAGTAATTATTAATTTATATTAAATCAATATTTCCTATTAATTTTATTTGTATTGGTTCAATAGAACCTCAAAGCAATTCCCGAATCCATAAATAATAAATAAAGTGCAAAGCAGTGCTATGTCCCATTTCCGTTGCATTTTTAATATTTGGAATTCTATTGTTTAAACAATTTTTACAAAATTTTATAGCTAACGCAAGAGAACAATTTTTTAAATTATATTTTTTACAAAATAATAAAAGGTGTGACAAATTTTGAAAAGTTGAAAAATGTCAACACATTTTTCAACTAGGAAAATTGTTTTAAAATTGTTTTATAACAGTTGTAGAAAGCAATAATTATATCATTGCTATACTTGAGTAACTTGTGCTTTAATATCATTTATTTCATTAATGTTACAAAAATTTAAATAATTTCTAGTTACCCAAAATCTTGAAGTAGATATTTGTTTATGGGAACTTAAAAAATAAAGTGATTTAAATATTTGAATATTATATAAAATAAACCAAGATTTCAGAATTTCTAAACTCAAATATTAGTACATATTTTAATTTTTTTATTCGCAATCGGATATTCCTCCAAATTCAATAAATTTCTAATTTGATCTTACTAACGGTTTCAAATGAAATCGAATCGAAAAAATAATGAAAAGTATCCAGAGAAAAAACAATGAAAATGCGAAAAATGAACAAATGATGTTCATCAGCATCAAAATTTGTATTTTTGAAAAGCAATTTATTTTTATTAATATTGTAATATTTTGTAATTTGTGCGAGTTGATTATCTTAGCGCCAACTAGCGGAGGAAAAGAGGCCATTTGTGCCAAGATGACAGAAAGCTAAAGTCGAGATATTCGGAAATCTGTTAAAATTTAATTGAAAAAGTTTGTATTTATTGGAAATCAAAGGTGATTTTGGATGAGATGTTGTTTAATTTAAAATTATATTTAATTGGATTTAATGATTTGGAAAAAACGACAAAAACAACGCGATACCTCGGCACATGAGTACGCTTATCATTTTACAAATTTCATTGGAAAAATTAAACTTATATAAAATAAAAACAAAAATGTGAGAAAAATTCAGCGCATTTATCGAAATTTATTGTTGTGGAATAAACATAGAGACGCTCTATCCTGCTAACCAAAAGCTGGCCAAACCACTATCGAACCCCTTCCAAAATTACGACTGAACGTAGTCACTTTTTTTGAATATCATGCCATTTTTCGTTGTTAAATTCAACCTAGCGCCTTTTTTTTTCCACGACATGTATTTCTTTATAAACTCCAATCTAATAATTATTGTAAAGAATAGAAATTCTTTTCATCATAATATAAGCGTTTGTCAGTTAGGTGCACGTAGGCAGGATTCATGGTCTTACAGTAACTGATAATAAAATAATAAATCTTTTCAGCTATTTTTCCGTAGTTTAAATCTACACTTTCTATATGAAGAAATTTTACGTAATTTCTCTAATACAAATTTTCTACCACTTGGCATGGCTGAGCTTTTGCTACAAAATTATTGGAAAATGTTTTCATAGAAATTTCCCCTAGGAAACTGCAACTAAACAATTTAAATAAAAAGCAAACAAATATTTTGCACTTTTTATTATCTACGCATGTAATAGTAATCCTAATCCTTACTAGTCCATATAATTTTTAATATTACCATAAATTTGTATGTTTTCATAGCAATTTTTCTGAATGTATAGGCAGCTCGCAATGCTCGTCTTCGAAAAATTTTTAAATGGCAACCTAAATTTTTCTTTACGGATTTGGATCAGTCCCAAAGTTACAAAATCGAAAAAAACGTCAAAGAATTTTTTTAATTAAAGATTTTTAGAGTTTTAGATTATAAAAAATGTTATATTTTAACGCTAACGCTAAACCAAACCAAATAAATTTAACAGCATAATAAAGAAATTTAGAGCTGACCGTTTTTTTGTGATTATCTCCGTTTCACTTGTGACGCAGGATAACCATTTTTCGAACTAGGCTACTCAATTTCAAAAATTCATTGTAATCTTTCTTTTTTTATGAATTAATTTCTAGTAATTAACAATCAACATCAACTGCTAATCTATTAAATTCTAATCCAGGAAGTGACTAAATTTTTTATGACCATTTCTCCGTGCTTCGGAAAGCATGTAAATGTCCTCTATTGGACCTCTTGAATTAATAGTTGATCCTGATAAAACAAAGCAGCCCAGTACACTATCTCAAATATTATACAGATCTTAAATCACATTTTCGATAAATTTTCATTTTTTGAAATATTTTTATTTTATTATTTTAAATATAAATTTAATTTAAAATATAAGATGACTATTTTGTTTTGAAGACATGCTCAATTTTTTGAGTATACCTCACATTATTCTATAAAAATGAAATTCTAAACAAAGAAAGAAACCCAAAATTCGAAAACTGACCGAGACTTATATAAAGTAATAAAAATTAAATTTTTTAATTATAAATATTTTTCAAAAACAGTAGGATTTAAAGTTAATAAAGAACAAACTTAAATTCAAACCTAAAACAAATATAAAAAGAATGTTAAACGGATGCAACAAAACTTTATAATAAAAAACCATGCAATATATAATTGCTATTTCGTATAAACAGTTGTTTTTGATTTATTACATTTTTTACTAGTATAATAACAGAAAATTTTAATAGTATCTACTAAAATTACATTAAATATTTTTCGCTGCATTTTACCGATTGACCGGTTTAATAAGCGAGAGTGATCACATAAGTTGCAAACTACCGTATCTTAACTATTCGAATAAAGCACAGAGAATTAAATTGAAAAATAATAAATATATTATTTGCTTTGTTTTCCAGACGTTTCAATTTTCAAATTGGTGTTTTTATTCCTGACAGAAGCCAGATAAAAATTTTCCAAAATCATGTTTTTCCCCTAAATATTAGGTAATTTAACGCCATTTTGCATATAAATAATATAAAAAATATGAGTTATTGTATTCTGATCAAGCTAAAATATTTTTATTTTAGTTAAAATTATAATAGCTACTTAATTACCCTGCTAACCTCTTTTAGAATCGAAATTTACTGTTTATTAATTTTTAAACACAGCGTCGAGTAGGTATTTAGCGCCCAAATTTAAATTTAAATAACAACAATGGAGTATATTTACCAAATTGTGCATCGATGAAAATAGGTGTGTTATCGAAGGGTTAACACTAAGAACTTATCAATTTAGATTATTGATTAAAACACATAACTTTAATATATAATTATTATAAACATGTTAACGAGGTTACACAAAACTATATTCAAACAAATACCGTAAGCTCAGCAGCGCACACCATCACAGTTGGTATTATACTAAAAACTAAACGCTGCTTACCATTTTTATGGAGATTGAAAATTCTATATAACATGTATATTTAACATAAAGTTTAAGCACGATGTGCCACTTAATTTTCTTAAATAGAGATATTATTTACTATTATATTATGTATATTATATCTACATTATAGACAATGTAACTATTATTATTAATATACTAAACAAATAAATAGCTAATAATTGAATATGTTACCAATAACACCGGTGTTATGTAATAATTTAATTTTTTTCCTACAGTCTAGGCACTAATTTTTAATTTTTACTGAAAATAAGTTTTTTTTACTTGGTAAAATTTGATTTTTCTTAAAATTTTTATTTACGTTTTCATAAATGTTAATATAAATAATAATAATCATTATTAATAATAATAATTTAGTTTATTTTCAATTTTAAGCCATGGCAAAAATTGAGACAACCTTGAAATTAAAAAAAAATATTTTATATAATACCTATATTTTATAATTTTGAAACGGAAGTGAAATAATTTGTGGCTTTCTGGTTAAAAATACAAAAGGAAGCTATTAGATAACTTTCATCGAACATTTAAATGTATAAGTTTGTCTTCGCATTTTTTTGATGCTTTTGAATTTTCATTCATTTTTCCAAAAAAAAATCAAAATTTCTTTTCAAATAATTTATGATCTCAGATTTACATGTAGAAAGTATACATGTATATACCCGATTTTTTTAACCATTTTCCAATTTTCTTTACAATTTAAATGATAATTATAAATAATATCCTTTTATGACTGACCGGCTTTCTTAGTTTCCGCATATAAAAATTAAAAATTTCAAAAAATTGAATTATATTTAGAAACATTTTACGTCTACCCCTATTTACATTGAAATATTGCAGCAATATATTTCTGGTTGCTATAACACATTTACACACAGCCAATTTTACCTGGAGATAGCAGTAAGCATTTTAGTTTTACTACGAGCCAACAAAGGGAAATTCTTTTAGGTCCCGAAATTTCAAGTTTTATTTGATTCGGTGGAACCTGGAGGACTCAAATTACACTTTTTTTATAACTGATAAAATTGATAATGACACTTTTAGTGCGGAGAATATTGCAAAATAAAACAAAGCAAGCAATCTGGACATTTCAAATCAAATAATGATTTTGAAAATCGTAAATCTGTAAAACAAAAAGCATATTATATTCATCTTCAATGGACAACAACATGTGTTTGACCATTAATTGGCAAATATTGGAAACTTTGTTAATTGTGTTTTTTACGGTTTTTAAACCCGTTGCCTTTCGTAACCACATTTACAACTACTGTGCAGGTGGTTTGGCATTTTGTATTAGGGGATTGCTAATCATTTACTTTCTATTTGAAGATATTATTAAACAAATAATGTAAACTTTCTTTTATGCATTTTATTTATTTAAGGCAATGTCCTGTGCTAATGAAGTTATTCGTGTTTTCATGTTGTCATTTATTTCCAGAATTCTATAGAAATTTAAGTGATTCTAACTAAGTAAGCCTAAATAGTATTTAAGACATTTTCAATATACCCAGCAGTTCGGAAAGCCTATTGGCCTTCCAACTGCGGAACTTTGTTAAATTGACAGCCTGGGCTGACATTTTTAGGTTGGTTCAAGTTTTGGACTCCAATTAACCTCCAAAGTTCATCCAAAACAATATGTGGAAAATTGATACATAACACGTACGAAAAAGGAAATAACTCAAACCAAATTTTATACCGACTGAGAAGAATTTCAGTATGGATGACGTACCGGTGCCATCTTTAACACTATCGACACCTGCTATTCAGCTCATATTGTATGCAAACGACACTTTATGAGCCACACCGACCCTTTGCGGCTCTGCGACAGCTCCGAAAAAAGGTGCCACACTTGGCACATAGGGATCAACCTTAGTAAAAGTACGGCAACATACTTTTCGAGAACTGCCGAACAAAATCCAGACACAAATACGTTGTCCAGGAAACTTTCTAGGTTTCCAAAGACGAAATTAACTATGTTCGATACCAGAGGATCCTATGGAATAAAACCTTCAAATACTTGACAATAAAGCTCGGTAAGGGACTTTGGTGCGGTCCCCACATCAAACACGCTTCTAATAAATCAAGAACATCGCAATGAAATGGGCACGAAGGCCTAATGGTAGGTCTCCAAGAAATGGCTAGAGGAAGACTCCAATCTGGAGCCAATAAAAGAGTTTATCCAAAGCGCGGCGGATAAACTACAAATTAGCGAGTTGCTGGGTCTGAGAGCTGGGTTTTACTAGCTTCACGATTATCTAAGGTACAAGGAAGCCCAAAGTAATCCTGCAGTCAAAACCTCCTAGTCAACTGAAATTTCTTGCTTTTTCATTACAATCGACCACCACAAAGATGAGAGCAGCCCAGATGACATTAGAAGAAAAATTTATATTGGATTTTGTTAATTGTAGCAGAATTTGACAAAATTTAAAACAAAGATTTCTTATTTCTAAATTCGTAATTTTTGAGCTGGAGCGGCTTCAATGACGTTTTAACTGAACGGATCGGCTCAGGGATTTACTATCTAACTAGATCCAGCATTTTCGAGTGCAATTTATGACCAAAAATATTTGTAAATATTATAATCAAAATTAGCCATGGGCGGGGATAATCCTATGGAAACAGCCAATTTACGCCATAATTTACTTGATTCCATAGGTAAGTTTTTAAATTTGTAGGCCCGGTTTTCGAGCTATTCCCACTATAGCATGATTTTTCATAAAAGTTACTATAATTTTTGTTGTGATTATTAGAATAATTTTACCCACAAATTTTGAAATTGATTTACCTACTATTTAATTTTTTCAATAAAAAAATTCCAAAAATTTTCTGCGTCAAATTCTCTTCAATTAATTTATTAATAAATGATTATCCTCACGTGATGATATAAACCATTTAAATAGTAGGAATTTAAAATATTATATATTATTGACGTTGTTACTAACAATTTGAAAATAGAGTAATATCAAAAAATTATTTGTCTACAAAACGGATGCATCAGCACACACCGGAACAAAAACATAACACGTGGGTTATTGTTTCACTTCCGCTTTGACAAAATTAGGCATTTGGCCTAACTCAACTAAAACCGTGATTTTTGCAGGTACTGATTTTGTTGTTCAAATTAACTGTAACAAAATTACCTTAAGTTTTGAATTTTCATGGAAGAATGTCCTTGTCCAATTTTCTTCTGGTCTTCGTGCAAGGTTTGAATTCTATGTTTAGTCTCAAAATTTTCACTATCACGAACACATATCTTACGATTTTCTCGACATTTTGAATTATTCCTAAGCCGTTTATAATTTTTTAACTTACTTAGTTTTTGAATCCTGTTTACCCTCAAGGATAACATTATTCTAATTTTGATGTGCCTGATCATGTATTTTTCAGTTGTTAGTTTATGCTTAGCAGAATTTTGAAAAGATTTACGTACAAATTCTGTTTGTTTTACAATATTCTTGGTATAAAAATTGTTGGAAAAATTTGTTTCGTCTTGATTCAGATAGGTCTCGTTCGAAATATAAATTGGATTATTGTACAAACTAATACTTCCTTCGGAACATTCATAAATTGGGTCTTCGTGCAGGTTGGTTTTAAGATTTAAGGTATTGTAAATTGCAATATTTTCTCCTAAACTGCTTTTAGTATTTTTGAAGTTCAAACTTTCGTATGGATTAATATTCGGAAAATCTTCAATATTTTTGTTAAACCCCGTATAAGTTTGACTTTTATTACAACTTCTAGCACTCACAATATTTTTATTGAAATTCAACTTTTCATTCTCATTGAATAATTTGTTTATTGTAAATTTACAGTTGTTGTTGACATGTTTTTTATTATTTTTTTGTTTAAACTTAATTTCGTGTAAAATTTCTTTCAAAAAGTTGTTTTTTGCACTTTTGCTTTGTAACAGTTTTTCTTTATAAATTTGAGGCAATTCGATATCACCCTGAGGCGTGGTTTTGCCACGAGTTTGGGGAAAATGCTCTCTATAATTTTGAAATAAACTGTCGAAATTGTTTTCATTTTGAGTTGGTGAGATTATTTCATCATAAATGACCGTGTCGATTTTATCCAATTCGTTGGATTTTGTTTCCTTGTAGTGAATCATTGCACTCTCGTCCTCTTTGTTGTCACTAATATCACTATTTATTGAAATCAGTTCATCAATATTTTGTATGGAAATTGAACTGTCGTCATCACTACTTTGATTTTCCATTTTCGACATATTTTTCGATTTCGTCACTAAGTTTTCCGAACTTACACCCAAACTTAATAAATGTGATCGATTGTGCATCCAACCTTTACTAACCGTCCACTGTTTTAGCCACTCTGGTTTTGATTTAGGTTTTTTAATTTTATTTATAAATTTTGGTTTTTCAAATCTGTGCTTTAGTATTACCTTGTGATTTTTGTTTATTTTCACAGGTCTCACGTTTTCACTATTTGGAGAATAAGTATATTTTTTGGAGAGACAATTACACAGACACACACACTTAAATAATTTGTTCAGTAAGCTCATTTTAAGTATAAATTTATTTAACTTCCATGATTTTTAGTTACAGAAGTATCGGTGAATATACTGACAAACCGACCGACGTTAGATGATAAAACGGAAATTCATTGTATTAGTAGATTATTCGTACAAAGCACCCATTGGATAGGTACATAATTTGTTACTCAATTATTATTTTTTATTTGCTCCCTGAAATTAAAAACTGTAGCTAATAATTTTTGGAAGCTAAATAATATAGTAAATTGATTTGAATTTTTTTGAATAGTTCAAAATACCAAATAATGCATCTGATTGATTATTTTTTGGTAATCGAAAAAAAAAAACGAATTTTAAAAATTGTGTTTAGCTATGGTAAGGAGTCCTACTTGGTGAGGCCGAAGGCCGAACAACCATAACAACTACATATTCGAAGGTCGTATTTCTAATTCAATATAATATAAATTTGACCATCGCTATGTATTTAAATCCAGTCGCTTTTTCGAATTTAGCCTTTCGTGACGGACGCCCGACCAGATCAGGTCGTGAGTAAACCGACTTTTACGAACGAAAAAGAAAATTCAAATATTATAATAGGCACAAATAAACGGAAGCATTTGAAATTAAATTTATTATAATCATAATTTTTAATTAGATATTATTTGTTTTTAAATGAAAGTTAAATAAGTAAATGAATAAATTCTTTAAAATAATTTCAATTCAATGCAAATGTTAATTATTTCGGGTTTTAATTAATACAAAATGCAACAATTGATATTTAAATAAAATACAAGACCACAACTTAGTACATCTTAGAACAAGACCGCGCTTGCGGCATAAACGCCGCGTCTTGGTCGCAATGATGAATTATTTAAATTATGTATAATATCCACGTTTGCGACGGATTTTATTTCGGGTCACAATCGTGGTCCTGAGCTCACTAGAAATATCTGGTGTTTGGTCGTCAGCCTGAGACTAATCTCTAAACTAAAAGCACCAGTTATGGTCACTTTTAGCAAAATTTCAATTTTACAGCCATTTTCTATAATTATTTAAAAAAATGCAATTCTGAAAAAGGTCTTTAAATAACACAAAGTATTTAATTATATATTTATTTTATATATTTTATTGTTTCTTCGTTTGCGTTTTATTCTTGACTGATTGAAGTTTAATTTTCCATTTTCAATAGAATTTTGTGATCAAGTCCATGTTGTACTCATTTGCTGGCTATCTGTGTTTGGTTCGTGTTTTGTATAATATTACTGTATCGTCTGCATACAGGGCGTAGTTTGTTTCCTCGAATGTCGGTATGTCATTCAAAATTAAAGTGCCTCAAATATATTCAGTATGATTTTATCGGTCAGTTTAGAGATTGTTGGTAGTAAGCTAATTGGTCTTTAGCTTATTGGTTTAATTGCATCTTGTTGAGCTTATGTGAGGGTATTATTAGTCCTTGAGGTTTTAAAGCAAACACCTTTCCACTCTGCTGCACTGTCTATGTTATATTTAATGTGGCGTATCGAGTAAGTATATGAGTAACCGTATAAATTGTTTAATAAGATTTCTTGTGAATTTAAAAAAAAACAGAGAGATAAATACACCGAATTTGATAAGTGACCATTACTAGGACATTAACTAAATTTAAGATCCAGTTTTGACCACCTTCCAAAATTGTTAGATGTAATAAAATATTTTTTTGTTTTTCCTGTATTAATCAAAAAGCTTGCTAGAACTGGACAGCTGTAATTTCCTCCTACATCATCATGAGTATCCAGTCGTCTTTCGTCTACTGCTGAACATAAGCCATCTTCAAGAAGGCAAGAATAAACTGTAAGTCTACATTTTTAACTGGACAAAGTACAAATTAAAAAAAAAAGGTTTTATTGATTTTTTGGTGTTACTTACATCAGGTAAGATATAAACTTAACGGTATTATCCTGTAAACATTCTTACTTAATTTAAAGTCTTAAATAAATACTTAACGGAATGTAAGATGATTAACCAGTTTGTAATGACTATACATTTTGATCTCCATTAAATTATATGAACACTTTTATTGTTCTATTTGCGCCCACGAAGCTAATTATTTATACATGTTCAATTTCTTGATTACAAGAATATGTCTAAAAGTTAATGCAGCACTAACTTCTTTTTTATTTTTTCCTGATCCCTACCATCCGGTGCCATTATTTTTAAAATTCAAAGAAATAATAAGCCAGTTTATAGTTTTATAATTACTTCCATAAGGTAGAAGAAAATACTTTCAATATAAGTGCATGTCCATGTCAATGTCAATTGCCAGATAGAAGTTAGAAGGCTAAAAAAGTAATATACAGCTATTGCATTTCCGAAACGTTGTTAATGAATCTTTCATAGAATGACAACTGAAGTGAACCAGAAAATAAGACAGTTCTGCACGCTAAGTTACATAACGACGATTTGCTCTATAAACGCTAATTTTGGTGCAAAAAGTGTTAAAAGTAATTTAGTAAGTAAATTCGCGAAGTTATATAAAAACTGACGAGCAAAAAATATTATTGTTATATTTCTCTTATACAACCCAAGGCATAAATCACCCATGAGAAAAATTATAATAATTCAAGTAAACCGTTTTATTCCACAAGTTACCAAATAGTTCTATTTTCGGTAACTTTATTATAACATTTTCGCAACTTTTTTATTATACAATTTATTGTTCTCAACTGTTAATTTTAACAATTAAACAAAATAATCATAATTTCTTTTTTGATATATTTGCAAAAATGCATCTCTCCATTTTGATGAATTTGAAAAACAATGATAATGTGATAATTGAAAAAAAATTATATTCATCAGTTTTGCTTATTTTCTAAATTTTTGCAAATAGCCCAAATTCAGTGCAATTCTAGCGCAATTTTAATATTACCTAAATATAGAAAAAAAAAAAGAAAAAAATCATTTTCAAATTAATAAATTTTACTTCGTTGAACGTTCGACCCCAGAATATAATTATAGAAGTACTCAAAGAACCATGAATGCCAAGTATAAATTTAGTACATCGCATGGTAATAGCACATAGTCCAAAATTAAGAATAAGAAGAAGAAGAAATTGTTAATGAAGAATTTGTAATACATAATAACTATTCAATTTATTGTTTTAAAGTATTTATTTCTCGAAGATATCATAAATGCTTATTAAAATTCTACAAAACAATAAATTAATCTTAAGGTTAATTACATAAATTGATTTATTATTGTGCATTAACAAATTTTTACGCTTTTTAATTTTTTAACCGAAATTAGTTATTTCGGCAGGCTTTTGGTGAACCAAATTCTAATATGTATGTACTAACTAATCCCTCTAATATTATTATAATACAAGCTAAAATATCTCAGCCAGAATGCTCGGCCTACGGCATCCCATCAGCAACGATAAAGGCAGATTTGGTATACGTTTATTGCAAATTTAAAAACGATACAACATTATATATTTAAATATTATGTTATCGTATACATTTATAAATTTTTTTTCCAGATGTTTAGGACAAGATTAGGTAGAATAATATTTTATTCTACACGAATTCACGAAGTAATGGTGTTGTAAAACATGCCAGAAGATCCTTTGTCGGATGTAGAAGAGATTTGTTATCCGTAATTAATTTTGAAAAATTCTTCTTTAACCTCTAAAATATAGCTGTTCCTTCTTTTTCGATTTGATTTTTTTTTAGAAATTAATTTTTGAAAAAAAATTTTGAAAAATAAATATTTTTTTGGTATTGTCTTCAGTTTCTATTGCATTGTAACTTAAAAATGTTTTTTTACATAAAAATCGCGAAAAATCAGTTATTGCTCTGACCCCCTTTTTTCAAAAATTTTGAAATTTTGTTTTTGTATTTTATATTAAATTTTAATATTAATTTTTAAAGTTCTACATAAACGGATAAAGAGTTTTTCTCTCAAATAAATGCCAAAATTCCCCATAAAATTAAAATTTTTTAATGGAATTATAGTAGTAGACTATGGCTTAAACTACAAATTATATGCATTAAAATTTATGAATCATTCAAAATTTGAAGAAAAAATAATCCCTGAAGAGGCCCCAACTCGAAAATTGCAGATTTACACAGGTGGGGATCTTTAAGTAGCTTGAATCATTAAAATAAATCTCAGAGATCGCCAGAAGTAGAAAATTACGGATTTAAATAGACAGGCTCTTCTATTTTAAGTTAAATTTGGCTGTAATTAAGGAAATCTAGTTTTAAATTTAATAAATTAAATGATCTAATTAATGTGTATTTGCATTGTTAATTTAACTTATTGTAAATTTCGCAGTTTGAAATTATGATTTAATTTTCTCACTTTGTTTAATTTATGTAATTATTGCTGTTTGTTTGGGCTGACAGAAGCAGAGAGCTTACCCAGAAGCCTTACCGCATGACCGGTTTCACGATTACCGATTTCGAGATTGTGATACATGTTTTTGCTGTATGTACCTTTCTATACCGAGGGACTTCTTTCGCGGTAGCCGAATATTTTCTTCACCATTTATGTTTTTGTTTCTGGCATTGTTTACTTATTTTTTTATTGCGTCATCCTGGTTTAGTCGATTAATCTTGAAAAATAGATGCGATCTCAGTTTATTCACATTTATACAAATTGGTGGGTACCTACTTAAATTCGAAAAGTTCAGATGGTATACCATTGTTTAATTCTCTTCACGAACTGTGTCCTTTCATTTGGTAGATATTATCTAACCAAACACTGTAAAAACATGGGCCATCAAGGGTAATTGATACGATTTTAATGTTGAAATTATTGTAAAACCCAATAACAAGGAATGCTTAATTATACTGAAATTATTTAATTAGCACATAAATATTTTATTATCGTATAGCAAAAATCTTCACGTTAAGCAATATACATTTTTCAACTTATACATGAGGATGCTATCATTACAATATTTTACCTTGTTTTAGTCGCGCAAAATAATATTAATAAGGTTATGGAAAACGTATTGCTTGTTCAAGGAGCATAATTGTTACTTATTTGTATAGCAAAAATTGATTGTGCTGTTTAGGAGCAGATAATTTAATATTTAAAGAAGAAAGCGTGGAGTGAAACAATACAAAGTATGGAAAAGGTGTAATTAAATATTTTATCACTGTCCCTATTGCAAATGCAATTAAAATTTTCATAATTATCATTATTGTAAGCGCAAAATCCTTATTAGTCAAAGTTTTTTTCTAACAATTAACAGTCACAATTTTTCAGGAAGCTTGTTTTCCTTGCACCTGTTCTTTTGCAAGTTGTACTGGCAAAAATAATTTTTTCTGTTTAAATATTACATAAATTATTAAGTAACTTCGGAAACTAATTGCGGAAATCTTTTGGAAATTTGAAGTTTTGGTATAAAACAGATTTTTGACGAACGTCAAACCGTGGAAGTAAACTATAAAATTTAATTATCTCAAAGAATAGCTGAATAAAAAATATTTCGTTTGCCATATGTCAAACAATTAAGTTGGATATAAAAGTAATTTTAATATTTGAACATGGTTGGATGAGTGATAAAGCATTAAGCATCAACCTGTTCAGTCGTTTTCTTGGCATTGCCTGAGGATAAGTTAAACCTAGATCTTGACAGAGAAATCGAAAAGAAAGTGCTCGATATTGATATTCAACATTTTCACAAACAAAAAAACATTACAATAAAAAAATAATGACTAAAATTGCAATTTTTTCAAGTCGACATAATAAATGAATATCAAAATATATTCAAGTAGTAATTAGAGTGCATTTATTTAAGTTTCTAATTCAAATAAAATAGTAAATTAAATGAGAATTGTAAAAGGATGCTAATTTTGTAAAACAAATAAAAAGATTAAACAAAGTGTATAAAGTAGGTTATTAAATTAGTTAATTAGCGGTTTGTTAAAAAAATTTATGGAATCGTATAATTTCATAACCATTTTTTATTTACACAGTAACCTAGCCCAACTATTAAATTTTTGATTTTATTTTTAATTGATAATTTTGAAAAAATTAATTATGACAATCGGAAATTTTAAAAATTATAATAATTGGCGATGTATTTTTAAAAAATGTCATTTAAAAAAAATATTTTGAGCAATGATTCTTTATAGGATTGTATTGATCAGAAAAATAAGAATAAAATAATATTTGGTTTTATTGATGCAGCGAAAGTTTTTATTCTAGAGATCGTAATTTACGGTTATGAAAGTGTAAGTTTTGTGTACCAATGAAGGTGAAAAGTAATCAACAATTGTACTTATATCAAAAAATTCACAGATAAGAAAGTGAAAATTCGTAACATACACAATACCCAATTTGAATTTATTAATTATGATATTAATTTTGCTTATAAATGAATTAGTTATTACATTTGATTATTATGTATTGCAATACATAAACATTAACATATCGTGTAATACATGCATTGTTTACAAGAGTATAATTTATTATAATTATTCCGAACCATTAATTTGATATAATTTGAATGCATCTGAAGATGATTCTAGGGGGGATCAAAACCGGACATGCAGAAATACTTAGACAACATGATAAACTTTTAACTCAAAAATTATAACAACTTTAAATGCAAATGTTCGAATAAAAAAATTCAAAATTAAAATTGTTTTAAATTAGAATGTGACCTCTATTTAAAACTTTAATTTTCTTTAATTAATTAAAATATAAATGTTTTCTAAAAAAAGTATATTTTAATAAAAACAAAAGAATAATAACAGTGTGTATTAGTCGTTTTCTATATTTACATATAATAAAAAGAAAATAAAGTAGTACACTTTCAGAACTTTTATTAAAATAATCATTTTCTGTAAAAAAATCGGGTAATTATAATTTCACGTTGATTTTTATTTTTTACGATACTGCATTTAATCCGAAAAAGCCTTCCTTCCTTCAACTTCCTATTCAAATATTTGTTCCGGCCCTCCCCCTTGCAAAAATTAATTAAGTTAATTTTCATTTTACTCTACTAATTATTTAAATTTTTATTTTGCTTCTGTAATAATTGTACCTGGATTTTAATATTTATGTATCATACATGAGGGGGGTACTTATTACATCTAGTTATTAACTAGAGTGTGTCGTACTATCAGACTGGATAATTAATAGTTCACTGATTACCCCAGTGCACTTATTTTTTCTTAATGACATAACTGTTCGAGTTATTAAAATCTAACCAAAATCTACATTAAAATTTTTAGAATTTACCTAATTTAATAATTTCTTCTTTTTTAACAATGTTTTATTTTTTTAATCAAGTGCAAATAAAATCAAAATTATTACAAACCTGCTTATTAAAATCAAAAATTGTGTTTAAATTCCTCCAATGTATAAAAGAACAATCACTAATAAACTCACTATAAAATAAAAAAACACTTGAACTAACTCCCAACTGCAACTACTCAGCAGCTTCTTAATATAATTAAGAAGTTGGAATGGTGTAAGTGAAGATGCGCGTTTCTACTGTAGTTTATTCGAGAAGAAAGTGGTACTATTCAATAAATTTCTACAAGATAGCACACGGGATGTGGAACGTAATTAACAACTACATATCCTTCCATCTGCATTAAGACATTAAAACGTATCATATGGCAATGACATTGAAAATTTGTGGGTCAAACAAGTGGGGCAAAAATATTGCAATTATAATACACGTTTAATTATTGGTAATCCATTAATTATTACTGCATGGTTAAGAACAACAAATGCGCTTTTCGTAATCAAATGCATTATTGAGCAGAAATTTTTTTTAATCCAAATTAATTATTTAAATATTAATAATATTTAAAATATTCATAATGTAAAAAATAAGAAAAAGTTATTTTTGCAGCTGAAGAATATTATGATTTCTTAAAAAATATGATTTATGTCCTTAATCCATTTTGTTATCTGTGCACATATTTCCATAGGGATTTCCCAGCAACAGTGCAAAGGCGATTTGGATCCATAAGCAAAAGACCCCCGAATTAAAAAATTAACTCAAGATTAAAACTACTGGTTACTGGCGTTTTCCAACTTAAGACAGGAGTCGATGAATTGGGACCAAACACGCAATCATACAATGGCGGAATTACCGGAGTTCGGAGACCCGTAACTGGGCGTTGATTCCGATGATCTGTATTTCTTGGAATGAAATAAATTAACAATGAAATTAAAAAATGAACCAAAATTGGGGAAGGGTTACAAAAATCTTCCGGTCTTTATGGTAGACTGACAGATAAATACTAAACTGATTATTTATAGCTCCTCCAGAACGGAGCGTTAGGTTTCCACACATTAATTCATAAAATTAGAGAAGGCGTTCGATACAAAGGGCATGGTTCGTTTTTAAAAAAAGAAAAATAAGTAGAAAACTGTAAATTAATGACGAGTAAAAATTTTTTTATGTAATGTATGCTTAAACTGCATTTTTAAAGTTGGCGGACATGATTTCTCAAAAACTACTGAATCAGTCTTGCTCAAAATATTATGGTATGTTCGGTATGATATGTTCATGTTATTATTCCATACCTTTAGTTCTTTTCTGAACCACAAAGATGGATTGGTGCGTTCGCTGATCGAGTTACAGAGCGGAAATTCTGAGTTCGAATCTCGGATTTCATAGAATTTCTTAGCTCGGATTTCATCCGGCTGTGGATGTAAAAATTGATTGTGTATTTACATAAATCTGGTCAATTCACCGAACGTCAAGGTCAAAAAAGTAAAAAGAAATTTTTTTCCGATTCTTATTTTTCTGTTTAGCCCAGCACATTCTTTGCAGCTTATAATTATTATTATATTGCATTTGTGGTATACAATACGTAATAGGTTTTTTAAATTTTAACTCATAAATTAAAAGTGAACTTCTAATACTCTGGGACGTAGAAGATTAAAATTCGATTTCAAATTCAATTAACCCTGAGAACTTTGGTAAGAAAATCTGTATAATTAAATTATATATACACCATACATACACATCCACTCTCAATATTTTGCACTATGCAGCTATCTATAAATGTAACTTTTCTTTTTCTTTCTATTGTTTATACTTATACTATATTATTTTCTTATATCATTTGGAAAATATTTCTTGCTGCAAATCAGATTGACAATGTTATTTTTTTCAACTTTCACTAAAATGTATCACTGCAAAGAATTAAAAAACTATATTCAGGTTAAAAGCTTGCAAATATGCAAATTAAGCTTGTGCTAGTTAAATTATCAAAATTTAACTAACTACGAAGTCAATTACTTCCGAGTATTTAAATTTCAAATTAATGAAGCGTGCACATCTTATTATGGTAACTTCAACAATATCTTCTGAAAGTAAAATGTGCAAATAGAAGAACCAATTCATGTTTTTTCATCAAGCAGTCGTTAAAAGGCTTTCTCTTTATTCAATACGAAGTCCTAATATAAATAAACAAAGACAAATTTTATTAGCTTAAATCATCTAAAAAATATACACTTTCAATTGCAAAAACACATCCAAGTGAAAGACTATTAATATCTAGGTAACGGGGACATAAAATTATACTCAATAGTTAATAAAAAAAAAATTAAAAAAAATTATAATAATGCACATCTTTGCTGATTGGTGATTGCCTTTCATATTTTCATTTTTTCATGTAACATGAAGTGTTTAATTCACAGGTTTTCAAAATTGAAATCCAATTACGATTACGGAACCGCTAAATTATTTAATATTTTTAAAAGTTTTAATTACTATTAATTACTATAAATTTGCATTTTACAATCAATTGTTCAGATTTTATATTTAACTTTTAAATTAGCATGTAATTATCTTTATCTCTAAGCAAATATTTCAATGATAATATCAATATTGGTGTTACCATTTACTTTCTTTAATATTAAAATATGCAATTTGAAGAGCGATTTATCTATTCAACTTTTACTTCGAGCTTCCTTTAAAATTTTAATATCCTTAATTTAAAATTGGCATAATTATTTTATAAAAATTTAATTAAAACTAAGCATTAGTTTGACTCACCAAACGTCGATGTATATTTAATTATTTAAATTTAAATCGTTTAATTAAAATTATTTGGTGTTTGAACTATTTCCTTGATGAATCTGACCAAAAAATATTTTTCTAGCAAATTTTTACCAACTAGTTTTATCGAATTTTTAAAAGCCCGCTATCTTACTATCTTGATCAACATTACCTTAAATTATAGTAGCAGGTACCCATTTAAATAATTTTAACAACTTTCATTTAAAAAGTCAACTGGCATTTCAAAAGACCTTTACAAAACAAATCTGTTATCAAAAAAAAGTGACAGATATAACTTACTCTCCTTCTTCATTTTCGTAGCTATTATGGAATTTGCATTTTCCTAAACTGGGTCCAAAATCACTGCAATACGAAGATTTGTGAGCACCTGATAAATCAAATAGTTGTTCTTCCGGAATCTTCAACAGAAAGAAATCCGGAGAGTGAAATTTCCATTTCGAAGCTTTCTGATAGTTCCAACTTGCTGCTGTGGGTTTATTGACGATAGCACTTTTATAAGTGGTATTGATTTTTACATTTTTGTAATTTTTCACTATGTGCAAACGTAAAACGTCCAGTATACACATTTTGAACAGTTTAACACTTGCACTTGATCACAACACCAAAAAAAAATCAAAAAGAAAACTGTCCTCTAAAAATTATACACAATCTTTAATTTTTTTGAAATTATTATGTAAGTCAATTTAAAATTTATAAAAAAATTCCTTTTGAACAATGAAGTTGTTAACTGTATCATGTCATTTTTGTAACTAAAAATGTAAGCTTTGAGTTATTTTAAGTGTCATTTATTTACGCACGGAATAATTGTGTGCCTACAAAAAGAAAAACTATTAAGTTCACAAGAAATCAGTCACCATAGATGATAGCTACCGTATCCAATTTATTTAGTTCAAATTGTGCGAAAGTAAAATCAGTCTTCGCCTTGCTTCAGTGCATAAACAAATTGAAAACATTCGCTTTTCAGTAGGTACCTAATTTAATATTCAGTAATTTTAATGTTTAACCTATTTGATTAGTTATAAATAATAATAGCATGCGGTACAGTGGGTTATCAATTTAAAATATAGAGAAATTTGAATTGGCAAGCTTAGTTAGTACTCATCAATCAATTTCAAGTGTGAATACATTAATTTTTTTATAATTTACTAGCTACATACCCGTCTTCGCCGTTAATCCATTTATGCGCGTCACCAAATTTTGTGAGATATTGCTCTCCTCTCAACCTCCTCAACATTTTCTTGCAAAAAACCTTTCCCAAGTCCTACTGAGTGAGTGCCTAATTTGGTTCAAATCGGTCAAAGGGTCTAAGAGTGTATAAGAGACGAACAAACAAACCAACAAAAAATATTCATAATAATAATTATTTAAAAGATTGCTTTTTCAAATATTATGTTTTATGTATTAATAAAATGGAAACAAATATTTTTTATCAACCCTACTGTTTTTTTTAAACCCGAATGATCTTTTTTTATTTTATTTTTAATATTAAAAAAATCCAAAACATTTAAAAAATCCAAAATATTGCAATTTTTCCGAAAAAAATAAGTCTTAAATTTAAATTGCTACTTTTTGGTCGTTTTAGAAATCTTTTGGATTTTTATCTTTTTAAAATTCAATTATTCAAGGTATAAACAACATATTTAACAGGAGATCCCAGCCTACATAATTTTCAAGACTAATTATTAAATTTTTCAAAAATTTCAAAAAATTTATTTTGAATTTATTTAAAATATTTACGTGCTGTACCTTTATTATATGAAATACCACATAGCAATATAATATGGATACAATGTTTAATAAATTATGATTTCCTCATATTGACAAAAGAATTTAATTTTATAAAATAAAATTAATTCAATGAGAGAAATCTAAAATCATTAAAAGAATTCATTAGATGATCAAAATGGTTTTCTTTTTCTAACCAAATGAAAGAAATGGTTCGTGTAATTTTCCATTTAAAATGTGACAATTTTTATGTGTTATTATTTATTAACGTAAATAATATGGAATATTAATTTATTAATTAACTTCTTTGAATTTTACTTACTCATACTTTGTATGTGCATAATAAAATAAATTTATTTAGTATGTTCACCTTCTTTTTTTAATAAAAAATTTAAACTTCCTAGTGCCGCTGACTGATCAAAATGTGGAGGACTAAATGAATGAATCGAAGAATGAATTATCTTTCCTATGATTTTCTGTTCTGTCCAAAATCTAAAATCAACTGAAAAATACAAGAATGTGTAATTAGCCAATTCAACCCCAACTTCTCTATAACTTATAAAACAGATTCCAACCGGTGGTCCACGGATAAATTTAAGAAAGAAAACACTTACTTAAATTTTGGCAATCACGATTGGCAAAAGATGAACCTGCGAATTTTCAAAAATTTTTATGATTCCTCCAGATTCTTTTGGCAGTTTGTTATTACTGAAAATGAAAGAACTGCAAATATGACAATATGTAGATACGGACCCATTTTTTACGAAAATTGTCGATAGTAATTTGATCATGGCAAAAAAACATCATGATCGTTTATCAATCGAAAAATGAAAACAACAAAAATAAAAATGCCGAACTGCATGTTTTCAGGCAGTTACTTAAAAATAAAGTTAAGCTAACATCTAAAAAGACAAAAATTTCTGAATCCACGAATTTGGTAAAAACATCCCTGCGAACCGACCGAAGTCGAAAATATGGGATCTAAAATGTTACTGCCGTGTTTTTTAAGAAGAATTAGAACTAATTTGTCTCACTACACAGCTATGCCCTCAACAAAGTTAGTTTGCTGTTACAACAAATTTTATGCAACCATAACAAAAAATTTTTCTGTAACACCTGAACAAATACTTGTCTATAAATCCGTGCGAAAGTAGACGTGATGGATGCCTATTTACACTTGAATTGGCAAATCATGTGCGGTTGGTTGCAGTACTAGCTGTTTTTACTGTTTTTACTATACCAGAGATACCGGGTGACCGACCTTTCACCCAGTCATAGGAAAATAACAATACAAATAATTTTTTATAAATTTATGCTTCCCATTACAAAGGAAAAAAATAAAAAGGCAACAATTTAAATAGTTTTTTTCTGCGTCTAAAGACACCTAAGACTTGACATTTTATTCATTATTGTTAAAACTCAATAATAAAAGAAAAATAGCGCCTGTAAAAATATATTTCGAATTTCATTGCCAAATAATGGCAACGACAATTTTTTTATATTTAATTTTTAATTGAAAATAATTAATAATTGAAGAACAAAATATCAAATGTTAGATATCTTCAGAATGTCCCATGTTATTTCTCTATGATCAGGTGTAAAGGTTACACGGTGTAGGTATTTTTCGTCTCGGCAGTCAAGCACTCAAGTGATAAAACAGTTGCTCGTACAAATCAAAAATACATTACAATTGGATGCTTTTACATGAGACAGAAAATCTTATAATTCAAACCTAGAAATATCTTTTAAATAATTTATTTAATTTTATAATGAAAATTATAACTAGAGATTGGATTAATTTGTATTTATACATATTTTTTGGCTGATAATTCTATTTAAAATCATGAAATTGTCGAGCACCAAATATGTATAAATGCATTTAAACTGAATCTCTAAATTTATAATCACTTTAAAAAATCACTAAGTAAATACAAATTAAGCAATTTATAAATTTTGATAGTAAAAACAATTCATTATAAAAAAAACCTTAATTATAGGTCATGTATCGTGGAGTTGCTGAGAATTTGGCATAAGACTTAATAACCTTATTAACAGCTTCCAAGAAATCCTTTTCTGTAGCTACTTTCCTACGTGCTCTGATGGCAAACATTCCAGCTTCTGTACAAACACTACGAATTTCAGCACCAGTTGAATTTGGGCACAATCTAGCCAGTAATTCAAAACGGATATCCCTTTCAACCGACATGGATCTTGCATGGATTTTGAAAATATGGCTTCTGCCATCTAAATCGGGTAAGCCGAATTCGACTTTACGATCAAGACGTCCTGGACGCATTAAAGCAGGATCTAAAGTGTCGGGACGATTTGTTGCCATTAAAACTTTGATGTTTCCTCTTGGATCAAAACCGTCAAGTTGATTTATAAGTTCTAACATGGTACGTTGCACCTAGAACAATATTAATAATAGGAAATTTAATATAAAATAAAAACATTATTACCTCGTTATCGCCTCCAGCACCATCATCAAATCGAGCGCCACCAATTGCATCAATTTCGTCAAAGAAAATCAAGCAAGCCTTCTTGGATCTGGCCATTTCAAACAATTCACGTACCATTCTTGCACCTTCACCAACATACTTCTGAACCAATTCAGATCCAATGACTCGAATAAAGCAAGCGTCCGTTCTGTTTGCTACTGCACGAGCACATAAAGTTTTACCAGTGCCAGGTGGTCCAAACAATAAGACACCTTTTGGTGGTTCAATACCTAACTTGACGAATTTTTCAGGCTAAAAGACAAGAAATAAACATCTCTATTTTCGTATGTTGAAATAAATAAACTGACATGTAACAAAGGAGTCTCGACTACTTCTCTAAGTTTATCGATCTGTTCTTTACAACCACCCACATCGCTATACGTAACATCAGGTTTTTCTTCTACCTGCATCATTGTAACTGTTGGATCAATTTTAGGTGGAAGGGGTATGTGAATTTGGTATTTGTTACGATCGACACTACAAAATATTAATTATAAGAAAACACTTTCAAATGTACATACAAATAGAAAAACCTACCCAACTCTCATTCCTTCTTCAATGTCCGTTGGTGCAACTGAATCAGCAAGGTCTACTACAAATTTAGCAAATTGCTTGACATTTATGATGTACTTAGGATCATCGGTATCAGCATTGATTATTTTTGTGCACCTTGCTACTTGCAAGGGTTGTTCATTTTGCAATGTTTGTTTATCTGCAGCTAGATCCCATAAGGCAGGAGGCGCTAAGCCGGTATCAGATTCTTTAATTCCCGTTAATTCATTGACACGTTTAATAACTGTCTGAATATCTTCTTCGACAGTCTTGATAGATTTCGTGTATTGTCCTTGCCCCTATAATACATATTTTGTTGTAATTAAAAATTAAAAACAAAAATCGCAGAACTTACGTAGGTCTTCAACAATGCAATGTCGCCTTCGTCCAAAGCTAGGGAAACAAACAGTTAACCTATTATTTGTAAAAACCAATAAATTATTCTTTGCGTTACCTTTAATATCTTTTTCCTCCTTTTCTTCTTTGCTTTTACGCATATCATCTCCTAAATGGTCCGGCATTGTAAATTTTATTTAATATTTAACTTAGAAAAAGAAATTTCTGAAATTCACAATTACAAGCACTTTTTAACAATATTCAAGCCGCCACACATCAAAAATGACACTAGCAAACGCAGAGTGCCAACCGACGAAAAATTTTGTTATGTGTGTTGCCTATCAACTGGAAAATCAGTGGTGCAGCTAAAGGGAGGCCTAGTGGTAGGTGGAAAAGATACATTTTATAGTATATTGAAGGTTTTTGCAGTTATTTCCTGGGTCCCTGCTCAAATTCATCTAGAGCGACTGGAATGGTGAAAATAATTATATAAAAATAGGAATTGGATTTTATTAAAAGGATCAAAACATAGTACCTACTCTTTCTCGTATTTCGTGTTTTAAAAATTGACAGGACAAATCTTTTTTCTTCATAAAAATTAATTAAAGCAAAAATTCAGGAATACTTGAAGAATGAAAAAACTATTAAAACAAATTTAAACTTTTTTTAAAAATAATTTGTCATTCCTTTTCGTCGTTTCGTTTTAAAATGTCAAATTAAAATCTGACAAGATGACACGACAGTGGCGGTACAGTCACTGAAATAAATAATAGTTAATAATTAAAATTAAAATAATGTAATTCAATTAATGTACCTCGTCTGTTTATTTTAAATAAAATATCAATTTATAAACAATTATTTAAAATTATGAAAAATAAACATCAAAAAGAGAAATTTGAAAAATGCTCAGTATTATTGATATTTGATAGGCATTTCATATCAGGCATGTTGATTTGTGTGCAAAAGAGGCAAAACAGCATTTTTACTAAAATAATGGGATAATTGGTTACCATATTTGTATATTATGTTGCTCTGAGATTAAAAAGTAAATTATCCCAGAATAAAATTTGACAAATACCTGTTTCAAATAGATAGCTTTTTAATTGCATTTTAGCGGTAAACATAAAATTGCAAAAATTAATTTAAAATAAACTTGAAAACTTGAATATATCTGCTTAAAAGTAAATTATGCATGGCATTTGTAATATTTATTACTACTTTACAAGTTTAGGACAGCTTGTTCGTTTCGAAACTGCCAATTTTAAAATAGATTGGCAACACTTTTATTTGTAAAAGACACAAAATTGTCGTCCAGATATGTAATTCAATTATTTAATTAAAAATAGAAGGGAAAACGGCTGCAATTGTAAAGCAATTGGTTTGTAATCTGTTAGAATTCTTAATTTAATTGAAAACGTATCTTCATACTACGCGCGAATTCCAAATTTGAAAAATTTTTAAATTTAGCTCTGAATCATCTAGTAGACAAAGTTACAGTAATTCTGAGTTATATTTACATAATTTTGGAAACCCAATTGACGGGAATCCAATAAAAAACTACTCAAGTCAAATTATTCTATCTATAGTCCAAATGCATCCAAAAATTCTTTAAGTTTCAAAAATAACTTGGCTAAATGTTGAAATAATTTAATTTAAGCACTTAGTTTAAATGCAAACAAATTCTTAAACAAAAACAAAAAATTATGGAAATAACGAATTATTAAGGAGAGAGGTCAAACCAATTTTTAAAAAAATTTAAATTATTAAATTAAAGCCCTTGGGAGACATTTCGACATTCACAAAATCGTGGTCGCCTCAAAAAGACCCAAGTTTTGTCATAAACTATTAAAAACTATAATATTACAAAATTTGTGTGTGGTTCCTTACAGCGCAGCGCCCACAAAGAGTTCTGGCAATTCATTATTTATTTAAATATTCAAACACCTGCGTGGATGACAGGTTTCACTCTCTATATGTCTGGGCGATCGGTGGACGTGATCTGTGATTGACTGTAGGCGGAGTAACTATTTTGGAAACATACATGTACATCGAGCAGTAAAAATTTTATTGCTAAAAAATATGTTGCTAGGCAATATGTTGCTGAAATTTTCCACGTAACAAAATTACTCATTTCGAAGCAACAGGATTTTGAGTGGAAAATTTGCGAAATTATCTTCTAACAAAATATTTTTTCAAAAAATTGGCAAAATTTAATCAGGCTATTTTTATGCATGAGGAATATTTGACATGATTATTTCCCGAATAAAGAGATCTTTGAGCGATTGAATTATTTATTGATATTTACATTTTGACTGTTGATAAAACTGTCGAAAAAAAATTTGACAATGAAATTTAAGGAAATGTGATCAAAATGGAACTCGACCATTATTCCCTATGAAGAAAATAATCAATAATTAAATAATACGCCAAAGCTACGCCTCGCGCTTCGCCTCGCATATATAGGTATGTACTTAACTTACCTGTCAAAAGAGTTCGCCTTTGCTTCCAATTGAGCAAGATACCATTTTTCCTTTAAAAAACATCTTGACGTATAAAATATTATTAGATAATATTGAAAATTTGTTTGCAAAATATTTTAGTATATGAATATTTTGAATGGCATTTCCTGAACATTTATGTGTGCACGTAAAATTAATAATTAAGAAATCTTTTTTGAATTGGAACCAAAAATATTTCAGTTAGTAAAAAATGTTATTTCTTGGATTTATTAATTTTACTACTGATTTACAAATACAAATATGATAAAAATAAAAACTATTTGCAAAATATTTCATTATAACTGCTTTCAGTTTTGGAACAGACTGAGTAACCTGTCAATTGTTTATGAAAAATGAGCTTTTTTTAGTGTTCAATTAATTAGAGTAAACTATCATATGGGATTTAAATGTTACCTTTAAATATTTTCTCCGATGTTTGGCGATGGAGGAGCAGGAAGGGGAGATATAAAATAGGATCTTCTTGCTTAACATTAACAGTGTTGATTTTACCTAGCCTTCAGAAGTTCATTTATTTTCAAACATGGTAATTTGTTTATTTATTAAATTAATTAATATTTGGTACATCAAAAACTTTTGGGTTAAAATTTCCAGTATAATCACGTCCGGATAATTTTGCATAGTTGTGGATTCCGGAAGACAATTACTTTTTTATCATTTATAATCTAATTTTGTTCTAGGATGACGAAGCGCAAAGAAAGGCAATTATGCAGAAAGCATTTCAAATGTTTGATACAACAAAATGTGGCTACATAGAAACTATTAAAATATCTACAATTTTAAATAGCATGGGTCAATTATTTGAAGACAAAGAATTGCAAGCACTGATTGCTGAAAATGATCCTGAAGGTGTCGGTAAAGTTAATTTTGATGGCTTTGCAGAAATTGCTTCCCATTTTTTAGAAGAAGAAGATGACGAAAATACACAACAAGAACTAAAAGAAGCTTTTAGGTTGGCATTATTTACTTATTTATTTTACCTACTTTTTTCAGAAAAGTAACTAGGTAACTCATTTAGATTGTAAACTTTTTCTATTTTCATTTGCGATTTTCATATCATTCACAACTTTTGTTTTAGATTATACGATAAAGAAGGAAATGGATATATTAGCACAGGAACGCTGAAAGAAATACTAAAAGCTCTAGATGAAAATCTAACAGGTCGAGAGTTGGATGGATTAATTGCAGAAATTGACACAGACGGCTCTGGCACAGTAGATTTTGATGGTAAGCTCCATTATATTTTCTAATTTTGAAATGGCTATAGAGAATAAATTTTAGAATTTATGGAAATGATGACGGGCGACTAAAAAAATTCTAAAAACTGTTTCCTGCAATAACTTCTCCAGAAGAATAATCGTCCGGATTTTGAACATTAAAAATGTCATCATAGAATAAGATTTTGAACACTTTGAAAATAAAAATTCTTTACTTTCATAAATTTGAGTATTTTTTTCAAAATCCCAAGGGGTAAACCGCATTTATCCCTTTTCGAAATTTTGGTGTATAAAATCAGGAATTGCAATTGAATTGATAGAGGAATTGCAAAAATTGTGAACAAAATGAAAAATTGGTGTACAAGATTTTGGTCTGGAATTCCAGTGGAATTCAAGATGACTCCACCTTTTCCAGTTGTAATTCAGAAAGCAGCAATTGTAATTCATATGAGATAATCTAGGGGGGGGGGTTGAAGTTGCGTACAGACACAAGATTTGTCTCGGTCGAATCGGTCACCTAAAATTGTCATTTGCTGAATCAACTAATTTTGAAAAACTTTGTTTGGCAGTATAAAATTCCTTGTAATAGCAAAAAACTCTGATGAAGCTATAGCTAAATCTTATATACTAAACCCTGGTCCTTTATTATCCTGGTTCCGTTATTGCAAGCAGATTGTCTGAAATTAAGATCAACAAAGTTCTTCTGCTAGAAACTGGTGGAGAAGAAACAGACTTTGGTGAAATTCCTGCAATGATGTTCTTTCAACAGGGAACTGATTTTGTTTGGAATTACACAACGACACCGCAACTAAACAATTGTTTGGGTATAATTTTTCTTTTGAGTAGTAACAATAAATTTTTATTAAACTTTTCCTAAATATTTTTAGGCACAACTAATCACGCTTGCCCTTTCCCCCGAGGAAAAGGATTGGGTGGATCAAGTTTAATTAATGCTTGCATGTATGTTCGTGGTAATAGAAGAGACTATGATAGTTGGCATGCACAAGGTAATCCAGGATGGTCTTATGATGACCTAATTGCCATATGCCATATTTTAAACGATCCGAGAACTCGCACGTTCAAGGAGATTCTGGATACCGTGGAAATGGCGGTTATTTAAACATAAATTATGCAAGACCAATTAGTGATCAAGCTTTAGCTTTTATTGACGCACATTTAGAATTAGAAAAAGAGTATATAGATTATAACGGCAAAGAACAAATAGGCGTATCCAGAACACAATTTACATTAGTAAATGGAAGAAGGTTAAGTGTTGCTAAGGCATTCTTGGAACCAGCTCAGAATCGTACAAACCTAGATATACAAACTGATGCTTATGTAATGAAGATTAATGTAGACCCAAAAACAAAAACTGCAACTAGTGTTCTGTTTGTTGTGGAAGGAACCATGTACCTTGCTAAGGCAAACAAATAAATTATTTTATCGGGTGGAACAATTGCATCTCCGCAATTATTAATGTACTGTCAAATAAAGCAATTAGGTTTCCACTTGTATCATCCAGTAGGGACCTGTAAAATGGCCCCAAATCCGGATCAAGGAGCTGTAGTTAATCACAAATTGAAGGTACATGGAATTCATGGCTTAAGAGTTGCCGATTCCAGTATTATTCCTAAAATTCCATCTGCTCACACAAATGCTGTAGCGGTGATGATTGGAGAGAAGGCAGCTCAAACGATTAAAGATGCAGATAGTAATTATGATGAGGAGGACGATAAGTAAAATAACCAAATATATGTAATATTAATATGTATATATTGTGTAGTATACTAAATAGCGTTGTAAACATTATGATAAGGAAGGAAATAAAATAAAATCTATCCAGATTTACAAATGGCGATTGAGATTCCTATCTTTGCTCTATCATTTTTTGGTACTCCGCTACAAGAATGATGATCATACTTGCCCAGATTTTTGGAACCTTGATCCTCCTTCTTAGTTTCCATGATTACGATAACACCTTGAACATTCCACGTTCCAATATCCTTTTCTAAATTCTTTTCTTTTGATTTAGCTTTTTAACATTTATTATTTTATTAACATAATAAGGTCTAGTTTTTCAATTGCAGGTTAAACTAAAAAAAATTGGGTTAACCAATGAAATATGTTGAAAAGTTGTTTTTTAGTTAACCCAAACTTTTTGGTTTAACCTGCTACCGAAAAACTGAGCCTAAGTATGCTAGTTAGAGACTTCCGAACTCTCGAGCATAAAACACTAAGGCCCAGTTTTTCACTTTCAGGTTAAACCAAAAAAGTTGGGTTAACCAATGATATTGCATAAAAAACGGCTTTTGAACGTATTTCATTGGTTAACCCAAATTTTTTGGTTTAACCTGCAACTGAAAAACTGGGCCTAAGTAGTTCAAGTTTATCCCCCTTGATATGAATAATAAAATTGCATTTGAGATTAAAATTTAACAAGGTAGTCATTTTATATTCAAAAACGCAGCACATAATCAATACATTGTGGGATTTTGCTATTTTTGAAATAGTACATTAAATATTAAAATTACAAGAGAGGGATAATTATAAATCGATAACAAATTATACTAATAAATTTATTGTTTCGGAAGTCAGATATTATTTAAAATGTTCTGTGAGGTCCGCGAGTTTGTGATCTAACTTTGATTAATTCAAGTAGCATTGTAAAGCTAATAAATAGCTCATGACTAGCTATTATCGCTAATAACTAAAAAATTCCGCTATAGATGAGTTTGAAATGCTACATGAAAGCTTTTGAAAGCAGCTCGTTTCAAGCTATTGAAACAAATTTCAATTATTAGCTGGCTGGCAGCTTTTGCAATTTTGAAAAATTGCTACTAATTAGCTAGGCAATTGCTCTTTATAAAAGCTTGCAGTTAACAGGCCCGCAGTGCAGTCGACTTCATAAACCGGCAATGCCGTTCATTTACTTGAGTTTTATTTTTAAGTTCATTTTTAAAATTAATAACTTAGCTTTTAATTTCAATAAATCGTCGTGTTATAATATAATAAAGATTCAAAAAGACATTATTGATCATATTTTGCCCCTATATACGATTCCCAATTTCAATTTTTCTCAAAGAAAAATAGTTAAATGGCTGAATAAACAATTTGCAATTTCGGGGGACTCCCAGGTACTTTGAAAGGATTAGCAACCCCACTAAAAATTAAGAAGTAATATAACGTAATTTTAATTATTAATAAATAATGTTCATTTAATTTTATAATACAAAATTTAGTAAAACATGAAAGCACTACTTAAGTAATAATTGCGGTCATTTAATAGGTGACCGTAATGTTGTGTGTAACAAAACGTAATAAACGTTATAGTAAACATGAATCGGAAAAAAATGGCACGTGATAATTATAAGCTATTTGTATACCAAACACGTATTTATTGAATAGCAGCATTGCAATGACAATCCACATAAAGTTTTCTATCCAAATCACTTTCTCTATAATCACTTTCGAGTAGGTACTAAATAGTACCTGCTACATTATTTACTGAGTTTCGTAATATCTTCATTATTCCAACACAGGAAATAATATTAAATCTTTTTACATTTATGTAAATTATAATTTCAATAATAAGTGGAAAATCAGAAAAAGAGACCAAAAGTGCACGGCCAAAATTTCAATTATTAAAAAAAGCAGAAAACGTTTTGAAAAGTTACCTTTCGATTGTCCTTTTAGTTCCAATATGACATCTTTTGCGCACTGATTTTCTTGAAGGAGTAGTGTCTAAAATATGTTTATAAACCACAAACAAAATGCGAAAATTACCTTCTGAGGATAAATCCAATAAAAAATTTGAAATATAAATCTTTGCAAACACTGGCGGCTTTCAACGTGTGATAAGTGTGACAATTGCTTGCATTACTAGCTCTTTGATTTTAGAGGTGATAGCCGTCAGTGCGTGCAAAGTTCTATTTTATTTAAAATTGTAATTTATCAAATTATTAATATTTCCTTGATTATATATTGAACTTTCAGCATGGAAAAATAAAAGATTATTCAATTTAATAAAAACGCAAAGTTTATTGGTCAACGATTTATTCAAACGTGGATTAAACACCTAAAAAATATCACAAAATTTAGTTCATTACAAATCTTTCTTTACAAGTAGGCACTAATTTGCATTTTACATTAGAATAGTGTCAGTGGCGGCTTGTGAGGAATTTAGGTGGTGAGGCACTGCCCCTCTGCCTACCCCGAGAAGCCGCCACTGAATAATGTAGATTTTAGTTCCTATTATTCTAGAATATTATTCTAAAAATAAGATAAGACAACATTTGAATAAAGACTATTTTACGCTAGATTACGTACAATAATATCTGCCAACAGTGTAATATTGTTTTACATGGATTAAAATACCTATTTTTTGACACGCAAACATTTGCACTTGAAAAAGGTAGTTTAATCCAAACAAAATACGCAATTTTTTCTAAAACCCAAAAAAGTTTATAAAAAACTTTATTTAATTAAATTAATGTGAGGTTATGGGATCTTCCCATATTTAGTGTTTCTATAATTTATTCATATATTTTTGGAATTTAGGTAAATCTTTGTCTACTTTTTCGAATTACTCAAATTTCATAGACGTACATTATCCGGTTTTCACAAGAACTCTTACCTGAAGAATTGTACTGAGATTCTTGTGGTGGTGTCAATTTAACGTCCATGTTAATAATTTTGGGGAATCCCATTGATTTTAAATTTCGCCACTTCCTCTCATTATTTAGAGATAAAAATGCTTTTTATCATTCATTCATAATTCAAAATTTGAAAAGAAATATTACATAATATAGTAGTATCTTTTACTTATTTTTTTAAATTAATTTTAGTGCATGACAACCATAAAAACGTAAATCTTGTTTATCTATTTATGCGCGTCACCATAATATAAGCTTTTTCTTTATAAGCAAAATAAAAGTAAGTACTATTTAACACCAATTTTTAAACAAGATGAAGATACCATTTTTGTATTTGCATAAAATAAAGTAACTGCACATTATTACCGCACATTCACACAAGTAATTTATTCCGGAAATCGTGTATGTAATGCAAATGCAGATTTTTAATATAGGAAATAAAGTAAATTTATATAATAAAAAATACCCATTATATAAATATCCGTACATAGGTATACTATTAAGTATGTTTATCAATTTATTTAAGCAGCTTTTGGAAAAGTCCGTAAATAAATTTTTCAAAAATTAAAAAATTCAATTGAAAAAAATGACTGGTCATAGAGATTACTTACGGTGTTCTTAAGATACAAAAATAAATCACTTTTTTATTGCATTAAAAATCAATGATATTATTACAGCGCAGGCAATGCCCGAAATAAAAATTAAAAAGCTATTAAAAAACCGAAAAATTTTTTCGTTTCTTGGTTTTAAGACCATGTATAATTTTTGCATATTTTTAGATGAAAATGGCGGATAACGCAGTGATATAATTTTATCTTGCAAAGAAACATAATAGTTTTCATAAACACCTTTCTTATGAACAAAAGTATCGAAAGAAAATTTACCATGATAATTACCCATTCCGCTGAAACCTACGCCTCCAAACGGCAAAGTATCGACTGTAAAACCTATATTGGTTTCATTAATGGTAACCATACCACTTGAGGTACCATTTAGAAACAAATCCTTAACTTCTTGATCAAGAGTAAATACATGAATAATTAAAGGTTTCTCGCCACTTTTTATGTAATTTACAGCTTCGTTTGGATTTTTCACCGTGATTATTGGTAATATTGGGCCAAATATTTCTTCTTGCATGATGGGATCGTTAGAATTTACGTTAACTATAATAGTTGGTTCTATAAAACGTTCACTCTCATCAAATTTTCCCCCCATAACAATATTTTCTGTTTTATTTAAAAATTTCAACAATCTCTTAAAGTGATTATCATTAATTATTCGGCAATAGTCTGGACAAGATTGTATGTCATCGCCAAAAAATTCTCGTACGATTTCCTTGGCCAACGGAATGATTTTTTCCTGCAGATCTTTGGTGCAAAGTATGTAATCTGGTGCTATACATATTTGGCCTGCATTTAAAAATTTTGCCCATAATATTCTTCGCAATGCAATTTGCAAATTTACGGAATCGTCAATATAAGTTGGACTTTTTCCTCCTAATTCCAAAGTTACCGGTGTAAGATATTTATTGGCAGCTTGATGTATGATTCGACCAACAAAAGTTGATCCAGTAAAAAATATGTGATCAAATCTTTCCACAAGCAATTCATTCATCTTTTCGACACCTCCCAGATACACTGGATAACACTCTTTGTCTAAATATTTCGGAACTAACTTGGCCACAACGAGTTCACATTCTTTTGCTATTTCCGATGGTTTCAAAATTGCACAATTTCCTGCTGCTATTGCGCCGACCAATGGAGAAAATAAAACTCCCATTGGATAATTCCAAGACGAAATAATTAAAACAACCCCTAAGGAGTCATTGTAAATTCGAATTTTATCGATAAGGTTTACAATAGGTCTTCTAGGCTTTTCTGGTTTTACCCAATCGTCCAAATCCATCAATGCTCTTATAATTGATAATTTTAAGTGCATCGTTTCACATATTTTGGACTCGAGTGGATTTCTCTTGAAATCCCGGTATATTGCATTTTCAATAGCAGCGGAATTTTCTTCTAATAATAGCATTAAATTTTTTAGCTGCTCCTTTCGAAATTGAACTGATTTTGTTTTTCCACTATTATAAGCAGACCTGGCAGTAGCTACCATATCTGCTGCACTTTTGAAAGTATTATATTCCAATTCTGCATTTTCGGGTAGGTCTGGTATATCAATGTCGATAATTTTCGAATTTGTTGGTGTCACAGATGCCATTGCAGCCGGTATATAATATGCGGTGTGCACGAAGGATTGCACATCAGAAACTGATTCTACAGTAACAAGTTGCCGGTTTTAGTATGGCAATTGAAGTAGATAGAAAGTAAAACTATTTGCGCACGCAAGCCATTATAAAATTAAATCTTCGATTGTTCACAAACACAGAGGGGCAATTAGATTATTTGCTATATCCAATACATAATAATTATATGCATAAGTAAAATGTACTACAATTATAAGCGAAGATGAACCAGGGTATTCAAAAAAAAAAAAATTGTCCTAAATAATTTAAAAAATTAAATTTAACCTTGAATAGTAGATTTTCAAAATAATATATTCAAAATTCTCTATCAAGCAAATATACCAAAAATACATTGTTAACAAAGTTGCAGTTTTTCTTTTCTGGAAAACATACTTTCCTACATTTCTTTACATTCTTAAGTCTCACTTGGTTCCTACTTTTTAAATATCGGAAAATAAATGTGTGTAAAAATTACATAATAATATGTAAAATGAAGTCATTAAGTGAGGTTATGAACCAAAACTTATAAGCAATATACTTATTATATTATTATTACAAATATTCTTGAAACTGAATTTTCTACAGACGTAAGAAAATAATTTACTAACCTTAAGCTCAATTTTTATTTAAATTAAAATACGCCTCAAAATAGGCCTCAGCAACATTTGTGCTCATACAAAAAACGTACCCAACCAATGAGGAGAGGTTAGTGTAATCTTAGAAGAGAACAGTAATGTGTTCTTTTTTTTTCTCATTTTCCCCATCTCAAAATTATTGGGGAACCACATAACTATGGTAATAATTATTATGTATCTAAATGTAATAATTCCAACTTAATAAATTCTTGTGGCACCATTTCAGGTTGATGAGCTAGTTTGAATAATTTACTGCTAGCAACTTTAAAATAATTAAACAAATTAAATTACGAAAGAAAAATAACTACTTCACAAACTTTGGAACAATTAAAAGTTTGTGTTGAAATAGTAATTGAACAGCCAGGCTAACCTATCTCTAATAAACAAACAGCTTTATCTTATGGTTAATCCAGGGTTAATCTGTTTAAATTTTCATTATACATTAATGAAATTAAATTGTTTCCAAAGTTTGATTTAACTTCTTAATTAAACTTCTGGAAACAAAAATTACAGATAATAAACTAATGAACAATTCAATAGTATTTTAACCTTTTATTATTTCGTTCGATAGATTTCCCATGTATGCCGTCGTCTTTCACGAATTCATTAATTATTGGAAGATATTGATTTACTGAAATGCAAATTGCTAGGAAGTTTAAATTTCGAAGGAAGTACATTATTTTCTATTGATCCTATAATAGAATAACTTTAGATTATCTAGCAAAAAATGGACCTGGTGATCCATTCGGGATCTCTACTTCTTCGCATATTTCAGGGGAAGGCTTCCGCGTGCAAATTCTGATTGGATTTCTCAAATCTTGAACTGCCAATCCTGGTTACATCTTCTTTTTCTGGTCTGGATAACCAGGACAACCACCTTAACAGCATAAAAACTCAATCAAGTGTTTTAGAGATCTCGAGAGTTTTTCAGGAAAAATATTCAAGAATTTCATTTTAATGAATTTAATAATCTCTTATAAATTTAAATTACATTTTAAGTACTACTAATATGAAAATACATACGTATTTCTATACAAATATATTTCAAAAGGAAATTAACTTTGAGGAAAAAATAATAATAATAAACACAAAATATTAAATTTGAAAATTGATGACCTAAATTCTCATAATATTATTTTTCTTTTAGATATCGACATCTACATTATCATATTATATTATTTAAATTAAAAAGAAAAACAATTACAAATTATTGGAAATATTGAATACTATACCTAGTTAGTACCATACATATTAAATAAATTCTTAATGTATTTTTCTACATTTTCTTTAGGAAATAATTATCATGTCCGGCTAAAAGATACCTTCAGCATAATTATCATTATAACAGATTTTTTTGGACCCGTAAAAATAAAATGTTTTATTTTTTTTTTAATTAACAATTCCAGAAATATTCTATATTCTGGTCTCGAGATTGATAATTTCTACATTATGTTACTTTAGAGTACAATATACATAGTAATGGTAACAAATCATATGTTTAATAGTAATCAGTCAATTTAATGTTACCTGTTTTGATTTTGTTAAAATTCAAAAATTGGAATAAATTGTATTATTTTCTAATTAACCCAAAAATATATCTACATATTTTAAATTTTCAATTGTTACAATATTACATAAATATTTTCTATACAATATCTAACATTCCATCTTGGTGCACAAATAATAAATAAATTATTACTTAGATTGAAATAGTAGATTAATAATAATACATTACAATAAAAAAAAATCCATTAGTTTAAATTAAAATAATATTTTAAAATTATTTTGAAGTTAACTTCAAAAGTAAAGGTCTGGTAATTACAAAAATATCATATGAAAATAGAATTTACAGTTTTTTTTGTTAAAATTTTATTCTGAAATTTAAAATTCAGAAATATCCAGCAAAATTTGATAAAATGTAGGAATATCTTTTGAAAGAAAAAATTTTGCTTACTAAAAAGCAAATAAAATTCTTAGAGAGTTGGGTCCACACTTTCTGCGCCCGCTGTAAAATCCAGCTAACTCTAAACGATCGCCAGGGCCATCACACAAATATCATTAAATTCGTTGTAGTCCATTGGGAGTTGGACTACAGATTCTAGTCTATGGGTTAGGTTTTAAGTTGTTCGAAAATTCCTTATATTAAGTGGGTTCATTACAGCCAGATACCACTGTATTTAACTTTAACTATATCTACTTTTACGCCTTATAATTTTTGTTTTAGCATTTGTTAAACTTGGTTTAATTATTTTGAAATCCTACAATTTTATTAAATTTTGTTGTCGTTTAATTTAAAAAGGAAATCAATCGATTAATAAAGAGTAAATTAAAAAAGCATACAGGATACAGAGAGTAGAAAAAATGTGGTATCAAATTTTCTGAGTACGGAACTCATCAAAACAATCAACATAGTATTTATTTACTGCCGTTCAAGAAAGTCTGCATTTGCGCTAAGAAATTTTTTTCGCACTAGTGCGAAAAGTAATAAAAGAGATAAAGCAAACGTAATTTTAGTTTCAACACCGATAAATTAATTGGTCCGTTCGTTTGTTGTTAACAAAAAAAAAATGTACGTATGAAGTCAAATTAACATCTGACAAGAAATTTTGCTTTCAAATAAGCATTACAATTTTAAAAAATTTGTTAACCCTTTTTTCATCTCCCTGTATAACATGTTATTAGTTATTACCTTTGTAGAATTTTTGGTGTTTTCAGTCTTCTAGTTAATAGATAAGAATATAAATATGTTGATTTATTAGCAAGAGGGTAGCTTGCAATACATGACCTCTAAAAATTTAATACCATCAGAGTAATCGGGTAAACAATTGTTATAAATAATTAACATTTGGACAATCTACAACGAGTGTAAGCTATGCTAACATTTGTTTATTTGCTACTAAGCAATAAGCTTAAAATGTGAAAATCATTGAAAAGAAAATTATTTAAGTGAAAAAAATATTATAAGTTAATAGGTAGTTTCCCTACATTCCTAGTAGCTTTAATGGCTATTAGTACTTAATATAAATAATATTCTCAAATAAAAAATAAGTTGAAAAAATCATAAAAATTGAGCAAATATGTTTCCCAATTGCTCTGGTTTAAAAAATTCGGGAGTTTACTTATTTACATATTTATTCCGACAGGGTATGCCATTGTTGAACAGGTTCCATTGAATTGGCGATTATGGTATTCCAGTGAGTGAGAGCTTTTCCACGAGCGAACATATAAGATCCCAACACACATTTTCCGATTAGCTTATCTGCAACATTAATATTCAAAATTAATTTAAAATGCCAGAAACGAGATACAGAGTGATTTATAAAAAAATTTGGAGGTTTCGACAGACAATTTTGCATAGCTAGCTCGCTTATGCGATTTTATATAATTTGGTTATTTGATTACAAAAGATCAAAATTAAAAAAAAAGTTTATTTATTTCTAATAACATACAAATGAGACAAGCGGCCTATCGGCCGCACTGATCTAGTGATCTCATGTTCTAAAAACTCCTCTGGGCACGAGACGAAAGAGTTGCTTCGGATTATAATTCCTTACTTTTCCTCCACCATGGCCCACACAATAAATCACTCTGTACAATAATAATAATAGCATTAATAACTGATGAATTATTTCTATGATATTCTAAAACGACCAACAACGTTCTAAATCCTACAGTACACATCATGGACATGTTGGGTCAAATTTCACCCAATTTTTCTAGATCTGAATGTTAGCTTCCATTTCAGCTGACGCCCAACGTGGGGCGGTTATGCTTAACTCCCAACTGAACTCACCTTACTTTTATTGTGGTAAAATTATTTATGAAAGACATTTTTTATAATCTATGCTCTATCTACATTATTATTATCTACAACAAAACTGAATTTGGTTCTAGAACAAATCTTTCCAATTTTTTGCGAATATAAATGCGACTATACAAAATTTAAAACACCAAGCACCTGGAAGCTGATGACAAATTCAATTAAAAATTAAATTAATTGATCACAACGTTTAACACGTACCCCTACCATATCCAGATGTATGTTGAAAAACGTGATAGGATAGTGTACTGACGTCTGCGTGAGAAGGTGTAAGTTTAAAATTAAAAGCTTCTGCAAAAGAAAATGATCCATCGGCATTTGTTTTTGAAATCGCAGTTCGTTTTTCTTTTGTAGTTCGATAATGTTGAGTTAAAGAAACTCGGACGTACGCTTCGCATTTGTCTCCTTGAAACTGCAAATAAAAAAACATGAGTAACAGCTACATAATATTGTAAATTACAATATTTTTATAGCAATGTATTGCTTAGTTTTTGTTGAAATTTGAAAAAATTAATAGTTTAATAAAATTTATATTTTTTACGTCCAGTTTACCAGTTGAAAGCAAATTGAGTTTAAGCTTAATTAAATTTGTTATAATAATCGAAGTTTAGCTTAAACTCGTTTTGCTTTTGTACGGTGAAACTGACCTTATTCGTCAATTTATTGATAATTTGAAAAAAAAAAACTATGAAAACGTGTGAATCAGTAAGGTGACTAATTTTAAACAATTTTCTTTTTAAGTAGAGTTTAAGATCTAACTTAGGAAGATTTTCAGGTTAAAATTTTTATACCGACAATGACAGTACTTTATTGCTTTTTGACAATTGCGTACTTGGGTAAGATTTGAAGAAAGAATCAATTAAAATTTTAATTTTAAGTAAACATTTTATTTAGCTAAGTTACTGTTGTGCAATGTACTTTGTGTAAAACAATATTTTATGGTAAGATTCTCTTTCGTTTATAAACGTTAGAAGATCTGGATATTGCTATAAAAAAAAAGTGATGCTTAATCACTTTCAATTTTAAATAAAAGGCAATATTTAATGCATGAATGATTTATTTAAATGTGAATTATACACCCACTTCTAAGAAAATAACAAAATTTAATTTATTACAATTACTTGTAGTTTCTACTACATTACTACTACTACCATGTGTCAGAAAGGTTTCGGGACAATTTTGTTTGGCCACCTTCATGACACCTTTTAAAGCAGAGTGCAAACATTAAGAGAAATTTAGTAACTATCCTAAAAAACAGAATCTAAAGAGCTGCGAAAACCAAATATTCCATATTACACCGCTCCCGAACAATTTGCTTAACAGTAAACTTTTATGTGAAAAAACCTTTAAAATTGTGCGAAATATGCAAGGTAAGTCACAGCTTAAAATTTTCTGTAATATCTGTCTACAGGATAGGAAACAAACAAATTTGGCGGTCTACGCTAAACTGTACTGGTGCCGAAGCCCGATCTAATAATATTTAAAATAACCAAATATGTTCCAGTAATACACTTTAAAAAATTGTGTGTGTGCTCCGGTCAATTCATTAAGAACTAATGGTTAAAGCTCGTTAATCCATTCACGACCTGAGCTAATGTGATTCGTTCCTATGAAGACATTAAAAATTTTGAAATAACAGTAATCCGGAATCCAAGAAGATCGGCGCGGTTATAGATGCCTCATAAAAACGTCAACAAATTAAGAATTATAGAAAAAACCCGCCTATTGCAAACAATTTTTAAAAAAACAAGATAATGGAGAATTGCTCTTATATCGAATGCAAAACTCAAATATTATGTTTTATTAAATTAAAAATCCATCTTGTTATTATAACAAACAGAGCGCCACCTAGAAAAATTAAAATGCTATTAACAGATTGGAACATTTTTTCATTTCTTGGTTTTAAAAGTTTTTTCAATGTTACAGCTTTCAAATTTGAATACGGTGGATACCGCGAAGATAATATTTTATCTACTGAAGGCTTGAAATGAGTTTCATAAACACCCTTCTTGTGAACAAACGTATCGTAGGTAAATTTACCATGATAATTACCCATTCCGCTGAAACCTACACCTCCAAACGGCAATGTATCAACTATGAAACTTCCAAAGGTATCATTGATGGTAACCATGCCACTTGAAGTGTTCTTCAGAAACAAATCCTTAACCGTTTCTTCAAGAGTAAATATGTGAATCATCAAAGGTTTTTCACCATTATTTATGTAATTTACTGCTTCCATTGGACCTTTCACCGTAATTATTGGTAATATTGGGCCAAATATTTCTTCTTGCATGATGGGATCGTTAGAACTTACGTTAACTATAATAGTTGGTTCTATAAAACGTTGGATCTCATTAAAATTTCCCCCCATAGCAATATTTTCTGTTTTATTTAAAAATTTCACCAATCTCATAAAATGATTACTGTTAATGATTCGGCAATAATCTGGAGACGATTGTATGTCATCCCCAAAAAATTCTCGTACCACTTGCTTAGCTAACGGTATTATTTGTTGTTGTACATCTTTGGTGCAAAGTATGTAATCTGGTGCTATACAAATTTGACCAGCATTAGCACATTTTGCCCATAATATTCTTCTGATTGCTGTAATCAAATTTACCGAATTGTCAATATAAGTTGGGCTCTTCCCTCCTAGTTCTAAAGTTACCGGTGTAAGATATTTATTGGCAGCTTTGTGTATTATTCGGCCAACATTAGTCGAACCGGTAAAAAATATGTGATCAAATCTTTGGTCAAGCAATTCGCTCATTTTTTCAACACCACCTACAAACACTTGATAGCATTCTCGATCTAAATATCGTGGAACCAACTTGGCAATTACACTTTCCGATTCTTTAGCGATTTCTGATGGTTTCAAAATAACACAATTTCCAGCCGCAATAGCACCGACCATTGGAGCAAACAAAACATTTATTGGAAAATTCCAAGACGAAATGATTAAAACAACCCCTAAAGAGTCATTATAAATTCTAATTTTATCAAAAAAATTCATCATGGGTTTTCTGGGCTCCTCTGGTTTTGCCCAATCGTCCAAGTACATCAACGCTTTGGTAATTACTCCTTTTACGTAATCTGTTTCAAACAACATCGATTCTGTCGGATGTCTCCGAAGATCTTGATATATTGCATTTTCAATGATATCAAAATTTTCTTCAAATAAATTCATCAGTTTTTGTAGCTGGCTCCTTCGAAACTCAATCGATTTGGTTTGTCCACTATTATAAGCATACCTAGCAGTAGCTACCATATCTGCTGCACTTTCGTGGGAATTCCGTTCAAATTTTTCATTTTCAGGTAACTGTGATACTTCAATATCAATAATACTCGACTGCAGAGGTCCCACAAATGCCATTGTGATACTGTAATATATTTTTATTATTGCAATATTGTGTATTACTCGAAGGATTCTAAAGTAGACACTGATTATCTACTATAATATTGAAGGACTGTTGGCGCACGCAAGCTTCAATATAAATCTAGTAGTAGTACTACTGTTTACAATGAACCCTGCAATTATATTGGTCAAATAATTATTTGTAAATAATAAAAAAGTAGTATACGTTATTATTTATTATTATAAACGAATAAAGTTTTCCTAAAAAGCTAGCTCTAAATAATAAATAAATTTCACTTTGTATAGATATTTAAAATGAGATAACATTTTTCATATTATTTAAATATAAGCTAAAAATAATAAAATCCCGAATTTAAATATATTTTAAAACGTAAAAATTAACGTACAAACTGTTGCCTGGAACTGCTTGTTATATAATAAAAGATCTCAATGGGCGGGGCTTCCAACAGCCAATACAATATATGCATTACATTTTTGCGATTTTTTTTATCTTTTTTTACTTTTTATTTTTTTACAAAAATAAAATAAGATAAACAATAAATTTTTAAAATTTTTATTGAATTCCTGGTTTAATCCGCACCACACTAACAATCGAACTTCTAGTGCTGTTTACCTCCGTAACTGGAAGGTAACGGCCTAAAAAATTTTTTGACTGGATGGGGATTATACGATAATACTTATTAATTTACGATACTATACCTTCAATTTTTTGGCTTCTATCACTGTTGTAGTTAACCTGTTTAAATTTTCGTTGTACACCAATGAAATTAAAATTTCTCCAAGGTCTGACTTAACTTCTTGAATTTCCTGAAACAAAAAGGACAACTAAGAAACAAGATTAGCTATAATATTTTTAAAAATTAAAAAATATGGTTTCTTTCAGTTCAATTAAGAAATGAAGAAATCTGATTTTTTTCTAATATAATAGGAGTAGAAACTACTGCTTATTTTTTTATACTTTATAAATAAATTTTGAAAAATGCAAAAAATCATCATCTGCACGTATTAGACTTCCTGTCCGTTAAGGCTATTGAATTTTGTACGAAACTTCCATAATGTTCGAATGTTACTAAATTAGCTTAAAAGTCTGTCTATCTAATTATTATTGAACAAATATGTACATATACCCATTTGTGTCATGATTAACATTATAATGTAAATATTATTAATATAAGATATTCTGAAAGTAACGATAATCAATATTAATTATATAAAATAAATACCAAAATTATAATAATAGAATAATATGTACAAATATTATCTTTTCAGGAGTTTGTAATTTAAAATTGCCATCCTTCGCCAATGTCATCATTTTCTACATCTTCAGATTCACTATATTGTCACACTCAAAAAATTAACCTGAAATTATTATAAAAAAATATTTTAAAATTATAAATCGAGGATGTGAAAGCTCAGGTTAATTTATAATAATGATTGTAAGGAAATATAGAATTTCTACTTCTGGGACATTCCATAAGTGGAATCAAGATAAGAGTAGGGGTGTGGAGAGATTGATCGAAATAATTGAAAAATTACATAAGGAGTTTCGCTTGTGAGTTTAACTGGAACACCACGAAACGGTCCTTTGCTCCCCACATGGTCAATCTTTCCATTCCCCAGTTATTAGTTAAGTGTTAGTCTTAAGTTTGTACAGTTTTATTTTAATATAGCTAATTTTAATACCAATTATTGAGTTTGATTATGAGCAATACCACCATCTGAGTTACCCCCAAGTGTGGTTAGGGGTAAACTACCCCCTGCACGCGACAATATTACATCGTGTCAACTACTAAAAATGAGTAAAAATAAAAAATAGTAAGTTACAAAAATATAATTTACATAATATTGTGTAAAAATTATTTAAATTTTAAATAGCAAATTATTGTTATGTTCACGTTATTATATCTTGAACAATTTTTAGAGTTTAGTCAAATTTATTTTCCTTTCACCGAGAATTGATATTTTCTTCACATTAGCATATCAATCTAATTTCCAAATTTCAAAGCTTTACAATTTTTGTCATTTGAAGTTACCGTCAAGTGCTTCATTAAAAATTTAAACCAACCAGAAAACTTATTTTTTTTAAATCAAATGTCGCTTTTTGCAACGATGATATTCGTTTTGACGTGTTCTAAAATAAAACTTGTCAAAAATAATTAATAAATACAATAATAATTAATAGATACCGCATGAAAATATTAACAAGCTTAAAATGTTTCAAAATTACATAAAAATTGCTCACTTTTTCAAGATCAAACTTAAATAGTTGTTGTTCCGTTCCGTCTCCAATTTCCAAATGTTTTAATGGAAACGTGACATGTCCTATTTCGGCTCTTCGCTTTGCTCGTCCTCCATCAATAACTGTTAGCTTCAAAGTGTGGTCCGTCATATCTTTAAAGGAAACCTTTAAGAAAAGCAATTTTTCTAAATTAAATTTGAGTGAAAAAAAAAATGTATTTATAAAGATTTTCAAATTAAAATTAGTAGTACTCACTTGAAAAACTAAAGTTTCATCAAAGTAAGGATTGCAAGTTTTCTTTTTTTGTTTTGACTGTAAATATCGTCTTTCGTCAGGCATTAGATGTAAACTAAAAATGTGTTTTCATTAATATAAAGAAATGTTGTGTAAAATTACATAATGTCGAGTATAAGTTTTTCATGCTTTAAAAATTGTTGAAAAATTGTTTTACACAACACCGTACGTATAAATAAAGCTAGATAGGGTGCGAAAGTGTGCGGTTAAGGCAAATGTTATTAACTTAACGACACAGAAAATTTCCAACCCTACGTTAGCAGCAATAAGGTGTAAATTCAGAAACATTTCTGTTATATATTATTATAACATTTTGTTTTTTGGCACTAATCTTGTACTAGGTGGAAAAGATAATTTATAAAAGCTCAAAATTGGATGACAAAAATCCCTGGTCATCAATGTACCGCGTCCTCAATTTAGATCAGTTTTTTACGATAAATATCAAAAAACTAATTATTTAAATTAAAAATTGAAAATAAGGGAGGAGTTAGCAAAAATATATTCAATGAAATTGAATAAGTACAGCAGTGACTTATACAAAATCGCCGAAAAAAAGTGAGACTGGTTAAGCTAAAACCGCATCTGATAAATTTTCGGGTAGGAAATCCCTACTCTAAGAATCTTCCAGTAGAATTCAAGTGAAACTTCCAAATCTGAATGTAGAGGTTGTAAATTTAAAACAAAAGCAAATAAGGAAATCACTATATAAACGCGTGTTAATGAAGTTGCATACCTCACTATTTTAATTTCTATGGAACCGTTTTGAACTAATAGACAAACATCATGCAGTTGAAAACTTTCATAGTAATTTCATTTTTTATTTTTGATAAAAAATATTAAAAAAGCAAAATAGGTTTTTGGCAAGTCCTACAATTTTCAGTTAATTGTGTTGGTTGGAATTAAGCTGAAAAATATGTTTCTTAATCTGGGTGCAATCCTGGGCTTACCTAGTAACTAAAACATATGAACAACGTCCACTGCCTTCATGAGGTGATTAATTTTGTTCGAGAACAACTGAAATGTAAAAAATGTTCTTACCGAACAAATGGATCGCAACTATTAAGAGCTCCGATCGTTCTAGAGGGAAGATTTTTTGCTTTCAGTAATGACACTAGAAGTTTTTCCGTAGAAGGTTCATAACGTAAGGAAAACCAAATTCTGCCGATATGTCCATCGGGCCAGTGTATTTCGTCTAAATCGAGAGTACTTTTGTACAGTGCCGGCTCAATAATTCCAAGTCCATAGCAACCTGTTAAAATTTTTAATGAAAGATCCCGAAAAATTAAATTAAATTATTTACTTACTAAATGAATTGGAACGTTGATTATGATGATTATTGGGCAACAATAATGTTTCAGTGTCGTAGTCGGAATCATAGGCTTCTTGTTCATTTAGATCACCAAGCGAAGTGCTTCGTAAAGGCGGAAGACTAAAATGGATTTCTTTGGTCCTAAAAATAAAACTCGAAAATTACATTTAAGTTTCCCAAAATTAATTTGAAATTATATAATATTGACCGAAACTTCTTTTGTCGGTGAAATAAAACAAAATAATTTTTAGTTTAACAGAAAATTCCATTTACTCCTCCGTGCTTACAAATTGCAATTCTAAAGAAAGTTGGTTTTTCATCGTCACGTTTGATACTTACAAGAATTGTGGCGTGGTTGAACCTTGATGAGAAGGATATACAAGAATGCTCGAGGCTTGCTCTTCGTCATTATTTTTACTTTTCCTTTTACAAGTAAAAATAATTGCACTGGCGACGATAATTATAATTATTCCAGTTCCTACTGCTACCAGTGGGTATAATTGCTCTAAAAAATAAGGAAAATTTGTAATTTGATGCATTTCAATAGTTTTTTTTTTCAATAAGTAGACAAATTTAATTTGCTTCGCTTATTCGTAAGAAATAAAGCAAAAAGTATATCTTTTCAAGAATTTGTGTACCTAAATAATTTAATATGAAGATTTCTGAAATTCCCTTTGCTAGGCGAAATTAAATATTTGGTTTGAAATTGAATTTTTAAATTTTTTTTTACAAGCGAACGGTAAATCAAATTAAGCTCAATTTATATTGTGTTCCTGACTAAATTAACAAATCTGTTAAAACGAGTTACAAATTAATGTTATTAAAATGTTCTGCTTTGTGATTACAAAACCTCGGTAATTAAATAATATAATTGTTTATTTTCTGTAGTTGGTCATTACTTTTTGAATTCAGGATTTTTAATTTACAGCGCCTTTTAGGATCTTTTATTTTCTCCGCGAAAATAAACTCGGGTTAAATTTTTCCTACGGCTTCAGCTTCTAGACAAGTGAGGGGCTGTAGAACTGGAAACTGGATTATTTTGAAATAATTCTCAAATTTCTGAGTTGTAATGTTTTTAGCTTGATTATTTTTGTCACTTAAAATTTTTAAGCTTGTGGCGTTTTTGGTTCCTTAAAATTCGTAAATATAAGAAATTGCAGATTATACTTTCATTTGTTCTGCCCCCCCAAGTGGGAAGATTCTTTTTTATACTTTTAAGTATGACAAGATTAGTTAGGTTCTATTTAGGATTATATATAAAGTTTTGATAGCTACAGGCAAAGAGATGAAACTTAGGATATTACTAATCTTATCTGGTCATTAATAAATCGATTCAGTTGCTTATTAGATAATGTCGTTATAGAACATATTGACGCAAGGCCATTTAGAGATAATTAAAAGTTCATATTTCTAATATTGACGAACACAAGTTTCTAAATTCTAGCTTAGTGGTAAAAAAGGACTAGGATATCCATATATTTTGCAACAGAAATAGATTAGAGAAAATATTTTATGGATAAAATTGATATACTGCATACCTACATATTGTACCTACATACATAAAAACGAAAGAGAGATTATTTTCCAGTTTTAAACTCAATTGTAATTCATATTAGCACTCTCTGACTCAACCAGCTACTAGATGGCCTAGCACCATGAATATTTAAACCTTACACAATAAAAATATTCATACCGCAACCGGAGTTTTTGTGTTCTGAAAACTTTAAAACAATGTAGTCTAATAATGAAATAAAAGGATATGTTTCGACTGCGAGAACTGTGTTTATTTCAAAAAATTTTATGCTGAAATAAAGCGAGGATTATTAAAGGAAATCGAAGGAAAATACACAAAATTTTAAACCAGTATCATACTATGACCATCATATCCAATATACGCCTATATAATCAACCTTTCAGTTTCGACATCCTATTTATCATTCATAGACGTTCCCATGACTTTTCTCAGTCAATCAAGTGTCTACATAAATCCAGACTTTTTTTTATCTATGTCCATTCTACCACCAGATGCAAAACTATCAGCGAGTTTTGCGTCTCTCTCCAATGTTTCTTTATGGAGACAGATAGCTTACTTCCTGTCTCACCGACATAGACTCAGAATTTTGAAAATCAGATTATTCTAAAGATTAACATCGTGGGGATCTGTGGTATTAATAATAAAGCAAAAACCTCATTGGAGCGCTTTCTAAACCAAGCCCGTCTGGATTTTAAAATTAACTGCTCCCCAAGGTTCTAACGTATCAAATTGCAGAACTTGAAGTACCAAGGTTGTAGCAAACAGTTAATCTATGACAGTTTTTAAAAAACTTCGAAAAAATAGCCAAAATTTGTTTTTGCCAAAAAAGGTAACTTTGAAAAAGTAGTAAACCGCTATAGAACACTCAGAGATAGAACAAAGAAATAGAGGAAATTCAAAAATACCTATGTGTATTAACAACAGTAATAATAATTGTAACTGATTATTCTCCATGAAATGCAACCAAAAAAATTACAAGACCTCGGCAGACAATTCCACCTATCAAAATCCCGCAATAATGCCAAGCAGCAACAAGGAAAATCCTCATACTTTCACTTTCACCGACGAAAGATCTTTACGAAGATGCTAAAATTAACGAATTTATTACAACCCCATATCAAATGGAACTTTCAATAAAGAAGATCAAGAAGAGTAAAGTTTCTGCATGGATCAGGTAGGAATTAAATGTAAAATATTTCCAAAATTTTGATTTGGAATTAAATTTGGAAATTTGGAATTTCCTGATAAAGAAATCATACTTATCAATATGATCTACAAGAGATCTATGATGAGACTAGGATATTTTTCTCCAGAATGGAAGATGGCTCAAATTATTGTAATACCTAAACCTGGAAAAACCACCAACAAAAGCTATTTTATATAGGACTACTATTAACTTGCTGTTGCTAGTAATTGCAGAAAAGAAGATAATTCTTAAATATTAATTTGGATTTTATCAACAATATTTCACGATAGAGTGGGTACATAAAATCGCTACTTAAGATCGGGTATGACCTGGAAACCAAAATATATTGGAAATTCCAGGACGTGATTTCACCGCAGTAACCCATAGACTCTGGAGTTCCCCAGAACTTTTCTTTGCTCAGTATTGTATACAGCTGACCTAGCAACCACTAGAAATACAGTTATTGCAACTTTCACCGATGATACCTCAATCTTAGCTTTTCATTCAAATCCACCTTAGAAAACCAATCCAAATAATCACTTTAGCTTTAAAATCGACTTTAAATCTAAAGCTTCCTTTAAAACTTATTATAAAATTTGCTCTAAGCTAGTCTTATGGTTAAAAAATCAGTGCCGACAAAAGTCGGCGCATGTAACATTTAATACAATTTGAAGGGCAACGTTCCCCCCGTCAAGCTCAATGGAAATCTTCTACCGCAAAGAAATTAGGTTAAATACCTGCGTATACGAGTAAGCACTGGGAAATAGGAATGACATAACCCATGTAACACACAATGTTGGTACAATATTGCAAGATTTAGCCATTATTGGTTCAATATTGTTTTTCAATATTGCGCCACTATAAATAATTGATCTAGCGAAGAGAGAGCTTTCGACGGCTTGATCGGGTCGCACGTGCATGATCGGGTCATATAGCTATTCCAAAAGATCGGTAATAGGTATGGCTTAGTGTAATACGTCATTAATTAGCCCCGTAGCAGTAGATTTGCAAATAAATACAATTTTGTGACATTTTTTTGATGAAAGAGTTAAAATAAATAAAAAGTAAAAAACTTGTAAAAGTTAAAAAAAATTATTGCATAAGTAACTTCCTAAGCATGTGATTCTCGTTTGCATTGCTCTTAGCTCGATCAATTTTCAGCATCGGTGTAGACGCGCCCGCTAACTTCCTAATATAACCCCAATATTGGTCCAATACTGATTATCGATATTGCCTGCTAACCTGCATCCAATATTAAACATCATTGTTTTCTAATATTTCGCCAATAATTGTAAGTGATCAGTATAATGTTAGTATTGGCTGTAGATTAGTGCAATATTGCGCAAATATTGTTTGCCTACCTTCACCTAATTTTTTGTTCAATATGGTTTACCAATATAGCTCCAATATTGGTTATGACCAATATGGACCCTGGTATTCAGCTCGGGAGAGCTGTAATTGCTAAAATTCAGCGTTTTCAATCATAAATTCTAAGAATAATCACTGATGCTCCATAATTTGTACCTATCTATCGCAACCTTCAAATTCCCTCCGTCGAGGAATGTATCAAATCCAGGCCCGGATTGGGAGAATTTTTCGGCCCGGGCTCCAACCATGAACGGCCCCTATTTTCACCCCCAATTTATTAATAAATAATATACAATTTTTTTTTGTCTAATAATGAATTTGATCTAATAGACAATCAATTAATAGATCTAATTTAGTGACAAGCAAAAATTGATATAAACAGTTTGAACTAGTGGCATAACCAAGAATTTAGTTCGGGTGGGGGGGGGGGGGGAACGAGTGAAGGGAACTGCGTGCGGAGCGAGCCGTCTTTCAATAGCGCCGCAGGCAGAAATTTTTCAAATTTTCAAAATCAAGCGCTCAATAGAGATAGAAATTACAGTACAAAATAATTTCTCCAAAAAAAGGGTTTCGTCAGACATTTTTTACGTTAACGACAATAATAATAGTTTCCAACTACTTAAATAAAAACTTAAAATTAAGTCATAGATATTTATTATTATAATATAATTCTAAATTGTAAAACCATTGCATTTTTTTTTTATTACAAAAGTATTTATAAGTAGCTAAGTAGGTAATGAAAATATTTTAGCTTGATTTAACTATTTCTTTTCATTTTTGGCATTTATTACACAATACGTATAAATGGATCATTTAAAATTTCGAATTAATAATTACGGGGGAGGGTGGACCCTTCCCCCATTCAAAGCTTTCAATGTTTCCCCAATGACGCTCATTCCTCAACTAATTATAAAGAAACTTTAATTATTTAATTTTTGATTTGGAAGTTTGGACTAACAATCAGTGAACTAAACTATAAATTCCTGAAATCTCTGAACACATCATTGACTATAAGAACATTATTTACTTGCGATTGGATGGAAAATAAAAGAATTCGCTTAATTTAAGGGCAATTTCATAATTAGCTTTAAACGAAGCTTTAAATCTAAAGTCAATTTTAAAGCCAAGTGATCATTTTGATTGGTTTATTTTGTCTGAAATTGGCTTTAAATTTAAAGCTTTCTTTAAAACTCATTATGAAATTGGTGTTACTCGTACTGTTATTTTCACTTCCATTTATCTGTTGATTGCAGTCACCACATGGTCGACTATTATTATAATCATTACGAATTCTTTTATTTTAATATAAATAATATAAAAAATTTTTAAATATATTTATATTATTCACTTAATTTATACGCAGGAAATTTGTTTAAATTCAATTAAAATTAAGATTGAAAAGTAATAATAAATCTATCTATGTGATGGTAAAATTAATTTACGATACAAACTGTGTTAAATTTATCTACGAATGCATTTACAGTGCCGACAAATTTTAAAATGTATTGACAATTTTTTTGAAATTAGTTCAAGTTAGGGACCACAATAAATCAATACAAAATATCTCAAGAAGGAAGTAGGCAATAAATCCTTTCAATATTTTTAAGAAGTATTTAAAATAACACGTGAAGAAGATCTGAGAAAAATTTTAAGTCGTAGCCCTGTCGATGCAATTATTATACCATTTTACTGGATACCTATTATTAATAAAATTATAATTTGTAGTTAATATTTCTGGAAAATCAGCTCCTTTGAGTAGCGGCCCACATGGTTTTGCCCACGAGCCCGCCGGCCCAATCCGGGCCTGATCAAATCGTTCAGTTCCAGACACCAAAATAGTATTGAAGATCATCCCAACTCTCTTACGATAGATCTACTGGGTTGTCAAACAAAAAGACTAAAGCGTTCTGCTCCATCGGACTTTATTGTTTTTAAAGCAGTCAGACGTTAAATACCAAAAATAACATTATCAAAAGGCGGTCAAAAAAATTTCCAATTATTATAATGAAAAATCAAAAACACAGTAATCATATCAAATTATTTTCAGCAAAGGTTTAGAAACAGACTTTTGGGGAGGCGGGGGCAAACCATCTTAGGGGCGCAAATATGTACTACCTATGGGTTTCAATTTAAACATTTTTTGGGGGTCAGTAGTCCTTCTATCTTACATCTTACAGTCTCAGATTTCGACAAATTATTTTGAAAAAGTGCTAGTAAATAGGCTATAGTAGGTATACATAAAAAATATAAAATCTGCGGAAAACTCGGTAGTTTTTCAAAAATGTTCATAAATATTTTCTTTGGTTACTGGTAGTTACGGCTTTTTCCCTTCAAAGTAGGAGAGAAAACCAATGAATATTCTGAAAGAGCACATTTTAAGCTTTCAGCTGAGGTGAGGTTGAATGAATAAATTAGGCCCACCGGTTACTTAACAATTTAATTTTGAAAATCAAATTTTTACATATTATATTTTCCGAATATTCAAGTCAATCGCCTTGTTACACTGGCATTCTATAGCCGGTCCGTGTGCTCAACGTAAATACTACCATTAGTGTATTGTAGTGGGAGAAGTCCGCTACACTTGACTCGGATGCCGTGGGGAGAGCACGCTGTAGCCGTGTTCGTACTAACATGCCCCCTGGTAATTTTAGATTGTATTCGGTTAATTATGTCCGAATTTAGCATGAAAACTAAAATCGCAGCTTTCGAGTTCTGTTATTTTCGAGTTTGGTCACACTTATTCAGGCATGTTTTAAGCGAATTCAGCGCCTATCAAAACGACAATTTTTGAGAAATTTAAAAAAAACTTGACGTTTGTTTTGTTAAAACTCCCAGGATCTTTCACCGACCTGCCGCGTGTAGCCAAATCACTTGGTGAGAACAAAAGAAAATATTTAAGAAAATTTTGAAAAAACTACCGGATTTTTCGCAGATTTTATATTTTTTTATAATATAGCCTATTAACAACAAAAACGAAGCAATTAACATTATGCCTATTTACTACTTCTTTTTCAAAAAAATTTATCGAAATCTGAGACCGTAGATTACTTCCGGTCCCCGTTTTACAAAGCGTTTTGCTTGGGGTGCTAGGGCGGCACTTTGGACAGGTGTAAGTGGGACTCGAATCCCTGCTAGCTCCCACGTGGGCCATTGGGCCCGGGGTCCTAAAATATTTTTGGACCCTAACAAGATTTGAGGTTTCAAGGTCAACTGGGTTTAAACGTTAGAAATTTTTGAAGGTATTTTTGCAATACAAAAGTACAAAATTCCACTGAAATTTTTATAAAATAATTGTTTTCAATGGCTACGAAAAGGGAATTAAATAAGCCTTAACTCATCATTTTAATAATAATTTCACATAAATCCGGCTCCTTTCCTTGCAGGGCCCGGGGCGGTGGTGCAGAATACCCCTCCCTGCAAATCGGAGTTATATTATATAAAATAAAAAGTAGCGCGACAAGGCGACTTCCCTGTGGAATACCTTACGAAACATTTAACGGCAGAGATACGTTTTCCTCATGGGAGTTATCACGCAAACATACCTCGGTTATATTGATTTTGTTTTAATTTTAGACACTAATTTTTAAAATTAAATGTAAGCAATAAAAACATTTCAATTGGAACAAAAATACTTGAAAATGAAAACCGCAGATAATTAAATCTATTAAATGACTATTAGTCAATACCGGAAATATTAAAAGTTCTTGCGTTCAACCATCTCATAGAGGATTATTTTTGAAAAATAATAAATTTCTCAAAAGAAAACAATTTTTGATTTCTTTTCCAATTAGTAAAAATAATATAAATCTGGAAGAACTTACCATTTCCGTGCTTGCTTTCCGATGTTTGTTTAGATATGATAGACTCTTCTTCCAAATTCCATGTCACAGTGGATTGAACATCTCTTAAATGCAATACCGATGGTTTGATGTCTTTATCTTGCGAAATCCAATCGCTCTCCTGATACCACACAGGAAATACCTTTCTTTTCCATAATTGATTTTCCATGTTACTGGATGAATTTAAATTCTTTGAAGTTACATCCTGGATCTACAATACAAATAGTGCATGTTGACATCTGTTTTTTGTTAAAATGTTTTATTATTTACTTATAATAATAATTAAAAACAGATTTGCGTTGAGCAAACATCTTTGTATGTGATAGCGGATTATTATGATTATCTCGCAATTTATTGCAAATTGTAAAAATTACTGACAAACAGACCGCATCTAAACGAACTGTTAGTCATTCTATTACTGCAATTGTTAACATTAATTAAAAAATTATAATTAAAACTTTTGATTCAATGTTTTAACACGAAAGTAATAAAAAGACCGCTCAGTAAAAGAATTTTCTTCCAATGTATTTACATGTCTACATTATTATATTGCGTTTTTCCCTGTGCTTTTGCCTAATTGCTTTTTAAGAAAAGTACTTAGCTTAGTTTCCCAGTTCTCACTTCTTATGGCACTTGTCAAGAAAGAAAAGTGTAGAAGGAAAAGCATTATTACATGATTTCGTTATATCACAGCTAAATATTTTTTAAAAATGCGGTATTAAAAATGCAATACCTACATACATTATTTATTTAAATAGCTTGCATTTAAACAAGTTTTGATTATGTAAATCCTGTCATAGATAAAATTTCCATCGACATAAATTAGAAATAACGACAAAACTTGAACTTGTTCATGCACATTTTATTATATTTTATTTTAACGAACCACTTTTTGTGAAAATCCATCAAGGACCTAGTTTGCTTACGCTTTTCTATTTATTTTTAAAATTACGTTGGAAAATATTTTTTCTTCAATGTTTAACACAAAAATGCTTTAAACCAACAAAAGCAACATTCACACTCATAATAACTTAAATAAAATAAATATTGCAATTATGCTTTTAAACGCATAAATTACATTTATAAATAATTTTGTTCTGTTATGAAAATAAAAATCAATAAAATTTATTTTAGACATAATAATTTTATATGGCACAGAAAATATTGAAATTTAAAATGTTATGATGGCTTTCCTGCAACCGCAATATTTTTATTACAGAAATGAAATAATATTACTAGAAAAATAAAGTAATAAAATCTATGATTATTTTCTTTACAATCGAAGACTTAAAATGGTCTGGAATATTTTCCTGTTCAAATCCATATCTTGAAGTTTATTATTTGAATCACTATTTTACAATGAATATTAATCCCTTTTCTAATTTTGAAAATCCCGAAGGCAAATCATGTTGAATCCCGTTAAATTAGCTGATGCTAATGCAACAATCGTCTAAGGAATTGAGATATCGTCTATGTAATTTTGCCAACAATAGCATTAATTATAATAATTAAAAAGTTATTATTACAAAGATAAGCTAATACAGGATGCTCCATAATTCTTGAGAGAAAAATTATAATCCCCACCATTATTATTTTAACAAAAGTATTTCCAAATAACACAAAATTAAATTGTACGCGGTCCTAAATTGCGCGCATCCCTCTGTAGCTGATTTCGAATAATTTACGAAGACTAGTAGGTATGTGATTTTTTCAGTTAGTTAAAAACCGTGACCGACATAATATGGACTGTTAAAAGAAAAGTCGTCATGCTGATGACTAAAGTTAAGTCGATGAATTAGAAAATTTAAATCTACTGATGCGATGTTGTAATTATATGTAAAATCTATAACATTAAAATGAAACCTATTTCTGTGTTTATGTAAAAAATGCAGGCTCTCAAATAAACACAAATAAGCTGTTAGGATTTTGTATATTTTTAAACTCCCTTTTCAAGATTTCCTCCAACGTGATTTACATACTATTCTAGGTCTAGATTACAAAAAATGTTCTTTTCACGACTGTGTTGACTTCTCGGGAAATTATTATAAATTTGCAAGCCAAATGAATCTCAAAGTCTTCATATTCATGTATCTCACTGTAACTCATACAGCTAAACACAGCCTTGAACTGTATCCTTACTCCGTGGTTTCCAGTTAAAAAATTTGCCTAAAAAGGCACCTAGAAATTTCAAGTACTAAGTTTTAATAAAAATAATATCTCAGAAACAGTGCGGTTTCGTCAAAAATTAAAATCAGAAAATTATTATTCTTATTAAGCGTCAAATAAACTTGACTTTACGCCACTCAATTATCTAACTAAAAGTTTCATTGCTTTAAGAATGCAATTATTTTACTTTATTTTCGTACAAGTTTTTTTGTGTTTGAAGAAAAATAACATGTTTTATTGCGGACAAAATTGACTGTGGTAGTGCTCGTCAATAATTGTTGGACTCGCTGCACTCGTCCATCAACCCTAAAAACTCGCCACGAAAGCTCTTTCTTACTTTTGTTCTTTATAATACAATACACTTTTATTAACAATGTTCCATTTGTTTGTAAAATTTTTGAAATGAAGTTTGGTTGAATGTCTTACATGAAAGGAGCCTTCAAACAAACAGCGGAAACCGAGAGCGCGGCCGTAGCCTAGCAGTTAGAATGCTTGCTATATCGCTATCGTGGGTTCGACTCCCAACCCATTACCTAGCTATCTCAAACGTGTCATCACTGCAAGGAAATTAACTCCCGGAATTGTGAAAGATTTCCAGGAATTAGAAACAAAAAAAGGAATTGGCGTACAATATATTGATCTGCCGGTTACCTCTCCACCTGAGCGTATACCGCGTGGGTTTAACTGCATAGATATCCTTCTCGCTAGATACTTTGACCCTGCTCGTTTTAAAAAACCTTTTAAGGAACTCCCAAACAAATGAAAAGCATTCGGCACGACGAAAACTTAGAATAGGATTTCCACATCATCTGTCCAATATATCGCAAACGCTTATTTATTTTTTGGAACCATTGATTTAGCTATTGATGCAAAACGTTCGATTCGATTTCCCGCGTTGGCCTTGTGGGATCCTTTAATTGGCTTAAAGGAGATGCTTTTTCTGGATTTTCTCAAAGACGTCATTTTCAATGAGAAATCTTTTCAATTTTCAATTATCCCTAACAAATAATCATTCGTGGGCTTTGGCTTCAATAATTTCAATATGTAATTACAAGTTTAATAACGTAATTATTGTGAAAGTTCAATATATTACCGATATCTACCTATCTAGTAAATATGTTCAGTGTTTTAGAAGTAACGGAACAGAAGCAAAGGTTGCTAGGCAAAACAAGTATGTTTTGGTAGTTAATTACTAATTGATACGAAATGGGATAACCGATGTTTATGTAACTTTGTTATGTGCAAAATTGGAACCCAAATAAAACTGTATATTATAAAGAAGCACGTTTAACTGAATCATAAGTAAATCCAACGAAAGATAACCTGTAAGTTACAGTAAACACGATGTAAGAAAATTTCGTGGCCCAAAACATATTATTGAAAGGGCAAATCTTATTATAGAAAGAGAGTTGGAGAAAGTTGGCAAATAATTAAATTTATTTGAGAAAAAATGTATGCGAACCTTCAGAAATAAAATTTAATCATAATTTGCGTTTTATATTGACTTCATTATAAACGCAAAAGAATTGATTAGAGATTTAAAATAATACTATGTTTGCGTAAAAACAATTTCTTCTTTCCATATTACACCATAATTCTTATAAAATTATAATTGAGTGTTGAGAATTGGATTTATATAATCTACGAAGTATATGTTTTCTCCACACGCATCTCAAACACATCTAATGTACTGCGAAAAAGTATTTGTCGCACCAACAAATTTTTTTAGTAGCTATAAGCTCAACAGCATTTTTCTGTTCAGAAAAGAAAATTTGTTAAAATTTTTAAAAACCGAAAAACTGTATTATGGCAGCCTAACTAAATTTGTTATCCCAACAAAAAAACTTTCCTCGCTTGTTATGTAATATACTATTAATGATGATACCTTCATTAAAGGTTGTTTGATTCAAAATACATTATATTTTAATATATTCAGCGCACCCTCTTAAATATTGTAATTACAAGAGGTTGGTACGGTGTAAATCAAGTTTAACAATTTAAGAATAAAAATAAAATTAATTTGAATTGTACACAAAATTTTGTTTTTTGTTTTTCCCGCTAATTAAATGTATTATTTATAAAATAAAAAGGATACTGTTGCAGTTACTTAAGTTAACAATTTGAGATTGAATTTTAAGTTAAGTTTGCTAATTTTCATGAAACGGACACAAATTTACCCTAAGGAACCAAACGTGAAAGGTTTAAAATATGAAAATTCCCTTCAAAGAGTCGAAAAGGATTTTAATACAAAATGAAATTATAATTGAAGTTAGGAAGTTTACATTTACCAAACCGAATTCAAAAAAGTTGCGGAAATGCAAATTTTTGTAACGTGAATTCAAATAAAATTATAGTAAAAAATACAACTACTCCTCGTGTAGTATCGCGATTCAAATTTTTATTTTCCAGCCAATAGCAACTCAGGGATTTGTCCAGTAATGACGTCACAAAGGAGAAATATCCCGTATGTCATATCCCTAACTTACCATTGGCTGAAAAATGTTCTCTATCAAGCGGAAAAATTAATTTAAAAAAAAATAATATCTACAAAAAATGTAAAAACTTTCAGAAAATTAGTGTGCACACAAATGCATAGATGAAAGATAACTGAAAATTCTGACTTTATTATAAAATTATAATACAAATTAAAATTTGAATTGGTTATTTAAAATTAAATTTAAATAGTTAAACATACTTTATATGTAAATGAAAAGGATCCTTAAATATTTGAAAAGCACTTTAATTCCGCTTTAGATAATTGGATTATCTTTTATGTAATCCCCTTATAAGAATGTGCCAAAATTATAACTTCAAGTAATACTGATTATTAATGTTAATTTAACATTATTAAAAAAAATTAATTTAATTATGAATAATTAATTTCCATCTTCCAAATGAACTTAAATTTAAAAATTTTCTTAAAATATTTTACCTTCTCAAAAAATTATTATGCTTTCTAAAGATAAAATATTTACGCCTTACTCCCACCCAGACATTGTTTACATGTCATAAAATTTTGATATTGCAATTTTTTAAATTCTTCAAGACAATGAAGTTTATCTGAAAAAAACATATTTTGGCATTTAGAAGTTATAAGGAAGTTCTCTTGCAATTACATCTCCAGTCATATGAACAATGCCCATCTCGAGAGAGAACTTCAATTTTTCCCACTTGTAACTTTTACGATTATATCAAATCACATGTTAGCAAAAATCTTTCAGCCAAAACTTTTATCCACCTATTTCCATTTTTACGTTCAAATAAAAGAGCAATCAGGATCAGGGTAATGCGATGTTAAAATTGAAAAATTATACCTCTTGCTGAGAACAATTTCAATATTATCCAGAAAATTTTGTATGAAATACGCGTTGAAGTGTATCATTATCGAACTTGCTTGATTGCACAACTCAGCTCAAACTTTCGAGGATGTTGAATAACATCCGTTTGAGAATTAAATATATGGAAATATTCGCGCAAACATTTCTTTTAACTTTTCCGCTCCCTAAATCTGTTAAAGTTACAACAAAGCACGAAATAAAAATTCCAAAATTTCCTATTGAAAAAAAAAATTGAACTGTTGAAATAAAACACTTAAAATATAAAATAATTTTATTTGTGTATAATTAACAGTGGCTTAAGTCTATTAAATTACTTAACTGGGGCATAATAATACAATCTTTTACTAGGATCCTTAACAATAGCAACAGGTTTTTCCGTTACTTCTTCAGAATTATCAACATCTTCTTGATTCGTCGAATTATCTTCACTTTTTTCTTCCTTTGATGAAGTACCTTCCGCTTTTTCTATTTCCTTTTCAGATACATTTAACAAATTAACATGTAGAGGTAAATTGCCATCTGAATAGAACGAAAACGGTTTGGGTACAATATCCGTTAATCTCATTTCCTCACTATTTTCAATATTGTACGCAGTAGGTGGAACAGAATTTAATGTCAATTCCTCTTTTTTATAATTTCCCCCATGTTTTTGTTTGCGATTAAATTGTTTGAAAACTTCAACGTCCGCTATATTCCTAGTTTGCAGCTCGTGCCTATTATCGGCAGTTTCATTTAAATTTCCTAAATTTAATAGTTCGTTCTTTGGAATAGGTTTCATATTTTCGTCTATTGGCGTATACACTTCCTTGTGATTCAAAGGAATTGTATCCCCTCGGGAATGCCTTCTTATGGGAACTCGTCTTATTGGCATTCTACGAGTTGTCGGTGTCAAGTTTTCTTCCAAATTTGCTTCCGTTGTGGTAGTCGTTGGTCTTGATCTTCGTCTCAAATTTAACCTAACCGTGGAAGAAGGTTTGGAAGTTGTCGTGGTAGGTCGCTTCCTTCCTCGCATAATTACTTTTCTAACAAGCGTCGAAAACACTTTTGGCCTTTCAGTTGTAGTAAACGCATTTGTGACCGGCGAAAACATTTCTGTGGTTCTTTCCAAGAACTGCGTCCGTCTAACAATCTGACTGTTTTCGGTAGGATCGGATGCCGAATCGTGACCTTTTACACTCATGGAATCTTCATTATAATCAGTGCTTAAGGTTTGCTGTACTGATGAAGTTGGTGCTGGAGTTCTGTGTATCGTCTTGTATTTTGAATAATCTATAGCTTTGGGCTGGTAACTTTGAGGCACTGGTAGGTATTCTGAAATATCAAAAATTTGTGAATTTCCAAAAGAGTTATGATTTTTAAAGTGATTTCTTGTCTTTTCCTCATCATTATTATCATCTTCTTCTTCTTGTTCATCTTCTTCTTCTGGGAGTGATTCCGTTGTTGTTGTCGTCGTCACTACTATTTTTTTTTCTGGTATGTCAGTGTAATTTTGGCTGGTCTTCAACTTTTGCAGAAAGTCGATAAATTTTGGGCTCTCAATCGCAGCTTGCGTTTTATTTTTTATTGCTTCTGTTTCTTCCGGAGTAGCCGATAGCTTGTGGTTACTTTTTGTCGGTTCTGGAATAATTTGATAATCGCTCTCTTTATGTAGGCCTTCTACAATTTCTAAGAATGAAGGCCCATTTTTTTCCGTTGTTATATGAACTACCGGATTCGGCGTGGTTGGCTTCTTTACAACCAGATAATCTTTTACGTCTTCTTCTTCTTCCTCCTCTTCTTCTTCTTCTTCTGGTTGAATTATGGGCTCTTCCGTTTGTGGGCCAGTATAAACCACTTGGCGTGTTTTTGTGTCGTAGTAGTAATTTCGATTTCTTTGCGGCATATAATCGTCTTCTTCCTCATTTTCGATGACTGAAGCTTCGGTGGGTCTATTCCGCCTTATGTCTGAATAACTTGGTTTGTTTGAACTTCTCTTATGAACGTGATGACCGTAATGACCAACACGTTTAATAGGACGGATTTTTGATAATAACCTAAATTCGGAATACGAAACAGGTTTCCGTTTAATTGGAGGATTCATTCCTTCAACTAAGAACGTATTCATTGGTTTGTCTACCAGTAAATGGTTGGCTGGAGAATTGAAATTTGTGATGGAACTGTATGATGTGGGTAAACCATGCGAAATTGGAGGTGACAAACCTACCACGTCGTCTATTTCAGTATTTACGGATGCCGAAATATAGGAGTTATCGGCAGAAGCATAGTTATCCCTGTCTTTCGTTAATTTGTTGTTAGCTAGTATCGTGTTCACATATTCTTCGTAAACTAGGGCACTGGGTTTACGATTCTTATTTTTTATTTTAATTCGCCGTTTTGGTTTAACTGTTGTAGTTGTAGTCGATGTAGTTGAAACTGTGTATGCATTTATGGTTTGGTAATTACCCGCCGAGTCATTATGTTTAATCCTAATTTTACGAGATGGCACTTTTACTTTTCTACCGCTATCGTTATCAGATTGAGGATTAAAATATTTAAACGAATTTTTAACACTTTCCGAACTATCCGCAATTAATGGATCGCTTAAGGAAGCACTTTTGATGTTGTTCATGACGTCGTGTAACACGTTTAATTGCTCGTTAGGCTGAATGTCGTCTTTGTAAAAAACTTCACTTATAGTTTTATATCTTGGAGGAATGCGATTTGTCGTTATATAGGAATGCAACGGAGAAAACGTCGTGGATTTTTGCACATTTACTTTATAAGCTTTTCTCTGAAAATGAGGTCTTCTACGGCGCCTTAAACGAATAATGAGTGGAGCACTTTCCGGTAAAGGTTCGTAGGTCTCACTTTCTTCCGTGGATCCGGACTCGTCTTCCTGAAGATTGTCATAATCATTATCGAAATTTTCAGATTTTGGCTGTCTTTGGCTGCCATTTTCGTTGTGGAATGTTTCTTCGTCTGCAAAAAATGAGTTTATTTAGTTGGGGCAACAATATTTTCAAACAGCTTACCTTCAGTTTGAGTTGTATTTGTCGCATTTTCAATATTCCCTATCTCATTAAAAGTTGTTTCTTGCAATTGTAAATCACTTTTGGGCACACTTCCGTTCTGTCGCACACTTGGCTTTATAAATTCTTTAAAAATTGGATTTGGGGGTTCAATAACACTTTCTTGAAATATTGGACTATCAAGTGGGTTTTCTCCAAATAATTTATTCTTTAAACAGTCAAGATGGTCACCTAGATTTTTTAAACGTGGTAATTCCGGCGGTACGGTTACTTTGCTACTTCCTTCTTGAGCTTCCGTTTGATTAACTCTGTCCGGAATTGGATCAATATTTTTGGGAATTTCTGGACATTCAGATATTTTCGACTGTTGGTAGAATGACATTTCCCCATAAATCTTCTCTGGAATTCTTTTTAAATCCTCGGCATAGCGCAATGGTGAATTTGAATTTAAGATATCTGTTTGTTTTATAGTATAGTACGGGTACTTAACTGTACTAGATATAATTGGCTCTTTTTCGTGATTAATGTTAAGAACATCTAGAAAATCTTTTTCTACCTCAACTTCATGAAAATCGTTAGTAAAGCGTTTGCTTCTTCTAAGCGGTTGTGGGACCTTAGTTTCGTGAGTAACGTCTTTAATTTTTGGAACAATTTTCACAAATTTATGGGTTGAACTCATATTATTGGGTTGCATCATGGTTTTAATCTCGCTGGTAATTTCCAACTCCATATCTCCATCGTTCATATTTCTGATTTCGGTAGTTTTACTTTCCTTGGTTCTTCCATATTTATGATTACTTACATTATCATTGTGTTTCACATTTTTGTGATTTGAAGCTGACGTTTCGGCATCATCCGAATCTTCATTTTCAAGATCTTCATTTTCATCTTCAAGATTTGAATTATCGTAGCTGTCAAATTCTTTCAATACGTCGACTTCTTCTTGTAACGGCGTGGTTATTTTACCCGTCAATTTTGGATTTTTGGGCGCGTCTTTATCAAATTCAACATTTCCTTCGCTATTTTTATAATTCTTCTCCTTTCCGCCGTGATCGTATTCGACATCTTCGTAACCTTCCTCTGTATACACGGTGTGAATTTTAGAGTCTTTTATCGATTCCTTTAACCGGGTGTCCAAAAGATGACTTGGTAGATGTTCTTCATTTTCAGTGTTTCTTACTTGGGAAAAAACCCTTGTCGGCACAAAATCTTCTTTTTCGTCGTCGTCGTCTTCTTCTTCGTAATTTTCGCTTTCGTCGTCTTCGTATTCTTCTTCCTTATCATTTTCTTTTACTTCTTCATGATCTTCTTCTGCATTCTGAACATTTTCGTTATTTTCCGACGTTTCTTCTTTATTATCTTCGACAGGTCCCGACGCTGGTTTGATATTTGTAGTGGGAGGTTGCGTAAATTGATGAATGGTGAATTTTTCTTCAGGGTTTTTCAGTTTTGGAAACACATGTCGTTCTTCTATATTTGGTGGCGTTTTTTCGTTATTTTCTACAACAGGTTTTACTACTTTGTTGTTACTTCTGTTGGGAACATGTATGAATTTATGAATAGCCCATTTTGCTTCATCGGATTTTGTTGCTGTACGCTTTGGAAATTCTTCCATTTTTGCAGTTGTACTTCCGATTTTTTCATCATGTACCGGCGTTTCTTCTTTTTTTGGGGGAGTTTTTAATATTTTATTGCTGTTTCGATAAGGAGGATGTTTAAACGCGTGGGTGTGCCATTTAGGTATGTTACGCTCGGATGTAGTTGAAATGCGCTTTGTAAGTTGCTCCGGTTCTTCTATGATCTCTTCAACAGGTTTTAACACTTGATTATCCTTTATGTACGGGGTATGTTTCAATCCACGAATTGCCCATTTTCCTTCTCCAGGATATATGGGTTTGGTCGGAATACGTTTTGGAAGTTCGTGTTCGCTGTATGAATTTTCATAATCACTTCGTTTGTTGTAAATTTTTAAATCGTCTTCCTGTTTCTTTGTCGAATGATTTAATTGGCTATTTGGTTTAGGTGTAATATCGATTTCGTCCTTGGAGAGTTTATGAGTAGTAGATTTAATAGGCGAATATTTTTGAAGCGGAGCTTGGGTTTGTTTACGTTTAATATCGTGAAGTAAATCAACGTTATTGGATTCCTTTATTTTATGGTTATCGATATGACCTGCAATGGGCACCCAATCGTCTGTATCTGTAGGAAAGTTGTTATTATTCGCATTAAAAAGCGGTCGTGAAAATGACGCGTTTTTCAGGTTATTATGTCGTACGGTTGTGTCAACTCGATTATATTTAATAACTTTACGGTCATTATTGTTTTCTGCATTAGTTGTTGCTTGCATTCTTAACGAAGAATCTCTATTATACAAATGGGGCACATTGTGACCAACATATGGTTTTTCTTTATGAAATTGCTTCTTGTTATTATTTAAATGCTTAGTTTGAGTAAATGACCCAAATGGATTTTTTTCATTTTCTACAAAGCTGTTAGCATCTGCTCTTTCCTGTTCCACATTTAATTTGTTTTTTAATAATTTATTAAAATGGACATTTGAAGAGCGCGTATGTTGGTCCTTCAACAGTTTTTTTTCTTCATCGGGCCAAACAGTGGGCACACGAATAGCTGTTGTTAAAACCAATATATTTACAATTACCGTTAGGTACATCATCTTAGAAAGTGTTATTTAACATTTTTTAATAATCGAGGACATCACTGTTTAAGTTATAGGAAGTTTAAGGTCATTTGGCTTCTTCATTCTTACGTTTGTATAACACTTTATATGTAGATGATATGTTATCCTTACATGTATGTCATTGCCAAACACAAATATTTTATAGTTTATGTGAACAGGTTTTTTAAACACATTTAAATTTCTCTTAATTTGTAATTAAATTGCACCAAAAATCACTCTTGTAAAAAGTACTCCTTGCTTTACTAAGCAGCACCACCAAATTAACTGTTTACAATTACACAATTGTTGAGTTTTCCAATAATTTACATATTTAAACTGAATTTTTATAGCTTCACTCGCGAAAGTTAACAGTCTTGCCGGATCACAATTCGAGCACTTACTTATAATAATACAATTAATATTCTAATTAATTTTAGTTGAAACACTTTCATAATTACGCGCACTATAATTTTTCAAACTCAAAATATACCTAACCAAGCCGTTAATGGATAGAGCGAAAATGAGAAGCCTGGCGAAGAACGCAAAGCTTATGTAGGTTTACGGTCTACTTGAGGCAGGAACTGTTTGCTTCTAAAAACTATAGCAAGTTACTGGTTTCTTAAACCAGCGAGTCTGATTGAGAAGTAAATGTTAAACTGTAATTCGTTAAGTGAAAGTGATAGTAGGTAATAACAGCATGCCAATTTACCGATTTGTGGTTTTACCGAAAAAAATTTTATATTTAAATTTACCATGTAGTAATTCTTCCGTAACTGCAATACCTACTGTATTTTTTCATTTTATTTAAATTAAAAAAAAACCTATTAGCAAAATACCGGACTTGAGGTATCGTGTAACAAACCGCAATTACAGTCGGAAGGATATCTTTATTAATATAAGAAAAAGCTGCTCGACAGAAAGCGGGGGTTTACCTCTTCGATCCGCAAATTATCATAAGTAAACATTGTGGTGGACAACAAAGTAATCAAAATTCAATCTTTTCCAACCGTTTTATTTTCTCTAAACTGAAAAAATACATACCTACTGGTAAATTGGAAAATCAAATAATGAAAATTGTCCTTGGAAGGATTTCACACCGATTAAACAGTTTAATTACTTTTTATTTTATTTTGACATTTCTCCTGCTTGCATTATCCCAAATAAAGCCTTTTTGTTTTACAACTCTTAGCTTTTATATCCTCTTTATGTTTATTACAAAATGCTCGTGTAATTTGAAACTTTTTAATCAAATTTAGTCATTATTTCCCAAGTATATGCGCTCCAAAAACTAAACAAAAACGGAATTGCAAGTTCTGATATAATAAATTAGTCGCAGCAAAACGATCTTATTTTCAGAAGAAAACTACTTTATTTGATGATACAAGCAAGTCCTTTAGTACCCTTTAACTGGATTCAAAATGCTTTAACTAGAAACATTGAAATGTCCTGGGTGGCAAACTCAATATGGTGAACGTTGTCCAAAAATATTGGCAAAAATTCACATTTTCTATTCAGTAGAAATGTCTATTCCTGTTCACTGGCGGCTTTCCATGTGTGGTAGGTGTGACAATTGTAAACCTGTTCAAACGTAAATCTCGAAAACTTCCTACAAAATTAAAAATAAGCAAAACAATAATTACAACACGCTAACCACGATAACATTCTTTTATATACTTAGTATTAATGTCTAGTACCAGGCACGGCATAAAACTGCATCCCTTCATTTTCGCGAAAAGAATAACACACGTATTCATAGACAACGCATAACAGGGTACTTTTCGAAGTACTGAAAAGTTGTGCCCCGATCCGAGATTTGCCGTGGCTGAACTATCGATGGCCGAACTCGAAAATTTCTAAACACGCTACTGCATGTATTTACGTCGAGCACACGTACCGTCAACAGAATGGAATTTTATGGTTTCTACGGCCAAAACATGAAATCACACCTAAGTGAAATAATGAGGTTTTGACTACATCAAGAATTAAGCTTCATTAGTTTTAATCTAGATTTGCTTAAAGCTCTTACTCGAGATTCAGAAGAACTTAGGCAAGGGAGAATGGAATACAGCATTGAGTAGGTATATTTATTCAGCCAAATTCAAAATTGGGAAGTCATGATGGGTTAGTGCGGCCTTTAGGCCGCTTAATCGAACTTCGTTCAATTGGCTCTGCAACTATTGTTCCTCGACACAACTGGCCAAGACGACAGTTGATCTTCACCACTGTTGGTCTCACTTCTAAGGTCTTGGAATGTAAATTTTAGTCAGGAGATTTCTGAAGGGCCCCCTGGAGACCAACGGACGCGGACGGCTGTACGTACTCTCACAAGCGCCAAGCCTGTCGTAAGAAAATTAGTCATTCTCCAGATTCAAGCCGGATACCTAGCTTTAAATTTTGATCGTAACAGCTATTAGGCAAATCACTGTCTTTTTTAGAATAATAATGAAGTTAAATGCCATAAGAACACACCTGTTTAATTTTCGGTGGGCTTCCGTGTACATCGACGCTTATTTATTGTGTAATTCAATATTCGTGATGCCGAACCAACCAGTTTAAGATACAAAATCGTGTCAAACATAATTAATAATAACTACAATGCAGATCTTTTACCCAAAAAAAGTAATAGCAGCTCCAAAAAAATTCATTACCAAAAATAATTCATTTTTATTGCAGATAAATTTTTTGTAATTAAACAAAATTATTTTTAAATTTGTCCATACTTGTATGCTATATTTACGTAATCTAGAAATTCATATGCAAAACCATTTATCTTTTTGTGCTTCATTTAGCTTTAGCACAGTAGGAACATCCAACAAAAAGTGCGGCTTCCACATAAATAGAAGTAATTAGTTACCAAAGTAAAAACAAAAATTAATTATTTTAAATTATCTCCATTATCATCATGGAATTTTGCTAAATATAATAATGTACATAATATGTATTATAACTGCGAATAATGTAACGTTACCATAACGTTGGGGTCACGCAATACAGCAGGATACTTCTGATTATATTAAACAATTTTTTTATGTAATGTACAAAATCATAATTACTCAAAAATCAGTCACATTTCAATTAGCCTTTTCATTCTGTTTATTTCAGAATATTCGCAGTATTCAAAATTTTTGTAAATTTCTGTTTTATTTCAAAACTCGCAAAAGTGTTTAAATTTTACATGGGCTTCCCCCATAACAATTTTGGAAATCGACTTCCATTTTACCTAGAGTATTATTGCCATTGCCATATTTTAATGCTTGAGGAATATTAAGAATTAAATAAAAAATACTTTCTATTTTTCTCTATTTTTCAATTTCTTCTCATAATCTTCTTCTTTTTGCAATTTTTCTTCTTTTTTTTCGGTATGCCATATTATCGTACCAATGATGTTCTATGATGTCCATGTCCATATCCATAATATCTCAGGTATTATGTAGATATTGAAATCTCAGAAAAAAAAAGAAGCTTTTTAAGATATAATACAAATAATAAAAATACCGGAACTCTTTAGAATCTTTGTGTGAACCAACAAATTTTTGTTTAACTGTGCGAATAAACGTATTTCGCTTTTTCGTATTGTTTACTAAACATTTTTTGCATAATAAAAGAAATAAATTAGTCACGCGAAGATGAAATTGCTTACCATTATAACTTCAAATTAATACGATTTTAGCTTTTAACTTTCAGATGGGATTACGCAATATGCATAAAAATCCACCGGGGGGGGGGGGGCAATTATACCTGTATCTTCGGATTTGAAAAATGTAATCACGGAATTTTTGATAAACCATTATATTATGAGATCAATGAAAACCGCAAATATTCAACATTTCCAGAATTTAACTCATTTATGAAGAGATAAAACAATGTTATAAAAGTTATCTCACGCAAATATCGCAATCTTGAACCCCATCTTGATCTGTTTCTATACTGCAAGTTAAATCTTGTAGTACAATTAATTTAAAAAATTAAAAGCTTGAAGAAGAAATAATGAGCATGCATGATATGACGAAAGAATTAGGAGTATGCAAAGATGGGAAAGCGTGAAGTGAGTTGTGAGAATGGATTAGTTGAGGAGATACAGTTTCTGGCTTACCAATCGGTTTTAGGCGGAACGACGTGATTAGGTATTACACATAATTTAATTTATAGCAACCCATTTCTATTAATATACAGGACCGTTTCCTATAGTTTTTGAAAAATGTAGAGATTCGGAATTGCAACCTCCCAACCAATTTCAGCACCATAACCCACACTTATGTTTGAGTTATAAATATTGCCCGGGGAATTCCCGTAATTTATATAAAATAATGAAAAATATTTTTCTGTATAGTTGTCCATTTTTACGAAATTAAATTCAGAAAATAATTTAAAAAATACTGTAAAACAAATTTAAAAATATAATAAATTATTAAAATAACGGAAAGAACTAAAATACAAAATTAACAATTAAAAACTTAAATTGAAATAATAAACTAAATTGCGCTCTCCAATTTTAGTTACTAGTTCAGCCAGAAAGCTTTTGAAAACAAATGTATTCTTAATGAGTGTATTGAAAACAGATCACACCAGATAAAATTATTTAATCAAGATTAAAATTACTTTAAAATGATTTTATTGTAACGTTTTGGTTAAGCTATTTTTGTAAATATGGATGAAGTATGACTTGCAAATGCTTGCTTAAATCCACCCCTGTTCAAATTAAATTTGAATAAAATTTCGCATCAATAGATTATTTGGGTTTTCAGTTTTCAACTTTCAAAAAGAAAAGTTTATACAAAGTAGACCTACAACTTCGACCGTAAATTTAAGATCTTATAATAAATTTTCAATTTCGCGCCCTTTGAGTTATTTAAAAATAACTTTTTGTTTTGAATATGAAATTAACGGGGAGTTAGGAAGGGAAAAGCTACCGGAACAGGAATTTAACTAGGAAAACCAGCTTAGTTGTCTTATTAATTGTCTACCACACATGTCTACCGCTTACACAGCTTTTGGATTTCTGTATTAGCTGTTCAATACCTGAGAAAGTAAAAAAAAGATGTGAAATAATATATTTTTATATTTGGTCATTGTCATCCAATCAAAATGTTTGTTGAAATGTTCTGAAAAGAAAACTTTAGTTGGAAGTCATGAAATTTTGAAAATATTTAGTATTTACCAACTTTATAAACTTAATTAAACTCCAAATGAAGTAAAGTACGGCGGGCGGCTTTAAGAGATCAAATATTTAAAAAGTAGGAGAAGTGAAGCCCAATTTAATTGATTACATTAGTTTAAAATGTTCAAAGAGATGAGAGTAAATAACAGTTAATCTAATTATTTTATTTCCGATGTGCATTCTGAAATATTTTGTCTAGTGAATTCACTTGACTAAAATTAAAGCTTTCTAAAATTTTGATGTCTCTTTCAGTCTGGAAAGTAATTTCAATTATATTTTTAATTTTTAATACAATAAGTGCTCAAAAAATTTTATTTTTAATTAATGTGAAAGTAATTTTATATAGAAATTTATCTTATAATAAAACTTTCGTTTCATACTTTTCTTCTTGTCATTTATTCTGCTAAAGTAAGTGTGTGTCACGTTTATTTATCATTAATAAATCATGGAAGAAATTCTTCACCATAATTGTTGGTATTTACAGCTAACAATCGAAAACAGTTACAAAGTTTTTAATGTGTTTGTGTAACGAAGTACAGTAGTGCATCAAATTTACGATAAATTTAACATTTTATTCATAACATTAATGTATAATTAATTAATCCACAATAATCTCATGTTTCCGAAAACTTTGGAATTATTTTGACTGCTCCTACCGGCGCGGTGCAATTATTAATTTTAGAATGAATTTGGTATAATTACTACATTCATCTACAAGTTTTAATCACAAATTTAATTTAAACACAAAATTGGATCCCATGGTTATAATATTTTTAATTAAAAATGTACTGTAAATTGTCAACGGATATAAACGACAATACAAACTTAACTGTTTCGTACATTTTGGAAGCTTTATTTCGTTTTATAATATGGAAGCTAATTTTTCATCCTGTCAGAATAACAACATATAGTCGAATTGTTATAAATTATTAATGGAAGAGTTGTAAACTTACTTTGGGCTTTAGGGGATTTACCGGCTGACCACCATTCCCAAATCAGAAAGAAGAATTTGATTCGCATATTTTCCTATTCATATTTTATACAAATTATAAATGATATTTAAATATTTTATGTAATTTAATTAAATTTAAACAAAAAAAGTAATAGAATTAATGAAATAGCGTTCACGAGGAAAAAAGCGTTACACGGTGGAACAATTCCGTTCCATAAATCACTAACACAATTGACATCGCTTCATCAAATTTACCTAAAAAATTTCTATTATTAAATCACTGAAAACAGAAAGCTTTAATTAAAATTTATTTAATTATTTCACATAATTGATTAAGCCTCGCGTTAAATAAGCAAACAATCGGCGTTTTTATGATTGAACTGCATTAAACTTTTTATGTAATTTGCAACAAATTTAAAACTTGGTAGGTAGAATAAATAATTTAAACTGTGATCTAATCAGTTAACGGCAGAAAAATTTCTCTTTTAACTGGCTTTAAATTAACTAATTGGATTGTATAACGCTTTTACAGGATATTGATGAAAATGACGTTGAGAAAAATCGAATTTTTGAATATTGCGTCGTTGGCAATAAAATTGTTCATCAAAATCAACCCACTCAACAGTCAAGTGTCGTTTTCATCATTTGCTGTAAGATTATCAAAACATATTTTGATGTTATAAGGGCGTGTAAACAAGTAATTAAGAAATTTAAGCCGACAGATTTGTTCAACCAAAATACAACTCATAATTTTGAATTCAAATAGCATATTTGAGTTACTCATTCTCGGTAAAATAGAAAGTAGTAGGCAGTAGTTAGTAATTGCTAAGTAAATATAATATAACGGTAATCAAACAGGAAAATATTTAATTTTATAGTCTTGAGCAGAAACAAGAGAATTTCATTTATAGAAAGTAAACTTGATCTTACAATGTTGTTGCTATTAATTTTACTGAAACAGTACTGCATCCGGAAAGGACGACTGTAGGTCAGCATGAAAGTGAAGAGGAATTACTGAATTATTTATAACCAATCAATGCTTTAATTTCATAAAATGCGTAAAATTGAGTAAATTTTAGTTAACGATAGATAAGATTCATTTCCAAAACAATCACCTCGTTTTGCGCTACGGTTACCTCAATTTGAGATGTAGTATAAGGTAAACAAACTAATTTACAAGCAAATTAAACCTTCATCAACTTTGAAAATTGTTAACCATGCGTAGGTTACTTAACAAGATACTCTATTAATTAGTCAAATAAAATTAACTTCTTTTAGCGCAATGGCCAGATAATGGCGCTAAAAGAACTTAATTCATTAAAATATTCAAAATTATACAAAAATAATTTAAATCTTGTAAATTAAATTTTAAATCATTTGCGAAACCACCATTTTGGACTTTTGCTACTTGTAGCACAAATAACTATTATTTGGTTATTTTATTACTCCCGATAACTATAAAATATTTCATTATTACAAACCATTTTAATTTAAATTTTACACTATAAAACCAATGTAGAAAGTTATTAATGTAATTTACGTAGGTGATTTAACGCTTCAAAGCTCATATTATTTTGATATACAATTTTTAAATTTGTAATTTCCTTACATTTCCGACGAATTCTTCTAATTTCCCTAAATTTAGAAAATGCGCGGTTTGCATCGTGCATAAATTACAAATTAATTATATTTTTGTATTTAATTTCTGTGTACATTAAATTAATATTTAGACATTATTATTCGTAATACGTATAAAAATTTAATTTAATTTACAAAAAAAAGGTGCTCAGAATAGTTGACATTTATCGAAACCTTGTAATTCTCAAATCCCATAATAATATTAATATTTTGTAATAATGGGAAACCGCTCGAATAGTTTTTGACCAGACCGTTTTTAATTTGCTCAATTTTTTTCAGAAGCATCTAAATAAAATTAAATAAATTAAATATTTTGTATTATCAGTAAAAAAAAAACAAAAATCATATACTCAACTGGTAAATATTGGAATATTTTTCGTATACAACCAAATTAATTATTATTACGTTTACGTGGAAGACAAGGAGAAGGAATTAGCCGATTGTTTCACCGAAGACGTGTTTTTGGTTTCTTTTACGAAAAAGCTAAAACGTTGAAGTCGTCGACCACTTGGTCGCAGTATTTGGCGATAAAGGCCGTGACTAAACTAGAAAAGAAAATTAACATCGGCAATTTCCAAAACTTATCCGCTTTTATGAAGCGGAAAAACGAAGAATTTATGCCGAAAAAATCGCGCGTCCTAACCTCTGACCACGCGGTAAATTTTTTAAAAAAGGCGCCTAAGTGAGAGTTTTTTGGTATTTAGATAAAAAAATCTGGTGACTTCTTTTTTGCTCTAGGGCAAAAAAGTGAACTTTACACCCGCAAATCGGGGTGTAAACTGAGTACTTTACCCCCGGAATCGGTATTGGTACAATAATATCTTCAAAAATTTCTAACGTTTAAACCCTCTTGACCTTGAAAATTCAAATTTTCCCGCCTGCGGCGCTCGTAGGAACTTTACCCTTCTCCACCCCTTTAGGGAGCACAAAAATACTTTAGGACCCCGGGCCCCAGAGTGTCTTAATCCGCCACTGCCTGAAGCGTCGTTCTCATTCAATTAACACAACGTAAATTAATTTTAAAAAATAAAAAAAATTCTCTAAACTCTCGTTTCCATCAAATTATTTGACTTCAAGTGAATTTTTATTTATTGTATTAATTAATTTACTTCAAATACATCGATAAAAATTAGTTTTTAGAGAAGAAATTTGAAAAACGACGCTTTATTTAGTAGGAGGTGAGGAGATGCTAAGTGTTCTATACGTAAGATTTTTTTTTCAATTTGGCTTTTTGAAATAACTTTTTCACATACTAATCCATTTAACCTTAATAGATGCAAAAATAAATTAAATTTATATTCTGTAGAAATTTAAAATAAAAAGAAACGTGAACACAAAAATCCAAAACATAGCAAGTAAATATATTAAATTCTCGTGGCGCGGGCGGTAGGGTGGGAATTACAAATTCAAATCCTTACGTAAAGACAAAAAAAGTCTACTAAAACCTTACGAACCCTGACGTTCTTACATGGAGGAGGAAAGAACTGAAAATTTGAAAAATCGTTCTTATGTAATTAATGTTTACTGTTAAGTCTACGTGGAAAACTGAAAGCCACCTTCAATTATTGTTCAATTAGCTAATGTTTTTACAAAAAGGTTAACAGTGGAAATTACTTGTATTGTTATAACATTATTATTTTGTTATAACACAAAATTTGTATTTGTTGTGTTAAAAATGAAAACGGTTCAAAATACGTATCATCTGCTATAAAACTGTATACCTATTCTAAAAAAAAATATTTAAGGAAAGGATACCGATGGAAGACTTGACTGACTAACAAGGAAATAATTTCCGGTATTCTGTAAAATTCGGTAAAATGTAAAATTTTGCTTTTCGCCGCCCCTGCTTGTGGAGAGTGGATCTGTATAAATAATGATCTGCTAAGTTTTTTTGATAATTATATTGGTAGTTATTGAGATTTAATATTAAATAGTGATCTATAAAAATTTTTGAAGTGTTTTATTGCACCGAATATAAAATAAAGGGCAATTACACATTTATTTGCAGTTGGGGTTCCCCTACAGGGAACTTTGGGCTAAAAATATGCACGCAAATCCTGACAGATTTGGCAGTTATAAGAAATAAAGTGAGAACTCTGATTTTTTTAAATATTTTCTTCTCTTTTTACAGCGAATAAGAAAAAAATTGTTCTGTATTATTTTTAATATTAGAATAAAAAATATAAATGGATATTATATTATATTTTATGTAATTGAAGAATATTGATGAGTGTCATTTGCATATACTATTTTTTAAGTTTTATTTTATCGAATTTTTACATAAATTCACATTTTCTGCATAAATAATCTAAATTCGTACATATCCGTTTAATAAATTTTGCATACATTCATAACGTAAGCTTTCAAATTTAAATTTTATCACAAAAATAAAGTAAAACTACATGTTTTATAAATCTGAACATTTTTTAAATCAGTACATTATTTTGTGCTTACTTTTCCAATTTATTATTCTTTAAAGATTTTCTTGAATTGGTTTAAAATTTTAATTTGAAATTAGCAGGATTACCAGTGAACCGTTTTGATTTTATTAAGCTTAATTGATAAGTTACGGACGCTGATCCGCAAATTTTAAATATTTCTGTTTTCTTGGATTTTAAGTAATTCCCCCAAATTCAAATTTTGCTAACAAAATGTATTTTATCGCGTTAACGATTAAAATTATAACTAAAGTTTTAAATTGCATATTTTGTAATCAATGGATTCGCAGTTTATGTATTAAAATATTAACCATAATATGAGCAGTGGCGGCTGGTACGTGAAGGCGATGAGGAATCATTTCTGCCCTAAGTAGAATACGACATCATCTAAATTTTAAATATGGTTAATACCGCTAATTCTCTTAACGGAAAAACTCTTTAAATATAAAAGTTTTCCTTTTGCACACAATTACTAAAATACTGAGAGTATGGAATACCCCCAGACTCCTTGATAGCTTTTGTACCATTTTTTAGAATAAAAATTTAATTTTCTCAGAAACTAAAAACAGGACTTTTTTGAAATTTGGTACACTTATTTGTAAGACTTTCCTAAATATTTTGGCGAATTTTTGTAATACTGACATTTCTAATTGTCGAGGTAATGACAAACCCGTACCGTACATTTATATGTACGAAACAGTAACTTTGAAATTTTTTATCTCGATAACTAAAAACAGGATTAAGTTCAAACTTTGCCAGAATTTTCTTTGATATGCAAAAAATATACTGTAAAAATTTCAAAAACTTCCCTTATACTTCGATTTCTTTCTTAACAACATTAAACAAAAAATGTTTTCACCGTATTATTTTCCCCTATTAGGACATTTGAACCTTGATCTTTTCTTAACCTTTTTTCACCTGTGTGTTTTATTTTAGAAAAAAATCTGTGTTTCCATAAAATCTATAGTAAAAAAAAATATAAACGATAACAAAAGAAAATTTACAACTACAAAAATTATTTTTCTTAGTAATAAATTTCCAAATACCGATTATCGTTATAATTTGAGAACTAAATACTAAATTTGATGTAAACCCTAAAATGCCCATCTATTATTATCCACGGTTATTATCACCTGAACCCTGGATTAATCGATTAATCTTGTCAAAGATTTAAATGATAAGGAGTACCTATTCCTTGTAGGATACCTTTGAGGTATCCTATATGATACAAATGCTATCTATGTATCCCTACATATTGAATGAAGCTCTTACGTTGAAAATTGAACATAAAATATGTAGTAGCAATTGGTGTTTTTGACAACTACGCATTAGGTCGACTATAATAGTGATCACGTAATAATTGATAATTGATAACACTAAAGCGCAATCGATTGCATAAATACCTACAAGCAATTGTCTATATAATTTAGATGTATTCAATCCAATTTATTTAGTCATGCAGGACTAATTGAATTATGTAACTAAAATTATAAATCAAAACACTAAAACGAAAGTTGCTTAACATAATTAATGCGATACATATTATATATTAACTTAATTTTACTGTATAATTTTATTATATTAACTGAATTTAATAGAAAAGGGATGAAAGGCAGTAGATCCTTACGTAAATATTTTGGTGGGTATAACTTAACAATTAATAGTTACGTATGAAACTGATAGAAATTTATGTTCAAATTTCATTAAGTAAATTTTTTAAGTAAAAGTTGATCACAATAAACGTATACTAAAATATATATTTTATGTCATGATAATGGAATTTCATTCCTAATTCACTTTTGTAAAAGCTTTCTTAATTCGATTCATAATTTTCAATAAACAATAAGTCTTTCCAAATCATTCCATTTATAATAAACATTTTGACCTGGAAAAACTTTTAAAGATCAGGAAACGCGTGATTTCATCTCAACTAATAATTATTGACTAGAAACTTTCACCATAGATAAAAGCTAGTAAAAAAATAGAACTATGTATAAAATTCCCCGAAGATGGTCCTATCGAATGCCCAAAAATGGCTATACAGCTTCAAAAAAGTAGAGAAAAAAAATACAAATGAAAGAAAAACATAAAAAAAAGAACATAAAAGCAAGAAAAAATAACATAAAAACACAAAAAAGGTAAAAAAAGGTTTTATTTTTTACTTTTCACTTATTAGCAATTTTAAACTAGTACCCGATTTTCATTGGTTAAAATATTATAAAGTATTTTGTATTTTACATTCACATTTTTGTATATTTTGTCTGCCTCTACCAAATGTCGTTTTTCACTTCGTTTCCTGTAGTAATTTGCCAAACTTCAATATTATTATAATTTAACGTAAATAAATTTGCGTTTTTTGAAATTGGTTAAGAGCGAAAAGTATAATTTACAGCATTCCTGTTTTGATGTAGGTACTATAAATAAAATTACCTCATGATCCAAAGGACAAAAGAAATAATTCAAAGCACCGGAACTGAACCCAACGGCGACGGCGACGTATAAATAAATTCGTTTGTTCTATTCGCTATCACTGAATGTAATTTGTTAAACTAATTCTTCGCCGTGGTAGCTAAATTTTACAATTTTAAGTTGGATATGTAATAGGAGAAATATTAACAAAAAAAATTTTAATTGTAGATAATTAGAGCAAACAACATTCGAGAAAAGATATACTAATAATAAGTAAATAAAAATTTTAAAAAACGAAAATTTGAATGTAGGAATAAGCAATATTGGATGCTGGAAAAAAGCTGTAAAAAGTGTAAAATAAAGTATTTCTTTTTCAGCATATTATAATTAATTAAAATATTTTAAAACAGTAGATTTTATATTATATACTTTTCATATAGGTTCTAAAAAATACTAAATTGTTTTTGTACATAGAAAAGCGCAAATTAAAAGTAAATTTTAAAACGAACGATAGAAAGCGGTGAATGAGATTCGATAGGTGAGCGGTCGAGAAAAACATCGCGTACAAAGTCTTGCCTTTTAAAAATAAAATTTAAAAAGTTAATTAAACAATAATAAAATTCAATATATTTTTGAACTTTCAACGAAGGATATCGCTTTCGTCAGAAAATTTATTTATTATTATCTGACGAAAGCGATTTCCTTCGCTGAAAGCTCAAAAACATATCAATATTTATTATTATTTTGTTTCAAATAATTTTAATCTGAAAATTGGAAAGATTGGAATAAAAATCTTGAATTTATTGTTTTATTTAAATTTTTAAATTTTGCAGTTGTTGGCCAATTTGGTATGCACATAATGAATTATTCTAATGGAAAATTTAACGCTCGAGAATAACAAAAGGACAGCAAATCATAAATAATTATTGTTATTTCAAGGTTTATTTGCTATAGAATTATTTACAGTTCATGAATGAAAGTTGTAAAAATTTCTCCAATAATAATGTTCGAAAATTTTGGGGTATCGCAAGTAGGATTTTTTTCACTTTATATTAATAAATGCTAATCAGCAGTTTGTTGGCTCGTGATAAATGATCTTGCGTGTGACAAAAAAAGTTATAAATCTTCTTTACTTATGTATAATATGCACATATATACAACATAGATTCGGTTAACTGTTTGATTTTTTACTTTACTAACTTTTTTAACAAGTTTTTGTCGGCATTTTCACTAAACGTGATCGATCGAGGAAATTTTATTTTCCCGATTGCTTACTACGTTATCAACGAATTATACACGATAGCCCGCTTACAATAAATTTCAACTACAGGATAACTCTCAAATCGCTCACGCAATAGTTACATTTTTCTAAAATTGTGAGCTGCATTAAAAAAAAACATTTTAAGTTTTGCATTTGTGAGTTATTCAGCTGTTATTCAATAATAAATTGGAAAGCTATATTTCGTATTTCAAATTTACAAAAGGTATTTGAACTACATATATTCGTTTTTTTCATAAAAGGAAATCCATTCTGGATTAAAATTATACATATTTCTGATGAAGAAAATCGATAAAATTTGGTGGGCCGTCTCGATAGAACAAAAAATAGATTATCTTAGAAAATATTATGTTAAAATATTAAAGTAATGCAAACCTATCAAGGCAACCATATTTTATAAATCAAATAAGTATAGTAAAGTGAAATTATGTCGTGTGATCTATCAAAGCTTAGTACTTCTCTTACAATACATGTCCAAAGCACATCATGAGGCTAACACAGAAGCAGTGCATTAGCCTGAAAACATGGAACACAAGGTTTTATCACATGACCGGTTTGAGATTACCTCGTAGGGATTTTCATCCTCAGATTGGTTTTATTTTAATTTTACAGAACATAAAAAACATGAGCGCACAATATCTGCTATTTTATATGTTTGTATTTTAAAAACTACCAACCTTAAAACTAAGAATAATTTTTCATGAAACAGCAAAACCCCAGCCTTAAATAGTAAAAATAATAGAAACTTTATAAATGCAATGACAGTTGATGGTTATTGTGTCGGTTTGCTCCTACATTCTGCATTTTAATCTGATAAAATTGAATTAAAGTTGAATGTTACTTTCAGTTACTGAAAGCGTAACTAGCAGGTTTGCAATGTCCAAAAACTGCACAGTCTGCCCTCTGCAGTTATATTCTCGTTTTTAAATAAAAAAATTTTGTTCGTCTTGAATGAAAGGAAGTATTTATTTAGCTTATCTAATAATAATTTTTATGATCTTTCTGTGAGAATTTATTTTTATTTCTATAAGTAATTAAATAAAATGCATCATTAGCATTGTATGTTGTACTAATCAACGTATACGTGATTAGTAAAATTATCTTGTTTTTAAAATTTTTATTATAATTTATAATAATATTATGCAGAAAATCTTACCATGAAATATTGTTTTACACAAAATACAACAGGAACTAAGCCGAATTAAATATTTATGTATCTTATTTATTCACTGAATGAAGTAAATAAATATTTTATTCGCAGTAAGTGAACACATCAAACCAATAAGAACTCGTTCGAAGGCACTTAACAAAATTTAAATTTTAACGTAATTTTAATCGCTTCTTATTAATTTATTATGCATAAGAAAATAATTATTTCACTTCTAGTAAATTACAAATTAAAACTTTACTTTAAGTATAAATTTTTGTAAAGAAAAGCTTTGTTTTATTTTTATAGATTTAAGAACTTACACGGGAGTTTCACCTACCTTGCAATTATCTTATTTATCTTTGTAATTAATTATAAACTTAATTTACTAATTAACTAATTGCATTAAAATCAATTTATATTGCCGTTTACAAGTTTATCGACAACGCATTAAAAATATTTAAAGTTCCATTAAAGAAATTAGGAGTTTAATTTTCAATTTAAAGTATCTTAATTAATTATAAACTGAAAAACTTACTCGATCAGAAAAATTTCAATTTCAGTATTATTCTTGAATTCTTTCTTATACGAAAAATTATCTTATTGAGTTATGCCCACACGCGGTTTTTCAATAATAACAAATTACCAAAGCAAATAGAGCTTTTTTATGTTTCCATTGAAACGATTCGAAAAATAATCGAGAGAAAAGTTAAAATTTCAAAAAAACGAGAAAAACTTAAAAAGAAGTTAAAATTGACACGGCCTTTGATACAGGACACTAGAAAATGTTACGATCAAAGGGAAAAAATTTCAACATGTTCTCAATTTAAATTTTTAATGAAGTTTTATACTTGATAATAAAACTAATTTTTATAAAATGAATAATTTAGTAATTAGGTGAACAGTGTGAATAATAAACATTTTATTAATTACAAGAGAAAAAATTAATTTTCTGGTTTTTCACAAAAATTAGCAAACAAGAAGAGAGGATTTGTTTTAATTATGTCAAGTTTCAGACATTATAATAATTTATAAATGCCTAATTCTAAATGTTAAATAATTTACTGTTTTGTATATTAAATTATAATAACAAACCGAATTTAAATAATAATTATACTTTTCGCAACTTAATAATTATTGTCTAACGGAGACTTTTTTGAAACAAAACCATGATTTTTCTAATCCACTTATATCGATAGCTTAAATTATTTTCCCGAAAAACACGTAAGCGAAAGTTAAATTAACTTTTATTGTACTTTTAACTGCGATTAACATCAAGTTAGAATTTAATTTACATTTATATTGCTAATTGCAGGTTAACTAGAAATTTAACATTTGAAAATTTGAATTTTACTTACCCAAAGTAAAAAATGAAATTTAAAAAATCTGTATTTTATTTTCAGACGTGGAAAATTCTTAGGATACGAAGAAATAACGACACGTTACAGCATTTCGGAGTACAGTGAAAATCCACCCCACGCACGTTACCAGATCCTCTATATTATATTCTATATATACAAGTATCTACGTAGATGCGCTGTTCCACAAAATTTTAAAAACTGTTCATTAGTTAATAAAATTATCCTTCTTCTAAAAATCAAGTAATTATAATTTTTTACGATTATCTCATTTAAGAAAATATAATGGGAACATAAATTCGGTTAAAATTTAAAATATTACCATCAGACGCTCAGAGCAATTAATCAATAACCAAGTTTTTTTCAAGATAACGGCTTTTAAATGCCGTATCAAAAATAATAAATTACATTAATAAGATAATATTTTGGAATCATAAATATAAATAATTATTAGCTTCCCTACCGCAAGAAGAGAAGTACAAAAAGAATTGATTTTTATCCTCACAGCCAAATTGGAAAACTTGTACTTTTTTTTTTTTAATTAACGCCATTGCATTTTTTGCTGTGTAACAAAAATTGAAAAGTTAAGTAGTAAAGCAGAAGTTTTTTCTCGAACGATATTGCTTTTATAGAAAAAAGCGGAAAAATTAAATTGAAATTATTTTTATTTTCAAGTCGCTGTAGGTAAGTGATTCAAATAGGCACATAGCAATTTTCGAAAGGAAATTACTACAACCTGCCTTTTTCATTTTCATTGCTCTCTATTTTAAAGGAAACCTGAAACACAAAAATTGTTTACGACCATTACGTGCGCAACCCATTTTTATTATTTACTCTATTTTCCTCTTTTAGTTTTATTAAATTTTAAAAAATGAACACTGCATAAAAACTTAAATATCTTTTAATAAATTAAAAAATTCTAGCAAGGCTTGCGTGAGCTACAATTTTGTAAAATGTAGCTCAACGCAAAGTGAGATATAATTGGAATCTTCAGGTTCAAGTTTTAGATGGCCAAAAGTCAAAGATCGAATATCAAATATAAAAACTTTTGATATTATTACCAGCAGAAATACAAGAGTTTCTGAGAGTAAAAAAATATTCCAATCCAAATAATTTTTATTTTTTAGTGATTTGTAGTTCTCATAAATCCCAAAAAAATAATATTATTATTATCCCAATCCCAAATAACATTGGGAGTAAAAACTTCATATTTAGATTAGTAGAACAGTATTAATAGTAGTTTACGTAATTGTTTAGAAAAGAACATATTACTGAACGAGTAGATTTAAGCACGAGCCCCAAGCAAGGCGAAGTTTATTTGTAAAAATAATTGACTAATTAAAATACAGACTGTTTCCCGATGAACTTGGTGGCTCTATTTCAATGTCTACCATCTGTAAGCCGACACACGGGTCGTATGCTGGAGGATAGAGCGTTGGACTGCTATGACGTAAACTTGTCTTGTCGGATCTTTGATATGGTACTTACAATTCTTTCTTGGACGCTTTATCCCTAGTTGTAGGTCGGAATAACACTGTGACGGATTCCTAATATGTATTGATGAAGCTGTTCGGAGTCGATGCTGATTACACTATAAGTTGTATAGATTACCCATATAATACGTCAGCAGTACGTAATCATCATCACATTGCATAGAGAGGTTGTAAATATTTACATTTTGGCGTCGCTGTCATTATGAACAGATCCTGGATTGCATTTATCGTTAAAAATTTAAAATATGTAGAGTATTTATTTTTATATTAATTTGTCTGCTTGTTTGTTTTTATCGTTTTTTAATTGTATGTTTACTTTTATTTCCTATTTTCTTTATTGCTAAAGGTTTCCTGTATTAATCGGCTTAAATTTTCATACGATTTAAATTTACGTCATTTAGTTCACGCAAAAAGCGTCACACAATAATAACGAATTAATTTTATCGATTATTGTACTAATTTCTCCCACAATTATTTACCATGTTAGAATTTTGGTGGTTTATTATGTACTTTTTTATTATGTTCTGAAAAGCATTCAAAATTTCTTAAAATAATTTATGAGAAATTAATCGCGAGGTAGGTTGTATGTCACGAGACGATTAGGCGAGTGACATATTTCTGTCACATTGTTCTGAAAGTGACGAAGATTTTTGAAATTTATTTAAAATCAGGAAGAGGTGCAATTAATCCACCTGGCATTTTATTTTATAGGATTCCACTAGGAAGCATGATAAAAACGCGCAGAAATAGTGGGGTTATTGCAATGTATATGCATATTACTATAAGTGTTATGTACCGTTGACTTAGATTGTTTAATTTTAGGAAAATGATAAAAACTGATATTGTAATGAAAATGTAAATTCAAGGTAGTATAAACTTTTATAATTCAATAATATGATTCATCAGTTATTGTGTAACTTTATATAAGTGAAAACTTTCTCTTTATATTTCTGAGATTAATATTGTAATCTCGTTAATTAAATGCAATTTAAATTCTTCCTCTTCAGTATCTTATTCAATTGTTAATTAAATTTTTGTTATCTCGATTCTTTTCATCTAGCTTCTACTTCTTAATCACCTTTCATGTATTTATAAATCTTGACTTTAAATTTATAATTAAAAAAACATACTTTTTATTCAATATAAATGTATTTTTATCTATTACTAGCTATATACCAGGCTTCGCCCGGGGTCTCACTAAAAATAAAATACCATGAAATAGATTTGAAGAAATTTGTGATCAGCATTCGGCAATGGCAGTAGTGATCCTGCACAATGATAAATTCGATTATCCGTTGAGTTGAAAATCGGGAACCACCACAAATCTCTTTCCGAAGTCCAACTGAGTAAGTATGCAAAGTTATTAGAAATAAAAATGAAGGTTTGTTTGTTTGTCTCTTATACACTCTTAGACCCTTTGACAGATTTGAACCAAACTTTCCACACTTACTCAGTAGAACTTGGGAAAAGTTTTCGTATAAGAAAATGTTAAAAAGGTTGAGAGCAGAGCGAGATCTCACAAAATTACTGTGACGCGCATAAACGCGTTTATGCGTTGATTCTCAGAATCAATGGGGAAAAAATTTATGAAACAAACGAGTACCGGGAAGCAACGCTGGAAAATGATCAAGTACGCAGACTAATGCAAAGTATTTTATTTTTAACGAGACCTCGGACGAAGCCGGGTATCCAGCTAGTAATTAATAAAATTTGAACTAAGCAACTTTCTGAGGTTGAGGTTGCCGTCAAATTGATTTTTTAGATTTTTTAATGGCATTATAATATTGTCAGTTAGCTAAAAAGCTACTGTAGCTACCGTAGCAACGTTGCAGTAACGTTGCATTTTGCGCAGGAACGACCTAATTTGTGCTTTGTTTTGGCACGAAATATGTTGCTGCAACAAGCTTAAGCAGCAGAAACAGCACCGTAATTAGACATTAGCCATGGGGGGGGGGGGGGTTATGGAATTTAAAAAGTGGTTGGCATATGCCCGTATTTTAATTTAATTCTTGTAATCAGGAAATACTAAGAAGAAATTATAGCATCTAGGTTATAAAAAATGATCTTCAGCTTGTTTTCGTCCTTTTTGTACATTTTTTCAGTTTACAGTTTAGAGATGAATTTATCCGACGTTACTCAACCCATGGGGGGTTTGAACCCCCAAAACTACCACCTTATATACGGTCCTGAGCAGGAACATTAATAAATTATATTAAATCTAAAATAAATAATTTTTAACCAGTGGCGGACAGGGATGCAGTATCCCGGGCCCCTCCCATCCCATTTAATACCTTCAGTATTAAATTAAATTAAACCCCTAGAAATATCATCACCTCTGAAAATATATTGCCAGTCCGCCACTGCTCTCTACATTAATTTCATTGAAAAATTTATTAATTAATTAAAATTATTAACTCGTGAAAATATATATAAAATTAAATAATAATAAAACGAGTTAAATAAACGATAATAAAAAAATTAATTAATTAATTTATTAATTCGTAGACCCGGTTATCGTATTATTCCCAAAAATTGTTGAAACGGGCTCTACGTGGACATAATTGTGTCTGCTTAAAACCTTTACTTTAGAATCAGAAATTAAGATCCTAAGTTTTCTACAACAGGTATGGAACTGAAACAGGAGCAAAGTCAAAATAATTCTCAAAAATAAAATAATATAAATAATAAAATTATTTTATATGAGGGGGAAACTTCGTGCAATAAAACTTAAACTTCTAATATCAGTGGCGGACTAAGGGGGGGGGCAAGGAAAAGGGTCCGATATACGTGAAATTATTATTAAAATTAAGAGTAAACGCTTAGGGTTCGTTCATAAATTACTTCACGCCTGATGGGGGAAGGAAGTTCGGACCTTAGTGATGATTTGCGATCATGGTGGGGGGTTTAAATTATGACGTCACGTATTGTCAATTTTTACAATTTATGTATATTTTTGATTTTTAAATCGTATATTTTGAAAAATTAATTTTTAATAACTGGTTGGGTTATTTGGGCTTTGATTAATTAAAAATAATAACAGAGGGGGATTAATGATCAAATATGCGTTAAGTAATATTTGCAGGAGGCTAGATGTTTGTGACAAAGTGCAATGGGGGGTGCAATAATGTTTAAAATTGCGTGACGAAATTTATGAACGACCCCTTATTTAATTCCTTTTTTGTATCCATTGAAAACATTTTTTAGAAATAAAATTTCTAACGTTGACCCCCTTGTTGACCTTGCATGATTTTTTGCTGCACGATTTTTATATTATTTAGAAATCCTTTATCCTTCACTGCAAGATTTAAAACTAGCAGAATCTATTGTAAAAAAATAAAAATTTTACATGGGGGCGAAAGTACAATTTTGTTTTTTTTTGTATTTTATAGAAATTAAAAACGAAAATTTTAGCTGTAAAGTGAAGAGTACATAGGTAGAAAATTATTATTTAAAAAAAAGACAATAATAATTGAACACTTTTAACAGGGTAGGACTAAGAATATTTGTTACAATAAATTATGAACATTTACATGAAATTTATTTTTAAATGCATTTCCAAAAACGAAAACTTAATTTTAAGACCGGCACTGTCAAGAACAATATTTAAAATTTTTAAATAAACAATTGGGAGTCAATTTCGCGGAGGTTAATGTATAAACTGAATGTCAGATGTTTAGTAGTCATATTTGGCCCTAGGATCAATTATATCATTGTCTAATTATTATAGAAGGTTAAATAAAACCAAATCAGATTTATATACTGATTTAAGTAGAAACTAGACCATTAGAAATTTATGTATACAAAAGCAGTGAAAATAAAACAAACAATACTTGATTATTTAAACTTTAATATAGTTAAATATTTACAAAATTTATTCAGACTAGTAAAATAGGATTGATTATTATTAACACTACTTGAAATGTGTAAATAATAATTTATTATTTTCTCATTAAAAGTTTACTGAATAATGTGTTTTAAATTATTCTTCCTAATATTTCATAAAACAGTAATTACAACATAATTTAACTTGTAAAACGTATAATATACTACAATTTACATAAATACAAAAGTATTAAACATAATTTTTATACATTAAAATTATTTTGCGTTTTTGTACAGCATTTGACTTCCTCGGGGTATTTATCATCTTTGGTAAAAGTTGCATTGTTTATAAATACGTCTTAGCAGCGGCGGCGCCATCATTTTTGAAACGGTGGGCACAAATTGGGCGCCGTCGCTGCATTTTATTACATTTTTTAATTTTTTTTTTTAGTACTCAATAAGATATTTTTACCAATTTACATTTATTTAAAAGAATTATTTGATTTTATTAATCTAGCAGTAACAAAACAATCGTATTTTTGTGGGCACATACTATTATTTAAAAAGTAAATTATCACAGCTCATTATTATTAAATATTTAACTGACCTTTTCAATCGACAGATATGTAACATACTATATTTTTTTATACTTATTATGTACAACTATTTTAGATATTTGGCAGTAATAAACAAACAATAGCACAAATATAAACTTTTAATAAATATTACTCTTTCAGTCTCATAAATTGTAATAAAATTATTCCAGTCGAATTTAAATTACGAAATAATAAGCCACAGAACTAAAAAATTTATAAAGTAGCTAAAATTTGTAATCAATCGAATGCTTACAGCAGCATTGTATTGTTTAAACGAATAAACTGAAGAGTGCGAATGTACAGTGATGGCAGTGGTTAGGCAGCTTAGACTAAGTTCGCTGGCAATTTTAGCGCTTTGTTGTTTAATTAAGCTGGATATTTTCTCAGCTTCTCTCACACAAGCTTCCAATTGTAATTCCGAAGGGTACTTTTCGGTTGTTTGTACTATAATAAAAATATTAGCTTCTATACTTAAAAATCCTTTAAGTGTACACTGTGCCACCTGTATGTGTCTTTGTAAAGCTTTCAATAGACCTCTCAACGAAACCGGCTCGGCAGATTTGTTTTGTAGAGCGTACAACGCCCGATCGATTTGTCGCGAAGAATATAAAAGCTTTACCGCTCCTCCACATACAGGACAACAAGCGCCAGGTGGAGTTACTCCCATACAATTCTTATCCGGTAACGGAGAACATTTATCGCTGGAGCATTGTTTAACGTTTTTTTCCGTAATTAGCCCAATTGTTACGCAAGGACCATTGTAGTCGACTCCAACGTAGTCGGCCAAAGCGGCACATTCCGATATATAAGTTTTCCCATTCATTCCACATACTTTTCCTGTATGTTTGCAATTGATCAAACAAGATCCCCAATACGCAAGTTTCGCGTTACTGTGTGCCAAAAAGCAAATGTTGGCATGTTCCCGATTTTCTATATCGCAAACTGGATCTCTTGGCAAATTGTTGCAATCGATCGTTCCATTTACTAAAAACAAAGTGGGTATTTAAAGAAACTTGCTCAGTAAAATATAAATTACTAATTATTATTTATTAGTTGAAAATTTAGCAGGTACAAGCCGAAACAGTTAAAAGAAAATATTAGCTTGCCAAATCGTTAACTTAAGTAATGTTTCCTAATTTTATGTTTATAAACTTCTTTTTTGTTCGAGCCGCAAAATACCCTCACAAATTGTGGCGGCAAACTTCAAATGTGTTAGTATAGACACAATTAGTGTTAGATAAAATATTAGGTACTCACTACATTGATATTGCACACATGGCTTCTGAGTCAACGATAAACATATTTGTGAATTGGGAACACACTTATGTCCTATAGCACAAGGATTACTTTTGCAAGGATCCACACATGCCCCATACTCAATATCGGAATCGTTTAAACCCGCACACCTACAAAAAGTCAGAAAATAAAATACTAACATTTTTTAAATATTTCAATCCTTACTTAGCCAAACAGGAAGAAGCGTAAGTGTTGCCGTTACGACCACACACGGGTGCGTAATGTGGAGGACAATTGCACGGTAAAGTTGTATAAGCGATATCTTTCCCAATAAGGGTGGAACTTTCGCATTGTTTTTTTGAACATATGTTTTCTTCGGCGAAACATGTACAAGTATTACATTCCACCTTATACACGGACCCGTGTTCTTTGTATTCGCCACTTCCAATCAAACAAGGCTTTAGGGGTACGCAGGGTAGTGGCTGACAATCTTTGATTTGTCCAACAACGCATTTACAAATTTGCAGGCACCCTTTAGGATTATTGGGCATTGGAATTCTCACAAAAGTACCATGCGGTACCAAGTAATCAGAAACTTCTCCCAATTTACATCCAGGCGAGCATTTGTAAGGAACGCGTGAATATCCAGACACATGATTTCTGTTAATAGTGCAAATGTTGTTTTTTTCGCAAGGACCTCCCTTGCAAGGTGAAGTTACTTGTCCACTAGTAAACTGGTAGGGGTTATCTGCTGGAAGGAGATAGTTTTCTAATGAAATACAAGAAACCTCCGGATTTTCTGGTGATAACGTAGCGCATATTGACTCCGGTGTATGTTGTATGGGAACTCGATTCCAATCAACGCACAAGGAAAGAATATTTAAGCAAACATCTCTACAAATTTGATTTGTATGTGAGTGCCTGGAACATGGTTTAATTTGCAATGTACAAGCAACAGCCTTCCATGTATTTGGTGAACATTCGGATATATTTCGTAACGGAAGATTAAGACCTGGAAGACTGAGATCATTCTGAGTTTGCCACAAAGTGACGTCGTTTCTAGCAGCTTCGTCCGCTTGTATGGTACAAGATCGAAATAACTCTGTGGGGCGGTTGTTGAAATTTGTGCAAAAGCGAAGACCGTCGCATCCTAATTCGCAGGGTTCTTCTATTTCGTCTATGCAGCTTCTTAACTTCTCTTCGGAAATTTGAGTTAAACACTTGTAATGAAACTGATCCCAAGAAGTTGACCAATCCTTCCTGAACGTTTTGGAACATAGTCGTTTACATTGCGCGCTCGATGCTCGCTGGCAGCAATGCCATTTGGCAGAGTCCATTCCAACTTTTTCGATTCTTGACACCTCGACTGAAGTTGTTATTGATTCTTCAATTTTGAAAAAGCATTGCCAAAATTGGTCCTAAATAAAAAGAGCAATTAGAAAAAAATTAAGTAAATTTTGTTTTGTTACCTGCAGCAAAGGAAGCCCACACCCTCCATGTTCGAGACTATCGATGGCTTCTTGGTGGGTACCACTTGTAAGAAGTGCGCTTTTACAAGATTCTCTGCATTTTATTTTATTTGATTTGTCGCAGCAATGCAAATCTGTAAAATTGATAAATCGATATAATTATTTCAAAATCTTCCTGTCGGAATGGACCTACGTTTTTGAAGATTCGTGGCTGGGGTAACTTTGGTAAAATTTTTAATGCAGTTTAAAACTCGCGGGCTTGAAAATTCACAGTAATCCATGATTAATTTTCTTTGGTTTTTAGACGGTGTCGCATCGTTTCTGAAGATATCGGTACAAATGTTTTTGCAATCTTCCGTTCGAGCATGCGAGCAACAATTTTCACCTTCGCTTTGGCGGTCTACGCAGCTAAAAAATGCTATTTCGTCACTTTGGCGACATCCTTGATATAAATCAAATTGAGAAGTTGCAGTCACGCAAGCTCTTTTACATGTTTCGCTTTGGGGCAACGGACAGCAGACGCGTCCCACCCAGGATTCACCTCGGGATATTTCTAAAAACAGGCTAATTAATTTTGATTGAATAAAAATGCAGGGAAAAATGAAGAATAGATAATGTAATTTATGGACATCTGATTTGGAAACCATCATATTTTATTTTTCCAACAAACAATACCAGTAGATATTCGTAACAATCGAATCTCCACCTACAAGGACAATGATCTTTGATCGTATAGAAAAACGTGAAGTTTCAGGTAGGGTAAAAAAGGAATAACCACGTATGACACCTCTTGCTTTGTCACACAAAAGGCCAAAAGGTGATCACGACTGCTACTATACCGTTGCTTAATGTGGGTACTATATTATATATTATATGGTCATATACATACATACACCACCATTGTTCTTGCAATCTGATCAACTACCTGCATTTACAATCATTGTGAGTACACATAATATGTACACTCGGCAATGTTGACAAAGAACTTCGAATGCTTAACTCTCAACTTAAATTTTATTACTAGAAAATAATTTGCTGGGGGTGTTAATTTAAAAATAACCCTGATCTGTTTTGACATAACCAAACTTTCTGCCTGGACAAAAAATTTATTTTATGACCCCCAAATTTAAAATTTTATTTCTTTGTAGTATTTTAAATAAATTATTTTCCAAAAAAGTTAAAAAAAATTGTTATCGTAAAATAAAAAAAAAACTTTGAACTTGTTAAATTGTAAAAATATATTATTATAATAGAAAGTTAAAATAAAAAATTAGAGCATGGAAAACTTATAAACATACCTTTAAAAGTAGCATTAAGACACTCCCAAAAGGAATTCTGTAACAATAAAAAATATTAAAATTAATCTATAAATGTCATTAAGGTGTAATATTTTTTGTCGCTTGTCCTACACACGTTTTTTATAAAACTTGTTCTAAGATTGGATAATAATTTGCATGGAAAAGGCTTCGATGTGATCAATTTAGACAGAAGTTTAAAATAAATAAACTGAATTAAATATATTTTTGACGACAAAGTAAATAAAACATTTAAAATATAAGAAAAATTAAGTTGTTGACTGACAAATTGTTCATGCCTATTTAAGTACCACCATCCTTTTGAAGTATTTTTATACTGATTAATGAGTACTCTAACATAATAAACTTGTTTTGTGTTTAATTTTATACCAACTTTATAAGAAATCAATGTGTTGCGAAAAATATAAAAATTTATACCATACTTAATAAGATATTAAATGCTAATTAAGGTAGAAAGTAATTAATTAGCAGCATGTAATTTAAATTTAACCCATGTACCCGCTACCCAGTTAGTTATATTTATTGCTATATAATATTTTTTATATTTTTTTTAGTACTGTAAATGCAAAATTTTATCATTTCTTAATCACATTAAAAACATTTATTGAAATGACTCGGCCTTCGGACTCACGTAAGTGGGTAATTTTACGACATTATTAATCTCACGAGACCAAAACAATAAACAACATTTATAGTGTGATTACTTACGTTACTAAGGTAAGCATCGCGTTGAGATACTTTCAAAAGATTATTTATCTCACGAAACAAAAACAACTTTTATGGTGCGATAAAAGAGATTTTTGTCTCGTGAGATAAAAATCTCCTGAAAATGTATCTTAGAAGTTTCATCCCATTCGAAAAAATTCTAAATCGTAAATGCACATTTTCATAATAGGAAACCGTTAATGCAGAACTTATCTTACTATCTATTGAAAATCTCTCGTAAGCATTAATATACTTTTTACCAACAAATGAGCTTCTCCATTCAAAACTTGAACTGCAGTTCCGCACTGTATGATCAAATAGCATTTCCGTTATTCACTATTATATTAATTGTTTGTATCCTGAATGTTACTACTTAATAGAACCCATTACAGAAGAAAGCAACTCTATTAGTCTATGAGTACTTATGAGAAACATCAATTGCCTTTTAAAGTGTGATGAAGGATGGGTGTAATAAATTGCCCACCTAGTACTTACATGTAATCACATGTAATCATGTGTTAGAAATATTAAACCTCTACTAAAGGTTGTTAATTAATAAATAAGGATTTAAATTTGTGGCGGGAAAGTGGCATTTCAAATGGGGTATGACTATGATAACCAATTTCTGTGCGGAATTTAATTTTAGGTATAGAGTTTATTGAATAAAATGCTTGTTTGAAAAAAAATCTTACCATAAAATATTGTTTTACACGAAGTACATTATATCATTTTACTAATATTCCAATTTTTGATACTGCGAGAATACATCGAAATGAATTTTTTGGCTCGGATGAAATTTAAATTTTAAGTTCGCTTGACCAAATGAAGGAATTTTAAACAAATTTTTATTTTTTCCAGTCCGTCGGTGGGCCAGGCCGGCACTGAATGTAGTTAATATAAATTAAATAATTCACGATATCATTTTTATACTTTCTATTATTAAATTTGTAATCGACAGGATATGCATCCGAAAGATCTGTTAATAATTTAAATATTGATTAATTAAATAATAATAATTAGCAACTTAATAATATTATTTAATAATAATTATAATAATTGCAAGAATAATTAATTAAATATTTAAATTGCTATTGGAAAAAAAAATTTGAGAAGAGTAAAAATATTTTTGTAAAATAATTTCCGAAAATAAATTTTTGCTGTAAGTGTCATCCTACAACATAAGTGGTAGATTAATGACAACCGCTTTCAAAGGCAGACCACTTCGACCAACAATCACATCTCAGAAAGTAATATACATACTTTTGAATTTTAAAATTTATGGTTCTAGATAAGAGTAGATAAATGTCATAAAAATTTAACGACAATCTATATTTCAGATTAAATTGATAGAACTGTTTAAAAACCCAAAAGTTGCATTACATTAAAACTTAATTTATCTGGGGGTAGAAATTTATGCAATAAAACCTTTATTGCTTCGAAGAAAAATTTAAAAATAATATAACTATTTGGCAGATAAATTAATTGTGCATCTTGATGTTCCAAAACATCGATCGTCTGTTAAATTTTTATGTGTAATTTTATATCTCCTATGATACGTAGGTTTATTGGGTAATCTTTCAAGTTAGAAAAAATGCTTTAATTTATTATAACGAATTTTTGTGCGGCGCTTTTTGATCTTTAAATTTGAATACATAAAAATATATGTCTCCTTCAATAATAACTTAATAAATTTTAAAGAAAAGAATTGCGGAATAGAAATAAAAAATTCTCAAGATTTCTACCAAAAATATTAAACCGCCTAGTAATTAAAGAAATATATGATATTACATATTTTTGGCCAATTCTATTATTTTTTAAGTGTGTTAAGGAAAAGTCCTTTTCAAAGCTTAAGTTTGTGCTTTTCGAAAAAATTAGGCTAATTATTTCGAAAACTTTCCTCTTTGGGGTCATTTTTAACCATTTGTACTCAGAAAAAAGTGATCTGTCCAAACCCGTCAAAAAAAACAATGGTTGCCATTTAAAAAAATTGCCGATTGGTTATTGAAATAAAGAACGTTCAAAAATTTTAAAAAATAATAATGATGTAGCTCTATAGCGACGATTATAAAAACCGCATCTATGACAGGTAATTTTGACTAAAAGTGTGAATCCCCGCTTTTTCTTTTTCTCAAAAAGAAAAATAATTAAAATTTTGCAAAGGATTTTAATAGAAGTTATAAATAAAATTCTCCGTTAGGTAATATATAAAAAAATTATCAAAAAATTTTCAAATTATTTTATATACCCTGTAAAATACAAGGCTTTTATTTTAGGGTACAGACAGTATTTTTAAGCTTTATTTCTTAATTTTTATTTTGTTATTTGAATATGAATTTTTTAAAATTTAAATTTAAATTCTTAATTTTAACACACGATAATATTTTAAAAATCCCGGTGTTATATTTTAATATTATGTTATATTTGTGGAACTGTATTTACCGATTGTGAAGAACAAAATTTGTGAAGATCTTGTAAAGTATTATTTCTTAGGCCGCTATCAGCTGCTATATCTACCAATGATATCTGAAATAAAAATAAAAACATTAGAAAAAAATATATACATATAATAACACAGTGTTATTAGTTTTTGTTTTTTTATAATTCTACAACAAATATTTTAAATTATCTCAACGAACCTATCAAAAAGGGATTTTGAGATAAAATAGCAATAAATTACGTAAGTATTTTCAAAGTACACCGTCAAATAAAAATTACGTATTATCGGTGTTATCACCTGTGCATTTTCTAAATAAAACTAACAATTTCCGACATATTTATCAAAAGTTAAAAATATTTTTTAAATAATTCAAAAATTAAGTCTAAATATCGATAAAAAAAATTTGTTATATAATTTTGCTTCGATGCCTTTTACATTTGCATTTTTAATGAGTGCAATTAATGGACTCAACTTTGTTCTCAACTTTTAAATAATAAAAAAGTTCTTTTTCCGGTGCGTAATACTTTCCTTCATAATTAAATTATCACTTGGAAATTGTAAATTTTCCATTTCGCATCTTAACTACTAATTTAAAATTCGGCTAATTAAATTAAGCAATTAGTTTCGTTTATCTCATCTTTGATTCTATAAATGAAATTGAAAATAATTCCAATATTTCTGCTATTACAAAAATTTTGTAACAATAAAAATAATGATTTGTTGGTGTAGCAAAAATTATTATTTAAAATCGTCCCAACAAAGTTATTCTTGCTGGTAGCAACAAAAATATTACTTGAAGCAAGAAGATTTTTATTTGGTCAGCAAAATATTTTTGCTAAAAAATAAACAGAAACATTTTTTAATCTCAAATGCTCTAAAGAAGTTTTTTTCGAAACTTTTCTCTACCTACGGATTACGGAATAACCAGCAACGCCTAATCTAATAATGACAAAGTTTTTGTAAGGTTCTCACGTTTGGCCTTTTATTTCACATATTTTATAAATATTTTTGGAATATCAGGTTTCGATGAAACGAGAAGAAAATATATTTAAGTAAATTACTTTGTTTCGTTTTGTAATTAAAATTTGATATTCAGACGCTACGTGAATCCAAAACGTATCAAATTCGCTTAAATTATAATTGAAGGTAGGATAACCATTTAGTTTATTTAATTAAATTAAATTAAATTGTATACGGCATATCAATAAGATACGAACTTCAAAGCACACCATGATTTCCAAAAATAAAAGTTATATCATATTTATTTATATTTTAGTATATTCTTAAAAAAAATGAAGTATAAACGTGTTTTAAATAATTGAATTATTTTTAAACGACAACAAAAACATGATATCAAGATGACAAGAAATTATGAAGAGTGGTCTCAACAAAAACTGATTCTGTATTCTGTGAGTGTCTAACTCGAGGGTGTCACTCCTGCTGTGTTTTAACATTTCATATTTGTCTATGTCTTTTTAAAACCACACTTACATGAAACAACTACAAAAAAAATTAAATTTGAATATTATATCCTTTAACCGGTACGTATACGTTGCACATACAGAATACGGACCGATATTATGGAAGATTTACAGATTGCAATTGTTTGGAGTTGGAAATAATGAAACTGTTTTGGATTTGGTAAAGACTAACGAGAATATCTAACGAAAAGTTAAGATGGAATTCGGTGTGGGAAAATCTGCAGATGTTCCAGTTTGACTTTGGCTATAAAAAATTAGCGCACAGTTGGTTATCAAATGTATCATCCAATAATAAATCGAATTTGAAGAGAATGCTAGACTTTTGTCTTTCCGTATTGTTGCACGCTAATTATAGTATGTAATATTTAAAAGACTTCTGCCGGCTCAAGTGCGAAACAAGAAATAAAGAAAATTAATGGAGCCTCTATACAATAAAATGGAAAAATAAAAAAGTTGTGATTTAAGTACTTGAATGTTAAAAATAGGCATAGTCCATTATTTATTTTTAAGTTTCAGGTATCTTAACATTGCTATCTCTCTAGGGGATACGACATATCCACTTGTTACACCCCATGACGTACGGTGTAACGTCTCTGATAGTAAACAAGATATATTAGAACAAACTCGCAATTCTTCACTTTTATGTTAAATTTTTTTTGAATCAAAACAAAAAGACATCGCAACACGATACTTGGTACTACAATATTTAAATTTATTTAAATAATATGGCAATAAATAGTTACCTCCGTATCGTGTCCGATTTTGTTCCGGTTAATGGGATAACTCTGATCAGTCCTTTAAGTCTTAAAGATTTAAAGAACAAGAACAAATTTAGATTGGGCGGTTTATAATTTACTCTATATTACTATTATTATTTGGCATTAATGTAACTAATTGCTGTTACAATAATCACGGTAAATTTTAATTTCACCAGATGGCTGTATATTTCTATGTCGTATGTCATCTATTTAAAAATCAATGTTGTAATATAAAACGTTCCTTTTTATAGTACATACTTACCTATATACACAGAGTGGGTTCTGTTTCATTAGATATTTAAAAATATGAATTTATGTCATAAATTATGTCGCAACGCCGTTTCGCTTTTTGGTAACGATGCAACTAATCAGAATACTTCAGAAATGATAATCAAAGAACAAAAAAGTTAAATACATACATATAATATTTTTCACTAAAAAGTTTAAAATAATTTCTATTGGTTCATTGGTTAATGTTATTAATTTTTGAGTAAATTTTTATATTACTTTTTAATATTATTACAATTTAATTTTCATTTTTTGAAATAGTATATCATAGAATTTCGCTGGACGATTTGGGGGACAATTTTTTCCAATATTGGCAACAAAAGGAAAAAGGAAGAGGAAGAGTTTAAATATTTTTATAAAATTTATTAAATTTAAATACATTAAATATTAAAAATGTCTACCAAAAATATTCTGCCTATTAATCATCCAAGTAATTTATAGTCTACATCTAAAGTGAAAGCTCCATTGACAAGCAATCGTCTGAAACCGCCACCCCATGTTTAATGCAGATAGGTACTTCAATAAGGACGATTGATGAGGTATTGCCTAATTTCGAAGCCCTTATGAAGCTTTTAAACTCAAAATTGAGTTTAATGTTATGAATGCTAATTTTATGAAAATTAATTAATTATGTTATTAAATTATAAACATTTATATACCTCTTTAGTCAATATTGATTACCTTAAATTAAAATTCGTTTACAAATTTTATTTTTATGTTAATCACCTTAGACAAATTTATTATTTAAAGATACAAATAGACGTGGGTGTTCTTCTGACAACAATCGTCTAATATAGTAGCTGGCCGCTCCAATCATTTGAAAATAAAATTACAGTATTTTGTTCTCATGATATTCTGATATGTTTATTAATACTGTTATTTTTATCGATTAATTAAAGAAACAGTTTGACTACAAAAATAATAACATATTTTATAAACGCTGTCCCAACGCTGTCCCACTTATTCTCAATTCTTCAATAAGCTCTTCAAATAATTTAGTATTCAATTTCCTAATTACATTTTTACGCTTTATTTACGTAAGCACTTTACATAACGTAATTATAATTAAGAAAATATAGTTTTTTTTGCAAACCAAGCAAATCAAAGGCCGGTGATTCATTTTAAATCAGGAAGAATTCGAGTCCGAGCACTTAAGGTTTTGATTTATTATTGCTACATTCCTTTATGAAACTAAATGTTGTAGTTTCACAAAGAACGCGTTTTTTCAAATTAATTGCAATCCATGATGATTGACGATACCTATAACCAATAACGTTTATAATATTCAAATTAGTACCTACTATCCAATTTTTTATTGGGTAAAATTACAGACGAATTCCATCTACATCATTGCATTTTTTAAACTCTTGATGCGAAGCATCCGTATATTATGTACCTTGCAATGGTAATTTTTTTATATAAGTTTTAACATTAATAAGTTTTATACGGTTTGAAATTTAACTGACATTCATGCTGTGCCCAGTATGATATCGTGATTGGCGAACACTATGCAGAGAGCACATACGATTTGTAAAACATTTATGCAGGGCTTGAGTCATTTAACAAATTGCATTTTTATTATTACATGAATATAGATTGAAGTTTTAACTTTCCAGTTGAGATTCTTTTTTTTCAATTGCATTACCACATTTCTCATTTATACGTACGATTTATTTCAAACTTTCTGATTCCAGTCAATTTCAGTAAATTGCGCGAACATAATACAAATGATATTTTATGATTATGTGCAAGCAATCATTTAATGATCATTACAGAGAGATTTTTATCAATTTTTAAAAATTAGAAAGAAAAGAACTCATTAAAAATTAAATAAAGTTATTATTTGATGATCGTAGCTGGTAGGCACGGATCGGCTAACCTTCACGATTTTTCGTATCGATCCCGATCCGATCGGGATTCTTATACTTTGCAAAAGATTTGTTCTTAAATTGGGGACCAAACAAAATAATAAAACGAAGAAGAAGAAAATTGAACTTTTAATTATTGCATGAATTGAAATTAAAATTAATCTGATTAATGGTCAAATTTAATCCAAGTTGTTTAATAATAATCAAACTAACTTTTTTGCAACAACAAATTTTGAATTTTTTTTCTTTTTTTTTCTTTTAACTTTTTTTCTTTTAATTTGATTGTACAAATACATGAGAAAACTTATTAAAAACGTACCTAATGTAAATTAAAATTAATGAATGAGTAAATACATTAACTAAATAATAAAGGAAATGAAACACATATGCGCACATAACATCTATCATCGCACTTTAAAATAACGTTTGTCAGGTTAAAAAACTTTATTGAAATATTTGTTGCGACGCCTTTACGCACAGACTAAATAGTAAGGTCAACGAAACTCAAAATTCAATTCAAAAACTGAAAGATTATTCTGCTGTGATAATAAATGTGATTTTGATGTTTTTTACCAATTCTACATCAATTTTTCACTGAATAAAAATATAATTATTTATAATTAATAATAATTGAAGAACATGGTGAAAAAAGTGAGTTTGTTTCTTTTAGTCTTTGGTAGAATACAAATTTTTTCTGCTTCCCGACATTATTATAAATATTAAAAATATTTTTTTACTATAGAATTTCACTTTTTAAAGCCATCATTAAATTTCGAAAAGTTCTGATAAAAAATATTAAGGGGAAAACCAGTTTAGATGACTGTAAAAACGAATTTTCTTTTTATTTCATAAATTGTTGGTAAAACTATTCATGAATATGTCCCCAAAGTTTATAATATATGAGCAGCATCAAGTTAGCCGACGCCAAGTTTGTTTGGCGCCAAGTTGGCGACGCTGAGTTGTCCTATCCCGCATAAAGCCAATTGTTTCCCACACTACTGAAAATTTTATGTAAAGTTGTAAAATTTGGTGTGAAAAAAGAAGAATAGAAAAAGGCAATATGCATATTACGAATATTTAGTGACGGCTACTACGAGAAAGGAGACTTGACTAAATCAGAATATCAAAGCAATGCAGGCAATGACAAATCAATTAAGATCGCTTGCTTTAAAATTCCAATGTCAGTTTTAGGGACGTCCCCATGGGGTGGCTCCCCTATCTCTAAAAATTGACAAAATTTGGTAAATCCACCAAGAGTTGCCAAAATAAAAAATAAAAAGTGGAAAAGCAAAAGAACAAGAGTAATTTAGAAGAGGTACACAATAAAAAAAATAACAGTCGACAGTTGGCAAATTAAGAACTGACCCCCAAGTTTTGCTTCGGTCCGTCTCTAGTCAATTTTTAAGCGTGAAATTAAACTAAACATTTAATTGTAAACAGTAAATAGCATTGAAACGATTGAAAAAGATTTGAAACAGGAGTTTAGACTTGATTCCGTTAATTTTGAGTTTAAACTAAACCTAAATATTAGTTACTGACCTGAATAATTTGTACTGGTGTACTGGAGGGTATTCTATACCCCCAGACCCCCCGGTTTCAAATCAGAAGGCTTGCCTGTAAGTTCTGCAGTTGCTTTCAAAATAAAAACTTTTCACTCTTTCAGGACATGATACGATTGATGGATTTTCAAGTTCAAACTACGTATCCAAGAAGCACGTAATATAAACGTTAATTAAACGTCGAATTGTCGTCTAATTTGATTTGCCCTCCTATTAATAGCAAACGAAGTGCCGCGCCAACGCAAATATTCAATGTTGAAATGAAAGAATAAATTTGATAACCATTATTATTAAAATCAATATCACAAAATTTGCAAGATACCAATTTTGTAATAGGCGAGCGGTTTACCGTCTCAAACTCTCTTAAAAACTTCATTAACCGACCAATCAACGTTCTAGTGGCTGAAAATGATTTTATTCGATATCTTATATTATACTGAAGAAAAACTTCTATTGATACCTTATTTTTTAATCAGTCGTTTAATAGTTATAAACAATCTTTTGTTTTAAAAATCTAAATTTCGAGGAAAAAATCTGAAAAAATTATAGAAGCTTAATTGCACCAAAACACACATCTTTTGTGTCTTTGATTTTTTTCGTAAAATCAATGGTTTTTAAGATAAAACTCATTAAATCGCGAAAAATGCCTACCTTTACAATTTTTGTTTTTCAGAAACCAATTATCCAATCAGAATAAATAAAAAAACAAAAATTTTCAGCCAACCTTAAACTATCACGCCTTTTTTTTTCATTTTTGATTTCTCTTACAGTAAGCAAGTCAAGAATCTGTACTGGATCATGACATCACACATGGGAGATTTCCCTTCCGTGACGTCATTACAGAATATATCCCTGATTTACCATTGCCTGGAAAATTTTGGAAAATAAATTTAAATCGTGAAGAAGGAAAGAAAAATTATTTTCTAAAATATTTTATCAGGTACGTAGTCCAGTAAACAGGTGAATTTTTGGATTTAAGTAGGAGAATGATTGTGCAATCAAATAAAAACAAATTAAAATTATAAAAAAACATTGTATAATACCTATTAGCGATTCAAATTTTTTTTACTTGATTACACAATTATTTTTCTATAGTTAAATATCCGAGATGTCCCATAATGCTGTCCCATAGTCCAGTAATGTCCCATTCGCTACTGAAATAGCTAATTTATTTAATTAATAAAAAATTATATTGATAATAATAAATTGTTTTCATTATATTAATAAAAATTCTCTGATATTAACGAGACTTGACTATGCATATAAATATCATAACAATTTTTTTAATCCTTGGAGTTTTTAAAATTAATCTTAGCAAAACAAAGCAGAAAGTTATGTTAATAATTTAATTGGTATTATGCTATAATACTATATTATTTCAAAGTCCAAGTATAAATATTTTGCTTTGATGGGAAAAACAATGGTTAAATAAGATTTAATAAACTATAATAGCGCAGATCATAAAAATGTTGTAACAAAGTTTCAAACGGAAATTTGAAAATAGAATAAAAGTGATAGCAGCTATTTTAAAAATTCTTGAATGCCGAGCTAAAATTACACTTATTGGTATGTCAAAGAATTAAATTCGCATAAGCAAAAGAGAAGAAAATCTATAGAAACGCCAGCTGGTTCAATAATAAATTCAATCGTATAGCATTAAAGTAATCTCAATAAGCTTGTAAAAGTTGAATGAAATGCTTTACTTTTACACGTTTTCCTCATTTGTCGTTTCCATTTGAAAGACGGATTTAGTGTTTTTAAAAGACCCCTACAGGTAATATTTATGTTCGGATAATACAGCCAACACTAAACAGTCAACAAAAGATGAAAGGACAACTGACAACTGCATAAGAGGGCGTTTAAAAGTAGGCCATTCAAAATTATTGTAGGTAGCTAAGACTTCCTCGGTATTTCACACTGGTTTTGTGTCAAAAGATTAAAGCAGATATGGTGAGTTAAATAGAATATAATTAAAAAACAAACAGATGCTTTAAATTCATCAGATTCACGTTATTATGCATTTAGCGCCATGTAACGGCTTGTAGTATTAATAATATCTAACCTGATAAAGAACCTAAACAAATAATAAATATTATATAAATATTTTAATCGGACGACTCAAAATAGCACAGAAAACTTAGGAGGATATTCTTAAATTAAGTTAAATTAGTCTAAATTGTTTCCTCTTCGTTAAAATTCACCAGCAGAGGATAAAGGGGGGGATTATTTGATTTAAAAAAAGTTTTCAAATTTCCATATTATTGAATACATTAAGCTGAAATAATTACCGCTTATGATGGATAACTTGGTAAACATTAAACATTTCCCTCTTGATGAGCTTCCAATTTCAAAACAAAGATTTTCCAAAATTATTTTTTTTGCAAAATTGATCAAAATTCAGAAGACGCCGGATAAAATTAATATTTACAAATAATGTTAGACAATAATTTACTTCGTTTGATAATTTTTTAGCGGTTCTTTTGATGTTGGGAAACTCGATTTTTAAGTTTGTTATCCTGCAGCGGCAACATGTTAAATTTAAATTAACGACCTTCCCTTTCAAATTTATAAATTTAAAACAAACATTTGTTTACTTTAGTGGATAGTCGTAAAATGCGTAAACGCTGTTTATATTACCAAAAAAATGTCTTTCAAAGACATCCTGTTAAAAATTGCATAAACCTCAAAATTGTTGCCTAAATATTTATTGATCAAAAATTTATTACGCACTTCTGCAAAAGAAATTTACTTGCACATTTAGTGTAAGAAAAAAAATAATTATAAAATCATTAAGAAATCATTAGCTGTATATATAGAAACCATTCAGCATAAGTGCGAAGTGTTTACTGCCAACATATGTTTCGTTTAATAACTTGAACAATTTCGGTAAGAATCCACTTAAAAACTCGATTAAGTGTACCTACTATAAAGCTAATTGTAAGTTCAAAAAGTGGAGCTAAAAATTCCTTAAATTCTAACCTAAAATTTGAACTCCTGGTATTATCGTGTAGGTTAGCAAAATTAATTTTTGCTCCAAATGCGCTGAAAAATATAACAAATTTTAATTGAATGAAATTTTTAAATGCAAATTAAACGAAGAATTGATGAAGATAAAATGGGTTCTTTGACCCCTATCATTTTGTCTGATGTCAACTGCATTAAATAGACTGTTGTATTCTATATGCAAATAGAATTTTTTATTATAATCCTAGATAAATATTATTATTAATTTATTATTTTTTGCGATACATTAATCCATCTGCCAAACCATTAGATTTTTTATTTGTTTATAGAATAATATGTAAGATATTTAAAAAATAAATTTTAATAAAAATTCGCAATTAATGCTGAATTAGACAAAATATTTCTTCGTCTAAATTTATCCAAAAGTCGTAAGTTCAAATGTGTAAGTTTTGATAACAAGTTAAAAAGTATGCTTTATTCTATTCATATGTTTAATTGAGTTTCATGAATGAAATCATCCACAACTTGAAAATTTTTCTATAATATTTATGTATTTTTGGATGTATCTCTGGAATTAGCATTCAAACCAATTTTATTTTTAGATTTTTTTGCCGTCAATCAGTCAATCTTAGTCGAAGTTGTTACACCGTAAAAAAATTAATAATAAAAATTTTATAATTAATATTGGATTCAATTTTGAACGAAACCAATAAATTACCGTCTTTGTTCTTACAGGAAGAAAAAAATTTATTTTTGCCTTCAATATATTGTCGATAGTCTAGAAAACCTTAATTAAATTATAAATGCTACAAGTACTTCTATGAGACAATTAATTATGTTTAATAAATACTTAAAAATAACGTGACCGGATACAAACTTTCCGTAGCTCACGATGGTTCCGGTTAACGTGCATACAAAATAAGAATTATTTATTCATGTCAGTATAACAGAACACGTACTTCCCTTATGTCCTAAGAAATATTGCTCGGAGTATCATAAAATTCAACTCGCATTTGAATTATTTATTATTACAGGTACCTAGCAGTTTAAAGAGCCTATAATTTGACCGTAACTAAAATATTTATTCGATGCTTCAAAATAGCAGTGATAAAAATGGTTTACTTCTTTATTGAATTTATTCGGATTTTATTCAATTTTTTTTTATTTAAAATTCATGGCTTACTTAAGAAAAAAGTTATACAAAAATTTAATATGTAAAGTAGTCCTGAAGATTTGCAATTTTTTTGCCAGTATTTTTCTGTGTGCAAAAAAACATATAAAGTGACGCGCAAGATGGGTAAACGAGCTCCTCACATGCTAAATTTGTAGTGCTTATAATATGAGTTTTTAAATATTTTAATATTAAGATTATCTTAAATCTAAATTATAACAAGAGCACAGGGGCAGTTTCTACCCCCACCCCCATTGCTATATGTTAAGTTAAATAATATAATACTGAATGTTTATTTTCTTCTGTTTTTTATTGTTTTGTTTTTGTTTTATTTTATAGACTTACAAGATCAGACTAATTGGTTAATTATTTCGGTAAATTTATTAACTTGAAAAGTTTAATTAGAAAATCCAATTTAAAGTTAAAAATTGAAAATAAGTTGAACTGTTAAACACACGTATAAATTTTAGCATCGTCTTAAAGCAAAAGATGTTGGCTTTGGTCCAGTTATATTTCTGACTTTCTAAATCTAAAAATTATTTCAACTTTTATTTGAATCTCTCTCTTTCTTTTATATTTTTCAATTTTAAATAGAGACAGACAAGCTTGTCGGATGTTCTTTAAGCAACAAAGCATTTTTCCCAACACACTTGCTAATGTGATCTATCAAATTTTATAAGTTTAGTAAGTTTTCTTTGATGAAAACTGATAAAAATAGATTAAATATATCAAGTGTTTTAACATCAAAACAAAACTACAAATAAACACTAAATATTGTGCTAATATGGTATATTTTAAAAGCAGATCAATGTATGATAATCTTTTAATGTCATGTAAGTTCCGCAGTATCAAAAGGAAAATCATCTGGGAAGGAATGTACACTTAATGCAAGAAATACATAATATAGCATTCCTAAAATTATCCAATGTCAATTAAAAAGAAAATAAAGAAAGATTACATTAGGAAAAATTGAAGTTTGTTACTTTTATTATTTATCTTTATTTTAAATTTAAAGTTTTCTTTTTTTGAGATACTGAAAACTTTTTCAAATTTTTTTTTTTTCATTTTTCAAGCTATTTTTGAATTTATAATTCAATAATTATACGAATTTACTTGTATATATTATTTTGCTATTTAATTTCTACCGGTTTCGCTTTACAGCATCATCAGGTAAGTTAATTTTAGTTTCGATTCGAACAAAAATTCGCTATAAAGCAAAACTGGTAGAAAATAAATTCGTATAATTTTTGAAGAAGAAACTTATTCAAATGTTAATAAAAATTGAAAACTTACCTTTTCACAGATATTTTTGCAAAATCCGGTAGCTTGAGAGCAGCACATAAATTCTGAAAATAAAGTCATTTTAAAATCAATAACTCAAATTACAGTGACAGAAATATTACACTAATAGGACTACTTAATAATAGAAATATTTATTAATAAACTGCACTGTAGATGCTTCTGGAAATTGAATAATATAATACATGGTCCGTTCAGTCATTACATAGCAAAAAAGAGTTGTGTGTAGAAATAACTCGAAAATACATTTTAGTTACTTAGACTGTCTAGTTTAATATCGCAAAAAAAAACGCTTAGGTTTTCTACATCGAACACGGGACCTACGCATCCTATGCCTAAAATAACCTGAAGAAAAATTAAACTAATTTCCGAAATCGCGCATAAATCAAGATGACTTCGTTTAACGCTGTTTTGTTTAGCGCTGGAACTTATTAGAACTCATCCCCGCGTTAAACGAGACCTTACTGTGTTGTTTTAACCCCTATAGTTTCCGAGATACAGGCATTCAAAAAGCTCAGATTGTTTTCAATTTTCCTGAAAAAAATATTTTGTTCAGTTTTCGGTGTTCCTTCCTTCGTCTTCGACGTTTTCTTCAGGTTGAGAATCTAAGCATTTGGAGAAGAATTCTATCGGGTCAATCTCATCATCTTGGTTCCTCTTCTTCTCTTCATTTTTCTTTTTCAGGTTCATCTAACAATTTGTCATAATTTTGTCAATATCTCCAAGAAATGTTATTTAAAAGAAACTTGGAGCAGTATGTTGTGTTCTTTTCGACTCTAGAAAATCATGTTTCATTGTAATAGCTGTTGATGGAACAGAAGCCATTTGCACTGCTATGTTTTTTGCTTAATCCTCACTTGTACTCTCCACGGGACTGGACTGTTGCCCCGTTTCGCACAGAACTACATTTTATACCGTCCTGTGCGAAACGGAATATCTCGCGGGACGAATAACTTATGTTCAAAAAAAAAGTAATATTTGAACCGAAGCGAATGTGCCGTTTCGGAGCCGCCGCTTCGGTGCAGTCGTATCATCGCAGCCGTTTTGTCACAAACTCGATTTGCGTGAATACAGTTTGGTGCGAGTAGTTTGGTACAGATTCGATTCGGTGGGAATATAGTTCATACAGAGAATACAATCGGGTCTGTACCAAACCGAACTCGTGCCAAAACGGCTGCGTTGAACTGGTCCCGCATCCAAACGACGGGGCCGAACTGGGCCAATCCCCGTTGTAACGTTAGATCTTCAGTATTCAACTGAAGTTTTCCATTTTATTTTTATTTTCTGTTAAATGTTGTTCTAGGACCTTACAGCCTTAGGCAGATCTGGATAATTTGAGGGGCTTTTCTCCAATGGTAAACTATGGGGTTCAAGCAAAAATATTTAATTTCCGGTCCACATATACCAACTGGACTATATAGTATTATTTTTTATTTTATTATAATTATTCAAGCGAAGTTTTATTTAATTAAATAACCGAAGATAAGTAAGTAGTACTTATTTCTTTGCAAAATATGCAAAAAGTAGTGTTGCGTGGTGCAGCGGTAGGAAGACGTCTTTTGGCAGATTACGGCTTGCCTATACAAAAGAAGTGGTTTTCTGTTATGGACTTTTGAATTAACTGTGAAAGTAATTCCTTTTTTAAATACTTGACTTATACCTAATTAATCCAAAATCCAAGACATTGTATATGTAAAAAAATATTTATTTACCCAATTAAAAACTTAATGGGCAGAAAAACGGAAAAGAGACACTTTAAACAACTTGAATGACCTGAAATTAATAGTAGCTATTAAATAGTAATTGAATTATTAAAATTCTTCGTGAAATACAAGAAAAGTCAAGTAGAAACTTATTTGCAAAAAAAAAAGTTCAAGTAGCAGTGGGTAAACGTTAAGAAATTAAGTGTAATAAATACTTTAAAATAAAGTCATCAATAAGCAAAAAATCTGTCGAAGTGTGACTTGTGAGTGATGTTATTTCAATAAAACGTGAAGCAGATCTGTCAAGACTATTGCAAATAGCCACACATTCTTTTTCTGAACAAGCTGCTCTACCACTTTGTCTTGTCAAATACATTGTGAAAGCAAACTGGTTTTTCTTATAGTTTTTATTTTGTAAATTTTATAATGTTTATGTACCTGCTTGATTTTTTAATTATTTAAGTGTACAAAAAATAATAAAAAAACTGAACTCAATTTTTGCATAAGAATATAAATTGCCATCAACGTTTACTGCAAAATGGATATGTATCTTTCAACATATCTTAACAAAACGCAAAAAAATAGAGTAAACAGATGATAATATTGCCAATAATAACAAACATATTTAGAAGTTTTCACATTTCCCTTTCTTGTGGGAAAAATTTTGGCCCGATAACGGAAAGAAAATAATCCGACAAAAATTTTTTTTTTTATTTTTTTTATTTTTAATCGGTGAGTTTTAGTTGCAAATATCTCGGGAATATTGTTTTTCTTGATAGGGAGGGGGAGACTAGACTGGGTAGACTCTAGGACTTGTGCTTTCACCCCAAATTACGCAAATAAAATTATTTCAAAATAACTAATAAACAATAATAAAATACTATTTTTTAACGCAAAGAGAATTTTGGAGAATAAAATTATAGATTAAAAAATCCATACTTACTCATTGTGCAGGGATTTGGACCACACAATGAATAAAAATTTATTCTCGAAAATCACAATCTTTTGGTAAAATTGCCAGTAAAATCACAGAAAAAATATTTTTATTTTAATAAATTTTTAATTTGATTAATTTTTAATTATTCATGTTTTATGTTTATTTTACAATAAATCAAGACAGTATTTTGAGCAATATGAGAGGTCATAACATTTATATAGACCAACTTATTATCTATTTAGAATATCTACTTTTGAAAGAATTTGAAAAAAAGATTCAAAAAAACGATCATATCCGTGATAATTAAAGTGCACTTTAGACTGCTGTCAATGTTTGAATAATCTTTAAGTATTATGGAAGCCTCAGGCCATTTGGCTGTCAAAGGCAATGTAGTAAAATTAATTTTATGTAGCTCTTTCTAAATTTGCAGAAGAAGTGAATTAATTTACATTAAGTATTAATACGTCTTCGTATAGTTTCGTATTAATAATTTTTTGTATGTTCAACTTTATATCAATAATCTGTCCGTTTCAGTCTAAACAACATATAATTATGTCTAAATAATTAAAGGCACGTCCTTCCACGACACTCATGCATTTTAGATTTTCCAACTAACCAAATCCATGTTTTAATAATTTATTATACTACACCTAATTCCAAAAAATATATGTATTTTTAAAAACGTAGTTAGTATTTTTATGTTTTGAGCCGTTTAATCTCTGTTAACACAAAATTGATCTTGTTTTTGTTAATTTTGTAAGCAAATATAATAAATTTCTTTTATGGTTTAATAAATAAATGTTTAGTATTAGCTATAACAAAAAATATTTATTTTCAATAAACAAATAATCCAATTTGCCAGCCAATTCATATTTATACAAGGTAATATATAGGTGTAATCGTTAATTAAATAAACTTATTTAAATTTTACTATTTTCAAAATACAGGCCATTATACTTATTATTATTATTAAAAGCAAAACAAATGATGTTATCTCGAAAGCAGTGCATTTTATCGAATTTTTATCATGTTAAATGGCCCCCCTGTATACTGACAATTTCATTCCAACGAATGGTATTGCTTGTCTGGTTGACATTAAAATTATTTATTATCAATACCGAAATATAATTCGGTTTGTCAACAAAGTAAAAATTATAGGTTAAGCGGTAACGTTTAAAATAAACGTAATCGGAGAAATAAAAAAATAAAATATATTTTCTTAAATATAATATTACAAAAAATTGACCCCTGATAACAGATTTTATACGTAAACACTTATCGCTTTTACTTTTACTACTTGTTTGGTTTTTGTAAAATAAAGTTAGTATTACAAGTTAAATTGATCTAATTCAACACTTTCATTATATAATTTTATTCGAAATTATTTATTTATTAATTATTTCATTCATAATTGGATATTTATAAATTTTTAAGTACATTTTGAAAAAGGCACATATTGAAAACTACATAATATCCAAAATATATTATAATATCAAACAACATATAATATATTCTATGTTGAATAACATAATATCATGTATGTTATTAAGATAACATATCAAAAATAATATGTATACATATAGAATAATATAGGTATAAAACAACTATGTTTTTTTTTATTATATTTATGTATTAGTACAATAATTAAAATGTTGAAGGCAATATAATTGCAAAATATAAATTCAAGTTTATGTAACGTGAAGAAAAATTAAAATAATTAAATAAATTAAAATTTATAATGTTATCTTATAATTTCTTAATTAATCTTGTTAAGTTAACTTGAACAAGTATCGTGAAGTTGCAAATAATATTTTCGCTCGTTCCAAAAGCAATTTTAAATTTAAACAAAGTAAACACAAAAATAACAATATAAATAGAAACGGGTAAAATTAATTGTATAATTTATAAGTGGCATGGCAATTGAGTGTCTGTCTTAATTGGTTCTTATTTACGATATAGTTAATTAAATAAGTGAAGCTACCAAAGAATGTCTTAAGTATTTGTCATTATTTTAAGTGTTCAAAATTTTCAAAAAAAATTTAAATCCAAAAAATATACGATTTATATAAATATTAAAAAATATGCCAATGGCATATTAAACAATTTAAATATTAAGTAAAAAAATACCTTGACTGTAAATCCAAACTGGATTGATAACAAAAACTACCCATATCACATAAAAAATATTTACACTTTTAAAAGTCATCATTTTTGAAAACACGCGCGTGTATACTACTGGAAAATTAAACGGGATATACTCATTTTGACGTTCAAGTTCGAACTGAATTGGTTCTCCAAGTGCGATACCACTTAGCTCGCTTCATCTGATCCAAGTTGTGTTCAGAGTAACTTTTAGATTCGAGTTTGTTCAAGCAAAATATCGGCGTGCTGGGCCATACCACCCATACCACCTACTATTTATTATATTGGTAACTCACGAATCCAAGATAAATTTCAAGAGGTCCTTTGGACAAACATTAATTATTTCCACACTTTAAAAATGGAACAAATGAAGCAATTAATTAAAATTGAAAACTAAATTTTTCAAGTTACTAAACGTAACTTGAATTATTTATTGCGGTCGGAATATTACGCATTCTGGAACAAATATTTAATTTTATGGCATGCAAAGAAAGCCAGATGCAACACAAAAAAAATTCAAACCAAAATTTCTTATTTGAGATTTTAAATGTTTTAAACAATTTTAAACGGCTTTTACAATTTACAACTTTATAGTTTTTTAGTAGTATACTGTACTACGTGATAGTATATTAAAAAAAAGTTTGAATTTGAAGTGCGAGCTTTTAATACTCAGACTCAGATCAAGTTTGATCTGGGTACTTCCCTGTTGTTCCGCTAAATCTGTAGTTATTTTCTATTAACTACATGAGCATTACAACGTATGACTTTTTTTAATTTCTATCTTTAGAGAATATTGCACTTATCTCAAAATAAAATCTTGTGTTAATGAACCCACCTGTATTTTGTATAACCTTGTAAATGTTTTAAATAGTAGGCGGTGCAATATTTACTTTAGGTTTAACTCGCTTTAACTACTTAAGTATGCGCTTCTGTTCTTTTATTCGCTTTGCTTTGTTTCTCCCTGCAAAAGTTGTAGACCGCATTGAATTCGAAAAACAAATTAAAAAAAAGTTAATAGCATAAAATTTCAGAAGTTTTCTACCACATAAAATATTAGTTAATGTATGAAATGCGACATTTTAATATTGCATTTTATTTATTTCTTTATTATATTATTAAATAATTTAATATATTTATATTGCAAGATAAAAATCAAAATAATTTTTATTGTTGACTTAGCTTGTTAATTTTTAAATTTTAATTATTTTATTCACACGTTAATAATTTATATAAATTAATTTATACACGGAGCAAATTATAATCGACGTAAAACACGAGTATTTTAATTAAAATATAGTTTTCTTAATTGATACCACGATTAAACTATCCCATAATTAGCATTTATTTTTAAGTTATGTTAAAATGAAACAATTAATTTGTCTAATTTTCGTTTAAATTAACATTCCCACGGTTTTTCAATTTGCTCTTTACTCGTTCTAAATAAACAGTAGGTACCTACATATTAATAAAATATTATATTTGTTAAATTTTTTTTATTCGTTTAATTTGAATAATTTCAAATGTCTCACCTTTATCTGTAAATATTAACATAAATAAATAATAAATATAGTTCATCGATAAAAATAATGTTGTATTGTTGCATTATAAAAATAATCTTATTGGTACATTAAAATAAATTGGAGACAGAATTAAAATAAAACCCAAGGAGTATTTTTTAAAATACCTAAGCATTAAGATGAAAGATAAACGACCAGTGTTTGTTCTGGAACCTTTGTAATCTATTTAAGTCTTTTTTCGTTTATTATCTTCATATCTTCATCTATTGACTATTCATCAACACCTACATAACTTCCAAACAAATTATATCGATTAATAACTAAAATTGAAATATTTTGATGAATTTGTCAAATTTTTATCATTTATAAAATAACAAAAGTAAAAAATATATAATTTTCTCTAAAAAATTTATTTATTCTTTTGGTAAATAACAAATAAATAAATAAATTTTAAAATCCATTTTATAATAATTATTAGCGTTTTATTATGTATAGTTTTAATGTTAATATGTTTGTTTCTACTTACTCAAGTGTCCTCTCTATATGGAAGAATGCCTGGGTCCGCCCATGTGTTTTTAAATCGTGCATAAAATTAATAAAAATTCTAGTCATCTACATACTTTAAATCATAATATTTTTCGTTACTTATTGCATTGGAAAAGTGTAAGAAATTAAAACAATGTCTACCTAATATCAATTCCAGACATACAACCAAATAACTGAGGTTGAATAAATTTCCAATATGCAAGTGTCTTAAATTCCAACCAGCTATAGTGAAATGATCTGAATATTAATTATTATTAAAATTTATTTTACAGGTTCCATCCTGTGTAACTCTGTCATTGGTTCTCAAGTAATTGCAGTTGAACTGCATTATTGGACTTCATTAATTGAACTTGATTATTTCAATTCAAGCAAATTGAATTTTCTTGATTTTTACAACAAATCTTATTTTCTAGTTCTAACTGATCTATAACATTTTTTTAGAAAAAGCTACTGAGACAAATTTTTAATTTCGCGATTATTGTCGATCTTCGGTTGCATTTAACTCAAAAAAAATATATTAAAAATTCAATAATTTTATTAATAGATATTAGAAACTCTGAACATTTCGCAAAATATAATAAATGTATAAAATAAAACAGTGAAATAAGGTCCAAATTTTCCTAATTAGAAAACGACAATAAATTTCTATCGTACAATAGAAAAACCTAGTAAGTCGAGTTACTAAAAATTGAGTTAGCGGATTATTGTGGTTGTAAACTCAAAATGTAACGATAGTTTAAGTGAATAATAATAATAATAAGCCAATAACTCAATTTTTAGTAACTCAACTTACTAGGTTCTTCGATTATACGCTTGATTATGGACAAATTAATTAATGGCACAAAGCGATCAGGTGTCAGGTACAGAAATAGTACCAGGCCGTCCTAAGGTATACGAAGCCCCTGGGCTACTAAAATTAATGCGCCTCCCTAAATAAGAAGGGCCCCCTATTACACTAAACATAAACATACAAAATTTTAAAAAATATATAAACAGAAACAAACTTTATGGTAAACTAAAAATAAAAGTACACGTACCGTCAAGTGAATGTTTTTTAAAGCTAACAAGAACTTAAACTTGTAAAATTTACATCAAAAAGTCGATTTTAAAAATGAAGTTGTGAAGTAACCTTTGGGCCGATTTTATTCATCCTCACTTCATAAGAAAGCTTAAATTTTGCTCATTCAAAATATTTAATAGTTTTCTATCGAACTTTTGAAGGAAAAAAGCGTAGAAAATCTACCGTAACCTATGACACCAACCAAAATTGCCGCCCCCAAAAGGCTTGCGTCCCGGGACCTAGCCCATTTAGCCCTATGGTTAGGGTGGCTCTTCTTAGTACAGAGGCAATTAAATTGGTCATTTAAGTCATGCGGTTCTCCTGGCTGAAACAGAAGATTTGCTTCAATGAAAGTTTCAACAAAGCGGCCGAAAATAAGCTGGTCATAAAGAACAGAATTACCTTACCTGAGCGTTGAAGTGTCTGCCTACGGAGACGGCAAGACAAGTATTTAATCAAATTACCAAAGCGACGGCAGGAGCAGGACGCCTGAGAAATATAACATGAACTAATCCTTTTCTCAACACCGAAGACAAAGCAAATTTACATCAACCTGCAGAGGCGTAGCCAGTATTGTTGGGGCCCCGGTGCAAAATATATGAGAAGGCCTCCTGTCCTAAAATAAAGGGGGTCGTTCGAAGTTTTAGGGTTCGAATTTTCGGCTCGCAACGCTATAATTTTATATAATGCTGGTATGAATCCAAGATTTGCGAATGTCAGGGGTTGTGAAAACCTTTAGATTTATTTAGAGGTATTGAATTACTTTTTAGTTAATTTTCAAATATTTCAATTTCTTTTACGAAATATTTAATGATTGAATTACATTTTCTTAGTGAAGTATAATCTAACTTTTAAGAAAATAATTGGTAATTGAATTACTTTCACTGAGTGCTTTGTACATATTTGGCTACACAGCATCGTTCAACTTTGACCAAAAGCGTCTATTTCTTATAAAGAAACTCCACAGTTGCTTTAACCGGATTGGGGAATCCCTGGGGGGCCGACAGCTGTTTTTTTTTATTTAACAAATTAAATTTGAATAAATCAAGAGACCTTTCAAAAATAGGTAAATACCTTCCTTTTATGAAGACAAAATGTTGGTATTTTGGAATTGCTTTTAGGAACATTGTATACTAATCGATTTAGCGGCTAGCAACCCATTCCGCTTTGCTCTCCTCCGCTACACGAAATACAGACAAGTATAATTTTAATTTTTATTTAATAACACTTGACAGCCTTAACTTTTATGTTTCTACTTAGTAATTTTATTAGAAAATATATTACCGTAATATGCAAATCATAAGTATAAAAATCTTGCCTTTCGATTATAATTCAATTCCTATGGCGAATAATATGGTGAAGTCGAAAATATTGTTTCTAAAATTGTTTACTAAATAGAATATGTTAAATGTAATTGATATATCTTTATACGTTTAATAATTCAAATGAATTATTTATTTCCGAGTCTGGTATGGTGGTGGGTGGTGTATAAAACAATAAATATTTATTTAAATTGATAATCATGATAAACGTATTTTATAAAATAATATATTATGAAGCCATAAATAAAACACCTAAACACTCGAATCTTTCAATTTCTTAATTTTTTCATAGATAATATGACAAAAACGTCCGTACTAATGATATACAATCAAAACCGAGCCGCGTCGGCTGTCCAGCCCACGGATTCATCCTATAATTGTTACATTCTTACTTCCAATAATTTTACTATTATTAAGTCTCCATAATTTATTATCGACGCAATCAATACTTTAATAATAATTTATACTGAGTGCAACGAACCATCAGTTTTAGCACACAGAAATCAATGAAAGTCCATGCATCTAAATAATTTGGTATCTATGGAAACTTTCCTTATGTTTGTAATTATTGATAATTGAAGTGTTAAAATGAAGTTGAAGTGAAAACGTCAAATGGATTTTTAAGTTTTTTTTTTAACTGTTTTTATATTCCTACTTTTGTAAGTTAAACATTTTTATTTGAAAGCCTACAATGGAATCGAGGTGGTATTTAAATGCTGGGCAAACACTGGAAACTACCAGAATAGAAGACCGCGGACATGCACTTCATGCAACTAAAGATGCATGGGGAAATGTTACAGCTCACTTGGATAGAAAAAGACTCAAACAAGAAGCTATCGATAAAGAGCAAGCGAAAAGGCAAGCCATAAAAGATGGATCCGCTGCAATGACTAAAAATTGGGACAATTCCGTTGAGGTAAATACTTTCCGCATTAAAGTTCTAAATAATTAAAACTCTTTTTATAAGAATGTAAGACTTCGAAAAGAAGAAGAACGTTTAAGAAAAGTAGAAACTTTGCAAGAGAAGAGAATGAAAAATTTTTATGCCTTACGAAAGGAACAAGCCGAAATTAAGGCAAAATATATTGAAGATGTGAAAAGAACAATGTACAGATCTTCAGGTCATCCCAAATGCCTAACCGGTGCATTACTCGAAGGAGAAGTTTATTACGAAAGAGAACAGCAAATTGAAATGAAAAACATGATACAAAAGCACGAAGAAGAAGTTGCAGCTAAATACGCTCAAAAGGTTAAAGCAGAAGCGGAACAAGAAAGGAATGAAAACATGGGCAAGGAGAATAAAGTTCGAGAAAAGAATATAAAGTTCCAAACTTTATTATTAAATGAGTAAGTGTCTCTTAATTTCGATTTATGTACTTAAACTTTTTTTTTAGCATAAAAGAACGAGCAGATCATGAAAGAAATGTTAAAGAAACCACCAAAAAGAAAGAAATACTTGATAATATAAATGCAAATATAGAAAATAAAAAAATTGCTGCTATACTATTGGAAGAAGTAAATTTTTTATATATGTTTTATTGCGAAATTAATTTATCGAGCACATTTTAGGAGCTTAATAGAAGAGCAAATATAAAGAAAGAACTCGACGATTTTCGTAAGCAACAAGAACGAATGCACCAACTTAAATTGCAAGAAGAAAAGGAAACGGATCAAGTTCTTGATATTTACCTTAAAGCTAAACAAAAAATAACATGCATGAGGAAGAAAAAAGAAGAAGAAGTAAATAAGTAATTAAATTTTTTGCAGAAAAATTAAAAACATTTTTTTAGATGCGCTTAGCTGGACAACAGAGAGCTAAAATTGCAGCTAATAAGTTACTCATGGCGTCGCAAGCTAAATCAAATGTCGAAGATGAAATAATGAGAAGAGCAATAGAAGAACGTGATCAAGCGTAAGTGTTAATATTATAAATAAAACAAATTTGTACAAAAATAATTTAGGGAGAAAGAAATGCTAGAGGCCAAGGCGGAATATCAAAGTCAGTTAGTAAAAGATAGAAAGCAAAACTATGAAGATTATTTAAAGCGCGAAGAACAACGAAAATATGTTAAAGAACAACAAACGAAATGGGAAATGTTAAATAGGTTCAAAACAAATGAAGTGGTTACCAAATATGAGCAAGATAAGAAACAAAAAAATTGGGAGAAAATTTTAGCATACAGAGCAGAGCTGTTCGATGCTATGGTGACATTAATTTTTTAAATATAATATTTTCTTGATGATAAGTTTTGAATTTTAGGATAAAAATAATGAAATAGAAAAACAAAAACAAGATGAAATAAATGAAATCTACAAAGAAGATATGAAAAGACTGGCAACTGACGACAAAAACTTCTTTGAATACGCAGATGAAGTTTTAAAATACGCCGAAGAGAAAGGATGGCCCACTATGCCCATTATGAAAATCATAAGAGTACGTAGTTTTACAATAAATAAAATTGATTTCATGTTTGATTTTTAGACTTACAAGAAAGAAAATAGTTTGCCGCTTGATTTTGTTCGCCAGTGTGAAAACTACGAATCGATTCCAAAATAAGGCGTAATTAATAAAAATTTTCATTGATTTTTTTTAAATATTTTATATTGTCTTTGTCTTTCTATAATCGGAATTTTTGTATTTAATCATAAAATAAATTTTTTCAATATTTAGCCCAGAATAAATTTTAGGTATTTTAAAGGTTTGAATTTTTATTCAGAGCTGTAGAATTTTGCCCACGGAGTAAATATCCAGGTAAATTTGTGTATACAAGACTCGGAATTCCAATGATTTCCAAAGAATTTCAGTGATTTCCAAGTAATTTCAACCATAATGTACACAACTTTTTTGGGATATTTACACTTTTGTTTTTCCCGTTCCATGAACACATTTCAATGTTAAAATTTATACGTTTATTAAAGAAATCTCGTTAATCCATTCAGGACCGACATCGATATCTGACATCTGAATAATCAGAATCAGTTTGTCTGGTCACCTTTTTTTCAAAAACAAATGGAAAAATTTCCACGGTGACGTCAATAGAACTTTGAAGATTTTGATTAATTTAATTTTTTATTGAAAATATTTTATTAAAATGGAAACAAGATGGTATTTAAGTCCTGGACAAACTCTAGAAAATACTAAAATAGATGATCTAGGACATGCACTTCACATAACACCTGATGCATGGAATAAAATTTATGGACATTTGGACAGGAAAAGGTTAATTCAAGATGCAATTGATAAACAAGTAGCGTCAAGAGAAAATGCAAGACTACAATGTAAAGAGATGACGAAATCATGGGATAACTCTGTTGAAGTACTTTTTGTTTTATGCTTTGATCCAACACTGTCACATTTTATTTTAAGAATGCCCGAGTTCGCAAAGAAGAACAATATTTAGCTCGTATACAAAAAATTAAAGATGATAGAATGGCAAATTTTTTTATATTACGGAAGGAACAAGCAGAACGGAAGGCTCAATTTATACGAGACGCAAAAAAAACATTGTACATATCAGGGGGGGCACCAAAATCTCTCACTAGTGCGTTGCTTATGTCACAAGTATTGGAAGAAAGAGAAAAACAAATTGAATTTCAAGAAGTTGTTGCTCAGCACTATAAGGAAGAAGAAACAAATTATGTTAATAAAATTAGAAGAGAAGCTAGAGAAGAACAAGAAGAAAAAATTGAATTTGAAAGAAAAAATCAAGAAAATAAATTAAAATATAGAGAATTGTTATTTAAACAGTATGTGCCAAATCGCATTTATATACTTTTAATTGGAAAGGTTAACTCATTTGATAAAAATTATTTTCAGAATGAATGATCGTGAAGAAGCTGCTAGAAAAACGAAAGAAACTAGTGTAGCCAATGAAATTGAAGATCATAAAAATGCAGAAAAAGAAAACAAAAACATTGCACACATTATGAGAGAATACGTAAGTAACTTTTAAATTGAAGGAATTGTATACAGCCACTGAGAAATGTAACATTAAAATTTGGAAATAGACAAACGAAATAAAACGGGATGCTAAAAAGGAATTCCATGATTTCCTGAAGCTACAACAAGATGTAAAGAAACAAAAATCAGAAGAAGAAAGAGAAAAAGATATGGTTATCGATATTTACACAAAGGCTAAACATGATATAACGTGTTTAAGAAGAAAGAAAGAAAATGAAGTAATCCAGATAAAATACAATATAATTTTACAGATAATTGGCGGAACTTTGTAGATGCGGCAAGAAGCTTTGGCGAGACGTGATGCAATAAGCAAAAAATTACTTGCCGGTTTAGAACAGAAAGCAAGTGATGAAGATAGAATAATTAAAAAGGCGCAAGCCGAACGTGATGAAGAGTACAGCCGATTTAGATTTGAAAAAATTATAATTTAATCTTGAACTTTTTTTAGAATACGGTTGAGAGCAGAAGCCGACGAAATGCACATTCAAAAATTAAGTAAAGAAAGCAGAGAAGATTATGCAAACTTCCAAAAACGAAATGAAAGAAGGAAGAAAGTAATGAACGAACAAATCAAATGGGAAATGCTAAATAGATTTAAAGCTAATGAAGTGATGGCACAGTATGACAAAGATAAGAAACAAAAAGCTTGGGGGAAGAAAATGTTGTGTAGAAAAGAACTTTTTGATCAAATGGTAAGTAATGTTTCGCAGTATTCCGTCGCGATTTCGCCGCGAAGAATGTTTTGCGTTGGTTTGAAGGGGATTCTTTCAAGTGACTACACACACCAAGCCATTTTAAGCCACATTTTACATTTAATTTAGGATCAAGATAAGGAAGTAATTAGAAAACAAGAAGAACTAAGAGACCAATTATACCAACAGCAACTAGAAAAATATGGTGATGATGATAAAAACTACTTTGAATATGCCGATGAAGTAAATAAATATGCAAATGATAAAGGGTGGAACACTTACCCTATTTCAAAAGCTGTCCTGGTAAGTCGCTTCTTATTAAAATAAAAAAATAATCAACACTCGGATTCATTTCAGGAATATAAAAAACAAAATAATTTGCCATGGGACAGCTCTAAAGAATGCGAAAAATATAAATAATAGCAGATATCTCTAAAAATTTTAACTTATATTTTTATTATTGTTTATTTTTAAGTTTACTTACCCCAGCATATTTTATTTATTATTAATAAATTCATATTGTGTCAGGTGAGGTTGCTAATGCTCGAAGAGTACAATATTGAAATTTAAAAATAATTTATTTTGTAATTCGATGCATGGTGCAAAAATATACATTTTTATTTACAACAATATTTTATAATTACAACATGTATCTATAGGCACACTTCTTTCCGTAGAAAAAGTTTTACTACTGGTGTTCATCTACTACTTAATTATAATACTGTAAAAATACACAATGCTTCACAATATAAAAATCTAACTTTAAATATAAAAATTATATAATATTGTAAAACTGGTAACTTTATAAAAACTTATTTTATTCATAAAACTCAAAAAAGTTTTACATAAAAAAAAAACTAATATGTTAATTATTGTAAATTGTTTAAAACATCCATCAATTTGACTAGAAAAATAACGGAAAAATTTTTCACAACCTAATAAATTTTCATTATTCCGAAACTCTCGTTGTACTTTTTTTATCAATTGACATCGCTAACCTATGCTTAACTTCGTCGAAACCATCGAGACAGTGAGATAAAAGAGCAGGTGCAATTAAAGGATTGGCAACACTACAAACAATATCAAATTAAATAACCTTTTAAACAAAAATTTTCTTACTTACTTGAAATGGGATTGTTGGTCTTTAGATGGTGGAGTAGCACCCGACCATGATGTTTGTAAAGTAAAGAAATTCGGCGGTGTTCTGGGTCTTGATTCGTTACTTAAAAGATTTTCATCATTTGATTCAGAAACTTGATGGTAATTTTGTACCACAAAATTTTGATTCCTTGTAGGAACTTTTGATTGAGCTGCGTTAGTGGTATTACTAGTAGTTGGAGTTAAAACCTGAGAAATTGGAAAATATTGACTAGACACTGGTTTCCCAACTTGAAATTTGGCACCAGATGCTGAAGAATGAGTCCTGTATGGCCTACCGTAATGAAATCCTCGCTTTCCTGAATTCCATCTTCTCACAAGGTATTGCATCCTGATAACAGCGACAACGCCGACAGCTACAGCCCTGTAATATGCTTTAGATTCACCTTCCTAGAAACTTGAAACAACTTACTTAAAACGTTGCTTCCCGCTACTTATGTGCCGATGATTGGCCACAGCATTGTTTTGGTATGGCACAGGTATTTCTGTAGAAAATAAAGGACGAGTTTGATAAGTTGCTAATAATGCAACTAAATATCGTTTCTGCCAAATAAGAGCTTTCCTATAACTATCAGATCTTAAATATCTAGCAAATAAATGATTAACCTGAAATAATAAAAATGTAAAAATAACAAAACCATGGAATAAATAGAATACCTTTCCAACAGGATCGTCATAAGGCAATTTCATGTTATTTATTTGTTCTAGTTCGCTAACTCCTTCTTGCAAAATTGTTCTTTCCGTGGTTAATTTATCAACAATTTCTGACATTTCTTTGTTATTTTTTTCGTATTCTTTGAGAGAACCAGTAAGTTCCTAAAAACAAACCATAAAAATCGATTCCCAAACAATGAACGTAATGGCAATGTGAAGATAAAGCATATACAAGCAAGACTAGCTGTTCACCAGCTTTAAACAAAACGGTGGTCTTCAAACTTACTTTAATTTTATTTACAAATTTCTCAGGAACGATGTTGTTGAGATCACCTTGCATATTTGGAAATTTGTTCAAACTATCCTGCAGCCGAGCGATTTGATTCCTCATTTGTGCACTTTCAACTTCAAATTCAGCCTAACAAAATATATGTAACCAAAAAAATTTATTTACAAAGTTTATTAATTATTGCTCACCATCAAAGCCCTGCTGTTTTCAACTTCTTTGGTCCGTTGTTCTAATTCAACTTTGCAACTGTATAAACTACTTTGAACGTTTAATTCCGACTCTTTTAACGCATCAACTTCTTTTTTGATGCTTTCCAATTCCTCATTTTTAAACTTCAACATATCTTCGATGTATTTTAAGTGTGCTTCAAGGTCACTCTTGCCACGTTTTAAATTTTTTAAGTCAGTTTTCATCGTCAAGTTCTCTTTATGTAGAACTTGAATTTCATTCCGTAGTTTAATTAATTCCATAGAATCTGGGTTAGGTAAAGACTTGTACTCTGTTAATTCGGTTTTTGAATTTTCCGAACTCATATTAGAAATTCTCCTCGTTAACGATTCCAATTGAATTTCTAAATTTTGACGGGCTCTTTTCTCAAAATCTAACAATTTCTCAAACTCATTTTCGTTCTCTAGTGCCTTTTCAAGTCTCGTGTGCAGCTGTTCAATTATATGTGCATCTTCCACTTGAATAGTATTGGAGTTTTCTTTTTCTTTCTCTAAGAGCTCCTTCAAAACCAAAACGTTTTCTTTTTCAACTTGATATTGATCCTTGAGTTTAAGCAACTCAGCTTCTAAACTTTCCTTTTTGTTCTTCAGATCCTGGTGCAAATACATTTCTTTGGATAGGATTTGTTTCAATAAATTAATGTCATTTGATTGTGCTAACGAGCCCAAATTATCACACGCACCAAGTGCATTCAAAATATTGGAATCTAAATGATCCGAATAATCCAGTTGTTTTTTAACTTCTCCTGCAATTGCTTCGACAGATTCCGACATACCTGCCGATTTAAAAGTATCAACTACATTAAAACTTTTCAAAGAATCTATTTCTTCACGTAAAGAAGTATTTAATTGATGTTCGTCTTCCAACCGCTTCTTAAGGTCTACAACATTTCCAGATTCCTGCATTTTACTTTGAATCGTCTCCAAATTTACGTGCAAACTTTTAGTATCTACGCTCATTTGATTTATGATTTTGTCCTTCTCGTTCACTATGCCCCTCAAATGGTTAATTTCTCTTTCATAATCTTCCAAATCAGTAACAATTTTAACTATTTTTAATTCCTTAGCTGCGACTTCCCTCAAGCCTTGCGCTAATTTCAATTCATATTCTCCTGCAACAGAATCTTTAACAGTTTTCAGTTTGTTTTCCAAATTAGCGAGATCGTCTTGGTATCGGACAGTATCTTCATTGAGAATTTCAATCTCGGTTTCTCTATCAAGCACAATATTTTTCAACTCTTTAATTTTTAGTTCCAAGTGAGCCAGCGAAGTCCTTTCCACTTGTTTTAAGTTAACTTTTAGATCTTCGATTTGTTTGTTTTTACCTTCAATTGTTTCTTGAAGATTTTCGACCTTGTTATTTAACAAATCCAGTTGAGATTCCTTGTTTTTTATATCCTTTTGCAATTTAGAATTAAATTCGTCTTTTTCTTTATTTTCATTTAGAGAATCCAATAATTTTTGCTTGTATTCCTCTAAACTATTCGATTTACTGTCAACTTCTTCTTGAAGCTTCCTTAATTCCAAATTCTTTAAATCTAACTCCAATTCGAGACCTCTAATTTTTTCTACGTGGTTACCTATAGAGGATAATTGTTCACGAAGGCTAAGAATTTCACTTTCGTTTTCACTTACTACAACATCTAATTTTTTATAGTGTTCATTGTTTTCTTTCAATTGGTTCAACACCTTTTCTAAGTCACGTTTTTCTTTAGCTAAATTTATGTACATTTGATCCTTACGAGTCGAATCTTCTTCCAATAACTCGAGCTTTTTTTCTAAATCAATACAATTCATTTTTTTCTCTGCTAATTCCACACCTAAATTTTTCTGAAGTTCCCGAGATTCTTTTTGTTCTTTCTCAAAAGTTTTTGTCGTTTTTTCTAAAGACTCCTCCGTCAAGTCTAATTTTTGTTGTAACTTTTCGATCATAATCTCCAAGTCTTTTAAAATTTTTAAACGATCCGTAAATTCATTAATAATTTCTTCTTTATTAAACAGTTCATTTTTTAAATCGGTAATTTCGGCCTGCAACTTGTCGATCACGTCGTTGTAGACACTATCGTTAAAATGAACTCGTTTTTCTGAAGATTTTGGAATTTCAGTCGAATTTGATTTTGGCAGAGGTGTGCTTTCGTAATTTCGACTTTTTTGTAAATTTTCAATAGTAGAAAAATCTGGTTGATAAGGAACACCAGGTCCTAATATTGTCGTTTCATTTGAGCTACGCTTGTATTCGTTAGGATTTATAGAACCACTTAAACTTTCTTCTAGTTTTTCAGCCCGAATATTTTCAGGTTCAATTAAAGACAAAATGTCACTAAAAGCTCTCTCTGAACTATGTAACCTACTTAAAGCTTTCAACTGTTCGTGATCCAAATTAAGAGACAAAAATGTATTTAATTCACTTTGAGTCCTATCTAATTTATCTCTGAGCATATCAATGTCTTTATTTTTATCTGCTAAAATATTATCAACTAGGTTGGGTAAAACTTGTGCATTTTGAGCATCCTTATTTATTTTAACTAATAAAGATTCATTTTCGGATCGAAGTTTTTGAATTTCGTTATGTAATTCCGTTATAATTTGAGCATCTAAGTTGGTATGCAACTCTTCTTCTCGATCCGACAATATCTTTTTAGTGTCTTCCACTGTTTTCGTCATGTGCTTGATTGTTTTATCACGAGCGTTCACAGAATCCACTAAACTTTTCACTTCGTTTTCTAGATCGTAAATCCGCATTTCTAAGGAATTATTTGTCTGTTTTTGAAATTGTTCTGCACGTAAGCGTTGGTCGTCTAAACGCATTTGTAAGGATGATACTAGAACCAGTTGCTCGGAAACTTGATCTTGTAGTAGATCGCGTTCATTTTGTACATCCTATAAAAATATTTTCTATAATAAATTTTAATTTTAAATTCGAAAACTTACATCTAAGTCATGTCGAATCCCTGCAACTTCCATTTCCAAATCTCGAATTCTTTTAACGGCTGCACCCTCCGCTCTAGAATGTTTAACAAGTTTTTCTTTCAGTCTTGCTAATTGCTGAAGTGGGACTTCACAATCGTCTGATGGTAATGGGGTTTTTGTACAAATCTGCAAATAGAACAATTTTTGTACCTTTCAAAGCCAGATAGTCAGATTAAATACCTGGTCTCTGACAGACATATCTTCCGATGGTGAACTACAACTTGTTGTTGAAATTGAAGAATGTAAAGCTTCTAAATCTCGAGTACACTTATCGATATTAAGTTCAAACTCGTTTAACTAAAATAAAAAATATTAATTTTCATCTACTTTTATATAATTTATTATTGCAAACTTACTTCAGTTTTTATTTGCTTAAATAATCCTTCGTTTCCAGCAAATTCGAGATTTAACTTTAACGCTTTTATTTCACTTTCGAGTTCTTTGACAATTTCTTGTAAGTCTTCAGCTTCAGAAATATTTCTAACCGAGCTCAGATTTTGAGTTAATTCTTCGTTGGTTTTGTTCTGCTGTTTGATTATATTTTCGAGTTGTGAAATGAAAGCTTGCAATTCGACTTCTGAACTTGTTTTAGTTTCCACTTGTGTTTCTAAATCGCGAATTATATCTCGCAAAACATAAATCTTATCTATAGCTTCCTTCTTCTCTAACTCAATTTCTTTTGTTTTCTTTTCATTCTCGTCCATCAACTTAGTCATTTCGCGCATTTGTTGTTCGAGATGTTCAATCTAATTATAAAGTAATAATCAATTTAAATATTTAAAAAGTTGTCCTTACCTACCCCTTAATTACTATCATTTTAGAACAAAAAGAACAAAATCCGCAAGCGTTAACAATTTCTACTGGTTTTTAAATCTACTTAGATTCACCACTTTTAAAGAAGAAATAATGAAAAAGGTAGAAGTAAGCTCAGAAATAACCCAAGACAAAAATAGACACCCTAGTCTAGAAGGTTTATTTCTTATGGTGCAATTCACCAAGTTAAATGTGTAAACACTTCCTGCTTTAAACCAAAATGTCTAATTAACCTGGATATTCATAAATTTTTCGAGTTTGTTCAAGTTATAAAAATATGCCAGAAAAAAATTTTATGAATAAATTTTAAATTAAATAATAAGAGTATGAAGTTATTAAATTCAAAAAGAACCAACAGTGTGGCTTAGTTAGAAAATGTGACTACAAATAAGTAGTATTGGGTTCGAATTCCACATCCGCATGTTGGGCGAATGTAATAATAGCGTAAATTGCTAAAACTGCTTAATTACAAAAAAACTTGTGTTGATGAGCTTTTTATTCTTAAAACAGGAAGTAAGTAAGAGCGTGAAAACGAGTAAACATAAATAAAATTAAATTCTATTTTTACTTCCAAAACAAACTATGCGCGATATCTAATATAAAAATCTAGTAATTTATATAATATTTCGATTTTTTTACTAGCATACAATCTTCTGGAATAAAAATACACTCTCGTAAATGGTAAAATTGAATGGTAGTTATGAGTGTCCGTTGGCTACATTATCACAGTTGTAAAAACTTTTTTGCTTGATATTATAGAAATTATGAGAGGAAGATGTATAATTTAAAAATATAAGCCTGTTAAAATAGTGAACTAAATAAAACATAAAAAAAGAATACTCAAAAATTTGCACAAATCAGTTTTCACCTTTTCACGCTCATAAAAAGCACACCAAATCACTATCTTTTACGATTTACGCAATGCTCATACAGTACATTACCACTATGGTTGTGTACAAGATTAACCATAAATCAAGAATGAAATCATGAACATAAGAAGGAAAATTTTAAATTAATTTATTAGGGAAAACTAATTGCCCTCACGATCAATAAAATTATTGCAATGCGGTAAAAAAAATTATTATCTATGTATAATCCCTACATTAATTTTAAGTTTCAATTTAAGTTTATCACTAAACAATGTACTATTGTAAGTTAATTAGGGACAGATGTAATTATACCCCATTAATAATTTATTGTACTATTGTTTTTAAAAATAAATATTTTTAAATTACAAGTATGAAAGTGCTGAAAATCATGAGTGAAATAAACAACATGAACATAACTTGAAGTTCTAAGGCGAACACAATTTCTTTGCAACGATAAAATAGGCATATGCATTTATGTCACTTTTCGAATGGATTAATTATTTACTGCGATTTATTTTTATTTAATAATTAAGTACGTAATTTTATCTCCCCGTCTAAATCTGCCAACTACTTTTCTGTTTTCTGATCATGCCTTTTCGGTCAGAATATTTTTAAGTAGAACGTTGTTAAATAATCACAGCATGAGCTTCAGTGTCATAAGCTTAAAGTTTGAGAACCACGGACCGAAAGTATCATCGAGCGCTAAGCAAAGCAAAAGCAATTACTTACAGTGTGGACAACTGTGGTCTTGAAGCCGCAACAGCACACATCTACTGACCCTACCTCTTCATCCTACACCAATCACCAAACAACATGCATAATTTATAATATAAGTGCAAATTAGTGATAAATCAGTGTGCTTTGGTGTTAAATGGTGTAATGTAACTAATTGAAATTTATTTGAAAAAAATCACAGAAACCAAAAATGTGCAACCCTTAATAAGTTTTCAAAATGTAAATTGTTGCAGTAAAAGCTACAGAATAGGTTTGTGTTAAAGCAGTACAGATTGGAAAAAAAAGTAAAAGATTACAAACCTCTTTATTGATGCGTTCACAACTAACCCGATCTCGGTCTCGTTCTTTCAGTTGTTCCTGTAAAGAAACGATTTCTTTTTGTGCTTCATCCCTCTCTTGCTCTCGTTCGCTCGCTTGTTCTTCCAGAAATTTGCAAGTTGCTCGTAACTTCTTATCGGCAGCATCAATCTACGAAAACATAATTGCTTAAGAAAGTAATAATTGCAGTGGTATATCAAACCTTTCATTGACAAACTAAATTAATTAGAAGCAATTTTCCATAATTTAAAATAAAAATTGTCTGATACTGAAACTATAAAATAATAAAAATACTAAACACACCATATTTATTATTTACTTTGATTAGTTTGCTTAAAACTTAACCAACAACTTAAAATTTGAAATAAAAATTATCCTTCACCACATGCATCATAAAAACTACAAAAAGACTAAGAATGATAAGAATTTTAAGATTCTTTATGAAGTAGTGGTGCTATTACTAATTGCATACAGCAAATAATTATCTGATAATCATCATTATCATCAAAAAAGATATAATCTTATCTAATAATTAATATTTAACCTACCTGCTGTTGTAGATCATCATGGTCATTCTTTGCTTCTTCCGTGATGCGATCTCCTTCTCGACACAATTCTTCCACCACTTGTAATAGTGGATTATCAGGTCTGTCGTTAATTTCCACTACCATACTTCTAACACGTTCTTGCAGCTCAGATAAAGTTACAATTCTGGACCCTACAAAATTTTTCAATTTAAAAAAAAAACCAAAAACATTTATTTGTTTACCTAAACTCTGCAAATTAATGCTGGACTTCTTTCCATATCCTTCAGACACAATTTCTTTATGTCCATTTTCAATCAACTCCGAAATTTTTTCTTTTGCTTTATTCAAGTCCGATTCGAGTACTTTCTGTTGAGAAATAAGTAGTTCCACTTGAGTTTCCAGTGTAACTCTCTCGACTTCCAAATTTTGAATCAAGATTTTACTTTCTTCCAACTCCTCCACCAGCTCTTTTTTAACTTGATTTTCTTTAACTAATTGCTCAGTTAACGAAGTCAATTTAACTTGTATTAAAGAACCAACTTCGGGTGTTTCGTTATCTGTACTTTTTCTTGGCTCATTTTTATTGTTCGAAGCAGCCAAAATAGCATTTGCATCATCTCGTAAGCGTTTAAGGCAAGCACCAAGTTCGTTTTTCAAATCTATAGATATATTGGAATCTAAACTTGAAGGAATGGAATTGTCTATTGTGGCCATCAGCTCATCAAATTTGGGTGCAATATGAACTTTCTTTTTGAGAGAACTCGTTACACTATCGCTGTACGTTGAGTTGCTGGATTCGTTTAAATTGATTTCAACCTCTAGCTCAGTTAAATCTTTATCAAAGCCATGTTTTAATAACTCTTCAACTATTGTATTATTTAATTCCTGCTCACACTCGCTGAAATAATTCATCAATTCTCCAATTAAGTGACGTAAAACAGTTGTAGTTTTTTTCAAGTTATCACTAAAATAAAACAACACAATAGAAGAAAAGAAAGGTCACAGAAAGAAACTTCTTACCGTTCTTTAATTACATCCAAATCACTTTGAGCCTCATCTGCTATGCTCCTTCTCTTTGCTCTTGCAATGGTGCCGGTAAGATTTTTTCTATGTTCCTCTTTAAGTTTTATTACTTCTTCTTCATGTTTTTCATTCAAAGCCCTAATTTCATTTTCGTATCTTTCAGTAAATTTATTCTTGAGTTGCAATAATTCTGCAGGCCATTCGGTGTCTTCGACAGGTGTAGTAACCAATATCTTAAAAATTAAAAAAGCAATAAGATTTGAGAATTTTCATCAAACAAAGCAAAAGAAAAACTAAATAATACCTGAATTTGATGTTCTAAAGCATTTATTATGTCAATTTTAGCCATGTTGACTTGCTCTTGCAATCGGCGCTCGTAACTTTCAACAACTTCTGTTAATTCGAAATCACCGGAACTTGCCTAGTTAAAAATGTTAGGAACATTCAATTAACAAACAAAATTAGTACTGTTAATATTCAACGACAAAAAGCATTCAAAAAATTACATGGTATCTTTCTGTTTGTTTTTATAGCCCTTATTCTCGGAGTAGAAAAGTTTTAAAACTTGAAGTTCTAGCATTAAACCAGCCGTAAATTTTGAATTTAGAAAAATTATCAATTTAAAAGTAATTTAAGTTTAATGTTCAACGTAATGTAATTTAACGTATAAACCAATTTCATTGAGCGGGTCTTTACTTAAACCCATCAATAGAATTTTTGCATAAACCAACGATAAGAAATTTGGGAATGTAATACAAACAATGAAAACATTTTTAAACAAATTAATTTAAAAAAAAGTTCGTTTACCATGTAATTTTTATGAAAGGAGGGGTCAAAAATGATCCAAAAAACATACCACAGATGGAATAGGATTCATGTTGTTTTTTAAAGCTTGCTCTAAATCAAACTTAAGGGATTCGATTTGATCCGTGTATCTTCTTTCTGTATTTTGCAAACGATTGCTGTGCTCAACATGTAAGGTATCAATCCTGTTTTCATAATCTTCCCTTAGTATTTCTAGTTCGGCGTGATATTTATTTTGGATTTCTGCCTTTATAAGAGACAGATCGTATTTCAAAAGACCACGAAAATCATATTTCTTTAGTTCTAATTTTATGTTATCCACATCTTCTTTAGTAATATTTTTGCAGTCATATTTATTTAAATCAACTGAAATGGCTGCTAAATTTGCTTTCAGTTTAACGACATCGTTTTTGTTTAAATCACTGCATTCATATTTAGTGGCGTCCACACATATTCGAACTGTATCACCTCCCGGACCTGAATGAGGAATGGTGTTAGAATACATGAACTCTGAAGTTTCCGAGCATGAACTTGAACCTGACATTTTTCGACTCTGTTGACTGAAGATTTCTTCTGAATAGCTGGAAATAATTAAATTAAACACCAAAGTCAATGCAAACGCACACTAAAATTTCTACTTTACTCACATGCTCTTCCTTCATAGAAAGTAATAAAAGAAAATGTAGTTAAAGCTATTGTAAACATCAAAACTAAACTTACTTCTTTTCCAAGTCCGTGCATTTCTTTTCAAAATAAGTACGTAATTCCTCCATTTCTTTCGCATGCTTACTCTCGAGTTCTGCACGAAAAGCCACAAATTCGATGGAATCACCCTGTATACTTGTAAGTAAATTTTTCAGTCGTCCTATTTCAGTTTCATAGTCCATCTTTTCTTTCTCCAATTGGTCCTAAAGTTTAAAATAAAATAAAATTGTAATAAATTACATAGAAATCAGGCACTTACTTGTAATATTTTCAATTCGTTTTCATGAGCATTTTTATATTTTGAAGTTTTTTCTAACAGAAACGAATTTATATATTCTTTTAAATCATTCATAAGATTAATTTGAGCTTCATTTAGAGTTTCTTCTAGCTTTGAGCACTGTAATTCATAATTTAATACTGACTGATCACCATCTCCTTCCTGTTGCTAAAAAATAAGTTGTAATACAAAATAAGAATGAATTTAAGAAAAGATGTACCTCATTTGACAGCATATAGCTACTCTCAGAATCATTTGCATTTATTGGTGAGTTAGCATTTTGTACAGAAGGATTTGTAATGCTAAGTTTTTGAGCAGGCAAATTGGATTTATTTTTATTTAAAATTTCAGCAGTTTCGGATAACTGATTTTTTAATTTAATAATTTCTTGTGAAAAATATTCGCTTTGGTGTTGCAACTCTTCTCGATTAATCACAGATTGTTGTAAAGCTTCAGTTAACTGCTGTATCACTGAATCACGATGTGCAAGTGCATTTTGAAATTCAACGACCTGTAATTTGAAACTTATTAGACAAAATCCTATTCAAATTTAAATTTAGCTTGAAAATGTCTTAATAACAAAATTATAAATTAGGTACATTGATACCGTAACAGACGACATTCTTTAGTGTATTAATAGCACTCAAAAATAGAAAGTTAGTTCAAGTGTAAGAATAAAGCAAAGCAGGATTTACTACTCACTTTGTTTTGAAATTCATCTTGATAAAATTTATAATCGGTGGTAGATGTGTTGAAACTTGAAGCCGATTGGTTACTCGACGTAATTTCTTTGAGGGACTCTAATTCTGCCGTCAAAGCTACTATGGTGCTTTCCTTAACATTTAATAACTCTTCCAACTGTTTAACTTTTAAACCTTCATTATATTTATCGCGTAGAGATGCACTAAGAGTAGCAGAACTAAGTTCACTATTCGATTTATTTGAATTCTTTTCATAATTATGAATTAAACTATCGTTTAAATTGACACCGTCAAAAATGTTAAAACTGTTGTTACTTGAATCGAGAGAAAAATCACTTCTCTGTAAGGTACGTTCAGAATCTAACTTAAAGTGTTCGCTCTTTAAGATCTCTTCTAAAATGCTGTGAGCTCTGCTTTGAGCTTCGGCGTTGTCTAATTTTTTAGAAGAAATAACTTCATCGTCGCGAATAATTTCTTGTAACAACGATACATTGGAAGGCAAATTTGATACTTCAATTTCTTGATCAGATCTGTCATTTTCAATACTATCGCTGTTTGAATTCAAATGTTCCGATATGGAACTATCCGAAAATGCTTCATTTTCAACCGTCTTTTCGGAATGTAAATTTTCGGGCAACAAGGGTGGAGACAATGACAGAGAACCATCGCTGTCTTCAGATGAATATTGTTCGCCACTAGTTTTATTTATAGATAACTAAAAATGAATGTGTGTTAAAAAATGAAGTTGTTCTAAATTTAGACACTAGTTTACCTTGCCCTGCTCTAACAAATCTTTGTTATTGTCATCTTCCATGCTTTAAATTACGCTAACTGCACAACACAATTTTACATAAACTTTGAAAACAACAAATTTTGTCAAAATATTCATGGAAGCGTCAAAATGTTTGCAAAAAAAGGTTAACTTTTTATCCTTGTTTTTAGGCACCTTTCGAATGTTTGCATGACATTTCCATAGTAACGGTTTCAATAAATTTGGCGCTATCTCTTCGAGTTCTTCCCAAGGTAGGCTCCGGGTCACATAAATTAAATAATGATCGTTATTAATTTAATCAATTTAATTCAAAATATTTTTAAAGTATGTTACAAACAAAATTTACATAAATTAAGCGTTTAAAAATGAAACTCCCTAAAATCAATTATATCTGCTATATACAAAGTGTGACAAAATTCTGGATACATTTTTTGTTTGCTAGTCTTTAGATCTGATTTGTCACAGACCAAGATTTTTGAGACTGGCATAATTAAGATCAACTGGAATTTAATTCTTATGAAGTGATGATGAAAGGCAATATCGGTGAACTTCTGCATTTTGATACACGGAATAGATAATTTACATACAATAGTTAATTATGAAAAAGATTACAAAAACAGTAACAATAAAACATGAAACATGAAGGTTTAAAGTTAATTAAGACTTGGTCGATTTGGCATAAAATAGAGTAACATAAAAATATAGGCTTACTTTATTATATAAATATAAAAAATTTAACTTTATTACAATACTTTACAATATAAAGACAACAATAAATATTCACTCAAAAACTTCAACTTTGCTTAATAAATCATCGAATCCATCATCTAAAAAGTCTAATTGGGCACAACAACTCTCAAAAAAGCTATCTTGCGAGTTGGATATATTTTTAAAATCGTCCACCTTGTCTTCATCGGACAACCGCCTTTTAGCAGAGATATTTTTGTTTTTAATATCATCGCCATTGTCTTCATCAGACAAACGTCTTTTACTTGCCGAGCTTTTATTGGGAGAATTAAAATAAGAGGTAATATCCAAAGTATTTTGAGAAGTTGTTTGTGTAAAATTTAGGTTGTTTGTTATCGAATCCAACTTTGATAATTTTTGAGCAACTGTCGATATATTTTCAAAAGATTCTTTAAAAAGACCTACTTCTTTTAATATCTTCTGTTTTTCTTGTAAAAGAGGCCAAATGTAATCGTCTACAGTGCCCGATGCTAATAAATACCTCACCAAAACTTTTCCATCCTGACCAATTCTGTGTGCTCTGCTCTCGGCTTGACTTAAAATCTAAACGAGAAAAGTTTTATTTATGTAAATAAATTATAAAATTATACATACACTAGGATTCCAATGTAACTCGGCAAATATAACTAATTTTGCAGACGTCAAAGTTATTCCTGCACTTGCAGCCGTTATCGATAAAACTGCACATTTACAATTTTCGTCCAACTGAAATTTGTCTACAAAGGTTTTCCTTAGACTTGGAGTTGTATTTCCATCAATTCTTATAAATTTACACTTCTTTTTAACCAAAACATGTTCAACAGCATCCAACATTTTTTTATGATGAGCAAATACTATAAATTTTTGTGTCGTTTCCAAAATTTGCAGAATATAAGAACTACAAAAAAAATCTATACTAAAATAATTGTTACAATAGAAGTGCATTTACCAAACTGATGGGATCTTAATTCTTGCAGATTCAAAAAAGAAATTCAACAAAGCCGCATGCTTCTCCGTACCTTTCTTCTTACTGTTATATCGATTTGCAAGCGAATTCAAACACAGCCTGTCTTCTTCGCTTAATGATTGTAAGTTAACGTCTAACTTGACGACCTCTTGTACTTTGTTTGGTAACATTTTTAAAACATCATCTTTTGTTCGACGAATCATAAAATGTTTGTTTAAAATAACTTCTAATTCTTGTAAATTCGACTTTCCACTAGCATCCCACCCAAAATTGGATGATTTAGCATCACAATATCTTCTACTGTAATCAAAAAAGTTTCCAAAAAAACTTTCGTCTATCAATGAAAGCTGAGTAAAAAGTTCACTGGGTCTCGACAAAGCTGGTGTGCCGCTCAACAAAATAACTCGACTAGCTTGTTTAGCTAATTGTGTTGCGGCATTGGTGCATTTTGCTTTATAATTTTTAAAGGTATGTGATTCATCTATTACGAGGACGCCGAACTGACGTTCCAATAATTTGTTTACACACCGTGACATCAATTCGTGACTGACTATTAATATTTGAGCATCCCCAATGTAGTCCTTCCCAGAAACCATGTATTGCGTATGCATTAGAGAAACGGATGGTAAATATGTATGAATAGTTTCTTCCCAGACATTCCTAAATTTTTAATATCTTTAGTCATATAAATTACAAATTAAAACAGCTTACTTCATAGAGGAAGTTGTCGCTATGAGCAAAGGCCAATTTGCTTTATAATAACTAGCAATTCCCAAGGCTTGAAATGTTTTACCCAGGCCCATGTCATCGGCAATCAAACATCGACCTTTTTTATCGATTCCAAAACTAAACAAATATATCCAAAAAATGTTAAAAAACTTGAGAGTTTATGTTCTTACCAAACACCTTCTTCCTGAAATGGCATTAACGCACCAGACAACTCCTGATCGATTGTGCTCAAATCTATCTTAGAATAATCTGGTTTTGGCATCTTACAACAGTTCAAAACGTAATTAGGTAATTTACTAACAATCACATTGGGATGTAAGCTTTTTATTTTACTTTGAAACAACCCATAGTCATTGATGTGAAAACTCCAAAGTTTTGTTTGTGAATCTACAGTGTAAAACTTTAGTATTGTCCATTAAAATTTGAACAAATGCACTTACTGTACAACCTCGAAGGTATAGTTTTAAAAATTTCAATAGCCGGCTGGCAAAAAATAGATAACTCCACTTTAAACCTATCTTCAGAAATAAGGGAACAAGCACCCGTAACAACCTTATTTGATCCATAAAATGATGTGCTTGGTTGTAATTTATCAGTCGTTTTAGTATTAAATGCATTAATAGACTTGCTTGAGCTATGTATTCCACTGGGGTTTGTTAAATTATTTCCATCAGTTATACTGTTAACTCCCGTGAAATTAATTTGTCTTGGGAAATTTGTGTTGCTATTTTTCTTGGATAATTTCAATCGAGCTTGTCTCCTCTTTTCTTCTATTTGTTCTGGTGTGCACTGCATTTTTAGTCTAATTAAAAACAAATACTATAAATAGTTAAAAATACTGGTTTTTGAATCTTCTTTAGGTTATGTTTTTAAACGTCAAAATACCAAATAGTTCGTAAAATTCCCCATTCTGCTTCGCAATCTAGTACATGGCGTTACAAAAGAAAATGAACTTTTAATGTGAACAGTAATTTATTCTTAATTTAAAATATTAGCAATTATATACAGTATTTTTACGAATATATATAAATATATTACTCGATATATAAATATTTCTATTGTTTTGATAATTAAAAATAGAAAAATTAGTACAAAAGCACGAAATACTTCCACAATAAAGGAAGTCGCTTGTCCCCGTTTTAAAACCCTTAATTAGACAATGTTAGTAATTATTCGTTCAAGTCGTACTTTCAAAAATTTTACTTACCATAATCGATAACACTACAAAATAATCTTTCTTTGCAAACCTGATTAAATTAAATACCAAAATACAGTAAATTATTAGCTCGAGTAAATTAAATTGTAAGAGTTGTTAAACAAGGTAGATGCGGTTTTTAAAAAACAAACATAAAACATAAAAAAGCGAACGTTATATTAATATGTAAAACTAGCAAACATTTAAAAAAACACAAAACTGACAATAAAACGTGCTCTACGTCTAGATAAAATAAAAAAAATAAAATCATGCCTTATTCTTCAACTGGTAACTGCATACATAACTAGTAACAATAGGTTACACATTTAAAAAAAGTAACATAATACTGAAATTATAAAAATATCATTGACGCAACAAATTCAAACACGTAAGCACTCAATATGACATCAACTGTAAGTACTCGTTTATCACAAACAATAATTAGAAAATTACAAATTGCAACATTGTACTGCTATAAAATCAGCTAAATCATTCACGATACACCTTATCAAACTTATAAATATATTGCTTGGTGGCGTCTTTCGGTTACAACTAAATTTATAAAATAACTATCAATAATAATAAATTGGTACCCTTATATAAAAACATAATAATAACAAACATGAAACAAGTTCGTGTTAACAAAGATCGTCTAGTAAAACTGTGTGAAAGTGATCACCGAGACAAAATTTTGGTCTTTCCTATGCAGTTTAGGTTTACCACAAGAGTTTTTAAGAAAAAGTGAAATCCACACAATAGTAGTGTCGCAAGATTTAAAAATTTGATGATCAATTTCTCCCCCGTAATCAATTTCACCTAATTTTAAAAGATGGATTAGTTCAAATAAAATGTGGGTAACCATCAGTGAATAGACAACTAATAAAAAAAATGCATTAACAATTTTAAAACTATAAAAATCGTTGGAAAGTAAAATATGTAAGAAAAAAATAGGAATTGTAAAAACTTATTGCACACGTCGGCAATAAAATCCTAGTTGTTTGCATTTTTCACATAAAGTTTGAGGATGCAGTTTTGATTGGTCGGAAACGTCTAACCCATCTGGTTTTTCCAAAGGACGCTAGAAAAACGATTTTTTAAAAGTAGTTCAATAAAAGAGGATTCACCACTAACTTGTTTGTGCGGAAAAACATTAATTCTGCATTTAATGCATTCTTGGCCCATGTTTGCCCAAGAATTTCCAGACATCCACTTTCTTTTACACTTTGCACATTTGTACTCGCCAAAACATCTTTTACGTCCTTGGTAAGGAGTTTTGCCTTCTCCTTTTGGGCGAGCCTATATTAAAAAAGTTAATGGAATAAATCAACCATCTTGTTTATTACGCAAGTACTTACTTGTGGACAATCGCTGATGTAGTGACCTTTTTGGAAGCACAAATGGCAGAGATAAGCAGCAGGTGGTTGTCGCATATGGGGTCTTGAATTCAACTGCATATCTGCAAGTTGTTCGGCAATTTCGCTTAATATATCATTACTTGGATTTAAGAGATTGTATCCAAATTGATTGCTATTATTGTTCAAGGTACTCCAAGTTGGCGATAATAATTTCGACTAAAAAAAAAACATAATATAGACCAATATGAATCTGCAATCTTTCAAAATGAGAATACAAATTACATCAAGAATTAATCTCTCTGTAAGAGCCCAATTCAATCGAAAAACCAATATTTGTTTTAAAATTATTGGAAATTTAAATTAAAAAAAGACTTCGAGATCTGGACTTGTTTAGAAATATTTAAGTTATAAAAATATAGAAATTCGTCAAATTTGAATTCGGGAACTTATACTGCGTTTTAAAACTTCACAATTTTAGAAACCGGGAACTTTACGTTATCCTGAGAGCAATTCCATATTATTTTTTGAACAGATTTTTTCAATTTACTACTTTTCTTTGTTTTAATTAATTTAATTAAATAACACATTATTTGTTGATAATTAAGTTCGAGGAATTGATAAGCCACAGATATTTCTATAAATAATATGTTATTAAACTTTTTAAAAGTTTTCAAACACTTAAAAAGCTTTAAATACCTATTTATTTTATTGAAAAAGTGCAATTAAAATTTAAAAATTATTAAATTGAAAACAAGCGGCTTATACATAGCCAATTTATCCATTGGATATATTATCGAGGTTTATAATCAATCGAACAGTAGACAAACAAACAATGCAATTAAAAATTTAATTAATTATTACTTCGATAATTTACCTATGACTTAATATCTGGATGTAAAGAAATTGAACACTAATGAAGCCTCGGGTGTAGAACGTTGGTCTGCGTTGCTAATCCGAGATGGTTAGTAAATACTCCTAATTAATACATATAAGGATTAACAACAATTTTCTTGAAATTGATGATAATCAAATGCAGATCCAGTGGGGGTGGAAAGAAAGCCTCATTGATTTTATTTTTTTGAATTTTATTTTGAAAAGTATTTTAAATTTCTGCGGTCTGTAACACAGTATACTACTACTCGTTAAATCAAAAAATGTAGGTGGCTTCAATCGATCATTTTAGATGGACACTTCTTTCATAATCCCATCCAGAGATTTCGACACCAAACCAACTACTCGACTTACTTGTGTTACTAAATTTAATGAAATTTCTGGAAGGCTAGGATAGGTAATCTGGGCTGTGCTTGTATTTTTGAACAATAATTTTGTTTTTCATAAATTTGTGCGAAAAGCAAAAAATATTTAAAATGTGTCGGCAGTAATGAAACACCAGTTGCCCTAATGCAGAGTCGAGCAGAATTGCGCGGCGCAATTCCCCACCGCAAGCGGCACTTTGATCTTGCAAGAAAATTCAACAGTGTAACCCTATTGTAAAATTTTCAAAAAATTGGATTTTTTTTGCTTTATTAAAAAAATGGTTGAACATCTCAAAAATAACGTGGGAAAATTTCATGTCAACATCCGTAGTATTTATTTGTTGTGACGCTTTGGGCCGATTAGTGTAGGCTATAAATCGTTCAATTGTCGGCAGTATTTAAAACTGGAGAGGGGTCCATTCTTGAAAATTTGTGTTCTGAAAATCAGATAAATGCCATCTGATTTCCATGGTTTCGATTGTTTCAAACCAACAATATATAAGTTTTCAAAATCAAAATTTTATAAATCAATGTGGATCGTGGCAGTTGCATCAAGTCGGCGTTCTACAACCTTTGCTGTTCATAAAATATTATTTTTATGTATTACGAATCAGGCGTCAGCATATTATATAGTACTTCATTTACCTTACATTCATTTCCACAAAATTTATGTTACCCAAGAACAACCGTCTCTTTGTTGCCTTTGTCGGCTAAAAGATCACATTGCAAACGCTGGTATATCAAAAGTTTTTGTCGCCAACCATGTGAGTAATATTCCGTTATCAAATTCCTTATTGGATTTTTCCCAATAATCATTTTTGTCCGCGCAATAAAAAAACTTTTTAAACGCCTAAATTTTTACTGAATTGGAAAGGTCATTGAAAAGCAAATGGGTACGAAATTAGAGGCAAAGAGGTACAAGATTACGAAATAATTTCTGCCTAAATTTTTGCATTTACGAATTGATCAACAGAACATAATAGTACAATATTTGCATTTCAGAACAAACTGCTTTATCATCCGAAACAAACTTGAATGGAACTGCGAATTTTGCAAAACACCTACACGTTGAAATAGCCATCTGAAATGCAAAAGCTAACCGAGATATCTAGTTTGAAAATAATTAAGTTATCAAATAACAAAACACGCACAAAAATAACAAAATCATGGTAGTATGTATTATGGTTTTTATAATAAATTGATGATATGAATAAGACAATTAATAACTCTAAAAGAAAAAATGAAATAAATTACATACCTGTACCTGATGGTCGCTGTTGGCATTTTCGAGGGCTAAGTAAGAGAGCCAAGGTTGTGAGTAGCATTGGTATAAAGATGGATTTCCGCACTCATGTCTTCCTACAGTTTGAGAAAACATGGTAGCTGTTGGTGGCATTTCGCTTGAAAGAAAGAAAAACAGATTAACATTGTAATTCGATGCTTTTTTCTAATAATTACTTGTAACTTGCAAAATTTTTTTTTTTAAATTTTAAATTTTGAATTCAAAATGTTGAATTTACATTGGTAACATAGGAGTGTCCGAGAACTTATGCGAGTCACTATATTGTAGAAATTCCAAGATGATGTATTTATATTATGGTTGGTTGGAAAAAATTAAAAAAATGCAGCTGTCACGCGGTGCGACCCCCCCCTTTCGTAGGTTGTTAACAAAATGAATGGTTTTTCCACAATAACATTTTATGAATAGAATACGGACACATACCTTGGGCTCTTAAATGGGTAGGTGGGTCTGCAAGATTGAAAATTACCCAGTGTCCCTGTTAAAAACTATTTTTTTTGCATTTATTAATTATGGACTTAATCTCTCTTTTGTAGGATTATGTCTGGCGACTGAATTAAGCTACCTAATTTGGAAATTTTATTTTTCAATACATTCAAAGATTCCTATTGTTCAGCATCCTGTTTGTACCCACCCTTTCTGTATTAGGTATAATTTTAGTTTTGGTTCCCTAGATTTTAAAGTAAATTAAATCATCATGATCCGGCTTTTCTCATTTTATAGAGCAATGTGACCGTTTTCAACCCACTTGGAGAGAATTAATTTTTTCTTCTAGCAGTACAAAATTTTCGTTCTCCATAGAGGAAAAATTAGCACATTTGCCTCAGAGAAAAGTGAATTTTCTCCCGGACGTACACCACATCGCGGGAAAAAATGATGAATTTGGTTCCCTCACTGAACAATATACTATTTTTTTTATCAAAAAAAAGGAAGAAAAGATTACGTAACTGAGAGGGAAATTTCTTGCTCAATGAATGCATCCCCTTGCTTCCTCCTACTACACCACTCATCTCCGATCCCCCCCCCCCCAAGATAAAATCAGGATACGCCAATGCTTGGTTATGGCTTGTACGAAGTCTTTAAAATTTTGAACCTTTTTGGGTCGCTGTAAACAAGGTGTAGGAACTTGAATAATCTCAAGCACTATGCGATAATTTATGATTTTTTTAAATTTACGATGTCCGCTACGAGTTATGATTCAGACTACATAAATTAGAAGAATACGTTCAAGGGTTCCCGGAATATTCAATTTTTAGATTTCTAAAAAAAAAATTAATTTTTGGAAAAAAAACGAAAAATTTTAACAATTTCAAAATATAAATTTATGAGAAAAAACAAAAAGAATCAGGTAAAAAAAAACAAGTTGCCCATTCCAATTTATTATAATAAATACTCTTCGCGCCGAAAAATTGTTTTGAAAATATAAAATGTTGCGGCTAGGAAGAAAATTTAGATGTTTTTCAAAGCGAAGTGGCCACACTTCCGGAGATTCATTACAGATTTCATTATCATGAAAAAAACGCGTCAATTCAGGAATTTAAAAATACTACTAGTTTTTAAGTCGCAGAGGCTGCGTATTGTTATATCGAGAATATCGTGAAATTTTTTGCGAGTGAATCCAAGATAAAAATAATTTGGCAAATTCAAAAACCTCATGTAGATGCAAATGAAAAATTATTTCTTTTGGTTAAGAAGCATATTAATATGCTGTAATTACTTGAAAATGTTGGGTGCAAAACCGAAGACAAAAATAGAGTCAGGTACTCTCATGAGCAAAAATCACAGGTGTCCAATTATCTAATCCAAATTGGTTTATTGTAAAAAAATAATAAAAAGTTATGATAAATTGTAAAGATTTAAAAATTACAACAAAACCAGTCGCTCTAAAATTTGCATTAATTGTTAAAATAAAGCAAAGCGTGGAAATAATAAAAATAGGGATCACCAATATATAAATAGAAATATACTCGCATTTAATTAATTATTTATGTCAGCATGCCAAGGGCTTTTCCAGTATTAAAATTTAACTCACCTAATTAACAATTGCTACCGAACACAACTAACAACACTAACTAACTAGTCACGGGTACAACAGGAACCATCGGGAATCTACAAGACGTGTTGGTAAAGCGAGTGGGGAGTACCTACAGCTTAAAATAAGCTCTGAGTGCGCCTGGTGTTTATAGTTAAAAAATATATGATTACTATACTGTGTACCTATCTTTCCTACTTTGATTTGTTAAATATTGTTTACGTTATAATTGTCGCTACTACTTAGCATTTAAAATTTTGGGCAAAATTTCAAAAAAAATTAGGATAGCTATAATTTTTTCATTATTTTTATAATTTATAGTTCAATAAAAAAAGTTTAAATTAGTTACAAAAAGGCCCGAGGGGGTACTGCCACGTACCCCCCTTTTTTTATTTAAAATAATTTTTTTGTTTTAAATCGTCTGAAAATAAATTTATAGATTTTGTATAAGATATTAAAATTTTAAATAAAACCAATATGAAAAATCCGTCAACCGAAGATCCATTATGCGTTGGCCATGTTCGAGTTACGAGCATACATTTTTCTGACTTTACAAAGTCAGGTCAAATGAAAGTTACATTATTAGTCTAATTTTGTTGTTAATTAATCTCTAACTAATATCGAGGTTCCGATAAAATAGTATACTAATCACTGCACACTGAACTACACACTAACCTCACTTTTTAAGTTTGTTATAATCTGCGACTTCAAACTGGAAAACTTTTTTGAAAAATTATTTCAGATTAATTACTTTGAGCCAGATATTAATCTACTTGTTTTCTTTTATCAAAATTATTGTCTTGTGTCATATTCAATATGGCGGATCCAAAATGGCGCTATAGTTTTAGCCAATATTTTCATTCACATTAGACAATTTTTGAAGAAGTCCTATATCAAATAGAATGGCAACACGAACATGTAAAAATTGCGATATTTGTAATCTTCTATAATACTCGATATTCTTGTGTATTTCCTCTCTATCTCAAATTGTAATATGTAATGTAATCTACGTAATCGGTCATACCTTTTTATTCAAGTGGTCTACCCTTCGATAAGCTGCTAAATTAAATAACCAAGTTAATGAACCGATAAAATTGATTAAATGCTTTTATGTAGTAATACTATGTTTCAGGAGGCAGGAGAAAAATGGCACTTTACTTTTCGAAAATAGAGAATAAAGTAATTACTTTACTGCCGTTAACGGACCGGTGCTGTCCATGTAGAGTGGCCCCAAAGAAGATGAAAAATTGCCCAATATTTACATTATCTCGAACTTTGAAAAATTATTTCAAAAAATCTTGGTCGACTGGACTCCGCCCGTTAGCTTGGACACCCGACCCACGATCCCAGGCTACGTTTTATAAAATAATTTTTTTAGTTTTAAGTTTTGAATAAATTTTCAAAAATACGGGGGGGGGGGGTTATTGGTACAGTAATAACTCGGGCAGTCCTATATTAACAATGTAAATTGACCATTTTGAATCCGTTTTTTGTCATACTAAAATCGATTTTACAGCAAAACATTTTAGACATTTTTTGTTGAAAATTTCATTGCCTTCAATTTTGTTTTTATACATTTTTCTACTTTGTCGCGCCGTTTCTGAGCAAGAACGACTTAAACGTGACTCTGTAAAATGCAAAAACTATTATCGTCTATATCTCGGAAACGGTTCGATAAAATATAAAAATGTATATGAACAAAAATGTAGAGAATGAAATTTACAAGAAAGAGATACCTATTCATTTTTTTATTTCGTTGCACCGTTTCCGAGATATAGACGACAATATTTTTTGCATTTTACGGTCATGTTTAAGTCGCTCTCAGTCAGAAACGGCGCGACAAAATAGAAAAATGTATAGAAAGAAAATTGAAGGCAATGAAATTTTCAACAAAAAATATCTAAAATGTTTTGCTATAAAATTGATTTTAATATGACAAAAAACGGATTGAAAATGGTCAATTTACATTGTTAACATAGGACCGCCCGAGTTCTGCGAGTCACTGTATGTTCGTAAATTTTAAATAAACAAATCTAAAACGTGTTATTTTTTTACTTTTAGCGATAACAAACCGGAAACTAGTTGGGCATAAATTAGTTATATTTTTGTTGCAATTCATTTTCGCCAAAGTAAGCATAATAGGAAAAAATGTGCAATTTATTACTGTAATATCTTCAAGTTGACGTGGCGCCAGAGGATATTGAATTACATTATAAACAACAGGTTCCCTTACACCTAATCTACGATAATTGCTTAATTTTGAATTTGTGTTTTTTGCCTTTATAACCCAGGATGTGCATACATTTTCTGTTATAAAATCCTTATTTTGTGCATTTGTATTTTAAAAGTTTTGATTATCCCATGGAGTAGAAATTCACGCAAAGTGGCTGTAAAATGTTTTTTTTAAGACCTTTTTTTGTCATATAAAAACCGCTCTTGGAGCAATATTTCTCTGACATTTTTATTTCCGAGATACAGCGACTTAAAAAAAGTCTCTCTGAAAATTTTCCCATAAGAGAAATGTTAATTTTTCCAAAACTTTTACAGAGTTTTTTTAAATCACTGTATCTCGGAAACGGCCGGACCAAATAAAATAATGTATATAAACAAAATTTAAGGCAATGAAATTTGCAACAAAAAATGTCTAAAAGGTTTAGCTCTAAATTCGAGTTTTGTATGCTAAAAACGGCTTGAAAAGGTACAATTTACATTGCTAACATGGAGTGAATGAATAATTTTATGAGGCTGGATGTGCGGAGGGGGGTTATCAAAAACTTATATTTTGTGTGTTTATTTGAAAATTTCTAAATTTTCCGAGATCCCATTTAAAAAATGGGACCAAGCACCAATAATTAATGGACAAAACAAGACCTTTCGTCAAACAAAAAGAAAATAAACTTGGCTTTTCAAAATTGAGTTTTGAACAGAAGCTGGAATATTTTAAAGTTATCTACAGATAAATTGGTATTTTGGATACAAAGAAATAAGATTAAAACAGAAAATTCAATCACTTTTTCCATTTTTTATAAATTACACGAATTAAATTTAGATTTACTTTTTTCCTTCATTTTTGTTTATAATACTACATATAATATAATTTTATTAAAATATTTACAGTTTTTTTCCAAATCGCTGTGTTTCGGAAACGGTGTAGCGAAATAGAAAAATGTGTATAAACAAAAATTTTACTAGCAAAAAAAATCGGTACGTTTTCCCACTTTTTTGTATTTCTCTAATTGAATAAAATATGAACAGATGTAATGAAAAATAATTTAAATATTTTTGAAATGTTTCGATATTTGTCAAATATTTTTTAAATTACGCGTTTCAAAAAACAACAAAATAATAAAAAACGTAAAAATAATAATTTAAAAAAATGTTGTGAATTTTGAATTTGCTTCCGTATTTTGCAGCAAATAATACCTAAAAGTCCTAAAGGATCTGTAATCCCGCTCATATTAAATTACCTGAAAGCTCGCCTTAAAGTTCGCACGTGCCGGCTGGGAATTTACGTATATTTCTGAAAAATACAAAAAGACGTTTTTAAGTTTCCGGCTTTAGAAAGAAATTGTGTAATTAAATTTTTAAATCTTTTGTTGTAAAATTGCGTAGGTAGCAAATTTTAGTGAAACGATGTTGTTAAATCTGGAGTTGATTGCGTTTGAAAATGATAAAATATTACATTGACACATTTATTTTAATATATTGATAATTTACGATTTTTGAAATCCAACAAATATTTTAACTAAAATTTTCAATAGACCTCAAATTTTGAGAAGTGTGACATAAATTTGAAGTGCTCCCATAAACATGATTAAGCCGTAGAATTTCATGATAATGTTTATTATGTGCTGATTTGAATTATTTAAGAAAATATCAACTGACGGTTTTATTTAATTTCCGTGACGCCAGTATCCAGTTAAAAATCCTTAGGCATAGATTTTTGATAATTTATGGTTTTATTTTTTAATACATTTTAGAATTCTCACCGTTTTTTAAAATACTTCTTTCAAAAACAATTTAGAAGACGTCAATAAATTAAATATTTTACAACTACCCGAATGTGAATTTGAAAATACTTACAAAAAGTGAATATTTTCTGAATGATGTTCAGTTGTTATAAAAAAAGTTATAAAAAAAACAATTTGTAATTAAATAATGTACCGAATACATTTGCAAAAAAATGTATAGGCTTACAGTGACTCGCAAAAGTTCTCGGATACTCCTAATGTTACCAATGTAAATTGAACATTTTGAAGCCGTTTTTTGTCATATTAAAATCGATTTTACAGCAAAACTTTGTAGACATTTTTTGTTTCAAATTTCATTGTCTTCAATTTTGTTTATATAAATTTTTCTATTTTGTCACACCGTTTCCGAGATATAGACGAAAATATTTTTTGTATTTTACAAAATCTTGTTTAAGTCGCTATCAGTCAGAAACGGCGCGACAAAATAGAAAAATGTATAGGAGTAAAATTAAAGGCAATGAAATTTGCAACAAAAAATGTCTTAAAAATTTTGCTGTAAAATCGATTTTTATATGACATAAAACAGCTTCAAAATGTTCAATTTACATTGGTAAGATAGGGGTGTCCGAGAACTTTTGCGAGTCACTGTATACTCATTTGTTTGTAAATAAGAAGATCCTTAAAATTATTTATTTTTTATAAAATGAAAAAATGGCGCTCATAAACATTCAAAAAATTGATGTGTTGGTGTAGCAAACATTTAGCTATGACAACAAATAATTTGTTACTTGCAATTCAATCAACAAAATTTATTTGCTGTTATAACAAAATAATTTAGTAAAAAAAACAAATATTGGTTATATCTTTGTTACTTTTCAGAATGATTATTCCAAATGACCCTGTCGTCCAGATTGACGATAAACAAGATGGCCTATTACCTATCGTAAATGTTAAAAGTAAAAAAGGTATTCTAGACTTTTAATTGAGAATTATAAAATTAAATTCTGCTGATAATTTAAAAAATTTTCATTATTTTATTTTGAAGATTTTTTGGGAACTCAAAAAAAAACAGCTGATGCTGGGGGAACTTTACAGTGCCCTTCTGCGCCGCTTATGCCCTTAGCATTTAAAAACCAACAGTTGGCCAGCCGAGACTACCGCGTTTTGATTGCAGTGCAAAAAACGGAAATATAGCTTGATAATGTTTTAAGCGATTTCATCTTTTTTAAATAATAAAGTGCGTTGTAATCTCGACTAAAAATTAAAAATTAAGTTTGTAAGCATTTCAAAGGCATCGAAAATTTTCTTATTACTTTAAAAATGTGATATTTTTAAATAACAAAATAATGTTTTCTAAATACAAAATATAAATTATCGATTTAAAAGTTGGAACATTTGAACTACTCGCTTATTTGGCCGACCAATCAGGATTACATTGGGCCATAAAGTCGGGCTGAACAGCAGTATGGCTGTCAGTATAAATTTGACCGTGGAACGATGAACTTCCCTTCTGTGAAATTTGTATATACAAACAAATTTTTGTTTCTGTTCAACAGGAAAACCATTAATTTAATCGGAAAACGTTATAAAATGCTGCTAAAGATATGTTAAAGTGATTTAAACACAAGTAAGTACGCTAAATTGTACAAATTGCCGTTAAAAAATACATTTTATAACTAATATATTGTAATTGATTATAAAAAGGTCGACTACGTTTTAATTAATTTTAATACGGATGTAAATGCTACACCTACCCTCAACATACAAGAATGCTTATTTACATTATTATAATTTAAGGAAAAATGTATTCCCATTGTTTGCTTTAAATTTATTAATATGGAAAGGATGAATATGAATAGTTGCAGACTTTAAACATATGGCGATTTTATTAATACTTTTGTTATTTTACAGGTTTGCTTTCAAAAATTCCCAATAATAACTCAAAATGACTTCTAGCAGGTATGTTATACTTATATTTGTAACAAAATTATTTTGTTAACTTTATGTGGAATAAAGGCTTTATTGATTTATACTTTTAGGCTCGATCGTTTATTTGTTCTTTTGGAAACTGGTAGTTCAGCAGTAACTAGATTAGCAGCAGCGCGACAACTTGGAGAAGTGCAACGTTTACATCCCCACGAGCTAAATACACTTTTGATACGTACTGCTACTTACCTTAGATCTTCCACTTGGGAGACTCGAATTGCTGCAGCTGAGGCAGTCAGAGCTATAGTCAGCAACGTTCCCTTGTGGGATCCACCAGGAGTTGCCAATGACTTCGGTAAGCTCTTTTCCTAATTGAACTAAACCCCACCTAATCATTATTTTTTAGAAGACAATACTAATCACACCTTATCGACGGTTGGAAGACTTTGTTTTGAAAATTTTGATTTGGAGAAAGTTTTAGCTAACAGCACACACTTTATGGCATCCGATGGTAACGAATACGACACTGAAGATGATTCTTCGATGGGTAAGTGCATTTGTTTATAATAATTATATCTTTTAGTAACAAACAAATTTTTATTGTAGGAATGGAGACGAAAGAAAAAATTGCTAAACAACGTCAAATGCTGAATGCTAAGTTGGGATTGGAAATGGCATCCCAAATGGGAATGGATATATCCGAAATATTTAGTAACGAGGATTTAGTTGCAAATGTACCAGAACGTAACAATATTAATGCGGAAGAAAACAACGTTAAAGTGAGTTTTACATGATATATTAAGTTTTAATTAATCTCTTTTTAAATTTAGAAATCTATTCGGGATAACATAATGCTGATGTCGGGAGATGTATCTCTTAGTTCAAGAGAAATGAACAGAGCACGTCGTAAAGCAAGACAATCTTTATTTCATAAACAAAAATCTAAAGAATCGCACGATGATTCTGATGAGCCAGAAAAGAAAAGGTTTAAATCCGAAGATAAAAAGGAAGAAAATTTTTTAAGTTGTGGTAAAAGGCGCTTGTTACAACTGCTTAAATTTCAAAACTAACTTTAATTTTTACAGATTCTGATTTTGGCGATACAGGTGATTGGCCATTGGAATGGTTCTGTGATCAATTAAGCCATGATTTATTTAGTTGTAATTGGGAATATCGTCACGGTGCTGCCACTGCACTTAGAGAAATTATTTCTATTCACGGTAAAGGAGCAGGAAAATCTTCATATTTACCCAACCTAAAGGTACCTACTAAATTTTAATTATTTATTCTCATTCTAATTTTTTTTTTTACAGTTACAAGAACAACACCAAATTTGGTTAGAAGATTTAGCAATCAGATTGCTATGTGTTTTAGCATTGGACAGATTTGGTGATTTTGTGTCGGATGCTGTTGTGGCACCTGTGAGGGAAACGTGTGCTCAGTGCTTGTGTGTTGTTTTAAAATTAATGACCCAAAGCGGATGTCAAGATACCCTTAAAATTTTACTGCAACTTTTATCTCAAAAGGGATGGGAAGCTCGTCACGGTGGACTTTTAGGTTTAAAATATTTTTTGGCAGTTAGAAGTGACATGACAAATACATTAATCAAGACGACTTTGCCACATATCCTTGAAGGTCTATCAGATACGGTTGATGATGTAGGAGCTGTAGCAGCATCAGCTTTAATTCCAATAACTCCCAAACTTATAGAATTAGAACCAACTTATATTCCACTTGTCGTATCGAAATTGTGGGATTTACTAGCTGATCAAGACGAACTTGCGGGAGCTTGTAACAGTTTTATGGGACTTTTAGCATCCATACTTAATTTACCAGAAATTCAAACTGTACTGCCACCCCAACCAGTTAATGACGTAGTTCCACGGTTGTGGCCATTTTTAAGCCACAGCACTTCTTCTGTAAGAAAAGCCACATTGCAAACTTTAAAAACGTTAACTGCAAGGGGTACTAACAGCGATAATACTTTATGCTGGGATGCTCAGTTGGTACAAGATGCAATGAAACACGTTTTTCAACGTGTGATTGTGGAATCACAACGTGAAGTTCGTGAAGTTGCCGAACAAGTTTGGGAAAATTTGGTCAAGAATTCTAATCTTATACAACTTTTGCATGCAGCCTGCCCAATGATGAGTGTCTGGTTTTGTTTAGCCATGCAACCGGTTCGAATTGTATTTGACTCTGATGTACTGATTCATGCTAAAACTTCAAGAGAAAGAAAGAAAAATATTGAAGTTAATTCTATAGGAAGTCCTAAATTATATATTGGAGGTGAGTGGAATTTTTATTTCTTAAATTCATTGTATAATTAGACGATTTGAAAAATATGATTATATCAGAGAATTTATTCTTCTTTAGTCCTCTCAAAACACAATGAGAGGACTCTCTGTAGGAGAAATTTAGTAAGAATACGAATGTTCTATACTTTCTTCATGCATTAGAGTACTGTTATTGCCTTTTAAGATAAACAATAAATAAATGAGGAAAATATTTTGGGACATAAATGAAACATTTATTTTCTTGTCATTCAGTAAATTGGGTATGTGTGCTGTACATGTTGTCACGAAGGAGAAATATCTCCCAAGTGACATCACAACAGTACTACAAATCTGTAATTAATTCATAACAGCGCTAGAACCCAGAGTGGGTTTTGGCTGACCACTTTTTTTAAGGGTTTTTGTGGTGATTACCTTGGTGTTTTGCCATTGCTTGCTGAGAAGGGACAGTTAGAATAAAGTTATTATTTTATCTGAGCTCAGATTGGGGAATGTGTTTTAGTAGTCGGAGGAAAAATCTTTCATAAGACGTCACAATTATACACATATCTAATTAGCCATTAGCTGAAAAATAAAAATCTCTGACTAATTGGTAGGAAAATAAACAAAAAATTATTCTAAGATTTGATAAAAATATTTATAATTTACCGAAAGGTTTAAATAAGCACTTACAAGGATTTTGTGGTTTTTAGGAAGCGAAACAACACCTTTAGCCATGAGGGAAGAAAATGCTATGCAGGTTCGTTGCATGGCAGCTAGAATGTTGGGTTTGCTGTCTTGTTACGTTGTTAAATCTGCACCCGGTATAGATTACAGTGAAGGAGTAGAAGAACCTATCTCTTGCTATACAAAACTCTTACTCTTTTACTTGCAATCTAAGTCAGCTTTACAAAGATTAGTGGCGGGACTGGTCGTGGCCGAATGGGCAAAATTAGACAAGGAAATTCAAACATGTCCAGAGGAATTAAAGTTGCGTTTGCATGCTTGTCTTTGCGAGTGCGTTTATTTTGACGAAATTGCTGGAAGTTTCACAAGGTTGACTCAAGAAACAAAGGACTTTATTTCAACTTTAAAGCACTACAAAGTACCCATAAATATTGAGAGCGATAATTTGTTAACTTTGGATCACATTCAAAAATTGACTGGCGACAATATGCGAGAAACTTTAATTAGAATTAAACTGAAATCAAAAGTTCAAATGAGTTTAGAAGAGCGACGAAAACATATTCTTGATGCTGCATCTCAAACTAGTAACGATCAGTTTATGCTCAGCGTTAGCACTTTGGCTGCACTTTCTGGTGCAACTGTAATGTTCAAATGTTTACCTGAAAAGCTGACTCCTGTAGTGAAGCCACTTATGGAATCAATACGTAGAGAGAAGGACGAACACCTTCAAAAATTAACTGCCGAACGCTTGTCATACTTGTTAGAACAGTGCAGAGTTCGCACTCCATGCCCAAACGATAAAATTCTTGTAAATTTATGTACATTTTTAAGGTAAGCTAGGTATTGTTGATGTATGTTGATGTTTCACAATTTTTTTTTGTAGATGTGATCCTGAGTTTACGCCAGTTATTCACCGTACGCATTCTAATCAACCGAATAGTACATCCAATTTACATTTTAGGGATTCTAATGTAGATAATTATAACGGCATAATTTTTTTAAATAATTTACAAAGAAATGCAGAAAAAGCAGTTTTTCGTAAACCAAATTGTAGTGGTCGAGGTCCAGGTCGACCCCCAGCAACTGACATCCCATTAGAAGAACTTTTCAAAGAGGATGATGGACAACAGAAAGCTAATAAAATTCAAAGAAGGGGTGCAACTTTAGCTTTAACTAAAATTGTCGAACATTTTGGTTCCGAATTACAAATATTGCTACCAAAGATGTGGGATTTGATTGTTGGACAGCTTACCAAAACTATTAATCCAGATAATTTTATTGCTAACAATTACCTACACAAGTGTGACGAAGCCGAACAACTTGTTTGGTCTTTGCAAGTTTTAGAAATTACAAGTTTGTTTGTTCATCCTACGTTACGACCCCACATCATGGAGATTTGTTTACCACGATTGTGTGTTCTTTTATCACATCCCTTTCGTGCCGTCCGTCATTTAACATCACGTTGTTTTGCGGAATTAGCCAAACTAGATTCCGTTACCGTTATGGAATTTGTAGTTGGTAGAGTATTACAAATGTTAGGTTCACTAGAGTTAGAAATTGATAGACAAGGAGCCGTCGAAGCTATCGCATGTATTGTAGAAGCATTACAATTTGACATAGTTCCATTCGTTGTTCTCCTAGTTGTACCACTACTGGGAAGAATGTCCGATCATAACCAATATGTACGTTTGATGGGGACACATAGTTTTGCAACTTTAGTGCAATTAATGCCACTGGATGGTGGTGTTCCAGAACCACCTTCTTTTAAAGGCAGCATCTTGGAAGGAAAGAGAGATAAAGAACGGGCGTTTTTGAAGCAATTGCTATCACCTTCTTCTATTCCTGATTATCAGGTGCCAGTGGCTATTAAGGCTCAATTAAGAAGTTACCAGCAAGCTGGTGTAAATTGGTTGTCATTTTTGAACACATACAAATTACATGGAATATTATGTGATGATATGGGTTTGGGAAAAACCTTACAATCGATTTGTATTCTTGCCGGAGATCACTTCTATAGAGAAAAGGCGTTTAAGGAGACCCAATCACCGGATTTGGCTCCTTTGTCATCTTTAGTTATATGTCCACCAACCCTGATAGGCCACTGGGTTTATGAAGTTGAAAAATTTGTCTCTCCAAAATATCTTAGGCCTTTGCAATACAACGGTAACCCTCTCGATCGTGAAAAATTACGTAGTAAATTTAAAAGATACAACTTGATAGTTGCTTCATATGATATTGTACGTAAGGATCTTCACTGTTTTGCCGATATTAAATGGAACTATGTGATATTGGATGAAGGTCATATAATTAAAAATGGAAAGACACGAACCAGTATTGCAATTAAAAAGTTGACTGCAAATCATAGGTTAATTTTAAGTGGAACTCCAATACAAAATAACGTTTTAGAATTGTGGAGCTTATTCGATTTTTTGATGCCTGGTTTTCTAGGAACCGAAAAACAGTTTACGGCGAGATATTCGAAACCTATTTTGGCTAGTCGAGATCCTAAATGTTCTATAAAAGAACAAGAAGGAGGAGCTTTAGCAATGGAAGCTTTACATCGACAAGTGCTACCATTCTTATTGCGTCGAATGAAGGAAGACGTATTGGATGATTTACCTCCAAAAATTACGCAGGATTATTATTGCGAGTTAAGTTCTTTACAAGAACAGTTGTACGACGATTTTTCCAAATCTCAAGCACATCAAACTTTACAGGAATCTTTGTCATCTGGAGCAACTGCTAGTTCAATGCAAGGAAATACCCATATATTTCAAGCTTTACGTTACTTACAAAATGTATGTAATCATCCAAAATTGGTATTAACACCAACTCATCCACATTATAACCAAATTATATCGCAACTTGCACAGAAGGATATGAAATTGGAAGACATCAACCATTCTGCTAAATTACCCGCATTAAAGTAAGTTATCGTTTTCTTTGGAGAACAAAAACTTTTATATAATTTCTTTTTTTAGACAATTGCTGCAAGACTGTGGTATAGGAATAACAGAAACTTCGAATTCTGAACTGATCATAAATCAACATCGAGCTTTAATATTCTGTCAGTTAAAAGCCATGCTTGATATAATTGAAAATGACTTGCTTAAGAAGAATTTGCCCTGCGTTACGTATTTAAGACTCGATGGAAGTGTTCCACCTGGACAGAGACAGAGCGTGGTCACTCGATTCAATAATGATCCGTCAATTGATGTTCTTTTGTTAACTACACAAGTTGGAGGGTTAGGTTTGAACTTAACCGGAGCCGATACGGTGATATTTGTTGAACACGATTGGAATCCAATGAAGGACTTGCAAGCAATGGATCGTGCACATAGAATTGGTCAAAGAAAAGTCGTTAACGTGTACCGTTTGATTACAAGAAATACTTTAGAAGAAAAAATCATGGGGTAAGTATTTTAATCTTGATAAATACTGCTTGGTGTGTGTCGATATTACGTTAATGTGTTGATGTATAAGGTTGCATACAGATTTGAGCATTTTTAAACTTATCAATTTTCTGAGGATCATTATAAGGTTTATTTTCGTATGCAAATCAAGTCGTGTGAGTTCGAGAATAGAGAATTTTTGCATTTAAATCACAAAATAACTTGACACAGCAACTAAAGTGCTTTACTTGTTTACACGTCATTCGGACTCAACTTGTTCATGGGATAATAAACACTCAAAATATCATACGAATTACTTTTTATAGACAACTTTTCTCAAATAATTAGTTATTATACAAAATTATTTATTATTTACTGGTAGACCTGCAATTCATTTTTTAAATTTGTTTTCAGACTACAAAAATTCAAAGTACAAACTGCAAATACGGTGATAAGTGGAGAAAACAGCAGTCTAGAATCGATGGGTACGGATCAACTTCTAGATTTATTTTCTCACAAACCCACCGGGGCAAGTTGTTCTACTGGTAATCGTCCAGGTGGAATGCAAGCACTGATTGAATCTCTTCCCGATTTGTGGGATCACAAGCAATACGAAGACGAATATGATTTGTCAAATTTTATGACAAAACTTCAGAATTAAGTGAGTTCTTTCTTTGTTTACTTTTCCTTCGGTTTGTTCCTGGCATTGACCTAAATAAAATGCACTTGGATAAGTAAAATAGGTCACGACCCAGATTTTTGTTATGGATGTATTGATCAACCTACTTGTGATTTCAAAGATGCAAGTAGTCAAGTTTAAGGATAATTGTGTCATATTTATTGTAATTCAAGCAATATCTAATGTAGAATTTCTGTATAAATACGCATGGTGTGATTATTAGTTTTCCGTTTTTATTTATGTTTAGTCGATAATTGTATATTCCGTCAATAGGGTGTATATTTACTATTATTATCATCTTATTTTTGTTTTAAAATAAATAAGAATTTAAAATTAACTTTATTTATTGATTATTTATATTATTACATTTATATGAATAAAATAACAGTCTTACAAGTTTTTATATTTTTTCTACTTTACATTATGTAACATGCTGAAAGATATAATATGGCAGTAGTGTAACATTGTAAGCGATAACAATTTAGCATGATATGCTTTATTATGTACACAAGACACGGTAAAAATAATTTTTTTACTATCACAATTAGTTCTACCTTACAGCTAATGTTTTAAATAATACTCAAATAAAAAATTTCAGTCGATACTAAATATAATTATATTTTAATATGAACACCAGTGATCATTTAAGAACTAAATGTTTCATCCAAAATGCGAAGGTTAGCAAGAGCACTTCATATAAATTTTTCAGTTTTTTTTATTAAGGAACCTCGAGCACCAATTCAAGATGTTTATTATTATCTTACAATTTTTTTTGATTAATTTGAACAATACAACTAGAAAGTTCATTGAGGCAAAGTTTAAATTGCTTAGGCGCCTTATTACACCCTGTATAGTTTTATAATAGTAGTAAATTTGATGAGGTAAACAATGTAACATTGGTTTATATTCGATCTAGAAAGGTAAGTCTTTTGCAATAAAAAGGGGTGGATAATTTTACTTTTTTTTAACAATTTTATAAGTAGGGTGGGTGCAGGGCCTAATCTTATCTAATTTTTATAGCATCTTGACAACAGCCACTTTCATAAAAACATTCTTCATTGCAAATTTGATGGAAATGGATAAAATTATTATGTAAACATGATGTTGTAATCATGCAAAAATTTGAAAAGTTATTACTGCTGGGGCTAGTTTTTCAACCACAGATATATGAATATATAGTTCTTTTTGGAAGAGCACCGTTTATATCAAAAATGGTTGAAAAACTTGCCTTTGTAAGAACTTAAATGTATAGGATACTACCACTACGATAATTATTTTCTAATGCTTAATATTTAGAGCACATTGCCTTTGTCTACTTTATCATAGTAATTAGATGGTTTACAATCTTAATTAGCTAGGAATAATATGTATTTAGCAATATAACCATTTAATTTCTAAGATTTAACACATCACTACTATTACAACAACAATTGGTTATATGTCATGGAGAGTAAGCAATGGTCTATTTTTTGATAAATCTGCTACTAACATTCAGTATTTCAGACCAGCATAGTTTTCATCAAATATCCACAGCTTAAAAGCCTAAAGCATTGAGGTTTTAATAAACAAAATTAACTACAGAATTGCAAAATGTAATAGTGCAGGTTTAGTGAGCAATGTTTTATCTTGAAGGGCATTGCACTATGCATCTGACGTCTGCAATGTTTCTCATTTTCAAGACGGAAGCACCTTTTGCATGAAAAACTGGATTCCAGTTGAAAACTATTACATCCTGCTAATTCTGCGCTATATGGATTTTAACAAAACACAAATAATGATTTATAAGCTTCTTACATCACAAAGACATTACATTTTAATACAAATCATATATAATTTTTAACATTTCTTTTTGGCACTTGGTGAAATATTTTAATAAATTGAAATATAATTTTTGCTTATTGAAACGTTTAATTCATCATCAAGATATTCCAGCAGTTTTTATAATGCAGAATATGTAAAAAATTCAGCTAATTGATAAGTCTAATTAATTAAAATAGATAGTACCTGAAAAATTTGAATTGGAATAATTGTATAAGTATATTATTGCTCACTTCATTGCTTTAAAACAAATTTTAATAATTTGACCTAACTTTTTTGTACAAGAATAGATAGCCTGATTTGTTAAATTCCGAAGAGGTAAAATACTTACGTATTTTAAAAACTAAGGAAAACAATTTAAAAGTAACCGAGGAACTCCCCTAGGGATATGATAATATTCAGGTATCACCCGATGACAGTCTTCTAGTCTAATTTTCTTTCGGCCTTTGGGAAATCAATATTCAAAGACTGTCCCCAGGAAACCCTTCAATATTACCACATCTCTAGCTCTGTCACGACTTATAAACAGTTCTAAAATACTGCATTCTGATTTGCTGTAATCTGTACCATACACTTGACCTGCTCCAACTGGTTTTTAAAAAACCATACTTGGTTTGTCTGCATTTTTCAAATGCTTGGCTCATTTGAACCAAATAATAAAAAAACTTTTGGTTATCTTAACTTAACGTTGGGAAGATTCGGTAGCTATTCATTTGACCCGAAAGCGAGAGCTTTTGTAAAAGTAAATATAGAATTTAAAATTCTTTTAGCAATTTGGAATAAATTTTATAATATGTCATTGGTTCCTAATGGAAGACTAAATAATGTGCCACGATCAAAATTAAATTGATCGGTAATAACTAATTTTAAATAATTGAATATCATTCAATACATAAATCAGTACTACAGCAGAAATAATCGGCTCAACAGAGTGGCATAGTGGAAGAGGCTGTATTACCAATTTCAAGTGGTAATTACTTACTTTTCCGCCACCGTACAACACCCTTGAGCAGATTTAAAATATTTTCGTCAGATATTTACATAAAAAGGTATACAAAATATTTTTGTAAGTTTTGTATAAGATATAATAAATATTTTAATATAGTAGCCAACAAAATATGAAAATGCAAGCTTCCAAGCTTCAATTTTAATATTTTGTGCTATAGAAATTTTTTGATATTTATAAACCACCCTGAATAAAATATAAAGTTTAGATGAAATAAGGTCCCGCCATTTCACCTGCATGAATACTTTTATCGTGACAAATAGTATGAACAAATTTCAAATTATTTAAAGAAAATAAATCGTCAAAAATTTTGATAGCGTCAATTTGATGTTTTACTTTACCGTTAGTAGATTTTGATATTAGCTGTTGTAAAGCCGTACAAATTGCCGGTATTACAGCTCGACTACGTTCTATGCGATGGTCTAAATTCCAAATCTGAAATATTATTCGCTCTTCTCTAGTGGAATATGGATTAATACTATGTACAGGTTTGTACAAACAAATTTCCTTGTTCCAACGCCCCTGGCATAAAAACGTACCAGTTTCGTCGCAAATGCTAGTCATTTTTTGATCACCAGTATTATAAGATCTGTCAAAATAACAACCAAAATAGTCGAGCTTTTTCAGTCTCTTTTGTAAGTCGTCGAGCAGCTGATTTAAGTGGTTTGCAGGTAAGTCTTCCATTTTAAGTAAATCTGCTCGGGTTTTGTAGAAGTAAGTTCTTATTCTGTCTTGGGCTCTCCTAAACATATATTCCTCTTTTGTTTTTGCACTCGTGTCTAATCCTGTTTGATTTCAAAATTTACAATGTAACCTGTGGTTGTGCAAACTAAGAATTAATAAAATATTTAAATTTAAGGAGACACAACTAGGAAAATTTAAAAACAAATAACTACCTGTGCAATAATTGTGGTTTTTAATTTTTATGTTTATATCTCTTAATTATAATATCTTATTAATTTTTTACAGGACAAATAGTTTATCAAAAATATAGTTTTTTGTATTCAATCTACTTTACGTTTAATCAAGCAGTTGCACTAAAACCAAGGTACTCGGTGTGAAATTTGTAAAAGCATATTATAAGTCATACCTTGACCACTTACTTTTCAATGCACAAAATAAAAGTTTATCACAGTACACTTACAATGGCGTGCGTACTCACATTATTGCTCTGTTCGTCATGCACCGAGACAAATATATTTATTCATTTTATACCTCTGTAAGTGTATCGCAATAATAATGTTGTAAGTTAAGATATGAATTATTAAAATATAAGCTGCCCCAAAAAAATTTTAAATTCAATTAGTTGATGTTCACCCGAAGGCTAAGTTAAAAAATCTGCGATCTGAAGACCTACACCAACCCACTGTTGTAATTTTCAGATTCAACGTTCTGACTCAGTCAGCTCATGTACAATAGCATTATGAATTTAAAAAAAAGGAAACACTTCCAGTAGTTATAGACTTTCGGTTTTGTCGATTGTATCCTGGTTGGCTCCATATGTCAGTATATCCGCTCTCAGTTTGAATTAAATCACTTCACCAGTGATTGGTTAATTTTATTAAAAGGCGTGGCAAACTTCGTGTAAATTTACAATAATTTGTTGTTAGGGCAAGAATTGCAAAAACAAAACATTAGCATTTACTTGTTGGTCAATGAAAACCCCACCCTTTTCCACAATGACGTCATCGCCTCCTCTTTAAATTTCAACCCCCACGTCTTTGAAAGATTCTGATTAAAAAGAATTGAAATGAACTGGAAAGAAAAAATCTAGAGAGCTGCGGAATTCGTATCAATTTATGTGTGTTTACATTATTTAAGGGTGTTCCAATACAAAATTTCTTGTGAGTTTTTGAGCTCTGATATAAGTTCTTATTTTTCGGACAGGCTCTCTTCGACCCGACCTCTTTAGTTGTAGTTAAAATTACAGGATTCTTTCTTTTCCAGACTTGTTACATCAGCTTTTACTGTCCGATTAGTTACCCGTTACTTTACGATCTATAAATTTTACACCTGCTGCATTTAACAGATAATTTACTTAGAGATTTTAACATAAATTCTTGATTGAATTATAGGCAGTCTAGTATTGAAATTTATATTTCAAAGGGCAGCCTATACGTAAAAGCTATGTAGTAGTGTAAGTTTATATTCATTTGTTATGCGTAAAACATACACTTACCTTCAAACCACTCAGGATGATCTTCCTTTTTGGAACATAAGGTTTTGTCTCGATCGATGCCTTTGAGAACTTCTGCCAATTTGAAAACTTTATTTTTAATTTTCTCCGTAAAGAACTCTTGAGCCTTCTCTCCTGCCTTCAGATATTCTTCGTTAACTTCGCAAATAACTTTGTACAAAATTTCGGCGTCGGTTTCTGCTCTTTTTCCTCTCTCGAACCAAACCAACAAAGTTTGAGCTTGCAACGTTTCGAAATATTCCTCGTTGTCGATAATTGTTCCATCGGCAGTTTGAAACAACAAATCGCTTTCGCTCAGTTTTAACTTAAATTTATCCAAAGTTTTCCTTTTCAAATCTTGAAAATTTTTCGCGGCTATTCCAACACGTACTCGTCGAGCCGCATCGGTTATTTTAAAGCCCCGTAATGTGGACATACCTAGCGATAATTGGAAATATTAAAGGTTTTTAAACTACCCCAAATTTACACTCCCACACTCTTCGACCAACTAATACAAATCCCATTCGCATTTCTAAGTACCTGTGCTATATAGAAACTAGGCCAATGTCAGGTCACTTGCTCCAATGTTTTTAGGGCAGTACTTGCGCATGACGTAAATCCAGGAGCGTAGGTTTTTTACGATTTTATTGCACTTTTTTATTTTAAAGCCTTTGTATAAATTCATTCCTGCAAATCAGAATTTATCGTCTGTAGGACGTTATGTTATTGACGACGCTCTTTTGTTCAATAAAAATGCATCATTTATTATCAATTTTTTATTTTTTGGAAATATTTATAATTTATCCATAGTTAAAAATATACGAAAAAAGACAAAACCGCACTACATGACAAGAATTTTGGAATTTTTGAAAAAAAATTCAATTTACTTTATTTGACAGCTGTCAGATTTAATTTAAGTCCAATATTATATATATATACAATATTATATTATTTTAATATTAAAATAAAATAAAGTTTGTAGTTATTTAATTTTAAGATCTCAAAATAAATAATCAGTTCAATTCAGTGGTGGATCCAAACAAAACGAAAGCGTACGTTACAAAAGTACTTTAGTGCCGCCCTTTCCCGGTAGTCTTTTTTGAATTTTCAAATAAAGACACAAAGTCTACAAATTCAAACTGTAACAAGTATTTATTTTTAAATTTTTTTTATAAAGATAAAGAAAGAGATCCCTATAAAGTCACTGTAACATACAGTGCAAATGAGCGACATCGACCGAAAAGAAAGATTTGTTGATGTCTATGGGCCCTTTGAGGGCCCAAAGCTTCAATTTCATTAGTTTCTATGTAGATCCGCCCCTGTCTTCTGCCGCCATATGGGCTCCATATGATCTCCATGTTGAAAAATGTTTAAACTGTTAAAACCTAACCTCAAATTGACGCGAGCACAATTATTTATAACATTTAAAAACATGAGTACCGAAACCTTACAAAAAGAAGAACCTAAAGCTATAAAAGAATGCACTATAACCGAGGGACTGGTTACAGTAAATTCTTTTACAAATGTTTTTTACAATCCTGTCCAAGAATTTAACCGCGATTTAAGGTAGCCGCTCGTAATACTTCAATTATAAAAATGTACTAAAGCAATTTTGTTACAGTATCTCTGTACTGAAGTGTTTTGCTCAAGAATGTCATAACAAGGAAAGTGGAAACACGGAACCACTTTCTGATCTGTTTATTTCCGGCCAAAGTAATGAGAAGGGTATTACGGTGCTAGAAGCTTTTTCTGCAACTGGCTTACGTAGTATACGTTATGCAAAGGAAATAAACGGTTTGAAACAAATTGTTGCAAATGATATTTCCAAAAAAGCCGTTGAATGTATGCGTCACAATATAAATAAGAATGGAATGGACGAATTAATTACGCCGTGCGAGAATGACGCCACGTAAGTTTTTCAGAATGTTCTTTTTGAAAATAATTCACTCTTATTATTTTAGTGCATTAATGTATGATCACCGAGATAAGTTGAAACAATTTGATGTCATTGACTTGGATCCTTATGGATGTCCATCGAGATTTTTAGACTCTGCTGTGCAGGCTGTGAAAGATGGTGGGATGCTGTTTGTCACAGCTACTGATATGGCTGTATTAGCTGGAAATAGTCCCGAAACCTGTTACAATAAATACGGTGCGGTTTCTTTACGTACCAAGAGTTGTCACGAAGTGGCGCTCAGAATACTTTTGCAATGTATTGAGTCACATGCCAACCGGTATGGACGTTACATTGAGCCTATTTTATCTATATCGGCAGATTTTTATATCCGAGTTTTCGTTAAAGTTTATAGTGGTCTTCAAAAATGTAAAGCTTCCACAAGGTTTGCTCAAGGATTATTTAAGGTAGAAAGGTTTATTTTTAAACGATTTTGTTTTTAGTAAATTATCCATGATGTTTCAATGCGTTGGGTGTGACACAATAACATTGCAACCTTTAGGTATTACGAAACTTGCAGCAAATAGTAAACAAATTCAGTTTAAGTTACCTACGGGACCACCAGTTAGTCAAAATTGTATGCATTGTCAGTCAGCGCATCATGTAAGATTATGTTACTGATATTCTATTGTTTTTTAATGCTTGCATTGTAGTTGGGTGGTCCAATTTGGTCACATCCAATTCAGAATCAGCTGCTTATTAAAGAAGTTTTGAACACGATACCGGACCATTTAAAAACCAAAAAACGGATGATAGGAATTTTAACTTTGGTGTTGGAGGAATTACAAGACGTTCCTCTGTATTATGTTCTTGAAAAATTAACTGGAATATTACACGTTGAAACGCCGCCCATGATGATTATAAGGTGAAGAACACAAAAAAAAGGAGTTGTATAATTTTAAACTTTGTTTACAGATCGGCTATATTACATGCAGGTTATGAGGTGTCTTTTGCTCACTCTCATAAAACTTCCATAAAAACTAATGCTCCTGCTGCAGTTATATGGGATATTATGCGCTGTTGGCAGCTGAAAGCTCCAATAACTTCTAAGAGGCGGGAGGAAATTTCACCAGGAAATAAAATATTGGCAATAGAACCACAAAAAACTCATTGTTTTGATTTACATAAACTAGCTAATCCCATGTCCCGACGAGAAGGATTTTTAAGATTTCAGGAAAATCCTTTACCTAACTGGGGACCTGCTGCAAAATCAATTGGCGCAATGTGAGTATTGATGAAAAATTGTACTTTACAGTAATTTAATAAACTTTTATATTTTGCAGAATTCCAAAACAGAAGTCAAAGAAAAGAAAACATTCAGATGATAGTTGAAAATGTGAAACGTACTGTGTTTTTTTTTAAATAAAAGAATTTATATTATAAAATTTATTTATTTATTTCTAAAGGTTTAGGTTTGGCAAGCTTTCAGATTTTGACTTTAATTTCTATTCGTCGTAGGCCCACAGATCGAAAAGGAAGAAAAAGCACTTTCCGATGTAAAATTTTTTTTCTACATTGCGCAGTTATCATTTAGTATTAAATTTAGTTGGATTTCAAAATTCGAATTTAATTTATCGATCTCGTAAGCTATGTTTATTATTGTTTGGATATTTTTATTTAAAATTTTTGAAAATTTGGATTTAGCGACATCTACATTGACATTAGTGCCTTACGTTTGGTGATTTTGTTTTAGCACATTTCACAATTTTTCACAAAATTTAAAATTTCACTGTCGTTCATCAGTGTTTGTCATCATACAATTATAAATTTGAAATATATTGGTGTGGATGTTTTAGGATATGTTAATTTTCAAGAAATGTAATAGCATAATATTTTTTACCGTTCACGTAAATAAATATTCAAAGTCTGTTAATTCTAACCTAGAAAATTTATTAAAGAGTATGCCTAAAGACCGAAAACATATTATGGAAAGCCAAAGTCAAAGGAAGAAGATGAGGGAAAAGTATTCCAAGTATGCGCCAGGACGCATTTCTTTGCAAGTGTTGGGCACAGGTGCCGAGGGTGCACCGAGAAGTTTGTACGTTTTTACCGATCAGTCCAGGTATTTATTTAACTGTGGCGAAGGAACTCAACGACTTGCTCACGAACATAAAATGAAATTGGCAAAGTTGGAGCATGTTTTCATCACACATAAATCGTGGAAAAACATTGGTGGATTGCCTGGTGCTGCGCTGACTATTCAAGATGTTGGTGTACCTCAGATAACTTTACATGGTCCTAAAGGTTTGGTAAGTAGTCTAGTGTGCTAGTAAAACTTAAGTTTACACGATAATTAAAATAGGAAGAGATATTTACTGCTACAAAAAGGTTTGTGATACTTCGAGACTTACATATTGAAACTGCTGATTGTGACAAAGGGAATGAATTTTATGACAACGTAATGGCTGTTTCTTATGTGTCAATTGTAAAAGAAACTTATTTAGAAAACGACGATGCTCTTGACGAAGAAGATATGGAAAGTGACGATAAAAGTGATGATGAAATCTTGACTAAAGGAATACAAGCAAAATCTGACTTGGTATGACCCCATCTAATTATTTTTATTGTATTGCAGTTTATTCATTTTTTGTTTTAGTCAGATGTGAGTACTTCGACCAGACGAGAAAGATCTCGAAATAGACATAAAAGGAATTCTAAATCACCACATCGGTTACCTTCCGACGATACAATTTATGACTGTGTGGTAGACAATGTTGATTATTATGCACACGAACGTAAGCCACCAGAATATAATTTTAAAAGCAGATCCCGATCCTTATCAGGTACCCATCCATTCCTTTCCCTTAATTCAATTGGTTAATATGAGTAAAGAGTTCAAGGGAGCTTTCATTTATTTTTTCAGTTAGTGGTAGACGAAGTATTCCCGATAAAGAATCTGACACGGCTCGTTTAAATAAGTTACGAAATCTGAAAGATCAAGGCACCGTCATGTGCTACATATGTAAAGTCCATCCACGTCCAGGTGCCCTTAATCCATCAAAGTGTATCAAGATGGGGGTACAATCGGGAGCTCTTTATGGAAGATTAAAAATGGGACAAGATGTTACTTTAGCATCTGGCGTTGTTGTAAAATCTTCGGACGTTTGCGAACCTGAAGAACCTGGCCCTATTTTTATTGGTATACCGTAAGAATAATGTTTATATTGTATTTTTTAATTTTTATATTTTAGTTGTTGAGTGTCCTTCTGAAGATTACGTGAACCCTTTAACTAGCAATCCCGCTTTTTTTAAACATCAAGGTCTTGCAAGACCTGAAAATATGGCATTTGTGGTTGTTCATTTTACTCCTCAACATATTATTGACGATACAAGGTATTCATTTCTTTGAGTCTTCTTTAAAATACGCCCAAGTATTCTAGGTACCAACTGTGGATGAATAAATTTTCAAAATCTACTCAACATCTGATTCTCAACGAATCGAATACATGTATGGGCAGCATTGCAGTGCATCGTGCGCAATATAAACTAAATATGTTACATCCTACAATATTTCCATTACTAGGCGATAAAGGATCAAAAATGGAAGATTTGGTAATTTATTTTATTTATTTTTAAATCGGAGATAGTTCAGTTATTTTTTCATTAACAAAATTCTGCAACGCAATTTTTATGCTGAAATCTTTTCTTTATTTTAACCATACCCCACCTTTTTTGTGACTGAACTAAGAAAAATTAAAAGCAATTTGTAATTTTTGTTTTACACAGAACGACTCGGGTATGGCACAGAAGAAAATCAAAACGGATTCACCAAGTTCCGCATTATTGGTGGAAGACGTTAAAGAAGCAAATATCAAACTTAAAACAATAGCTAACAATATTATATACCCAAATACTTTTTCTATGTGCCATTTACGACCAAAAACGGGAATAGATAGGTATTTTATTTTTATTCTTGAGTCATCCTTCAGTTTTTATAATAAATTCTATGTTGTAGATCTTCCGAATTAAAATTAGTACCATCCGAATATATACAAGAGCCTAATAAGGTGGAAGGTTTTCCCGATGTCTTAAAAAATCTAAAAACCGCATTAGAAAAATATAAAAATTTATCAAATAACAAAAGGTATCCTCGAATTTTATTTTTAGGCACAGGTTCTTGTATACCTAACAAAACACGAAACACCAGCGGAATACTAGTAGAACTTAGGTTGGTTTAACTTGGAAAGGTTTTGAAAAAAATTTACTATTTATTTTATTTTAGTGACTACACAAGTATTTTAATGGATTGTGGAGAGGGCACTTATGGACAATTAGTAAGATTTTTTGGACCGGATCAAGTTGATCAAGTATTGTCAAAAATCAAAGGTGTTTTTGTTTCTCATTTACATGCCGATCATCACATCGGCCTTATCGGTTTGTTACAAGGTCGACGTCAAGCTATAAAAAGATTAAAGCTAATAAGTGTATTTCCGCTTTTATTAATTGCTCCGAAACAAATTTTAACTTGGCTAAATTTCTACGATAGATATTTTGAAAGCATTTGCAAGGAATTCGAACTTATTGCTAATGCCGACTTGGTAAGTAAAAATTAATTTTTAGTTCTTTTGCGCAAATTTGTTGTTTTTCTAGAATTATGATGATCCAACCTTGTTCGAAGGTACCAGAATGAGGATATTTCAAACTTTGGAACTGTGCGATATAAGTACGGCTCAAGTAAGACACTGTCCTAATGCGTTTGGCATTGCATTTAGCCACAGAAATGGCTATAAAGTTTGTTATTCTGGGGATACAATGCCAGCAGAAAACTTAATCAATATTGGTTGGTTGGATCAAGTATTTGAGAATTCAGATTATAATTTTGTTTTATTTTAGGACAAAACTGTGATTTACTAATACACGAAGCAACTATGGAAGACGAATTGGAACATGAGGCACTTAGTAAAATGCATTCGACCACATCTCAAGCTATCGAAGTTGGCAGAAACATGAACGCCTCAAATATTTTATTAACACATTTCAGTCAACGTTATGCAAAATTGCCTCGATTTAATGATAATTTTCGAGAAAACATTGGAATAGCTTTTGATAACATGCATGTAAGTGTTTTATAAATTGACCAAAAAGTATTGTTTTAATCTTTTTGTGTTTTCTATTATTTAGATTAGCTTTGACTTATTGCCTGTTATACCCTTGTTATACCCTGCTATGAAATTAATGTTTGCTGAACATTACGAAGAATTAGAAAACAAAGCAATTAAGCGGCAGTTACGAGTTGATAGCCCCGATACTTCAGACCCTGCAAAGTGCAGACCACAAACTTCCAGCCCTGCTAGAACAACCAATGCAAAATAGCCCAATATATTTTGTTAAAATTTTTATAAATAAATTTTATGTAACTTGAACTAGCATTATTATTTGATAATCGGGAAAGAATTACATGAAATCTTGAACCAGTTTTAGGATGGTTTACTAACACTTATGCAGTACATCGAAGGCTGTCATCGCAAACTGCAGTTATATTAAAGCGTTTAATTAATATTGTAATTGACGACTTTTTTTCGCCGTTGACGTTGTCGCGTACCAAAATACATAGTAATAACTAATAATATATTTATTACAAACTAAATAAATTTTGGGGCTTGACAAATGCTAGGGATGCAGGGCGGCTCGAGCCTCTTAACCACCCTCGGTTACGCTACTGCACAAATATAAGAAAATAAGCACTTTTTTTTAGTCGCGGTTCATTGAGCTGCCAACACGCGAAAACATTTGCAGTGTTTTGTGATTTGCAGTAATTCTTTTGTTTTTGGTTAGAAGGAAAATGTGCATGTTCACATTTGTCTTTTGGAATGATTTCTAGAAAAACGCAGAAGTTATCTGTAATCTGTCGAGAAAAAAGAGAACAACACTGTCGAGAGTAGTTCAATTAAATCAGTTTGAAATTGGCGCTTGAAATGATAATTTCCGTTTGCGTGAACGGTTAATATTTCGCATAAATAATTAAAAATTGATTATATAAATGGTCGAAAAGACAAGTTAAATTGTCTTGGGATCTGGAAACAACTAGAACAAGTTAAATCCGAACTTTCAAGTAGATTTATCATAGTAGTAGTTGTAGTGACATTTGACGTCGACCATTAATTTCCGGTGTCGGAAAGAGAGCACGCGGACAGTTGTAGCAGCAGTGAAGTTGTACTCAAGAAAATTTAATTTTGTCGTTTTAATTTGTTGGTGTATATTAAAAAAAGTTTAAGAATGTCTAATAATTCGGCTCCAGATTCGTGGGAAGCTCAAGCAGATACCGTGTCGGGTAATAACTCTCCAACGCAAGCTACAGATGTGTCAACCAAATTTTCCACGTTGAATGTCAATGCAGAAGTTTTCGTGCCTTCTTTCGCCAGGTCGACGGTTATTGCGGAGGACGAAAACTCTCCGACGAAATCGACATCGTCCGAAAATTCAGATACTCACGGCCCTTTATTAAATGGTACGTCTTTCTTTCTATCTGCAACCATGTTGCTTAATCCACACATCAAAATTAAATTTAGGTTATGCCATACCGTAAAGATATTGCGTGTACGTGTACCTCCGACTTGGTTTTAAAAACTTGCGATTATGTTTATAGGAACTAACGTAGATGATACAACTGAAAGAGAAGAAATCAAGGAACCACCACCACTACCTCCCGCAGATGGTGACGCATCTCCTGACGATGGAGGTACCGGAGGTGGCACTTGGGAGGATGACGCTGAAGAACCAGATTTGGTGTCAACACCTGAAGGTGAAGATGAAGAGCCATCCTCCGAAGAAGCACCAAAAGTGTCAAAAAAGAAAATTGTTAAACCTGAAGAAGTAGCAAAAAATAAAAAAGAACACATCAATGTTGTCTTCATTGGACATGTCGATGCCGGCAAATCCACGATTGGAGGTCAAATTATGTCGCTTACGGGGATGGTCGATAAAAGAACACTAGAAAAATATGAAAGAGAGGCCCGAGAGAAGAGTCGAGAATCTTGGTATTTATCGTGGGCTTTAGACACTAATCAAGAAGGTGAAATAAACAAAACCAATTTTATCAAAGTTATAGTATAACGGTCTGTTTATTTTAGAACGTGATAAAGGAAAAACTGTTGAAGTAGGAAGAGCTTATTTTGAGACTGATCGAAAACACTTTACAATTTTAGATGCTCCCGGACATAAAAGTTTTGTTCCTAATATGATCGGGGGTGCTGCTCAGGCGGATTTAGCCGTTTTAGTGAGTTGATTAAATAAATTATTTTTAAACATTTATTTTATTTTTTTGTTTTTGCAGGTCATTTCTGCTAGGAAAGGTGAATTTGAAACTGGTTTTGATCGAGGCGGACAAACGAGAGAACATGCTATGTTGGTGAAAACTGCTGGAGTAAAACACCTTGTCGTATTAGTAAATAAGATGGACGATCCAACTGTTAATTGGGATGAGGGCAGGTAGGATTATAAATAATTTAAAGCTACCAAATCAATCGTGGAACTGCTACTATGTTCTTGTTTGTTTTAGATACAACGAATGTAAAGATAAAATCCTTCCATACTTAAAAAAATTGGGATTCAACCCTACAAAAGATTTAACATTTATACCTTGTTCTGGCCTGTCTGGTCAAGGTTTAAAAGAGCAAATTGATCCCAAAATATGTCCTTGGTACATGTAAGTAATTTAATAAATAACTTGAAAAAGCAGTTGTCATTGCTTTTTTTTATTTTAGTGGTCCAGCATTTATTCCTTTCATTGAAGAATTACCCGCGTTAAACCGAAAGACTGACGGTCCATTTATTATGCCTATCGTAGACAAATATAAGGATATGGGTACAGTTGTTATGGGTAAAGTAGAATCTGGTGAATGTAAAAAAGGACAAAGTCTTATGATAATGCCTAATCGAGTAAGTTCTTAATTTTGATTTTGAAAGTCTGTTTTAACTTGTTTGTTTTAGACTCCCGTTACTGTGGATCAATTGTGGTCAGATGATGATGAAGTTGGTTCTATAGTTGTTGGAGAAAATGTTAAAGTTAAAGTGAAAGGTGTGGAAGAAGAAGATGTTAGTCCGGGCTTTGTTTTATGTGATGCAGGAAATCCTATTCGTACTGGTCGCATTTTTGATGCCCAAGTTGTTATTTTGGAACACAAATCCATTATTTGTGCCGGTTATAGTGCTGTCATGCATATTCATTGTGCTGCAGAAGAAGTCACAGTTAAAGTAAGTATTATTGACTAGACATTTTTTTATCCAAGGTCCAAAGGTGATTTTTATAAAACTTACGACCATGATATAATCAACTATAGATAATAGTTACACAGGTTGTGCCCTTTAATGTGACGTATATGCACATCAATTACCAAAATATAGCAATGTTATCTTGACTTATTTTCAGTTTTTGAAAAAGACGTGAAGGGCGTAACAAGGGGCGAGGTTACCCTGACCTCCTCCAAGCATGTTAAAATAGGTTATTACGAATCTATCTAATTAATCATTGCTAAATGTGAAATATTTATACTTAAAACTCATAAAAGTTTTTAAATAAGATATAAATTGTATTTTTCTAAAATTAACAAGGTAAGGAAACAATAATGATGAAATGACTCAGCTTTTAGCAGAATTGTTTCCAATTTATCAAAAATTAGTTATATTTAATCTTATGAAATAACATATTCAAGTTCCAAGGAATTTTAGTGTTACCTTCGCATACAAATAAATATTCAATATTATAACGCTGATGAGCAGATTTCTATATGATCTATCTCCAGCTCTTGCTGAGCTGGGCCTATCTCTTTATATACTCTGGCAGTATTCCAAAATTTTTCGTAGCCATCCATTTTATTATATCCAATTAAAGTTTGTTGTTTAATTGAGATTTACAATACAAGTGCTGAAAATCGGACTCTATTTTAATAATTTTTAAACCGCATAGTAACACTTGTATCAAACTTACTGGACATTTCTTGGATTATGGATTTTTGGACTGTGAATGTGACAGGAATAGATGTAGCCTGCCCGTGTATACTTTCTGGAAAATCTCATATTAATAAATAACAGATAGAACCCAAGAGTGATTGAAATTTTTCAATGAACCTAAAGGTTAAAGTCTATTTCCCAAAATATTGCATAACTTGTCATTGAAAAGACGGAGAAAGTTTAAAAAAGGATACATTGTTGTTTCTTATCAGTAAAAACTTATATTTGTGATTTAAAGCAATTATTTTTCTAACATTTTGAAGTTCAAACTTGAAACCACTAAAAGGGCACATTTAGCTAAACCGATTACTTGAGATTTGAAAGATTGCGTTTGTTTCCTCATTGGCTGAATTGAATTTGTCTTAAATATTGCCGCGCGAACGGACAGATGTGATGACTGTAAACAAAAAGTGGAAAATTACCTAGAAAAACAGGAATTTTTATGAAAAAAATTATGTGTTTACTGTTGTGTAAACATAATTTTTACTTCATTTATTTACTTGTATTTTTGAGATAAATATTAATCTTAAAAATGGAAGGTAATATTGTTGTCTTCTATTTTCTGGATAAATTGGACGATGTTTTTATTTTTTACTGGTAAAATTCCACTCATTTTTGACAGGGTGACTCTTTAGTCTTGTTACAAATGGTGGATTCTACAGCGAAACTGAAGGTCAATTAAATAAATCAAATTAAATTTCAAATAAAATCGACGTTTATTTATATTTTTATTATTCAACCAAATGGAGGTGAATTTAAATTTGACAATGGGCACGTTCAGCCGATATAACGAAACCCTGGGGTGCAGCCAGCCCATAAATTTAAAAGAATTGTTTCTAATAAATTAGTTTTATTTAAATTTTAAAAATAAACAAGTTTGTTTTTGATACGTAGGGGAGCCTGGGGATGGTTTGGACACTTTTTACGTTTTATTATTTTTATTTTTTTCCAAAGTAGTTAGGCAATTATTTTTTTACTAAACTTTAGGCTAGATAGTTTATTGTATATTCAGTTAGTTAGTTTATTCAGACAGTCGTTTATTGATAACGACTGTCTGACGAAGTACACTTGCGTGTATGAAAGCTAACAATAATTATTATTGAATGTTTTATTAACTTGTTATTAATAGTTTTATAGTTTGAATTTATTAAAATTTATAAAAATATAAATACTAACGAAAATATATTTTTTTGTTTTAGGCCTTACTTTGTTTAATCGATAAGAAAACAGGTGAAAAAAGTAAAACAAGACCAAGGTTTGTAAAACAAGATCAAATTGCAATCATGAGAATAGAATGTGCGGGTGTTATTTGCTTAGAAGAATTTAAACTATTTCCTCAAATGGGCCGATTTACTCTTCGAGATGAAAGTACGTATAAAATTTATAGAATGAGTATTAAAGCTAAAGTTATATTTTAATTTCAGATAAAACAATTGCTATAGGTAAAGTTTTGAAAGTTGTGGAATAAATTGTATAATATGTCGTATGATAATTAAAACACCGTTTAATAACCACAACGCAACATGAAAATACATTGACATTTACAACTTACCTGAAGTAAACAAGCCACACAATAATCAATTACTTCTTAATTTTATTATGTTTCTCAAATATTAAGACTACGATAGTATGTAATTGTTTTATATTCACTTGTATCTTCACAAAGTTTTATTTAAATGACCCAAAACAAAATTTTATTAATTTATTATTATTTGTGTATAATTTTCAAGCAGCTTGTACAGTCTAAAGTAGAATTGAAACAATGAATTTGTTTAACGATTACAATTTGCTAGACTGTTATTCTGTTATAAGAATTACACTTGCTCGTGGATAAACGAAAAAAAGTTGTTTCTTGTATCTTGGGTGGTTTTTGACTTATTTAATTGCTATTGAATTTATGGTGGTATTTTATTATGAAGAGTGTATAATGGTTTCAATTAATTTTTTAAGTAATTTTTCTGCTAAAACTTTTATAACGAGTGTCCCAATTATTTTTGTAACTTACTCTAATAATGTTTTAGTTGAATTGTAAATTAAATTTTTTTTAATTAATAATTAAAAAAACAAAAACTCTCTCATGTTATGTGGTTTTTTTGACTACGACAACTTTTTAAATTATTAAATATTATATTATTTATTTTAACTTCATCAAATAGAATTAATTTTTATTTTTAGTCAATTGTTTTTCTTATAATTTAAAGTTTTTGTGTGGTCACATCATTTTGACTTCAAAACAAAATTACAGCGTGTTGGTGCTTAGGAAAACGGTTGAGGGTATTTTGAAGGCCAAGAAAATTGAAACTTTTTGATTTGCAACTTGGCACGTTATTCATTTTGTTTTATTTTAAGTCATTTGTTGAGAGTTGCAAATCTCACCAAGAAATGAAAATACCTTCAACTGTTGAAAGAAGCAAAATTAGTTATTCTAATTTTGTCGTCTTAAAAATAAATTAATAAATGCAATGTACGATCGTTGATATTTAATAAAAATATTTCCAAGTTATGATGAGTTTTACTGTAAATATAGAAGTGGATTCACTATGTGATGGATTTTTTAAATTGATTTGTAATTGTGAAACGCTACCTTTGTATAATTTTGTGCGAATTGTTCTTATGTTACACTTTTATTAGTTTTTAGTGATAATCATAAGTCATTTACAAATGTTGCTATGAATTTTATATATTCAATATACTATGAAAATTATCCAGTGTATTTTTAATTACACATATAAATAATTTTTTACTTATCTATTTGCATTTTTAATAATCACTAGTAACATCATTCCATTTGACATTTGATTTAACCCAAACATTGACATTGCATGCATAAGTCGAACATGAACAATGCACTGCAGTATCATAAAGACAATTCCAATACTAAATTTTGGAATATAATGCACAATTACCAAGCTTCGAGATTTAGCAACTCATATTTGGAGTGCGATAACTTGTTTACATCCAACGAATTAAATGTGATTGATACCACTGCGTATTTAGAACGGCAAGATATTTTATATAATCAAAAAATTATTAATATGCGTCAAGAAAGACAGAAACTTGAATCGGAACATCACAATTTAATGCAAGTATTTACTAGTTTTTGAGTCATTACATTTTGTCAAGTTAAAAATTTATATAGCAACAAATTTTGTGATAATACGCTTTTGGTTAAGGAGAAGTTGGAAAATCTTGATTCTAAATTTGTAAGTAAATCTGAATGGTCAAGTGCTGGTGAAGATTTGGACGTTGACTATTTTCATTTTTAGCAAAAAACTTCTTCATCAAAAATTCAAATTTATAACAAACGAATAAATTGGTACAAGCAGGAAACTAAAAATGCGAAAAGTCAATTGGAACTCTTAGAAAACGATAAAAAAGTTGGGAAATATTTTGATCGGTCCGACGTCTTCAATATACAGAAAGTTACCGATGTTCTATTTGAAGTGAGTTTAAGCAAGTTTGGGAATTCTCATAAAATTCAACAAGATTTATCTGAAATTCATAAGAATTTGATACTTTTAGAAAATGAAATTGAAGATATTAAAAAGAAATATTAATTATGAAAAAAATTTAATAAATACTAATTAGAAAGTAAAATTCGTTTTTATCAAAAGACATCATAATATATTTAAGAACGTTCTGGTTCTATGGGTTTACTTGCATGTTTGGAAATAAGCACACTTTCATTATTTGCAAACAAAAATTTTAATTTATTGATTGCTGTTACGGGGAGTTTATCAATTGATTTTTCCGGTTAACAACTAAACTTTCAGCACGAGAGACTTTTGTTTTGTTGCTAGCCTGGATTTTTAGCATAAATTTAAAAGTCCTTCTTATGCCCTTGAGGTATAATATACTATTTTGTATTAGTTATATACAAAGTTATATTTTAGCCAAGCTTTATAACCAATATTTTACTGTAATTATTGCGTAAGAATTTCGAAAAGCAAAAAAGAAATTTAAATAATTTATAAGAAACTATTTTTAAATTTCTTAAATTGTTTTCAATGAGAATAAATAATGTAGGTCACTTTAGATTTGCTCGCTACAAGATTTATATTAATTCCATTTATGAAAGGTGTTTTGTGTTAAATTTGTAATAAAGAGGAAATATAGCAAAACAATGAGTCATACAAATCAACTTAATCAATAAATTATAAATTATCTTTTTCTCTCTATAAACCGGTATAAAAATAACCATAGGTAGTAAAGCAAACATGGACATAAAAATAATAAACATGTATAAAATATTTATGATTCATAATACTATTTAAAAAAAATGAAATAGATTTTATAATCTAGCAATTTATAAAAATGCGCGTTTTTAGGGCGAGGTTTGAATGCTGTATTTTCATTGGTTGCACAGTAGGGGGTCGAATCACGAATTTCCTTCGTGTAGTCTCGTATTAGTTGAATGTGTGTCCATATTGGTTGCACTTTTTAATTGAAATAATTACTGTCGATTTCTAAAAATTAAGGTACATATTTCATTCTTTTTTAAACCTTTTCACCTTAAATCCAGTTAACTTCCAGTAGCTTTTAACAAAATATCTACCGATTCGGTAGTTAAACACATAGGAAAGGCGTAAACGTTATCTGTAAAAAAGCGGAACCGGTAATCTAATAATAGTAAATTTGTTTACTGAAATACCTACAATCTTATCTTCGTTTTCCGTTTTCTGTATCCACCAAGTTAGTAAATCGAAGATTAAGTTGAATTTTTTCTAGTAAAATGTCTGCCGATGAAGTTGCTCCTCATGTCGAGGAAGGTGATCACGAAAATGATGGCTCTTACAAGCCACCTCCAGAAAAGTCGATTAAGGAAATTTTAGCGGCCGACGAAGACGACGAGAGTTTGAGAAAATACAAGCAAGCTTTACTTGGCCAAGCCGAATCGGGAGAAATCATTGTTGGTAAATTTCTTTTCAAATTTTTAATTCTTGTTCTAATTTTTACGGTTTACAGAACCCGATGATCCTCGAAAAGTTATAGTAAAAAAATTGGTGCTCGTGGTGCCAAATAGACCCGAAGTATCCTTGGAATTAACTGGAGATATTTCCAAGCTAAAAAAGGAAAGTTTCACCATTAAGGAAGGTATTTCTTATAGAATTCGTATCGAATTTATTGTACAACGTGAAATCGTTCATGGATTAAGATATGTTCAAAAGACTTATAAAATGGGAATTCCCGGTAAGTTTTTCTTTTATCGCTTTTACATTTTTCTTTGTATGTATATTGTCGAAACTATTCAAATTAATAATCTTATATTTGTGCTGCTTTAAAAATTGGATTTTTAGAACCAGGTAAAAATTTAAAGTTTTTAAATTACTTTTGTCGACTTTCGTAAATGTATAAAATTTATTATATTTTAGTTGATAAAATGATTCACATGGTGGGTTCTTACGCTCCAAAAACCGAAATCCAATCTTATACTACGCCAGCCGAAGATGCTCCTTCTGGTTTATTAGCTCATGGCAGTTACACCGTGCAATCGCTTTTTACCGATGACGATAAACATGAGCATCTTAAGTGGGAATGGAGTTTTAAAATTAAAAGTGATTGGAAAGAATAAGTATTATTAAATGGTTTAAGGTGAGAATTATTATTTTATCAGTAATTTTACGACCATCTTTCTCGAAGTTATAAAACATCAGTAAGAACATACGTCCACCGTCATACTAATTTTAAGTTTAATTTTTAGCGCAAAGTACAAAGACAAAATTCATAGCATGAAGAAACCAAAAGTATTTGCTTATACCCCTCCTCCCTTTTTGATACATTTACACCTAGCGACTTCAAGTGCATTTACCAAGTGCCTGTCCCGTATGTTGGTTTGTGTCCACATCTGTATTCTAATATACAATCTATTGTACTTTTTCTGAATAGAACCAAAAATTGTGACTTGTTCTTTGTAATAATATATAATTATTGCGCTGATATTTATTGTTTACTTTTACAGTAGCCAATAAACCTTTTTTTGCATTTCTGTATACCAAAAATCTTTTATAGCTTTTTGTTTTTAATAAATTTAATGTTTCTTTATTGTAAAAATCATGTTTTTACTTTACTTAATGCATTTACTTAAATATAATTGCCACGATAAGTTTTTTTTTAAATTATAAATAAAATTTACATACACAAATTATTCGACTTGCTAATTTATGTGAAGAATTAAAACCCTCCCTTGTACGGAAAAAAAGATATTTTATGATAACTAAATTGTTATCGAAACTGTGAAGTAGCTTATTCAAATCTAAATTTAGCTACAAATTCCTGGACTGACGAAGGCGGTCTTTATTATGAAACTTAACATGCCTGTTTGTTTTTTCAGCTACGAGCAATTGTCTTCAGTTTATCCTATTCTTCTCGTGTTCGTGGCTCCGTAGGTTTCTTATATTTTTCAGATGTTTTTATTTCAATTAATTAAATTTTATCTAAACTTGGAAAAATAAAAAATTTCATAACTTAAAACTCATCAACTTTATTTTTATAATCACTGAGGCAGTTGTAGCTTAGCAGTAAGTGTATCGAGATGCTAATGATGAAATCTCATAAAAAACAAGAAATGTTTTGGCTGTTTCTTCTTGGGAGGCAAAGTGGAATATTTTCCCGGTTTCAAGTTCACATTAAACTGTCGGTTTCAATTTAGGAAACACATGACAAAGCATCGGAGATACTACAGTAAAATTACTTCACGACAAGATGAAACGAAATAATACAGGAAGAATTTAATATATTATAACCTTCTCTGGAATCAAGTAAAGCCTACCGACTGCAATTGTGTGAACAATTAAACAGAATGTACCCTGAGATACAATCTGTTGCGATTTGTCCCAGTTTATAATGACAAATAATATGTATTTTATTAGTAAAATTTCTTTATTAAAAATTAAATATACATAATAATAATAATATTATAAAAATTTGTTAAAACATGATTGCATCTTACAACTAATAACACAACATTGGTAAAATTAACAATTAAAACAATAAATAATAAAGATAAGATTTGAAAATTATTTGTATAAACATAAAAATATCACTGAGGTTATTATTGTAGTGTGATAAATAATTAAAAATTCAAAACTGGAAAATTTACAATAGATATTATTTTAATACGAATTTTTTTATCACAGTTACAATTTTGGACTCAAATTTGATGTAAAAATTTAATTTTGTACAAAATCCACCGTTTACAGCGGATATTCATTCAAAAGGATTAAAATTCAATTTAAAAACTTTCAATTCCAAATTCCTATAAATAAAGCAATTTGAAACGATTAAATTCCCAAAGCTGTCGTAACAAAACAATAATAGTTTTAAGTAGGTAGTCAAAATAAATAGATTTTTATAAAATCAAGCAGACTTCAGACATACCATTTAGTTAATAATAATGGTTAAAGCCCTATAAATTAAATAATGAAAAGCAAGATTAGTAAACTGGATACTTAAATTATATAAAATTGTGAGAATTTACTTTTATTTTCATTAATAAAATGAAAATAATACTCACTTTAAAAAAACACCATTTTTATGGTATTTGCTGCCCGTTATTTTGTTTGGTATTTGAATTTTATCGACAACATTACTTCCATTTAAATTATATGGATTTACAAGGGATGAGAGGACATAACATTTATTAAAAACTTTACATACCAATAGAGTATTATAAAAAAAATAGAGAGCAAGTTACGTAAATATGTTAAATCAAGAGAGACAAGTTGGAAACTTTTATAACACACTTTTCTGTTCAGGTAACGATTTTTGTTTTGCAAGCTGAAATGGAGTCTTACCTTGATTATTTTTAATATTACAATTCCCGCAACGATTAAGTAGCATATCGATAATCGCATTATTGTTATTAATACAAGCGTAATGTAATGCCGTATTACCAAAAACATCAACTTCGTTTATGTTACAGTTACATTTCAAAAGTTCTCGAATTATTTTAGGATAACCATGAATGCTGGCCAAATGAAGAGGAGTATAAAGATTGTTGTAAGTTTTAAGGTTGACTAAAGCACCGACGTCTAGAAGAAGTCGCACTATTTCGTTAGCACCACATTTGGCAGCAATATGTAGCGAAGTGTAACCGTCTAAATTACAAGTGTTGATATTTAAAGTGTCTGTTTCCCGAGGGTAATTTTCTCTGATTATTTCAAACTGTACCTCACATTTACTGCAGGTACACAGTGGATGGCACATTGTATTTTCTATATTTGGTATATTTGGACTAGCGACTTCTGGCGTTGCTATTCCTAAATGAAAACACATGAGAGGTAAGTCGTTGTTTTCTATTGCCTTACGAACTAGAATAATTTTTTTAAGTTGTTTTCTGTTCATGGGCCGTACACCGTTGGCGTATTTTTTAACGATCACAAAACTTTGCAAAGATTGCGAGTTTGAAATATTTTCAGTCAGTTCTTTACAAATGTTATCGTTGTGTGCCACGTCAAAGACGTTTTGGTGCAAATTATTGGTTATATATGAATCGGCACCATATTCTAATAAAATTTGTACTATTCCAATGTAACTCCACTTGGAAGCGTAATGTAGAGGAGTATCACCCGAATTATTTTTACAGTTCAGGTCAATTGAGTATCCTTTTTGTTCGGTAAAGTAAAGAAGAGCCTTAACACAATTTTCGTGTCCATAATTGGCCGCTAAATGCAGAGGAGTGTTTCCGTCACAATCTGGCAAATCAATTGCCGAATTGGAATGTAATAGGAATAACAAAGCATTTTGGTGACCTCTAGTAGTTGCGTAATGAATAGGCAAAGATCCGGAATTATTAGTCACATTAAAATCCACCCCTTTACCAATCAAATATTCCATTATATGAATGTGACCATGCAAGGAAACAATGTGTAAAGCATTGGATCCGGTATCGTCTGTACTATTTATTGTAAAGGGAGCTGCTGCTTCACATTTATCACAAGAACATAGAGGATGACATAATGTAGAATTATTACTAATCAAAGTATTTTTGCTTTTATCGGTGAGAAATTTACGCAACTTAGTTAAATCTCCTTTACCGATCACGTTGAATAAATCCTTCAAGGTATTTATTTTAGCAATGTCATCGACACCTGTTTCAACGAAAATGTTATCCTGCTTAATGTATTCTATTGCAGCTTCTAATGTGGTTATTAGAAAAGCATTTTCGTCATTCAAATTAAGACAACTCAAACGAAATTTGTTGATATATGTTAAATTAGACAGCCAATTGTTAATGTTGGAGCGAAATATTAAAAAAATAAATATTTTTAATAAATCATCGGCAGTGGCGTAGCTCGTGTGTTTATGATGCGAAAGCGCTTCTACGGTTCGTTTTAAGCATCCAATTTTACCCAAAACAGATGAAAATTTATTTATGGCATACAATTCCCGTTTAGCAATTACGATATTTTCAAAAAAATTGTTGTCAATGTTTAAATCTTTTAGTTGAATTTGACTGTGATTGCGCACAATTTTATTAAGCTTACCTTCACATACCGAATTTAAATTACAGATTGCTCTAAATAGTGAATTATATGTACAATGTTGCAGATAAGTCTCTACGGCTAAACTAACATTATTTGCATCACACTTTTTGACTAATATTCTTGATATAACTGCGACTGACTGATAGTATAACACTTCGTATTTATCTAATAAACTATCTACGTCTACACATATCACTTCAAACGACACCAATTCTATTAATTTATGGAACTCATCCAAAGTGGTCCATAACAACTGAACGCAGTCTCTTAGATTTCGAACGCAGAACAATTCGTCACTGGTGTTACTTGTATGATCACTCAAAGAGTTATCGAGACACAATAATTTGTATTTCTTATCGGTGCCACTGTAAACGGTCTCATCAAATAAAATGTTAATTGCGGTTCCATCTTCCTTAATTAACTGTTTATTGTTAACGTTGACTACATGTTTGGATAACGTGCGATAGCGTGTTTCCACAGTAGCACTATCCGGTACCAGCACATGTTCCAAAACATCTTCCTCGTTTATCGGCGTAATATCGAAGATACCTAAACGCGGAACACATATAATCCATTTATTTTTAATCGCATCTTCTACAATGTCCTTATGATTTCTAAAAACTTCTTGTAAGAATGGATTTTCTTGCAAACATTCATCGTAATTACAGCTCATGTTCCAATTAACAAATTAACCATTAAATAACTCAACTTAAAAACTAAATTACTTGATAAAATTATTGTAACACTTCCAAAATTAGAATTTTATATCAACATTTAGGTTAGTTAAAAAATTATGGGAATCCTTTGAACTACTTTTGAGGTCAACATATTTTATCTACTGAACGAAAGGTTCGGGCTTTATCGTTCTCAAAATATGAGATTGTTTTTTGATTTCTTATAATGCAACACGGGGTTTAAAAATGCAAATTTTACTATTTTACAGTTCGAGTTTTTTAAATTTTTTAAATTAATGAGAATAATGTATTCCACAATGTACGAAGTACCATGTATAGCAGGCTAATTTTGTCATGTTCGAAATAGAAACAAAAAAGATGGCGGAGTCTGCTGTCGATTCGTTTGAAAATAAACAATCGATTGTTATGAATGGAAATAAACAATGGGTTAAATTAAATGTAGGAGGCACATACTTTTTAACAACTAAAACTACTTTAGCCCGAGATCCAAATTCATTTCTCTATAGATTAATACAAGAAGACAGCGATCTTATTTCTGATAAGGTAGGAAAAATTGTATTTGGTAGGTCAAATTGCAAAATTTTCCTGTATTTGTAGGACGAGTCGGGTGCTTATCTCATAGATCGTGATCCAATATATTTTTCTCCAATTTTAAATTACCTACGACATGGTAAGTTAGTAATAAACAAAGCGTTAGCGGAAGAAGGTGTACTCGAAGAAGCGGAGTTTTATAACATTGCCGAGCTCATAAAATTAGTTAAGGAACGAATTTACCATAGGGATGTGAACCCGGCGAAAGACGGAAGTAAACACGTGTATAGGGTTTTACAATGCCACGAAGACGAACTTGCACAGGTAAGCTGCAACTTATTGTAGTCGGTGATGCAAATAAGTTGTTTATTTTTAGATGGTTTCTAATATGTCCGACGGCTGGAAATTTGAACAATTGGTAAATATAGGTTCACAGTATAATTATGGATCTGACGAACATGCAGAGTTTTTGTGTGTCGTAAGTCGAGAATGTGGTATTCAAGAAGGTTTAGAAGTAGAACATAGCGATCGAGGACAAGTTTTACAGCAGAGAGGTTCTCGTATGTAATTATTATTTCGTATAGAGATATTTATTACCTATATTTTAGCATTTGTATAAAAATCGACATGTGTATGTAATTTTTTTACATTTCTCCCGAACATGTAACATTTTCAATGTTTTTGTACATAACAAATATAAATACGATGTGTTTCACTGGTTGATATTTTTCAAGATACTAATTTTACGGTTGCATTCTTACCAAATTATTATTATTAAGCTATTTTGTAATGTTTGCTATTGTTGTGTATTTAAATCACTTTGAAATAAAATTTTTAGAAATAAATCACACTTTTGTAATCTACAAACATATTTAATTATTTACATAATAAATGAATGAACAAAATAATTTGGAACTAACTTCTACGACGACGCGATTTGCTTTAGCGGCCCTTCCAAATATAGCGCTAACGCATTGGTTTTTTCTTTCAAAATTCCAAATCCAACATTGTTTCGCGCGTAAAGGCATAGCAATAGACTAGCTACTTGCGTTATAGCGATTCTACCTTCCATACATTCCATTAGGATCATTTGGGGGTGATCTTCCCGAAAGACATTTCGACAGTTCTTTTCGTATGCACACCAAATGTTGCTGGCGATTGCCGCCGTCACTCGAGCATCCTTATCTCCGTATCCGCTATAAGCTAACAACGATCCTTCTTGATTCAGTAACCTAAATTTTAATTTATTAATAATAAATTTAACAAGTCCCCAAAATAATTTTTACAAAGTGTTTTCTACACCACCGGTATTTGCTTGACTTAAAACTTGCGTTAGGGCCTTGGGTTTTAACATTTCGTTTAGTTTACGATAATAAACAATAAATTACAACTACACAAGAAATAAAACAATGATCGAATTACCAAATAATCAAATAATAATATACAGGATATTGACAACAAAACATATGGGAATTGACCTGACATCTAACGGTAAGTTGTCAATTTCAATAATTGTGTGAAATCGGACGCGATCAGTTTATACGCGATATACAGGATGTTTTAAATATATTTGATTGTAATTTAGTCATAAAACTCCAGTGTCGGCAAGTTTTCGTTTCCAAAATTTTTATTTTGAATTTTCACCTTTTATGGAATAGCCCCCTGGATAAGAAGTTTAATTATTATTTACTGTGTCAAATCCTTAAGGGGGTTTTGAATTTTGCTTTTAAACAGCTATAACAATGAACAAGGTACCTGGAATTTCTGAAACGTATTTTATTGAAATTAAATTGATTAATTATAAATTCAGTGGCGCCGGTAGAGTTAAATATAGAGGGGGACAAAAAAGTTATTAAAAAAAATAGCATTATAAAACAACTAAGGGTCATCTGTAGAATAACTTTAGTAAGCGCTAGTAAATCTGAAGAAAATTTAACAAAAGTCTTAATTGGCGCCGAGTTGAGTGGCGTCATGAAGATCTGACGCCGAGTCCCGAGTTGGCTAATTCTAGGTACTAGGTCTGTACTTAACTTTTATCCAATTTTGTCGCTATTATCACTGTTATCCGTTCTTGCAAATACTTAAATCGGTTAATTCGGCTCCGCCGACTCGGCGCCGTCACTCGGCGCAGATAAAAAAAATTAATTAATAACTTTTTTATTTCGCCAACAAATTTATTTGTTGCTCATAGTAAAAACAATTTAATAAATATAATACAAGAATATTAGACTACACCTGGAAGTTACTGCATTTTTTTAAATAAAAGGAATTTATCCCATCCATTTGAATCCTGCCATTTCATCTTCTACGTAACTTCTGTCCAAATCATCATCTATAAAACTAGTGTCTTCTATAACAATTGAATCGTTTTTATCGAACGGCATATTTTCTGGGAAATCAAAGAATTCGTCATCACTGTCAGACATCGGCGACCCGGGCGGAGTGTGATACATCATGGATTCTCTTCTAGACGACTCTGGACTACGGAATAAATGCGGATGAGTAATTTTCAAATTTTCTATTAATTCTTCTCTAGTATTTGTTGGCGACAAAGGAGGTGGAGAGTACGCCATTGCATAGGGTGGCAATTCATAATGGACGACATCTCGTATCATTCCGGGTCGAATTTGAACGTTTGCTCCTTCGTGTGGTAAAACTAAAGATGGTTTGTTCATTCTTTCAAGTACTTGTTTATTTGGAGGTGACAACCATTCTGGCCACTGCGTTTGAACAGGTTGCATAATAGGTTGGTGATATGTTTCTTCTGGAAGTATATAATCTAAATCGTCGAACAGATTTCCCTTAAGACTTTCGTCTAATCCTAAATAAGTTGGTTCTTCCGATCCCATAAGATCGGTAGGATAATATTGTTTCTGCAGCTCATCATCTTCTACATCCATCGGGTGCTCATGTATAATATCCACGTCTGGTGATCTATGAACTTTCCGTTTTGTCTTTTGAACTGGAAGTTGTCTTGGAGTAGATTCCACTTTTACTAAGAAGGGGTATTCCTCCGTGTCAATAGAATCCGCTGGTTCTCGAATATTGGATAAAGATGGAGCGCGCGATTTTCTTCTAAGACGATATCTGGTATTTCGAGTCTTTCCAATATTAAGTCGCCTGTCGTGAACATCAATTGAACTATAATCTGGAAGGTCTTCTTCGTATAATCTTAATGTAACGTCGTAAATTGATTCTTCAGGACTAGGTGGACTAGGTGGCCAAAAAGGTCGCTCTGGTGTAATGTCTATGTCTTCAAGACTTAAGTCAATATCTTCTGGTAGTTCTTCTACATCTAAGTTAAAGTCTTCTGCTAGATTCAGATCAGATTCATAATTTGGCAAAAGCATTAGTTCTGCTGGAAGCAAACTAGGGACGGCAGCTTTTAAATCTTGGTGAATTTCTTTCCTACTTTTTGGCGTCAAAGGAGGTGGAGAATCCATATATAACGCATGCGGTGGCATTTCATAATGTATAATATCTCTTAATCCTGGTGCAATTTTGACGTCAGCTCCTTCATGTGGTAAAATTAAGGGAGGTTTATTCATTCTTTCAAGTACCCTTTTATTTGGAGGTGATAACCATTCTGGCCATTGTGTGGTAGGTTCTAACATAGGCTGAAATTCCTGTTCTGGAATTGAAGTATCTAATAAATGATCTTCATAACTGTCATCTAAACCTACATAAACATTCTCTCCCATTAAATCTTCAGGATATTGCAACCGATGCACTTCATCATCTTCCACCACCATTGGATGTTCGAGGACTACATCTACTTTAGGAGAGGAATGAACTTTTTTAAACTTTTTATCAAATTGACGTGGAGCAGTTTCTACTCTCGACATGAAAGGATAATCATCTGTGGTAATGAAATCGGCCGGTTCTCGAATTGTATGTAATTTCGGAGGAAGTGTTTTTCTTCTAAGACGATACGGACGACATAACGTTCTTCCTTGCTGAGTTCTCCAATCCTTTACATCAATTAAACAATATTCTGGAAGGTCTTCTTCGTATAATCTGAGCGTAAGCGCGAAAATGTTCTCCATAGGACTTTCAGGGCTGGGAGGGAAATTAACTTCTGGAGGTGTGAGATCTAACTCATCCAAGTCCATATCGGCAAACTCCGGTGGTTCTTCTACGTCTAAAAGAAGTTCATCCGGAGGAGCACTTTCTTCGCCAGGTATAAACATTACTTGTGATGGAAGTACATTAGTTTGCAATTCTTCGATTATTTTTTTCTTTGTTGTTGGCGATAAAGGAGGCGGAGAATCTAGATGCATTGCATATGGCGGTAATTCGTAATGCACTAAATCTCTCATACTTGGTGGAATTTTAACGTCCACTCCTTCATGTGGTAAACTTAAAACGGGTTTGTGCATTCTTTCAAGTACTTTTTTATTTGGAGGCGATAACCATTCTGGCCAATGTATTTCTTCTGCTGCAATAGGTCTCGATAAATCTTCTTCTGGAATCGATTCATCTAATAAATTATCAGGTAATTCATCTTCTATAGCCACATAACCAAAGTCTCCCATCAAATCCTCTGGGTAATGCGTTTCGTGAATTTTTTCAATTATTGGAACAGTTGATTTACGCTTTACAAGATGGTGTTTTCCTCTCGTTTTTCCTACCATGAAGTGCGTGGATCGATTCTTTTGGTACGGAGTAATTTCTGTTAAATTAGCCATTTTTTCTAAGAACGCTTGTGGGGAACTGAGAAGTGGTTCTGCTTCGAGTTTTTCATCTTCTAAAAAGTCGAATTCTTCATCAAGTAAATCGGTATCAAATTGAGAAAAGAACTTTTTTGACTTGGGTGATAGTTCGGCAGGTTCAAGTACAGATTTATGTTGTCGTTTTGGACTAGGAGATCGACTGGGGGTTGTTACAGGTAATCCACTTTCGGCTGGGAGTGAGCTTCTTAAATTATGCAGTTGATCATCCATATCTCGAATTTGCTGTGATGTTCTTTCTAATGTGGCCGATGGAGATCTTTCAGACGCTGGTAATTGATTAAAATGTACTTCAAATGGTTTACGGCCCATTTTAACATCGCTTCCTCTTTCGCCCGTTAATGGCATTACCCCTTAAAATCGGTTATTATTATTAAATTAAGTAACAATATTATTGTTTTACATGTGTTGTCTGCGGCAAAGTACGATTCTCCAGATTGCCAATTAATATTTTCAGTTTCTCCAAATTCTGAAGGATCATATACTCTATCGCCGTCTGGTAGTATGGGTCGAAACCTACTGAAAACGGGTGGGGTTCGTGGAGCGCCTGGATGGCGAAATTTATATCCTAAGAACAAAAATTATAGAAAAAAATATTTATAAAAATTTTGAGCTAACTTCGGCTATATTTTTCGTATTCCTCAATCAAAGGGTCTACTCTTCCAAATGAGGGCTGCGGCATTCTTTGTTTGGACGGAATTTTTTTCGCTAGCTGTTTTTTTGCTTCTTCTTTATTTTTACGAAGCGATTTTGGAGATTGTAATTTTCTTCTGATAATAGGAGTTTTTGGATCTTGTTTTGCAAGTTTTTCCATAACTTTTTCTATTTTTAAATCTGATGTTTTAAATTGTGGCCGAGGTATTCCTTTTCTGACAGGTATTCCTTTTCTGACAGGTATTCCTTTTCTGACAGGTATTCCTTTTCTGACAGGTATTCCTTGTCTGACAGGTATTCCTTGTCTGCCAGGAGTTCCTTGTCTGACAGGTATTCCTTTAGGCATAGGTGTTCCTTTTCTGGCAGCATCTGGAGAATCTTCGGCTAAAAACGATAATTGGGCTGCTGCTAGTTGTTCTATTCTTTTCACTTCCTGCTTTGCTTTGCGAAGGGATTTAGGAGATATTATCTTCCTAGAAAATGTTATAAGTGTGTGGTGTTAGTATATATTGTAAATAAAAGAACATATTAATTAATGAAAAATAAACAAAACGCTAAAATACTATACGTAATATGAATTCTGCACTTTACAGTGAAGATCCTACTAATTTTAACGTTTTGTTTAGTTTTATAAAAATTCTATCAACCTTCTGTTAAGTGGTGTTTTATAATTCGGAGAATTTGGATCTTGCAATAATTTTTCAACTTCTTCAAAACTTAAATCTTCCGATATGTCAAAATCTAGTTGAGGTATTACTCTTCTTCTGAGAGGAGTTGGAGATAAGCTGCGTAGATGAGCTAATTGAGCGTCGATCTTTTCTTGTGTTTTTCTCACTTGTTCCACACTTTGAGCATGTGTAGGAGATGGTAATCTCTTAGCAGGTGTCTTAAGTTCGTCAAGTTCGGAACCTCGCACTAATTTCTCGAGTTCTTCGAAACTTAAATCTAGCGATTCTAGAAAAAGATCTTCTTCGGTTTTTACTGATGTTCGAGTTGGAGTTGTTCTGGCAGGACTTTTCAATGGAGATTGAGGTGGGGCTGCTATGTAAACTTCTGCTGACTCTGCTGTTTCTGCTTGTCGTGGTGACGCCACTTCTGATTGAATGTCGGAAATGTGTTGATTGGCTGCATCAACAATGTCTTCGGATACTGGAGAGCCAGTTAAAATTTTAAGTTCATCTAATAAAGACGTATGTAAAGCATCTTCTGGCACATCCATACCTAATTATTGAAGAATTTATATTAAATTAGATAAATATAATTCCAATGATGTTTTCTCGTTACCCATATCTATACCTTCCTGTTCCATTTCAGCTTCCAGTTCAGCAATTTTTCGATCAAAACTATCAAGCATATCATCAATTCCGCTTGAAGATATAGATGTATCTCCTTTAGGTGAGCTTTCTTCCGCTTTTGTAGGTGTTAATTTTATAGGCGACACATACATATCTATTTCATCATCAATATCTTCTGTCATCCAAGGTTCCAATACAGGCATATCGTCTTCAAGGTCAGGCTCAGGTGAAAGGTCCTTAGCTTGCGATTTGATTATAAGCCGTCTGTCATTTCTGAAATATGGTAAACTGGAAATACTACGTACTTTATATAAAGTTACTTTTTTCGGAGAAGGTGTTTTACTGGTTGACGATATATCCGATAAATCTGGTTTTCTTGGAGAAGGTGTTCTGTAAGGTATACTGAACGGTGATATATCTGCTAAATCTGGTTTTCTTGGAGAAGGTGTTCTGTAAGGTATACTGAACGGCGATATATCTGCTAAATCTGGTTTTCTTGGAGAAGGTGTTCTGTAAGGTATACTAAACGACGATGTATCCGCTACATCTTCTTTTCTTGGAGGTGTTCTGTAGGGTATACTAAACGATGATATATCGTCTTGTTTAGTTGGAAGCCAACTAAAATCATCGAGCGAATCTAAAGACGGCAACGAATCTGCATACACAAAACTTGGAGGAGTTTCCCAGGGGAAGGGATCACCCGAATATTGTGGAAGTTGTGGAGAATAAGTACTTCGAAGTGCACCTCTGGCACCTTGCGCAGCTGTTCGTCTTCCTGGAATTCCAGATCTACCAGGAATTCCAGATCTTCTTGGTATTCCGGGGCGAGTTGGAATTCCAGAACTAGATGGAATTCTTGATACAGTTGGAATCCCAGTGCCAGTTGGAATTCTAGAAGCAGCAGGAATTCCAGAAGCAGTGGGAATTCCAGGGCCACTTGGAATTCTAGAGCCACTTGGAATTCTAGAGCCACTTGGAATTCTAGAGCTGCTTGGAATTCTAGAGCTGCTTGGAATTCTAGAACTACTTGGAATTCTAGAACTACTTGGAATTCTAGAAGCAACTGGAATTCTAGGTCCAGCCGGAATTCTTGAACCAACTGGAATTCTAGGGCCAGCTGGAATTCTTGGCCCAGCTGGAATTCTTGAGCCAACTGGAATTCTAGGACCAGCTGGAATTCTAGGACCAGCTGGAATTCTAGGGCCGGCTGGAATTCTAGGGCCGGCTGGAATTCTAGGGCCAGCTGGAATTCTACGGCCGGCTGGAACCCTAGGGCCACCTGGAACCCTAGGACCGGCTGGAATCCTAGGGCCGGCTGGAATCCTAGGACCGGCTGGAATCCTAGGGCCGGTTGGAATCCTAGGGCCCGTTGGAATCCTAGGGCCGGCTGGAATCCTAGGACCGGCTGGAATTCTACGGCCAGCTGTAGTTCTACGGCCAGCTGGAATTCTTGAACTAGTTGGAATTCCAGAACTACTTGGAATTCTAGAAACAGTGGGAATTCCAGAACGACTTGGTATTCTAGAGCTACTTGGAATATTGGTTAAATTTTCTGGTGTATCAAATACTGGTTGCGGTATTTTTACTCTGCCGGGAGATAAGCTGCTTAGATAAGCTAATTGACCTTCGATTCTTTTTTCTATTTTTCTCATTTGCTGCAAACTTTGAGCATGAGCCGTTTTAGGAGATGGAAATCTTCTGTTAGCAGGTGTCCTAACTTCTTCAGGTTCGGAGGCTTGTAATAATTTCTCGATTTCTTCGAAACTTAAATCGTCTGGTATATCAAAATCTGGTTGAGGTACTCTTCTTCTGGCAGGTGTTGGAGATAATTTGCTTAGGTTAGCTAATTGACCTTCGATTTCTTCTTCTATTTTTCTCATTTGTTCCACACTTTGAGCATATGTAGGAGATAATAATCTATTAGCAGGTGTCTTAAGTTCGTCAAGTTCTGAACCTCTCACTAATTTCTCGAGTTCTTCAAAACTTAAATCTAGCGATTGTAGATAAATATCTTCTTCGGTTTGTACTGGGGATCGGGCTGGAGTTGATCTGCCAGGTGTTCTTAATGGAGATTGGGGTGGGGCTGCTATGTAAACTTCTGCTGACTCTGCTGTTTCTGCTTGTCGTGGTGACGCCACTTTTGATTGAACATCGGAAATGTGTAGATTGGCTGCAGCAACAATGTCTTCGGATACTGGAGAGCCAGTTAAAATTTTAAGTTCTTCTAATAGAGACGTATGTAAATCTTCTTCTGGCACATCCATACCTAATTATTGAAGAATTTATATTAAATTAGATAAATATAATTCCAATGATATTATCCCGTTACCCATATCTATACCTTCCTGTTCCAATTCAGCTTCCAGTTCAGCAATTTTTCGATCCCAATTATCAAGCATATCATCAATTCCGCTTGAAGATATAGATGTATCTCCTTTAGGTGAGCTTTCTTCCGCTTTTGTAGGTGTTAATTTTATAGGCGACACATACATATCTATTTCATCATCAATATCTTCTGTCATCCAAGGTTCCAATACAGGCATATCGTCTTCAAGGTCAGGCTCAGGGGAAAGGTCCTTAGCTTGCGATTTGATTATAAGCCGTCTGTCATTTCTGAAATATGGTAAACTGGAAATACTACGTACTTTATATAAAGTTACTTTTTTCGGAGAAGGTGTTTTACTGGTTGACGATATATCCGATAAATCTGGTTTTCTTGGAGAAGGTGTTCTGTAAGGTATACTGAACGATGATATATCTGCTAAATCTGGTTTTATTGGAGAAGGTGTTCTGTAAGGTATACTGAACGGCGATATATCTGCTAAATCTGGTTTTCCTGGAGAAGGTGTTCTGTAAGGTATACTGAACGGCGATATATCCGCTAAATCTGGTTTTCTTGGAGAAGGTGTTCTGTAAGGTATACTGAACGACGATGTATCTGATAAATCTGCTCTTCTTGGAGAAGGTGTTCTGTAAGGTATACTGAACGACGATATATCCGATAAATCTGCTTTTTTTGGAGAAGGTGTTCTGTAAGGTATGCTGAATGACGATTGATCCAATAAATCTGCTCTTTTTGGAGATGGTGTTCTATAAGGTATACTAAACGACGATACATCCGATAAATCTGCTTGTTTTGGAGACGCGATGGATTCTTCAAAATAATATTCTTCAGTTTTTACTGGTATTTGGGTTGGAGGTGATTTTAATGGAGATTGAGAACCGACAACGTCGTGGGATACCGGAGAACTAGTTAAAATTTTCAGTTCATCTAATAACGAAGTATGTAAATCGGCTTGGGGCGCAGGAAAACCTAATTATTTAACAATTTATACCAATTAGAAAATTATAATTGTAATGATATTTTCACGTTACCATCTTCCACAAGATCCATGTCCTCGCCAGCTTCAAACTCAGCAATCATGCGATCCCAGTTATCAAGCATACCATCAATTTTGCTTGAAGTTTGAGAAGTTGCAGATATATCACCAAATGGGGACATTTCTTCCATTTTCAGAGGCGATACATACATGTCTATTTCATCATCAATTTCTTCTGTCATCCAAGGTTCTAATACAGGCATATCGTCAGGTTCAGGTGAAAGGTCCTTAGCTTGCGATTTGATTATAAGTCGTCTGTCATTTCTGAAATATGGTAAACTGGAAATACTACGTACTTTATATAAAGTTGTTTTTTTGGGAGAAGGTGTTTTACTGATCGACGATATATCCGATAAATCTTTTTTTTTTGGAGAAGGTGTTCTGTAAGGTATACTGAACGGCGATATATCTGCTAAATCTGGTTTTCTTGGAGAAGGTGTTCTGTAAGGTATGCTGAACGATGACATATCGTCTTGTTTTGGAAGCCAACTAAAATCATCGAGCGAATCTAAAGACGGCAACGAATCTGCATACACAAAACTTGGAGGAGTTTCCCAGGGGAAGGCATCACCTGAGTATTGTGGAAGTTGAGGAGAATAAGTACTTCGAAGTCTGGCACCTTGCGTAGCTGTTCGTCTTCCTGGAATTCCAGATCTTCCAGGAATTCCAGATCTTCCTGGAATTCCAGATCTTGTTGGTATTCCGGGACGAGTTGGAATTCCAGAACTAGATGGAATTCTAGAAACAGTTGGAATTCCAGAACTAGATGGAATTCTAGAAACAGTTGGAATGCCAGAGCTACTTGGAATTCTAGAGCCAGTTTGAGTTCTAGGTCCAGCTGGAATTCTAGATCCACCTGGAATTCTAGATCCACCTGGAATTCTAGATCCACCTGGTATTCTAGACCCAGCTGGAACTCCAGAAACAGGTACAGATGAGGCTACGGGAGAATCTGGAAATATTAATTTTTTTTCAAAATCCTCAAACTCGCTGTCCAAATCAGATTGGGATCTTGGTGTTGTCTTTTTCGCATGCTTATGCATTTGTTTTATATTTTCACTTAAGATTCGTTGGGATGCTCTGGTCGTTCGTGGTGTACGTTGAGCTAAAGGTGAAAATGAGTGAAAAGTAAGTTATAAGTAGAATTTATTTTTGGAGTTTACCTTCCTGTGCACGTCTTTCTTCCATTATAGAATCAGATAATTCAAATGAACCTATGGAAGGTAAAGTATCCATCCCGATGTAACTAGGCGGCTCTTCCATACTTAGTACGGAAATATCTCCCATGAAACTAAAATCATTTGGATCTGGTGATGGAGGATACACCAAATTTTGTGAAACCGCCCCTAAATAAGATTAAGATTCATTTTTGTTGTTCAACGTCGGTCAGCATTCGCTTTATCTTTTCTTGCAATTCTGCCGATTTACCTTGGCTTCCAGATAAATTTTCCGGTGTGCTTCCAGTATCTGCTAAATCGTGAACTGGTGGTTCGGAAACACCGATTAAGTTTGATCCCCAAGTAGGGGGATCTCTATCTGCGTCCTGATCTTCTGCGGGCGGTGCAAATGGTATTGAAAGCTCTTGTTTTGGGGATTTCGATTCTTTAAAACTTTATTATATTTTATTATATTATGTACCCTTAAAATAATGTTTCTTTATTACCTAACATTTGTGGGAATTTTACTGCTATCAAGAATCGATTTGTCTAGATTATACATAAAATATTAATGTTACATTAGATTTTATTAATTTATTATACTAGCGCAGCAGGACTAAACGTCTTAATCGCAATTTTGTAAAATTGAGACAAATAGTTGATTACGTCATAAAATAGAACATTTTAATAGGGTAAATGTGACGATAATAATCACTGCACCAGTAATGGTCACTCTAAAATATTTATGCTTTACAAATAATTTTCTCTACCCATCGCTACAGTGGATTGCGTGAATTACTGGCTAAAGATATTGGAAAAAAAAGAAAAAAAACTGCCCACTACTAGTGCAAGCACACAGATATTTCCGTTTAAAAAAATATTTTAGGGTGTTCATTACCATACGGCAAGTGAAGTCCTCTATCTCAAAATTATTTTTATGCAGATGCGACTTTTAGCCTCACGACCGCAGAATATTAAAATATATATTTTTACCGGCAACTACTGATTTGTCTTTTTCATCTGGTTTCTTGGGAGACTGCGGTTCACTTATCATTGATTTAGCAAATTTATCATCTTTCGAAATGGCTGAAACTGGAAGAAAATGTGATATTCTACAATGGGATATATTTCATTCAATACTTTTTGAAAATATCGATTTTTCTGTACGATCCCAATATGGGATAGGCTCATTTGATATCGCATAGTAGGCATGGACGCCAAAATTTGGTATATCTTGGGCTGCGGAATATTCCAAAAAATCGGCGGAAAATTCAACACTGTATGGAGGAAAATCTCCACTGGGACCAGCAATTCCTTTTTTAATATTTTGTTTTCTAAACTCTTCTTCAAATTCTAATAATTCTTTAGCTACATCGTGGAACTAAATTTGAAAAAGTAAACTTTTGTAACTGACAAAAATAATTTTTCATTTTACATTTGTTGCTGGTAATTCTTGAAGAGTTTCAAATTCGTTTGGATTTTCCAAAAATGGCCCAATGAGTTTCTTCCTTTGAAGAACAAATAGTAAAAGTTTCAAATATTCTGTTCGCAACTCTTCTGTTGCGACATCTGATTCTCTGAGTTTTTGAATCCAAGCAGCGGCCAAAGCTCGATCTGTGAATTAAAATCTAAGAGACGAATTTTGGCTTTCAGATTGTCTCACCATTTGGTTCGCTTAAGTTAAGCACTAAAGGTTTTGCAAATCTTAGATAGAACTCAAGATTTGTTGTTGTAAAAGACATTTTACTAAAATTTAGAATAAACCATTCTACAAAAATTTCAAAATAACATCACCAAAATTTAGATTCATCCTTAAAAACTTGCCCGTCACTTTAAATAATTTGACAGTTGATCACTAGACACAATGAGTTTTTTTTGCTGTAAAATACAATTTATTTTTGACTCAATGGTCAATGGAGATCCGACCGGAAATTCAGGATGAAGCTAACTGGCATCCACTCTACCGAGAGGGTGGCCGAAGCGAGGGTCTCTTAGAGTGCAGTATCTGTACATTATCTACTCCAGCAACACACCAGTACCTCCAAAAAATATTACTATATCATCGACCCAGATGCTGTTATTTAACTATTAACGTACTGTTAATAGAATGAAGTTAAGTCTATCTATTTTGATAACTTTTTTGTTTCTTTCGATCGAAATGAAAAATTCCGGTAGGATTCAAGGCTCTGAGAATCTTTGCAATACCAAATGTGGCAACATTGTCTAGATAACCTTTCCATTCTTCTCGAAAAGCAGCCAAAATGCCAATGTAAAAAATCAAAAATCAAGCTATTTAGTAAATTTTACATTTTTCTAATCAAAACTAAAAAAACTGATACATAAAAATTTTAATTTATTCGGAATGAGTCTTGAGCTTAGGGGACATAATTTCGTCTAGTGGAGAAGACACGCGCGGTATTAAACATGCTTCCAAAATATCTTTAGTTGTCTAAAACAAAAATAATTATTAGAAAATAGTAACTATTGCCGAAATAATTTTATTACACATCCAATTCCATCGTTAATAAAAATGGGATCTTCTAACAATTCCGAAATATTTGTGCAACTTGAAAAATTTTTGTTTTCGCTTGTCGAATCTAAAGCATTAACATTATAATTTTCTTCTTCTTTTTTTTTGGTTAGTGTTGTTAGTTTTGCTTTATGTTTTGTTCGTATAATTTTTGATTGCAAATCAGAATGGAGTTTTTTTTGAGCAAATTTTGGAATCCCACAATGAACCCTTTTGATTGAACGTTTCTCATCAGAATTGCATTTTGGAATTTCCTTGTGTTTAGTTTTTTTATCGAAAGATTTGTTCTTAAAAATATTTTGAGTGTTATTTATTATGGGAGGGGCATCATTGGTTGTTGTAGATTTTAATGGAATTGGACATCTTTTAATCTGAATTGTTGATGCAGGTAAATAATCTGAATTAGAAGTGTTGGTATAATGTGAATTATTATATTGGTAGGGATATTTGATAGAGCTTTTGTCATATGTTGTGGAAACATCATGATCGGATCCAGAAATTTCAATTCCCCGTAGTTTATTTGTTAATCGTTGGTATATTTCGGTTTCGGAATCGGTCAAAATAACTTTCGATTTCTTATTTTGTTTGGATGTGCTTTCATGAGGAGCTTCATGGTAAAACTGAGCAACTTTGAGGAGTTCTTCATTTGTTACGATTCTTTGCGGAACATAGAGCACGGGTACTACGTAATTTGGTAACTGACCTGCATTTGGACATTTATTATCAAGATTTTCTTTTTCATTTAAAGTAACAAACTGATACATATTTTTGAGGTAATCGTTGTTTTGGGAATCGACTGATATATTGGTTTTGCCCAATTTTAGATGGACTCCTTGAGAAGCAAATGCTGGAACGAAGTTTAAATCATTGCTATTAAATGAAGTTTTGTGTTCACTCATTATTTTGATATTAATTTTACTTTATTTTTATTTTGAAGTACAATATATTTATGTTTTTAGAATTTTTGAGATTATTCATGGCATGATGACATTTTTAATTTGAAGTTGCGGTTAGTATTTAGACATAACCTTAAAAATTGAAGTTTTAAAAACAAATTCTAGTAGTCGTGACGTCACTTGGCTGATACCAATGTGATTAAAATCATTAAAATAAGTAATAAGAACGTAACTAAATCGGTTGATCTAAAATGGTATATTTAAGATGATCATTACAGGAAAAACAAAAACTTGAAAAAATACTTACAAGGATAATTTTTTATAAAAATAAAAACTTTCACAAATACTTTACATGCCGTTTGGTAAACAGATAATCGGGTGTTGATTTTATTGGCCTCTTCTTGACTGGTATCATTTTTTGGGTTTGCAAATTGTTTGGAAAGTTTTCTTTTAACCATGGAATTTTCATAGCTTCCCAATAAACACTCGCTTTTCCTTTTTGGGTTAGAAATTTGCGATAAAATAAACAAGTCGGTTTTAATTCGGGAATTGTTGGAGCTGGGAGTAAATGGTATCGAACTGTATCCAAACAAAGAAGTGGAAGTTGAGCTACTGGAACGTTTGCACAATCCATATCGTGTGTTAAAGAAATTGTTACTTGGCTTTCTAGGCCTGAATTTATAGTTATCGTCCAAATACTTTTTCCTGACTATTTTGTCGTTCTTAATTTTGTATTGTGAACTACACTTTCCAATCGTTTTCTTGTTCAGCATTCTCTTATGAAATGATTTATTTTCATAGAGTTTGAGTGCTTTGTGCTTTCCCATGCGGTGTTCTTTAATTGAATCTTTTGCGCTAAACAACACATCAATTTCTGGATTTGAAACTTTATCCTTGGTATTTTTACCTCTATTTCCCCAATCATCCTCTCTTACTTCTGTGAGAAATTTGATTTCTACAAATTTGCTATCAGAATGTTTTGTTGTGATTATTGCAGCATCCATTTTACGATTACATTCGCAGCAGTTGATGTGAGTTTTATTTGTTAATTTATTCTTCAACTTACTGAATTCCACTTTGTTTTTTGGATTTTCAAATTTCCATCGGGATGGTGTTACCAAATTTGAAAAAACTAATTTTTCAATGTCTTGAATTGCGGAAGAGATGATTTCTTTACAATTTGCTATGCAAACGTCTTTGGTTTTATCCAATTCCATTTTGGTCAACACCTTTGTCGATTCAATGTTGTTTTTGTCAGCAGTAAACAAAACATCGACTCTGTCCGATCGGATAGGAGCAGATTTTGGTCTTGGTATCCCGAAATTATTTGAGGTTATACTTTTAGATTGATTTTTACAACTAGCCTTGCACTTGTTTCGAAGAAGAGGACTCTCCAATGGCCTAATATTCAAGGCAGCCTTTTTGGCCAACTTTTGATCAATTTTTTGAAGGGTCTCTTCAATGCGTCTTTTGGAATCGTTCGTGATAATTGTACTAACTTTTTCTCGGAAGCTTTTCATGGAACTGTCATCGTTTTCTTTTTCTGGTTTCGCGGAGAAACTCTCGGTTTTGCAATTATTAAAAGTGAAATTTTCACTAAGAACCTTGCTCATTTGATCTTCCATCATAGCGACCGTCTTGGAAAACTTACTTTTGCAGACGTTTTGCTTACTTTTTAAATTGTTTTCCAAGGTTTTCATATTCTTTGCTAAACGTGCTTGTCTTTCTTTTTCGTCGCGGATCTCTAATCTAAGATTTTCTTGTTTATAACCTGAAGGCTGTTCATGTTTAGTATTGTGCAGTTCTGGTCTTTCAACTTTAATAGCTTTATTTTTGGATATTCCTGTTATGGTTTCCAAATTTTGCAATGATTTTTTCTTGGTTTGAATATGCCGGTTTATAAAACTCACTGGTCTGGAACTTTCCTTCATGTATTCATTGTATGCTTGTTCTACTTCCTTGCGTCTTGGTTTCAAGATGGTATGTGTTCTATGATCAAAATTTTCAGTTTGGCAATTTTTCTTAAAGGAGTTATTATAAGGAACAGCTTTGTTCCGATCTTCCTTCTTTAATTTTGATTCCAATCTCTTATCACCTCTGGCGTCTTTATTTTTTAAATGGATTTCGTTAACTAAATTTGCCTTATCACAATTATTGTTCAATTTTTTGGATTTTGATTTTTCGTGTTCCGAAAAGTGCAATCTCTTTGGGCTTCTATTCTGGCAAAATTTTGGAGTTAAACTAAACACCGTGGTTACGGAACTGATATTTGTAACGTCAGTTCTAAGATATGTGTGAGAATGTGAATCAAGGATTGAAGAAGAGCAAACGTGTCTAATATACCTTTTGTTTACATTTTTCCTTATGGATTTCTTTACCTTCATAACACTCTTTGAATCCCTCAGCAAATTAAGGTCATTTTTAACTTTTAATTCTTTTCCAGAAATAAGTTTTCGATTATACGGTGGCGACTCGATAGTCGATTGGGCCGACTTCCAACGTTCTGTACTGGTGATACTGGATAAACTTGGGGTCTTAACTGCAGTGTATTTGATGTAAGAATTTGATTTTAAGACGTATGGGTAGTTTCCTATGTTGGGAAAGTATTTCAAACAGGTTGGAGCATACAATGATCGCGAAGTATCCAATTCGCAAAAATTTTCAATGTGGGAATTATTTACAAATCCATGGTGCTTCCGTTTTTCGTCGTAGGAATCTTTCGAAAAATATTTGTCGACTTGATTACCTGATTTCCTACTGTACGATTTATAATAATTATTATCAAATTCGTGCTTATAATTTTGACCACTAGCGTAAGACAAATTTTTAAAATCGATTGTGTGGGAAAAACGTTTGCTGTGCATTTTTCCAGTTAGGTTTTGCGTTGTATTATATTTATAAAAGATGTCTTCCATGCTTTGGTCACGATATGTAAAATTTTGATGCCTTGACATTTTGATACTATTCAAAATACATTAAAAGAAAATATGGAACGTTAACTCAAAAAATTTATATAACTCATAATAAATATATTTTTGAACTGTCAGTTTTTGAAGTAAACTCACTTTGTTTAAATTTTGAAAGTTAGCAGTATGGAAATTGTGGATTCGAATTCCAAATCCCATGAAACTATAAATCTCCACCTGGTCAGCTCATTTGGACCAGCGAATGGTCAGATGGCTGGCAATTAACGGATTCAATTTTGATAACATTGGTATACTTTTTTTCTTCCCAAATATATGGAAGTAAAAGTTTACATTCTGTGAGAATTTAGTGACTTCGGTTACTGTTAAAAGTTAAGATGGTTGCCAAGAATTTTGGAATCCCTCCTCTTCCCAATTCCCATTGTCATGTGGGTCTGAACCCAACAACTATATTGACTGAAGATCAGTAAGCAATATTGCTTCATCAATAAGAGCTCAATATTGTACCAACGATATTGGTGCAATATTGCTGCAATATTATAAAACAATATTGCACCAATATTGGCTTTAGCTTTCAATATCGCGTTGATATTCTATATCGGCGCAATCTGAGAGCAACGGTGATGAACTTTTGCTGGAAAGCCGTAAACTAATCAAAATGAATAAAATAAGAAATTAGAAATTGAGCATAAGAAATAGCAGTATTGTTTGATTTGACATGATTTTTATTAATCTACTCGGTAATAGTGAAGAAAACTGCATTATTTTTTTTGGAACAAAATTTGACCTTGATTAAATAATATTAAAAGTATTTATCACAAATTTTATTCTATCTTAAAAAAAATTATCAAGTTTTTATTTAACTATCTCAATTAATATACTTCAATATATTATTTCTCATATTGGATAAGTCTTCTCTGTCTTTTCGATGCTAGAGTACTAAATTGACTTACTCAAAACGAAGACTAAAAATAGCTGACTTTACTCTCAAAATTGCAAAAAGCATTTTTCAATTTAAAATTCTAAATAATCAAACTCCCCGAATCCCAATACTGCACTTATGAGCAGGAGACTCTTATCAAAATCGTCAAGTTCTTTACGTTTACTGTTATCCAAAGTTTTTAACAACGAATTGTAGTTTTGCTCGACTTTTGCATACATTTTAAAGTTCTTCTTGTGTTATAATACCTGTTAGCAAATATTTTTATATTTTATCTTTCTTTAAGGACTGACATTGGCCTTGCCCTGCGGATGTGTGATTTATACACCTACAGAAAAGTGTTTCATTTCTTACAATTAAGAATACCTATTGCGGCCTTCAGGCCGCACAAGCTGGGCAATCAAGTTGCATATCAATCGTTGTTCTACGCAGTGGAGCGTGGAGGACTAGCAGTATTTTTTCTGCTAGAGCAAATTTGAAAACACTTACCCCTAGATAAACAGCATTTTTTTAGTTGTTTTGAACTTCTACCGAATTAATCTATTATGACGTCTAACTGAAGGTATTAAATAAATTAAATTAAAATACTTTTAATAAAAATCTGTTTAACTCTTAATCTCTAACGTACAACTTAACTTTTGGTTGTTTTTTTTGCAACAGAGTCTTAATTGGTACTCTAGTAAGCCAGAAAAAATTAAAAAGTAATTAATTTTAAGATTTTATTAACATTTAATAACACAAAAAGAATTATCAGCAAAATAAACACCTTTAATTCAAACTTAATGCGGTCTGGGAGACCTCACGATAGCGATTAAGGGTTAACCTTGATTAAAAAGTATAACGATGATCTCGATGATCAATTAAACGGGGTGAAATCAACTGGAAAACCGAAGATAGGGAGATAGGGGCGCAAAATATTAAAGGCTTGTGGCGTCAAACTTGCTTAATACGTCTCTGTGTAACGCCCAGCACCCCTGGCCAGTCCGCTACTGGTTCCATGCCATTTGAATACTACGGGCATTTAAAATAAACAGGCACTCTCGCAGAACAGTTTTCCAGAATCCGCATATAAGCAAAAAGCAACTGCTCATTACAAAAAAAATTTTGATAGAATTTGGCACCAAGCTTTTGGAATTTGCATTGAATAATAAATAAAATATCGAAATTATTTATTTTAAAAATATTCAAAATTAAAATTTATTTTATAAATTTTGAACTTGTTTTGGTTTTCCACAAAAGTGAGTCAGATTCCGCTTAGTCCTTTTACTATTAAAATTAAAAAGTTAAACGTAGGTACAAATGGAAAAGTTATTTTAGACCACCCGGTGATAAAGGATAGTTGGTGAAATGGTTGCGGAAAAATAGGAGATTTTATAAAAAAAACTGATTTCCAAAATAATTTGTGGGTATGCCGAAGTAATTATTATCTTTTTTAATGATTTTCGGAAACAAGAAAAATATATTGTAAAGGATTTTAATTTTCAAAAGTAGATAATAACATTTGGGCCGCCCTGTACAACTGGAAAAATGTTTAAACATACGTAATTGGTAATTTTGTATCATTAACACAAAATAGTACAATATTTCTATTGATTTGAAAGTTAGTTTTTATTTTTTGATAAACATTTGTACTTGTTTTGGCTAAATAATCCAATTTCCTTTGCTTGCTTTTACTAATACATACCTAATAATTATAGTAATTTATAATTACGGTTAATTTTTTGGTTTGATGTAAATATTATTTAATTATAAGATATAAATTATATAATTGCATAATAAAACTATATCAACAAATTGGCTAAATAATTTAAATTAAAAACAGTTATACAAATGTTGACCGATTGGCGGACAAAGTCGGTAGTTGCTGAATGATAACGATAGGTAGCGCTTTAGTGCCAAGACTTCTCATGGCGACGAAAGTCTGAAAACAACAAGAGTGCCTAATTTCTTTATTTATATTTAAATGCTAGTGTTATTTAGTTATTAAGTGTATATGTTGTAATATTACGTTTTTATTCTATATATTTGTTGCTTTTGCAAAATGTTTAAGTGTTAAAATGTGTAGTGTTTATGTTTGTGATTGTGGTACGAAAATAGTTTTTGGGTTTTTATGGCACAACTTTACTCAAGTTGTTGAAAAGGTAATGCACTCATTCGATTATGTTTTTTAATGTAATTATGCTTATTATTTTTGTATAATAGCAACACAATACCCACAGAAAAATTACTTTTCAAACTTTAATTTTGTTTTGTAATGAAAGGTTATGCAAAACCAGCGATTCTCAACAATTTTAAAATTCGGTCTCGTCAAATTTTAGTACCTACTTAAACTCGGATTTAATTAAAATGCAAGTTTAAATTACCGTGAAAGGCACTTAAATTTTACAATTCGCTAATCAGATGGTTATTCATTTATCGATGCAGGAAGTGCCGCACATAAAAAATTTAGTGGTTCCGTAATTAAGTGCAGAGGCCCGTATATTTCCAAATTGTTACTCAATCTTGTAATTTGATCAAACTGTTAGCAAACCGTAAATAACGACTCCTCTTTTTGCAATTTTGAAAAGTGCCGCCGATCCCACGTAAATTATTATTCATTCAAGTCTAGTCATATTTTAAAGGGGATTACTAAAATGGTTATTTTCCCTTGAATATAATTTCAATACCTGATGGTACGCTTTTCTTTGAATTTTAATCTTTCTTTGGGCAACACAAACAGTTAGTTTGCACGGTTTACAATAACTTACTAAAAAATCTTTTATGAAATTGATTCTAAATTATTCATCAATTTTGCTATGCTACAATACAACGGTTTACCTCGGTGTGGCCCGATTTCGTGCAGCTGAGACAAGGATTGTTTTTGGAAATTCTGATTATTTGGGTTTTTGGGCTCGACTTTCTCGATCAATATTGACGCCAATTATTAGCTTAGTAAAGACGAGACTATCTTTCATAATTATCACAAAGTTTGTACCGATATTTAAGAAAGATAGTGGAGATGGACAGGAAAAAGATATCGGGAACCAGTTTGTTGTGTTTGTGGGAATCGGTTTATCGAGTCATCAATCGATGTTACAAGTTGTTAATTGCAGGAAACTTCCTCAATTTCGAATAAAAAATTAAAATACTCATTAGGTTAAATTTTGGTTGGGTCTTCATTAACGAAGCTTAAATTTTGTAACATGCAATATGAAGTTGATGAATCATTTTTTTGCATGCACCATAGAAGTAGCACGAAAACGAAACCCCTAAATATTAAAGTAGAAATCCCAATAGACCTTATTTGTGAAATGAGTAACTGACATTTTTCCACTTGAATGCAAAACCGTGTGGAACTGAATTTTTAAAGCGATGTGAAGGGAAAACTGTGCATCTGAAATTGATGTTCATGAATTTATAAATAGGACACGAAGAAGTGCTCAGTTTCTATTGTCTTCAATATAGCAATTGAAATAGATGGGAGAAGGAGTTTTGTAAGAGAAAAACGCTACAATCCTGTAATTATTCATTTAAATTTTTTGTTTTATGCACAAATAAAATTATTGCTAGTCACCCGAAGCCACAAGACACGGCGTTTCACAAAGCGGCACCTTTTATCGTCGCATGTCAAATAAACTCACCTGAGGCGGCACCTTTGAAGTGTCGCGGAATCGAAATTATTACTTTGATGGTCGAGTTCAACATTTGTTTTTTTAAATAATTTTACCTTGTTCTCGTCACAAAGTGTTGACTTTTTCATGTACTGCAATTTTATGTGCATACGCTTCTCAAACGTACAAACACAAAAACCATTTATCAATTATTCCCGACGTTTTCTAAGCGGATAATCCAATTTCGGTTTTAAAACTTGATTAAATTCCAAAATAAGATGTCACGACCATATTTCGATTGTGCTGAAACCCGCAAATTCAATTCGAAACTTCCCATCGGCTTATTTATTCGATAAATTAAAATTAGAAAGCTCAGATTTTGACTTTTAAAAAATATTTAGCTATAGGTATAATTCATTCTACCCATGAGGGGACAATTTTTTTAATAGAAAACTTAAATTTGTCAATGTTCTATTTTACGTCGTTCCACTTTGATGCACCTGTTGCGGAACTCGTATTACAAAGATAGAAATATTCAGTCAATTTTGACATCAAAGAGTTGGAATACTAAGTTTTTAATCACTAAAAAAATTAAGCTTTGATCTCGGACGACAAAAATGTTTTTATTATTCTCGAAACATTTTATTAGGGTACACAAGGACGAAATGTCTAAAATTCGAAACCCGTTTTAGTAAATTTTGAATTAACGGTAGGGAAATTAGGTAACTTAATTCATAATTTTAGAATTTATTAGTTTATAGAAAGTTTAGAAATCAAGTTTTGAAACCACTGATTGAGATGGGTAAGGAAGGTCAGCAACCGCTGGATAATAGTTGACCGCCGATGGTCTTCAAAGCATTTTACCGCCTTCCTTTGAATGGTACCTACTCCGGTTAACTTCGGTTACATATAAAATTGCTCTGACTAGACTTTAATATGTCTTATTTTAACGACCAACTTATAATAAACATCTTCGTTTTAAATACAACTTTTTTTCTTCTTAATAACAAAATTATATACGAGTACTCCAATATAATCATTAACTTCACTATTATTATTATTATTTTAACATTTATCCATTAAAGCAGGGAGTGGAAGGTTTTTATGCAAAACTGCGCGTACCTTGCGATATCTTCATAATTTATAAGCATTTTCAATTTGTCCAATATTGAAAAAAATACTAAATCAAAAATGTTGAAAGAATTTCGGTGTTACTTTGTACCGCCGATTTCTTGGAATCCAGGTTCATTCCATCTCTCTCTCTCTCCATCTCTTGGTAAGATGGGCTAACCGCTCCTTTCATACCTTTTTATTAAGTCGAAAGTATGTACCCATCTTTGAAACGCCGTTTTTCTCAAATTTATGTACAGTAAACTTGGGTTGAAATTTGTAAAAGAAAATAAAGAAACATCATACCAATTTACGGAACACTTAGCCTCTTTGTTTAAAAGGTGCCGCCAATTTATTCTCTTTTATTATTTTTAATGTGTAAAGTACTTATTACCAGTTTAGATTGGGGTTATTAATATACTGTATTTTATTAATCGAAGATCAAACATTACTCTTTCGAGTCGGGAGTTGGTGTTCTTGTTCGAAATTAATTAATTGTTACTTTTGTTTTTCCAAGGTTCTCTATTTTTGTTACGCTGATTACGTTTTCCAATTCTTGATTCCCATTTGAAATTTGCGTGGTTTAATTATGTAATGTTCTAATTCGCCGACAGTAGGTACACGCACTTTTTCAAATTATTATTTTTCATCAATCTACCGAAGTAAAATTTTCAACTTTCCATTTGCCACAAAATAATGATTTTTAAACTACAAAAATGTGATTAATCGTACGCACGTGTTCGTCTTGTAATAGCAGTCGTATAAATATCGTAGTATTATTCAAGACTTAACAACAATAATAATAACAAGTACACAATAATCATAATGATCGCCTACATAATATAAGAAATGTCTGAGAGTGATTAAATTCAATTTGATTTTAAAAAATGAAAATAATTCCTGATGCAATTTCCATTACTACTGTACATGGCCAAATTATTATTTCGTGAGGAAAAGGCAAGGTCGGAATGGATTTCATAAAGGAAGACCGCCTACTGTTCTAATTCGACCCAAAAAGTGGCACACGCAACCACTTAAGCCCGTCCATACTGCAAACATTTCGAATATCGACAATCTATGTCGGTATATAATTTGATAGATTTTTTAATGATACAGCAGATCTCTGATTAGATAGATGAATAAAGCGTGAAACAGAATGTAACGCCGTTGTACTGCGTCAAGTTCAAGTTGAAATGTGTGTAAACAGGTTTGACCGTACACAATGGACAGAGTTACGCTACGTAAGAAGCTGGTCAACTTTCAGTGTGCAGTCAACAGTAAGTCCGACTGAAATCATAAAAAAAATCAGAAAAGATCATCAAAACTAAAACAAAACCATAAAATTTAAACACTACCTCTCCCCCAATTTAGTCTAGGAAATATGTCTCTTCGATAGAACATCTACGATATTTTCTATAAACTTGTCGATTTAATTATCATGGAACGCTACACGATCAAACAGCTCGTAATTATACACTCTAAACTCATTTCAAATAGGTCATTTCTGGAATTTTTGCAAAATATTATGTTTCCCATTGTTCGAAGCTAAAGTTAAATACTAGTAAGTCCTCCACCGTGAATGTGATAATACTTCGAACACACATCTCAGATTTGTGAATTGAACAGAGGATTGCAATTTTCGTTAAACAAACTACACTGGGTCTAAAAGGCGATATAAAAATATAGCATATTACATAATAAGCATGGAAAGTGACAAATTGTTTACGAGTGGGCAAATTAATCAGAAACTACCCGAACTTACCAGTGAGGGCGCGAAAATCATTGATTTAATTCATCCGAACAGTGAATGCATATAAATTTCGACAAATGTACATTCATTCGTTAGCATATAATGTAGCCTATCATCATATCGTTGACCACGGTGCTGAAATTTTGCAACTGCAAAATCAACGAACTATTATTTTCCTTTTAGTTTTTAAATTTACATTGAATTCGTTTTTAATTTTAGACTCCATCTCTATGTTTACTGATTTATACAGTTCACCTTTTATTGCTATTATTAGTAGGTGCAATTTTTGTTTTTCTCTTCGGAAGAAATAATAATGTCAGTATAATACCAAATATTCTTTCGTAGTAAAAGTGAATTTAGAAAATGTTCCTTCTTTCATTTTATAATTTATATATTAATGGTACAACGATTTAATTGTATGTAATTAGATACGCAACAATAATTAATATTAAATTAAATTCACAGTAAATTAGTAGTGGTGGTAATTTGACTATAACCACAGTTATTACCTTTGTCCGATCACGTAACAAAACGTGTAAACCGGGTTGTTAATATCATTACTGACAGGGTGGGGGAGGGTAAAAATCATTTTCAGAATAGAAGTCAAAACAATTGAATAAACTAGATTTTTATACTAGAATATGTGGTATTTTTAAATGTAGTTAATTATCCTATTTAAGATATTTTTACTATAAAATTTGTCTTGGTGTGGTATATTATTTCTTTTCTTTTCTATGTTGTTTATTTGCAAATTTTACCGTTTTTGTTGAAAATGTCACTGTTTTTTATGTTGCCTATTTTCTCGTTTTTATAAATTTCCTAGCTTCAGTCGTTACCATGCAATAAAGTGAAGTCACGGTAAGTCAGGCGAAAAATTGCATACTAGGAAAAATTAATTTTGTAGCACTTATGCAAGAGAGCAGTATACAAAGATTACAACACACAGCCGGATTGAAAATACTGCTAATGCTTTGGAATCTTCAGGATGCTTCATTTTGCTTTGCTTCATATGTACAAACCAGGGCTTAGTACTCATTTATACAAGGCAGTGGGGCAGAATGCAGCACTGCAAGATTTAAAAAGGTAACATTTTCAATTCGGCCGTCTAATTTTTTTTCGATAGATTTAATGCGTTGTGATCTTTACGGCACTGCATTATGCAAACTTTTAAAAGTTGCAACTGAGACAACCGTAGAATCTTGTACATCAATTTATTTATTTTTCAATCCCTGCAATTAATTTTCTTATAATTCCTAGATGTTGTACACCAAAATTCTTCTGCGGTTTATCTCTCGACTGCACTTAGTAAGGTAAAATAGTAATTGTGTGTTTAAAATATAATCAAATCGACTGCTGAGATGAAAGTTCCAGGTTCAACTCCTGGTAAACTACTTAGCAGCAAATTAAAAACTAACCATATAATTCCCCAATCCAGTTTAAGTAGCCGTAGGGTCTAAATGTTCACCTTTCTCAAAACAGAAAGAGGCAGATTTTCAGGAGTGAACTACAGGACTGATGAATAATTAAAGAATGTCAGTTTGGAATGTTTTAAAGTTGATTTGAGAAATTTGTTTTTTTGTTATATTCATTTTATTCACATTGGCCGACATCAGATAGTTCTCATTGACCAGTGAAGTGACCACTTCGACAACATCGGTCTTGCCGCTGCCTTACCCCAAGTTAGGGAGCTAGGCATCATGCTACTTTCCTGTAACTCTTAAAAGCAAACTTACTGTAATCCTAAATAAGTAAATATAAATCTACATACACGAGCAGAAAGTTCCAATCTGAATAATTTTTACAATTTCAGTAGAATTATAGACTCTTCAAATACTGAAGTGAATATTGAGCGCATTTTCTGTGAAGCATTGGATTAAAATGTCTGCTGACTTACATTTGTAATTAAATATTTTTCGGTTTCAAATTAGGTGTAACCGATGAGTCACCATTATGAGAAAACGAGCCTGTATTGCGTTATCATTTTTAATTTAATTTATTTTTCTAAACCCTTTTTTATTAAATGTCATGATGAACTTTAAAAACATTTTGTTTAAGAATTTACATTACATTTGGTTTAAATGTCTGAATTAAAAGAAAATGCTTGCATCCAATGCTCGATAATAGTTTTTTCTTCAACATTACAACTGAAATTTTCCTTATGAGAACTCAGTTTCCCACTTCACTTCTTAAGGATCATCATAATCTTTCACACAGTAACCTATATCATTGAGACTAGATCACTATTAAGCTGATAATTATTGCGTTTCAAACCTGATTTTTAATTGGTTAGCTTAGACTTGAACTGAATTCTCTACGCTCTTCAAACATAATCTAAAAAACTTGGCACAATTTGACCTTTCATAAAAATAATTTGAAAGCTATAGGTTCCAACATTACAAAAGTTAGATTTTACTCTTTCTCTGGATCACAAAAAATAATACTTATATAAGATTTATCTAGTAATTATCAAAATTACAATTTTATACTGTACATACTAAGGTTTTCGTTTTGGTGGAAGGGTTTGCTTTTTTAACCGAATGAAACTGAGTTAGAATATCAGCTATTTTGCCAATTAAAATATACCATTATTTTGATTATTATTTAACTTTTAACCTAATCTTGTCAAATTACATGAAATTTATTATAAATAAATGAAATGTAAAATTTTAGAAATAAATGATTAGCAGGTTATTGCATACCACATTAATTGATAATGCAAATATTCTACCAATAATCTATAAAAAAATTGTTAAATATTGATGTAATATTTTATGAAAATTGTTTGTCATCGACTTAAACATTTTGATCTCATTACTTCGGTTAAAAATATATATAAAATGTATGGTATCGAAAGCCTCTTTCTTTCGAATCACAATCTTTTATTACTTAATTTATCTACCCTTAGTCGATGCACATAATGAATCACAAATCCATTGATCGATGTTACCCCGAAAAGGTTTGCGCAGTCAATTCGAGCTGTTCATATCTTACGGTTTACTTTTATTCGGTTGTCTATCATAATAGGTGTTTTTGGCATTCATTCGGAGTAAATATATTATTATATTTCATACCATATTAATAATTCTGTGCAATAAAGCAGCTGCTTTATTGTAAAAATGGGCTGCGGTTTCTTCTCGATGGTACGTTATGACTTTTTAATATTTTTTTTGTTATGATATCTCAATATATGTTGTATAAAAAAATATTTATTTTTGAATCCTATTTATATTAAAGCCATTTTGGATGTACATCAAATTTATCCTTTGTTATGATATGAAATGTTTTGACATGTTCAATTAGCTGGATAAGAATTACCTATCCCTAATAGCGTTTGCAGCTACCTGAATTTTTATAATTCCTTTGTTTTGCAAATTATTAAAGATTTAAAAGTTCCGTTTTGTAAAATTGCCTTAAAAATTGGAGAAAAAACATGTCGCTGCACTTTAACCGTCTTCCGGGTTATATTTTGTCGATCAATAAGGAAGCCGATCGAACAAAGAATGACTCACCCTCGATTGGTACAGACTGACAAATGAGCATTTTCAATACAAAATTATAGAATTATTAACATTTTTTATGATAAAATTAGAGGTGAAGCCACCCACAACAATAGAGATCAGGTAGAAAAGTTTGAAATCGAGAACAATGAAATTTTTGTAATGGTATTAGATTTACTTGTACCTATTTGTATGTGTGGGTTACTTATACCTCTAATAATAAGAAGACGCAGTTTTTGTATCAATTGCAAATTGGCAACCTAATATAGATCTAAAACTTGAAAATAATATGTATCTTTTTCAGAAGTTTTTTGTTGTTGTCTTAACACAGATTTGATTTATTAGATTATTCAGGATTAAAGCTAATTTTAATTTTGAAAACATCCTATAAATGCATTATTTTGCATATTTAATCCATATTCAAAATTGAATCCAGTTCTGGTAAAAATCTTGAAAATATAATTTATTCTAAATTTTCAAAGGAAATTCATTTGGTACATGAAATGATACATTTTAGGGGGAGGGGGTTTTCAAGATTTGCTATGATCCCAAATTCAAAAAGATCAACTTGTGAGCTATGGGAAAGGCAATTAAATCAAAAGCTATTAGGGGGTTGAGGTTTCTTAAAATTCGGGGATAGCTTGTAGTTTTAGAAAAAATTAAAAAAACTTTCGTGGTTTGGGTAGGGTGGTCAGAAAATTTTTGGCAGACCTGCCTATGTGCCTCTTAGACATTTCATATACATTTGCGTACTTCTTTCTCAAACTTCTTTAAACAAATTGCAGATACTTTACAAACTCCTAAGAATACTTTGAACACCACTGCTTTAAATGTTGTAAGAAAAAAGTTTTCTTTGTAAAAAAAAACTGTCCTGACCTTAATTACGTGATTTAATTAAACTTGAACAAATTTATTGAACATAGTTATTATTTTTTGTTGTATGTTATGAAAGAGTTTCAAATAATTTTTTTATTACTAATAAAATTGTTTATTTTAAATTTTCATAATAAAAGCGTTGGAATGACTGAGTTATTTTTTCAAATACGATGTGTATAGGTACTCCTTATTTACGTATTTGTAATATTTAAATTATTTTGCTCCCACGTAGCATGTAGTATAATTGAGTGTTTATGTATTTCTGATTTATGTTGTTTTGTATAATTTAGATTGGAAATAGAAATGCAGCCTAAAAAACGAGTAAATCTGATAACGCTTGAAAGGAATAGATTTACATCGAAAGAGGTTTACAAAACCCTCTCACATTTACTATGAGTGAGCGCAATAGAGAATACGATAAGGTGAAATACACCTATGAAGGCTTTGATGAAAACTCACCTCGACCACCCGTACCTGGTGAAGAAAGAGCACATTGTTCTTCCGGTTATATGCCGCAAATGGAAATTGCCCAGTATAGATTATCTTCTCCCACACCATGCAGAAATTATTATTCAAATGGTAAACTTATTTTCTACCAAAGAAGTGTTCTTTTTTATAATTTTTAATATTTCAGAATCTTACGATAAAATGGGCTACGAATCAGAGAACAGATGCAAATCGAGCTCATCGAGAGATCATAAACACGGCACGTCTGCCTCATATGATAACTACACTTTGCCGTCTTGCTTCCGTTGGGCATCTTCCTTGGATCAGTTGTTACAAGATTACGAAGGCGTAATATTATTTCAGAGTTACTTAGATTTGGAAGGGTATAAAGAACATGCAGATGCGCTACTCTTTTGGTTTGCCTGTGAAGGGCTTCGACAAAACACACAAATTGAAAAAGTAAAACAAATTGCTAAAAAAATTTACAATGTCTATTTTAAAAAGCGTGCTTTCGATATTTCGGAAGAATTACGGAAAAGAATAAGTAAAGAAGTTAAAAGACTGATATCTTCATCTGTTTTGGAATTACCCGTAACAATATTTGATGAGATTCAAACCGAAGTGGAGAAGATGTTAAGCACGACTACATATCCAAATTTTCTTAAAAGTGACATTTATTTAAATCATATTCGAGTAAGTAAAGGAAAACCCAGTTTAATTTTTTTATTAAATTGTACTTTTTTAGTCCGCTCCAAATGAAGGTGTCTGTGGCGATTCAAGTTTTTCCAATAGTTGTAGTATGCCTCCTTATTTAGCTGTAAGCGTTGGTCTTCCTACTTTACACGAAGATAAAGAATTTGTGCCGAGCCATTCTGCCCTTGTCAGTTATACACCAGGTTTGAATAATTTTATACTTAAACTTATTTCTCTTAATGATTTGTTTTTTATTCAGGTACAGGTTCCATGAGTACCGGTTATCATACACCTACGGTGGAAGGTTCGGTGAGATTAACAAAAAATTTGCTATTGGCTACCGAAAGCCAACGTTTGGATGTAAGACCTAAACCTGAAGCTTATGCCGAGTAAGTTCTATACAATTCTATTATGCATTGGCGTTTGGAAAGCTTATTTAATATTTTGTGTTTTTGTTATATGTTTTTTTAATTTACTTTTTTGCATGTGCGTGGTGTGTAGTAGGTTTTTAATTCGTGGAAAAAACAACTATAGCGTGTATAATTCCTATAATCCGGTAACAAGGCAAGGAAGTGAATTGCAATCTTTAAGTAGTCAGTCAGATGCTCGTACCGAATCCGACATGTCTCTTACCGACAAATCCACGTAAGTAATCTTTTTTAAATTAAAACATTATTTTTCCGTGTAATTTTTGCATGAAATTTAAAGCAAGTTTTACTTAATATGCTAAATTTTTAGTGACGATAGGTCGTTAAGTCGTGCATCTCATCGAAAAATAATGCATCCTAATGAAAAGCAACAAGTGGCAATAAACAAGAGTGGAGAGGATTGTCCCATAATTCCTCGCACTCAAATGAAACCAGATTCGAAAATTAATTTTGAAGATCCCGGTGTTATGGAGATGCTAAACAAAAAATTAGAAAAATTGAAGCGTGAGCAAGACCAAGGAAAAGATATTTTGAAAAAACTTCGAGGGGTAAAAACACAAAAGAAATATGTAAAAGTGATACTCACATTTTTTTGTAGTTTGATTCCATGAGTTCAATTGATGAAATGGATAAATTAAGGTCTACGCTGGACGACGATCAATGCATTTTGGATGAACACGTACAACGTGTATTTTCAGACGGTTCACCTGGGTTTGTTAGTCCATGCAGGCCACAGTTTTCTAAAAGCAGGTGGCATGGGGATTCGCATCGGCAAAGAAGAAAGGAAAAGGATGGTATCTCGCTTTTTAGTAGTGATTCTGGTAATGTCCATGATTTTTATGAAAGTTCCGAGCATAGAATGAATATGGTCAAGTCGAAGAGTATGGAAGATAGAGATAAATTTACGAGAGGAACCAGCAGTAGGAAGTTAGTCTAATTTTACAAAATTGTTATTAAGAAATATTTATTATTTACAATTAAATTTTAGATCTTCGAGAAGGGCGACTGATGTCACTCAATTTGATAGTGGAATCTCTGTTGTATCGGACAGTCTCTCTGTTCCACATGGTACTAAAGATTTTGGAGGTATGGCTTGTATGAAAAAATCTGATATGAGCTATAGCGAAATGTCAGCCAAACACTCAAGGTATTTAATTTTTTTTGGATTAAAAGTTCTAGCTCAACCTAAAATTTGAATTTTAGGCATCGTAAAGCTTCAAGATCGAATTCGGTAGAACGTAATAGTACAATGAGTAATTTAGAACCTGCTCAACCATTTGTAGCCGATCCAAATATGCCACCATTGCCGCATCCTAACACTTCAATCCAACTAGAAGAAGCTAGACGTAGGCTCGAAGATAATATGCATAAACAAAAGTATGTTGATAAATTAACCTGTGCCAAAATAAGACTAATAAATTTTCTTAATTAGGTTCACAAATAAGTACGTGCCTGATTCTACAAGAAGCGGGCAATCGACTTTAAATAAAGTTTCGAGAAGTAAACCTACATCTGAAGAATGCACTTCAGTTATTTTTTCATTTTGGGATGAAGAATTTCCATATTTAATTAAAATTCCTGGTCGTCAGATTACGTTAAAACAGTTGAAAGATAATTTGCCTAAAAAAGGAAATTATAGGTGAGTCGATCTAAAAAGTTTGTGCAAAAAATGTTTTATCTTGCCATGTTTTCAGATATTTTTTTAAAACAGAATGTGCGGAACTGGACAATCAGGTTATTCAGGAAGAAGTAAGAAATGATTCGGAAGTTGTTCCACTATTTGAAGGAAAGATTATGGTGCAAGGAAAACCTGTTGACTGATTTTATATAATTATTACAAAATATATAATTTATATAATACAATCTTTATTTTATAATGAAACGACACAAGTTTGTGTTTTTAATTTATTACTACAATAATAATTATTATTTGTTATTTAATTAATAGTTGATAAGATATGGACAAAACTGAAAGTTACTTAAAATAATCTTAGCGTCTTCGAAGTAATTGCCATTATCTTGCTTAATTTTTATTAGAATCGAAACTAATACAGAACGAGGCAGACAGTTCTGTTTGCATTTGAAAAATTAGCCACCCTAACCACTCACTGCCTTGTATTTGTATATCACTTATGACATCTCATGTACAATAATATAAAAAATTGTTTAAAAAATGCTTAATTATATTTTAATTTAATTAAATTTTGCGTGTTTGTAAATTGACATTTTCGTTCTTGTTGTTTTGGCAAAAATAATTGGCACAAGTAAACTTAAATGTGTATGTATTGTTACAAAACAAATTGTTTATATTTTGAAGTGTAGTGTAGTGCACCAGATCTTGTTAAAATTAAACATATAAATTTGCAATGGAAGAAGGTGCATAAAAAGTGCCTTGATGTTGTCGCCTTGATATAATTATTTTCAAGTTTTATTATTTAGGTTTTTATTTAAAATGTTCTTCTTATCTGCATATTTTTCAAAATTTCCTTTCACAAACTCAAGATACATATTATAACTAGAACCTTAGAAAACTTTACGTGGGAAGTGTAATTTTTAAATCCAATTAAGAGAACATTTTGATATAAAAACTAGATATTTTTTAAAAACAATTATTATGATAATAACCAATCAGCTTCAGGCAGCTGTAATTTACTAAAAAATTTGCATTGAAAAGAATTTTAATTTTAAAATTCTTCATATACCTCATTTCTTCTATATTATGTAGAAAGTATTGCATCGTATTTAAGAATATTTAGAAAAAAAATAAATAAAAACAATAATCAGTTAGGATTACTTGAAATTGTACATTTTTTTAAAACTAGTTAATGTAATATTAAATTTTTATCGAATACAAAAAATGCAGAGGCCTAAAAGGTTGCACTTTTTATTTTTACCAATTTATGCCTAATTGATATTAAAGGAATTTTTTTATCATGTGAAATAAATAAATAGTGCAATTGCTTTAATTCTCTTGTTTTTTTTACAGATTCCTCTTAACAACTTTGAGTTGTTTTTCTTTCATGATAAATTATTTTACTAATCAAAAACAAATTTATTAACAATTGAGGAATTACTGTATTTTATTTTTAGTTTTTAGTTGTGAATTTTGTAAATAGTAAAAATATTTATAATTATTTTTAAAACTTATTTTTTTATGTAGTATTTTTCCACAACACATTTTTTCAGTATTTTAGCTTTAATATTTTATAGTTACAAAATATTGATCAATCACAGTAACATCCAGTGCCATTTGTTCTATATTTTTCTTGTCAGATGGGGCTCATTTTTATCAAATATTGTAAAACAAATTTATTATTTGTACACGAGCAATAGTAAATAAATAATTTTTTTAACTTTTTATTTCTTAATACGAAAATATATTTATAATAAACTGGACACTTCCCGATGATTAACAGACAGGCAGAGGGAGTTCATAAACTAACACTCGGGAGTTATTACAGAATAAGAAATCTGTGTGAGATACAAAGCACTGCATTGCTGCCACATTACACTGAAAAACCTGACAAATAAACAAGTCTTTGTAAAGTAAATATTTTTATTTAAATGTTATTCGTATACATCTTATGATTCTTCGTGATTTTGAAAGGCAGTTACAATGTAATACATAAGTGGAATTTTAGATGTTCTTGGATCATCCATTACACCCAACTTGGTAGCCATATCTTCACGTGTTGTTCGATCTTTCTCATGTCCAGATTCTAACTTGACAAATTTTAGTTTCCTCTTTATTAATAATGCAATACCTACCTGCGACTAAAATTTGCTCTGCGTAAATGTATCCATTCCATACCAGGTACTCTCTTATTAAATTGTTAATTAGTCTGGTTTCATCTGGTATCACCGGGGGAACTTTTTTATCTTGTGAGTGTCGATTTAAAATTGACATTACCGCAGCTCGTAATTCCCCTTTAAATCGCCCCAAACGACCATCTTTCTGCAGAGAATCTTTAACGGCTACAAATTTATTATGCGCATTTTTATTATAATTATTGAATTGAATTTTTTAAGTACCTGACAAAAGATCTTCTTCTGTTGGTTCAGACATTTCGTTATAAATGACATCAACTTGGGAGTTTTAAATGTTTGTATTGTGTGCAACGGTTGCTAAGCAATTACATTTAACCACCTGTTGAAGAACTATGCCAGCATACTGTGACGTCGCAAGAGCCAATCAGTCAAAGTTCCAAAGACAATAAACCACAAAAGAAAAATTTTTATTTTAAAAATAACTACCATGAAACCGATATTTTTTGTGGCTCAAATCTTGAAATTTAAATCTCCAACTTCAATTACTAAATAACAAAAAATACTTAGCAAGCTGAAATTTATTCTTCCAAGTTTTTGTTTTTTATTGACAGGATTATTCAAAAGTTTGTTAAAAATTATTTAAAAATGTTAGTGTTCTATTGCGGTCTTCCTGGTTTAATTTTGGCCACTTGGGTTAATTTGTTATGCATAGCTTGCATCTTATGCCTATAGGAAAATTATGGTAATTTTTTACAGCAGCTTTACAGCATGCCTTATCGTATCTTTTTGTTTATTAATAACTTTTCGAAATAGCTGTTGTTTAAATATTAAATAAATTGTAAGTACGACAAATTATTTGCTTGCTTGGTTTTTTACTGTTTATCAACCCAAATCAGATTCAAAAATGGCAGGAAGACAAATCGGCGGAGCATCATACAAAAAACCTAGTATGGGTTCACGAGGTTCCGGATATGGAAGACCTAAACCTAGTAAAGCTGCTGCATCAAAAGTGAATCCTCCACCTTCGGAAGCACATGCAGTAAAACCTCAATTTACTCTTCCCGCACTCAGCATTCCATTTAAACCACTTCCTCCAGGTAAAACCACTTGTCTGCTTTTAGAAAACAGTTACTCGAAACCGTTCTTGTTTCAGATCCCATGCTGGAAAGACTTAAAAAGAAAACAGTTCGCCGTAACGCTCCCCAAGGAGAAGATTTAAAGAAAATTAGGGAAATCATTAAAAGTATCAATAAGGAAGTATGTTCCGTTCAAGAATTCGTGGGGTTAATTTCACCTTATACTGGAGATGGAGGTATAACTGAAAAATAAAACTGACGAGAAAATTAATCACAGTTATTTTTTTCCAAAGGCAATGCTTTGCGATCTGTTATGGGTGATGATTTGGCTTCTTTTCGAAGAATGGCTAAACGTGTTTATGATACGATGACTCAAGATGTTAGCGATGTATTAGCTAATGAACAAACTCACATGACAAACTTTTATACGGAACGATACACCGTTCTTCACTATCAAATGATGAAAACCATGGACGAAATACACCATTTTGCTCCGGATTTTAGTTTCGATCTTTACTATAAAGATAAAACCGGTTATTTGAATAAACTGTTTCCTATTTCGACAGAACAGGTGAAGTTTAGAAATTTTATGTATCAATATATTTATATTTTGATGATTAGCAAATTGATCCAGAAGAAGAAGAAATGCAGAGGCGGCAGTTAATTTACCATCGGCTCGAATGGTTACGTTCCGAAGGTACTAGACTTAATGATGAAAATCGCAAACTCCAAAGCCGTTTAAAAAATCTAAAACAACAACAACGTGACGAATTGGTGTTATCTAAGAAACAAGAAGAAATAGTAGAAGTGCGTAAGAATCAATTGGAAGCTGCGGAGGCTAATTTGCAAAATCAGTAAATTATTATTGCTACCTACTAAGCTAGACATTTGGTTTTCAAAAATTTACTTTCTATTATTAGACTTGAAGAGCTGAACGAATCGGTTCACAAGTCGATTGTTATAAATGAAGAACAGATACGTGTGGATGTTGACAGTGACTTGCAAGAAAAACTTTCTCAAAATGAAACTGTACGTGGTCGACGTGATGTAAAATCAAAAAAACCTGAGCCTTGGAATTCGCAAGCAGCCAAAGATATAGAAAAGGAAACTTTCGATCAAAGCTGTGCCTCTGCCATGAGTAGCGCTTCGGTGAGCATTACTTCTAGCGTGTTGAGAGATACAAAAAAGAAGAAAATCAAAGCAAAAAGTAAATTCAAAAGACCGCCTCGTTATCCCAGAGATACTTCTCCATTTCATTATTCTCCTCCTAGAGCTCAGCCAAGGGAAAGATCCGTAAGATAATCAAAGCAGTGACATTCTTAAATAATTTTATAACACCATTTTAGGATTCACCGTTTCATTATTCTCCCCCAAAATCTCCTCTCGGTACATCAAGTTATTATGGACCTGCTAAACCAAATGAAGCTTCTTCTGTGGAAACAGTTGCTGTGGAATCAACTAAATCTATTGTGGATGGCACAGGCAAGACCTTGCCACCACCTAGAAGAAATCGTGCTCCTCGTGACTCTTGGGGTGGTATTTAATGCTTCGTCACTTTGTGTTGAGTTTAAATTTTTAATTGTGTAAAATACATTTATAAATATGTAGACCATTTTTTATTAACAAAATAATAAATTATATCTGAATGAATATTTTTCTATCACCAGAAGAAGTTGTGCTCTTTGCGGAATAGAATCAAAGTAATTTTGAAACGGTGAATTTTCAAAAATTTTAAGGAAATCCAGTTTTTTTTAAAAAATAAAGACCAATAATTCAACATTTTTACTTTTACATTCTGTTTGTTTATCACAGTTCTAAAATTATTGAAGAAAAATTGAGTTGAATCAAACTTACACCATGGTTCTTACTATTAAATAGTAAGAACCATGGTGTAAGTGCACAAATTTTGTGCACCCCCTGTACTCTCGTCGCGCCTACTTTTTTTTTAAAGATGACTTGATCTTTTAAAAATATTAACTAGGCCATGTTTTTCACCTTTAAAATTGACAAGTGTTGGAATTTCGAATAAATTTTTTTTAGTAAAACATAAATTATGACTGAAGTAGTGGAAGATCTCAACTATGACTGCAATTATAACATGTTTCTCACCAAGACCATGCTGGCAAATCTGGAGGCATTAAATGGTATGTATAATGTAATAACATTTTTCCGATGTGACATTTCTGTTGATAGATCGACAGAGAGCCGTGCGATGGATGAGAAAATTAGCAACTTGTAATCACTCCATAAATGAAATGAAATTGCGCAACGACTTCATGTATTATTTAGTGCTCAATGTTCAAAACGGAGAATTAAAACCGCCGTTTACTGACAATCCACCTTCGGGAGCACTACCAGCTTTGGCACATTTGTTGGTAATTTTATGAATTTTTTTTAAAACAAATGTAATATTCATTTCAATTACTTAGCCGGGTGGAGAAACGGGAGCCGAAGATGCAGCCAATGTTTGGGCAAACTCATCGAACATAGGAAAAGCTAGTCAACCAATGCTGTATCAAAATTCACCTGATGGCGGTGCATTTCTGGCAGCACAACCCATTCCCAGATGTGGAGCTTTCTGTTATTTAGCAGTAGTGAGTCGAGCCAAACCAAGTGGAGATGATAAATGATTTTATAAAATGCACAATGTCTTCCGAGTGATTCATCATGTCAAATACTAAGCTTGTAAATGTAATTTGTTAATTCAAATAACAGTAAACTTTGATTCTTTATTAATTTACACATTTTATTATAAACATGGTACAAAAATAAACAATACAAGTCATAAAATTTAAATCACTTTTAAGTAACCATATTACAAAAATTAAATTAACTGATATTATGACGTTTGTTAGATAACATCGTAAAATCAAAATATGGTAGTACCAAAATTACAGTATCAATCAATGCAATAAAAAGTGATGAACAAATTAGGTCAAACAAAAAAAAAGGAAAAGAAATTCTTAAGCACTACATAAAAAAATTTAACAAAACACAAAACGAGAAAAAGTTAAATAGTACTTATTATAAACAAACAAATAATACAGAGTACTTAAATATTTACGAAAAGAACAATAGGACAATGGTCAGATCCAAGTATGGGGCTTCGAATAAGACTATCACATAAGTTATCTTTCAGACGTTCGGATGTTACGAAGTAGTCAAGTCTCCTGAGATATAAAAGTGTTTTATGGATGAAAATAAATAATTAGAGAATTACTTACCATCCTACGTTTTTGGATCGACTTTTGGACATGTATGTCCAGAAAGTATAAGCACCAGTAGTATCTGGATTAAAATTGCGGTAAGTATCAATAAATCCTTCATTTAAAAATTCAGTCAAGCCTTCACGTTCTTCAGGTGTAAAACCTGCATTTTTAGTGTTGGTTTTAGGATTTGCCAAATCAATTTCGCTGTGAGCAACATTCAAATCGCCACAAATAATTACCGGCTTTTTGGCATCCAATTCTTTAATGAAATTCTTAAACAATTTGTTCCATTCCAATCTCTTAGGCATAGTTATCAATTTTCTACCTAAAATAATAAATATTTTTGAATTTGGAAAATCCCAGGGAGTAATAACTCATTAAAATATAATGAGACAATCACAGTTTTCATTATTTTAAAAATAGTACAGAAGTGCTAACTTAAGAAGAGCTGGTATTTAGATGTCTATTTTAATTCTAAATTAAGCTAAACCAAATTGAAACTCCCGTGTAATACTTTTGGTGACCCTGATGAAGGTTTAAACCAAAATTAATTAAGTAAGCCTTAACTCATAATTTTAACAATAATTTCACGTAAATTGGGCCCCCTTCCTTGCAGGGTAGAAGTGTTAGTTAAATTTCAAATAGGTTCAAATAGAGCAAGGTACATTTTAAGATTTAATTTCCTATAAATGATAAAGAAATTTGCAGTTTTTGAACTATGGAAAAAAATACAATTTCTGTGAGATTTCGGTCTGCATTAAATGGAATTTATTTCATTTAGCTTCATAATTCATAATTGAATGTAAACTTAAAAATTTGAATCCTTAACGAAAGAAGATTAAACACCTATTTTTATTATCACGATTTGCCTATGTCAATCCACTGCTGGATGTAGGCCTTCCCCGTGGGGGTTTCAGCCAGAACTCGCCACGCTGGCCAGGCGGGTTGGTTTTGTAAAAAATTGTAAAACAACAATGACAATAAGCGTTACCAAATATAAACAAAAATTTATCAATAATAAAAAAAGAGAAACAAATAAATTTGAATTCACTTACCAGAATTAGGAACATAAACGCACACAACATAGTATTTTTCAAACTCGGCAGTAATACAGCGACCCTCTTCATCCTGTTCTTCATTGCCAATGCCATATTGAACTTCAAGAGGTTCAATCCGAGACCACAAGCTTACACCAGCATAACCATTCTTGGAACTACCTTGCCAATAAAACTTATAGCCTTCAATTTCCTCAATTTCTGCTGGGAAGGTCTCCGAATTACATTTAGTTTCTTGAATGCAAAATATATCAGGCTTCTCTTCAAGTACATATTTTAAACCATCTTTCTTAATCCAAGCTTTAATGCCCCCAACATTCCAACTAGCAATACGCAGGTTATGAACATCTCCAGCTTTATTTTTCTTATCGCATGAAAAATCTAGCATTTCATAGGATGTCTCGGTAGGATTTAGTTTATCTTTCTTGTCGGTTGTCTTTGCAGATCGACCTCGAGATGCAGTAGCAGTAACAGCTTCCTTTTTGAGATTCTTTTTAGCCCCTTTGGCAACAGCTACTTTCTTCTTTGAATCATCTGAAGAAACATCCTCTGGTTCGCTTTCCTCTTCTTGGGCAACTTCCTTCTTCGATGCTTTCTCAGCAGGAACTGTTTTCTTGGAGTCGCCAGAAGCAGCATCATCCTCGAGATCACTTTCATCTTTTGGGATAGCATCCTTTTTAACAGTTCTTTTGCCGCGTTTTGAAACTGGAGCTTTTTTCTTTGATTCGTCTGAAGATATCTCTTCAGGTTCGACCTCTTCGTCTTGTTGCTTTTTAGCAGTTTTCTTAGCAACTTTTGCAGTTGTAGTTTTTTTCTGAAATTCATCCTCCGACGAATCTTGAAGTTCAATTTCTTTGTCTTCGATCACTTCTGGAATCATCTTCTTACTGCCTTTGGTAGCTGCCGGTTTTTTCTTGGGTTCCTCTTCGGGTGCATTTAATTCAGGTTCTTCTTCTGAAATTACTTCTGGGACATCATCGTTCTTTTTAGTAACTTTAGCTTTTGATTGAGTTGCTTTGGCACCACGACCTTTACCTTTTGGAACGGCTTTAGAAGATTTTGTAGAACTAGCTGGAACCTCGTCGTCTTCATCTTCTTCAACATTGGGCGAACCTTCTTCATCATGCTTTGTAGTTTTTGCTGATGGTCCTTCGATACCGCCACGAACTTTTCGCTTATTGTCAGGCGCGGAAACTTTCTTTTCGTTCTTTTTGATCGTTTTTACCGGTGCATCTTTTTTTGATTCAACAGATGAATCGGACTCTTCTTCATCGAGGTTGGATTTAACTGCATCCTTAGGATCCTTTTTGGAACTTTTGGCGATTGGGGCTTTGCCTTTGGCTCGACTTTTACTCTCAACCGCCGGTGCCGGTTTTTGTTCTGCCGCCTTTCCACCACGTTTGGGTTTTACATTTTCAGTCGGTTTGACATCAATATCATCACCGTCCTCGCCATCGAATTCTTCTTTGTCGACGCGTTTTTTCTTTATACCTGCATCAACAGGCTCTTCCGTCGGTTTCTGTAAATGCCGGGTCATTGTAATACACTTAATAATTTTAATAAAATAATAACACAATTACTTACATTTGCTTTACGTTTGGGTGGCATATTTACAAAATATGAAAAATGATAATTATAAAACTTAGATGTGCAAGATAAAAAAACTGTCTTGTTAGTGCACTTCTGAACGAAACAACGGTAACCTAACCGCCAAAACCTAACGAACATGGAAATCTAGGGAGTTTTGCACCCTGAGCGAAACAAGTTTAGAGGAAATTTAAATACAGCGTAACTCATAAGAACTAGGACAAATTAATTTTATTTTTCTTTCTTTTTATTAAATTTTATTTTATTAAAGTTATTACTATAATCTACCAAACTGCGGCTTTAAATCACAGAAACAGTCGGCGCGACCAGGCATTAAACTACGGTTTTCCACTCCGTACTCAGTATAGCTTGTCGATTTAAGTTGAAATTTGTTACAATATGTTTAAAAATCACGATGCAATTTTTTAATTATTTAAAGCCGGAAATTGTCCTAATGCTTCACATTCTTCAATAACCTTTTTTGAGTTTTAACACCATTCAACGTGCTTGGTAATGAAAATTACCGGTCCGGAAGAACTCTCCAAAAACGCAACATCATCAAATCACAAGTCTTTGGTTATTTTCAATTTTACAGATGCAGGGGTTTTCAAAATTAATAAAATTGAATTTTTGAGCATGTTTTCCATATAATTTAATTTATAACCCGAAAGCGATTGATTTTGAACAACATATAATTAAAATATAGTTTTTAGTAAAGTAGTGGTTTGAAAGTTTTAATAATTAATCTGGGGGATATAAGGAGGAGAATCAAATTCAATAAAATATATTTATTATTAAAAATTTATAATAGAATTTATGACAAAAAATAATACACATTAATTTTACATTTAAGCGGCGACATCAAAGAGTCTATCGATTATAGCAGACACTTCGTCAGGTTTATATTTTACATACTTGTCCATATTTTTTGAAAATTGTATATTAGCATACCTACAACAAAAAATAGATTTTATTACATTTTTTACAAAGTAAATTTCACTTACAGCTCATAAAATGCGTGATATTTCGGTATGATGTATTCTTTATTGTCTCTTTTGATACTTTCACGTAATTCTACATCTGGTATGGAGTAACTTCTTTGAATTTTTGCTATGTCTTCCAATTCTTTATTGAAACCCTAAAACAAAAATATAAGTGATATTTATATTTTACAAGACAAGAGCTGACTTACAGCGAAACGTTCTTTTATGAGTGCTCTGTCCTTGTCCCTTAATTTATCACCATGAACTAAATTAACGGGCGAATCATCTCCACTCCAAATGTAATTTAACAATTTTATCCAGCTAAATGAATATGATTTCTTGTGCTCTTGTATGGAATTGCAATAATAATGTTCGCACTTTGGTTCGGAAATTTGATACAACTCCAAGAGATGACTACGTTGTAAAGATTTCAAAACGTAATTATTATTGTTCAATCTAAAAATTGCTTTAAGTGCAGTATCACTATATTGTTCACTTTTACTTAGCAAAGTATGATTTAATTGTACCAAAACTTTTTCTGAAAAAACTTTTTGTAATTAAATTGTTTGGTTTAAATTTGCAAAAATTTACTAATGTACAATCCAAGAAGTGCCTTGTTCTTATTATTAGTTTTAAGTTTATCTAACTGTAAATTATAGCTAGGATCTTCAGATAAAACTCGACCCAAAGTGTTGGTGTACTCTAACAGTGATTCCAGAAACATTAGAACGTTACTGGTTAATTCGTGCACTGTGCCGTCTTTAGGTAGCTGAGTTACAGAATCCAAACGCAAACTTTCGATAAAATCCTCCAATGCCTTTGCTCCCTAAATAATAATATAATTTAGTTCAAATTGAAGTCAAATAAAATTTGATTTTACTTACAGTAGCATGTAAGGTAATCAGAATCGAATCAAATTTTAATCGAACTGTAGGATTACAATCTTCAATGGTTCTTTCAAAATCTGGCTTTAATGCAAGCAATTGTTTCAGAATCGGAAAGATGACTAACACGGCACCAAAATCATGTCGACTAATACATCGTTTAGCCCTAGCTGCTATATTCTAATGAAAAATATTCTCAATAAATTTGTTTATGGAATAAAAAGCTTTACCTCTCCGTCTTGCACGATTGTGTCCATAGCTTCCCTAACAATTAATTCAAAAACTCGAGGCTGATGAGTAGAAGCAATAATGTCTTTCATAAGCGATTGCTCTATTTGCATCAGTTTGTGGACAGCAACAACGCACACCAAGTAGTTTTCCATTTCTTGTTCACTATCCACTTCTTCTCCATTGTAAGGTGTTTCTAAACAAAAATTAAATAAAATTTACGAAAAATAAATTAAAAATCCAATTACCTAGATAAGATGACGCTCTACGTGTTCCTAACGATAATCCTGTAGAATGTTCTAAGTTCTGCGACACTCTTAAAAGCATCCTATTGGCTTTTTTTTCAAAAACTTGATGAAGACGTCTCGTGGAAGGTTTCCTCGATGGTTCGTGTCTGTTTTGAAACTTGGGTTTCTAATTTTAATAAAAATAGAATAAATAAACAAAATTATGTGTATTTGAAAAGTGTTACCAGCATAGGTGATCCAGCGGTCCCGTGAACACTTCCACCACTAACAGAACGCTGATGATTTCGCAATAAAGTCAAAGAACGCTGTAAGACACCACCTCTCATTTTTCCATAAACAGTCAAGTATTCATCTCGACCGTTTTCTAATAACCATGAAGCCATTCGGATCAGATCATTTTTCGTAACTTCAGAAATAAGAAGCGGAGTTGAAGGAACATCTTCGTTTGAGGTATCTGAAAATTAAAAATATATGTAAAATGTAGATAAACCACCTAAGACAGCATTACCTTCATCGTTATTGATTAAGTTTAATAGAACTACCGGCAGCATTGGCTTGTTATGCCTATCTAATATTGCCTTAAACTTGGTATTCAGTTTATCGCTCCCTTTATTAAATAAGGTTGTCTAAATTAAAAATATAAGTATTTAATCACAAAAGTAGATCAAGCCGAAAACATACCACGTTATCTACTTCGACACTTTGAGGTATATGAATTTCAAAGTATTTTTGTGCTAATGCTAATCTGTTAAGAGACTGTAGGTAAAAGTCTAGCTCAACCCCATCCTCACTTCCTGGTCCTTTTTCAATGACATCTTCAACTGCGGATGATACTTCGTAGTAACTAATTACGTTGTCTAAAGCTTGTAAAGTTCGTTCGATGTCTATTGGAAGTTAAGTAAAATATGAAACATTGAATAAAAGCAATGTTTAATCAAAAGGATACTCAATTGACACTTTTGCAAATTTTCTGTTTCATTATATACTGGTAAAATGGTGTCTTCCAATCTAGACAGTCGTTCCTCGAAAGTGTTTAAAATTCCATCAATACTTTTAGCTATCTGAGAACTTTTAGCAATTCGCTCTTTCAATAAATCCAAATTTGATTGTTCCTGAAATGAAAACAAAATATTTCTGATGACTTCAGGGGGCGGTAGAAAATAACCTTTTCTAATTTGCTTTCTATTTCTACCTTACGTTCAGCAAACATACTCATTTTACCTAACGCCTATTATACTCCAAATTAATTGAAAAAATCTAAAAATATTAAAATTAAATCACAAATATCAAAACATTTTAATTTTGACGTTTATATTATAGGTTAGGAATTTTCGAACAGTAAATATACGAGGGGAAGTCAAAAAGATTGTGTCATTCATAATCTACAATCTTGATATCATTGATTTATTTTTTGTGCAGACACTTGTTTTACTACTTTTACTGCCGGCGACATACAGTGGAGAAAAAATCAGATTTTGTGGACAAGATGCAATATTAAAAATTTGGGATATATCCGAAATTTTCAAACATCAAGTATCAAGTTTAATATTTTGGATTTTGGGAAAATTATTAGAATTTAGAATCCTATGAAAGCCAGGAAAAATAAAACTTTTTGAGGCAGGGTAATTTTTTTTAAACTTAGGTCAGATTTTCAGGAAATATTTTAAAATCAGGAAAATGTCAGAAAATATGTTTTCGAATAGTTAGTGGAAATCTTGAAATAGTATATTTTATTACATAACATCTATCAAATCAGGGCATATTTTGCATGATTATGTAAGTTTATATGCACAAGGCCTATCCGAGTGCAGAAATCACATATCGAATGCATGAAAGACTCTTTTTTGTCTGATTTTCTTTATTTATTTTAAAGCTTTGATGTTCTATGGTGTGGACACCGTGCTTTGGTGGTCCTCCTGAGTTAATAATTGCCACCATCAACTATTACAACAGGGTAACCCCAGATCGGTTTTAGTAGCCGTGGGGTCTAAATGCAAAATCCTCACCACGGGAGAGCATTATGTCCAGCGTGGGCGGAAAAAGGCTGAGAAGAGAAGTGTGGACATATAAGTTTTTGACCTGGCTATGCTTAATCTGTCCTTGCCACTGCTGGTATCTCATATACTTGGTTCATTTACCACCGTTGATTAATGACTTTTCATCGTTTTCGGTTGAAGAGATGGTGTTACGATTTAAGAAAAAAATTCGAGAATTATTCTGAGGTAAATATTTATTGATTCTCACATCTTACACATATTTTTATAATAAAAGATGCATTGTTGAATATTTTCAAGCTTCTAGAATACAACATATACCTATTGTAATAGTAAACACGACACCCATACATATCTACAAGAAGTAGCATTTTAAGTATTAAGATATGCAACGTAAAAATGTAAAAAAATTTAACATTTTCAGTTTTTGATCAATTCTTCCACACGCAATATTTATTATTCGATAAAAAATTATTGAATGTGAAAGACGTAATTGTACACACTTATGACATAAAATATTTACAAAGTATAAAACATTATAAACATATAAAAGTTATGAAAAACGTTTCAGCCTTTTGTTGAGTTTCCAGTGTGTATCGATGATATTAGAGCCAAAATACTTCCGATTATAAGATTCATGTTGTTTCAGCTAGGTAGAGGTAACAAGTTATGTAAAAAATTGGACTTTCGTAAAAGAGGCACTTGCTTGTGTTGACTTTAAATTTCTTGTGGACCAATAAATAAATTGTCGAACAAGAGTAATCGGAAGTATTGCTTTCCGGGTGTAAATTTTAAAGTTAATAATATCGAAAAACCTTTTTATATTATTATAAGTATCAAAAGTTATATCTAGGTACATGGGATAATACAAAAAGCAACATTTCGCATGTTGTATGGACAGGAGTAAAATTTACTGCTAAATCTTGATATAAAAAACACTTCAATAAATAAACATTTTTAAATAATTATTTAATAGTTATATAAATAAAATAAATCTATGAAAATTAGTTATTCGTATACAAAAATAACCAGCTACATCTAATTTAGTTCGACATCACAATAATTAAATTTTTTTTCAAAAAAATTACGATAAAATAATAAGCCACCTAAAATAAATAATTTTAACAATTTATTATGTAAAAAAATCTCATCAAAACTAAATTTAAAGCGAGGAGGTATCAGTTTAGTATTCCCATTGGGTGGCATTTTCAAAGGAGGATTCGCCCAGACGGAATGATCCATTTTTACTGGCAGTTAAATAACTACCGCTTACCGATTTAATACTGAGACGAGTTGGTTCCCGTAATTCTAAATAAAATCCTTCAGGCACGTCCGAATCTGCAGTAATTCCTTCTGCATCGCAATGCCAATATTTTCCATTTTGACCTAAAGCAAAGATGTTCAGAAACATTTTACTCCACACTTTCCGGCTGCTCACCTTTAAAGTATATCACTCCTTTTTCGGCCCTTTCAACTTGAATTGTTTCGTATGTTGCCTTGTTGCATTCCAATTTTGGACTACTTGCGGATTTGTACCCTACAAAACCTTGCTCGGATTTCAATACCAAAATTGGACGATTGATGAGATAGAAAAAGTATTTGCAATTTTCGTCGATACCATCAGCAGTGGCGTACAAATGACCCGAACGCTTTGTAATCACATATTTTCCATTATTCGCACGAAACGCGACGGAACCGTCTCCTTGCCAAATTAAATCGAATAAAGCATTTGAGGATCTGTAAAATAATGTCTTTGTATAAAAACGAAAATAGTTTGCGGCAAGCTTTTACTTTTTATCTCCTGCAGCTTGAATTCCACCGCCGGTTTCGAGGGTCCAGTATCTGTCTTGCATGGTGCGAATGTACCATCTTTTTGTGTTCCAGTCAAATTCCAATTGAAACGTTTCGTGATCAGAAATTTCATCTTGGTTGGCAGTTAAATCCACACCTGCAAAAAAAATAAAAGAAATTGCATTCATAACTTAACGGTGTTGTTTCATTTAAATCTCGTTTTTGTAAGTACTTTGCAACAGATGTGCAGCAAGCAATATTTATTGTCGCTCGTTAAACCGTCATAAAATTCAAATCAAATTACCAAACCAGATTTTTGAAAAATTTTAACTGAGAGGCTTTTGAAACGAAAAAAAAAATTATATTAGCTATACATTTTTTGCTCTTTTCCTCAACAAAGAACATTTTTCAAGAAGTTATTTTTGTATTTGAACTACGTCCGACCGTGCCAGCGGCACCACACCCGCATCGCCGTTTTTTTATTTAAATCCCCTGCGTAAATATATGCATGGGACAAAGACATAAAAAATTTAAATATTTTGTCTGACGCCTCCACTTTGGTCTAGCTTTTATGCCAAGTGAAGTTTTTGTATCGGTTTTTATATGCAACTGATGAGGGTCATATAAAAGAATAACAGACACCAAATGGTCTAAATTAAATATTAGCTTTTTTGCTGGACCACATGGTTTTTGAATTTAAATTTCGTGAACTATATTGGCGAGCAGAAATTGGCACAATTTTTCCGAAAAATAATGATTGCAAAACCGGAAGACTAAAAACTCCCAGTGGGGTAAGTACCAGGAGGTATCAGTACATGCTGATTCCACTTATTGGAATGATTGAAATTTGATTGAATTGGTATGGTTTATAATCGCAATAAAAATTTTATTTCGATGTAATCAAAAGACATTTAATTTTTATATCGGTTTTAATCAGCAATAACCACCACAATAAAAATTTAAATTAATTATTGCAATAACTCAAAAATTAAAGAGTCATAAATAAAAAGAATGCAGTTTCCGCAACGTTAAATAAAATTTTAGCTGTTTGAACTGCTCTTCAAGATGCGGGGGTGCTAAATGCTATTTGAGGTAGTCCTGGGGTGTTTTACCCCAACAATCTGAATGTTTTGGATTATAATCAATACACTTTATAAACCGTTGTCTAGCAAAATTTTATTTGCAAAGGTTATCATCATTGGAAATTCTGTTTACTTCCCGATGAATTTTTAATTTTAAAAAATAGATACGGTTATTGGTTTAAAAATGCACATTTAGATTAACTTTATCTTCGACCGCTTCCTGCGGATATTACTTTTGAAAACAACGAGATAAAATAGGTAATTAAAAAACGTTATTTTTAAGTTAAAATCCATTATCATCTTCATTTATAAAAATTCGTGAACGAATTATAGAAATAATTTTTTTTTATTTTCTGCCTTCAAACGGTCATAGCACCGAAATTGTTGATTTTTCAGTGTTACTGCATTCATGGTTTTTTAAAGAGCATTCGATTATCTACAAACTAGATTATAGTCCTTTATCGTCTAGAATCAACGGATTCCGAGTTATGAATTAAATGAAGAGAAGAAATGTTAAAAAATTCCTAATTTTATTATTTTTGGTTTTCTTGCGAACCATGTATCTAATAAAGAAAAATTCGGACAAAAACTAACGGCCCAATTCGAATGTAAAATTTAACGAGCTACAACTTTAGTCTAGTAAAATTTTTTGAGAAATCGACCAATTCCACAGAAAATTTGAAAATATAATGCTCTATGATATTGTTTTTAAATAATATGCGCTGCAGAATTTTTTTTTTGTATTTACCTTGTTCATTATTTTCGGATTTTTTATGAAATCAGTTGGTTTTCCAAAAAAATTAATTTTAATTTTTTAAAATGAATTTTAAAAATTATAAAATGTGACCTCCGAACTCCCGTTAATTATGTTTTCATACAGACTAGAATCTGGAGAAACCGCATCATGGTCGTCCAGATTTGCGTTTAGTTCCAACTTGACGATAGAGTGTGGGAACCCAAAGTGGGCCTAGGATCTCAGGGCACTCTAGTTCCTAATTTTTGACGATTGGACTAGAAGCAGCCAGAAGCCAAATGGCACGAAATCCAATTTAAAATAAATTGATGATGCGATGTTAACTGTTGCACTCCTAGAAGGCAACTGCGGCTTGTTCCGCCCATTAAAACACAAACAATACTTGCAGGCATGGAATCATAGAAGATCACTTGTTTGCTCAAAAATTCATCCATAAAAGAGGAAAATGACTACACGATTTTTACGTCGAAATGACCAGCTCCGTACTGAATCAGAAGGATTCTTGATATATTTTGGCAGACCTTATGGCGATTGATTTTATTGACGTTTACAAAATGGAACGTTGAACTTCTTCACATTTTCTAATTCAGAAAATCCAAGTGCAACATTTTAGAAACTCGTTTGTCTACCTAGACATCTGTACGACACTGAAGGATTGATACTTCCAGCTCCATAAGAATAAAAATTCACCCGTAATAACGATTAACGCACATCATAAAGTAAACTTTAGTAAGACTTGTTTGTGAGAGAATAATGAAATCTAATATAAGACTAATTTACAAGTTCAGTCTCTAAAGCAACTATTATTGATTTATTACTTGCATTATTTTCCCCCATGGGCGATCATTAAATGCTTTTCAAAGACGTATGTTTTTCGAAGGATTATATTTTATGGTTTATTTTGTTCCAAAGAAATAAAATATTATCGTTGAATATATAAATATACAACATATTGTAGACACATATCTGAACGGTAAGGTGGGGCAAGGCGACATCGAGGTAATCCATGATATTATAAAAAAAGTGTAACGTCTTATTTATTGAGAAAGAAGAGCAAGCAATCATACAACCGGTCATTTATCTAGAAAAAAATGTGTGTACATATGGACTTCTCGATTGTTTTCATTCTAGATAATTATAATTACACAACTTTTTTGTTGTGCAACTTAATGCGACGATAAAACTTCCTCGTCTTTATTGTCATTATTAATTGCAAAATGTTTACAAGAAAATTGCGAATATAAAACAAATTATAGTTATGTGAACTTTACACCTAACCGATTATTTCATTGATTTGCCCTAACAGACAATACAACCATGACAATACTACATTGCAGGGAACGAAACAGACAAGAATGTAGAAGATCCAAATGGTTAACGATAATAGTATTAACGAGTATTTAATTGTACTTTTAATAGGTATGTTGAAAAATGTAAAAATGGTAAATAATTTGCAATTGCTTCGAGGAAGCATGCAATAAACGGATTTCCGTTACATATAATACAAAATAAGTAAGCATTTAGCATGCCGAGACATGCACCTATTTAATATTTATTATATTTTATGTTAAAAGTATTCATGCATAGGTAATTAACTCGTTCAACGTAATAGTCTAATGAAAACATAATCTCGGTGCAAGTGCAATACCCGACCACTAAAAATGTTGCTTTTAAATTTAATTAACTATACAGACAGCTTCGCTCAGTTGGACCGCTCTAATTTTATTTGAAATACCCAGACCGTTGAGTTTTGCTTCTCTCTCCAACGACTCACGCCGTAATTTCTTTTATTGCAAATATAACTGTTCAAAGAAAAAATTACCTACCTTGCTTGACGGAGACGTATCGTAAATTTAACGCTGCAACAAAACTGGCTTGAGGTAGCGAATCTTCCAACGAAAAAAGTTCGTCCTTGGTGACGGTATTAGAACGAGTCTTCAAAATCGCTTTAGATCCAATCGGACTTAGGTAAGCTCCACTTCGATCCCGTAAAGCCAATTGTCCGCTATGATATTCGGCAGTGAAGAGACAGTCTTTATTACAGGTTTCCACGAGCTTTCCTATCAACAAAAAATCCATTTAGTCTGCTAGCTTTACGTAATGGGCAAGTTCGGAATACCTCCAGAAGAAAGATATTTATTATTGCAAGTATGAAGAGCGTATTTTCCCGATTCGTCAGCACGGAATTCCAATGTGAATAGCGTGTCTTCTCCCCAGGGAATATTGGCGTCCACGTGGATCTCGTCGAGGTTTTCAGACAGATGAGCAAACCGTTTGCGTCCGATGGAACGCAAATTAACCTGTAATCAAAAAGCAAAGTTAGAGTAAGCTGTGCGTTACAGTGCGAAATAATCGTACTTGTGGTCGTGCCGCGAGATGTACGTTCCAAAATTCGGCATCTCCGGGTACTTTGGCAGTGCAAGTTAATTTGTCCAGGCTAGATCCCAAAAAGTATCCTCGTACGACGTTGCGAAAAGCCCAACGGCCGGATCCGTCTTCTGCTACGCTTATTATAAACCTGCAACCCGGTTCCTTTTCGTCGGTTTCGCAGGTTACGTTACCAAAAGCATCTACGGCTAAGTACTTATCCAAATGAGATCTTAAATAAATATAACCTAAAAAAAGGTGTTAATTTTATGCAAACAATGGTCGTTAGGAATAATTACTTTCTCCGCCAGTTTCGGGTTCCAACGTCCACACTTGTTTTTTCTTTAAGGAAGCTCCGTTTGCATTGATTTTGCAACCGAATGTTTCCGCAGTAAGATATCGATATTTTGAATTGATGAGCCCTATCGTCCAACATCCCTTTTGTTGGTTTTGAGTTATAATGTCGCATCCGTTGGAATCTCCGTTGGTGTGCCCGTTAAGACCATTCATGATTAATATCTGCAAAAATACAATTTTACATTCTTTATGCAAGTAAGTTAAATTTAGATTGAAGAATTTACATATTTTCAAGGTTCAATGTTTTTATTTTGTTTTGAATCTAATTTTATCCAAAAGAGTTTTATGATTCATCAAGATTAATAAATATTTTGTTGATGGAAACAGCAGCGATGTCTGCGAAAGGATTTTTTGATGTTTAATTGCTAAGAAAGTTGAAAATGATGTGATATTTAGGCTTGACGAAGCGTCCTTTGTGTAATAATGGAACTTTTTAGCGTTGATATATGCGCTAATTATACCGTATAAGCAACCATTGTGTTTTTAACAATACATACAAAATTTTGCAATTGAAAATTAACAAGGAGTATATCAACAATCAGATTGAAAACAAAAGCAACTTGAAGAATTTTGCCAATTATACAACAAAATAATAAAAAAACTAAATTATGGCATGCGTGGTAGTGCAAAATGATAAAAATCACGATAATCATTCTTAAATGATGTGTCGTTATAGCGTAATTTGCAAGTTTTAATAACTTCATCCATTATGTTATAAATGGGTTTCCCCGAAATAAATAAAAATTTATTAATATATTTTTTATGAGGCAAATTTCTGCTTGGCTTAATAAAAATCAATGCCTCCTTAGCTGTTATGCTCTAATTTGTTTTCATAGCGCGTAAACCTGCTAATAATCTTTTTAAATCATTTTAATATAAAACTATAATTAAGAAAATCGTATAGGGTAGGATATCCTGTACGCGAGCTAGACGCACAAGCCATGAAAAGAAGTTCATAAATCCAAATAATTTTAATCAAGATCAAAAGTATTACAGTTAGCTAAAGAATCAATTTTTTCGGTAAATTTTTCAAACAAATTCCTAAATAAGATTTCAAAATTTTCGTAACTGGTCCTAATTGCTTTATTACCGTTGAGTAGTAAAATATTTAATTAAAACAACACGCAGTATATTTTTTATAAGTCCACTTTAATAAAACAAGAAAATAACAAAACAAATTAATATTGATTACAGTTAGGTTTCGAAAGGTCTTTTATACCGCAATAATTATAAAAATTGAATTACAATAATACTTTAGGTGACCTCTTCTCATACAAGTATGCTATTAAACATCAACTACTGATATCTCCATCAATCATAAGAAATATGTTTAATGATTTTAATTTATGTATTTACATCTTGTCAATGCAAAGACGTTTATGTATATTTTTATATTCCGTTGATAGCTGCCGAGCCAATAAACTTGTTTTCTAAATGTATTTTATATAGCAATATTGTTTTCACAAATCAACAATTATGGCATTATTAGGGTCAAAAGATAAATATTTACATTTTCAACACTCAGTAGCTGAATTGAGTAACAAATATTGAAATGTACATATATTATAACTTTAGTGTCTATATAACAATAATTATTATTGTTATCAAATCTATAGGTAAATAAATATAATTATTTTTTTCGTTCTAACGAGCGCAATTTAACTTTTGTCCTATTGTTAATGTGAATTGAGTTCTCTAAAGAAAATCTTGAGTGCATTTTTTATAATTTTTGATTTACCTCTCTTCAGCCGTCTGTTCAATATAAATTGCATTGCACCGATTGTTTGAAATACCAAATTTCCTTAAGTGGTGGTCAGAATTTTTGGAGTCAATCAAGCAATGCATTCTTTAGAGAATTTCAAGTTCAAAAGACTGTGCATAAAAGAAATTTTTTAGTTACAAATTATTTTTACGGTAAAGTAACAGCACTGTGTAGGTATGCAACGATGCAAAATGACCCGTAATTTTAATTATGTGGTTTATCAAACTAAATTTAATCATCGTCAGATCCTTAATGATGTTATCAGTTTTTCAAATCAGCGGGACTTCGTTCCGTCAAGTAGCAATTTACTTTTTGCCCCACGTTGAGCACGCTTTATGTATACAAAATTTTGCAAATTGTAAACACGAACGACTTTTTCCGTGGGCGACTTTTTTTTCGAGAAAAACTTGAGAGCCACCTATTTAAAATGTAAATCAGAATGATCAACCGAAGTGTTGTTCAAATCACACTTAATTATATACATACAAACTTACTAACATCCAATTATACCATTAGTTTAACCAGCAGCCTGCATTTTAACGAGATTTGGTTGTCTTTTTTTAACTAACTGCCATATGGAAAGTAGAAATCGCTGCTGCAATTTTTAAAATAAAAATTAGCCAATTGATTTGGGATTTTTAAAGAATACCGATAATTAACCTACTTCTGCAGACCTAACGTCTTCCACCTGTTGTAAAATTTTTGTTACAATTCAAATAATTAATCTAATATAATATCATGCATGATCAACTTTGAACGTTCCATTCGCCTCACGCCTCAGTCAAGATTAGCTAAAATAATATCGACAATTTTAATGATTTATATGTTATTGTTTAAAGGAAAACAATATAAATTTTGCAATAAAGTGTAATCGTTATCGAAACCCAGAAATTAATTATTTTGCCAGAATGGTAATATAATAGTTTCAAAAATTGTAAACACCATATTAACGAAATATCCAATGTGAATCACCCACACAGTCAAAACATTTCCAAAAACTGTTTCTTTATTAATAATTGGACTGCTTTACTTTTACTCTGCCCACTAATAGCAAATTATCAAATAAAAAAAAAAAAAATCGGGGGGGGGGGATGCAAGCGACCTTGTAGACATTAACCGTTAACAAGAGGAAACGTCTACATGGCAGAGTAGCGTTCGCTGCTGATAAGATCTTCTACAGAGGATGTCGGAAAAAAGTAAACATTCCGGTATATGCTAATAAAAAAAATTTGCTCTTCCAACGAGCACACTATTATTAATTTCAAGTAAAAGTACAGAAAAATCTTATATTCAGTGAAATTTGGCTTAAATCTACAAAAATCACATTAACACACATTTTCATCCGTTATTATGCAAATATTAATCTATTAGAATAAAAAAAGTAGACAACAACATTGCTTTATAAAACCGGTAGCGGTGAGCCGTCAGCATCAGTTGATAGTGTCAAATTTTCTATTTAAAATTATACCGATTTATTGACAACTATTTATAGTAACAAGATGATGTTCCCTTTTATCATAAAATGTAAATGGCCAAATTTTTTAATCAGGTGAAACTACGTAATATAAAATCAGCTCTCTCTATCTCAAAGTTACTTCTTTATCAAAATGCTCTTGATATTGGAATAAAAAGTTTGCTCCGTTAGATTTTGAGCAAAAAACATTTTTTTATTTCGAAGCTCCCCGTCAAAATCTTCATTATCTCTGTATTAGTTTTCACAAATAAAATACACTGTAAGTATCATTTTCGCAAACGGCGAAATTGGCGATCAAATAAGCAAAAATTTTGCTTACAGTGTAGTTTATATGTGAAAACTTTGTATATTTTAGTCCTAGACAGTGAGTGCATTTTCTAAAATACTGATATGCCCAATGCAGTTATCTCTAACCGAAGAATAATTTATATAGAAATTACCGAGTCCTAATAATTTTGAGCTTGAATTTCGATCGATTTATCAATGACAAACAAATTATTCATGTACACGATACTTAATTTAATTTTATTCGTAGTAGTCCAGCTGACAGTTAAGCCATTGTTGTCATGACTAAGCTTTATTTCAACAATTGAAGAGCTTATTGTAGGAACCCCATAAGCCAAAACAAAACAATTTCGAATGAAATGCATTTAGCCCAGTCATTACGTAGTGAAAAAGGGGTGTGCGTAGAGTCAGAATTTTTAACAAAAAACAATTTTCAAAAAGATAAATTTTAAAAATGGATCAAAATTTTTTCGTTCTTATCCGTTGTAATGGGAAGCAGGAATTTAAAAAAATCAAATTCCCCTATGTTCGGCTGAATGGTTGGCCACCCGCTATGGACACGGTCTGCAAAATACTCTAACTACCAGTCTACAACCGTGCTAACAAAAATTATTACGTTTCAATTGTTCAGATATAATATTTTGGATTTTTCTGCTTTTTAGCCTTATTTTAATTCAAATGCAGGTAGGCCGTTTTTTTAGATTCGTTTTCAATTTATTTTAATAATTCCTTTTAGGCTTCTATACGAAGACTGGTTCTGATCCCGTATCTGTACGCATTTTTAAAATTCCTATTCGTTAAGCTAATAATCATTTTCAAGTTGGCTCCTTTATCTAAAATTTGTGATTTTGATTGCATTTCTTCTATTTGTTTAATATGTGATTTGTTCAACTATAGCAGGATTGCTATATAGAAGCCGAAGAACAGCGGTCATCCGAGTTCCATTTAAAATTTACAATTGCGTCCATTGTTCTTAAATCCAAAAAACTTTTATGTAATGGGTTAAAAGAAAGGTTTTTCAATTCCTCCTCAGTATTTTTGGCCAAGGTTTCTTTTCTAATACCCAACTTATTTCCATAATCTTGTTCAAATTATTTCGTTGGATATCCTTTCGTAGTTCCTTCTTATAAATTTATTCCGCTCTGCCCATTCTACCAAATTTTTAATTCCTCCTAATGATGACAGTAACCTTTGGAAGTCATTTCTCTTAGCCTATCCTCCTTCATTGCAGAATTTAAAATTTTGCTCTTGTTTCAATTCGTTATTTTGCAAACGATAGCCGTTGAACCTGAATTAATTTCTTCTTCCATTAAAACTGTGACCTGTGTTTTTACCAACAACAATCTCGGTGGTGTTCAGAAGTCAGCATTAGTGTTGTGAGCATATTAATTGTTTTACATCCGATGTAACTTGCTAGTTGTCTTAGATGTGTTCCTAACTCTGGATTTGCATTATTTATGAATAAGGCAAATCATCGGCCCAGGTAGACTGACGCCTTTACGTGCCTTCCGAAGGCCGCACGGAGACGATCACAAAAAAGTTGACTCTCCCCGGAGACTTTGGTGTCAGCAGATATTTAACCAGAACAGAATATGAATAAAAAAATTTGCTTCAAAAGCAAGAAGTTGGTCAAAGTATCTTTTAAGAGAATAACATCGATGAAGAGGGAACGTGTTGAGTGCCAATGGGAAAATAAAAACATAAATCACATAGATGATGGGCTTTCATCATGCTTAGAACTGAATAGCAACTTCTATAAAAATAATAATTTTGGCAACGGTTCAAGAAAAGCATAAACGAATCAAGTGATAATAATCCTAGGATTTCATTCATGACTATGAGATATAGCATAAACAGCATGAAATGAACCAGATAGACAATTTGTATTAAATTCAAATACTTCCCAAAATCTTATTTATGGATAATTCAATTATTATAGAAATTTATTTTAAGAAACGAAAACATTAACCTCAAAGAAGTGTCACCTGTCACTTGATTTTCTACGTCCAGTGACGTCAAAATACAATAACCAAACAGCCATTTTTACCCGAATATGGCAAAGCCAAAAGGAAGAGTTAATAAAAAGATGTCAACCTTTCCTTTTGCAGGAAGGAGATTTTTGAAAAACAATAATTTGAGAGAAAGAAATTGTCTCTCCGTTCATTCTCGCGGTCAAATTGAGAAAGCTTAGTGTCGTAATTAAAAATATAATCCAATTTTATTGTATATATTTTATAACGGTGCTATCAAATTGAATAATATACTTTCACATAAAATTTTAACGGTAAGTACCCTCATACAATGTCTTCATGATGTATACTAAAAGCATAATTAAGATGATAATCTATTAGTTTCTACAAATGATTATACAATATTAACCACATTTGTTACGCACTTTAGTACCACTTTGTAAAATTTTTAATTGCGTCTGCGTTCGCATCGTTTAACTTTTCTGCAAAAACTCAATAGATTTGCTTTTTTAATGTAGCGTGAAAATGGTAATATAAATAAATAAAATCCTGTTAATGCGTTGCATGGTGCATAATATTTTACGGCCAATAACTTTTTGAGCAACTGAAGGAAGTTTGTTTAAAAGCTTAGTCGAAATTGTTCCGTGTTCCAACTTTTGAACAGTTTACGCCTTTAATAAAGGTGTAACTTTTCTTAAGCTAAGTTATTCATAAATCATTAAATGGTGTTCTTTATGAAGCTTACTTCCTACTTAAAATCGTTGTTGGAAGTGCTCATTAGTTATTTTGGGAATGATTAACATAATTATAATGCTTATCAAAATAACGCACTACCAGTACTACTGAGTAATATATTATAAATATAAACATGGCTGCCTCCTATATGAAGATAGATCGGTGATCGATGAACCCAACCTGGACAAGAGCAATAGACTTTGATCTTCCCAACACTTTCAATATATGGACTGTGAAAAACCATAAATTCTCTAAATAAATATAAACTGGAAGAATCTTGTACACACAAAATTAAATATCACGAGAACGAGAAAGTATTGAAAAATGTCGAGATATTTGCTATGCACATTAGCAATATATCATCATGGATTTTTAACGAACTCATAATTGAAAGTATGCAAATGAGATTAAAACCATTAACCTAAATTTTTATCGTGATGTATTCAAAAGAAAAGAAACCGATTCAACTATAAGTAGTTTAAATTATCGAAAGACGGCCGATGTGATATATTGGGCAAATTCAATAATTTTGGGAAAACTCGGGGGGATAATATATTTCAATATGTACTTTGGTGAGAAATCGCGCGTTGGTTGGCTTACACGTGAGTCATCATTGACCAGAACGCATGTAGTGCTATTTCATTCTCGTCGAGACTTCAAGAGATAACCATCTTGTAATTTTTGAGATTTTCAATGTGTTCTAAAATTCCCAGACTAACTTCACTTTTAGAATTTCCTGCTCTACTTCTTGTTTTGTTCTCGACCAATCCACGACCTTTAAAATCTCTTTAGAGGGTTGAAAATGTCTCCAATCGATCTAACCAAGACGTACTCGCAGCCAACGTGGTTACCACGGGGAGGGTGATGTAGCGGTCTTAGAACTGATTTGCGCAATAATCGCTTTGGGAGAGCAGAGAGCTAATATCACACATTTCAATTCATCGCATTAGTTTAAGCAAACATTTGACAACATTATACAACAGATGGTTAATTAGCCACAAAAAATCAAACAAGATTAATATAGGAATTAATTAATAATGAGCCAAATGAATATGCAGTATTCGAGTTCGCATAAAATTATAGTAATTGAAAACTGGAAAAACATTCTTCACGAACTGCATCTGGTTCACTGAAGATATTCCAGATAAAAAAAAGTAGCACACTTTTTAAAATAGTAAAGAAGATTTTGTGGTATTGAATAGTGTAGGTCAGTTTTCACTCTTGAAATTTGTTATCAATGATTTTCAATTTTTAATGCGAAATTGATTGATTGATTTCTATATACCCAAGAGGTTCAAATTAATCAAACTTAAGTATTACTTGAAGTGTCGACTGTCTTCTTTTCTTCTTCTACCACATCCAGCCTCGTGTTTATCATATCTCTCCCGGGGATTTCCCCTCGCTCAAAATACTTATTTTATTTTCTCCAAATAAATTTCCAGAACTTTGCCAAGTGGCATAAAATAGAAAAACGATTTCTATGAAAGACATTATTAACATAATTATTATCGATTATTATCAATAAGTAGCAGCTTATTATTTTTTATTAGTAATCCGTGAAATTTAGGTTAATGATCGATTGTGTTAATATTTATTTATAAAGTTTGTTTACATGTGCTTTTAAATTATTATACTATTAATAGACTGCAAGTTCAAGTTCAAGAGATCTTGATCTTGGGATAAAATAATGTCGTTAATGGTATTCGATAAAGAATAATAATTAACATATTGTATTATCTTATTGATTAATCTGTCAATGTTGGTTGAATTTGGACTTATAACTCAAGATTAATTACAATTCCAACTGTGATATGGTGATAAGTAACCTTGAGAGAGGCCAGAAAAGTCGTTCACCGCATTTCGCATTCTCTTCTTCAGGAAACGACCTGATAATTTTCAATTTTGTCATTGACAGGTAACCACATTTTTGAAATTTCAATATCACCCAATTTCAAAATATCGATTGACGCAAGAAGAAACAGTTTAAACGGAATTATAATAAATTTTTAAAAGAAAATGCAAATTAATCTCTTTAATTACTAATAAGTAGCCCGCTATTAATTTTAATTAACGACATTTGCATTACCATTATTTAGCTTTCATCGTGCAAATGCGAAAGAGTTATTAAAAAAATCATGGAAATTATTTATGCATAAGTTTGACTACTTCTTAAATTTTAAAGATTAGAACCAACAGGAAATCGTGAGATGTTTTACATAAATACAATAGGACATTTGCTGCAATGCAACAGAATATTTAATTTTGGATGTGAATTTTTTATTCTCCAAAGTGAGCGTTATGAATATAAATTAATAGGCAATCAAAATTTTAATCAATATTGCAAATTAAAAATAATTACATTTCAAATCGTGGTCTTTGGTCTGTCAAAATGCGTAAAAGTGCAACTAAGGTGTGTAGGGGTGGAAATGCCGAAATGGCCTTAACACTTGAAATAAATTTTTAAAAAATTTTTGATTTCATTTGCTTACCTTGTTGGATATAATACAATGCAATGTACTTAATAAATCCACCAACAATGTAGTATTTTTATTTATTTAATAAATTACACTTGCACTTCACTAACCGGAAGATTTTTACTGAGCTTTCGGATTCCACCTTCGACCACTTCAGCTACAACAAAACTGCGCAAACCAGAGAATCTTTAGTTTATATACAAGAGAGGGGAGAGGCTCAAAGTTGGTTTTACAAGAGAACAGTTTCAAATATAGGGGGTGAAAGACATTTTTTCAAATATTTATAAAATTTTCATTTTTTAAAATTCAAAAATTCTTATCTAACATGAACTTTTATTTCATTTCATTAATACCTACCCACATAATTGTTTTCATTTTGAACAAATAAATTGATTTTTCAATAAAATGCTAGTAGGAGAAACCTGGGCTAGTTGGCACATATTTCAATTTTTCACTTTTACAACAATTATTTTTGAAAATAATTTAAAAATCTGATTTTGCAGTTAGAAAGTGCAAGTCTATGATGATTATTAAATAGGCGAAGTCCTGCAGAATTGCAAATCACAGGAAAAAAGAAAACCTCTTGCATAATTTCTTGAAAACAAAATTTGTTGATTTTAATTTTCTTTACGTAAAAAGATAGCATCATATTAAACCAACCTAAATTTCAGAAATTATAAAAAAATGTTAGATGGATTGTTTATAAATGACTCCAGTTATATCTGAAAATTTCCATTTATTCATTGAATGAATAATGAAATGAGTCGTAAGTGATAAGTTTTTTCGAGTATTTTCCCATTTAGATATTTTATCCGTAGGTAGTGACTTAAAAAAGATTTTTTATAGGCCGTTTATTGTCTCACCTTTAAACATATAGACTTCTTTTTTACAAGGAAAAATTCTTTTAGAATTGGTTCATGGTAAAAATCATCAACCCAAAAGAACCACAAGTCAGGAGGCTCCACTCCTTCTGGTATTTTTCAAAAAATATCTAGTTCGATTCTGTATTAAGAAAGTATTTTATTCGGACTGCCTCTCAGTGAATGTTTTTTCAAACCCGCGGGGATGCAAACTGCCTATAAAAACAACGTAAAAAATTTAAAATTTTCATAGTTTAGAGGTTTGGAAGCGAACCTGCTTAGAAGCAAGACCATGTGATTTTTAGATTTTTAAAATTTGTATACTCCGAAATATTTTTCCGCGCTTATTTAACATATCGCAAATCATTACCATTACATTACTAATAGTCAAAGTAGTCAAAATAGTCAAAAATAAAATTCACAATTTCTGCTTTTAATCTTTAAATCCAGATTTTCTAAAATTACTACTAATTCTAAGAAAATAATAAAAATAAACAAATTCTTCGCAGTTTTTAGTTCTTTTTTTTGCTAAGCTGCCGAGGGTGAACATGTAAGTTCCACCGTTGGTAACTTAAAGTATTACTGGATTGCAGTACTCACAAATGATGGATGAGAGTGCTTGAATCCCTGATTTGCCGTGGTTGCACTAAAAACATCCCCTTAGGGTTACCGAACTCGAAAATTACAGAACTCGAAATCTGGGATCCGAAATTTGACAATGTAACTTTGCTCTTTCAGAATATTTCATGGTTTTCTATCGTACTTTTGAAGGAAAAAAGCGTAGAAGATCGACGGTAACCACACCACTACAAGTAAACTTACCCGGCACGGCCCACTAAAATACACTCCTGTTTACGTTTACATCCTGTTAATGTAAAAGATTAATAACAGCCTTGACTGCCTTAATTGACTATCGGTGGAATTTACATGTAAGAAAATGGTGAGCTAAAGAGTCGACCAGTGGATTTGACCTATCGGTGGAACTTGCAATCGCCCGCCAGATTATGAGACCCTTTGACCATCGGTAAAGTCCACAATCGTCCGAGAAAAGCCCTGTAACTATATTTTGAAGTATTAGGATCAATTTCATAAATAAATTTAAGGTATTATTAAAATTTAAGTGGAGAATTAAGTTAAAATTGAAGATTCTTGTTGGTTAATTTTATCTTCATTCTCTGCTTATATTTTACTGATACCTTAAATTTCTTTGTGAAATTAGCCCTCATAAAATTAAAACAAATCCAACGACTCAATTTCACAAAAGAAATTTAAGGTTATTAAAATTTAATGGAAGAATTAGCGTCAAATAATCAAATGAAAATTAAGTCCAACGATTTGAGTTATTTTAACTTAATTCTTCACTTAAATATTAATGATAGATTAATTTTTATTATAAAATTGGGTGTTATTGTCAAATAAATCAATTAAAACTTTCGATATAAATTTAATTCTCCGCTATAAATTTTAATGCCAAATTAACTGTCATTATGAAATTCGTCGATATAGAAATATCTACAGCAGACACAGGGAATTAAGGACCCTTAATTTAATTAGAGAGAATAATAAAAAATTAGAGAAAAAGTGATTAGAAGAAAAAAGAGCTAGAAATAATTTACTACCGGGATCAATGCGACAATTAACCCGTGCTGTTTCGATGGCAAGTAGACGATGCAACTCCTGTTCCTCAGCTAAAAAAGTATAAATAGAAATTTACAGAAAAATTTTATTTTATATTAGGTATTTTTGTTCAAGGAATATTTTTACTATTTATTTTTGAAATTAAATACCCCGTTACCAACCCCCCTTGTATCTGCCATTGCTTGTTGTCAAGTTTTCCAAATTTGCTTTTATTCAAATTTTTAGTGATAGTAAAATAAATCCCCCCCCCCCCCAGCCCTCTCTTTGCATAAGTTAAATTTAATGAAATGTTAAAAGTTTTATAGAATTGCGGCCAGAAAATTTCTACTGATGTCCGAGATTAGGTTATAAATTAAGTTTTTTGTTTCGGGGGCACCCCTAGATGGAAGATGGACTAACATTTTTGACAATAACAATTTTTGAAATAACAAAAAATACTTGATAGATGTTAATATAAAAATACAAAAACATACGAACCTCTGCTCTATTCTAATACTTACTTAAATATGCCCCATATAATACACCAACGGGCGGGGAGAATCTTATTTATTTAATTATTTTTCCTAGGTCGATGTCGCTCATTTGTAGAGCTTTGTTACAGAATCGGCCCCCTAGCATGTTTAGCAGTGGGGGCCCAAAAAAACTAAATTTTCCGCTAAGTTGATTGGTATTATAAATTAAGATCTATAACATTACGACCACAATATCATCAACAATTATTTTATTGGAACATTAACATCTTAACAATAAAAATTAACATTCAACATAAATGATTTAGAACAATGGATTATTTTATTTTAAATAAATTTAATTAGTTTGAAATGCTAAATTCAAACAATTATTTAATAGATCCAAATCGCCTTCATAATAATTATTGGAATGTAACCAAGAAGCTTGACAGTCTGCAAGTGGATTAATTTAATATAAATTTTAAAATTAAGAGCTAATTAGTTATATTGTTTAGAATTTAACAACTGCGTTATATCATTTACATTCAGCTTTAATACGGCAAAAGAGTTTTCAAAAATTAATTATAAGCTTATTTAATTAGTGCATTACAAGAAACATGTTTTCGCATAAATTAACCAATTATCGCTTCTATCTAATAAATTATTGCATTTTTAAAACTTCCAATCTTAATTCGGTGATTTAATTAAGCTTCTCGATCAGAATCAACACAAATTTATGTAGTTTAATAGAATATGGTGTCATTTAAATTTTTTTCAAAAAAACTTCGGGTATTCCATGGGGGGGGGGGGGTTATGTCAAAATAAATTAATATATTATAATAGTCACCCCCCTTAAATATAAAATTTGTCAACAACTTACTTTTGAAAATTTTAGCAGAGTTAGTTTGTCTGACATCACATCTTCCAGAATGATTGCCCTTTGTGCATAACAAGTTTTTATGGCAAGGCAAATTTGGATCACATTTCAAAATCAATTTCTTTTTTGTTCTAATTTGCTGTGAATGTAATATATTTTCCAAATTGCCGTTTACATTATTTTCGTTTAAGCCGACCAACCTCTTATTTAACAATAATTTCATCGCCATACTTGTTTCTTTGGGAAATTTTAGTGCATTGTTTTGGTGTATAAAATTTTGATTGTTATTGTTATCTGTGGGATCACGTTATTATGATTTACAACTGCGATTTTAAATAAACTGTACCTTTAGATGCTGAAAACACTTTTTCTTTTATCTTATCAATAATAGCACTATTTAAACATGATGAATGTTTCATTTTAGCTTCCTCACCATTTCCGCTTAATTTTGATAAACCGGCGTGTTTAGAATTCCTATTTACATTAATTTGATTGTGGTATGAAGAATTGCTAGAATAATTTGAATTTCGGATAGTTTCTTGCGACTCTTTTTGTTCAAATATTTTCCGTAAATTGGAAACATTTTTGGACATTAATGGTTTATTTATCATTTCTTTTGCCCTATCGCTATCGTCAGACAAATCGTTTTTGAATTTATCACCATCTTCGGTAGACAACTTTGATGAAGATTGCATTTTTTTCTGGTTTTCCTCATGTGACTTTTGAAACAGTTGTTCTGCGCTCGTCAACTGCTTAATTAAATTTTTCATTATGGTATTACATAACGCACTTTGCTTTAAAGTTTCATTAGAATTCGAGTTCTGGATTTTCTCTTCGTCTTCCAATTTATCTTTCTCCAATACTTCGTAATTTTTTTCCAAAATCACACTCAACTCGTTTTTTTGAGTTTCATTGCAGTTGTTGTTTTCACTTTTATTTTGTAAACATAAATTTTGTTTTTTACCAGGATTGGATAACCGCTCTGGAGCTTCTTTTGGAATCATCTTCATTTCTAAATTTTGGATAGCGGTAGTTTTGCTGACCAAGTTTTCCTTTTCAGATGCTTTTAAAATATTTTTACGTGGTGGAACATCTGGATTGGCTTTGCAAGCTGGATTACTGTAATTTAAAAACGAATTCAACACCTTTATATGTTTTGGAATTATGTATGGAATTGGAGGAAGAGCTTGAGTCGTCGATTGAAATCTTCTATAACCATTATTCGAATTGGTAATATTTTCCAAATATCTAAAAATTTTGCTTTATTTGCAGTTCCATATTGCAGAGAAAAATTAGTTGACTTACGCCGTATGGTGAAAGCTAGTGAATGAATTAAATATTTTTTTCTGCTGACGTCTTAAGCTTCCGTTGTTGAAGTTCCAAATATATTTCCGTTCTGCAGATTTTGAAAATTCCATATTTGCGCCCCCTAAAATTATTTTATTTTTTGTGTGAAAATTGTTATATTATGCGAATATGTATCTCATTTAAAGGAATAATAGGTAATATGTAAATAAGAACGGGTAAGTGGCCTACAATAGCAAACTTGCACGCCAGAAGATTTTCCTTATTATGTATACAGTTACAATATTCAACATATGGATAATGTATAGGTAGATATACCAGAAGAAGTGCATACCAACACCATATGCCAATTTCATTTCACAGTCACTGATTCGCTTTTAATGCTGATTTTCAAACAAAGAATAACTTAATCATTACATATGTTGTTTACCATGCATTTACAGTGACTGGGCGAAAAATTTAAACAAAATTGCAATAAAATCCTCTCTTCCAAATATGCAAAACGATTTACTCTTTTGTAAAAAGATTATTGGCATTGGAAATTTTATACAATTAATTATTTAAAACTAAAACAATAAACTTGGTTGGGTTCTTTCGTAGCCATTAAATTTACTAATGAAACAATAATTAAAAAAGCACTAATTAAACTAGAATTTAGTGATTAAAATGAATTTACCTTAAAAAGCCAAAAATGGAGTAACTTCCCCCCTGAAAAATTAGTTAACTTTTAAATCATTAGATACATCTCAAGCTGAAACTTCAAATTGACATTTGAAAACTAACATTTTTACAAATTGCTCGATCCTATTTCATATTATTTTGATTTTTATTAAATTTTTGATCAAATTTTAATAATAAAATAGGGATTAATTTAAAAAAACTTTTGTTTGTTGCATTTATTAACCATAAATGGTTAAGTTTGTACTTGTACTCATAGTTTTTTGAGCAATTGATTAATATATTCTAGTAGGGTGCTAACCTTGCTAGATGTATAGTCCGTAGATCAAACTTGGACTTTAGATCAAAGCAAATTTGCTGTGAAAAAAGTGTATTTTTTTTGCTTTCAATAAAATTGGTTCTTCGAAAATGTACAAATTTATTTCGACAAAATTGATTTTCGTCATTATTATGTGTAGGAAAAATCTTTAATTTGGTGGACTTGATATCTTATTATGTATTATGTACATACCAGACTGTACTGCGATAAATTAATTCTTCACAGTTCACACATACGATTCTTAATTAAGACTTAATTAAGTAATGCTTATTTAATTTTCATACGTTTATTAGACTGTAAACCATTAAAATTGTTAAACGAATAATTAACCATCGATCTTCATCTAACGGTGTTTGTAACGTAAACTGAGTTTTTGTACCTTTTACTTAATTAATAGAATTGAACTCATTTTTTTCTTAAATAATATTTTTATTGCGATTAAATATCTTACTTAAATTAAATAAAATTAATAAATTAGCATATCATTTGCATTAGATCACATTTTTTTACTAAAATAGTTTATTGTTCTACTAAAGTGTTTTATGATTTTCACATAATATACGACTGTGTACAAATCGTGTTGAAATCGCTGTTCCCACATGAATATACTCTGTCTGTACCAGTAATGGTCATTGTACCAATAATGGTCACCGCTATCTGCTTTGCAAAGACAATTTTTATACTTACCTTGTTAAAATTAAATAATTTTGAACCAATAAAATTATTTAAAAAATGCCCGAACAAGTGACGTTTATTTTAATCAAAATTGGGGGACTTACAGAAAAAAAGATAACTAAAGTCTCATTTGGTTGCAATGAAATTATTTTTACAACAGTCTACTATTAAAAAATAAATTTTCATACTTGATTCATCAAAACAATATTGTTCCAAGTTCAACCAATATTGGTACAATATTGATTGTCTATATTAGCGCAATATTGAAAAATAATATTGCTTCAATATTAGATGAACACCGGCAGGCAATATTGGAAAACAATTTTGCGCCATATTGGCTGAATTTTACGCCAAAATTCTATATTGTGTGGTGATAAAGTTGAAAAATTAAAATTTTAATTAATGAAATCATAAAAAAATGTATGTGTGCAAACTCTGGCCATGAATTGTGTTGAATGTTTTCCTAAATCTCTGGTAATAAAAGATTTCGAAAAACTAAGCCCAAATTTCAAATTTACAGAGATACTTATAAAAATCCAGTCATTAGGTTACTTCTTCGAGCTAATAACTCGGAAATGGTATTTTTAAAAAAAGCTCCAGTTTTCGACAACAGATTCAAATCACAACAAAAATAAAGTCAAGAAAACTTAGATCTTATCAAAATTAAAGCAGATGAAATTCTGAGCGAAAGATTTTAAAAATTCGTTATTCTAGTCTATCTACTTTCCGAGATATAGCCCTTCATAGAACTCCTATTTTTATGGATTTTTGCTAAAAAAAAATTGTTTATAGTTTCCGATGTAGAAATTTTTGTATTTAGCTGACGAGATAAATTAAACAAGACTGAATTTTCTGTAAATCTATGTATAAAATCACTTCGTAGCTGTTAGATTTCCAACATTTATTTTGCGATATTGTTATATCATTCTTATCAATTATAAATGTTAAATTCATCTGTAGAAAAATTTATTTATCAAAATATTTATTACCTATAATAACTTGAACTAAACAGTAAAATATCTTGACTACTGATTTATTTCTCATTAAATGCAGTTACAAAATATAAGCAATATGTTCAACATTTTTTCGTGGCTTACATTTAATACTGGAAGAAAGTTCCGTAACTTTCTTGTCTAGTATATCCAGCATTAGTTTGTGGAGAATGATGAGACGAATTCATTAATTTGACGTGGGACGGATGTTCCCTTTCAGTTATTCCCCCTATTAATACTGGATGGCTCTATAAAAATATTAAAATTTAATATTCAATAAAAAGAAAACAAAACGAAGTAAGTTTATCAAACCAGTTTTTATTCTACTTACATAGTTATATTTTTCTCCTGATAAACTGAGATTGGTTTCTTTATCTTCCCTTTCTGGTCTAATATCTCTGGAATTTCTTAATCTTCTCCAAGTATTTATACCCAAAGTTTCCGCTTGTAAACAAGGATCGCCAGGATCAGGAAAGGAGTCATGGCTATGATCATAAGGTGACTGCATCTTAAAATCCAAACTATCATTTGGAATAAGACCGCTAAAGAAAAGTCCTAAATTAGTGTAGTCGACATGCTTGTGAAATGCAGCTCCAATTACCTGAAAGGCTTAAAACATGCAAATCTTCTAGTGCTGGCTAAAGTTTGATGTGCAAAACATCTCTCAAACGGAGTTAGTCCGCTGTACCAATTGTGCCCCTTTTTAGCACTAGTGACTCTTATGGCAGGAAAAGGTTTTATAAAAACACCCTCTGCCGAGACATAAGGAAGACATCCTCGATTTCGTATACGCTTAATCATTTTGATAAAAAAATGTAACGTCCAAATTAACACGATTCGATGAAAACCCAAAAATTTATTAAAATCTGACAATATAATTTACCGAAACAAACTCGTGTTTATGTTGCTAAGAAACAAATTAATTTATTATTTTTCTGTCACGATCATTGATTTTTTGAAGTGTTTTGGGTAAAATTAGCAGTTGTAAATTTTTGTTTCATATCTTGATAATGGACATGTACGATGAAGAATTTCACAGAAACTTGTTGCTTGCAAAAGGATTGATCGCAAAAGTTAAAAGAAAAAAAGGTACGTTCAATTTCCTACATGTCTGCAGGTTTAAAACAATTTTATTACAAGTAACTGAAGTTTTATTACAAATAAAAATACATATAATAATGATACGATTTAATATAAAGGATTTAATAATCAAGTAAATAGGGACGTTCAACGGGATGAATCAATTTAAATCGATTTATGATTCATGTCACTTTAGCTCTTCAACGCGATGCATGTTTTGCTAAAAATACATTCAACGCGACGACTAATCGATTTAGATCGATCCAATTGTTCTCGTTCAACGTCCCTATTGCCTGGTAAATGCTATATTTACTTGTTAAATGTCGAGCTTATTTTATAATGTCTAGTCTTCAAATATTTTACATACAACTATTAAAACTATGGTAAATTTTGCAAAATTTCAAAATTTACATGTTTCTAATTATCACTTATCGGTTGTACACTTACTAATTTATATACATAAAATATATAAGATTGTAAGCATAACGTTTTTGCTATTTTAGATAGGGAAATATGTACCAAGTGGATATCGAAGTTGTGTGCACTTAAATCATACGATCCAGTAGTAAAGAAAAACAGAAACCATTTCTTTAAGTATATGTTGAAAGTTTTACACAGAGGTATTAATGAAAAGCAAGCAGGTCATCTTGGATATCCACAATATGATGATAAGGTACGTATCTACAAATATAAACAAAAATGTCAAATATAACATAAAATTCTGTGTTTTGATTTTAATAATGCGTCAATCAAATTATAGTTTTCAACTGAACTAATTTCAAACATAATCAAATCTGTACTATTTGAATGCAGATCAAGATTTAATTACAAGTTCAGAAAAAATTACATGAAATTTGAGCTTGGATAACATGCAATCAATATAACAACAAAAATTTTAATTTCAGTTTTAGCCAGTTGATTTTTAAGTTTTATAGTTAATTTTTACAATTATTAAATTAATCGTTTGGTGACCCACCAGAGTGGTTTAGTAAAAAACATAACTGGCTGTAAATCCCATACACTTCTTGGGCAAGTGTCGTAATGTCGAACAAAGCCATATTGTCAACTTGGGTTTGAACAGCACAGACCAATACAATTAGTCCTGTTCGAGTTCAGAATACTCTATTTCCTCATATGTATATGATTCAAGAATAAACCCTTTTTATTTAGTTTTTCAAGTAACTGCCCACAAATAAACCCTTAATAAACCTTATTGGTTAGCATAAAATCTTAACCACGGTACAATGAACATCAGAGTAAATGAAAATTGACTTTATAGAAATTAAACAGTTCTGGTCTAATCTATATATATAAATTTTTCAAATTCCTTATGCTTTGTGTTTTATGGTCTCATGTGACCAAAAACTGAGGGCGAAGTATGTGTATCTTGTTTGTTATCATATCAGCATTGTAAGCTTTGGTTTAAAAAAGTATAAATTGCATAGAATTGATACGTCTCCAGTTTTCATTTATGAACACAAAACTACTTTTTGTGAAGTCGTGTACAGTAAATATTTGATGACTCAACTTTTAAAAAAACCCAAGCTTTAGTGCTTCACAGGTTTCTCTGCCTACATCAAAATTACTTTGATATAATATTCAGTTTTCAAACTAAAGATGTTATTGTTAAAATAAATAATCTGTACATAGTTTTTTAATTTCAGTTTGTTACGGAAGGGTCAAGTTGGGTAAAAGATCAAGGTTTCATGAGTCGTTGGTCACCTGATAAGAAAACCTACGTAGCAGCTAAACCTTTACCAGGAAAAGGTGCTTTAGTTTACATGGCAGTATCAAAAGATCCCACTCTTGGATGGGAACATCCAAAAACAAAACAATCACCCTAATTTTTTTATGTCCTTAAAATAAAATTTTTATTTACCTAAAATATGATAAAAGTTTGAATGTACATAGTTAACGTCGTTTGCGACCTCCGCTAACTTTTCCTCGCCTTTGACCTTTTCCAGGAGCTGGCTTTTTAGCTTTGAAATTACTTATCCTTCCTTTACCTTTTTTACCTTTGCTTACACCATTTTGTTCAGACCTCCTAAAAGTTAAAATTATCAAAAACTGGTTCAATTTGAAACAAAATATCAATTGACTTACGATTCATCTTCATGGTGAATATGTTTAGCAACAGCTTGTTCCAAATTAAGTTTCGGCCTTTTATTTAAAACCGAATCAACAATGTCGATATTGGTTTGGCGTTCCTTATCGAGCGAGACTGATGGCATTTTTCTTTTCCTGTTTGTCGAAGGTATTAAATTCGATATGCCTCGTGCTTCCTTTTCATGAGGCAACTTATTTTGAAATTTACCCAGACTTGCAGTAGATGACCTTGCTATAGTAATTGCAGCTTGTAACTAAAAGAGAATTAATTAAATCAAGTTATAAATTACACTACAACGTGACCTACATCTTTACTAGTTGCAACATCGGGATTAGGTATACCAACTCTTGGCACTTTAACATTTTTAGCTTTAGCAACGTTTCGCAATCTTTGAAGTTCATTTTTAGCTACTGCTTCATTTTTTTTCACTACTTTCTTTTCAAATTGGTCTTCCATAGGATCGGCATTACCAGGAACTTCCAGCACCCAATCCTTTTCTCTTGCTGCTTGTGCACGCTTAAATCCATATGCAGGTATCCATTGCTTCAACTGTTCATCCCAAGATTTACCTTTCTTCTTTTTCGTTTTCTGAATTCCCTTAAGTTGGGCATATTCTTGCCACTTCGTAAGAGGTTTTGGTCTAGGTACGCCTTTACTTCGAGGCAAAACAAAAGTTGGAGTAGGTAGCTTGGCTACTATGGCTTCTTCGTGTTCTTCCGTAGGTAGTTCCCATACTCTATTTAATAATAACTGAACGTTGTCTCTGGTCAAGTTTAACAAATAATCATCCAACGAGTTCCTAATGAAAGAAGTTCCGATATTAAAAATTAAAGCGTGATCATAGGTTAAGTTCATTTACCTTAAACATTTTATATCCAGTTCATTTTTGTCTAATGCAAATAACGTTCCTAAATCATATTCTAAATCGAAGGTTTTATTTACAGTTATTGAAGGATATTGTTCGGCCTCTTGCTTTGATTTTTCCAAAATTTGCGTCAACTTGTCCATTTCAGCTGTTTATATCATTAAGCTTAACCTAACTTTTAAAACAAGTTCGACACGTGCGAGGTTGACCAAACACAAGTAAAATTTAGTTAAAAGTTACTAACTCAGTGGCGTAGATCATTCAACGTTTATTACTAATATTTAAGAAGTTTTTCAAGTTCCAAAGAAAAGTTAAGTAAATAAACATTATCGCAAGTTTTTAGATTGCTTTTGTACTACATTTAATAAAGAATAGGATAATATTAGCCTTTTAAAGTCTGCGAAACTGCTTTTCAAACCCAGTTTTAAAACACGGGTGCCATTGGTTACAAGATACGTTTAGTTAGTTTTTTCTTCCATAGGGTATCTGTCATTTATTAAAATCTGAATTTGAACATAACCTTAATTAATTATATTCATATTTGAAGTATTCGCACGTGTGTTCCATAAAAAATGACCGAAAAGCAAAAAAGGGGTATGGAAGACGAAGGAGCACCTAGAAAGAAGCCAAAATTCGACACTTCTCTCCAAAAGAAATCAAATAAATTTTTTAAACCAAAATCATCGAAAGATAATGAAAATATATCGAAAACTGACTCAAAGCACGGAAAAAAGTCAGATAAATTTGGAAAATCCAAGTCCTCAAGTGACGTGAAGGAGGCAGATTTAAGTTGGAAGGAGTTTAAGCAGCAAAAGAAAGAATTGAAAGTAAAGCGTAAGAAGGCCAATGACTTATATGATGTTGTAATTGAGGCTAAGAAAATAAATGAAACCTTGAGGAGGAAGGAATTAAAAGGTGGCAAAGAAGAACGTGAGCAGTTGGTTAATAAAATGCACACTTTGTTAACCGGACATTACACAAAAATAGTTCTATCTCACGATGTTGCTCGAATTGTACAATTTTTGTTAAAATTTGCTCCAGAAAATATCAGAAAAGAAATTGCAACGGTAAATAATTTTAGATGTTTCTAGTGCTTTTTATTTAAATAATGCTGTTTTATTTGTCCTCTAGGAAATTTTGCCCATGACTGTAGAAATGGCGCTATCAAAATATGCACGTTTCTGTTTGAAGAGTTTACTAAAATATGGAAACAGTGAGATTAGGTCCGAAGCCATTACGAAAATGTACGGACATGCATTTAAGTTGACAAGAAATGTTGTGAGTTGCCAAGTTTTTGAATATGCTTATTCGACGTTTGCATCATCACAACAAAAACAATTTTTAATTCAAGAATGGTTTGGGGATATGTACAAGCAAAATAAAGATCCGAAAATTAAACACTTGAGAGATGTTTATCGTGATTCAGAAGCCATAAAAACTGGCACACTAAGTGCGACTAAAGATCATTTACTGAAAGTTTTAGACAAAAACTTGTTGGATTCTGGCCTTGTACAATCCGTTTTCTATCAATTTATGCAAGAATGCGCAGAGGCAGATAAAACCGATCTTATAAGTCAATTAGCACCTCACATCGTTGTAATAAGTAATAGCAAAGATGGAGTACGAGTTGCCATGGAGTGTATATGGCATGGAAATAATAAGGACAAAAAGGTTTATTTTTGTTTTTTAATTTTGTTGCTGTATTAATTTTTTTTAATTTTAGACAATAATGAAAGCCATTAAGGAGCATGCGATAGAACTATGCAAACACGAACATGGACACGGCACAATTATAACTTTGTTAGATTCCGTTGACGATACAGTTTTGTTAAATAAAGTTGTAATAGCACAAATTTTAAATCATGCTAAAGATTTGTCAAAAGACGAATGGGGACGCAAAGTAAATATTAAGGACACTTGATGTAATATTTTGCTCAGCATTTTTTCCTTAGGTTCTGTTATGGTTAGTTTCGCCTGCAAGTTCAAACAATTTTCATCCTGTTTTTATAAAAGAATTAGAAACTGGTTATAAGTCATCAACAAGCAAAAAAGGTCCTGCCACACGTCGAGAAGAAATACTTGGTTATGCTCGTTCTAGTCTTTTAAAATTGATTATTGAAGAACCCAGTTATTGGTTATCCACATCTTCTATTGGAATTTTGACTTTAGCCATTATTGAGTCTGGTAAGTTTTGTTGTTAGCATTTTTAATGAAATTCCAATGCTTTGTTTTGTAAAGGTGGTGATGCTGAAACGAGCCTAGCTCTGCAATCTTTAGTAGAAGTTATTGTGAATCCTGATTGGAAAATAACAGAAGATACAAAAGAAATATCTGGCATTGAACATGCAGGTATGCACATGATTCTGAAAAAATTTGCTCAGTTTGATAAATCATCAAACTTTGGAAAATTTATTCTGGACTCTTTAACTGATGAAACGGTGAGTTATCAAAAAATAATTTGAGTTTAAATTATAGTAAGTGTAATTTTCTTATAGATAAAATCCTGGTTAGCTTTAAACAGGAGCTGCTATTTCTTAGTTGTGCTATATGAAAAGGGAAGTGAAGAAACCCAGAATAAAATGAAAGAGTTATTGGCTTCTCATTTAAAATATTTGAAGAATCAGAAGAGTTCTGGAGCTCAGATCCTTTTGAAAAAATTAAGAGATTAATTTTATGTATTTGGTTTTTGTTTAAAAATAAAATTATTTTTATTAGTTAAGATTTTATCTTATACCAGGTTGATGTTAATTTAAGACACATTTGAATAACAATGGAAAATGGTCGCACATTAGCATCGAGTGTAAATTTTTCCACATTCAAATGTATTTATTCTATGCAAGCACTAACGTTGGTAATTTTTTTTGAATTGGTCTCGAAAAAATGTATCTGCTGCATTGATTAAATTTTGAAAAATTAAAATAGAATGCAATGTAAAAGTAAGGTCTTTTTAATATAAAAACAATATTATTACAAATAATTACTTCCTTTTTGTTTCTTTAATTTTTTATATGCTGCAATAACTTCCTGCTGTTGAGTTTCTAATTTTTGTCGTATTGCAGTAGGAAGATTCTTTCGCTTACCCTTTTTGTCAGGTACTTGACCGTTTTTAATTTTAGCATCTATCTTACTTTGCTTCTGATTAGCACTTTCAGATTTTGATTTTGCCGAATTCTGCTTCATGACATTTTTGAGAAGTAAATCTCTATCGCCAGGCTAAAATAATAAAACTTTTTAAGAGCAAACTATTAACGAAGCAAAATAAAAACTTACATTTGAGGATGTTTTAATTTTTGCAATCTTATGTGGCACCATTAAAGTAGGAGGTGCGTGAGCCACATCTCCAAATTTTACAATATCACGTTTATCGGTAAATTCTCGAAAAGGTTCTTCTTGTTGTTTCATTTTCTTTTTGTTTTTCTTAGTTTCACTTTTACTAACATCATCATCATTTTCTGTTTTAAATTTTCTTTTCTTTCCTTTTTTCAAATTGTTTTTTTTATCGTCCTTTGTCTGCATCATTTTATCATCCAATTTCTTTAGTTTTACTAATTTCTCTACCTAAGAAATTTACAATTAACTTAAAAAGAAATAAATTTACTAGCTAATACGTACTTCGTTAGTTTCAGGGTTGCGTTGAATTTTAACTCGATACTTATTTTCAAACTTTGTTTCTTTGAGAACCTGTTCGCACGCTTTGTGAACACGATGTATAAAATTCTGGCCAGATTCCTGCTTTTCCTTTGTTACTTTCACACCTAACGTTTTGAAAAACGCAGACGGCTGCACTTTCTTTGCTTTCTTCTTCTTGATACCAGCAGAAGAGCGCATTTTTTCAATTACTTCTGCTAATCGAGCTGCACTTTTTGGGATATGTTGAAAATCTGGATCTTCAGGAGGGTTGTTAATCTTATCCTTAATTCTAAATATAAAAATAATAATTTCTTACATCCAAAATTGAAATTTTTAAAAACTTTACTTAGCATCTCGGACAAGTCGTTGTTTTTCAGGATCCTTAATTTTACTATGCTTCTTACCAGGAATTTTCCCCATTTTCAATGAAACACTAAAACTTTTTTACAAGTTATTTTAAAAATCTTCCCAAAAATTAGGTTATGTTTATCTGTCGAACGTGTGCTGATGTTGGGTTGGTTACTCTGATGGTGACATTTAAATTTTAAATTATTAGGTTAGGTACAAAATTTTTGTTATGTAAAAAGAAAAATAAAAAAGAAATATAAGTTATGCTGTTATGTTTACATTATCGTAAGTTATTTTGAAATTATATTTTCAATTATTTGAAGGTCTCTTTTTGTACGCAGGCAAAATTAAGCAAATTATTCCGAATAGTAACGTAATCCAACTGGCGCAACATTTTTCTGAACAAAACGATAAATCTGAAAAGGCCCGAGCTATAGCCAAAGAAATTTTACAGAGTAATCCAACCACATCGTTAATCGATCATGATCACAAAATGGCAGATAAATCTAAAGAAGTAGCTGAGGAAATTGTAAAAGCTTTTCCCGAGGAACCTACGAATTGTTGTATGGCCGGGTGTGCTAATTGCGTTTGGCTAGATTACGCTCAGCAAATTAGCGATTATTACAAAGATGGTGGCGAAAAAGCTGAAAGTGAAATAATGAAGAAAGTAAACGATCCAAATATAAGAGCCTTTTTGATGCACGAATTGAGAATGCGAAATATGGAAAGTTGACAACTGTGTTAATATTAGGTAGATTAAATATATTTTAAAGTAGTACAAAATATGTAATTAACAATTCAAAAATACCCAGTTGTATTCTAAAACTACCACAATTATAAATTGCTGGAATGTTGGTTATCTTTAATAATAGTGACGTTCTTTAGATGACTGAAGAGTTTGAGCACCTTTGCTTGGCTTGCATATGTAAAACGTAGCATTTCCCTCATAGTTCTTATTAATATGGTCTATGACATTAGTAACGGCATGGTTATAAACCATTGTAACGGTGCAACCACCAAATCCTCCTCCGGTCATGCGACTACCAAGAACACCATCAACTTCTAACGTAAGTTCAACTAATTTGTCAATTTCTTTACAAGAAACTTCGAAATTATCTCTTAGTGACTCGTGACTTTCGGTCATAAATTTTCCAAATTTGATGAAATTCTTTTCTTTCAGTGCTTCTGCACCTTGCATAGTCCTTTTTATTTCCGTTATTACATGCAGTGCACGTTTAATTAAACCTGGATCTGTATTTATTCCTCTTAGATCTGAAAATAAAAATTGCTCATTTTACAAATAAAATATTAACATGCAAATTTTTCCATAAACATAATGTTACCTTTTTCAGATAAAATTATAATTCAGAAACAGTCAATAAGTCCCGACTGATTCAACTATTCTATCTTTTTTGTACCTCGTACCGATTACCTGTTTTCATGTATTCATTTACAAATTAAAAATATCCGAAGAAGACAATCCTGTATTGTCAAAAACTTATGAAGAAATTTAAATTTTATCGTACTTGCTCAGCTTGATAATTTTATATTAAAATAAAATAATTAAACCTACAAGCAATGTCATCAGTATTGGCATCCCGGAGACTAATCTTTTTGAGGAGTAGTGCAGCTTGTTGACACTGGCTTCGTCGTAGTGCATAGGCGCTGTCCATTAACTTGTGCTTAACATTTGAATTTGTAATTAGAATTTGAATATTTGAGTCTTGTAGAGGAATTAAAGTTGATTGGAGAGATCTAGAAATAAAAATTAAAGTAATATGAACAAGCTAACTGTGCCGATTAGGAAATGAGAACGTTTGAAACAATTTTATTGTGAAATCAGGAAGGAAACTGCGATATTAAATATTCATATCAGAAATAGGTTTATAAATAGAATAATAAGTTTATTTTAAACATATTCTTAATTTAGTAAACAAGCAAAAAATGTGTTTGCTTAATTGTACGAAAAATGTGTTTTTAGTATTCAACATTTTGCAAAATTGCTACTTGCATAAAAAGGTTATCAAATTTCTTAATAAATAAGTGATAAACCTATGACGACTTCTTTAGGCTATCATTAATTTAATTAATTATTTTTAAAAAGGAATATTTAAATTAGTTTGTTATCAAATTGTTACAAATTAAAAGTTATTAGGCTATTGCACTTACCTACCTACAATCTATTAAAAGCGCATTATCTTCTTTGCCCATTACCGATATAAATTGATCCATAATACCGCATGGCGTACCAGCATATTTGTGTTCAGCCTTTTGACAAGCTAATGCTTTTTGGATTGGTCTGAAAGGAATTTAAATCAAAATTATAAATTTATGAACGAATTAAAACTTACAAAACGTTATTGGGTCCAGTTAAAGCATCCAAAAATGTGTATGTAGCTACTTCTAATGATGCACTGCTGGATACTCCACCTCCTGTTGGAACACTGGTAACAATCACAGCTCGAAAAGTTGGCGCTTCTCCAATGTAGTTCACTATTACTCCTAAAATTATTTTATTACTTATGAATTTGCTTTCAATCGAATTTTTTTACCTCTAACATAGTTGGCCCACAGTGGTTTTCCTGGCTTACAGTAACTAATCAGCGCTCTTTTATCTGGCATTTCAATAACCGCCTTCCTAGGTAAATCCACATCTTTATTTGTTGTAATCACAGTAGATTCGTATCCTGGAATTTTACTTCCTACTATTACAGTCACCAATGGCAGTGCCTTAAAATTGTGATGTTATTTTAAGTAAAAATTTAAAAAAAAACAATACCATAGGTAAAACAAATCCATCGTTGTAATCTGTATGCTCTCCAATTAAATTTACTCTTCCAGGTGCGCAAACAGCAACATCGGCTTCGTCACCGAATTCATTTTTGTAAACTTCCAGAGCTTCTTTGACCAAACTTTCAATAGTTGGAATATTTTGCGCCATGGTGCAAATTGAATTAAATTAATTTAAAGCTGTAATCAATTTATCATTGAAGTGTTGACCTCTGTTTTCTGTTAAAGTTTTTTTTACAAAGGAAATATAATTGTGATGCAAGAAAGCAAGGGCATAATTGGTGTGTGCGATAAGATTGATAAAATTTAATAAACATTGTGATAGTAGCCAAGTTATACTATCCAACTTAAATGAAATGTCGGTCAGTGACCCGTTAATAAGAGATATCAAAGGTAAACAGACATTAGAAAAATTGTCTTGTCAAAATTGAGGTTAGAATCCAAAGAAAATTTTAAATTATGCTGTATTTGCGGTTTAAAATGTGTTCAATTACTTTCATATTGCAGTAGAATATTATAATATAAGTCAGTTTCACGGCGCAAACTTTGTATTTCATGAAATATTTTATGTCGTATAAATTTTGAAAGTCGAATTTGACCCCATCGAATACTTTGTGAAATACTCTTGTATTTACTTTATTTGATGATGAAAAATATTTTTAGCAAACGTTATAAAGTTTTTGGAAGATATACAAGAAATCAATTACATATCAGACGACAATCCAAATTTGCTTCCGTTCTGCGAAAATGTGGAGAAAGTATTTACTTGGGGATTATCGCCAACCCAAAATATATTTGGTTTTGCTAAACAGAGGGATCCTTGGTTATGGCTTGAAAATATTTCCTCAATTACGGGTGATTTGATCCCGTATCACTATAAAGCCGCAGTGGATGGTGTAAGACGTTACGAAAGTATTTTAAATAGCGTAGGAAAAATTAGGTTGTTAATTCGTCACTGTCTCTTTTACAAATCGCTCCATGTACCTGTTCAATATTTGGTAATTATGCTTTTAACTTATATGATTACTTCTAACATTTTGTTACGTTTCAGATTAAATATGATAAAAATAGATTATATAAAGAAAATTGTATTCTGGGGGACGAAATCCTACTGGAAATATTTGTGTCGATTGTACTGCAATGTAATAATTTACGTTTCAATTTGGACTTATCAAATGTATCGTTTCTGAATGAAAGTTGGCTTTTGCCAAATAAAATAAAATTGGAACTAGTACCTTGTACAAACTTAGGAATTAGTGTTAGGTATGGTAATTTAAATGCCTTATTGGGCCGTCGTAATAAATGCGAGTTTAGTTTTGCAGGAAATAAAGCAATCATTATGAAAATACAATCAAGTAGTGTAATTTATGAAACCGTCAGTATGAATTTTTAAATTTTTACTTTAAATTCAATAAACATTTTGTAGTCAAAAGTAGAAGTTGGAGACGTGTTAGATAACTTAAATGGTGTTCACATTTGTTTGGATACCAAAGGAAAATTAAATGATATACTGAAGAATGCAAAAGGCCATCCTGTAACAGTACAAATAATAAAAGCAAGATTGAACAGTTCGAACAAATTGTTTCAGCCGATTATTAGTCTACTGAAGCAAGTTCACATTGATCCCGATACTTTAAAGCATGATTTTCAAAGTGAAAGTCTCAATTCCATTGTTAAAAAAGAGACGAGGTATGAGATGTTTGTATATTATGTTTGGGCCCTAATTAACACCAGATTAGACAAGATTAGAATATTCTTTTATATATTTTTTGATAACGAAAATATTTTCAAGTTTTGTGCAACATAAAAAATAATTGAAATATTTTTGTATTAACAACATTTTACAACATAAAATTTAAAAATATCTATCTAAAATGTCCCAATATCAAAAATTTTTATAAATTATATTTTACTAATTCAGAAGCGGTTCAAATTAATACATAGAAGCTTACCTGTTTTTTTATCACGTAATTAACCTTGACGTTGATAAGAACTGTAGGTGCATACCTATGTACATACATTAAACTTGACTACTATTTTTTATTAGCTTTATTTTAGATAGGTACTTATATTTATTTCGTACTCTAATTTTTCTGCTCAATAACACATTTACGTCTTTTACCAGATTATTACTTTTCATGGTGATTTGGGCTTAGAAAACTATAAATGCTTTTCTTTTTTTGAAAATTTTAATATAAATTTAAAAAATATATCTTAAATTTGCTTGGGTAGAAATAATTTTTCATCAAAGAGACGTAGTAGACGAAAGAATAATTTTCAAAACTGTCTTTTCTGTCAGTGCCTTCTTGTTAAATGATTAGTCTACTTTTAAAATAAATTGTAGGACTGGAAACTTGCTTCGTAGAAATCCAACTGTCCAATTCAGCACAACCATTTTTTCTTAAATTTGTAAGATTAAGTACTTAAATTTTGTAATTTAAAAACAATCCTTGATGTTGATCTTATTGCATGTTATATTGTCGAATTTTAATGTAAATCATAGCCACATACATAATAGTGTAGCTTCCAATACATTTTACTTAAAACTTATTTTAGCGCTGGTTTTAAAGTGATTTATGTGGGCTGTATTAACATAGGAAACAATGGCGAGGTAAAACAAATAGACAAAGCTGTCAGAATGTTGTTATCCTATCCAATGTATCATAATCAATCTACTTCCACTAACTTAATACAGAAACAACTGAAAATTAATGTTCATTTGGAAGTTGGAGAAATTGGAGTGAAGGTTTTAGATGCACAGTCATCTGAAGTTAGAACCGTAAATAGTATTTTTGATTTATATACTAAAAAGTTATCCTTCTAGATTATTTTAAAACATTCCTATATGGAAATTGCTTCATGCGGATCAATTTCTTATATGCCACACTACTTTGCTTACATTGCTGGGTATAAAAAATAAATTTTTGAAAATTTAAATTTTAAGTTTACAATTTTAGGAACGAATATTGTGATCAAGCAGATGAGTTTGTTTGTCATGTATTTTATATAAAAAATACTGAAATGGTTTATACAATTTTACAAAGTATTGGTAAATTATTTCTATTTGCGATTTGTAAATTTTGAAATTAAATTTATTTTCAGGGCAAGGATTTCAGAGAACCCATTTTGTGGTATAATTATGATTGAGATATGTGAAGATTCTAGTCAAAATATTATAATTTACTTACAAATTTTTAATGCGTGTTCATTGATTTAAAATGAAATATTATACTTTTATCTATACAGTATTAATAAAAATTTATTTAAATTATAGGTAGTTGCTTATTTTGAAAATATCCAAAAAGCTTGACTTTTCCCAGCTTTCCATGTATGGTAGGTGTTATTAATAATAAAGAAAAATATACCTACGAAATTCTTAATTAATGAAAATTTGCATTTTCGAATACCTATTTTTAGACCGTTTTTGGAATTAAGAAAAATCTTACCGAATTCAGATGAACATTTCATTTAGTTTTATTTCCATGTATTTTGGGTAAGTTTTAATTCTGTATATATTTTTTCACGGTTATCTGCTGTTTAGAAATGACACCTTTTCAAAATTACAGAGTATTGAATTTCTGCTACCTGCATTATTTATGAATTTGATAAAAAATATAAAATATTAGAAGATATTAACAGAAAATTTTAGTTGTTATAGATTTATTAAACGGTTATTTACACAAGGTAAATATTTTATACATATTATACAATAATTAATCTTCATAAAATTTAATTTGATCTTAAGATCAATATTATGAATTTTGTTTGTTGGGAGTAACTTTTTCTATTCCATTAGTTGTACTTGTAGAACTGCTTTTACAAGAATTATTTATTAAATTGATTTGTGAATCACAAATTTCTATAAACTCTTCGGCTATTACCCGATCAAGACCTGTATAACTGCGTATAAGTTCTTCAGTTGTTATTTGTTTCTTTTTTGATTTCTGTTTGGAGCTTTTTTTCTTTTGAACAATTTTTTTAGGAACCTGTTGTTCTTTTGAACGACGACGTCTTTTGTGCGAATGGATTGACTGAAAAATTGTTGAAAGAAACAATATTATTAATTTTTGCTTTTTGCTTCAAATACATATTATTATAATTGCTGAATACTTGTGAAAAATTATTAATTTTTATTTAATATAATATTATAATTTTGTTGTTAATTTAACCCGTTAGCTTTTAAAGTTTTTATACGGATACTAATTATTATTATTCGCAGTATAGCGAATTAAAACAGTATTTAAATATTAAACAAAGGAAGACTTTCTTATTTTCTTTGATGTTTAATTATTTCATTTTAATTAAATTTTTTTTTGTTTTTTTTTGGAATTTAAAAAAAATGGTAGGAGCCGGACATCCACGATTAAACAGGATTTAAAATTTATGAAATTGATTCTCGCGATCGGCTGAGGTCGATGGTTTAAGATAATTTTAATGGCAAATCGATTGACTCGACGATAAAAAGTATGAAGAGATGGAATTTTTAGGAGATATAATGTAAAAAAGTATAAAAAGCAAATAATTTAATTTTTCGAAAAAATATATTTTAAAAATCTAAAAAAATTTTGTTTGCTTAGCTTACCTAAAATAATTTGGTTTCTGCTTTTTTTCAAGTTAAATAGTAACTGGGCTAGCAGTACAAACAAGGAAATGCGCTTTGTCAATCTTGAGGTATAAATTGCATGAATTGAAAATTGATTAACTTACCATTCTTGTAGGGTGTGCCCAAAGTGTTGGTGAAGGTATTGGTCCAAGAGGTGCTGGAATTAACGGAAAACCATTCATTTTTGGCGGTAATTGGGTAACTAATGGCATTGACAATGTAGAAGGCTATAAAAAGGTAAACTTGTAAGAAATGTATTGTGCTGTCGTTGAGTAAAATTTGAAGGGTTTCAGTTTCTGCTTTTATTCATTAAAAGCAGTCGTATTATGAAAGAATAGTATCTTTCCATAGAAAGATAGATCTCTCATTTGGAGTATAATAAATTCTAAGCGAGACATCGGAGTATGATGGTTGGTTATGAGTGCGTAACGAAAAGTTACACCTTTTTGATACTTTTCATTTTACTTGGTGACAAAATATTGCAACTTAGAATGTACCTAACGGCTAATCCAAAATTCTTTTTGCACCTATTGAGTGTTCCAGCATGGCAACGCAACGATTGCGAAACAAATTCTAATTTATTGATATGTAATTACAATGTGCATTTTAAAATTGTAGTTCAAATGGCAATATACTTAGATTTTTTATTCCAGCAAGGTCCTTTACACCTGCAAAATGTATGTCAAATAGAAAGTGACCGGTATGAGCTTCCATAGGTGCGGCGTGTTTTGACTAAGATTTGTATGAAGCACATGCAATTAAAACGAAAGAAAACGTTATTTTAAGATGGCAGATATAGAAATATGTAAATGCTCACTAGGTATATAGACACATCCGAGAGCAACTTTCTTTTATTTATACAGATGCGTGTTAATAATTATTAAAAATGTTGGTATTTATCAACGATTCAAGGTTATTAAAGATTTAATTTATTTACACCTTCACCTTGTTTGGTTAACAATTTATGTAAATCATTGCTTATGGTTAAACTATTTAATTGTTTTAGTTTTTCCGTAATACAATAATTTATTAAATTCAATTAAATGTTCGGAAAATACCCCGGTATTACATGCGACAGCATTGTAATCGATTTTATATTATTCTTAAGTATCTATCGCATATTTATTTTTGAAAGTTTCTTCTCGAGAACAATAATTTGTAGTAAGGGTGTTAAATTTGAACGATAATCGATCCTTCCGTTTATAACTTCCTTGATTGTTTTCATTAAAGAGAAACGCCCTCAAAGTAATGTAGAATACTGCTCTCTTCGGAAGATGATTTTAATTCGTGAACAAATTAATTTTAAAGAAAGTAATAACATATTGTCGATGAAAGCTTTTGAAATAATTTTTTGTAGATTTATTTCAAGTCAATAAAAAAATATTCCTCATTAAATTTCACAAACAATCTGTGTAATTTATATTTTTAATAAAATTGCTTTATTTTATAATAAACACGTATTATAAACGTTAATTTAACGTCGAAATGTAATACTTCAAGGCGGCGTTGGAAAGATAACAAAGGTTCAAGAAAGGAAACGGTGTTGCTTATTAAAAACAAAAATCCAAAGAAATAATTTCTCTAACAATATCTTAAATTTCAAAGTAATTTGTTCAATCAAATTTGTACCCTTGTCATTAAAGTGGCCCTTTAATGAACGAGCTATATCCGCTACTGCAGAATATCATTTTTAGATTTAGGAATTTATTTTAGATTGGATTAGTTATTAACATCTGAAAATAATTGAATTGACTTCATAACTTCTAACTCTTTTAATTTATATTACTAGGTTTATCTGATGATTATCCAATAAGAACGAAACACGCTTGCTCGACCAAAAGTGTCATAAACTATCAATTCATGGTATTTTATAATAATTTCGTAAGTTATAATTTAATTTTATATTTTTTGCATTTTATTGTAACATGTAATCAATTAGATCTTTCATTATTAGAAATTTATTTTAGCCCCGAATTAATTTGGGGTTGCATTGAAAGTGTTCCGATATGTAATAGAAGGTCCTACTGATTGTATCTTTCACTGTAATCAGCTATGTAATCATTTCGTAGTCCTCGGTAATCTTTGGATTTTACTAACCGCAGTAGTTCATGTAATCTGCATTTAACTGTAATTTTTGGATCAATTATCAGCTGAAATTATTTTGTAGTCATCGGTAATCGCTGTTCTCGACTGAAATACTAGTAATTCAGAGTAGTTTGTGTAATCTGTATTTAACCGTAATCTTCAAGTAATCTTTGGTAATCTACTGTAATTATGTAATCCCATTTATTGTAAGAGATTACAATTTTTGTAAACTGTTTGCTACATATTTTCCTTACGCGACGCTACTGATCAAAACGTGTAGTTATCATGTTGTGAAATTTACACGGAACACCAAATTTAAAAAAAAGGCATTTTGTCTTCGTACGGCCCTGGGTGATATTTTCAGCCAGAAGAAATAATATTTTCCTTTTTAAATTTATTGGTAATTTCCATTTATGCCCTCTGATACATAATATACAATTCTAGATAGCTAATCGATAAATCTCATTTACGATAACTTTCGAACAATTTTCTAATAACTTAAATTATGTTGTTAAAATTCTTTAACTCAATTAAATTTGGCATTCAAAGTATAACACGTTCTGTATTGTTTGTTCGTAATAAATAAAAGAAAAAAGTTATTGGCAAAATTGTTATACGCATTGTATTCAATTTTAAATTGATAATTAGCACTTTCCAAATTTATATTCGCATTCTTTTAGTTAATTTTGATAAAAAGCATAAACGTGCTTAATTTTGTGGGATTAACCTAAATGATAGGAACGCATATTTTTATAGATCCGATTATTTGATTTAACGACAATTTAGCGTATTATAATAGAAAGGTGAAAGTAGTTAAATTTGTGAAATTTTCTTAGACCTTTTTGGTCGAGCGGTTATTTAAGAGAAATTTGTGTATTTAGAGAAATTAATTTACACCGATCATTATTTAATTTGTTAGAATTAATTGCACGTCACAAAATCTTCATTTCTATGCTGTTACTCTGGTCTTGCTTGGAGAGATGATTTAATTTATAAAATTATTTAAATAATCACTAAACTTATTATTAATTAGATAATTAGAACAAATGTGATATACAATCTAAATAATACAATTTTTTTAAAATAATTTAATTAAATTTAACACTGATCGATAATTGAACGGTTTGGATGGCTTATGGACAGACAGACAAGTGGGGTAATCCCCCAGAAAAAAAATTGTATAATGTACCGCTAATATCGACTTGTAAATTATTTGAATTATGAAGTTGTTTTAACTAATTTCAAAGTAAGTTAGAAGTCTAGATCTACTCCTGCTCTAGATAAACATTACTATACATATAGACCCCGGCAAAATTTCAAAGATTTGGATATCTTTTATGCTGATATCGCGTCTTCATGTAACCTCATTGTTTGTGCTAGCTTATTGTTCCAAGTTAAATTAGTTTTCATTTTTATATGCTGTTTGTCTACTATTCTGTCAGAGATATCAGAATACCACTATAGTAGTAGTGTTATATCACACTGAAGTTTTGTCTTTTAAATTATACAATAAATTTATGAAATATATATACATAATTACAATATATTATTATGCATATATTAGTTAGCAAGTACTTGTGCGTAAATAAATTATTTATAGATGATAATTGGCCAATTATCAACATAGTATGGGGAATCTAAATCTCTTAAATAGACTTTACGGTTCTTTATTTTCTGTAACACGCATATCACCTAACAGGTCTTTCCAAATTCTCTTATAATTTACTGCGCTTAATTTAAAAATGCTAATCATAAATTAATAGGCGGTAGATTGGAAAATTTTAATCAGTGTATCATAAAACATTAAACATTATCGATGTGCAGATAATTTAATTTGCGCTGAAGATAAAACAAATAAACAAGCCATCTGGTGGAGGCGGTGAATTCACAAACTACATTAAAAATACATTAACCTCAAAGAAGAGTTTAACATATGCTACCTGTCGCTTGATTTTCTACGTCTAGTGACGTCAAAATGCAATAAATAAACCGGCATTTATTTTCAAAAAAATTCATAGATAAATGCCGTCACTGATCTTTTATCTATTCATTTTGAGCAAAATTTTATTTTCTCGGAGATACCTAGAGGGATTTTTCTAAAGTTTTTCTTAAACTGACGTTTTTCATGCTCAAGCTTAGTGTTGAGGAAAATATAATGATATATGGTGGAAAAATAATCTTGTTCAACAGGTGATATTATTAAAAGGCGCAAAAAGAAAATATTGCTACGAAGCTGAATGGCTTCGTTGTACGTTCAATATTTTTCAAAAATTTCTTTGAATTTATTTTTTTTAACAGCTGTTTACATCCAGATTATTTTGTGTAATTTTTTATACAATCTTGTGTTGGAAAGCAAGAAATTGTCGATAAAACAATTTAAATTACATTTGCGAAATTTTTCAATTTTAAGATAAATTGAAATGATTTCCCGATAAATAAGAGAAAATCATAGCGATATGGTATATTAATCATTAAATTAATTAATATTAGTTACTATTAGTTATTACCTTTTCTAGAATTTAAATTATTAGATTGTACGTTAATTACTGATAAAATTTTAATTTGCACAATTAATTTTTTTATAATAATAGTGGACGATCCCCTAATATTGGGACAACTTTGGGACATATTATTATGTATATCTTTTCTAAAATTTGCAATAAAAATCAGTATACGTAACAATATGTTAAAATTCTGTCCATGCAAGTGACCTACTAAAATCACAACACAGTTCATTATTTTAGTTTAACCTTTTGTTTCTATTTTTTTGTAGTTCACACAGTTTGTTGTTAAGTTACAAATTTATTTAGCACGATATAAATATTATGTAATTGTTGAATAATTTTTAAATCAATGCAAAACTTGAATATTATAAATTTCTATTAAAGTTCTGGATTTTGGTTTTTAATTAAAAAAAAAATTAATATAAATTACTATTAACAATGAAGTTAAATTAAAATAAATTTTATTGTAAATTATTATTATTAGTGACGATTGCATTGTGAGACTTTTATTGCAGAATCAATTTTGTCCCATACATTTCTATTATTTTTTTACATTCTTCAGCATTGAAATATTGTTTATAACTTCATGCATATATTTATCATTTTTTATGCAAATTTAAAATAAATTATTGATATTTTATCTTCTATCGAAGGATAATAACCACTTGTCCTCGAGCTAAAATTATCTAAGAAAAATCAGGAAGAGCCCGACGAAACCAAAATTTATTCTCTCAAATAATATAAAATTATCAATCTAATAATAGTAACTGAAATTTATCAAAAGTTTTATTAAAAAATAATTAAAAGAAGAGGTTGGCATAGGTCTAGCAAAGGTCGTAGCCCTGGGGAAGCGAGAGGTTTATAGCTCACGAAATTATCGTAAACATTTTGCTAACTGTTCTTCGCAATTGTGATAAATTAAAAATATACGTCGAAAATTAAACTTTTAGTTAACTGATATCAAAAAAGGTTAAAGAATTTGTTTTTTGATCGAGGATGAGTTGCAATAAATCAAAATGAAGCTAAAGGAATTTAAAGTAAAAACACACAATAACAAAATTGAATATAGCGAAAACTGTTAGAGTTTTCCCACATCTTGTCATTTGGTTAACTGAAGATGTTTTATGCATATGGGTATTTAAAATACAGTTCTAGAGAGCCTAGGTTGAAAATTAGGGATCTCATTTTAGTTGAATAGTGTGCTCTAAATTTAATCTAATATTTTGTATATTTTGCACAGAAACAAATACTCTCTGTAAGATTTCCATTAGCTTTAAATGACCATCAGGGCCATCACACAAATATAAACCAAGGTACAAGACATCTTAGGTGTAAGTGAAGTTGTTCTCTACCTTCACATTAGCAGATATAAGCAGTTAAGACTTAGGTAATTTTAATATTTTATGTAATTCAACTTGATATAAAATTTGATCTTTGTGTTTAATACAAAAACCTCTGTGGTGCCGCATTGGTGAAGTTGGACGACAAAACCATAGTTTTTCAAGTCAAGTTTTCCTGAAGTTTCGTAAGTTTTGTTAAGATAATATTATGTATTCAACGAAAATAGGTTAAATTTTAGTTTTCCAAGTTTTGCATAAAAGTATTATTTTATTTGTCCCAATTTCTGAATCTGCATCTTATACAAATAAGAGAGATCCTGTTGCCTTGTTTAAAATTGCATACGTTATTAAAACTAGAGTTCAACCAAATAAGCAAGTTTAGTAGTGAACTTAGGCTGCAGTACTCCTGGGGCCTAGTTGTATCAATTTAGGAACAAATAAAGGAAGTAGCAAGTAAAATCCAATTTATCCTTGAGTATAACTAATTTAATTTCTTTAAATTTTGATATTGATATAGAATGCAGGTATAACGTTTTACTTTTTTTAAATAAAATAATGCAAAACTCCTATAAGGTTGGCGTATCTGATACTAATATATAATCACAACTAAAAGCTGCAATTATACATAATATATTCTAAATTTATTGCTTAAAACGGAGACTGAAAATTATTTAATTAAATAATTAAATGTAAAGCAATTAAATTAAAAATATATTTAGCGTATTGTTCACAATAAAATTATTTATTTAGATTAAATGGTAATCCATAGGTAGGAAAATATATTATGTAAAATTCTAGTAGCAATAGGCTTATTTTTAGCACTAATTGCATATATTATTACAGTATTATCTACTCATGTTAATGCTAATTACGTATCATAATTTAATAATATTTAATTACTCTACTCGGGCGTTCAAGTGTGTTTTGATTTTGTAATACATGATTAATTTTCCGAAAATCCAATTTTGATAACGCTTTTATGTAGCACCAAGATAATAAATTAACCAATTAATAATTTTTATTCGAAATCGATAAAGTAACGATGGCAATTAATTTATCAACGAGTTTAACGTTAATGTTATATATAAAACAAAAACAATTTTATCTATAAAATAAATGCCTTGCTTCGTCATTATTAATTCTACTATTTCATCTTTAGACGACAGACAACTGAAATTGTACTCTTATTGATGCTCATGCTAACAATTAAGAAAACAAACTCAGTTTCAGTACAGTATTGATTTCTTTCATATAAAGGTCAGTCCGCAAGCCAAGTTGTGCATCCTGCCAATGTGTGCAAGTACTACATTTTCTAATTACGAGGCTGCAGGCAGAGGCATGTCGAGTTGCAGAATAGATAAATGAAAGATTTTGAACTACAGTTTGGGTTTCGGCATTTTGGGCGTCAAAATTTGCTTATAAGTAGCAAAAAAGTTTTCTGCTTACCTGCTTCCTTCTATCTCTGGTATTTGGGGTGGCCATAACGTACAGAGGTGGAGTAACTGGTGGATAATTTTGGTTGCCCAACCAAGAGCGTAATAAAATGTCTTTCGTAGTTACAATTTGGCTTTCCGCTAAATCTGGTTGATTTTCAAAACATGGACATATTAACCTTGCACATTTATATGAAGTAACTATGGCACAAAGACACTCAAATGCAGAAACTGTAATTAATGCGGCACTAGAAAACAACACCATTGAGTTTTGGCCCAATTCCTGAAAATTAAATTGCTTGATGTAATATTCATTTAGTCTTAGGAAAATTCATTAAAAATATTTACATATCATTACAAACACGAGATCAAAACTTGTCATCACTTTACTAATTAGGTAATACTGTCTGACATAATGTAACGATTTTTCTAATTAATTGGCACTATTAATTAATACGACGAATAATTGCAAATAAACCTAGATTGGCTTAATTTGTTTTATACTGTAATAATTTCAGCTTCTTATTATTATATTCACGTTGAAAGGAATATTAATTTTGCATGGCTGACATTTTAAAGCTTTTATGATTAAGTAAATTAATATACCTAAGGTAGTAAGAATAAATCTCATTATGTGAAAAGTTTGAAATGATTCAATTTTCCATTTTATTGATGTTACAGAATTTGACATAACTAAGATAATTCAATAATCAACATTACCATTTGTACGTCTTCCATTAATTTCTGTTTATTTAGATCTCTTGCAAGTCCGATGAAAGAAATAACCAGGACCAATTGAGATGCTGCTATGCTAATTAAACTAAATGCCAAAAACAAGGTGTAGAAAAACTTTTTGGCATTGTCCTTTAAAGGACATCGGGTATTCGAGATCGCCAGTAAGCCGGTGGTTCCACTTGCTATAGCGAAAAAACTACCCCATAAACCGCTTCCGATCTAAAATAAGAGAAAACGAAAATTAGATGGTTTGGGAAAATAAACAAATAAATTAAAAAAGTCCATTAGAAAAAGAAACGAATTAAAATATGAAATTATTTTACACTCACTAGTGGCATCAAATTATACCTAGGTAATATTTAACTTTCACTAATTGTAGGAACTTAATTTGATAATCACACTCTTCTCACGGAAATTGTAATTTATGTAATAAAAATAAAAGTGAATTCATATGTAATTACATATGCATTACCTGAGATAATTCGGCACCATAAACTATAACTGATATTCCAAAAATGCTCATCAATAATCCAAAAATTATGTGAAAAATTCCTAAATGAGATAAAGAGATATCTACATTTTTACAGCATTTCAAGTTCTGTTTTAAAAATTTATTATAATCTTTAGAGATTTTCTTTTGCGTTTTGTAAATTAAGGGCTGTTGTGAAAATTTTGTTGAAACAGTTAAATTGCTTTCTTGTTTCACTTGCTTTTCCGACGATTTTGAAGTTTCATTTATTTCGCACGCGTTACATTTTTTGCTATCTGGCGAAGACATGATGGATTTGTAATTTATGAAAACACTGATAAAAATTCAAAGGTCATGATGAACGTAAAATTGATTTGCACTTTCAATTACGCCGATTTTTACATGGTTTGCTTAAAAAATCACTTCATTTTAAATTCAAATATTTAACCGTTCAGTTATTGATAAAACATAATTTTGCACAATGTAATTTTTAAAACTCAAAAAATACCGAACAATACAGTAATCGATTGATTGCGAGTTCGCGTAAAACTATCGAGTAGTATCTTTAACTTTAAAGTTATATGGGTACCCAGTACGATTTTCCAAGCCGGTGAAAGCTAAATGGAGATGTATAATAGTAAATGAGGACATTGAAATATTACATCTGTATGGACAGATTCTCTTCGTTTAATTTTAAATTTTACACAGAACATCATGCATTTTATAAAAAGTTGTAATTAGTAATTTCTATATCCAATTTACGGCTAATTGAAGTTTAAAAAGATAAATTTTATTTTCTTTTAATTAAATATAATTTCTAATGCAATTTATTTCCTATGTTGCTTTAAATAAACCTGTAGCTCGCTTTTGGCTGTACAAATGTAAAATTCATCACAACTCTTCAACGAGGGAATACCAAAAAAGGTTTTACCAATTTTGGTTTAATTTTGAAAACATTTCAGCATTACAAATTAAATTTTAAGAGCTTTTCAAATAGTCATTATGTATAGGTAAATTATTATATTACGATTTTTTTACAAAAAATTTTTTTTGCCAGCTGTATTATTCTTTTGGATTATATTGAATTTTAAATTATTCGCTTGTATAGATAACATTAAAATGAAGCTGAATAAACTATGGGCGAACTCCAAATATTACTAATTAATTTCGGAAATAATTGATTTTGAAGTTTAGATTTTTTACATAAAAGTCAGTGTTTAACTTATTCTGTTTACGGTGCGTGTACTAATTTTACTTAAAAACAAAGATTCCGTCTTTTTAAAACCGTCATTTTCAAATTATGGCAATTTCAGTGATTTTTTTAATGATTTGAGCTACTCAAAGATCCCGTCTGTGTAGATCTGTTCCTGTTTTACTTGAATTGTTGATTCGTTCATAAATTTTAATATTTATATTTTTAGTAATTAACTGTAAATTAATTTTTAAAAAATGAACCAATAGTGTGGTATAAGGCTTAAGGGAGCCCGAGATTCAAAGCTCAGTCGCGCCGACTACACTGTTGTGATCCTAAGTCCAAGTTCCCTCTATAAGGCCTATGTATCTAGTCAAGTTAGCACCCTACTATAGTGTATGAAAGTGCTCAGAGAACCAAGGGGGTGCCAACTGTAAATTTGGTTATTGATTGGTAATAACAGGACGTTATTAAGAGAAAGAAAAAGAAGAAGAAGAATTTAAAATGGACAGCTAACAATTAAAATTTCTGACGAAGACGATAAACATCGTCGAAAGCTTAAAAACTTAATTGGTTTTAAATATTGATAATTTAACATGTCCATTTTATTTTATTTTTATTTTATTAACATGCCCAAATCAGAAAAGTTATTTCCTCTATAAAATTTGATTTTACTTTTATTTTCTTTACCTTCCTATACAATATTGCTGGACAGGTTCGTAAGCTCCTTATGCCTTCCCATAGAGAAAGATTTCAAAATTTAAATTTTGAGAACGTACATGTCACTCCGGGTTTTATTGTTGACAGTGGCAATCATCAATCCACGGGGACAGATAGACGGCTTACGTGCCCTCCGAAGCAGGGAGACCGCCATAAGAAATTTACTTTTTTTCTGGTCTTTTATCCCTGAATTTAATACTAATTTCCAAAAAGAACCAAAGGTCATGCGCCTGAATTTCTTCGACTTAGGATCATTGATTTAAAATTAAATTAAAAAATAAATGGAGTTAAGCCAGCACAGCGAAAGTTAATTAAGGGCAGATTTTCATTCAGAAATTTTACGAGTTACAAGAGAAGAGTTAGCCCTCTTCATGGTTTACATAAGAGTCCCACTTTACGATGAAGCTTTCTTACGTTGCCGTTGAGTAATAACATATTTGCGTTTATCCTACATTGCTGGAACCATTTGAGAACTGACGCGTAAAAATAGATTAACGAGATTTTTCAATTATTATTCAGTTTTGAAGTTTTAAAGTACAAATTAAAATAAAAACTTTGCAAATATGAATAGTAATTATTAAAAGATCATTCTTCATACTTGTACAGTTTTACCTTGGAAAAACAAATCCACTTTTTGAGAATCAATAAATAGCATGTTGCTAAGTGACGTATCTCTTTATACAATAATGTATACACGAATTAAAATGAATTGTCAGAATAGGTTAGTTTTTAATAAATCGATAGCCAAGCATGTCGTATATAGAAGTGCGAAGTATGTTAAGCTTTTTAATTATTTTTCCAATTTTGTTTTATAATTTTTCAATTATTAGATGTCATAGAAATGCTTCGTGCGCTTGGATATCCCAACTTAATATCAATGGAAAGCTTCAGGACGCCCAATTTTCCCTTGGTAGCAACTTTATTAATTTGGCTAACTAAAAAGTTCGACGCGGATGCTGATATTCCATTGGAATATGAGAATGAAAGCGATAGAATAGGTGTGATAAGAAATGTGGCACAATTTATGTTAAGTACAATTTATATCACGATATTTTAATGTTAATTGAATTGAATTTAACAATTTAGGTTCTGAAAGCCAATATCAGGCTCAATACCAAGAGATTGTATCAAGCTGATGGTTATGCAGTTAAAGAGTTATTAAAAATAACTACTTTGCTCTACAATGCTCTGCAGGAAAATATTTTCGATAGTGGAGAAAAATATGAAAATAACAACGATGTTATCTTGCGAAGTTTTGATATATCGGATAAAGTAGAGATCATATCCCGTTAATCTTCAGGAATTACTTATACAACATTTTTCAATTTTTAGGTAAACGATTTAAAGCAATCCCGACAATTGGCAAGCGAGATAACGACAACTGGAGCAAAACTGTACGATTTATTAACAAAAGAAGCGGATTTAAGGGTAAGCATGAAGAATTATAAAAATTGAATGCTTTTAAATGAAAACTAAATAAGATGTTAAGACATATCAGCGCTGGACGTCAATACGAAGTTAACGAAGTCGAAAGTGGAATAAGAAAGGCGGTGGAAAATATTAAAAAGGAATTGAGCGAAACCAAACAATTAATTGAAAATGTTTCCACTTCAGAAATGAATTTAGATTCTAAAATTGAACGTCGAAATATCGAAATCGATCGATACACCAAACGATTGCAAACATTAAAAAAAGTAAGGTGAGCAAAAAATGATAAGGAAAAGTTGGGTTATATATTTCGGAAGTGTTACTTTTTGTGCTTTTTAGGCCGGCATTTTTGGAAGAGTTTAAAGAATTAGAAGTCGAATTGGAGAAACTTTTTGTTCAGTACGCTCTGAGGGTACGTACATTAAATCATTTGGAAACAATGGTTGATAATGCGGATAGGGTTTATCTGGAGCGCCAACAGCTGGCATCTTCACATAAGAGCGTGGATGGAATTCCATTAGAAAGCGGAAATGCAATAGATTTATTGAATTACGAATCAAACGCGATAGACGTCAACCAAGAGACGCAAATTAGGCAAGAGAGACCGAGAGCAAGAACTGGAGGTAATTTAATTTTAAATTATTAAAAAGTGGTAAAAATATTATTGCTAAACTTATGCGGGATATGGGTGTGCTCGAACGTGAAAGTATTTACAGTTACACTTGGCTTGCTGTGCGACAGGGTGGAAAATTTTGCTGTTGAACTCGGAATTCAATTTCGTTTTTTCTTTGTTTTATTTAAAATTTGATGAAAATTTAAAATAGTAATTAGTTTTATTAAGAAAGTTGAACCGTAGATATTGTTTGTTATTTTTTTAAATTATTTTGTCAAATCTCCCAACGATGAACTTTTTACATTGCAAAATTGAAGCGAATTAATTTTTTTTCTTTCGTGAAAAGATTTTCCGTCTAATCTTTTCTCGGTGAGAGCATAGGTTTTTTTAGTAACTGGGTGTTGATGGAATACCACGTGATCCTCTGGGAATTTTCAAGTGCAATTTATTTTTTATTTTGACTATTCGACGTTTTAAGAACCCCAGAAGTTAGAAAAAACTTCATTGATGTTTTTCAAAAAAAATTTTAATTTGAAATTTCCAGCGCATTTAGTTTTGCAATTATATTAAAGCTTGATAAAGTAAACTACAAAATATTTTAAACGATTCGATGTTTTAGGTCGGAGCAGAGCATTGCGGACTTCAAAGGATTTTGCAGGATTAAATACTCTCGGTTCTGTTAGCGAATCTTCTGGCGATTTAAGTACCGATACGGATGATTTATTATTAGATGTTGAGGAACCGGAATTAAATCAATCTGAAGACGATTCTTTAGGATTAGATAGCCCCACAGTGGAAAAAACCTTAGGGGAAAGAAAAACAAATAGCAGAGTTCAAAGCAATAATAGCGACGATGACTTTTAAGTTCATTTTTAAATTAGAAGACCAAATAATAAAATATTTTAATGTTTTTAAAATAATAATAATTGTTGAAATTATTTATATAATAAATGTTAATAAATAATTAAGATATTTGATACAACTCTATTATTAATAATGTTTATTTCTACATGGTGGCTCACTAATAAAGTATGTATAGCGAGGATCATTTTTAACTTATTTAATCCTATATCTAAAATTTACAATTTCATACTGGTTGTGTGTCAGATGAACTGATAAAAAATTTAGAAACATTTTTGTACGAACAATATTATGTATTTGAAAATTTTTTATTGATTCTTTCTCATAACCAGTATAAAATAGAGGACACATGTAATTTTCATTATAAATTTTTTTACAGAAGAAACGTAAAATAAGGTGGAACTCCGGATGGATAGTCGGACACCGAGCCAGATCATAAGGCTTCTTTGGGCGACGAGTTGGCGAGTCCGCTTAAATATTGACCACCGACCGGTAGAAATTCCATGCGTCCAAAATAATTTAGTAAGCCGCATTGTTTAAATAATTAATCACATTTAAATAAATAAATTAGGTAAGGTTGAAAATGCAACGTTAATAAATAACAATAGGTCGTGGTAATTCATCAGACGAGAATGTACTAACATTGGAGTGAATTAAATCGAAAACAGACGGACCGATAAAATCGTCGATAGTTTCATTGTAAATTTTCCATCTTTCAACCCTGAAACACATATGTAAATTCACAAAGATAAATTCCAAAATAAAAAGCGTACCTTATTTCACTTGGAAATATATTGATTTTGAAGGAAGGAGAATTTGTCGTTACGGATGTGTTTTGTTCACTTGATAAATCTAAATCTCCTTCGCGTTGCTTTATAGAGAACAAGACGGGTTTATGGATATCTTGGTTTGATATGTATTTTTGTCCTTTTATGGAAGAAATTTTTATAAATTTGTGGTCGTTGTTTGGGTCTTGTTGTTCTTGTTGAGCGTGATTTTTGTAGTAATGTAACATGTGTAAGTACGAAATGTCAGAATTAAAGTCAGGTAGTCTATCATAATTGTCTTTGTCGTCGTCAGTATGTCCTTGTCCGTAATTTGTCTGTTTGTCAGGTTTCAAAAGGTCCTTAAAGTCGTCCTCTTCAGTGTTTTCGTTTAGGAACAAATATGAGGGAATTATAACTGGCTTTGCAGTTGGCCCATTATTATAAAAATCGTTACTATTTTCGTTCTCCACGTGTGGTTTACTAGATGTGGCAAATGGAATACTTTCGTAAATGGTAGGGGAAGTGGAATATCCATACAGAGGTTTTATGTGCGACTTTTCGGAAACAATATTTAAATTTCCATATTGATCGTATGTGTATTTTGCATAAAAATTATTAACGGGTGGTCTCTGAGTGGAATAGGCAGAATTGTACGTCGGAAAATGATTGTGCTGCTGCTGCTGTTGATGATGATGATTTTGATCGTATTTATTTAAAACGAAAATTGGAGGAGAAGTAGGCTTTTGTACGTTATTGTTCTGTAATTTATAGTCATATTGATAAAAGCTTTGTTGTGCTCCCTCTTGTTTAGTCGGAATGAGCTGAATATTTATGTTAACATTTATAGGGCTGCTAGAAGAAGCGGATACCGTCTGAACGGGGTTAGGAGAGACCGCGTTAGAATAATTAACTAAATATCCGTCTACACTAGGCTTGTTTAAGACAGTAAGTGGTTTTGAGGGTGCATAACTACTTTGGGGTACGCTTGGTATTTTGCTAGGATATTGATTATGACCGGGCCTGTTGTAATTACTACCTGAAGGCTTGTGCAACTTTTGTTTATTGCTTAAAATTGTAGAAGTCACGTTCGTTAGTTTAACCTTAAAAGGTTTATGGTTAGTCTGTGGTGTAGTACTTGTCACTGGTCGCTTGTGAACTTTCTTTGTCTTTTGTGGCTTTTTGGTAGTAGTAGTGCGTCGACGAACTTTTTTAAACAATTCGAAATCCATTCGACTTTCCAATTCATCCGGCTCTTCGGCTATTATACTTTCAATTGTACTCTCCTCCTCCACATTGTCTTGCAAATTCACTGGAACATCCCGGTTTTCTTCCAAGACCTCTTCCCAAGCATCCAACTTTAAACTATCAACAATGGAATCGCAGGGAAATCTCGAATTTCGCAAATCGTCACTGGATAGAAATACAAATAGTTGCAAAGTTTTGATTTCGCTCAACGACTTGCATAGTACGTGAGCAAACGTTGTCTGTCGTATCTGCTGAAGTTGCGCAGGTGTAAAGGACGACTCAAAATTTCCATTTTCGTACCAAAACCGATCCCCTCGACGCAGGTTCAAAAATTGTTGCGCTATTATGCAAGCAAATGTGGGCCCAACGATACCGCCACGAACCGGCTTCTCTGCCAAACCCCCGCTGAAGAGATCTATGTCGTCAAAGTGCGCGTACAACGCTTTGAAACGATTTACCGTTTCTCTCGACATAATTTTTTCAAGATCTGTCCAATTCTTGATGGGAATTAATCCACAAGGTTCACGCCACGCCGTGTAACTGGGAAGACCGTGATCTCTCCCTCTTTGAATATTGATTGCCGCTAAATCCATTCCAAACGGAAAATCTGACGATTGAAATAAGTGGTTAGTCAGTTCGCTAGTAATAAATTCATCTCGTTTTTGACTAGGCTGATTGCATAAACCTAAAATTAAACGATCCAAAGAACCAAAGCTCCAAATGTTTTCAAAGTTTTGCTGTTCTTCGTGTAGTGTAACATCTAAAGTTTTCATTTTAGCAATAATTGTGCAAATAATTTCTATCACTTACTATTTCGGATTGCTCGATGGGCACTATCGGTTCTAACAAAGGAACTTTGAACTAAGCTATGACCAAATCTGAAAGCGGCAGCTCCAAATGCGTTCGTTAGAGCTGGATTTATTTTCGGAACGTAACCCTTGTAGTATCCCCGATTTAAAAGGTTTAAGTTGAATAGGTTTATTACTTCTTCGCCTAAAATTCAAATTATCTAAATTATATTTTTAACTATTTCGAGTTTCCTGTTACCTAACACAATGGGCAAAAATTCTTTGTAGGTGATGTGTTGTATGGTTGCTCCGATAATCCGACGAGTCTCTTGGTATATTTTCTCATCGCCCCAGTGAGGATTCAGTTTACTTAATTCAAGTGACATCAAATTGTGGTACCTTAACCATACGGTGTGAAGGGCTGTCAGTCCTGGTTGATCGTTTATTCGAAAGTCACCGCTTTGAAAGCAATCACTTGTTATTGCGCCTTTTCTACAAAGTTCCCCTCCGGGAGGATCGGGTGGTTGAAGCGGACCTTTTCTCTTATTCCGTCCATAAGCAATTTGCCCTTTTTTGAACAGTCTTATCGATTCTGCAGTATCAAAATCACTTCCATAAACAGTCGACCCATCGATGTATGCAGTTACTTGGCTAATTTGTTCTCTCCAACCTAAGTCGCAATCGATTCTGGACGTTGGTGCACTTCTAACAAATTCCATGCAACGAATTCCAAATTTAGCAAAAAACCAATCATCTTCTGAAACTGGGATAGGTAAACACTCTGGATGCTACATTAAAATATAAAAATAATATCATAAAATAGAGATTAGCTTTGCGATGGTAAGCAACACAATGAAATAGTTTATTTTACCGTAAAATCTGGGGATAAAAAGCCACTTCCGTTATCTTGACAGCACTGTGGAACTGATCTGTTAAACATCCTGGCTTGAGCAGAAAATATGATATCATGGTCCAAAAATTGGCCCCATTGCATAAACATCAAAGTGAGGGTATCCATTTCACGATTTTTGTCTTTGTGAATTTTAACACTAATTTCTCTAGGCGAGGGCAGATCGCCTCCCAAAACAGATTTCCTGATTGTTTGAACACCTAAATATGGAAAACCGTTAGGAAAAGTTGGAATAATATTAGTGTAATATTACCATCGTCGTAATTAGGTGGCAAGAGTCTTTGCATTGGCAACATGGAAGCACCGTACCATAAATTTTGTAAATTATTGCAAGATCCATCTATGGTTCGGTATCGAACAAAACTTGAGGGACATCTTGGTAAGCCTTGAAGAGGACATTTATCTAAGAGTAAATTTGATCTTAAAAATGACATCGGTATTGGATTATCTCTACTTTTGCTTTCTGCACGTCTACAATGAATAAGAATAATGAATAAATTTAGACGTAAAATAATTTCTTACAGTTGCGCAATTTTAGAACTAGCCTGAACGCTTGCGTAACCATATCGTGCGTATTCTAAAGACTTTTCATTGTAAGTTCGAAAAAATCCCAACGTGTGTCCGGGATGATTTTTCTTTAAAAATAATCCTGCAATAAAAGATGCCATAAGATAAAATTGCACGTAAAAATTTAGTGAAATTTGCAAACAGAAAATATTAAATTTAAATTCTATTGGTTAGACGAAAAGATGTATGTACATCCCAGATATGATCCTCTTACACGTTTTGCATAATGGATTATGTGGCAAAGTGGAAGCATTATAAGTTGGAAGCAAATACTTAGGTACACGCTTTAAAGGTCAAAATGCGAACGAGTTACATATTACACTGAAGTCGGACTAAATCACAGTTTTAAATCTCAAGAACTTACCCATTTTGTATAATTTCGGTTCTTCAACAAAGTAAAGGTTGTGCATTTTTTCCAAGCCAAATAAAACAGCATCATCAATTTCCTTTTGCTCCGGATAGTCAAATTCAGCATTATCTAGTTTTGGTTTATCCATGTTTGAGAAAAAACTATCATTGTCCTGGTTATTCGATTCAGTAGTAGTCATTGTAAAATCTAAATTAAAAAAATATTTTTGAATGAAAATAATTTGGATTTCAAATTCTTACTTTTGTCATATGAATTGTTCGTTGTATTGTCAACTTTGTTATTGATATGTTGCATTTGGCACTGTTGATGTAATATGTTGATGATCAGCAGCACCATAATTACTCGGGTAATGTAAAATAGTATTCTGAAAATTAACAAAAAATATATAGGTAGGTAGCTAAATATGCAAATTTAAACAATATACGGAAAATAGCACAAAACCAGTGTTGGAGATAAAAAAACAGCGAAAGAAAGCTAACCGAAATGGCGTACCCCATATTTGCTAATTATTCGTATATTAAACCGACATGTCCACTTCATGAGAAAATTCACTTGCAACTAAAACTCATATATGATGAATGTATCTGAAGCGATTCTGATGTTCAATAAAGAACAGTTACTTGCTTCATTTTAATTTAAGATACCCCCAGGCTTAACTTTTTACTTCTAATTTGATGTTTTTTATAATGTTTTGCTAAAAGTATGCAAGATACAAAAAATGTCAGTTATGTTAAACTACATTTTATGTACAGAGAAAGGAAATAAGGTCTTTCATTTTACAATACGTACTGATGAATATGCACAAAAGTGGAGATTCTACTAATTGCTGTATTCTTGTGTACATAAAACTGCTCTAATGTCAGCAAAGTTGTTCATGACATAAATTATATGCTTTCCAATGATTCTTTTCAAAATAAATAGAAGCGTAATTATTTTTATAATTGATAAAATTATTCAATATCAATTAAAAAAAGCACTTACTCCAGTTACCATTTAGTAAGTCCACAACACAACCGTGTATTATATTATAAATAATTCTATAACGGCATATTCAATACTTGCAGGAAATATAATTTTTGTTTAAAAGTTATTATCTCTGCCCTAAATTTAGAATACATAGTGTTTCCGGCAAAAACAACGACGATGCAGCGAGTGATACGGAAGCTAAAGCCCCCCCCCCCCCCAAAGATAAAAAATAAATAAGTTTTTGGGGGCCGTAGTGGAACGGTAGCTCCTTCAGCCTCCCTCCCAAACCCCGTTGGAAAAAAAAATTCAAGAATATGGGAACCTTTCGGAATGGCCATTGGAGGTGGATCCCCTCCGAATCTCATCTGCTGAGTATACAAAAGTATACGACGATAAAATTCAATTATTGTTTTGCGAAAATAGTTCACTCACAATTTTGAAGTTCGCGAATTATCATTTTCTGCTCGTCGACAACAGAATTTTATCATCTCGTATAAAAAAATATCTATTTATTGATTTTCTACCTATATTTAAAATTTAGGTTTCCCTTAATTTTATTTGAACCAATAAGTAACCTAAATTAGTGGCACTTATCGATTTAAGGATCGCTTAACACTTATATAAGCGGTGCAAACTTAAATAAAAGTGCCACTTTTTATTACTTCAGAACTAAGACTTTGAAACTTCTACTTTTTCTTCCTCAGCTTTTTAACAAATAACAATTTTATCAACTTCCTAATCAAACCAATCAAACATCAATATGGTTTTATGCAATATTATTATAAATTTCTCAGATATTTCAACAAATTCGATTGTGTTCGGAGTTAAACATACAATAATTTCTGCTAATTCTCCCACTCCTACAAATAAATCGTCAAATTCAAATCTTACAATAAAAACCAAATTGTTTATTATAACCAATTAAATTTTATGGATTATTCAAAATTTTGGCTAAAAATGGCCAAAAACCTATAAGCGATTATTCGATTGGCTGTTCCATAGCACATTTTTATTTTATACAAATATTTTTGGCCATAAACTACACTCAAAAATGATGGATCTACTTAGACAGTGGATCTTTGAACCGCTCCTGCCACCAAAAACATCCCTGAGCGACCCCAACTCGAAAATTGCAGATTTACAAAGACGGGATCTTTGAATACATTAAAAAAATTGAAATTTTCCGAAAATTACGTGTTTAGAAAGACGAGATGTTTATTTTAGTCACTAGTATTAGTATCATTAGATAGTTTACGGAGAATGTAGCCTCGTAGGCACTTTGGTTTTTTTCAACTGGCGATTGGAAAGACTGGCATTGGTTTTTGTCCGTACGGACTCCTTGTTCGCCTTTGAGATGCAGAATATTTGCTCTTCATTCTTAATCGTGATCGGATTTTGATTTTGATTAGGATTGGTCCCAAGTTGATGAACGAAGTGCAGCCTCGAAAATTGGTCGGGTATAATTCTTCGCAGTTAGCACATGTAGCGGATTGATTGCTAAGTTTGTTGGATGAGTCCGTGTGGAGATTTTCGGATTATTTCATGCAATTGACTGTGCCTGACAGCTACATATTGGGCATGACCAAAATGTTGACATCTGTGGCAAGATACCGTTTCGTCCAGACGGACGTGGAAATCAGGCATGGGGTGGCGGTCGCTGCCGTGCCTCATTTTTTTGCCCGCTGTCCATTGGTAGTTGTTAATTTTTTTAGTTCTCGGTTTGGAATAAAAGTTGTAGCAATTTTTGGTGACCGAATCTCCTACATCTCGGAGGGTAACGTTGGCACTATCGAAAAGGTTTGTTCCATCTTTATCGTCATCTACGGCGAAGCTCTGGTATGTGCTTTGAGGACACCACCGGAGGTAGTGTTAGCTCCTCAGTCCGTTTCTTACTGGATTGCGATTAATTCTAATGCGGGCTTATTCTTTGAAAAATCAAACCCCGTTATCAAAAGCTTAATTTAGTACACCCTACCTTCCGCAAGTGCCTAGAGCTGGCTTATATGGAGATCAAAGGTTACACACAAACAAAACCAAAGTATGAGTGAGAGGTAAGAAAATGATTAATATTTAGCATTATTCGTTTATTTTACTCCTACTGAGAAGTAGGTATGTACCGTCCTTTAACTTTTTCTATAACTTGTACCTAGTTTAATATAATATATTATGGTAAATCATACTAGAAGTTATAAATTTTTATGTGAGCCTGTGCCAAATTACCATCATATAGGTCCTACTTCATTGCACAGCTGTGTTAAGCCTATCCAAATCGTATCCAACATCCAACTTCTCACATAACTTTTTGTGTGATGAATCGCCACGAGCGTGGGTTGTTGAAAGCTATAAACCTACTTAATATTTTTTCAAGAGACGGTCGGTTCCTGTGTTCTGTACAAGGAAATTACATTAAATAATAATGGAATTAATCCAAAATCTGCATAATTTTAAAAGTAAAATGAATCGAAATTTGCAAATTACCTAATATGATATTCACTTTTGCTTGTTAATTTATAAGCAAATTTGAAGTATTCTTCAAATGGGTTCAAATTAATTTAATATTATGTCTGAATAATCACGTTCTTCGTATACCACAAAATTAGATGTAGGTAATATAATGTTGACTTCAATATTATGTTCTTAATTATTCTGGCTCATGATAATAAATAGATCACTTCCCAAAAAGCTAACAAGTATCTGAGTTAAATTTGAACAATATTTCTCTACTATATATTACTTTATGTATTATATTTACTAATAATTTCAAATAATGTTAAATAATTATCAAATTATAAATACCTACATTACATATTATTAAAATTTAAATTACTTTCCTCAGATATTTAATTTATGGTAGTAGAAAAGGGAGAAAAGAAGACGTAAAAGAGGAAGAACGAACACGTATTTATGAAAATTTTGTATTTATTGCAGGCAGGGGGTTACCCCAACCCATAATTTTCTATATCATAAAATAATGCGTTTACTAATTGGTGCTTAGAAAATTTCATTATAACTTAGAAGTAATCATCATCACATTTTAGGTCTCTTGGTATATCCATCTATTTTTGATCAACCTACGTTTTTCCTGTCTCGAAGTTTGTACATAAATTATTCTTTAGGGTTTACATTTTTTCATGTATACTGCAGTAAATAACTTTTATACCCATTAATTTGTTTGCTTATTATTTTAAATTAAAAGGTTAAAATCAAGAAAGTCAATTCGTATAAACTTTTGGAAATAAAGATGAACAATTAGAATAAAGATATATATCTATAAAAAGTTGAAAAATAATTAAATTTATAATTAAAATGTAATTTAGTTCCATTAAGGAGTAGAAAAGATAGGACGATGGTGCATTAACGACATAAATGGACGTAACTATAATATTTTGAAAAGGTGAGCAATTTCACCCTCACGGAGTTTAATTTTGAATTTTGAATTTTTAAAATTTATTTAAATAAATCTAGCATTAAACATTACAAAAAAAATGTAATGTGAAAATCAACAAAAAGAAATGTAGGAAGGAAATGTCACAAAATGTAGAAAAAATAACAGCAGCATTAGCAGGAAGTGTTCAGAAGAGCAGAAGAGAGAAGAAGCATTGAATCAGTAAACAAATTGACAAGGAAAGAGAGAGGGGGAAAGCTAAACAATTAATATTAACAAATTATTGATTACAATAAATTTAGAACAATTTTATTTTCTTATTCAGGCTGTTAGTTAGAACAGACTGAATAAAATCCCCCCCCCCCCGCGAAATTATTTAATAATTACTACAGTTCAGGAAGTCCGACTGCAATCGTAAAAAAAACAAAAATATCTTCAAAACAAAATTGTATTTTTATTACAGAATTCGATCCCTTTTTCGGGTGGCATTTAGATATTTTGCAATTTTGCACTTAAAATTAAAATTCTTAATTTAATTAAAAAATAACATTCTAGTGGGGTGATAACTTTGCTAAAGCATAGCTCGAAAATTGAACTTGGGCTTTAGAAAATTTAGCAAATATTACTACTAAGGAAACTCTAAGGAAAACCTGATGAAATTCGAGAAAACTCGAATAAATCACAAAAAATCGAGAAAACACTGAAAAATATAATTTTAATTAATTCAAAATAATTAACTACGTTCTATTGTTTAACTTTTTTCTTCTTATGTTGGTTTCAAATGAGAAAAATCACAGAAAATCCGAGGAATTTCTAAAAATCTTCTAGATGTTTTTATAAAAATTAATTTTTTTCGATTCGTATTATAAAATATAGGAAATATTTTGATAACAGAAAATGGATCTTTCATAAAATTAAATAAAATAAATAAGCTTCCGATCAGGACGTGAATTTCTACTATATTTTTAATTAAAAATAAATCTGTATTTTTATATAAATATATAAATTTTTAATTTGTGAAATGTTGATATTTACTGTTGTTTAATTAACTTGTTCAATTTATAATAATTATTTTTGCATTTTTTTTATGTACTTGTTTGTTTAGTAAAACATCTGACGATAGCGGCAATCCATTGCTGAAAGGTTATGCAAATATTTCGATTTTTATTAGGTTAATTTAAACCAGTTAATTTTTAAATTTTAAGGTAAAATAATTTTAGTGGTTAAATGTTTATTATTTTATATAAAATTTTCAGACATTAAAAAAAAAGAAAGTTGTTTGTTCAGTTTATTTAACAATTTTCAACTGCCCTTTTTAAATTTTTTCACACTTTAAAGTTCAAGATTAAATAAGCGCAAAAATTGATTGGTGTAGGGGCCAAGCAGTTAAATTGTGTACCGAAATATTTGAGCCGTGGTTCGGATTCCACGTTAAGTATAATAAATTGTTCGCAATAAATTAATAATTAATTAATTAATTTTATAAATCAGTATTCCAAGAGCTATATCAATAATTTTACATGGCAATTACCTACATACAAATTTGTAGGATAAATATTGAATCCTTGACATTCTACGAACCATTACCTACTCTAATCGAATGATAAAAAATTTGAGGTTTGGCAAATGTCATTTATTTGTTTTCCTATTCTTTGTTGCAGTTTTAAATAAAATCTTAAGGTTTGAACAGCATCCATTAAAAAAATTGAAAGCAATTAATGGTACCTACGATTTTCTCCCACCGTAGGAATAGAAAACTACTTTCTTCTTTAACATTAGGTGCCATTTCAGCTGGATTCTATTCGGGCAATATTTTACGAGAACACATTAATCTTTAATATTGTTAAGTATAAATTAAAACGGCTTAATTTGGTTAAATGTAATTTTCCACTTGATGAACAGAAGTATCGTGGTGTAATTTTCATTGTTACGTTATTCTATGTCGAAAGTAATTATTCGATCAATTAATTAGCAAGTTTCACGATTAATGATCCTTTAAAATAAAACTTACATGTCATAGTTGTTTGTTTTGTCTTGCGATTTTTTCTTCGTGTTTAAGTCTCGCAATTGCTTGTACAGATCCAAAAAGAACCTTAGCCGTGACTTGTACATTTTTTTCATTGGATGGTTTATTTCTATCTGGAGCTGAATTTTGTATTCCACCAGCGTAAGTGTTGTTATTTACGTCCCTTACAGAATACGATTTGCAACGTTCAGTCATTTTGAAAATTCAGTTACGTCTGGAGTTCAATCTTAATTTATGTAATCGCAATAAAACATTAAATTAGTTTCGTTTTAAAACAAGCACGGATGAAATTTATATTTACCTTGCATGTACAAAACCAAACTGAATACTTCAAGTAGTAGAAATTTATAAGAACTAATCTCTCATTGACACACTGACTGACTAATAACGTTGAACTACTGTAGAGCAACTCTTTCAATTCATAGGGGGGACCAAGTGAAAGGTGAACTAAGTGAAAGAGGTTTAACTTTTTTGTAATTTTTGCTATGTAGTTTAATCATCGGCTGCTAAAAATCAATGATGGGCACATCAAAAACTGAAATATCCAAACATGCGACCCAATTAAAACAATCGTTTTTATTTTGGCGCTTTTTTTAAATGTTTTATTGATTAAATTAACTAGAAAATAAAATAAATTTATAGATTGATTTGCAGGACGTTGCGGTTGACCAAACCAGGCCACGAGGTTCAGTCAGTGGGTCACCCATATTCCGTTTCATACATTTTAGTTTCTTCTATATCCTTTTATTAGTTTTTTTTTTATTTCTCTTTGCGATTTCAAATTATAATTATTGAATAGATAAAATTTATAGTAGGTAGGATTAAGAACGAACAGTCGTAAATTATTAATATTGACACCTACAATTATAACTGGTTTTTTGTTTTTTCTTCTGAAACTTAAGATTTTGAAAAGAAAATTATTATATTTTAATATACTTGCACTAATAATGCTAAAACAAAAACAAACGAAATTCAACTGTGTTAGTAGGTTAATGCGATTGTTTTTATGTACCTACGTAAATAAACTTGAAATGGAACCAAAAAAAGCCAAATTCGTATCTGATGGTTGTTAAGATAATAATTATAAACTAATTTGTGTTAAGTTTTGTTATTTGTGTGCACTTACATTATGGAATTACATGGACTTCGGAAGTTCTTATTCTTTTTGGAAGATAAAAATGAGTTCCTTGTAATTTCTGCTCTTAACGCCCAAATCCAATTTGTGAAAATACGAAAGCGCTACGTGATAAAACATGTATTAAGCCTTTATAAAAATGCGGCGACATAGCGGATCGTCATGGCGCCTCAGCAAAAGTTAAAATCGTGGCATTCAACCTGTTTATCCAAATTACCGTTGGATCAACAACTCGTGTATAGGGCATCCTTTTTAATTTGTTTTAATGTATAAAAGTTATTTAAATTGGATGTGCAGTAGAAAATTATTTATCACTCCTTATACTTAACAGTTAAATAGTAATACACGTAGTAGTGTGCTGATGCAATTTTTGGATTCAGGCTATGCTGATGGAATTTTTGTTTTGTTCTTCTAGCCGCTTAGCTGCTTGCGATTGTTTTCTGCATGTCATTGCGCCATAATGTCAAGCATGATTGCGGAAAAGAAAAACATCAAAGATGTTAATATATTCTTTATTATTTGCGTAAGACATCAATCAATTGATTGCAGCATCAAAAGAATTGTCAAGCACGATTAAGCATCTACAGTCCTTAAAGCAATGTACCTACCATATTACATAATCCTACTTATGGGCAGCACTCAATCTCAATTATAGCAATCGTAGAAAAATTAGTTAACGTTAAAATTATAATTGGAATTGGATCACCTTGGACAAAAAGCATTTTAAATATATTCTGATGGGCATATATATTAAAAAAATTACATTCTTTATAAAGTAATAACGGGATAATGACTATTAAATAGACCATATAAATGAAAGTTATTCGGACCGTTATCAAAATTTGATTTTAATTTTAGTAATGAAATAAGTACCTACAGCTCAAATTATCTCCAATGAGATTTACGTCATTAATACCATACACGAATTTACTACACCGATCAGTTGAATAGCATTTATGTAATACACAGTCAAAATTGCACACACCAGAGGTAGAAAAAACCAGCGATATGATTTTCCCTCTGTGAAAAATACCTTGTTGGATAAAGAGTTTTTACTCTTCGTAACAAGATCATCGGAAAACTGGAGTACTTGGGGCCACATAATGAGAAACGGTTAATTCTGCAAGGCAAGGTGTTTGGAAGAAGAGGCCCAGGGCGGAGAAGGATATCGTGGTTCAAAAATCTCAGAACATGGTTCGTTACATCAACGACTGCGCTCTTCCGGGCCCCAGCAGACCAAGTCTGAATTGCTATGATGGTCGCCAACGTTCGATAACGGATCGGCACCAGAAGAAGAAGAACAAGATCATATTAGAATCTGTGGAATGTTCAAAAGTCCGAAGAAATTTCACGTGACAAGGTGATCTTGGTATCTTGGCAGCAAGGTACGTGAATACCCTAGCATTAATTAGCACACAACCGTCCGCCGGGGAACTGCTGACTTTAGATACGATTAGAGCTGTATCAAGACTGTCGACAGTTTGGCTGAGATGTGATGGGATTACGTGTACCTCATCTCGAAGGTCGTTGACAATGCGAGTCGTGTCATGCGGAATTAGTCCACCTAAATTGGAACAGTTTAGACCTACCTACACACGTACCGTCAACAGAATGAATTGTTACAGCTAACATGAACTTAAACTTTTCATCAAAAAGCCGATTTTCAAAATTAAATTGTGAAGTAACCGTTGGGCTGATTTTATTTATCTTCACCTAATAAGAAAGCTTAAACTTTGCTCTTTTAGAATATCGCACTTTTGAAGGAAAAGAGCATAGAAGTTGGACGGTAACCCGGCGTAAGATAATTTTTTGCATTGCATTGATCGCATCAATCCACTGATGTGGTTTTAGTTCAGTTAAATAGTTAAAGATTTGGTTAGTGGCTATGTTAAAGGTTAATATAGTGGTTAGGTTACGAGAGACATTAGATTTTTTTAAATAAAAAATTATAGATATTACTTTATTAACCCCAACATAATGGGTTACTTTTAACCAGTGCACAATTCAACACCGTATCGAAAGTTATTTATACTTGTACAATTAAAAAAAAAATCATTTAAACAAGAACTACTTTATTTAGCTTATTAAGTACAATTTAATTAAATGTGGAATTATTTGGAATGTAGAAAAATGTAGAAAAATATGTAAATTATTTTAAATACTTCCGCATTTAATTAACTTGTAGGTAGATACTTCATAAAATAATCATTTAAATAATACTTAACAAGTTTAGATAATTAAACTAGAAAAAAAAAATTTTATTCAATGACAAAGAAATTAAATAATTATAAAAATAATAGTATTAATGGAAAATGAGGTTTTTCCAAAAACTTTTCGAATTCATTTTTTTTTAAATGAAAAATTCATGTCAATTTGGCATCCCAGAACGTGGGGCTTGGGAAACTTTTAAATCACTTTTAGACCCTGAGAGTGAATAAATTATTTGGATCGAAAGTGATGAAATCTGGGCAATGTTTAGAGAATAAATTCAAAAAGGACACGACAATATTAAATGATGGGAATGGGGAATTGATAAAAAGATCCAGGAGGTCATGGAGCCTCTCCATGCGCGAAGTGCGGAGGATTGGGTTGTGGATGAAAAGATAGAGGATATCGAGTACCTCTCTTCAGTTAGCGGGATTATGGATGAACAGGTGCATTATTAGGATTCGAGTAGTTGGATAATTCATTATTTAAATTTTTCGCCCCAATACTTGCTAAAAAAATTTTTGATTTTGAAGAAGTTGAAGAAGTTAAAATTTTCTTTTTAAGTTATTTCCTACCACACCTCTATTTTCAATGCTATTTTTAGTAAAATTATTATTAAATAAGATCCAGTTGTTACTGATATGATCATTATGTTTCCATGGCAACTTAAAGTATTCATAACAGCTTTTTAATTTTTTTTTCTTTTCCTTTTTATCGATTTTTTTATAAAATAGAATCCCAATACATCATTTAAAATGGTAAGTTTTGTAAAGTCGTCTACTAAGCTTACCTAGAAATGCTTTTTTGGCGATAATTAAGTTTTTTCTATTTTTGTATAATATTATGCTGTTTTTCAATGAAACGTTGGGCTCAAAATAACAAATTCAAATCATAAATTGTTTATTTCAGCGTGAGGTCATATCTGTTCATGTGGGTCAAGCCGGCGTCCAAATTGGAAATGCTTGCTGGGAATTGTATTGCTTGGAACATGGAATTCAACCCGATGGCCAAATGCCTTCAGATAAAACCGTTGGATGTGGAGATGACAGTTTCACTACTTTCTTCAGTGAAACTGGAGCCGGAAAACATGTTCCAAGAGCAGTAATGGTAGATTTAGAACCGACCGTGGTAGATGAGGTACGCACAGGTACTTACCGGCAATTATTTCACCCCGAACAACTTATAACTGGAAAGGAAGATGCTGCAAATAATTTCGCACGAGGCCATTATACTGTAGGAAAGGAAATCGTTGATTTAGTACTGGACCGGATAAGAAAGTTAGCCGATCAATGTACTGGTCTGCAAGGTTTCTTGATGTTTCATTCTTTTGGGGGAGGCACTGGTTCTGGATTTACCTCTTTACTTATGGAAAGATTGTCTGTAGATTATGGAAAAAAATCTAAACTGGAAGTTTGTATCTATCCTTCTCCTCAAATTGCCACAGCGGTGGTAGAACCTTACAATGCAATACTATGTACCCATACTACCTTAGAACACTCAGATTGCGCTTTTATGACCGACAATGAAGCAATTTATGACATTTGCAGACGCAACTTAGACATCGAAAAACCTACGTATACAAACTTGAACCGATTACTTGGACAAATCGTTAGTTCGATCACTGCTTCTTTAAGATTTGATGGGGCGCTTAATGTAGATTTAACAGAATTTCAAACAAATTTAGTACCATATCCTCGAATTCACTTTCCTTTAGTAACTTATGCTCCAGTGGTGTCTGCAGAAAAAGCATATCACGAACAATTATCTGTACTCGATATTACCAGCTCTTGCTTCGAACCAGCAAATCAACTTGTAAAATGCGATCCTCGACATGGAAAATATATGGCATGCGTGATGCTATACAGAGGAGACGTCGTCCCTAAAGATGTCAATTCCGCAATTGGTACAATTAAAACGAAACGCACTATCCAGTTTGTTGATTGGTGTCCTACTGGTTTCAAGGTTGGGATTAATTATCAACCACCCACGGTGGTTCCTGGTGGAGATTTAGCAAAGGTACAAAGAGCAGTTTGCATGATGTCCAATACGACTGCAATAGCAGAAGCATGGGCGCGTCTGGATCATAAATTTGATTTAATGTATGCCAAGCGTGCCTTTGTACACTGGTATGTAGGTGAAGGAATGGAGGAAGGTGAATTTTCCGAAGCTCGTGAGGATACAGCCGCACTCGAGAAAGATTATGAAGAAGTAGGCATGGATTCCGGTGAAGGAGAAGGTGAAGGTGGCGAAGATTAATTCTTTTTAATTTTGTTTTGAGATTTACATTTTATTTTATATATTTTTTATTAAATATTAAATTATATATCAAAATTGTTTTTTATTTTTATTTGGGCCTATCAGTATCTACCTATTCGTGAAAAGTAACTCTTCTTACTGCTTCGGAGGGCATGCAAACCAATTTGACAATTTTTAAACCTAATTTAAATAGGAGTAACTGAAATTTTAAATTCTAAATGGCAATTTGAGGTTGTAGATCTTTTTTCGGGCATCCAATATCTCTTGTCATTTGCTTTTGGCAGTCTGTTTTTTGGGTTTTCGCCCAGGCTTCTAAAATTCTCAAGCTGGTCGATTTTTGCGTTTTGTATAATACGCATTTCCCAATGCCTTATTATACTTCTTTGGATATTAAGGAGATTAATGACTAATTCAATGATGAGTGAGCTAAACCTATCGAAACTCTAAAAAAATGTTTGAAGATTTGCAGAAGTTAATATGTATAAGTAAATCTAAAAAATATAATTTTAAAGAGAAAATTGAATTCAGACCTGGAGTATCAGTCTTGTTATCCTTCCTATGTCGGAAGTATATTATCTTGAGAGTATATGGCCTTTTTATAAATGGTTATACTTCTATATTTTTTAGAATTTAATAAAAAAACAATATTTTCATGTTGAACACTTTCGGTTCAGTTTCTCATTTTTCATTTTGAACCATTAATCATTTTTTATCGCCAAAACTTCTGCAAAGAAAATATTTGTAACTGACAAAACATTGATCGACCTGACTAGTTCATTAGTAGAATTTCAATTTCCTTGTCAGTTTAAAAAAAAAAGTCGTGAAAAGCGGAAGACAAATTTAATTTAATAACTTTTAGGCGGAAATTGTGGGTGCTGCTTGTATTTACTTAATTTTTAACGTTTGAAAACTAAATCAAATTGTAGTAATCTTTCCACGTGAATAAACTTGAGAAATAAACTTTCACAAAAATTAAATGACTTTAACGATGCATAAAAATTAACATATTTGCCATGCCTTTTTAGTCATACAATTAAAACTTTGCACACAATTAGAAGTTTGCTAGTGCAGCTATGAAATTTCAAGCACTTAAATTGTTCGTAAAGTTTTTTTAGAAAAAGTTAGGGAGTTTCATTTTCCATTAATTCAAAATGTTTATCGTTTACTCTTGAAATCAGGAAATATGACTTAAAAGTCGTCTGTTACGTCAGAACGAAATAAAAATTTAGTTGTTAGTCAAAAATATTAAAGACCAGATTTAATCATGGTTATTGGCTTAGTAGTTAGCGCGATCAACTGCTAACGTTAAGGCATCCAATTGTAATCTAGGGAGAGCAGTTGTCTAACCTGCTTCCCTTCACGTCACCGATATCACCAAAGGATTACGAAGGCTAAGTTAAATTTCTGTTTTTCCGTTAAATGGCCTGTATTGCCTTTTTCTCCTAAGGCAACTAACAGGGTGGTATTTAAATACTAGTCCAAAAACGTCCGAACTCAAAATATCTTTTTTTTTTTTCTAGCATTTTTCAATTTAACTCTCATTGCGAAATGTGTATTTAGAAAAACCGTGATCCCTGGTCCTGTCGTCCAATACTTGTTGATTGAATTGAAGCAACTGTTCCTAATCCCACAGCTTCATTAAATGGAACTACATTTGACATTCGTTTGATAAGCGACAAAGGGATGGCAATTAAAAACTAAATGATGAACTGCAACTTTTCATGTCTGAGTTTGACAATTTTCAATAACACAGAATCGAGAATACCAATAACTTTCCACCCTTACTTGCTATCCCCTTCTTTATGGTGCATTTTTATTTTGCGACATTTACCATTTGAAGCTTATAATAACTTACTGATTGTAACTAATACTTTTGGTCATTGGAACTGACAGAAAATCGATGATGTGGAGTTTCTGGATGATACATAGAACAACCTGATAATAAATTTAAATTAATGGCTTTTACATTTTTCTTTCAGGATTACAAGCAGTTGGGTAGTATGCAATCATATAGGACAAGTGAATAAAAAATGTACACGCAAAGACATTTTCCTTTTGGATTCGAAAATCTCTACTTCTAAATAAAAATTAAATGGATTCATTTTGAAACAAAAATAATGCGAGTCAAATTAAAAAAAAAAACATTTTCTTTGCTTTTGAATAAGACCGTTTTATAATCTCTTAAATTGCAACTTTTTAAATTGAAATTACAGATTTTAAAAATAAATAATAGTCACAGAATTTGTTCCTGTGCGATTTCGACCTTAACATCCCTTCCCGAATTTGTTGCTAAGTGATTTCGACTTAAACACCCCTCCCCAAATTTGTTGTTACGCGATTTCGACCTAAACACCTCTCCCCGAATTTGCTGCTCCACGAATTTTACATGACTAAACTTCCCCGAATTTGTTGCTAAGCGATTTCGACCTGAACACCCCTCCCTGAATTTGTTGCTACGTGATTTTGACCTGAACACCCCTCTCCGAATTTGTTCGTATAGCAACAAATTTTGGGAGGGATGTTCAGCGTCGAAATCGCTTAGCAACAAATTCTGGGATGTTTATTCATGTCAAATTCAGGACCAGAATATTCGGGGAGGGGTGTTCAGGTCGAAATCGCGTAGAAACAAATTCGGAGAGGGATGTTCAGATCGAAATCGCATAGCAACAAATTTGGGGAGGGGTGTTTAGGTCGAAATCACGTAGAAACAAATTCAGGGAGGATGTTAAGGTCGAAATCGCGTGTAACAAATTCTGTGAGTATTATTTATTGAGCATGAAATACCAAAAGGAGTTGTACGTAAAAATCGCGAAGCCTTCAATTCGGGTAATTCGTGAGCTATGGTTTAGAAAACCCTCACCAGTCGAACAGTTCTCTTTTTCACCGAGGAGGTATGGGGGTGGGATTTTTAGGGTAAGGGTGCGATGATAACATCTTGCGTGAGACATATTTCGAGAAAGTACGACGGTGAGCAGAAATCGCCCGTTGCAACTCGAAAAGACCATACGAGTTACCTGTTGTCTCTGATGCTGGGATGGTATGGGGGGTGGTTCTAGAGTAAGGGTTGATGATTTGGCGACGGGATTTTCACGATTCAAGAGCAACAAATTATGGTATTTATGAAATATTTTTCCAATAATCTGTTCATTAATTACCAACGTGGTTTTACTAGCTTGATCTTAAGCTGGTAGCGTCACCGATTCCGGCGAAACGGGTGGAGCAACAAAATCGGCAATGCGGCAACAAAAGAGCACTAAATCCCTGACATAGTCCAAATTTTTTTCCCGAAGTGGTCATTGCGGCTTGGGGTACGTGAATCTTTGTACCGCACAGAGTGGTACATTGGTACATTGCAACGGGAATTATTTTGTCATTTTGTTATTTTTAAAACGAAAAAATAATTCCCGATGTAATTTCTATTATTGTTGAATAAAAATGCTGTATGTATAGTAATCAAATTTTTTATTAACTGCTTATAATAAATTACAATAAATACTATAAACTAATTTCTACAAATACGTACACAAAATTTGCGTTAATAATAATACAATAATTTATTATAAATTCAGAGAAAGTCTGCGATAGGAAACTTTTTATAGAAGTACTTACGAAGTGCAAGAATTACGGAATGCGCGTCTTAGAAGTGATTGGGTGTTACATTCGGAATATTTAATAATTAGTTGTAATTACCATTACGTTTAACCCATCACAATTTATTGTGTGGAATAAATAAATATTTGATTGTTATAAATGACGATAAATATTTTTTTTCTAATATACTAGCAATTTTATATATTGAGTATTAAGATTTATTTTTTAAACGTTTCATGCAATTTAACCATACGCTAATTATACTTGTTAACATTACAAACCTATAGATTACTATATTTTTGAGTTTATTTTGTATTTTATTACTAATAGAAAAGTTTTGCAGGTAAGCAAAGCGCTAGCCAAAATATCGAGGAAATATGAAATTATTCAATGCAATGTGAAAAAGGCGGAAATTCGTTGTCTTTCAATAAGCGAATTCAAAACTGTGATTGATGAACATTTTTACCTGACGATATTCCTATCAATTTCTTGTTTGAATAAATGAATTTTGACGCCGACTTTGAGATTCCCATTGGCTCATTAGTTATAAAATATAAAATAAATTCTCGCCTAATTGTTCTAATTTTTGCTTACAAAGCTTCTTTATATATTATTATTCTTAATTACTTTAAATAATTTCTTATACTTTTAAAGTTATTTTTACTTATATATTAACGTCGGAGCGGGATTTTTTGCCTACCAAGGAAGACTAATGTTAACAATGCAATGCACGACACAATTTAGGAAAGAGCATTTCAACGTCATTTTTTTTTATGTTAGTCGTTTATTAGAATTAGTTTAATAGTTTAAAGACTGACAGTCATCTATCTCTCTTAATTTTTATATTCAAGATGTCTTTTTTAGCGTTTAAGTTTATATGTAAGCGACGTCGTCTAGTTTTCATTAAACGACGGAACTCGACAATTTCTAGTTTAATCGTTAATAATTTTATTTAGTAATTTTATACTGTCAGAACTAATAATAGTAAAAGTAAGAAAAGGAGAAGATTTAAAACATAGTTTAAAACAAAACTTGTATGCTGTTATTGTTCCACCAAACGCCGATTAAATATTTGGTGTTAATCGGAAGTTGCTCATTGTCATTTAATTCGGCGCCTGAGGACGCAAGTTATGTTTCAAATATGTTTTTCAGTTTGGAAAATTAATAATTCGTTTCAAAATCGCAGACCATCAATCTGGCATTTCTAAAACTAGAACTACTTAGGTAATACAAATTGTACTAGCTAATTTGCAATCTTTAATAATAACAATTTTTGATCATATTTCACCTAAATATATCAATAAAAGATATTTTACTTCGAGGAGTATTTAAATTTATTCTTTAGAATATTTTCAATATATAATTTTGGTCATTTTTCGGTAAAATTTTAGTTCGTCTTCTTTCACACCTCTAAAACTAATTACATCAAAATTGGTTTAACCGATACAGGACTATCAATTTACAGAAGGAAGACTTGATTTTATATGAAGAGAAGTTTAACGGTAGATAATGTCTAATTTGACTGAAACGAGGTCCAACACAATCAGACGTGGACCAGATGAAAATGATAACCACTCATGGCCAATTTAATATTCAATCATGTCGCTATAAAAATGTTTTCAAAATTTCAACAATTTTGAAAAATGACCAAAATCAATACCGAGGAACAAACTTTACTCTATCTTGACCGCTACATTATACTCGTAGGTAACGTACCTCTAACTTATTGAATACTCAAAAGTTTTTTTATTTCTTCGCCTCAATTCTAAAAATTCAAATTTTTAAAATATACAAACCCCCACTTAAAATTTCTCTGTCAAGCAAAAAATGCGTGGAAAAAAGGGAGTGCTATTGCATTTCCAAGACACTCGGTAAATTGCAAAAACCTAACTATAAAACATATTTTCTGATCACTATCCTATGTCGATTATTATAAAACAACACATTTTTTTAGAAAATACGCTTGTACATCGGCCACTTATATTTTGAACGAACGTTATTCCTATCGTATTACAAATTTAAATTTGAAACATATAAAAGCTACAACAAATTTATTCTCACAACAATGACAAATTTTAAGAGAGCAGTTAATCATACAAAATTTTTTTTAGATTATCAAAACTTCACTTTGACTGTACCTTTTTTAAAAATTCGAGTTTAATACACCTTAATTCTTACAGTATTTGTAAGCGCGCGATTGACTTCTTCGTCACATCGATAATACAAAACGTCAAAGATTTTCAAATTGGGATACAAAATTAATCTATCGGCAAGTATAAAATGAAAAATGATGAGCAATGATGATGTTTGAAATATTTTGCGTTTCTACATAATTGTGCACTTTCCTTTTTCTGCCCATGGATTGTTTTTTTTGTCCGGTGCGTGAATCAATGGATCGTTTTTTTCATTTTCTTCTACGTACTCCCTCATCCTGAAAACAAAAATGTTTTTATTTGCAAGCCAAATTGACGGGTTTAGGTACTACTCAAATTCAATTATTAAAATAGACGGATATGCAAGAGCGGGCACTTAATATGATCAATATTCCATATATTAATTCAAACAGAAATGTTTTGTCTGCTATTTATTTTCCAACAGAATAAGTATTTTTATGTTTGTTCGCGATCGTCTCGAAAAAAAATTGATAGCAATTTAATCGAGCAAATAGTACAGCTTATGGCAATTTCATTTATTTATTTGCCTAGACATATTTGGTTTTAGTGCTGCTAAACAATGGATTCAAATAAATTGCAACCTTTTTTGTAATTCAATAAAAGTTTCTTTCTAATATAAATCTACTAAAAGCTGTGCAAATGGATTTCCAATAACAAAATTTGCTTCTTTGAGATACCAAAGGTGGATACTATAAATTAAAGTTTGCAAAAAAACTGCTTGAAAAGCAGAATTTTAAATACTTTTTTGTAATACTGGCGATAAAAGGGAGGGTTTCATAAATTCTAGTACACTCAATTTAAAAAGTGGAATTCTACTAGTTTTATTAATTTAAATTCAATTTTTGTGAGTTGTAATCTGAAATATAATCAAATTTTCGTTTTTAAAAACCGCGATTTTGATTATTTGCCAAATTAAGTTTGAATAATATGCATGTCCAAAATATAAAATTCTCTAACGAGTGAACGGGTCCTCTCTATACCAGTCTCTACTGCTGATAAGTTTGTAGCGGTCCGAAGGACGTCAACGTTTCAATCACCTTGTATACAATATAATACAGGATGTCCCCGGATACACTTTACATAACTTAGGTGGTGATAGAGGACACTTTTCCAAGAAACATTTTTAACAAATTTTTTTTTCTAAATTAAAGCCCTCGAGAGTTAGGCCTCTATAAAGCATTTGTTTAAATTTCCACCTTCGCGGGGCCATAGCACAGAAAATATAGATTTTTCGGTAAAAATGGATTAGTGCTTTTTTAAAGAGTGTGAAATAATCTACAAACCAGATTCAAACTTTTTTTGTCTGAAATCAACGGTTTTCCAGTTATAAATTAAAGTAATTAAAAAAATGTAGAAAAATTCGAGATTTTTTTTATTTTGGTTATTTTCAAAATATTTTATCTTCTAATCGAAACATTTTATAAAAATTCTGATGACCCATTCCGGATAGGAAATTTAACGGACTACAACTTTTGTCTAGTAAAAATTTCTGAAAAACCAATCCATTCGACAGAAAATCAGAAAATAATAAATACGGCAGCTACAAATCAAAATTAAATTCACAAAAATTTTATTTTTATTGAAAAATTACTTTATTCATTAAATATTGATTAAAAATGAAGGTGATCATTTTGAACATTTTCTTAAATAATGTAAAAGTTTAAACTTAATAAAATAATATTTCAATAAAAATAAAAATTTTGTGAATATAATTTTACATTTTGTATCTGCTTTATTTATTATTTTCTGATTTTCTGTCGAATGGATTGGTTTTTCAGAAATTTTTACTTGACAAAAGTTGTAGTCCGTTAAATTTCCTATCCGGAATGGGGATTCAGATTTTTGTAAAATGTTTCGTTTAAAAGACACAGGGTTTTGAAAATAACCAAAATAAAAAAAAAATCTCGAATTTTACAACATTTTTTTACTAACTTTAATTTATAACTCGAAAACCGTTGATTTTAGATAATAAAAGATTTGAATCTAGTTTGTAGATTATTTCACGCTTTTTAAAAAAACACTAATCCATTTTTTTAAATTGCACTTATTTTCCACTATTTGAATTTTATTATGTTTTTCAGTAGCTTGTGTGGCTACTCACGATCCCTCGCTCACCACAAAAAAAGTAAATTGTTTTAAAGGTTCACTTCCGACACTTCATTGTAGTTTATTAAGCTTTAGTTCATTTTAAGCAACATTTATTTATATTCCCATCGTAAATAATCTAATAAGTAACTTGAAATATTGGTAGAAAGTAATTAAGTAAATAAATTGCTGTATGTACACTGAAAAATAATTACGTAATACAAGTAGAAAATTCAAATGAACAAGGGCTTGTCTTACGTTAATTAAAAAGCAGAAAATGTTATTTTTCATAAATCAATTGTCGATAAATTTCTTGCGAGTTTTGGCCAGAGGGCTGAAATTTCTTTCAATATTAAGCTTTTTCTGTGGGTGTAAAAAATTACGATAAAAGCAAAAATAAAAATTCAATTAATCATCCAGTTTCCATTTATTCTTGTTGAATTTTTTAATTAGATTATCTTCCAAATAAAAGAAATGTTCTGTGACCTCATAAGAGCGAACAACGTCACAACTTGACATAAATAGCGGGAGTGCCCAAATGGAACGCATAAAGATAAAAAAGATTACATTTAGCCTGTTTGCAGGAAAAATTACTTATTACATTATTTACTTTTAAAAACTTTCTGGAACAAAACACCCCAGATGACATTTTCAGGAAATCTAAAATTCTTGCATTAAAATTCGTTTCGCCAAGAATAATCGGATGTATGGTTCTTTGATGTTTAAAAGAAGCGAAAGGATTAAAAACGCTCTCTCAAAAGTAGGACGGTTTTTTCTTGAATACATTTTTATATTTAATTTCCCAAAACATGGTCTGCAAAAATGTACATTATACTTAAAATCTAAAAAATACAAGTACATCTTTAAAAGCAAAAACTCTAAAATTAAAAAAAATAGTCCTTGGAGGATATAAAAAAATTATTACATTTGTTCCAGAAAGTCGTGTTGGTTCCAACTTGACAAGTTTTGTACATCAAAAAATTATGATGCTGTCAGCAACACATTACCTGTGGAGAATCTTAATGATATATAAAAGGATTGAGGATTTAATATGAGAAAAAGGAGCGGTACAAATTATAAAGAAGCGGTTGAAAAACAGATGTGAAATTCCGTAGCGAAACAACTGCAGGCAATTTACTTTAAAAGGTTTAATATAAAGATTGACCCATTTGAAAACATTACTTTTAAGGATGCGAACCACTCGAAATTTAAATAAAAAGATCTGGAAGAAATTCCTAATTTGAGAAAAAAATGTTGTTCTAATGCTTTGAGAAAATCTGAAGGGCAAAAATAATTAATTTGCTTGACAAATATATTATATCAATGGTAAATTCATAACAGAAAATCAATTTCAAATGGGGAAAAAAGAATAATTTGAAATATTTCAGTTGAACACAACAAAAAATACGACCTCATTGCCATCATCATACATCTTTCGCAAAGCATATCCAGGGCTTAAAACTGAGCTGCTGTAGATATAGCACTATCAGCTTAGGCTTAGAACATAAATGCAGATAACGGTTAAAAACATGGACCACATTGTCTTATTGCATGAGCTCGCAGGGTTTAAAGACTCTTCGTCCTCACATTATCTTTCTTCTCCTTCTCCTATTCCTATTCCCCTTTATTAATTTCAATACAATTTCGAGCTTACGTAAAGTTTCCAAAATAAAAATCATTTGCTTTTCAAGTTCAAGAATTATTTAAAATTAGATTATAAACCCCTTAAACTTAGAACACGTGTTTCAGTTTTGTAAGAACTCGTCAGTCAGATATAATCGGATTTAAATTAACAAAATATATTATTAATAGATTACACGTTTAACGCTGACGTTTAATTTACATATTTTATCATTACAGTCCTTTCAACTGTTCTTTGTAAATTTAAATTAAGTATAAAGATTTATCAAAATAGTCCTCTGTGATAAAAGTGTTACACTTATTATTGTAAATTATTTAATTTATAATCGTCTATACAAAATAACCTGATCAAATTATGTTCAAAGGCTCGGTTTAAAAATCCATTAAATCTGAACTGGAAAGCACCGAAGTAAAATTTAAGTTTAGACAAAATCTTAATAAAATTAATTCAAAAAGTTGTGTTTATTACAAAATTACTTCATTTTTGTTTGTTTTTTGGAGCTTGAAATAGGATAAACAAATCTGCTTAATAAAAAGCCGAATAAAAGCACGGGTTATTAATCAAAAAATAAATCTCTCATGAATATTTTACTTTTATAATTTAACTAAGATCTAGCTTTTCGATCTCCGGTTATCTCTTTATTATCTCCCAGTTATATCTCTATAATTGCTGTCCTATAGTACATTAAAATCCCAAATTTGATTTTCCTGAGTTCCGGGCATATATTGCAGGCATTTCAAATGTTTTGATTTCCCGATGAGGATGAACTACATTGGAGCCGGTCGTGAATGGATTAACAAGATTTCAACTGCAAAGTGTTCGAAAAACGTGTTTAACTTGGTATAATATTCAATACAGAAAAATTAAATTTCCTATATATAAATAATATTTGTTATATAAAAATAATTATTTTGTTATATACGAAATACTGTTCGTTATATTATACCAAAAATGCCATAAAAAATATTAAAACTGATTTCACAGAAGAAACGAAAGAAAATGAAAACTGGATAAACGACAAGAGCTTTTTTGCAATTATGTACATAATATATAAGTATATAACAAAACAGTGCGACAAGATGTCAAATTGATGAAAGGGGACAATAAAAAATTATTTCGTATATATTATCTATTATTAAACTGTTCCATTATATAAAAGCGTTCAAAATAACCTTTGTTAAAACACATTATTTTCCCTTTCGGTAACAAAAAGGCACGTAGGTGGTTGTTCCTAAGTATTCCTCTTAAAATATTGATTGGTCTGTAAGTTATAAAGTGTTTTTTTTCCAGATTATTTTTAGTCTAACTTCGACAAAGGTCAAAAGCTGTTGTATGAAAAATGATTACTTCGTGTAATATTTTCAACGTGAGTTACAAAATCAATTTGGCATTAATAAAAAATCGCCAACTTATGCATATTTTTCAAATTTGATTTATGAACTTCTTTGAAAATTCTAGTAGGTACATTTTCGCGAAGTTGAAAAATTAAATTTTTATTAGTTTCGCGCTTAATCATGTTTAGATATTCCGGCGATGCTATTATTTCGTCAATTGGCTTTGTAAGTTGTATTATATAAGAAATCTATAGAAGAAATGAAACGCGTAATAATAAATTGCAAGTAATTCTAAAACAAATGGAAAATTTTACATTTCTATTTTTCGATTTAAATTTTATTGCGACAAACGTGAATTACGTGACGAAAAATTTAAGCTAACAGATTTTCATAAAATAATTTAAATTTTTGCTTTTATCTGTGTCCTAATTTATGATATTGCTTATACATATTTAACAGCTGTAAAAAAGTAGAGCATACTTCATATTTCATTTTGCCAAAAATTAAATATACTTGGAAATTATCCGGCAGAAGTTAAAAAAATTTAAATCAGATTACGTCGTAAAAAAATTTAGTAAAACCCAGTAATCCATCATGTGTTTATTAACTGTAAGATTGTACCGAAGTTTATCGCTTAGGATTTCCATCATAGCTTGAATGAGACTAAATCAGCAGCAACGTCTTTGAAGGTAGACGACTTGACTTGAACAAAGTGAATCCATGGATGGAGTTTGCAAAACCATTTTAGGTATTAAAATGATATTTGGCAAGCATGCTTCGCTTGGTCTAACACTATTTTCTGGTATGTTTAACTTGAATTTGCATTACGAGGCTAAAATTAGTAGAGCAAAATTTAAATTATAGCAGAAGCTTTTTGTGCAAAGATAAAAAAAGTTGTTGGAATTAATAAATAACGAGACTACTTGCAAAATTTCGTAAAATTGTATTCAATTTATAACAACTTTATAGTATAAAATTCTTTTCAATGTTTCACTAAAAAGGTTCTCTAGGGTTCTCCACTTCAAGTCTTTTCTGCAAGATTTTGCAAGCATATTTTTGATACAATTTTGTTATATAGCCTACAGAAAAAAAATAAAAAGAAATAATTGCTCTGCAACTAAATAATCGCTAAATGAAAAACTGACAAATTGAGTTAGATATTACTCAGTTTAATAAACATAGTTTAAATAACGATTATTGATAAACAAGTTAGTAATATGTTTTCCAAAATTATCATGTCCTATATTTAGTTTCATCGATACTGGATTAATAAATTACAACTTAATTTTGTAGTTGCCGCATAGAGAGATTGGTTTCACCTATTTATTATTTACATAACTGTAATTGATTAAAATTTTATTATTAAATTATCTTTATTCATCGATGAATGAATTAATTAATTTTTAAAATAAAAAGTATTGCAGGGAAGCCCCCGGCAGAAAATATGTAATACAAAATAATTGCGTGTAGTAAATTACCCAGTACACTGAATGGCTGAGCGAATTGGGGAAAGGGGAATTGTTTGAAAGAATACAAAAATGACAGGTACAAGTTGAGTATTTTATTTAATATCTACGATGTAAAACTAAATTGTAAAGCAATGTATGGTATTATCTACTTCTCAAGGAATTTTACGATAGAAGGAAATAAATGGTGAACAAATCCTTTTATAAAGATGTTTCTGAAGCAATAAAAAAGTCACGGTGATTTTGTACCAAGACAACATAATTTATCGATGAAGCAATTGCAAGCACAATGGAACACGAACATCCCTTTTGCAATACTGTAATTACAATAATAGTGGTACTTAATGTAAAATTCAAAGCTTCAAAGAGAAAACTATTTTGCAGCAAAAGAAAATTAAAAAAACAAAATTTAAATGTCCTATCTGCAGAGCTGTACGGAAAACCATATAGATTAAGTGTGCTATTCACTCAAGTAAATCGGCAGATTTGGCTTGAACGCGCTAAAACGTCAAACTTGCTTGAGCTGGGCTCGAAGAAAAGGTTTTCTCTGAAATTTGATTGGAAATCATCCGCTACATCGCTAGGCGGGGAAACACCGACAAACAATATCTAACTTACTATCAAGCCAGGTCTGCCAACTTGCTCGAACGATAAGACGAATTAGAACACACATCCTAGTGGTCTTAACGGTTATGTACACTAGGGATCGCAAGTTTGAATCTCTTGACGGCAACTTTTTATTTTAAATTTAATGTAATAAGAAGTCAACAGATGCCGCCCTTGTTATCTTGATAACAAAAATTAAAGGTGGCTTTACAGCTTAAACTCGATGTGGGTTTCCCCACTGGGAATGAAAGTAAATCCTTAATTTTTTTTGACTTGGTTGATATATAAAATTTGCTGTATTAAAATGTAGCACCTAACCTGAATAAATGCTCGTTATTGATTAAACTATAATATTAACAGTGTTGGTTTAGTTATTTCCTATTATTTCATAAATCATGATTCTAATAATATATTTAATAACAAGTCACATTAAGGGAAGTAAAATTTATGTATTTATTTCCTTTCTCTGTAATGCCATTCATACATGCTACGTGCGAAGCTATTCAGAAATGAACAAAACAAGAGTATTAGGTATATCATTCAAATTTTAACATAACCTGCAAAAATAAAAATTTGGAAATTTTGTAAATTCAGCATTAAACTGCATTTCAATTATTTTTTCCGCAACCCGGAAACCCTTACGTAACTCGAAAGATTTTTCTTATTTCCCGTTTACGTTAAATGAATTCAACTGATTTGATCAGCAGAAATGAATAATGTAAACCCAGCTTTAGTTTAACAGAATGTTTGAAAGGGTAGGTAAATTACAAATTTAAATGTGCAGAACCAGTACACAGTTTTCTTTAAATTATTTTTAGTTTTACTGCATGGTAAATGGAAATACTCGTGTGCAGTAAAAATAACAAAATTTACCAACGCTGTTCCGTTTAAGTGATAAAAAATGATAGTAAAAAAGTCGTTTTATTTTTTAAACTTCTTTTCATTGTCTGAAATTTAGAAAAGTTAATAGTACTAGGATATAATTTTATATCAAGAGATTTTCGATGTTATAAAGTTGACGAGCATAAAAAGCAACCTAGACACAGCCCAACGCCATCATTGTGATTTACTGTTGAAGTTTATCAAGAATTCCGTATTGAAAGAAAAAAAACTCAAACTTTTAAACTTTTTTATCAATATTACAGCAGTAAATCAAAATTTAGGATAGTGCAATACAATATAATATGACTTTTCGTTCAGTATCTACCAGGTAGGTATGAAATATCTAATAAATCAAAACCAGCAGAAAATTGCAGAACAAAAGCGGATATGAAACAAATATTTAAATTTCATTTTATTTATTGCAGTCGCAATATTTTGCCTTTAAAGCCCAGTTTACATAGCACGACGCCGTCATTTAGAAACGCCAACGTGCGAACCGACAGTCCAAGATTAAACAACACTATATTTACCGCATTTACCTAATTTTGGGTATTACCTTGATTACCTAATTTAAATATATTTTTGGACGTAACAGCTTTGGTAGTAAATTGGCAAATCATAAAGTCACGCCATGGGGGGGGTTCACCTTATGGGAGCAGCTAATCAATCTAAAAATCGCATTACGTTTTTGTGCCTTTAAATAGGAACATTTTGGTTGCTATTCCTTCTAATTTTTATGTGAAATTCTGACTTTCAAAGTCAGTTTAACTTCATACCTTTGCTTTGTGAGGCGCCACATTTCTGTCAATAAAACCCATTATAAACAGGTAGGTAGTAATTTTTGTTAGAAAGTTGTTGTAGGCATGAAATGAAAATAGTTCGAAATTTCAACTCTCGTAAAGTTAATGCAAACATTATAATTCTCTGTTACAAAGTTAAATATTTACAAAATATGATTTTATAGTTTGATAATTGAATCCATTAATATAGGTTTGGTTGTACCCACGCAAATAAATAAATTTATTTTTAAAATAAAAATAATTTTCAATTATTTAGAGAGAGTTTCATTTTAATTTAATCCTCCGCTTAAATTTTAATGCTAGCTTAAATTTCTTTTTGAAGTTAGCTCTTACTAATAAGTATTTTTTTCTATCTGGAAAAATCCCATAGTGGACAAACAGAAATTTTTCATCCAATAACGTAAAAAACAAATATTGAATCAAGCACAAAAAGAAGCTGATGAACTCTTTTATGCCATTACGGTTAATCTCAGACGAACAAGCTAGAGCAATTTTCAATTACTCAGTATACATACGTATACACACGTAATGGGACCAACAACTTAACGTGAAATCTAATCTGCAGTACAAATAAATCTAAGATTTCTGCTTTAAAATTGTCGTATACAAAAAAGTTTCCGTGTAAGAGTTTCAAAACATTTTTGTAATAACAAACTATATTTTAGCTTTGAAATTTATATCATGCTTTTATAGCAGCTTAGTCTGAAGTTGTGTGAAAAGCTCGAAACCGATCGGTAATAAAATATTAATTCTGTAAGGGATATTTATCTTCCAAGTTCTAATTATTAACTATAAGAAATCAAAGACAATCCTATCTTCAAGCTTTAGCTGCTGATATCTCGATCACAGTTTTTCTTTTACAACATTAATCATTATTTATTTATTTATTTATTATAACTTAAGTTCAGCGGGATGGCAGGCGGCACTAAAGTATTTTAGTGTATAGGCACAAAAGTAAATTTTAATTTAATTATTATATTTTTACGGTTTCAAATACATATTATTTTATTTGGAGCTAATGTACTTTTTGTTGCTCTTCACGAAAAGAAAATATCAGCTTTTATTAAATTAATCGTTGTATCGGGGTATAAACGCGCAAAGAGGTTCTTAATTCAAAGGATCACTTTGTGCATTCAACGAGGAAATTCCGCTTCGGTGCTAGGGTCAGTGCCTACAGGGGCATGTAGGACGCATTTTTCCATCTTACTGGATAGTTTGATGTTGATATTGTAACTTATAAATTTTGTAATTGTAGTCAACTAAATTTTTAATAGATTTAAAATTTTCATTTTTTACATTACAATAAATTAAATAAGAATACATCATTTAGCTCACCAATAAGCTAGGCCCATCCCTGCATAACTTTTGTGAATTTAGACAGAAAATACAAAATTTAATTTGAACAGAGCTTCCGGGCATTATTTTAATAAGAACTTTTTTAATTTGTTTAAAATACTCATCTTAATCAGCAGCAGAACATCGTTAAAGATATTATACATTATTTTAAAAATTAAAATATTATATCAAAAAGATCACATCTATATGTATTTCGAAAATTGTAGGTCAAATTAAATAAATAAGTAATTATCGTTAATTTTAATTGTTTTTGTTTGCTTAACTTTACATTATTTGTGTTCGATCAAGTTCAGATACGCAAAAAGTATTGTGAGAAAGTTTAAAATTTTCGGGTGTGCATGCTTGTCTAGTAAGATACCCGTTCAAGAGGATACAGTAGCCTTGCACGCTACAATAATTTTTTTAAGAATACTAAACCGATTTTAATCAAGTAACAAACCAATAAAAAGATTTCATCAAGATTAATTTAAAAATGCGGCGCATATCTGCCCACAACAGTTAAATGAATTAAAAAATGAAGTAAAAAAATTTTTGTAGTATACGGAATTCAAGTTAATCAGTAGGTTCTCCATATGCTACTATAAAGTATACTGCCTGTAGCCGACAGTAAAGTAATATTAATTAATTTTGCAAGTTATGCAATAAAAAATATCATGTTTTATTCAGAGTTAATGTACATTTAGCGGCTCGTTTGTAATTGTCGGACTTCCTCCGCTCATTCGTTAATCCTACAAACTCGTTTGACAAAATATGCTAACTGATAATTTTGTTTTCTGTATACAGGCATATCAACTGCAAATGAAGACCACTGAAAGTGAAAGCCAAATGGAAAAAACGAAAATTAATATGGTCTATCTAAAAAACGTAACAAAATTTCGCGTTCCTGTTCATAATGTTAAAATATAAAATTAGTATTTAGAAGGAAAACGTTGCACGCCACTGGTATAAATTTAAAATATTCCATAAGAAATTTTGATTGGAAATTTTCTTTAATATCTGTTGAAAGAATACTCCTAATGAATAAATTAGTAAAATAAACAATTTGTTTAAAAATCTTTGAACCTTTACGTGCGTACTTGATTTTAATAGGAGTATTTAACTCCTATATTATCAATATTTACAATACCGAAGTATTTCGCTTATATACTGTTGTATGTTTGTTCATATACAAGTATAGAAGCACGTTGATGAATTTATTACCTCATAAATTTTGTTTAGATACAGAGTGTTCCAATATCGACGTAACTAATATTATAAAATAGATCATTTTAAATTTTATAATTTTTAAATGCGGGGGAGCTAGAAAAACGGTTATAATTTTAAAACATCTGGCTTGTCTCAGAAGTTTATGCAAAAATTCGAGAAAATTGGATTTTCCCCAAAAAATTAAATTTAAAAATTTTGAAAACAAAAAGGCGTCATTTTACTTCAGAAGAGTCAAATAATCTATCATCGGTGCCACAACTTGGTTATTTATCAATAATTTTTTTATTATTTGGTATTATTCCATTCATTTTGAATTTAAATCCTAAAAGATATAAAAATGCACATTATATCGATATAGAAATTTGTCCCCTTTTTATTTATTAACAAGATTAATTTTTTCACCGTCTTCTTGCCTTGGCATTTTGTCAATTGGCTGGAATTATGTAAATAAATACCGAGTTTTAGCGAAAAAAAAATTATAATTTCCTGCATGAACCTAAGATTTAAATTCCTAATTTCCTGTTTTTGTAATTTACAATAAATTAATAACAATAATTGAATTAAAATTCTGTTTATAAAAAGTGTAATAATTTTATTAAATTAAGCTTGTAAAATAGAACTAAAAAATATTACTTATCAACTGGGTTTGGTAATATTTTATTTTTAATCAAATTTTATTATTTATTCTATTAGTAAACATTTTAATTATCTCTTATCTAAAATGCACTCTACCTGAAAGTAAATTTGTTTTCGGTTCGACGGTTCCACATTGAAATTAAACCAAAGGGGGTGGGATTTATCTATGAAAACTAAATTTAAATTTAAAAATAAAATATCAATTTTGCCAGTTACTATGACGATGCTAAAACACTCCGTATAAAAGGTAATGAAAAATTCAAAAATAGAATTACCACTGTGTTGTATTAGAGGAATTAAAATAGAAGAAAATTGATATTTAGCTGTTTATACAACATAATTTCAATAAAATGTTTACATAGATGTAAATAATAGATATCTTTTTATTAAAAATTTTATAATTTAATTTGTTTTCGTAACAAAAATAAAACAATATTTTCAAAAATTTTGATTGATATTTTTAGCGTTTATGATAATTATTTGCAATCTGCAATCTTATCTGAATTAAAACTAGAGCAAAATGAGTAATATATTTTAATATACAATTCTTTTGTTGATAAGTTTTCATTAAATAGATAAAGGTATTATACCAACTAAGATAAAATTATATTTAAACATTCGGTTCACAATAATTTAATTTCGGTTTATTAATTACTTCTTGTTTATTTTTATTTCAACTTAAAAATGAAATTGCAAAGCAGTTCTTTGTGCAAAGTGGTTTATGATCATTGCATGATTTACTTACAAAGTCTAGGATTTTATTAATTGAAAATTTATGAATTTTATTCATAGTAACGCCTACTAAAAGGGAAAGAAAGCGTCGCACATCAATAACTTCACCATATGTAACCTCAGCGGAGCATTAACTTAACCGAGTTTTTAATTTTTAATTTTGATTTGGTACAAAAATTAATTCAAAAAACTACTTACGCGGCAATACTTTTTGACAGTGGCCATCGTTCCATCGATGCCTGATATTTCATATTTTCTATTTGTTTTTTTAAAGCGTCTTTATCCATGTTTAAGATTATACTGACGTCGCTGACGTCCGTCGGGTGCGGTTGACGGTGTATTGTACACGCAAGCGTCGAAATTGAATTCCATATTTTACCGCTAGGTGTGAAACTTGAATTTTAAAAGTTAATGAACGCATTTTTTATTTTATCATATCAAAAAATTTGATATTCATCATTGTAAATTCAAAAAAAAAAAAAATTACAATAAAAATTTTAAATAGAGCTTAATTAAGATATGTCGTAATTTATAAAGCAGACTTAGTAACTATGGGAAGCCAACATAATGCCAGCACAACTTTTAAGGCTTAATGCTAAAATTATCCAATAAATTAAATTTAAAAATGGTTAACCTCGGGTATTATCCACTTTTTTACGTTCTCCAATAATTATTATATTAGTAGGATTACTTGCTTCAATTTTAAAATAATTACTTTTATAAAAGTTTACTAGATTATCTGCTACTTAAATTGCTGGAAAACTTTAAAGATTTATTTGAAATTATAATATGTTGGAAACCAGCTAAGAAATCGATGTCTTTACAAGTTACGCTTATTGTGCTAAGTAGTTTAAAAGAGCTTTATTTGATACCAAGGAAAAGTTTCCTTTGTCTATTTTATTTTTGTGCTATTTTTTTTAATAAAACGATTCTTTGTGAGACAAAAATACCTATCTTTCCAAGTTTTCCTAAATGAATTCCTAAAGCAAAAAATTTAAATTTTCAACTTAAGTATTGGTTTTCAATTTTGAGGTAATGTCTGCAAACCAACAAATATTTTTCTAAATCTCCAGTGAAAACTCTTAAGTTCTATTGATCGACAAGTTTCTTCCAAATTCTGGAAAGTGCTACTAAACCTCTAAGGGTCTAAGGTACTCCCACAATATTATCAAGTTTCCAAACTTGATTATATTATGGGTTTTGTTACGTTTACCGCTTGGTTTAAAAATTTTAAGCAGCCTACGTTGTGGTTTTATTTGTTTAGACTGGATCTGTTTTTCCAAATTGGGGTTTCTTTATATATTACCTATTAAATTTTAAGTTTTATAGTTGGTAATACGTACGTACCTGTAGTGCTTGGCCAGGTTCCAGAGAATCTACCAGTAAAATTTATCGGAGGCAAATACATAAAAGGTTAACCTTTTTCTGGCACACAAAAGTTTTGATTTGCATCGAATTCTGAAAAATCGGGCATGCAAAAATCACGGAAATCAAAATTTACAGCAAAAAATATAATTTGTTAATCATTCGTAAAGAACCTACTTTTCTCATTCTAATCGAAGTAATATCTTCTTGGTGATTAATTAAATAAAGCAATTATGTGCTGGAATTATTTGTAATAAATTCGGAAAATGGTCCAAAAGTTCACAAATGAATTACATAAAGTTAATTAATTAATATAAATAGAAATGCAGGAGCATTAATGATGATATACGTACATACTATGTTGAATACACGATGCTAGAAATTAGACTAATGCTCTCTCCTAGTCAACAAACCTCCTTGGAGGCACAGACAACGTATATGTTTCCGATTGTTTGACCAAAACTAATTGAATTTGTAATATACTATGTAGGTAGGTATATGAATTTATGAATGGAAAATAAATAAGTTGTACAACGCGTTGTGGATTTTGTATATGCTAAGAACGTGTTGTGGGTAAATCTATCTATCAAAACGCGTTTTGAGCAAAGCATACCTACTCTAGTTGGCAAAACAGAGGTGTAAATGAACTTATAACTCAAGAAAGCAATAACAGTAATTAAAAAAGATCAAAATGATAAGTTAAAACAAAATAAAAGCAGCGAAATAAATTGTTTGCTTCATTTTTGTTAAAAGGCGCTAGCATTCTAGATATTGGTAGGAACTGCCTTGTTCTAAAAAATTTCTAGTCATTATTGTTGAAGTCAATACTAAACCTATTATTTTCGAGTAATGAGCTTCCTTTGCAAATTGGCGTAAATACAGCGAGCTTGTAGAGTTTGGAACTAATTCAATAACAAATTTTAGAAGGGTGTTTTGAGGAAACCTTCGAACACGTCAACCTTTATTAAATTTTCACTTTTTTCCGCCAACTTTTTTTGTTTTAACGCTTCCCTAATATAAATGATTGTTTAACGCAATAATCTTAATTTGCTCTTGTAAATAGCTTGCTGATGATCTTCAATCAACCGTCCTCTTCAAGGTTATTTTTTATAAAAAAAATCGTATTCAGAAAAATGTGATTTATCAAAATGCGTAAAAAAATTAAGGTTGCCATTTAAAAAAAAATTTCCATGACGCACAGCTCAATAACAAAAAACGATAAAAAAATATCAATGGTAGAATAAAGCGATGTTAAAAAAATAAGGTTGTCGTGTCTGGATTTTCTGAGAAAATTCCTCTAAAACAATTTATCAAATTTTCTCCAAACTTTAGGAGCTCACAGTATGTCAACTAATAGCTCATTAGCTCAAGATCTTTTGTTGTTCAATTTTAAAAAAATTTGTAGTGATAATTAGTATTCCTGTTTATGTTTATACCCTGTTTAATTTTAGCATAATATTAAGTGAAAATCCTAAATACCACAGTTTCTTAAAGCACAAAAAAATTTAACTTATTCAACAGAAGTTGAAAATCATCATTTCCTAAATGTGGACAAATTTTGTATTCGAACTACCTCAAAAAGATTAGATTTAGATTAAAATCAACTCAAGGAAATAAAAAAAAAAATTTCAAATTGCTTTTTTTCTTTTTTTTTTATTAAAATTATATTATATCATATTTTTGAATTTTTTTCTAAAGGTTACGATATCAGATTTTTTCAACACAGTTTTTAATATTATAATTTATAACCAACTGGATTTAAAGTGAATTTCAAAATACTGCACAAATAATTTGAAAGTATAATAAGATTGATTTTGGAAATCGTTTAATATATTGTATATTTTTCGTGATTTCGCAATTATTTATCAAATAATATAACGCAAAAAGATATGTATACTTACTATGTTATCAGAAATACATTAATCAAGCCTAGAGTTTTAATATGAAATTTAAAAAAGTTCAAGTGTAACAAAAGCTTTGACATATTAATCTCCGATCTCCGATCAAATATTTCGAGTTAAATTCGATTAGAGAATGAAAAAATTAAAAATATACAGTTGATAATACCGAGCTTAAATAATTCACAAGCAATAATTGTATATTTTTGATAATCAGACGGTGATTGATTCAAATTAAATAATGTACATTGTGACAAGCATCAAAATATTTTTTATTGTATTCTCATCATAAAAAATGTATTTTTAACAATGACGATTTAATTAACTGTAATGCTAATGGCAAACCACCAAATCAAATAAAATTGTACTTCGTCGCTCATTGCTGAAGACTGCCAGAGTAAAGCAAAGCTCCACACATCACCGAACAATACTTCTTCGATTCCAAAAATTGCTTAGGTTGGCATTGGTGATATTATGTCACCAAATATAGTTACTTTTAATCTTTTTAGGGGGTCTTCACCTTTTTGGTATTTTCAAAATCACTCTGTTACTAAGTTTCAGCTAAAATATTCTTGTGGTAAGTAAAAAACTTAATTTTCTAGTCTTAAGTTTATGATTAACCCTTTCGGTCACGGCGGATGTTTAAATGAACACGAAAAATGTATAGGATCTGAAAAAATGAGATTATTCTAAAAATCTTTAAAAAATTATATATTACGTATTTTCAACTTTAACTTATTTTCTTAAAAAATATAAAGTCATGACCGAAAGGGTTAAATAAGAAAACATGATAAAAAAATATATGCAACCTAATTGACATGATTTTATGAAGGTTGCATTGTTTTTAATTGTTTACGTCAGGATTTAACAAAGAGAGAAATTTTGTAGTGGGGGAAGTTCTCATCAAAGTATTTGATCACAGAACGTCATAATCCATTTTCAACTTACTCAATTTATTGTCACCTAACTTTCAAATACTGAATTAAAAATGTACAACCTGTGCAACACAGGCTATTTGATGCTAATAAGCAGCTAATAGCCAGCTAATAACCAGCTAATAGCTGTAATTGACATCTTCACTAGCTCCAGCAGCCACAAAATAGCCTTTAAATTTATGTTTATACAAATTTTAACAATTTATGTTGGATCTCGAAAGATCACAGAAAATTAAAAAAATTAATATATCTCAAAAATAATGATTAATCGATATCGAAATTTGGACGGCGTATACAAAGTAAGTATTCTGCCAAAATATATCGAATTAAAAAAAAAAGCAGTGGAGATTTTGAGAAGAACAACTTCAAGTTTTTTGAGAAAAATTAGAATATTTTGTTTTTTTGGAAATTTCCCGGATTTCGATATTTTTCAAAATCAACTATAATGTACAACATACGATAAAAATCAATAAAAAGCAATAAAAAAGCTTCAAAATTAGGGAATTAGCAGGATATTTCTCATATGGTATAACCGAGTTTTTGAAATCTTAAAATGCCACTATCGATCGTCAGGACTTTTTCCAAGGTGAAAAAAAATCTTCATTTTGTATAAACAACATCAATCAGAAAAAATGAATGAAAAATTTAATATGGATTCAAGCAGCTGAATAATTATAAAATTTTAAAAATTAATATCTTCGGAACTAATAATAAATCCAAACATTTAATTTTTATAAAAAAATAAAGTGAGTTTTTTGAGAAAAACTACATTATTTTTTTCAGAATCATTGCAATGTTTTGAATTAGTATTTTTTGGTATTTTGGTATTTTTGAATTTTTTTTTAATTCCAATTTTTTTAGTTCCACGGATAAGAATAAAAAATCAATCTGAAAGCTACGAAACTATCGAATTGGCAGCGATTTTTTTTCGAAAATAATATTATTTATTTCGAAATCTTAAAAAGTAGCTATCGGGCGACAGAATGTTTTTTGAGTGAAAAAAATACGGGTCTCCTCATGTTATATAAGCAACAACATATTTCAGCGAAAACGAATTCTGGAACATTAGGTTCACCCAGCCTGCATAATTTAAATTGGATTCAGTCTTTTATGTATTTTGATTACTCTCTCATGAAAATTTTAAAGTCGAAACATGTTTGCGACCTGAACGCTGCGACAAAAACGCAGCGACAAAAATAACAATATAACAGACTCGGCGTTTTTGTCGTGGCGTGGCGTTTAAGTCACAAACATGACATGACCTGAGAGTAAGACAAAAATTAGATAATAATTCAAAAATTATAAGTTTGGAAACAGCAATCTAGAAGTAAACCATAAGTATCTACTTAAATAAGCAAAATGGGGTTCGTAAATGATAAGCTTACTTATTTCTAATAAAAAAATTAAAATTTGATTTGAACAATTATTTAATGAAGTACTGAATAATTTTGAATTTAAGTTAATCCATTCTTTAATTTCAGAAGTTTAATAAACTATTCATTATGTGTCTTTTTGGAGCTGTAACCATATTATTCAATTTGCTGCGCTGGGTGAGTTCAGAGCGAAAAGTTCCTAGATTTGTGCTTCCTGCGTTAATTTCTGAACAACTGAATTAATTGTTCAGCTCAGTTGTAGAAGATTGCTTTTTGGGTATTGGGGTTGTAGCACTTCCTCTGTGCAGGATATTATCGTTTATATTATTATTATTTCAGCGTAAAAAATTACTTTTAACCCTTTATTTCCGACCGTTATTAGATTCATCTATAAACTAGTTCTTGTTCGATTTTCACCATTTTTCTTCCAGGACTGTCGAAAGTATTAATTTTATCTGATTACATGCTCGACATAACTTTTCTTCATCGAGTTAGGTTTCGCGGTGTGATAAGTCCACCCCGAAAATTACTGGGTGACGACCCTTTCAGCAAATGCAAAAAGTTAAAAAAATACGGAAAACTAAGAAGTTTCATTTAGTACAAAAAAATTAAAAACATTTTTTACCAAAATTACATTTTTCTTATGTAAATACAATTTATACGACTGAATCTCAGAAAGGATTTTAGAATGGATTTGAAAAATGAGATTAAAGCGTTAATTATAATCACCGGATGATTAATTAAATTTTAACTTGGTTAACAAAAAAAATATTAAATTTTTGTTCGGTAATGAACATTTATATATTTTTGAGTAAATGTTGGTTTTTAATGAAAATTAAACTTTTTAATTAAGATCGAACGCTCCGAGTCTTACACATTAATAACAGCGTAAAAGGGTTTTGCACTTTAAAAAATTAAACAAAAGGCACTAAAAAATTTACAGCTTTTATTTAAAAAAAAATATTATAATAAATTAACTTTATTCAATATTTGACTCGAAAATTAAATTTTTTTAATTAAAGTAAAATTGTGTAGAAATTAAACATGTCAAAACCCCGGCATTTGGGTTATATAATCAAGAATCAAATTAACAATTTGAGTGGCACATACTTAATATTTAATCAATTTTTGTTATATAACCGTTACCTGTTTCAAGTAATATTGTGTACTGTAGTTATATTAATCGGCGCTTTTACTGATGTGGGTGTAAATAGTGCGAAACGATCGTATATATTTTTTATTTCGAACATAAATTATTAGATAATGCGTTGTATAAATATTCTAATTAAATTTAATACTTAAAATCTTTATTACATAAACTTTCAAGTAGATTATATACAGAGATGTGCATAAAAATAAATTACAACCTAAAACAACATGTACACTTCAAATTAACACAACTAATATTAAAATTTACATAAATATTATACACATATTTTTATATTTTACATTATTTACTTTTTTGTTAAATAATCCAAAACGAGCCGTAAACTTTTTTCTTCAAATTTTAATATAAATAAAATCGTTTAACTTTTTTTTTATAATTTGTACTTAAAAAAGAAAATAGTTTTTATTACATAATTCTTATTTCTTAGTGATCACATATACATAATTTCAAAGCATTATGTTCAATTTTATTAACAAATTCTTTTTATTACATTTGCACGCATACATTCCGATTTTGCCTAGTGTTTCAATTATTGAGCCAAATTTAGCACCATTACTACACGACGCGTTACTGTTACTTCATAATATTTCGCAAGTTGAATTAACGATTATAAATTAACTACAAACTACACACTTAGTACTTCCAAATTTATTTTTTTAATTATCGATTAGCCGGTGGCGATTGCGTATGTGACATACATCCTGCAACGTTTTCCGGCCAATCGCACACGTTTTGATCAGGATTAAAGACTAAATTTACCGGACAAGGCATGTGATGTTTTCTTTCACCTTCGCACATGTAATAATGCGTACAATCGGCCTTATCGGGATGGTAGCTGATATGACCCTCTTCTTCTTCGCACACAACTACGTTCGCTGCAATAAATTAAATATTGGTTCAAGAAATTTCCATATTTAAATTAGCAATAGAGTGTTATGTAATTGCCATATATATTAAAACTTACGATCTTTTGTTGTGTATTGACCACTTGGACTTGAACTTTCAAAAGGTCCCTCATATGTTAACTTAACTCTGTAACCTTGCAATTCTTGCTTCATTGAATTTATTAAAGGATATTTTTCTTCGCTGCAGTGTCCACGAAAATCGTCCATATCAATCGACCAAATCATAATGCCACCAAAACCTTCCTCTTTTAACCAAGCCATCTAATTAATTAAACATATCAAAAATAATCAATTTCCAATTAAAATTTAACATTTAATTTACCTTGGTCTTTAAACTCCGTTCATCGTCAAATCCTACCCATTGATTATCACGGTAAGCAAATGGCACTTGTTGTTCGTTATCCCACACCAATGTGGTATTATCTTCTTGAAGAAAATCACAAACTTCGTAATAACTCATAAATCCAGCTTCCGCTGTAAATTGACCAGGTTTTCCTCCACCCACCGCTGGTGCTCCAATATCGAATTGAGTTGAATTGACCAACTCAAAACTTCTGCCATAAGTCGGCATACCAATCATTAACTTCTCTTTGGGCGCCCCTTGTTTTACCCACTCCCTTGCCGAATAATCCTGAAAAATTCCAAAAGCAAAATATTAATTGGTACGAAATTACGTAAACATGAATATGCATACCACAGTTAACTTCTTTTGGTAACTAGTTGCACTTTCTAAAGGAAATAGTGGTGAATTATGACCCACCGTCCTTTCCCATTGGCCATGAAAATCGTAAGTCATAACATTAATAAAATCCAAATATTTTGATATTTCCGGAACGTCGTAGCCAGCGGCGATTGCTTCAAATGAGGCTGGAACTGCAGCAGTGAGTAATAACCTTGGTTGGCCACTACTTTTTGCTTCTCCTTCGAATGCTAAACGCAATTCTTTTAGTAAGCTAACATAGGATTCTCTATCCTCGGCTCCCCTTGGATACTCCCAATCAATATCTAAACCGTTAAATTTATACTCTCTCAATAACTCTATGGCATCGTAAACAAATTGATTCATTCTGAAGACATTTTCGGTCAACTCTTTAAATGGTGTCGATCCGAATGCCCATCCTCCAATAGCCAAAAGGATCTAAAATTATCTAAAGTAATCATTTAAATTATAAAAATGCCAAATCCATACTTTCAAATCGGGGTTCTTATCCCTCAACGCTATGACTTGTTCATAACTTTCAATATCTTTATCACTCGATTCCGTTAATTTATGATCTTTTAAAGTTGCAAAAGCGTAAACAATGTGAGTACAATACTTTGGATTTATATTTTCTGGCATGAATTTTCCAATGCCTGGACGTTTCCTGGACCAACTGGTTACATAACAGAATATCTGAGCAGTCCTACCTAAAATTGCAAAAGAATATGAATACATTAAAAATTTATAAATAACTTCAAAATTACTATTTTTATCGTTTAGATTAGAATCTTTATGTAAATTCTTCTTATTTGGCTTCCTGATACGATGTGCTTTGGATGGTATAACAGCTGCCGGTTTTTTGATAACTTCTTTTTCTTCTTCTTCTTCCTCCTCCTCTTCTTCTTCCACCAATCCAGCAATCTTCTCCCAATTCACATCTTGGGCATTTGGTCCTCGGGAAACCCCAAGTAATTCTTCTCTAAAATAAACAAACCATGTTATTAAAAAGCTGCTGTAGATATTTGCGTTTTGTTACCTCATGGCACCTATTAATGGGTATTTAATTTTACCCTCGCATACGTCTCCCTTAAAGTCATCCATATCCACGGTCCAAACCATGGCTCCACCTAATCCATTATTTTTGATCCACTTCATTTTATTTCTAATTGACCGTTCATCATCGAAACCTATCCATTGATCGCCATCAATTGCATAAGGAACTTTCATTTCGTTATCCCACACGTACGATGCGCCATTTTGTAATAATTCGCAAATCTATTAACATTTATTATGGTAAAATTAAAATAATAAATTAGATTAAAATTTTTACTTCGTAATACGCTAAAAATCCACCTTCTTTTGTGTAAGTTCCTTCCTTTCCGCCTCCGCTAGCTGGTGAATGAACTTTATGTTGTTTTGTGTTGGTAAGGGTAAACGATCTTCCGTAAGTGGGCATTCCAATAATGAGTTTATCTTTTGGAGCGCCCAATTTAATCCACAACATGGTTGCATAATCAACATTCAATTGCTTTTGATATTCACTATCAGAACTGGGAGAGTAAAGAGGTGCATTATGACCAGTATCTCGTTCCCACTTTCCATGAAAATCGTAAGCCATTATATTGATGAAGTCTAAATAAGATGCAACAGCTGGAACATCGTAACCCGCCTTAATATTATCGGGACCCACTGGAACGGCCGCCGATAACAATAAACGAGTTTTTTTAAATTCTTGTGCTTCAGCTTCGAATGCTTCTCTCAATTCTAAAATTATTAGTGTAGGTCATGTAAACACAGTTAAGCTTCTTTTTTACCTTTTAAAAGGTAAACATAATTTTTTTTATCTTCCGATCCTTTTGGGTATTCCCAATCAATGTCTAATCCGTCGAAATTTCTATCCCTCAGGAATGGAATTGCACTGTAAATGAAAGTTTGACGAGCATACCGACTGCCGGCCATATCTTTAAATTTCTGTGTTCCAAAAGACCATCCACCTAAGATGACAAATTTTAGATAACTTTTACCATTAAAGTTCAAAGATAAATGTTACGAGTAAAAGCAAAGCACGTAAAAGTTAAAAGTGTGTTAATTATATTTTTTAAATTTGATTAAATTAATAATTTATTAATGTCGTGACTAAAATTATCACTTACCAATTGCGAGAAGAGTTTTTAGTTTTGGGTTTGCTTTTTTAAGATTTTGAATTTTTTCGTATAAACCAGTTTTTCCATCTTTTGTTTCATCATTACTTTCAAAAGATGAAAGTTTTCCTTTTTTCAACCAGCCAAATGCGAAGATAACGTGTGTGCAAAGTTCTGGAAGGATGTCTTCTGGTGTAAATTTACCAATTTTAGTTCTGTATTGTGACCAATTTGTGTAATAGCAGACTATCTATGTAAAAATTATATAAGTTATATTTTATTTTAAAACTTTACAGCTGAAATATTTTAGAAATCATAGGAATATTTTTAAAAAGCATTAAAAAATTATTAATTGCCAAATGTATTTCGAAAATTATTTCTTCAAAATTAAGTTACCCATAAAAATCAAGGTAAAATTTAAATCTAATGACACATTTTTTAATTAAAATTTTATAGCTCTATCCGGTCTGTTTTTATAACTAATAATAATAAATTCATAGTAATTTAATTTAAATTTCGCGAATTTAAATAGTAATATCAGGTGATAACATGACATTTAAATAATTTCTTTAAGATATGGTTTAATGGAAACTTTTAAACCTAATTTTTCCTTTCATTTGTTACTTTGGGAAGAATATGGGGTTTTTATGGGACTTTTTACCAACATTGCACATCTAGTATGCGGTTAACCCATTAGTAGAGCACTCGATTGCTCGGTGAAAGTACCAGTTTGATTCCGGGTTGACTAGGTACTAAAATCATTCGTACACATTTTCACAATCCAGTGTAAGCAGCGGTGGGATTAAATTCTTGAACCTACAATTAAAACCTTTTGGGCAATATCAAGATTTGTGTTGTTTCCTCCCAATAAATTTATGAAAACTGAATGCGATGAATTAATTTTTTTTAATTTAAGAAGAAAATTGAAAAGCTAATTAAGAAATAATTATATTTTATAAAAAAGTATTTTTAATCATGTCACAATTATATTCAAGTCTGCTAGACATAACCAGTAATTGATTATACATATATATACAATGTATTGTCGTGCTAAAAATTTCAAGTGACAAGGGCAGATTAAATGTCAAGGAAATCCAAGTATTTACTCCTACACCTACGGTCATATTATAATCACATAATAAATTTACCAATTAAAAGGCGAAAATGTTAAAATCCAAATAAAATAGTCAACACTCCAAAAGAAGTTTAAAAATTAATTAAATTGTTTTGTTGCAATTTTAAAATTGTAAACAGATCTTAAATAATATGAATATACTAAGGTGCATGCCTATACCTAAGGCTATAATATTTTCAATAAGGAAGTAGAATAAATGAACCGTATAGATAATGTTCAAGGCAAAGTAGCTGAAGAAAAAAAGCCTTAAATATTTATACTTGCACGTAACATGATTTAATATAAATGTAGCACCTTGTGTGAAAAGTTTTGACAGTTTGAAAACTGCGACCATGGAATATATAACAGAAAAGTTTTGTTATTGCTTGCTCACCCAAAAATTACAAGTTTGATTTATCAATGCTTTCGTTCAAGCATTAAAAAAAATTAACTTTGTCTAGTTCAATTGTAATGTTTAAAGGTATACCTTTTCGTGATAGCAATTGTTCTACTTTAGTGCCGTCGGCGCCGGCACTAAAGTACTTTAACGCCACCCGTCACCGGCAGTCAAAGTGATAATAATTAAATTAATATCTTGAAACTATTTTCCTTCATGCTAACCGATATTTGATATATTGCTTTTTATTGGTTGATTATATAAATGGGCGTGACAAACATAGTATAAATTTACAATAGTGTAATAATTTGTGCAATAAATTGATTAAATTCAAAATTAATATTGAATAATTTTACATATTAGAAAATAATTTTAATATTTAAAAGTTTTAAGTTATCTGTGTTTACTAGTGCAAAATTTTATAATGGTGGAAATCCCCCATTATATTTGAGAAATTTTAACTGCAAGCTACCAAAGTTAACAATTAAGAATTAATGTTCTGCAATCTGGCAGAAATAATTTAAAATTTTGTTAAAATGCTGCATTTGTAGTTGTCCTTGTTCTTTTGTTAATAATAATAATTTAACCCTCCATACTTTAAAATCTGTGCAACTTGAAGGTAGACTTGGTTGCTTAGTATATGCCTTTATTAGTTAGAGGCCAGATTTATATGTACTCATTTCTAAATATGCAGACAAACTATGCATAAAAATTAAGAAATATAAATTTTAAAATATTTAGTTTTTTATTTTTTTCTACCAACAATGAAACTAAATTGTTTTTAAGCAAAAAGATGGTGGGCGGCACTTACTATCTTTTTACTTAATAAAATTAACTCTCCAATTAATTATATTTAATTAAAGTTTCACGATTCCAAAATAAATTGCATGTTTTATTCTCTTTTGTTCTCTATTCGTAAGTTTTTTTGTTTGTTGGTTCTTAGTAGAATAAAAATTATTAATTGAACTAGGAAAACGTAAATTAAACAGAAATTATACTCAAGCGTTTTAAAAAATTTAAATTAAATAATCTTTTGTGCAAAACAATGGTTATTAATTTATAACAATACCAATTGTTTATACAGTACCCCGACCATACATATTTGTTGTAAAAAAAATTTAAACTACGGAATCCACAAACACAAATGAAATCTCTACTTTAAAATCAAAAAAACTTAATATTGGTCATGGGGGGGCATGGGGCCATGGCCTACTTTAAGCCAGATAATTATAGTTTATTAAACCAATATTGTTACTTCATTTGTTTTGATTATTTTTCAGGAATGGTTCCTCTATAAATTAATAATGTGGCAGCCTCTGGCTACATCAATACAAATATTTGGATAAAAATATATATGAACTTATTCATCGAGAAGAAAAATATAATACGTAGTTTTTAAAATTTTAAATCTTATCTGCTCGCCCAAACACTCCTCATATTTGAAATCCTGTACAGTGATTTAACATTTTTAGCATAAAAAGTTTAAAATTGATAGGTTAATTCTCGAGTTATTACAAAAAGTATGAATTAATTTCATTTTAATAATTTTAATATCTTGCGTAATTCAGAAAATATTTAGAATAAAAAATTACTTGTTTTATTTTAAAAGCAGTGTTTTATAATTTTCAAATAATACAAAATAACTTTCGATTAGAAAATATTTAGGGTACAAAAATAAATAATTCCCGGAATAATAATTGTGTAACCAATATTCATTTATTATCAAAATATGTATTAATATGCTAAATTTGAAAGATATTATTGTATAAAAATAAATTTTAAATTAAAATACAAAAATAATAATAATAACAATGTATTGATAACGTTCGTCGTGACACATTTGGTGCGGAGCATATTGTAAATTATATCGTAATTTATCAATGTGTTGATTAGTTTTAAATAGAAGACACTTTAAAAAAATTAGAAAAAAATTACTTTAGCATTGTTCTACTTTTCAGCAACGCACGGGAAACGATAAAAATTTAATGGGGGGATAAGTACCCACATACACTGATTTGCATTCGGTGTTAAATAATTTTAATTTAAATAGATAATTTTCAGGAAACGACGTGTTTGAATTGTACGAATAAATTAAATAGCATTTTTTGGTATCAACTTTAGTAAGTTTACCCTACCTATAAAACGTTACGATTTACAGTTTAATTTTCAAGAGTGTATAAGAATTTACCAGCTGAAAAATTTTAAATTGTGAAGGTAAAAACACTTACTATTTTTTCCCAGCATTGCTATTGATCCATTTTATCAAAAAACATTTTTTCAATTCCTCCGACTGCATGACAAAATTGTATTCCTGGCATTTTGCGGAATAACAGAGTTTTATGATGACAAATTCGGGAGTTAACGAAAATGTGTTTTTCATACATAAATTTCATATTTCAGGAACATGAATTTTGTTTTTTTAATATTTTTACCAATAATATTTTGTACCAAAATACCAAAAGTGCGATATGATGGTTTTAAAGTATTTCGAGTTGTACCAAAAAACGCAAAGGAATTGGAAAGTCTGCATAACTTGCGCAGCCAAAATCAAAGCTTCAATTTTTGGAGTGACGCAAACTTTGTGAATCAATCTGTTGATATTATGGTTCCACCAAATTACGCCAACGACTTTAAAGACACTTTGGGTGGAATGAATTTGGTGGGTAAACTGCTCATTGAAAATATTCAAGCTTTAATCAACAATCAAAGTTCTGAAATTGCGAACAATACGACTACTTTTGATTGGAATACCTATCATACGCTTGATGAGGTAAGGTTGGCCCAATGGGCCAGTGGTCAGTAATTACTAAAGCAAAATATTATAGATTTACAATTGGCTTACGTCATTGTCTACTCAATATCCAAATGTAGTAACTCTTATTCAGGGGGGAAGAACCTATCAAGGAAGAAATATAACCGGAGTTAAAATTTCCTACCAAGAAGGCAGAAAGGCTGTTTTTATTGAAGGTGGCATTCATGCTCGTGAATGGTACATATAAAAATTAATTCTGAGTTTTTCTTGATACTTTTATTGTAGGATTTCACCGGCAACGATTACTTACATATTGAATGAATTTTTAACGAGTACAGATCCAAATGTACGATTTGTGGCCGAATCCCGTGATTGGTACATTTTTCCAGTTGTAAATCCCGATGGATACGTATACACCACCAGAGTGGTACGTCTTTTTTATCAACGTAGGTTTTTATTTTATTTCTCTATTTTAGAACCGATTATGGCGCAAAACACGTAAACCGTATGGTTTTTGCTTTGGAGCAGATCCAAATCGAAATTGGGATTATAAGTGGATGAAAGGTGGTTCTAGTGATAATCCATGCGAAGATACATATGCAGGAAGTGATCCATTTTCAGAAATAGAAACTAAATCATTATCAGAATTTATCGACTCAATAGCCCCCTCTTTAGAAGGATACATAGCTTTTCATTCGTACTCGCAAATGTTGTTACTTCCATTTGGTCACGATGGATTGGAAGTTCCTGAAAATAACGCTCAACTAGTAGGAAGATAATTAATTACAAATTAAAACAAATTTGAAATGATTTATTAATTTTTAGCAACGTATTGGCGAAAAAGCAGCAGAAGTTTTGGCACAACGATATGGAACTGTGTACAAGGTCGGAAATATTCCAGAAATTATTTGTAAGTTGGAATCTATTTATCTTCTCAAACAATACTTAATTGGAGTTAGGAACCAAAAACACCAATTACACATTAACAAAATTTGTTTTGCAGATGTTGCCAGTGGAGGAAGTGCCGATTGGGCATTAGGTAAACATAGAAACATAAAATATGTCTACACTTACGAATTACGTGATACAGGAAGATATGCATTTTTGTTACCTCCCGAACAAATTATTCCTACTGGTGAAGAGACTCTCGATTCCGTAGTCAGCATTATTAAGCAGTTTGAAGATGAAGAAAACCAAATTAAATAACATCCGTTTTATATTTTTTCACATACACAGGGATTCCATAATAATTACATAATTTTGAGAAAAAATTCACATTATTTGAATTAAAATTTTTAGAAAGTACTTAAAAATGTTTGATTGTGATCAAGGAAGAAGAAGAAAAAATAAAACAAAGCTTTAAACATAAAAATTAAATGGTTTGTCCGGAAATGAGTTAATAATTTTATGGTTTCAGAGTTAAATTTATTGAAGCGATTTTTTAACAATATCAGTGCAAATTAATCGTTTAACATAAAATGCAGATTGATTTCAAGATTTATATCGACGACGTCTCGGCGTTGATTTTAGGTCGAAGTTGAGTGCGCTTCACAGCTCTTCAGATTATAATCCTTAAAATTCAAGACGGTATGTAGATTAAACTCTTAAGTTACGTAAGCAAAAATTTTCACTGCTTGCTCAAAAATATGATTTAATTAAATAATTAAATAACTTGAGATTTGTACGAAAACAGAAATATTCCAAGGTAGGAAAGACCCTCAATATAATTCTTCTCAATTACTCATAAATCCATTTTTTTTTCAACATATTATATTATAAGCATTGGGATATTAAAATGGTTGTCGTGTGCATGTGATGAGCAATCTCACGAAACGGTATTAGAATGATGAAAGACCATTTTGAAGGTTGTTGATGTTATGAAAAACGTGTTCTCATTTTTGATAAAGTGATTCTTGAAAAGTAATATATAGTCGGAATATTTTCCAAAAGAAGAAATTCAATAATTTCGAAATTTTGATAATAAAATTAACAGTTAGGCAATAAAACGTGCATTAATTAATAAATGTGTTGATGGACGTCTAATAATAAGTTGATCATTAATTTTAATAATTCAAAATCAACTTTGTTTCACTATACAAAAGGATTTAAATATTGTTAATATTAATGAAGTTTAACAATTAGTATTCAAATTCAAATCCCATTGGGGAATATAAAATTCGACTATCTTTTGGGTAAACCTCTAGAGCAATCGATTTAATCGTGAATAAAAAAGTTTGGGGTCAAAATCCAAACTGATGTAATGATTAAACTTTAAAGAGACTCCATAACAGAAACTTCGTTATAGATAAGTAGCAAAATATGCATGTGCATTGGAATAAATGCATATTAAGTACTTACGTAATAGTGATGAAGATTTCCACATTTTCTAATTACGGACTAACTGCAATTGAAAAAATAACAAAGAGGCCGATGTCTAAGATAAATTTACATTGCTTTAGGTCTTAGAAATCCTATTAATTTAGTAGGTCGTGTTTTAACAAAAGTTGAGTAAGAATGATGTACTGCATATCATGCAGCTGTAAGCATTTTAAATCACGTCGTGTGGTGTCACCCATATTTTAAACTTTTAACAAGAGTTAAAAGTTAAGTAATTTTGTTACGAATCACATGGTACACAGTAGCACCTAGCAATAACACTCTCTAAACCATTCAATCTCTCAAATATTCAAAATGATATCCATTGTAATCAAATCATATTTCATATGGTAATAACTCGAAAACTGTGCTTAGATTTTTCTCTGCTAAATAATACGGCATCGGTAATACAACATCAGCTAAAATAGTACACAGTAAAACTGTTCAATTCAGAAAAAAAAGTTTCTTGAGTCAACTAAAAACTTTGTTACGGTAGCATAACATTTTTGTTGTAGAAGCAAAAAACTCTGTTGAGGTTCTGCTACTGAAAGATTTGTTGCCCTAACAAAGCTTATGCCTCGGCAAAGTTTGTTCAGAAAAAATATTTATGATTCAACAAAATATGGCAGTATAAAATTTGTTGTAGCAGCAAATAAAGTACTGTTGGGCTACTAAAACTTTTAAAATGAGTATACAATGTGATGTATTTTGCATTTTCTATTTTGTAGATTGCAACTCTTGTGTGGCAAACTAATACAATGATGAAATAATGTTATGGCTCTAGAAAGGAAAATTTTTGCCAATTAGTCAATTGAATGGATATACGAGTAAACTATGCTTGTTTTGGTTTAATAATTACTGAAGCATTGAAATTTGACGTGCAATTGCTTTCTACCGTAGCATAACTTTCTGGTCGTTGGATTATCTTATCTTGAAAGATGTTAAACTGTTTTTTTTTATTATGATTGGATGTATACTAAATTTCCTTTTACGAGATTTTTGAAATTTTTGCCAGATTTCTCACTTATTACTTTTTAAAAAGCAGAAAAGAAAAAAGTTCATCTATAGATTTCTTGCTATTTCTTAAGATTTCCTTGGGTTTAGTAGGATTTCCTACATTTCCAATTTTTTAAGATTTCCTCAGTTTTTCTTCATTTTCCTCAGATTTCCTGAGATTTTTTAAGATATCTTCAAATTTATTTGGATTCTCTCAGGTTTCCCCAGCAGCTACTCCGCTTTCGACTGCCGTTCAGCATTAAATCGTATTTTTTTCATTCTTTCTATTTTTCTGTTTCGTTCTCGAGAACTGTAGAGTTAGCTCTAAAAAGCTAGCTAACCCATGTAATTAAACACGATAATTAAACTTAAATATGAAGTTTCCGTGTTAAAAAATTCTTAAATTAGAAATACAAAAAAGGCAAATGAGCACATTATACTTTCAATGCGGTTTAATACAGCAAAAAAATGCCAGGAGGTCGCCTATTGATATAATATATTTTTATCCAATATCAGCAATATGTGATCGAGTGGGTAATTAGGTTACCCTAATTAAGTTATTACTCGCCATAGACTACGAGCGTGTGTCATTCAAACAAGTTGAACACCCGGTCCCTACTCTATAAAAATTTTTATCTGCAGAAAAATTGCGTTTTCTTGTCTGTGGTTCGAAACCCACGTTCAGCTGTAGACTATCTGTATATTACACATTTTCAATGCGTAAGAAACACCGTTTCAATTTTACAATTTTACAAGATCCTTGAGATCCTTCCCCGGATTTCCACTTGGATTTTTAAAAAATTTCCTTTCGAAAAAGTTCAAAAGTAGAAAGAAAAGCTTATCTGTAGTATCTTTAAGATGTCCTAGATTTCCTAAAATTTTCTGAAATTTCCTTAAGTTTCTTAGGATTTCACACATTTTCTATTTTCTATGATTTTCTAGATTTCCCCAGATTTCCCTTTACTTGTGCACCAAATTCCGGAACCGGAATCAGTGAAAACGTTAAAACTCAATAGCCCATACCCATGGATTTTGATTTTCAAACTCATACCCATGTTTTTGTAGACTAGATTTCTTTTTACGAGATCATTGAGAGATTTCCCCGGATTACCTCTCGGATTTTTAAAAAATTTTCTTTAGAAAGAGTTCAAAAGCAGAAAAAAAAGCTTATCTGTAGTATCCTTAAGATGTCCGAGATTTCCTAAAATTTTCTGAAATTTCCTTAATTTTTTAGGTTTTCACACATTTTCTCGGATTTTCTATTTTCTAAGATTTTCCCAGATTTCCACCAAATTCCGGAACCGGAATCAGTAAAACTGATATAACTCAATAAACCCATATCCATGGATTTTGATTTTCAAACTCGTCCCCATATGTTTTTCATGGGTATGGTTTTTCGTCTACAATTAAGTACAAACGCATAGATCAGCTTAATAAAAAATTCTAATAGTTGATACTTAATATTTTGCCCTTGAATACAAAATTTAAAAAAAAAAAGGTTGCCTAGAAAAATAATCAATAAATTCAAATTAAATGGGGTTACTTTGATCGGTTGAAGTAATTATAGGTTTTATGGTATGTTGAACTCAGTAATTCGTCCTTAAAGTCGCTAGAAATAAAAAATTAAAAGTTTCGATTGAAACTTTCAAAAATAAATCACGCTCTATGCAACTGATCTATAATATTAAAAAAAATCTTTACTGGGTCAAAAAAACGTAACTAACGCAATCATAGTAGAATTTCTAAAGTACTGCATTCCTTTTTCAAGAATATCCATAGAAAGGAATTTTAAATTGTGCCCTTGCCGAGTGATTGGTGCTTGAATAATATAATTAATAGCGGGCATTGATAAGTTGAAAGCAAATTGGAACAGTAAGTATGAAGATGCATCGGTTGGTATATTTAATGAATCATCTAAAAGATTATTTTTATGAAAATATAAATATGATAAATTTAAATTTTAAAATATAGGAATTAATAAAGAATCTAAAAAAGGACCAATACAAGTTCAATGTTAAGAGCTGTCCTATTCAGAAATTAATAATGAATTTACATGAAATATGGAATATCTACTCCAAATTAAAAGCTGTATTTTACAATTTAAGGTCATATAATTAATTAATATCCGATTACATTTTGTACTGTTTTTTTTTTCGAAAAATAAACTACAAGGACAAGGGACATACAGTAGCAGTCATGGAAACTGCATCGGGAATTACTTTTTTAATTTTTTAATTAAATTTAATCAACAAAATTTAACTCTTTGACTCAATTTTTAAAAATGAAATGAGAATTCCGGATGCGATTTTCATGACCGCTACTGTAGGTAAGAAAACAGTGCAGTGGCCGTGATTTATAAATCGGAACACGTTAACCGTTTGCTCAGATTGATATTAAATTATATGGAAATTAATCACAATTCAAAGTTTCGAAATGGAATTTGTAATAAAATCCAGTGATAAGTAATGGTATTTCTTTGTAGAAACAAAAATACGAAATAGATTGTAAATGTTCGCGACATGCGATGTTCATTCACCGTGAAAATCATGGCACATTAATATTTGTAACAACGAACAAGCATCTCATTAACAACTTTTTACTTGTTTTGTAATTGTACTAATTATTTCTTCTTTCGCTTCAATAAAAAAATAATTGTGTGGACTACTTATTTGAAAGTAAAAGAAAAAAATCTTATCAGTAATTGGAATTCAGCTTTGGCCGGTTTCAAATAAAAGACCAAACTATGTACATTGTATTGCAACAGAATCTATCGATCGGTGAAATTAAAAATAAAATATTAACGTGGGCAAAATTAATGAATCACCACAATCTAAACAGAATATGAAAATATCATGCCTTGTAGCGTTATCGTTGCTTTAAATTAATCTGAACATTCAATGAGGGAAACGAGACTTTACTGTTTTAGGGGTATATTTCTATTTGTCTAATAGGAACGGCCTCAGGAATACCAACTGAAATAATACTATACTAATGACGTCTGCTAAGTTATACGAAATTTCTCTAGAGATTTTTTTTCTGATATATTGTATCTGATATCCTATTTGGTGGGTTTGTTTTCTCCCAATCTGTAATCAAATTTGAAAGCTCTTTTGCCAAATTTTAATAATAGTAATATTGTTTATTGAGACAATCGTGGCTATAGTTAAGTTATAATAATATCAGTTACGCTTGAACCTTGGAATATTTGCATAATTCTTTATTTCCGTTACCAGTTTATAATATATAATATGCCACTGTTCCCTTCACATAGACAAAGTTGTGAGACAAGTTCCAATTGACACATTTCAACATCAGCCTGTTCTCTTTTTCTTTGTATCCGAGTCGTGCTTTTCTTGAAAGGTTGGCATTTCCTATTAAAATATCCTGGCATCAATTATTGCAAAATGACCTTTTCTTGATGCCTCATCCAGGCAAGCTAGACAACAAATCATATTCTTGTGGGAACCAGACAGTTGAGCGCGGATAAAAGCCGAAGTTTAGTACACATTTAACTAGTTTGCATAAAGTGAAGTATACAATACCAGCAGTATTGTCTGTAAAAATCAAAGAGCAAGCAACGGAAAACCACCCCATTCATTCTATTCCCTAGTAAGTCTTCTTGGCTTTGGCCAAATTGATCGCTTACGCACTGCCCAACGGTTACTTCACAATTTAATTTTGAAAATCGAATTTTTGCAGTAAATTTAAAAGTTTTCATTTAATTGACGGTACGTGTAATCAACATTGGTCTTAGAAGTCGAATTTAGGTGGGGACTAGAGGTGAAAACCCGAAACTGAGCATCGACCATCCAGACGTGGGAAACTAACGTTTCGCAAGCGTAAATTTTACTGTCTTCTTGGCTCATCATTTCAATCAAGCTACGCTACGCTGGGTGAGGAGAGAGCTTGCTTCATTCTACTGTATGCGGTAGCCACGGCCACATCAATCAAGTCCTTGCATTATCGAGGGCATTTTGGCTCCGATTATTGTTTAATTTCGAACTAGGGGGTAGGTTTTCATTTCCCCTGACATTGTCAATTCTCAGATCGCAGCTTTCTAGTTCTGTACTTTTCGAGTTCGGTTAACACTTCAGGGATTTTTTTTAGCGAGTATTGCGCTTGCCAAAACGGCCCGAAATGTCCGAGCGTAGCAAGTGCTGTGTAGAGCGTAGTTTTGATAAGCGCAACCACGGCAAATCTCGGATCCAGGTACTCTAAAATCTACCAATTTATTTTTGTTAATTTTGGAAAAACTACTGAATACTCCGAAATTTTTTTTTATATCTACTAGGTACATAGACCAAGACTCAGTGCAAAAATTTTGTCGAAATTTGGAAGCGTAGAACTTGGACGGTCTCCTTATGTTTCATCCGGCCTAAATTGGGATTTTGGGCTTGCCCACCCTGTCCACATGGGTGGATCCGCGCTTGACTCAAATTTATATCTAAGTTTTAATTTGCTCAATCTCTGGTCTCTGATAACCACGGTAATAGTTTCTTCACAAATATAATAGTATATTATAATTAATCAGTCAGTAGTCAGACTATAGTTTCGGTGTTCACTAATGGAATTACAAGTTAGTTTCATTGTAAACCCATTAGTCAACAATCAATAATTAGAAAAAGGCGTGGTTAGATTATTTCATATCCTCATACTGGCATTGGCAATCTTGAATTAATTCAAATTAATTCAGCATGGGACATATAAGTATACAGATAGCTAAAAACATGGATTACAAATCCTTAGTATGAACTGGGCCATTAGAATTTTCAGAACAAATGGCACGCTGGTATACCATATTAAAATCTTGGAATCTATGATTTTAAGCCTGTGGAGAAAAGAAGAGGCTTTTGGGAGGATTCCAGATGAGTACGAAATTAATCAAAAATGGAACATTTGCATAGTTTTATTAATTTAATTTCATTAAAGTAGAAAAAATTAAAAATATTATGTTTGATGTGAAAGGGCGAGAAGTGTTGTTCCTTGATCAGGATTAGACCGAGTTAAAAAAATTCAGGATATCCGATTTCATTAAAAATGCAAATAATTTATTTGAAAATTATTTGAAAGTTTAATTTTAGTTCGAAATTTTTTGCACCTGTTAGGAATTTTCCGATGACAGACATAGCAATATATAGATAGATTGATTAATTTAGACGTAAAGTAGTAAAATTATTTATAGAAATGTATAGGCAGTTTAACTGTAAAAATTAAGGTACCCCTCATTAATATGCAGAATTTGGACGTTTAGGAGGATTAATTTGATTTTATTAAAATATTGTATAGCTAATAGGCAGGATTATGCAAGAAGTTCTATTATTAGCTAAAGAACACGCGTTAATGAATTAAAATAATTTCTTCGAGTGATTTGAAAAGTATTTAGCCAAGGTTAACAGTTTTTTTTAATTAGTCTTCAAGACAAAATAATTGCAAACCTTAAGATTGGACAAAACTTAATTGCTGAAGTGTTTAGTACAAAATTTATTAAAATCAAACCTTGTGTCCTACTGAAAGTAGTATTTCCTCTAAATAATTAACACACATATCTCAAGGAAACGACACAATTCCTTCCTAAAGGACATTAAGATAACAATCGGTGAAATATAAATTTGAATCGATAATCGTTGATGCATATATTGAAAATGTTTTCTCCTGACTTTCACTCTTTCGAATGTACCATGTTCTAATGAAATTCAGTAAATATTGTTGATACCTTTCTGTAACGGTTTTAAAATCTAATAAAAGCAATTTAACAAGATCAAGTTTTAAATTTTCTATTATTTCTTTATGAAAACTAACAGTGGCACACAAAAAAGTTTTATATTTTATTAAAGGCGTTATATAAAAAATACTCACTTTATATTCCTTACTTTCGGTTTTACCACGACTATTAACATTCGAAGAAGCTAAAGTATTGTCTAAAGCCGCTGTTTTTCTATGATTAGGCCTCGTTCTCACTTTAAACCTATTTACACTTGCCGAAACTTCTTGGTCTTTTGAAACTGAAATATTTTTTGAAACAGATGACGGTGGTCTTCGTATTCTTCTTTTAACTGCTATAAAGATTTTTTAATAAAATTACATTCCTTCTGTTACGTATGCTGTGTTTCTATGTCCGTATTCGTATAAGAAACTTAATTACTTTCACTCTTAAATTACAACTTAACTAGGTACTTACTATTTTCTGGTGTCGCAGTTTGTATTAAAATAAATAATATGCAGAGTATCAGCGACGTTCGCAGCCATTTCAAATTTATCTGAAAATAATATCCGATATTAGACATACAGTATACATCCAGAAACATGAATTATTCATAAAGCTCCATTTGTAGATTATACAGGATTAGGCATCAGACAATCGCACCCACAAGGGGAAAGTGATTTCAATTAAACCAATTTCGAATTACAACAATAAAATAATAAAAAAAATTATTAACGCGATTCTCAAGACTACACGATTAACACCAATATTTTCTATAACATCTTCAATTAACAACAGTAGATTTTAAATTAAAAAAAAAAAAAATTAATAATATGTGAAAAAAAAATCTTAATAATATAATTATTTAAAAAATTGAATAAATATTTAAGACCAAATTAAATTAAAAAATAAATGAACATGTTATTGCGTCAATCGTCCTGTATATCACCGAAAACATTCTATTTAATAAAATTGAGTGCGGTATATGTGATGTTTACAAAACATTATTAATAGAAATTTAATAAACTTATTTAAACGGTGTCGAGCGTATATCCTTGACAAAATTTTAGTTGAGCAATTTAGAAAAAAAGCGTGTTACTTTTTCGAAAGAGTCAAATAATGTAGCTAACTGTACAATTTTACATAAATACAATAGCCTAATTAAAAAAACAAATTTATTTACACTATAATCAATCTTATAATAAATTCCATACTTGGTAATAACACTTTATTAACAATTAATGTCTAATTATTTTTTCATTTATTTTAAATGTTAATTTATACGCGACTTTTTCATTTAAGATCATTTTTTATACCAGGTTGGCTCCAAACAAAATTGGTAAAATTTCTTTATGTAATAAAATAATTATTTCAATTTTATGACCCCAAAATAAATTTATTAATTTTAAACGGAGCTATAAAATGGAGTTTTCTCCCAATTTTTAATTATATTTATTTTTATTTTTACTTCACCGATAAACAATTTCGTAAACATAAAATCTACAAAAATGATTAAATTAGCAAAATTGTGGCATTGTTCATGCTGATTGCGTCGACAAAAAAAAACAATCGAGTTACACCTCTTGTTCTCGAGTTATTGACCAAGCCATAAATTTGTTTAAAGAAACAATTTGGGTATTTGGAAAGATAATAACCTTTTGGACATAAAAGTTTGTTATCGTATTTTTTCTCAAACTGCAGTTATGAAATGTGACTTTTTCTTAAATATGCTGGTTTACTGGTATTTTATTTAATAGCGGTAGCTATCTACACAATTGAAAAGTTTCCACATGTAAAATACGGACGATGACTTTTTGAACTTAAGGCATAATTAAATTACTATTTTTATTAGTTTTGCTAAATTGATACGAAACGATAAATTAATAGGTTATAATTATTATTGCACTGTGCAATATTCAAATTAAAATTTTTTATATTTTTATTATGGTGATAATTCCTTAAGTATTATATAATAATAATTAATAAAATAACTAATGTTAATCCGCTAGTCCTCTATTATTTTGTCAGATTTTAATTTGACATCACTACTTTTTATAGGCTATAATATACGCATGATTGGTTGACTAGAAATGAACCGACCAATGAGATGTTCGCTAGTATATAATAATAATTATAGTTGAACTGTCAAACATTTCACTGAAGCCTAATAAGCATATTTTCCTCTTTGATAAGTTGGTGTATTTTTAGAGAATATGACCGAAGAAAGCAAATCTACCAGCAGGGTCATATTATGCACTAGGCTGACTAGGCTAAAGCCTAAGGCGCCTTTTGCAAAAAAGGCGCTAGCCTCTAAAATTACAAGTGGTAAAACAATTATTAAATTCAAGAGTTAATTTTTATTATTATTAACACAAATAATATAAAAAATATAGCATTACTTAGGTCGAACGATTTCATAATTTATTTTCTTTCTGCCTAGTAAAGCACGTGTTTTTTGTTTTAAGGGGTCTGACCACCCTGATCGCACCAAAAATGGGTTTACTGTAAAATAATCTGTAAACTCGATAATATGGAACGGAATTTATTTATTTTTGGACACATACTAGTTTATGGTTTGATGAAGATGTTTTGAAAATTTTGTTAAAACATATTTAAAAATTACGGCCCTGCAGTAGTTGCCATGAAGGTCTATTGACCGACACGCCCGTAGTTGGCCGCAGATGAATCTCAGGAATGGCTAAGCGGAAAAAAAATCTACTTATTGCTGAAGAGTGTGACTACAATGTAGCGTACGGCTTTTGTACTTATACCGTCAAATGTCAACAATCAAGTGTCAAAATGTCAATGGTCGAGTGCAAATAGGCGTGCGCATGTTTCACTTTTCTATGTTTTCTATGTTAATGTGAATGGCAAATTATTTCCTGTTTTCTACGTTATGTCTTGTATGTTTGCTACGTACGTTACTTGGATGTGAATGACGCTTAAAGCTCCTAAGTTAATTATAAGAAACAATTTAAAAAAACTTGACTTTCCTAAAACTTCAGGGTGGTCAGACCCCTTAAATTATTAATAGGTAAATTAAATAGGCGCCAAATTTGTATTAGCCTAGGGCGCCAAATAGACGTAATCCGGCCCTGTCTACCAGCCCGTCGCATAAATTATAGAGAGTAATATCTTATACTCCTACAATATTGCTTGTACGACAGCTAATATTTGTATAACAAAAAGTATTTCTCTATAAATCGAGAGATTTTTAATTAAAGCGCAGACGAAATAAAATTAAAAATTTTAATAAAATATACCTGATGAGATGTAAATGATTTGCTATAACCTTTTAATAATTTAAATAAATAATGAAGCCAGTGCACTGTTTGAATTTTGCCTTCCACGAGCAAAAGTTTTTAAATATTTAATTTAAAGTCCTATAAGTCGGGTTTAAATAATTAAAACTGTTCTTTTAATTTTTTAGGGTTTTTTGAATTTTAAATTCAACTAAATTCTTTTTACAGATTAGTATGATATTATGAGGAATAGAAGGTAAACTGGTAACATCTAAACTTGGTTCACCTTAGGTAAATTGGGTTTACCTAATTGGCCTTGGCCTACTCAAACCAAAAGTGTGATGACCTATTACGTTACCAATATCTGAAATCTATAGTCGCGAGGAACAGCACCAGGAAAAAATGAGGGAAGTGCTTGAGTATGGATTGCAGGAAGCTGAGAGCAATCCGACGAAAGAACTTCTGGGAGTCAATTCTAAGCCCTAAGTGAGGGTTAACTAAATCTTAGATTTTCCTGATATTTTATAGTTTTTTGTTTTTTTACTCCGGGCAACATCTGTAGTATAATTTGTCTGAGCAGTTGCTCAGGGAAATACTCGTGAAAATTTCTCTATGTAGAGCTAAAGTATAAGCACCACCTGAAATTAATACTTAGAAACACTGCTGGTTGTGGGGGGGGGGGGGGAGTAAAAAATAATAGCTGCTACATGAAGAATAACATATTGTTTCTATTAACGTAAAAGAATATAAAAATAAAAAATTTACTACGCCGATAAGCAGAAGAAAGAGAAAGATAAATTGAAGCAAAAGCTGATCCTTCGTGTCTATATTTTAATTAATCCTATTTTTTTATTATTATATTAAGTTTTAATACAAAAAATAACTAAAATATACTACTTACTTTGCAAAGGTGACCATGCATGTTTTAAGGACAATGATAATTATTTATTAATATGGAAAGTTTGGACTATTCCTTATAGTATACAGGGCCATTTCATTTTTTAAATTTTAATTTATTGTTTAAACAAGTGATACCGCATTATTTATAAAAATGCAAATAAATTAAAAATGTATTGCACATAAAACACATTTACGTTAGTATTTAACGTGGGTTTTGAACCATGTGAACTTGATTTCATTATTATCTTAGTCAATCCAATAATTTCAAAAAAATAAATAAATTTTCAAAATTTCATCAAAAATGTTATTGTAATTTTGTCCACCACGTAAGTGAAAAATTAAATTAGTTTAAAAATGAAAGCGACACTGAACTGTAGAGTTGAGCCATCGACTGCTAGTTATAATAAATAGGATATTTCCAACAAATAGTTATAAAAATTTCCTAAAATTTATTTGAAGAACCTGTTTATTAGAAAATTATAATTTATGATGAAATTGCTCTATTTACTACTAAATACTACTACAAACCATCTAATATGAATTATCCATATTAATCAATAGCAAGAAATAACTGGATGCCAAAATTATAAATATTCAACTGTGCAATTAAATAATTTGCTAATTTACCCTTGAAATGGTAGTTCATTTGGATAATAACAATTATGAAAGATTCTGTGACACACATATTCATTTTACGTTCTACATTAGTAATTTACAATTACAACAACTAAAACAAAGTAATGAATACACTTGGTATATTGTCTGAAAAGAATTCTTAGTTTGAATTTATATATAATAAAATATAATAGATGTTTTGTTGGTATGCTATACAAATATTTTCGCATAATATACATACCACGTAACAACCCTTACATTTGAGCATAGAGAAATAACATGATCGATCAGTTTTATCAATGTAAGATTCCTGCGTTCCATTGCAATGGAAAAAATTAAAATAAAAATTCAGGATCAGAATAAAATAGACAAATAGTATGAAAGAAGACATTTGGGAAAATCTAATAATAACTAATTACAATAGTAATTTTTTAAATTATTTATTATTATCATCAGGACCCGGATTTCGAAGACCTTAAAAATAGCAAAAAATGCTTTAAAAATTGCACAAAAAGCCTTTGAAAGTCCTTTTCAAATTTTCATTTAGAAAATCACAAAAAAAAAATTTGTTTTAAAAGAGAAATTTTAAAAAAAACATAAAATAGTAAAACTCGTTTAAAATTCTACATTTATTTAATTTTACACATAACGAAAATTGTTTGCATGTATTGCATGAATTATTACATTAAATGAGAAAATTAAAGCAGTTTTTGTCATTTTTAAGGTCTTCAAAATTTCGGCCGTGGTACCATATTATTTTATTTTTTTGTATTTTTCTTTTATTGCGAAACATTAAAAATTACGTTTTCTGCAATTTTAAAACACAGTTCAACTGGCAAAAATAGGGAAGAACCTAAAGTTGTGCAAATGTACGAATCCGGAAATTATATAATAGTAATATTTGTTATTTGCTTTCAAAATCATTAAAATATTATTGTGGTTATAAATAATATACTGGACATTCAATATGAAACAAAATACATATGGTAAAAGTATGGAAAATCACTTATAAAAATAATGTGGAATGCTAAAGCAAAATTAATCAAGGAATTTTAAAGAAACTTCAATCCATTTAATTACGTAATATAATGAGTATATGTAGGTACTTTATAAGGAAATTGAGGCCTGCGGACTTATTTAATGATACAAAGGTTCTTAAAATAATGTATTTATTATGTTAATAACCAAAAGTATTTAAATTATTTTAGGAAAGGCGGGAACATACAGTAGCGGTCATGGAAATTTCGGAAAGTATATTTGTTTCTTTGATTATTATTAAAATGCAATAATAAAAATAAATAATAATAAATAAGCGCATTTAATAGTAAACAACATTAAAAAAAAGCACCAATAAATTTAAATTAAATTTAGTTATTTGATCTAACCAATTATTTTTGATTATGTTGAACTTATGATAAATGAAAAAAAGTCGCTATCTCATAATATATGTAATTATGCATATTATGTAATTAATGTCGCAATTTTATATCCTAAAATCCTTATTGTGTGTATGTGTTTATGTGTTCCGATCCTTATGTTCGTAAGGCAGAAAGTTCATTCTAGGTCTCAAACTTAATACATACAGTTATTTTAAAATTATTAATTACACCACGGGAGAGGAATTCACCCTTATCGATGCCGGTCGTGAATGGATTAACGAGATTGAAAATCGTTCGAAGAATAGACCTAACCTTTAATTTATTCTAAAATAAATGTTAATATTAGTTTTTGACATGTCACTGCCACTAACCGGAAAACAGTAGGTAGTTACAATAGAAAATTATTAAGTATACAATTAAGAAATTAATTTTATCTGACAACTATCGTACATTTATATTTCGTTGTCTAATATATTGTGCGACACGAAATATGTAATTTTATTACTTGTATGTATGAAACAGTATAAAAATTTTCTTCAACGAAATTTCATTGTAATTTTCAGTAAGAGGAAATTTTATTCGTTTTGAAATTTATGAAGACATCAATAGCAATTATGAAAACAAAGTTGTAAATGTTTGCATTATACAACCAAATTCAATTAAAAATCCAGTTATCGTCTAATAGAAATTCCAGAAAAGACAGCAGACGCAGAATAAAGTATCGATTTTAACACGGAAATAACATCCATTGTTCAAACTCTTTTACTTTTGGGGTCAATTTATTGTAATGATTTAAATACCTACAAAAATGTAACAAAATATTTAAAAAATTAATTGGGCCTACAATGCATTTTCCACATATTAGCAGTCAGCAAACGTTGTAAAATATTTTGGATATTTCAAAAATATTTTATATCTGCTGTATCGGCGAAATTTTTGTTAAACTTCACATTTTTGAACATTTAGACAATGCGTATAGAATACAAAAAAAATGTAATACTATAAAGAAATTAAAACATTAATGTCGAGCTCGACAATAGAATTTTTAAAATTGTATATAATTTTGGCTATTGTTTTTATTTTAGAAGATTTACTTATCTCTTTCATTTGACTCTGCATAACAATTGAAAACATTTTTTTAATTTATGATTTATCAAAAAAATAAAATCACTATATGTCGCTTTGAACATGACGCATTTACGACCAGGGCCAGGGGCGGATTAAGAATTTTAAAATATACGGTGCAGTATTTATAATTGCCAGTCCTTTCCTGTCAGAGATCCAATTGGTACTTTTAGATTTGGGTAATATTGTTAACTAAATCAAAGCTATTTTCTAGAGATGTCAATAACTATGAAGAAATAATAGTAATTAGCAGGAGAATTCATTTTTTGGAAAATAGGTATGTATAATAGAAAAATTGATTGTATGAAACTACACCCGATAAGAGAAGTCAGGAAAAAAGTGAATTTACACGAGGATGTTTGTGTACAGACCACACCTTCGTTACACCTAACAGAATAAAGAACTTCTAAGGGACTGGAGGCACACCTGAAACGGGCATATGCGTCAATTCCCAAAGAAATGTCAAGGAAAGATTTGGCTAGCCTTCACGTACGTACATATAATTGGAAAAATTAGAAAATTGCATCATAATAACAAAAAAACAGACAGATTATCAGACAGACTATAAAAACAGCTAACGACTTAAGATAAAGCCGCTTATTCCTGGTTTATCGCCATTGCTTTTCTTGGAATAGAAAGCAAGTGCTTGTTCACTTTCAATTTGGCTGATCAGTAGCGGTTCATAGTTTGCTATGACAACTAAAAATGAATTTTAAATCCTTGGACCCTAAAAGTTCTTGGGATTCCCTACCCTCAACTGCTCAAAACAACGTTTAAATAACGTATATTGCTTAAAATTGTACATCTGGATTTCATTAACGTTAATTTAACGTTTATCTTGTTGAATGTATTTAATTACTTTCTTTTGCTGCGCAAATGGGAAAGTAAAACTATAATTTTAATCTTCACACCCTAAAGAGTATTCCATACAATTAGTGCGTTACTATTGCTTCCGCGACGACACGTAAATGTATTTGTTCTGAGAAAGTGAAAGGTTCATGTGTACTGTGATCAATAGCAGAGCGAGTTAATACACAAACGTTTAGCTTCTAAAACTGGTGGTCTCTCTGAAATAGCGTTCAAAAAAAAAAGTCTTATCGTAATAGATAGTCGTCCACTTTATACCATGAACTGAAAGAGTAAAGTATAGTAATTTACGTGGTCAAGGGCGTATAAAAGATTATGCAACGTTGACGATAATAAATATTTAATGTGGTATCCCATCGCCCTTCCATAGCAGCCATCACTGGCCACCATTAGTAATAAAACAGGGTCACATGCACATCTTACGACAACCTAGAGTTTTATTTTTGTAAAGTAGAACACAAAATTTTGGATCAGTTTTTCGACCGCTTAACGTTGATCCCATAGAATGATTAGATTTGAAAATATGGCAAAATAGAATATGACAATGAAAACCAGCGAGCAGAAATGCACAAAGAAAGCCTACAAGATCCTGAAATAAGTGGATTTGAGATAGGAGATTGAATAAATTTTGGATTTTGTTTGATTTATTTTTGAAAAATTTTAATTTGTAATTCCCGCGGGTTGCTGGAACGTAACGCCAACTAGCGGAGAATACAAAACTTGAGTCCAAAAGTTTAGTTTGAAAATTTTGACTGAAAATTTATATTATTTGTAAAATAGTACAAAGTGTTATCTCCCTTGAATTTGGGTAATTCTTCCAATTAGTAATTAATTTACTTTCTTATGAATTTTCTAACACTTAGTTTTCTTATTTTTCTCAACCAAAACGCTTATCAACCACCAACTGCTTTTATTTTAATGATCCAATAAATCACATTTTTACTTGCATTCTGAAATTACATTCAAGTTATAATTTTCATAACATTTAAATAAACTAAATAAATTATTTAATTTAAATAAATTTCAATCGCATATCATGGAATTCCGCTAGCCATGGACTATGAAATTGGTGGATTTTATCTCTAATTTTATAATTTTGTTTTGTAATTTATTAAAAACATTTTAATCGTTTACGTTTCTATTGCAGTAGTTAGATATAATTAACAATATATCAGAGAGACTTTAAAATTTTTATATGCGGATGGCATTTTCACAAAGTGAACGTTTAATTTCATTCGGTTTTCACTCAAATTAATTACCAGCTTTTTAAAGCAAAATATAAGGTTAAACTCATATGTCACGAGTTATTCAAATTACTTGGAAGATATACATTATTAACCAGTGAAATTAATTTTTAATTAAAAATTAATAGATTAATAAACAATAAATTCGAAATTGCTTTTGATAAGTAATGGTTCGTTGCTATCATTTAAAATTCAATTTTTATTATTTATTATTTAATCTGTTAATTTTTAAATTTTAATTTTATGTAAATTATTTTATATCGGGTTAATTTTAGGAAAATTATATAGTAAATTGAAAATAATTTCGGTAAAAGTATTAAATAGATGGTTATGTTCAAAAAAATTTCGATTTTCAATCAGCATTCAAAATTAAGCTGAGTGCTAACACGCGCCAGATGCGTCTAGAAACTAACAAAGTAAGTTATTGTCTCAATAAAAGAAGTAACCTAAAAAAGAGAAGCGAGGTCAAAGTCATTGTTATTATATTCAGGAAATGATGTTCTAATAGTAATCAGATTGATCCGTATCGCTTTTTTTCTGGCTGAAAATCTTCATAAAACTACAGGAAAAGTTTTATGGTTTTTTGAAGATTGAAGATAAAGAGAAGGAAGGATAAAAAAAGGAAGGGAGGAATCAAAAATTTTATAAATGTTTCAAAAATTGGACAATAAATTATAGAAGATAAAGAAGAAGAAGAATAAAATGAAAATTATAGCAAAACTGTAAAAAGCAGATTTAAAGCATCACTTAACCGCACCCCTTTTTGAGTTATTTTTAAATTTAAACTTGACAATAATGTTTTGATGTTTATAAAAGCATCGCATTATTTCATTATTGATAATAGATAACTGGAATTATTAACGCGTTAACAGTTACTTAATATTCATCAAAAACAAAAAATTTACATAAAGCGCTATTATTACTGATTGAAATGATCTTGGTGATATCATAGTATTAGTAACAATTTGTGTGTAAATATGATTATTGAAAATCCTATTTTAAGCTACAATGCTCAATGATTTTAATATTAACAGTATGAAACATGCAAGTTAAATAAATTTCATATGGCACAGCATTCACTTCTGCCACTCAAACTTTCTTCTTCGATTATTAAAATTAATCAAATTATTAACGAGTATATTATTTTAGCGCAACCTTATTATAAACAATACTTATTTTATTCGATTTTCAGAAAAGTAATTTGTTTCGATGTGTTTTTGCTTATTATTCGGTTTTAATTAAACTTTCAGACAGAAAATTCATTATTGAATTAGTTTCGATTATCCTACCTACCCATCCAGTATTATAATTATTTTAGTATTATCTACCATCTAAACAGACCTTTTCCATAATACTGCTGGATTTTTAATCCAAATAGTAAAATATGCAATCAATTTAGTATTCCTATAAAGAAGGAATATTCGACTTCGTTCTATTAAACAGAAGCAATGTAATTTAATGTAATAACATAATGCAGGTATTTTATTATTTTACATTACATTAAATTACATTACATTAAATTACATTACATTACTTGATTATACCCATCACACGTTTTTGATTTATTTATTATGAAATCCGAAGTAGTTACTCGTGAAAACAAATAATTTCTTTTCATTACAATTGACCGATTTTAGTAATTATTGGTTAATAATTGATTCATTAATAAATTGCTGACGGTCAACTGTCACTTGAATTGTCACTTTTTCCTACCAAGGTATACAATGTACTATTTATTCTAAATCCAAAAGTTATAGTTTTATCGCAGTTAATTCTAATTAATATGAATAATTTATGTATAAAGTTTTTCTCTGTGTTCATTAAACCAAACATTGAACTAAAACAATCACGGTAATCTCTTCCAAACCTCCTGACTTTTAAAATAATCGAATTTAATAAATTAAACAAAATTACACCGTGGAAACCAAGAACTGATAGCATTAATTAATGATTGCTAAAAAAGTTAATAAGTTATACTAATGAAGCAATTTATATTTTTCAAAGTAGTTTCCATATCTGCTTAATCGTTAATTAAAAATGTTTTTAGAGTAAAAATTTAAATTTAAAAGTTCCCCTGGATAAGTCAAAATAAGTTATGATATAAATTAGAAATTTTATATAATTAAACTTATATAAATTCAAATATACAAAATTATTGACAAAACGTAATGAATATTTGGATGCGCATAGTTTAATGAAAAGGGAAATGAAAACTATGAAAACTATTATTATTTCGCTTCGGCAATTCAGTTATGTAAAAATTATGATAACATCAAATTATGCATCGGGCAAATTTTAGGCTACTATACGCAGTATAGCGAGAAGCCTTATGATCTGGCTCCGTGTCCGTCTGTTCCTTCGCATGATTTAAATCCGTCCAGTTCTAATTTACAAAATTAAATCTCGTTAACTGAGAGGAACTGCGGTCATCCGAGTTCCACCTAGTTCAGTAACAGGTTGTTTATTCTAAAACTTCTTGTAATTTTTCAAGAAATATCATCATGCAAATTAATCTCACGATTCCTTTTTTGTATTCTGTGAGCAAAACTTGTCTAATTTGAGAAACGCATTAACAAAAAATCGGAAAGGCTACTTAAATAGAAGGTGAACAAGTATATCACAATTTGTTACTAAGGACTCCGGGTGTGGTAAAATATAGTCCTGATACTTAGGCTGCAGTAAGTAAACTAGAACATTGAGCTTGCGCATAAATTGATACTTACTGTATAGAAAACTTGAACAGGAAATTTACTTACTAAAAGTGTAAAAATTATCGAGGCCAACTTGTTACAATTATTTTATTACAATCATAATTTAAAAAAAACTAAAATTTATTATAAAAATAATAAGCACCGCTTGCAATAAAACTGCGGGTTGATAGACTGATGTTAGCGTACGCGCTTTATTTTTTAAACTTTAGCGCATCTTCGTGCACCGTTTCCGTTAATTTAAAATTCAAAAATGAAAAAAAACATTGTTTAAAAATAAAACTTACCATTTTAATTTTCCAATAAGAAACAAAAGTTTTTATTTTGAAAAACCCACTTTTGCAAACTATATTTAATATTAAAATTTAATACACGATAATTTGCACGTTAAGTAAATGGCGCGAGATTTGAAAGCAATAACCAATGTCAAACTGTGATAGACAAACTCAAAAAGCACAAATTTTGCTTGCAAACCCCTACCTATCAAAGATAAAGTATTTTATTTCTCTCTTAGTCTTATGTATATTTTATATCTTTATTCATTTTTGTTATAACATACACCACAACAATTCGAAAGTTGTCTCTGACTTTCTCTTTTTGTGCAGTAAAGAACTACTTGTTGTTTCCTTTTAGTTGAAGGCCTACATATTCAAAACACACGCTACCTTTCTTTTCCTAGTTTTAAGTAGTAAGGTCGACATAACTAGCAACCACTCAAGTTTATTAGAATAGTGTTAACAAAATTTATGACATCATTGCACCCTTTCAAATCTTTCACACAAAATAAATCCCAAATTTTAACTTAGCAACAGCTCAAAGCGTTCTATAATCTATGGGAGACATAGAAATCAATAAATATTTTTGAGATTGAATATCTGGATTATTATATTATTATTTTATGAATTATTTTTCTAAATTGCATTTAAACTATTCAATGTTCAAAAATATTGACAATTTATACTTAAAAAATATTGTTAAGCTTCAAAACGCACCGTTTAGCGCATAATGTATGTGGCGCCACCTATGTGTAAAAACTGGTAGGTCCTTCATAAGTAATTTATCAAATTAACAAAGAGCGGCGCGTCCGAAATTTATTTTAAATATCTTTTCTTTGAATTTAAATAAATTACAAAACAATAATAAATTATTTAGAGTGTATGTCATATATTATAATATTAAACCCCTTACTTTTAAGTTATTTGTTATATCGACTATTTCATCCAATGGAATTTTTTATTTGTGTGATCATAATAAATTTTAAAGAATTTCTTGGAAATGACAATCAAAATCAATTAGGTAAATAAATAAAAATTTAATTTATTTCAATAAATTAGTACTTAAGGTGGGTCCTGACAGCAGTAAATTGCAAATTTTTTATGTGTGAATTCTGATTGGCTATTAGAATTTAATTTCAAATTTTGACCAATCAAATGTAATCCGTAATCCGCTTCTGTCCGGATTTATACCTTTAACATATTACTCATTATTGAGTGTTTACATAATTTATTATTTGGTAATGAAACTCGATATTAACCGTATCAATAATTTGGAAAACCCAAAAAATGCACGCATTTTTTAAAAATAAAATTTGTTAGAATTTTCACAAATAAAATACACTGTAGGTTTAAATTTTGCAAACGTTCTCACCATATATGACATCATCCGGCGATAAATTATAATAAAAATTTAGAAATTATTCAGGTTAAAGCAAACTCGAGTATTTTGAAAGACTAATACTGGCCATGTCAGGCCAAAAGTTTTCCAGCATGGATACTCTTCTTGACACTAGCAGTGGGTAATTGCAAAGCACATATGCTTCATCGTTTTGTCTGCTTCGTTACAACCACGACAATTTGGACTGTCAACCAGTGTCATTGCAAGTAAGTATTTATTTATTTTGTAGTGTCCAGTGAAAAATCTAAGAATAATACTTAGGTTGTCCCAGGACAGCTGCAGGCAGTATTTTGCATGTTTTTCGGAAGCCGAATGCATTGTGGCCTTTGTTTGTAGGCATCCAACCACATTGGCCCATCCTTTCGCATTAAAAATTTGGCCTTTCCTTGTTTATGATAGCATCTAGGGTCTTAACGGTCGGCATAATGAAAGGCTTGAGACCACAAGATGGGTTACCCGAGTCTAGCCTCGCCAGCACATCAACTTTTTCATTACCTTTGTGCCCTTTTATCCAACTACATAGAAGTTAGGACATTATGTATTGATTTTACATTCAGGGGCCGGATGCATTGCAGCACCAGGCCCGAGATGATCTTATGACGACCAAATGCCATAAGAGCAGCTCTCCTGTCTGTTTCCGCACAATTTAGTATGTCCATGATTTCCATTTGGAAAATGGAGGCATATCTACATGCCCCTCTAGTTCAGAGGAAAATATCCCCTCACCTGAGCCAGTATTTTTTTTGGAAACATCCGTGTACAGACATGTCAGACCCGTCAGTTCTTGACAATCTTGTCAGCATCTAAGTCCAAAAAAAGTAGCCTTTTTGAGCAGGTCTCAAGAATCCGCGTATGACCACCGACTAAAGAGTAGGTCCTAAAGGTAAAGCTGTGGGTCCAATAACCCAATGACCGCATCCTAAAAGCAACTCTCGCCGCCTGCTCCTCCAGATAGAGATCCGGCTGAAGAAGACAGAGGATGGTCACTCTGGTTACGGCCAAACAGACCAATCTCTGCAGCCGATGTAGAGTTGTTGCCAATTTAGTCTGGGGCCACCAAATGAATACGTCATAGCATAGACCTTATTATGGCAGTGTAGAGCCAGAGGAGCGACCTTCGGGGAAAACCCCCATGATCTCCCCATTGCTCTTCGACACTGCCAGAAAGCTATCGCAGCTTTCGTAGACTTAGAACTTATATGTTTGCCCCAATTTAGCTTCTTGTCCAGTATTATTCCCAAATGCTTGAGTCTCCCCGGAGACTTGGTCTTCAGGTTAATGTTGTTGATTACATGAAAAAAATAAAAATAAATTATTTTGAATTATTGAATTTTATTTTACCAAAGAAATAAATAATTGACAAATTAATATGTTTAATATGTAATTACCCGATAACTGTAAGAAAAAAGTCCAGTTTTTTTTAGATTTTGTTCAAGTTCAGAAAAAATGATGTGCCGAACCTTGGTGTAGACGTAAAATCCGATAGATCCGCAGTGTGGCCTGAAGCCTACACTGGGCGGACTGGGAAGCGTGTTAACGCGGTTCAAATCCTGATCGCGTCGAATATACTGCTGTGATCTAAAGCCTCAGCAAAAACTTCCGATGATCTTGAGAAACATTTTTTCAAATTTCGCACATAATTTTATTTTTTTCGAATTTTACAACGACTGAGCCTACCAAGCTCAGATCTACGCGGGGGCAATAATGGAGGTAATTACCCTACCCAGAGGCTTTATGTAAATTTTTTAACGTCTCATTTTCCATTATAAAACTTAATAATGGTAAAAATACCAAAAAAATGTTAATTTTAGAACCGCGCCCGCGGTCTGAATCCGCGCTTGAGCCGGCCCTGGATGTGGGCAGTACATTAATCAAATTTTATATGCAAAATACAAATAAAATAATTATAGTACTATGAAACTTAACTTGAAAATCATAATAAAATTATGCTAATCGCTCTTCTTTATTAAAATGCAATATTTTTAAAATTTTATTCAGGAAATGCACCCTTAAAAGTTCTTATTTGTTTACATAGTAGCAATGTAGCAGGTTTTTAAAATATGGAATGTAAACTTTTTTGAGATAAAAGATAAAACGACCTAAGAGAGTTCGGTACATAGAGTAACAAAGACAGAAATCTTGTTAGCATAAATTATGATATGGCAGTGGCGCACCTCATATATTTTTTTAATGTTATTTAATTTTACGTTTTTTCTGCACGTACTACTTGTTTGGCCATGTAAGAATTAACAATTTATGAAGAATTCATTTAAACTTGTTCGCTTTACATGTAACCTTCACTTCAATGTAATACTGAATTTATTATCAATTTTGTATTGATCTTCGATTAATAAGTTGAAATTAATTTATAATTTATAGTTTTAAATTTTCAAAAATATAGAAATCGTCATCATAAAATTCTAAACAAACAGATAAATTTCCTTTCGCATAATATAAATAAACAGAGATTAGTGACATTTATCGGTAATCAAACTGTTTACTATGAAAAAATGTACGGCACTGTTTTGAAGATGCGACAGCGTGAAACCTAAACGAAATGTGAAAAAAGGTCCAAGAAGAAAAGGTACCCGTAGATGCTGCGCACGCGAGTTACTTCGGCTGAATTACGATTTGTTCTCAACTATTCAACCGTTTCATGTAAACAACGAGCAGTTTTAGTTGCAAAAGTGTGTTTTGTGTTATAAAAATATCTAAATTTATGTGGGTGGACTTTTTAACTTGTTATAATTTTTTATTAAGTGTTAATTTAAAAATCTGTAAACTAGAGAAAAAGTTTATGAACAACAAGGTGAGTTTCTCCAAACTTTTATAATTAGTATTGCAACTTTATTTTCTGGCTCTTCTTGATTCAAACCTACATAATAATTTAATTTGTTTAATTTCAAGCTTCTCGCCTTAATTTCATACAAAATTAACTTTTTAATTACCAAATTTCAAACAATATTTCCAAGAATAGCGTTTCACAGGTGAATATATTTTTATCTGTACCTATATCTGTTTACATGAGTCAGTGGCGTAACCACAAGTTTTTTAATAAATATAAAAAAAATATTCGACCAAACAAAAAATTTAATTACAAGTTGCATTAAAATTTGTTTGTTCAGATGATTTGCAAGTATTATTTTTTAGAAATAAATATTTTTAAATTATATTGAATTGTATTTATATAATAATTTTTGTTTTACTAATATAGTGTAATTACGGAGGTCGATCCCGAGTCATATCTGTGACATCGTATAGCTAAACTCAGGGAACAAATCTCCGTGATTACAACTATAATCTACTGCTCTGTAATTTATAAGTTTTATTATTTAGTTTTCTAGAAATGTTGAGGATTCTGTCTAATGTCGCGCCGTGTACCATCATCGCAACATCCTTTGGTATATCAGACATCTGTAGATAACACAGACCAAGTTGGTATTGTTGAATTTTCATAGAACTCACTTAGTAAATTGTTTTTTTTTATAGGCTACTTCATCCACTGCTTGTTTACGCACACATCCCCAACAAAATAAAAATTATGTGCAATACCAAAGTGATAACATTCACAATGTTCCGTCTTCTAGTAGAGGTTTATACAATAACGTAGTTTACGATACTGGACTGAGTGAAGATTCCTGCATAGACAACAATAGTTATTATAATTATTACGAATATGGAAAACCATTTTCCTCCAGAAAAGATCAGATAAATAATGATTGCATGTTCTCCGACAGCGATTCTTCGCAATTACCAGATTATGAATACAATCAAATTCCTTCCAATAGATGTTCTAGAAATTACTCACTTCACAGCTTTAATAACAAAGATAATTTTCATAGAAATGAAAAGTACAATTCATTTGTACATAAAGATTTAAAGAAAGTTTATCCAAACGAAGAAAATTTACCTAGGCTTACAATTATTAATCCACCTCCTAAACCAAATGTTCCATATCCAATTCGATTGTCAAAATTCGTAGAGAGACCTCAAAGTTCTCTTAGTTCAGAAGTTACCAGTGCAATTGTAGATGGTTGTGGAGGATATTGCCGGACATTCGAAAATGTTTGTTATTATTTTTTGCAGGTAAATCAGTTTTGTGTTTAATTTGTTCAATTTTATTACGGATAATAAATTTTAGGTTGCTTTCACAATGGGAATTTTAATCGGAACGTCACTATGTATAGCTGGAGCAGTCCTACGTAAATCTGCAAGTCGAAATTTACAAGTTTTAATTTATATAGGAGCAATATTATTAGGTGTTAGTGCATTACTTTTAGCGATTCAGTGCAATGCACGTTGTAATGCAAGAAAACGTCGAAAAGCAATAAGAAATAAGAGAGTGGCCATACCATTAGAAACTTTACATAGTAATCCGGTCAATTTTCAACAAAATCTTATGGAAGAAAACAACGAACGGTAAAAAAGCAAACGAATTTAGTGAAGTTTTGTTTATTTGTTCGTTCTTTTAGATTGGTTAATGTTCCACTCCAAAATGTTCAACCAACGATAGTTCGTAATACTAATTTTGTGGAGCATCAAGGTGTACCATGGTGGAGACGAAAAGATTTGACCTAATAGTGTAAAGAAATTGTGCCAGAAAGACTAAAAAACTAAAATTATTTATTTGTACATAGGAAACAAAAAATTTAATATCCAAAGTGTTAAGTTCAAATGAAATTATTGTGATTTAAAGTTTAAGATTATTTGATAATTAATTATTATTACTGAACACCTAATTGATTGCAGTAACGCAAATTTTCTTACTCTTTTGAAAAATCATATTGAAATTATAACATTCATGTTAATGCAATTAATTGAAGGAAGTGTTTGGAAAATTTACATTTAGAGAATAAGTTTTTTAAAAATTCATCTTAAATGTTTTAATTTTCTACCTCAAGAATATAAGATTAAAAAAATTTATTCGTGTTTTTAATCCTATGAATTTATAGTAAAAGCACTAAACAAGCACCACAAGATGTCTCTAAAACCGACCACTAACGTTTGAAGATAGACTCGCTGCGGTGTAATTCCCTGAACTTTATATGTTATTGTGAGTACAAAATAACTTTTTTCCCAATTTGTTCTTACTTTCTCTAACTCAAACTGTTCCTAATTAGAACAAATTTAATGCATTATGAGAATTCAATTTAAAGAGAGTTGACTGTATAGGTAAATTGAGTTTAATCTAAATAAATTACTGAACAGTACACTTCGCTATATTTATTGTTTAAAAATCTGACATGTTTCACTCAATGCGTATCATCGAGAGTTCACATTAGTATCACTACCATAAACATGAACTTCTGATGATGTACACCACTCAAAACATGTAGAATTTTTAAATAACAAAAACAAAAAAGTATTTAGTTCAGTAATTTGTTTACTCAATGATTGAACTGAATTCGCTATTTTTGGAGTGCTGTATGCAAAGATTCAGTCGAAGCATGGTTACAGCAATTCAATATGTGACTGAGGATAGGAAATCTCTTCTGAGTAATCCAGAAACCGTCAATCACCTTGTAATCTATGTTTTTGGCTACTATCTATATAGTGATGGCAGTATCCTTGCTTTAGACCTGCAGGACTTATGCATTTAGTTAAAACAAATAAATTGAAACTGATCGATTGCGGTGTTATACCTAGAACCAGAGTTTTGCTTAATTTGTTTTTCGATCTTGCCTTTGATACACTTATTGTATTTTGCATATAACATGTTATCTATTTGGCTCGAATATTTTAGATAAGCGAGCACAATCGTATGCCGCAGTCATCGGTTCAATCCTGGATTAATAAAAGTGGCGGCTTGTCGGAGTAGGCAGTGCCGAACTAAGCCAAGTTTCGCAATATCATAATTTGTATTTTTAAAAACCCTAAACCCCTCGGTTTCCAACTCATGCATCACCACCTGAATTTTCCACAGAACTGTGTAGAATTCCTACACGGGATTGTAAAAATTGATTAGATTTCTCTTTTTATCACCGACACTTAAATTAATGTGCATTCTGACGAATAGTAAAAAATAAACTAATAAAGGTAATCAACATAATAGTAATAAACTGCAGTACTCTGCAGTGAACAAGGCTCGTAAAAAGAATAAATTATAATCAAACAGAAACATTTTTGTTAAGCTAATGATTGTTTATTTTAACATAAAATTTTAATTCTACATTATAAGAATTTTATTAAATCACTGGTGCGCAACCTTTTTTTTTCTGCAAAGTGCGCGGGTTGAGCAAAAATCATTTAATTCATATTGTTAATTGTATTAACAAAAATTAGTTAGTTTGTAAACTGTATGTTTAAGCAAATTTATGGTAATATGCATGTAGGCAGAAATGGGTTACTTCAAATGTCGATACAGGTTGCACATCAGTGCTTTAAATTATCAGAACATAAAATTATAACTTTCAAACCTAATTGTAGTTAAAATACAAAATCTTCTACTAGTGAATCCAGAAGTGAAAAATTACATGTTTTATTTAAGGTTACACCATTGGAATTTTTATTTTGAACATCAATTTCACTGATTACATTTTAAGTAGGTATTCTTTTAAATTTTGGCAAGCGATCTTTTTCTATATAATCTAAATATTTTTTGTTGTAGTAATATATACAGATTAGAAACTACTGTTTGATTAAATACATTTTTGAATTTGCAATAAAATTAATAAATAAACTAAAAATCTAACTATAAAAAATGTGATGGTTTATGAAATAAGTAAAAAAATGATTGCAGTCTTGGTTTAACCATTCAGATTCTACATCCAGTACTTTTTGTAAATAATACAACAACCCTAACATCAGTTCTAGGGATGGAAAATACCAAAAGAATTTGATACAACTCACCCCCAAAGACGCAAAAACCTGTATAATTAAGTCATGGAGTCTTTTGTTTTTATATGGAAACATAACTATCACATAAAGTTAATTTTAATTAAGTACAACTTGAAGTAAAAATATTTAATCTTGTAATAAAAAAACTAATGCAAAACATCTTACTTCAAATTTAAATTGTGATACTTAATTGACTAATTATTTGCCCCACAATTACAAAAAGTTTGATTTAAATTTAAAAATCAACTCTTGCAGTTTGTGGAAGCAATAAATTTCTACTCATTATTAATCTCACTTTTTTGTTTTTACATAAAAGATGTAATCAAAAATTATGTATAAGGAATGTAATTTTATATCGACAGTTGTAATTATAAAAATCAAACATCAATTCGATGTTTTGTCAGATCTTATTTCACAATCAAATAAATTATTAAGTACATTAAATTAAAAAGGTCCTCAAAAGATTCTAAAAGTTATCATAAAAGAAGAGAAATGCTGAATATTAACAGTGTTCGTCCACAGAATGGCTTGTTCAAACTTGAAAGCCATCTTAACCGTAATTTTACTCTAAAGGTCATTCTACAATAAAAACCAAAGTCGTAGGCGGATGTTGGGCGTTATAAAATTCGATTTACAACTTATAGTAGAATCACCTAAATTGGAACTATGTTATAAGCACCTTTAAATTTTCAGCATTACTACCCCAAATTACAAAAATAATTAATTTTGGGACTTAGTTTTTGTTATTAATAAAATATTAAATAAATAATAAATTACAGAAAAAACTCAAAACGAGTTTTTAAGTTTCTTCGTGCGCTGGAGGGTTCAATGGACGTAAGACAATGCGTGGATCACTCTCAATCATCCGATCTGTATCATCACCACTATAAATAAATTTTTAATCAAAGAAATAAGAGTTGAGTCAAAAATTAATCTCAACCAACGGAACATGTTAAAACGTTGAAAAGATTTATACAATAAAATACCTTTCTTTATTTTCGTGAGCCATAAGTTTACTCTGTTCTGTGTCTTCACATGGAGGTTGATAAGAAACCTCCGATACAGGAGCGTATTGTGCAGCTACTAAAAGATCCGTGGATGGATTTACTGTAAGAGCTTGTCCCGTTGTTGGATCGAGTGGGTCTTTTCCTAAGTGACAACATAACCGTCTCGATTGACGTAAAAAGAGACCTAAAATATGTGCCGTGAATTAAAATATAATAAAAAGAGTTACAATTTTACCCATGAGTAAGACTCCAATCCCAAAGAAAATTGCACCACAGATAGTTGCCAATAAATATAAGCTGTTTTGTTTATCGGGAGATGCATAACTTATAGCTCCACTGATAAGAATAATCAATCTAAAAAATTATATTGTAAACAAGCAAACAGGTTAATGACTAAAAAAATAACTAACCCGACACTTATAAAAAATAAACTTGATGTTAGCAAGAGTGTGGGCATGAAATTTCTAAATTGTAAACACGAAAGCCCACATGGATGTCCCGGTGTTCTAGTAAACGATGTCAAGTAACTTATTGGTCGTTCGGACCATCTGTCTTGTGGAGAAGTGTTTGCTTCGTAAGTTACGGTGGTAGGTTGATATACGGCTCCGCTTTGTGACATCGTCATTTCTACAAATGTTAAATTCGATCGATATAGATAATAATACGAAAAAATCAAAAATATTTTAGGTTATGTCGTCCTTCAACTAATAATTTATAACAAATTGATCGTAAAATTTATGTTAATCAGCAGTGAGTCATGAAAATAAATGCGTAACTCTTTGTAATTAATAAATTCTTACCTTTGATTAACTAATAGATTCCTAATAACTACCGAATCGCTTCAACATTTCCAACTACGCTTGTAAATGAAGAAAAAACTGTTTCGCTGGAAGGTCGTCTGTTGTTTAATTTAAAAATAAGCAGAGTTTTTAAAAATCAAGTTTAGAACAAGTTTAGTATCCATATGCTATATTAACAGCTCACGACGGCATCAAAACTGCTCACTAGTGGAGAAAAATATTGACCCCCTGGCAAACGTAAAAATAATTAATTATATACTTGGTAATTAACAGTGCTTTTTTTATTGTTTTCCGTCTGTATAATAATATAATGGATTGTTGCATCAAAATTTAATATGTATGCACTTGTATGTATCTACCTATTGCTAATGTGCCTTATCGTCAATTTACTGACGGAATGATTTGGACTTCCTGTGATTCAGTCTATGAAAGCAAAAATTGGTAAAAAAAATAACGGAACAAGACGACAAATTTTAACAACGTGGTGTTCCGCTTCCTGTTTATTATTAGCCATTCATTGTTTTTTTTGTGCTTTACACAGCCTACATCATTTTTAGACTTTAGACATTTACAGTAAGCCCTTGTTGTATCGAATTTTGTTCGTTTCTTAAGTCTCGAAAAATACTTAATTTTATACTTTATCCCAAGATTCAGCAAAACTGGGGATTTCTACAGCTTTAACTGCCTAGGCTGTAAAATAGCACTTTTACAGCCGAGACAGAGGTGTAGCAAGTTCTGGTGGCACCCGGTGGAGCCTGGTAATCATTTGACCAAATCTTTGTCACTGCCATCAGTGTAGTTCATCCATCATTTATTTTGTTTATAAAATCTACGTTTACGAAACTATTACAGAAGTTTTCGCAAAAACAGATTTTGTATATTTTGTTATAGAAATAAATTAATTTATTCGTAAAATAGAAAGTAAAATAATTAAAAACTTCATAAAACATGTGGAAAGAACAATTTATGAAACATTTGATAGGGGGTGTTTACCACATAAGTTTACAAAATTTACAAAAGGAATTTACACAGTAAAATGAATCCCCCCCCCCCCATGCAATACCACTATTCTTTATACCTAACATCACCGTATTTGTATTTGATTTCACAATCAATATTTACACTTTATCATTGTGAAATTCAAATATTTTTGCTAAAATTTATAACATTTCACTAAATATATTTCACCTTGCCTCAGCAAACAGCAATAGTTCTGAGAATCTCTCAGAATAAAGACAGAACAGAAGAGCTCAGGGTTCCCTTGTACACCATGGACTGCCCAGTCTTTCCCGATGGGCCAGCACGTACCTGATTCGACACAAAAACAAAGATATAACCGGATATATAACGTAAGACAAGACAAGGTGAACTAATTTTACTTTCAAATTTATAAGTATCCCGCCATTTCCAGCATTTTTACATATTACACTCGATCAAAATGTCCTATTGAAAAATATATTGCGAAACATTGATACGCAAGTTTTATCGTAATTTCAAGTTAATTTCCCACGATAACATAACGATTTGAACAGAACTAAGTGAAGTGTTTTGCTTATGAATTCAACTTTTACAATCGATCCATATGTGGAGGTTTTATAAAATTATACTCATCAACTTGAACGTGTGGTTATATGAAATGTTAAAAGCGATTGTTACGAGATTACCAGAGCCTGTGATCCAAAATCTGACCGCTATATTTTGCAGGGGTATGTTTATTATTTATCAATAAGTGAGGTTATCTGATTTTGCATCTGTCAAAATGCGTAATGATAAGCTGTCACAACAAGCTGCTTAATCATTTACTCAAGTTATCCGTTTTGTTTCCAGTTAGTGCTATCAGACAAAACGGGTTTAGAGGTACACATAGCGTAGAATCCACGATTAACTTAAATAAAATGAAAATTCGAGTATTGCCGGCCCTCTCCGATAATTACATGTATTTGGTAAATATTTGATATTCAAAGGTCACTAGAAGTCATAATTTGCATTTCTATAGATTATCGATGAGAAAACTAAACAAGCAGCTATTGTCGATCCTGTAGCACCCGAAACTGTTTTACAGGCAGTTAAAGAGGAAGGAGTTAATCTTACCAAAGTTTTAACTACTCATCATCACTGGTATGCTTTTTCCTCCTTCTCTTCTAGTGCATAAATTAAATTAAATCATATTTACAGGGATCATGCAGGAGGTAACGAGGAATTAGTGAAAAAATCTAAAAATGCTTTACAGGTTTTTGGTGGGGATAAACGTGTTGGAGCCCTTACAAATCAAGTAAACGAAGGTGACAAATTTTCAATTGGTGACATTAAAGTACAGTGCCTTTTTACACCATGCCATACCACTGGCCACATTTGTTATTTCATAACATCGGATGATGACACACCAGCAGTTTTTACAGGTTTATTACATTTTTAAAATATAAAAATAATGTAAGTTTCTGAAGAATAATTTTTAAAATATTTAAATTATTTTATAATAACAAATAATTAAGGTTTTTGTTTTTTCATAGGCGACACTTTATTCATAGCCGGTTGTGGTAGATTTTTTGAAGGAACAGCTGAACAAATGTATGCAGCTTTAATTGACAAATTGGGAACATTGCCATCACAATCGCGTGTGTTTTGTGGGCACGAATATACCGTACAAAATCTTAAATTTGCTCAACATGTAGAACCTGATAATAATAACATAAAAGAAAAACTCAAATGGGCTGTTGACCAACGACAAAGGGGTTTACCCACGGTAAATTAAACGTAAGCTTAAAAATTTGTTGTTGATTTATATTCGTTTCAGGTACCATCAACTATTGGAGAGGAAAAATTAATAAATCCATTTATGAGGGTAAATTCTGCTAGCGTACAAAAGCATGCTGGTTGTGGGGAAGTAATTTCCACTATGGCCTCAATTCGCAAAGAGAAGGATAATTTTAAATAGTTTTTTTTTTATACAAATTATTTACAATCTTATACGTACGTTTGATATTTAGAATAATACTTTTTGTTGTACTACATGGTGATTGAATTTTTGCAACCGAAGGGTCAACATTTTGTAAATTAACAGATCAATAAATTTTGTTTTAATAAAATAGGCTTTAAAAAATAATGGAGTTCTTTAGTATTATAACCTAATATGTATTACCTATCACATTATACAAACTTTTTTTGGCCACTCTCTACATCGTGGTGATATTAAACGGGTAATTTTGCAAATGTGAGAGATCAGACGGGCCAAGTTTAAGGTAGTAATTTTTGTATGAAATTCAGAAACGGAAATTGTATAGAAATTAAAACTTGAAAAACCAAATTTGGTTATATTTAAAAGCGAAAACAATGTTACAAAAAAAAATTTCATATGAATTTTGAAACATCACAAGATAATAAAAATTAAATATGTACCTCAATTATTAAATTATAAATTGTTCTTCAATCTGCCTAACCTGTTAATTATTATCAAGGTATAGTCCTTTACGTACGCTGTAGTGCCACCCACTTGTTGGTGACGCAATCTGTATTTCCACTTTCCGTTATTCATCATATACCTCGGTCTATAAAGTGCGGAAAAAATAATAGAAACCAAACCTGGTAGTTTTCAAATTTGTTATTTTTTCATATTGTATTCTGACATTTCTGCTGCATATTTTTCTTTTGATCTTTCATACATGTCAACGTAAACCTTGAATTTAAAATTTTTATGTACTATTCCAAGTTTGCACTAAAAAAAAAAAAGAATTTACCTTTTTGTCGCTTCCGGTTAATGATTTCCATCTAATTGCCAATTGTCTGGTTAATTCTTGTTTAGTAAGTTCAGTCTCTCCGGGTTTCAATTCGGCATTTAGTTGTTCCATCAGTATCTGTCGTTGTTCTTGACAATATTGGAAAAATGGATTGGATGGTCGTTTAGGAGCATTGGGATCCTTCTCAGATTTGCTCGATTTTCTCTTGGGTGCTTTTTTTGTGGACCTTGGCTGTTTTTCTACCACTACCTTTTCTTCTATATCAGGTTTTTCTTCCTTTATTTTAATCGCGAACTTTAAAGACTGATTCTTTTCTTGTTCGAGATCAAAAGAGTCATCTAGTTCCTCTCTAGGAATCACCGTCCATTCTTCTCCGTGCTGCTTCAAACGTTGCTTTAACTCTTTGACAGATTCGTAACGATTATTTGTTATCCTCTTTACGTTCTGTATTCTAAAATAAAAGCTTTAATATTTTCCCCTCAGTGAAACACCTAAAAGCAAATACATACCTGTAAACCAACTGTTCGTTATGTTTTTGAATGGCTTCACATTTTTCCAGCAGCAGCTGATATTTCTTATAGAAAATATCGTTTTCGTAATTATTTTCTACATAAATACCATCATTTTCAGAGTCATCGGACATCATTTTTTCAACAACAATAATTTACTTTCTGGAACTTTAATTTGAGGTTATGATTAATTATTTTTCTGATGTTACGAAATTATTAATTATTTAATGAACAAGCAAAATTTAATTACCTCATTTGCGATATTCAATTATAATTAGTAATTATCAACTTCTCAATAACCCTCGTTTTGAATTCCAAAGGAAACCAATAATTTATAATTACTGGCAGTGGCTGCTCATTAAAAAGGGCTACACAGCATTCTCTATAAAAAAAGTTTGATTTGGATTTACTATTGTTTGCGTACAAAATAGAGTCCCATACATCGATTAATGCAAGGCCGGCCCTATATATTTATTTTTGGGGGGGGGGGGGGAGTATTTCTTGGTTTTTTAAAGTAATAATGGTTTAAATCGATCCACAATATTGAAAACTAAACCATCCTTATGGTGTATTTTTTTAAAGGTCACCTGAATTTTAAATCAGTTTGACTATGATGTGCATATTTTCACTCTTGCGTGCTGGTTATTTTGCTCCAAAGATCACTGTGACTTCTGCTTGTTTTAAAAATTCGTAGAACTTCATTGTTACAGTCGGCCCTTCGTAATTCTTGTCTTAAAACACAAATAAACTTCCAGGTGCCAGATAAAAAATTATGAATACAATAATAAAATTATTATTAAGAATAAATTCCTTTTTGCTATTGTTTAGATAGGACTACGCCCAGTCGCCGTCCTGTACGAGTCACCGCTGACGATAAGCCATTTGTGTCCTTATAGTAATAAACCAAAATAAACGAAAATGCAACACAATAACAGTCGAAAAAGTAAAAATAAATTTTGAAAACAGTGCTTATTAATATTGAAAAGTCATAAATGATGTCACAACAAAAAACGGTATTTTGTTTTCACGATTTAGTAAAGCTAGGTTCACAATATGTACCGTTGGTAGCCATGTCAGGCTTTATAAGTATAGAACGTATGATTTTCTCGTAATTTTAAGTGTTTTACTAAAAGAATAGTTATATTTAATAACAAATTTGTAGTTCGAGTTAATTAATCGGTGTATAAAGATTGAAACAAAAACAAAAGCAAGCAAATTAAAAAAGTATAAACTGGTTTTCAAGTGTTAATAGATTGGTAAGTAAATACAAATATCAAACGTCAAAACCGTATATCAAAAATTTCAGAAATGCTTAGTAATTACTACAATTTAATTTTAAAATGAAACCTTACATTCGTAATTGATATAAATTTTGTATATTTGTCGTCTTGCCTATTCGTATGTAAATCGGCAATTAAATAAATATTGACCTCCTTCTATTAAATTGGACACAACCAAATTGTTTTTGAAAGACAGTTCGTGTATCGAAAATTTAACTTGCATACTATATTACTTTAATTTCTACTTGGTACGTAACAAATTATTTTATTACTCATTTCAAACGTTATGAATTTTGCGAAAGTTCTTGGAAAAACTCATTGAAGGTCACACTCTATTTTTTTTGCGAAATTTGGTTCTAGTTTATTAACCTCTTTCCTTAATTAATGAGTGTAATTTATTTGGAAATACCAAATAGTAATACAAGTATTGATCGATTGTTCCCCTTGCACCTTAAACTATAAGATTACATACAAATGTTAGTCAAGGATTTATCTAATCTGAAACCTGTTATGAGGTTTATCATAATTTTTACTGTTGACATAAGTGGATAGGTGTTATTTTGCTGAAAAGAAACCTGGATAAAATTTTCATACAAAGCTAAATGTTAGGTTTGTACATTTTCGGAATACACTACATAGACTAATCGTCATATCCATTGTAGGTATTGCAAAGAAACGTTGATTTAGGTTTTTATAAATTCGTGAACTCGTTGAAAATTCAATATTTCGATAACTATTAGAGCCTATATTAATGTAATTAGTGTTATTTAAAATTGACCTTTGAAGTATTACAGTATAATAATTATTAAACTTGATAGAAAGTGGATTACTTAAAATTTCACATTGTAGGTACAAGAAAAATTAAGTTGTTTCTATTTTAAAAAAATTGTTAAATCCCTTCAGCTAACTCCTGAGCAACAACCGAAATTATTTTATTGCATATGAGTGCAAATGCTAGTGAAGATTTCACAATTTTGTTATTTAGTTTGTCCTATGCTACAAGCTAAACAGCTTGGTAAGTAAATATGCAATTTTACTGGTAGACTTTGATTTGTTTATGAAAGAACTTCAGACATGACTAATATAGGGAGGGAGAGTTTTATAATTACATTTTTGGTCTTAATTTTTCATCAAGTTGCTTAGCTTTGAGTCTACTTTGCCATTTTCTCTTGTAAGGGATTTTCAATAAATCATCGCTCTAATGAAACTTCATGTTTTTTAGAGAAAAACCTTGGTTTATTTCCGATAGAAATACTGCAATATTTATACTCGAGAGATTGCATAGATCGAAATGCTTAAAAACTTTGGAAAGTATTGAAAGAGGTTTCAAGATTGTTTTTTTTTTCATTGTAAACATTGATTGTACATTTAAGAAAGATGCACATCCTTTCGATGAATAATTTAAAGACATAATTTATTTCAAAGAATCGGTTGAACTATTGGTCAGTGTGAAAGCCGAAGAATAGATTGTTTTTCTTATTAGTTTGTTTATTCTGTCATTAACCAATCAAATTGGGTTTGAATCGGGGGATCTTGGCTTAGCAGTTGATGTGTAAGTTTGTAAGTATTTTCCAGCCAATGGTAAGGCAGGAATACACACTGTCATGACATCGCAAAGGAGAAATTTAACGTCATGATAGTACATATTCTTACCATTGACTCAAAAATACAGATTACTGCTATGAAAGGACTATTCAAAATTAGGTAATGGAAAGTTTTTGTTATTTATTTCCATAAATTTCTATAACAAAAATTGTAGCATTTGCTAGTTTGCATGAACATATTTCAAGACTGGTGGAAACTAGGAATTATTTAAATCAGAGATCACTTCCCTTTAGGTTTGCATGTTTACTTCCTCAACCCAACACTAAAGTACTCGTACCATATTCTTGACTTATTCATGGTTCCTGCACACTAGAATGAAAGTAAAGTAATACCAGGAAGAGAAAGTGCGAACAGAACACTGAATATCAGTTGATGATGTACCACTATATTAGACAATCAATATTTTATTTGTGAAAACTTAAATATGTTAGTTCTGAAAAGTTTGTGTGTGCATTTTTTGGGTTTTCTAAAATTGATATGGTTAATATCCAGTTTCACTACTTAAACCACATATCGATCGATTACAATTGTTGAGAACCTCTGTTTCGTAGTATTTACTATCCAAAAGCTTTTAACAGTAAATTGCTCGAGTAATTGACACAATGTCATTAAGATATTAAATTGTCTTGATTTATTGAAAACATAATTTGAACGTCCTTGTAAGTAAACCTGTATTTAACAAATTAGAAAAAGATGAGAGGCAACCTTGTGTATTACAGCATCTTCTTTTTTTTACATCTTATTAAAAGTTTATTTTTCCAAGCTGTTAATAAAAAGCCATTCTTTAACCAACAGCCTTTATATAATATAACGGCAGGGCCATACTCTTTCTTCTTGCTGAAAAATCTTTTCGTTGTTAAAAATTTTGAGAAAGCACTAATGCCAATTGTTCACCAGTGTGAAAGAACTTTTGATAATAAAAAAAAATTGTTTAGACTGGCACCACAACATATTATTGTTAACACATTATGGTTAATTATAACAATACATTAAAATTCTCCTATTTCAGTAAACAATCCTATCTAGCAAATAGTTTAAATGTTTGTCGGGAATAAGTTATCTTACAGCGTTTATTTAAAAACCAAACAAGTGTCATTTACATCACATTATCATTGAAGTGTATTTTTATCTTATCATAAAATTTGTATGTAAATTTTAAAATTCTAATTCGCAAATTCATTTTTTAGATGATTTTTTGACGATATGCAAGTTAACGTGGCAGGACTTCGTAGAAATTTAAAAAATATTGCACATAATTATTCCGATGCTCAAAAAAAGGTACGTGAGGCGACGTCCAATGACCCATGGGGTCCTAGTAGTACGCTTATGGCAGAAATTGCCGACTTAACTTACAACATGATCGCGTTTAGCGAAATTATGCAAATGATTTGGAAACGACTAAACGATCATGGACGTAACTGGCGACATGTTTATAAAGCACTCGTGCTCTTAGAGTACCTCATCAAGACCGGATCAGAAAAAGTTGGACAACAGTGTAAAGAAAACATTTTTGCTATACAAACCCTAAAGGATTTCCAGTACCTAGAAGAAGGTGAAAGTTTGTTACGTTCTTTCAATGTTTTGGCAAATTACAAATATTTATTTTATAGGTAAAGATCAAGGACAGAATGTAAGAGAAAAGGCCAAACAATTGGTGATTTTGTTGAAAGATGAGGAGAAGTTGAAAAACGAACGAGCAAGAGCTCTAAAAGCAAAGGAAAGATTTGCACAAACATCCAGTGGTTTTGGCAGTGACGGTGGTTTGGATACGCCTAGTAGCCCTAGATTTCCTGCTTTCGGGGGAAGTGGTGGTAGTCTCGGTAGTGGCAGTGGTTGGAATTCCAGTCACGAGTCGGGTACTTTAAAGCAACTTTAGATTTTTCTATTTAACATAATATTTTGTCATTTTTTTAGCCGAGCTTCCCAAAGAGCTAGAATTTGCAAGACCACAAACTGCGGGAGAAGAAGAACTGCAATTACAGTTGGCCTTGGCCATGTCGAGGGAGGAAGCAGAACAAGAGGAACAAAAAAAGCGTTCTGATGATGTTAGACTGCAGTTAGCTCTTAGTCAAAGTCAGCAGGATTTTAAGTAAGCCTTTTGTTATTTTGTTCTTGGGTGTGTATAAAACTTGAAATTTTTAGGGAACCAGATGTTAAACCTAAGAGTCATTTATTAGATTTGTTAGATGTCAGTTTAAGCAACGATTCTAGTCCTACGGATCCTTGGACAGCACCACAACCGCCACCAAGACCTCATGTAAGTTTTCCAAATTAATAATTTTCTTTTAATTGTGCAATTCTTTTATATAGGCAGATGCTTGGCAGGGCAGTATAATTTCTTCACCAACTCCAATTCAAAATCTGTCCCAAGATGATCCGTGGTTACCACCATCATCTGCTCCAATACCACCAAAACCTGATCCGTGGCAACCGAAAACGGTGACTCCTGGTCCTATTGCATCTCCACCTACAGTACGTAGTGATCCATGGTCACCAACCAGTCCTCATTCTTCAACGGATTTGGACGAATTTGATGTGATTACAAATAGAAATCGTAGTTCACCTAAAACAAATGGAGTTAGTAGTAATAACAACACACCGGATCCTTTTGAATTCAATCTCCTAGGAGAATCGCTACCTAGTAGTGGTCCTAGTCCATCCACTGGAGCAACAAAGAAGACACCTCATTCGTTTTTGGGCGATAACGCAGCATTGGTTAATTTAGATAATTTAGTTATGGCAAGTAAGTAGTTTCTTTTTCATGTTTTTTGAATAGCTATTACAAATTTGCATTTATTAGGTAAACCCACAAACAACGCAAATGCTGCAAATCCAAATCCGTTTTCGGATCCGCAACCTCCTAAACCAACAATAAATCAAATAAAGCAAGCTCCTTTTGGTGGATTGCAAAGTGGAGCATCTGCAACGCCTGTGCATGCACCTAATCCAATTGGTTTTCAACCACCAACAACGTACGGTAATTACGGTAGCAACAATGTGCAATTTGGAACAACTAATCAAGCAAACAACGATCCCTGGGCACCGGTTAGTAATGACGCTTCTTCTTGGATGAAATCAGAGAAAGAACCAGGAAATCCCTTCCTGTTGTAACAGTTAGGATAATTTGCATTTGTGAGTTTAATTTCACAACAAATTTTCTATTGTATTGCAGATTTTTAGTGTTTTATTGGCATTAAAATGTATTTACGAACACTAACACCAACAGCGCATTGTTTACAATAATTTATATATTTTATTATTATTTTTTGCTTCAATAATAGTGCAAACTATTATTGTGTTGCACTTTTTGACTTTGATGTAATTTTATAAGTAAAATAAATGCAGAATGGTACTATATTATTGTATAAAAGAATTTCTTTACTATAAGTAAATATTAACTTTTAAATTAACAATTACAAATGTGAAATTTATAAAAGTAAAATAATTTTGTCAGTTATAAATTGCGAAGGAAATATTAGCATTGAAATGTTAATTTAAGAGTTTAAACAGTAAATATTTGTATAAAATGAATGAGATACAGAATTTGTTGTAAATTATCTCGACTACACCTACTTCTTTATAAACGATTTTAAGACGATTGATTAATCTATTTTGCTCACACTATCTTCTTAACTGTTAAAATGTTTAGACATGATTTGTTATTAGTAGTTTTTTTAATATAAAACTTGCAATGAATTTTTAATGCTGGCAGTTTGAGTTAAGCAGTAATCAATCAGCAACGAATTTTATGTTGTAATTGTTTGTTATTATAAAATATTTAAAATTTCTATTAGGAACTCAGGAATGTACTTGCAAATGACTTTGCATTGTCACCTATGTAAGATATCAAAAATATGTATGTGCATTCTTCAGTTCAGAGACAAAGTTTTTAAATTTCTATAACAAGACATTGTGAATAATGGATTACGGTTTGAATTAAAAAATTATTGTACATAAAAGATATTTTACATATTTTATTTATTTATTTTGAACCTTTTACATTCACTCACGATCAACTTGTTAAGCTCGGTGTGCCATAAAATGGTTTATTTGTGGAAGGATTGGTTAACATTTTTTAAAACTTCAGAAAGTAAGGAAGCTTCGCAAAGTTGATTTCTCATCTTTTTAGCTCCAAACATCAGTGAAATATATGAGATTTCTTTTAAAAACCAAATCAGTTGTGATCCTTTTGCACTTTTTATAAATATTTGATTACTGCTCAACTTGGTGCTAAAAAATCTAAAGGTATAAATGTCATAGTTTAAGCAATTTTATGTGTGGTGAAAATTTTATATTTTTTATATTACAAAATTGTATTTAATTAAAAAATAAATAAACGTGTCCCGTCGTTTTTAACAGACTGATGACGCCCTAGCTGTAGCTAGCTAGATTAGATCAAATTTTTCTATACCGTTTTTAACTACTTTTCTAATTTTTGAATGTGAAGTTTGAATTTAACTTGTTTTGCTGTTGTTATCCTTTATATGGGATTTAATTTGCCACAATTAAAAAAGAATTCGCATCCATGAAAATAAGGGGCCTTATGGACTCACTATCCCATTTCACTGTTTTTGTTGGTGGCAAAAATTGTGTTCTACTAATGATTCGTATTTTATACTAACACCTTAACTGTAAGAATAAAAATAAAAATTTTGATGTGCATGATTGTAAATTATTATTTATTGTGTCCAATTTATTCTCTCAAGTATGTTAAAGGAAATGAAATTGTTTATGTTCATTTTTTGTAGTAATTTTTAGTTATTTATGAAGTTTATTTGTGTGTAAATATTAAATTTGCATTTTGCAGTAACAATATTTTACAACAATAAAATAATAGATGCATTGTAAATAGTATTATTATTATTTAGATAGTGAGTATTGTATAAAGACGATTGATTTTATGGAAACTTGGTTTGTTATTGGGTTAGAGGTTGTTATTGAATTGTAATAGCTATTTTAATTACATTTATATTGCAAAAATAGAAATAATATACATGTAAAACATTTTTATTATTTGGGTATATCCAGAGATAATTCAATTGTCTTTTTACAGGTGCAATCCTAGCACATTGCCTTCTCGACGACACTTAATTATTTACCATTTAACCTATTTTTCTTAAACATCTCCGTAAGAGGTGTGATATGAAAAACCAGCTGCAGATGTGCTTATATTTTAACTTAATATTGTTAAAAAAATTCCACATTATGGAATGTTAATTTTCTTCTTCTTTGTATGATGCAATGTAAACCTTGACATCAAATTTCAAGTCCACGTTAATTAATATTCATATTTAGGGTTTAAAATTACCTGAGCATATTACCCTCTAGCAAGGTAATATAAAAACTTACCTGAATAGCTGACAAAAATTAATACATTATACATTATTATTTTTCTAAAACTGGCATATAATTTGAAGTCCTTTTACCTTCAAACTAATTATTTCAGATCTTAAAGTTCTTTACTTGAACATCAGATATAATTTAATAACTTTAAATTCCGTTCATTTGTAAAAAGGTCTATTTTAGGGTTTCCAGACTAGTAACGTGTTATTTTGACCATCGGTCAGGGGTAAGGCATTCTAAACGGGGGACAATATTGAAGAAAAATAATGATATTGATAAAACATTACATATTTTTCATTTTGAAAAAATGATATCGAAAAAAATTTCAAGTTTATTTGATTAATTTTGATGATTGTTTGAAAAATTTAGTTTTTTTTTGAAAATGTGGATTCATAATAAACTAAAGATTAAATATTGTATAATACTAGTTATTCTAATATTGGCGAAAAGCTAATCCAAGTCATGCAGTTATGTCTTATATTATTTTCTTATGTTTATTATAAAACCACGCTAAAAACTGGCGGCTTAAAAATATAATTTAGGTGAGAACACCCAATAAGTCTGGGTAGCAACTTGCATTGCAAAATCTTGTAAGTAGGTTCTTCATTCTACTTGATAAAAGTGCTATAAAATATATAAATTTATTGTCCGTGAATAAAAAAAATTTACAATGAAAACGTATCGAAACAATATACTCTAACAATAACTTCATGGTATATATAATAAATTATTTAATTATTAGTAATTCTATCGTTACTTGGCAATTCGCTGCAAGTATTAACATTAACTGGTGGTAAGTAGTGCGATTTGATTAGATTGTGAAGTCGAGAAATTTCTGCATCATCCCGTTCCATATTTCTTAAAAGTTGAGCAAATTTAATAATCCCTTCTCTACCTTCAGGAAAACCATAGTCTTTAATGATTTCCATTTGAATTTGCATGACTATCGGAAAAAGATACTGCATCATTTTTAGCATTTCATTTCCAACATTGTCTCTTGCTTCTTCCAATTTTTGGACATTGCTGGGCGTTTGTAGTTCATCTAAAATCCTATTCAAGATTAAAATTAATGTTTCTACTGTGATCGTAGAAATAGTTTCTTGTTGTTTCGACATTTCACTGATTTTACAGCTGCCTTGTAGGAAAAAGCAGGGTTATGTTCGTTTACGTTTCAACAGAGCTTCTCAAACCTTCAATCGAAATTCATCCCCTTCGTCCCTTATATGCCCATTATTACTTACAGTTTCGAAAATCTATAAAGCCAATATGAAAAAACATTACATTCAGCTGAAAATCCTGTCCGTCACAGCGGTCTTGGTTAAATAAATTCTACCGTTTGAAAAGCACTGGTAGAACAGATGTTTCTTTATTTGGAACCCCCTGTATAAGAAGTCATACGGAAATCATAATTCATAAACCAAATATAGATTTAAGAATTTTTACACACGTCCCTTGTTTAATCTTGACACGGGATAAGAAGTACCAAGTTTACCTGTAAATTACTTCAAAGGGTCACGCAACTCACGAGTTTATCAACACAGTTTTATAATAACAAGTTGCAGTTTAAAATTCAAGGTAAGAAAAAATAATTAAAAACAATAAATTACAAGTTACGTCATTATAACAACTTTGAGTTGATAAATTAGAAAACTATAAAAACAAAATTTTGTATCATAACATAACATTGTTATTCCTATTCTACTTTGTTTTGATTAAGTAATTATTTGTTCTAATTAATATCAAGATTAAATATGGAGCCAGTGGACATTCAGGCTATGGAATCAAAATTAAGTGATGTTACGGTTACTGCCGTTCCAATGATTCCACCAAAAACTCCTCAAAATCAGCAATCGGGTCAACCAAAGTACGGACAACTGTTGAACGTAATAGAAGAAATAGGTCGTGAGGTGCGACCAACTTATGCAGGTAGTCGTAGTGCCGGTGAACGATTAAAACGAGCCATTGTACATGCAAGAATATTAGTGAGAGAATGTATAGTAGAAACTGAACGGAGTGCTCGCCAATAATATTTAAAATTTGCAGACAAAATATTAATTTCTTGAGAAAATAAATATATTTATTAATTTTATGATAAGAGAAAAATCTACTAAGAATCACAGGGTTACTTTTATCTCTTTATTTTAGAGATGCAGAGTAATAACGAATTATACAATAATTTTGTCTTACTTCTAATTTTAGAAGGTTACGAATCCTTCCTAATATTTAGTTTATATACTAGTTAACTTATAGTCCAACAGATTGTCTAGTTTTATTGACGGGTATAGGGTATTTAAAGAAAGTTTTGTATAAATTATATTAGTTGACAAAAGGGGTGGTTTATAAATGGAACCTTTGGAAATTATCACAAAGTTAGTGATACAACCTGTTTTCATAAACCAATCCTAAAGGACGTTTAAATATGCAAGATAAAATTATTAATGGGTTATTATTATAATGGATAATAATAATGCAAAGTTACCATTACATATTTGTAATTTGCTTTTAAAGTGATTTTTGTGAATAATGGGCTGAATATTGTACCTGTCCCTGATCACAGCCTTTCATGTATGTCGATTTACAAAAAAAATGAGACCAATGCCTTAATTGTACCCTTAATAAAAAATTAATTAAATACTATTTAGGAATTTGTGAAAAATTATTTAATTTTATAAAACTTATTTTATAATCGAGGTGCAAATAACGTCCACTTTTATACTGTTTGTAATATAAAATAGTCTAATTACTCAGGTTTTAAATAATAAGGTTTATTAAATTTTTGCAAGAGCTATAAAAAATTTATATTTTAATTGTAAATTAGTTGTACGTAATACCAAAATATCTTGATCAGTCATTTTAAGTACCTTTTAACTATTTTGTAATTAACGAAGAATGTAACAACATAACTTTTAAATAAATTCTAGTTTTGTATTTTTATATCACCACAAAGTAGATTTATTTATTTTTTAATAAGTTGATTTAGTCAGATTTATTTTCTTAGTCAGTCGTAAACGAGATTAAAAAATCCCAGTATTTTTGGAAGTAATTTGTTGAATTTTGGTGCTACAACGAAAAATAGTATTAATCTCTCTAAACTGGCATAAACTTGAATTCAAAATTTTTTATATTAAAACTTACAAAGAATAATCAATTTCTTACAAATTTAAAAAAATAACGAATTATTGAATAATGCAAACTTTTGTTTAGAAAAATTATGTAACAACATTTAAACGATTGAAAACTTTGACCAAGCCAGTTTGGTTTCTTAACATAGTCTTCTGTTGGTTAAGTTTGTCAACCAAAGTTTGTTTTCCACCCACATTCACCATCTCTTCCAAACATTCTACAACAAAAATTAGTTATCGTTTTGGTTTGTAATTGTTCTACCAAATTTTTACCTCCGATTAGACACTGCAAATTTTCATCATCATCATCAAAATGTGTCAAGAGAGTATCAATTATGAGCTTATGGTGACCAGAAAAATTTGCTTTGGTAAATTCAACAGGGCAATTTTCAAAAATAATACGTAATGCCTTGATACCGGTTTCTCTGACGCTGTCAGTTGGATCATCAAGTCTCTTCATAATTTCTAAATTTGAAAATTTAGTTTAGTTTTAACAAAATCTTAGAGAAATAATCACCTGGATAAATTTTAACAAGGTCGTCAATGTACCAACAGTTGTGTTTTAAAGCTGTGTCTTTAAGAAGCGTTAAAGCTTCCAAAGCTAACTGTCGGCTTTTTGAAGAAGCATCTTCCACCAGAGAAATAAGAAGATTTACTAAATTATCAAAAAATGGTCGGAAAACTTGTGAATTTGGAAAAAGGTTGACACGATCGCCCGGATTTAATGCACTGCAAAGACAAGAAACTGCAACTGTTCGCATGGATTCGGCAATACGGCCAGCATGCCAAACCAGTGTTGGTACTAAAATATCTACAAGAAATTTTGTAAAATTACATCAATTTATTAAAAGTTTAACACTAACCCGTTAACAACTTTTGCAAAAATTCTTTTAAGTTCTCTGCATTTTTAAAAGCTTCATCTTTTTTGTCAAGAGTTATGGATAAAGCAATAAAAGTTTTAAGTCGTGATTCAGGATCGGCTTCAACATTCAAAGTTTTTCCTAAAATTTCTCCTATTACAGTTAAATTTTCTCCAGTTGCTGCCCCTAAAATTCAACGTTGAAGATATTTTATAATAAAGAAAAGGGATATTACCTGACTCGGTAAGTATTGTTTCGAAAATGCACCTTTCCTCTGTTATTGTACACCAAGCCATTGGCTCGCGATTAATTATTGTTAATAAATTTTTGGTGTACTTGCTCCAAACATCATACCGGGAGTTCAGACCTAAAGTTGCATACAATTTATCCAATAAACTTAAATCAATTTCCTGTGCAAGTTGTTGATCTAGCAGAGAAACTGTGGTGACAATTATTGTGAAGATATGTTCTCCCAAGTCATACATTTCTGGATCGCATTTCGGCAATATAGCGTCTACACATTTAATTAATTCTGATTGATATTTAGCCTGTACAAAATCAAATTTTTAAGAAACGATTTAAAAAGATGAAAATAAAAACTCAACCTTACGACTTCGACACACTTCTGAATCCGACAGTAACTTGCATATTTCTTCCAAATGTGGCAAGATATACTCCTTTGGTGAACCTTCAATTAAGCTACTCAGAACAGTTAAATGTCCAAAATGTGGACCATCTTCTATTGCAGGTAGAATTAATTTGAGCCATACGTTGGGTGTAACAAATATACCAATTAATTTACAGGCCTGAATTATCTGCATTAAAAAAATAATAAGTAGAAATCGATAATTTTATATTTTTTAACACACATTCAAAACAACCCTTTGGTCATCATCACGAGCTGCTGTATACATAGCACATAGAAGTTGTTGTAAGTGTTGAGTTAATCCTTCTTCTGCATAGAGAGCAATGGCACATAGAAGTTGACTACATCTAACTCTCACGTCACTTTGCCAACTACCTAATTCACGTGCTAAGGCTGGAGCAATTTTTCCAACATTTCGTTGAACCAAAATACGACAACCTAAGTTTGGACGTTTCACTACAAACATAAAGTAAGTAAGTTGCTGTCTTTCCTTATAATTTAACTTACTATTTTCAGGATAATATTTAGGCGGCTTTATCAAAAAATCTAATTGGTCTTTTAAATCATTTTCATTTTCACGTTCGTATTGTAATCCGACTGTTAACCAATATTGATGTGCCATTTCCCGTGTTTCAAGAACTTCGTCATTGATTCTATTTACAAAAATAATCATTGAAATTATTTAAGGTTGAATGGTTTTAAAGTAAACGCACCCTGTCAATAACAGTGGTAAAAGTTTTTGAAAGAATGAGTAGCGATCTACGTAGTTAAGTAACCAACGAGTTGCCACCGTAATCACAGCCTGACGAACTGCTGGAATCTGATCGAAGAGTCTTTCTGCCATAGGCCCCACGGCTTCTTCAAGTGCAGGGTATTTGCTATTCATTACAATGTCACCTGTGTATAATATATAATAAAATAGAATAAATAATAACTAAACAATCATACCCATGCACTTAACAGCTTCGACTCTAATTTTATAGCGTTGGTATCCAAAAACCGATAAAACTGGTTTAACTAAAGTCTCAGCCTGTGTATGAAAATCTCGAGGTAAGGCTTGTGCTAAATTTGTAACACACTTGCAACTGAGCTCTTTCACTTCAGGATGTTTATCTTTTACAGTCTCGCACAAAATTGTAATACAATCATTTAAAAATGGTTTCAATTGAACCGAATTAAAATATTTAAAAATTATAGCCTGTAAAAATATCAGCACCTCTAACCGAATCTCTTCTGATTCTTCTATTAGTTCTACTGTTCCAATTCGTTCAACCAATACAGGAAAAATGTATGTTAAGTAGTAATCATTTTTAGGCAGTTTTTCTATTAAGAAAAATGTCATAAATTTAATTGCTTGACTACGCACAGCTTCGGCTTTATCTCGAAAAGCGTTTAGGGTGTACATATGAGTTTCATTGAAAATTGCTTGAAATTCTTGGTCCGTAAAGCTTGAATCTTTCTGCGATAAGTGCTCTTGCAATTCTATCAAAGCACGTTTACGGGCACCTTTATCTTCGCCTTGCAAAGAATAGCAAATTTTCTTAGCAGTTGTGATTCTTTGCGCCGATTCTTCGTAATTTTCGCTTCCTTCAGTCGACATTTTTGGTTGAAAATCTGGAAACACTCAAAAGACGACACTTTCGAATAAAATTACCACCATTTGTAAACAAATTTATATAACCATGGAAACTAAACTCTATAAAAATTTGATGATTTATATAATGGAAATAATTCCGGAGGATTCTTTATTTACTCTATTTTCGTATTTATTGAAAATTCTAACCATTTTATAACAAGAAACGCATTTAAAATTAAAGAGGAACTTGAAATTATAACCTTCAAATTTTGACGTTTGAAAACATGTTCGTACAAGGGCGTCGATTTGAAAAATTGCCTTAGGGGTAAAAATTTATAAAATAATTTTAAATTTAAATGTGATTATTTAAAATTCGGACTATTACACTTTTACAGAAAAATTATTTAAATTAAGAAGTTAATTTTGCTGTTCCACCATAGATTATTCAAAACGGAGAAAACCAACCAATTATGGATGTATGAAGATTGAAGCACTTCAAGGGGCAAACTCACCACCATCCTGGGAAAAATAGTGACCCAACTCGGAATGAAATCCTTAACTGGGCTTAATTTTTCTGGAAGTACGGATAAATATTACAGATTAGCCCCAACAACTTTTCATCAAAAATTTTTCTGACGGGCGGCAGCAAAGTAACAGAATTAAGTACTTTCACGAAAACTTGGACAATATTTTTGGCGCGTGTAGAAAAATAATTTTATATCAAAAGATTTGATTATTATTCTTAAATCAACAATAATTATGTTGACAAAAGAATGTGAAATAATAAACTAATAAATTTCTTGGTTAGATTCTTGCACGGTTTAGAAGTTAATAAAAGGTTTTTAAATGCTTGTAGGACACAGGGGTCCTAGACAAATTGTTCAATTCCCCGCTGCGATGCTAACGCTATAATGTTATATTGTGCCCATATTTACATATTTAATTTATTTATATTATTCAAATGAATTTATTTTTAAAAATATGTTTACCATTAGGCCTTGCAACCATTTTGTGAATAGGTGTAGGTAGGGCCTTACTGTCGAATTCGAATTCCGCGTTCATTTTAAAATATAATATGAAATTATATTGCGGATAAGAAATATACCTAAAAATATCGGCTATTTTACTCAAATTTTTTAAAATTTAAAAGAAAATCCACTGCAAAAAATTCCCGGGTAAATTTACACGAAAATTGGTGGTCACTGTTGCCACCAATTTTTGAGTATATTTATTACCCTTAATTTTGGACAAAGTACTTAATACCCCAGTTTTTTGTGTAATTTTACATTTTTTTTGGATAAAACTTGAAATTACACAAATTTTAGGGTAAATTTACTCTTATAAATCGGGTAATTTTCAGAGGTAAGATTAGACCTGTATTTTTACTGTGTAAATTTACTCTCATTAAGTGGATAATTTTCACGGGTAAAATTACATCCTTTTTTTTACAGTGAGATTTTGTAGTGTTTCGGGGAACTCCGGAAAATCTTTCGAAAAACTCGTTGTCTAGGGAGTACTCCAGACTTTCCAAGATAAAATTAGCAATGTCTGGCACCGAGATTTCAACAAACTTAATGCCTGTTGACCCCTTTTTGCCTTTTATTACATTTTTACAGTATTAATATCATCTAAAGGGTAAAAAATCAAAATTTGGTATTTTTTGGTAAAAATTAAAAAATTTTTTTTGAAAATAATTAGTCTTTTGTTTTTTTATTAGAAATTTTTTTTATTAGAAAATTGCGCTTGGGAAGCACTAAAATTGAGTTATTTGCAAAAATTTTATTTAAGTATCCAATGACTGGACTAACATTAAATATATGAGCAATATATTTTTAAAATCTATTTTGAAAGCATAACTTGACTGAAAAGTAATAAAGTGTAAAAATAGGGGTAGTAATAAATCAAGTAATAATCCTTTATGAGTTACTAATATTTGTAAGTTTGTAAGTCAAGTCCCAATAAACTAAAATTAGTCACTTGTAAATTTTTTAAAATTTTCGTCTAGACGGGAGACTACTTTATGCCTGGATTAAAAAAGCCCTTCTCGAGATAAAGCTTTAAGTACCCTTGACATTTTGTAAAAGAGTGAACTTAAATTAAAATCCATTAAGTTAATTTGGTTTTTATGGATGAAAAATTTACTAACATATGGAATGAAATTTTCATTTTGTATTCACAAAAGTAATTTACGTAAAATAATTTAAAATTATAAGTAAATATTTCGAGTTAACCAACTAAAATAAACGTAATAAAATATTTAAGTTTAAGTTTAACAAGATTAACCATAATCAAATTTAATTTTATCGAGTTGATTTTAGCTCAAAATACATATTTAATGATAGTAATTTATTTATTCACTAAGTACTTTAATATAATAATTAGTAGGTACTTGTATAACATTTATTGTTTTTGTCACGTATAAAATACATTTAAAAACACCATTAACTAAATCGGTAAATTAATTACGATGCACAGTTTTGGAGTGGTCCAGCTCGGGAACATTCAAAATCTTTTGGTTCTCGTCGATTTTCTAAATATTTATTTTACTTTTGTTTTCTAAAGGTTATTGACTTGATGTTGTAAAAATTGCCAAATTTATGTGCTATAGTTCTCTCCCACGTAAAATGTTCTTCGTGACCGTGTTATAGCGCATCTAATTGAGAGCATCTTTAGCCTCTAGCAAATGCACAATAATCGTGACTGCACCTACATTATTTGCTTTAAATTTTGAAATGTTGTATCGTAAACTTTCTGATAATTCCAATAACATTTGAAAACATTCTAGGAAATATCAAGTTTAAAAGTCAAAGATTCCAATAAGTTCAAATAATTATTATCATTAAATCATGATCTCTTCATCTCGTGCAAAATGGCTAATTTACACAAAGACATTTAAACCAGAGACGTCCGTTTGGCTTGCGAAATAAACTGACCTTCATTAATTCACGGTTAGTTTATAACAATATTGCCTAGTCACATAGGTAAAACCGTAGCCACAATAAATGTTAATTATGTATTGTTTCAGGTACCTACCTACACCCTCAACGCGTTCTTGCAGAGAAACGTGACGGAATTTTAGTTTTGGTGAGCAATGCCATAAAATTACCGACGTTCAATAATAGATAGTTATTTTTATACTAAATGAATTATAACAACTTGCTAAATTTTTGGATCCAAATATGATGAATGGTACCCACAACAAAAAATGCTTCACAGAAGCAGATGTAGATTTGTGCAATTTCCAAAAAAGTGATAAATCAATATTTTGGAACAAAGATTCCAGCTAAGGATTTGGACAGTGTGTAAGTGTTACGCCCTAGAAAGTAGCCTATCAATGTTACACCCTAAAATCATTAGGGATCTTTACAATGTCTTTAATTTTGGGCGACTGACACCGCTCTAAGCAAACATCTGCTCTTAACCGCATTAATACAAGACATTGATATGGATACACTCGTTATACTGTACCTTTCTTAAGGTTCTCTTTGAATACTCGTGCCTGTTTAATGTAATTCTTGAAGTACAAAGAAAATCATAGAACTACAGTCAAAGTAGAACAAATTTTTGATTTGTGTTTGGATAATCATCATTCTTGCTTTTCGCACTCACTCCAACCTGCATAATTTCACTTTAAATTCATTTTAGCCCACGCCAGAAAAGAGGAGGTAGGTTACATTGCATTGTGGATGTCTCATCCTGGTGATGTTGCTAAAATTTTTCCGAGAAATTACAACAGCCATCAGTTTGACTCGTTCGAAGAAATATTTGCCAATTTGAGAAACATTTTTGGGTCAATAAAATCACAAGGACGCTCTAGGTTTGATTTCTTTTACTTTTTAAAAAATCACTTTTTGGACATAGGAAAAACCACTTCTGATCGCTGGTTTCAAAACATTCCGAACTTGAACAGAAGTTCAACTGGAATCCTTTTGTGGATCCTACATTTCTTGCTTCGGTTCTATGGAGGCAACCCAGCAACATAAACCTTGGATGAGCTTGGATGCAACTCTTTCGTAAAAGCTTCTACAAAGATGAAATTTAATTTAGCTCGATTTCCTCGAACTTCGGATGCAGCTCAGCTGCATGCCTTGTGGACACATCACCAGATTCAGCCGTGGCTAGGCATAGTTCAAGAACACTTGGGCTGGGTAAACACCCCGCAGGGCATCTGTCTACTAAAAGCCAAGAAGAACTCAGCTCCAGATTCTATCCTTCAGACCATCCCCTGCGTTTGCAAGAAAAGCTGCACGAAAGCATGTTGGTTGACAAAAAGCGGGACTTAAGTGTATAATAACTCAAAACGCTAGAAAGTTTTGCTTGCCTCCTAATGCATTTTTTTCGGTTACTATCGATCTTTTAAGAGATTTTCCTTCAAAAGTAGGAAAGGATTTCCTTAAGTATTCTAAAAGAGCAAAATTTAAGCTTTCTTATGAGGTGACGATAAATAAATTGGGCCCATCGGTTACTTCACAATTTAATTTTGAAAATCGATATATTAATGAAAAATTACAAGTTTTAAGTAGGGAGATTACCATCCAGATTGGTGTTTAGACCGAAGCGTAAGCAATTTTTTACATGTCTTCTTGGCACATTGCCACAAAATACAAACACCAGATGAAGAAGTTTGAGTGCTTTGTATTTGCCACTCCGCTACGCTAAGTGGGGAGAAAGCGTGCTTCATTCGACTGCATGCGCTAGCTGTGAGAACATCGTTCACGTACTTACTTCGGGCGGCTCCGGGCGGTTTTCACAACCCCTGACATTGGCAAATCTCGGATCCCAGCATTACAATTTTGTAATTTTCGAGTTCTGTTGCGCCCCAGGGGATTTTTTTATTGAGTCTAGCAACCACGGCAAATCTTATTAAAATTTTATTATTTATCTACTATATAGACCATTACCTACCACCCAGTGCAAAAATTTCGGTGAAATTCGAGCTTTTAAAACTTCGACTTATTAAGAATTGATGGAACTGCAAGCGATTGGGAACTAAGGCAAACAGGAACAGTAGGTAAAAGAAATCTACAAATAATTCAAGTCTATGGTAAAATTTCTTCAACTACTTTTAAAAAGACTTTGAAGTGATTTTGAATAGTTTTGTAAGACAGAAAATGCGGTCAAATAAGACGTATCGTTTCGGTTGGTGACTTTTCTGTAAGCAAAAGCGTTGTTCAGCTTCTTTGTAATGATCGACCTTAGAAATTGGTAACAATAGCCTCCGCAAAATGCGTTAGCTATACCTCTGTCTAATGGAGGCATGTGTGCTATTGTACTAATCGGCTTCATTTTTTAAAAAAAGGAAGATCCTATAAAATTTATTTTTGTGGTCAGCCGAATTTCTATTGAACATTAAAACGGATCATGATCATATGCAACATTCTGGAACGCCCAAAACCCAAAGCACAGTTTTCCTGCTTACCCGCCAAAAGAATGGGATGGCCTGATATGATAATTTTATAAATTAAAATTTTCTCATTGTAAAAATCGAACATTGCCAAGCGGTCATGGGTTTACGAGTTTACACCATCGATTTTTATCTTTTTACAATGGAACTTGTAAATATCCCACTTTTGGTGTATTTCTATCAATTAGATTTTATCGGAACTATTGTATTGTTGGTTAATTTCTAGAAGCCCACACAAGGTGACTTAAAAACCGACAAATTTTGGAGAAAATAACCAAGAGGTAGGTTTTGTTATGTGCATAAAATAGACCACCTATTTACCTTTGTAAAGGTAACAGTAGACAAATATTTATGTTAGGTATTTATCCTTGTAATTTGCAGTCCATCCTTTTGTTAGCACGAAACGTAGTGATGGATTGACACTTTTTCCAAATAAACTTAAATTTTTAAGTGTGTCAATAAACAGACTCGATTGGTTCACGAGATACAAATGGAATTCTAACACGCAAAATGGAGGAAATTGTAATATAACGAATATTTAAAATTGTAGATATCCAACGGAATTTAGATATAATTTAAAGTCACGATTCTATGAATAATGAATGCCTACTTGAATCCGATTTTCTAACACCTCGGGTGGTCCACCTCCTAGAGGGCTTAAGGAATCACTCTCTAAACTAAATCAAAACCCTCACCCACTTATGTGTATAAATTCGATGAAAGATACCGCAGCTAGCGACGGATAAAGATTCAATTTGTATCATGCTATTTAATTACAATGACTTATCGATGATCAGCAATTTTTAATTGTATTGATCCCGTATTGTTAAAAATGAATAACAAAATTAATGAACCATACAATAGCCAATCAACAGAGTCATTTTTTAGTCGTCAGAATTTTTAAATTGGCACAAGCAAGACGTGTTAATAAAAATATAAAAATAAAATATTTTCTATACTTACATTTTTCTAATATTATTTCGGCAAAATTCAACGTTTGAAGCTTTGGAAATCCTTATTGCAATAATTATTTATGCATTACTTATTAAAAATGTAAAATCAGTTTCCAGTTTTTTCTTCCTTCTCATCATATTCATTTCCTCAATTATCTTCTTTTACTGCTCTTTCTCTCATAATTATTTTAAAATTTAATTATTTCAAGTAATGCGATATTAATAAAAAGTAAGTCTCGAAATGTACAAAAAATAATGTAATATAAAATATTATGCACCTACATTTCAAAATATGGTAAAAAAGCTTTTACCTACTATGTATTTTTGTGAATACTAAATAGGTTTAGCTTTTAGACATCAAAGCTTTACCGTCCAATCCAGTAAAGCATCACCCAAATTTAATGGATTCCCAAATTATTTGTCTTTCTTATTGAATTAAATTTTATTCACACTCAAGTGGCTTATTATGTAGCATTTGCTTTTCTCCAATAACGAAAGTGAAAAAGTTTTCTATTAATTAAATATAATTAAATTAAGTTCTTTTTGTATGCTAAATTCGCTTGCATTAGCAAAACCAAAAAGCGCTTTTTGCTTTTTAACCCGACATAAAAGAACGGGTTATTTAATTACTTTATGTACATATCATTACGTTTCGCATTGGGTAGGTTTGCTGATAAAACGTTTACCCTTTTATAAAATGCCTAAACTGAGTAACTTAAAAATTACAAAGATGGAAATAAACAAAAAGCAAGAAACATGCAACAAACATAACGAAAAAGCTATAAACAAGCAATGATAGCAACAAACATTCAACGAGCAAGCACCGAACAGGCCACAAACATGCAAAGATCATGTAAAAATTATATAAAAAAATTTCATTATTTACTGTTTTTTTTTCTCAAAATTTTCTAATTATAGGCGCAACTAGTGGGAGCTGAGAGGGGGGTTTAGCCTCAAAAATTAATTGACTATTCCATTTATTACAATTTGTTTTGTCGTTTTTTTTTTATTAAATTATTTTATAATTTTTTCGTTAATTAATTTCACTACTAGATACCTACTTTTTTTTATAATATTTTTAATTAATATTATTATTCAGTTAGCTAAATACCCAATTGATTCGAAAAACATATGTACCTGCTTATTAATTAATTAAAATACCCCATAAAAGTAACAAATTATTCTGTCATCTAAACGTAAAATATTAAAAATTGGTACCCAAAATGACCTGAAATTTTTTTACCAGTTATTTAAAAAAATATTTAGATTGCTTCGAAATTAATCCACAGGGTGACTTTTATAATAGGTTATTATGATTGCAACCACCCAACCACCAACAGAGAAGGTTATCGAAAACCCTTTTTTAATCTGCAGATGCTTCCTTAAAGATTTTAAACGTGATCTATAAAAACTTGCAATATTATTCAAAGGTTAAATAATATTTCATTAGGCAAATCCCATCTGTTTATGCATTCTTCTTCCTGCTGTTATACATAAGAAATTAGTTGTTTCTTAAAATGTTTAATAGGATTACAATCTAAATCTTTAATTTTAAATTCAAATATCAATGATTTTATATTTTTTTGTCAAACAAAATTTTATTATTGTAAATAATGCTGGACAAAATTTTCCATGTGAAATTTAAAAATCAAGCTATATAATCTACAAAGTAACTGCACGACCAGTGCTGTAACTAAGGTATGGCCAATATGGCCGCGGCTTTAGGCGCCATTTTTTTTAAATTTAATAATTAACTGAAAGTACCTTAAGTCTCAGAATTAGTCTTTTTGCACCAAGTTTAAAAAAAATTCCGGGGGAATCCCGGGCTCATTTTTCGTACTTGGCCATATAGGCAGCAAAAGTTCTAGTTACGGCTCTGTGCACGACTGTCTTAGCCGTCCTAACAAATTTTAGTCGTTTTGGCTTTGTGTGTCGAAGCAGAATATGGAAAATCAATAACGTGATGTTGACAAAACAATAAAAAATTAAAGCACACAACATCGCTTGGTACACGGTAATATCCGATTTTGCAAGCAATTTTTTATCTCGATGTTCTGACATTTAGTTATTTACAATGTTCGACAATTTTCCGGATTTAAAATTTTTTTTATTTCATCAATTTCTTGCATAGAAAATTATGTGCAAAATTTGATAAAATACCATCCTTAATCATGAAAATGTTTTCTATTTTTATGATTTTCGTATTTTATAGTAGAGACGGTATTTTACCCAAATTAGTATATATTTTTTTGTGGGAATCCCCCATTATTGTGCCGAATAATTACGAAGTTATTTTTTAAATTAATATTTAATTAATTTTTAAATCTAATTATTTCTTTATAAAGAAACTTTGAATACCTACACTACCATTGCATGTTATATGGGATATGTCTGAGTTATGGGAAGAATCTTCGATATGCTCCTATCACATGCAGAAAAGCATTGAAAATTAATGAGTTTAATTTCAAACTTCAAGATTTGTGGCGCAGGTATCTAAAATTGTTGTGAATATTCGCATAAATTATTTTGTTCGATAATAAACTTGAACAAATTGCAAAGTTTTAGTTTTTTCAAAGAAATTCAACGTTAAAGAAAAAATTTTGTTATCGAAATAATTACGATAAATTTTTTAATGATCGCGTTTTTTTAATAAATGCAAATAGTAAGATAGTTCTTATAACTATCAGCAGCGTAACGAGAACTGGGCAAACGGGCGGGGGGGGGGGGGGGCACTTGCTCAGAGCGCAAACTAAAGCCGTAGTTCCCTTTGTTCAGTTTTATCGTGCAAAAAAATAATTTTTTATTTTTGTTCCTTTAGTTTTCCTGTGAAAATTCGTTTTGTTTTTCTGTTTGCCCAGGGCGCTCAATGCTTTGGATACGCCGGCGCCGCTGGTAATAATTTCTCACAAGAAAAATGAATGGAAACTTAAACTATTAAAGACTTAATTGTCATAATTTAGATAAGATATTTAACTTCTTACATGAAAAGTAGGTCTTTCTCCATGAAGGATAACCAAAGAAAGATTTTATTGCCCAGTTTAACTTTAATAAGTGCACGATAAAAGCTCATTCTGCAAACGACGTGCTTTTTGCACGTATCCGTCATTACTTCTGCATGCGAATTAAGAAATAATCCGCTGCCAATTTTATGAGATCTTAAAACTTAAAAATTAAATTTTCACCGATTAACTTCAAGATTATTTTTTAATTTTACCTAATATTGAAACTTAACAATTGAAAATTTAAATAATATGATATAAAAATTATTTATAAAATTTATTAGAACTTAATATCGCAATTTTTTAAAATAAATAGAATAAAACTCGTGACGTGACACACATACTCGTACACATAAAGCTTTTCATAAGAGCTTTTATGGAAGCTCAGCGGATGGGACTAATGATTTTTTAATATAAAACTTCCCGTTTTGAAAATAATATCTGTATGCAAAAAAGTATCTAAATAATAAATTATTATTCTTTTTCACGTGCCAGCTATTTGTACTTTTGGCAAGGAAGCTCAGGACATACTCGTACTATAAACGAGCCACAAAAAATACATTAGCTCCGAATAAAAAGTGTTACTTTTCTGGAAACGTATAAACAATAATTATTAAATTTAATTAACTTTACCTATTCTTTACATCTAGGCACTAAAGTACTTTACCTCCGCTCATAATAGTTTTATCACAAAAAGTGATACTTACAGAAGAAATAACTATTATCCTGTTTAACTTACATGATTTTGAAAACTTAAAATTTTGCAATTTTTTTATATAGTAATTACGTTTATTTAAATTCTTTAGTGTTGTTAAAGTTTAGTAGGAAATGAAAGACTTTAATTCGAACATACATATTATATTATGTAGATACCTAGATATAATTTCTTATACAAAACAACCCTCCAAGTAAACTAATTATTTCCTTGTTTGTTGAGCCATTAAGCTATCTACCGGATAAATAATTACCGTACTTGAATGAATATAATTGATTGTATGAACTTACATTTTTATTCTTTTCTAGAAGTTAGTCGAGTAAGCATCTTATTATTTTGGCTCCCCCTTTATTAGTTACTATTTAAATATTAACTATTCGGATGTTTTGTATGAGAAAGAGAAACTGGAGGTACATAGATGGAGGATGACTTAAGATCAAGTTTATTTTCTACAACTTTATATAATAATAATAGTATATTCTGGAATTGGGCATATTCCGCCGAAGGCGAAGGTGACGATCCACGATTTTCCTCGAGTTCTTACATTATCGAGTGCATTTGCGCTTCGAGGATTGTTATAATTAGCATCCCCTCGCTAGCCGTTGGGGCGGCTCCGGGTGGTTTTCTCAATCCCTGACATTGTCAAATCTCGGATCCCAGCATTCGAATTTCGTAATTTTCGAGTTTTTTCTTGCGTTTTCTTTTGTGATTTTCTGTTGGTAATCGTTTCTCTTAAATACTTCAAGATATCTCTTCAACATTAGTCTTCTACTTTCAGGTTTCTTGCTGTTGGGAAATTTCACATCCATTCTGCACATACTTCGTCATCTTCTCATTCTCTTCATTCTTCTCATCATTTAAACTTGTATTCCATCTTATTCCATCACCTTTCCATTCATTAAACGTAAGTTTTGATGTTTGTTTCAAAGTAAAGAAATTAGCTTTCTCGTTCACATAATAAATTAAAAATTAAAAATTTTAACCCTGCGTGTGAGCTATGGGTCTTTTAAGGAACAGCGTAAATGGATCATACGTGTTAGCGAAAAACATTACTCACACGGAGGGTTAAGTTTACGTAATATGTTATCAAAAATAAGACTTAATTATAGACAAAAATAATAAATGCTGATGATAATTTGTAAACTCTTATTAAACACAGTTTTGGATTCAAAAATTATTAATAGCTAAGATATAATTATAGAAAGTCTAGCACAGGTATTAGCTTTGATATTAAGGTAGGAAAGGTGATGGTGTGAGATCTCACATTACATCCAATAATAATTATCAAATTATGAAACATCAATAAGTTACAGGTTTATTTATATCCAAAAATTGTTAGAAAATCCCAAACCAAATAAAATTGACCAATGGGCCAAAATACTCGAGACACTAAGGTATTTCTGAAGATTACCTGTCTGCATATCCATTAAAATTGACCAAGATAAACAAGACTTTCATGTCGCACTTCTAACCTTCCTCTTGCGGCGCCACTCAATTTTCTTGCAATAAAATTTTAAAGGACCCTTTCAACAGTTATCGCAAAACAATTAGCAGGTTATCTTCCGGTCCTTTCACAGTCTGAATTCTTTATTTGTCGCGCAGGCTGCATTTGCAGACACATTTGCTTGTCAAACAAATCAATTAGCAAATTTACAACCCAAATCCATCACCGACCATAAATAAAACTTGATGACAATCTCTTCCTGTTTTAAAAAACTAAAATATTTTTGTTGCAAAAAGTATTTACAGTTTCATTTCATACTCAATCGTCAACTTTCAACTGTTGCGTCAAAAGTTTATATTTAGTTTTCTAAAGTAGTTCACCGAGATTCAGCATTTGTTATGGAAATGAAATTTAAAATGAAATTGCTCCAACAAAATGTGAATTCGATATTCTGCGATAGAGTAAAGTGGAAGTTAAATATTTCAAGCACCCAAATCCTAATAAGGTGTTGAATTTTTATTGTATCGGGTTTATGTTTGATCACATTAAAGGCTAAACATCGATCGGCGTGGTTAAAAACGACCAACATCTATTAGGCTCGGCTTGGCGGTCAACACAAAAGTTGAAATAGTCTTATTTTAGACTTTAGAGATAAAAAAAGATATAATTTGGCGTGGGTCAATGGGCCGATTAAAATCAGTACCCGACGTGATGTGTAAAATCGATTATTTGTCCTAACAACACCCAAGGAAACCAAAAATACATTAAAGTGGTTTTAGATTTCAATCTGGACGTCTGCTTTGTTGTAAAATTTGTTTTCTAAAAACAAACTTATAATTTGATACCTACTTAATAAAATAACGGCATTATGTAAATTAGAAAATTTGGTCATTTAGAATACTTAGGTGTAGTTTATAGTAGGTTAAGTTGTCTTGCCCGCGAAGAAAAAGAAAAAATGAAAGAAACGATAAAAAATTTAAATTCTGAGATTTATGGAAGGAGTGGCGAAAGTACAATGATTATGACCAGTCAATAAAAAGATAAAACTAAGTTTAGAAAAATAGTAATCCGGTAGAACTAAACCCACATCCAAAAATTACGGTAGCTATTTCTTTAATGCGTGTTGTCACCACAACTTTTTTAAAATAAAAAATGACCGGAATATTTCTAGACGCTTTTACAATAAAAAGGAAGATTACGGTTCTATATATCAGAATCAGACAAAACCTTAACGTCTTAAAAAGGACTTAAGCTAAAGATAGTCAGTCAGTCAGTCATGCTTTATACTCCCAAATCGGATCATAAAAATGTGGCTTAGGTGATAGAATAAATCAGAGAAGTGCATTTAAGAAATTCGAATGCATTCCAACCACACTTAACACTTTCACAAAAAAATGGTAAAAAGCAAGATTAAAAGCTAACCTCAATATTTTATTTAAGTTCGTCTTAGATTTAATTGTCGAACAGAACAATTTAAGTTCAAATTAAACAACTCATGTATTTCAAAATAACCTAACTATGTAAGAATTTTATGTGGTTATGTATTCCTTCAGGGTAGACCACCTTGCTTAATTTGAAATAAACTACCGATAAATTATCTTATTTATCACCCAACGCGTGAAATTCTAACTTGAGTTTTTTACATTAATTTTTTAACCGAACTCTTTCGTAAATTACCTACGCCAGTTTTAGTTATTTGAAGTTTCTCCATTAAATTTGGAACAGTTCTTGACGTGCAGGAAAATTAAACGTACAAGAGGCGGATAATAAAAAGTTGGGTTATTGGCAAAAAGTAATTCTGCCATATCAAATGCGATATATTTTATTTGAAAGGAAAGGTGCAATGCGTAAGAAAAAATACACAAATAGAGAATGTGGTCGGATATTAGGGTATCGAAATAATACAAGAATAAAGGGACGTAATCCCTCTTTTCTTAGCTACCAAGGCAGATAATTCGAATTTGCACTCGGTACAAATTCCGTGTGCAATGCACCAAAAAATAAACAGCTTGTACGGTACACGGTATTAATTGCTACAGTCGCTTTTCTTGTTTAATGGAAAACTCCTAACAGAATTTTACAGCCAACAAAGCTATAACATGGAAACGGCTCTTGAAAAATTTATAACCTATAATGAACAAGTGTACCTATGGGAGTTATTCCGTAATTTGGATCTTGTAAACTTTAACAGTCGTGATAATTGAATTCCACTTTTTCTTTTTCCGTTTGCTCGGTATAAAAATTTTAATTCGAACAAAAGATGAAGTTGGAAAATGCATAAACTGATGGCTTTGTGTCTGGCAGTATTCTTCAATTATCTTTTAATACAAAAGATCTCCAGTTTTCTTAAGACACACTATAGGTAGAAGCGAAATACATAAAACGCTTTTATGTCGTTGCACCCTTTCATCCAAACTATTAAAAAGCTCAAAGAATAGTTGCATCTTTTAAGCCGCTTAGAGACGGTCTGATCGAAATAATGGGTTGCTTGATATCACATCTTAGATGAAAGGCCTCATGGCAAAATGTCGAAAGAACTTGGTGCTTTATTCACTACATTCAGCCTTTATGTACAAAGCATGAAAGAAATAAAAATTCTCATCTTAAAAACTATTTTTATTAGTTTCCATATGGAATTGCCAATCAGAGAACTTATCAACTACAATTTTCAGAAGATTAGCTGCTCAAGAGATTACACTTCCATTTTTAACAAATTCTTTTGGTATCCAAATTTCTTTTCACAGCATTCGTGATGTTGAATTGAATTACCTATTCAAAAGAAAAAATGCACTAGTGCCGTTTTGCGTGTTAATGTATAAAACTGATTTTGTAGTCAGATAGCACAAACTTCCTGTCAAGTAACTTGTGTAGCATAATAATTACATGATTAAACACCTAAAATTCTTAGTAACAGAAACACAACAAATTGCTCACGCATTTAAACAGAATGTTATCTTCGTTAGATTGTAGTGTTTCCAACTGACACAGGTTTTTTAATTGTTGGGTATATTGTAAAAATTCAAGATGGTATTGTTTCGGCGGCAATGATTAATGAAGCCTTCCAAACCATACAAACAGCCGAATAGCTATCCGGCCAAAACAGCCAGTTTTATGGTTATACCAAAAAACTGATGAAAAATAAAAACTAACCCCATGCATAAATCATTTATATTTTTAGCTGGAACAGAGTAATCTCTACATCTCAACTAGAAATTGTTATCAGTTGACACAATCCCATTATTCCATTCAATTTAGTCACAATAGTTTCGAGTATTTTAAACTACCTATCATATTTTTAAAACTTTTCTGCTTTTTTAAAGATTAAAATTATCAACAATAGAGACAAGCTGAGTATACAGCTTCTGTCCGTAACTCTCTAAAAATTGTGGTAAAAAGGATTCAATCAGATAATCCAATCTAAAAAAATAGTTATGAAGACCATTTTATGTTTGTTGACAGCTGCTTACAATTTCATTATTATTCTTTAATCGTATTATATCTTTGTTTGTTTTTTTTATCTTTGAAAAATGTAAGTTTGCTTTTCATAAACTGAGTTTCCGCCAGGTACTCCATAAAATATGCTAGCGAATTTGATTTTTATTGAACCGGAAACATTGCTGCATTTTATTTTTCCTGAATTTTTATTTATAACGTTTTACTTATTATAGTGGAAGGCACATTGCAATTTACGAAAGAGTATAATTTTACTGAGCATCCACATTCGTTATATTGCTTTTAACGGTTCAGTCAACATGGGCTGACGCTCTTATTTTATTACTTATATTAATAGTGATTTATTGTCTACTTATAAATATTGTATACTTTTTTTTATTTTCCAGACAAACAAGTTTGCACGATTACAACAGTCAAAGAAAATTGCTACCATTCTAGTGGTATAGTTCGTTTCTGCTTGATGTAATATTCAATTAATAGTGCAGATACATGCTAATGCATAAGTTTTGTAAGTAAATTGCAAAACAATTTTATACAACTACCTATATCCATAAATATTCATAAAACCAAAGTTAATTACTATAAATTTTTCAGAGTACTGCCATAGGTACTTACAAGCAATCGAGCATTGCATTAATATGTAGCTATGGGTAGAAAGGTGGAATCTGGAATAACAAATTTAATTTAAGCTTTAAGTTATGTGCATATAATACCAGGAATATAAAACACAACTTCTACCAGTGGCGGCTCGTAACATTTTCCAGTGGGAGGGCGCATTTATTCCTCGAATCAAGTTTTTTTTAATAGACAGCACTGCTAGAGCATTTAATCTAATAATTATTAAGATAGTGCTTGTTTTTAGTTTTGCGATGGGATGGCACGTGCCCCTATGCCCTTTATGACAAGCCGCCACTGACTTCTACAAAGGTGTAAAAAATTACATTACAAATATTATTAAAATAATAAAATAATTTCAATAAATTGCGACAATAATCTGAATGTTGAATACAATGTTAATCAAACGGCTTAAAAATTAGGTTAATTTTAACACTTAGAGTTAAAGTGAACACCTGTGAGTTGCAAAGCGTTATAATAAAGCAGCTAAGTACCAATAATAACACCCAACAAGCCCCTAGATAGCTTCATTATATACATAACGTCGGTATCAAAACGTAAAGGCGTATCTCAAATAAATGCTAAAACGTAACATTAATTATAAAGTCGATCACAGTTTGAAATGTTAAGAATGGTTATCATTTTCAATATTCTTAGCAATAACTGTGCAAAAAGAAATACGATAACTTCTGTAATATTTTAGTTATGGAGAAAATAAGAACAGTACTTTTCTTTATTTCGCTCTCCTGTAAAGTGAGGAAAAACGAGATACGCCTTTACGTTTTGATACCGACGATAATACATTATGCGAAATTTGTAAATAAAGTTTCATTTTAGCTTATAATTTTTTGTAGTGTAGATTGCATATTTTTTTGTTAAAAACACGTAAAAGTCAAATTTACTCAAGTATTTGGTTTAAATCATCAAATAAAGTTTAAATTATTTAATTAAAATAAAGTTGATTCAAAATTTTATTTTAAAAACTTGATTTTTATGCCCGCGTTTAAAAAAACTTAATATGGAAAATTTTATTTTTAATTAATTTTTCCAAAATTAGTTCCTATGCTCCAATATAGCGGACATTTCGTAGCTCCAAAGGTATAATTTTTCTTAAATTCAACTTTAAAATTGAAAACTTGATTTCCGTCTACAAATTCAAAACGGAAAGTTTCAAAAATAAATAACACAAAACATTTGCAATATCAAATTGTTTAACAAATAATGATATTTCCGAAAGTTTTCAATGAAAGCACAGTCCAGGTCCGGATTTAATTTAAAATACTACATTATAATAATATGTTATATTTTCTCCATATTCTTCTGAAAATCTTTTGAGTTCACCTTGTATTTCATTGATTTATTACTTCTCTTTCAACGGGGCTATTATTTATGTATTTATCGACACTTTTCAAATATGAACTTGTTCCATTGTTTTTGTATTTCTTTTCTCTTCATTGTCAATTATTTAATGTGCTTTCAATATTTAAAACTTCTTTTCAAATTTTTATATTAATCAATCTGGATGAAAAACGCAAACCTGGTTTTCCCCTAAAATATTGCGATTTTATTTTTGATAAATGCATTAAATTCTTTAAAAATCCCTGGAGAACTTTCAGTAAAAAAAAATATATAAAACGACGTTGAAGCAAAAAATATTATAAATGCTGTAGCTTATTATTTCATTCACGTTCAATTCAATTGCATCTTTCAAACAATGCTGAGGCTTGGCAGCAATCAGCACGTGTAGGTTGAATAACATTTTAAGCCAAAGAAATATTAGCGATATAATCTTATTTTATGTTACAGATTAATACTAAAGAAGAAAGCAGATATGTCACGAAAACCTATCAATTTATATTAATTTTTCACTAGAATTTTTTACAATACAACACACAACTTTATCTTTACATTTTTATACAATTCCCATGCTAAAATACAATAAAAGGAAGCTATTATGAGCTCTTTAAGAGTTATAAATTCATTGTGTGACGAATTAAATTATTGCACCTTTGTTAGTCAAAGTAAAAATATCGCAATACACACCTACAAATTCTTACCAAGAAAGAAAAAGACAACCGGAGAATTGCAGAACCCAAAGGGATGGACGTGAAATCACAGCAGAGTGCAGTGGGCCAGGATTTTCCGAAAGTGGCCAAAAACAGTATTTAAGTTTGGTTTCCGGTGGGTTACCCTTTATGTGTGGTCTAGGGCCGGCGTTTTATAAAAATTCTATACTTTTGTTGAAAAATACATTACAGTGGCTTGTAACTGTTGGATGAGTTGCATCAGAGCGGAATTTCCTGGTTTAAATATCAGGCAAGAAAAAAATAATTATTGCCTAGATAACATTCAATTCCAAGAAATACAGATGACAATATTACCATAAAACCCATGCAATGCCTTGCAAGAATATTATTTTTTCTTTCGCTGAGGAAAAAGCCAATTAATTGGCGTCAAATAATATTTTAAAAAAATAATTTTTTGGACGCGAAATTTAAAATGTAAATGTTAGACGGAAATTGCGTTTTCCCCAGCGAAAGGGTTAATATCAAAGCAAACACGTTCAGAATACTATGTAGCGTGCTACAAATTAGCGTTAAATTGAGCATGGTATAAAAGTTTGACTTGTCCATGCACTTCAATAAACTAAGTACTCAATTATTGTAATTATCCTAATAAATAAGCATAGTCTTAAACAATCTAATAGGCTTTTGCAAATAATGAAGTGCTTTGTGGGCAAATACCTTTTTATGCATAGTTACCTATGCTGGTAGCAGAAATTCTTCTGCTTGAAATTTACTTACCTGTATATCCAGTATATAGTAATTTAGCTAATTAATTCAATTATAGTTAACATTGTAGAAGAACTTCTCACAATTATCTACAAAATTTGGTAAGAAGATGAAAAGTGATAAAATCCTTATTAGATAATAATTGGAGGTACTTGGTTCTCCCAATTCCCAATTTATGTTGAAGCTTCAATTAGTTCTTCCCAAAATCTTTATCTGATCTTGGATGTTTGTCATATTGGTTTATGGTCAACGATATGGGTTCCTATCCCAAAAAATACTGCACTTTCAGTTTATTGCCCAAACCTTGTGCTTCATTCTGGGCTGAATGTTGAAGTGTATTGGCTGACCAGAAAACAAATAACAATAAAAGCATAATTATTATTTATAATTTTTACGATTATTTTTTGTTTTCATCCTAACTGTACAGAAATTATTTTAATGGTAGTAAATTAGACACTTGAGTAGCTATAAAATAATAAATCTGTTAAGAAGTCTGTTTACTAATTTTGTCATTTAAGTGCAGGTGACCTTTTATTAAAAATAAAATAGTGCACTTTTATTACTAATAGTGCACTTGAAGTTCGTGGTTAGGTGGTATGGTTTTATAGTAAATGGCTCGATTATAGTACCAGCGGGCCCAAGGGTGTAAACGATGCGTGGGAAAGTGGCAAGTCGTGTTGTCCATTTTATTCAGCTGCCATGAACACGGTAAACACCAGACTTCGTAGAAGATAAAAGAGTAGAAGGTTTAAAATTTTTTGAATAGAACTAATAGAAAGTGATATTTTTGAACGTAAAATTTTATTTTTTTCTCACCATACCTATCGATTTCCAATTCCATTGATCATCGCAAAATATAAATTTTGCAGGTAATGCAAAAATGGAGGCGGGTGTGGGTTGTAACAATTGATTTGCAAATTTCTTAATTACAGGTATGTATATCTCGTCCTATTCATTGTTTCGTCCATCTTCCACAAGGTTTGAATATTATTATGATAATTTTTATTTATTCGTCTTTTATTGGTTAACACCTGCACCGGAACGGCTTAGTTTACAAATATTCATTATTATTTTTAAAACGTTTTCAAAATTTTTAAGGGAAGGTTTATAATTTTAGCGCATGGGTGATTATGATAAAGCTTCTAGACTTTACTAGTTGATAGATGAGGATTACCATATCCATCAACTTAAGCCACGACATTCAACATTCAAGAGGCTCCCCATCCAAGAACTAAGGTTTCGTTTATTTAATTTTTTGGATATCTCCTTCAAGAGCATAATATATTATTGTAAACATGTAAAAGTTTTATTGTAAAATATTTTTCATCTAACGAATGTCGAGAGGAAGTATACTCTTCAAAAAGTAGTAAAAAGATAAAATTAATTACAAAGACAAAGATTGATTATACAGCTGATCCACGTTGCTACGAAAATTAAATTTTTAAAGATTACTCAAAATTTAAATATTCATAATTTTTTTAGTCAACATTTTGACCTCACAATTTAATCACGTAATCATGTTTTCAATCGTGACTGGTTCTTCTGCTTCAGGTGCTCTATGCTTTTAAACGTTTCAATTGAATGTGGTTAAACATAAGTTTGCGACTATTTTGAATTTTTTTGCAATAATCGATTCTCACACTTTCAGAAACCTACGTGATAATAGCTTTATCTGCATTATTAAAAAATAAAATTGCTTCTTCTCTTGGATAGATTAGAAAGTTTTAGATTCGGTTTTCAGTTGAAATAAAATTATTTCTGCCGTGGATCAGATTCCACGTTGACCCGAAGACCTTTCACTTTACAATACTCGCTGGTTAAAAAAATAATTTTCTATTTAATATAATTTAACATGAAGCGTTACATGATTACTACGCAGGAGTTATTCGGTTTACATGTATTATTGGTTGATGATACATCAAATTACTGTCATAATTTGAACAGGAACGTTGGTCGATTTTATTCAAGATAAAATCGTATGTCATATAAAACGTTGAAGTAATTGACTGACATAGACCGTGAACCCACAGACAACTTGTTGCGTTAGAATTTCTCCCGCTGGGTAATAAAATTATGGTACGTTATGATGGTCAGTTGAAAGTGAACTTAAACCTCCTTTTTTAAGTTCACAACATATTTTGTCTGCACTGACAGCGTTAAATTTTTCATATTCTCTTATGAAAATTCCATGTTTACTTGGGAAGCCTGATTGGATTTTTTTGCAGAGCCATTCGAAAAGCTTTAAAATTGAGAAGCAAAATAACTTTCATTGGAGATTTCGATCGGTTATCCCAGGTTTTTGCTTCGCAGAACTGGAACCATAAAATTATCATAGACATTTGTGTTGCGGTCGATATTTTATTATTTTATTCTGATCACAAGACACGATTAATAATATTCGTTGAAATGTGATTTGAAGTTTATTGGTTGTAAGTCATTTTTATTGTCTGCATTATTTTATTGGCCATTGTGTTCTAAATTCTTTTTATAGTTTTGTCATTTGAATGGATCCCAGAGCTCTCAAGGTTTCCAAAAGGAAAAATGCAAAAAGTACACTCGTTGACACTTTTTAGAAACTTTATTTATGTAACTTTTGTTTAAAGTTGAAGAATGTAAAAATTTATATTAACTACGACAATAAAATTATGCAATTCTTTTATCAACTGACATGGACATAGCTCAATCCCAAGTCCCTTGATGAGAGTTTTGAAGCTGAAATCTCGTGAATTATTTTCCACCGCAGGCGCGGCTTCTCGTGGATTTAATTTGGAAGAAAAAATAATCGTGTTCAAGGGTTTTAGATGAAATTATTAAAAGAAACACGAACTAGCTCAGGATAAAGTGATATATTAAATTACAAACTGTGCAACATAGAAAAAGATATAAAAACAATTAAATAAGTTAATTGGGATTCTCCTGAAAAAAAAACAGATTCTAAACAAACATATATGATTAATCACCTTATTCCAAGGAATGTGGTAGAGATTTTCATTTGTTCAACGACTTTTATCGATTCGTTGTGAGTTGAAACAGGTGAAACAAGAGTGAAATATCAAATTGAAAATTTCAAACTAGCAAAATTTATATTATATTATCAACGCAACATTGTATTATACCGAGTAATTAAATCTTAACAAAAATTAGCTATCATAGTCATGATCAATAGCGTATTTAAAAAATGCCTATGGGTGGCAAATCAGATTTTTTCGGATTTTCGTTAATCCATTCATGCGCGTCAGTTGTAAAGAGAATACTGACAAATTCACTGACGCGACGGTTGAAATCTAAAAATTATTATTAATTCTTCAAATTTAACCTTATTTAAATTTTAAAACCTTTCCAAAATCTTGTACATAATAATTAAAATCCCTATCAAATCCAACTACAAAATGTCGTTTTCAAAAATAGAAAATAGAAAATAAAGGTGAGTGTTAAATTATAAGTATAATTTTTGCAAACTTTTTCACCATACCATGGCATCATAAGGCGATTAACATAATCAATTTCGTAAAAATGTAATTAGAATGAAACGAAAGAACGAACAAAAAAAAGAAGTACAAAAATGCAAAACTTGAGAGAACTTCGTAAATAAAATTTTGCGATGTAAGACTTTGAATTATAACTTACCTAGCTATATCAATTTGAAACTTTCAGAGCGTTCAGAAACACAAATTATTGGGAAAAGAAGAAAATTGCACGTTTAAAAATAAGACGAAGGATTTTAGGAACATTTTTCTCTTACATATTTAAAAATTATCGCAAAGAAGCAATTTCTCGTAAATATCTAACTTTTCTCTATTTACTGCTAAGAATTTTAAATTTAAGGGGTAATATCACCTTGTATTATTCAGTAAAAGTGGGATCATTTTTCTGAATTTATTATAAAGAAATGACAAGAATTATTAATATTCTTGTTTATGCATATAAAAGTACGTTGTCTTCGAGGGCTTAAAATTTTCTTTTAAATGTTTAATAATAAAAAATAACGATATGTCAGTTCTCGCAAACCTATTCCTGTTTTTTGACGACCAAATCGTAGGATTTTTTCGAAAATTGTTAAATTTTTTTCAAAAAAATCGTTCAAAACATTGGCTGTAAAATCGTCAAATTTAAATTTTCTGAAAAAATTCTACGATGCTCACTAGAATATCTTATTTTGAAGCTACAGTTAAAATTTGAACCCAATCGGATAAAAATTGAAGGAACTAAAGGTACTCCAGGTTCTAAAAACGTAGTTTCGAAATAAACGCGTTTAAGTTTTAAATAGCTAGAATTTGCGAATGTTCGAAAAATCGACTTTTCGGACCATTTAAAATGTTTTCCCCCTTACAATCAATATTTTATATGATTCTTAGATAGTTTAAGGATCAATGAAAAAAAACGTAAAAATAAAAATTAACAAGGTAATATTACCCCTTAAGAAAATCTATGTGTTCATAAAACAAACAATAATACTTAATCTATACTTTTGTATTAAAAGTTATTGTAGTTCTGTAAATTATGTAAGTATGAGTTTTTGAAAAGTTTTTAAATTTCCCTATGCAGGAAATAAAATAAAAATCTAAAAAAGAAACACTAAAATTTACAATAAGTCTATTTATTTAATAAATGGATCAACATTTATTTCAAGGCATTGTTGGAAAATTATTGCTGTTGATGCACAGGTGTACATGTGATATAAACCGAAGCCATCACAAACTAATATCTACAAATTATCTGCAAACATTTCGTAAGTAAAATTTTAATTGATCAATATGATGGCCGCTTATAAATTAAAACTCTTTTTTATTGATTTTATTATTACGAACGATAATTTAGGATTGGTAATTTATAACATTTGTTCCATAAATGATAATTTTTGATACATCAATAATTTATACAAAATTTCATCTTTATTTTATCTAGTAAAAATAGGTATTATGCAAATTTATTTCACCGACTGAGCTACATGAAAAGTAAATAAGTAGTAATTAATTATTTTAAGATACATCATCCATTTCATTTATAGCTACACTTCAGTATAAATTTTTTTTTCATATAGTGGATCCAGCAATTTTTCAATTTTAGGTTAACCCTTTTTGGGGGAATCCCGTACAGTAAAATTTGCAGAACTTTAACATCTAAATATTTATCGTATAAAATCTGATTTTCTAACGTAGTTTACTTCATTTATTTAATTTATTGTATTTGTAGGGTTGGTACCTTATTGAAAACTGGTGTTCAATAGAAAATCAAGGGGATGAAATAAAAGGTTAATGTTATTGAGTCACAGGGTATCACTGTTGATTGGCTTATTATTGTAAAGCAGAAGAACAAAAAATAATAATAGTAATCAAAAGTTTTGAGCTGCCAAAATAGAAAACATTGGAATATGAAAAAAAATCTATTTTGGGATTTGATGTCTCGGTTTGGTTAAAACTTAGTGAACTAGAAATAATTTTCCATTAAAAATTCGTGCCAGATTAGTAACAACAATAGATGTGTGTCATCGCATCCCCTTCCGAATGACATTAGGTGAATGAAGAATGAAGTTAAACTCAATTTGCAATTTAAACCAACATAAAATTGGAGTGCATATTGCATAAATGCACTTATTTTAAGTAAATTTAATTTTATTGACATGTGAGGGTGTAATCTACATTGATTTTTCAATGGAAAAGTTTTCCTATGCGGAGAAGGTGGATCTCGCATTCAAAGGGTGTTATTATTTTCAGTTCTAAAAAAGCAGATGTTTTACATAAAATAATACCTTGTATAATAAATGTTTCTATAATTTGTTAATTAGACATTAAATAAATCAAACTTTTAAAAAACGTCATTTAGTCTACAATTTGTAAACAACATTTAATGGAAGACCACTAATTCCTTGATTTACAACTTTTTAATAAGAGGTGTAGTCTTAACCTCCAACCGGCTTTCTTAATTTTGAAACAATAATGTTTTGGCATTTCAACTAAAAGGGCCCTAATGGCGTAGGTATAATTATATATTATATTATTATATTCAAATGGTTATAAACCCTTATCAAAGTCATTTTAATGCTCGAGGTTAATTCCTGAATAAAAATTATGGTACTTCAAGGAAATCGAAATTCATATATCAAAATGGCTGACAATTTTAGTTATAGTTTACACGAGATCTGATTAGAAAATTACATGTTAGAAACGATGATCATAAGAATATTTATTATCCCAATTAAACAATTACACCTAGCGATTATTAACATATAGTGCGGAGTCTACAATTAGGTGTAGAGAAATGTCGGGTAATGATTGATTACCAACCGACTCACAACGCTCCAAAATTCTTCAAAAAGGTAGTCAACCACAAAACGTAAGTTGAAATTGTGGTTGGATGCAAATTTAGTTTACTTAACATTTGAAAAAGTGGAACCAGGTGTTATTAATTTAATTATCTATGTGCTTCAAATTGTTACAAAACATTTAAATTAGTTGTTCAACACTTTTTGTTTCTTGCTCCAGATAAAGAAGACGTTAATTTAATTTCGAGCAAAAAATATGCAAATTAGAAGTTGGGCGGTGCCGAATAATATTTAAATAAATACTAATTGTTTCTTTCTTTCTTTTTTTCTTGGCGTTTCAATTATTGATATACGGGATGGTTCTATCGCATACCTATGTATTATACAATTGTTTTTTTGAAATGATATTATTGGCACTTGAGACTGGAGAGATAAAATAACAAATTAAAATCCAAAACTTTATAATTAAAAAATACATAATAGTAGAATAATTATATATGTGTAGAAAAAACTTAAGTGGCACCGAAATTCTACCTAGCACAATTATATCTCAACATCAATCACCAAAAGCTTGATTTGCTGCGATATAATTTGTCTGTCAGCATTCTATTGTTTAGTTGTTCAGAAATGCCGACATAATAGTTGAAGATCGATTTGACCATGTATTATAGTTGTTATTAAGATCAATTTCTATATGTCCATACACAAAAGAGTTCAAATTTAATTTTCTTTTGATGACGCCCTGTATCATTAATAATTATTAAAGAATAATTGCTACTTTAACACTTTTCATTTAGTCATTTTTTGAGACTACGCCTTTGGAATTATTATTCCCGGGAAGCTTCTATATTTCATGAATTTAAATAATTTTTTGGGGTGACTTTTAATGTTAGATATCATCCTACCTGCAAAGTTTGTCAAACAACAGCTACCGTCCCAACTAATGGGTGAACCAACGTGGAAACGCAAAGATCACACAAATATATACATCTTAAAAGTGTTGGGTTACTTTAAAAAAAATAATTTTATTGTAGCAAACGGAATACCTGAGATATGGTCATGGGAATTTAGTTTATAACTTTTGTATGAGAAGGGTGCATAACCGGTGTATGGCTTTTGTTATCATTAATTCTAAAGTGTAGGTGTTTGATATGTTCAAAATTTAAAAATAAAACACATTTTTCAAAATGTGGGAAAATTTTGTAAAATTAAATTATGTATTATTATCAGCTATATTTTCAAGAGATAATTAAATAGCATAGATAGTAACATATTCCTCTACTCTGCTCATAAAGAAACAAAACATGAAATCTTATTTTTGAAACTGAGAATAATCCTGTTATCTACACTATACATGCTACAAACAGCAGTAAATGTGTACTGAGTTGAGTAAACAATAAGTTTATCTTAATTTGTATATCCCATATACATAATAGTGGTATATAATATTATGGGTGATATATTACTTTGGTTAGTTAATATTTGCATGGAAATTAATTAAGAAAATTTTAAAAGAAATTTATAATACTATACCGAGTGGCTCATCGAAAATTAATTTTAAATCTATCCGAGCGTTTTTCAAATAAGTGAGGTTATAATCAGATCACCGACCGATAACCGATATTACCAGTTTTCCTGTTGTTAATAAAATAGGCCTCTGCTGAATCATATAGTCACGGGGGGCCCGCATTATCCCAAAGTGCCCAGGACCTTCAATAGGTTAAAACGATCCTGCTTATAAGTTATAAACGCCGTATTGGAGTCGAAATACTAATAATTGCTTCTGCGAGATGCGGTTCTACCGATATTTTTTATTGAATAACGTAAAACACTTCTTTTGGATTATTATTTTCGGCAAGTTGGCATTTTCAATACTTATAAAAGGATAAATAATAGCCAAGATGAGAAAAGATAAGTGAAATTATAAATAAATATGACTGAATTTATAAAAAATACGCGTTTTCAACGGTTTTTTTTATTAAATATTATATTATTCAATTCTCTTCCAGTTAAGTACTACTTAAAATAAAAGCTATTTAAAAAATTACGAGAAATAGTTTAAAAACCAAAATAAAAAGAAGCTGAGTGAGGTGTTGACATTTAATTTAATTATGTTATATATAGTAAAAAAAACATGAAAGGCAAAGACTGTCACATTTCAGAATAATTACAACCCGAGACATTTTCTACTCTTGCTTAAGATTTCTAAAAACGATATAAATTTTCATAACTTCTCATCAAGATTTTAACTTCGTGTAGAGAAGGCTCCGACAACTGTAATATGTATATCCCAACATTTTAACACAAATCTTTTGTTTAGTGTTATTTATAACCACACTTGCGGTTGTTCTGGTATGCCTAGGTGATTTTATCAAATCGCAGCACATAAGACCACAAAGGCCTTATCCTGCACGATAGCAATTAAGGAAGTTGTAGTAATTGCAACCCCTATATTCCCTTCTAATTTGCAAAATAAATAAATAATTAGATTTGTGTAGCTTGAAGAGATACCAGACGCAATTACTAAACTTCGCTCTAATAGATTGCATTAAAATTCCAGCAAGTCTAAATTTTTACAAAATTATTAATGGAATTAATAGACAATCCATCAAATAAATCAAATTGACCAATTCGAGAACTTTGTAACTTTTTAACCAAGGTTTTTTCACTTGGAATTTTCTCTCGTGAGATTCGCAAATCACGCACGAAGGATTATGGATTTTTAAATAAATAGGGAGGCAAAAATAAAAATGAATTCATCTTCTGGTACTCTTTGTGTATCACCATCATTAACAAAGTTAAATGGCCTATAAGTAAATTTATCAACAATTATGGTTTAAAAGCTGTTGAAGCGTTTATACGACATTTTAAATCATCGTATCATTGACATAAGTTATTATTGTTAAAAGCGCAAACGAACAAAGGGAGTTCAAAATAAAATGAATTTAAAAATCTTGCATGAAATACCTTTCACAATTTCTTTGTCATAAAAATACTAAGGTATAAAGTTTGATTTGTAAAAGATTAGGTATAAAGTTAGTATCCACAAGTACCGTAGGTTTCAATTTTTTTCCCGGGATAAAAATTAATAATGTTTTTATTTTTAAAATTATTCAATTTCTGAAGTTGATGAGACGAAACTCTGTTATTGCAAACAAAAGTCATCATAACTTGTTATTACAACAGGAGAATCCGCGAAAATTTAATCTTTGATTTAAAATTTAATATACATCACATACATAAATATCAGAGGGCTGATACCACATGGGCTTTGTGGTTAATGTGAAATAGTTTTTGCTGGCCTTCCTGAGAATAAAACATGGAATTTAACTACCTTATCTAACCAACCCTTACTTTGTAACTTAATCAGCTTTCAGAATGGGAAAGTAGATTTAAGTAATTGATTGTCAAACTTTTCAATTTTCATGTTAGTGAACAATATATTGTTGTATTAGGAAGAGAATATTGTAACTTTTGAGCACTGAAAGAAAAAATTTGCAGTAATAACAAATTTTTTAATTCGATATGGCACCAATAAAGTTTTCTTGTTACTACAACCAAAATTTTTGTTTAATCGACTAATACTACTTTTTGGTCTAGATTATCACTAAACTTCTCCCGATTTTGTTTGCTCACGTGTATACTGCTGAACAGCAAAATTTTTTTTTCAACCAAAAAGACAATATGAATCCCCATTCGTGTGCAAACATTTTACTGTTGTGTTTCCCACTGTACTTGTTTCCACACCGAAGTTAACTCTTGCATTTTTTGTATTTTATTGATCTTGATTTTGAGTTGAAGTTCATTTTTCAATACTTTTGACAATTTTCATGCACTCTCTTACACGCTCTTTCCCCACCTAAAGTTGGATTACTAAAACCCATGTAGCGTACACGTACCGCCAAGTGAATATTTTTTAAAGCTAACATGAACTTCAACTTGTAAAATTTACATCAAAATCAAACCGAATTTTTGATCTATAAAAGTGAATTGAACCGTTGAGTTACTAAGTAATTTTAAATTTTCTAATGAAATTATAGTAGTTTATGGCGTAAATTGCAAATATAAACAATAAATTTTATGAATAATTAAAAAATTCGGGTATAAAAGGTTAAAAACCCTAATGCGATTATTCGATTTGTTGTTCTGTGAAAGATCGAAATCAAAAAGCGCAAACCTTTAAAATGGCAGGAATCGATTTCCAACAGTTAAATTCCATGTTATCATCGCCGGATGCTTACGGAAGGTGCTCCTAACTTAGCTGAGTCATGTATCCCTGATCCATGGTCGAAAGTCTTTTTTCAGGCTGCATCCCACAGGCATCGCCGCCGATGCACCGGTAGTCCAGCAGGAATACCCATAGTAGTTGCCCCTATCATTCTTAACATGGAACCCGAACCGCGGCAGCAGCAGAAATATTATCTCCGACTGGGATTAAATCCTGGATACCTCTATTCAATATATCCTAAGCTCACATCCAGAAGACCAAGCCAACTACGACTACATCTAGGTTAAAATACATTGCTGCACTTATTTACGTTAAGTACGCGTACCGTCAACAGAATGGACAAAACAATAATCGAAACCCGACCGACAACCCAAACCCCCTTTTACATGTTTTACGTGTTTTACCCCACAAACCAACATCAGCCAGGAAATAGAAAATTTTTCCGTTCGTTAAGTTATAAACGCTAGTCTACTGTAAACACTTAAGTTAATTAATTCAAAATACAAATTACCAATTTAATAACATTTCATTATAATCGAACTGAAAAACTTTCAAATTTACTATACCTATACCTAATTTGATGTTAGTTTAAATTGATAAATTTGAATAAATTTTCCATAAATTACAGAATTTATAATAAACAATTGATGAAAAATTTCCATAATTTAAGATTTTATTACATCACGAAACTTGTAAATCGGATTACTACTTAAAGAAGCAATATAATTTCTTAAATATTCTAGGGACATAAAACTACCGAAACTTTTCAAGAATTACATTACTAATAATTTATACAATTTATTGTATAAAATATAAATTTAATAAAAACTACACACAAAATTTCAGGACAAAAAATCTAATTATTGTAATTATTTCACAAAGAAAATACTTGTTGATTCGCTGAAACATACACAGCATCCTTACCAGTTTTTCTAGAAAACTTAGAAGACATTACATATAATGAATTTTTATAATGTATTTCTATATTTTTAATTTTTTATAATTACATTAAGATGCTCACCTGCAAACGTTAGAATAAAATAGTACGGTATATTATTCAGCAATTGCGCACTTTAATTGAAATTACATGTTTAAAACAACTTACATTAATTAAAACACAAATAACTTGACGACAAAAACTATTTCTAATTAAATTAAAAAAAAAAATTCTAATATTCTTTCTACCAACTTCCTGTTTATACTTATTATTTGAAATAATTTTATAAAAATTTTACGGGTAGTTTAGATTATTTACCGATTATTTATCAACTATCCTGAAAAATTCGGTTACGCTTTACAGATAAAAAATAGTTAATCTATCAAATATAATATTTTAAATTTTTAAGTTGGTAATAAGTTGGCAAAAAAACTGACCAATCAGAGGTGCGTGAATTGCGTATAGCAGTTAACTTACAGATCTGGGCTTGTTCAATAGGGAGTTAATTATGTAGTAAGTTTATACCTTTTGTATGCTAAGGGCTAAGCGGAAAAGGACAAAGCGGGGGTTTGTTATATCCAATTATAACAAAGAGTAGAATAGCAGATTCGGATAGTATTAGTTCAGAAACTTTGATGGCAGAGCAAGTCACAAAACTTCTATTGAAGTTAATTAATAAATAAGAGAATAGCAAGCATATCATCTTCCGTAGCTAAAACCTGAGTTAAACTGCAATAAAATCTAATTTTATAATTTGCAATAACCACTGGAGTGCATCGTAAAGTGCAAGTTATGTCTTTTATGTGACAGCCATAGCATTTTTCCTTCGACATAAAATGCCTAAAAGCAAAAAATAAAAAAGCAAAGAAGGGAAGAAAACAAAATATTCTACAGCAATAAATTACTAAATCGATTGGTAATTTATATTGTAGTTGGTAGCACCAAGTGTTAATTATTACTATAGCTTTTGCCTTCACCTGTATGCAACCGAACACCTCCAAGTTATATGCATTAGCACGTTTTCAATTTTACGCTTCTGTATTTGCAGTTCAACTCGTTATTTATGCAACGGCTATTTTAAACTTCGACGAGTGTTAACGATTAAAATCACCAACGTTCATATTAGTATACACATTAAAGTTAATTTAAGTTCTGGTGAGAACGGCGGTTTCTTGCAGAGAAAACTCTTATTTTCATCCGATTACTTAAAAGGGGTGGTATCTATTCGGGACTTTAGAAAATCTTTTTCATTATCTTCTATCATTAAAAGTATCCACATACACATTGACCTAAGAAGTTTAACTATAAAATCTTCAAGATTCGACCAACCATGACCAGCTTTGTTCAACCAAGCAGAAAAACACCTTTACGTTGCCGACAAAAACTGTAATATGTAGGTACTTGAAAATCTCTTAATGCAACTGCTTTGTTGTTAATATACTGAAACCACATTTTGGGCAAAAACTTAAGTATTTCTTTTATGATTCTCCAATAGATTTTGATGCGATTTACGAATTACTATTATCCATTCTAAAAGATTTTTTCTAAGTAGAAATTCAAATATTTTCCAATCGAGCTAAATTTGAGTAAATTAAAATGGATGATAAATTAAAATGAGTCCTGATAATGCGAGATAGTAATAATTCGGATTAAATTGATTGTGGTACATTTAGATAACTGCCTAATGAGAAATTTTGCTACCGACGATTTTAATGGTGATTTACAATCAAAAACACATCCATCACCCCCAAACTAACTACTTAATCCTGATAGTCACACGGGACACATACCAGCAACGCGTGCCGTTTCGATAGCCCGTAATCCCTTAAATTCCACTTCAAACAATCTTCCATTTGTGAGGGTACACGTATAGATTCGCGTAATTGTAACTAACATAAGGGAAACTTTCAACTAGCAAGTAAAATGTATCATTGTAAGAGACACGAGATATACTCCAGTATTAAGCTCAGATCAAAAGAATGGCAAAATTCAGTTTCCTGATGAAATAGGGGAAAAAACGAGAGAAATTAGGATGGTGAGAAGTAATGCGTGCACTTATTCTTTTGATGTTACCTCTAGCTAACGCCATTATAAAATTCTTTTGCGCTTCCATACGCATGCTTTCAAACCCCAAATAAAAGCATCCATCGAAAAAATGTTCCAAAATATTTTATATTGTAAAACATTAATTTTGTAAAATCAAATTAGGTGTGAATTACGCTCAGTTAGTGATGAGTGTAATAATTAGGAAGTTTACAAAATAATTTATGTTGAAAATCGATCTAATTAGCTTAATCGATGGTTTAATCCCAGCTGGTTCTTGTTCCGCCACGCGTTTCTTGGTATTTTAAAGATTATAAAAACTCAATCCGGTTTTTTGCCCTTGATACATCTGTTAATAAAAACTAAAGAGTCGATCAACAACATGGAAGATATGCTTCAATACCTTTTCTGTACGAAAGGAACAAAGCAGATCATGTCATAATGGCACACTCAAAATGATCATTTGTACTACTTGAAATTTTATAGTACTTATACTGATTTAAGATTCAGATATCATAAAGCACTTAAGTTGAAGTACACACAAACCATTATGTCATTAAATAATAATAAAACCACTTAAGAAAAGAAAACAAATTTTTTATCATTTCGCTGCGAATTTTCAGTTTAAACGTTTTTTTTGGCTTAAAATGCAAGGGAGATATAAAAAAATTTAGCGTTTGACATCACCAGATTTTTAAAATACATTTACAATGGAAGATTAGAAAAATAAAATTAAAAACTCAATTTTGACGAAAATTATCCGTTCGTTCTGCATTTGAACACAAAGAACGCGTAATAACCTTACAGGTGCTCAGGGCCATATTTACTCTAAATTTTCTAAATTTTTTGTTTCAGTTTTGAAGATTTTTTTTGTTTTTTTCTGATTTTTTTACGATTGCAGTCGGACTTCCAGAACTTTAGTTATTGATAAATAATTTCAGGGGGGGGGGTTCTAACCCCTAATAATTAAATACCGCCTTGCAGGTGCTTGTGAATTCTTTGGAAAATGGATTACCCATCAAGTTTCTTGGTTAGAAATCGTTGAAACAAAATACAAAGATCATAACAGACGAATGAGTTTTTCATAAGAAAATATTTTTATATAACAATGACAAATTTATTCAATTTGATTTGAAGCATGCAAATTTTGCTCGTTATGCATTTTAATCAAGCATTCAAAAAATGCGCTTGAAAAATAGATGCGTTCTTGAGTGAACATTTTAAAGCGCTTCCTGTATGTAATAATCTGTCTACACGTGCCAATTAATTATATTCAAACGATTGAACATCTCTAAAATTATCGTTAAGCTATATTGAAACGAAATATTTCTGTATCGTTTAATAAGAAAATGATTTCTTTTGAGACAATTCGCACAGTGGGGGATGGCTTGTCTCAGTGGACGTTTCCTCTCTTATTAAAATTCAAAATAATATATTAAAAATTAAAATATATTTTAATTACTAATTAAACATTTAACGCATACGATTGCTCTAATCTTGGCTGGAATCAAACCGTAACAATCTTGTTATATAACAAAACTTACCTAAAGGAGACGACGAAAGAAGTGCGATCTCGAGAGGAACTTTCTTTTTGTGTTATTATGTAATCCCTGATGTGAAGAAGAAGAAGAAGATATTAGAAACCCTCCGCGATCCACGAATGCCGTCAAACTACAAATTGTGAAATTCAAATCCAAAATAAAAAAAATTTATATTATTATTAACTAGTAATTAATGTTATATTGATAAGTAAAGTACAGTACGCATAATTGCAATGCAATTGGATTTAAATTAATTTGTACACATTAAATTCGATGTCGACTTTTTTTGAAGTGCCTTCATGTACTAGCTACGTGCCGTCACATTCAGTAATCGGTAAAATTTGTATTTTATAATAACATAAAATTTGATTCCCATACTTTTCCAGTTTGGAAAATAATTTTGAAAAAAAAAATTTTATTTTTACCTATTTCGATAATCATTTCTAAATTTTCAAATTAAGAAAAAAATGATACAATCACATTATTGTAATTAGTTATAAATAGTATATTATTATTGTAAAAATAAATAAAAATAATTTGATCCTGATTATTTAGATTAATTTGAATTAAATGAGTCGGTTGGCTTAAAATAAAAAATGAGATTTTTGGAACAATTTTATTTAAAATTTTAATTAATTTTGTTTTATTTTCCATCATTGAAATAATTCAAAATGATATATATGTTAAGAATTAATTAGAGCACATTACAATATATGTGATTGTCATACTATGGATGGTGCAATTTCTACTTACCTACAATTAGTTCTTCGGTCTACTTCAGTAGCTTCGGTCTACAAAAGACACTTATTAAGTTAATTATTGTATACTTGGTAATAACAAAAAAAATGCTAATACAACTAAATGTCATAAAGAAATCAGTTATTAGAAAGCTGCATTTATTCTCGTATGGTACTTAGATGTAATTATATAATACATAACGAGAGAAGTAGAAATTGTTTAGGAATTTAATGAAAATGCTTTAAAAAACCTATTATTTTCTATAAATGTTACATTATAAAGAATAATACTCACCATACCGAGGATTATTTTGAAATATAAAACAAAGCTCGACGAAAAAAGTTTAGATTAGTTTTTAAAATTGTGTTTACCTATTCTGCGGTAGAGAAATGTGGAACCGTTATAGATAGATTTAAAATAGGTCCATCTAATAATAATTGGGATAGAGGGGTCGAAACCCTTCGCAATGGAATCACAATACATAATAAGTCGGACACATGTCGGTACAATTGCACGTAGATTACCGGTTTTAAGGGTTTTGGGGGCGTTGAGCTGGGCTTGCTCGTGGGACTGTTGGTGATCAATAGTGATAGGTATTTTATCTGACCAGATTACAGACTATCGACGAACCATCATTTCCCGTGGGCCTTCATGTACTACAGATTAGTTGATGATTGTAGGGTACGCGAGGATTAAGAAACAGACAGACTGCTTGATGCACTTAAGGACAAACAATCATGATATTGTCAAAAAATTCTTTCGGGGCAATAAATGCTACCATCCATCTAATTATAAAATTTGCTTATTTAAATAAACCAACAGGAAGATGAATCTTTATAGAAAAATTAAACATAGACATGACATTAAAAATGATTGATTATTCATTTATGATGTATTGTCTATCGTCTTACATGCATATTAACATACACATTATGATTATCCAATAATAATTTTAGGTACATTAATGTATGTTTAATTTACATATGACCCCCATATTTGCGCTTATAAAATTATTTACATTTTTCTAATATGAAAGTTTTTGAAATAATTATCCTAAACCAACTGGATTAAATAAAAATATGCTCATCGTTTACAATTTCACGATGCACTTTTGGTACAGCTATATTCCTGTCCACCCACATCCAGCTTAAGAAGTGAAACACGATCTTCATGCTTAGAACCTGCAATTCACCACCCTCTCTTCAACAAAAGCAGGGAAGTAGCAAGGACAAAGTCTTCCGCACAAAGAGCACATGTGTCTTATTTCTTTGGGATAATCGTCATGTGTGAAGGAAGACCCAGATTTAAAAATTTTATGTAAGTGGGAACAGGTCAAATATTCAACCACTTTGAACCTCCACTTCCTGTTTTCCACAATTTAACCATCTGTTAAATTTCTGCATTTTGTTACAATTTTTTATTATGAAAATATGAGCAAACATCAAAATTTCTTGTACCAGCTTTGAAATTCAAAAACACATTAAAATTTTTGTTTTTGCAATTAGGTACCATAAAATGCATAACGTCATAAATTTAAATTCCTGCAATAATTATTGGACTGGGCATACGAAAATATTGACTCTCGTACGCAAATCTCCAGAGGAATAAATAATTAACACATCAAAAGGTTATTAGATTTGATACAATTTATATTTTATAATATCATATCGGCATGGATACCTCGAGGGTAGAGCCCTAAAATATGAGGGTTAACAAGAGACTCGTTCAATACATCGTATCAACCTGTACAACGGAGCATTTCTGTTTTATTTACACGTTAATATTTCAATTTGTTCATAATGAAACCAAATAAAAATAATTTACTCCAGCTACATGAAAAAATTAGGGTGGATCTGCTACTGATGTGTGACTGTATTATTTGACGAACGAGATACTACATTTTGTATGGTTTCGAACTGAATTTTGATGAAAGAATAAAAGATTCTCATATGTTCAATTACGAATGCTTTTGACAATTTGTAAAGAAATGGGATATGTGGAACTCGTAATATTTGGGGTATAGAAAGAGATAATCACTTGTAATATTTCTTATTTCTAAATATAGGAAAAGTAACACAAATTCGTATTTCTACTTAAAATTTATTTTAGTGAAGAGGTTTTGAAAATAATGAAATTAATCCATCATCATTAATTTGGTCTTCACTAACTAGAACAAAAGTCTGCATGAAAATAACTACGCTATTTTTTGCCTAAACTCAGCATCAGATAAAAGCTTCGAAGTTTTTCGCATCAGGCTGATATCGGAAAAAGACAAATTTGTTGAGAAAGATCTTAGAAATTCGTTAGCAAACTTGAACTAAAAGATGAAATTCTGAGTATTTTGTAATAACTCACATCAAGCTAAATTTTGGTATTCAACTAAAATACCTTTCGTATGGGCATTAAATCAAAATTTATTTTAAAATAAAAATATTATAGAATATATTGCAGTGATCTACCTCTTAATTGTTCTAGTCGCCGATTTTCAATTTTTCAAATTTTGAAATAATTTTATTATTAAGGTAAATTCCATTTGAATAAATTTCAATTTTGCAAACAAGACAGAAGATGGTCTAAGCGAGTTCGAGAATGACTTAACCCAGTTTTCTTTTGAAATAACATAACTAATAACTGGAAACCAATACTAGGAAATCAGCGGGCGCGTCTACTCCGCTGCTGAAAATTGATCGAGCGTAAGAGCAATACAAGGAATGCAATCAAATGTCTAGGAAATTCCTTGTGTGAAATTACAAAATCAGTTTATTTTGTAACTTTTACAAGATTTTTATTTATTTATTTCAACTTTTTATCAAGAAAATGTCACAAAGCTGTATTAATAAGGAAATTACTTTTAGTGCCACAGTTGGCTGTTGTGCACCTTTTGTGTCTCCATTTGGCCCAGCACTAGATATACAAAGTTGCTGAAAAGTGATTTTAGTTTAATTGTATATTTTAACATTTTAATTTTCTAAACAAGATTTTAGATCAATGTCTGCTGCCAAAATATTATCTTTATAAATTAATTTGTAAGCTAATATTTTACGCACAGCAATAATAAATCACGCTTACGAATCCCTCATCCGGAAAACTTCTCACCTGTTAAAAAAAAGTTCAAAGGAATACTAAAAACATATGCTTTGGATTTTGTTTTTTGAAGTCGGAATAATAGGGTGGTATATTTTTTAAATAAAAAACTAATAAAGGAAGCGGAAGCTTATACCGTGAGGTAGGGCAGGAAATCTACAACCACTAGCAAACTAATAATAGAAAAGTAATAAAAAATTAAAGGAGATATAGGTCAGTGATTGTAAAGGAATTCAAAGTTTTTTAGTTTTTTAAAGGAAATACTCTGAGCACCCACATGGAGAATTTGAGATTTTTTCCGCTTTGGGTCTTTCTTTATTTGCTGGCACGTGTGCATTCCGATTTGAATCTACATTTTCAATAAATATTAAATGGCCCTTGATTACATTTTTGTTTACCTTACCAACTACAATGTGGAGGCATACAGTTGCAGAGTTATTTCCCTAAAGACTCTTCACAGACAGTTATGAAGGGACAGCGACCCTTACTGAATGCAAACAGAATATCAAGCTAAAATGCTTTCGTGTCTAGTGCAATTTTATATCTGACAGTAAAAACGACTGCGTGAAATGTATTATGTCATTTACACTAAATTGTGAAAATTTCCGGATTATTCCAAAACATTACGACACAGGAGTACACAATCATTATTATTCAATGTCTTTAGCAAACGCAAGTTTCTTGAATAATTATAATAATAAATAATTAAAAATAATTACAAGGTAAATTCCGCGTTTCGTAAACATACCGATAGGTAGATATATATTTGGATTTAATTGGTTTACATTTTTTTATGAGGAACAGTTAGTAGGGGTGTCTCGATTTCTTTTAAGTTATGATTTAGGTATTTCCTGCCATTTTAAAAAATATTAAAAATAAACCTGACAAGTATAACGAATTATAGTTATATTCATATTACTTTTTGGGTTCCGTTTCCTAATTGCTACTTCAAAAAAAGTTTGACATATGTTGACATTTTTTAAAAGTTAAGGGTGGTTGTAGACGCTAAAAAAATAACAGTAAAATTTAAAGTATAGCTGGACTTTAATAATAAATGAAGACATCTTTTGCAGCTTTACAACTTTTTCTTATCTTTCCATCCAGGGAAGTTCAGAACAGTAATTATTTAAGAAAATAAAGTTTTCAATTTTCCTTCATTGTTTTTTGTTTGTCCTAACTTCGGGTTCGGGTATAGCATTTCAATTAATTTTTTAGGCAATATAAATATAATTAAGCAACTCCTACAACTTTCTCAAATTTAATTAGCATTTTGTGTGTTTAAGGTATTAGAAAAATATGACAAAATAACAAAAGGAGATTGAACCGTAAGGTAGGTAGGTTTTGGAGATGTTTATGGTTTCTCACCAGCTAAGATTTTAAACGTGACTTGAATTTTAAAATAAACTACCTCTATCATATTGGAAGAAAAGTAACCCTCATTCGAGTTGATTACTGTGCAGTCAGTGTAACTCCGTTTATTTGTTTGATTGTTTATGGGATTGAGTACATCCGCATCCGTTTACTACAAAACTTCATACATGTTCCAAAAATTCGTTTAGTTGAAATTTTTGTTAAAAAATTACAACTTTTGTTCCGCCAATTTGCATGTTTTGGTTACAAAACAATACCTGTGGTCATCGATAATGCTTCTAATTAGAATACTTGTACATTGCTATAAGTAACGGATTTTATCCTCTTTGCTAATTATTTATTTAAATCATGCAATTTTTACTGTTTACTCGTTACGTAATGATTGGCACAATTAACTAAAATCTTGCATATAAGAATTAAATTTAAAGTTTTTTTTTACACCATCCAAGCATGTTAAATAAATTTTCTCGAAGTTACTTAGACAATAAAATAATTTAATCTTGTTTTGTAATGTTTAATTAACTTGTAGAACAGTGTAAATTAGTTTAATTCAATTAAAAAAATTCTTTAAATGATAAGTCGGCAGATTAACCGCATTTATCCTGCAGGACAAATGGCGTCGCGTCGCGTCGGTTACATCAAAATTTAATATCGATTGTGCAATATCCTAAACAAACAAATATTTGAAAGAAATTGATGTCACCTAACTAAAGTAGTAGGTATACCTACCTCAAGTTTCGAAAATAGAAGCCAATCACTTGAACCGACCAGAGTGTAAATATTAAAATGTTTATGCTTCCGCAATACAATACATTTTAAAAATCAATATTTATTTTCGGGTAAAATAAATCTATCGATACAAAAAATTAATGTGTAATCTGCAATATCGTACACATTATGTATAATAAAATATTTTAATCACACCTAATTTCGATTTAAAAAAACGTGTAGCGTGTTAACTAAAAATTTTTCAGGATATTCAACTTTTAAGCTATCACATAGTAAATGAGATAAAAATTGTTTTATAGCTTTTGGTTAAATAACCTGTTCTAACGTTTTTAAATTTTATTGTATGTTTTACATGAGCTTACAGTATATGCTATGAGATAAAATGCCATAGGATGTGTTTATACTAGAAATAAAAATTATATTATAATAATAACACCTAAAAATGCAAGAAAAAAGCTAATTTAAATATGAAATATGTATACAAAATATCATGCATTTTTTCCAGTTATATAATATACCGTGTTACTATTTAAAAAAATTAACGTACCTTCCATATTTATATTTTAATTACAGCATATAAAAATATTGAATAATACAAAATCTACATAAATATTTAAATTAAATAAAAAAAATAATTAAAAGTAAATTTGAAAATTAAAAAATTTATTTTAAAGTTTTATTTAGGTTTTTTATAATTTAAATTTTAATTATTATTAAATAGCGTACTATTGTCGAAAGGTTACTGGCAATAATTTTAAACAATAACAGTTTGTTAAACTGTGAATTTAATATTAATATTGATAAAATTACTGAGCTTGTGATAAATATGTCTTAATAAAAAATATGTTTAAAAACAAAAATAACAAATAATTTATTTCAAGTGCAAATTTTTGTAATTTTTTATCTTTTTTATTTAACAACTTAAATTTATTTATTAAAATATTAATAATTTTAAACTAGCATTGCAAATGGCAAAGTAGCAAATTCGAATATTGGATTAAAAACATATTATTTTATTAGAATTAAACAATCAAAAATGTTCCTCTTTTTGTTTTTTTTACCCTTTCATAAAAATCAAATTTCAAAGCGTACTTTTTAGGATTTTCATATCTACCTACGGCAAAAATTGGCCAAGTTACGGCTATTTATTTAAAAAAAAGTAAGTTTTTATAAAAATCGAAATTTTTTATCAAATTGACTTCTAACAAAACTTATTAACTTTCGGAGAAGCATGGTCGACAATGTAAAAAAATTTTTTTATAGTTCCAATTTTTTCTTCCAAGTCCAGCTTAGATAATTTATGTCCGATTAGATGGAACGAGTAGTTATTATTTACTTGGCCTATTGGCCAAACCATAGGTTGATTTTCTACTCCAATTTTTCAGATTCAAACACCAGCACCCGTAAAAAAGTTTGGATTATAATTTCGTATTATTGTTTTATCCAGAAACCGCAAAGTCAAATTTGCATGCTCATTTTATTTACATCCTACCTATAGGTAAATATATATAAATATATAGGGTCACTTGCGTGTTAACAACTTTTATAATGCATTGTGTCCGGCCAAATAACGGAAACAAATCAAAAATTGACCGGAAGCATGCTATGAGAAGATTTTTTCGAGCGTGCAATATGATTTCACATAAATGACAATAAATACACGAGTGCCTGTATCTTGGCTATTATTATCGTAATTTATTCTTATTCAATGGAGGATGCAATTCAAATTTGTATATTTCTGTGCAGTTTTTGAAATAGTCAAGTAGCACAATACAATTATTATTAGCATCTACTGAAAATATTAGTAGCTAGGTAAATACATAGACATTTTGTTATGTGTACGTAGGAAAGAACTGGTATTTGAGAGTGCAGTTCCGGTCGCAAAGGTACATAGCGGATGTTACTATCGCTTGGAGGGACTAAAGCTTCACATCTGATTTATCACCTCTTGATTATCTTCAAGTATTTAACACCAATTGTTTCTTATCTTCATTGTCTACTTTATACAGTTTGATGTAACTGGTGCATACCTTGAACCTTATCTGCCTTAGATTGCTATTTGATTTTATAATGAGAGATAAAACGATACATTTTTAATTCGAAAATGTGTAAATTTAAATCAAAAAAGTACAACCACTTAAGATATAAATACTTCTCTCGCAATATATGTCCGGTGCGTAACGTAAACTGCACAGGAATACTTCCAACAGATATGATGGAAAAGACATAGATTTGGGTTTGGCGCAATGGTTTGGGATTTCTCACAAGAGATTTCCCATGATGATAGGGATGCAAAAGAAGATACTGGTAAGAAAAATATCTAATTTTGATAGATCACTCTGCTTAAAAATTTCAGGCGCCAGAACATTTGTGGGAATGAAAAAAATATCGATCTCTTCATTTTGTGTAAAAACAACATATTTCAGCGAAAAAAAATTCTGAAATATTAGGTCCATCCAGCCTGCATGATTGGAAATGGATTCAGTCAAACAATTTAACGTTTACATTTGCTTCCTAAAAACAATAATAAACTTGTTTAATTAGATTAAATTACTATCAGCAAATACAGCATTTATATTTCATGTCATAACCTACATTAATAATTGTTGATGCAATTAATTCTTTTTGCATATTTACAATAAATATTTATCTTATCAAATAGAATGAAATTAAAAAAATTATAGTTGTTTAAGATCTGTGTCTACTAAAATTAATTAATTTTAGAATTTCATATATTTTAAGAGTGCATGAAAAACTATTGCATTTTCGGCTACCATCGATAAATTTGGTACACATAATATGGAAAACATTATTCCAATACAAAATACTATGGAACAACATGCCCCTATTCCAAACTACCTGGGTTATCCTTATCCCTGGACAAAACATCTCAAAAATACTGATGAACGCGCAATTGTTTATGCCACAACATTGCTGGGCTAAATTTGTAATTATCGCATTGTTTTGGGGCTGATTGTCCTGCTGTGAACAAAAAAATAGATTAAAATTCTCATAAAACTATAGAATTTATTTTCTGTTTTGAGTTTAATATCTTATTGTTAATAAAATTTGGTATGACCTTGAAATTTTGCAATATATATCTTTTGGATGTCCTTGGTATAAAAAGTTATAAAACATGCAGGTTTTTGTATCATATACTATGTACATATTAATAAGTTTTGTAATTTATTTCAAAGTATTTTATAGTACAAAAAAGTAAATTTTTTCTAAAAGTACTGAATCTATAAATGTTATTTAGATAATTACTTTTTAAAAACATGACTTGCTACCTTATTGTTTCATTACATTATTGCACAAACAAATTTGGTGTTTTATTAAAATTTTCATTTGCAAAATTTAGCAAGAAAAACATATTAATGAAGATAATTTTTTTAAACAAAATATGGGTTTTTTAATTTGAAATTATTGTTTACGATAAAACTAAAACAGCAGACAAACCAGTTATCATTTCTTAGTATAACCTTTTGACTTGGGAAAATCTTTGTAAATATTACAAGTTGCACAATGCCAACTTTTAAGTTATAACTCTAAGATGAAAGTGGAAGCTTTGTAGTGGATCAATTTTGTGAAAAAAATTTCGACATGTTACCAAAATTTTTAGTTTTTATATTATTTTGTGCAATTGTGATTACATTAGTAAAATGCGAATATTATCGATTACCTCGAGATGTAAAACCGGTTCGTTATTATTTAACAATGGAACCACACTTACAAGATGATGCAGATTTATCATGGGAAACCACTTCATTTAATGGAACAGTTAAAATACAACTCGAAATTTTGAATAATACCAATTCAATTACTCTTCATTCCAAAAATTTAGAAATAAAAAAAGATAATATTGAAATAAGTAATAACGAAGGAAAAGAAATACAAGTCCAATCAACAAGCACTGATGATAAACACCAGATGTTTACTATTATCACAACGTCCGAATTATTAGTAGGGAATAATTACAATTTATCAATTAATAATTTTTTGGGAAATTTAGGAAATGGCGAAGGATTTTATTTGGCCAAATACTATGTGAATTCAACGTTATACAGGTAAATCGTGATCAAAATAAGAACTTTAGATAAATCTCAATAATTTTCAATTTAGGCGTATAGCGGTAACGCATTTTGAACCAAGTAGTGCTAGACGAGCCTTTCCATGTTTTGACGAACCCGCATTAAAAGCCCATTTTATTATAAGTTTGATAAGAAAAGAAAATTATAACTCAATAAGTAACGAACGCTTGGAATCTACAGAGTAAGTTAAAATAAAATCATTTTTAAGTTCAAATAAAATTTTGTTAGAAATTTGGGCAACAACCGCTTCAAAGATACCTTCAAAGAAACTCCAGTAATGTCAACTTTTACGGTTGCATTTGCAGTTTCCGATTTCTTATCCACCGATACAGTGAATGCCCAGCGAGTTCTTGGAAGACCAAGTGAGATCCTATCAGGCAAAGGAGAATATTCACTTCATACTGGTATTGAAACTTTAAAAATATTGGAAGAATATACTGGAATTGATTTTCCTATATCTAAAATGGAACAATTTGCTGTACCGGATGGATACTTTTATAATCATGCTATGGAAAACAATGGATTAGTTATATATGGGTAACTAACACTTGACCAAACTGACAATATAATATCCAGATCCACTTCATTACTGATTGTTTTTTAGGGAAAAACATTTGTTGCGTAATAACGATTCTGCGGAAGAAGATATTAAAAGGACTACAGTTTATATTTCCCACGAGTTTGCACATATGTGGTTTGGTAATTTGGTTACTCCTACATGGTGGGACCATTTATGGTTAAGTGAATCTTTCGCAGCTTATTTTCAATACTTTATAGCATCGCAGGTATCATAATTTATACTATTCTGTTTAGTAGTATCATACTATGCTGACTATTCAGTCAATACTGTTTTTGTATATGTAGATAAAACCGACTTGGCAACTTATGGACCAATTTCTAATTGATGTAGTCAATAAGGCTTTGTTTCAAGAAGAATTTACAGAAGCTGCTTCGTTAAATTATAATATTAAATACATTGGACAATATCCACCGTTTCATATTATGTACGAAAAAGGAGCGTCAATAGTAAGGATGATGACACATTTCTTAACACCAGAAATTTTCAGAAAAGGATTGCACATTTATTTAAATAATATGTATGTTTTATCAGTGTTATATTCCAAATTTTCTCCATACATTGGTTCCAATAATTTTAGGAAGTTTCGTAATTCTGTACCAAATGATTTATATAGTGGATTTCAACAAGCTATAGACGAAGCTTCTGCAAATAATTTACTTGGTAATTATACCATCAATGAAATATTAAATACTTGGGATTCCAATAAGGGTTACCCAATTCTAACTGTAACAAGGGATTATGAAACTGGGGATATTACACTGCAACAGGTTGGATTGGATTTAAAATATTTTTATATCCAATACTTAAAAAGTGAAATTTTAGGAAAATAAATTTGATAATAAATCACAAAATTGGATTATTCCAATTAATTATCAGTTTTCTGCAGTTGCAAATATAAATTTTTCAAAAACGACTGCAGATTTTTGGTTTGCTAAAAAATCCGAAGTTTTACGCAATGATTATCCAACTGATGGATGGTTGATAGTAAACAAACAACAATTTGGTATGTGTTGTTATATAACAAATTGACAGTTCTTAATAATCCATTTTTAGGTTATTACCGTGTAAATTACGACATCGAAAATTGGAACAGAATTATTACGTATATGAACACAGAAAATTTTACAAATGTTCATCCATTAAGTAGGGCTCAATTAATAGATGATGCGTTTAATTTTGCTCACAATAAAAAAATTCCGTTTAATATTCCTTTACGGTTGTGCGAATATCTTGCAAGAGAAACACATTATGTTCCATTGGCGACATTTTATGAAGCTATGTCTAACTATTTTTATATTTATTCCTATTATACAGATGCAGATTATCGATACTTTAACAATTATACATTGAAGAATACTGTTCCTTCTACCGATGGTCAGAAAATGACCGAATATGCTGTATATAAAGTTAGCATGTCGAATTTTTTTAAAATTTTTATCTAATACATTTTTAATTTTTTTTAGCAATACATAAAAAACACCCTTCAAGGAGTATATGATTATTATAAAAATAAACCAAAATCCATGGACACCCAAGTAGATAAATTAGGAAGATCCAAATTCGAATCGTACATTAGTAAATTTGATTAATATTTTAATTTATATCCAATAAATTAAATCTTATTATTTATTTAATCATTAAATATCATTATCTAAATGAACAATGTAAAACTAGCAATTACTTTATATAATAAAATTTTATTACTATTTTAATAATTTTTTTACGTACCTACCTGCATAGTTAATTAACAAATTACTGATTAAATGAGGGTGAGTAAAATAGTAGGTAGTACTACAAGTTTTTGATTCAAGGGTGATAAATCTTACTTCATAGGGCATGAGTTTAGAATATTTGAATTTAATAACATACAATGTTTATGCTAATACAGGTGTTCCCCAAGGCTAAATTTTTGGACACCTTTTATATATTATTTATTAGAAAAGAAATTAAATGTTTCAGTCATTTACTGATGTGGTTAATATTGAGTTTCACTACTAGCAACTGTAAGCCTAAATTTTGCAAACGTTTCACTATTCAATAGCATCATCAGGCGAAAATTTAGATTGATTTTCACCAGGCAGTCGTCGTCGACGATTCTAATTCGCCAAATCATTATCCCGAGAACAGGTAGACTAAATTATTCGCATAAGTGTAAAATTTGGCTCATAAATGGTAGTAACAAAACTAAGTTCTAAATTAAAGGGGAAAAAAAAGAAAGAAATCTTTATTGATTGAATACATGGTCTACTTGTATTACTTGTATTGTCGCGATCCTCGTAAGTGAGCCCGAAGTTAAACTCATATTCGCGCATATTCGTTGTGTTTGCGATAAGAGATGTACTGGCGCATTGGTGCTATTTAATTGGCAAGTGTAACGAAGATTCATAATACCACGTCAAAATAATCGGTTTAAATAAATTTAATAATAAAAATTAATTTAAAATAAATAAAAATATTCACAAATTACTATTACTACATTTTTAGTTGAATATTAGATTTATTGTTACCCCGGACCATGGTGCGTCCTATATTATAAATCCGTTACTGTATTAAGTTTATATATTAATATTGCTATTTAATATTCTTAGAAATAAAATTTAATTAAACCGGCAAATTAATTATCAGTTTAATTAACTAATTGATTAGTTTTTGTATAACCTTTGACTTTATTAACTCTATAAATACGTTACATAATGTTATCCCTTCATTAAGTGTAAACCATAAGCATACTATGAAAACGCAGTATACATCATTCTCGTAAATTTAAATATGTTGCCGAAAATTTTGGTTTTTATGGTGCTTTGTGCGGTTCCATTAGTTCAGTGCAAATACTATCGATTGCCAAAAGATGTGAAACCAACTCGTTATTATTTAACTATGGAACCACATCTAGAAGACGATTTGGATGCATATTGGGAAAAAACTTCATTTAATGGAACTATCACAATTGAGCTTGAAATTTTGAATAACACCAACTCTATTACTCTTCATGCTAAACATTTAGCAATCAATAAGGATAATATTGACATTGTTAACGACGAAGCTGAAAAGATAGCAGTTTCATCTACCTCGGATGACCGCAAGGACCAGACTTTTACCATTAACACAGCATCAGAATTATTGCAAGGAGTTAACTATAGTTTAACAATTAACAACTTTTCTGGATATTTAGAAAGTGGTGAAGGGTTCTTTTTGGCAAAATATGCTGTTAATTCTACATTATACAGGTATGAAGTAAATTGATATCAAGTGCCAAACATAGATTCATGAGAAAAATTACTAAAAATCCAATTTCCAGACGGATAGCAGTAACACACTTCGAACCAACTAGTGCCAGACGAGCTTTTCCATGTTTTGATGAGCCCGCATTAAAAGCACCATTTATCATCAGCCTAATCAGAAAAGAAACTTATAACTCTATCAGCAATGCAAAATTAGAAAAAACCGAGTAAGATATTTTTTCCAATTTAAATTTCATTTTTATGACTATTAATAATTTCGATAGAGATTTAGGAAACAACAGGTTCAAAGATACCTTTGAAGAAACACCAAAAATGTCAACCTTTACGGTCGCATTTGCCGTATCCGATTTCTTATCTACCGAAACAATCGAGGGCCAAAGAGTACTTGGAAGACCAAGCGAGATTATCAAAGGCAAGGGGGAATACGCACTACAAATTGGTATCGAAACCTTAAAAAAGTTGGAAGATTATACTGGAATAAAATTTCCAATTAATAAAATGGAACAGTTTGGTGTTCCGAGTGGATACTTTTATAATCATGCAATGGAAAACTATGGCTTAGTAATTTACGGGTACTTGACTTAAATCAAGAAAACTATTTACTGTCATTTTATTTATCTGCTTAAATTTTGTAGAGAAGAACATTTACTACGTAATAACCAATCTTTGGAAGAAGATATTAAAAGAACTACGGTTTATATTTCTCACGAATTTGCTCATATGTGGTTCGGTAACTTGGTTACTCCTGTATGGTGGGACCATTTATGGTTAAGCGAATCCTTTGCAGCTTATTTTCAATATTTTATGGCATCTCGTGTAAGAATATTCTTTTGCCGTAAGATATAATATTAATATATCGTTAAATATAGATAAAACCTGATTGGGAACTTATGGATCAATTTTTGGTGGACGTCTTCAATAAAGCTATGTACGAAGAAGAATATAGCCTAGCTGCTCCCTTAAACTATGAAATTAAACGTATTGGACAATACCCACCTTTTCATATTATGTATGAGAAAGGAGCATCTATAATACGGATGATGACTCACTTTTTAACACCAGAAGTTTTCCAAAAGGGATTGCACATTTATCTGAATAAAATGTCTGAATCTATTTTGAAGTCTTATCTACGGATTATAATTTTTGTAATTTTAGGAAGTTCCGTAATTCGATGCCGAGTGATCTATATGCCGGATTCCAAGAAGCTGTAGATGAAGTTGGTGGAAAAAGTTTGCTTGGTAATTATTCTGTTAGCGACATATTAACAACTTGGGACTCCAGTAAAGGCTTCCCAAAATTAACAGTTACGCGAGATTATGAAACTGGTAGTGTTACGATAAAGCAGGTAATATAATCAATATTTGTTCAATTGTTAATTAGTTGCCATAAATGCATTTTAGGAAGATACATTTGATAACAAGCCTAAAGCGAAGTGGGTAATACCAATCAATTATGTGTTTTCTTCTGAGGGAAACATGGATTTTTCAAAAACTACTGCAGATTTTTGGCTGAGTAAAGATACCGAAGTTTTGACTAACGATTATCCAACTGATGGGTGGCTAATATTGAACAAACAACAGTTTGGTAAGTTGAAACTATGAAGGTGTAGTTAAAAAGTTTTGCGTTTCTGTAGGTTACTACCGTGTAAATTACGACATTGAAAATTGGAACAGAATTATAGATTACATGAACACTGAAAACTTTGCGAATGTTCATCCATTGAATAGAGCTCAACTAATAGATGATGCTTTTAATTTTGCCCATAAAGGTAAACTACCATACGATATACCATTACGGTTATGCGATTACCTTACAAGAGAAAGGCACTATGTACCATTAGTTACATTTTACGAAGCTATATCAAGTTATATATTTATTTATTCGTATGGCGTTAACGATCATTCCGAATATAAATATTTCAAAAATTACACTTTAATAAACACAATTTCTCCTACTACCGGTCATCTTTCAGAAAATGACGTATTTACGGTAATTTAATTATTTATAATTAAATGTTATTACTTATTAATAAAAATTATTTTTTAGCAATACATAAAGAATACCTTACAGGGTGTACATGATTATTATAAAAATAAACCGGAAGCAACGGATTCTCACATTGATAAATTAGGACGAGCCAAATTTCGCAGATACAGATATTATTTTAAAGATTAATCCAATAACCGAAGAGAATTCTTGAACAGCTGTTATTGTTAAATAATTTTAAGTTTCAATTAAAAAGTGAAATTGTTTCGCATGCTGAATTACAACAATAATTACTTTATTAATCAGCTCATGTTAATGTTCAAAATGTCTTATATCAGGACATAGCTTTCAAAAGTGTCTTCCAAAAATGTTTAAATTGAACATGACTATTAATTTAGAAACCGGCTAAACCTTAAATTACATTTTAGGTAATAGGAACATATACCTGTAATAGTTCTTTCACTATGATGAATCATAAATGAATAAAAAGTCTATTGAAACTAACTAAAATCGTTTAAACCTTGAAAATTGTTATTTTATGTTTTAAACGGTATCTTCAAACGTGATGCGTTTTTCATCAGGATCTATACATTTTTTTAAATTAAAATCGATTAAATTATTACAGTATATTATATTTTGCAATTTAAAAACTATTTCGTTACATTAATCATAAATTTTGATAAACAACCAAATTTTTTTTTAGGGATGTACAGAACAATATTCGCCGCGTTATGATATAAAAATTTAACGAGAAGAACAAAATGTGTGATCTCTATTTTTAGGTTTATATTAACGTTTTTAGATTACTTTAACGGCATGTAATTGTTTATTCAAAGTTTATGGTTCCGCTATAAAAATGGAACAAGATGGTAGGCTTATTATAAGCATACCATGTCCAACATTTATGTAGTCACGTTTAGGTGTAGGTACATACCTGCATTTACAATTGTATCAGTCCTGAATCATAAATTAGTTATTCGTTACCAAGTTCTCAATAATATAATAGTTGCTACTTTTATGTATTTATGACACTGGGTTATACCCAATGGTGTGCTTCATTTAATTTTTCAGTTGCATCAAAAAAATAATAGCAAACTATAGTATCGTTGGTAATTAATTTCAATATTAATATAACTATATAAGATCCAGAAAAAATAAGTAAAAAAAATTGAGACAAGAACAAGAAGTATGTGGGCTAACCATCGTCATGGTGCAAATGGAAACTGTTTAGAGATGATTAAGTATGGTGAAAAAAGACTTCAGCTGGAATTGGCCAATCTAATACTAAAAGTATTGGACGAAGAAAAAATTCCAGAAGAGGATAAGCCTCTCTTGCCTGCTCGGACGAGCCGCCGCTGTGTTGCCTTAATAAATAAGTTTATTATTATTATTGGAATCCTAGGAAATCTTAAGAAATTTAGGGAAATCTCTCAAGAAATCCAGTCTACAAAAATTAGCTTTGTGACTCACATCTCAAGCTGGATATTCCAGAATCAAAAATGTAAAGAAATAAACAAATTCAATATAAACAATAACATTCACGTATTCAGATACTATAAATTATTAATTGGTTTTATTAAATTAATAAGTTCGTTTTGGCCTTCTTGAATTTTTTCAGTTTAACTAATAGATATTTTTATTTAATTATATTTCGCTTCAATCTTGGAATTATCACACTCTTTTAACCAAATTTTAGAGCCATGTTGAAAAATATGCCTAATTATTTCGGCGTTACCTTCTGCTCTGTATAACCGGACGTCCCTAAAAATAATTTTCTTCCTACACCTACGCATCTACGTTCTCCCTTATCAAAATGGGTATTCTTTGTTTACTATTTCAAAATGTTATCAAATTTTAATGTTACAGGTAAGTAAAGTTTTTTTAGCACTTTATTTAAAACTGTTTCATGCAAGCATTGCTCTTGATTTGCGTTTGTCTTGTGAATAATTTAAAATTTTAATTTGAATTCAAGATGACCACAATTTAGCCAAACTCATCGATTTAATAATCAAATTACACACTCGAGCGTAAATTGGCATTTTCAAAATACTAATAATTCTTCACTTTTATATTGCCTATTTTAAATTTAAATACAAAAAATGATGCAAATTGGTGTAAATAAATAAAACAAAACTTGATCTTTGCAACCAACTCAAATGTTGGGACATCAAAAGATGAGATGTGGGACGTTCAGGAAATCAATGGCTATGCGTTGATTGAGAATCGAAATCGAGCTGAACCGTTTTAAATAAATTACCAATTTTGATACTGCAATAAAAATAATTGTTCAGGACTGTTTGAAACTTACAAAATAAAAATCAAATTGAAACAGGCAGTGGTTAACACGTCAATCACCAAGGTATCCTGACAGGAAAATTGGTTAAAATTTTTACTGTCAAATATTAGTGTAACTCCCAAAATAATAATAATAATAATAATTGTTAAAATAATATTATGTCTTTTTTGATTTTGAAATAAATTTTTAAGTGAAATGAGACAATTATTAATTTATTAAAGTCACATTAAGAAGTTATTTAAATTCTAGCAACCTTGTTAAAGCGACATTTACACCTACAGATGTAACGTCGTATTTTATATTCCTTGACACATTCTATTTATTTTATTGTTGAGTGAAATGAACAAATTAAATATATTTTTATAATAATAGACCAACAAAAACGAGGAAATTTGAAAGCGTGTCTTTAGGTAAGTCTCGGAAGTTACTTTATCCCTTAATCTTGGCAAGCATCACGTTCGAGATGCCTCTCAAACAAAATCACCCCTGTGACTTAACAAAAACTAGTTTTATTATCATGAGAATTAAAATATAAATAATACAAAGAACGCTAAGTTAACTTTTTGACGTTTTACAATAAATTAAAGAACTGGATTAAAAGTTGGAAAAAATTAATGTATAATATTAACATTTCTTAAGATGGCATACATTGTATATTGTAAACATTTTTAGAGTATATGAAATAGTTGGCTAGTAGAATAAATCACAGTTTTTGAAGGGTGGAATTACATAAATTAAAAAGTAAAACCTGTTACTACGTTATGGGAAACGAGTCCGATTTAATTCGCTTGAAAGGAATTATCTGTCATGTTTCAATGCGTATACACATTAAATTTTTAGGTATCAATTTTTGGGCTTCATTTTTTATTCCACCTCAAAGCAATGTCACACTTCTAATGTAATAATTGCATGTTAACCCAATTTGGGGTAATCTCAAAATTACGTAACCATAATGATGATGACTGCAATTGTTGCTCAATTGAGATGTTGGTCAACTTAAGTAATAAAATAATTTTTTGCTTGTCTCGGAATTAATAATTTTAATTATTATCTTGAAATACCTGGTGTTCTTTTTTTCACTCAGTTTTTTCAATCTTGTTCCATTATTATTGGAGCCTACTCATTAATTGATCGAAACCTTTTAGATGATAACATAAACAATATCGATCCCTATCGTCTGTAAAAACTGGACATGTAAAATATAAACAAGCTATAAATAACTCGGCTTCTGTACGTGCTTTTACATTAAGAACTTCTATTTATGTTATAGTCAAAGCTTTTCTTTCTTTTATCTACACTATCAAAGGTGTTATGCTATTTGCATTGTACAAACTAAACCTTTCTCGGCTTCTTCAAATATTTAGAAATGATGCAGGTCCAATTATGTAGAATTTTTAATAAAAATATTTAATAGGTAGAACGGCAAAACAAAAATATTCGTGAGCTTTAAAATAATATCCTTGTGTCAACAAAACCGCTCCAAGTATATTTTGTATGTAAAAAATAAATTTACTCTAACCTTCTTTTTTACGTGCTTTGGTTTTTATGGGCAAAAGTACCGATATTGAGTCAAGATTTATATCTATTTCGATTGCAACATATAACAATTGTTCACAGTTATAATATCACAATAGATAGCTATAATAGCTATAATAGATTAGCTTCATTAAGATTTTGGAGAATAAAATTGCAATCTTGATGACTGACTTTCAATCAATTTAAAGCTGTGGTTTTTTCGATAAATTTGCTTCTTGATATTGACCCCATGAATTGGAAATGACATGAAAATGGAAAGTACAACAGCCCAAATCATGTGTTAATTTTTGCCTTATTGTCAAAAAGTTACCAAAATTTATGGTCATTTTGATTTATCTCCAGTCTTGACAATTAATTTGGCAACTAAATTTAAAGAGTATTGTATAACAAATTTAGAGAATGAAATGGCTCTGGTAAGTGATTTAAAGGCAAAAACAAAGAAGTTTTACATAAAACAATTCCAAACATGCAGTTAGTTTCTTCTTCGACATTAAAATTCATTTCAAACACGAACTGCACTAATTTATGTCATAGTTATTTAGTGTTTGGTAGTAAATATATTTTGTACTACCTACATACGAACGAGCAGTGGCGTTGCAAAAATATATTCAAGATGGGTTCTTATCTTATAAGTCTCTTCAGCAATTATTTTTCTTCAAAATTTTACCTATAAGAGTTTGTTGGGTGTTATTAAATAATAAATTAATATTAGTAACTTAAAATGATTGTTATAAATTGACAAGCTTAACAAGCTTACAGACGAGCAGTCACTGTATAGTTTCTTTAGGGTTAGCTTCATTAATAATTCTTTCAAGATCCCTTACAATAAAAGTATACCACACGTGTTTGTAGTTAGCTTTACATAATTTCTCAACTAATTCTTTTATTTTTAGATATAAAGAAACGTTAGAAGTTATAATTCAAAACTTAAATAATTTTTTAAAACGAAAAACTTTTGGTACATGCATGAAATTTTTTATTCGGTTTTTGTAGTCGGCTACCATATAATTAACAAATAAAACCTAATTTGTCTCATGGTTTTTGTTTATGACTTTTATGTGTGTTATAAACCCTTCATTTATAGGATGTTTGATAAATATAAAGCTCATTAATAGCGATAAAATGTCGTTATCAAACACAGGAAAAAATATTAAACCTTTAACCTATTTCTTATTAAGAAATAATAACTACTTCCTTCTGATATGTATTATTAATACTAAGTGGAACTATTTATTGTTGTAATACTTTACTTTTTTATTGGATCGAAGTCAACAACTCTTACAAAAGAAAAACTGATAGCGAGCACTTTTTATTGAACGATAATAATTTTATAGCTTTTATCAGTTAATATTTCTCGGACTTCTACATTTTCGAATTACAGAATTAAATGGTAAAACTCAATATCACCCAAAAACATAAAAAATTGACAAAAAATGCAGCAATATAATATCTAAGAAAAAGAAGAAAGCAAACATTTTATTTTTAAAAGTTTCAAACACAAATTCAGAAAAAAAATATTTTTTTATTTATTTTGAATTAATGAAAAACAGTTAAACAGGACGTACGATAACACATTTAAGCGGTAAAATATAATCACTGCAATATAAATAAGACATTGGTGTGAATTCGCTAATTATAAAATTATATTGCTTTTGCACGTTTATTAAATTTTAAATATCTCTACAAATCCCTTGCCAAGAGCAAATGTATTATTTTTATCCAAAAAAACATTATAGAGCACTTTCCCCTACATATAAGCATCAACCACGGCATCAGCAAACTTTACTTGTTAGTTTGGTTTTATCAAAAACTGCAAAATTGCTGATTTTACTTTTATAATCCTCGTAAAATTTTTAAGAAATAAAATTTAATAGGAGTATAAAAATATTTTTATAAGAAAATATAATTAAATTTCTCTTAAGGAAATTAAGAGTTTTCCCATTTTTTATTATAATAATACTCATTTATCAAGAAAGAAAAATATACATCTACTATCTTAATTGGATGATTTCCAATAAAATTGGATTTTCAGAAAGCAGTAGCAAAAATCTGAAAACCTATACAAATTATATGTAAACTCAGTGTATCATTTAAATCACAGCGAAAAGACATCATGCTCGTTGGGTCCACAAGAAGTCTTCGAAGCTCTCCCATAAATCTGGGAGCCAAACACGCATAGCACTGTCGGAATTTGGGAATAGGAAGGCACATAGATGTTTCTCCAAATCACACAAAGCGTGACATGTCGAACGAAGCTTAATTACGCTTCGTAGCTAAACCGGCTCTCCACTTTTCTCAATTTTGCCGAAAAAAAAACCCAAAAAGTACAAATTTTTTTAACAAAATTCGAAAAAAACTGTGGGTTTTGGAGCGCTGCATCTTGGAAACTAAACGGGTTGAACAATATTTCTTTTTTACTTTTGACCAGAATTTCAACAAGTTTAATTTTGTTACCCATTTTGGGCTTAAAGTGCATAGTAAATTGCCTACCCATGACTTTGTTATTTAAAGAACCTTTTTGGTCAAATATTTAACCACTTTTTCGCCTCCCTCCCTTTTTCGCTGAACTGAGATATTTAATATCTAACCTTAATAACAGTGGATTTTATTTGTGAAAATTGTGCATTTGAATCCTAAACAATGTTTAGTACCTACAGTTTATGATTACTCTAAAATACTGATATGGTAAACATAAATTTTATGAGATAAAACTTGTATTAGATAAAATGCATTAAAATTCAATGAGTGATCATACAATCAAACAGTTTTGTAAGCATGAAGCTTTTAACTTGAAAAGATAGGAGAAAGAATACAACAGTTAAATAACAAATAACTAATAAAATGCTTTTTATATTGTTAAGTTTGTGTTGGTAAGTACTGTTTTATCACTAAATAAAGATTTAACATAAATACGTTAAATTAAAATAAAGGTACTGTAAATATGCTAATCAATGCAATAAAAAATAGTTTTATGGTTTAAAATAAATTTAATTAAACTTAAATTTAAATGTGGGTAATTTCTAAATAATGCAAATTCGGATTTTATCTTATCCATTTTTTTAAATCTTGTCAAATAAAAAACATACTTTTGTAGGTAAGTAAAATGCTATCTTTTTACGTAAAGAAAATTAAAATCGATACGGCGGTTTTTGAAAATTTTTGGAAGGGATATTAATGAATCGAGATGTTAAATTGGTTCAAGAGATTAAAATCGATTGTGGCTGTAAATAATATACACGAATTACCAGGATATCAATTAATCTCAAAACACTACACTAGATTACACCCATCGATGTTTCTGGAAAGCAGTTTAACATTTTTCACGACCTGGTAAATCGAACGTTTCAGCTGTGGACAATAATAATTTAAACATTAATTCATTTCTAAATTTTTGATCCTTTTAAATTTTTTTATAAATAAAATATTAATTATCCATAATTAACATTAATTTAAAAAATTATTATTAATATTAATTAATGATTATATTGACTATTAAAAATTATGTTAATATAAAAAATAATAATTCATGTTTACTTACCAACTGTATTAACTATTTTGAGTTTTATTTTAAGATTTATATCAATTTCGAGGAGAAAACTTTGTAGATTTTGATCATGAAAAATTCATCAGTTTCGAAGTATAAATCTTGATTATTTTTCAATAAAAGTAATTTACGTCCAATGCAATAAAACAATTTAAAATTTCAAACTAATTTGAAACTAATACAAACCATCTGACCTTCATTGCAAGTCATTCTCTGATGAGAATTACTAAATTTATTTGATGGAATGGCCCCTTGAATAACTGTTGATAATGAGTACTAATTATTCAACTAAATGACATACCTACCTAGCTTTGTGACTCACTTTTTATTGTGTTTCGAGTAATATCAAATTCAAATATCTTTTAATTTATAACCAATCGTTAAAATTAGGATAAATGAAATCATTTTTCACCGAAAAAAATATAAAAAAATAATAAAATTTTAAAAGACTGTAAATTTTTATTATCTTTCGTAAACTTTTTGGTTTTAGAAAGTTACACGTAAATTTTGAAAAGTTGTTATTGTAGGTATTAGGTACACCCATCAACCCATCACTGTAACATAAAATTTCAACGTTACAAAAATATGAATCACGGGGCTTAACATTGTAAAAGTTATTATTAAAGAACCACGAAGTTATTATTTTAAAACCAAAAACGATTTGGTAATCCATAAATTTTTACAACGTTGTCCTATTGCCCATTATAGCATTCCAATGCAGATGAGACGTTTGCATTTTTCTCAGGTGTGGCAACCATTGTTTGCATTTATGTATCGTTTTTTTCCTATTGGGAACACGTCGAGGATTTAGAAACAAATGAAGGGTATACCTACACAACTATAAAATTATTTATTTTTTAATGAAAAACCACTGGGTCTCAAATACTAATCATAGTATAGAATATCCGCTGCATGTTCAGCATGGTTTTGCGGTGAACGAATCAAAAATAAGTTAAGTCAAATCGGGGGCACAACCGCATTATTATTGATTAAATAATGCAATTATTATTATTACTATTAGACGCCATTAGTCAATAATAGCATAAAATATAGTAATTAGTATTGTTAAATGATACATAATAATAATTTTGAAATCTTGTAACATAAACAAAGTAATTCCAGTTGATCTATAAAATTTCTCGATAAAGTATAAACTACTTACTGTATGGAATGTAATTTTTTATACTTGATTGGAAACTGGAACAAAATAAAAACTCGTTGATTGATATTTCATATTATATTAATTTATAATATTTTTTATATTGGTTTTAATAAAAGAATAATTATAAATATGTTGCTTCATAGTTCGACTTATGAAGGTTTCCATAATTAAAATTAAAAAAAAATATTTTGCAATACATATTTTATTCACACGATGGATGGTGAATATGCAACCCTCAGAGAAACTAGTTTCATCTGAAGAATTGAAATGCAGAAGAGTAACCGGTAAAGAGCAAAGCTCGAGGCGCAAGCTACCGTGGTTACGTTCCATGTGCTTTACCGCTGCATACTACTAAAAGTAGTGGGAGTAAGGCGCAAAGTTTGAATGCTGCGCTTCTTCGTGTGTATGGTGGTTACTCGTTAGTTCTTCTCTGACTGTAGATGGGTTTAGTTGCCAGTGAACTTGTTTGTTACTTCCGGTGTTTGTGTTAGCAGAGCGTAACGTAACTTCGGTTGGAAACTAAGTTTTTGATTGTATTTTAAAAATACATTACTGTTATTATTGTGTTGCCTTAGTTACTGGTTGATCAATATCAGAACGTCTACGTTGAGTTTTGGTTCAAAAATTGATTTATTTTGAAGTGAGTTTTTATAAACATTTGAGTTATATTATCGCGGTTTGTGTGGTGATTTAATAAGTGAATCATAAACAATTTAGTAAATTAAGTGCCAATAATTTAAAAGATTGTATGTTGAACTTGCAAGGAAAACGTGGATCAAAAGTTGGATTATTATAAACAAAACGCAATTGACGTGTGCCGTGTGTAACATGCAATTATAATATTATAAGGATTGTTAACATTTTTACATTAAAAATGTTTCGGTTTACGATTATTTTGGTGTTTTTGACCACTTTTGCGCAATTTGGGCAACCGCTTGAACTTAGAGATGGTGCTTATGAAGATTTGGTAATTGGGTTATCCGATTCTGTCCCCGCTATCGACTGTAACAAAATTTTGAGCAATCTTGAGGTAAGTTGGATTTAAATTTGGAATTTCAGACTTTTCTTTTTAAAAAACCTATTACAATTTATATGAATTTATTATTACAATGCAAGTGCTATAATTTCTGTTTAATTTATATTATAATAAACAACCATAGAAAAATTATAAAAATTTCCCATGACAGAATAGGTAATGGGTACTCGGAGTTCCATAATTACTTTTTTATTGCTTCTATCAGGAATGCAAATTTAAATTTATTTTGTTCATTAGATTTAAAAAACTCTTAGGACGTAATTCACAACATGGCTTATTTGTTCGTATTTCCTGTAGTTATGTTTTTTATGGTGTATAAATTCCACCAATTAGTTCGACTACCAATTTATCGGCCACCACTTTAAATGGTATTTTAGTAAAAAGTTGAGAAATTTAATTTATTTATTTTCGTAACAATATATTTCCAAAGTTATATAAAAGGGAAGGATTCTGTGCATCTCAAATTCTTTAATAGATGAAACAAAGAACATTTCTAAAAATTAATGGTAAAATAATTGAGCTAGTATTTATGTATTTTAAATGGGCATAGTTCCCAAAATACTTTTAAATTACCCAAATAAACCAATATTTGCAATTAATGTTTATAGTCAAATTTCCATTTGAAACAGACTTCCGTTAGTCTCACAGCGAGCGGTTCCCAAATTGGGTCCTGGGGAAATCGTTGAATTAATGAACAAATTCATATATTCAATGACTTTTTCCATTGTTTCCAATGTTTTTGAGATTCCGGGATGTTTCTTTCTTCAGATTTTTAGACAAAATAATCCGAAAAAAAATTAAAATACTGGAAAAAATCCGGTGTTTTTAAATATTTAAATTTTTTTCTATCGATATCTGTATTAACCTTGTCTGGTTTTCGCCGAAACATTTTTACTGTGATTCAAAGCACGCATTAACTCACAAAGTATGTAGACTTAATTATTTATGAATTAAAAATAGAATAATTAGTTAGTTGGCGGAAATAGCATTACCATTTTTATGTTTGGTCAATAGAATCGATCGATGAATGTGAGTATTGATGAAGTTTAAATTGTGTTGGTTCCCGAGTCCCATAATGATTACTGCAGCGTCATAGATTAATTATGTATGCTATTTAATGCATTTTGAACGTAATTGTAGATAAGACGTTGGTTTCATATATGTATAGCCAAAGGTTTTTAACCTTTTTGTTTTTATCGCGATACACACCAGCAAACTATTTTCCGAACCCTACACTTACATGCTCGGTACATAAAACAAACCAGTAAAATTTTTCACATTACTGCACAAGTTTTACGAGTGCATCATTTTTTGAACTCTTCCCCTAAAATATTCCTTTCCGACTGGTCTTATTGAATTCTTGAGTTGGGGCTACGCTTGTATTTTTGGAAGTTGTCACTCTCGAACTGGATGTACTCGGCAGGTGAAAGAAAAACTGGTGTCGTGTTTTAACTTATTTTAGTTGAATGCAAAATCCTCGAGCAAGTGCAGTCTCATAAAACCAAAGGGTAAAATATTCTTTATAATTCACAATGGAGTTCGCGTTTTCTTTGTTACAAAATTTATTGTGATGGCTCGGTTTACTAACCATAAGACATTATTGCAGACCATTCCATCGACGAGGATTATTTTTATAAATCTCGCAAGTATTCTTCAGCATTTTGAGCCAATTTTTAATTTGTTAAAATAGGATTACACGCTCTAAGCAATTAGGGTTTTACTGCATCCATTCTTTTACCGTTTTTAATGTTCCATTCGACACGCTCCACATTTAATTGTTTCTAATCAGAAAGTCTATGTTGTGCCTTGGGACCTCTAACGAGGCAAACGCCAGTTAGGGCACCAACCCATGTGAACGAAGATGAATATTTTATTAATTCTTACTTGTATTTATCGAGACGAACTGTTTGATTAAAGATCAGTTTACATATAGGGTCATAATTAAAGAGTTCCGGATGGAAGAAAGACATCATTAGTGGAGTTGATTGGAATACAAAGACGCTTAATATGGAACGCAGTCGTTCTATATTGGGCCATATTATAAAATAGTTGATGCTAATTATCGTTTCTGCAAATCTTGGGATTATTATCTGCCATGCACGCTAGTATAAGGGCATTTCAAAATTATTATGGGAGAGATCTCCTTCTGGAAGAATTTTTCATTATGCGCTGTTAGTCTGATCCATATCAGTCTTTTCAGACACAGGTTATGTATATCTTCAGATTAACGTCAAAAATTGTCACTCCAATTCTTTTTCAATTTAAATTTGGGTTTAACTTTTATCTTCTCATGTAAATTATTCTAAGAAGCTTAATTTTTGGGTTGAATTTATTTATATCTGTGTATTTAGAAATTTTATAGTAGTTGTTGTCCTAAGGTGTGCTGTCAAAAACAACATTTATCATGGTTTGAAGGAACTTGGGGTACGGATTAAGGAATAATATTAATGCTTTAAGGTCAACGTACCAGGTTTAACTTTGAACTCTTTAAATAACCAATATAGTTTAATCATTGATGTGTCTATTATAAAAACATATATTAAACAATTATAAGGTTGTCAATTATAATAAAATTAAATCGTGAGCATTTTTATATTTTTTTACCACCACGATTTGTAATAATTAAGAATATTTAATGGTCGGATGGGAAACGTTTACATTCACTTCAAATAATTGCGGTACAAGAAAGTAAAACTATTAAAAAACCACATAGGTGAGCTTGCCCACTAATTAAGTCCAAATCAGATATAATTGCTCTGGTAAACGAACGTTTTCTCATAGGTTCTCATACTGGGCTACCAATGTATCATCAGGTTGAAATCATTTTAGAAAAAAAAAAATTAAATAAATAAAATCAGTATTATTTTGTTTCCAAAAAAAACTTGCTATATGTTCATGATTGTTTATGGCCGTACCAATTTGTCAGTAATTTTAAATGGCATATTTTTTGCAAATTGCAAATTCCACAAATTTTTCTATATTACGCCATAGGTTCTTTTCCAGCAGCACGACATAGCAGACACTTTTTTTAAGTGGTAGGGGTACATCCCAAAAATTATGAGAAATTTCAATTTTGGTACATGACTGATACTGCGGTTTAGTTGAATGTGAACGAGAGAGTCGGATTATTAGCAGATGTCTTGTTTATGGTTACGCTTTGGAGATTTCAACGATAGATTACCACCGAAACAAATTGGTTTTTCAATTGTATTTGTGTGGAAGCTTAAAATTATTTTAGGTATCCATTTTTTTATTTTCATCCGTCTGCAACATTCATTTACGACTAATTTTATAATCGCTATTTTTTCTCGAGTACAAAAACTGGAATATCTTAACCCTATTTTTAAATTGTCAACTCGGTAGTTGGATTTCTAACCGTAGGGTGGCTTAATATGTGTGCCATGGTTTGGATTCCACGTTAAGCTATAGGTAATAAAATTCGGACCATAAAATTATTTTTAGTTTTGAAAGCTTTTTGTTTTTATGCTCTTACAGCCATGTTAATTTTAATTGCCTGACTTAAATTATGATAAATAAAATTTAATTAGTCTATTAATAACTGCTTTGAATAAGGAAGAATGAAAATATGTATTAATAGATTTATAGCCAATATTGTATGTTTTTAATTACACATAATAATTAAGTAGCCGTATTTTAAATGTTGACATGTATTAATGCTGTATGCTTGTGTAAACAAACTATACCAAAAGCTAGCTACTGAATTTATTATTTAAAATTTTGCCCTCGGGTTAATTGCGGTCTTTTAAATTTCAGTTCGATATTGAATTAGCTGTGGTGGTTTAAATATATTTCATTTGTGTATCTGCGGTTTCGAAATTTAATTTTTTAATTTATTTTAATATTCACATTTACAGCAGTATAGGTACGGTAAAAAATAATAACAAATTGTGTGGTCTTATTCTTATAGGATACAATCTTCAAGTTCAAAGAAATTGAAATTTTTCTTGCCCGAGTTGGTTTTAATTAAAAAACACACCATAGCTGCAACTTGTAACGGAAATTTTTTAATTTCTTCTGCGTTGTTTTGCCCGCATGGTTATTATCAGTACCACCTACCCTCGGTTTTCATGGTTGCCATTAATTACCAAACACCACACGCACGCCTTCTAGTTGAGTCAAAAATTTCTAAATTGTGTTGCGCCTACCCTATTTTATCTGGGTTTAATTGCCAAATTTAGGTCTTATGAAATGAGTGCCGAAAAGCGGTGGGTTCGCCGAAAATAATAAATTATTGGCGATACAAGAGTTTTTAATATAAGAACATAACCTTCAAGATGTACATTTAAATTTTAATTTTGTAATAACTAAGCATCACAATCGATACCATTCATTTGCAACACGTAACTCTTTACGTAAGAAATTTAAATTATAGTGGATTAGGAATTATGCCTAGCATTGAAATCAACAACTTAATTTTTTTCCGAATTTTTTTGCATATATAAGCTAAATAATAAATTAAAGTACGGTGTGGTTAACAACAATTTGTAATCTTATCAAAAACGGAAGTGGATTTAACCTCACTTTATTAAAGGGCTAAATTGAGGAAATTCGCAATCTTAGTAAATAACTGCCATTGCGAGGTGTAATATCGTTTTGAAAAATTGGAACATGCAATTACAAAATGTCAAAATAAATACATCACCATGTAATTTATTTTTATTTAACACCTGTGTCGTAGTTCTAGGCGAGGTAAATACAAGGTTACCGAATAAATAAACAATCCCACGACTCTTCAATTTTCCACTGCGTTTCGAATTTTCATCACGATATTTTTATTTAAAAATGTTGAACCGAATGGGGTTTTCTGATACGTTCGAAATTGTAATTAGATTTTTTCAATAGAAAATAATTTAAAAATTGATTAGCTTAAACTCTTACAAATCCGTTAGCTGGGAAGAAATACAAAGTCAAAATTGGCAATTTCATGGATGTTAATAAGTTTGACGTCGAATCTGAAATGTAGAAGAATTTTGCTGTTGGATTTTAATTTCGGTATTAATTACTGGCACTAATTAAGTGTATTAAAATATATTACTCATCTTCGATACTTGGAAAACACAGTGCAAGTATTTGGTACACGCTTAAACCTTAGTTAATAATCTTGTGTCTATTACAAAAAACAGGTTTTTTAATTTTAGTAAACATAAGCATAAATTTACAACTCAAAGTGGAGGAGGGATGGATTCCAAACTCATTTGCATATTTCCCATAACAGTACCGATTTTTTTGACTTGCTTTTAACGAACTGTTTACTTAAATATTTAGTATTATTAGTAACTTATGGTAAATACTATCAAAATTAATGTATAACCTAGTTATTTGGCTTTTAGATTATTTAAACGATTTTATTAGAAGCAGTACTAGGTAATGCAATGCACGTGTTTCATGGTCGTCTGCAATAATCAGTTGGATATAAAAATTATTTAAGCAAAAAATCAATCACCAAATGGATTTTTTAATAATTAAATGATATATAGGTTACAATGGAAGTTTTGGAACGGTAATCGAATTAAGCTTGAAAATTTAATCAGGAAGTGCGTGGCTCATTTCAATTTGTTTATGTTATATTAAAGTAAATTTAGTTCACGAGATCGAAAGCTTAAAATCAATTACTAATAGGTATATCAATTTCGGTAGTTGACTTTCTTCTTTGTTCCAATTACACCTTTTTTGGGACCAAATATTAACATCAATTTCACTTGATAGCAAAGCAATTATGTATGTATAATAGGATAATTATTAGGGCCATGATTAAACTTTCTCAATTAATAGAGTTTTAAATTTTATTTACAGCTAGAATATGTAGTTCGAAGATATGCGAAGAAATCATAATTTTCAATGATGTAATCGAATACGCAAAAATGCAGATTCTAAGGTCATTTAGACCCATTCTCCTTTTTATAATCGTTTAATATAAATAATAATTGTATTAGTCATTCAAAATATACCTAAATTGCATAGTCGAATCCTTGAAAAGTTAATCGATTGAACAATAAGTGGGGTTATAATTACTTCCAGGTTGCTTCTTTTTACAATGTTGCATTTAGGATTTAAAGGTACCTAGGTAAGATAATTTATGTTACCTTCGTATATTAGCTTTACCTTCTTGGTTAACCGTGCTTTATTATAAAAATGGTCAATTAGAAGAATAATGGAGTCGTGATCTTCTAATCAAGTTTTATTGTAAGAATTCCTATAAACGCAATATAACGTTTTAAAATTCCTTCATTTTTTGCTTTTAAAATGACTATTAAGATTATAGGAACCACATTTATGACTACTTAGTGATTTGGTCACCTTCGTGATTGATACAGCTTTTTAGTATTTTTTGATTCCGAATATTACATTTGATTTGCCTCGAGAATAACAAGCAAGAAAACCAAAGTAAAAAGTAATAATATGTAATATTACGACTTTTTAATTGCATCTTTTCTTACTTTTCTCGTTTTCTACTTAAAAACCCACCTTACAAGATGTAATTGACTTATCCGAACTAACGGATTTAATTATACAAACCTTAAAATTCCAAACGTTGTAGAAAGAAGTAGAATTTCCACAAGAATTTACTTGATTTTAAAATTATTTAATGTGCACTTAATTGAAAGAGCATTGGATCACGGTATAATAAAATATAATTATTGTGATTACACATTTTTTTAAAGGGGGAATGATAATGCATTTACACTTCAACGAATCTTTTTCAAAATTATTTTCCACTTTATCAAATTACGAAACGTGACGTGACAAATTTTTTGTTTTAAATTTATTAAATAATCGGTTTAGATTTAAAAAACTCAAAATTAAAAGCATTATAAACAATTTTGGTCTTTTTTAGTTAATTTGTCCATTAGTAAACTTTTAACACAAAATTTTCGCTACCAGCAGAGAAAACATAGTTTGGACATACGCAACCAAGGCTTCCTCTTTGGAAACTCACCGTTTAGGTATTTTAAAGTTTGTAAAGCTTCTTCACATCCTCCGGGTTGAGAAGATAAAAAGGAAGAAAATAAATTAATGCAGCGTTCACAATTAAATCATTAATGCTCGAAAGAATTTTGAAGTGTAACAAAATACTTGATGGTTTCAAAAAGTGTGCTTAGTGACTTACGGGTATGTCGGTTGCGTTAGTTGCAGCGGTTAATTAATTGCTTAATTAAATATGTATGCAGATAAGCTGTTTCACTTTAGATTCAAAAACTATCCGAGTAGAAAATAATTGGCATCTTAAAATCGTAATCTATGAATATTTAAGCTGGTTATGTAGTTCAGTATGGAATAACAATTAACAAGATGCTATTTCTGATTTCATTCTGTAGGTATCTTTCTTTTTATCGATTTTAAATTGAGTTTTTTGTAATTTAATTAGAAGATTTTTTCATTCGCTTTATTTTGGAAAGTAAATTACATTGATTTTTTAGATTATGTGGGACCCGCATCTTTCTATTGTTGATAACCAGTAAAATGCGTTAAATGGGATTTTAAGTTGCGGCACGCAACAATTCCATCACATTAACAATTTGGAATTCAAACAAATCTCAAAAATTAAAAAAAGTTGATTACTTTGAAACTGCGTTTTAATTTTGAAATTTGATGAACTTTTTTATAATCTTGAAAGCTTTTACATTCTTTTACTTGTCAAGAAATTCCTTTGAGATCTGGGTGTTTATTTAATAACGTCAAGTTGTAGTTGTTATCGTTAACAATGTGACATCTGACTTGACAGCTCTTTTTTCTAATTATTTTTCTGGTGTCTACTTTGATAATTATAATTGTTCCCGTTTCTTAAGTAATTAATTGTTAGAGCGTTTAGCACGGTTATATATCGTTATATCTAATTTCGTACCAGCAAAGTTTTAATTAATGTGAGCGTGGATTTAATGGAAGTTTAAATTTGTGAAAAATAAATGCAAATAAAACCAATATCGATTTTTGAAGCCAGAAAAGCTAGCTAATAGAAGTCAACGCACTGTATATTTCGCAATCATAAAGCTCGAGTATCATTGCACTTATATTGCATTTCCAAAGACTATTAAATAATGAAAATTGCATTATAGCAGCTAAGCGAAGATCCTAACCTAACAAAAGTAAAAGTTATTAAATGCTCAACAAAAATTTTTGAATTAATGTGAAGAACCGTTACCAAGTATAAGTTTAGTAATAAATAAGTAAGCAACGACAGGTTTTATACATATTAAAGGAACTATAGCCTCAAAAAGTAAAAAATTCGTACTTTACCGCTACAACATTAAGATGAGTGTCAAAAGGTCAGGCTCACCATGGCATAGGCTGCGATCAGGCAAATACGCAGACATGTACCCAAGACTAATATAATATAAAAGAACCCATATAGGTGGAGTTTTAATTAATCTATTGGATTTTGAGGTATAATTAACTGATATCACACGATATATTACTATGTGTCCCTAAACTTTTTCTCAGCTAGTTTGGAGAAGGATCTAAATTGGAATCTCATGGTAGGAAAAAATAAACGAAAGTTAAATCTTGGATCAGTGTTACTAAAATTGGTTTAATTACTATAGAAAACGTTTTAATGAGCTAATCATGTCCGTATTCGTAAATATTTAAATTTAGCTATTTAAGCTTATCTTATCCACTTTGCAGTAAATGGACTCGTTTCCAAAGTCATCAACAAATTTTACCTTGTGAATTTTGAGATTTTGTATAATTATTCAGTACTTATGGTTAGCTGTCTTTGGGTACACTTCCGCGTTGTTATTTTTGAATTAATAGTACGACAATGATTAGCTAATTTTTGATATTTTACTGTTAATACAATTCTATTTAATTATGGGTTTAATAACATTTAAATGAATTTAATTACATAATCAATTGCTGGCCTTACATAAACAAAACAATTACGTTATCAATTCCAAACTATTCGTCTAGTTAAACTATGAACTACTATCGTTAACATTACGAAACAATTTCATTTTATCAAAAAATGACAGCAATGTGGAGCTAAAATTCCTTGTTTATCAACATTTAGAAACAATTTTTACATTCAATCAGCATCTCCGGATTATGGTGTGAGAACGTACAGTTACCTTATGGAATAAAACGAGACCGAAAATTTCCTTTGTTGGCCATAATGGTTTTAAAACATTTAGATAATAGATGACGGAATCGTGTTTCGTCCAAGTCACGATTCTGGATCGATTCTTTATTGACACGATTTAGTTCTCTTTTATTTTAGATGAAGCGAATGATTACTCAATTATCTTGGAGAAATAGTTTTCTCTGGCTTATGAGTCTGCACGTAGGAAAAGGATCGTTTATTCAAATACGTTGACATCCTGCCAAACAACAGTGTACTTAATTTCCGGTTAAACGTTAGACAGGTGCTTCGAAGAAGGTAAACGGAGAAGTTTCCTTTAAAATCTTGTAACATTGCTGATGATGTTTGTTAATAAATTAAAGTAAGCACTTATGTACACATACGAAGAATTTCCCCTTATCCTTATCTTCGGCCAACTAGATTGCAAGCCGGTGGGAAGAAAACGAAACCAATTCGTTGCAGCATCAATGTCAAGTATCGTGGATATGGATACCCATATGATATACTATGTAGGTAAAAAGTAATTTCTAATTATAAAGGATCAAAAGGTCAACCACATTTCAAAAGACCTACACGATCATAATTATTACTTAATTTATAAACGAAGATGCGCCTGTTACTTCAATGTTCATATCGCATGCATATATGCATAATTACTTGAAACTTTCATGGACACGTTGTTAGAATTTTAACTCTGGCAGTCACGATTTGAAGGATCATTGGGTTTTCAAGACGTTCTCACGATTATAACACGAAATTGTATAAAAGAGGCTATTTCAGTACACTCCCATCTACAATTTTCAACAAGGTAGCTCACCAAGACCTGATGCAATAAATTTTCTTCCAAATGATGTAATCAATTTTTAAATTAAAATAATATCCCTGTAACAATGTAAAGACGACATAAGGTGGTAGTCAGTTGCATTGTGGATTCAAGTTGTAATTTTAGATGTCCACGCGTTAAAATTTTAAAACCAAAATCCACGTTTTCCACCTGCCACGAAATTTAATCTTTTACCCTACACTGCTGACGCTTTCATTTTAAATTATGTTGTGTTCTATTTGCCATCGGTGTTTATAAAAATGTCTCAATCAATAATATTATTTGTTTATTTGAATTTTTATTGTGTGACGACAAGCAAAGCAATGCACGAACATTTAAAAATATTCTTTGTTTCCAAAATAAAAAGAGAAAATTTTGCGTAACTGTTTTTTGTGACTCAATGGGTGTTTCGTTTGAAATATTTTTCCTGTGGGCAAGCCTTTAAAATATATTTGTATAAGTACATAGTACACTTTCACATTGTTGAAGTTGATGCTACCTTGTCTTCTTTACCATCTAACTTACAAGGCAATCGCCATTATTTATTATTGTTTTATGAACATTTCTACTGATATTTGCAAATATCTCGGATAAATTAATTATTTCTTATGAATCTCCATAATGGATTAACATTATCAATCATCTCTACCATGCCCATAATAAGATCCTTGCCTGCATATAACATCGTAACCTAGTTTGATGTGGTTCGAGTCGATGACTGCCTTGTGAAACTCATCTTCGATTTATTCTTCGGGCGCTTTTTTTCTCACTGTTTAATGGAGCTTTAACGTAAATGCCTTGTTAATTGAGTGTCTAACTTAATTAATACCATTTTTTACTACTTCGAAAAAGTAATTTTTAAGTTGATTAGCCAAGATGTGAAAATAGTAAAATTAAAAATTGCGTATGACCTTAATTTAAATGCCAATTGTTAATAATTTATTAATCTTCAGGTTGCGATTTTCTAAGAGAAATTCAATTTACCCATAATTAAATAATATGTACTGTAAGCAGTACTTAATGCAATTTACAAAATGCATTTACCGGTATTATTGCAGTTACAGTGGAACTTCGATAACTCGAAATTCTATATACCACAACAAGGATCGAGTTATCAAGACTTCGATTTATTAAATTATACCTTCTCTTGAATTATCGAAATTAACAAAACTGCATACTGTATAATTCGAGTAATTGAAGTTTGACCGTAACTGCAATTGATTAAACTTTCATTTTAATTATTTTTAATGTTGCTGCTGCTAATTCGAAATTATAAGATGAAATTTTCAAGCTTTCAAAATTCTACGATGAAATATTAATAATATTCTTTTCATGAAAATCAACTGTTTCTTCCAGTTTTTTGTCCACTTTTATAAACGACGGCATCAAAATATTTCCAACAGGTCACTTTGTATTCTTTAAATTTAAGATATATTTATAATTTGGGCGTGTGAAAAAAAAATTATATTTTAGGTCCGGAAACGTATTGTTATGGTACCACAACCATCTTATTATTACAGTAGCACTTATAAATTGTATGCTTAGAAAAATAAAACGTTTGACTACCTGTTACCTATCTTTTGACCTATACGGCCAAAAAATTGTTCTAACCCATAATTTATAAGCGGTGCATTTTTATTTAATTCCAGTTTAGCGAAGGAGAAAATTATACAATTTATTTAAACGTTTGTTAATTATTTATTTTGCTTGACAAGAATCTTATTACTAAAAAATGTGAATGACGAATTTGCTGGACAAATAAAGAAACTGTTCAGAAATGTTTAATTATAAGGGAATTTTTATCTACATCGACCAATTATAATCTGAAAGAGAAGCTTTGACTATTGAACGTCAACTTCTGACGGAAGATGAGGTCGTGATAAAATATTATATCAATTAACAGAAAATTAATTTCTTTATATTAAATACATAGGGCGTGTACAAAAAATGTCTTCATTCAATTCCAAAGTTAACTCGTGGAATTCGATAGGCATCAAGAGCAAAGACATACGACCATATTTTTTCTGACCACGACATGCATGCTTGCTCTAGATTTATTAAAGAGATTTGAGTTTTGAAAAAATGTTCAAGTTGAACTAAGCGTTGTTGGGAACTTAAAGAGTTTAATTTGCATAATACAATTGCTTCCCTGTTCCAAAGCGTAATTAAAACAGTATGAGTTTCTGATGAAGCTACTGCGTCTTCCAAAATCTCAGGCAGATAATTCTAATTTTAATGATGAACTCTTGTTTACAGATTACCTCATGGAACTTAATTTGTAGCGTGTAAACAAATCTCGGAAAATATATGATAATTACATACCAATTTGTTGGCCTAACGTTAAAATTCAAAAAAATAAATTTATAACACAACTCTGTAAATTTTAAATTTAAATTTGTATTTCTACGATTTGAACTGGAAAATAGTAAAATGAATACATTAGCCTAATGTAAATTTAAATATACAGCGTCTACATTTAATATAAGTTAATGACTCGTTATAAGGTTTTAGATCTTGCCCGAAGTGTATCTATTCAAAAATTTTAAAATTAAAAAGTATTTAGTAAGAAACGGTCGGAACGAGGGGTCAACCGAGTTAAAATCATTTTTGCCAAGCTTACGAATTCCATTTCAAAGTTACTCAATTTAAATGTCTTATTGGAACACTTGTGTAAATTAGATAATAACTCCTCGATCCCCTATATTGAATACGGGCAAGTGACATCAAAGGTAAATCCCCTAGCCATTTTTTGTTTAGTTAATCCGTCCATAAACGATTCTTTTGTATTTGGGCGCTCAAGAGGGGTCGTCTGGTGCCCTAAGCCTTTGAAATTCAAATATCACACATTTCCCAAAGTTAAACAATGTTCGGTACATATTCTGCAATGGTAATCCTGGGCTATAAAATAGGGGATCTTAATTAAATTCCTTAACGATGGCCCGTATTTTTTCGCTAGCTTTTCAGCAATTAAATTTGAATTTGGATCTTGAAATTCAAATTAAAAACTTTTCGTTATAATGTTATTTTCAATTATCGCCTTTCTCTTTATTTCAATCGATTACCCATCCATAATTTAATTACAAAATCGTGAGATGTTACCTTTTATTACTCAATTTGATAGACAATTTAACAATCGCTTAAAAATTACTTTCTATTCTAATGCCGCTTACTAGATGGATTTCTATTGGTATCATATTTTTAAAACAGAAATCAATCGCACTTGAAGTTTTTCATTTAATTTTGCCACACTTCTACATATTCCATAAAATAACGCACTACTCATTTCGTGACTCATAGTCAGTTTTCTATTTTCACATTTTAATTCTTTTCAGGCAACATTAACTGGCGCATCTCAATATTTATTTGCTGCTCTTGATGGACGAGCATTTTTGCAATCTGCAACTGTGATATTACCAACATCATGGCCAGATTCCTGCGCTCCAAAAACAGTAATTTCTGGTTCCGGGGATTCCCAAGATATTACAGTTCTACCGCAAGGACCCGCAAGAGAAAGAATTTGGACCCAACAATCCGCAGGTTGCGGTCAACCAGGAGATCAAATTTATTTAAGCTTTGAGAGTTTACTCACCCCCGATGATACTCTATCACGATCCCTGGTTAAAGAATTTGCTATGTATCGATATGGCGTTTTTGAAGAACGCGGCTACAACAACGATCCCATTTATCCAACTTGTTATTATGACGACGAAACCAAAACCAATAAAGTTACCGGATGTTCCAGCACACCGATAAAAGATAATGGGTACGAATTTTATTTTTTTAATTTTTATAAATCATATAACCTTTCGATTTTACAGAATTTGTTCCAATCCAGACGTGGTCTATAATTTTACCCAAATGGTGAATAAAGATTCCAGAAGTTCGGTAATGTTTGCTGCCGAAGCACCATCAGTGACGATGTTTTGTGATGAAGGTACTCACGATGCGTACGCGCCCACCAAACAAAATTTAATGTGCGATCGACGTAGCACCTTTGATGTAATTAGTAATCATCCAGATTTTGCAATAAATTCAATTTCGAACAAACAATATACTAGTGAAATAAATACAGTTCCAAAAATAACTTATACGAAACAAAATCTCACTAGATATGTGCTGGTGATTGAAAATACCAAAGACATGCTGCAAAGGGAATCGTGGAACTACCTCAAAGTTGCGATTCGCAAATGGGCATTGTTCGATTTACCTCGCAATACAGAAGTAGGTGTTTTACTGGCCCAAGAAACTGGTTCGACTAAATTATTAAACATTTTATCCCTTAAAAATTCCAATTCTCGAGACATGATTTCCTCAAACATCCCATACACCTCTGGCGATTCTAGTCAACCGGCTTGTCTTCATTGTGCTTTAAAAGAAGCCATCAGTATGCTAGAAGATCAGTCAAAATATAGAACTTCGGCCAGAAACGTTGTTATTCTAATCGCACCTGGAATGGATCGCAATGCAGAATTAGAAAATCTTACTTTGGCGGCTAAAAGTGCAAAAATTCGTATTGCAACCATTAATTATCCAGAAGTAATAAGAAGTCAACCTCTCGATTCTCTCGCAATTAACACCGATGGTATGGCTTATAGTGTAACCGAAAAGAAGTATAACATTGACATGAGCATGCTTTCAACTTACTTTCAATTAACCAACGTTTTATACAATATTGTCGAAAGCTTCTATTCTGGGAACCCTTCTGATTTGCCTATGGAGGTAATACATCAGTTTTTAAAATAAATCTCGATTTTAATGAATGCGTTTGTTTATAGATTCATAGGAGAAAGCTAACTGATGATGGACGTACATCAGTCACTGGAAGCTTTGTGTTGGACGATAATATGGGAGAACCTGCTCGTTTTATGGTGTACACACATAACACTGATTCTCCATTAATTCGCGGTCTTTCTCTCATAAGTCCAAGTCATCAACAATTTGTTAGTAGAAGTGAAAATATGCTCAACGTAAAAATTATTTCATTGGCTGCTAATATCACTGAGGTGAGTTTCATTATATTTTTATAGTTATTTGTGAGGGTTTTTCTAAATTGTTGTATTATTTTAGCCCGGAACCTGGACTTACACTATCGAAAGATACTCTGGAAATCCACAACCTCACTATATACAAGTTGTAGCCTCTCCCAACACAAGAAGAGTTCCAGTAATTCGTGCCAAATTTTGGACCCGCAGAAATCAACCTGGTGGACCTTTAATTTTACTAGCCGAAATTAAGCATGGCAATTGGCCTATTCTTGGTGCAAAGGTGGAAGTTATGGTTTCTAGATCCGAAGTGAATGGATCCGTTGCCTACACTGACACTATCGAGTTAATGGATACCGGCAGTGGTGATCCTGATATCACTAAAGGCGATGGAATTTATTCTAGATACTTCAGTGCAGCACCTGGTGGACCTGGAACTTACACTTTTGAAACGACAATAACCGATAATGGAAATACTGCATACACATGGCAAGATTCCTTGAACAGCAATGGTAAGTCTAATAATTCGAAACAGTTTTTGGTATATTATAACATATTATTTGCATTTTAGAAGACAAACCATGCTGCGGTAGCAACATAGCACCCACATCAAGTGTCCGTCCTCTGTCGCCTTTCCAAAGAGTTCTTGCTCCTATAACTATTGGAATAACATCAGATGATATTTTAAAAGCAAGTCAAGTAGCAGTAGGCCGTGTAGGAGATTTAAAAGTAGCAGTGAAAGTTGAAGATATGAAAGCTTTATTAAGCTGGACGTCCCCAGACATGGGAGGCTCTCGACCTGCAAGATACGAAATTAAATACACCACCAGTTTATCGGACATTATAAATAATTATGAAACTTTATCGAAACGTTGGGAACACATTGTTCCACATGTTTTAGCTGCTGGATCTGAAACTACTGTAGTTTTGGATATGACCAAAGAAAAACATCTATTGGATAAAACTTTGTACTTTGCTATTCGAGCTTTCCCACAATTGTATTCGGATGCACAGGCTGCTCCAGTTTCAAACTGGGTACGTGTTTTGGTACCTTCACCTCCTCCACCACCAACGGTTCCACCTACCTACATACCAAATGAAAATACCATATGGCCCAATCAAGTTAATTCTGTTGGAATAGATTTATTAGCACCGAGTACTGCGAAGACCAGTTTTGGTATAGAAGTTATTTTGCCAATTGTAGTTGGAGTAATTATTTTGGCCATAGTTTTAACTCTTTATTGCTATTTCTGTGTAATTAAACGTCGCAGTCATAGTAGTCACAAAAAGTCAAAATCTAAGAGTTTGCAAAATGATAAATTAAGTGCTACAGTTACGATTGTGCCAAGCTCTCCATTACATTCAAATCAAATGAACTTGGATCAAGGTTACATCAATCATTCTGATTTACCCGATCATCACACCATTGGCGTACCGATTAATAATTTTTCGTTTGAAGACGAACCCAAAAAACGATACTCCATAGTTCATCAACAAGAACAACAATTTATTGAAGAGCTAAAACAACAACAAATGCAACATCAACAACGAGAATTATTGAACACTCCTAATAGTACTTTTCCAGGTTTAAGTGTAATTTCCAATAACACCTTGCAACGAAATGGGCACACTTTGAGTCCGTACAATTCATGGAGTGCCTCGCAGTTATTGCATGAGCACGAAAGACGTCATAGTCCATTAGATAATATGATTACGGAAGATCAATTGCTATCTCAACATCAAGACATGCTACTCAACGGTTCACAAATTGATCACATGTCTATCAACGGTCAAAATATTGATCACTTAAGTATGAATGGTCATCAAATTCCAGATCATTACAATCAAGTACATGCTCCCCCCGTTCCCCCGTTACCGGCCTACAGTGCAAATGGTTATCCAGTAAATTACAACATCTATGGTGTTCATCAGCAACCTCAAGCTATACCAAATCAACAAAATCATCCCATTTATCAATCGATGCAAAGGAACGATCAAGTAGGCGGACCTTACAGTACTAGTCTACAAGGTTCGTTAAGTTCGGTTAATAGTGGTGAAAAGAAAAGACGTAATGTGACTATGGTTTAACGGTACGTTATAGTCGATGAAGTGCACGTAAGTTCGTACGAGACGATTTTATAAAGTGCTAACGATTTGTTGAATAAACTAGTCATTTAACTAGCTATTGTATAATTAATAGCAAGTTGTAATTTATGTGTAAATTGTTTTATAAACATATTTTTTTACTTTTTTCTACAATTTAAAAATATTGTTGAGATTACGCTATGATTTAACTAGTTGTAGGATCGTAGACTAATCTTAAAAGCTTAATTTGCTTTTACATACAACTAAAATAGCGTCAAAGCCAGTACTATAATATATAATATTAATTATTGTAATTTTTGTAAATATGAATTTATAAGGCTGATCTCCGAAACATAGACTACCTTAAGTGTGTCAGTAAAATTTTTGTGACGATTTTTAATCCTATGTAAATACTGTAAGGTTAATTAATTATATAAATTGTTTTCATTGTTTTGTTGTATATTTGTTGTAAATAAAATTTTGTTTTTGTTACTAGGTACTGTACCGTATGTATTTAGTAATGTAAGTTGTAAATAATCTGATTTCATATGTCTTTGTACTTGTGATTAGAAAATAAATGTTTTATTTATTTTTTCTTTTTATTATACAGTATGTAAAATTGTAGATCATTGAATATGATGGTGTAAAAGCTATAAAGTTTATATCGAGGAAAGAATTCACACAATCCAAACTCAAATCACTGCTTCGCCTTCTACATAGATCGAGTTGAATTTTTTGTGTAAATTGCTATCTTAACATCTGTGCATGTTAGAGCATCGGGTTTTTGGAAGACCTTTTTACAAAATAGTAAAGTAGTTGATCCAGAACATATAGTTATTTTCAATTGTTTTGGAAAATTGAATTCACTTTCATCAGTTCTGGTATTAACAAGATTCCCATAGTAAACTGTAAATTTATTATGACTCTTTTAATTAGAAAAGATATTTAAAAATATTGAGAAACTAATTGGAACTAACGGGAGCAACTTAACGGGATACTTCAATTGAATTTAAGGGAGGCAAACTTTTAAAGCAAATTTTAAAAGTTTTGATAACAAATTGTCGCTCTATCACGACACAAAATTGGTATTAATTTATGTTATAAAAGTGTGTAGTATTAAAACGTCGATTCAAATCTCCCCCCATTTTCCTACACCGTGTATCTAAACCTAACCTCCTAAGCGCAACGTGTGATGGCCATCAACCCGAAAATACCGTATCGTCTAGTAATAGGACCCCTCGTGTGCACACAGCGTGCCGACCGAAAATACTACAACCCCATCTCGTAATGCTTCTCGTACACAAAAGTTAACCTGAACGTAGCTGGCGAGTCCTGAAATAGTAAGATCGAACTAAGACACAATTAAACACATAAATCTGGTTCAGAAGGTTTATCGTTTGATAATTATATTTGTTACATTTGTCGGTTCGACATTATTATAATTTGTTATTTATGTTTCTTACATGGGCATTCCATGAGGTAGTAAACATTCACTTTGTGATTATTGTCTGTTCGACATTATAATAATTAATTTAATACACTTAACATTTTGCTATTTTGATGTAGTTTGCATCAGACAGTAAGCATGTAAATAAATTGTGGTTATTTGTTTATCATGTGTCAACTCACATATGTGGGTAAAGTTTATACCAGATTCAATAATATACCTAATTTGTTTTGTTCACACAGTACCTTTATAACATGTTATTTGTATACAGTTTTGTCATGACATAAAAATATAAAACAAGATCGAGTCGAATGGTATCCGCATTCTATCGAATCTTTACACATAACAAGTAATCTCTCTTCCACTCACATTCAAAGGATCGAATCTAGTGTGTAGCATCAATTGCTCGCACGATGTTTGACTCCAAGTTTTACAATTACGTCATAGATGTCGTAAGATACATAGTTTTTGCGGTTCCACATATTGGCGTTTCCGTAGAAAATGCGTCTATATGACTCACCTGTGGGCGCCCTACTTTGAGGTCTCAGCAATTGTAAAACTCACATTCTAAACAATCATAATAATTTCATTCGAGTAACACGAGAATTCGTACCTTCGATTATAAAAATAATTATAAACATAATTTACCTAAGCATCGATGCGTTGACCCACGATAAAACAGATAATACTAACATTTTATACATTTATACAAGAAAAATCTAACTGGCTTCTAAAACGCATGTATGGCTTCATCCTCGGGGTGGTAAGAGAGCGTCCTCTCATGGCGGACCGACCGTTACCCCTGCGCGCGCCTCCGCTTTCTTCCCATCTGCAGCGGTGTCTCTTCTCCCATAATTTCTACACCGGACTTAAATCATACATATTGGACGGCAAAATAAGATGATCAGTTTGGCGCAAGATACAAATTACATTTATATCATTACAGAACGCCCCCAAAGGTTTGTCTAACGAGTAACACGAGAGCTGGGAAACCTTTCACGACATGGATGATACAAATTTGTTTCTTTCTTCTACTACCACCGAAGCATTTTGAGGCTTGAAGAAAATCCAAACAGAACTTCTTGTGATGTTTGCTTCATAACGTGAAGTCATCGTAGCTATCTTCTCTCAGATGTCAAAGTTATCGCATCTGCCTTCTGAACCAGAATCAATACAATCAACAATTTTCATTAATGGTCACAATTAACTTTAGGCAACCATTCCATCATCACAGTGCTTGATGGCCATATATCTCATTGAACAGTAACGATCTTGATTACTTGAACCATTCCATGTGAGCTGTCTTCCAAACATGTCCAACGAACAACTCCATTTAGATCGAACACCACCACCACTCTCGTACGTCAACCCCTTTCTGAATCATGCCCCACCTCCTAGTTGATCCATTCACTCAAACGCTCCCAAGTCGATTTTTCAATGCGCTCAGCTGAATCCTCTACCTGGCTAGCAATTTGCCCCTCATTGATTTGTCCCACTCGCAAGCACATGAAACAAGAACAAACAAATAAAATTGTGCCTTACTCATCTTGCACACACTCTCTACCCAAATAATGTAAAGCAAATTCTACTAACGCCTCGATAAGTTCCTCCCTCCAAAATATTAAAACGCCCCCCCTTCAGGTGATCAGCTTGATCATTTCCAGAATTAATAACATTGCCCGTAAAGCCGTTGTCAAATATTCCACGCCCCCAAACAATAAGTTATAAAACCCCCTCTTCTCATTGAGCAAGAATGAAATGTCTAACTTAAATACCATACAATTATAGCCTACTCATCTACTAATGTCTAACCATCGAAATAAATGATACTCCATACAAACCAGAATAGAAAGGATACAATTCTACTATGATACTTCAGGGTATATCAGAAATATGCTGTTCTCGTAAGAAGACGAAGCTGTCGATGTCAAAATGGTCTTGATAGTTTTCAAACCCTCTTCTACCAGTATCACCAACTTGACTCAAATTCCTTTTCACCTTTCCGATTCCTTCCTTCGGGTGTAATGTCTTCGCAGGATATCAAACCAAAGACACTATTGCTTGTCACGAGGTCAACATCAAAACAATCCCCCATCTTTAGCTCTCGATTCCATTTCTTGTTCTCCTTCATGACAACATCTATTCGCTGCTCAGCTTGGGTACAAATCTTCTTCACGAAGAGTAAACCTGGTTTCCCTCGTTCATGTTGATTCCTCTTTGTTCTGCTGTGAATCCTCTAGATTTGGTTATCGTGTTTGCATCTCCTGTATTTGAAGCACAATGGTTAATTAGTATAAGTTCTTACTACGATAGGTGTGAACAACTTATAACTCGACAGCCACCTTCTCTAACCTTCGCCTGTTGTCATCATCATAAGTTACGCACCCATCAAATTAATACCTCTTACCACTCCCACTCTCATCTTACAATCCCCAGGTTATAAATACCTCAGCATTTATAACCCGTTACCAACACCTCTATCTACTGCGTTGGACTCCACCTTGCATTCACTCAACCAGCTACGCCCCATGTTCACCCTTATGCACGAAAAACATTTGACTACAGCAACATGTAAACACATCCTCCGTTCATGCTAAGCACGGACAAAGAATATGTAAACACATTACTGCAATCATCCTGGTCACGGCACCAAATTTGTAGTATTAAAACGTCGATTCAAATCTCCCCCCATTTTCCTACACCGTGTATCTAAACCTAACCTCCTAAGCGCAACGTGTGATGGCCATCAACCCGAAAATACCGTATCGTCTAGTAATAGGACCCCTCGTGTGCACACAGCGTGCCGACCGAAAATACTACAACCCCATCTCGTAATGCTTCTCGTACACAAAAGTTAACCTGAACGTAGCTGGCGAGTCCTGAAATAGTAAGATCGAACTAAGACACAATTAAACACATAAATCTGGTTCAGAAGGTTTATCGTTTGATAATTATATTTGTTACATTTGTCGGTTCGACATTATTATAATTTGTTATTTATGTTTCTTACATGGGCATTCCATGAGGTAGTAAACATTCACTTTGTGATTATTGTCTGTTCGACATTATAATAATTAATTTAATACACTTAACATTTTGCTATTTTGATGTAGTTTGCATCAGACAGTAAGCATGTAAATAAATTGTGGTTATTTGTTTATCATGTGTCAACTCACATATGTGGGTAAAGTTTATACCAGATTCAATAATATACCTAATTTGTTTTGTTCACACAGTACCTTTATAACATGTTATTTGTATACAGTTTTGTCATGACATAAAAATATAAAACAAGATCGAGTCGAATGGTATCCGCATTCTATCGAATCTTTACACATAACAAGTAATCTCTCTTCCACTCACATTCAAAGGATCGAATCTAGTGTGTAGCATCAATTGCTCGCACGATGTTTGACTCCAAGTTTTACAATTACGTCATAGATGTCGTAAGATACATAGTTTTTGCGGTTCCACATATTGGCGTTTCCGTAGAAAATGCGTCTATATGACTCACCTGTGGGCGCCCTACTTTGAGGTCTCAGCAATTGTAAAACTCACATTCTAAACAATCATAATAATTTCATTCGAGTAACACGAGAATTCGTACCTTCGATTATAAAAATAATTATAAACATAATTTACCTAAGCATCGATGCGTTGACCCACGATAAAACAGATAATACTAACATTTTATACATTTATACAAGAAAAATCTAACTGGCTTCTAAAACGCATGTATGGCTTCATCCTCGGGGTGGTAAGAGAGCGTCCTCTCATGGCGGACCGACCGTTACCCCTGCGCGCGCCTCCGCTTTCTTCCCATCTGCAGCGGTGTCTCTTCTCCCATAATTTCTACACCGGACTTAAATCATACATATTGGACGGCAAAATAAGATGATCAGTTTGGCGCAAGATACAAATTACATTTATATCATTACAAGTGTATCTGCTAATTTTTTCTAATATTATTAATTTTAGGGCCGTACCTAGTCAAATCAAAACCGGACCCAGGTGCAAGACCAAAGTTGTGGGCACCCACGGTTCGAAGAATTTTTTTAAATTTCGTATACATTTCGGGTGGGCACTTGGTGGGGCTCTCCAAGCAACGGGGTTGGCAAGCGCCTATCCTGGCCCCCCTGGCGCCGTCGCTGTTCCAATGATTTCCAAGAAAGTTCAATGATTTCTAGAGAATTCTAAAAAATTCTAGAGAGTTCCTTGGAATTCAAAAGTGTTCCAGGTAATTACAAAGTATTATAGTGATTTCAGAGATATCATTCAAAGAATTTCGTTGGTTTCCAGAAAATTCCAATAATTTCCAAGGAATTCCGCATTTTAAAACATTAAAATAAAAATTTTAAATTAATATTGAATTAACCGGAAAAATTAATAAGTAAAAATTACATTTTGTTAAAAAAAAATTAAGAGAATTTTTACAAAATTCAATTTTAAACCCCCGAAACTTTTTTAGTGTGATCATTAGATCGTTTTTGTTTGTGATGAATTGAACTAGGTATTCAGCAAAATTGTATCTAAATTTTGGCTCCCTCAAAAGTCGAAAATAATGGTGAAAATAGGATAATTCATAATTACTTTAATATTAGGCATTTTATTTCATTTTTATGGCTTCAAAATACGTATTTTCTTACCAAGAATGGTAATTATCAAATTTAATAGCTTCTTAATAAAATTATTTTTGAGAGAAGACTACTTTTTTCCGGTGATGCCATGACCCCCTGTTCCCTATTTTCTCTCTAAGAAACTTCGGAATCAATACAAGTGGGATTCGTCCAATTCAGCCTACTTTTATGCTTTATTTTATAGACGCCAATCTGTTGTTCAACTAAGGCCCAGTTTTTCACTTCCAGGTTAAACCAAAAAAGTTGGGTTAACCAATATTATTGCATAAAAAACGGCTTTTGAACGTATTTCATTGGTTAACCCAAATTTTTTGGTTTAACCTGCAACTGAAAACCTGGGACTAAATATCATAAAGCCGGTCATTTGTGCTCGTCACTTTTTAGGTCCAATTTGTGTTAATTTTTTCAACAATTGTGCATAAAATATACAAACTTTTCTCTCATGTCAGTGTACTACAGTTTTTTTTGTAGATATTGTGTATTTTGAATATTATCGAAATTCCCAGCTCAGTCGCGCTGACTACACTGTTGTGATCTAAAACCTAGGTTCCACCTAGGAGCTATGCTTGTAGCTAGGCTAGCGCCCTACTAGAGCGTATGAAAGTGCTCAAGGAATCAAGGGGATGCCAAGTGTAAATTTGGTACACCATTTGGGAAAAACAGGACGTAGTTCTGTATTAAAAGGAAGAAGAAAAGGCTGCACCTAACCTAGGTTGAACCTAATTGGCAGAACTTAACCTAGGTTGAACCTAACCTAGGCGGAACCTAATCTAGGCTGAATCTGACTTAACCTAGGCTAAACCTAACCTGAACCTAACCTAGGTTGAACCTAACCTAGGCTGCACCTAACCTAGGCTGAACCTAACCTTGGCCCAACCTAACTTAGGCGGAACCTAACCTAGGCTGAACTTAACCTAGGTTGAACCTAACCTAGAGCGCACCTAATCTAGGCCGCACCTAACCTAGGCTGAACCTAACCTAGAGCGCACCTAACCTAGGCCGCACCTAACCTAGGCTGAACCTAACCTAGGCCGAACCTAACCTTGGCAAAACCTAACCTAGGCTGCACCTAACCTAGGTTGATCCTAACCTAGGTTGAACCTAATTGGCAGAACTTAACCTAGGTTGAACCTAACCTAGGCGGAACCTAATCTAGGCTGAATCTGACTTAACCTAGGCTAAACCTAACCTGAACCAAACCTAAACCTAATCTACACCTAACTTAACCCAAAAAAGATCAAAAACCGTACTTCGCGAGTCGGGGAAGCATAAAATTCGCGACTATAACAACAAATTATAGTAATTATATAGAACTTCAAAAAATATCTTTTCGTTTGCATAACAAAGGTTTCAGCTTAATGCTGGTAATTTTTTGGAGAAATCATAATAATGCTGGACTGAACCACTAATAAAAATAACACATATAAGATGGAGGAAAATATGTAAATTCTGCCATACTTAGTTTGCAGTTTTACATACACATTGAAACATATTTTCCGGGCTGTGCGATGGCAATAAATTATTGTGCTTTTAATATTTAAAATTATTTATTAGTTTGTTTGTACCAACCGCCAGTATACGAGTTAAGCTCTCTTTAATTCATACAAAATACTTGTACCTACAGCTTGAGCGTAATCTTTGCCTGAAAAGCATTTGCTTCGATTTTCTTTCACACAAGTAATTAAACTCAGTTTCTAAAAAATGTAATATAAATTAATCTCCCTCGGATTTTAACTGTACGTAACACAGCACTTGAAACTATTTTTGATTTGGACAGCGCGTAAGCTCAATTTTTACAAATCATAAGTAAAATTTATTCACTATGAAAGCTTTGAAAGCGCCAGACCAGAAGCGGTTATCACGTGCACCCGAGAGGGTTTGACTTGTCATCAAGTGGGCATGCTCCAATAATTTTACTTTGCAAAATGTGTTTTGGCATAAATAGTCCTACTGACAAATCCAGCATGAAGCTTGATAATGTACGATTGTATGACGTATGTAGTCACCTTTATTATACTAATTCTATAAGCACTGCTATACATTTCGGAAATACCCGACCAACGCAACGTCTCCAAACTAATCTGGTAGCCTTCTTTCTGCTTTGTAAATAAGCGGTAGTGAATGTTCTATTCAAGACACGTTTATAAAATCCATCATATAAATGACGATTAAACAACCCCGATAAAACCACCAATATCAGATGCAATTTAATCAATGGAAATTTTATTCGAAACTTAAACATAAAGACGCGCTTTTATTTGTAAACTTCAGTTTTTTTTAAATCGCGATTTGAAATTGAGGGGGACAGTGGGCTAAGGCTTACACCATCGAATCCCACTCAAAGTATTCGTTTTAAATTCTAATTATTGGCATATGAGTTATTTACGCCATTTTTTTATCGGTCCAATTAGAATATTTATTTTATTCATTTAAATCAAATTTAATTAATCGCGCTTACAGCTTACTAACTTAGCGCTCCGCTGTAATGAAGCATTTTTCACCTCAGCACGTAATATACTATTTTTGTTTTTAAATTTTCAATGATAAATTCTTAATGCTATTTAATTATTTGCTCAAGAATTATTTTAGAAATAAAATATAGAAGATATTATTACTTTTAACTTTATTTTTTTTTACAGAAAGTAAATAAACGGGAAAATAAAACGTCAATTTTAACAAGATCAGTGTGTGCCTGCGACGTCTTCGTCTTGTATTTCAGTGAAACCGAATTAAACCTGTTACAATAATTGTGTTTGTTGCAACAATTCTAACCCTTTAATTTTTGATAAAGTAGCAGATTTAGTTTTTGATTTTGCTTTCTGTAAAAAAAAGTTATAAGCAATAACTTGCACGGATGCCGCAAAAATAATGGACCATTAAAATCCTATATCCCTAAATATGGAATGTTGTAAATATTATTATGACTTTTAATTACGATTATTACAACAGTTTTTTTATACGTAAAAATGTTATTTTTACGAATCCACGAAAAAAAGTTTTTAATCAAAAGAAAGAAAAACAGATCCATATTATAATGCTACAAATTCTTCCTCTCGGTTTTTAATTTATTTTTTAATGACACCAAAGAACATAAATTATTATTAAAATTTTGTTGGTACATAGACCAGAAATGTATGGTGCAGGTATTAATTTTTGTTAACTCAGCGATGTAAAATATTGAAATCTCAACATCATTAACATAAAACATATTGCAATCTGAAAAGGGGAACGACCCACCGGCTATAAAAATTTTAACTTGAACTTGATGTGTAATATCAAATTTTAGTAATAAAATTTATTATTATGAGCTTATTTTAAGTAGATTTTGATCACAGCAGTGGTCTGATGTGATCACTGGTTGAGTTACAGCGGGGAAATTCCCGGACTTGACCACATTGTTTAGTTCGTTCCTCCGACAAATTTCAACATTCTGCAGATTTATCTTTCCGTTTGGAAAATTAAATTAATTAATTTTAAAAATTGGAATTTTGAAAAATTTTGATTTTGCAACTTTTTTTTCAATTAAGTGCCTACCTAGGAATTTTCTTTTTTTCTTTTTTTTTTTAAATATAACAAAGACGAAATATGAAATATTTATTATCGTACATATTGCATAAAATATCAACCTAGTGATTTTAATTTCGATGGTCTGCGATAAAACTTGTGAAATCGATAATAATCGATTTCAATAAATTTTAATTAAAGTAAGAGTAGGTAGATGCATTTTGTAGTACTTGATATTGTTGTAATATTAACAAATTATACATAATTAATTACAATACTGCTTAAGAACAGGATTTTTATCTTCATTTTTAACAATCTGACCTTGAGTGCCTTAAAGAATGTTCTTATGTAATGTACTTGAAAATTAAGTAAAATGTAACATCCTAAACCAGCTCATCATTGAAGAAATGGTATAAAAAGCAGCGATGAGCTTCCATCTGATATCAGTTTACTAAGTTTCTCAGTTTCATCAACAAATATGAAACTTGTAAGTTTTGTTTATTTTTAAGGGTAACTTATTAACCATAATTTTTATTTCAGCTTTTTGTAATTCTGTTATTAGCAATTGCTAATGCAGAAAAGCTAAACAATGCTTATTTACCACCGGCAAGTGCTGCTTATTCAGGCGGCAACGAAAAACTTCTGAAAGTGCCACCCCATACGTTTGAAAATCTCCAAGGGGTTTCCTCATTTGGCAACATTAAACATTCATCAGAAGATGTTCACAATTCAGGACCATCGTACGGAAATTCCATCAGTCCCGAAAGATATGGACTTAATAAGGAACCCATTAAAATTGTACGCTTCGATAATAACAATGATGGGCTGGGTAATTACGCTTATGGGTAATTATCCAAATAATTTTCATGCTTGCTAAATTAATCGTACTTAAATTTTTTAGATATGAAACTGAAAATAAAATAACTGTACAGGAAAGTGGACAAATAAAAAATTCGGGCACAAAAAATGAAGTTAATGTTGTTCATGGTTCGTATTCTTATCTCGGAACCGATGGAATTGTCTACTCAGTGAATTACGTTGCCGACGAAAATGGTTTCCAAGTGAGTGGTGCCCATTTACCAACTCCACCTCCAATTCCAGAAGATATATTAAAGGCTCTCGAATACAATGCAGCGCACCCGGAATCGGTTAACTATGGGTTACAAGAAGAAAATCATCAAGAAGATTCTTTCAAAACCAAGGAATTACCCATAAAAGTTAAACAGTTTGGTACACCAAGTAATCAATATTTACCTGCCGTTAAATCAAGCTTTAATCCCAAAACTGGATATAATTATTAAAATGTAATATTCTTGCTTCTCCTGATAATACCTTCCATATTTATGTATATAATAATATATCTATATTTAAAAATAAAAATATTTCTTAGCCAATAATTATTTTTTATAGGACCGGACAGGACAGTGGTAGGACAATTTCCTATAGGAGATTTTTTAGTAATGTAAAATGTAATCTTATCATTAATTTTAAATTAAGAAAAAAGCTAACTTGAACGATCTGACGATCTTTCTTTCAATCAGAATAAAAAATCTAAAAAATTCTAGCTAGTTTACATTTCATTAAAAAGAAACATCTAGACATCCTTTTTGTCCTTTTTAAAATAGTCAAAAGAACAAATAGGTATTTGAAGAAAGCAAGCATGCAGAGTTGGCGTAGGACCTATGTTAATAGGTATAGACGAATCACGAAAAGTTACTTTTGTTCCGAATAAAATCTGTTATTTTTATTTTTAATTAATATTGGAATTGCGAACTTGTCAACTTCAGAAATCTATATTAAAACAGTAGTAAAAAAATATAATAAAATTTAATTTATTTCATAATAAAGTCTTGTCATAATAAAATATAAAACTAAAATCATAAAAGGATCATAAATTTTGAAACCGATTATTATTATAATTGTTCAATTTCGTCGGAAGTAATTTTTGTAACTTTTTACTTTTCATCGTGTTGGAGTATAACACGATCGATGTTTGTGCACTACAACTTATTACTGGTCATCCAATTTAAGCTTTGGAGTCTCAAATAGACCAATTTAATATTGGATCACAAATTTACAAGAAAAAAGATCCGGAATAAGTAATCTAAGTAATTGATTATCGATTTGATAACTTTTTAAGAGAAACACTAATTTAGTATTGCTGTTCTTTTTTAAAATATTTAATGCCGCTTCTAGATGATGCGGAAAGGCTAACCGAACGCCAAACCGTAAAAAGCTGATTGTAACTACCTCTTCATTGAGAAGCTTTGTCGGCCGCTTGTGTAATCATTTGGCTACATTGAATTTACGCTAGAAAGTTATATGAGAGAATAGCAAATGCAATTAGTGGTTCAGTAAATGGATGTTTCGTGTTTATGAGTTTTGTACCAGCAAAAGTTTTTTTACTTGTTCTTTCTTATTTAAAAATTTAATTTATTGTTTAAAAGTATTGTTTGAGAAAGGAACAGATTGATTTATTTTAAAAAGACCTGCGATACAGTGATTTTGCCGCTCCGAGATGAGTTTACAGTTACAGTTGGAAAGTTAAATTAATTTTAACAGAAACACAATAATGTAAAGTATTAATATTATTTCTTATGATTAACGTCATGTACCGTACCTGAATTAATTGTAGCCGTAGACGATTTTTGATCATTCAGTGATTCCTTCAAGTTTTTAAATTTATTTTTTTACTTTCATTATTTAAAGACATGTAGACGGTTGCTATGTAAAATCTTGATACAACTCAAAAAGTTTTTAGATTACTTTAATGTTACGCTATGGGAAAAATCGAAATCGGTATTTTATAGAGGTTTAAAAAGAGAATGTAAAAGGATTTGGCTTTTAGGCTCAAAAAAAGGTTTGGTTAATAATCAAGGTGACTCAAGAAAAGACGTTCCTACAAGTTCAAAAATAAGGTTTTTCTTTATTTTTATTTCATAGATTTTTATTTAAAAAAGTTTGAATTATTTTCAAATTACTTGGTTTTTCTTGAACCGCATCGACAGCTAGATATTAAATTTTATTTATTCTAAATCAATATATAAGTCTATAAGAATTGGTTACAAAATCCGAATTTATTAAAAGTATGCCGATTTGTTATATTTTTCCTTGCAAAAGTTGATAAAGGTTTTCTTTTGAATTTGGTGTATATTTAAATAAATTTTGTTAAACTAAAATTGAATTTGCAAAAATTTACATCTTTTTAGTAACTTACGCTAGTAACTTTATTATATATAAAAGCAGAGAAAATGAGTGCAACATCTTCCCGAAGAAATATTGATTTGGCAAATGGCAATAATTACTTAAAAGCTATTTTCGTATCCGTACGTAACTTAATAAATGTAATTCGAACTTTTCAGTTAAAAAGAAAATTTGATCGACAGCATTTTAAAAGTGTCTTTTGCGGTTAGTTACGTTTTTATTGAATTTATTCCGAAAATTTCAAATATATGAGCAATACTTTTTTTAAATACAATTTTTACTGTTTTGCTGAAATATTTATATCCTAAATAATAGTAGATATATTATAAGTCATAAATATTGATTCAAAATTGGAAATACGTCGACGGTTAAAGTTGATAAATATTACGTTTTTATGATTCAATTACCTTAAAATACAATAAATTTAATAGATACTATAGATTTATCTGAAAACTATAAATATATAGCAGCAAAAATTTACTGGCTAAATTATATTATTTTTCAATAATATTTCGATAACATTTTTATGAAAAGCTCTTTTAAAACATAAATATACATACTGCATACGAATAATAACAAAAAATAAATTGCTTTCCAATCATAAAATTTTGAATATTTTTTAGGGTGAAATATCTACAATATTTTTAATACTTTTCGTAATACCTACGTATTTTGTATATTCACCAAAATTTGATGTAAGTAGGATTAATAAGTTGTTATTTATTCGCCCAAAAAACAGGTAATTGCTCCAGCTCAACTCATCGAAGTGAACAATAAACCTACCCAGGCATGGTAAATCGGGGAAGAACACAATTTAGAAAACCAAAAAAATAATTATACATAATATAATAAATAATCAAATTCACTAAGTTAATCTTCGAACCGTGAATCACATCAAATCTTTCACTACACAATTATTGCCCTTTCGCAATTTTTTTCACAAAAATTGTCTCACTGACTGGCTGGCTTATCTGGTTGTCTTTCTGCTGCTGCTCAAACTGAAGATCGAAATTTATTAATTCTGTCTTAAGCGCAAATTGTAAAATTATATAGAAAGAATTACTTCGAGCAGTATAAGTAGACGACAGAGAATTTTGAAAATGCTGGAATACATTTGAGAATTTTGAAATAATTAAATAAATAAAATAAAGAAGATATGAAAATAATTTAAATATGAAAAGTTATGGAAAATAAAGAAGTTTAAATTTTATATTATATTATAAATAAAGTGAGAATAAATAAAATTAAGGAATCAACTATATTTGAAAATTAAATATTACTTGGAGATATAGGTAAAATAAATAGTATGTAGCGGTCAGGAGATTGAGTAGTGATGTATCCAACATTCCTTTTAAAGTTAAAATCTAAACTATTCATTTTACATGGAGAAATAAATTACATGGTTTGGATACTTTTTAACCCTTGCAAATGCAATTAATTATAAAATTATAATTGTTATTAGAAGAAGAATTAATCAAATGAAAAAATCAGGAGGAAATAAATTATTAAATCAATATTTTTATAAAAAAAAGTCTTCAGCCCAAAGAAATTAAAGGGAAAATCGCAATAATTATATACCTACTATTAATGGCGCACTCAATAAAATCGGTGCTTAAATGTGATTACCGACTGGGCTTACCAGTTGAGCGGAAATTCTGGGTTAGGCTCTTAAACTTCTATGGATTCATTACTTTAGCTCTTCGATGAAAACCAATACTTTGTGCAACTAACAATATATGGTTCTGTGTTTATACAAGCCCGCTCAATGGATAAAAGAAATCTAGAAAATTTTTAATTATTATTGCAGGATGGGGACGAAAAATCTAGAAATAATTATACTATAAATAAAGACAAATAAGTACATGTAAATAAATAAAATTTTAATAAATAAAAAATAATATTCGTTTATTGTGTATTTATTTAAATTGTGTATTTGTCTTTGTAACTCTATTTCCAAGCTAAGATTAAATAAAGTTTCACCACAACCAGAGTTACCACAAACATTGCTCTTAGTTTATAAGAGTAATATGACGAATAAAAAGAAAAGCAGAACACATACTAATTTATTCAGTAGTATTTTCGATACATATTTACCAGTATTTCATGATCAAGTTTATTAGAAATTGTTATTAAAATTACAGCATTATTTTTCATATATAGGTAGTTGATTTTGCAGCATTTTTTCTAACACAATCAAACAGAGAAAACATGTTTTGGCAATTACATTGAAAATATAATAATTTATCATCAGCATTAAATAGATTTATAAAATAAATGAACGTGATCGACCATGCAATAAACAATTTATTAAAAGCTTTCATTTATCTAATTATTTAGCAATTTTGAAAACGAAGTTTTCGTATACGTAGAGTTGTTTCTACAGCACAACAGAATGTCGAACTTAAAATATTTTCGCTTTGGTGTAGCTCTCGCTGCATAGCATGGCTTGCTCAGCAGCAGTATAGATCAGCCTGTCTCATATTTTACTTGCGCGTCTCTCAACGGTTGGATTAAATTGCGAGAGCTGTGTTCTATTCGGTTCGACGTTCTGTTGAGCTGATTTGTTCTTGGCTTAACGACAGTTATAGTGGTGTCCTGTACTTTATGCGCTTAATATTAAATTGGCAAAATTGACATGTTGCTGCTATGTAAACTATTTTTCGATTTATCTATAACATTTACTATTCGTTTGGTCCACTTAAAGAAGGAATACGTTGCAAGTATAGGCCATATACTTTTAATGTTAATTTTTTATTCAGTACTTTTTAAGAGCGCACAGCATTTAAACTTGAGCAAACGAGTTTAAGGTATTATGTTTAAAGTCCTTATACAAAGTTAACCACGTACATTGTTTGTAACTTCATTTTAGCGCTTTTAAGTTGGGTGGCATTTATGTATTCAAACTAGCAATGCTTTATATTTTCAAACTTCTGGAAATTACAAAACTTATCGGTATCTATTAAATATGATAACAATGTTGGTAGGTACTACATAATATATGATTTTGGCATTAATGGAAGATTAATAATATATTATTTCTACTATGCTATAATTGGAATTCAAATTTTTATTTAGGTTAATTTTACTGTAAAATTTATTTGAGCTGAATTTTAAAATTCATATACAAGTTATTTCATTTACTAAACCATAAAAAATTCATCGAAATAATTTAAATCAAAGAGATGGAATTGCCAATCATTTTTAATGAAGTTCATCGCTTCACTTCTAAAGGATTTATTTTGCTACTGAATTTCGCTCTAAATAAAACGATGTTATTGGCACACCAAAGTTTCCAGTAGTACAATTGTAGGTTAAACCAAAAACTTTGGGTTAACCAATTAAATACATTGAATATTATTGGTTAACCTAACGGTTTTGGATTAAACTATTATTAACTTAAAGTAGAGTGACAGCTCTCCAATCTCTTGTTTAAATGTAAAAAAATAAAATATTCATACATTTAATTTATTTTTGAATTGTTGGTTTAATAAACTGGAAGATCTACTTTGAATACTGATTCCACCAGGCACGAAATCTATGCCTACGTATGTACGTTAATACATGGTTCAAATTCGTAAGCTCTCAATGTTATTTATGTTATTTTGTATTAATATCGCCTACGTTTGCGAAGATATAAAATTTTTGGATTTCTGTTATAGTCGAAGAAGAAAACACATGTATTGCACTAAATTACTACCTTCTCTACGATTATTTATTTCACACCAGAGCACAATTTTGCTACCACCAATTTACACACAATTCCCTTATATTTATTACGCTCCAGTGGGAAGTAAATTCTTTTTAAAATTGCCATTACATTTCTATTACGAAAAAGTTTCATTACTATTAACGAATTTCAATTTTGTTACTATGGATTTTTAAGATGCCAATTTTAATTCAAGTGATTTTAATTCGAACAACTCTTCCATCTAAATAATTTCAAAAATATTTGGCTATCAGTAAGTACGCATTTTATTTTTGACAAAATTAATGAAGCTATATTATTTTCAAAATTTGTTTCCAATAGTTATATAGCTACACCTACACTAAAAACTTACTAATGGATAAATTACATTCTAATTACCTACGTATTTGTTGAGGTAATGGAAAATACATGTAGATTCGATTAAACTGCGAAATTATATACTCGAGGCGGTTTTGCAATTTTTAGGCAAATAATAGCTCCAAAACTGGGAATATGAGTTATAATAAATAATAATTATTATTAACTTTCAGTTTTTAAAAGCATTTATTTATTTAGGTATAAGTATGATTTTTCATTTTGGTATAGGTCAAAAAGCTTTTCGTCCAGTGGAAATGAGCACAAATACAAAAAATATATTCAAGTTAACCCAAAACAACAAATACACCAAAAGTGGTAATTATTTTAATTAGTTCTCTTTAATAGCATATCAGAAGAAGCTCATACTTAAAATTATTAAAATATTACACTGTGAAAAAAGATTTGTCGCTGTAACAATGTTTGTAGTAACTATAGCCTTAACGGAGTTTTTTGCTCCTACAACAAATTTTACACTGCTATAATAAAGTTCTTCTGTTCAGAAAAGAAAAATTGTTGAATGAACTAATTTGAAAAGTTGTTGAACCAATTAATTTTTTTTAACAGAAAAACTTTGTTATGGAAGCAAAAAAATCTCGTTCAGGCTAAAATCTTTGTTAGGGCAACAAATCCTTTTTCACGGTACACAGAATCTTTACAATTATAAGCGCTTAAAATGGTAATTTACTAATTTGATCCACTCTTTAGTTAACCGAAATGTAGAAATTGAAACTGATGAGAGATTTAAAATAGATGAATAATAATCAGTTGTAAGAATAATTAAATAGGTTTTAGGTATATACTTTTATGTCGATATAATATAAAATAGCTATCGAGCATTTCGGGATTTTTATTTCCGGCTAATTGCATTAGTTTTGAACTTATTAAAAGTTGAAAAATTATATAAAGTAAAGTGGATAGTGTAAACGCTAAAAAGTATAAAAAAAGTACAATTTTTTTGCGTTGAAACCTAGAAAATCGCATTTAAACAATTCAGCTTCATAAGCGACCGTGAAATTCCAAAATATTAAATATGTTTTTGAAGTAGGAAACCTACAGAGCAGTGACGAACTAAGGGGGTGGCCCGGAAGACTCTGCAAGGAAAGGGGCCTGATTTTCATAGCCATTGAAAGCATTTATTTGATAAAAATTTCTAACGTTTAAACCCTGTTGACCTTGAACTCAAAATTTCCCACCTGCGGCACTCGTGGGAGCTTCGCTCTTCTCTACCCCTTTAGGGGGCTCAAAAATACCTAAAGTTCCGGACCCCAGAGTGTCTCCGCCACTGCTACAGAGAATTAATTAAAATAATGAGTACATTATGTGTTATATTTGTACCTATTTATGTAAGTTTGTCTTTGTAGAGTTAACTGAAAAATTTAGAATTTTGCCCGCTTCCACTATTTAGATGATTTTTCATGATCTATAAAATATGAGGCACATTTTTGTAAGTTATAACTTTTTACTTCAAAGTGCCCGTGGATATTAAAATTAAAGCGAGTTTTCCATTGTACTACAGTTCAAAAGTCTGCAGAAATTATGAACAAAAGTTGGATAAAAATTTAATTTTCTATCTATCTAAAATGTCAGCAAATATTTATTTGAGACTAATAAAATATTAATAATGATAAAAAAATTTACAGTGGCCACTCATTTATTAGCTTGCTGGTTAGCAAATCGCTAACATGTATGCAGATTCTGTAGAAGATCGTACATTGCTTATCAGTCGTAGTTTACCTAGACTAAGATGTGCAAAAAGCTTCAAATCTCCACCCATTAATAATATTATAGAAACATGAGGTAGAGAATCGATGTATCTTATAACAGTTGAATTATTAAATTAACCAATCAGAGAGTGCAACCAGTCAAATGCATTTGTTTCATTCCAGAATATTATGTTAAAACAAGTACGGGGAAATACTTTTAGTTTTTATATCTTGGATATTACTTTTTGATTTGACTCGAAGCAACAATGTATTTTGTAAGCAATTTAATTTTCTACAAAATTGTTTCCGTATAATTTTCCCATATTCCTTTCAAATTTGTAGCGTTTATAATGAAATATCTGTTTTACTGTTATGAAATTCGGTGATAACATGCTAACCCTACAATCGAATTTAAAAATACAACAATTAAATTATGGTAGTTGGGGGTTTATTAATATGATGTTAACAGTTGCACGGCTAGAAGGCAACTGCGGCCAGCTCTATTTACGCCAAGCACACGTATCGTCAACAGAATGGGCACTGAACAAGATATAAATGGTTAAACTTCAAGTTTAAAATATAAGTAGTGGTAGTAGCAAAAACTTCCGCCCTTAATTTCTCGTAAACGGCTTTAAGAGTTTTATTAGTACTTGTTATGGAACAATGACTCAAGGTACAGTTCGGAAACTCGACTGACATCTGTCGATGTCTCCTTATAAAACGCATTGTTTAATATTACGTGTTTTTGTATTATGGACGTAACCGATTTCTAAAGGAAGTTTCACATCATAGAACAGAAGAAAAAGTGTTATGACGTTAGACATCTAAACAACAATACTCAAAGAAGGATCGATTTTAGCGTATCGCAATCTCTTGCTTCCATATTATGTAAACACATGTTAAAAAATAAATCTTTGAATGGCCACTATTTCAAAAAATATTTTTGAAATCTATCAAGATTTTTTTGAAATGAAAGATTTAGTGCCTCGATAATTCAACTGTTATGCAAGTCCGGTTCTTAACAAATACATAGGTTTTAAATTAATGAACCTCCGACTCAATTTTATTTAAATTTATTCATTGATTTTGTCAAAACTGTTTGTTAAACATGAAAATTTAATCTGATGGTTAACATTTTTGTAAATTGAATTGAAATAAAATTAGATAAATGTATTTTTTAAAACTATAAAAATTTAAATGTAATAAAATAAATTTAAAAGAAAATTTTAACTGGAAATCCAATCACGGTGATTTAGTAATTATTGCCATAGCAACATTAATGGTTTTTGCTCATATTGTTTACGGAAATGCTTCGGAAATGGCGTTAGTGACTGGTTTTGTAACTGCTTGTAACATCCCAAGTGATTTCCACTTCAATATACTTGATTTTTTCGAGATGTGACGCTAAGGATTAACGCGATTACAAAATCTTTTAAAAAATTATATTTTTGAAAAAAGACATTGACTTCACCCAAATAAGTTTTCTGTATTTATATTAAATAGGCAAATGCTTGATGACAACTAATTTTTTTCTTTTATTAAAAATCTTACAAATTCAGAATAATTTTAATTTATTGATGCCTTACAAATTCATAAAAAGAGAGGTCGAGCTTTCAGAAGCAGCTTCGAGTTTGAAAATTAAAATTTTCCGTTATTATTAAACAGAAATGCTCTGAATTGGCAACGAGAAGAATTTAAAAAATTAAAAATTTTTTTTATTGGTGGGACGTAAGTTTAAAATTATGTTTCGTTGGTTGTATCAACTCATCTGAAATTGTTTCGTTTTCACTATTTTAAAAATCTAACGACGCATAATGTACAACATTAATCTAAAGGACTTTAAAGTTACAATTTTGTAAAAGTTAAAGTGGCACTACTCATGCTGAAATATAATATTCTCTTCTTTGTATACATTTCTCCCTCAGTATATAGCAAAGTGCTATGGTTATGAGTACAGCAATTGTGATTCCCATTCCTATGCTGACCCATATTATTTCTTCATTTATTCCTTGGTACGAACGTCCTGGAATAAAAAATATGCAATAGTTTAAAAAAAATTCAAAAATATACGAAAAGTAGTCGGCAATATTTACACGATCACCGCCAACAAACCAAAACAAACATTATAACAGTGGGCAGCTACTAAAAACAGTTAAATGTTTATCTTTGTTTGAATAAAAGTACATAAATGACGAAAACTTTATTAATGTAGTGTATGTAGTACAGGGTGAATCATATCAGCATAATTTCAATAAAATTAATAAAATGAAATTGAATAAATTTTTATTATTTTATTTAAAATGAAATAACATGTTGTAAACATTTAATTTTCATAAATAACATGTTGAAACATTTAATTTTCATAAATAACATGTTGTAAACATTTAATTTTCATAAATTACAGTTTTGTGTACATTTATTTAAGCATTACATTTTTATTTGTTAATTGGCAATAATTAAAACATTTCTTGTTTCTCTTTAGAAGTGCGAATTCAATTAAAGGATTTATAAAAATACGAATAATGGAAATAATTGAAAAACCAAATTTACCAAAGTAAACGTAAATAGCTTTTTTATTTTTTATTTAATTTTAAATTAATTTTTCTGAATTTCTTAATTTTTCTCACTTCGGGAAAACCACGTAGGACAAAGCAATGAGGTACTGGTACAAATTTTTAAATTTTATTGCGACATTTGCCATAACTCAATCCTTATGATGTCATTAGTAATCTGAACTTTCTTCTTATTTTACTCAACTTTCTTATCGGGTAATTAAATCCTGAAGTCGCAACTCATAAAAATCGTATGACGTCAAAGCTACGCACATTGCACCCTGAACAAAATTTGTTTGCTCATTAATTTCATGAAAATTTTCCGTGAGCGAATTTCTTTTCGTCTATTTTAACAAACTTTCTAGGCAACTAAACTCCTAAAAACCTGAAATTTGATACACAGCATGTTGAATATTTAATATTATAATTATTTTGTGTTGACGTCCAACCACTTTTTTGAGTGGCAAAAGCAAAAACGAAACTCAGATGTTTTTGTGATAGCTATTTTGTATAAATAAAACATCTGACGAAGGCAGTAAATAACTATCGAAAACTTATGAATTAATTTGAACTTCATTATGTTTAACATTACATTGCTAATTTTGCAAAGTTAATTTATTATTTTTCATGAGATACAGCAATTTATATAATATTTCAACACTTTAGAATAAATTGTTTTATAGCAAAACAAATTTGATAAATAATTTTAATTAATTTTATATCATTAACCCTGTAGTCGAGCTGTATTTAATATTTTACTGAAACGATGATTATTCATATTTAAAGGTTAATTTTTTGTGAACTCATTCGACCGATTTTAAGGTAAAAATTTTGCTGTATTAATAACTAATGTCAGTGGCGGCTTGTCATAAAGGGCACAGGGGCACGTGCCCTCCAATCCTAAAAACAATAGAAAGATAGATTTTTATTACAAATAAATATTTTAAAAATTATTTTGTTTATTTTGTGCCCTCCAATTCGAAAATGTCACGACTAATGTACAATATTTGGAAGCAATGTAATACTTATGAACTTTTGAAGTCAGTACAGCGCCAGCGTTTGAAATGGAATTTAATACGAAAACAGATACAAACTACGAATTATTTGACGCAATAAAGAAACTAATTGGTTTTGTGGTTTTTTTTATAAAGTTGCAATTGTCTCTGAGGATGTAAAATTCTTTTTCTGCAAAGATAAATAAAAACGAATAAATGATGTAGAAACTGCATAATAGAGAAAGTCTAAGAATTTTCTTTGATGATTTACATTACTTACGCTTTATAACCTCTTTCATCAGTAACCATCGCGTTCATGTAAATTTTAATAAAATCTAATTTTATTTAGTTGCGCAAGGTTTGTTTAATTCATAGAAACTGGGAAATTTTTCCACTGATATTATATTGAACATTACTACAGCTGGGAGAGAAATGAATTATTCCGAGACCAGAAGATGTGCTGCATTTAATGATGCAAGTAGAAAAACGACAACTGAAAAATGATGCAATTTCAACAGAAAGAATCGGTGAGCGAATCTAACCTGCTAGAAATTCCATTCTAACCAATAAGAATTGCTCGGGCTATTTTATTCGATTATATTTATGTTATACTTATGTCACACTCTATAAAAGCAGATATTATGTGAACCTATAGACTAATTAAAATTTTAAAGATCAAAGGTTAAATAAACAATAAAATACAATTTTTTTATTTAGAAACTGTTGCTGAAAGCTTACGGAAAACTTCGTGTTTTATTGTTCATTTAATCTGTTAATTTTTAAAATCTGCTAGAAGGTCAGCTCTGAACTTTGTGAGTGATTGCTTGGAACTCAATTGGAACTTTTTTAAATCAGTAAAAAACAGTTAACAAATAGAATTCTTATGTTATAATTAAGTTAATGACCACGATTTTCTCTAAAACGGAACGAAGAAAATGACATCCTTTGTTGAACAAATTAGTACAAAATTAGCCCTAAAAATTCCTATTCTTTTATCAGCTTGGGAAAGCTGCTTTTATTTTCAAATTGGCCAGGATACTTTTTCACATAATCTTATCACGTTTTTGCAATCAATCAGGCTATAACGAATAACATAAATTAACTTAAAAAGGACACAATTCGAATATCCTGCTGCGGTTTATTCGCTTGGCGCTGGAGGATTATCCATGTAATTGCTTGATAAATTATTATTTGCAATTAGTCGTGTTTTGAACACCCCCATAAGCCAATAACATAATTATATATGTTCTGTATGTTTAATCGTTTATTACATAAATCCGTTCATTGCGTTTATTTTCGTTTTTCAATTATAAATCGGATAATTGAGGTTCTACTGTAGCTATTTTTTATTGTACAATATAAGCTACTTTATAAATGGTAAAATGTTTTTAGCTTTGTAAAATTATTTTAAAAGTGTACAAATAAAATTTCTACAAGTACTACGTTCACTTATAATTAAAATTTAATATTTTAACGTTTAGTTAAGTTTCTTGTAAAATTTATAATGTTATAATAATTATATCCTATTACATGAAATTTTAAGTTAATTTGTAATTTTTATAACTGAAATATATAAACGTATATAAACGTATTTTACATTGTTGTTGTAAAAATTGCAAATATTATTATAATTATTGTAAAATATGACAAATAAAAATAATAATTCCTCATTTTTAAACAATAAAAGAAGGAATTTTTCTTCTTCACAAATCAGAAAAATTTGGCTTGCGCGGACATGCAATTATTAGTTGAGCAACATTTTGGTTGCACGAGAGGTTTTTGTAACTAAACTATTACTCAACTAATAATTGCAGTTAAAAGAATTTTTTTTTTTTACTTTGCTGCTGCCCACCATCATTTTGCTTTTTGATCCTAACCACAACAGAAAAGGACCGGGACAATACAATTTTGTAAGCTGTACAAAAACTCAAATATTCAAATTGCCTCATTGTGTATTCAACTAAAAACGATAGCAGCCAATCGAGTTTCAATCAATCACCCACAGGAAAATCAAAATTTTGAATTTTGATGTTTTTTATTTTGAATTTCCTTTTTTAATAATTTTTCCCAAACGCGTCTATCGCCAAGGACTTGAAGGAATTACCAATGACTTGGAGATGGGATTGTTTTGATTTCTTATAATTAAATGAAAATTCCAAAATTGGAAATTATTATACTAAATTTATATTTTAATTTTTTAATTAAGCAGTCTATCGACTGATCCGATAGAGAAAATCTAAATATTTAAAAATTTTCATTCAAATATTACGAGTATTGCACGAGGTATGTACTAAAAGCTGAAAAATTTAAAATAAAAATATTTTGGAACATAAAAACTAAATAAATTCTTCATGATTTTTAAATAAAGTGTTTCGTAAAATTTTATTCTACAATAAAAAAGTTATTACTTATTACAAACAAATCTTAAAAATTTTTCACGATGGAAACAACATGTAAAATATATAAATTAAAAATTTTACCTCTTGAGGTTTTTCGAGAGGTTTTTTTAGTTTTATTTTAACTTTAGTTTTCATTTTAATTTTTTCTGTAAAATTAATTATTTTAATTTCTTTTGTTTAATTGAATTTTAAAACCAACAAGATAACAATTATCGAAAAATGTTTAGTTAAATTTTTAAACCATTATTTCATTTTTTATGATCGGGACTTGAGAAGAATTTTAGTATTTCGAAACTTTATATACTTGTATCGTCCATACGATTGCTCAAACTTAAATGGCTGAATTAATAAGTCATAAGAAATAAATTGAACTGCCGATTATATAGAATTTATCAGTTACATTTTCCTCTAACATCTAATCCATTATATACATAAAGTATAATATTATGCTATTAATTTCACCGAAGAGGTTTATGTCACAAACCAAAATTGTCAGAACCATGTGAAATGAAATTCTCGATGCTCAAGTTCATATCGAGTCAATTAGTGTCAATTATTGGTATTTACATTATTGAAAATAGTATCTACTACACATTATGTATTACGTGCGCAGTCGTAGGCCAGCAGTTCAAGTATTGGAGATGTTTTTGACCATGTTCTTCATAAGGTAGTGTTAAAATCTTTGAATTTTTTGCTTGTTTTTAAAATTTTCACCTTAACATCTATGATATTCGGGTTAATTCCGTGTCTTGTTTGAAATTTTATAACCACGTGTTAAATGGTTTTTCGCCAGTATAAATTTTTAAATTAATGCGTTAATCCGCTGAGTTTATCTCAGAAATCAGAACATCTGCATAGGTAGTTTCTCGACAGCATTGCATAAGTATAACTACGTAAATGCTGAAGTTTTCCAATAATTAAGGGGTATAGGTATATAACATTTCAGGAAGCTCGGAGCCAATTTATAGAAGAGAATAAACGAGAAAGCGGTGCAAGCTGTAGATACTCAAAGATATCATACATACATCTTGTTTGTTTGTCTATGTTTGTTTGTTCTCTATAATAATTTCAAAACGAATCCACCGTTTTGTAACTGTTTACTGTAAACATTAGCTAATTCCCCCGAACAAGTTTTCCGATACTGATAAACAGCGCCAGCTTAATTTCAAAAATTATAATGTAACTTTTGAAATCGATAGAGCAATATTTATTGTAGGTTCCAAAATCCCGATCAACAAACTCCTCTAGGAATCGCTACAGTTCAAACATAATTAAAAAATCATAAAATAAATTCAATATGAAATACTATGAGGCCCTACGGTGAGAAATGCTTACTTTAATATAAATAAAAAAGTTTAAAAAGAATAAAATAAAACTTCAGTACTCTTGATAAACCCTTGAGCCGTCATGTCGGCGACTTTCTGCTTTGTTTAAACTGAGCAGTCGACGACAAAGGGCTTAAGAGTTTACATTTTTACTCATATTAACTTTTTATTTTAATAAGTATTTTATTATGTAATAGGTAAATTGTACAAAAAAAGTTTGGGATTTTGATGGATTAAACTTTTTGATGTAGAAAGATATAGTGCATCCTGTCGTCACTACAGGCATTAATTTATTCTAAAGGTGAACTTGTTTATCCTAATGGTAACGAAGTGCAGAGTAACATATCATCCAGATAGAGTGTTATTTACTGCCTCGAATTCAATACGAGTAATAATTCAATATTAACCAACAAATTTGTAATTTATATTAATATAATTATAAATATTTAATTAATTATTGTGTCAATTCAACTGTACATTCTTCTCTTAAGCATTTAAATTCTAACTAAATTAGAGAATGTGCCTGTGACACTGTTTGATAATGATAATCGTGAATCCAGGGGTATTTTCCGTATTTTTCAGAACACAAATTAATTCATAAGAAAGTTAGTTTCTTCTGGGATTCAAACCGGGTCCCCTAGTATTAGCAGGCAATTGCGCTAACTGCCTCTTTTTATATTTTCAAAAAATGCGAAAAGGTGGGGGAGATTAAAACTAAAAATAAAATAAAATAACGCCACGAAAAATAACAGGCCACAGGCCCATTATTACAACCATCTACCTCATTGTACTAAAATGCCACTGATTGGTGCAAATAATAAATAAACCATTTTTATTGGTTGATGATTTACGATGGCTTAATCATTTCGTTTATCATATTCAAATTAATAAATTTTTTTTAAACAAGTTTTTGTTCTCTCTTGTCTCGTATTTCTTTCTTTCCATGAATAAATATTTATATGCAAAGTTTTTACATAGTAATTAACCTATATTTAAATTTTTTTAACGAATGGGATGTTTATTCCAATTATGTATTATATTTTTGTTTTTATTAACTAGAAGTTATTTCAAGCTGTATATGTATTTAAACTTCTTAAAACAATAAACCCTTAACCATATTGCAATTGAAACTTCTAAGTTCCCGGATAATTACCAACGAGTATAGTCGGGAATAATAATCATTTAGATTATAAGCAATCTTTAAATTAACCAAAGTTCAAAGGAAACTTACGAGTATTTTCTAAACGAACTGCTTGTATAATATTCAGTTTATTAATTTTTTTTAATCCATTTGAATTTGTTGTCCCTTTTAAAAAAGTTTGAATACCACAGAACCATTCAAAACTGCCAGTTATAGATTTGAAATAGTACATGCTCTGTGGACTGAAACTTTATATGCCACTATTGACCAATCAACTGAGCTTTAAAATCATGCATGCATACACGTGAAAGCTTGATACTATGGTCTCTTTGAATAAACAGCAGCTTTAGAATTTAGTAACGCTTTAGTTAGCATAATAACTCATAGTAGATGGAAATAAAACAAAAGCTGTACTAGGTAAAACTTGGAAAAATAACAACATGCCTTCAACAAAATCTAGAAAAATGCATTTTAATATTTAAATCTCCGCGTTTACTATATGTGAAAATAGGGAAATAAGAGTACTGAAATGAAATACGTACCATTATAGTTATTTGAAATAATCCCAGTTACTTTCCCAGAAATTCTCCCTCCTGCAGGCATATTCACCAAATAAGGCTGTAACACTTGTGGAGAGATTTATTCTACTTTGCTCTGCATTCAGCCTGAAACAAAACCTTGTAATGAAAATTTTGCAAATCATTTACTACTACATTGGCCGAATTTCAAAATTTGGTACAGCTCACAAATAATAATTTCTCAGCCCCAATTTTAATTGATAGAAATAAGCAATTTAAGTTCAATTTTACAATAACAGTTAATCTGGCATTAAAAATTTAGCGAAGGTTTTCATTGGTTTATTTAATGCTATAATTTTTCCAATGAAAACAGCCGGGGGTCCATACAGATTCCAGTCAGAAGGGGAAAGGTTAATAAAATAATTTAGAGATTATTTGTGGATCACTTGAACAATTAAAAATTTAATTTAATTTTTATAATTAAATTTATTTTATTAATGTGAAATAATTACAACTCTCTCGCATTGTTGTACAGTCAAACATGTATGCACATTATTATCCTGTAGGCTAGGAAATAATCCGCAGCTCTATTGCACGGCTCGGCTACATTACTGTAATTTTAAGACCAATATTGTATTTTCATCATTGATAATAATAATTAATTATTAATTAAATATAATAATACCTTAATGTATACTAATTAGGAATCCCTTGAGGATAATTATTATAAATAAAAGCAAATAAAGGTACACTTTCCTCAAGTAATTTATTTGTGTTAATTGAACAATAACTGGTTTTGACTAATCGTCGTATTTAATCACTGCATTTCCTACAAAACAAATAATTAACAATTTTGTGATCGGTAATATAATATTTATTTTTCCTAAATATTTGTATTTATAATAAAGGTATTTAGAAGTTATTATCCGGAATACAATAATTCCCCCTAATAATATCTAAATTTCGTTAATCCATTCACGGACCGTCATCGTTAAGGTTCGTCCTTATTACGTAAAATTTAGTTTTACGTAAGGTAAAGTTTAGTTTTATTTATATTAAATAGGACCTGATCTATTTGGTGCAATTACGTGCACATTTCGAGATGCTCTCTGACGGGCTCACCTAATCACCAAAATTTTTAATTTGCAATTTATTGTTTTTAGTATAAACTAATTATTGACTTTGGTATTTCCTTATTTATTTATGAAATATAGGTTATAGTTTTGTATATTATTTATAAAATACTCGAAAATAATAAATCAACAGAATAATAATGTATGTGGTACTTTAAATATTAATTAAAATGTTCAGGGTGGAAACCTACGTGTTAATTAAACTTTTTTTATTGAAGTGGTTTATTAGATTATATTACAAAAAGCAATTAAAAATGATTGATTAATAACTTATGATGGCATAAATTTCATGAAAACCATGTAAACTGAAAATTTTTATATAATCGGCAGTTGTTGCTAAGTTTGTATTCAACATAATGCAGCTAATAAATTTGATAAAAATGCATAAAGAAACTGTCAGCTTTGAAAAATGCTTTTGCAAAGTGGTTTGACAATAATAAATTGAAAAAGTTACATTTTGCTTATTTCATTTGTGTTCCTTCTCTATAATATACCATAAAAAGCAATGAGTGTCTATCCGCTGAAATGTTCGGACACTTCTAAACGGCCTGAAAAGCTAAAATTTCGCGTGAAAGTGAAATTTATAAATTCCTGAAAAACTGGGTATATTATCGTTAGAATTGCTTCATTTCTCATTTATACATTTTGAAATAAATTAAATATAAGTACTTTTTACAATATTCAAATATATTTTAGTTTCAGTGGAATGAAATAATAAAATTTGGGAGTACGCAATACTCCCAGACATGGCGGTTCTGTCTAGAGGGGTCCGGGGTTGCCTTCCCCGGATAAATCTTGAAAAATAGTTAAATTTAAATTTACTTTAACCAGAATTTTGAATACATTGATGTAAAACCCTTTATAGGAACAGTGGAGTATATAAGTCCACCTTAAAGCATTGACTAAATTTTGCTGGATTTAATTTTTACACATCTAAAAATGTGCAATTTTTGAAATTTTTAAAATTAATTTTATTCCATAAAACAGGTCGATGAAGATTTTCCAAGTGTAGCATATTAAATTTCAAAATTTTGTCTCATGCAGATTAACTTTGTATGTTACATAACTTGACACAAAAAGATACCTAAATAAAAAGTTTAAAAAAAGTAAAAATTTAATTTACTGCAGTTGTAGTTTTGAGACAATTATTTTAATAAATGTAGTAGATTGTTGAATTATATTGTGTGTAGAAAATTTCTGAAGTATCTACTTTATCGCGTAGGTACCTATGTTGTTTTACGTTCGAAGTACCCGCACAGTGCAAAGAATTAAATTTCTTTTTTTGGTTATTAAGTAGTATTTTTCGAGTATAAAAGCAACAATATGATTTGAGTTTTTAATTATGACGAAAACCTTTTTTCGCTTTCAATTTTATTGTTTACTTTATAACTTTTATTAAAACAATATCGTTAACACATTTTCTAATTATTTCAGGAAATTGGAAAATTAATTAATATGCATGCAATAAAATAGCTCCTGTGCTCGTAATAACTTTTGTAGTCAGTAATTAAATTGTGATTAATTAAATATTGAATAACCAGACTAGATTTATTGTATCAAATTTAATATAATATTAAAATTTACTGTATCAATCTTACAAATTTACTTTTTTTGTACGATTTTTTCACCTTGAGATATCTCTAAAATACGACGATTCTATTTGACAAATAAATCAAGTAGCCAATCAAATACTAGCAATCAAAATTCACGGTAACAAATCAAAAATTTGATTAGTTACTTGGGTCATTTATCTACATAATAGATATTTATCACAGAGATATCTGGAAGTGAAGAAATCGGGCATAAGTGTTTCCTATATTATATCAACAGAATCCGTAATTTTTTAGTAGAACCGCTTCAGGGATATTTTTAATGGATGCAGTGGATCAGAGGTTGACAGTCTAACTAAATTTGCCATTTTAAAATCTGGAAAGCGTTTCTGAAATCAGGTGTAAATATCATTTTCTTTACAGCTTACCGCAAAATGCACAAATTATTGGTGAGTAATTTCGATTCGAATACTCATGAGTAGATATATTAGGGTATTAGGTTTCCAGTTCGACTTGGTATTTCCTACCCCAAGCATTATTTAAAAATTTCCGATGTAAAATTGATTAGTACAGTTTACAATGTCATTGTTTCATGAACCAACAACATTCTATCATTTAAACGACCAGCGTTTTAGAAATTTAAATCAAGTATGTAAAGTTTATTTTTTATTTACATTATTCTTGTTGAATTACGTGAACTGGATTATTTGAAAGGTTTGTTGATTTACTGCTACGAAGTTACACTGTTTGTTTGTACATACAAATATTGTAATGGTGATTTTATAAGTTTTATACTTTCAGATCAAGTCAAGTGTATTTGCAAGTTAAAATATTTACTTTATTACAAAAGCATTCGGCACGGAATGGTGGAATACTTAGAGTTAAGATGTTATTTGTATAATAACGAAAATTAAAAATAAAATGATTGATATAATATAAAGCGGAAATATTTTGAAGAGGATGAGAAGACAGCTCAGAAAATTCTACAATACAACACAAGTTTAAATCGGGAATCGTAAATCCTGGAGATCCCAATGGGAAGTCTTTGAACACTTGACCAACTTTCTCAACTTAAAATATCAAATTAATCAAACAGTTAATGCTTAACCCATCTTCACAGAAGCGTGGGAAGTTGTAAAACAACTGAAAATTCAAATGCAGAATTTACATTACGGGAAAATTTATATGCTACTAGGACATGTGGGTAGTTCCAGAAGAAGAATAACGGTAGGGGTCAAAATGCCTAATAATTTCTTTACTAACAAGGGGCGGATACAGGGTGCTGCTTTTTCTGAAATGCAGACATAAATTAACACGAAGCAAATGTGAAGTTGAACCAAGTATGTTATGCTAAGTTAAGTAAACCATTATTTTATCATTTTGAACGCACACATAAATTTCAATGTAATTTAACTTTTCTTAATTCTGTTATTTTACGTCGCGTTAATTGGATGAGAACGACGCTTCTTAAAAAATTATTCTAATTAATAAAATAATTATAAATCGATACAAAATTAATTTAAATTGTCAAGTAAATATACAGAAATATTTTAATTTAAATTTATCAAGTACAATATTAATGGGCATAAGATTTTTTTCATTTGATTTTAGGTTTACATTTGTCGTATAAAATCCATTCGTATACTAAAATCTTTTGTTAACGAAATCCCATTTTTTTAAGTTTGTTTTTAAATTAATATTGCTGAATGCAAAAACAAATTAAAATAATTTTATGAATTTATTCATTCCTATAAAAGCTTCCGTATAACTTTCCACCGCGAACAAATGTTATCTCACAGAACTTCCAAAATCATTTAAATCTATTTACTTGTTCGATTTATCTATTATTTACAATATAATAATTTTCCAGGATGTAATAGCTGGTTTAGCTCTTTGGTTAGAATCTCCTTCATATTATCCGAAGTTGTCATTTCCGAACTGTTACAAAGAAGATATTTTAAGTTTATATTGATTTTTTGTACGTGTGGGAGCAGTACATTTCCTTACAGTGAAAGATTTTCGCTTCAAATCAAAACAAAGCAAGCATTTATTTTAAAGCAAAATAACATAATTCATAAACAAAGTAATTTTAAATGTTTTATAATATTACTTAATTACTTGTATACGAAAATCCTTTCAGGGTACGCTTTGTATACATTTGAACAATACTTGCAGTGAAAATAATCCTTTGTTCCAAAACATTAAATATTAATTTTATTTATTGCTAGTATAAAATTATAGATAATATAATTTTTAATCTAAAAATCCTAACCCGAAAATACCTGATCAATGTAGAAAATAACTCATTACGTAACTCTAATCAGTGTCGAACGTGAGTTATTACGTAACGGTAGCAGATAAACTACAGTTAATTTAAATTTATTGAGTTTTCCCACGGCTTCATTTTTCTTTAAATGCTTTTATTTTATTTTGATATTTTAACAATAAATTACTCAAGAGCGAAATGTCAAATGTTGGCTATTTTAAGATAGGCAAAAAATCTCATTCGTATCTGAGCTCAGAGGAAACGAATTTTTTTAAATGAAGTAAAAGAAACCGAACTTGGAACACACCCACTTATCTGGATGTCATTCAAAAATAGTCTTCATATAAACTCATGGACACTCAAGATTTTTACATTAGAAAAGTAATATTATTTTAGATAAAGATTTCTTACTAATTAATTACTTTTTAATTGGATAATTTATGATGGATGCGTATAGGGTAACTTTAAGTGTGTGTTTTTTGACTTATAAATCAAAATTTGTGAAGACCCAATTACATCATATCATATTAAGGACGAGGATTAAATATTTTTATAAAAAAGCAAAATATGAATGAATGCCATCCGTTCTAAAGGAGCACAGCGCGCTTCATGGATATTATTTAATTACAGAATTTGTCCTAGAAGTTGCCGCCAGAGCTCAGAAAAGTTAACCCTTGCAGTATTTGTAATTCATAATTAAAGGATACAGGAAATGTTATTTACATTCAAAATTTAATTTAATTTTCCATTTATTAATTTAGAGAAGACTTTACAAAAATTTGTTAAACTGTGAAAAACAGACACATTCGTTATTAACTTTTCGAGATTTGTTGTTCAACAACGTAGTTTCGGTGGGCTCATAACTTTTTTTTATTTTTTCCATGTCATGTAGTTGTGAATTGATGTTGCAATAGTTGTTACAATTTCGTTCACGCGTTTTATCATTTCGGCAAACAATCGGCGGATCTATTATAGTCGAAGATTTTTCTGTTATCACATATTTTTTGGGTTTTTTATGAAATACATTTTCAAAATTTTTTGTTACCGAATGATTTGAATCTAAATTAAGGGCATTTTGCTTATATGTTGTTCTAGATTTCGTAGGATATCCAATCACTTTAACGGAAGACCATTTTTTGTTCTCATCGGAATATTGCAAATTCTGAACTTTCTTATTCACTTTTTGCTTTATCAGTTCTTCCATATTATGTACGGACTCAATATTTTGACTACGCTCGCATTCCTTCTTTGAAACATGATCTTTTTTAATTTTCTGCCTTTTGTGTTTTTCGCTAGTTATGGGTTCATGGACGCATGTCTTGGAAACCGGAAGCGAATGTTGTTTTATCGTATATTTTTTCCGCGGTCTTTGAGTTTGCAAAAATGACTGAATTTTGTCCCACTTTGTTAGCACTTTTTGTGTAATAGATTTTGAGTTTAAATTTTCGTCGTATTTACCAATCAATGCGCTTGCAGTTGCAATATCTTGACTTTTTTCAGATAGATTTGTTTTAGTCTTCTTCGGATCGGTTGACAAATTGTTTTTCTGATGAGCATTCCCTTCATTCAAATTAATTTTTAAATCTGCTATTATTATACCATGATCCGAACGTTTTTTACTAATTTGTTCATGTTTTTTACTATCTTTCGAGAAAACATCGTCGGCAATGTTAATTTCTCCAAGATTTTTGGTATCTGTTTCATAAAATATTTTTATATCTATGGAAGTCTTGCTCTTACATTTTTGACCAGGCGAATTCTTCTTCTCATGTTTCTGCATTTTATGCAACATAAATAGAGATAGAACTGAAGATTTGCTCTCCTCGGGTAAGCGCAGGAGTGATTCGCATTGAGATACCATATCTCTCTTACCAGTTACCAGATCTCCTCTTGTTCCTGTCGTTGTTTTCAAAATTACTTGATTTTGATCCAAATTGCTCTTAGCACATGCGGAAATCATCGATATTTTTGGTGAGGTAATAAATGCGGTTTTGCTTTTACTAACCCCCGCGCTTACCGAATTTGATGAACCGGTTGAATACAACGATAATTCTCGTTTCCATAAAAAGTCATCGGAAGCAGAAAAACTAAAAGCATTTATGTCACCAATATCTGGATTTTCTGGTTGTAAATTTGTGATGTAAGTATCGCATTCACTAAAAGAGGTGGTGCTAGGTATTACATTATTCGAAAACAAATTCATTAGTATATCATCATTTTGGTTAGCTTCTTTTTCTAGCGGATATTTATGCAGTCCTTCGCAAAAGTAATACCAACAAGTAGCATCTCGGTGTGATTTTTTCCTGCTCATACAGAATTTCTGATTATTTTCTTTATTCACGCATACGTTGTTTTTTAATATTATACATTTGGACTCATCAATTTCAGTTTTGCATTTACCGCCACATTTCGATTTCTTACTATTTTTCTCGTTCTTTTTAGCTTTACTGCTCTTATCTGATTTTTTACTTTTTGAGTCGCTTGATTTACAATCACATTTGCTTGCACTTTTTTTCCTTGATTTATCAGATTTTGAAGATTTGGACGTCTCGCTTTTAGATTTTTTAGTTTTATCATCCTTCTTAGATTTCGAATCTTTCGCGCATTCACATTTACTTCCTTTCTTCTTCTTTGATTTATCTGATTTTGAAGATTTTGACGTCTCGCTTTTAGATCTTTTAGCTTTATCATCCTTCTTAGATTTTGAATCTTTCGCGCATTCACATTTACTTCCTTTCTTTTGCTTTGATTTATCAGATTTTGAAGATTTCGACGTCTCGCTTTTAGATTTTTTAGTTTTATTATTCTTAGATTTTGAATCTTTTGCGCATTCACATTTACTTCCCTTCGTTTTCTTTGATTTATCAGATTTTGAAGATTTCGACGTCTCGCTTTTAGATTTCTTAGCTTTCGAATCTTTTGCTGCAGCACATTCACATTTACTTTCTTTCCTTTTTTTTGATTTATCTGATTTTGAAGATTTCGATGTCTCGCTTTTTGATTTCTTAGCTTTTGAATCTTTTACTGCAGGACATTCACATTTACTTTCTTTCTTTTTTTTGGATTTATCAGATTTTGAAGACTTTGACGTCTCGCTTTTAGACTTTTTAGCTTTCGAATCTTTTGCTGCAGGACATTCACATTTACTTTCTTTTCTTTTTTTTGATTTATCAGATTTTGAAGATTTCGACGTCTCGCTTTTAGATTTCTTAGTTTTTGAATCCTTTTCTGCAGCGCATTCACATTTGCTTCCCTTCTTTTTCTTCTTGGATTTATCAGATTTTGAAGATTTCGACGTCTCGCTTTTAGATTTCTTAGTTTTTGAATCCTTTTCTGCAGCGCATTCACATTTGCTTCCCTTCTTTTTCTTCTTGGATTTAACAGATTTTGAAGATTTCGACGTCTCGCTTTTAGATTTCTTAGCTTTCGAATCTTTTGCTGCAGGACATTCACATTTACTTCCTTTCTTTTTTTTTGATTTATCAGATTTATCAGATTTCGACGTTTCGCTTTTAGATTTCTTAGTTTTTGAATCCTTTCCTGCAGCACATTCACATTTGCTTCCCTTCTTATTCTTCTTGGATTTATCAGATTTTGAAGATTTCGACGTCTCGCTTTTAGATTTCTTAGCTTTCGAATCTTTTGCTGCAGGACATTCACATTTACTTCCTTTCTTTTTTTTTGATTTATCAGATTTTGAAGATTTCGATGTCTCGCTTTTAGATTTCTTAGCTTTCGAATCCTTTTCTGCAGCGCATTCACATTTGCTTCCCTTCTTTTTCTTCTTGGATTTATCAGATTTTGAAGATTTCGACGTCTCGCTTTTAGATTTCTTAGCTTTTGAATCCTTTTCTGCAGCGCATTCACATTTGCTTCCCTTCTTTTTCTTCTTGGATTTGTCAGATTTTGAAGATTTCGACGTCTCGCTTTTAGATTTCTTAGCTTTTGAATCCTTTTCTGCAGCGCATTCACATTTGCTTCCCTTCTTTTTCTTCTTGGATTTATCAGATTTTGAAGATTTCGACGTCTCGCTTTTAGATTTCTTAGCTTTTGAATCCTTTTCTGCAGCGCATTCACATTTGCTTCCCTTCTTTTTCTTTTTGGATTTATCAGATTTTGAAGATTTCGACGTCTCGCTTTTTGATTTTTTAGCTTTCGAATCTTTTGCTGCAGCGCATTCACATTCACTTCCTTTCTTTTTCTTTGATTTATCAGATTTTGAGGTCTCGCTTTTAGATTTTTTAGCTTTTGAATCTTTTGCTGCATCGCATTCACATTCACTTCCTTTCTTTTTCTTTGATTTATCAGATTTTGACGTTTCGCTTTTAGATTTCTTAGCCTTACTATCCTTCTTCGAGTTCTTAGATTTTGAATCTTTTTCTGCGGCGCATTCACATTTACTTCCGTTTTTCTTTTTTTCTTTACTAGATTTATTTTTATCTTTTGATTTTTTATTCTTCGAATTATTTTCAAATGCACATTCACATTTAGATCTAGATTTTGATTTAGACTTAGATTTAGATTTATTAGATTCTTTACTGTTAGATTTTTTTGATTCTTTTTTAGAAGAATTTGATCGCTTTTTCTCTTTGGATTCTTTTGGTTTTTTGCGATCTTTCTTTTGCTTTGATTTATTTTTATTACTTTTCTCAGAATTTTCATTACAAGTATCACTGTCGCAAATATCTAAATCATCACCACCTTTACACGTATCATCTTCACATGTCTCATCTTCACTCGAATCACTTTCCGATTCAGACTCAATTTTAAGGCAAACTTCAACTTCGGTGCAATTATTCCTTTCGCATATTTCTTTACAATCTCCTGATTGCTGCTGGTATTGTAATTGTTTAATAAATTGTTCTTTCGAACATTCCGAAGGCTTTGTAGTTACTCCAACAAAAGCCACATATTTATTAAACGAAAATGTGGTAAACTTTTTACTCCATTTTGCACTCCAAGATGATTCACAAACATTACAAGAATCACTCTTAGATTTAACGGAATTATTACCACAGGGTTTACCACAAATGCATTCATTTTTTTGTTCGCCATTTTTGCTCGAACTACATTTTCCATTTTTGCTTGATTTTTTTTCTTTTTCACTTTTGCATGTACAAGTAGAAGAAGCAGAAGAAGTACAAGAAGCAGAAGAATCAGAAGAAGACTCGCTATCCGATTCCTTTTTGTTCTTTTTTCCCTTTTTTTTTGAATTACTACTTCTTTTACTTTTAGAGGAACTCGATTTATTTTCACCAGAACACACACAACTGGGAGGTTCGTCTTTCTCTTGATCTTTTTTCTTTGCCGTGTCGTCCGGACATTTGCAAGATTTAAAATCTTTTAAATTTTTTTCTTTTTTTTTCTCGTCAGCTTTAGCTTTTTTTCCGCATTCACAAGACTTGTAAAGTTTTCTTTCTCTTAACTCTTCCAATTTGGTATCGCACGTGGTATCACCGCATTTTTTTCTATCTTGTACTACATAAGAAACAAGCGGAGGCATAGTAAAGGCTTTTTTTCGTTTTGGCGCAAACGGACAGGCATTGTATAATAAAGACGAATTAGTAGGAAATCCAAAAATTTTCATTTTTAATGACAAATAATTTTGGGGTTACTATAAATGTCAATACTTGATACGCGAACAAGTGAAAATTTACATTCTTGAATTAAGCTTAGGAAATTTTCGAATTCCAATTTTCGAATTCAGTAATATGTATTAAACAAACAAGACAATTTCTTTAATCAGGTTTTCATTATAATATGGAAAGGAAAATTAGAGACCATTTTTTTTATTTCTTCATTTAAATTATTTTAACATCTAGTTACTTTTGCATAAAAATTTGCCTTGCCTCCAAGGAAACGTAGTTAACACATTATATTTTTTTTAATAGCCGCGTCAGTCGAACCGTTTCACCTCTCCCAATTTTAATCTCCAACATCTTATTAAAATGGTAAATTTTTGAATTATTCTCAACATTAAAACCTAATTTCGATTACATTTTAGCGTGAAGTCCTATCTATTCACATAGGCCAAGCAGGGTGCCAAATAGGAAATGCTTGCTGGGAATTGTACTGTTTAGAACATGGAATTCAGCCTGATGGCCAAATGCCATCAGATAAATGTATTGGTGGTGGCGATGATAGTTTTTCAACTTTCTTTAGCGAAACCGGAGCTGGAAAACATGTTCCAAGAGCAGTAATGATCGACTTGGAACCAACGGTAGTGGATGAAATTCGAACCGGTACTTACCGCCAATTGTTTCATCCCGAGCAACTTATAACCGGAAAAGAAGATGCTGCAAATAATTATGCCCGTGGTCATTACACAGTTGGAAAGGAAATTGTCGACTTGGTATTGGATCGTTTACGAAAATTAGCTGATCAATGCCAAGGACTTCAAGGTTTCCTAACGTTTCATTCATTTGGGGGAGGCACAGGAGCTGGCTTTACATCTTTGTTAATGGAGAGACTTTCGGTAGACTATGGTAAAAAATCTAAATTAGAGGTTGCGGTATACCCTGCTCCTCAAATATCTACGGCCGTGGTGGAACCATATAATGCCATATTATGCACACATACTACTTTAGAACATTCAGATTGTGCGTTTATGGTTGATAATGAAGCAATTTATGATGTGTGCAGACGTAATTTGGACATAGAGAGACCTACATATACTAACTTAAACAGATTATTGAGTCAAGTTGTTAGTTCAATTACTGCTTCATTGAGATTTGATGGAGCCCTCAATGTAGACCTGACGGAATTTCAAACAAATTTAGTTCCGTATCCACGTATTCATTTTCCTTTGGCAACTTACGCACCAGTAGTTTCAGCCGAGAAAGCTTATCATGAAAGTTTGACGGTTTCTGAAATTACCAACGCTTGTTTCGAACCTGCTAATCAGCTTGTAAAATGTGATCCGCGACATGGAAAGTACATGGCATGTGTAGTTTTGTACCGAGGAGATGTTGTGCCAAAAGATGTCAATTCTGCAATTGGTGCAATTAAAACGAAACGTACTATTCAGTTTGTTGATTGGTGTCCTACTGGTTTCAAGGTTGGTATTAATTATCAACCACCCACGGTAGTTCCTGGAGGTGATTTAGCAAAGGTACAAAGAGCAGTTTGTATGATGTCGAATACGACGGCAATAGCAGAAGCATGGGCACGTCTGGATCATAAATTTGATTTAATGTATGCCAAACGTGCCTTTGTACACTGGTATGTAGGTGAAGGAATGGAAGAAGGTGAATTTTCAGAAGCTCGTGAGGATACAGCCGCACTCGAAAAAGATTATGAAGAAGTAGGCATGGATTCTGGAGAAGGAGAAGGTGAAACCGGTGAAGACTGACTTTTTTTTTGTTATTCTTTGTGCATATTTTTTGTATATTCTCATAATTAAATCAGGTCGATGTCGTCTACATAGTAAGTACGACAAAAATAATAAAAATTACTACATTATTTTTTAATTTTATTGAACAGTCAGCCAAGAGAACCAACTGTCGATGTTTATTTTTTTCTTCTCACTTTTCTTTGGTATATCAATGAGCTTTTTTAACTCTTAGCTTTTTTTAAAGTTATATTTGTTGATTTTGCCAACTCATCGGTGAATTTGTCAACTTCTCGGTGGATTTACCAACTTTAGCAAATTTTCGAAGACATTGGGGACATCTTTTCCTCTTATGGGACCCTCCCTGCTACCTGTTTTTAGCTATCGAGATAAAAAAATGTTCAAGTTGCATTTTTACATTGCGTTAAATGCACGGGATGGGTTTAAATTCGCTAAAATATTTATGAAAGTCGTACAAAGCAGTATACCAAATATCAAAAATGTCCTGTTTTTAGTTTCTGAGAAAATTAATTTTATTCTAAAAAAATAGAACCAAAGCCAGTGGAGGATTAAGGCGGGGGCCCAGGGGGCCTAGCGCCCCGGGCCTTCAAGAAAATGGGCTTGATTTACGTGAAATTATTATTAAAATTGAGACTTAAGGCTTATTTAATTCATTTTCCGAAGCCACTGAAAGCATTTATTTGATAAAAATTTCGGTGTAGTTTTATAGCTATTTTTTATTATAATAATACCTTCAAAAATTTCTAACGTTTGAAAATTCGTATTATCCCGCCTGCGGCGCTCGTGGAGGCTTAACCGCTCTCCTTCCCTTTAGGGGGCAAAAAAATACTTTAGGGCCCCGGGTCCCAGAGCTTAATTAATTAAAATTTTGTATATTGAAGTTGGCTGTGGATACATTATCCTATGTACATATTATTTAGCAAAGGGCAGGGTCCCCACTCCCCATCACAGCTTACCCCCACTCCTCTTCTTAACCACCTTACCCGTGTGACATAACTCACATGTTAAATAGTTCTCATTCATTTTAAATTGAAATTTAGAAAATTATTGTAATTATTTTAATAATTATTATTATTTAAAAAAAATGGCGATCAATCGGCTGGACCCATTTGTCTAATTTTTTAAAAAATGTTTGTGATAGTCCGATAAGGTTTTCACAAAAAGAAAAATTGGAAAAGTTGCCCGGAGAATTGGAAAAACTGAAAGTGCAAACAAATTTATTGAAATTTGGACAAGACAACGTCTGTCGGGTCCGCCAGTGATTAATAAAAATTCATCATTATATTTTATTCAGACATCTCATTTAAAATGCTTCAGTATATTATTATATTATGTATATAACTTGGAACTCGACTCTAATTGTTACACGGTTCATCGCTGCGACCGTAATTTTGTAGAAACTTGATTATCGAGTGATGGTAGAGTATCGATTGCAGTAAATATTGAATTTGATGTTCCGCATTTTGATTTAAACTTTATTACTAATACCTAATTTTATTTATGTGGATTTTTTATCTTTCGTGTTTCGTCTAGTCAATATTATGCTGAAGACTTAGGATATTGTGCAGAGTAGTGCAGAGCGATTTCTAGCAGAAATCTAGTACCAAACTCGATTACAATACTATTCAAACAAAAATTGGAACTACGCGGAAGTCGGACAACTGCAGTTTTTAGGTTTCTATAAATAAGGTGCTATCCTTCCGGTTTATTTTCAAATATCGTAAAATCCGGGATTTAATATTTTATCATTTAATTTAAAAGAATTAAACTTACAATCTAGCATGAAACTCGATGACTTGGCAACTTTATTTAAATTTTAGTTTGTACATCTCCCTGCATATCTTATGTCTGAAGATCGTAAAACTTTTTAGAAGCATTTCAGGAATATTTATTAACTCTTGACAAAAAATGTATCATAAATGTAAAACTTATTATTTTTATTTATTCAAAACGAAATACGAAACGAATAAATTTCATATAAGAACCTTCGACACGTATTCCTGACTCGTTAGCTTTCCTCAGTACCGTATACAAAATAAAAATGTGTTAATTATGCAATTAAGCATTTCATTTTCTTTGCATACCAATTTATTAAATTAACGATAACAAAAAATTCTATTTTTATAAGCAATTTTATTATTAGGGGTGATTTTTGAAATTGAAAACATTTTAAAAATAAACTTATTTGTCACATAATTCTCTATAACACTGTAAAATTTCAGGATAGAGATTTGATGGATAATATATCAAAACCGCGAATGAGCACGAGCACAGCCTGTACAAATAACATTAAAAAAATAAAAGCAATCATGGCAAATTAATATATTTCATACTAGTAAATTATGAAAATAATTCTTATCCAAAGTAATAAGTTGTAAAAACGGAATCTTGGGCTGATTGGATAGGTAAAATCAAACAAAATGTATTGCTTTGCCGACGTTTCGGAACATGTATTATTCCATTCTCAAGGCTGAAAAAAGGGTAAGACAATATTTGGACTGCGAAATGATTTTCACTTACCACGCAAACAGAGATGTAGGTTTGTAAGACTACCTTTTTGATGTGAAGGGGGTAAATGATGACATATGGTGGTACTGTTAACGACGTCATTAAAATTAAAAATAAAAACGTAATAATACAAATATAAGTAAAATTGTAAAACATCTAAATAAATAAATCAATTGCGAACACAGTGTAAATAAAACTTTGCTTGAAAACAAACACGAATAAAATATAATATATTAGTCGATAAGGGTGATAAGTAAATTTCAACGAAATTTATCTATACGCCGACGAATCCAAAATGAAAACCCCTTCGTGGAACGTTCCATCTAGTGTAGGTAAGTCAAACAAGTGGTGATTGTTACAATAATAAACGAAGTGAAAACAAAAAACACGCAGCAAGTCAAAAAGGCAAAAACAAAACCACAAAATAAATTAAATTAGGAAGCTGATTGCGTTCTTACGTGAGGCGGCATTTCTCAAAAAATTGTTCAACTTGGATTTGTTTTCTCTGCATACGCTCTAAGAAGGTTCTTGTATCCTGAACTTATAGATTTGTAATCCGTTTGCTTGTTGAGGTTGTTTGTGGTTGTGGATATGTAGGCAGCTTCGATGAAGGTCCTTTTATAGAAGTTCTTCTCGGTGGCCAAAATCTTCACATCTTCTGTAGTAAACTTGTGTTTAGTGTTGATCGTGTGTTCAGCTAAACCAGTTTTTGCTGACTTGGATTTTATATCATGTTGGTGTTGATTAATTCTGGCCAACAATCTCTGTTTGGTCTGGCCTATGTATAATCCTCCACATTCACACTGCACTCCATATATAACATTAGCCCTCTCCAATATAGGGACATCGTCTTTGGTCTTCGAAAATATGCTCTTGTTTAGGGTGTGGGGGTTGTGGAAGGTCAACTGCAACTCACCTCTTCTTATGGGTTCTTTAAACATCTGTTTGATCCTATGTACTAACCACGGATGGTAAGTGATTTTATTGTACCTTTTTTCTCCGATTTCTAGGTTTGTAGGTTGAGTAAGGCTTCTTGGTGGAGTGGCCCTTTTCTTTCGAAACAAAGTAAGATCCAAAAGTCGGGAGGGGTAATTATTTTTCAGTAACTGCTGTTTCAACTCGTGAAGTCTCGAGCCTACCAGCTCCTCAGGTACACATGTTAGGATTCTGTGCTTAAGCGTGTTGATCACACCCATCTTTTGATTCAGTGGGTGAGAAGAGCTGCAGTTCAACACTCTGTCGGTAGATGATGGTTTTCTGTAGATGTCTGTGACCAAAGTTTCATCATCCCTTCTCTTTATACGGAGGTCCAAAAAAGGAATAGAGTGCAAGCAAAGTTTTATTTACACTGTGTTCGCAATTGATTTATTTATTTAGATGTTTTACAATTTTACTTATATTTGTATTATTACGTTTTTATTTTTAATTTTAATGACGTCGTTAACAGTACCACCATATGTCATCATTTACCCCCTTCACATCAAAAAGGTAGTCTTACAAACCTACATCTCTGTTTGCGTGGTAAGTGAAAATCATTTCGCAGTCCAAATATTGTCTTACCCTTTTTTCAGCCTTGAGAATGGAATAATACATGTTCCGAAACGTCGGCAAAGCAATACATTTTGTTTGATTTTACCTATCCAATCAGCCCAAGATTCCGTTTTTACAACTAGTAAATTATTTTACATAAAATTGCAATAAGTAAATAGTAAATATAAATTTATAACAGAAATACTTCCTAATGTAAATAATTTAAAAATTATATTTTTTATTTATTTCGTTATATCATTTTCCCATGCTTCTCTAAGCTTAAAGGGGAAAAGGGTCTGGGGTACAAAAATGCATATTTTTGTAATTTTTTTCCGAGTTTTACATGTTTACCTTTGGCAGCTTAGCAAAAAAAAGACTAAAAACTGACTATTGGGGAACTTACCCCCGTCCGAAATCAACTACTGAAATTTATCCATCCATATCGAATATTTTCAATTTTTTATCTATTTTAGCAAACTATAAAAGAAAATGTTAAAGAAAAAAATTAAGGCGGTTAATTATATAAATCATAGCCAAATCGGAGACATTGAGGTCAATTGTTCTAAAATCTGTCCCGTTTGACGTGGAATGACCCATATATGCATGAACTTTTATAACATTTTCTGTATACGTGATCGCACATGCACACAAATTGAATAAATTTAATTTAAAAATTGACTCGCTTGATTCAATTTAAAAAAATGAAAAAATAAAATTTTTTACAATTTCTATGACCGCTACTGTAGGTACACAAATAAATGGCAGATTATAACGGCAACGGCGGATTAATCATAATTATAAAAGACTAAGCTGTCCCTAATTCAGAGACGCTTCTAAGATCCATCTCAATTCATGCCCTATTTCTCAAAATCTTGGACTTGGATGAAATTATAAAATTTTAGCAAAAATAACATTTTATAGTGGGAAATAATTTACGTTTTACGACTTTTTTATTTTTGTAGCATTTAGCAGCTATTATTGATTTTGAGTCTACCTTTAAGGAGCAGACAATTTTTTACCCAACTGTCACAAGTTAATTTATAACGGAAAAGACTCCAAAACAAATGTTGGCACGATATAAGAAAACCTACCAAGCATTAAAAAAACAATTGATAATATTTTAAAGTTTATTTTGGTCGCATGATATTGGAAAACCATTAATTTAAATTTATACGGAATTTAAATCGTCCACTGTTTGAAGTGATTTCATTATGACAAAACCGCTTATTTATTTATAGTTATAGTATGATTTGATTACATTCCAATTTAAATATTATTCGAAGATAAATTTCGAATTAGGGGCTGGGGCCATGGGCTGTAGGTAATCCAATACATTAAATGTAATTATTTTCGTTTTCAAAAACATTTACGTGTTTCTTTCATAAAAGGCGAAAAATGCTATATTATCTAAAAATGTCCATTTTCAGTAATTCTTCTTGTATTTCTACCGTTTCAATTTGCAGCTTAAATAAACTTGTTAGTTCCCTACGCTATTACTGGAGGGAGAGTTTCAAGAGCTTAGTTTATCCTAAATTTAATTAGATTAACGGCGCTTCGATGTTACAGATAGGTAACGTTTGCCTTATCTTCCAAAAGATATCCTAGTCCACAATATTTAACAGTTCTAGTAGTAGATTATAAATCGCCAAAATTTATTTTAATTTTAACTCGAAGCTTATTTCCAACTAGCGATAAAAAAACGCAGAGAGAAATGCTTTTGTAGATGATGAAAAATAGCTGCTACACTGAGACTGAAGTAACTCACAATATTCTACGGTTTCGTTCTATAACAATGTTTCAAAGAGCAAATATTAGCTAAATAAATTCAAAAAATTATTAAAATTTAAAATTCTTATAAAATAATTCTATTTAATAAATTATTAAACATTTGTGTGGTTGGCTTACCAATTTTTAAAATTTTTCACAAAAAAATGTAAAATAAGTAGGAAACTACTCATTTATAAAATCAGGATAATAACAGTAAAGCTCAAGCTTGAACGGGGAATCTATCGATATTAGCTGTTTATGATCCTGAATCAAGGATAACCGAGGTATCCATCGCCTTTTACGATATCCTGTAACGTAGCATGTAGAAATATCATAAAATAGATCAACTGATCCTTCTAGAAGATTTAAATGCAAGAGTAGACAGTAATCGCACTCCTTGTTTGTAGGATAATTAGTAAGCAATATGCAATCTTCTGAACTAAACGGTAAACTTGACTTACAATTAATAGTTCGTGCACACTAACTGTACTCCTGAAGGTCCTTCGTAGCTCATGAATTAAGTATAAGCCACCTGTAATTTATTTTTGTCGATTTTGTACTGATGAAAGGATTCAAAAATAAAATTTTAGTATTTTTTAAATTTCAGTAGAAAATTTTAAAGCATCAGGATTTTTACGTTGTACTATTTCGCTAATTTACAAGAAGTCACATCAAGCAAAATAACTAAAAGGAAGTCTTCCTTTGTATTTCCAGCACGTTTAAGTCAAATTGGGTACAAAATGTTATTTAATATTAAATAAAATTTGTTTTGTGCTTTATTGCTTACTTTTTCAAATTAAATACATAGATTCTACTAGTTTATTTTCAAATATGTGCTACTTACATCTTCACGATGTAACCTATTTTTTTTATTTATATAATATTATAGCCCTTTTCATCAGCAGTAAAGGTAAAATTTTATAAAATAAAACAGTAATAGTGAAGCCTAAATCAAAGATAAATGTTATTCGCTTGATTTGACGATAAAGGAAAACTCGAAGTCAATTTTCTCTGTTTCTGAAATAGACTTTACAAATGTTTTTTTTTTATTGTTTGGAATTAATCTTTTGAAAAAATGAAATGCTTTGTTACGGTATTCGCAGAATAATATGTTTTAAATACATAAATAAATAATACTTAAAATTTAAATTTTTTTACAATATTATTAAATTTTTTTTCAATATTTACAATAATAATTATCTAAGCACTTACAAATCAAAAAATTTATAATAATAAAATAATAATAGCAGTTTATGCTATCAGTTCTGTAAATAAATCATTATTAGTGTGATGAATCTCGCGGGCCGGAAATATATTCAACGCGGGCCGCGGGTTAGCCACCCCTGTTCAAAGGGATACTTCTGATCAATAATTTTATTGCTTTGATTTCTAATAAAAAATTTTAATATAATATTGTTGTTTTTTTTTATAAAATATTTTTGGGATGTTTGGAAAAACAATTATACAAAAGACATGTTCTTTTTTGTATCTAGTTTAAGGACTCATTGTTTTATATTTTATAGTCTTGAAAATGGAGAAATAAATTCTCCGAAACGTCGGCATAACATGTCTTTTGTATAATTGCTTTTCCGAACATCCCAATAATATTTTATAAAAAAATAAAACATTGGATGACAATTATCTACATTTAATAATGTTGTCTATCAATGTAAATTTTTTGTTTTAAATATATTGGTATTTAACGAGAAGAAGAAGGTGAAGGCGACGAAGATCAATTATTTTTACTAATTTATATAAAAACTTAGTAATATTTTTTGATCAAACTGCTCTAATATAAATTTGTTTAATGTTCGTAACTTGGAAAAGTTTCTGATTCGTATATAGAAAATCGTGAAAATAGCGCTTAAAATAGCATAAAAAATTGCCATTATGTGCATACAAATGTGCGTTGAACTTTAATATAATAACTAATCAGCATAATAGTACATTATGCACCAAGGGAATAAAGTGATCCTTTTTTGGCCTGAGGGTAAAGGTTTGTTTGCACGAGGCGTAGCCGAGGGCAAAAATTACCATCAGGCCTAAAAATTCACTTTATTCCCTCATTTTGTAGACAACAAAACTTTTTTTTTTTTTTTAATAATATATGCGGTTTTTAACTTAATCCAGGAGTCCATCGGTTATCACAAAATTAGTTTTTTATAATTTATCAAGGCAAAAACACAAATTGAAAAGTTGGATGTGTTTTTGGAAAAACTTTCTCTAATATTTTATTTTAAGAATTTGCTAACTTGATAACTTTTAGAGTTTATATAAAATGTTTGTAACTTCAAAAGTTGCAAAGAATACATTATCTCTAACCTGATAAGTATAAATTACAAGCCGTGCTATCACATAAGAGAATGCAAATTTTTTTATAAATGGAATGCCTGAAGCTCTCGAGGCCATTTTGTGATTGGAATTATTAATATTACATTATATTATATTACAAAATAATAATATTTCTTTGTTTAGAATTTTCTTTGCTTATATTAAAACTAAAATGTTAGTCTAATTAAAAATTTTAAAGAATGTAGGAGTTCCAAAAATGATTTTAAAATTTATAACATTTTTATTTTGAAATTTGCAGACGCTTTATCAGGATATCAGGATACAGCTCAAATCCTGGAAAATCTAAATTTTTTAATTAAACAATCCTAATTTCTTATTGGTTCATCGCATTTCAAATTAATCAATTATTATTAATGAATTTAGTAATTTTCTGTTATCTTAACTACAGTAGAACCTCGATAATTCGAATCAATTGCGACCAGAGCCTGTCCACATTACCAAAAGTCCTGATTATCGAAAAGAACCAAAAAAATCACTGTTAGACGCCTTAAACATAATGAAAACTTACTGAAAGCGTAATAATTCACTTTAGAGGATAAATAATTTTTAATTTTAAATTAAATGTATAAATTCTAAACATTAACAATACGTGACCCCCCTGATGACAGAAATAATTTTTTCTTGTTCTTGTCGATTAGATTTTTCTCGTAACTAGGGTTTTAGAGAACAAGGACTAAGGTAACATAAATTTTTAATAATGACTTTACCTTATCTCCTTCTCTGTAATTATTAAACGCCAATACCTCTTAAGTTTAAAGATTAGAAGGTAATAAATTACAGTTGTTTGAACTTTTTCTGTATCTGATGGTTTCCAATTCAAAGTGTAATTTATGGACAATGAATGATAATTATATTGTACCTCGGTGAAAGTTTAGGTGCATATTATTGTTTTATTAAGTATTATTTTTTTCCCAACCTAAGGTAATTCCCCGATTTGTGTTTAAAAATTCCCTGAGCTGCAATCTCCATTATCCATATGTTCGTTATTTAAAAGGAATTTTTGCCACTTTCTTGTGTCAAGTACGTAAATCCCCTACTTACAGCATTAAATTTAGATACCTTTGGAATTTTTCGAAATTTTAATTACAATTTCAGCGGTAAATTTAATATTCTTTTAATTGTATCCTTTTGTTTTAAAACCAAAGTTCAAAATTATACAATTTGTTGTAATAAAATTAAATGCAGCATTCCGTACTAACAAATTTTTTTTTATTCAGACTTAATAATTGCTTTCATTTGTTTAAAATTGAATTTATGTCATGTAATTTATTGGAAAATAGATTAATTAAAAAAATTTTAACTTGGGTGTAATACTTTATAGTACCTTGGGAAAGTGATTAAAACTTTTAAATATAATTTAAAAATCATTAATTTCAGTCGAACAAAAAGCTTCACAAAAAGTAATCCATATTTTGTAACGACGTAAATCGTGTAAATCAAGAGTACATAGGCAAGAGCGCAATTTCCAAACTTCTTAACGACACCCTCGCTTGGCAATTAATTCCATCACAAACTCCGATTTGATCGTAATAAACCTCTTTGCTTAATGTCCTTAAAAATTAGAAAGCATGTACGTCCTTTAGATTAGAAAATGTTCATGCCTAGGTATAACTAAAAGATTTGCCTACCCGATAGTAACTTTTCCAAAATTCTTTTAAAGATAAATCGCTTACTTTGTATTGCTGAAAACTCAGGAAGACGGAAAACTAAAGAAAACCAGGTTTACATAAAGTTTTTGTTAAAGTTTAATTTTGAGCTTTGACAATGATTGTGAAAACAAATTAGTTAAGGTATGTTGTACTAAGAATTATTAATCCTTATACTAGCTCTGAAGGATGATCCCCGACTCCCCCAAACTCCGATCTAAACACGATAATAAAGTTTTTGATATGAATTTTAAACCAGTCCAGTCTAGCAAATCCATTATCTTGACAATTTCATTATTTGACGTAGCGATCTCTCACGTCGCGTCGGTCCCATTCCGGTTCGATAACAGAGACTTTATTGTATTAGTGGAAACTGTGTACAAAATTTCAACTTCCTAGAATATGTGAAAGTAATAAAAAGTATAATATTATATAAAATATTTATGCTATGGGTAGCATACTAATTTTATTTTATCACAAGCCAATTTTTTAATCTATCGAATTTCGTTTTTATCAATGAATTTTAATTTAATGATGAATTTTTTCTTGTTCCAGTTTTCAAGCACTGGAATTAATTATTACGAACAATACATCGTTTTCAGGTAAAAACAGAAATATTTACTATTTTTCAAGTCCTATATCAGGATTACAGTTAAGTGTAATTGAAAACGTTTTGTGTTAGAACCTACGTGTTAGGTTTATGTGCATCTACACGTAATCTGTTCTATACAATGCATTTTATTTGAGAACTCTTAAAAGTCAGCCAATATTAAAAAATTATATACGATTTATTTACTAATAATTACTATATAAATTTTTTAAAAAGTTTTTGAAACTATGAAACTGAAAGTTTTGCTATTTATGTAAGCAATTTGGAAATTATATCTAGTGAGAATTATGCGAGCAGACACCTATCACATGGTATAGGCGTTTGACGTCACAGCGTTTTCAATCAGATGATTTTTAATTGTGAACGAAAAATACAGATAAATTTTTTATACCTAATAGAAAATTCTTATTTTTACAAAAAATGTTGTTTGAAATTTATTTAAATTATTAGCACACTTAACTACAAACCTGCCAAGAAAATTACTACTTTTGCTTTTTATAACACAATATTTTGAGTAATTAATTTTTGCCTTTTTAATCTTGTTTTATAATAAAGTGTATGAAAACCGAATGTAAATTAATTTAGCGTACAAATTTGTAGTTGTAATAACTTTCAGTCTGAGGTTAAAAACAAAATTTATATGGTGATTAAATGGAACTTCTGTGACTTTTGCGATCCGCGCTGATTGTTATGCTTATTATTACAAAGTTTCTGCAATTTTTAGTATTAAAACCTGCTGTAGAATAATTTTAATCGTTTAGTAAAATATTCTGATGTTTGGAAACCAGGAGGGCTATTATTGAAACCTTCACGCAACAAACATGCGTGTTTGTTCGTTTATGACTGCGTAAAAACTGTTATAGTATTTTTGTGGGATTTCAGAGCCATACGACCAGTACGAATGGAATGAATGTAGAAAACTTGTTGAAAAGGCTATTTAATTAAAGATTTGTTAATTTTGGTTTAAGGTAATTATTTAAATGGTGCTTTTATAATAAATTGATTGATTTTCGAAGTTATCAAAGATTCAATTTGAATCATATGGCAAGCAATTTTCTCAAATAAATTCTTATCCAACCACGTCCTTACCTTTTCATTTACACATAAATTCGCATATTTATTTTTACTTCTTGAAATTTTCAATTTTACAATACTTCAGCTCCGTTTCGTAAACTATATTTTCACATTATTTTTATTCAAAAATTCAATAAATGTTTTTCATTTATATTTATGGTACCAGTGAATACTTCGATTTCTGAATGTGATAAACAAAGTCAAAAGCTTTTCGGTGATTTTATTTTCTTGTCAAGAATTATTGAAAGCTTGATGTACGTACGATTTGCGAGGAATAGAAATCTGATAAAAGCATCTCCATTCTTTACTATCTTTTCTCATACGGTTCATATGCAAATAGTTCAATATATTTCGTAATACTCATTTTTCAAAAAATTAGCTATCCATCTCCGTTTATACTAATTGATGCCGAATATCTCATTTAAATGTTCAGTCAGTAACTAATTTAATATATTATACTTGTCTCGTGTTGCAATGCTAGAAAAATGTCAAGTGCACTTCTATTAGCAGTAATGTATTCCTTACTCATTAAAAACTGGTCGTACAACTAGGAAGTTCAAAAAGGAAAATGCATAAGCAAATAGAAACATCTAAGAAATTTTCCATTAAATTTAATATTACTGCAATGCTATTCGGTGCCTGATAAGCACATATAATTCTACGCAGTGGCGGACTAAGGGGGACCCATCGCCCCGGGCCCCGCCTGCGACGCTCGTGGGGACTTCGCCCCTCTACAAATACTTTAGAGCTCCGGGCCCCAGAGTGTTTAAATCATCCACTGATTCTACGTATTGTTTATTAATATTAACGTGGTGGGTGGCACGTATAATACCTATTTAAAAAATCGAAAATACAAACTAAGGGCGAATTTACATGATATTATATCAGAGCAAAATATTTTATCAGTGTCTTCGAAAGCTTAAAAACTTAATTTGTTTTAATATTGTTAGCATAACTTGTTCAATTTTAATTTATTCACTAATATAATATTTCACAAGTTAATATTTTGAATCAAAATATTTATCGTGTAAATTTACAGTATAAAGTTATGTAAAGTTACAGTTAATTTTAACAATTTAGATTTGGTTTAGTTGTGCCTACTTTGAATTTCAACAAGTTCTTAAAATTATTCAAGTCGTAAAATTAAATTACATAGATTTCAAATTAACAATTTAATTTAATTTTGTAGCTAGTTGCGGAAACTACGTCGGTGTATAACATAAAAAGATGTAATTAGGATGTCAGTTAATCTTAAAACTGAAAATTTAACAAATAAATTTTGTACTTCTTCGCTTGATAAAATACAACACAAAACAATGTATTTTTTTGTAAACAATTCAGTAATCCAAATTATTACAATTTTATTACAGTACAATGAAAAGTATAAAAACTCAAACCTACTACCAACCTTGCCTGGCATTTATTGTACGTTTTTAATTTATCACGAGAGAAGTATTCTGTCCAGTATTTATTCCTTAGAACGGAATTGGCGGTAATGTTTTTTAATCTAATGTAATGAACATTACACTAATTAATGCTCAGCTAATTTTGACTACATTGTAAATAGTATTAAATAAAATTAACAAGTATGATATTTTTCAAATTGCTTTTCTCTTTTGTTTGCTTTTTTTTCTCTCTGATAATTTTGAAAATCAATTTGAGCCCCACTGTTGGACGTCAATAAATTAATTTGTAGCGATACTTCCTCCATCAGCTTAATTTAAAAAAAAAAGTAATCAATTACCAATCAGGAGGCCAGGGTCTAACCTACCTTTAACTTATTTTTGCTGAATGCTGACACGTCTAAATGTTTGAATGAACATTCCATATTGTTCATTATGCGTGAGTTAATTAAATTTATGAATATGTCTTGTAAAAAAATTTCATCAAACTGGCTTTCGAATAGAAGAAAAATATATGACATAAAAATTGATTTAAGCTAGTAAATAATTGCGACAATAAATAAAAAACTTAAAAAATCTTATATTATATCATAATCTTACCTAACCTAATATTAAATTAAAAAAATGCAATTTAATTATGCAACGTTTCGAGTCTTTTTATTGACCCATTTTCAAGAAATAAATTTGTCATTCATAATTGTCAACAGCCCGAAATGTCGGACCATTTGTTTAAAAATAGAGATAAATTTTAATTAAATTTTATTCAGGTTACTAAAAGTTTAATTATAATAAATATTACTTAATAAAAAATAATAACAGTTGGCCCTGTAATATATTATCTATGTATTCTTAGTTTCATATGGATCCCGACTTCTTCTGATTTTCAAAAAGTGTTTTTGGGAGGTTTAGTGATAGAGAACCAACCTGATGCCACAACTTTCAATTTAGAGGATGACTGCGACAAGGTATTTTAAAGCGGTAACCTACTAAGTGTGCACAGCGGGAGTATTCCTTTACTCCCTAATCTAATGAAAACTAGGTGTCTGTATGCACTATCGCTGTTATAATGTAAATGTAAATTACCATAAATTTTATGTACCTAATTCGTACAAGATAAGAGAAGCTTAAAAAATAAGAATTAATTAGTTTAATTGGAGGGTACCACAATATATTGACGTGTAATTTCCTAGTGGATTTTTTCTTTGCACGAATTCCAGGAAAATTAGAAATCTCTTATTTTTTTACAATCAATATTAAATTTAATTTAAAAATGGGTACGATAAATCTCATGTGGTTCCCCAGATGCAAACTCGCGCGTTTCAAATGCACGTTCCCTCTGAATTTTTAACAAATAAATTTTAATTTCTCACCACTTTGTTTTCAAATTCTAATTTTAATTTTTTTGAAAATAATTCATTAAAATTCCAATATTCCAATTTTTAATTCTGCTGTTCACTCATACAAATCAAAACTACAATTTATTAATTATTTAAAAAAATCCTTGCTTTCTAGTGTTGTTTCCAAAATTATACTAACTTTTTATAATAATTAATAAATTTCAATAGAAAAATATACGATATATCAATCCGTGACCGGAGACTGGCAGATCGACTCGTCAATATGTTTGAGCACTTTCAATAAACTGAAATTTGGCAGAAGTAGTCAAATATAACAAAAAAACGAAAGGTGTCGTGGGACACCCGACAAAAGCGAAGCTTTTTACGCTATGTATAAATAAAATCCAATTATTATTAATATAATTTTGATAAGGTAGTAAATTGTTATTCGGAAATGTATAGTACGATTTAGGAGCTATCATCTTAAATCGTATTTTTGTATTTCTTAATTGTTCCTTTTTGTAATGTCAAAATAAGTTATTTTATATTTTATTATATTCAAATATTAGCCGCATTAATTAAAGTTGCTGCAAATTTAATTTTTTTGATTAATTTTTTAGACATTTATGACAGTTTCTCCTTAGCAGGTACGATTTAGGCAAGTTTACCCTATGTCAGCAGATGATTTAGATGCTTTGAGCAACTTATTACATTCTCTATACCAGTGGCGTATTAAAAAAATTCCTACGGTGGGGGGTTATTTTTATTTTATAGTTTAATTGTCGGGTTCTCGTTAATCCATACATGTGCGTCCGTTGTAAATTTAAGAATTCCAAACGTGCTCCAGACTATACTTTCTGTACGACTACTAAGTCATATCAATTAATTCATAATAATAATAATCAATAAAAAAAAAAGTCAATTACTTGTAGTCAACTATTCAACTACTCATTATTGAGGTTGTTAAGAAGGAAATTTCAGTATATGAGAAGTTCGTGAAAATTTTACAGTATATTATTTGTATAATAAAGAAAATTCTGTCAAAGTTTGAAGTTAATCTCTTCTTAGTTATCGAGATAAAAAATGTCAAAGTTACGTTTTTACATTGAGGTAAATGCAAGATACGGGTTTGTCATTACTTCGACATTCAGAAATGTCATCATTACAAAAATTTGCCAAAATATTTATGCAAGTGTTACAAATAAGTGTACCAAATTTTAAAAAAGTCCTGTTTTTAGTTTCCGAGAAAATTAAGATTTTATTCTAAAAAAGAGCACAAAAGCTATCTAGATTTGATAGTTATCAAGAAAAGTTTTTTGACAAAATTTTTTAAATTAATAAAATTTATAAGTACTAAATTATTAAAAACTATTTTTAATTAAAAAAAACATATTTTCATTATTTTAATTATTAAAATTTTGATTATTTGTAGTTGGCAGTGAATACATTATCTTATGTATTTATTTAGCATAGGGCAGAGTCCCCACCACAGCTTATCCCCACCCCTCTTCTTAACAACTTGAATACATACTACAAGTAAATTATCTGCCCGTAAATTAAGTTGCAAATTCCAGAATTTATATACGATCATCGCGGGCAAAGTATTGATTTTAGGAAAAAAATGAAAGATACCTTTTCCATTGGATTCATCTTTTTCTTCGTATTGTTTTTTTCCAAATAGAGATCCGACGTTTATTAAGGGAGCTGCAGGGAAAAAAAGTTTCGAAAAGTTTGGGTCAAAAAATATAGGTCAAAACCGAATTTTTTTTTAAAAATCCAGCGACAAAATTATTGCCCTTCTCGCGAGGACTCCAAATATCAAAAAAAAATCGAAAAAAGTTGAAAAATAAGGGAGATGCGAGCGGATTCGTAAAAATCGCTTAAACCCGATCATCGGGGGCGGGGGGTGACTTTTCCAACTTTTTCGATTTTTCGTGTTATATGTGCCCTCGACCACGGCCCCTGCCAAAATTTCAAATTTCCACGACCCCCGGAAGAGCCTAAACATTTTCGCATGTGGATGAATCAGCCAATGAGGTCGTCGCTGACGTCACTTCCGTTTGCTTTTCCGTCCCGTTCGCTATTTTAGATTTTAGGTACCCTGCGTTAAAAAGCTTCGCTTTAAAAATCCAGTAGCACTAAAAAAAACACAACGAAGTCGTGCATAAATCGTATTTTGGTCCGTCACGTCCTTGTTCCTTGGCGCCGCGTCGACGTCGTTGGAAGATGTTGGGCATTAGGCATAAACCCACCTTTAGGTGGAGCGTCAAAACTTCGGTATGGTAATTTGAGAACAATAGCAACCATATATCAAATGCTTCGTAATCGGTTACTTTTACAAATATAAAACAATAAGTTTTTTGTAAACTCCACTAATGCATTTTCTGTGCACATATCAAGAGTATACGCTTTAATCGATAAAACTACAACATCCTGGGCACATACTTGCAGTGTCGAACATTTTTAGTTCTCTCAATCATTGCAGCTTTGAATATCAAAATTTTCCCATACAACCCTAGTTTGGCAGCAATCTTAAATATCCGGTTTTTACCACAAACAATCGAGAAAATCGAAAAAATTCTCTGAATAATGAAATATCAACTGTGGTGGAATATTATTAGAAAAATTTTGATATTTATTTTAGATTTTGTATGTTGCTTTTCAATTAATGGTTTTTATAATAAAATTTCTAAGTATAATAAATACTTTTTGCATTAATAAGAAAAAATATTTTTTAATTAACTTAGAACACTGGAGAAAATTATATTATGTAAATAACTTTTAAATTAAATTTGATTAATTAAAATAAGCCTTAATTTATATCCCAGTGTTAGCAATGAAAATTTGATGTTTTATTCATTCATCAAAATCTTACAGAAAGAAGGAAAAATACACTTCTATCAGTTTTTGATAAATATTATCATGGTTTCTAGAACATTGTTGTTTTCATTAGTTGTTTATGAAAATTATAACATTTTGCATAGTTGGGATAACATTTTCTTTGGAATGGCTATTTACAAAAGGAAACCTAAGAGCAAGTGACCTGGACAAAATAGCTTAGGTGAAATACGGATACATTAAAATGCAATGCTGTTAAATCAAAATTATTAACTTGCCGATCTAAAATATTTTAATTAAAGTCGGACTTAACTTTTTGTAAACAAAACGCAACTTTTTTATGTCAAAATTATTTTGTTTACTTTAATTATTTCTTCTATGCATTAAAATTTCATTATATATTAATATTGTAAGTTTTGATTACATAAACATGAAGTTTTAAAGTAAAACCTACCTTGTAGAAAATTAAATTGTTGACAATTTTATATAAACACGAAATCTTTAAGCATTGTTTTTCTTAACGAACAAGAGAAGTTGACTGATCTAGCGTCAAAACGAAAGCGCACTAAAAGGCGCCGGGACGCCCGAGCTTTGCTCGTTTAGCAATCCCTACCATCAATACTATACAAGTATAAGGTAAACCCACTCAAATAATGTAACTCCATGTATATATTATGTACGGATATACATAAATGATCAGGACATCGCGTCGTTAAAATTCCTTTGATGGATAATTTATAAAATTCATAAGATGGCCTGTTTTTCTAAGGATATTGAGGAAGTGTAATTGCAAAATAATATTTCGTACGACCTGTTTTCAAGCGTGTGGTAATAATTTTCTCCCTTTATACAATAAAAGTGTGTTTAAACTTCAATCTTCTTTCAAATTTTGATATATTGATTCAAATTCTATTTTACATATCTCCCGGATTATGGAGCCAACTTTTCGCAGTTACATAAAAAAGTTTTTGTGTTTTACTTTCCAGAAATTGAATAAGAAACATCCAAGTTAAATTTATTTTTTATATATTTTTCTTCAGCGTTAGATATTAGAATTCCACCAGGCTACCAATATATTACAGAAAATTTCGCCTTTCCACGTTTCCATCATGTCTGCGGAAAATAACACCCGATATAGGTGATGGTTAAAGACGAAAATTGATCAGTGTCTATTATTTTTAATGAAAAATGACAAGAATGAACCAAAAGTTTATTTCGAGAAATGTAGTGTTTGTAATTAATAGCCCAGCGACTTCTGTTTTTGAAGGCGATACATCAAGAATATCTGGATGCCGATGTAGCTTCTTTTAGTTTCCATTTCAATCTTTCAGAAATCAACATTGCATCTTTCAAGATCCGGAACACAATGCTACAATCACGCAACAGGTTTTTCCAAACTTAAAAAATTTTCCTCATATTTTTCTTATAATAATTATTACATAAAGGGTTAAATTGAGTGCAGTCTAAAAGCAGCAATAATAAATTATAGAAAACTAAAAAAATATTTTGCGCCTTTTTCTGAAAAATATAATGAGGTGAGAAATGTCAATTTTTATAAAAAATAAACTGTGCACATTTTAACTAATGAGTTCCTAGTTTGGGTTTCTACCAGGGCCGTAACTAGGGGGGGGGATTAGGGTTTAAATCCTCTCCGAAATGCCGACGAACGGCACAACTTCGAAACTGAAACCCGCACGGTCACTCGCCACGAATAAAAATTGCAAAAATATTATTTATAAATCCCCCCCGAAATAAAATTCTAATTACGGCTCTGGTCTTGACGCATATTATTGAGTAACAAAATAAAAATAACACACAAATAAATAAACGAATAAACAATCAAACACGTAAAAACTAAAGTTATTTTTCCTTTTATTTTTTAATTACTTTTTATACACAATATGTTTCGTACAATATTTGTACATCGTCAATTTGATTTGGGCTTTTTATACACAATATGTTTCGTACAATATTTGTACATCGTCAATTTGATTTGGGCAACAACCCGTACAATATATAAAAGAATTAGCTATAACGGAATAATGAATGCACTGTGTATTTTTTTCCTAAAAGTTTCAAAAAAATTTCCCTAACCCAAAGTTTTAATTTCCCCGACTTCCGCTACAAAATTCAAAATTCTCTGATTTTTCCTGACATAATTTAAAATTTCCTGAAATAAAATTGTTTTAATTTGAAATTTTGAATTTCGGCGCCTTTATGCAAACGGCGCCTATGGCCATACCCTAGCTACGGCACTGGTAAAGGGTAGGTGCTGGAAAACTCACGCAGAAAAGTGAAAAGCATATGGCCAAGAACTATTTATTTATTTTTTATTTTTCATTAAGGAACCGCGTGATTAGGTTTAGGCATTTTTGTTAAAATTGTGAATGTGTAATGTTTTTCTATCTTTCTTTATTGCATTGTGTTGTGCTAACTTTCTGCGTCAATGAAATCGTAGTTTTGAGCTAATAAAAGTTAAGAAACTTACGAAACTGTATGTTAAAATTTCAATTATAAAAATTGCGGTTGATATAATCCAGCCAATTGCTAATAAAGCAAAAATACCTTTCAATTCGTTAAAAGATAAATCATCTTCTTTATTTTTAAATATTGTTTTTTTGTTTAGAGCTTTAGCAACCAAAAACTGTTCTTTTTTGTAAATATAGTCTACAAAACCGTGCGCTTTGAATTGAATTAATGCGTTATTTATTTTTTCAAAAAGTGGAAAACCTTTAGAGAAAGGACATCTGACCAAAGTGTGGAATATATTACCCTTAAATATATAGATGGTAGATATGCCATTTTTATCTAAATAGTAATTACCAATCATATATAAAGCATTTCTGCTGACTTTTATAGTAGCAAAATCACCATCAATACCAACACGATCGATGCAAATTTGATTTAAACCGCAAGGTATATAATTTTTATAAATATATTGATTTATTTCATCATCAGAATCTGAAAATAATGACGACGACAATGGGCTAAAACCAAATTCAAGATCAGATTCAATTAATTCTTTCGGATTGGAAATTTGTTTTTCGTATGAATCAAAATTTAAAATATTGATTAATTTACATTGATATGCAGCGTAGATACATAAATTAAAAAGCAGCCATAAAAATAAAATCATTCTAGCACTAAAGCTTCTCGGATAGTTACCAATAGACTGACCCAATAAACATTTGTATGAAATTATGAAACATGCAGATAATTCAGAAAACTTCTTTTCCGTAAGTACATTTACAGTCACCCATAAACCCAAAGTAATTAAAACTAGAGAAATTAAAATAAATATCCACAAATTTAACGAGAAAGATTTCAAAACGCTGTACCACTTATCCACCTGTTTAGCTGTCGGCACAATCCATTTAGATGCATCTTCCATGTATGTAAAAGAACAGTCGAAATACCAACTCTCAGTAAAGTTTGCATAAAAAAAACCAATGCCAGCATCGGCTTCATAATTTTGCAAATCTCCATAGGCTTCATCAAAAGTGTTATGTGATTTATTATAGTTCCCCCAATGCTTGTAGTTCTTATTTAAGTATGTTATTTTAAATCCAATGTATTTTGACGCCTAAAATAAAATAAAACAAGTATAAATTGAAAACTCCACATTTGGTTTATAAAGAATCGCAAACCTTACAAAACTAAAAAATTTAAATTGCACGCCATCTATTTTTCAGTACACTAATTAAAAAAAAATTGCGATTCTTTAAAACCCGTAAAAAGTAACAGACAAACCATTTTAAATAAATTTAATTCTAGTCCATCTTTTCGGTGATCGCTGCAATTATGGCATATTATGTACGGTGGATAGAGAATTAAAATTAGTTTTACTTCAAAATCACTCCAGTTACTTGGTAACTTGTTCGGAAACAAATTATTATTTTTTTTTAGTTTTCCATCCAAACATGAGTCTAATAAAACTGGTTCAATTTCGAATAATCCACTTTTTAATGAAGTATAGGGAAAGTACGTATAAATATCAATTTGGTGATTTATAGTTGCCACTAGGAAAATTACATTCAAAGCATAATATTTTTTCAAAAGTAAAAGAAATTTATCGTCAACATTTCCATCTACATAAATCACAAATTTAGCTCTCGGATTCCATTCGGACGTAAATCTCAAAAATTCAAAAGTTGAATAGAAATTATTAATACTAAGTGTTAAGATGTAGGCATCAGCTTTAACTGGTGAAAATATGTGAAGAAACGTGAATTTATTTTGAATAACGGTAACAATATCATGTTGTTTTAGATCAATAAACTCATCGTCTATGTCGAAAAAAATAATAAAAAAGTTACTTTTAAAGTAACTTTGTTCAATAGTTTTTAAACAATTCTGCTGAAACTTAAAGAAGTTCCGGTTGCTTAGAACAATTTCAGCCAACGACAAGGAAAATGCATTGGCAAGTATGGAAAACTTAATCAGAAGCATAAGGATTGACTCCAAAATTCTGTTAAATGAAATTGTTTATTAATAATAATCACGAAATAAAAACTTATTAACACTAACATGTATACTCGCTGAACTTTTTAACTAAACTAGCATTTTTATTTCAGGCTTTTAATTTACTTTTAGCAACGTAATTTGTAACATTTAATGTTTACATACATTTTAAATAATCAAATGCATTAAAACATATTAATGTAGAGAAAATTGGTTTAATAAATCTAATATTGGCAGATACATACACCAACATTGCATGTTCTATTATAGTAAATAATAATTGTAAACGAAAAAAAACTTTATAATTTTTTTTTAAATAAAAACAAATAATAAAAAAAATTTAATATTTTTATAAAATATACAATTGAACCGTTTATTAATTTTTTTGAAATCCAGCAAGAGAAATCTGTGGTAATAGAAAATAAAAATGATAAAATTCACACTCAAATTTTGAAATATCGTCAAGTTTTCTAAATCGCCGAATCGTCCCTGCGCCGAAAGAGAATTAGCCGAATCGTCCCTGCGCCGAATCGTTCCTGTGCCGAAAATGCGGCGCCGAATCGGGTATGCGCCGAACTGGCTTCACCGAATCGGTTGCGCCGAAAAGTCCTAGACCCTACCTATACATACGTACCCTACAATTATATCCAGTGGCGGATCCAGGATCTTAGTTTGGGGAGGGCTTGACTTAGCTGAAGGTAGGCTTATCAAGGTAAAATTTAAATACTTAAATACTGGATTCATAATCCAGATGATTTGGGGGGAGGGTGGCTTGAGCCCCCTAGGGCCCCCCTGTATCCGCTACTGATTATATCTACAATTTGAGGTTTAAATTTAATTCCCAGTTTTCTCAAACTTGGTAATTCACTGTTAACTCCATCCCAGTAATCAATATATACGTTCGGTGCTTCGTAAATATACACAATGTGCATATTAAATCAGCATGTAATCAAAATTGAACGCCTGTAGATAAGAATAAACTATAATTTTAATATAATATAATACCTAGTTAATCAAATTATTCTGAACAATGCACTTTGCTTAAAATTTCATGCAAGTATTTGAGTTTCAATATAAAATGCAATATAACATAATATTATAGAAACTTGAACAGTTTTCCCTAAGGATTACTGCTTTGAATGAATGTCTAGACTCTAGACTCTGTAAAATAAACTTTAGTACATGAAAAGAAAATGTGTTATAGAATAGAAATATATTAGATATTAAAGTGTGATTTGTTTGACTGAAAATAATAGAACAAGACACTTTAACCGCAAGATCAGGGCCATATTATGCACTAGGCGCCTTTTTCAAAAACTTCAGGCTGGTCAGACCCCTTAAATTAATAATAGGTAAATGAAATAGGCGCCATATTTGTATTAGCCCTGCGGCGCCAATAGACGTAATCCGGCCCTGCGCAAGAGTAGATTAACTAGCATTCTACAAAGCTGTCTAATAATTACTTACTTTGTAATTTGAATATCTTACATCCTCTTTATATAACATCTGTTAAAGAGAAAAATTCTATTTTATACCCGACGCGACGATAAAATTTAATTATCAATTTGCAAATTTTGTTCGCTGGTCCATAAAAATTAACTATTTTAAATAAGTTGAAAAATTTGTTCCTCCATGTTTTAACTAGTTATTTCTTTAATTAAATTAACTTTACCAATTAAAGCTGGTGGTATTTTCGTCGTCAGTTCGAAACAATTAAAATTAGAAAAAGGGTTAACTGAAACCACTCCGATGTCAAAATGGGTACTTCCCCTTCAGTAGCTGTAACGATTACATCCGCATCTTTAACATACCCCCTCGGCACTTTTATTAGCAACGAAAATAGGTTTTCATTTGCTTCGAGCTCATTTAATTCTGACCCTAAAACTGTTGCTCTAGTTTCTAATAAACGTTCGATTCTAGATGCGTATCGTTCGTATCTAAACCTTTTCATTATTCTGAAAAGTTATAGTGAACTTAACAACCGCACTTCTTTGAAATTAAATATGTTGCTGAAAGCTAATACCAAATGCCGCCCTCGAATTCTCCTTCACTAAAGGAATTAATACTTAGTTTATATAACATTAACGAAATATGATTGCAATTGCATAAACTGTGGCAGCTTTCCACTATAATTACGGTTAACATTTAATACAAAATAGAAAATTTTTATATTTCCATTATAACAAACCAATAACAAGATACCTCCGCAAATCTACCTCGGCCTTTTATCTCGCTACTCGATCGGCAGCCGAGAACATCGTCAACTTTTTTTGTGGATAAGGATTTTTAGAAACAATATTATTTAAAGGCCCTTTTTCTCATATAAAAATCACTTTAAGAGCAATACTTGTTCTCCATTTTTTGTAGATAATTTATTTTACCTTCATTTTTGTATATATTAATTTTTTTATTTTGTCGCACCGTTTCCGAGATACAGCGACTTAAAACAATCTCTGTAAAAACTTTATTAGAATTGCAATAGAGGAATAGTAATTTTATTAAAATTAACTGCATGTAAGTAGAAGTCAGAATGAACAGTAGATTCGCGTTCAACCGGCATCTAATAAGCCGGCATCAAGATTTATTTCTCTAAAATTAGATTACAAATTGATATAAAATGGGATTTTTATTCAGGTGTCAAATTTGGCGTCACAAACGCAATTAATTTTAATCGCGATTTTTTACCCCCCCCTAGGCATAAACGTCCTACTATATGAGCGACCCCACTGTCCCCACTGGATATCCCTAAAATTCTTTCAGAATGTGAAAGAGAACATTAAAATGAAGCTCTTTAAACTATGGATCAACATAAATATTACCTTAAAATTTCGAAATAATCGAATTTGAAATATCGATTTTTACATAAGAAAGTACGTCACAATCGCATTCTGTTGGTGGCACGTGGTTACACACACGTAAGTAGTGGCGGTGACAGCGCGTTTTAGTGGTCAGTCGACTTCGGAACGAGGGACTAGTAACATCGTTCAATGAATTGTAATTTTCGAGTTCTGTCGTGCCCTAGGGATTTTTTTTAATGAGCACAGCAAATCTCCGATCCATCACGTTTGAGTCCTACAATAATAGAAAACCCTAATTCTAACATATTTTGGGACCTTCCATCGCAATTGCAAGACGAAAACTGTAAGTAATAAGTATTAGCATTAAAACCGACCCATAAGTAACTTTTCCGATGGGCGGAGCCAAGTTAATAGTGTAATCCAATTGAATAGTTTCTTCCAGTATTTGCCAGTTTTTGAATGACCTATAAAATTTGATGTTTATATTTGTAATTTACGCATTTTTTTAAAACTGAAACTGACGATAAATAATAATTGTCGAAAGCTTATATTATATTTTATTTTTGTAAATAATTATAATTCATTTTATGTCGTTTAATTAATTTGTTTCTTTCTAAAATATATTTTACACAAGTTAAGAAAATTTTTAATTTATGTATTATAATTCAAAATAACAGAATTTATGAATTTTAACAATAAGAATCAATTTAAAATATAACCCATTAAAACCCACGGGGCAACCTCGTTGTTACGCCACTGTTACATCAGAGCTTTATCTATACAATAATTTATATACCTACTTTTTTTTTTAAATAGTTGATTGATCACTAACATACAAATTTAAAATTACTTATATTAAAAAGGTAAATTAAGGATAATTGGCCTTACATGTTACAATTATATTAATATTATACGCATATAACTTTCCAAATTTAAATTTCGCGGCAAATTAATTTTACAATCACCGCTGTGTCCTTGGAAACTAGCAATGCCGTCAAATGTCTTCTAGAATATTCAATATTATCTGCAATATGTTTTATACATTCCAGTTTTGTGTTGTGCAGTGATAGAATTGAATAAAATAAGATAAATTGCAATTTTTATGCTGGGTGGAACGCCCAAATTTTTTTCAAATTTTCAAAATGTAAACAATATTTATTTTTGGCCATAAACAGAATAATGACTAAGTTTTTTTCCAGAAATTGTGAAACCAAATGAATGACTGGACAAAAGAACTTCGATCCATATCGGATTTTTGTGATGAATCCACTGTTGTACCAGATGCTTCAAATAAAATCTGTAAAAGGAAATTTATGCGTAGCATACACGAGTTCGATCATTCAGATGATGATGATATTAATCATGCAACGAATTCAGAAGAGCCAGTTGAAAAGTTAGAATACCCAAAGTATACTGGTGGTAGGGGCTATCTTATAAAAAAAGGGTATTCGACTAAAATGGTTGGAAGTAGAAGTCCCGGTTTAGATTTTCATAATGATACAACAAAGGCGATACGTTCTGTATGTTGTTTACTTTTATTTATTTATTTATTTATTTATTTATTTAATTTAGACACACTCCTAACAGAAACACTAATTAAAAGGAGTGTGTATAAGAACGATATATACATTATATATAAATTGAAAAATGAAAATTATTATACATCATAATAACACAAAAAAAGAAAAAAAAAAAAAACCAAAAAACGCATAATCAAGGTTCGGTAAGTCGTCCAATATGCCTGTAGCAGATATCGACGACTTCCTTAAGGCTCGAATGGTTGGGGTCGGCAACATCGGCGATGCAATTAAAGTTGTTGCAACAGATGGAGACAGGAGAAGAAGCCAAAAAGTTTGTGCGGCTGTTCCTGCAATAGAAAATGTTGCGCTGTCTCGAGGAACCCCTAGGTACCAAGAAGGTGACTTCGGCCAACAGAGATGGACAGTCGATGACACCTCTCAGCAGCCCGCAAAGAAACACAACAGATGAGACAAAGCGCCTGCTCTCAAGAGATGCGAACCCAAACCTATCCAGAAGCATACTGTGATCAAAGCCCTGCGTCGGGTAGACACCGTCCCGGAGGAATGCAAGAAGTTTCAAGAATCGGCGTTGAACAGACTCAAGTCTCCTGATGTGGCACGCATGTATCGGGTGCCAGATCAGGGCAGCGTATTCCAACCTTGAACGAACAAAGCTGTAGAAAAGAAGTTTTAGGCAGCGAAAGTCACGAAGATCCTGTGCGTTACGGTAAATGAAGCCATGCATGCGGGCGGCACTATCCAAGGTAACACTAATGTGTTCGGTGAAAGCCAGTCGCGAATCGAAAGTGACACCTAGGTCCCTAAAAGAATTGCATTTCTCCAGAGCAGTGCCCTCGCAAGAATATTGATAGTCAACCAGGGTCTTCCTGTTGGTGAAAGAAACCACCTTACATTTAGAAACCTGTAATTGCAGCCGATTACATCGGCACCAGGCAACGACAGCATCAAGATCGACTTGCAGACGATGGCAGTCCCCAAGTGAAGAGATACTTGAATAAATTTTCAAGTCGTCAGCGTAAAGCAGTTTGTGTGAAGTTATGAGACCGGGCAAATCGTTAACAAATAATAAAAAAAGTAGAGGACCGAGATTGGATCCTTGAGGAACGCCTGAGCTTACTGAGAAGACCGAAGACTTATGACCACGGTATTCCACAAATTGCTTGCGTTCAAATAAATAAGAGCGGAAGAAGTTAATCAGCTGATTAGAGAAACCAAATGATGACAGCTTCCCGATCAGTCGAAATAGATCAAGTTGGTCAAATGCCTTCTGGAAGTCGGTGTAAATCGTATCGACCTGCCCTCGGCAGTCCAAAGTTACAGAAACAAACTGTTTGAAGGTTGCCAGATTAGTAACTGTAGAGCGACCGCTCATAAAGCCATGTTGAGAAGGAGACAATGAATTCTTCACATGAGCATAAATGTGGTCATACAAAATCCGCTCAAATGCCTTGGACAGATTAGACAAAATCGAGATCGGCCTGTAATTATTAATTACAGAAGGACTACCCTTCTTCAGAACCGGACACAGACGTGCAACTTTCCAGGATTTTGGGAAGGTGGCTGAGGTAAAAATTAGCTTAAAAATATGAAGTAGGGGATCTGCGAAGATTGAAGCGCAATCTTTCAGTATGAAGGCGGGTATACCATCCACACCACTGGTGAGTTTATTTTTAGAACGCTGCAGAGCTGTAATAACATCGGAAATAGTGACGGTGGGCGTGTGGATTAAAAGAGACGGATTGATGTCGATGCAACCTGAAGAAAAGGTATCTTCGGAATCAATGTAAACTGATCGGAAATAGAAGGCAAAAGCGTTGACAATTGTTTGAGGATCGGTAAACTCATCACCATTAAATTGCAGAGAACCAGGTATCCTCGAGTCACCCTTTCTGCTTTTCACAAAATTCCAGAAATGCGAGGGATCGGAACAGATAGAATTAGCAGAACGAGAAAGATAATCCCGATAGCATTCGGCAGTTTGCAGCTTGACCAGGGCTCTAAGGCGACTGAAAGATTCATAATCACTGACCAACCCAGACCTTAGATAGAGTCTATGATATCTAGACTTTGACCGTATGTTAGCAATGAGTGCTTTGGTAAACCAAGGAGGATAACGTCTGTGAGTTCCGCAGGTAACCAGAGGGACACTCGCCCGGAAAGTTCTGTTAATGATTAAGTAAAAAGCTTCACAGGCCAAATTTACATCGACGCAGTCAAAGACAGAGGACCAATCCGACTCATCGAATAAGCGGTACATGAGGGCAAAGTCAGCCTTCTTAAAGTCAAAACTCCCAATCATATTAGAGACCAAGGAGGGAGCACGGGCGAATGGATTCGACAGTTGGACGGATAAAGTAAGCGATGGGTGATACTCATCCTCCACGATCAAAGCATCGAGACTGCGTGTCACTGTGATGTTTGTATTAGAAAAAACTAGATCCAGGGTACGGCCCAGGGAATTGAGGATAGTACTGTGTTGAGATACATCTAGGAATTGCATAAAATTATGAACAGCAACGCTTCTGGAATCGTCTATATTTGCATTAAAAAGAGGTGCATTAAAATCACCTACAACCAGCAAGTTGCCCGTTGGAGAAAAAGAAGCCGAGGCAAAAAGTTCCAAAAACGTGTCGTAATCTTCTGACGAAAGACTCGGCGGGAGATAAACAACAAAAATACGTACTTTATGCTGCCGATCCAAGCTCAACGATACACCTACAACATCCACCGCAGGTACGCTCTGATGTAGAGCGGTAAGGTCGATGGGACTGGGATTAAGCGTGGAACGCACTGCAACCAATACACCACCTCCCCTGCCAACACCAGTAAGCTCAAAATTACGGTCGCAACGATAAACGGCATATTTCCATGTGGGAAGCACCTCCGAATCCGAAATGTCAGAGGAAAGCCAGGTCTCGCTAAGACAAATTATGTTTAAGTCCTGTGAGCACACACCATTCAAAAGCTGAAGAGTTTTAGTACGCAATCCCCGCACATTTTGATAATATATGCCGTTAAAAGGGGGAAATATCTTTCGCGGGGCGGGGGTGCGGCCAAGACTAACCGGAGAAACATGATGAGGAACAGAGGTGACAGGACAGCGAGCAAAGGGAGGACTCAGGAGTGGAGAGCAAGAGAGTCCTGAAGATGACGTTATGGAGCGATCCGATTGGCTGCACTGTTGAGAAAATTTACATTTTCATTATTATTAATTACAGAATTGGGCGAGAATCTAAATCGCTTAACAGCTACGCGAGAAGGCCAAAATTCGGGCTTAAGTAGTGTAGCCACCACAGAAGAGGGAACAGAGACTGCGTATCCCTTATAGCTACCAGACCTAACCTTAAGTTCGGTACATTCGAGCTTGAAGTTAGAGGATAACTCCGAAGATAAATTAGCAGAAATGAACCCAGTAACCTGTTCCGGGGTAGTACTGAGACTCAGCTTGGAAACATGAATTTTAACAAGAGGGTCATATGGAATTAGCGAGGTGTCAGAGCGCTTTGAGCCATATACCGCTCCACGAGATTTTCGGTTATTACCACCATTGGAAGCCCTCATCTTTACAGATTGAGAAATAGAAGGGGGAGCCAGGCCCAGGCCATGTCCCCCCACACGACGGGAGGCCAACCGTGACGTTTGTGAGGCAGGTACGATTGAGGCAGGTACAATTAAGCTCGCATCTGGCAGAGCGCCACCCGGATCAGCGCCCGCTGCCACGCCAGCGAAGTCCTGCTGTGGAGAATGATCCATAGTTAAGAGAGAACTATTAACGTGATTCAGCGGGGCAGGCACCTGCGAGGAACCGTCAGGAGTCGGCGAGATGGTCAGGGCTCCACGGCTCTCCTCACGACGTTCGGAGGGAGGACGATTAGCGGTTGGAGATGGCTGAGCGCGAATATGCGCGAGCTCGGCCTCCTTCGATCTCAAACACATCTCAAGAAGGGCGACCTTATCGTTCAGTAGAGAATTTGATGTCCGCAACTCACTGATAAGCTCCCGGTACAGGTTAAGCTGGTCGATAAAGATCTTTGGTAGGTCAAAATCATCAGAACCATCGAGAGGTAGATCACAACACTTTTTGTACTTTGCAGCACAACTGGGATGATAAGGTACACCACATTTGCGACATGAAACCCCGGAACCCGCGGCCACGGCTGACCTGCACCTGCAAACTCTGTTAGTGGGCATAACAATTGCAAAGCAAAGACAAAAACAGCGATAGGATAGGGAAAATCACAATGGACACACACTTCACACTCCAGAGCCCCTTAGAGTGACTAAAAAAAACAACAGACACAGGTATGGGCTACGGAAAGGTAACACAGTAGAGAACAATAGGATGTACTTTTATATGTACCTATGGCATAATTTAATTGTATTGTATTCCAGGTATCAAATATAGACTACTCAAATGATGTATTGGAAAATACTTTTAAAGGACAAAATAAAAAAGTTTTAAATGGGCAGTTTTCGGATTGTGTAGAAAGTGTAAATTTAGTGGACGAAACTAATGAAGAAACGCCTCCGCGTCCACTCTCGGAATTGCTCAAGGACTGTCGAAAGCCAAATAAACAAGCGAAATTAAATAAATTACCTTCATCGAGAAGTAGCGAAGATGAAAGTGCAATGCACGAGAATAGCAAAGTAGAAATAAACTTTAATAATGTTTTAAAAGAAGACGATTTATTAGATTTGCAATCACCAATCGACTTTCCAAGTTTGTCATGACATTTATTTCAAATTTACATTATCATTAGGTTAGGCTTTCAAACAATATAATTTTAAATTGTACATTAATTCAGTTTTAAAAAATTTTAAATGACATTCTTACATGGAAATTAATTTATTATGTGTTGGAGTTGTAAATTTGATATTATATTCCATGTTTACTGTGGATTATTGTTTAAGAATTGTGGATAATTGAATTTTTAAGCAAATAAGAAAAGAGTTTTGCAACAAACGTGGAAACCAAAGATCTTTTTTAGTCAAAAACAAATTTTATAAAATGGAGCAATCTCTTTGATTATTATGATGCAAATGATTTTGTTAAAAATGTTGGTTGGGATAATTCTTCACAAATAAATAAAATGATTCACAAACTTGACATGTTTTACATGCAAGTGCATAGTTTTCGTCAGTCATTACCAAACTTACTCTAAAGATAATATGTACATCTCGAAAAAATCAAAAATATGATGCACGGTTCCATGTGAAACATGTGACGTTTATATATTATTTTATTTATTTGCAAAAAGCAGTTTCTTCGATTATTATTAATTTATAACAATTTTACAATTAGATTTTCAATATAATACTTAATACTTTTATTTGAAATAATTTAATTTTGTAAATGTGTGAATGTTCACATTTCATGATCACAGAGCTGCTTGAGAGCTCTAAGGTACAAACAGAAAGAAAACGGCTAGCATGCTTACCTGTATCGGTGTGGAAAGTGGTACTTGATTCGAATTTAATTTTAATTTTTTTTAAATAGGTACTTTGACCGTTTAAGTGATTCTTGTATTAACTGATCGTCAAATATCAGTCAATGATTATGAAATCATTTGAAGTCGCAAATATAAAATAAATTTATTTTAAATTTCAATAAAGAATGGAGAAATGAAAAAGACGAGAGATTTGTATTGGAACCACGTAATAGTACCAAATCCTAAAATGCAGAAGTTTTTGTGAAAGAAAAATGTGACTTCATACCACACCTTCGTCATCATTGGCTTTTAAATGAATCAGCAAAAAATTAAAAAGTACTAATATTTAATCCTTCATTAGGGTTTTTTTTTCAATTTATTTCTTACAATCTAGTCTACAATTGAAAGTACTGTGCCCAATGAAGGGTTAAAAATATGCAAATACTTCTTATGAATTTTTAGTTATAAAACATCATTGTTTTAGTGTCGGTACAAAATTCTTACATATTTTATTGTGATTAGATTTAAAGAACAATTAATTAAAGTAAGCTGATGCCACTGATTAACGTTATCCATCTCATTTGAACTACGCAGCTCTAACTCATTAACGTCCACTGTGATTGCTAGATCATGATAATTATAGTTCCCTGGTATTCTACGAACATTTTAAGACCAAAAAGAATAATCGCCGAAGCTTTCATTTTTACTGTTTTCATTCTTTTACTTTTTATTTTTTACTTTTTTCAACTGCGAAGAGTGCAAACTTTATTAAACCTCGTAATATTTTTCTCAATTTCTAATTTATTATTTTTAAGTTGAATTTTTATAATTAATTAATATTATTAACTCGTGAAAATATAATTAAATTAAAATAAAACGAGTTAAACAAACGATAAAAGATTAAATTATTAGATCTTTAATATTTCGACACTGATTGTGTCTTCATCAGAATTTCTGATGTTTGTTTAACTCGTTTTATTTTAATTTAATTATATTTGAATTTTTATATTTTAATAGTTTTACAATTATTTAAAATTCATTAGTGATTTTAGTATTTCGTTTTAGAAGGGCGGCTCATCATGGTCCTTCTCGTATTAGCTGTCAGTAATACTTTTATTTCATAGTGGGAAATACTCCTTAGTGTTTGGGAGGCTAGTGGCTAGAATTATACCAATATATAAATAGGATATGATGCCTTTGGAGGACTTCCTGAAGTGCCGTACATTATGCAGTACGTGGGGATCGAATTAGGCTGAAGTTAAAATGACTTACTAAGGCCTATAATTAATAAATTCGTAACTTGTGAAATAATGTAATATTTGAATTAAAACTAAAGCAAATTAAACATTTGAGAATTAAATATTTATTTTTAAGCTTTCGATAACAAAAATATATAAATATGAAAAACAAAATGCAATTATATAATTAATGCCGTGGTTTTCTGTTGCTTTACTCATAAAACCTATAATTTGATATTTGGCTTTAGATCACAACAGTATATCTAACGCAATCAGGGTTTAAACTGCCACCTTCCGCTTCCCAATCAGTTGGTATAGGCTTTATATGAAAATGTTTACAAGTCTTAAAATGATTGTGGGATACAAACTAACTATAATTTAGTTTCACATGCAGTGACTTTATAGAGACAGTGATGTCCGATTTTCTGCGATGTTTCATGTTTTTATTAATATAGGAATTTAAAATAGATTAAAAATAATTTTCATTTAATTTAACGAATATGCTTTGTTGTTTGAATTTTCCTATTGAATCGTAGGCCTATCGTCAACACTTTACTCTTAAAGTCACTGTAAAAAGTGTTCAACAGCATGTAGTGTCCTTAACGGTGACTAAAATATATAGTATTCGGCGTGCTTTGAGCCCTGGGTTCATACATTTTAGCAATTATATAATGTGTTAATATGAACTAAATTGATTTAAAAACAGGATCTACATGCAATGAATAACTTAGCCGATATATGGATAAGCTCGATAAGTCATCCATGTTCTAATATAGAACGGTAATGTAAAATGTGATAAATTGGAATATGGTTTTATTGTATTTTATTGTAAATAATATACTTTTATTTTCATTTATAATAAATTTATTATATTATGTTGATATAACATAGTATATTATACACCAAACACCAGGTTATTCAAGGTGCCAGTACTATAATGGTCTTCTCAACTGTAGTTTATATACAATTTTTTAAATGCAGTAGAGCGTCGATAATCCGGATGTCGATAATCAGGATTCAATATATTAATTAATAGTTTTATTTATCTGCTCCAATTATTTTAACCCCTAAGTGAATTATTAACGGTTTTAGCAAGCTTTCTTTTTGTTATGAACTCAAACGACCATTTTTTGATTCTTTTTGAAAATCCGGACATTTTGATAATTCGGATAAGGTCTGGTCACAATTGATCCGGATTATCGACGCTCGACTTATTAAAAATTTCAAATGAATTATATAACAAATAACATTGTTTACTGTACAAATCATTAATTAGGATTTATTAATTTAACATACCTACTCACCGTTGTTCCTTGTTCTAGTTATAAATTAAGCCACCGTGGTGCCATTTGGAAACCTGGAAAATTGTTAAACGTAAGCAGAGCGAGCATTTTAGCAGCATTTAAGATTTTGAAGTTAAGTTATGAAAATTTGTACTTGACAAGTTTCAAAAGTTTTTTAAAATCTTTAAATTAATTCATTAATTAAAAAATATCAATATCCCATGTTATTTCCCTATGATTGGATGTAAGGTCGGTCATCCAGTATACAATTTAGAATTTACATTGGAAAAACTTCTTTGAAAATCGATTGTGACTAGAATTCTTTTGTTCCTCAAAATGAAGAGCAGCTAAAATCCATGTTATTATGGTATAGAAACCAAACGTTGACGTCTAGTCCTAGTTAGGAAATTTCACTTTTCTTTCTTCAGAAATAGGTATAATATGAATAATAAATATTCTAATATAAGGTTTTATCATAACATGATAAATGATATCAAAACATTTTTCTAAAGATTCGTTTAAATATTTTGGTAACCTTTCCCTTCAATAAATATGATGAATTTTTTTCATATTTGATAAGTAGATGTAGGTAATATCCGGATTGTGAATATTTTCACCATCCTATTTCAAATATTTCCGCTTAATAAAACTTAAATGCTATCCTTACACATTTATAAAAATCTTTTATGTATTTTAAACCTATTCATGGTATCTCAACTGCTCGATTTATTAACAGAATTTTTTAAATTATTTCTTAAATTTCATTATTATTGCTGGTTTGTGAAAGAAAGGGAATCCTGAAAATATCAAATTTTATATAAGCAGAAAATAAAAATCAAACTTTCACTAGAAAATAAAAAGGCAAATTATTAAGCTTTCTTTTATTTTAAAATTTAATTTTTCTTCAAGTGGTGCTGTAGGTTTCCATAAAAACAGGTTGTTTAGTAAGAAATCTATAATACAATTGACCGTCTCTGTAACAAGCGTAAGGTAAAAATAGCAAAGAAATATCAAAATCTGGCCAATATTCACTAATTTTTTCTAGAAAGTATTGATATTGTTTTGGTAATCGTCGTTTAAGTTCCAACTCTTTACCGCCAGACATAACTTCATAATTTTCAATTCCAATTAACCCTAGATGATCTAATTTCTCGTTCGCTTCTGGATTTCGATACGGAACAATTTGTTGACTAAGATTTTCTTTATTTGTAATAGCACTTTTTGAAAAAGCACTTCTAAAAGTGCTTCTACTCGTAAAGGCTCTTCCATGACCTTTTTCACCCAAATTTTCTTTTGCCATTATTTTAACATTCTTGTCAGATTTACCTTTTCTGTTTGAATTTAAATTGTCGTCTTCATTCAATCCTTTTTTTGATTTAGCAAATTTTCCTTTTTTATCTTTGCTTTCTGTTTCATCCTTGCCATAACCATCTGTCTTGCCTTTTCCACGCATGTCTTTTTTTGCCTTTACACCTTTGTTTTGTTCTAAATCTTCGTCATGATCACTTTTGTTTTTCTGACCTTTATTCGATTTTCCAGATGCATCACGCTTAGTTTTTTTTCTTTCGCTCTCATCAGTTTCATTGTCTGAACTTTTCGTTCTTTTCCCACTTTTACTTCGTGATTTTTTTGAATGGCTTGCATCACTAGATTCATTATCACTTTTGTTGTCATATCCACGCCTACCTCTTTTATCAATTCCACCATATTTTTCGTTTTTCGAATATTTGTCGGATTTCCAAGTGGAATACTTTTTATTTTCTTCTCTTCGTTCTCTTGATTTTGTTCCAGGGATTCCAAATTTTTCGTCAAGAAGTTTCCGAAGATCTGCATCTGATTCAGATAGAAATATTAAACCAGTCGTAGATTGGCATTTCTTAGCATGCCGCCCCAAATGTAAAAGTTTGGATTTATCGTATTTAATCTCTCTTTCGGTAGGGCCAAAAGTTACTTCTTCATTAATTATTGGAATCGGCTCAAATTGTACTGGTTGCAAACGTTTCGATGCCAAGTATAAGTCTTCCTGTTCCTTGTAAAATAATACACCACACTTATGAATGGAATGTTTTACTTTTAAATTTAGTTTATTGCACTTCTGGGAGCAAAAATATATTAATTTGCATTTTGGACACGCAAAAAGTTGACGTTCTTGTCTTCTTAAGCATTGGTAACACACATCGTAATTTTCATTGTGTTTTACCGTTTCAGGTTCTAATAAATTTAATTTTCCTTTTTCCCTGCGCGTTCTTTTAAATTGAAAATTTTCTAGCAATTCATGTATATTCACTTGTGAAGACGGAAAAACTTTTTCGTTCGCTTTATTCGAATTACTATTAATAATCATTTCGATCAAGTCGTGTAAAGTTTCGTAATTGGATTCTTTTTTCTTCAGTTTTCCACGATTGAAAAGAAGTTGGGCAATTCGTATTGTTTCATCTACGTTAAGAAACTTAGCCAAGGTTTCAGATATTTCATCATAATAATTTTGTTGTTGTACAAAACAAAATAGGTGTTTAACGATCCACCCTTTTATATGTTTTTCCAACACCGATTTGGTGAAAGATATTAAAACTTGTTTTACTTGTTCTTGAGTTGATTTACCTTTACCTTTTTTGCCTTTACCTTTCTTACTTTTTTTATCTTTTTTATTTTTTTTCTTCTCCTTTCCCTTTTTATTTTTTTTGCCACCCTTTTTTGTTGATGGTGGTGGTTCATGTTCTTTAATCATAAATTCGATAACATTCCCGATATTTAAAGTTTGTTTAAATGGGTTTGCCTTGTATTTAATCAAATTTTCAATTATTTCACAACAAATTTGAAAGTCAGGCAGCTTATCAGAATACCTTTTTAAAATAAATAAACTTAATGAAAATCCCATATTTTCACCAAGACGTTGATTTGGATTTATTAATCGTGAATCCAAAATTGTTTTAATTAATTGAATGTTTCCCCTCAGCATCGCAATTGATAAAGGTGTGTGACCCAGGTAAAGTTCTTTAGAATCAAAACCGTTATTGATTAATGTTAGTGCCATATCATTCAAGTACATTTTGGTATCAAATTTAAAATCATAGCGCATACTCAACAAATGCAGGGGCGTTTTTCCTTGATCTTCTTCAATCAGCTGACGTTTTCCAATAAGATCTTGTTTTTCTTTTGACCAATGACATGGACTTGCTTTAAAGTTAGGATTTGCCGAGTAATTTAAAACCAATTTCAAAATTTCAGCTATTTCAATAGAAGGTGGAACGGACACAAGAATATGTAGTGCAGACAAATTTTCATCCAAAGTGCTTACATTGGGATTGGCATTATGGATCAATAACTGTTCTACCAAAGTTAAATTTTTAGTAAATAAGGATAATAATAGAGTGGGTTGAGGTACTTCACAAATGTTTGGACTTGCTCCTCTAGTCAGCAGTTCCACTATAGTATTTGAAATTGACAGGAGTCTGTTATTAAGAATTATATCTTCTGGTGACACTTCAATTATAGTCAGATTAGAAGGTTTTTTACCCTCAGCAGGAGGCTTTTTACTCTTTTTACCTTTCTTTGATGACGCTTTGGAACCTTTATCACTTTTCTTTTTTTCCTTTTTATCCTTTTTTCCTTTTTTTTTCTTTTCTTTCTTTCCTTTCTTTTTCTTCTTTTCTGGAGGTGGCTTAACGCAATCAGTAAGAAATAAATAATTTTGTATGACAATATCATCATCCACTTTATGAACAAATCGATCTTGAACATCTGGGAAAGAGGATTTTATAGTACTTAATCGATTATTTATATCCATTATAGATTCTATAAAATTGTTGCTGTGAATTAGATCCAAGTTGCTTCCAAATATTTCAGAAAGAAGTTCTAGCCTGTATGAAATACGTTTAGATCCTCTACCACGGTTATTATTTTCTAAATTTTCTACTTTTTCTAATTTTTCTACTTTTTCTAATTTTTCAGCTGAATTATTTTCATTTAATTGTTGCACAGTATTTAAGCTAGCTAAGGAAACATGCGGACGCCACTCGAACTGTATATTTGCTTCTTCATTTAATTCCAAATCCGTGTACTTTAAAAACGCTTTTTCCCAATCGGTAACTTTATGCTGAACAGCTAAATACCGTAGCATACACATGCCTAAGGACGTTAAACATTCGTCGTTCATTGAATCAACATTTGCACCTAAATTAACCAAAATTTTTATCATTTTAATGTTATCTCGAGCTGATGCATAAATTATTCCGGTATTTCCCCTTGAGTCACATAAATCAGGATTTAAATCATATTTATAATAAATATTTAGCGCTTCTTGACAATTTCCATTGGAACATTCGGTTAAAAAATTGCCGCAACTTTCTTCATACGTACCAATGTCTCTGAAACTTGTTCGATTTCCACATAAAATATCAGAAACACAAAACGGTACTCCATTTTCAAAATTTCTATGCAAAAATGCATGCTTCATCATGTCGATGGACAATTCCTCATTGTTCCACGCCAGCAAGTCCGTAATAAGGACCCGTTTGGTCAGCTGGGTTTCACATTCGTTTTCCTCTTCTTCCCCAACATCACTATATTCTAAGTTAAGTAAATCGGTTAATTTGAGTTTCTTAATAAATAAAATTTCTAATGAGCGTTTGGCTGCAGTCAATTGTTGACAAGCTGTTTCGTAATCAGTTCCATCGTCCTGACTGATCACATTATCACAATCTTCGTCGGTCGATTCTTCTTTGTACTCATCTTCTACATACTCATCCTCCTCCATATATAATTCACCTTCATCTTCATCATCATAATTTTCAATTATCACGACTTGACTAAAACTTAGTAGAGTATTTGCAGATTTAGGTTCAACACCTTCTCCTGGTTGTATGGCAACTGTTTTCCAACTTAATCTTTTCGCTTTCTTTGCTTCTTTTTCGCGTTTTCTTGCCAATTTTTTTTTACATTTTGCAGTTCGTATTTTCCACTCTGTTTTTTTCATAGCTGCTTCAAGACGCTCTAACTCTAATTGAATACCTATGATGCGAACTTGTTTAGGGTTCTCGCAAACGCAAAACAGGTGAGATGAGACTTCCCCGCAGCATGATTTGTTTTGAGTAGATTCTTCTATAATTATTTCATCTGGTGGTGGGATATCCCTTTCTTCGTAATAAGTTTTGATTTCACTTGGCGTAAGCGCGACTTCAATATAGCAATCCTTTTCACAGAAATAGCGGTCTTCATATGATTTTGTATTAAAAAAATTACTATTGGTATTCCGAATGTGTATATTATACAATTTATCAGATTGTTTCAGAACTTCTTCGTGTACTTCTAACATTTCTAAAATATTTCGGGCTTTATCTATTGTTTCATTATAAATTGGTATTAACTTCTTATGTTTTAGAAGTTTTACCTTGGATGTAGATGTCCGAGCAATTCGCGGTATCCAATCTGCATTGATAACCCTGCAAAGTCGCAGTAAATTTTTACCGATCCACATACCCACATCCTGACTTCCATCTTTATAAGTGAAAACTCCTGGTCCAAACCGCTCACAATCTTTAAACAATCCTTCAAAAACTTGACAATCCTTGTAATAAAATTTCCCATAACCTTCTAATTTATTTGCATAGAAATTTCCCTTAAACAGGATGCAGTCATCGCCTTCCGACCAATTATAACGTCCTCTTCCATGCAGACAATCTTGAAAAAATTGACCTTGGTACCGCTGATATATTCTATGGTTCCACTTTAAATCGCCAGAACCGGTTTTCAGTTGATTTTTATCAAAATTCCCACTGTATTCATTATCAGAATAATCCTCAACATCAACATGTTCATTTGTATCTGCTGAAGTAATCATTTTACTTGTTAGCGATTTTGACAATCATGACATTTCAAGCATAGTTTAAAAAAAAGTTAATTTACTGCTAGTAGTGAAAGTAGGCTTTCCAAGCTGTCAGTTTGCAAGTTGATACTTGGTAAAAGCATATAATATTTTTGTCCAAACCAATCGAAAGTGAATTTTGCAGTATTCAGTAATTTCGAGGAAATTTTTTCACTGGGAGGCAGTGAAAACGTTTCCTTCGGTTCGCTGCGGGTGGTTTTCACAACCCCTGTGCTAAGTTAAACAATCATAGGAGCGCAAATACGCTCGATAATGCAAGGTCTCGATCGTTGTGGCCGCAGCGACTGCATGCTGTGGAATGAAGCGTGCTCTTTCCCCCATCTAGCGTAGCATAAATGATGTAAGGAGCATATTGACGCCGCAGAAAACTGCACTTCCCCACCTAACTTCGAGTTCCTATGACCCAGGTAGAACACACGTACCGGCAATTGAATGTTTTTTAAATCTAACTCGAACGTAAACTTGTAAAATTTATATCAAAAAGTCAATTTTCAAAATTAAATTGTGAAGTAACCGTTGGGCGGATTTTATTTATCCTCACCTCATAAGAAAGCTTAAATTGTGCTTTTTCAGAATATTTCATGGTTTTTTATCGTACTTTTGAAGGAAAGAACCGTAGAAGTTAAAATACAACACCTTTGTGCTGCTCTAGCGATGCTGCACGAAACGGTCAATAAAATAAAGTCAAAGACTAAATGAAGAAATTTTTTTAGATTATTATATCACAAAAAAATCCAATGAAAACCTTTAATTTATTCTCAGCTTAAATTTTAATGCTAGATTAGCTTTTATTATGAAACTGTACCTTAATCTTTTGCTAACATAATGAGATGCTAAATGATGCTAAATTTTTATGAGACGAAAGGCTTCCACGTGTAATATTTAATTTTTTTAATTAAAATTTTTTTTTTTGTTTTTATGAAATCATGAATTATTCGTATAAAATACTAAATTAAAATATATCTATTATATTAAAGTGCTTTTAACAAAGAATATTGTCTCAAAAGCTATGGGTTACTTTTTATCCAGTTTTCTCTCTTTTGAGCCTCCTGCAAGAGAGATGCCTTAAAATTATAAAATTGCACTTAGGATCCAAGACTTTTAAAAAGAACCACTTATCGGCACGACTATTTCGTTTGTATATAATTTTCCGATAGAGAGGTAGACTAATTAATTTCCTTATTAAAAATTCAATTCAAAAATTTAAGTACCGGCACCGTACTGAAAACAATTTATAAAGTAAATTAATTTCTATAACAGAATAAATCAGCTGAAATGATTTTCAAATATTTACTCGGGGTGGAAAGTAATTTTATGAATAAATCTAATACTTAAGATAGTGTACCGTAATCTCTTAAGCAATCCACTTAGGAAACTTTATTCAAATTGTTATCAATCAAATAACAAGGTTTTCTGGAGAAAATAGGTTGTCTAATTTTGTTATCGATTTGTCTCTGAAGTTCAAAGTTCACATGTAATTATGCTTTGCGAGTAGTATTTCCACACTGTTACAAATTCAGTATCTACTATTAAAATATATATTCGTGGTTGTTAATTTATAAACAAAAAGTTGATGACTTGGATCAATAAATTAAGTAATTTAGTGTCACAAATTTCATTACAAATTCGACATTTACTTTTATTTTATTAATGTTGTGCAAGTTTACATCACGCAACCCAATAACTTGACCAATCTCCATAAGATTGATGGAAAGTTATTTTAGGAACAGAAGATTCTTATTATTAGAACGTGTGATCCTGCTAATAATGAAAATTACAGCTGTTATAGAATCATAGTTATAATATATGTGATCAGTGTAGAAAGTAAGTCATTACCAAACGCAGGTTTAAAAAATTATTAAATCTCATTCCCAAATTTGTAATTTATTTTTCTATTCATTTGATGTTAGTTTCTCCAATTTAAAACCAATGAAATTATTTTCAAAGCCGGTGTTTCACTTTCCGCACTAGTGCGAGAAGTGAACATTATGTAATTCAAATTAGAGTCGAGGTAAATAAAATATGTTTAAAATATAAAAATGTCAGGGGTCTTGATGATTAAAGTTGATGTGATAATATTTATAACATGTAAAGCAATTATAAATTATAGAGGGTTGTTTTGATCTTGATTTACTTATACCTTTAATACTCAAAGCAGTCAGGACGTCCGCGACTCTTAGCAAAAAAGGCTTTTAGACGCTTAATGACTTAATCTAATTAAGTTGAAAACTTTATTTTCTATGCTAACGTAAAATATAAAACTTAAATTGGAAATTAAAATGCAGAAGTAAAAATATAAATTACTATTTATTGTTTGATAAGCAATTAACCTAGATAATTTTACCACTATCATAATAGTATTCCTAAGTGCTGCAATTAAATTACCTACGTTTATTACATTATCACAAAAATTAAAGTTTACTGTGGTCTTGGAACAACTTATTTTTTAAGAAAAATATTAAAGCTCTTTTGTTGCACCATCACCATTCACCAAATTAATGTCTGCCTGCTGGCCCCAGGTGACATAATTATAAAAGACCAAAATCTAACTGTCGTTTAGAGGTCCAAGGAAATTTTTAATAACAGAAAAATATTTTGAAATTGAAATTTTTACCAAGACGAAAATTTATTTGAAAGCTATTTTCTAGCTATAAACTAAAAGAAAATATATTTCCTTTTGTACCTTTAAATCCATTTTAGCAAACTAAAATTCCGCCTATTGGACTGAATTTCTTTAAATTGGATATTCAAGCAACATGTCATTTTCAGTGAAAAAAAATTCTGGAATGGAAAATTTTTTGAAATTAATTAATTAAATTAATATTTTATCATGTTCATCAAAACAAGAAATCTCACACGTAATTCAATAATTTGTTATATTGCGGTGGTCAGTACACACTTTTGGGATCAGGAAACTCATGAATTTTCCAAATATTATCTCTAATCTCATAATAAATAATAAAACATTTCACAAATGTTTTTTTTCAATTTATCGTCCTGGCTAAAGCATTCAAGTATGTAAGTCATATAGGTACTTATAATATTTAAAACAATAAAAAAACAATTTAAATTATTATTTTATATAATCAAAACAGGTAGTACCTGCCATTCATAAAATAAAAATGCTAATATATACTAACTAAAATGAAATTAACTCCAATGAAATTTTGATTATAATGTACGTGCTTACTTGTTCCACTAAATATTGCGGAAGTGCGTGATTTACTTCTGGCCAAATAAAAATTTATATTACAAAAATCCATTACACCTTCTTACACTTTTACGGATAAGAAAAATTTACATTTTAATTTAAACTTCCGTATTGTTTCATTGTTCCATTTGAAATGCTATCTTTCAAATTATATTCTTTGTGCTTTGAATAACTCACTTGAAAATTGCAGTTTCGTAACAGATGCCTACCCGCCATTCCATGATCATTTGATTGATGAATAGCTAGTTTTCTAACAAATACATATGATATGTATGTGGTTTTGTAGGAAAAATGTTTTAACATTTATTATACATTTTATTTACAAATTTATTTACGACAAGCTTACAGAACAATGATCTTTGAAAATTTTTTGTTTCAGATTACCTGGACCAACGCTACCGCCTGGGCCAGTCACATGCCTTTTTTTTAAAAGCTTTATATTAACTTGCCCGGGTATATATATATATAGGAGGTAAAAATCTTTCGGCTGCTTTTTAATTCATTTCTAGTCATCCAAACAAGCTGAAATTTGAAACACCGACTTGTATCTCGAGACATTTTGATCTATCAAATTTTGAAACCAATCTGATCATCCACCGCATAATTATCACATTTTCTATAAAAATTTTGACACAAATCTATCTGCCGCGAAATCAAGTAAGCATGTGTCAAAATTAATTGACTTAGTTCAAGTGTCAAGTTAATGTCAGATATATCTTTAATATTTCGGCGCTGAGTTTCACGAGTTAATAATTTTAATTAATGATTGTAATAAAACTTAAAAACCACAAAATAAAAATAAAGTAAAAAACAAGTTTTATAAAAAAAGCTTTATTGAATGAAGACAAATGAAAATTCTTTCTTCTATGTGTGCTCTTGCTTGGAACCGAATAGAGTATAATAAGTTTCTTGTAACATAATTTTCTTTTCAAACTTTAAAGCTTTGGTGGTGCCTTTCATAGACTTTTCTATAAGGAAGAAAAACGTATACCTAGTAGATATCAACTTCGGCGAAAGTTATCGTATAATATGTGAAGCACCACCAAAGCTTTAAAGTTTGAAAAGAAAATTATGTTACAAGAAACTTATACTCTATTCGGTTCCAAGCAAGAGCACACATAGAAGAAAGAATTTTCATTTGTCTTCATTCAATAAAGCTTTTTTTATAAAACTTGTTTTTTACTTTATTTTTATTTACTTTAAAATTTGTTTTGGGAAGTTAAAGATGTCAACAAAAAATTTGAAGTGATTGTATTTTATTTTTTATTAAAAAAAATTCCTGAAATATCCTTGTAAAAAGTGCAAAACCTCCAGACTCATCCTTAATCACTCTGATGTCAAAATATGGTTTTAACAGGGGGACAAGTGCCCCAGTCGATTTTCGAGGGCTGTGCAGACAGACAAACGATCCTAACGTTATCCCATTGGTTTGAGGGGATAGTGTACTACCGAACTACTAACACATGCCGCCATAAACCCTTATCTTAGATTAATGAAAAGTAGGCTTGGGGTATTTTTTACCCCAGTGTGTCAAGCATGGGTTAAGATCTGTAATCTAACAAGTGAACTATGTATTTGCAATTTAATTTCTTTTCTTTTTATTTTGTTAGGCTTATATTTGACATACATATTTATTACTTGTTATGTTAGAATTCATACCCGGTTGATTTTATATTATAAACTAAACGACCATTCAGAGGTGCTCAATTCCATTCCTGTGTACTTTTACTGTTTAATGTACCGGTAAATCTCTTAAAACACGGTAATTTCCTTTCAACCGGTACAACACCTCTGTGGCTGCTTTCTAACATAAACAACTTAAATGTTTTCGATTACCTCGATTACCTCGATATAAATAAATACAACACTAATTTATTGTTTTCAATAATAAGTGAATAAAATCACACGTGGTAGATATTAAGAAGATTTTGTCAAGTGCAGAAAAAAGTAGAGATCGTTTCCAAAAATATCTGTGTGTGTGTGTGGAAAAATTTTGAATGAGGCATATCTTAGAAGTATAAGAGTTTTCACACCAAATTTCATATTTTTGTTTTTTTTCTAAAAGAAAAATTAAAAAAACATGGCACATCAGATTTTCTAGTATCCTTTTTTTACATATTTTTACGCAGAATGCCATAAAAATTATTTTCTACCCTCATAAGTGGATTAGCTTGACTTCCTGCTGGTAGCATCAGAAATAATTTTTGAATTCGTTGTTAGTAAACCTATGTTTATTTTTTAAACAGAAATAAATTCTGCTATTATTGGAATCACTTGATTGTATGCAACGCTATTTTCATTATATTTACAAATGAAAACGCATTAGCTTCAAATATTTGGTTTTGGTAACTTGTGCACTTGTGTAAGAAAACAATAATTGCTCAGGTCAATAGCCAGAATTATTATCAGCTGAAAAATAAATTATTGTAGATACAGTTGTTTTCTCGCACTTAAATGTAACATTGGAAACCTTGAACGAGTACCTATTTAAAAGATTGCAATAAAGAAAAAGGAACAATTTTAATGGATTTCCAAATTTTCCATGGGTTTAAAGCAATAGCCGCTCCTGGAATGGTACATTTGCAATTCTTTAAATTCAAATGAAAATTTAATGAAATTTGCCCTGGCGGCTGATAGTCTGCTATAATAACAGGGCGATAACTAGAAATATTATAATGTAATTTTACATTATATAGTATTATTTCTGGTTGTCAATAATAGATAATATCAGCCTAATTTTGGGCTGTAATAGATTTCTTATTGATGTTTTTGTTTAGATTTGTCTTTTTGATCCACCAAACATATTTAAATGAAAGTGGAGTTCAGTACTCTGAGCTCCAATTTTCCAATCCCCGGTTCCATTCATTTTATAGAAATAAGCCTGCGGAGCACACTTGGTCTCAAGTTAAAAGGGTCCAAGAGCCATACATCGAGAGGTTCTTCCAGTTAACCTCTGCAGGTTGGACCAAGGCTTTGAACCAGCTAAATTTTAGAAAGGTTCATCTCCATTAGTACTATCAGAAAGTCCTTGTATTTCAGCTGTAAGTTGGGTCGATAACTTTTCGTTTAAAAGATTTGACGTAGTCAGTATTTTGTTCTTGGATTTCTAGGTTCCTACAAGGTCACTGTATCAGTATCACATTGCGATTTTTTTGAACCAGAACAGCGCATAGGTCAGCTTAAAGCGTTCGTTCGTTGGTTTCATCTACATGAAAAATGTACAGCAACATTGGGTCGGTTAAGGCATTTCACAAATTCAATATTTAAATATTAAAAAATTATAGGTTGTGTTATTAGAAGCGCAAGTACAGTACATTGCCCTGGAAAACTACGGAGTTGAAACGGGACAAGGGATGGCATCGCATGAGATCAATACGCGGCAAGTCGGGAGCCGCCCCATACTTCAGTTTTTCCCAAACATCGTCTCGAAGTAGACTCATGTTAGTGCAGCTTCATCATAGCGTAGCTTACTGTATTTAAGTTGCGCACTTGTATTTACCACTAAACTGTAACAATGAAATGTGTTTGCGTGGGTGATTTATAAGTTATTTAAATGTTTCGAAATTATTTTTGAGAAAAATTTTGCGAACATTGTGCGTATTTGGATGGTTTTGCTATAATAATATGGCTCTTAGAATAGAACTGTATGAATAAAAGTTTTTCAAAATATTTCACAACCAACAAAATATGACTTAATGGACTAGAGACACCCTAACACCTTAGATTTCAGAAACAATGCATCCATCACCAAAACTTGATATGATTTATTTTTAAGCGTTAGGAACCAAAAAACAAGGTAATTTTAATTTGTATTTTTGAGCTGCATGGTAGCAATAACTAACTATCCTGCAGCTTTGTATATTTTTGTAAGACGCCAAAATTACAATAGATGATTAATTAACTTTTAGCTATAAATTTATTTCACAATAAACTTAACAATTTTTAACTTGACCTACCCTTGAAAAATTCAGATAGTAAATTTAACTAAATATTTTAAGGACAAACGCGATTGAAACAAAACGTAATATGAAAACAAACTATCGGTTATGTTCCTTTTAAATTTGATGAAAAACATATGGGACTTTCAAGTAGGAACCTTAAGTCGTTTTTTAAATTTATTTCGCTTGTTTGCGCTTGTGGAATTTTCAATGAGTTGAAAAAATTCACAAAGGCCAGACAGCTTTGTTAGTTGATAGTACGACAAAAATATGGGACATTAAAACTAAATCTATAGTTGAAATTTAGACAAACTAGGTTGGTCAATATCTTGTCTGAGGTCTACAAACTAACTAAATGCTTTATAGACGGCCAAACATTATTTGAAATAATTGTTCAGTCGGTATTTCCAATCAATCGAGCTAAAAATAAATATTTGGCAGTCTATACTACCATTTAATTTTGGTACACAAAATGTAAAACTGCAAAATATATAAGACAATAAACATGCAATATCATAAATTGGCAATAAATTTTTATCAAACATGCGACATAAACTACATGAAAGTTTGTCATATTTTTTTGATGAAATTAATGAATTCTGAATATTTAATAAAAATCCAAAGTGATAAAAAAAACTCATTACGATATTAAGCCTCGGGGCACGTATAGCTTCCGGTTATGTGTACTACACAATATTACGACATCATTTTATGTGCTTTAATATAAAAATCACAAAGTTCCTTGTAGATTTACATCTTATTTAAAAAAAAAATTTTTAATTTTTATTTCTACTTATTTTCAAAATTATTTCCAATTTTTAATTTTGATATTAAAACAAATATTTGCACTTTAAAATTTAGCAAAAAAAATCATCCTTAAAGGATTTATTTAAATTTTTTGCTTCTTATTTTTCTCAACTGCATTATAAATTTGGAAAGTTCTAGCAAATTTTTAAATCAGTTACCTACTTATTATATTATGATGAACTTATTATAAATTAACTTAAAATTTTACATAGAAATAGGCACTGAAATAATGGAGATATAATCTCTAGTAATTTAATGTTTTTGCAACACGCACTCAGACACCGCTATAATTTTATTAAACCAAGTTGATTTTAGAACTTGAAATGAACCAAATATGTAACAAAAATAAATTAAATTATCATAATTAAGCTCCACGAAGTTCTCCAAATATTCCTGTTTGTAAATTTTGAAGTCGTGACAGCAGCGCACATCGAGGATCAGTTCAAACATTTATTACTTTTTTTTTAATTTATAATTAATTTTTATAAATTAATTTTTGCTATAAACTTTGTTTAACTTTATTTAAATTTTTCATAAACCAAAAATTTTTGAATTTACAAAAGAATTAAATTTATTTATTCGCCTCGAATCCGCTTAAATTTCCACTTTACAACATATATTTTGAACAATTAATATCTATTTTATTGATTTTAGCCTGCGAAGAATTGAAAAAAGAATTACCCTCATTTTTTTTAAACAAATTTTTGTTCGAGTACTCTTAAACCATTTTTTCTTTTTTAGAAAAATATCTGTATGTGTATGTCTGTGAACACGATAGCAGCCAAACAAATGAACGAAATCACTCCAAATTTTTAATTTAAGTTTTAATCTGTTGTGACACGAAGCCTATTAAAAATGAATGAAATCGTATGGGGGGAACGGGGATTTATTTGTAGCGATAAGACATAATCCATCATGACTTTCAGGAAATTCAAATTTTTAAAATTTGTATTATTTTATTTAAACTAGAAGAGGTAAGTACAGAAAAATAGATGTTTTTCAAGTGTATAGAATGTTTTTCGCGATTATTACTCTTCCTTGCTGAAATTTTGGTTTTTGCTAACTGAGATAAATTGGAAAGTGATCAGATTTTTACTCTTTTTTTGGATTTTTGTTTTTCAAATAATTAAATTGATCATCTTCTTTTTTGATTTTGGCAAATTGGGAATCGGTGGCAAAAATTTTGTAAACATTAATTTTCCTGGAAAAGAAAAAAAATTTTAATTCTTATTGGAAAGGTTATAAACCTAGGGAGAAGTTGAGAAGTCAATAACACAAGAAATTAACAAGCGTTATGGGTTCGTTTTGTAAAAATTGCGATCACGTGCACACGTGCTAATTATAAATACAAAACTTTACACAAGTTTTAGTTTTAAAAGTAATAATTTTGAAAGTTTTAATTATTCAAAACAAATTCAATCTTCTTAAAACGCACTCTAAAGAAAACCAAATTTGGGAATCAGTTGGAATCACCGTAATTACCCTCATTTAGTCACCACGAGTGTACATTAGCTTTATGTTTTATTTTCGGCAAATGGATGCTGAATCACTTGAAAGAAAAATTCTGGAGAAATATTTGAAGCATCGAACTATTTTTCGAAAATTTCCCTATTCAAAAGAAGAATAAACGAGGAACACCAAGATTTAATTGCTGAGAGTTGATTGTTGCTGCAATATAATTTTTGGTAAACTATTTACGTTTTGAACAAACCCAGACTGCAAAACTGAAGGTTCAAAGCAATTCAAGAAAATTCAAGTTCAAAATACACACCTACAGTTGCATAGAATACAATTAATAGTTTTCAAGTTAAAATTTGATTTTAAACCATATAAAATCTTTTGATATCAATGGAAACTAAACGTCTTTAATTCAAAATAAAATTGCACGACATGAGACAGACATTAGAATATAATATATGAAATATCAAAGTGGAATATCAAAGACTATCAAAGTGGAATGTCAAGAGTATCAAAGAGGAATATTTGGGTTCTGACACCACAATAGCACTGAAGGTAATTCGTGAACAAGCATGTTCAAACTATTAAGTTATCCAATTAGTCCAACCAAGTGAGTCGAAGATACTAGAACTATTAAGTGCGGTATTTTGACTTATCGTTTAGTATCAACCAACAAACTTTTCGGAAAATTATTTCTTTTTACATTTTTGAGATCACCGTGTTCAGAAACGTCAAGGTCTGCAAAAAATAAAAAACACATTTCTGTGTCAGTCGTCAAATTTTATCTGAATGGCTTCAACATTCCAGAGATTCGATGACATTTTCATTTTTTTTATTTTTTTCATATTGATATCTCTAGCAAACATTTCTCTGCCAAAACCTTATTTTCACCACTGAAGCTCACTAGACACACGTCCAAAAAGTTTGATTGCCATCGATGCAGAAATGACGAAGAAAATCGAGAGACAAGGACTATTTTCAAGTTTTCCAAAAAAAATAATTTTTTTTCACGTTGCATCTTGCAACATCCTTTATCCTTTAAAATAACTTAATTTTATTATTGAAATATAATATGAAAAATTACAAAATGCGTTACAATCAGTTCTTTACACAAAATGTCGTTACAATCAGTTCTTTGCAAAAATGCATATACTGGAGTACACGCGTAATCGGATATAGCTCAATTATATAAACAAAATATTCATATTTTTGAAATTCTTCAGAAAAAGCTTTTCAAGTTGTGAATATCTGTGCATGGTTGGAAATAATATGAACTTAAAGAATGATATGAATTTTTGATAAAAAATACCGGAAGCAGAAAAGAATTTCACTATATGAAATTTTTCTTGCAATTACATTTTATCATAATATAGTAGCTGAATGCTAACAACTTAGCACCTGTACGTAGTAACCTGTTGAACTAACTCCGATTCTTAAAAGTTGCCATTTTTTAGTTTTTCAACCGTAATGCTTAATTTACTTGATTATTAAAAATAAAAATTTAAACAAAAAACAATAGTAAAATTCACTCAAAATGATAACTTTTTCAGCTTTCTTCAGTGCAAAAATAAATCAAGATTATTTTTAATAAAAAAATTGCTTTCTAATTCAAACAAATTTTTTGAAATCTTTGAAAAAATTCTTTTTCGTCAGATCTTCGTTTTCAAAACTTTTACCTATGATAATTTAAATTAAATTTATTTAACAGTCATAATTAGAGAAATCTTTGCTAGGGCTGCCACAATAAAATAAATTTAAAAAATGAAAATGTCATCGTATCTCCGGGATGTTTAACCGATTCAGATAAAATTTTGTGTGCTGATGAGGTATTGTGGCAGAAGTGTAAAGTTCCAATGGTTTCTAATTGAAATATAAAAAAAATCTGGGGGCAATTAACCTGCTGCTAGCGTTCCCGATACAATACGTTCCAACTTTTCGAAAAATAGCAGTATGGGGTGCAAAAGTCTTTGTTCTTCGAAGCACATTGAAATTATAATTTTAAACAGTTTTCACCTGTGTTACTTTACGTTAAAGCTTTGTGTAGATTATAATACATATTATATAATGTTATTATATAATGTTATTATAAAAATATTAATTAGAAATAGGATGAAAAGAGTTCATATTAGGTAAACAACAGCTCAGTTGATAGTACTGAAATTTGGTACTGACGATGAGAGTCGTCTCATTTGGAAACTCAGCACGCTACTAATTTATTTATGTTGTCAGCTTACTAGGGTACGAAATCGGGCATGATGACAGTCTCCTGTCTTACTGAAAATAATAGTTTTCAGCGTCATGCTGAGTTACTAATAAAATAACCATTTGAGAACTGTTCCCGGTGTGAACTCGACCTTCTTTTATTAACCAATATCACAGTAAATCACCTATCAAGCTTAATCAAATAATTATATAATAATAAAACAATAATTTAACCTTTTGATTTTGGGCTAGAAATCGATTGTTCCAAATAACTTTTGCTGCGTTATTCCACGTTAACTAGCAAGCTCTATTTAGCACATTATGAGATATTTTTTTTTTTTTACTAGGCCAATAAATTGAGGGCCCTATATTATAAACCAAGTATATTCATGGTACACCGCAACTACGTAGTGTCTTAATTAATTAATTTGGTTTTCTACTCCTGTTGAGTAATTGGATTTACACATTCGTTTTTGTAAAGTAATGATAGTGATTAAACACGGCATTAAATAATAATATTAATTAACCACTAGTATTGAGTAATGAAGCTAGGAGGCGTAAAAATTCCACTAGTTGGCCAATTATAATAAAGTAATCTCAGAGTTATTTGGAAGTAAAAAAAATAGCATCATTTCCGCCAGCATATAAATGTGATTTCTCCCAACGAAATAACCTATTGGCAAACAGCATCGAAATGCTTAATTTTTCGTAGAAAAATTATAGTATTCAGCGTATAAACGTGATTTCTCCCATCGAATGCACCCGTTTACTATTCGTTGAATACAATAGATATTATTAGGTATAAATATGGTTTCCATTTATTTAACCTTTATGTGACTGAGAAATAAAACACCTTCTAATGACGGCATGGGTACCGGGGTACCTTCACACATTACATGCACCTATCCGCGCCTAAGCAGAGTTCATATCTACGACAGTGGTAAGACGATATTTTTTTTATTGTGCTTTATGTCGAGGAAGGTCTCCTATTAGACCTGACTGATTTTTTTGTTTAAAAATTATAAGTGTTGTTCAGTTATTATAAAAATTAAAATTAAATTTCAACTAAGATGTCGTATAATAATGAGTCTGGACCAAGTCACGGTTCTTTTCGAAAACCGAAATTGCGGAAAACGAGGATAAAAACTTGTACATGCTGAAAATAAATCAAGTATCAATCGAACTTTGTTTGAATCAGTATGTCCGCTGGAGTAACCGAAAAGCTTAAGGTAAGTACATGCTAGTGATTTGCGTTTTGAAAATGCGATTTATTATTGATTTTTGTTTTGTTTGGTAAAATTTGAAGGCAGTTGACTAATTTGACCAATAAAACATAAAAAATTAAAAAAATCGCATTCCGCAAATCGCAAATCCCAAGTGCATGTACTTTAGCTCTCTTTTAATACTGTATTGTTACCAATGTAAATTGAACATTTTGAAGCCGTTTTTTTTCATATAAAAACCGATTTCATGGTAAAACTTTTTAGACAATTTTTGTTGAAAATTTCATTTTCTTCAATTTTGTTTATATACATTTTTCTATTATGTCGCACCGTCTCTGACTGGCAGCGACTTAAACATGATGGGTACCCGGGTACGTACACCGTCATTAGAGGGTGAAATAATTTTAGACGTCATTTTCTCATGATAAAAGTAATAAAATTAACAAAATAATTTAACAAAGTATAGTATACAAGGCGCTCAGAGATGTTACTAGATTTCAAAACTCTACGACTTTGAAAACAAAAAATATGAATGCTTCAAACTGCAAAAGGTACCCGGGTACCTATCCAGTCACATAAAGGTTAATATATGATTATGATTCGAAATTGATTATGCCCTATTTTCTCAGATCGAATAATAAAATTTAAATTATAATATAAACTTTACACTCACATTAAGTTTTTAATGAATATACTCAAAGATTTTGACAAATTGCCGAAGAAATTTAGAATTCATTTTAAAATCAATGTTTTCAATTTAACCTTTCTTACTTATCGCTTTGATCATTGCTTTTGTTTATAATACATTATATTCTTTGCTTATTGTATGCTTAAAACAATAACATAAAATTTTGTACCATTAAAGGCTTTTATAACTTGTATATTCCATAAATATCAGATTTATGGACTTACATTTACAAAGCTAGGCTATTTGTTTAATTAAAACATTTAATTAATATTTATTGACTTTTGATGTTCCCATAAATGCGATACTAGGACATGTAGGTACTATTATTTGCTAGAAAAGTCCACCTATAAAATAGGTAGTAGTAGTTTGTATGCTTTGTATTATCACCAAGTTTTTCAATCTCCGGTTATCCTTAACCAAGGGATTATTCCATAGGTTCAATTCAGATAATAATTATTTCTACAGATTACCGGAAATTTCAAAATGAAATCTATTTAAATAAATCAACTTTAATTTAGGTTATCGCAATTTATAAATTCAGTATTTGTACAAATGAAAAGAAAATTTATAGTATGACTGCTTCATCTTCCTGACATCTTGTTATCACCAACGGTGAGTACTGTTAGTTTTATCCTGTTTTACTTACTCTTGACACTTTTTGATTCTGTTGGAAAGAGAAAAAAAAACAAATTACTGTAGAACGGAACACGGTTTGTAGATGGAACACTCACTATTTTTCAGTCTTAATCGTGGAGCGAATCTTATATTAGACTTTTTATTTTCACATTTGATCACAATCTAGTCGTGCGCATCTTTACTGTCGTTATCTGTTTTATTACTTCTACATGTCCGCAATGCCGTCATTGCAAAATTTTTAATGGCAACTACACCAGTTTAAAGATTCCGATCCTTGTTGAAATTGAACATACAGCAATTCATTTTATATGATGTTCATTTTAATTAAAATTAGTTATTGGTTTTTAAAGCAAAAAATAGAAATTGCTGCGGAATTTTAATCAATTTGTATTCGTTTATAGAAGAGTTTATAAATTCAAGAATTGATGTCATAAATTGGAGATTTTTTATTATTTAATACAATAATAATTATTATCTGGAAAACTGATTCATTCTTTGTTGATACGGATTCCTCTTTTGTTACATAATTTTTTTAATTTTACAGAAGACTGTCGGCCAAACCCGATTACATAATAAAATTTAATGAGAGAAGAAGAATAAAAAGATAGAAACTTCCATTAAATTTTAAACTGTAAATAAAATTTTGTTACGAATTGTTATTACGCATGTAAATGCGTCTAAGTACGCATAAATTACGCATACTTTCAAGCGAAAAATAGTTGGCGGAGGTTATTTTCAAAGCTTTAAAAAACGGTTACCACCACGCAGTAGAAAAATTTTTTTACCACTTACTGCAGAATCAGTGCACCAATTTAAAATGTTGTTCTTACCAAAGGGAAAGTTTTATATAAGTTGTCAACTTGGAATAAATCTGAAATTTATTTTGAACCTTTTGATGTTGAAACTAGTTTTTACTTCTGATCACGATAAAACTTACCCGGAGTTATAATGTGTTTTAACGGCAATTGAAATCTGCAAGTAAACACTGCTCGATTTATTGATTTTTTCCGACAAATTTTGAGTTACTTCAAATGTAAATTGCAATGTCTAGCTTTCGGTGGTCTATCTTATTTCTCTCATAATTATTTGGATTTTGCATCTGGTCATACAATTGCGTAATATTAACTACTGATATTGTGATTTTCTATAGAAATCAGAACGTTACTATAGAAACTATTCTAGAATGTTATATAGAACACACGTTTCTATAGAAACAAAATGTGCAATTATAAATGACTCAAAGCTCAATACTTTTTATCCTTGCTTTGTGTATATTGTTTTTCTTTAATTTTATTTCTTATTTTCTTTAATTTTTTATGCTATGAATTTCTCAGTGCAGACATCATTATAAATCTGTTGAAAAACAATACAGAAAACTACTCTGCCTAATAAACACCAAGTAATAAGTAATATAATAGTTACAAAATTAAATTAAATTTAAAAAAATTGAAGCAAAAAAAATTGTAAAAATGAAGAAGTAATTAAGTTATAATTTGAAAGTGGAAAGCCGGAATTATAATATGCTTTTAATGAAAAATGTTGCATTCCCGTAGTTTGATATTGTATTTAATTAAAAGTACATACCTTCAATTAACATTAATGAAAAAGTTGGAAAAACAATAGCAGACAAAAGAAAAATTAATTATGAAAAGTTAATTTCAGGAAAAAGTATTGGAAAAACTATAAATCATATAGATTCAATATCAAACTAGCAGAATAGCAAATCAGTTTCAATCTCAATTGAAGTTTAATTTGTATGGGAATGTTCTAGAATGTTTGGGCGAACCGAATATCAACATTTAGATTTTAAAGGAGAAATTCCATAAACTTAATAATCTAGGTATAATAGACGAGGGGGAACATTTATAATTATAACTTAAACCTGTAACAACGCAATCTAAACATTTTGATGTCGGTTAGTGTTTATCAGGACACATTGATAAAACTGTTAACTGTCTATCAGAAACTCGATTATGAAAACTCTTTTTCTTGTCGCCCAAAAATCAATAAATTTTAATTTGTTATTGACATAATAATCGACGTTAATTTTAATTCGAGATAAGTTTTCGGTTTTTTAATCAATTGGCTTCATTCGGACTGAAAGGTAATTTTCTTCAAGCGAAAGTTTCTATTTCTACGTTAACTTCCAATATGCAAAACTTGCTGTCAGCCCAAGTTTGTTTTTCAGTTGAAATATAGAAAATCTGATACTTTAAATATGTGGTTTGAGAAAATTCAAAAAAGGGTCACACAAACGGATGATATGGTAATTTGATGTAACTGTAGGTTCGTAAAATTTTATTAACTTCCATAAGAGCTCCTGTCGAGAAAGTTCCAATATTAATAACGGACAATGTAGAATGAATGAAATATCGTTTTTGAATTGTTATATTCATTTTGTATGATAAAAAGAATTTCTGCATCTGCAACGAAACCGGTCAAATAAAAGTAAAATATATTAATCCAGACAATTACCTTTTCCCATATATTGCGATTATATATTTTCAAGTGAAACCTCTCAGACCATTAAAACAGCTCCACTCTACATGAGCAGGCTTAGCTAACGGCAACGTTTACCATTTCTTGCGAGCAGGTTAGCATTTCTTGCGTACAAGATCCCTTTTCCACAAATACCAATACCAAATTACAAATTCAAAAATGAAAATTTACAAACTTCAAAGTACAAAATTTACAATTAAAAATTTTTTTAATTTTCAATGAAAAAATAAGAAAAATGCAATACAAGAAAGAAAAAATTAAAAAATTCACGTAAATGACTTTTTTTGTTCGCTTAATATTGCGGTGTGATATATACGAGATTTTACCTATAAATTCCTATAGGATCCTAATATATAGGAATATATTATAGGATTCTAATCCTGATTATAACGTTATCCAAAAGAGTTACCAACCTCTTATGTGTATTCATTGTTTTTATAAATGTTCTTTATACAACATGTTATATGTTAAGCTATAATAATGTTTTCCAAAATATGAATTTGGCTTTGTTTAGAATTATTAAAAAAAAAAACATTATTGTAGATTATAAACTCATACAGCGCAGCTCTATTTTCTCAAATTTGCCGTACACATCTTTAATATATTTGCTGTTACGTATTAGCCGCTATAATTGTTTTATATTTATCATTACTATCATCGCTACCGGAGTTATATTAATTCGGATAATATTTATTATACGATCATCGTAACAGCAAATGAAAAAAAATTCGGATTAGTGATTTTTTGTGTTAGTGCTGTGCTGTGTGCAGTGTGTGTAGTTTAAAGAAGAAATGATTGTATCTGGATTAACCATTGCAGATGCACGGATCAGCTGGCCTTCATTCGGCTATGGCCATAAAACGGCAGCGCCGAGTTCGAGAACTTGCAAAACAACGGCGAGCTGCAGAAAAGGAACGTCGAGCTTCTTCTTCTACCAACAGCATAGATAGTGATCACAAATCTGTTCACAAAACTGCACAATCAGCACCATCTGACCATCGTCTGGGTGCATCAATTGGCATGCTACACTTGGGTGTGTGCTTCTTGGTGCTAGGTATTTTTCTCATAGGATCGGGTTTACTACCTGATGATATAGTAACCTGGAGGGGTGGTGGTTGGTGGAACGAATTATTAGCAACAGGACTATTTGTGGTAGCATTGGGAGTTTTCCTTATATCTTTAAATCGAGTTGTGGGTAAGAAAGAGGAAGATGATTTAAACGAGTACGTGCAAAGGCAATTAACTCGTTCTCGCAGTGGGCATCGACTAGAACGAGATGTCGAAACAGGCTGCTTAACTACAAAAAACCATCGTCGTTATATGGAAAAACGGCGAGAAGATAAAGATCGGGGTTTGGAGGACATTGATTTGCCACAAGCACATTCTCCAAAAATTACTTCCGATACAAGCGATAACTTCATTTACCAAAATGGAGATGCTCATTTGGAGAGAATTTTGGAAGAAGAATCGCTGGATAAATCTTTAGACGATGAAGGTAAGCGTGAAGAATACGAATCTTTAAACAAGAAAACATTTTCTACCACCACGACTGCTAGTCTAACTTCGGAGGGCACACCATCTGAAGCTCGAGAATTATTGTCAAACGGAAGGCATCATCATCACCATCCACATCATCACCACGCTAAAATATAAAAATATAAATAAAAAATGTGCACAAATTTAAGCAAGTGATTTTTAACAGCTTATTCCGTCAGTCAGTCAATTACTAAATGTACAGTAAATTTGTTTCTGCTGTATTACAAGTTATGTGATCGATCTCATTAGTTTAGAACTAATTCAGCTTCTGTTAATAAATTTGCTCAGTGTTTTAGTAACAAAAGTGAAGTGATTAAATTTTACAACTAATATACATTACATAGAAAAAACATAGAAATTGTAAAATATTACTTACTACTTGGTTTTTTGCAGTTGTTCTTCTACACTTATAGCAACGTGACATGTATAACACATAATATTTTACTTTAAATAGATACATTTACGTGTTCTAGGTGTTACGAGTAATCCTTAAGAATTTAAAAAGCATTTTGACAGAATGAAATAAAATTTTAACTTACAAAAAATATAAGTAGAGTAATTTATATTGCTATCGTCTACTGTGGGGATATAAAATAGCGATTGCTTATGACATTTTCAAAATATAAAGTATTTCTTAAATGTTTTTATCGAAAATGCTATTTTTCAAATGTAATGTAATATATTCATAGTATATAAGAAAATTATGAAATATAAACGCACGTTTTAAATTTTAACTACAAGGCTGAATCAATAAGTTGTCTATTTTTATGCAAATAGATTCGGTACAACCATAAACAGATAAAATATGTAGAAGTTAAAATTATTTTGAATTTGTGAGTTGACAATTTTGTCATATTATTTTATGAACCTGGGCTTTAATTTGTAAATTGTTCAGTCATTTCTAACCAAATTAGGTCTTGGTTGGGGATAAATTTCTACTGATTTTTAAATTCGCGTTGTTTACATTATTACTATAAAAACAAAAATTTGAGAAGACATATCGATTTTTATATAGGCGCCATCGTATTTAGGATAGTCATGCTACAGAAACTTGACCAATATATGCAGTGATGCAGTATATTCCTTAGTTTAAATCAGCATTTTATAAAAATATCAGTGTTCTGTGATCAAATTGTACCTAGCCTATCTGCAAATGATTAAGTGTGCATAATTTTGATTCATTCTTGTATACATAAGCTATGCACTGTGATTAATAATCATTATAATTATAAATAATGTTTAAAAACTTATGAGAATCTATATATTATGTACACAATCAATAATTCTTAAGCCTTAAGTCTTTTTTTAGCTAGTTATTGATGTAACGTTCATTTGTTATGGTAACGTTTACTACTCGAAATCAATTTAAATTTTATATGGGAATAAGAATTTTATACCATTTTTAAAATAAAAAAACGCTTGTAGTGGTCTCTTCAGAGTTGCCTTTTAAAATTTGAATTTTCGATAACATAGCGTCTATATAACTCAATTGTGTATTCATGGACGATTTCCCTATCTGAAATCTATAAAAAATAAAACTTTCCTGAAGTCTACTTTCTTTTACACTTATTGCAGCATTTCAATTTTTTTACTGGTTTTTGAAAAACCGGCTATACTTTGCGCTACCAAGCGTCTATAATAAACCGGACATATGTAAAAGAGTTATAAAGTACAAGTAATTCAATTCACTCGAGTCTTCAAATGCGACAAAACTAAATTGAAAGAGTTCTTTCCTTTTGTAGGTGGATTTTCTAATTTAAAATTAATTTGTAACCAACTGCAGAAAATTGGAAGGTTCATAGGTTGAAGATTTCTGAAGGATAATTAAACTACTCTGAATTGAAAATTTCACACACAAATCTTCACTATCCTCTTCGAATAATTAAAAAAATAATGAAATAAAACACAATGATGCTAGGAGTTGTCGATAATTACTTGTGTCTCAATACATACCGGATTAATCCGGTTAACGTTTATCCGACTCTTTGTAAAATCGGACCTTAATCTTGTAAGGTTATTTTTACATTATCTAAATTATAATGTTTGTGTTAGGCCCCAGAAATAGTAGTCGTGCCAGGTATTTTCTTTGGTCTTGATCTCGAAATTTTCTGTTCACTAGTCGTAACCCGACTAAAAGCTAAAATTTTGTTCTGAATATAATATAATAGTGCTTTCGGTGCAATATTACGCTTCGTATAAATATTTACATAAATATACAATTTAAATTTTTGTTTAACCAGGAAATTAAAAATAAATCGATGGCAAGTAAACATAAAAATGGCAATTATTTGCAAAATTTAAACAAAAATTAATTCCTGATTTTAAATAAATAAGTACATTTATTTGTAGATGTATGATCACTAGCAAATATGTTGATTATTTAAAAATGTTAATCGGGATCATGACCAATGAAACCATAATTTACTTCAATAGTTATTCGGAATAAATCATACGGATTAAAAACATCACACAATGTGATATAAAACAGTAATGCACGCACACTAACGATGCTTTTATTCTTGATTTATGATATCCATCGCACAGGAAGAATATCAAGCGACGATTTAAAGATTTCTTTTCCTAGTTATAAAAGTCAGAAGCAACAATTGAAAAATTTATTCCGACCAATGACTAGTCATTAATATGGCTTAGGGGATAACATCCATTTCCTTTTTAAGCTACAGAAAATACTTCTAAAGTTTTTCATTTCCAAATAGGTAATTGTTTAGATAAGGTGAAAACGTTATTTATTTATAATATTCCGTGTCAATTTGTCATGTAAACAACCGATTTAGCGAATTTAACTTACTTAACCCATTTGATCGTCATTAGTTTAGAAATCAGTTCGCCGAACAACTGTTACGAACTCGGTTCAATTCCGAGAGAGTCCAAACTTTCTTATGACTTTTTTTGATAATTCTGTCGACAACTTTTATAAATAACAAAAGATTTCTATTAACCACAATTTCGCAAATATTCAAATATTTGTAAAATTTGAGTTTTTATGTAAGTGGTTCTAGTCATTTGAAGAAAATTTGGTATATAGAATGCGCAGAAATCTGAGAAGTACTATAATATGAACTCGCCTATTATATTTTACAACCTGTAAACCTGTGAAACTGTTGCCTCATTTTCAAAATTTCTTCGCAGTACCCAGCTTGAAATTTAACCTCTATCTATTTTTTGTTACTTTTATTACCAACGACAAACATTTTATCAAAACAACGACCATTTTCATTGAGTCAATGCATGTCAATATTTGTGTTTCTAATAAAACATCCGAAACTTAATCGCCACATATTTTTAATGTCCTTCACAAATTGCCATTAACTTCTAGTCTGTTAGTCAAAAAATGAAGGTAATAAGTGGAAATATTACCTATCGCTGGAAAACGATGTTCTGCTTTATTTAAAATTTTAATGAAATCAAAATAAAGATTCCTTCTAATAGTAAAAAAAAAACTAGCACTAGATTAATAATTTTTTTAAAGAATTTATCACTACATTGTTGTATAAAATGCAATATTATTCATAATAATTAGCACTTAAATTAAATAAAGAAACAAATTTCAAATATTTTATATATTGACGTGTATTTTTTTTAGGGTATTTATTTTTAATGTAATTTTCAGTATAAATTTTTATTTCTTATGAAAACACAAATGAATTTTGTGTGGAATAATTAGCACTTAATCATCCCAAAATATTATTCTTTTTTATAATTTTTATATTAACCTCAATTTTAAAAAATAATTCATTGCGATATCACTATGCCCAAATATGGACTCAATTTCATTTTAATAAAATTAACCGCAGAATGGGTTTAGCTTAATTTGATAACAATATGCATGTGCACTGGTATTGACATCCCTCGTCGTTTCTAAAATTAAATTTAATTTATAAATACCTCGTAAATTCACCACCATCCAGACAAATTCCATCAACTTATGAAGTTAATTTTATATTATCAAAATTTCATAATGCAGTATGAAACATTTTGCTATTTCCTAATGTTCGTCTGTACGCAAGCTTCTCTATTAATATAAAAAATGCAATAATAAATATAAACAGTAATCATTACAGATATCCATTTCTTCGTCCAAGAAAATTAATGTAATATAATTACAAATTACTATGCTAAATCTATTCAATTTGTTGTTGATCCTTTACCAAGATAGAATGTGATCAAAAAGCACGAGTAGAAAATATGTCGATTATACCGGTTTGTATTAAAAATTATTTAACCTACATTAAAATTTTCCCTTAAATCTTATTCAAACCAATCAGAAAACGAATTTAAGGTAATTATGAATCGCTTAATACTTGTGCAAATCGGTTTTTAATTCTTGCCGAAATTTTAAATTTGCTGTACACAACAATTTTGTTTGGTTGTGCTGTATTCCTGGTTCTTTTCCAAATTTTAAAATCTACACGTACATTTCTCGAAAAAGTTTAAGATAAAAAAAATTTGTCGTAGAACCTACTGGTTACTATTTGTACCAAATTGCGAGTCAAGTATTCATTAAATGGCCTTTTTCTTGTTCTTTGCGCACAGTGAAATAATTTATGAAACCCTCTAGATGGGTGCCAGGATAGGGATCCTGTCGCAACAAATTGTAGATTTATTACGGGTGACTTCTGATTGGACAAATATTTGAAATAGTATTCAGTAATAAGACTTTCTTTCAATTTTCTTTTTTTGAAGATTTTAAAAGTTGTAAATAATAAAATATATGGAAACTTCGTATAATCAATCCCTGTGAAATTATTTTCGAATAGAACAATGTTTTAGTGTTCTAGATACTATGCAGTTCAAATGTTTGGAATAGTTTGTTCCATCGATTATATCAATCACACAACATGTAGGTGATGTTTTATAATTAAAATAATCGGTCGCGTCAACGAAGAGCATACATCGCTAAAACATTTTACAAAGCAAATTTTAAGATTGCTATTCATGTCTAGGAATAAATACAAACCGATATTTGGGATGATATAATAATAACTTTAATAACTTGTTACATGGTTCTGTTTTGACGCTTTTGATTGTGAAGTAACTTATAAAAAATTATTTAAGTACACTGTTTAAGTACTACTTTATACACATAAGGTATTCAAATACTATTTTCTAATCTTGGATAATAACTGTAATTCAACGCATAAGAAAGTCTTAGTGCACAGTTTTAAATCAGAATTTTGGAAAAACTATCAGCCGCATGCATAGTCAACTTACTAGTAATACATTATTTTAGATAGAAGAGGTCAATACTTTTGTCGAATAAAATGGTTTTTGTACCAAAATCGACCGAGCACTGTAAAAGTAACTAGCACTTTCAACAGAATTGTAAGCCATTCGTCATTCTCTCATGTATGTTATTAGTTGCCTGTTGCTTTCTGTGAGAGAACCCGCCAAGACGTTAGTTTAATCGCCAATTTATCCATACATTTTTTTAATCTCAGGTACATTTTGATTAAAATGTGAGTAATTACTTTGAAAATTAAATAATGTTGGATTGTTCGAATTTCTTACATCAATTAATCAAGAACATTTGAAAATGATCGTTTTTAAGTTTTCGAAGCCAAAAATGGTTTCAATTTTTAAATTTCTATATGGAAATTTGGATTTGTAGAAGTTAATTCCACGTGTAAAATGTGATGAACCCAGACGAAATGCAAAGTTATAAATTTCTAATTTTTATTTACCATACATTCTCATCACATCCCTGATGCCCCACAATGTCATATAGTTTTTTAGATTGTGTGTTGTAGAAAATTATCCATTTATAAGATAAATTAAGACCTCAACCTCTATGATATTACTTTATTATAGTTAAATTATTATTGTTACTGACTGCTAAGTGGATTATGAATACGGCAGTTTAAATATTTAATAAAAATGCTAGCTCAATTTATGCTTGCGTTTATGAAGTCTAAGCTTTCTAAAATGTGTTTAAACATGTAATGTAAGAATAGTTCATTAAAACTCACTTATAATATATTACAAGCTTAATTCATAAGATAATTTATATTTATAATACTGTTTTATATTGTATTTATCAAAAATTATAAGAAAAAATTAAACAAATTTGTATTTGAATTATTTAATTTCTGCCTCCTACTACTATTTCAAATGTTACTATTAAGTTAACCTATCTTCGCTCTTTACGAGTTTACAATAAATAATAATCTTCAATACATCTTCTTCAGGCGATGAAGATAATGCTAATTCTGAGTTTTTCGTATTAAAAATTACCCTAGATGATTTACGTTTAGAAGCAGTTGAAATGTACTATCTGCGGAAGTGTATTGATATGGATCATGTTGTGACGAATGAAATTTGAGACAATGCTGGAGTCATTTTCTTTTAGAGCGAATGTTTATTATGTTTATTATATTAAGGATGTAATCGAGATATATTTGTATACAAAAAAAAATTATGGAAAAATCGATATGGCTTCAATCGATAGATCTATGAAAACCCTTAAATATAATCAATCAATATGTATAAACGTTTTCGAGCTAGTTCAGACAAAAATAAATTTTATCAAATTCGTCTACAAATAAAACACAATTTAAAACAAAATGCGAGTGTTGAAAGTAAGTTATTATGGTACTTGCGTGTTCGCATAACTAAAGTCTCATTTTGCAAGTAATACAGGCGTTCGATAATGACTTCCTTTTTACACTGATGACATAAACTTCTATTTAGCTTCTTTTTGGCTCAATAGATCGAAACTGAAAACTGTAAGACCAAAAAAACAAGCAAGAAAAACTGCTGGTAAGCCCAGAAAATTATAGTTTATTATCAATTATGGTGTGCTTTGTTGTGTTTGTACGAAGTGCTGAGAATTGAATATGCTGAAGGGAAAGCGTTAACAGCTTTCAGTGACTTTAATCAAAATTCATACTGCATAATAATACTGCATCATTCAAGTATGCAAATCTCAAATGTAAACAACATAACAAAGGACACGTAGCATATAATAAAACCATTCAACAACTTACAACAATTTGGGGTGACTATATCAACCCATATGAACCCAATCTTTATAAAAAGAAGTGAATATGCAGAAGTTTGTGTTTTTGGCCTGAGAGAATTGGAACTGGTAGGTAAATTTATACACGATCATGTTCCATGCTGCAAACCAAATAACAATTCGTTTGCTAATCATGTCGTGACGTTCAATTTAGGAGCTTTGCTTCAGATCGAGGTTGAGTACAAATACAGTGCACAAATACAGTTACAATGTACAGTTGATTATTAGGGATTGATTTTTGAGTCGGTAGAACGGTAGAACATGTAACAAATATTAAAAATTTATAGTATGTGTTATGTTACCCTATCTATTAACCACAATTAAATTACCAACTTTGAAATAGAATAATTGTTCAATGTAACATTTAATCCAAAGTCCGCAATGCGGTTAATAAAGGTTATAGCAAACTACTTATCTTTTGGAAATATTTCAGCAAAAATGATTGGAGCTATGCCAGCAGTAGCTGTACGCCATGAAAGAAAGAAGGGTCAAGATAAACGTAGTAAAAGGCCAAGTCATTTGTACATAGGAGGTCATTGGATACGACCTTCAAGTCCAAGTCCGACACCGAGTCCCAATGGTCAAAATCAAGAAAATACTGACGATCGATTACCTGAATATTATCTATGTGGAAAAGTAAGCATTATTAAATAAATTAAATTTTTTCATTTTGAAATAAATTCAAGTTTTAAATAAACTTTTTATAGTAAACTCATCTGACCTACATACAGAAAGGGTGTGTTGATTTTTAATTAATATTTTTAATAATTTTTTTAACATTTAACAATAGTTAATTTACGTAATAAATAAGAAATTTTTAATTTTCTTGTATTATCTGTATTATGTAGTTCATTTTATTAATAATCTACCTGCGTAATAGTTATCTAACTTTTTCAAACATTTTTTAAATTAAATCAAATTAAATTAAAATTATTTTCACGTACAATATTTTCCGATATTTAGATGTTAGAAATACAATTTGCTTATAAAATAAAATACATAATTATGAACAACTACCCACATTTGCATGACAACATGTAATGAACAGTACATTTATAAACAATTATGGTATAATGTAAACAATGTATAATTAAATACATATCAATCAAATGAGTTGGATATAATTAAATGTAATAATTTCTTTTAATTTTAGGTATCAGCATTACAAGTAATAGTTGGTTGCATACTTTTGGGAGCAATTGTCCTGGTGGTTGGTTTAGTGCAATTGACGCCAAACGCTGCTGATGCTGATCATCGTTACATTTTTCTAGGTGTAGGATCGATTTTACTATTTATAGGATTAGTCGTTACAGGTGTGCGTTGTTCTTGCATGCATTGTGCTGATAACAGAATTATTGAAGATCCACCACCTAATCTAGATGCTGTAAATAGTATCGATGTTCTTGTTCAAAGAAATCCACAGGTACGTCCCTTAAATTTTTTATATAATGGTTAAAAAAAAGTATTTTCTACTCACCACCAAGTACTGAAAAGTATTAATAAACGAACGCTCTGCGACGTGTTTAGTTGCTATAAATACAAAAAAAAACTTCAAAAGCATGAGCATGAGTTTATTTTTTATTATAATTACTAAATCAATCATTGTACTTACTTACCAATCTACCATATTTATTCATCCAGTAGGAATATGAACTGAAATAAATAGATTGTTTGGTGATAGTAGAAAAAATTTTATGTGAAATAAAAAGCAAAGTTTTTCTTACACTCACATGCACAATAAATTATGTTTGTTCTAAAATATTCAAGTTCGTAAATAAAAAATCTGCTTTCATTATAAGATTTTTTTTTAATTTCGTGGGGTCCTGGCGTTTGGGGTACCATTAATTAAAAAATAAATTTAATTAAAGTAAGAATAATGAAATAAATATAAATAATTAAATTATTGGTGCACCTAGAAAACAATGGATACCAAAAAAGGCTACGGGCTAACCTTGCATAGTATAAAATGAAAGAATACGAAATATTCAGCTGCATTTCACTAAACCTATAAAATAAACCTCACAACAATAAAATAAAATAAATAAAAGTTAAAAATGTACATAAACAACATCCAACAACAAGAAAGCATTAACTGTAATTCAGGCTGTACAATTATTCTTTACCTACCACTCACCGAAACTAATTATTCCAGCAACTAATTTGCTTTTGTGTTTGGGAAGCTAAACAATTGTTTGTATTGTAATTGGAACTAAAAACGTTCATTTCTATTAAAATACCACTAACTAAAACTATTCGAACATTCTGAATAATTTTTATAATTATCATTACTGGTTTCTTGGCTTTAAACTATTTTAAAATTTCTTAGATAGAGTATTAACTATTTACTAGCTGCATGATTTAGTTTAGTTATGACAGTAATGAATTAGCTCTTTTAGATAAATTCTCCCTATTTAACTTCTTCTTCTTCTTTTCTAGGTCAGAGGAATAGGATACATTTTATTATATGCTGACTGCATAGAAAAGCCAAGATATTTTAACTAATATTTTTAGAATTAATTTTTTATACCTCAAAATTGAAACAGTAATTTAGTACATATCAAATGTGTAACATTATCCATTAACAATAGTTACTGCATTGTAATATACTTGTCTTCCTTACTAGGATACATTCTTTATAAATCCTTAGAATGGGCCCATACAAAACTTACAGAATATAAAATTTTGTAGCTTTTTGCACAATTAACTTTGAGACTTAGGGTTTTCATCATTATCGATTACTATTGGTGCTAAAATCGTTTGGATTGTCTCGACGAATTCTTAAATTATATGAAACTAAAGCACCTGTTTTTAATAGAAATTTTAACTCCTTTTTGCAAACGTAAAAAAACGTAATTTATTAAAAATTATTCGACGTAGATTAAAAAGTAAGCTACAAATTTTGAATTTCAAGTTTTTGTACAACAGCCTTTTTTGTATGTATAAAAATAATTTTTATACTAATTTTATATTTACATTTACAATTTATATACATATATTAAACTTTATTTATTTTAAGAATTATTTTCCATATGTGGACCAATTTTTATAATAAATTTTTTTCTGCTTTCTACGTATTTCATTTCGTTTAGTAAAATTGAATAAAAAGACGTTCCCTAAGCTTCCTAAACTAGGATATAGTATTAACTTACTACATTATTACAATTAACTTGTGCTAATTATCGTTTCAGGTCACATCATCTGAGTTAGACGCTCTTATTAACCAGAAGGAACAAGAAACTGAATGCAAGGAACATAACTGCGTAAATACGTAGGTCAAATGGTTGGACATTATTTTGGAAATAATTTGGTTCTTTTTATAAAAACTGCTTCTATAGCTTACGCACGTCGACAGACAAGCTGTAGATGAAAGTTTAATAACAAACAGAAAATTAATTACTAAAAAATATATTCTTTCTTTAAGGAGCAGTTTGGTGTTTAGCTTTATAGTTTAATGTTTTGTAATCTCCTGACACAAGACTTCAAAGAGATTTTAAGTATACTCCTTTTGATATCTAAACCCATATATTATATTTTTACGATCAAATGAATTTGTCGGTCTAATCAATGTGCATTCAATGTTGATATGCTATAAAAGTAGATTTCTACTATTCACGTCTCAATATTAATATTTTCCATGCCAATCTAAAAACGAGAATAGAATTTTCCAAAATTTGGTTCTACATGCGCTACCTTGTACCTGGTTTACAACGGCATGTAACATCATTGATCGGCAGTCAAATCTGCAAGATCTGCCGTTTATATTCTTCCGTAAAACACAGGAACAATTTTTTTTTCATTAAGGCCAAATATTTTAATTTTTTTTTGAAGTGACGTCAAGCGAAGTTTATTTATATTATTATTTTTTAAAAAGTACTTCTTCGCATTAATTTGTAAATATGTATTTTATTTATTTACGACATGTTTCGCACGAATTATCGTGCATCGTCAGGTGTCAAATAAATTAATTCTTAGGATAATTAAATATATAAATTAGGATGTTATTGTTAATTATAAATAATGTGGAAAATTTTACAAATTAATGCGAAGAAGTACTTTTTAAAAAATAATACAAATATTTTAAATTAAAATATTGGAAATTCAGGATTTTCATACTACAAGTAAAATAAACGAAGTTTTTTACACATGAAAGGTCACTGAGGATATAGATTTTTCATGGTAAAGTAGTGCAAAGAGTGAAATAAATCAAAAATTTAGTAAGTTAAAATCGAAACGAAAGGATTAAAAGTTTTTTTACTACTGTTTAATCATACAAATTGAATTGCTTTTCATATATTTCAAAATTTTGAATAAAATTCAAACGTCAACATTTCTTGGATGAAAGGTTAAACAAATGTTTACATTGTTTATATTTAGGTATCCGGTTATTAATGAATTATGGCATAGAGTCAATTATCAATTAAGAGCGCTTAATTAATGCTAATGTGAATTATATAAAATTTAAATCAATATTGGAAACCTGCATTTCCCAAGATGTGCCAAAACAAGAACGTTTGGAGAAATAAACCACCCCTGGTTATTTGGCCCGTACCTCAACATAATCATGAAATAACTGCTGGACGCTAAAGTCGAGTTTGACAAATGTATAAATTCGATGAATGTAGATAATCAATCTCTAACAATGTAAAAAGCACATTGATTCGGGCGACATATACCTAATCAGATTTAAAGGGAAATAAAATTTCAATATAACATAAACTGCTCCTAATTCTACAGTAAGTTTGAAGCTGTGTGATAAACGGATCACGACACTGTCAATGCATCATAAAAACTTGAATTCTTTTACGGTTTCCATACAAATAGTAGGTACCATAAAACCTACTAGTATAAATAGTACTTACTACGCTGTTTAGGAGAGAAAATGTGTAGCTTGTGTACTGTGTACTATCCTGCAGCCGTTATTTATTACTCTACTATTTTTAAGGAAAGCTCCTTTTTAAATAATAGGTGCTTAAATAATAAGTACAATTTGTAAATCTGAATTTATAAAGCTATCTGTACAAATCGTAATAATTCTCTTTGGTTGCTTCTATCGTTAAAGATTTCATTTCATGGACAGGGTTCTACAGGCTGTGCTAATATATTTATAGTTTCATCTATTCTTCATCAAGAAAGATGGTTGCAGACTTCTAATTAGCACAACACAATTATGTAGATGCACGAAGCAATTCATATTACGTTAATTTATAAGCTATATATAATATTTCAGGGTATTATAACAACACCTGAAAGTTAAATGGGATCACTTGCAACTGTTTAGCTAGCAATAGTTTGATAGCAAAATTTTAGCAGATAGCACATGTAGCATAACTACTTTTAATACAAATGAAATAGTCAGCCAACTTATGGGGCTTAACTTCTACTTGAAGCAAATTTATATTTTTATATTTCATGTGTAATATATAGCTGTGCACTGTACTTATATTAGGACGTTTTGTATATTTAAAAAGTGTGCCATAATACGAACTGATTTTAATTTAAAACAAACGTAAATGTCTTTACATACATACATGTTTTTCTTGTTATTAAATTTTTTAATGTCTAGATTACAAATTGAAAAATATCTAGAATTTTTCTTAGACTAATTTGCAGCACACCTGTGTTCAGCAAATAACTCTTTGTGAAGCAAATCGTATTATCCCACATTGGCGTTTGTTAAGCATTTTTGCAAGAAAACAGAACATTTATCGCCGATATTTAACTTGTGTTCAACAAAAACTATTAAAATAATTTTAAAATAAAAAAGCAAACAAAATAATGTTTAATTATAAAATTTTCTTAGCCAATTTTAAAACGCACATACTTATGGATTTAAATTTAAGATTTAAGATACCCGTATATGTGAATTTGAAAACATTTAAGACTACTACTATGTGCCAATCTGCATACTTGTATTTTTTTGGAAATTTCTATAATGTATTTGTATGTATATGTATTTTCCAGTTTGTATTTTATAAATGCGAAGGTAATCAAATATACAAATATTGCTTGCAAAAAAATTTTTGTAGGTCCTAACCTGTTTACCTTATTCATGTAAAATGCAAACAATTTTCCAAAAAAATTTCAGAAAAATAAAATAAGCTCGTTTATTTGTCTCCTGGGACCAACAAAGCTATTAATCGCAATTGTTATTCTAAATTATGTACTGTTTAAGTTCAGCATATCTAGCAATGCTAACCGAAAATCCGAAAACATATTCTGTCATTTAATTACTTATAAGTTAATTTTGTTATGTAGGATGGCTACTAAGCAATATGTCTCATTTTGTACGTGTTGATGAAAACCATTTACATAAAAATTTCAAAATACACCGATCAGTATTTTGCTACAATACACTACTAGCTACTATTAGCTAGATATGCTACTATTCCAACAAGTTTTGAGTGATTTCCTACCGGTTGATGTTACTATTGACTCAAAACTTTTCAACAATGAGAAATAATACAGAATGAACAATATCCTTTTTTTTTAATAACTTAATTTGGGTCATCAATAAATGATTCGCGTTCTATTGAAGGGAAAAGGGATAAAGTATAAATAAACTATAAATAATTAAAGGCTTCAAGCCGCTAGTTCCGTCAACGGATGTACTTGTACCTATGTGTGTATGTATATTTAAATTTCATTTAAATTATGGTTATCAAAAGTCGGGTCCTTCAGATTCAAACTCTTTTGAATGTTAAAACTGGCATTAGTTTGTCATAGAATGAAGCTTATAAAATGTGATCGACTAATGCCAACCTTATAATAAAGTTATATAATGTTTATCTTGACTTATAAAATTTTACTATTGAAATATGCTTTGTATAGATTATTTTTATATATGTATTCCAAAAACTGTTAGTAATCTTAAGATATTTAATAAACATGTTTTTAAAATTTATTCTACTTTCAATTATTGTATATAATAGCTAGATACCCGGCTTCGTCTGGGTTCTCTTTAAAACAAAAAATACTATCCAGTCTTGCTTCCCGTCACTCGTTTGCTTCGTACGAAGCAAGTGAGTAAATCAAAAAGTTTCTAGTTACGTATCCAAGTAAGAAAGGGCTTGTTTCAATTTACCTCATTGTAAAATGTAGCAAAGAACGGTTATGATTCACATAAGTTTGTTTGTAATTCGAAATAACTCTCCTTCAATTTTTTTTAATATTTAATTTTTTTTAATTTAAACATTTTTAAACGTGCAAGAGTTTCTTACACATAAACAGCAAACGTCTAAATATTTTCAAGCAAAATGTAATTTATTTATAATGTGTTCCAGTAATAAAACGTTTCCAGTAATATCTTGACGTATTCTATCTAGTAATCTATTCACTACATTTTGGAAAAAATGTGTAAATGAGGTGAAAAATTTTAAATACTGCAATAAGGTTGAATATGAATACTTAATATTTTAAAATTGCATCTTCCGTAAAATATACTACCATTTTTCAGAGATGGTATATCAAAACATTTTCGCTGAAAACCCGAACTTAAAAACTTTGTTTTCCATTTAATTATGCCATTATTATATAAATCTTCCAAGACGACCATACATGATATTCTGCTATTTTTGTCTTTGCTTCTTATTGAAATATTAAAAAAATTTATTTCAATCGACTCCGTCCAATTCTAAGTGTAATTTAAAAAAATGCAAAAAATATATTTACAGGAAACATTCAGTAAAGCAAGAAAAAATATATCAAATAATATGTAAAAATCAAATTTTATCTGGCTAGTGTCACTTTGTTTATTAAAAATATTATTTTCTTATTTTATTATTTTATTATTTTCATACCACCCAACAGTGCTATGATCTTGCAATTAAAGCACTTAATTAAATTAAAAAAAAAAAAAAAAAAAAAAAAATTAAATCAAAAAAAATTTTTTTTAAATGTAGAGGTTTCAATATGATCTATAGCGGTTTTAAATTTTGCGCTTTCTCTAAAATGCATTATGAAATTGGCCCCAAATGTAATATCTTAGAATGTCAGTTAAAATGTGTTCCAAAACTAAAACCGCTGTGAAGAATTACCTACAAATAATTGAATTGTTAGTGTCAAATAATTGTCTCATTGTAACTACTGTGCGATCTCAGTGACCGTGCTTTATTTATTCGTAAACTCATGTAAAACCTAAGTTTTTGTTTTGTTGTTCCAGTGGCTTGCAGAAATAAGTTTATTTTCCTATGTTGACAGTGTAATGAACATTTTGAAGCCGTTTTTTGTCATACAAAATTCATTACCATCAATTTTGTTCCTATACATTTTTTTATTTCGTCGAGCTGTTTCTGTTTTATAGCGACTTAAACAAGACTCTGTAACAAACGAAAAATCGCACACAACACACGCACATCTGACATCATTCCAAAATTAAACGCTTAAACGCTTTTATTCTTGATTACAATATTTTCCTAGGAGCTCGAAAACTTTGAAAACGCTTTTATTAGCAGTGCATCCAATAATAAATCTAACATTAAAAAGTTTCCAGGAGCTAAAAGCAAAATTGCTGAAATGGAAAAGCAAAAATTCTAAAACTACCTGTAAAACTTAGCAGCAACAAGAAACAAGTAACAGGGTTTTAGGATCAACAGAAAACTGGATTACTGCTTCAATGTCTCCAAATTTAAGAAGAGAAACTGCTGGTAATAATTCACAAAATTATATAGGAACTTGATAGAGTAGCAAAGCATTAATTGTCTAATCCAGATATCCTCTATTGACAAAAATTGAAAGTTGAAGTTGAAGAACCATTTTCGTCGACAGTGGTCGACAGTACTTTAAACAGATTTAGAACTAATCTTGAAAATACTGGAAGATTTGGCGAACAAGAAGATTTAGATGGTGGTATTGTGGACTTCGGTATTGGACACTTCGGAAGCTGGTGATTGATTAAAAACTTTGATTTATTAATCAAATCATATTGTTAAATTGAATTACTAATTTGTAAGTTTATAATAATTTCTTCTTCTACTGTTGTCACTTTTAGATCTTTGATGATGGTTTAATTGTTTAATTGTTTAATTGTAGCTTTCGTAAGTTCTGTTACTGCTTCCTCTATCTGTTCCTCCGTTTTGAGCGATAGTTCAGTTTTACCATTTTTTCTAAGTTTTGTCTAGATATCCCAGTTTGTTTTTTTACTTTGTTTTTTTGTTTTGGTTTTTCTATAAATGGTTTATAAATCAGTACGAGGAACGAAGCAAGTCCGAACTTACTCAAAAAAACAAAAACATAAATATTGATCAAGAATTAAACATCATATCGAGCATACAAACACGCGCAATAGAAGTTATTGGATACAGAAAGGAAAACAAGTCTAAGTGGTACGAAGATAAATGCGCAATACTCTCAAAGCAAAAGACCATTATAACACTCCCACAAGTGCACAGTCGAAACTTGCAATTTTGATGCGAGATCTAAGTGGTGCGGTTGTCTTATAATCGCCTATACAGCATTGTCTGAAAAAACAAGAGAACAGAGACAACTAGACATCTATAAGGAAAGTTTAAACAAAAAAAGAATTCATGGTACACAGAAAAAATGAATGAAATCGAAAAAAATAACAAATTAAACAATGCGAAAATGTTCCACAATTTGGTAGAGGCAAAAAACAAACCAACGATGGTTAAGAGCTCACACCACCCACAACTGAAAAAACTACAGAGGCATAACTCTTCTCAACTCAGCCTATAAAGTGCTCTCCCCATTAATACACAGAAGATTCCAAATTCGGATTCACCGAAAGCAAATCGACGGTGGATCACATTGTAAAACAATCAATAGAAAAAATTTTGATAAAGTGAAAAGAGGAAAAATATACAAAACAATAGAAAGAATGAAAATCCTTTATAAACTTTTCAAACTAATAAAGATTGAGAATGGAAGGCTCCACGGCATATGTCAGAACAATAGAGGGGGGAAACAGAGGGATTCGAGGTAAACAGTGGTGTGCGTCAGGGAGATGCATTGTCCGCAGCACTGTTCAAATAGCCCTAGAAGAAATACTGATGAACTAGAGAAAGAATCCCTTACAACAAAAGAAGGACAAGTAATTGCCTATTCCGACGACATCGTCATATGACAAGATCACGTAGGAGAATGGAGAAAATATTCAGGAGATGAGAACAGCTGCCAAAAATATGGGATTATCGGTCAATGAAAAAATAAACAAGTTTTTGTATAACAAAATCAGACCGGTGGTCACGTATGCGGCCGAATCAAAATGCCTTTCTCAGCAGGAAGCCGAACACTGAGAGCGTTCGAAAGGAAGATCATGCGTACCATTCTAGGACCAAGAAAGAACCTCTTTGAACCATGAGATAAGCAGAGAAATTAACGGTAAGGATATTGTGAAGTATATGAAGTCCATGAGGATCAGGTGGCTGGGACACGTTATGAGAAAAGAAGACAACGATATAGTAAAGAAAATAACACTATGGAAACCACAAGAAATCAGAGGAAGGGGAAGACCGAAAATCAGGTGGTGGGACTAGGTGATGAACGACCTGAAGACAATAGGAGTACAAGAATGGAAGAGCGCAGCACTGAAAAGACAAAATTTGAAGCAAATTATCGAGACCGCTGAACATGGAATTAGAACAATCAACAAGTGAAATAAAGTAAATATGTTTTTGCGAGGACTGATCCACCTCTTCAATCGGAGCTGTAAATCCAAAGTCAATAAAGCTTATATCTACTTTCGGTAACTTGAACAAGTACTATAAATAAAATGCTATAAATCTGCCGATGTTTTGCACAGCTTGGTAAGCTTCTTCGGAACAAAGTACAATGTGATGGAATCAGAATTAACTATTAAAAGCTTTTTTTATTTTTTAAAATCAGCTTATTTCGGTACAAGCATTATTTTCTCGGTCCGCTCCCGAGTTAACGCTGCCACTTGCGAGTGGCAGACAAGCGGTTTTATTACTCATTTGCAACGTTCTTTCAGCCTGTATGGTCAAAAATTTTGTACCTTATGGTTTAGTTAATATGTACGCTGGCTCCCAGACAAATAAAAATATTTTTATTACAGTGCATGAGTTCTTTTAGACATTTCAGTAGAGATTAAACATGTAACCAGAAAGATATTAATTTTAATCTAAATAATCTTAAGGTGACGGTACTGAAGGACTCTACCCTGATGAAAGAAGTAGGCATGATTCCACTTTTATCTGTTTACTGTTTACTCCTTTGGTGATACCCGGTGATACCGAAATCAATTACATCTGGTGTTCTTTTTGCATCCGTTGGCCAGTATGTTGGTTTGCCTGCGGATATGGCGCTCAAGACATTTACTCTCATCTCTGCTAGCAGTTCCCTTCCTTTAGTGATGGATTGTAGATCCCCATTGTGGGGATTCCTAATATTTTAAAGATGTGTTCGTATTGGTTTTGTTTATTATTGTATTCTTCTACAATTACACTATTTGCTTGGAGATGATCATGTGCATAATTTTCTATTTGGTGATGTTTAATGATACTTTTGACGATTATTGCTGCCCCTCCATGTGCCTTGCCATCGGGGTGGTTTGCGTTATATATGTGGAAATTTGGGATTTTCATATGACTTCTATTGGTAGTGTGTTTCAGAAAAAAACGTAATAAAATATGATTCTCAATAGTCAAAAAACCGACTTGGACCCAGTGGAAACGCTGAAGTCTGAGTAAAATTGCATCATTTTCAAGAGCATACGAAATTTATTTTTCTCTCAATCAAAACCAAATAAAATTGAAAATATCGTATTTACGGAAAATCTGCTTGTTTCAGTTGGATTTTCTAACTGAATTACCTCAAAAAAGCTAAAAATATAATATATTTTATCATTTTATTTTTTGTAGACCGGACTGACTGATATGTTTGCAGTTTTGATGTGGGCTGTTAAAAATTCGAAAAGTCCTGGCGTAGTAAAATTAATGTCGAAAATGTTTGAATTTTTATTTATTTTATATTTGAAAACACTTAACATGAGGATTAGTACATATTTTAAGTATTTATAATCTCAGATTTGTATGGGAGAAGTTATGTAATAGTATCTATAAATTTTTTATGTAAATTTTCAAAGATCAGAAGTTGTAAATCATTTTTACATAAGGCGTATAATTTAATAGGAGTGGTTAAAAAGTTAAGGATCGACTAATTTAGGCACCTCCTCGATCACATAATTTTATATTTGAGCCATGATGAAATAAGAACACCTTTCTTTTGATCTGTTGAATAAAATTTTTTGAAAATTTGTAAAAAATATTGAAATTTATATTAGCTTTTAAATTTTTTGTTGAACTGTTCAACTTCTTTTTCCTAGTATTTGATAATTTATTGATTTGTAATATTTATTAACACTTACCTTGTAAGTGCTGTCCTCTGGATATAAGTTTGTGAAAACACGTACAGGTTTTTTAGATTTGCTGAACTATTAAAATTAGTTTTAAAGCCAATTTATAATTCATAATTGTAAACTACTTTTTTATTGTTACAATAGTAAAATTCAGTGTTCATTCTTTTCTTCTTCTATTTTCTTTTTATCGAATATTATCAAAATCCCGAAATTTATTATATCAATATTGGAAGCTGCAAAAAAGTAATATTCTGATGGTTGATAGTACAAAAAATAGGGGGTCGACTAACTATTTACCTGGGGGATAAGAAAAATTCCTAATAATTAAAACAAATTCAATCTATCGTTCTTTTTCTTTTAAGTTAATCAGTGTTGTAACACGATTTTTGGAGCCAGAAAAGACGTCAGCCCCACTTATTTATCTAATTTATAATGAACTGCAAAACTCAGCTTTTAAATCTCCTATTAATTTATAATTAGACGAATTAATTAATATTTACGATATTTATTATTATGAAATCCATAATATAATTTTACCTTGGATGCAAAACTGCTCTTAGCTGGTATGGAAGAACTCATAATATTACGTAAATCATACTTTGTACACCTTAAATTTGAATCGTTTAAAATGCTATCTTTTTACGCAAAGATAATTTATGGTAATAATTAACGGTTAGTATAATTTTCTTCCTATATCCAACTACCAAGCGTCTCACTCTGGATATACAGCCAAACCATCTCAGTCCTGTTTTTGCAATTTTCCTTTCAATTCCTCGTTGAATTCTTGAATTTTTATTTTTCTTTCTTCCACAAATTAAAATTTTGGCCCTCTATTTCCACTCAAATTTGAGGTTCTATTTTTACCTGGTGGTTGGAAAAAATGCGTAAAAACTAATAGACTACCAGTATTGTTCTGGGTTCTTCACACAACAAAATTCGGAAACAATGGAATGGACAAATATGAAATATTGGCGTGCAAAACGCGAGAGTGAGATGCTGAGATGATTGGTTTGATTAATTATAGTTTCATTATGGAATGATTACGTATGTTGTAAATACATGCTATGATTGCACTTTTTCCTGCGTGTTCAATAAATCGTTAAATCCGATTATTTAAAAAATTCATAATCGTGACATAACTATGAAATCGTATTTGCTCGTAAATACCAATTATCTAATATTCATTTACTGGTACAAAAAATATAATGTGGGCTTTGTATCGACTAAATTGCTTTTGAGTTTTGGGTATTTGAAGTAGGTACTAGAAGGATTTTCTTCTATTGTTATGCCAGAACACCCACAGAGTCCAACCAGTCTGAACAACTTCATAGGTTTCACGAATTTTTCCGATAGCAAACGACGGCTAGGCTGACTAAAGTTCGTACCTTTTCACATTTAGTTGACGTTGGCCTTTATATGTGTGTAATACGAGTTTACTCATTTAACGGTGATTTTTTTTTAATCGGGTTGTGTATTTTATACAAAAATCACATTTGTTACGGCTTCGAACTAAATTTGAATGTTAATGTGTGCGCTTTTCATGTATGTGGGGTGAAATACAAAAGTTCTAATGTCAACGGATAGCGACGCCAAGAATATTGTGTCGTGATTTGGTTTTTTATAAATTTTGTGAAAGATGTTGTGATCAGTGTTTTGAATCAGTGATTGTTGTGATCTTCGGGCTTTTTTGCCACACCTATTGGAACAGCAAAATTTGGATGTAACAAAGCACCCAAAAAGGTTAGAAAGTAATAAATTTTGTTCTGGTTTATCTTATTATTCGATTCTAAAATTATGTTCCATATAAAAATTTGTTTATTATTTAAATGTGCTAATTCCATACAATTACAATCCGAATACATATTATGCTTATAGCATTCTGAAGCATAATAATTAGCGTAGGCCTAAAATTAACCATAGGTAGGACAGGGCTGCAGTTTTCGGTGTTAACAATATAAATAATAAAAAAGAATGCAGCTACAGTAATGCTAGTTAATTACATATAATACAAGTTAATGTAATATTAATTAATATTATTTTGTAATAACTTCACTACTAGGGTAAGTTTTTCGGTTTTGAAAAATGTCATCAGATGAAAATTCAAATATACCGAAGTTTTCTCAAATAAAATATTTGAAACTTACCTAGGATGGTTTTACGTCAATAAATGGAATAAATGGGAACGAAATGAGCCAATATTGACGTTAAAATATTAATAACAAGCAAACGTAAAAAATTTTACTTTATTTAAAACTGGACGTATGTAATCAAATATTGCGTATTTTTGTATGTATATTATATTTGATAGCAATTGATGATTTGTTATGATATTTTTTCGTTGATTTTCCTAAATGCCCTTAAGGGCAGGATCTCTCCGACAAAGATAGAAATAATATTTCAATGCAATAATGAAAGACCGAATTACATTACAATTTGTCGATATACGAACAAAAAGTATTCTCTATTCGAGAAGAAGAATATAAGACATAAAGATAAGTCTTTCCAATAAATAAAATTTTTGTAAAATTAAACCAATATAAGCTGAAATTTTAGAAATAGTAATTCTTTTTAAAACGCAGGTTTTTATATGGCATAAAAATCGATTTTTTTTTTATTAAATCGTTAAATTAAGTTCATTTTATGTGCAAGATTTAACCTAATATTACATATTGCTGCTCAAGTTATTCTTGAATGAGTACTTTTTGCTAGGATTGAGAAATTGTAACGTGCGAGTACCTGCTCTTAAGAATAATTTATATTCAATATTCAGATTTGTGTGCAAAATTGTACTTTTTAATTAGGTTGGTGAAAGAACAACAGATATGAAAGAGCAACCAAAAAGCTTTTTTTTCTGATATTTCATATCAGAACATTAATATAGATTTTGACTTATTTTAAAATATTCAGATATTTGGCGTGAACTCGGGATATAACTAACATTTTACGCAGTAAATATTTTAAATAATTTCGAAGCATATTAGCAGGGACGGCTTAAAATTTCTTGAGGCCCTGCTCCCCTATACAAAAGTAGGCCCCACCTATTTTATTAAATATCAAACTAAATTTTTTTGGAAGATAATTCTCTAAATCACACAAAAATTGCCACTCCCTAAACAAAATACTGTACCCGCGCGGACCCTTGTTTTGAATTTGGAGTATATCTGTGAAGTTCTACAAAAATTTTCTACATTTTAAACTCCCTAAATCATAATTTACAATTACATCTTTATACCCATCAAGCTTAAATTCATCAAACTCAATTCATTTTTGACCAATTTCAGTTTCGAAAATTAATACGTTTGTAAACATCATCGACAAGAAAATTCTCATTACTATTGGAATATTTGGAAAATACAAGCAAAAATTGTGTTTGCCTCCCAGCTGTCTCCCAGAAATCTCGCGATTTTTGGGAAAATAGTTTTTTGGAATTTTTGAAGGGCTCTCAATTGTGGCCGGCCGGGGGTTGCTCACCCCTGATCTAGATTCTTATATAATTTATCATTTTGATGAATATTTCATGTGTGTTTAAAGAATTTGATGGTGAAATGGAACACATTTTGTGGAACCCTGGGGTTCCGTATAAAACTGTTTGAATAACACTGCTCCATTGCATCAACAAATTACTTCTATATCATTAAACAAAGCGTAACCAGCTAAATCCATAATACATAACCAGTGTTAAATAATTAATATTTCACAAAAAATATTGAATTGCTTAGTAATTATGAAATTTATGTTTGCTATAATTTTTTACTGCTTAAAAGAACTACCATCAACTACGTAATTAAAATCAATTGAAAATCGGGCACGGAAATAAATTATTTGTTTGGATGCCACATTAGCCCAGGTCATTGAAGACGAATTTGAGCTAAAAATCTGGAAAAAAATTCAAACCAAGTGAATTTTTTGAAAAGTGGGTTTATGGCCCAAAAATTGTTCAATTGCAATTTTATCGATTCGTACAAAGATACAAAAACAAAAAATATAGGAAATTAGTTTGGGAACAAGATTGTAGAGCGGATAATTCTAAAAACAAAAGGTTGAATAATTATTTCGACTGGTTCTCGAGTGAAACATAATATCAAGTCGACGCTTTACAACGCATTACCTTTTTTTGACCATTATATCACCTTTTTTTGGAACTTACTTAAATTCAAAAATTCATTGGGTTTGTAATATTTACGGGGTAAAAATCTATATTGACCGGACTAGATCCTTTATTTTCAATTCACATATAATATCGGGGAATCAGGCCTAAATTACTAAACACGGAATTATTTTGGTATTGAAATATCAGGTAAACGAAAAATTAGGCGCGATTTACATAATTTGTAGCGCTATATCTACATTTTTGAATAACTACTAATTCTTTATAATTTACCACTACCTGTTGTTTTACAAAGAGAATCGATAATATAAATTAATTAACTTCAGTTAGATAACAATAAATTAATGCCACTGAAAATCGGAGTTAAATTTCCAAGTTAATAACTAGTTTACAAATTATAATTTATTTTTGTATTTACGGGTTTATTTTGCCCTATTTAATATTATATTACTAGCATAATGTGATATACCATTCCATTGATAGATATTAAAGTCAAGTTTTTTGTGTATTATCGCGATGTTAATATTCAATTAAATAAATAATATATTCAGGCCCGACTCGTGGCGTGTTCGAAGTATGCACTGCACACAGGCGCCGAAAATGAAAAGGCGCCTATAAGAATTTTGCTTTTGTAGGTAGGTAATCGACCTATTACTAAATTTTAATAAGTTGGGAAATAGTTTATTATTTACTTTAACTTTCCACCCAAGACTTTTTTGTTTTACTTTCCAGTTTACCGGTCAGGAAGTAATCACTTTCCAACCTGAGATACCTACTTTATAAAAAAAATTATGAAAGAGGAATAATAAGGCAACGGTCAATAAAGATATTTAGTATATCTGTTAATTTGTTATTCACTAACTGTTAATTGATTGCGAATAAAATAGTATGACTAACCTCGCGCTTATAGTAGTTAATTTCGACGCTTTGCGTCGCAGTATATTATTTTAGCGCTCGTCTGTAATGAGCAAATTTCCGCCTCGGTACGTAATACTATTTATCATGACTAAAAAACCAATCTCAACCTATGTAAATACTATTATCAAAATAAGGAATTTTCATTGACTCGATAAATGTATTAATATATTGAATGAAGTAAAAAAAGATAAAAGGAAAAGTTGAACTTAAATCTAATTTATTGAACGACTACAAGTTTCATTAAGGTTTGAAAACACAATTTTTGTTTTACGCATATTTTGTATTTTATAATAAAATATAATAATAATTAAAGCCGATAGATATAAAATGTGGTACAAGCACAACCCATGAAAATTAATTTAGGCGATTATGTCTGGCTTTATAACTATGTAAATTTTAGTTTTAAATTTGATAAAAGAGATTACTTATAATATAACTTATAAGGCGTTTGGGTAATAAAATTGAAGGAATCTTGATTTATCTTTAAATTGAAGCCATAACGCAGGTATGGGTACTAGGCACCACCGAATGTTGTCTAAAACCATCTAATAGTCTAATCTCTAATCTAATAAACTGGAACTTTTTTTGCCGCGAAAAAACATTACACCTTTAATTCGAATATACAATATACTATTTTAAAATAATTTTTCTGTAATAACCAAAAATTATCCTTAATAATTAAATTAGAAAATATTAGTTCTCAAAAGAGTCAAAAATTTCATACCGAGTCCTGTTTGAGGACAAAGGAAAAGTTCCGTAAGAAGCTATCTTTAACACAAATAATCAAAATATTTTCGATCGACTGGGTCAAAGTTACCCTAAGGAAACAACGTAACCCAAGTTTTCGGTATCCTTTCCGTGACATAAGCATAAAAAAGTAAATTTTTCCTAGTTAATCAAATTTTACAATGATAATGCGGTCCACACAAAATATTTTGTTATCTCGATATTTCAGCGTGTAAAAAAACACTCCTGCAATTTGAAGCAAAGTTACTGCCTGGCTTATTCTTAATCAGCATAATATTAATTAAGGTCTAGCTCAATCTGCAACAGATAAATTTTTAACAATTTTTTTGTAATTGTTAGCATTATGTACAGTTTACTACCCACATTGAACGTTTTTCTTGTCGTCATTTCGTCTTGCCAAGTCGCGTTATTTCCTTTAAATATGCTTAATTGCAAAACTTGTCCAATTTTGCGTAACCTCGTAATTGAAACTAGCGCTGGTTTTCACCCAAATAGCTTCTTGTATTGTAACTTAATTTTGATTTCAAATCAAATTTCTAGCAGTTAGATTTGCGCGTTCAAGGGTTAAATTTACACATCATCAAATAAAATAGTGTTTTACACATCGATATTTTCAGCAGTGTAGATGAAACTTTAATAAACCTTTTGATTTTTTGTTCATTCACTTTTTTTGGCAAAAGGAATTTTAATGATTTCCAAAGATTGCCGTAGCTTACAAAATATCCTTGGGATATTATAATTTTACTCCTGTTTCCTGATGAGATATTGGGTTGTTTTTTTCTGACTATTTTACGACTCGAATAAATTAATGGTTAAATTCTTCTAAAATCCTAAAATACTTCCATAAATAATTCAATAAATTCCTCAAAAATGCTTCTCTCCGGCAATTCCTTTGCAGTTCCTAATCTTGTATACCAAGATTTTCTGCTGTTTGGTTATTCGCCTAGTATGTTAGCTGATCAACTGCTGGCACGACTCGATTCCAGTATGACTTGGACCATTTCGTGCTTTGTTGGGCACATAAAAAATAATTCATCACTATCCAGGTGGTAATCCTATTTGACGTAACCCTAGTTAAGCCACCTGATGTAAAACATGCTCATAATACTGATAGTGACTTTTGAGTGACTTTCCTTATCGAAAGGCAAACAGGGATTTTACTAGCCTTTGGTATCTTTGGATAACGAAATTAAAATTTCACTTCTTAGCAGTAAGTGAAGGGTTTTTCGACGTTTTTAAAAATTAAATTATGTATGAATGTATTTAGTACTCAATGTAGAAGGATGTAGCCACAATAAAATATATCCATCAATGCCATTCATAGAGTATGGTTTACACCGGAAATATTTCGCGATTAGGGGAGATTAAGTTTTTACTTTCTATAATTATTCATTCCAAGGCAGTCTTTTTTGGCCTAGATTAATTTTCATCGACCTTTTCTCAGTTTTTTAGTACAAGTTGGAAGAAACTCAGCAAACTTATTCACATAAGATTACAAAAATATGAGCTTTGTTTATTTAAATTTCTATTTTTCCTGAAGTTGTTCTTCATCAAAGTATTCATTTATTTTGTTACCTATTCAATTTAGAAAAAAAGAAAATGTACCCAAAAAAATAGAAAATAGGTTTTACAATAATAGAATATATGAAAAAAACACTATTAAATTATAAATAAATAATACTTCGATATATTATCAATCATTTTAAAAACAGCTATTTCAGTAATCAATACAACTGAACGAAATTACTATGCTATATGTTGAGGGTACTATCCGAAATAAATTATTCCAAGTTCCGAACAATGTTTCAGGTGGATAATGCATCTTTTTCACATTGAAATTATTAGATAATAATAAATTTATAAATATTTATAATGTTAAAAAAATTTTAATTCCCAGAATAACATTTCTTTTAAACTACAATAATTTATATATATTTTTTATATTTATTTTTATAGTATGACAATGAAATTTAACAATATGTAATGGTTTTTTTAGGTTAATTTATTCGTTAAGAAAAAATTTCATTATAATAAATTACTACATACAAAAAATTATATTATAATATAAATTAGTAGTATCTGCATTAAAATATTAGCGGTATTTTTTTAATCCATTTTAGCGATTTGAATCGGCACGAGTCGATGATGAATGTGGATATTGAGATCAGCGGTTGTTCTTCAGAGGGGAGCAATGGAGTTTAACCTCCCTAGAAATTTTACACTGTTTTTAAAAAATTTTATAATTAGGTAGTATTATTGCGTAAGAAAGGCTGAAGTGAGCCGAAAACGGGTGAAGCCAAGATTCCGGAAAATATTCGGCCAATAATATCACTGAATCGATACTGCAAGATATCAGACGCATATGAAAAATTGTGTCTGAATAAAACATAAAAATTACATTTTACATTGAATAAAAATTTATCTAATCTTTAGAAAATGTAAACATACTAGTTTAAATATGTCTTCCAAAATTATTTCTAAGTTCTTTTCATTTTTAAAGAAAATGAATAAAATATTTTATGTTAATCCATGTCACCCCTACAGACAAGGTCTATGATACCCCATTTCTTTAAAGTAAACGTTATTCTCTAAATGTAACTGGCAAAAATATATACTAGGGAGTGGTGTATTGTAAAAAGTTGGAATTTAAAAGAAAATGTAATTCTCCAAAGTATTCGCATTAGTAACATAGAAAACGTTCTAGTTGAATCTCGAGAGTTTGCGAAGCAGCCAACAGAGAAACGAAAGACCCCTGTTATGGGGAAACTGGCAAAATCCTTTTGTTATAATATGAAGTATATTGATGAGGGTGACAACGTGAGCTGAAGAAAAGAAAAGTTATTTTTTTATTACTGCTTCGTTTATTTTCTCTGAATTTAACATTATTAAAATCAAATGTCAAGATTAATTTTATAATTGCCAATTTTCAATAATGTTTTTCAATATGTAATTAACGGTAAACCATCTCCATATTCGGGATAATCCAACAGACTAAATTTCAAGTCTGTTCAACTTAAACAAATATTCCAGAGCTGTTCCAGGCCTCTGTTCTCCCACAAATCCCATTGGCAATATGAGATTGTATTATACTATTTTGAGAAAAGCGCGTTTAAAGCTCAAAGCAGTTAATAATTAGATAATTGATATGTGCTAAATTGCAAGTATGCATGGTGCTTTGTGGGACAATTATAGGCTCTATTACAAAAATGTATTTTCGAAAAAACTATATTTCGATTTTCTTGGGAAGGTACACGGTATATCTCGGATTTTATTGACTCAGTGCCTGAAGTCGGCTAGATCAGGGACTTTCCTAAGCTTGGAAAAATTGTAAATGGACAGCATTTTCTTCATTCCTAGCGATCTGTGTCCCTAGTTACGTCATCTTCCGCGTGCACCAGTTTGACAAACTTTCTGTGCGTAGTATGGATTTGCGTCGGGCGAACTTCTATGATCCAATATAGTGTAATCTAGTCAATTTAGATGCCTGCTGACTAAATATATTTTTCCATGATCCCACATTTACATATCCAAGTTTATTTTATAGATTGTAATAATTTCAAATATCTAAATAAAATTAATTACTTTACAAAATTCCGTCGGTATAAATTTTCAATTTTGATCAAGTCGTAAAAAGGGACTCGCTAAAAAAATTTGATAACGTAAAGCAATCAATAAAATTTTAACATTCTTTAATTATACTTAAAAATTTTCATAAATCATTCATTATTATTTTGATCTCCTATCTTATTCCTCTATTCTTTTAATTTATCTTCTTATTCTCTAATTTACAATTGTTTATGACTACTGCTTTTAATATTTTTTGTTTGATGCAAAGAATTTTTGACCAAATGAATTGGTATTCAAAAAGAAAACTTGATCTCGTGGTGTTAGGGTTGATGCGTACAGCTACAGAGGCAATAATTATGGGGGAATACTACATAGTTATAGTATAATTTATTATTTTTGTATTATTAAACTTGTGAGTCATTGCTTGTTTTCTTTCATGTAATAAATATGTACAACTTATATATTAATATATTAATTTTATAAAAATAGAATATAAGGAATTATGCAAAGAAAATATTTTAATGCGGCTTTGCACTTTAAGGGTTTTTTTGAAATGTATGTTGTTGAAATTAATCTATTTATAGGTTATCGGAGACTTAAAACCTAGACTACAATTTTATTATTATTATACGTTATATTATATACTAGGTATTTACATTAAGAACTTGGAATTTTATAAGAAATAAGTGTATTTACGATTAAATCTGTATAATTAACTGAATGAAATTCTTTAAATAGGTAAAATATTTATTTAGTATCTGCTTTTTTTTGAAAATAATTTATGAATTTTGTTTGGGAAATTATAGAAAATCTTTTTATCCCATAATAATTTTCTAAGCAAAGAAAACTTTTCTTTATAAAAATATAATATGAAAACTTTTACGTATCGATAGGTTCGTATTGTATCTACTAGCTCTTAGTTTTACATAATACTCTTGCATTCAAGAAGATATGACCTGAACTGTGTAGTAGGCAGTTCTGAAGTATTGATTTGCTGCTAACGTATTACGCAAGTGCTGAAATCGACAACATTTAACTTTTTTTTCCTAATCTAATCAACGCATTATTTTAGTTTGCTGTATTCTACCTGTTATTTTGAAAATAGTCAAGATGAAACATTCATTCATTAATCAACAATCAATATAACTGATGACTAATTTTAAGGGAACTGCGGTTATTAGGCCAAGTTATACAATTTTTATGTGTAAATTTTTTTGAACTTCATTAGATTTGGCTAGAGAAGTATTATTTTTGTTAAATTATTCTTCCTTTTATATTTAGGCATAGTACCATTTTTTACCAACAATAAAACCTCGGTGGTGTTCCAAAGCCACTAAATTTGAGTGAGCTGGTCTTAGATATCATATTATTATAAATGAAAGCAATCATCAATTTAGGGGGTCTGTCAGTTTTACGTGCTCTCCGAAGCGTGGAGATGGTCATAAGGCCAATTACCAACAAATTATTTTAGAATTATGGTTTTTTACATTTAAGCTCTCGTTTTTAAAGGTTTACTTCCAGAATTATAATTATTGTAATAATTAATTCTATAGAAAATAAACCTTTGCATAATAATATTAACCGGAGATTGAAAAACTGGGCATTACTAATGTTTCTAAATATAAATTCAACAGGTGGTAAATATTCAATTTAATTTAATATCTTTGTATGTGTTTCAACTTCTCAAAAAAGTTTCAATTCCGTCGAGAAAGGAAGAAATAAATAACTCTTTGTTTATAAAAGTTTTCGTAATTTAATTCATTACTTTAATTTTATATACAAATAAATATGGGTATAAATCTAAAAATAGATTTCAAATTCTTTTTCGATCGGATTGAAAAATTTATAAGTTGTTTGATAGGTAGTCTTCAAGGAAGACTAGTGAAATTGTTAGGACTATTATAACGACCACATTTATTTAGGTCTATCTGAACTAAGATCTTCGAGCGAAAGAAAAACTTAATTCTCTTCAGAAATATTTTGTGTATGGAAGTACTCAACATTACGAGGGATCACAAACCTCTACAACCTGACCTTGGTTGATTAGGTACGAGCTACGAGGAGATATCTAAATTTATATTTAGGCTTGATTACATGCCAAGAACTTCTTAAAATATAATAATCAATGTGATTTTCAAAAACCCGATTGAATTAGATAATGTGAAGGAACATCTTAAACATGTTTTGCCAATGTTTGAATTTTTAACGGTTAGCTGCCGACACATGAATCGAAGGTAACAAAAACTAGTCTCCAACGAAAAAGTAATATTCGAATCTTTACAAATTATAGATGTAGTTTTACATTCCTCTTTAATTTGATCTGAATGCAATATTCTAATTTGCATGCCGCTGCGGATTAAAAATTTTAAATGGCCCCTGACTTAGAAATGGGCGAAGAAAGTGTAAAACTAAATATAAAACACTCTTGAAATACCAGGTAAACACATAAATCTTTCAGGTTTTTGCTACACTTTATGTCGGTATTTCGAGGAGAATCTCAAGGGAGATGCTAATATTGCAGTAATATACAAAAACATCCTTGTGTACTGTTTTCACGAGTGCGAAGTTCGAGGAGCCCAAGCACGAGTGATGCTTGGGCATCACTTCCACTTTCAATTCAGATGAAAACTAAGGATAAACTTCAAATTATTCAAATTTAGCATACCAAAAAAGAGGCCGTATAGACTATTTCTACGTTAATTATTATATTGCTTCCCAAAAAGCTTTCTGAATTTGCAAGCAGAACTTCCAGACTCGGCGTCGACTGATATTTAATCGCTTAGATTAATTACGATGATAAGTTGTTACAGAATAAATACTATGTTTCTATTACAAGTCTAGAGCGAAGCATTTGTACGTGTCATTTGTGGGATCTTGATGCCGGATAATTGGATGCCGAATGAACGAGAATATCGTAATTATCTTTAAGTACGATTTTTCAAAAAGTTTTAATTTTGACTTTAAAAAATTAAATCCTCATTTTATGCACGTAAAAAAGTATTTTTGATATGTGGAAGTAATTAATCCACAAGTAAAATAAATTCAATAAATAAATTAATGATCAATATAAAATGAATATCTGAAGTTTAATGTATAGTCCTTTAGTTGAATGACAAATACGAATACATAATGTATTTACCTACATATCATAAAAAATACTTTTGTAACGTATTAATTACAAAATCAAGTTGCTGTTATGTTTAAGAAAATTTCTGAAAAAAAAAACAGATTGAATAGTCGATTGTTACACATACACAAAGAATACACTTTGTCACCTTAACAAAGGTATACCTCAATGGAGTCGTTTTACTGTTACAACCTATTTTATGTTGCCGTAACATAGTTTTTTATGTTCAGAAGAACAAGTTTGTTGATTCAACAAATTAAAAAAAGAAATTAGTTGATTCAACAAATTTTTTATTTTGAACAAAAAAAACTTTGTTATTGCAGCATAAAATTTGTTCTAACAGCAAAAAAACTATGTTGTGGGTATAACTACTAAAAACTTTGTTAGGAGTTTTAGAATCAGTACTTTTTTATACGGAAACACCTTTAAACACACAATTACCATAGTTTTGAACTCCGCGTTGAGTAGTTCATGTGTTTTGTCATATATTTCCAGAATTCTACAGAAATTTAAATAAAGTAAGCAATTCTACCAGCTTATAAGACCTCTTTATGCAAACACCAAAAAAATAAATTGATTTACTCATTTAAATATCAGCGTAAATAGTAGCGTACTAAAGTTTGCAGAAAGGGAAATCTTAGTTTACGGTTTACGGTGTATTCAAATGCGTAAATCAATTTATTTTTTGGTATTTCCCTAAAAAGATGTTATAAGCTCGTGGAATGCTTACTGTTATTTGAATTTTTGCAGAATTCTAGAAATAATGACAAAACACGATCGATCGAGTTTAATCGATCCTAAACAATTTACCATTGTTTTATTATTTATCTCGTTAAAATCGGTCAAATGTTTACAAATTTTTTTATTCTCATTTTTTTCTGCCTAGTTATACTACAAACGGTTTTTTTTATTCTTGTATGGAAATATTTTAAACGAACTTTGCTTAGCCTATTTAGTTTGGCAGTTTGTTTACTTTTTCTGTTGGCGACAGCGGCAAAAAAGTAATTACGGTCAAGTTAATAATTTAAGTTCTGCTGTAACGAGAGAGATTGGAATTCAAATGAGAAATTTACAACTTTTAGTAATTTATTAATCGTTCAGGAAATGCAGACAACGTCAGGGTTTTTCGAATTTTTTGAGGTTTGACGATAAAAAAAAACCTGATTTCTTCGGAGAAGATGTAATGGAGGCTTTTTTGCATCTGGCAATTATTATTATTACTCCTAGTGCAAGGAGTATCTACTCTGGATATTTTTGCATTAAATTTTCTAGATCGCAGAAACAGATGAGGTGATATTGTAACAATAGCTTGTTGATAAAATAAACAAGTAGTTCGATTACAGCAACACAAGCATAAATTCTCCAAATTTAAATGCGTAATTTATATAATTATTTAAAATTATATACCATTTGTAAGTATTAAGTAATTATAAAACAAATAATTAATTAATTGCGCGCAACTGCGCATGACTGGAACGGAGCGAAGGAGCACTCTAATAATTATTACGTATATAATTTTTATTATTAAATATTTTGGGTTGCATTAAGACGACTGCCTTTAACAAATTATTAAATTTTTAGCATTGATTGAAAGAAGTATTCAGAGAGATCGTCTTTAAATATTTATGATTTTTTACCCTTTATTTTAGCTATTACTCTTATTGTCACGTTAAAGTTTAGCAGATTATAAAATTTACAGAATGTTAAAAACAATACTTTTCTACTTTGGAGTTTGGAAAGCAAAAAGCTATATATATAGCTTTTTTATTATTATTGCTTTATGAGAAGCTATATTATGTAGCTTTTTTTATTTCGACGGTTTCTTATCATTTTCGAGTAATTATATATTTTTAATAATATGTAACGCCTTGCAGTTCAGTAGTTAATTTATACCGTATTTGAGAAAATGATCGGTTACACATTACAGTTACATGAAAGTATCTTCGATGAATTGCTCAACGAGCAGCAACCCAAAGAAACCGCAAAATGCTATTGTTTTTTTATACTTCCGTGTGCAAAAAATTTTACTTTTTGTATTTTTTAAACGAAACTGGTGTCGGGGACTAAAGTAAAATAAAGAAGCTGTTGCGACAGGTGTTCCCAGGCTTCCCTGAAGGCATTAGAAAAACTTTTGGAAAACGTCTGTATGTACATACGTACTTGTAGTACCGGTGTCCTTGGCCACCATAGCATCAATTGCAAATCAATGGAAACACACCAAATTTGGAATTTCAATTTTCGTCAGTTCTGGCACGAAGCCATTTGAAAAGAACTAAATTGCCTACAGAGATAGGTTGGTTTACTTCAAGCGATAAGATAATTTATCATCTTCAAAATGTGATGAAGTAGATAAAAATATATATATTTTTTTTAAGTATACACTCTGTACAAATTTTAGTGTTTGTATAGGCCCACAGGGTAGCTCACTAACCAGAATAAATAAAAAAAACTAAATGATTTGGGATAATAAAACATTTGAAGCGAAAATCTTCAAAAGTACCTTGGGCGTGCACGCAGAAGTACGCAATTTAGGGGGGCCTTAAAATCAAAACAGTTTTTGACCCGTTCCAGCAATTTACTACGCTAAATTAAAATTTTTTAATTTCTGCATTTATTAGGCAATGTAAATTTTAGTTCATTTTTTAATTTTTTCTTTCTTTGTCTCATTAGTTTGTGCTCTTTGCTGGCTCATCAGACCGTTGTTTCTTAACGATATTAAAGACGGTTAAATTTAAATTTGTTTTTTACAACAGTTTTTAATGTTTTAACTAAGTTTTAAATTAAAGTCGATAAACCGAATTATTTAAAAATCAAAATTTTCTCGTTATGCAAGCAACGCTTAAGTTTAATTATAACATTTTACACAATTTGTTATGTAATAGGAATTTAATACCGCCCGGGCATGTTCAAACTAGTTATTACAAACATTTTTGTGTACACATCAATTGAAACCCTTTTAACTTTTTTGTAATTTGTAATTTTTATTGCTTTTAAATTTTAGTTTTGATAAATTGGGTATGCAGTTGCCAACTGCATATCGAGAGAATCCAGTTTTATTTATCATACGCGCCGAGTCATCACGAATCCTTCAACATTTTAAAGCTGAACGTTTCAAATACACCATTTTCCTGAGTTATCGACTTCAAAATTTAAATTGTATAAAAATACATTACAATTTTCTTCATAAAAGATTAAGGGTGGGATTTTTTTAAACTTTGCAACGCATACATATTTTTTTATTAATCTGCTATAATTTTCTTTAATTACCCACAATTAATATGTTCGGAATATATCATTCAATCGTTTTAAATTGATCATACGTAGTACGGAAAAGAAAAGTTGACAGTTTGGAAAATCGCCATTTTCTAAAAAAGTCTGTGTGTACGTGATCAAATTTGTGTGCACTCTACCTCAAAAATAATAGGAATTTTTGAAAATTTCGGTTCACGGAAACTTTAAAATTATATATTTAAAATTAAATGTTAATATTATTTTCATTTAAATTTTACATCAAATTAAAATTAAGTGTTTTTTTTTAATTTTTGCTTAAATCTGATTATTTTTTAATTTTAAATTGCCTTTTAAAATAAATATAAAAATTAAATTTAAATTATTATCATGTTTATTTAAATCATTATATCTATTTAATTATTTAATGTAGTAATTGATTCGTTATTTCATTCGGTTAGCAAAACATAAAGGCGAGAGAAATGTATTTTGGTATATCTCTAAAATATAATGTCGAGCACCAAATCTATTAATTTTAAACAACAGGGATGACTTGGGCTCAGCGGCGGATCCAGAAATTTTTCACCAAGGGGGCACAAAGTCAGATTTTATCACCGGTGGGGCGCAAAGTCAGATTTTGAAACGATTAGGTACCAATTAATCGAAATCAACTAAATAATTGTTTTTGAAGATTATGAAGAAAGCTTTTTCTAGGGGATTTGGGGGCGCCCCCCCTTGGGAAAGATAGAAAAAATTGGTGTACAATTTTAATTTTCTTCCTTTGCACTTGTTAAAAAGAATATTTTGTTAATATAAGAAACGAAATATATTAACTGGCTGATAACATTAATTAAATTGAGACTGTTTCAAATTACTTGTACAATTTGCAAATTATTAGTATAATGATAATTGTGTAACATGCTCCTGTACACCCACAATTGACTGGACTAATATGATTTATGGCAATTTAACTCTGTTACTGAACATTATTTAATACAAATGTTTATTAAAACTTTTACCATGTAAGCACTAAACATTTCAAAACTAACAAAAAGCTGAAATTTTACATAATCAAGCCGTAAAGTAAAATTGTATCCAAATAAAGCGGGATCCAAACAGATTGATGCATCGTCCTGTTTCTGTAAAATTAAATAATAAAAAATAATTTAAATTTAATAATACATTTTATTGTTTTACCTAAAATTTTTGCATTAGCTTTATTATTCTGTTTGCTAGCGGGAATCATTTGTTTTAATTGGTTATTAGTTTCTAGAAATTTCAAATTAATTTTAAAAGTTGATTGCGTAATATTTGTTGTGTATTTCATAATATGATAATTATTGCTTAATGCAATAACAAACAAAATTTGATATAATAAGGAATTCATGACAATCCAATAATCAATCAAATTTGAATACGGAAGACATGGTATGGATACATGGGGTCCGGGGCCGTAACCAGGATTTTATTTCGGGGGGGGGGGGGCTAATCCCTCACATGGTTACGGCCCTGGTGAGGTACTTGCACAAGTTTTTTTTTGGAAATTGGAACATTTGATTTTTTTAACGCCGCTAGCTATATAATTAATTAATGTTCATGCAATGTGACGTTACTAAAACAAAATGAATAAATAAAAGCAGAACTATGTCTATGGTTGGTGGAAACAAAAGTTATTCTTTTCTGTCAACAAGGGCGCTTGTCAAATTAAATAGCTTTTAGAACCAAGTGTAGACACACTTCCGCTTTTAATTTCGTTGTTGTTTGTGCATCAAAATCTGCGACGCCACTTAGTTGAAACTTAGTTATTAAGTACTTAATAATAAGTTGCGTGAAACATAAAAAAAATGTTCAAATAGCAAAGGAGATGTTGAGATCGTATTTTCGCCAATTTCGCTAAAAAAAAATTAGTGCAAGTCATTCTAGCCATTGTACATGGCATTCCCTGGGTATTCATTCGACTATACAGAATGTTCGAAGTCATCGTTCAACATCCACAGTAGGCGGGGGGTAGTAAACAAAATTCTTGTGTTTGCTTCGTATACGTCATAGGCGTGCGTATAGGTCTGAAGGTATTTTTTTATTACATAAAATGCTTAGGAATATCCCACTAATTTTTAAATAAAATCACCCTGACCTTCAGTTGTCTAATAGCGTGTCCAGACATAACAAGAATACCATAACGTGGCTCCGTCGCAACGTCATGATATATTAGGCCCGACGCGAATTCCACCTCAATTTGTGACTTGCTCGGTAAATTTAGGCGTCTAAACAATATATTATTATAATTTATTTATTGCTTTGAAAATTTACAAATCTTTTATTTAAAAAATAAATATTTATGAGCAATTACATTTAATTATGTGAAATTAATGATATTAAAATAAGTAGGTACCTAAAACGTTAAAAACACTGAAATGAATACAAACATTCAACTTTAATTATTAGAGATTAATTTACATTTTACTGCACAATCAGGATTATTAAGTGGAGTGCATTGATTTTGGCTACGAGGGAGAATTAAAATTGAAGGGTATGTTTGAAATGGGGGAAAGCAGGATATGAAAATTTTAGGTTGTTGTTGAAAATCCATAATGAAATCATAGATTCAAAATTTCTTACAGAACAACCTCTATACGGCCGTTTGCACTGCAGAATTTAAAAATAATAATTAATTTGTTACTTAATAATATCTAACTATTGCGCTGCAAACCGGCATCAGTAATCATACTCGATTTAATTACAAATTTTGAAATTCAATTTCACATTTCAGACTATTACCACTAAATTAAATAAAATTGATAGTTAAAATTTGAGCATTCAAATTACCTTAACGTGGTACGTTCCACGTTTTATAGTCTGTAAAAATCTGCGGTAAAATCTAGAAATGTTAGAAGTGGTTAGAAATGTTTAGTGGCCTTGAAACTTCTTGATATTTTCATTATATCTGGATGTTATAGCATTGAAGATAATTTTCCAATTTATGTGTATACCAAGATATTCAGAATAAATGGAAGTCAGTCAATCGAATAATCCGAATCGCTAAATATATTGAAGCGATGAGAAACAGAGCTTATCACTGATAGCTGTTTAAATGGATTTTACAAGGACGCGGTTAAAGTTTAGCTAGTCACAAAATGCTAAATTGAGTTCCTAGGAGTCCCGATGAACTCCGAACGATAGCGTTGGTTTTACAGTTTGGTTGTTGCTTTAGACTGTGGTCTAATAATTGTTTTTTTTTTTTACAGATTTACTCCCACCTAACAGGTGATGCTGGGTAGTTCAGCTGGGCCTGGGGGAGCTTCCCAACGGGGGCTATGGCCTCTGGCCCCTGCCCCTGCACCACCGATTCCTAATTTTACCGCTGACAGTAAGTATTATTGAGTCATAGCGTGTTTACTACTAGTCTTAAGCGTGAAACAGAATGCAGCGCCGTCGTACGGCGTCAAATGTCAAGTCCAAGTTGTAATGTGTGTAAACAGGTTTAACTGCATATAAAATTATGATATAAAAGTAGAAAGTTAACTAACTTCTTACGCAGCGTAACGCTTGACGCCGTTCTTTATGTACAGTGAAACCTATTTACACGCATTTCAACTTAGACTTGTCATGTGATGCCGTAGGACGGCGTTGGGTCGAATTTCACGCTCTAGCTTTCATATTCTCATCATATGCGAACTTCTTACAAATCACGAACTAATTTCAATCGGTGTAGTTTAGCGTGTGAAGCTAATATACTTGTATCCCCTTGAACGGACCCTCCACGCGACTGATTGCATTAAGTCATAAAATATTATTATTTGTTAAATTTAGCTGATTGAATACAATAGCGCATTAAATTCTTAATTAGTAGATCGGCTCAAGACAGGATGATATTTTTTCCTAAGCAGCTGATGAAGAGCTGGATTACCGTGCCAAGTTTGCGTGTTGCATTTCCTATCTTGACTATGAATTCGAAGCTGCTTCACATTTACGATGTTAAGAATGCAAATAAAACATACAGTAATTTGCACTTTGCATTTTATGAGTGTCGAGTTTTTTTCTTAAATTGTTCTGCTGTTAATTATGAAATTGCTTAATTTCTATAATATAATACAATTAAAAAGGCAGTAAGGAAACTTCTGCAAGACAATGATTTGGTATTCTTGAAGACCTTTACAGAGAAGTCTTCTGATAACAGTAAAACTTAAATACGAAGCATATTTTTTTTTATATAATAATCCAACGTGTGAAAAAGAAAGCAATTTCGCATAAACTGCGAACATCTTAATTTCGCTGTTTCGTTACTTTTTATTTTCACCTTTCAACTTCTCCAACCTTCTTTGACTGCCATAACTATTCATTCCCAGTTTTTTCTCACTTTTTCATTTGTTTTTTTTTTTAATTATCCTAGTTATATGCGACTGAAGATCGAAAATAATCGTGAAATGATAATTTTCGACTTATTTATTCTTCACTTTAAAGTTAAAATTCTATTATTTTAATGTTTTATTTTGATTTTGTTAAATCGCAAAAATGTGGAAACGTCTAGGAAATCTTTGGAAATATAATTTGAAAGTAGGTGTACACAAATTTTGCTCACAGTCCACCCCTCGTCTCACAGTCCAGGTATTATTATGCAGGAAATTATTCCATGGTTAAGTTTTTTATTGTTTTCATACGTTTTTTGTTGAAATCGGTATTAAAATTAATGCAACATGCGATATAACTGACGGTTATGATATACTATGTTGGGAAATGTTCGTTTCCTGTTATTTTATGGTTTGAAATTAATAACTTAATCAGTTTGTACTTTAATTTTGTTATCAGAATGTTAATGTTCCAGGCTTTGGTAGATATGGGGTATATTCCTTATTTCCTGGTGGGCCTAGCATTGGTGGTGCTTTATACTCGCATGCCAGTACTATCGGAAGATATGCATCTGGAATATCGCCTACTTCAGGACCTTCGTTTCACAATACACATAAAGGTAAATTTTATATAAATTAAACTTGTTGCCTGTTCGTCACTATATAATATAAGTTATAGTGATATTTATCTGTAAATATCAAAATTGACAAAGCGAATTGACTGCTGAATAGTGAAGGATGAAAAATCAATATATGAAATAAAAATTTATTGTCAGATTAGAAGTGTCAAATTTTGCTGTACGGTATATTTTTCGTATTTTCTATCTAAATTGTTTAGTTTAATTTATATTTGTCAAAATGGACGCAGTCGACTCCCTAGCAAGTAGCATTTTGAGTAATTTTGAGAATGTATCAATTGCCCAAGTTCATTCAGAAGTAGAAGCCGGTCGAATTTTTCGATATCATAAAAAAAATGAGAAAAAACCATCTGTAATCCCTGCCGGTTTCCCTATAAACTTTCAACGCATGTGGGATAGGTACCAATTGACCAAAAGACTTGAGGAGCTTCAGTTGTTAGAACAACAAATGCGTTTACAAGGACCAGTAAAGGCTCTCAAAATGCCCCAGCATAAAGAAGCTATCGATCGTAATACAGTTAGTACGAAAAAATATTTCGATTTTCTTGCAACACCCCATAAATATGTAATGCCACCTCCCGAGCCAGATGAAAAATATTTTATTAAAAAAAAATTAAGAACTAAAGAAGTATGCTCTCCTCGTTTAATTCAGCTTGCAATGCCAACTAAAACCCGGATTTTGTACACTTGGAAGGATTTTGGTTCGGTTTTACCAGTAAATAATATCACGCATTTAGAAGAAATGTTACGACAAGATCGAGATTTGGATCCCAAATTTGCTAACTGTTATTTTAAAACTTTGGACAGTAAAAAGCGTAAGCAGAGAGCTCTTTTAAGATTATTAAAAAGAAGAAAAAGGAGACGGCAAAGAAAAGCTTGCAAGAAATGGTTGCACGATCAAATTAATGCTACAGCTGAAGTAATAGTAAATTTTTTCAAAAACGAGCCACTGTTCGACTTGAATTTCAGACAAATGCTTATATCGAACACACTTCTAAACGATCTTTCGGCACACGGTCATCTTAAACCTAAACCTTCACGTGGCACTAGTAATCTGTATAAGCGAGCTCAGATTGATATTGTTGATCAAGTGGCGGTTTGGATAGATACTCTTATGCGTTACGTAGATGCTCAATACAGCGAATCTTTAACCGATTTTGGCGAGTTTCCTTCGGTTGAAGATTTAGGAGAAGGCGAGGAGGAAGAAGAGGAGGAAGAAGGGGAAGAAGAACTAGGATTTTTGGGACTAGCTGAAGAAGAATATCAAAAATCTGTATTTTTGGAGGAAGTTTTTGAAGCTGCAGAAGTAGAAGTGGCAGAAGAAGAAGAAGCTTCCATAAAGGCCGAAGAAGAAATTTTGGAAATTGAGGAAGAGCCATCAGCAGTAGAGCCAGAAGTAGATCTAGGAGATGAAGGGGAAGAAGAAGTTGCATTTGAACCAGTAGAAGTAGTTGAACAGGGAGAAGTCGAAGAAGCTGGCGAGGAAGGATTTACTTTGGAAGAATTGTCAACTATAGATACATCTGTCGTGGAAGAAGGCGAGGAAACTCCTCTCTTTGAAGAGGCTGATGGTTCTTTGAGCGACTTTGACGCTACTCTTCTAGCTACAGCTGCAATTCACGTTAAGGTTGATGAGCGCGGTGAATCTGAAGGTATTGCTGGATTGATGACTCGTGTAGGCGAGGAAGAAGGCTATGAAACATCGCCTTATTCAGAACTATTGCAATTGGGAGAAGAATCTTTAAGAAGAGGAGAGTCTTTGAAAGCACAGCTTGCCGCAGTTTCAGCTGAAGGTGCCGAAGCTGAAGTTGTTGGAAGAAAACGACCCTGTGAGGGTCCATGTATACCTGCTCATAAACCATCTCAAGTATTTGAACACAGACCTGATATGATATGTTGTTTAACATTAAAAATATGGGCTACATGGTTATTGGAGGTTGCACATAATGCTCATTTGTGGAGCAGATGGCTGAACGATATTATTAATGAAGTAAGACGTATAGCAGCTATTATTCGTGGTGAGGTAATGGACGAAGATGGCAAACCTCTCGTTTTTTACAAAGAAGATTGGATTGAATTCAGTCAGAAGGTTGACAAAATGATAGTATCATGGCGACAGTATAGCATGCACGTTAGTGATCTTACCGGGAAGATTACAACAAACTTTAGAGGAAAAGAAGTATTTTGTTGTCCTAAATGTTTACAAGATAACTTAATAGTTGATGTAGTATTAGCTCACAACATAACTGAGCAATTGACGGAAGCTATGAATACTGCCGCGTACTGGAGGCGTTGGTTGGATGACATTGTTATGGAAACAAGTAGATTGACACGTGCAGTAGATCAAGCAGACGAAGAAATTGAAGTTATTTCTGCAGATTCTGCAGAGGGTACAATAGAAATAATTGAAATACATCATCCACAACCGCAGGAATCTGACAGCGAAGAATCTCTATATGAAATAGAGGAACTGGATCCAAATGACGACGATTAAGCATAGATTTTTAAAATTTGTATTTTTTGTTAAATATACTAGTTAATGTGTTTATATTAATTCGTTTGATAGGAAATGTTGCAATATTATTGGATTAAATAAATTATGGGTGTAATTAAAATTATACTAAATTTATTAATAATTAAACAACCTTGAAAACTAAAATTGACAATGACCACTATAATATACAGGTGTCGTCAATAACAGGTGGGAGGAAGTGCAATTAAACGCCATCAAATTACCATCACTTGGCTACTTAACAAAGTTATAACGATTTTCGATGCAAATAGGTGTTAAAATTGTAATATTAATTATATATTTTCAAATATTGATGATTTTTTGTTAAGAAATAATTTGTTTTTAGCCTGTGGCGGACGTGCGGTTAATATAAAATCTTTTCGTTTTGTTTTCTGCTTTAATTTATTATTAAATTTAAAAATATTTATTAAATTGTAGTAGGTAGACCTACTTGAATTATTGCTCCCGAAAGTTAATTTTAAAGTTACGTGATTCATAAAACCGTAATTAATAAAAATACCTTTCACAATATGATTAATAGAGAAATAGAGCATAAGTCCACAAAAATACTTTAAAATTTTAATTTAAAAAATTTTCGTGACAGATTGTCGTCTTAAAGGTGTATCCAGACTGTCGCGTGAAATGTTCGCGCCAGTCTAGACGCACCTTTACAAAACTAAATTTATAGTTAATTTGTTAATGTTCAAATAATTTCTTGTTAAGTTGAATAATCTAAATTCAATCATTAGTAAATATCATTATAAATTCAATCAGGCGAAATTTAAGAACCAGTCGATGTCTCAGTAAATCTATATTTAATTTGTAGTCGCACGACTACCCCGAGTATCCCAAAGCAATGAACATTACGTTTTCATATCATTACCTGTAGCTAAACTTGATATACATAATGTAGGGGACGGGAAAATTCTCATCAAAGAACCTGTTTGTATTTTTTATTATTCTTCATGATTAGATTCCATAAATTGTTTTTAGTACTTTTAATTACAGTCTTCGCAGCTGCACAGTCATATGTTCAATTATAAATTTGCATATGATAAGCTTATGATGCAATAAATGGAAATATTAGCAACTATTACTTGATTAACCCTAACTAATTGTAAAAAATATAGGTGATTTTTATTTAACTTTGTTTAAATAGAGCTTTGGATAACTACGCATATGGTGCGGCAAAATAACTCCTCAATAACACTCATTCATTCAATTTTTTGAATTTTTTTTTTTAAGTAATATAAATCGGTTCCAACAAACTTCTAACACCTAGGTACCCGGTTTAAACCCTGAGAGAAAAAAACTTTTTTATGACCGTCTTCGTACTTTGAGCCGTCGGTCGTCCTGAGTTGATGAATTGCCACCATTAACAATGAAGCACAGCGATAGGCACATTTGCCTTCAAATCTCTTATTTTCATGAGACGCAGTTCTGGGATCTATAATATTCCTATTATCAGTTTCAAAGGACATGTACAATAATTAAACATGCAATAAATTGAGGCGTTTATATTTTTGTTTATAGTTTGATTCGCTCCAGAATTACGAAATATTTATAAAAACACACATGATAACGATAATAATGATAATATTGATAAAAAACTTAAATTTACAAACCAAAGATTTTAAAATTTATTTAAAATAATCGGGTACTATACATTTGTTTTTCATGCCGAGGAGTATATCGCGACTGGAAATAGCTTAATAATAATAAATAATTAAATAATAATAATAAATAAATAAATAATAAAAATAAATAAATAAATAATTTCCATAAAAGTGGAAATATGATGGATTTATTTGAAAATTTTAGAAGGTGCGTATATGGCATAATCTTTTTATATGTTTTTTTTTAATGAAGAAGACTAAAATTAGTAAGTAGTACAAATTTTTGTACATACTTAAAATATTATAATTTTACTTTCCACACTCCTTAGAAAGGAAAGTATTGTAATTAGAAATTGAAATAAAAATTTAACCCCCCATTTTTTATTATATAATTAATAGGAGTTTTATTTATTTATATAATATGTAAGTTTTGTGTTTGTAGGGAGATTGGGTATGGTTGTCACACTCTTGAGTAATTAATTTTTTTTACTTAATTTTTCATAAACATTAAATGTTAATGAGTAACCGTCTACATGTTCCATTTGGGTACCTGTAAAATAATTAACAACTATTCCACAGCTAGGGAAAACTTGCTATGAATATTTTAATATTTTCCTTTGAATTATCCGAGGCTTAATTGCAATTCTTGGTTGCATCATGTATCACCGAGCTGTAGTTACAGTTATTATCTGAATCAGGTAGGGTAAACCGGGGTCGGTTGAAAGAGGGTACGGTTGATATGCAGATATAACTTTATCCATTAGTAATGCATAATATCAAATACGTTCAAAATAAATAGTTATTATAAACGGTGATTTTTCCGAAAATGGTTCAACCGACCCCGGTTTACCTTACATCAAATAATTTTCAAGTTCTTGAAAATTTTCAAAAAATCATTTGAAACAATTGTCATTGACAAAACAGTTACGTTTGTCAATTAGTACAGCATGAAATATTTTCTTCTTATGTTGAATCCATCAAAAACTATAGCAGCACTCCTATAAAAATAGTCGAGATATTATAATTATAGTATTCGCTGTGTGTAAACCTAATAAAGTGAACGGTCTTGGCTATACGACTCCGAAGAAAAGGTGTTCCCCATCTACTATTGGTTGAAGCATTCTTCTCTTGAAGACAAAAAAATTAAGTTATTGTGGGGTTAGAATTAACCGATATTAAAATAAATTTTATTGGCAAATTTAGCGATGCGAATAATTCTATTAAATATTAAATAGTTGGTTAATATAAATTTTTTGATTTTCAAACTTTACAGACCTTGAACTAAGTACATATTTTACTTGTTAAATTTTTAATGTTCTTTAACTTTATGATAGAATTATCACCATTAACATTTTTGTTTCGACTCTAGTTGCTGCATAATCCTTCATTAATTCAACAAGATTTTTGTCAAAAGGATGCCAAGAAACATGTCAATCACACAGTTTTCAAGAATTAACATTGTCATAAATCCCTTAGGCTTAATCTTCGACAATCGTAACAAAAATTTATTTCCATTGTTATAATTCTTTTGGTTAGAAGTAACTCGAGACTGATTATTAGCCCTTTAGGAGTTGATAATCCCGCTTGTTTATTGACGCATGCAGAGTAAAACTGGAGCCATGGCCATTGAAAAAAATTTTTTTATTGATGATGGAAAACTAATCTAAAAATTCAAATAATATTTAATTAACAAGTAATAACTGAGTGAAGTTGAAAAAAATTTACCCTTTTATCGGCCTTTTTATTTTGGAATTTTAATATTCTTTTTTTGAATATTTTGAATTTGTACTTTATAGCATCGTTTAGTACTTCACACACATTTTTAAATTATTATAATCTTAGCCACGCCAGTGACTGCAGTAAAACATTGCAAATACACCGGTCCCTCTCCATACATCCCCAATATACTTGCATTCGTTTTTTGGCAATCAAAAAAAAAAGGAAAATACCATTTAAAGTTTTGTATGAATTTTCATCTTCCTACTAATTCGATGATTTATGTCTTCCTTTACTGGCTTACATCCCTTTTATCGTTTCTTGGCTGTCCTTTCATCTGGATCACCTTTTTTTTCTTTTCCTGTCGAATTTATTTTATTACCTTTTTATGATTTGAAAAAAATGTTTTTGTTTACCTAGTTCCTTCCTCCTATGTACTTAGCACTTAGCAGTTCTCAAATCCTTGCTCAGGATCTCTTTGACTTATTTGCTGGTCACCATGAATTAGACCTTTAATATTAAGAAATACCGTGAGTTTTACTGAAAGTTACAATTAGAAAATGAACAAAATGCGGAAAATAAAACAATTATTGCATTTACAAAAGAAGTGAATCCTGACAATGAGTGACGGGAAACGAGAAGTCATAAAAAGCTTGTTTGACGTTGAAACATAGAATAAAACAGTATATTTTAAAAATTTTAGGCCTAATCAGTCTCCTCGCTATTCACGAAAACGTATTACATTTCTGTAACAAAATAAAAAAAATTGAAGTAAAAAAAGAGCTAATAAAGTAGCTACAGGCTTGAAATAAAAAATTGATTTTAATTTTTACTCTATATATAATTCGTAATGGTGGCAGTTGGATAAGTAATTAAAATTAGTATTAAAATTATTCACTTACACGTCTTAATCAAAATCAAACGTAATAATAAATCTTACTTCACAATATAAAAGGTCGTATAAAAACCTGTTTCCATTGTTCATTTTATAAGCTGGATATTTTTTACAACTTGTTTTAAATGAAAAAGCCGCTTGTAAAATTGATGTAGACAATTTTGGTATGAAAAAATATTTTACATATTTTTGTTGTATATTTGATATAGGTAGTCTATGGAAATTAAAAATAAAATCCTGTAACAAACGAGGCAGTATGGATCACAATTATGTTTACCATTATTATTACTTATTATTAGATTGTATTATCACAAGATTGTTTAATTTTCCGATGAGTCAGTTGAAATTTGATACAATTTTAATGTGAGATTCACGTAAATTGTTATATTTACGCATATTCTCGTATATTGAAGAGCCTTCAGCTCGGCCTTTCATTCAGGATTCCTGTTGGGTTGGGATGGTAAGCTTATTGGCCCTTGTATTGATGGTATATTTATATTCCTCTTATTTAAAAATAGGGAAAATCTCTAAAAGTGAATTGTTTTTCTTGACTGCGGAAATAAGCTATTTTATGAGCAATAGGGTGTTCTGAACTGTTGTGAATGCTAACACTGGTTGTTAGAAAATGTGAAAGAAAACCATGGCTATCTTTGAAAATGGGAAAAATGCGTTTTGACTTATTCAGTTAATTTAATAATTACGTATACAATCAATAAGTTGAAAATCCGAATTAATTGTTTGTTTGACTTCTAACACTTTTTTTCCTGCTTTTATATTTAACTTTTTGTTGCGCCAAAAATTGTTTAATTTTGTTGTTGGTGTAATGAAGTTTCGACTTAATGACTAGTTAAATTGAACTGCATTTGTCTTGAAAGTTATAATGTAGGACGAACGTTCATTGATTAAATAATTAAAATTGTAATAAATTTCAAGATTTCCATGTTAAGAATTCTTCTGATATCTTATGCATTTTTAGTATTTTTATTATCGTTCAGGTGAATGATCTTCTATGATAAACCTTTTTTACTAATTCTGCAAAATGCGATTTGGGATCACAGTGCGGCGTCGTGCGCATACACCAAACTTTAATGTACTCCTATCCATTAATTTTAAATGAAACACTTATGCCCGTTTACAGCATAGTATTTAAGTATTACGTAAGGTTGAGTCATACTTAAAATGACATTTTTGTTGTTTTCCTTTTTCTTAACCATTGCAGTACAAACGGGCATAAATATCTCCCTGCATTTACATTTTCTTCATTTTTACCTATTTTTTTAAATTTTACTTTTCAAAATTTATTTGGAATATCACATTTGATTATTAATAAAAAAATATTTACAGCCTTGGCATTTTCAATTCTTTGCAGTTTGTACCAATTAAATTTATTTAATTATTTTAATTTTTTAACCATGGACTACCAAAAAACCCTTTTTTTTGTATCAAGATGGTACTAAACTCGTATTTGCTGCTAATTTTTTTTCTAGTTGGCCTGCGAAGACGTTTTTCTTCATTAGTAGGTTATTTAAAAGTAATAAATTATTTATTCAATTTGAAGCTTAACGATAGTGATGAATGAGATTAAGTGCTAATCGCTTGTGGAGTGGACACATGCACGAGGCACGACATTAATTTAAAATATTGCAGGAAACGGTTTACCTCAAACTGTTCAGTATAGGAAGTTATTGCCGATTAATGATTACTTATTAACGAATTTATGATCGTATATTTTTTTGGAGAGGGGAAAAAAATTAGTTTGGAAATTTTTGTAATTTTCGCGAAAATGCTCGCTTATGGCAAACTAGCGAGTAAATCGGGGACTTCCGAAGTTGACGGAGAGACCAGAAGGTGAATTTTACAAAAATATTTAAAAATCGATTATAAAAATTTGTAGGATTGATTCGTAATTTTGAGAAAAAGTATTTAAAATAGAAGAATATAATTTAGTGATTTGAAAAGAAAATTAATTAGAGAAAAGGAAAGAAGATTCAATGAGTGGAATTATAATTAATAAATTAAAATTTAATTGGATAATGATAAGAATTTTTTAAAATATTTTTAATTTTAAAAATTCAAGGAACGACAAAATTTTGCAGATAACCAAGCATATGCATACCGGCATCAAATTTACTTCTATATAGTCAAATTTTCAATTAAAAAGTGAAATTTAAAATTTTACGAGGCAATTTTATCAAGATAATTTGGATATTAAAAATTTTACCGCGTATACCTAAATTAAATTCTATAATAATTTAAAGCACAATACTTAAAGTAATGCATAAACTGAATTAAAAATTGTTCTAATATTTACCTACACTTTTATAATAATGAAAATGCGATGAAAGATACATTGAATCAATAAGTTTTTTATTGTATTTATTTGAAAATTTTAATTTCATTAATGTATTCAACATAAACTGGAATCTCGTTAATTCATTTAATCCATGGCACAGATGGGGATGCAATATTCTCTCATGAGATAATTGAAAGTTTCGAAAATGGCGATTATAAATATGGAATATTTTGATATATTGATAAAAAAATGTTAGATTAGCGTGGTATTAAAATTACGCATAAAATGTAGATTCTTGCCAAATTCGTCGTAACATCTTCATCAGGTTCATTGCGTAGCTCTGACAAATGCCTAACATTATCACCGAACGTTTCCATACTAATTTTAAGTGAATCAAAAATGATAAAATATTTAAATACATTAGTACCTACATTTTTTGACACTTTCATTTAATTTCAGAATCTTTATTTTCATCAGCTGGATATACGTTTGGATCACCAACTCCTCCACCCGGATCTCCATATTCTCCAGTAGCTGCAACCCAGTTAGAATTGCTAACTAAAGGCTATAATTCCAATATTATCATACATCAGCCGGATTTTTCCTTATCTCCAAAGAAATATCAAGTACACGAGACTCGTTGCGAAGAAAAATGCTATTCTGTTAAATCGGAAAAACATTGCAGTTGCCAAAATTCGCCAGTAAAGTATAAAGCGAGTGAAATTGGTTCTGGGTGCAGTAGGACAAATCCTATCGATTGGAGTTTGGCAAATGTAAAAAAGGAACCCGGATCAACGCCTTGCCAAGTTGCAGAAATTACTACCAGTATATCACCTGTAATTAAGGTTGAAGTTACTTCACCTTCTCAGAAAAATTCTGATGTTTCGGTCTCGACTACAAATGGTTAGTAAAAATTTATAATAATAATATGTCAATTTACAAATTTTTCAAAATATATGTGATGAGGTTTTTCTTCAAACTTTTTACTTTTATTTGAAACAAAAACGTCAACACATGATATAATTTATTACCTATTTTTGTGTGTTGCTTTTTTAAGAAAAGTGCGCTAACTTTAAATGTGAGTTTGGAAACCCCTCGCTTTTGACTTTGCAACTGTTCTTAATAAATGCGCATTTAAAATATGAAATAAAAACTGAAAATTTTCGATTCGGTTATAAATAACGACAACTTTTAACTTTAATTTCAATTTTGAAATGTCGGAGCTGTTTCCGATATTTGAATTAATTATTTTTATTTCGTAAAAACGAGATACAAAAAATCTAAAATAAGTATTATTTCAATAAAAATCGTATTCATTTACCTTTTTGTATTATTTATTGGGATTACACTATCCCTTACTGTAATTGTCTATGACGGTTTAGGAATCCCCGGGGCATTTTAGAGTTTGAATTAAAATTTAATAGAATGCTTAATTTTTTTAGGAAATATTCCGATTGGCATTGCTGTGGCAAGGCAGCGAATTCACCACCAAGATATTGTTTCTTCACCATCTTTACCACCTACTGGATTACTTACAACCGTTAATACCACGACCCATATCAAGGAATTTTCCAGATTATCTGAAATTGGTAAGACGATTAAACTGTTGGAAATATGTCAAAATTTAGATTTGTATACAAGTGCACTCAACATATTATGAATTTAAAAAATTTCATAATGCATCCGAATTATTATTTCAGATTCTTCAACAGGCATGGCTGCGAGTACAACGACAGGCGTAGCAGGAGGCGGAGCAGTACTTCAATGCACGGAAGACCGCACTGCAGGATTAGCGGGATGGTCTGTAGGAGGTTCACATAATTCCACCATAGCTACTCCTACATTGTGGCAATATCCTGGTGAGTGCACTTGTGATCATAAAAAATTTATTTAAAATTTTTAAATCGCGAAATTCAAAAATCCGTTCTTGATAACATTAACTACGCGCTTTATGTAATATAAGAGTTGGTTCATGGTACAAAAATACATCTAGAAGCTGGGACAATTTTTGCACTTTTTAGATTTCATTGATTGCATAAAACCTGATTTCAATATCCGGCGACCACTGTAAAACACGTGGGTGTAAAATGTAATCTATGTTAATATTAGTTTACCAAAATCTATCATAAGCTTTTGTCTCTGGAACCATTACTCATTCACATCTCCGAAGGCACAGTAGGAGGGCAAATAAATTTTCTATTTAAATTGAAATATCTATTATTATACATTCTATATTATAACAGATAAAGTTATTGAGTATGCAACCAACCAGACACTATGCTATATATTTTAAATTTTATGCATAAATCTACGGGTAATTTATTTTACAATGAAAGTTATGAAAAGGTTTGGAATGTAGGTACAAAATCACAGAATGATAAACCGACAACAAGCGTTGATCTGGGGGGGGGGGGGGTATTATCAAACTTACCCCTGCCACCCTGAAACTAAGTCTGGATCCGTATTTGACCGACAAGAGGTATTCAAAAAATTACATAAACTTATCTTGCAAATTCTTCTCAAAAAAAAACATTAAAAAAGTATTTACATCTTTTTAGGGGAGACCGGGTCTGGTTGTCTTATGTTTTAGTAATTAAACCAAAATCGCTTAATTTTTAAAAGTGAAGTTTCACTAGGTTTGAGAGAGCCGCATTCCGTCTAATATCTTAGAGATAATTGAGCACAGTAGATCAGAGATGTAACAGCCCTAGGGAGTGGGAAATACCTGAGTATTTACTGAGGACGAGAATCCTGACCTAAGGTTCTTAATGAACTCTGGAATTTTCCATGGAAAATCCAATTTGTACTATGGTATGAACTAATTATAAGTAATTTACAGGTATTTGTAAATATTTTAAACTTGAAATACGTACGTCTTCCGGCCAGATGGCGCTAATTAGCAAAATTTTAAAATACTATTTATATTGTTATTGCGCAAAGGCAAAGGGGTAAAACGTATTTATTTTATTTAGCTCTTTTCGCTTGTAACGGCGGACATATTCTACATATTCTTTGGTTATTAATGGGTCAGAATTTCATGCCCTATTTCCATAGATCATTTCATGATCTAACTATTATATGATAAAGAAGTCGTTTTTAACCACAATGAATAAATCGAACTGTGACAACTATCCCCGGTGTCCCTAGTTATTTTTTAAATTTCAATAAAACCACAATTCATAAAATATAATAAAAAAATCAATAAAAAGCAACGTAAACACAGAATCATAAAATACATTAAAGAAGTTTTAAAAACATTTCAACTTCAAAAAAATCTTGTAACTTTTCATCGGTAAAAAACTTTCTTTGTCTTTAAAATAAAATCAGTAGGTAATGAAGTTTATTGAGGTAAAGTTGCTAGGTGCGTTTTAAGGGCAAGCGCATACGATATTTCTATATCCAAAAACTTTAAATTCTGTAAATTAAAATTTATTATTAATAAGAATTAAAATAAATTATTATCAATCTAATTATAATAAACTTGAAAATTATTAACTAGTGAGAAAATTATAAAATATTTAAAATAATACTAGTTAAATTAACGTAATAAAACAATAATGTTTTTAATATTTCGCAGATTTTTCATCTGCTTCGTCAGAAAATATCAATTTAATTTAATAATATCAAAAAATTGATATTTTCTGACGAAGCAGATGAAAAATCTGCGAAATATTAAAAACATTATTGTTTTATTACGTTAATTTAACTAGTATTATTTTAAATATTTTACAATCTAATTATAGTATAATAATGAACTAACTTCTGGCAGTTTGATAAAGCTTTTGCTGTTGATTGATTTATGTTTGATATAGTTTCGTTAATGTAGTAATTAACGAAGTTATGTATTTATTCACCTTTTTCATTTAACTTTCCACGTACCTAAAGGAAAATAGAGTTTCAGATTGTTTTTGCAATCTCCTAATTTCTCTCTCCAATATATTGGATTCTGTTTCTTCCTTTACTTGTTGTATACACTTGGTATTTTTATTTAACAATTCCGTATTAACCTCCACCTCCTCCATGAAAAAATTAATTCTTTCCAGTTTGTTTGTTTATATTATTTTTTTGGAATCGATTAAAATGCGGAATTTCCCAAGTTCTCTTAATGATGACGTAACAATGTAGCCATGGGTGTATGTTCCAGAGTCGAACCTCCAAATGGGGCATAAATTAACATTAACAAATATTTTCATACTAGCAGTCTCACACTTAACACTTGAAGGCTCGGCCCTTTGTTTGATGGAACACCAGTAGTTACGTCACTGGTTGGTCTGCTTCCATATAATTTTCGCTTTGGTGAAAAACAATTCCAATGTAAATTAAATTTTAGTTATAAGATTTTGTTAAATATTGGTTAAAAGTTTGGTAATATAGTTTGGAACAATTGCGTATTTTCCAAAACGGTAATTTTGGACACAGTATGTGTGCTGGACGACTTAGTCAAAAGGAGATTGTACTGTTCCAAAACATGTACGCTACTGTCTGCTTGGTTGAAAAAGAACTTCAGCAGGTTTTTAGTTTTAGTATAAGTTGTTGCCAATCGAAGTTGATGAGAAATGAGAATATTATGCCTTATATACAAAAAACATTGTGTAATGAGGTTGGAAGTCGTTTCAGCTTCTAAAGGGAAAAAGTTGATGCTTTAACATGGGAAGGGTTGCCATGTGCTAACTGCAAAAACTGAAATTAGGCAATTAGAATAATTAAGTTCATTAACATATTATTATGACGTTCAAAATTAAGTAAATATATTATTACTTCATGATATATTCTGTTTTATTCATAAACTGTTTTGTACTATTTTATTCGAAAAAGTTATTAAACTTGTTTTTATTTCATTAAATCATTTTTTCAAGCAGGTTGGGAAGTGATCACTTTCCGACCGGTGGGACGGAAATAAAGTAAGAAAACATTCTGGAAATTGAAAGTAAATAATGAACTATTTCCCAACTTACTAAAATTTAGGGTGACCGGACAGAACAGAACATGAAAGAACAGAACATGAAAGAACAGAACATGACAGAACAGAAAATGAAAAAACAGAACAATGAAAAAACAGAACATTGACAAAAGAGAACTCTGAAAAAACAGAACTCTGAAACAAAAGAACATTGATAAAAGAGAACATTGACAAAACAGAACTTTGAAAAATGAGAACATAAATTACTAACTACTTGTTTGAGGTCCGGCTTCAGAAACTAAAATTAAGAAATTTAATTAAATTTTTAATAATTTACCAATAGAATATTTTTTTAATAATAGATTAAAATCATAGCCAACTACAAAATTCGTCTATATAAGTCCAAAGGAATTGAGACAAAATAGAAAAGGGAGAAGACCGAACAAACCGAGTATTGGAACACGAGCGAACGAAGCAACGATTCGAATTACGAGCGACCAACGACCACAAGCGTCCGCAATCACAGCCACACACACTCTTCTCCGACGAACGAGTACGACCTCAATAAATCCATTAACCATATATTTAGTAGCAACGACTATCCACCGTACCTACAATTTTATCAAACAATGGAATATTCATTGACGCAGAAAGGAAATAGAGTTCTTTTGTACCAGGGGTATGAATATACTAGGTACAGAGAGAACGAAAGTGGAGTAATCACGTGGAGATGCAGAGTATACTTTTCGACCAAATGTAAGGCGCTTTTAAAGTCTTTAAACGAAGAGATAATTGGTGCGGTTCCATTACATAGTCATGATTCCAACCCGCAAGTAGCGCAGGCCAATATTATTAAGGCCAAGATGAAGGAAGAAATTAAAGCAATTGGAGCAACCCCACGAAATATATTAGGTAATGCATTAATTGGTGTTAGTTCCGATGTATTGGAACATTTTTGCCAAAGCAATTTTCATTGACCAGAAATTTGTTTAACCACAAGAAAACGGCGCATATTCCAAATCCAATCACGACAAATTTTGCGATCCCGAACATTTACGCGGACTTAATTTTGTACGACACAGGAGCGGATGATTTAGACAGAATGCTAGTAATTGGGAATGGTGACCTGCTAGCAGAACTAGAAAAGGATACAATATTTGGAGATGGAACATTTGACAAAGCCCCCAGCATGTTTTACCAACTATATACGTGGCATGCTAAGGTCGGCAACTCCTATCCACCTTGCGTTTACTTCTTATTGCAAAAGAAAGATAGCAATACGTACCAGCGAATGTTTACAATTTTGAAAGAACTAGTGCCCAACATTGCACCGCAGAAAATTTTGATTGATTTTGAGAAAGCATGTATTTGTGCTGCTCGGATTGCTTTCCCGGAAGCAGAAATCAAAGGTTGCTACTTCCACTTAAACTAAAGTTTATTACGAAGAATTAACAGTGCAGGCTTGAAAATAGAATTTGAGTCTGACATTGATGTAAAGTTAAAACTGAAATCTCTGGCTGCTTTGTCGTTTATTCCAGCAGAAGAAGTGCGGCCCGTATTTGACAATCTAGCTGCGACATTTCCCGACGATGATCGCTACAACGATGTGTTGACGTATTTTTTTTCCACATACATAGATGGTATTGCAGGAAGATCACCGCAATTTCCTATCGCGTTGTGGAACCATTTTGAAGCCGCTGGAGAAAATAGCCCCAAAACAACAAATTGTTGTGAAGGTTTTCACAATTCTTTAAATTCCATATTTCACTGCAGCCATCCCAGTGTATGGAATTTTTTGGATGGATTGCAGCGTGACATTGCTTGCCAACGTTTGTTGTTAGCCAATGCACAAACTGGCCGCCTAGAAGTAAGAAAGAAGAAGTATGAGAATCTTGGCATACAAGTGGCAGCCGTGGTTCAGGAATACGAAAGTTATGATGATAAGTTGAGATTCTTGCGGCGGATGGCAAACTTGCAATGATTTACAGTTGTTTTTTATTTTTTGTTTTATTTTTATTTGAATTAAAATAAAATTTAAAATTTATATAAATTTATTGTTCTCATTTTTCCAAGTTCTGTTTTGTCAATGTTCTCTTTTGACAATGTTCTTTTATTTCAGTGTTCTGTTTTTTCAGAGTTCTCTTTTGTCAATGTTCTGTTTTTTCATGGTTCTGTTTTTTCATGGTTCTGTTTTTTCATTGTTCTGTTTTTTCATTGTTCTGTTTTTTCATTGTTCTGTTTTTTCATTTTCTGTTCTGTCATGTTCTGTTCTTACATGTTCTGTTCTGTCATGTTATGTTTTTTCATGGAATCAAAATTTAGTAATCTGTCGATTATTAATTAATTGTGAATAAACTCCATTGTTTCTGTTACATAAATGTTCGTCAAGAATCATTTTATCGCCGAAAAAGTTTTTTATTCCATTCTTTCTTTATTTTATTAGTAGTAATTTGGTAATTACTACAGATTTGTTACGTTTTTCATAAAGTTTGAAATTTTGTCATTAATTTTCACCAAAACTTGGTGTTGGAATCATTCAAAGTTTCAAAATTAAATACATTACATCCAAACGAACATTTGTTCAAAATTTAAACAATTCCTGCAGATTTTGCTTTAACTTCCTTAACAACTTTTAAAACTTTTAAAAAGTTTCAGAGAAGTGAAACCAAAACTTGCTATAGTCGTGAAATTCTAGAATTGAATTTTGGTATGTAATATCCTTTTATGTCGGATTTTTTTTCATAAATTTTGCTAAACGTGTGAAATCCTGTACAAATTTAGACCTACTGAGCATTTGCTGCAGTAATAGTAATTCAGCTTTAAACGTCGCATCGTAAAATTTACGATTGTCCAGATTCTAGAGTCGATTTGAATTTCATTTTTATTTTAGAAATTATATGTTTAAAATAATTGATTATACTGATGGATGCACGCAATATAATATAGCATGTCGTCCAATGGTTGACCGCTACCATTTATTTATTTTATTATATTTATTAATAAATAGCATTCTAATCGTGCAGAAAAAAGGAATTTTGACGTTTTGAAGTCCCAGAACTTCTAGAATACCAGAGTTTTGGAAAAATTTGAATCACCCTCTCCTTAGCACCCCAACAGTTTATTAAATATATAGGTACTAAATTATATACAACTGAAAGTTCTTTTTAATATTAATTGGTATTTCGCGCAAATGGTCATGAATAGGTATAATTATCATTGCAATTTTTTAAAATTAACCAAGAACAACTTCAATTGCATGAAACATGAAAACTTAAGAATGGGCATGCTGAAGTAATAGCATTATCGGTTATTTATTTCGTATAAATATAATCCACATGTCATGTTAAACTTTAAAATTTGCAAAACAAATTTGGGATCACGTTTTGCCCGAGGTTACTGACTTCGTTCTTACATGAATGTTGCATAACTGGAGGATTATTATATTATAGCAACTTAACCAGTCGAAGTCTGTTTGCCAAGAGCATTTAAAAAATCAACTTTTAAACGACCACGTGAAGGTATAATATTATTATTTGAACTTGCTATGGAATTATTTCCATATATTACCCACCATTATCAAAATTAGTCCAGCTCTATATTTATATTTAATAATCAATAATATCGAATTGCTAATTTGAATTGGAAGAATTGCAGTTAAAATAAGTTTGTATAATTTTTAAGAGATGAACGAAAATTTTTCTATAATAACATGGTCTGGACCTTAAGTTCTTTTAAAACAACCTTTTCTATGTGTGATTTTTACAAGGAGGAGATCTCCAATGTCGAATTTCTTTATAGTATGTTACATATCAAGGTCGAAAACGCTTCATTACACCCGCAGTGCGAAGCCACGACGGATTTTCAAAGCAATAATAAATTAATGAAACTTCCCAATCTGATGAGAAGTGATCAGTTTCCTCTGAGAAAAACAAGTAAAACAAGTAAAAAAATCGGTTTTCAAATTGATAGAAACATATTTTCATCTTATTAACCCTTAACTAGGTACGTGGGGTGCCCGTAGCACCCACTTATAAATTTCTTAATTATTTTTCACTTGTAGGCCTGCAAATAGTAAAAACTGCTGTTTAAAATTACCTTTATATTTGGATATAATATAATAATGTAAAAGTTGTTTTCAAACCTTTCTGTTATCCTTAATAGAATTTGTAAGCACTTCGTGGCTATGAAAATTTAATATGTGTTATAGTATTTGAATAAAATATTAAAATGCTATCCTCACCCTCAAGTGATTTACATGACAATAATAAACATCTTATAAAATAAATACCTCGACCGTGTATGTTGATAGTTACAGGTTTATAAGAGTAAAATTCATCTTAAGCAAAGCTGGAAAATCCATTGTGTCACAGTCTCGTGCACATGTTTTTTAAGCACTTTTTATTGGGAATGTTTTCCTGCATTTTCAACATTAGTGTTCAGAGAACATCAGTTTTTATTTTGTTCAATTTCAATCGCTTATTCTGAAGTAAAATAAAAAGTTAGTGGCCAAATAGATGAATTTTTGAAACAAAAAATTGCCATTTTAAATAAAATAATTTTATATAATAAATATATGCAAGTATTGAAATAATTTTACATAAAATTTATGTCATTTTAAATTATAAGACAGAAATTAAAATGTAGGTCGTCCAAAATTAAATAAGATGTAAATTTTTATTTCATTCCATTAAAACCACATAATTTTACTATAAAATACACCTACACATTATTTAATGTTACTTTTTATGTTTTATTAATTGGAATTTTTATTTTTGCAGCCCTTCCTGTAGAACCCATGGTACCCTTATCTGTACCACCTATGGGAGTTCAGTTAATACGAGATCCAACAACTGGACAATTATTGCTGTTACCAACAACAGGAATAGGTAAATATAATAATATTTAATATTAAACACAAGAATATTAGCATAAAGTTTTGCAAACGAGTTAACTAGCAAAAAAGTTTAAAATATATTATGTAGTTGACTAATTTTAAGTGTAACAATAAAAGGTTGATGGTTTCCTGCATAATAATATCTACCAATGGCAGAGCTCTATTTTGGTCATAATACCATAAATTACATCTTATTGTTTTTCAAAAGTTTGAAATAAATAATTCATTAATTCAAAGATCTTCTTATTTAGGAAATAATCATGCACCCAAGTGCATAAAAATAGGTTGGTTAAATTCTGATGATTTTTTGTCAAAATATTTTGCGAAAAATAATTTTCATAAAAAATAAACTTTTGAATTTCAAATATTCACAATTTTTTAATACTCTTTTAGTTGACTTTTAAAAGCAGAATAATAAACAAACTAGTTAGGGGTTGTTTTAATCTACTAAGGCCCAGCTGTTTAGTTGCAGGTTAAACCAAAATGTTTCGGTTAACCAATGAGCTACATAAAAAAGCTGATTTTTATGAAATATCATTGGTTAACCTGAATTTTTTGGTTTAACCTGCAACTGCAGTGGCGTATTTAGAAAATGCCTGTGAGGATTAATTTTTAGATTCTCGTTAATCCATTCATGCGCGTCAGTGGTGGGTAGATTAAAAAAATGACCGACAAATTCCAAAAGTTAAAAACATTAAAAAAAACTGTCAAAATTTATTTGATTGTTTTGGTGCTCTTTGGACATTATTGTTGATAATTTTTAAATAGATGTATTGTAATTTCGGGATAAATTATTTTTATGTTCAGGATAATCACATTTTCAATTCAGTATAGTTGTTACTTGTTGGTTGTTGACTAAACATAAACCAGATTCATTGCTTCCATATTGTCCATGATTTCTGATATTCCACACTACGTAAACCAGAGTTTTTAATCCCGTCGCAAAGAAATCTTAAATTCGAACTTTGGGAATGAACTCCAAACTGTCTGTTACTGCTTGCTAAAACAATATTTAAGTTATCCTTAGGTTGAACTTTTTCGTTAATTAACCCTTTCTATTCTAAAAATCTTTAAAAAAATTATATTATAGTTTTTGTTAAAACCAAAAAGTCGTGACCGAAAGGGTTGAGATCCTAAATTGTGCAGAAGCAAAACTAAAATAATGTTAAATAAAATCATAGTTTGAAAATTGGAAAAAAAAGAATATTGGCGCCAGAATTCATTCAGGAGATTTGATTTCCTATAGCGAGAGGATCTAGTATCGCCAGGGGTTGTCTTTTCACTTAACGACCCCCTGAGAAAGCGACACCTAAAACACGACAGCGTTATAATAATGCAGTTTCCTTGAATTTTCAGTGATCGTATCTTTAGTTTTTATCGGAAAAACGTTATACATAAGTGGTTCATAAGCCGTCTAGAGTCTACTCTCAGAAGACCATGGCAGACCATTGAAGTAATTTGCCAAAAAAAACCTTTTAGCGTAAGAGGTAGCGTAGGAAGAAAAACTTACTGAATGTCTCTCGTACATTCATATGATTTTTTTCTAAGCTGCATACATCTATTCGAGATGTGTCTTTTTTCACACTTGTTATGTAATATACTATTTTTTTTATACAATTCTAACTTGCATTTTTTGATAACGTTTCCGTACATTCATATTTTTACAGATCGGTTTTAAAGATTAGATATAGAGGTTACCTATCCGTAACAGGAAAATAAATTGATTTATTTAAAAAATAGGAAGTAAATTTTAAAAAAATTCTCAATAAACTTACGAAAACAATTTATGAAAGATTCGATCGAGGGCGTTCAAATCGTACATCCTACGTAAGTACGTGGCAAATGATCAACCCTAATGTAAAATTTAAATTTTACCGCGTAAATCTTGGTTATCGCTGCTAGCGCTTAGTAGAAAAACCGGTATAGTTTGCAGCGATTATTCCATAGAAATAATATTTAGTTTCTTTAAAATTAAAAAGTTAATATAATCATATGTTTTCATAAATTATTGCGGTTTTAATAGTTCCTAGAAATCGATATTATTTATTTTAAAAATTCAATAAACGAAGTTTTACGTGTTACTAATTCGTTGAGTTGTCGTGACTTTATTCTACGCCGCTGTTTTAATACGCCGTGAACGGAAGCGAGGGATGCAGGATAGGTAACCGCCCAAGTTTAATATGTATAGTATTTACCCTTCAGCTTGGAAACATGCTACCATGTTTAATAAGTGCTTAGTTTACTTTTGGTAATTTAATAATACATTTATTTTATACGTGTGATATTTTAATGCAGTGCCTCGATTACAGCAGTAATAAAAAATCAAGTAGGTAGATGTGGTTAAGTTGAATATTTAAAAGCTTTTCGTTTTATTAATTATAGACTTGTAAACTATAGTGGGGTTTCATTTAATGAAATGTCAAGTTTGGAGGGGTTGCTTCGTAACAAAATATTGCGTAGTAGTTCCTCGAAACGTAAAACTATGCTTTTATTGTTATTATTTTTTTTTGTATTATCTACCGTGACAAGGTTAGTATGCTATTGGAACTGAATTTAGTTTCTTGAATATTAATTTACGCCGACAGTGAATTTGTTACAATTCGAAACAAAGAATTTAATTTGCATGTGTATTACCTAATTATTTGATTTGATTTTTAAAAAAGTAAAATTTATGTCTAACTTCAATATACAGGGTGTTCCTTTAAGTAGTATCAGTGGATTGTTGCTGTCAAACTGTTGAAAATTTAAATAAATTATTACTTACACAATAATTATCAATGGGGAATACGAATTCGAAATTATTATTATTATTACGCGCTTTGTATAAACTTTAATTTTGTTTTGTAAACCAGTGTTTCTCAAACCATTTATTCGTAACCCACTTGTAAATCTCATCTTCTTCTGTGCCCTCTCCCTCTATAAAAACTTATGCGGGTAATTTAGAATATAACCCTTTATTAAATAAAATTAATACATCAATGTAAAAATAGACTTTATAGAGGGTGTTCAAAAAATTTACCACAATATTTAGACACTAGATGCAATAAAATTAAGTTTAAACATGTGTTTAGAATCAGCTAAAACAAAAAAAGTTTGAAAATGCTTCATTAGCCTAAGCGTATACGAAGACGCAGGCAACACAATTCAGTACAGCACAGGTTTTTGTAACCAATGTGTTACCGTATATCAAGCGTATACAGTAATACAATGCGTATACAATGTGTTATTTAGATTTTGAAAATGAAAGCATACGCTTTCGAAAGCTCAAAATAAATATAGAATCGTTTAATTAACTTGTTGTGGTTTTAATTCTTATATTATACAATGTGTTACCGTATATCAAGCGTATACAGTAATTCATTGGTTACAAAAACCTGCACTGTACTGAACTGTGTTGCCTGCATCTTCGTATACGCTTAGGCTTACAGCCGAGCGCTAAAATAGCTGACCCCAGTCAACTATAAGCGCGAGGCTGTAAAACAGCTTGACACTAAGGTATAAATACTATTTTAATTTCAATCGGTGAATCCCTCGCCCAGTTTACCAATCGTCCAGTTTACTCATTGCCCAGTTGTCCGTCGCCCAGTTGGATCCGCCCAGTTGTCCGTGTCCGCTAGACTTATATTAAAGAGCTTGCAAACAGCAATAGCTTTAAAGTATCTCAACCAATGACGTGCATTTGGTGTGCAAAAAAAGGAAATAGTGTAGTGGCTTACTCCCGATCTGAGAGGCACAGCAATTACTTTGGAGTTGTATCTCTTCCCCCTTTTTCCGCAGAATTCTCATCCTTTCAGTAGCTTCCTACCTTTTGGTGTTGAACTGACCCCATAAGATCAGATTACCCGCCGCTTCTTTAGAGAGCGTACACAGGCCTTTTGATCTCTCAGGCTCACTATATCGTTTGTTTTTCGAAGTGCAATGTTGGCACTTTTTTTCACCAAAATCTTTAAATTTGATTTATTTGTGAATGTATTATACAGTGGCCGTAGAAAGTATTCGTACACTCCTAGATTAACCATGTAAATTGTACCTTTTGAAGACCATTTTTTTCATATTAAAATCGATTTTACAGCAAAACATTTTAGACATTTTTTGTAGGAAATTTCATTGCCTTCAATTTTGTTTCTATACATTTTTCCATTTTGTCGTGCCGTTTCTGATTGAGAGCGACTTAAACACGACTCTGTAAAAAGCAAAAAATATTAATAATAATAATAATATTAAAAATAATAAGCTGCCATGCTTTGCTTTTTTTGTTTTAATTATTAACTTTTTCATAACTTTTTTTGACATAATTCGAACTTATTTTTGCAAAATAGCGTGCTTTTTTAAGCACTTATTTTTCAAAAAAGTGCTTATTTATCCGGTCTCTAAGTAATAACTAAAAACTATATAAGGAAAGCTATAAATGTTATAAATAAATTAAAACAATTATCGACCAAAATGAACACAAGCAGCTGTAATCCGTCTACTTCAAAGGACATTGACGACGAAATAAATTTTCTCTTAGACGAAAATGTAGAAGATTCTGCAAGCACTGAGGAATTTGGAGAAGAAAGCGACATCGCTTCTCACGATGAATTGGAAGAGCACGAAAAAGATTCAGAGAGTGAACAAGATGATGAAGAGCTGTCATTCGATGAAGAGGAACAAGAAATAGATGAATAAAAGGCCACCATCACAAATACGTCGTTTAAGTGCCCACAAAATTGTTAAAGTCCTTCCTGGAGTAATTCCTTCTTGAATGTTGGGGTAATATATTCACTGATGAGATTCTTGGTATTACTGTCAAATTCACAAACCAATACATCGACATCATCAAGCACAAGTTCGTTAGAGAGAGAGAGACATCAAACATACAGATCTGATTGAACTGAAGGCTTTCATTGGCCTCCTGTATCTAGCAGGAACTTACAAATCAAATCGTCAATTACTGGAAGAACTTTGTGGGAAGGAAGGTGATGGTATTGAAAAATTTGGCCTCGTTATGAATATAAAACGATTCAAGATTTTGCTTCGTGTCCTCTGTTTTGATGACAGAATTACCAGAAACGAACGAGAAGCAGTTGACCGACTTGCTCCGATTCGGGATATTTTTGATAACTTTGTTCAAAATTGTCAGAACAGCGAAAACGTCACAATAGATGAAATGATGCCTGGTTCTGTGGAAGATGCTCCTTCCGAAAACAGCCAGAAGGCCCTTTTCGTGTAAGCAATAAACCGTCTGATGTGGTGATGAGATCCCACGTAAAGGGAAAAACGTCATACTTGTATCTTCCCTTCATTCTGATCATGCAATTGATCCTGAACGTTTCTACCGAACCTTCATTGCTATTTGGGGAACGATAAAGTTTTTTATGGAAATAAAATCCTCTTTATTTCATTAACATATTTGAATATACCCCTAAAAAAAAGTGGAATCTGCTAAAGCGGTTATTATACATATTATTATTTTGTTGATTAATTTTCTACAGTATAATAATCATATAATATACAGTAGTGGTCATGGAAATTACATGGGGGATTATACTTTTTCATTATTTAAAATTTAAAAATAAATTTTTTAATTAAAGCTTTTCCTATACGTGTGCGATCAAATGTCTGGGATTGATTAATATTAATTTAAGAATTGACTTGTTTGATTCGATTTTAAAAAATTGAAATAATATTTCTTTGAAAAAGAAAATTATCTTTTCCAGTTTCAGTGGTAAATTAAGCTTTTTATTTTAAGAAATATTAAAAATAACTTAATATAATTTAAATTTAAAAATAACTTTTTTAATGATTTGTTATTAAAGTTAAACCAAAGCTTTAAGCAGATAGTATCGACTCAAAGTTTTATGCTTCATCAAGCATTTATACTATTTAATATTATAGTATCTGCTATTATTAATTTAGTATTTAATATATACTATTACTATAGAAGAACCAGCCAAGTTGAATTCTTCTTTATGTTTTATTTTCTGTGGTGATTTTTCTCGCAGGAAGTATTTGGGGTGAAAAGTTATATCCATATTCACAAATACCTTGATGTAATCAGTGTCGCACGTAAATAAACGAGCTATTTTAGGTTTGTTTTTTGTTTAGAGAACTTATAATTACTTACTACCCAGTCTTTTCATAATACTTGATGATTTTTTAGTACCCATTTCCGGTTTTATGCCCTCCCAAAATCCGTCAACTGGACGATTAGAAAAGGGCTAATCCATGACAATTAAGGACAAAAAATAGATACATACAGATTTAAGAATGATTATTAGTATAAATTTATTAGTATAAATACATAGTATTTTTGGGCCCCCTAAAGGGAGGATAAGGGTGAAGCTCCCACGAGGGTCTTCAAGAGTTTTCAAGGTCAACAGGGTTTAAATGTTAAACATTTCTGAAGGTATTATTGTGATACAAAAGCAGCAAAAGGAATTAAATAAGCCTTAATTCATAATTTTAATAATAATTTCACGTGAATCGGGGGTCGGGCGGTGGGCCTCCCGGCCCCCCCCGTAGTCCGCCACTGTCTACCTTATATATTATTACGGTTGAATTTTGTCATTGGTTAAATCAAAACTTGTTTTCTGTTCTATTTAAAGTACATTATGTAAAAACATCAATTTACTCTTAAAATGGTTTTTTTCTGCAATACTAATTTATATCGTTGTTAATTCAAAACAAACAAGAAAATGTAAACATCTCGTGAGTAATTTCTAGTTAGTCACTAAAAATATATAGTCGATGACGTCATAATTCTTAATAGTTTCTTAGAATTCTTATGCAACAAACCTGCACCAATTTACTTTGGCAATAAAATTAATAAGTGCTTTTTTTTTAGAACACCTTCAGCAAGCAGTGGTGTGGCCAAGCTATCATCAATCGCCTTCTTTGTTCATACCACCTTTGGCTCCACCTCCACTTCAACTTCTTGGTTCTTCGTCTTCCGATTACTTATCAACTAGTACTACTTTACATCAACATACACAAACACATAGTACCCGTCTCTTAGCATTAACTACAGATTCAAAACGAAAACTACCAATTCCAGCTACAACTCTTATTAAAATAGAGACGGACTCTTCAACTTTGGACCAAAGTAAAGCTCTTCAAGTAGCAAGCACAATAAGTAGTAATACGGGTACAGTTTTTTCAGAACAAAACATGGCACCTTTAGTTACTACCCACGTTATTTATCAACATCCTACAAATTTAGTTTTATCTCAAACCTCGTCTTCGGAAACTCCTTACAGATCTCAAGCAACTTCACCGGTTAGTTACTTAACACCACCTCCAGAAATTAACCTCCCCATTGAAGATGAGTCTCCAGGAGTGCAAGACGCAAGTAACCAAACAGACGCGCCATTATATAGTGAAGATGATAATACATCTAACACGATTTGTGAAGTTGTACCCGATGCCAAAGCAATGATAACAAAAGAAAAAGTGGAGGATAACTCTGTTGTTGTACCTGAAAAACAATCGCAATCTTCTAAATGCGACGAAGAAATATTAGATGCTTCCACACAATCTCAAATTGTTATTGATAATAATCAAGAAGATACAAACGTAGTCCAAATTTCAAAACCCGATCTAAGTGGCCTTGAGTTACTTTCTAATAGTATAGTTGAGTTTGAGAAAATTAGGGAACACTCCAACATATCCATTAAGTTAGAACAAACAGAGACTGGTAATGAAAAGCAGAAAGACAAAATTTTGCAAGGAATTCAAGATATGTCAATAAAAGATAAAGAAACTGAAGCTGTGATTATAAATGCTGTGGACGATAAGTTAGGTGGTTTAAATTTATTATGTGCTTTAGCAGAACAAAGATTTAAGGAGGAAATTATAAATAATGCTCAGAAAGAATCATCTAAAAATCGCGATAGCAAACGAGAGAAACGAAAAGCTAAACATGCGGATGAAAACTTTCTTAAGAGAAAGAAATTTAAAAGTGAACATCGAAAACGACACGAAGAGCGTAAAAGCAGACGTGAATTCGAACGAACCAAAAAATGGTTAAGTAAAGAAATATCCAGTGAACAGGACAATTGCAGTGAAAACAATATCAATAATAAATGTTATTGTGAAGGTATTCATAGAACCTATAAGTCCCGCGAATCCGAAGAAGAAGTTCGAAAGTTTATTGCAAGTAAATCACAGACAAATTTTACAAAAGATGATTGGCCTGAAATGAACTTACTAGAGCTTAACATGAGAATGAAGCTTGCGGATTTGCAACGTCAATACAAGGAAAAGCAGAAGGAGTTAAATAAATTAAAGCCCAAGAGAAAATCGCTCGACGAGAAGGAATCCAAAAAGATCAAGTCGAGAAAAAAATCTACTTTTTCTGAAAGGGACGAAACCCCTCCACCTATATTAGATAAAATGAATGTACCTGTTGCACCTAATAAGTGTGAATTACTAAAACCTCCCACTTTATGCGCTATCACTAATCAGAATAGCACTCAATCAGCGACCAACAATGCAATCAACTGCGAAGACAAATCTAATATTAAGGAATCGTACTACTCCTCTGGACCTGATTTTAGTGATTCGTCACCAGAAAAAATATTCCTATCTTCTTCGAAAAAACGTAAAGTTGGAAGACCGAAAAAGTTGTTGTCAACAAGTGGAGAACTTACAGCCACTGAGACAATTGTAGCTAAAAAGCCTAAAACTGGCAGTTTTGTTAGTTATTTATTAGCAGCAAAACAAAAGTTACAAACAAAAGCTAAGGAAACTCCAATCTTCGATTCTTCAAGCCCACCTCGATATGTCGAAGACACAAAGAAACACAAACCCAAGAAAGTTAAAAGTAGTGCTAAGAAGTTCGAAGAAACTGTCAGCAGTAAAATTCGGCCAAAACTTAAAGCAGAGCCTACGGTTAAGACTTATTTGGAAGAAGATGAAGCTGTAAACGATTGGGAAGCAACAGAAACGGAAGAAATAACACAAGAGCCGTCTAACAATAATGTCCAAGAGAGTACTACCGAGTTAGAAAAAGAATGTGAAGTGGTTTCCGAAGTACAACCTCAGGAGGAAGTGAAAGAAGATGTCGTGTTAAAACCTGAAGATACAAGATGTGTTTTAATTGGAGAGCATTTAGAAAAAGAAAAGATGAGGGTTTTAACTGCAATGGGTGGATTATTTTACGCGGGACATTTAAATGCGGTGGAACCACCAGACGTTTATTCCATTACTTTAGATGGAGAAAGGGGAAATCGACCACACATAATGTCGAGGGAAGAAATTTTACGAGATGCCGTAAGTTATTTAGATTTTTTCTTAATACTGTGAAAAACCATTAAATTTTTAGATTGTTGAGGTAGCTCCTGCCAGTACAACCGAACTTATCACCGGTACACGTGTTTGTGCCTATTGGAGTCAACAGTATCGGTGTCTTTATCCTGGAACAGTAGCTGAACCAGGCACTCCAGATCCAACTTTGGATTCTAAATTTGTGTCTGTGGAATTTGACGACGGTGACAGTGGACGAATAGCTATGGAAGACATTCGATACCTGCCTTCCGATTATCCTTTTGTTGGTTAGTAAACTAACAATTTTGTTTGTTCCTGTAATTATTCTCATAATTTTTCAGAATATGATCCCAATCCGTTATTGAGTCTCAGTAAGCGGCGTAGACGTGTTTCTTCTATTAATAGTGTGTCTGTAGATGAAAGACGTATAAGTTGTTGTTCCACTTCTCAATTGGAACAAGAGAAAATAAAATCAAACGAAACTGCTAAAGAAACTGAAGACAAAAACGCACTTGAGCTATTGAACACCAAGCATCAGGAAAGAAAACGGTTAAAGAAAAAGAAACGCGAAAAATTGAAAGAAAAGCTTAATCACGAAGATAAAAAGAAAAGGCGGAGGTGTAAATGCGGCGATCAGCATTGTAAACGCAAGAAGCACCACAAGAAACATAGAAAACACAAAAAGAGGTATCAGGTAGAATTAATGAAAAATGAAGAAAATGTAGTGCAGATTAAAGCAAATGAAGATCTACCTGCAGATTCAAATAAATGTAACGGTGAGGAACCAGATTCTGATGTTTTGTCTGAAAAATCGCTCAATAGTGAAATTGAAATTGATGTTAATGTCGAAAACGAAGTTACTATTGACGACATTTTAAATTCAAAAACGAATAAGGTAAATTACATTGCAATTAGTGTTTTTTAAATTTTGTCTTATTTTGGGTTGTTTTAGAAATTAAAGAAGAGAGACAGGCAGGAATCTAGCGAGAGTAGAAGCAAGATGACTGCGTTTTTGCACAAAAAGCAGCTGTGGAGTTGGGCAGGCAAAGGTTACAAGAGATCTAAAATTAAAGGAAGGACTAGAAAAGAGTTTTTCAAAGAAATATGTCGTGATAAAGAATCCATTACGGTGATTGACGTTTGTTTTTAAATTTAATCGTTTAAATAATTTAATGTTTATTACAGGTAGGAGATTCTGCAGTTTTCTTATCGACAAATAGTCCAGACAGGCCGTACATTGGAAAAATTCAAGCTATGTGGGAATCTGCTGGTTCGATGGCTGTTAAAGTCAAGTGGTTTTATCATCCCGAGGAAACTACTGGATGTCCGATCTTGCAATACCCTGTAAGTTTATTTTTGTTATTTTTGTGAATGTGTTTTGGAAGAACCCTTTTTATTTTTAGGGAGGTTTATTTGAGTCTCCTCACGAGGATGAGAATGATGTGCAAACAATTTCACACAAGTGTGAAGTTTTGCCTTTGAAAGAATTTAAGGAGAAGTTGGGCGATGATTCAAAACGTTATGCGGCAATTTATGACAACAATGATATTTATTATTTGGCAGGTTATTATGATCCTGGTGTGAAAACTTTAAAAATGCAACCTGATATACCATGCAATTGATGGGTGATATTGTCCAAAGGCAAAAAAAGCAATAATTTTGTTTTTGTAAACTTAACAAAAAAAGCAACAATTTTAGTGTGTAAGATGTATACGTTTTGCAGGAAAGGCTGGTTTTAAAATTTACATAGTAAGATTTAAAGAAAGCAGGGATAAGAAAAGTGATGGTTGGTGCTATTTTACAAAGTATTTTACAAATGTATTTTGGACTAATCTAAGTGTTAGTATTATTTGTGTTTAAAGTATTTTTTTATTGTGTTTTGAAGTTATCTCATAGTTTTTTTACAGTTTGTGTTATTTCGTTAAAAAATTTTTAGTAAGTGTATATAGTAGATTCTCGGAAGAGAGTTTAAGCAGGAAAAACATAAAAGAGTTATAAAAATATATTATTAATATATACAAATACGATAGTCAACAAAAAAATAAATGCGGTCCAATAGAAAGGTCATTTGGGTACTTAAGTAACCAAGAAGCAAAACAATTAGGTGTCCATTTTATATTATTAACTTCAATCAATAAAATTGTAACACTTGGACTGAAATGGGTGCCTATTTTATTTAATAAGACATTAATGACCTAGAATGACTTCTATTGAATCTATAATAGAGTAGTCATTATTTAAAAAATAATGTGAATAAAGTTTAATGATTGTATTCATTTAAAAATATAAATACATATTATATCGAAAAAATTTATAAAATGTGTGCAATGTATTAAAACTTTAAAATCTTCTAACGTACTTAGTACTTCCATTGAAACGAACAAAAAATGTTCTGACAAAACTTTGGCCTTGATAATTAAATGTTTATACAGAGTAGTACATAAGTAGTCTACACATGCTTAGTAGAAAGCTTTTCTCTAAAAACAGCTAAAGGAAAACGCATTTTTGTACAAAATGTGCAGAGGTAATTTACTGTTATATTAAAGACACATTCCAAACAATAATTTTAATTTTAAACGAATTACAAAAACTCCTCAGGCAATTCTAAATTCTTTAGCTGTTGAAAGCATACGCTTATATCTAGATTAGGTGCTGATAGTCTGTAGATAAACAGAAAAACTTATTTTTTGCAATAGCGGGGGTAAAGTACTCACTTTAGACCCTGATTGGCGGGTGTAAAGTGGTACTTTTTTGCCCTAGGGCAAAAAAGAAGTTACTGCCGGGTAAAAAAGAAGTTACTGCCGGGCAAAAAAGAAGTCACCAGATTTTATTATCAATTTAATTCTCATTTTTTTGTAACATTTATATTTATGTTAACTTGACCGTAATTTGTGATTCCAATATTAGTGCAACCTACAGTGAAATAAATTGGTAAATAAATAAAAAGCACTTACTTTAGCTACAAAAAAATTCTCACGAGGCGCCCTTTTAAAAATTTTACCACGTGGTCAGAGGTTACGACGCGCGATTTTTTCGGAACATATCCTGCGTTTTTCCGCTTCATAAAAGCGGATAACTTGTGGAAATTGCCGATGTCAATCTTATTTTCCAATTTGGTGACCGCCTTGATCATAGAATACTGCGACCACATGGTCAACGACTTCAACGTTTTAGCCTTTTGACACGTCTTATTCCTTCAAAGGCACAAATGTAACTGAACCATTCTAGTACCTTTTAGTGAAAAAATTTTTAGTGAAAAAATTCTAGTTGGCAATAATAATATAACCAATTATGCTTCATTTACTTTGGTACTATCAACCACGTGCTTTATTGAACAAATTTTAATTAAAATTTCGTAATTATTGTCGAAGTAAGTACTTTACCTCCCGCAATTGCAAAAAACAGTATATGCACCTCGGGAATAAAGTGAATTTTTTGGCCTGAGGGTAATTTTTGCCCTCGGCTACGCCTCGTGCAAACAAACCTTTACCCTCAGGCCAAAAAAGGATCACTTTATTCCCTTGGTGCATAATGTACTATTTATTATTAAGTGTTTTTCTCGATCTGATTGTTGTGAAGAAATGTGTCGTAAATAAAAAGCAATTGTTTTTTCCATTCTTTACACTAATATATGTATCATATACTTTCAATTGCATTAAATAGTTATTTTGTCTAATATTGTTTGTTAGTTTTTAATTTGTAATATAAAGGTGCACTTGTCTGTTTGTTGCTACAATGAAAGGCAACATTCAAAATACTCCAAAATGTTTACTGAAGTATATATGTAAGTGTTATAGAGTAACCCAACAAAAATAATTATTTTATTATATAAATGTGTAAGTATACAGAAGTGTAAAGACAGAAAAACATATTTTTGCATCTAAGATAAGACAATATGGTGCTAGATTTATTAAGAAGAAGGCAAGTGACATCATGCTTTGTAAACTAATGCAGGGTCTGAAGTGACATGTTTCTTATTGATGTTTTGTAAATACAAATCTGTGCGTGTATATTGCTTTACTATAAACTTCAATATACATCTATATTATATCAAAGTTCAGACTACTTTTTTGTTTTATTGTGTCTTTTCTTTAATTAAGATCATTTTTTATACATTCCAGTTATTCTTAAAGCTTCGTACATATCTGAGTGTTTTTACGCACACGAATGGTCAAATCCTCGTTGAATACGCAAAAGTGAGGCTTTGAGTATGCGTTCGTACAAAAATGCTCAGATGTATATGAAATACAACAAATTCATTTGTTTTTTATTTTAATATTATTTCAAATGTTTTCAGATCAAGAATCGTATTGCTGTTTTAGGAGGGTTTATTTTCTCTTTTTAACCACTTGAAATTTTTGTGACGATCAAAGGAAAGCCTCGTGTAGGTTTCTGACCTTCTCACGAAGTTAGACCTTCATTGAATTGTAAGCATTGGGACACCACACTCATTACTTCTATTTTACACAATTTTATTTTTGATGTTGCGATGTTTTAAAAATATATAAAGAGATAAGTTGGTATGTTCCATCAATCTCAGGATTAACTGGCTAGTTCAGTAAGATAATATACCACAACAGAAAAAAATATCAAAAGCAGATCAACGAGTTCTTTGTATTTCAGCAAAAAAAATGTTAAGAGGGCTAAAAGTGCCCTAGGCGCCACCTGATTAAACTTACCCTCCCAATAAGGGAGAAGGAGGACCCTAAAATAATCGGCTTAATGAAATAGAAAATTAGGAGAATTCCAATTTCTACCTCGTAGATGTTATTGAGGGTAAATTTTCAAATTCTCACACAATACCATGTATGGAATTCGTTTAACTAAAAGAAAAATTACAAACAATTTGTATTTCAAAATCTTACAAAAGAAGCTGAATTGTAAATTTTCAAAAAGAAGATAAAATTATTATCTTTAGAAAAACTGTAATCGACAAAAATCTCGAACGCCAAATTCAGTGAATTAATCCCAAAACTTGGAAGGGTTCAAAGTACTTTGCAAATGAAAGAAACTTCTTTTCCAAAATCCAAAATTAAAATCGTCAACGAACTTGAAAACTTGAGGAAAAATGTGGTTGAAAATAACTGTTGCAAAACAAAGATAATGTAATGTAAGGAGATGTTTCTTTCCATTTCAAATTTATGATTAACCAAACAGAGAAACGAGAGGACTCAGCTGCTGCGCTGATACATAAAAAATTGACTAAAGTCACAAAATAAATACGATATGAATTAAAATTCAAGTTTAATTCCATGTAGATTTTTATACTTGGTCGAGGAACATGGCAATTGACTTCATTATACCATCCATTCACCAACACATCCAAATTACAATTGCCCCATCATTCGGTCCACCAATTCTGAATATTTACAATATCCTCATTTTGTCATTAATAATTAGAGTTAACCATACAGATTCCGGGGGTTACCTCTGATCTGAAGATGACCTAAATCTTCAGAAATTTTGTACTAGGAGAATTTTGTTAATTTTTTATTGCTTTCGCATAGAAATAAATGGGAAATGAAATTTTTTTTACTTAAACTTGACTTTATTGCAATAGTACTTCCATAACGTAAATGAAAATTAATAGTATATTATATACCAAGGTTAATTATGCTTCATTACAGCCGTGCGCTAAGATAGCTGACCAGGTGCGAAATTACTAAATAATAAAGATACTACAATTAATTTATTAATTACTTCATTGAAAAAAATTTCTATAAAGTGGGTATGTCAAGGCAGTTGGCCAGAAAATAAAAAAAAAGCTTCAATCGCTTCGTTTCCCAACTTGTTAAAATTTAATAATAATTGATCATTTGATCAATGATTGTAAATAAAATAAAGTTTTTGAAGAGTTGCCCATAATATATGATATTTTATTACTTCAATAAATTTTCTAATGTCCAAATAAATATTAATCAATTGCCCAGTTAAAACTTTAAAATTTTGCTCGACTGAAATCGAAATATGGACTCGTTAAATTTATAGTTGAGAGTATGTTTATGCTTAGCTAAATAATAAAACCCCCGATCAAATTTTTCGTCAAGTTTCAGGAATATTTTCTATTTAATCCCGTTGTTCGAACGCTTTTCAGTCGAAATCTCGGTAATCCATTCATGACTGGTACTAATGTGGTTGGTCCATATTATGGGAAAATCAAATAATTTGAAATGTCCGAGATCCAGGAAGAGATTGGGCAAATTGTCAATTTTAAAATATATAGTGCTGGCTGGCCATTCGATTCTAATTATGTATCCAGGATCATATTCGCCCAGAACATTTATGGTTAGTACGTCCCTGACCTTCGAACTTCATCGATAGTCCTTGCAAAGGATAATTAAAATTTTATTATAAACATAAAACTTTATTAAGTAGTATCAAGTTACATCAAGTATAAGTACGAATATGTGGAGCTGGCCTAGATTCTGAAAATTATTAATTTTTTGATTTGAATATCAGTTTACTTTTATATATTATGTAGTTTTATTAATTAAACAGTACTTAAGGAAGCACTAGTTTAGTTGGTACATACGAAGTACATAAAGCCTTATTATGTAGACAGTGGAAGTAAAGTTTTAATTCGCTAATCGTTGTTTTTTATTACCTCATATTGTACCTACCCTAAAGTTTTTTTAGTGTATTGATTTTATTCATTAATTCTTTATATGCAAAAGTATTACAATGATAATATATTGTATAAATCCACAAAGTCAACCCAGCCTGACTATCTTTATTAAATTATATTATGTTCCCGAAATTAACAACCAAAAACAATCTTCCAAAAATAAATGTGAACAGCTATAATAATTTTGCCGATATCCCGCTGTACAAATGCACTTGATATTAGCAATTTACCATCGTGGCATGAAATTTTACAGATAAAATGTTACTTAAATTAGTGCAATTCAAATTAATTAGAAGACTCAAAAGAAAAATTTTAGCACTTAGCTGAATTTCTGCTGTGCGATAATCTCGAATCCCACCTGTCCACCAAAATTCAAGTTTTCGAAAAAAAATTAACAATTCCATAAAATCACGTGAAATCTTCGATTCTTCCCAAAAGTGATGTTTTAAAATAAATTTCATTTTTTCCCAAATTTTAATAATCTGGGAAAATTCAAAAACTTTTCGCCAAAAATCAAAACGAGTTCTCCACCACAAAATTTTAATCAAGCCGAATTATCCTTTTTCTTCGCGCAAACGCCTTGGTCACCAGTTCTTGAAACAAAATACAAGACATTGTCAAAAATTTTATATCAATTTTGATATATAATGCCAAAATAGAAATGATGCCCAAAAATTAAAATAAATGATACAAAATATTCCCAAATCCAATGTCCACATTTTCTCAGGAAAAGAATGTTTATTGGCACGGAAATGAGCATGAGGCACAGCCGACAACAAAACTTTGCTGAATAAAGAAAAAAAGACGAAAAGTAACTTTACTTTCCAGTTATATACACTGTTTTTTCAGCCGATCGCAAATTTTTAACGCGTTTTTTTAATAATCGAAATTAAATTTAAAATTTAATTAAATAATCAAAACATGTAGATAGAGATTTAATTTAATTAAATATAGTATTTTAATTCTTAAATTTTTATGTTCATCTAAAAATTAATCAAATTGAAATTTTTTTAAATCCCACGGTTTAAAATATAAACAATAAAAATCACACATGTGAAAAAGTTTTAATTTTATTTACTTTATAATAATAATTTAGTTTTTATACATATAATTCATTTTATACGATACAAATACTACAATCGGGGAGCTTTCATACCTAAGTATGAAATACTGGCTTAAAGTCTGTATTTCTGTCTGTGCTTCTTCGTTTCACCGACCGATAGTAAGTAATTTTTTTACCTCTATTTAGGACGCAAGGACGATTTTTGCAATTTTTTACCATCTCCCCTACACGTAAGGATACGTAAGATTGTGGTACTAAAAAAAAAGTTAACTGACCATCGGTGCAGTCCACATACATCCAGATGTACTTTTGGATAAATTTTTATTTTTGATTGATTGATTTTGATTGATGAACTAATGCGATTGAAGTGAAATTATACAGACAATTTTGTGAACCAAATATATCAAAAATGGAAACAATATTTGAGAAATACTCAAAATTTAAATTAAATAACAATTTTATACTTTTATTTTACTTTTTAAAATTATCATGTTTTATTTGATTTTCATTTGAATTTTCGCATTTGTTGAATTTGGGCATTACCTTGTGAAATGTTCTATTTATACGAGAAATTCGCAGTAAAGTGCAGCAAGTAAAATAGAATTGAACATCTAAAATCAAATTTCGAATCGATTTGCGTTTATATAAGTGAACAAGTACTGCAAAATTACCTCGAATAAGTATTATTTTGAATTCGAATAAAAATGTGCACGTTTTTTTGAAGAGTAGCTTTATTTCACTTGTGTTTATTTCAAATGATTTCATTTAAGAGTTAAGTTTCATTGAAATTAAATCAGTTTTATAAAACAAAGCCATTATATTCTTCGACTTTAGAAAGAGGAAGGTAAATTGAAGATGTTTTGTATTTGTATTTTATCTATTTTTATTCCTATAAAAGTTGTTATTGCTTCGATATTAGACGACTTCATTGTGACGATATTTGAGTTTCTAAGTGAAACTAAAGTCTCTAGCCGAAATTTAAATTTTGCACTACAGCTTTTAATTACCTTCTTAGTTTTTTAATTTTTCCTTTTGCAAATCAATTATTTAATCTAAAATTATACAGGTAAAATTGCGAAATGTACAATTAAATAACGAATTATCTTTCAGTGTTTCAGTTCACTATAAAACCTTTTATAGAGATACCCATCAAGGTAACGTTTCCTTCCGCTTGGATATATGAGCGTGAGTTTCGTTTAAGAAAAGAGCTCACATTAACAGTTTTTCATACACTAAAACTAGCAGAAATGAACGTTGCTTATTTACTTCAAAATCAATAAAAGTTGAACAAACGATTTGAGTTAAACTTAATCGTTTTAATTTATTGCAATTGTAAGTTTCACATAAGACACGTAAAAATTAACGTAAGTTAAGTTAATTAACTTAGTATAAGTTAGTTAATTATATAATTATTATGTGTGATAATTTTATATTACATCTATGACCAAAGTGACTAAAAATAAAATTTTATATTATAAATAATTTTCACAAGCCAATAATTTCTACAAATTTTAAACGTTTATTTAAAAGAAAAAAGCTTAAAAAGCACAGGCATTTATAAAATACACTTGAAAATATTATTTTCTATAACTAAGTAAATTTTTATTTATCTTTATTGAAGTGGAAAAATACGAATCGCATTTAAATCAATGAATTTATCGTAAAATAATATTTTTTATTTGTAAGTTGACAACAGTTTACAAACCCAAAGAGGAATGAAAATGCTACGTTCTATCATTTTATGAGCTTATTTATTTCTACATATATAAATAAGAAGACATCAAAGGCTGTAATTGTATTTCAACTTTTTTGAACACTTTTAATAAAACATCAACCAGTTTTCATGTATTACACTTAGTACAATTTAATCATTCGAAAATTTTGTTTTTATTAATAAAAACATTTAATTATAAATTGCAGGATTTTCTTTGGTTTAATTCTTTTTTATTTCAAAATATATTTATATAACGTAAAAGAAATACTAGGCTGTGATGCAATATACAGTCAGCTCGTAAAGTTTACAATAAATACGGAAAATATTTTTAGAAAGATTTTTTAAAATACCTATCATTTTTTTCCGTCATGGATATTTTTTAATCGTGTTTCTAATTTGAGATGTGCCGTCACAAACAATTTTTTAAAATTAGAATATTTAAATAAAAACTTTTTTATATATTAAAATTGCGAAAAATTTGTCCTAAAATCACAAAATCTTAAATTGGCGCTAACTGGTTTCCGAGATTTTTATTGATTTTTGGCCAAAGAACCTACTTTCAGTTTCTGATGGAGAGTTCTGTTTATCTAACGCAAAAAATCTATGATGATAAAAAAAACTCTCCGTCAAAAACTAAAAATTATGTTTTTTTGAGCAAAAATTGATAAAAATCGGGGTGCTATGAAGGGCTGAAATCTCGAAATCTAAATAGATTAGAACAATAATTTTGTCAATTTCTACGTAAAAAATTATCTAATTTAGATAAGATATAAAATGTACAGGAAATACCCAATTTATGATTTTAAGATTTTTGGAACTTTTTTTGACAAGTTTTTCCTGTTCCAATTTGAATTTGTTGTAGTAGAACACTTAAGGGTTAAAATATTGGTCTGATCATAAAAAAAGTTAGCAACCAAACGTCGCAATGGATTAATTGATTATTTAATATAATAGAAATTTTAAATTTCAAAGGTTTTCCCAAAAATAACAACCAAAACCAATCTTTCAAAAATTAATGTGATAAGCGATAACAACAATGCGCTTGATATCAGCAATTAACTTTCGTGGCACAAAATTTTGCAGATAAAATACAATTGTTAAATACATACAATTGTTAAAATTACTGCAATTCAAATTAATTAGAAGACTCAAAAGAAAAATGTTTAGCACTTAGCTGAATTGCTGCTGTGCGATGTCTTCCACTCTCATCTGTCCTCAAAATTTGACCAAATTAATGTTTTCAAAATCACTTCCATGAATTCACGTGGAATCTTCGATTCTTCCCAAAAATAATATTCTTATAGAAATTATAGAAATTAAATCTGAGAAAATTCAAACACTTTCCAAAAATCAAAAAGAGCTGCTCACCACACCACAAAAATTTTATCAAAAAACCTTTCTTCTCTCTTTTGCGCAAACGCATTGGTTATCAATTTTTTGAATAAAATACAAGGTATTGTCAAAAATTTTATAACAATTTTAAAATTTTGCTTTGCCAAAATAAAAATGATGACGAATTATATCCTGCCCAAGAATCAAAATATTCGCAAACTTTTGATGAAAAGTTTATGGTTTAAGATTATGGTTTGTATGGGTTTAGCCATGACAATACATAATTATAAAAAATATTTACAGAAGATAATCGAGTCCTAATTTTACTTGTCTGTACACCACTTTTGCGAAAAAACTACATTAAAAACTGAAATCTGCGTTTTTTGGGCAAAATCTAATAAAAATCAAGATGCATATCTCGAAAATTAAATAGATTAGAATAATAATATTTTCAACTTCTACGTAAAATTTTATCCACTTTAATTTTGATAAGATCTATTTTGAGTATAAGATGTACAGGAAAAAGCCAATTTTAAGATTTTATAAATTTTGAGATTTTTCTCGACTTTTTTCCAGTTCCGGTTTGATGTTATTGCAGTAAAAAAAAATTATTTCTAATTTATTTTCACGCAGACTCTTTTTTCACTACGGAACCTGATTGTTACGGATTTATATAGGTTTCAAAAATATCCTAACTATTTCTATTTCTTCCACCCAGATAAGTCATCAACATAGTACATAGTATGTGCACACAGAAGTGAATACGTAGTTAAACTGCACCTAGTGCGGTTATTGGTCGCCTTTTCAATAACATTTTATTGATCCATTATCTATAGATTTCGTTGGCAAGTTCAAGCAATCTCTTCCGCACAACGGCTATTTTGCTAAAAATTACTTTAATTTACAACAAGCGGCAGCGATATAGAGTTGCAGACACCTCGTCCTCATTAGATTACGAGAATAAATGAATATTATTCGTGGTACGCACTTGGATAACGACGATATCGAAAAATTTGTTCAGCAAAGCGACAGCGATCTAAACCTTACCGGTAAGGAAACATCGTTCGAGTTCCTACATTATCGACTGCATTTGCGGCGCAACCAGGGCAAATCTCAGATCCTGGCTCTCTAAAATCCATCATTTTTGAGTACTTTGAAAAACCATAAGGTGTCTTAAATAATTCTCACAGACTCCTCCTCCAACCTGCCGGGGGCAGCTAATGACAATGTTAATTGAAATCAAAGAAAAGATACAATTTTTTATATTACATTTCATTACTTACCCCCCACTGCAAAAATTTCGGCGAAATTCGAAAGCGTCCCCAGGATTTCTTTTTTCGCTTTTTTGCTTGTATTCTCATAATAGTCAATTTTTTCTTAAAAATCGGGAAAGTTGATAAAATCATTTATTATAAACAACGCCAAAAATGCGGGGGTCGGATTTGGCGCTATATATAACACAAATTGCTGATATTACATAAATAATTTTATATAATTTTTGCATTTTATTGTAACATGTTAATTAATTAGATATCAATTAGATATTTATTATATTACATAAAATTCAATTCCACAATTTTCTGCTTCTGATCTTTAACGGGGGGGGGGGGGGGTATGATCATTGGTAGTCATAGATTTTTGGGAAGTCTAACAAAGTAATAAAAATAAATAAATTATTCGCAGAAGAATTTCAAGAATTTTTTCGGAGAACTAAAGTGAGTGAACATTTTAATTGCTTTAAAGAAAATAGTAAAAATTTACGTTATTCGTAGAAGAATTTAAAGAATTTTTTCCGAGAACTAAAGTGGGTGAACATTATTTCAATTGCTTTAAAGAAAATAGTAAAAATTTACGTTATTCGCAGAAGAATTTAAAGAATTTTTTCGGAGAATTAAAGTAGGTGAACATTTCAATTGCTTTAAAGAAAATAGTAAAAATTTACGTTATTCGCAGAAGAATTTAAATAATTTTTTCCGAGAACTAAAGTTAGGTGAACATTTTATAATTTTTAATTCACAACTTAATTATATATTTAAAAAATCTTAAAAATGAACAAACTAAACTAATTAAAATTTTAGATATTTAAAAATCGCATTATATTACAATGATAGGTTTGTAAATTAATCAACATATTTAATTAGGGGAGAGTGGTGTAATATCGATCATCTAAATTTTCGGAAACGGCATTTAAATCTCGATTATAAATGCCACTTCTTATATGAATGGGCTAACTTGTATTTTATCTTTTATTTTTATATTAAATTTATCTTTTCATTTTTTATGAAATCTGAGGCCGGGGATTTACCAGCCCCCCAAAGCAGGTTTTGAAAGTTCCACGCTGCCTCGGAACTGATAAAATCCAGTAATCATCAAATTATCCGTCTGTTCAAAAACATAAGCTATGTTTGTAATGACGAATTATTTACTTACCATTGCACATTTTATCACTTGACTTCAGACAAACTCTTATCCGGAAAAAAATAACGCAAGCAAGATATTCATATTCAATTCAAAAATAGTAGTTTATTTCCAAAAATCAGCTTGGAAATAAATTCAGCTTTGCTTCAGTTGGCAAACGCTATTATTGCGGGAGAAAATGATATACTTTGCTCCCTAGATAAGCAATGTAGGTACTGTTAAATTTCTACATGAGCACATTTTTGTCTACGAATTAAATGTAAAATATTGTAATATTTTACACATACCCTGTATTATTTTTTTCGCAAATTAATGTTTAAAACCGATCCCATTAGAGAAAGAAGCAACTCGACTGGAACATTTATTAAAATGTTCTGAATTACACTTCAGAATATTTAATTATACAATTATTTTGAGTAAATGGTTTACAACGCAAATTTTTTCAGTAAGTAGTTGAGTTAAATTATTGTTATACTAACAAATTAATTACACATTTGAAATTTTTTAATTGAAAGAAAAATTTCAAGTTAATTTAATTTTTATCGTAGGTTTTGGATTACCCATATAACGCAATAACCACCTTTTATAGATTTATCCTTTTCAGGTTCATCTTTTATTTTTAAAAGAACTTTAAGAAACTACACTTTACTAATAATTCTTCTACACCGTTGCACTAAAACTAACATTTTGCTAGTTATACTTGAAAACTTTCCCAACTTTGGTATTTCATCGAATGATGTACGTTGTTACTTGATTTTACTTTAACATATTTTTAGTTAATTCAGTCTTAAAGTGCATACCCTCCTGAAATATAAAGTACGTACGACGAAAACTCGAAGATTTGAATTGAAAATTGATTAAAATAATAATACCTAATAATTTTCTAGTTACAAATTCAATTAGTTTTGAAATAATAAAATCTACCCATAAATTTCCTTCGTGCACTGCAATTTTCAATTAAAAAACGTATGCTTTATAGTAGCTACCAACATTTCTTATTAGTAATAAAATGCAGCATGAATATACATACATATAAATAAAACGGAAAAGATATCAAATAATCGAAAAGTTTAATCTGGACGTTCTTTTGAAATAAAACATTTTATAACCCAAACGTTTTCATTTCTATAGCAGTATCGACCTGCCTCAATCAGAATTATCTAATGACATTTGATATTCAAAAATTACTATAAATGGGCTATAAAACAACATGCAAAATAATTGTACCAAAATTATATACCCATTGTAACTTTCTTCGCGTGACATAATTCTGATTTATTTTATGTTGATTACCGGCTAAGACTAAATTTAGATTTTAGAATTACCAATATATTTTGAATCTTAAAAATTGGAAAAATTTTAAAACTACTATTTACGTATATTCAATATTCTGCCATAAATTCATAATTAGTTATACAAAATTTAAAACGAATACGAATTCGATCTAACATTTAGTGGTGTTTTCACACAAAACTGTTGGACACGTCAACCTGCTTTTTTACCTCCAATCAACCAAAAAAAATTGGAGGTATGGTAATCGAAAAAAAATTACGCCTCGTGCAAACAAACCTTTACCTTCAGGCCAAAAAAGGATCACTTTATTCCCTTGATGCATAATGTACTATTTTTGCCCCCATGACTGCGTATGTCCCCTTAAGCAATAGAGATAAATTTTGTAAAATTTATTTTTTAGGAAAGTGTAAAAATTTTTAATATAAAATGTCCTCGATGGGTTCAAATAGAGAACGAAGCAAAGCAGAGGTAGGTTAATTAGCTAGTTTTCTTATAAAAATATAAAATTACATTTATATGGCGCCCAACATATTATTTTAGAAAATCAATGTTCTTCAAACTAGATAAATTATGTATCTATCAATTAAACAGAAAAAAATTATTTTCTTTTTCTATATTTTGGAAAAAGATAACTTTCGTTGCGTAGTCTGTTGGCGTCACCTTTTCAAGTACGTTTTATAATTTTAAAACTTCAGTTATTAATTACTCGATAAGTAATTGAGCAAATATTTTTAAAAAAATTCAGATAGCCAATGACACTTTAGCAATCGTAGTTTTGCAAATTTCGTATTAAATTTTTTTAATATCTATAATAAAACAAGTGGATTTTATACCGTCAGATATGTAGATTGTAGATGTAGATACTAGATATTATATATCAGAACCAGAAATTACCAGCAATTAATTTATCTTGAATTAATTGTTAACAAATCTGTAAAGATTTTTATGAAAAACTGATACATATTTATCCGAGTGCGTTCTTCTAATAATTTTTTACATTTATTACTTTTCTATTATTTTTAATTTTAATCGCTCTTTATTAACCAGTTATACTTATTTGGGAATGACCTAATAAGGTTCAAATGTTATTTCCACTTTCTCGTAAATTTCATTTATTTATTTTATTTATTTCCAAATGAAATTTTCTAATTTCCAAATTTGCATTTAAACTTCCTGCTATAATTAATTTATTTTGATTTTCGGTTGTTGTTTTGAAAACTTTATATTCACAAAATTATCTGAACAACATTGTTTTCTAAACAGCTTTATTTTGAAAAGCTTTTGCAATATTTACATCACGGTGAAAGTGGCATAATTTCCTTTTGGCTTTAAATATGGAAATGTTAAATTTTTTTGAAATAAAGTTCAGTTCTTGATTTGGATCTGAAAAAAATAGAAATAGAAAAATCACAATTATTCCTCGTGATAATATTTTTTATGACGTAGGAACTGAGTTTCTTTTACTATAATTTGCCAAATTGAAAAACAAAAATAAAAGCTATATATGGTATTCATGAAGCTTTTATAGATTTTTAATAAAAAAATGTGTAAAACCAATTTTCGATAGTTTCTGACATGCAAATAATCCATTTAAAGGTTTTACTTCAACACGTTGTGATTGTGATTTATGGTTTTATGTAATTGTACTTTAATATAATTATGTTGCTATTTGTATATTTGAAACCGATAATTTTACTTTAGACGTGATATAAATATTTAATTTGCCCCGTAAAAATTAATGTCCTGAGTATTGTGTTACTAATCGACTTTTAAAAATATTACCACCACTAATATCCACAACATTATATTTTAAAAATTTTATGTTCTATCACATTTTTACACCTTTTCCAAAATTTTGAGTGCACAATTATTATTACCGATAGCTAACGTTGTTTGCACCGCAAATTTTTCTTAACCGGTATATCTACCTACGAAATTGTATGAAATGAAAATTGCCGAGGGAAAAATGTTAGTATTTGTTTTCTTGTTTTAAAAATGCAAAAAGAGGTTTTTAGAGATCAATAAAAAGATTCTATCAAATTGTTTTCCATTTTACCCAACTTTGGATTTTTAAAATTACAATTTTCAATAATTTTTTCTTGTGTAATAAAATAAAAATATACTATAAATAAAATAAATTATTTTATTGTTTTGACATTTACAAAAGCTTGTATAAACTATATAAAAAATTAAATATATTTATTGTAATGTTCCTTGCGTGCAAAATGTCGGTCTCTATATATCCATAAGAATCGATAATGTCGTTATATTTTACGTTCTCATAAAAGATAATTAAATATTTAATAATTTTTAATGTAGGTAAATTGTTGCACGATAGAAATTTATGACAAATAGATTAATATTTAATTCAAAACGAGCACATTATCAAAATTTTGGCTAAATTTCTCTATTATCTGAAACTACTAATTTATTTTCTGCCAAGAGCAGCTAAATATTAAAATATTTTTTAAATCACACGCAAAATGTAGACAGGCAATTATTGGAACTTCTAGAGCGGATAAAATTGCATAATTGTACTTTTGATTATAACAACATTTTTAACTAAACTAAGTGATTATTTCGATATTTACCTGCAAATTAAAAAAATTACAACAGTAGGAAAAAACAAATTTTTGTTTATTCTCAAATATTTACATTTTCAAGAACAATAAAAATTTCTAGAATAAATAAATTACACTTCAGTTGCGATACAATGCTTATATTAATGATTGTAAGTAATAAAATTTTAAATTTTTTTTGTAAAATATTATTATTCTGTAGTAGGTAGATACTACGTAATAATATGTATTTTATAATAATATGTTTAATTTTCAAAATTATCCAAATCCATGTTGGTGTATTTAGCAATATAAAATATAAAGTGCAAATGAGTTAGAAATTTTAATAATAATAATAAAAACAAAAATTCTCGATAACTAAAAACAGGATTCAGTTCGAATTCTGCCAGAATTTTCTTTATTATGCAAAATAATAGATTGTAAACATTTTAAAAATTTCTCAAATACTTCGATTTCCTTCTAAAAGATCTTGAAAAGAATAATTTTGGAAAAATATAATTTTCTTAAAAAGGTAAATTTTGCATTTATTTAGAGTTTAGTAAATATTCTAACTCTTGCGAGTTGGTTGACTTAGCGCCAACTAGCGGGGTAAACAACGCATTTTTCCAAAATATGGTGACGAATGAGATGTCGAAATTTTGAGTCTTTGGATTATTGATTAAGAATTTTGTCTAAATTATTAAATTAAATTGTAAATTTGATATGGTCTTCAGTCCATTTTCCGTCCACTCCTGGACGTAAGCCTCACCCATACGGGAGGTTCCATCATTCAGACCCCACGGCTGCTTAGACCGGGTAAGGGAATACCTGTAAGATTAATAAAAAATGTTATTTTAAATAAATTTGTTTATGTTGAGATTTGGATATGGTATTAAAATTTAAATTAAAATTTAAAGGAACTACAAAATTCAATGATAAGAAAACAACTACAAGCCGGTATAGAATTTATTTAGCATTGTTATTGATAAAATTAATTTGAAAACGAAATTTAAAGTTAGTCGGACAGGTAAATTATAGAATTGCTGTTTTTCTGAAAAATTAATTGCGAAAAAATTTTGAAAAAAGAAAATACAGTTCAATATATTACACCTAACTCTATTAAGGGTTAGATAAAATTCTGGCTTTCACACCATCCTGCCGATAGAACAGTAATTCTGTCCAGTAAACCTGTCCAGTAATTCCAGTGGCGTACTTACACATTGGCTTTGGGGAGGACTGGATCGAAGACAAAGTTATTAGTAAATTTATTTCATCTGTGGGCATTGTTACTTCCCCATGAATGGGCAGACGGTCTGGACCATTTAATGTATTCAAAATTGTTTTTAAATATTGTAAACCAAGATTCCCAGTTTGAATGAATACCTGACTTAAGTTTCCACGTTTAAGGTACTGGAATAGTAATTTAAATTGCAATTATAATAAATTGCAATTGGTTGTAAAATTGAACTTTATTACTACTGGACTGGTTACAATTTTAATCGGGGGGGGGGGGGGAGTGTGGGTACACTACTGCTATTTATTCTGATAAAGAAACTGCAGTCTTTTAAGCAAAACTTTGTTCTAGTCCATCGATCTGGTTTTCTGTAAATGTTTCCTTCAGGCTGCTCCTTGAAAGTTCATCACGACATGACTTCCAAAAAAATAAAACTAAAAATCTTATTTAAAGAATTACCAACCAGACAACAATTAAATTAATTTTCCGATGCCAACCAATGTGTTACCTAAGACGAATGGTCTTCTGTGAGTTTTACAATATTAAAAATTCATGATATTCAGCTCCAAAAGCCACAAAACCATTTCCAGTAAATGAGAGTGAATTAAAATTAGAACCTATAAATATATGCTATAAATATTATGCTCAGGTTGGAAAAGCATTTTAATTAAAATGTTTTACAAATTTTTGAAAACTTGAAATCAAACACAAAAACAATTTTAGGCCATTAATTTTTCAGTAAGAGTAATTAGAAATAAAATGAATATAAATTCTGAGACCTATTGTTCCCCTTTTATTACATCAAGTTTGTAGTATTTGATACCTACAAAGTTTGAGTTAAAATTGAATTATTACAAATGTATCATTTAAAACCTTTTAAGTATTTTTTATTTGGGTTTGAGCTAAAAGCAAATTAAAGGATATAATTTGTACATCTTTGTGTTCCATCCCGCGGGGGATGGTATGTGATATGTAAAATTAATTTAAAAAAATGGAAACAAAAAATAAATTTTGGGTAATATTTAATTATTTAAATCTGAAGAGATAATAAGATACTAATTACTTAGTAGGTAGTTAAAAGTTAAAATTATGATTTTTTTGGGGTATTCAACTACCAAAATGAGATTCACGTTAAGAGATAATTTAGTAACACGATGATGTTGTAATTAATTCCAAAAATGTAAATTACTTTTTTATTTGAAACCAATAAAATTTGAGTTGAAAATAGTAAATAATAAAAGCCATTACATTTTATTGTAATAAAACAAACGTATTTCCATTAATCATTGGTATAATAATTATTTTACAAATTGAATTTTATGTAAAAATGTAATATACGAAACTATTGTCCTTCGCCTGCTATTGGCGTCCAAACAATGTTAATACAACATAAATTATTCTTATATTCCATTTTCATTAATTTTAAGATAAAAATTTGTAATTGACTATTAAAATGGAAAGCGACATTTTCTAAATATCCTGAATTTTTTTTGAATTTTTCCAAAATTCTAAAATTAAATTAGAAAATTGTACCTTAAAAATGGGAAAATATACTTTCCTGACAAATAAATTATTATTCATATTCGTAGCAACTATGTATACTACATAATTTCGTTAGATTATTCTAAAACGTAATTTTTACGTAACTAAAGAGTTTTACTGCGGTAACAAACCTTTTTAACCAAATGAAGTCAGTTTTTCTAGAATGTAAATTATGAAACCGTATAATTTTCTCATTTAATCTTGAATGTAAAATAACCTTTAAGTTTTTAATCTGCACATTATATGGCAAGTGTTGGTGTACCTATTACACACAACTAGAATACTTACTCGAATAACTTCTAGATAAAATAATACATCATTAAAAAATATTTCCAAGTTTCTCGTGCACCAAATTTTAATTTACTTCCGTATATACGGAAGCTATACGTAGCATACGTATAAATACGTAACACGCCGCAAGTTGGGGCAAATTAAAATCTGTTGCGCAAAAATCATTTCTCGCATATCAGGATTAAAAGATGCATGCTCATCACATTTTAATTAAATTGGATGAATTACAATGCGGGGAACCCCACGGGTTTGGCAAGATAACAAAGCTCTTAATTTGGCTTCATCAGACTTGGACTTGTTGAAGAAGGTTCCTAAATGCAACCTGACGTATGTCCAAATAAGTTTTGGGAAAATTGAAATATTATGAAAAAATATTACTCCTGTTCCTGGTGTTTTTGGTGCAAAAATAATCCAGAAGTGAATGAAACTAGACTCAATTATCTATGAAAGCTTGCATAACAACTCTCCAGATTTCATTCTGGAAAGGTTCATTTCTTCGGAACTCCTGACCCTTTTTGAAGGATATTTTCAAAATATTATGAAAATCTTATTTTCATTGTTGAGATTTTTACAATGCAGGTATGGAACAATAATTGACTTTGTAACTAGATAATTTTATTGTGTCAAATCTGTCCTTCAATATTTTTTAACGAAATAATGTACCTACGGGAATGCGCTTCCGTTTTATGGTCTCTTGCATCAGGAAGTGAATTGATTTTGCATAATAATGACAAAATGTCATCCGATACTAAATACAAAGTAAGCTGTAGGTAGCATGTTCCGTACCACGCTTTCCGCAGTTGTTGTGGTTAGAAAATACAAATTGTTTTTGCAGTTTTTTTTACTTTATTCAGTCTACACTCTCCAAGCTCAGTTTTTTCTTAACATTGAATATTATCTTGCCATCGCAATGCGGCGATTTATAGATACTTCACTTGAATTAATTACCGATAGATATAACTACTTGTTTGAAATTGTCAAGTATCTCGTGACTTTGCATTGTAAATATAATTGTAAAAAAACACTTCCTATAAGTGATCGCACACGTACATAGGAAATGTCTGGGATTGATTAAAATCATTATAAAATAAATAAAGCACTCTTCTGCGGGTATATTGCATTTATTGATTAAAATCAATTTAAAACTTGTCTAAAAAACATTCCGATGGAATTTCCCTGACCGCTACTGTATATTGCAGATTGCAGTGTTTCTTTTTAATTTCAGCTACGTTGGAAATATGCAAAGTGCTTTGGCTTAATTCTTCATCACCGTGAAATGACTTGAGATAGCTGAGACTGCAGACATCCCAATTGGACAAGTACACAACATTTTGGAAAAACATTTGGCCATGTGAAAGCTATCCGCGAAAAGGATCATTCATTGAAAAGGAATGAACGATCAATGGACCATTTTATGCAGAGCTATTGGATCGTTTCAACGACGTTTTTAAAGGAAAAATAACCACATTTGAAAAGGAAAAACATTCTGGCCAGGGATAAATTTGACAAATTAAGCCTCCAGATTTAGCCCCCTGCGACTACTTTCGGTTTCCAAACCTGAGACAGACTCGACAGAAAGAGATTCATCTCTAATAATGAAGTCATTTACGAAACATTTGGAAGGGTTGGAGAAATCAATTTTTTCTAAAGGCATCGGAAAATTGAAAAAACGTTACATTAAATGTGTCGACCTAAATGTTGAAAAATAAATTGAAATTTGGTAAAAAACAGTTCATTCTTTTATTTTTCTTGACTCCAAACCTTGATTGTCGGACGATAACAAAATTTTATCAGAAAGAAGGCACCTTTTTATAACAAATTCAAACCGGAAGAGAAAAAAATTTGTTAAGAACATTCCGAAAAATTCCAAAATTGGCTGTTTCCTGTACATCTTATACCTAAAATGGATCTTATCAAAATTAGATTAAATTTTACGTATAAATGTGAAGAAATTATTGTTTTAATCTATTTTCGAGATACTTGTGTCCGATTTTTATCGATTTTTGCTCGAAGATATTAGATTGTGGGTATAGGATGCACAGGAAACGGCCAATTTAAAATATTTTTGTAAGCTAATCGCAGCAAATCATCTCTGTTCCGTTTTGAAGCTGTTGTACAAATCTTTTTTATTTTTTTTAATAATTTTTCCCAAAATGTTTTTTTCAAAAATTAATTTTTTTCTTGAAATATATAAAAAAATTTAATTAATTAATTATCGTAACTTGTGAATTCAATAATAAATAATAATTATTAAGAAGTTAATAAAACATTCAATAATAATTATTATTTATAATAATTATGATTTATAATAATTATGATTTATTATTGAATGGTTTATTAACTTGTTATTAATAAGTTTTATAGTTTGAATTTATTATTATAAAAAATTTACAATTTATGATTTCTTCATAACTTATTCTTGTTTCAGTTGACCTTCGGTTGACCTGTTGAAATATATTCTTGAGATTCTTGAATGTAAATTTTAATTTATTTACTTGGGTTTTCCACTTTGTCTGTTATTTTTGGTAATATCTTCGTTTTCTTCCATTTATCTCAAATATTCGGTGTAATATATTATAATAAAAGTATTAACGTCTTGAATGGAACTGGAATTCGAATAATGGATGTAAATTAATATAAAAGTGATATTTGGCAAACTGAAGGATTATTTGGTAAATTAAACGTATAAGTATTGACATGGCGCTTGTAATTTGGAAAGCATAATAAATGCATAAGTGCCAATGCATACTAGGAATAATAAATTACAATAATAAAGGAATTTATAACGATTTCCAATTTTGTAGTTCATCTATTGATATTCTTTTAAACCACAATGAAGTACTTCCAAATCTGCATTGGCTCCACTTCAAGTTTACAGCGATCCATTGATTTTTTTTGTATTTAGTTAAAAATTGAACTATACAACTGATCACATTATTTTTAATAATGTACTTTCAGAGCAAAATTTAAGTACGTACTTAAATATAAAAATAAAAATTTACAAAAATCCGTTTCCCGAACGGCAAATAAATGGATTTATTATTTAGCTCTTTTTTGTTTAATCATTGTTTATTTTAAAATAAAGTGCAAAATATGTAGTCTACATACGTACAAAATATATTAATTTTTGAAATCCCATATTGTTATCGCAACATTTGATTTAAACAAGAGAGAAAAAATTGTTAACCTTTCCCTGCATTTTATCTCGCAGTTGGGTGGTTATCTCTTTCTGTCCCACTCTGCTTTTGCGGGGGCAAAAGTGCCACTTTACTCCCGGAAATAAAAAAATGCATTTAAATATTAAAACGTAATTTATGTTTCCTTTATTTATTTAAAACATCAACAAATATTTCAACTTACTTTTTACTGTTATCTCCTCCATCTGACCAAAAATCTGACCTCCATTTTTTTGCACTAATATTTATTTTTAGAAAATATTGTATTGCAAACAACTTGTATTAAATTCAAAAACATAAGAATTAGGCGAGGAATAAAATAAGGAGATATATAAATAAGGAGATTTAACACAAGCTGTCCATAACAAAGATGGAGAAGATATTTTTATTGGCCAGATAAAACAAAAATACAGAAGAACTTCAATTACTGCTAGCCAATCTCTAAAAAGATTTCAACATTACCAAAATAGGCTATTTTACATAAAGTTTTCAAAAAAAGCTTTCGGGGCAAAGCTCTTAAATCTTAATTTTTTTTGGGATCGTAATATCAGATTTTACTTCGATCGGTCTCACCAAATCTCTCGCCATTGAACACGATTGTAGGTAAAATAGTCTAAAGAAAAATAGTCTACGGTAAATTGGTCTAGGTAAATATGTCTACGGATAAAAAAGTCTAGGTAAAATGGGCTAAAGAAGTAAAAGATGCTGTGATGAAACAATTATGTTGAAAGATGAAACAAAATCTGCTGTGTACGAGAATCCAGAACATGCAGACAAAGCTGAAAGCGTTTTGCGAGGAATATCGGGACGGTAAATTTATTTGTACTTATTAGGTTTAATTAGTGAATTTAAATTTAATAATAAATAATAATTTTGAATAGTATCTATAGATTTTTTGTTTTAAACGTGTAGACTACATTATATTTTCCCAAGTGCGGATCCACGCTGGTGGGGGGTCCCTCATGAATAAATTAAGTAGATTCTAAAACTCAGTTACCCTCCTCCAGTTTGAAGATCTGGATTCGAGCTTGTATTTCGGGTCCGAGTCGTAACTGCATCAAAGTTAATTTTTCCCGGAATTTTACCGTAAATTTTTTACCAACACCATTTTACATAGACTTTTTTCCCTGGACTATTTTACCTAGACTTTTTTACCTAGCACATTTTTCCTAGACTTTTTTACCCGTAGACTATTTTTCCTTAGACTATTCTACCGATTACCATTGAACACAACCAAGGTGTAAAGGTTGTCTATCCATAAATCCGTTTTTATCATTTTTACGATGTCTTTTGATACGAAACTTTTAGAGGGAAGATAACGATAAGTATTTAAGTAATTTAATTTCAGCATGCGCCAAACGAAAGATGGTACACCACGCAGTGCCGGATTAAGACACTCTGGAACGCTTGGCCCTAAAATCCTTTTGGGCCTCCATAAAGGGGTGATGGGCAAGGCCCCCACGAGACGAGAGGACAGGGTTCTTAATACAAGACAAAATTGGTTGTCTGTTTGCCCCCCCCCTCACTTTAGTCCGCCACTGACACAACGAGAATTAAACTCATGAATATCTTGTAATTAGTATGAGAAGCTATTTAGCAGCCTAGGCGTATACGGAGACGCAAGCCGCGAAGCACAGCGCAGGGTAGTGCAGCACAGATAAAACAATGTGACACAGCAAATGCTTGAACTGCGCATACGGATCCCGAATAATGAACACAAATAACACAACATTTATTTTAATAACTAAAATAACCCAAGTACACGTGTTGGCTGAACGCAGAAAACTGTACCTCAACTACAACGCGACGCAGGCCTGTGCAGGTACGTGCCTGTGCCGCACGCGGCTGTGTTGATGTATACGCTCTTATACGGTAATGCATTGTTTACAAAAACCTGTGCTGTACTGAACTGTGTTGCCTGCGCTGCCTGCGTCTTCGTATACGCTTAGGCTAAGCACTTAGTCGTTCAGTCACCTATATATAGACGTCGTGTCACTAAAATCGGCATCATCTACTTAAATTAAATAATGTTCCTTATTATGTACTTACCTCATCAAATTAGCAGTACTCTAACAGCTCCTTGCATCTGTATAATCATTTGTAGAAGGTGGCGATCTAGTTACCAAAACAATCAATTGTTGCCAAATGTTCCAAATATGGAGAAAATCCACATTTCTGAGTTTGTTATCGTTGAGATTTTATTTAAAATCCACAGCCTAAATTAAAGGTGTTTGCTCGCTTAGGCGATGCGAAGCAAAGAGTGCGGAGAAAACTTAATGTGCGGGTTCCCATTTCATTCTATGTAAACTTCTCCAACAGTCAAAAACCTCTTCGCTCGGTGAAAAATATTCCCTGTCCGCCCCTGACCAGTAGTACCTGAAATTTCTTGGTCCTTTATTTGTCTATTGTTACTGAACAATGTAGATTGGAATTTGTGCAAACCAATGAATTTTTGACTATCCTAAACTTTTGGATTTAATTTTGATTGCCACGATTATCTCAGCATCTTTGATTTGATTTTTAGCTCTATAACTTATTGATTATTCTTCAAAAATGTAATCAGTAATAATTTATGTTATCAGATATCTCATTATCTTTGATAAAAACGAGTGATTTCAAAACTACAATACTATTACAACTACTAGATATGCATTAAATTTGACTTAAATAATTTACCTGGCCATATTTTCAGATCAGGTCAAGCCAATCATTTCGTTGGCCCGAACTTAAGATTAACGACCCATCCGAACGCATGAAACTGGTGTTTCTCAGTATACAAGTAATAAATTTTTTATTTCTCCTTTCAAATTCCTCAAAATTTGGAATTCCTTCCAAAATTTCCATATTGTCCTGATACATATAGGATTTATCTTGGATTTTTATGTTAGATATTACCGCTAATCCGATTCAAAAAACCTCAAAAATATTGCCCACTGGAGTCAAAGCCCGTGGATTGCACCGAGTTCGGTTAGGGCATGGATGTGGACTGCACCGGACCCATAATCGGTCACATATCGGCCAATTGTTGATAATTTATTTGTGGTCTAGCTTTAAATTTTAGGTATCTTCACAAATACGCCAGCGCTTGCGGGCAGGACCGTAACTAGGGGGTGGCAAAGAAGGTGAAAATTACTTTAAGCAATTTTTGGTTTCTCCCTATATTTAAGTTAAAATAAAAGCTAGATTATGCAGCAGAATAATATAGAAAATTATTTACTTAATTTATTTGTCATCGAATAAAAATGTGTTATTATTTATAAAGATTGTTAGTTTGTTAATAAAAAATATTTATTATTCCTATTGATCATTTGCTTTTAATTCGAAATATATTACAATTTTTAAATTTCTTTTTGCATCTTTCGATAAGAGGACGGAAGTTTGGAAGTTCAGACACTTGCTGCTGCTCGGAGCGATATGGAAGTTCACACAGAGAATGAAGAAAATTAAATATTTTCAGGGTCTTTTTGTTTTCTTTTACAACACTCGTAGTAGTCCAGTTATTTGCATGGAAATAACTCGGAAATGCTTCTTTTTTTTTAAATCTTTAGTATCAGAAAAAAGTCCGTAAGTTTTCTACAACAGATTCAAATCGGAACAGAATGGTCTCAAAAATTACAAAATCTTGAATTAACCGTTTCTTTAATTTCTATTCTGAAATTAAAAATCAATTTTCAAGATATTTTGGAATATTAATATTGCGCTTAGTAAGCGCTGAATTTGAGCTGTGTAAAAATTGAGTCCAGTTTCATTTATCTGCAGACCACTTTTTCGTCAGATGAACAGAAAAGAAACTACATTGAAAACTGGAAACAAATTTTTTTGGGGGAAAAAAAGAAGGACAATAACTCGTAAACTGAATAAACTAGAACAATAACTTTTTACACTTTTGCGCAGAATTTGATCTACTTTAATTTTGATATGACCTATTTTTGGTATAGGATGTATAGGAAACGGTTAATTTAAGATTTTGTCAATTTTGTCAAAATGGTCAAGGCACAGTCTGATTTACTTTTCTTTCTCGTGATGATGAAAAGGAAGATTTGCCAAATCATTATATAAATATTTGAAACACTTTATTACAATAATAAAATACGTAACATACCTACGATGCAGATCCAGTCATGGGCGAAGGACGCAATAAAATTCGTGTAGGGCAGCAGGACACAGCGCATCCTTGTCATTGGAAATATATTTTCTGAATCTCTAGATTATCTAGTATTCGCTAAATAGAGCGTCGGATAAAAATTATACTTGGTCAAGTATTTATGGAATGAAATTATTTTATTAACTGGAATTAATAAACTTCCGTAAATTTTTTCACAATTACGTTGTCATGCGATGACGTAAAATCGTACCACCAAAGGATTGATTGTTAAAGCTAAATTGTTGACTGTTTAGGTATTTTATTATCAGCCACCATGTTCCCTTCCCCGCATATTGCAGGATTCCAACATATTATACAATTAGTGGCGTGACTCTATGGACAAAAACTAGTGCGAATTGGAAATGCCCATACAACTTTCTATTCTTTTTATTTAGTTGTTGACACCATAGATTGAAAAGAGATGGATTAAATGTGCGTTAAGCGCCAAGTTTCGAAGGTGCGCTCGCGTACAGTGGTTGTAACGTAAAAGTAACCTGGTCGACACTGAACTGAAACGCGCACCAACTAAATGTCAGTCGTCTTTTGAATCTGTAGTGGTGTTGTTCTTCGCTCCTTCAGTTATCACAACACGTGCTTTACGTAATTTGAGACGCTATCGTATTTTTGGCATTTTTCTGGAAAAAAATTTGAGTTTTCGTCACAGTTATCCTTAGTATGTATAACGTGGTTAAACAGATAAAACGCAGTTTTACTGTATTTACAGCATTAATTTTTACCGGTAAGTCACATTTAAAATAAATTAACATAAATTTTTACTATCCTATTGAATAGATTATTAATAATATAATCATGCTAGATTTTATTGACTTTGATATTGATAATTATAAATTGTTGAACTTATACTGGCAAGGAGAACAAGAACTGATTTCAAATTTAACCAGTATTTATTTTGCAAAATTTTTTTTTTGCCAATTTTTGTAGACGAAAATATTTACTCATTATCAACGTCTTATTCAATTATTTACACAAAACGTTATCGTTTTCTCTTTAACCATGAACACCTTTCAAATCTTGCCAAAACCGAATCTTGGATCAATCCAAAAATTCGAGGAAATGGAAATTTTTGTTTTCTTATGTAAATAGGAAAAACTGGTTGATAATAGAAAATATAAAATATAACGAGAAAATCTGGTTTATGTTTACAGTAAAATCGGAGTGGAGGGGTAGGGAAATGGAAAAGACGCGATTTTTTTAATCGACGTTTTTGGTCCTAACATGGCCACATTTTTTCATTCAGGTGAATTTTGTTTGTAAAACCTGAAGGTCAAAGATGTGATAATGAAGATAAATGTTTACAAAGCTTAAGTAAACGTTAAATTAGTACAAGTTTAATTTGAAGTTATTTTATTGGCGATCGATCAACGCTGCTTTTAATTTGAGGACAAAAATTACGAGCATTTTTTAATATCAACATAAACTGGTTTCGGTTTTGTTATTTCCATTTCCGTCAACGATCCAATATTCTTTACACCTTGGATAATGTTCTCTATTTTGCATTTAATTTCAGGTTGGTAATAACGAATTGTGCTAACATCGTAAAAAATTGGTTCGTTTTTTATTATTTATCGACAAATTTGGTATAGGTGTTTCGTCGACGCATTTCAGGTGCTTCGTATTATGTAATTTGATTTTTCCAGATATTAATGTTTAATAATCCAGGTATTGGAGGGTTTCGTTTTCGTCTTTATAAAAGGTGGATTGATGTGGTGGTAGTTAAGTAAAAATTATGATCATAAAATTAAATTGCGTAACGCACGCATTTTGTAAAATCTAATATCTGGAATTTAAATTTTGTATAATCCAAAATTATGTTACATAATGGTATGTAAATTGGATAAATTGTGTTGTTTACCAAAAAATGCTTTTTTTGCAGATTTAATATAACCGAAACTATATCAAAAAGCACATAGATTTGACATTCGAGTAAACTTTTCCAAAATACGGCCTACGTATGCAAAAATTATTAAAATATTTTGATGGCATATAAAATAAAACATTTTCTAAACAAAAATACACCTACATTCATAAATAATTAACAGGTTTACCATTTTTATTCCCTTTATTTCCATTCGATCGTCTTTTGTAGCGTAATATTCCTGAATATATCTTTTCTTATAAAAAATTCAATGAAAAACTGGTTGTTGGTTGTACACGTAGTTTGTGTTAATTATAAAAGTAAACAATGAACGGAAACATTCTTTATAATATTTAAATAATATGTAAAATTCGCCGTCTTTCAAAATATGTAAAAACTGTTCTCGAGGGTTGATGGATCAAAAAAATTGGTTTTTTCCACAATAAGAAAATTTGAACTGTTATTTGGAAATCTCATTATGTACATACTTTCCACAAATTATTATTATAAAAGTTACCAATTTAATAAATTCACGTATGGTTTAATTTAACCGAACGTGAACAGTAGGTAAATTGTAATTTCCAAACGAGGAATTTATAAAGTTTAAATAACCCAATACTAAAATTATGGCGTGAGTGTCAATTATATATCAAATTTAACTTAATTAAACGTGAAATGGGTTTCCTAAGGATATTAATTAATTAAAGTATTGCAGAATATTGGAATAGGCTAATTTTATTTTAAACTTAATTTAGAAGGAATGTACAATTGCAAATTTGAATTATTAAGTTTTAATAGGAAGAATTGGGGCTGGTGGGAAGGTTAAACAAATTATCAGCAAGTTATTTTTAACGGGAGCTTAATTATTTTTGTAAAAATCTTCAAGTTTTCAAATTAAAATTTTGTATCTTTATTAACTTAAATTATTCTTGTGGAAATTCTCGTTTTACTTCGTTTAATGTTTTTTTTTTTAATTTTAATGTACGTTAAAAAGTTATTTATTATTCTAAAATGATAATCAATTAATAATCAATAAAGACGACAGGATGGCAGGACTCGAAAACGAAACACCCATTATTTGATCGATTAAAATTAATAATTTTCTATATTTACAAATTTCAAGGTAACAGAAGGCTAAATTTAAAAGTATTTGAATTTGAAAACTTTCCAATTTTAATATCGTTTACAATGATTAATATTTTTGAAAATTCGTACAGGACGTCAGAACATACTTGGATTTTTAGCACTGGGAGGAGCAATGCCCAAAAGATAAATCCAATACTGAAATTTATTATATTCGCTTTATCAAATCAGCAATGTGTTTGAAAATATTTATTTTATCAACTTTATACGGATGTGATTGTAATACGAACGCGTATTGTCTTTTAGCAATGTTAATATCAAGGCTGTACAGTTGCAAATTGAAAAACTTATATTGACCTTTTAATATGGGAGATATTATCGAACGATTAATGCATTCGGTTAAAATTAAAAAATTTCACCGAGCTTTATTTATAATTTTCCTGTATTTCGGTGATGAAAAGGTGTATTTAAGAAATGATATTAAAGAAAGTGTTCTTAATGTTGAAACATTGAAGACAAGGTGTCCTTCCGTTTTTTATTACTAAGATATTGCAGGACATTAAAGGATAAGATAAGATTTCTAAAAGGTTCTGTAATTCTTCTGTCACTCGTTTTTGTGCCGTATAAATTATGAATGTAGGAAAATGGGAAACTTGGTAATTATTTAAACCTCGTTTTTCTCGATTAACTGAATTTTATAGAATTAATTACCAGTATAGTAATTATTACTAATTTAATGATTATCTGTGTGTGAGTGCGATATGTGCTATAAAAAGGTTGATCTGATTACCACGCCATGTATATCAGATATTACATTATTATCCAATGGAAAATCGATTACGTTCATACAATGATCATTTTCTAATTATCAATTTAGAACCGTTTTCCGGAACATTACATAATAACACGGGAAACTCATTGCTGGAATTGCTAGCTACATTCATAAATCGTATATTAGCATAAGAGAAGAGATTATTTTTTCATTTCAATGTTACCTTAAAAATTCGCAATTAAAAATTTGATTTCGTTGTGTCAAGTGGTTACAAAGCGCAATCAGTTTCAAAAGCTTGCTCTTTCCCTATAATTAAAATCCACCACTTGAAAGTAACAAAAGCCCGGGTCTAGTTGAAAAGGCAATGGAAATAAAGCTCTTTGCTATATCCTAATGAAGTTGTGCAAATTGAAAAATCTCATTGTTTTTCTATGCTAAATACACCGAGTATTAAGTTGTTTTTATATGAAAGGAGGTGCTTCTTTTACGATAATTTGTTTCTGAAATTGTTTTTTCTCTAATTAACCAATTAAAATTTTTGAACTCGGCTTTTTTTAACTGTATTTATTCGAATTGAATCTTTGCTGCATGTAGTACTACTTGAAATTTAAATAAAAATTGTGAGCTTTCATTTGAGCCCCTCTAAACCTTTTCATTTGTAGTTTTTCAAAACTGAGGATGTTGATGGAATACCAAACAATTAATAAATTCTATCATCAAATAATTTGCATGCGGCTTTCGTTCCTTTTATTAAATTTATAATTGTGTTTTTTTGCATAAATTTATTACTTCAAAGCTCTTCTATTATTTTTAATCGATGATTGAATTGGACGAATTCGATAATTTTATTCGTTAGCTTTCAAAAAATCAATTAGTATTTATATATTTTGAGATTCAACAAAATTGGTCACTGCAGAAAATTAGAATGGAAGTTATCCCTGCGAAATTTTTTTTAAAATTGCCATTTATTCCTATTCTAAACGAAGTGATTAATCAAAAATTTTCCAGAACGTCAATTCTGAGTTTTCTTTATGAATTATTAAAATTTATTTAAATATAAACTAAATGCTTATATTTTGTGTGGTATAAAATTTGACTACGTTAAGGTAAACGTTTTCTATTTTTGTCGCGAAGGCGATTTATCGAAATTTTTATATTTCTATTATTAAATAATTTTATTGGTGGGTACAACGATTACAATATTGATGCAGTCAAGTTATAAATATATTTTAATAGAAGAAAAACAGTTGACCTCAGGGAGGTCTAAGAAAAGCGTCACGCATTTCATGTCTTCCCCGCCAGCTTTCGTGCTGCAAGCCTACCCTAGACGCTATCAATTATTTTAAACATCAATAATCGATCGCAATAATAGTTTTTATTTTGAAGGCTGGACGACGTATAAATGCATTGTTGACCTCTATTGCAGTGTGCATATTGAAATAATGCATTCGCGATTATACAACTCGGAATAGCATTATAACTTAAAATCAGGGAACTTGACTTATTTTGGTTTCAGCAAAATTGCTGTTATAAATTGAACTTTAAGTGGAGTTAATGGTACTCGATGTCTTTTGGACACGATTTTGATTTGTGGGATTTTAGCATGCCCTTATAATTTATTTTTTATTTTTAGATTTTTGACCTACTAAGGAATCTCGTATTACCTTCCACAACATGAGACTATTTATCGATGAAATTAATGCAGACGTTCGAAATTCAATAATCATTTTTCTAGTAAATTTCTCTTACAATTTGTACTTTCACGAATCCAGTCTGAACCATCATTGCAGTCTCCGAAATACCATAATTTAGGCGTTTCCACACTTGTCAACGAATCGTCAAAATTTCTTTATCATCTTTGAAATATTGTTTTATTTTACGAATTTATTGACTGGATTTTTGCCTTTCGGTTGCAACGAAAACAGCTTTATATGTGGATTTCAACTTTGGAAAATTAATTTTAGCACTCCGCGTTTGTTTTACTTAAAGTAATTTACAAAATATCTTTAATAACAGCAATTTGTAATAATAATAATAGAATACCGCAACCGAACGTAAATCTACCATTATTGTGATAATAATTATAGACTATAATTTGACTGTTATTAATTTAATAGAATTAAACGTTTCCGCGCTAAAAATAGCATTTACAATTCAACCGTTACAAATTTCATTTTTAATTACTCGGGGAGAACTCGGGACGAGGGGGGAGTTCGGCCAATTTTTGGAGGTATGCTATGTGAATAAGAAAAATTGCTAGTAAACAACCAATTAATAATTTACTCGTTTATGACGTGGACCATCAAAGCAATGACGTTAATAAATTAATCTAATAACCAGAATATCTCGACACATAGGTATAAATAAGATATTTTTAGTAGCTAGTAAATTACGCAGCATAAAATCGAAGCAATTTTGCAAATTATAAACATGTTTATTCAAATTTTACTACGTCAATGTCAAGCCTCCAAAGCTTATTTTCAGTTTCAGCTGTCTCCGGCTGAAATAAACATGTGACGTTATAGTTAACGCTTTCCCAATAAATTCTGCGTTCATTCTATTTTTTAAGAATTACATTCCAATAATTTTTATTAAGAGCAAGGCAATAACCTATTGACGAAAGCTTCACAAAGTAATTGTTTGCTTAGCTATAGTTAATTTTGGCCAGTTAATATTATTTTTAGTCCAGTTTTTACAAATTCAACTGGAGTTTTTCTGCAATCCTGCGGTAACAGCAGATTTGTTTCGCTTTATCCAGATGAATTGAACTTATAAATAAAGGATATTGTAAATGCAATGAGACTAGGATGACGATAAACAACTTTTATGATGTTTTAAAAAAATTATTCTTCCAGACAGATAACAAATAATTTTGATACAGTTTTATCTTTTAAAATATCCCAAAAATGATCCTTAAAAAGTGGAATCCGTTTATTATGTAAATTTAGGTGTTATTCTCATTTTATTTTACTTATATATGCAAACACATCCATACAATTTCTCGTCGTATTTTATACACATGTGTGAAAATGCAAGCTATTTTACAATACGTGTCATGTCATTTATCATGTAAAATTCTTTTCAAAAATGTATGCAACATATCTTCACTGTTAATATTTAAAATATCTATTTCGATCGAATTTCTTTGCAACTGTTGGTTTCGGATAGAACAAAAATCTAAACTGTAAGATCTCGAAATTCCAAATTTTCACTGCGTTTTGACTTGGCGAAAATTCGGAAACTAGAATTTCCTCGTCTCCAAATTATATCATTTACGTAATCTTATTATAAATTAAAACCAACCTTTATTTACTTACTAATTTTTAGTTTACTTAATTTCAGACAAGTCTCGAGTAGATGATTATCTGCTTATCTCTAAATAAATGAATTTATATTTTTGGAAAATTTTAATCCACTCCAGAATATGTCCGCGAGTTGTATAGAATTGCTGGGCAGTACTTCTTTGACAAACAATTAAATGAATGGTAAACAGAAAGTCGTTGAAATAATAAACATCACAATTAGAAAACAATTATTTGTTGTTTTACAATTTAGCAATGCGCACGAATTTCTTTCTTTTTGTTTTTCGATATCGGTTAATAATTTGCGTGAAGAAAAAAAACAATATCGTGTTCAATATTTTTAATTGACTTAAGTATGCGCACTTAATTGATGAATTAACCTTTCAAAACCTCATGAAATTCTACCCACATCATTTTAGCCGGCTGTTTTTATGGGAATTTTTAGACATCAATTTCAATGGAATATTCATACTTTTTGCTATTTTTGATGCGCTTCTTCCACCGCATCGAAATGATCCAAATCATTGATTTACTAATTTTGGGTTAATTACATCTCAAACTAAATTAAAAAATTCTAGGCGCCGACTAGGTTTTATTTTATCAAGTGATTCAAAGATATTGGACGAACTCCAAAATTTTGTATTATAACTTTTCTTTTAAAAGTAAGTACTGGATTTTGTAGAAATTATTGACGGTAAAGTCGTTTGTCCAGTTACGTACTCAGGTATCTATAGGAAGTCTGAATATTAACAACAGTTCTAGAAAAATCTGGATTCTTCGCTACCAAATTTTTAATTTTTGAAATTCAATCAAACCGGTTTCGGTTGATCGTAGGTGGTTTATGTTTTGTTATAATTTCAAAAATCAAGATTTCGGAAATTTCATCCAAAACTGCTTTTATTTTTTCTTCTAACCTGCTTTTCGTCTGCTGTTAGGTAGACATCGACCTTAACCTTATTTGTTTAGATTATCCCGGCTTTATAAAAATATTAAATGTACGTGCTAAATGCATTTGACGGGGGTTAATTGAAACATTTATTATCCAAGTCGATCACAACCAATATTATATTTGGCACGTTTGGACCTTTTTATTTAATTTTTAATCACACCAACCACCTTACAGGAAACACATTAATTTATAAATTGCTATAATCCGGGAAAGCTTTTAATAATAATTGCGGTTTTTTGCTGGCTTTATTCCGCATTGGAGTATTTTGATTATTTTTGCTAAATTGCTATAGTTTGGTGTACTTTATGCAACATAAAATTACCGTTGGTATGCAACCCACAGGTAAACGTTGACGTCCTTGTGATGACGTAGGTTTGGGGGGGCAGAGGGGGCATCAGTTAGCGGTCGAGCCCACGAATACTGCGTTTCTATTGGTTGAAATGGATCGTACGATTCTTAAAATAAATGGTAGGGGCCATTTACACATCTGTTACAGACCGCAAAAATCGTATGACTTATCTAAAACTGTAGAAGAAAGTTTTGAATTAAAATTTTTTAAGGCTTATCGTCCGTACATCCGTTCTCAGCCGAAATGTTAACTTTTGTTGTCTAATTTCCCATTGATAAATCTCTCTTCCTGATAAATTATTGTAATTGCATTTTTTTGAATCACGTGTTTGCTCGAGGTATTTCAACTTGGCAGCCCGATGGTCAGAGAGTAGCAATTTAAAATTATTCACCTTTACTTTTCTTCTTGAGCTATAATCTTGTGCTATAAATAGATTACTATGATCATGCATTTCTTTCCATGCATGCCATGAATGAAATTATGAAAGACCGAAGTAGGAAATGAATTTGGAAAGTGGTAGGTCGGTAGATGGTCTCGATAACCAAATACCTTCCAGGTGTGAGAAATTTAGCTATTGCACTAATCAGGTTTTCGTTTTCTGCTAAAAAGAAAACTTTTGGAAACGTCAACTGGAAAAGTTGAAAAATGAATTTTAAATATAACGCAATTCGAAATATCTTCCTTCTTAATTAAGATCACAACGATTTGGCAACATTCTCAAATATAGTCTCATTGGTAAAGTTATAAGTCATAATGATTGTCATCAATTTTGATTTATTCCACTTTAGACGTGACCTCATATTTTGCCTCTAATCTTTAATTGTTAAGATTTTATTGTTGTCTCTTTATAGCGCAACATCGGATAACTAATTACCAATTTATTATTCGAAAGCTTTTGTTATTTTCAATTTTTCGCAAAAACTTGGAGGCTAAAAAATTCTTAACTTCCCAAGTGAATTTTCCTAGGTAATTAAATTAATTTTGGTGATAATGAAAATTTACAGTTTAACTTGTTTTATAACTTCTTGTTTTAAAAGCTTTAATGGGTTAAAGGGTTGCATAATTTGAGCAATGATAAAGGCCTATCTCTTGTGTTAAGACCTCTAAATTATTAAATCTTATATAGATCGTGGCGACGCAACTGTGACCTAAAACATAAGGCTAAAAGGTAAATGGAAAATTAACTGCCTGGGTAGATCCGGTACATATCTTCTAAATAATTCAACTTACCTCTATAGCAAATTGGGGATAGAACAAACAGATTGATCATGTGTTTAACCATTATTTCCAGGATGAGCGACGACATCGTGCCTGCTTGATATACGGTTTAGGGTTGGAATTGCGCCCTTAAAAAATATCTGATATTTACACAACACTTATCACAATATAAAACTTGCAGATTCTCAGCACTTTCCGAAATTGTTCCATTACGTAATTTTTTTAACTATAATTTATTATTTCCAAGGTGAAAGGATCTTTAAAATTGCCTGATATGTTGGTTGCCTAATATGACGAGTTTAAAATTTACGGAAATTTAATTTGCCACCACCCTTTCCGCAGTGTGAAAATTTTAATTTTCTAATGATTAAATTTTGCTACGCTCAAAGTTAAAAAAAGTTAATTTATTTTTAACACCAAAAATTAAAATAAGAAAAAATTAATTATAATTTTATCGAGTCACGTAGGGATGAATTTAAATTTTCATTGAATCATTTGTAAATTTTGTGGTAGCTTATTATTTTCTTTATATTAAGTGTACACACTTTGTTTTCTTATGTTGTTAAAATTTTTCGCAATTCATCGGCATCGATTTATTACCAAGTTTTTCAGCAGCTTTAAATTGGTAAATTATTAATAGATGTCAACATGCCAATCAATTAAAGTACATCGCATACTTTTTACGCTTAATTTTATTTGCTGTAATTATTAATGTTTTTATTTTACTGTTTCAATTTTAACACGAAAATTTTGTTTAATTTTCTTGGGTTTTGGAGAGATGATTTTGCAGGGATTAACGAAGCAAGTGTAATCAATTAAACTCCTTGTTGAAATAGAAGTAATTGAAGTGAACAAGAACAATTATTATCATTTGTTTCTTTTTTTGACACGACGAAATATTTTTTCTTTAACAACGTTTTCCGATTTACACAAGTCGGCACTAATTTTTCAATAGTTAATTTAATTTTATTTATTTGGCCTTCATTTGTATTTAATTTTATTTATGCACAGCAAAATTTTAATTCAAATTACATTTCTAACTTTCCAAAGTTCAAATTTTTACTCCCTAAAATTCATAACAAGATATTTTCAAATTCATATAATCATCGGCTCTGAAAAAAATTATACTGTTTGTTATACAAATTATCAATGAAAAAAAATGTAATATTGAATTTTATTTGGTAAAACTACACCGTCCTAAGTTTAAGACGTCTATTTTTTGGCTTGCGGAAATCCTGTAATAGTCCGTAATGTATTGTTAATCAATAATTATTATTTTTGGTTTTTTGTTGACCACTTGGACCATAAGAAAAATTTCATAACTGCGATTTATGGAATTTAAAAACAATTTCGTTATGGCTAAAAGTTTTATCTAAGTAAATAAATCATAATTCATAAGAATCAGTTAACCTGATGGTCCAATTTACCTCGCTTTTCCTTGCGGTGCACTGTGAAAAGGTTTTAGTAGCTGTAGCTTCAACAGAGGTTTTTTTGCTGCTACAACAAATTTTATGCTGCAATAACAAAAATGTTTCTGTTCAGAAAAGAAAAATTATTGAATGAACTAATTTGAAAATTGGTTTTATTCTTTGGTGTTATCCAAATATTTATCTTAGTGCAAATCAAAATTGTGAATATTTTGTTCAGTTTTTGGTAAGCGAATAGATTGAATGCCAATATCGATTCCAATTTCTTGATTAGTTTTGATCCTTTAATCCTTCTCGCCGTACCAAGAAACTGGAAAAAATTTGAAGTGCACATTTTGCCTTGCCAAGCAATGTGTTTTTTGATTTTTGCCTGAAATGTTACAGATTTCTAAAACCACAATTCGGGATTTTGCTTTAATTAACAACTAAAAGGGCACTAAATTCGAAGGTGTGAACTGTTTTGGCACATAGGTGTCTTTTTTAACTTTTTAACTTTCAGACCCTTCTGGGGCCTACCTATTTTTCGGTCTCGTCGCCATTATATTACACTATATTTGCGATGAAATTTACTTAGAATTAAAACAACAATGCTAATTTATTATACTCATGACCTTATATATCAGCATCATCAGCTAACGACCATAATATTAAACTACGTGGGCGATTAAAAAATTATTTTTTTGTTCTTTATGTACATAAGAAAAAAAAATTATGTCATAATAATTAAATAAATATATACTAGTACTTGTTTCCTTGGCGAAATATACCTAATTCTTGAATCAAATAAATCGTAATCAAACTAAACCTATGGTTTATTTGAAACAAATATATCTTAATATGGCTTTATTACAAGTATATATTTAATTGAAACAGTTTTTTTGCAGTGTACGACTTATGAGGTGATTTTTCCAATCATATTCTGGTCATAGAACTTCTACATTGTATGAAATAATGTAATAGCATGCATTAATATTGAATTTGAATTTAATGTTAAAAAACAGCTAGTACAGAATTAAAATTAAGTCGATATTCCGATTATTGAAAACTAAATCCATTTTATTATCTACCAAAATTATTAATTATTCACAAACGTTTATGACGATAACCTGAAATTTAATACATGAACTACCCATGCGAGCATTTAAATATTTAAACGAAAGTAGAAATAATTGAATTGTATTAAAGCACGACCAAAAGTAGAATTATTATTGTTATTAAAGCCTTCAAATTTAAAAGCTAAGGCATTAAGTCTAATGGTGGTAATCATAATCGTGTGTCATGTCAAGGTAAATAAATGAAACTGCACTTTTTTTGCATACGTTTTATTTTGCGCTGACGCGTTTCGGTTCCATAACATTTAAAATTTTAATCAATTTTTTAGTTTTCATTTAATTTTTAAAACATAAGGTAAAAGTTTTTAAATTAAATAGGTTGCCTCCCCGTCCTTTTGGGCACGCTACGCCACTGGCATAGGTGGAGTGTTTTTTGGCAATTGCGTAAGAATTTATTTCGATTTGTCGATTTAAAAGTTTAGATATACGAAAGTAATATTTAGTTTTTTCAGTATTGGAGTATGTAAAACGAAATTGCATTCCGAAAAATCAATTAATAATACACATTTACCACCACAAACGATCATTAGTCTTTTACATGTCGAATAGAAACTGAAACTTAACGACTTTTAAATTTAACCAATTTTATCAAATTTGCTTACATAGAATTTTAAAATTAAAGTTAATTACGTTATTAAAAGTTAAGTTTTTGAAGGAAGTAAAAATTTAAATTTCTAGTTGGTAACTGAATATGGCAGCTTTTTCATTTCCGTTTACTAAAGTTCTGACTCCCTTATTTCCTATTAATTCTTTTCAAAATAATCGAAGTCGATCAAGTAACCAATTTACTTTCATGTCTAATTTAATTTAAGAAAATTACTTTCATTATGCATTTCGCACTAATCTATACGAATTTGTAGTTTGAGCACAAAATCCTGTTATTTCAAGAAGTTGTTGCATTTACAAGTTTAAGGATTGCACCTATCACTCAGTAACCCTGACAGCGTTGAGCTTATGTAATATATCAAAGCATAGACGACACGAATGTGTCCCTATACTCGACCCATCGTTCACTACACCGCGTATTACTCATTTGGGAGCAATAATAAACAAACATGGGAACCACAAACGAAACAGCTAGTGTATCATAATCTGACATAACAGGACCATGCGTATTGAATTTTAAATCTAATTTAAAAAATTACAATGCTGCTTAAAATGTCCATTTACGATCTAATTATAGAGGCAGAGTGCAAAAAAATTTATAGCTGCGATCAATCCAGATTATGTAATTACAGGGCCTGCTTAACGTGAAAAACGTTAAAACCAGAAAAACGATAACACCGAATAACCCTTAAAACAATTTTGGTATACCAGTCAATTTAATATAATACCTGAAAATTACGGGTTGAGTTGTAGATATCTAGCTTTTCATCTGGAGCTTTTCAGACCATTTACTCAAAATTATTAAAATAATTGAAGTTGATTTCATAAATGTCCCGAACAATCTAAGTTTCGAATTCGAGCATACAGTGCAGTGCATAATAAAAGTGCAACAACAATGTTCTCATTGGTAAATGGGAATTTCCAATATTTATAATCAGAAGTACTTAATTTTTTGCTTGGAAAATCTACGTGTAAGTTAGCAATTTTATAATACGTAATTATTTTTTTTCAAAATTTAAAAGGAAAACTAATTAACTTCAAAATAATATGCAAATATCGAATAGCTACTTATAGTTAAAATAAAAGCTGCTTGAGCTTTGGAAGTTAAAAAATCGATTGGGACAATTATTACGTATAAAACAATAGTTGGAGAAAAGTAATTTAAAGTTTGTTGATGTTTTCTTTTTTGAGCATAACGGATGGTAGGTACATGTTGGATGATTTCAAAACTTCTAATTAGAATACATGTAATTCAACATCTGAAACTATAAGTTAATTAACGTTAGCTAACTTACGACAATTTAGGTATCTACTACATTTTCTAGATTTCTGAGTTTTAACATTTATCTCTTTTGTTCATAATTAACGTTAGTAGTTATTTTACCTAATTAATTGTTTTTTTTTAATATTTATATTTTTTTGTAAATTTTTCAAGTTTTAATTGGCTTGATTTTAATTAAATAGTGGTAATATGTTGCTCTGGTCATGGTGTGAACGTGAAAATTATTATAAATTTTATTTTTATTACGAAAAATTACGGATGTGAAAATTTTTTACTTTCGAAAATTTAAAGTTTTCACGTGCTGGCAGTGCGTATTATTTTTTCAATACTTTGTTGTTTTTCTTTAACACAAATTTTCACATCCTTAATATTTTTCAAGTGAATGCACATAAAACGTACTACACTTTGTTTGGTTTACATAAAACGTTGAGGTTTACTGAAATCCCGAAACTGTACCCGTATATATTCGCTGCTGCAGTGAACTGCTAAAATCTCCTCTGGGACCAATATATTAATTTAACAACATTTCTTAGCTAAGCTGCTAAAAGCTGCCACCCTCTTAATTGCATAAGCGATGGACATTGTTTAGTATATAGGAACTATAATTTTAGCTTCAATTTATAATATAATTTTATATAGCGGTATAGCTCAAAAAAGTAATTAGGTAGGTACTAATTAAATCGATAAGAGAATTATGTTTGATAAATTACTTTTTTCTCTCTTTCACTCTGCCAAATTGCATAAAATCTATTATGTCGATTTACTAGGTTTTTCCTTGGTTCAAATTATTTTAGCATAATTAAAAATAATAAAACAGTATATTAAGGGGACGCGACAGCTTTTTCGAGTAATTTCGTTCGTAGGTGAGATTTTCCTCCGACAGCAGAAGTTGTGTTTACGAGTTGAACTAATTAAGAATGTAGATAATACAATAGTCGATATTCTTATGAAGGCGTAACTAATTTATTCTCTCGAATTATCATCACAGTTTCTTGTTAAACTGAAAGTTCGATGTAATTAATTAAAACTTGCCTAGTTTGTTGGTAATGTAAGTCTACCTAGACTAACATTTGAATGCATAGCACATCGTGAGTACTAAAATTATGCAAAATTAAATTCTGCATACGATTTTTAAAAATTATTCTACTTTGTTAAAATGTACCTACTTTATTAGTTTACTTAACATTTCCACTGTTTTTTAATATTTTAATTATGCTGAAATAATAAATAAGGTTCATTAAATGTATTTTAATTTTTGTTCAAGTTTGTTACTTTAAAGTTTATAATTGTAAAACTTTTTTTCTACTTAAGCCAATTTAGAATATTTTTACAAAGCAATGTTAAAATTCTTACGAATTATTTTATTACTTCTACTCGAGTTACAGAAAATTAAGTACGTACTCCGCTTTAGTTTGGATCAAAAATAAAAAGTTTTAAAAGATTCTCTGCTTGGGTATCGGAGGAATTTATTTTTTAAATTTTTGGTATTTAGCAAAATTTTTTAAATATTAATTAATTGTAATAGTGAGTGCTATTTTAGTGATAAGAAAGTAAATGTCGAGTAAGTAAAAAGCCCTAATCTCTCTCGTATTAATGAAGATTGATTATTTAATATTTTTGACCTAAAAAACTATCGATTTGTTGTCAAAAAGCACCACCGTGAATTCGTAATATTTTAGAGCAAGAAAGCTGGTAAGACGATTTTCTTCTATAAAATGAATTTATACAAATTTATATATATGATTTAATTAACATTGAAGTACAAGCTAGTGTAAGCAATTAGTTGAAGAGAGTGTCACTCTTTATCATTCATTTCGCACCTCTTAAAGCTTGAAAAGCTGCTGAATTACATTTTGATAAAATCATAAACATCTACGTATATAATGTAACTTCCTGTATTCAGTTAACCAAGCTTCCGTTCAAGTAGTGTGTGGTTAGGCGTTACTTAGACGCCTCTCGAGATTTTCGTGCAAAAGTTATTAGATCCAGTGGAAATTCTATGCAAACCGGAAACTCCCTAGTTTATCTTCTTTAATAAATTAGTACTTGTATGCAACAGTTATTTCAATAGTTAATAAAAAACATTTAGTTTTATTAATCCGCAAAATTAAAAAAAAAAAAATATTTTTTTTTAAATTTGAGATTGAACCAGTGTCCTGTGTGCTTTAAGCTATTTTTTTTATTAATGTTCGCTACAGTAAGTCATACTAATCTGTAATTTAAGTAACCTCGGGCAGGGCAACAAATAAGCCTTGGGTAATTAAAATACATGTTAATTAAGGAAACATTAGGACCTCTATTAATTTGCAAAACATGAAGAACATCCATATACCTGGTTGCTCCCTTATTTATCATCACAAAACGTTTAACATTTGCCAAATTCTCGAGGCAAACTTTCAGAACACACATCAAGTATGTACAATGGATGTTGCAAACAGGAATATGAGATCAAAAGAGGTTTCCACGGGTTTCATACCACACCACAAGCGGCGTTTATGGTATAGTTTGGAAAATGGTTCAATCGCCGAAACATTGTTGTCGGCATTGATAATTCTTATTTTGTAGTATTATTATTTTATAAAACGTTATTTTAACTGTTTAATTAAATTTTGCGTTGTAACGAATATTTGTTTATTTAAATTACGTATAACCTGCTTTGTTTGCGTATGAAATATAATGTTTTAATTTTGTAATGGAAATTATTTAATTAAAATATTTTATAAATTATTTATAGTGTATTATAGCTATAAAAAGTTGGTAAAAACATTTTAAAATGACTTCATTGAGTTATAAGAAAGAAATTGTGAAATATATATTGTGTAGAGAGAGAGTAGCCCTGCTGTACGTGATTTTGTATTTGGATGCCAAAGGCAACTAGTCAATTCCATACGTCGATAGGGGGGTTTATCCGAAAATTCGGAGCATCGTCCCAAGCAGCTCGTATTATTGACTCTAAACCGCGGCACTTGATTTGTTTTTTGATTTGGCTTGGATGTGATAGGAATGAATTTGTGATGTAGTTGACATTTTAGCATTCGTATGATTTCTCCACCGTTATTGGATATTGGAGTTTCAATTTATTACAAGATTTGATATTAAGCGCTTTTCATTATTATTTTTCACTTTATTTAATTTTTATACTTAATGTCAATTCATAAAGGGTTAGTAAATTATAGATTGATATCAAATTTTTATTTTCATGAATTGTTTACGGGTCCGGAAGTTTTTGATATGTATAAATAATTTTTATTGTTCGATACTCGAAATTAAATAAATATTACATTATCGAAAAATTTATTTCTCTTTTGACCTTATTTTCGATTTTCCACTCTTCAACTCGACTACCGATCACACCAAGTCACTGTTGTGCTTTTAGCTAAAATATCTAATCGATAAAACCTATTGAAAATTTTTAAAATTACGTCGAAATAACTGCAAGAATTTTGTTTTAGTTTCGGACCGACGACGATGAAGATTTATGAAGCGCTTTGGGCTTAATAGCCCACATAAACTTATTAGCAGTTTACATTTGCTAATTTCTTGCTGTTGGATTAAATTGAAGTAGTACTTAAAAGTGTCAGTAGTTAAACTGAGGATCGCCATTTTTCTTCTTTTATTTTTCTAGTGAAACCAATATAAGTTTAGCACAATTTAGGTGTGTCTAATTAACTTGGTGCTAGTTTGATAATTTAGTTTAAAAGTTAGTTGAGACGTGGTTATGGGTTCTAAATTTTTTGAAAATTTTCAAATACGTATCTATTCCTTCATACAATTACGTTTCAGGAAGCGCATTCAACTCGATTGTAAAAGGTCTATTATCGATTTATAGATAAAATTTGCATACAAAATGATAGCAAAAGTCTAGGAACTAATTTATTTTATTTGATGATGGTACTGATTGTAATAATAATTAAATACTCCTGCTGTCTGTTTTCTGTAACTTGTATAACGTGGTTATGACATTATCTTTTATGTTTATATCTTCTCATTTACGCTAAGTAAGCTGTAGCTTTATGTTATATAATATATTCGCACCGCAATTTTGAATTAGGCTGCCTAAAAACGTTGACGCACTTCTTAGCTGACACTTCATGAACATGTGTCATAATATAGGACGGCATGATTATGTTACGAAGCGAAAGCTTTTAATGATCTCTTCTTCGTTGCAGCTTTCTTTGAGGCGCGGTTTGTATAGCAAACCCATAAAAAACTAATAATTTTCCAACCTGCAGTGCTAAACTGCTACATCGAGATATTTTAATGTTGGCAAAATAAAAATATGCATAATTGAGGCTTAATAAATGTTGTCTTACAAATTATTAGTTAGTCATATTTTAAGGTAGGAATTTGTTTTAGCCCTAAAACTGAAAGTAACCACCCCATTTCTAAACGTCACTCAAGATGTTTTTGTAACCTCTAAACCTCTCGAGAAATTTGCAATTTCTCTTAAACTGACATTGTAAAATCTTGTTTCGAATTCTACTTACAAAAAGTTAACTTACAAAAAGCTTCCCACACGGAAGTTAACACGTTAAAAAATTAAATTAATGTGCCGTTTAAATGTTATTCTAACTGAAATTATTACATTTTCGCTCCAATTTTTGATCTAAATCCGTGGTCGGATTCGAGTGTTTTTTTATAATATTATTTAAATTGCCAAACATTAATTAAGTTGACGTGGACGAGACCAAAACTATAAAACATACATAAGCTTGTAAATGAGTACTAAATCCTGTACGTGATGCCATTGATCGCTGTCGATTTTCATTTGAAAACTCTCTGATTGCTAGGTTGCTTCTTTGTATAACTCCAAGGAATTTCGAGTACTTTGGAAAACTTGTGAAGAGGACTTGATTCACATTGTTAGTTCTTTACAAATTTTAGTACTAAGGCGTAATGTGTTCACTTTTGAAAGTTGTTTTACTTTTGCACACGAGAATTTATATTATTGGTAAAAAATTTTACTGGACTGCTTTCGGACTATGTTTATCCTCCAGTTTTATTTTTATCTCTCGTAAGATTATGAAAACATTTTGTATTATGGCAAATTTTGTCTTCGTTTATAAAACATTTTATCTTTCACCAGGTATTATTTTATTTAGTTTATTTTGACGTTATGTAATTTTCAAATTTAGTCTGCCTCTGAACTACCCCTGGGTTATAAACTTTCTTTTCCAACAAAAATAATAAAACTAAAATTTAATTATATTCATAAAAGAAATTGCAAGAACGTGCATTATTCTTTACCGTGCGTTCTCACTTAATAGTTTTCGTGCAACATTGTTGACGGATTTTCACGGAAATATTTGTGTATGCACGATGCCGCCAATTAAATTAGCGAGATGAGAAGCTGATTATATTTATGAAAAAAATAATAGATACCTTGGAAAAGATTTGTTTTACCTCAACGATTTTTCTTATTTTCTGCCATCCACAAACTTTTTAACCCTCTGTTTTGTCGGTTCTGATCTGTTCATGTTAGGGGCGTATGACACGATACAATTTATTAAAAAGAAAAAATCCAATTTCTACGTAGATTTTTTTTTTGGGAAGAAAACCTAATATGCAAAATTTACAATTTAAAAATGAAAAAATGACTACTTACTTGAAACTTTAAGGGATATGCACCCAAGGGCTTAAATAATACTTTATCGTTAACCTTTGGCTTTTATGCATTTTCCATGTGAATGCACGTAAAATAAAAATGAAGAAATTAACGATGTTTAAAAAGCTGTTATTGTAATTTAAAATTACAAACTATTTTACAAAAATATCATAAAACCTCGAGCGTGCAACTAAAATTACAATGTTTTTTTAGCTTAATATTGAAGTTAATCTAGTAAAAATTTCACATTTTTATGACCGCTACTGTACTTGAAATAGCTGTTGTATGAAAATCTCCAAGCCATCCATCACTTTTGGTTTCTGACGTTCCAAACTACAAACTTGTCGATTATGTAATTTAAATATTTACTATTGATTTATATTTACTATATCTGCTTATTACTGTTTTTTTTTCATTTGCTACTTGAAAGCAAGTAAGTTGCGAAGGGAAACTAATTGGATTATATGAAAAATAAACGTCATTATTTTTGCATTCCGTTCAACATTTGTGAAATTTAAGTTTTCCTTTAAAGAAAACAAAATAAGATTTCTCTATCTCTTATTAGCTCTAAAAGTTTTCCCTTACGTCATGAGCTTTCAGTTAAACTAAAGTCAGTGCTTAAATAGTCGATGAGATTTGTGTAAATTAAATTAGAAAGAAAACCTATAATATCACTTTTACTTTAAATAAATATTCTATTTCGTAATAAATATTCTCGATTTGATTGACAAAGTGAAGGAATTGATTGTTTTTGTGAAGTAAAATCTTAATATTTGTTTATTTTATCGAGAGTTGCTTTCTTTGGGGAATTTTAAAACTGAAAAAACGTTTTTCAATCGTTTAGTTGAATTTGATTTTTATAAATATTTTCCGTTATAGTCTAGAGGGCAAATGTGTTTTTTGATAAATTTCACACTTTAAAAGTGAAAACGTAGCTTAGTTAAGAATTTGCTGTAGGCTGGCATACATGTTCGCTATGGATTTTCTTATATGTCTAATAAAGTAATACAGAAAGTTAATGTAAAACCAAATACATAATTTTCTATTTTATTTACATTTATCTCTCACGCACATACTACTTTGATATTTAAACATCAATGTTGTATAAATATCAACTCGGGGATTTCGTTTTTGATGTAAAGCATTATGAAAAATTGACTTACATTAAAATGTTCGAGTATTTGCTTATGAAAAGTTGATTTTTAAGCTGCCTGAATAATTTTGATGTAATAACATATCACTTTAACTCGCCTATCAAAATATCAAATCATGTGGTCGATGAGATTTTATATTTTGCAATTTTCAGGAAGCTACTGGAAGCTGTTACTTCTAAGCTGACAATAATTGCGTAATTTTTATTGTTTGTTTAATACAACAGTTTTACACATAGTACGTATATATTGCAATATTTTATATATTTTCGAATAAGTTGGTAGTAAAAATATAGAATCAATCTCAATTTGCTCAGCTATATAAAAGCTTTTATATTATAAAACTGAAAATGCGACGATTTTTCTAAGACATGCTCTTATAAAATTTGTATTATAAATTTAAAAATTTAACAGCTTTTCATATCAATTTACTGTATGGTAGTACGTTTTCTGTGCAGTTTTAAATTAAAAACTACCATTACATAATAATTAAATTAAAAAAACTAAAATTCGCCGTAACAGATACCTAAGTATACATTTTTAATTAAATTATAACAGTGTGAATGTGCATCGGAATATGAAAAATTCATTAATATTTGTTCTTAAAGTTTACTTTTTCAGCCAATACAAATAACTTTTCCATCAAGCGCATTTTAAAATTAATTTTTCAATTTCGTCGATAAATTAAATTATATTTCACGTATTGCTGAGTACCTAGCCATGATATAAAAAAAGGAAAATTTGCGATAAAAATAAAAGTGAAATAATTTTGGTAAGTAATCTCTTAAAAGTATTGGAGATCTCGGGCTTTGGCTCGTAATTGAAAGGACATAAGGCCAAAGTTACTGTTTTGTTCAAGGTAGTACGTGATATCTGTGTGAAGCTAATCAAAGTTGGAGGATGGCAAATATATCTAACCTTAAAGTTTCCTGATAAAAATCAAACCGTTATTAAACTTGGCCTGGATCTAGATAGGCTTGCTATTGCTACTCAAACTCTAATTTCGAATTCTCTAATTTTCAAGCAAATAATGTACCAAACTTTGAATTTTACTAAATGGGATTCCTCGTTCAAGAAAATTTCCATTTGCTTATTTCAAATTAATAGTGTCATATTATTTGAAATATTTAATAGAGTTTTGCAAGTAATTTACCTACCCACTTTAAAGCATTTTTATCCATTTATAAAACTGAAAATTAAAGTCGAGTGAATTTATTTATTTTCTGAGCTTGGTGACTACATCGCCAGTTTACCTCCTTGGTCAGGGTTTATTTTTTAATCTAAAAAATAAATTATTATTATCCTTCCACTACTCACGTTTTTAATTACCATAACTTGGGTTAAACACTTGCGGAATTCGGGGGTGATTTAAAGCCATTTTATTCAAAAATAAATTATTACAATTTTTTTGCAATCCAACTTACTCGAACACGTAACAGCGTTGATCACCTATAGAACTCTGCATTTTCTTTCTTTTTTTCGCAGAAAGAAATGTTGCCTGTGTGGTGCGTATAAACCAGGATTTGCGTATTATTTGTCCTGAAAATTTGGTATGAGGTTGATTGTTATTTTACATCTGCTATTTTATTCTAGAGCGTAGTGTTAATAAAATGTTACAAATATTTCATGTATGCAAATATAAATCGAGTGGCATCTTGTTGTCACAGGCGTGTTTGTCTATTTTGTGTTGAGCTGAATATTAAAGTTGTGTTGATTTAAGCATCCTTGTGTCGACGCAGTATTTCCCTACAGCTTTCTATATCAATTTTTATCATGTTATGTATAAACTTTTGGCATACGTCAATAAAGTGATACGATGAAACATTGATGATTGAATTATTAAGTATCCGAATAATTTGATTTCATTGTTTCGTCCAATCCATGTATGTCATCGCCATGAAAAAGTGATGAAACACCTTTTAACTCACTCTCCTGTTCATTAGCCTGCACTCATCAATTCGTGATTAATTGCCAAGGTAAATTCTGTTGCAAATTATTGAAAACCGTTAGCAGCTTTGCTTTCCACTCTCGATTTAATTTTTTATTACCTCTCACCGTGTATTATATCATAATCGTCAAGTTGTAAAATTTTAAATAGATTCAAAAATTGCTACATAATATAATTGAAAAAAGGCAAGTCAATAACGCAATTGATTTCTTCTATTATAGGAGCTTTTAAGATCGTTCAAGAAAGCTTTTATATAGTGAAAACGAATTCGTATACGATTTGAGAGTAAATATAAAAGCAAATCTAAATCTGTCGATCACCACAAGGGAATTCATATAAGTAGCTTTTTTTTAGCTCTATAACTTTTAAATTAAATATTAATTATCTGTAATTTCGCAATAACATCACCTCGTATTTCGTATTCGTTTAATACGCAATTTAATAATACTTAATTAATATAAAATTAATATCTTCATTACAAATTTTATTTCGTCTTGGAATAATTAATTATTGCGAGTAATTAATTTTTTCAATTATTTCAAGTTTTCAAAATATCCATAATAAAATTTTTAACCCGTTTTCCCCTCTCGTGTAATGGCTAATTTGTATTGGGGAATGATTAATAAGGAAATTAAAACATTTGATGATCACACTTGGATGAAATTCTAAAATTGCGGATTGCAATCACAATCTCATCTAATAAATCAGGGCAACTTTCGGTTGAATGCCATAACGAATTCCGAAATTCCGAATATTTTGTAAAAATTGTTTCGTTACGAATTATGTGCATGCAGTACCTGCGTATTATGGGATTTGCGTAAAATTAATGTGGTGCATATTGGACAACAATTGATTTCAACTGAAATTGTATTGGAGCGCTGTAATGCGAAATTCACACCGAATACTCTCCAATATGTCTGCGAAGAGATAAGAGATAAGCAGTTACTGTTACCACATGATGGACTTGTTGTATTCAGATTTCGTCGCACGACTATTACTGGTTTGTTAATCAATTAATTATGTTGTCAATTGTGTGTATTCAGAGGGAAACTTGAACCGGCAATTTGTTTTTGGATAATATATTGTCGGTTAAGAGGCCTAACACAAAATTGATCCATTAATATTCCGTAGAGGAAGCGGATTTAATTGTTCAAATTAAAAAGTTCACCGTTGCCGATGTCGACCAGTTTTCCATCATTTTCTAAATTAACATAACTATAAGATTTACCTACTATAAAAATTGTTTTGGAATGGCATCCTAATGATTCGCTTAGTGGCTATAAAATAAATGTAATAGATATTTAATTTTACTTTTCATTAATTATAATGATAGAATGAATAAAGTAAATTGATTTTTGTTTAAATGGTCACATTTGTAATGATAGCGGGTAATTGTATAAAAGCCTATTATTTAATTTCATTACTATCACATATTGATTAATTTTTTTGTATTGTAGTTAAAAATTTAATATTTTCAAAGAACTTTCGGTAATTTATTAAATACTTCATGTACAATGGTTGTCACTGGATAATAGCAAGCTTTTTAGACAAACTTCTATTCACTTACTTATTTAACTACATTTCAAAGCAATTACAATTTGATTTTATTTCGATAAATACCTAGTAGCCTTCAATAGTTTTATTATTTATTGGAAAACTTTTAACTGCGACATAATTCTTTCGGCCGGTTTTCGCTCAGCCAGACAAGTACCAGTCTAGGTACATAGATAACCGATAAAATCGTTGACGTATCGTAAATTACCTATTTTAAGTATTGTATACTTGACATATAATTACAGGTATTTGACGAGGTTTCGAAAAAGTCTATTAAAACAATGTTATTATTGGTAATATGCACAAATGTCGATGTAAAATAATAATTAGCTTTTATGCTGATCGTTCGTTTTAACTTTGAGCAATAAAATAATTATTATTGCAATTTAAATTTAAAACAAAAAGTATTGCAACTAAAATTAAGAATCATTTCTTTCAGGAAACTCATGAAGGAAAATTTGTTCTCAACTTGAGTTATATAATAAAAAAGTTAGATACGGCAATTGAGTCACGCATACTGTAACTTTGTTAATTACTTCAGAAGTTGTAATATAATTGAAAGTGGTCAAAATAATAATGAAGTTATTGAACGTTAAACTTGATGCTGATCATTTTTTTTAGTTTTGCTTCTTTTCAAGACATCGTCTTACTTCAACTCGTCAGGAATGTAAAATATGAACTTCAACAGTTTATAGTTTCACTAAACTTTCGGTATAGAATTAAGTTACATATTAGAAAACTTTAGTATATGCATGGCTGAATTTTTCACATAAGGCTATTGTTTTTTTTTTGTACAACTTTCATAAAATTAAAAACTGACGAACTAAAGTGATTCGTAGGTTTTCGACAGCAGTGTCTCGTTAATCCACTCGACACGCTTTATTGAAGTTTACTTACTCAGGTGAAATTTTAATTAAAATGGGATGAAATGATTTTCTTTACTATTCTTTTTAAGTGTAAAAATAATAAATATTTCTTCCTGAAGTTATAAAATACGTGATTTTTCTTGAAAAATGATAGGAAGAGCAAGCCACAATGAGCGATACCAACAAACATCGGAAAGACAACGGAAATCAGCTGTCAGAAACTACAGAGATGAACTTATGACGTGTGAAATAGAGTTCACATTTATTTACCAAAAACCGAATTCACAGCATTACTAACAAACCAGCAAGCAACAAAAATAATTTTAAAAAATTAGGCACAAGCGGAAGTATTAGTTTGAAAAAATGTGTAGTGTTTTGTTGCGACAAAACTATAATTCAAAATTAATAAGAATTTAATTGAAAATTTACAAACATAGCGAACTGAGATTTTACCAATGCCGAATGATGCATGCAAATACAAAATCAAAATTTGAATTTAATAACTTATTTTACATGGCAAATTCGATTATAATTGAATGTAGAGGGTGCCCGAATAAATGGATTTTATGATACCTGATATAAAATGTAGAATATCAACATTCTACATTGAAAGCTTATTTGTAAAAGTGTAATCAAGATTTTAAAAATATTTTTTTTCCATTTTCAAATGTTTGTAACTGGCAAAATAAACCCATTATACTTGATGATTATTTGAATTTAAAACGTCAAATGGGGTTTACTTTAATTTATAGGTCACAGTGCAGAGGTGTTTAAAAATAATTTTTACGCAAGCACTTAAAAATTTTCGTTTTTTAAAATACGAAATAATATGATTTGGTCTGTTTCTTTGTTTTCTTCGCATTAAAAGTTCGGCATTTTTTATTTGAAAACTCTATTACTTTCTTCATTTTTATTAACAAAAATAGCAATAAAACTTGGTAATATTTCTTCCGTTAGAAATTTGGGCCAACAGTTATTCGAGTCGATAAAGCATATACAAGAAAACATGAAAACGAAGTAAAGAGTATCAAACTATCAACAGAATTTTCCCCTGGAGAATCGTTATAGAAAATGAATATCTTATGTTGTAGACTAGTTAAATATTACGAAGTACACTTTCCATAAAACACTATCTTTAAATATGAACATTTAAGTTTTAGGTTTTGATCTAACATTCAATTCATGTTTAACCAATTTTCCTTTAAAGCTCCAACCTAATCATCATAGTTTTGCTCAAATAATTTTGTCGATTTCTATTATCAATGTTTGGATCGATAGTGTTATTAAAGGGTTGCTTTTCGTGGGTAGGTTCATTTTACTGCATGCTAATGCATTTATCGGTCGATTTTTCAATTTGCGTTATTTTATGATCGTTTTATTTCTACCTACTTTCATTTTATGAGATGACTAATTGGGTGTATAATTTTTTTTACAGTTATTACCACGCGTGTTCGTGCTGGAAATTATAAGACTTGTGGCCCGGAAGAATTATCCCAGTGCGCTAAGTCATTATCAATTTTGACTGATTCCGGTTTATCGTTTGTTCGGAACAAGGAACAACTTGATATTGTTTGCCCGTAAGTATAATTTTGCATTGTTTACAGAATATTTATCTGGAGTCGGTGGATGCATTGAAAAGCCACTCATGTACGTTATATTCGTTTGACCGAAAGTATCTAATTTATACCAGTAAATACTGAATATATTAATTAATTAATTGAATAATATTTAACATTAAACATTTGATATTGCAATTTTGTATTTAATTATATATATATATTCTATATAATATGTATATATGTATAATTGGGAATTGCTAATGAAGTATCCTAAGGCATAACACGTGAACCGTCAATTTATTGTATATATGGCATTATGCAGTGGTGTGCCCGAGGGGTTTCGCGGTTTGTGAAAATGATAACTTTGAACAATCTATATAAACATAACAATCACTTTTAACTAGGAAATAATTTGGGATCCTATTCTAGAATAATACCTTTTGATAATTTTTGAAGTTTTTAATCTCCATTCTATTGTTTGCCTGATTATATTTCATTATTAATCGAGTAGAGTTTGTACAGCTCTAAAAACGAGGCCCGTAAATAAAATATTCACAGCGCACCATTGGATGTGTGCAGACAATTGTACGTATGCACGAAGGAAGGGGTGAACCTCAGCCATTGCACAAATGATTTATAAATATTATGTACCCTGACATTGTAAATAATGAGAAGTAGGTAAACGCTTATTAAATGTAGGTGTACCTGCAGTGCCCTGAAAATGACATAATAGCAAAGGTTGCCTCCAGGCAAGTGTTTATTTAGATTAATTACACTATTTTACAGATCAGCGATTGCAAAATAGAATAGAGACCTATAAATTATAGTGATTTAATAATAATCAATAAATTTACGTACGTTTTAGTTTTTATCGAAATTTAGTATTACACTAGTTTATTTTTATTGGGCGCAATTAGGTCTATAAATAGCCCAATTTTGTGTTTAAGTCTAAACTATTCATTTCTATAATTTATTGAATTGTTTGAGGCGCAAATGTTTCGTCAGGATTCATTTAAACTAATAATAAAGTTTTCGAAATATATAGGTGGATTAATATTTCAATATTCCGAGTACCACGAAAACGGTTTTGGGATAAACAATCGAAATAAAAATCCTAGTTTGAGGAAGATAAGATGGAACAGGGAAAGCAAAACAAAATCTAGCGAACCTTGTAATGCAAAGTACATAATATACATAGCAATACCAATTGCTTCGAAAATATCGATATTCTGGACTCCTCTATGAGGATTCAAGTCACGAAGTGCATTATTAACTGAAAATTATTAATTTATAAATTCAGTTGATCTGATTGAAATTTCGACAAAAAGTCTAAAAGTAAATCTTGCATTAATTTAACAACTTAATTAAAAATCAAATTTTTATTCCCTATGGATTTTCATAAAATTATGCAATATTTACGACAATTATCGAATTTGCTGGCTCCGGCAAGTGAAACAGAAAAGCACAAACGTCTTGAAAATTGGAAATTGAAACACGTATCTGTTTAATATCCGTATGCAACAAAATTGGATTAGTTTTGATTTTCAAAAGATTAGCTTTAAATTTATTTAGAAATTTTAAAATTATTTTTGATTTCCGTTTAGTACATTAAAATTGCAGCTACGTCATTCTATCTTAATCAGCTATTAATATTTATGAATTTATAAAACTGAGCAGGATATTTCATGTTACTTTACTGTTTCAGAATTTATAACAAACGTTTTAAGTAAATTCAAAGTTTTGCACGTATATTTATGATGGAAGCTTTATTAGTTTTTATTAGTAGAAGTCATATTATGATTAATAAGAAATATGAAAATTACGTGAGAACGCGGCGTATAAAAAACAACTTAATAGCACTAAAATTGTCAAAATGATTTTTAGTTTCTTGACGCTTTAATCTACTAAACGCTTTTACATTTATTTATTTCGTGTAACGTAAATGTCCCGATATAAACGTAACAAAATTTTACGGTTTTATAAATTTTATTTGAGCGAGAATTTTTTGCATAAAAGAATTGCACTCAAACTGGAAGTTGTGATGAATTGGGTTTTGGCATCGAAATTAACCGGTAACTTTATTAGAGTTTGTTCTTTGCGGATACCAGACTATGAGATTATTTGATAAGGATGAACTTTTATTGTGTTTACTTAAGGTAGGTAACCTATAGATGCATACATCTAAAAGTTGGCATGCTTTAAGGAAATAATATTCTACTTGGTCCGGAAACGATAGCAATGTTCCGCTTTTATCGGAATCTAGAAACGTAGTAAAGTTGGCAATAGTTCTCTAATTTATATGCTGCGAATTATAGACTACGTTACATGAATTTGTAACAGAGATGATATTTTACCGTTTAACCATATGCATATGGATGCATTTTATCTGCATTGTCAGTATAACCTGCTATTTTTTGGATAGTGCAATAACTGCCTGTCGGTTTATTTTTAAGCCTTTTCATTAAACATCACGCGATGCGATACTTAAATTTACATAAATTGCAAGTTTTATTTATTTGTTTGTAATTACATGTACAAATTACAAATTAAAATTAGATTTACTTAAAATTGATTTGAATCGTGGATTTGCGTAAAATTGTATTTGGCGCAATCAGCATTTGTAAATTTTATATCAAAATCTGTAATGTAATCTAAATTAATTATAACGATTTTATATTTTCTAATCTCTTTTTCATCATAAAGTAATCCACAATATGCCATATCAGTAACACTTTCGAGTTTCAAAATAAATTTATTTTTCGAATTAAATTCAATTTTTGAAAGTAAAATTTTTCTATTACGATTGTAATTGAGAAGTCTATTTATTTGTATTTTAAAATTTTTGTTCTGGAAAATCTGACGGATTAAAAGTTTTTGATGAAGTTGTTTATATGTATGGGAAAGTTAAGCATTTTTGTAACCTGAAGGCACTATAAAAGTTTTTCCTTACAAATTCTTTGCATTATAACGCTGTCTGAAAATATCTTCTATAATAATTTGTGTTCTTTATACGTTATTTTTCCTTGAATTTTTTAACAATCGCCTATGGATAGTACGTCCGGAGTCTTTTGATTACAGACCGGCCAAATCGATATTAATAACGTATTATTTTCCATACCATTTTTAATTTTTTATCAAAAACATTTCAACATCGTGAGAAATCAAAATTCTTGATTTTTCGTTGAATAACTCAAAAATTATCTGGTGAAAAATTGAAAAAATTAGATTACAAAATTGTTCAAAAGCTGAGTTCATTTTTGATAAATTATTAAACTGTCATTTATTCCAAGCAATAAAAGCAAGAAGAAAGCGAATAAAAGATTTTGAAGTTAATTTAATTTTCAAATAACTATAATGATCATTAGAGCATAACAAATTTTTGAACGTTTTTATTATTCGTTATATTATAGTAGGTAGCTAAATATAAGCTCGGAACTAGTATTTGCTCGCCAAGTCAGCGCCAACTTATCTCTCAGCTAATGAGCTCTTTTTATGCATTTACCGCTTTCATTGCAATCCAGTAAACGCTATTTTTCGTGTACTTTGCAAAATAAAAGAATAAAAGAGTTATCTCGTTAGGCATTTCTTACGAACACTTTTATACTTGATTATTTTCAACAAAATTTGATATCTCCCATTTCAATCCAACTTTATTGTTTCCAGCGATCTGTTCAAATCTCTTTCCTGCATTCATGGTTACAGTAGACTTTGTATGAACTTTGACCAAAGAAAACACTTCAGAAAGCTATTCGATGGTACCGAAAACATGGTTAGCGACCTTTGCCGAAACGAAACATATCAACAAGGTATGCATTGCATTTTTTGGCCATCGAAAGTATTTTAACCGATTTAATTTTTAGAATTCTTATCGTACGCGCCGTGTATGCAAAAGGTGTCCGACGAAACGGAAGTTTGCTTCAAAAAATATTCTTTGGCGATGACGGAAATCCAGGAAAATACCAATCGGCAACAAGAAATAGAAGAAGCTGCACGAAGAAACCAGCACCACCACCATCATCATCACCATCGCCATCACAATAAAACTGACGAGCACATTTACAAATATCAAAAATCAAAACGAGCAGCAGCAGCCGACGAGAGTCTCAAAAGCGTTTGCTGGTAAGTTGGAAACTTTTTGTCCTATTTAAAATCACAGTTCCAATGTTAAAAGAAACCCTTAGTAATATTGCATGGGTATTAGTACACTTGAAGGGCATCGCATGGAAAAGAACAAAACCATCAGGATACATCCAAGAATTAATCACTTTTCAGTCTACCGGAAGTTGTAATAGGATCATAAAGGAGATATACGTATTCAGTATTATAACTTTAGCTTTATAACATAGTGAATATTATTAAAGTTCATCTACTCTACAGGGTTCGTAAAAATGCTATTACAATTTACATATTAGGCATGAGTTTTAAATGGAATTGTGGGCATAAAATTTGAGATCTGCTCTTTTAATAATATTTTATATTACTTTTGGGTGTACAAGGTGTAACAAAAATTTTTATTTTGAATCGTCTCTGTTTTCAATTGAAAACTCGACACTTGAACATGAATTATTTTACATCTACAAGTCCCAACCATAATATTTTTATGTAGCAAACTAGTAATTTTTCCTAACCGGGGAAATATTGCTGAAAACTCACTTTTGAACTTTGAAGCTTGTAATGCATTTACCCTAGGATTACCATCATATCTGTACAATTTCATATATTATCCATGTATATTTAGGGTAATCGCAACTTACACCGCTTTACAACTAATACTTCTCGATATCGCACGTTAACAGCTGCCAATTTTCAATGATCTCCAAAATAAAGAAGTAAAAATTTGTTAAGCACATCTTTTTAAGTTAATATGACATGAACTTTTTGGATGCAACTGTGGGTGGAAATATATTATGCTTTATCCTGTTTATAATAGTTTTCGACAACTGAATTAATATCTTTACTTATTACGGATATTCAATAAAATTTAAAATTCAAATCTTTTATTGACGTTTTAAATTAAAACGATAACGCAAAAAATTCAAATTGTTTATTTCAATCAAGTAGAAAAACGCAAATTCTTTTCTTTCAACTCACAATTTCCCATTTTTGATTTATACACCACAGATAAATTGAAATAAGAATATTAAAACCAATAATAATTATTCTAAAAATATAACATTTTTCACAGCGAGAAAAGCGCAATTCTATTTTATTTTAATTGTTTTAGTTGGTTATTCGTTTTTAATTGCATTCACTATTTTCTTTAATTGGTAAGCTAATTTTGCATTATTTACCTATGTTATAATAATAATTTAAATGAGAAAAATATTACGAGATTATAACGAGGGTTATACGAGAAGAGTTCAAGTATAATTTTATTAGTTCGGTACTTGAATAATATTTTATTTTGTAATCCAAAAAATATAAAAGTTATAATTTAATCAATTTAAAATTCGGAAATTATATACCCGGTGTTACATCAATAACAATTGATCGTGTCAGAACGCCTAGGCGAAGCAGGGTACAAAAGCTAGTTGTTACAAAACGGAATTTTCAAAATAACTTGCTTATTTCATTAAAGTCACTTCGGGGTAAAAAATCCGTTGTTTTATGGCTATAGTTTTTTTATTTAATGAAAAGATAGAAACTTAAATGGAGCTTAAATCTTTAAGTTCTTAAGCTATAATGAGTTATTTTATTGTCGTTTTTTATTATTTTAATTAAGTTTACTGAAACTTGAACCATCTGCGATTGCGATATCTCATTACAATAATAATTTATTGTTAAATCTTAATACGCGGAGGAACTAATTAGGGGTTCTGACAGAAATACGAACAAATTTGTTTATTATAATGTTTATAACATTATCAAACTCGAAATTAATTTTCTTCCAACTTAATTGCTTTATATTTAAAAGGAAAATTATTTTCAAAGTAATTAGTAAAAAAAGAAAAGGCGAAAATATTAACAGGGAGCTTTGTAATTTTTTTACAATGAAAAACGAAGTAAATAAGTCATTTTTGTTTAAATTACGGTTGCGTAATTTTTTATCCTCAGTCATGCAGAAATTACTACTATATAGTCGATTATTCTTAATTATGTACAATACTAACTAATATTAAGAGTAGTTATAAACATTATTCAGACCGAGCATAAACATTGGTACATATACAAAATGTGCTAATGTATCCGGACATCTCCAATATGGAATGACACGAAAATCCTTTCTGTATGTTTATCCAAATAGAAGCAACCTAATATAATATTAATGTGAATTTTTGTAAAATTTTTTTATCGATTTCCGTACATATTTTAGATTATCTAGTACCTACGAAGTCATATACATATATATAATTTTCATATCAAAGAGAATCTAGAAATGGAACAATATGAATTTCAGATTAAACGAAAGTGAAAATAATGTTGGTTGTGATCACGCGATTTTAACAAATCTATAATACAATAATAAAATGAATTTTTTAAATTTCATCGTTAATTTCTCTATTATTATTTTTTCAGCTCTTTTCAAGAATACGTCGACTGTTCGATAAATACAATCAGGAAAACTTGTGGTGAAGATGCAGCTTACTTTAGTCGAGGCTTTCTGGATAAGATGGCATCGTCGTTAATTAAGGTAAAAATCATTTCTTAAATTGATTTCTTTTTTCCTAATGGAATTCACTTAGGTACCCGCATTTAGTAAATTGTAACCGAAAGAAAAATTATCATTTTTGTACGGCTGACAGTAAATGTTATGTTTTTACTTCAACATATCTATAATATTGCCGGAAAACCGATAATTATTTGTGGTTATTCAATTCTATTATACTACCGCGGGACAATTTTCATTTCGTACATTTTTAATGGGCTAAATAATCTCGGCTTTGAGTAAATTGAATACAAAATGTTCAAATTCAAATAATAGGATTTTTGGCAATTTAGAACTTTTGCAATGTAAAATCACAAAAAGAAATATAAAAATTTGACTTTGATTTTCCGGAAAAAATTAAACTTTTTACAGGAAAGTTTTGAATAATATGCAATGGCGAAGGTTAGTCGAACAAATGCAAAGCTTACTTGTAAAAAAATTTCCTTTTTATCGGAGAAAAGCATATATTTTTTTTAAACGATCGCAAATCCAAAAATTAATTGAAAATTTTTTTCAAAAATTGAAATTCTTGGTTTCAGAAAAATATTATTTGAATTAAAAGTGTCATTTTTTACAATTGCAACAATTTCTACTTTTAATCAAAATCGTATTTTTTTACCAATGTTAACGGTGTAAAAAATTATTGATTTTTGATCTCTTAAGGCTATACAAAAATTTGCTATAATGCGATAATTTTTTTTTAATGAAAGAGGAAAATTTTTCTAACATAACAGTTTTAATAACAGATATATTATCGAGACTCCAATAATTACTATTTATTTGTGATTAATTAAAAGTACCACCTGCAAGTTTAATTAGTGCGTATCTGATTGTCATTACATGGCGAAAGAAAAACAAGTATACAACTTTTGAATTCAGAATTTATAATGAAAACTACGACCACTTTTTACAGCATATTTTTGCCTGGTTTCGCCGTCAGCCATTTCGCCGTTTCACCTTAAATCCATTTCTCTGTCAGAAATTAAGTATTTAATTTTTTTAAGTCAAAATGAGCATCGAGAGTATTTTTTAAAAAGGTGCGAAGCAAATCTCATTTTTTTAAATACAAAAATGTACGAAATAATCCTTACTTATTACGTAAAGGATATGTTTCGGTTGCTATCCTATATGTAGCTATTTCCGTATTACAAAAGTTGCCTGAAAATTCCTCGCAAGTGCTACTAAATCCTTAAATACCTCAAAATTAATTTTTCGCAAATTTCTATTAATATTTTTTTAGTTTTTCTACTTTTTCTTACGTCTACTTTCTCAAAATGGACTAAGTTTTTTGGTTTTGCTGTGTTTGTATGACAAAAATACATTGTTAAATTATTCGAAAATGGTGAAAAATTCCGTCAATTTCCTTCCAGAAGGGCAGTAAATTTTTCACCTCTTCTATCAAAGATTTTGTCTATGTCAAATAAAATTAACACCAGTCCAGTTGCAATTTACAAAAATACCTGTTTTTTTCTATAATAATAATTAACTGTTGTAAGTGGAAAACAGCAACAGTCTTACAGGAATTATTATAAAATACGCGTGTTAAAAATTATTTTATTAAGTTCTACGGGTTCGTTAATCGTAAAAATAATGACACTTTTAACACAATTGTATCGTAAATAACTATTATTTGTAGCGATTGTATGCTTTGGTACAGGACACTGCACATTAGCTAAATTGAATCAAACACACCACTAGGTACAATTAAATTTATTTGATTTTCTGATGCGAATTACATTTTTTCATGTTGGTGGTCAAAATCCAAGTTTTATTTGCAACGAAAAATACTTTTGGGTTGGATTGGAGGGTTCGATTTAAAATGTTTTTAATAATAATTGATGTTAGGTCCTCTTGCCAAATTGGTTAAACAAGCGTTTCATCACATTTTTGTTGCGTGATAATAACATTATAACGAGCACCCTTTAATTAATTTGTTATATCGTGCGTTGGTATGTCGATTCGGATCTCGATATAAACCCATAAAACTTAATTCATGTAAGTCGTTCGCGTTTTGTAATGACCTTTAAAAGTCAATAATGTGACGGTAGCCTTTTAAATTGTTGAAAGGAATTTAATGTTAATAAGTCGAAATTAACGTTCAGGTCGATTTTTATTAACACTTATAATTATTATACCTATACCCAGTTGGCATGTCATACAGCTTTTTCAATTTTTCCATTTTAACTTGAAATAATTTTAATTGGGGTTTAAGTGAAGTTTTTGTCACATTCGTTGCGTGCAAGTAATTTTTTCGTTTTCAAATTTACATACATTTGAAATACTTACCATCTTTAATGTTAATCATAAACACGTCATTTTGATTATTACCTTGTTGTTTAATATTCATTAACAAATAACACAAAGTAAACAGAATATTTATTCCTGTATTAACGATTCGAATTTACTTTACAAAATGTAAACCATTTTAACTTTATTTTCGTCCTTTAATTTTTTATTTAATTTCAAATGCATAAACATGTTAGTTTTAATGTGGTTGTTTGGAAAGGAAATGGAAAAACTGATAAATAAATCCTAGCTGTTATAAAATGCAAAGTGCATGCACTTTTAAAGTTATAGCCATTTCGTGACTGAAAAGACGAATCGGTCAAGCTTTATATCATTTACGCTATATTTTGGGATAACTTGTGCAACAAAGTGCATAAGTGTAAATAAAATGAAAAGCTTTGATTTTTCACCTGCATAGAGCAAACTTTTATTTTTTAAATTTTATACGCCTTACTGAAATTGCTTTAAAGGAAGTCTTTTTGTTGCAGATGCATTGTATGGATTATAGTGCACAAGATTGTAAAGAAAAAGGTTTTAATATAGCTGGTTTTCATCCAGAAGGACATTTTTATTCACCAGTTTCATCGTCGGCATTCGGTTTGCACCAAATAACTTGGTTAAGTATTTTAACATTGCTAGCTCACTTTCTAAGATGAATAAGAAAAATTTACGTAGAATAGTAACAATTTGTGATTGAAAATATGATTGTATTTTTGAATGAATGTTTTGTAAATAATTGTTGTAGATTGTAATGAAACTGTGCTTTAGTACGTGTATCACGTACTGTATAGAATTTGTAATATACCAGTTAGGTTAAAAGAAAATGATGACACTTATACCTCGAGAAAATTTTATTTTTTAAATTTCTCTTCAAAAGAAAACTGCTATTAGTTTATAAATTCATCGAGACTCAATTGTTCCATTTTAAATTCGGAAAAACTAAACGAGAACGATACGTTGTCGAGTTATAACTGTCATTTTTAACTACCTTCGTAATCTCAGATTGCAAAGAAAAGATTTATAAGTTATATAAGATATTTAAAGTTTATATTGTTATAAAAATTGGTCTAGAAAATGTTAAAAGACTGAATTGTTGTGTTACCTAAAAAATTCTATTGTGATATAGATTTAAACTTTTCTTTATAATCTGAGTTAAGTACTCTCTATTTTGTAGTTAGTCCCAAAAGCACTAAAAGTATTTTAGATGTATAAGTAGTAAAAACATGCACTCGATGTATGTTTAATCAACTCAGTAACCATGACAAATTGAAATAATTTTAATTTGAATAAGGGAGAGGAAATTGAGAAATTGCACAATTTTGCGCAGAAACGAGTTTAGACGGATTATTCTGCACAAATTGTACATTTTCTTATTCAGTAAATCATATTGTGTCATAACAAATAAAATTTATGAAAAAATTGCTAAAACAAATTTTTTTTGATAATTTCAAAATTGCAATTATTGGCAATGTAAAAATAAAAAAGAACAGCAATGTGTATTACGTGTAAATTTTGTTCAATAGAATTTAGATGCAATTTTTATTGTAGCAATCTAGTCTATGGTTTCCTTAAATAGTTAGTTTTAATCTTAGTGTTCGTTGTTAACATTGATTGTTTTTTAAATTAATTTTTCATATGCCGTCCAGGTTGCTCATAAATTATATAAAATCTCGAAATCTGTTTTTCACGCCATTATTATTTAAAGTGTTTATTAGTTCATGTAAATAATAGAGAAATTTGTATATAAAAAAATAATATAATTATTAAAAGTTCTACAATAAATGTTTTTTAATTTGATTTTTATTATTTAATTACTACAAATCCCAAACATTTTCCAAAAAGAATTTACGAATTTCCAGATATTCGAGATATTATCGAACAACTGCTACAAAAATTTTGCTTCAAAAAGGTAAAGTATGCATTTAATTACAATATCTCCCAATTAATATCAATATCTGATAAAAATATCGTTAAATATTTTTTATAACATATAACTGGTGTACAGAAATGTATTAACGACTAATTATTGATGGCCAAAGTGCAGGTTATGTTGTAGTAAAAACCACAAACGCTTTCTTAATTTTAAAAATAAAAATAAAATTTAATATATTATTATCTATAAATAAGAATAATCATTGCCAATTCGATAATTTTGTAGCTTTTGGATAAATTATTTTAATTTTACGTAGAACATCTTATCTACTTGATTTTGAAATATATTGTAACCCAAAATATTTCCAAAATAAAAATCAAAATATTAAAATTTTTCTGAAAAAATTAAAATTTGTTATTCTCAAAAGAAAACAATTTCTTTTTTAAATTTAATGTTTTGAGGATTGAGGAATGATATGGGATTTATCATCGTGAAAATGCAGCTACCTACATAATTTTAAAAATTAATATCTCCGAAAATAGCAATCAATCAATATTGAAATTTGGCATATATTTAGAGTAAGTATTCTGCCAAAACACATTAAATATTTAGAAGAAAAAAATTGAGTTTTTTAATAACAACGACTTTCAGTTTTCTTCAGGAAAATTACAATATTTTTGGTCCTGGAATTTTTTTTGGATTTTTATATTTTCCAAAGTGAAGTGTGATATTCCACGCAAAACATAAATCAATCCAAGTTACAAAATTACCGGGGTCGGTCGATGTTTTAAGCGCTCGAATTTCGCCGAAATTTTTGCACTGGGTGGTAGGTAATGGTCTATATAAATAATAAAATTTGCGGATGCTCCAGTAGCTTTTCCAAAATTAACAAAAATCCTGGATCCGAGATTTGCCGTGGTTGCGCTTGTCAAAACTGACTCTCCGCCAACTCTCGCTCGGCTCCGCTTCGAGCCGTTTTGCCACGCGCTAAACTCATTAAAAACATCCCCCGTAGGGCACGGGCCTCACCTCATAAGAAAGCAAAAATTTTGCTCTTGACCCTTTTTTACTGTAAAAAATATACTGGTTTTCTTATTTTGTATTAAGAATATATTTTAACTGAAACGAATTCTGGTACATTAGGTCCACCCATCCTGCATTATTTGAAACAAATTCAGTCATAAATATGATTTTATCTCAACATTTTTGCCCTCTCTTTATTTCTTTGAATATTTTCACGGTTTTTGAGAGAGAATAACTGGGAGTATCATATACTTTATATGAATATATCGCATAATAGAAAACAGAACAATCAGATAATCTTGTAATTACCTTTAGAATTCCGAGAGCAGTTTATGGAGAAAATTAGCAGGACCGGCGCTAGGATATTTGGGGACCTAGGCAAAAAAATCTATCAGTGCCCCTCCCCCCATTTATATAGCAGTACTGAGATGGGGGGGGGGTTAGAATATGCGATATTTCAAAAATTATTTACATTTACATAACATATTTTTATTTAAAAAAAATACCTTTCGAACAAAAATTAAACTAAAAAAGATTATCAAATTTAAAATTCCGGGAGTTAATTTTTCTCGAGGAACAAATTTATAAGCACATCATGTTCGAAGCAGAAATTTCTCATTTTTATTCTGTTTAACTATTAGTATTAATATTTCATTTTACATTGCACACTGTTTGCGCTCCTTTATCGTTTACGCCCTAGGCAGAGGGATAGTTTGCCTAGTGCCGGCCCTGTTTGTGAGGACACTGAAGGACTATATGACCCTGGAATTGTAGACTAGTCGGTATTTGAATTTTTATTTTCTAAAGCAGTGGTTCCCAAATGAGGTTCCGCAAACGAAGGTGAAGGTTTCGCCAAAAAAATAGTTAAATGGCGAAAAATACTCCGCATATATAATATTAAAATTTTCCACGTTATTGTTATACCTAATGTAGAAGTAACAAAAAGAACTTTCTTCTGCTTCATAAAAAATTTTGAATATTTAAAATAATAATGGTGTCATAGTACAAAAATATCCTAATTTTAATAAAATAACTGAGGGATATCATTAATTTGAGGTCTTGTACTTTACCCTCATAAATGTACTATACATATAATTCGAAATGATAGATATTTTTAGTGATGTAACGCTATTGCTCAAATTTTATTATAAATTTTCACTAAACCACATTATAAACGATTTTTGAAATCCCAGGGGTCGCAGCCGGCAGCCCTCATTAACGTGTTAGTTTATATAAAATCAAGAATTTTAAGAGTGGGGTTTCGAAATGTTTTACGATAAAATACTCATCTTACAACCGAAAACGGATTTAATTTTCCGGAAGACGGAAAATAAATAAAATTAAAAATTTTAAACTCGAATTTTTTTTTAATTAAAATTTAATTAATCTATCTAATTAGCTTTCAGCAAACTGTCAAATCGTTTTTGATTTGTTTTAAATAAATTGATAAAATTTCCTCATTTTTATTTATTTTTTTCATAAATCAGGTTTTTTTTTATAAATATCTACCAATAATATCGCTAACTAAATAATTATCTGTAAAAGAAGGGATGGTTGCCATTTAAAAAAAACAACGTGAAAATGACGATTTTGCGGAAAGGGTTAGGTAAACAAATTGAAAATTACGAGATGTTTTATTTACGAGCGTTTAATTTAAATTGTTTGTAATTATATTTTATAATAACTGGAAACAAAAATTCAATTACCACATTAAAGTTATCAAGGTTTTCTACACTTCCAAATTGTAAAGTTTGTTGTTAAAAAAAAACACTTAGAAATACTACATAAGTCTTATTCGAACATAATATAGAGGTAGACTGCCAGCAAAAACCTTTTTAGGAAACTTTCTAACAAAATTAATAAAAATTGAGTGAACTCAGTATTTCGTTCAATTATATAGATTTGACAGGTCACGCATGTTTCACGTTATTATAAGATTTGTACCCAATAAGGTTAATAACCAAGTATTGGATATTGCATATTCAGCAGTCCTTCCCTCGCTTCGAGGGCCATAATTCTTTTCCGAAAAAGACTTTTAGCTGTACTCTAGAATACATTACTTGGCGACGCAGGAGATTATTTAACAAGTTTAAGGCAAAACATGTAAAAATACTTTATTGTGCCCACTAAGTTGAATATACAAATGAATGAGAGAATAACAGGACAATGAGATATAAGAATAAAAATAGTAGACCAAAAGTTCATAAAATGGTCACCTCGTGAGCTGACGTCGAAAATTAACCTATTACATAAATTCAATGTGATCTGAAGCAATTCATTGGTATAGTAGATAGAGTGATTAAAGCCGTCTCTGTTCATCCGAAATCCAAAAGATCTTATTAACCCTTAATTGTCATGTCGTCTTGGCCTTTGTGCGGAACACATCTCCCTCATCGGATTTTTTACTTTTAGTTAAAAGTAAGATTAATCTGATTTCAAACATTCCCAAGACCATCACTAAATAATAGTAACGTTTTTACTAAACTATGTATGCAGTTTGCTTAGTTGGCTACTATCTAAGATACTAGTAGCGTGTTAGTAGCTACTTTCTTAACTATGCATGTTTTAGTTAATTGGAGTGTTTTATCTAATGATAGTTCAATGATATTTCATGAAGCTTTTGTGCTGTATTATTTTTATAGATTTTATTGTTTTTGTTGGATTTGCGGCAACAATTAAGATCGGTTAATCTAAAACAGTTAAATTTCTGGTTTAATCGTTTTAAATTTGTAATATTGAAACAATTTCTAATGTGTTCTAATATAAAAACGATGAATGCTAATAACCAGCCAAAAATTAAAAAGTTGAAGTATATTGCAACACTTTCCAATTGTAAAGTATTACTAATCCTAATTCGAAGTGATTTACTCAAACCCATTTCTTTATAGTAAGTCATCATATCATAATATCGTGAAATACATCCATTGTCATGTAAACGTATTAATAATTTATTGATTTGATCAAATATTGGAAATCCCTTTGCAAATGCAATACATATAAATGCATTACGTACTACGTTTTCTTTAATTGTGTACAATAAAGGGATTCCCCTTTCATCTTTAAAAGTAGTACTGATTGCATATTCCAAAAATCGGTTCAATTTAATGGTTGCAAAATCACCTTTATATGCTACTCTTCTAGTGCAATTGGAACTCCAACTACATAATTGGAAATTGTTGTAAATGTATTTATCAAACTCGTTTGCCCTATCGGAAAACATATAAGCACCATCGGAGTAAAACCCAAATTCAATTTTTGATTCCATTATTTCTTGCGGTGTTGTAATTTGTTTACCATATGATTCAAATTTAAAACCAACTATAACTTTGCTTTGAAAATAAGAAGATATGATGTAACAACCACCTACCCAAACAATAAACAATATCCTATTGTACCAAAATTTTGGTTGACGACTAAGTGCTTGCCCAAGTAGACATTGAAAAGCTAGAAAGAAGTATTTTGATAGTTCCTGCTTTCCACGTTTATGTAAGTTAATAAAATAGTAACTTAGAGATATCGTGCAATACGTTATTCCAATAGTAATCCATACCGTGTATGTGTATACCGCCGATAGTGAGCTACCAAGTGGTTCAATTTTTGCAAAAGGTACCACCCAATGTAAGGAATCCGCTAAGTAAGAAAAAGTTAAATCAAAATCCCAATTTTGTGATGAGTTTGGAAGATATGCACCGATAGCAACATCGAATTCGTTCTTCACCAAACCAGCGGAACCACCTTTATAGCTGCCATTTTCCTTGGCACCCCAACTTTGATAATCATGTTCAATATATGTGATATTAAATCCCAATCTGTCTTTAATCTAAAAATTTGAAAGTTCAAATTAACGTAAACTAAGGTCAGTTACTTACCGTTTCCATAACGTCCAGTTCGATTCCGCATAATTGTCTGTTCATACAAGATTCGATTACATATGGAGGATAAATAATGTAACCCAGCCTAACTGTAAAATTATGTAATAAAGAAGGCAGTTTGTTTGGAAATAAATTAATTCGACTCCGAAAACCAGTTTTCAAAAACGTGTCCATTAAAACTTCACCATCGCCAGTTTCCTTTTCATTATCGTAAGGAAAATATGTAAAAATTTGTATTTCAGTTTCCGAATTAAGCAGAACGATAACATTCAAAACGTGAAAGATCCTTAACGTGTGAAATAGCATTTCGTCTATGTTTTCGACTATAATAACAAATTTTGCTTTTGGATTCCATTCCATATTTTTTGCTAAATGTTTAAACACCGACGATGTATTTTTTGAACGAATTTCCATTAAATAAACATCAGCTCTCATTAAACGAAATGAAGTTAATATTTTGCTAGCACTTGTTTGAATTATTACCGGATTTGATCGAAACTTTAAATTCTCCAATTTGTGTTCAAAATGTAGATAAATCATGCAATCCGCCGGTTTAAAATAAATTTTTTGAATTTTATCAACACATTTTTGTAATAATTCTCTCTTATTAATGTTGACCACGGTTAAAGAACATTGAAAGATGTTACAAATATTAAATAACATAAGAATTGTCATAAAATTCATTTCTGAAATTAAAATAAATGCACGCGTCTATTTACTTCGATCACCTAGTGCCTACCAATCAATTTATAGTTTACTAATATAAAAAATGTAAAAGTTAATCCATTATAAACATTTAACTTACCTAACAGGAAAGTTATTTGTTAATACCTTTTTTTGTATTTGAATATCTATTGGAAATTGCGTGTTATAGAAATATGAAAAATTAATTTTTCTGTGTAATGCATTCAACACAGTGTAACACAAGTGTAAGCCTTGTCATGGTCAAAGAAGTGAAACGACAATGATAAATGACGAAAAAATCCAAAAAGGAATATTTGATAATAATTGGTTGTTAGTGCATGTACCTGCTAAAATTATTTAGTGTTCCAAAAGGACAATTAGACAAAATATGGAACATGTTATAATAAAATGAAGCCTTGTTGGGAGAATTTTCCATTTTTAGTAAAATTAAATTTATATAAGTACACAAATATAATTTATAAATCCATTAAATTATTAATATAACATGTTTGAGAGATTAAACTTAAATGTCTAATTTATTCCAGCAGCCATTGCTAGATCTTCAATGTGATAAGAGAACTGTCTTGCCAAAATGGGATGATATGGTAGCAATTGAGCGTCGCACATTACTCCTAACGTAATATTTTCTCCATATTGATTAAAACACAAAGAAATGCCTACAAGAAAAAAAAATCACGTCTAATCCTTCTTTTTTCTTTTTAATCCAGGAATAATGCAGAAAAGATTACTTACTCATGTTTGCCTGTGGTGGTCTCCAATATATGGCACCGATCACTTCTTCTCCCCAAGTAGTATACTGCGTAATTAAAGGATTTTTGCTTGTTATTTCGGTTACAGATATTGTATATTTCCTGGATAAATATTTAAGTAGAATTTCAATAACGGAAGCAGGTAAGAAATTTGTCAGCGTTCCATATTTGGTTTGTAAAGTGGTTAACAAATAACTTATGGATTGTGACTCGATAGCTTTCTCAAAATTTGTTTTAACAACACTCAAGTTTTCCAAAATTGCTTCATCTGTCTCCGAAGTTAAAATTGGAAGCCTCAAACCAATCAATCCGCTTACAGAATCTTGCGGTTTGACGTGTGATCCATTCAAAAATATATAATTGGAGTTAACATTTCGTATGGTCACTGGAATTTTGGTGGGAATTATAATACCAGCTTCGTTGCAATATCGTGCAATTGTAACACTGATCGTGGCTAGCAAGATCTCAGTTTCACTAGCCGCTGTGCATTTTGCAATTTTTTGTATCACTTCTCGTTTAACTGGTTTTGACCAGGCTATCACCTTTCTTCCACAAGGTGGTATCGTTTGCACAGTTTCCGGTTCCAGGAGAATCTGTTCCAAAATTGTTCTTGGTGCTCTAACTACTAAATTCAGATAGAACAACACTTCTTTTAAAGAGTTGTACAATAGAGGGCAGTAATTATAAGACCACCCAACAACTGTGTTTGGATATTTGCAATATTGAAGAGTCAAGCAGGAATATAGTGCCATTAATTCATGGTAACACCAATATGGTACTTTAAACATAAAAATGTATCCACTCCAAAAATGTAAAATTATTCTTTTTATGATATTTATGGGATTCAAAGTTACAAAATAGGAGTTAAGGAAATTCGAAAATGAAACTCCTCGTTTATCACATTCTCGTGAGGCAGTGTTAATTATAAATTTTAATTTGGAGAATTTATCATTAACCACCATTTCATATCCCTTTCTGACTTCTTTAATTGTTGATGCAATTGTTATGAAAGCAATCGCCAAAAATTGAAATAGGCCAGGAGATGTTTTTAGCAGTTGGGTTTGTTCTAAGGGGTCATAGTTCGATATGAATTCGTTCCAGAGATTTGTAAAATCTTCTTGTAGGCGCTCTCTTAGGAAAGGTAGATTTTTTGGTTTTTTCACAACGTCAACGAGAGGACTCTTAATCTCGTTAGCAGAACTGCAAATCCAAAAACTATTTTTGGGATACGTTTTTTAATAATTTAGTACTCACTCGTTAATTCGGCGTGGTTGGGATGCTAACGGTAGTAAATCTGCAATATTTAATCCTTCGTTAACTAAAGCGTGATGTATACGTAGCAAAAGGTAATGATGAACGTCTGTACCAGGAATAACCACTATCTGCCATGGTGAAACCCCCGCCGGAAGGTGTTTTGATACAATGTCGCTTATGTAATCCTAAGAGAATTTATGTTGAAACTTTAATATAATTCATTCGCCGTTTCTAAAATACCTGAATGTTTATTTCTGCTACTGGACGTCCGCGATAAGTAGATGAAGCTAGAATTAAATTTTGATCCAAATCAAAACTTTCGTTACTCCACGCATATTGTCCCCAACGAGTCACCAAACACTGCTTAAGCCTTGGAAAAACAGGTTTTCCAAATTTATCTTGTTGGTTTACGACTTCCTATAAAATAAGCATTGGAGGAAATAGATCAGATCAAAACTTTTTTTAATGTAGTACCTGTAGATGTCTTCGCACCAGATCCGGTTGGGCAGTTCCTTTTATCGTCAATAGCAATGTAAATATACCTTTATTTCTCGGAGTATCAACCAATGATCGTATGGTTGAACTTTTGATAAAGTCCACATCCGGATTCAAAATAGATACTCCTTTCAACCAAACTTTCCGGTATATTTGTAAAACTAAAATATTATGTAAATAATCCTGATATTTTTTACCCATAAAAAATTCAATTTGAAAAATTACCTGAGTAACACGAACACAATATCGGACTTAATGAAAATGTCACTAAGAATAAAATTAACGTCCCACATAAATCCACAATTTTATCACTCACACCTGCCATCTTCTAACTCCAATAATTAAATTAACTTTTAATTTGTTACATTAAAACTAAAAATTAATTAATTGCAATGTACATAATGACAAATAATGATATTTATCGTATATATAGGTACTTAAAATTTTAATTTACAAAGAATCTCATAAATAAAATTAATAAGTACTACTTGAAATCGTTATCAGAAGACCTATGGCCTATGGTTTAAATAATATTATGATCTATTCAAATAATCTATATATCATTATTTTTTGCACAATTATTGATTATACATAATAATGAACAGCGAATACATATACATGCAGTGGGTTTATTAGGGCAGTGTAGTAGTTTCGCCTTTTAAAATGGAAAATTAATTAATTAATAATTCTGATAAAAACAAACATAAAAAAAAACGAATAAAATTATTAAAGTAGACGATAATTTATAAAATGAATTTGACATTTTATGTTAGGTATACAAAACGGTTATAGTTCTATAATTTTTATTGTTCTTTGGTATCACGCAATACCAAAATAAACTCATTAACAAAATTTTGAATGCAATTTAAGTATGATGTCCCTGCATAGTTACCGTATGTTTTTAATTTTTGACATTTTTATAATTATTTAATTTTTTTAAATTACAAGTGCACACCTTAGTGCCCTTCAGTATACAAAATTTTAGTCTTTCTAGTTTTTACTTTCCGAACTTCTTAGTAAGGAAAGTATTGTTATTTGAAAAATTTGAGACCCCAGTTTTTTATCAAATTTTTGAAAAATGTCTGGGTATGTATGTCTGTGAACACGATAACATCCAGACAAAGTAACGAAATCGCTCCAAATTTAATTGATCTGTAGCAGCACGAAGCCTATTAAAGATAAATGAAATCGTATGGGGGAACGGGGGGGATTTACGGGAAGCGATAAGACATAATCCATCATAACTTCGAAACGTAATGAAATAGGTAAAAGTTTATTATGACAAAAAATTATCGCTATCAAATACCTACAACTTTTGTTCTATAAATATTTTTCAAATTTTTTTTTTAAATTAAAAATAAAAATTCAAAAATTTTTTTTTAATTTGCAAATATAGTCAAATTTTATTTAAACCAGAAGAGGTACAAAAAAATCGATGATACAGTTTTGATGTCTTTTTATGAAAAACAAAGCAAAAACCAAAATTAGGTATTTGTTTGTTTGTTTTCGAAATGTGTAAACAAAAATTCACGTTTTGCTTTCCCCTGATGAAATTTAGTATTTTCGGTTTTTGCCAACCGAGGTACATTGGGCGTTAATTTTAATAATTCGGAAAGTTATACGATGGCCAAATCATATTTTTTTTATTTTAATCTTAATTTAATTAGTAGTCATGTACTACTAAAGTTATAGGTAGGTATAATAAGTCTTATTAATTTTATAAGGAACTGAATTTACTAGCGAGATTTGTAAAGGAAAAATATTGCATTTCGTTTGTGTGATGGTATCTACTTCGTTTCAAGATATTAAAAAAAATTTGCTGACAGAATTTTTAATTTAAATTTAATATACTTAATTTCGCTTTTCAATACCTGTTATAATAATTACGATTATAATATAATTTTCATTACCTTATAATTAAATTTGCCTCCATTTTTTTCAATATACCAATTTAAAATTTCCTTATTACTTCAATTTTCCAATATTAATTTTCTAGCTTGTCTCTTCTATTGTCAAGACCACTGTCCCTTAGAAATCGATTTACTTTCTTGATAATACTTAAAAATTTCTATTACTCATTACAAAATTATACAATTTTATTTTTATCATTATTTACACAAAAAATGAAATTTTTTATTAAACGAAATTCCCACAATCTTTCCCCTGTCAATATAAAAACTTCCTTCTATTATCTACAGACAGGGAACACAGGAAGTGATTATTAATAATTGCAAAGAAATCATTTAATATTTTATTATATATATATTTTCCCAGCACCTCCTGAAGGATATGACCAGAAAAATCAGATGTACTTGTTCGAAAATCAAACCCATAATTATGATGAAGCTATCAAACACTTTAACGGCCAGGATAATATAAAAAAATGTATTTAATATAGAACGTAAATTTGGAGATATAATTCTTTTTAAATTATAAATCTAATCTTATCTATTTATTATAGGCCACCTTATCCCGCGGAACTTTCCTCACTACTTTGGGAATCCGGTCAAAGGTTAGCTTTTGAGTTCTTATTTTGGATTATTAATTTTCAGAGGTCATGCAAAAACAGCTCCATAAAAAGTATATATAAGTTTATTTAATGAACTATTAATTATAATGCAGCTTTAGAATATTTTATACGCTAATATTTTCTACATCTTCACCACCAATGTCAATTAATATATTTTCACCGTCAGCTAAAATAGTAGTGTGCGTTTCCCCACTTTCAACGTTTGTATAGTTAACAGATGATTCCAGAATGGAAGTTTCAACTGCCATATGTGACTGAGCTTCTGGTTCATCTGCATGTTGTTCTTTAATATGATCTCGTAATGCAAACGACCTTGCATATGATGCACCACACAGAAAACATTGATACTTCAAATTATTTTGACGTTCATGGGTTTCCATGTGAGCTCTCACCGAATATAAGGAAGCAAACGGTCTCTGACATTTAGTGCAGGTGAATGGTTTAGTGTGTGTATTTTTATGGCCAGCCAGTTGAACACCCGTTTTAAAAGTTTTTGGACAGTAAGGACACTTGTATTTACGATCATCAGAATGCGTCAACAAGTGATGATTGTACACACTATGAGCTTTAAATCTCTTGCCACAAAAATCACATTTATATGGTCTTGTACCAGAATGGGTACGCATATGAAGTGTTAAACAATAACTAACGCGAAATGCTTTCCCACAAATTTCACAAATGTGTGGTTTCTCTCCAGTATGTATTCGTTCATGTTTAACTTTTTCGTGTGGTCTAGAAAAACGTCTTCCACAATATTGACATGCATATTGTCGATCTTGACATTTTGTAGATAAATGATCGTCTAATTTTTCTTGGGTTAAAAATTTCTTTTTACAATAAGAACATCCAAACTTTTTTGAATCTACGTGGGCGCGCATGTGCATGTCTAAATTTTCTTTGGAAAAAAATTTACGATTACATGTTTCACAATTGTAATCTATTTCTTTACTGTGGAATTTTTTGTGAGCTTCTTCGTATTCCTTGTCGTATGGTTTATTACAGATCTGAAAAACACAGAAGAGAAAGTTTAATTTAATTTTAAAATCGTACGTCAGTTCATACTAAATATTGATTTAGAAACAAAATTCTAAAGATGAACTTTCCAATATAGTTAAAATTTTTACAATATATATTGGGTACGTACTACCTCCTTAAAGGAATTAATTAAAAATTGAAACAAAAACAAAACATTTAAATAACATCTGGATAATTACACCCCAAAATATGCCTGTATATGGGTTTTGAAGCAGAATATTTGACGTAGTTCACTCACCCAACAAGAACCGCAATGGTGCATATCTATTAACGGCAGAGTGGCAATTTCAATTTCAAAACCATTACAATTTACAAAGAAAGTTTGTAATTACTCTTATTACTTTTCGCCAAACAAGCTAAGAAATTTGAAAACAAAGCAAGGAGGGACAGCATTGAATCTATCAACAAACTAGCAGTAATTGGAAGAGATTTCAACGCAATAGCATCGAGTGATATGCCCTATATTAAACAGAAGAGAAGGCTCATTTTTACAGAAGTTCCAGAGATGAATTCAGTCATATGGAATGTACTTGGGGAGAAAGTGATTGTAACATATCTTTGAAGTTATGGAAGTCAATCTTTGATTTATTATGCTGGGCTATGCTCTGGGAGGTTTTCTACGAGTAGGTACCATGGCAGGTGGTACAGAGAATAACGCCAGTAAAAGCAGTTCCTGATCCTACATGAAGAGATTTTTGTTTGAATTTCGATGTTTACCTAGTTTAAAAAAAATAGCTGATTGAATTCTGTAACATTTACAGTGAAACATTGCAAAAATGTTCGACAGACCCATTGAAAAGTTGCTAGAATTTAATCCTACTTTGTTATAAAATGTTTGTTACATTTTTGTTTTTTAGATATTGAAAAACAAAAACATCAACTTTCAAAGTACTTTGTATAATCTAACAATGGCTAGAATAACAATACCTAATTAATTTTTTAATAGGATCTAATGAAGGTAATTATAATTCTTAAAAATATAGCAACTTGGAAATGTGGAATATTAACGTTAAATAATATTTATTTATGCCAGTATATCCAAAGTTTTATATTTCGACTGCCCACATTAAATAAAGTTTCTATTTTTATACATTTGGAAACAATCTCTTGACGACGTATAAGAGAATAGGTTACTGGACAATGAAGTAGCATTTATACATTTCCGATTAATTTGTTATTTTGTTATCATTCAAACATAATGAAATACTTCACATAACAATGAATAGATTAAAAAATTGAAATTTTTAAAGCTTTCTAATTATTATGAGTACTTATTTACGTATTTTACAAATATACCTGCTTACCTCACATAAAAACATTTCTCTAAGCCCATCTTCGGTAGAAACTTCTTCGCCCAGCATATCGTAATTAACAGGTGGTTCAATATCTTTCGCCTTAATTGGTTCGTGCATCCTTTTGTGCAAACGTAAAGATTTATATGCTGGAAACTCTGTATTACAAATTTCACATATGAATGGTGGATGAGGATCGGTTTCTGACTTAGTGGTAATAGTTTCTGTTTTGTGTGTTTTCATATGAACCGATAGAAAGTATGAATTAACGAAACAAGTATTACATATTTTACACTTTCTGTATTTTTGTTTTTTACTCTCGCCTTGAACTAACTGTGTGACGCAATTATGTTTACAATATAATTCTGGCGTTTGAAACTTGATTTCACATTTTGAGCATTGTAAAAATTGTACAACATTTCCTTGTATTGGGGTTTCCTTGTCATCCCAAAATTTTTCAATTTTAACAATCTTACGTGTAAACAATCGTCCATCTTTGTCAAAACAGTCTTCCTCTTGTACGGTGTTTAATAAATCTTCGGGAGTCATAAGTTCTACAGGATCTTCTTCCAAGTTTGCCTCATCTTTTCCTATCAAAACGGTATTGGTCGATACTTCTTCCTCCTCCATTTGATCATCGGTTTCTGACTAATACACAAAAAATTAATAATATATTTATATAAAACCTTTCAAACTACCTCCAACAGCACCTCGTGACCTTGATGGAATTCAAAGATATGCTTTTCAATAGAAGTGAAATTAGTGTCACAACTGGAACAATAATACACATCTTTAGTACTCTCATCATCTTCATCATCAGGATTATCATTTTCGTCGATAACTACTTCGCTTTCCTCCATATTTTCATCAGTTAAAATGAGTCTAGTTTCAGTTACAATCTTATCCGAAAAATTATTATCGGTACAATTTTCAGTCTTCAATTCTTTTACATTTGTGTCTGTTTCAGAAATTACTTCTTCGTTGTCACACTCGAGACATTTTCTGCCAATATGAATAGCAAGTTCAAAAACTTGTTCAAACTTTTTCTTACAAATAGGGCAATTCAAGTTATCGTTAATACTGAGCAAGTGGTATTTTAAAGAATTGTGACATGGAAAGGTTTCACTACAACACAAGGGGCAGGCCAATTGTAAAGATCCCATTTTTGTTGACCTTGCAATAACTAAAAGAAATAAATCGATTACGTTATCATTCGACTTAAATTTCGGTATTCAAAATTCACTTCAGATTTCAAATCGAGTATTTTAATTGTTGCTAAATTCCTTTAGAAGTTTATACAATTAACTTCACTCGACAAATTCACCTTCACTAGCCCATTCGACATGAAGTTAGTTTAACAATTCAAAATGGCGTGACATAACTCACAAGTCATGCGCAACTTTTATAAATTTATTATATTAAAAAAATGTAAATTAGGGAGATCGGGGCTATTTCGCACTTTCAAAAAAGTTTTTTTTGAGTTTATCAAAATGTCTTTGGAAACAATAAATAAAACGCTTATTTATAAGCTAAATATAAAATGTCCAAAAGGTGCATTAGCTCCGAATAAAACATGTTATTTTTTTTAAATGTCAAAAAATTATTAAACAGTATGCATTTATTTCAGTGCTGCCCGAGATCTTTTTTAAATAATTTATTATTGTTTCAGTTAATATTATAGACCCTTTAAATATTTTTACCTTTCTTCGGAAGTTATTATTTTCTATCAGCTATTAGAACTAATGCTACTAATAAGGTCAGTTTCTAGAATTTTTTATAAGGATATATTGCAATGTAATCGGCATGGCAAACGGGCACATTATTCCTAAGAAAAAGTCTTTAAGACTTCAGGAATATTTTTAAATGTTTGTTACATTTTTATATATTATTGTAAAAGCATAGTTATTTAACCGATTTATGACTTCATTAAATATGAATTCCAAATAAATAAATTAATATGTTCCAAAAAATACTAACCGTGCAGAGCCACATTAAGAATGTGTTGTCGTGTAACCACGAGTGATAAAAAATATAAATAAAATTTCAATGCTACAGTCTTTTCTCCATTAATTGTTTTGGTAATTAAAACATCTTGATTTAAAAACGTAGCAATGACAACATATATTTGTTTACCCTTAACATCTAATCGTAATATTTACATTACTAAAAAAAACCAATTCAATTTAACAAAAAAACCTTTAATAGAATTCAATAAACTAAAACAAAATTTAATCTCCATGTTGGTGCTGTGCTTGCGCTTCAGATTCTCTCCAAGTATTTTGTACAGTTTCTACAATCCAAACCCAAAACCTAGACTTACCAAAATAATAAAGTATACATAGGACTAGAAAAACCCAGGATATTATTAAAAATATGTCGTCATCCTTGGAAGGTACACTAACAACGGGTCCACTAAAATCTGCAGAAGTAACGAAAGATTTTTCTTCTGCTTGAATTCCAGTATGTTGGGTGACAAACTTCGAAAACAACTCCAAAGTGTAATCCGAATCATTGAACTTGGCTACCGGTTTTCCATTGTGGAATAATAAAATCGCCGGAACGCCAATAACTCCATTCTGTGCATTAAATATGTGATACCACATAGCATTAATTGCTACCATTTTAAGAGTAGGAAATGCTCGAGGTAATGCATTAAAGTGAGGAGCGGCCATGCTCGAAAATGGACAATACTTGGAGTAAAACATGATAACCATACAATTTCCAGGTGTTTCTTTATTCGTGACATTAGGATCAGATAATAATAGCTTAATTAACTCGGTGCCATTAACTAAATCGATTTGAGCATCACCATAAGTAGGTATGCACGCTGCAAACCTTTCGGTGACATTTTTTACTTCAGTTTTATTTGAAATACTTATATTTGCAGGAACTGTTTCGTTTAAATCTACATAATTCGGTAAACTATTTACCTCGTCGTTGTTCTCCAATGGTATATCATTATTTGGTGAATTTATAGAAATATCTTCGATAGGTTCTGATGGTTCTTGTAAGCCTTCCGCATTTGTCGAAATGAATCTTATAAATGTAAACAGGACTACAAAAAAAAGTACATTATTTAATTGATTTTTTAATTATTAGAAACTTACTTAAGGCAGAAATCGACAACGATTGTTTTGAAAATATCATTTTAATTTGAACATTCAATATTTATGGTTATTTAACCTCAAACCTTGATTGTTGTACAGAGTAGGGTTCAATTAAAATTATAAATTTTCGACAAATTCAAAAAACATTTTTAAGTTCGGGAACAGTAGATATTAATATACTTTATCTACTACCGTGACGAAAAGCTCACATCTACAGTGATTTGGGTTACATAATAAGCCATTTTACCGCACTAGTGTGGAAAGTGATTTATTTTCAACACCAGTGTCGATGAACCACATTAGCTCCGGTTGTGAATGGATTAAAGAGCTTAATGGGCTTAAATCAACAGTCACCAGTTACTATTAAAATAAATTTAAGCAAAATTATTATAAAATTATGTAATTTACTAAAAATTAACATTTAACAATAATTACATTTACAATTTTATTTAAAAATTAATTATGAAAATATTAACAATTTAATATAGAATAATGATCAACAATTATTGTGATATGTAGCCCCTGTCGAAAGGACTTACTGATGTAAACGGCCTTAGCGTTTGATCGGGATTGGGCAAAGATCCACCGGTAGTCGTTCTATTTTCATCCAGTAACATTACTTCTTCACCATAACTGGTGTGCCTAAAACAAACAAAACTAAATTTTAACCGAATTTAAATTTATTTTAAAATTTACAATGAATAATCATGCTACTGACCTTACATACGCATCAGTATCTCTTTCGAAACCCTTTCTCTCATCAGTAAGAACAATGCTTTGCTCATTTGGAACGCTTCTCCTATTTGAAAATATTTCTAAAACTCCATTGTAAACTAACAAATCATCCACTAAAATCTAAATTCCTCTTGATTATTTTAACAAATTACAATTAATTTAAATTTACCGCAAATTCTTTGACGCCTCTTGATGGAGTTTTTGAATAGTTGCACAACTTGACTGAGGAAATTGTTACCGGTTGGTCCATAACAATATATATTCGATTTAAACATTTTGGAATTATAGGCGACAACCAAGAATGTTCTCCCTTAATATCACTACTAACTCCATCTATTAATTTATCAGGAGTTCTTATATCCCCACTAACTTCGGGAAGTACATTAATACTCTCTGGATAAGCACAAATATCTGCAGGATGATTTTAATTAATTGTTTTAACAAAGCTTTTTCTGTTTAGAAAGAAAAATTAGTGGGTTTAACAATTTATTTTTTTGAACAAACAAAATTTGTTATGGCAACAAAAAATTTGTTGTGGCAGCAAAAAAATTTTGTTGTTGTTTTTACAAATCCTTTTACCCAGTGTGGTGATTACCTACTTTAAAAGAACTTACTTTGATCGTCCAAGACGATTTTATGACCAAATTCATTGTATAATTCAATTTCGGTTAATCCACAGTAATATTGATCACCCCACGTAGAAAAAATTATAAGTTGAACAACGAAACCTTGAGGCATGTCATCTTTATAAATATTTAATAAATTAAATGCAGAATTGATATCATTCACATTTTCAAATGTAGGATTGGTAAAATACACGTTTTGAACAAAATCATAATGCACGTTTCCGGGTGCACGTCGGACTAAAAATGTTTCGTTGTTTGATATTGGATTTATTAAAGGTTCTCCGTTTAGCAATATACTCATAGTTCTAACTCCAGCATACGATAATTCAAGGCTTTCATTGTAATTCCATATACGAAAACCTATTTAAAAAATAAATAAACGGTTGTGTTATATATTTTTCAAAACCATTTAACTTACCAGAAAGATAAACATAACTTTCAAACCGAATTGTAATAATAATTTTTTCTTCGCGTTCGAAAGGAATTAGACACATATTTTTTGCATCTGTTGTAATATTTTCGCCATTCAATAAACCAGATAAATTCATAGCTTTCCTGCCTAAATTGCAACTTAAGTTATCTGGAGATACCACAACAATTTCATCAGACATTCCAATTATTTCCAATCCTGTTAATGCAATTATATTTTGATATCCCCAATTTGATAATAAAATTATTTCTATTTGATTGGCTCCAAGAAGAATTTGATCTGTTAATTTTGATTCATTCGATATATGATTTTGCGGTGCTCCGGTGTATGGACGGCTCTAGAAAAGATTTCTTATTGAATATGAAAAAAAAAAATTGTATGAATTACCGATAGTGTAGCTGCAGTAGGTGGTCTTTCCAAAGTAACTGATGTTTCTTCTAAATCTGAATTTGCAGTTAGATTGGGATAGGAATTATCATTTTTAGATATCAGCTCCAATATTTCCTCATCTGTTGTAAATAGTATTGTCTAAAAGTTATAGAAAAATATAGAATCTTGAAAAATACAAAAATCAGACATATCTTACATCTCCAAATGCATCAACTCCTCCTTGAATTCCACCGCAAGCCTTTGCAATTTCCCCTGTAAATATCAGTTGTCCATTTAGCAACATGTTAATATTGCGAACACCACGAAACGAATGTATTCTTGATTTATTGTAATTCTAAAAATATTTTTCAAAAAAATCTGATTGCAAATCTACCAAATAAACTAACCCAAATTCTGATCATTGCTATCGTCGAATCCATCGCAAAATTGATTGTTATTGTGTGTTGTTTTCCTTTGCTGAATGGTGCAAGCCATAGATGTACATCATCCTGAGTACGATTCACACCGTCCAATAGATTTGTAACAACTCGAGGATCATTGTTATTTTCTGGCAAAACATTAACGTCCGCAGGAGATGCAGAAATCTACAAAAATAAACTTCGGTATATAAAAAAAGTATTATAAAGTTTACCTTTTGAATTTCGACTATTTTTCCATCACTTCCAAATATTTCGATTCCATTTAAACCGACGTAGTGTCTATCGCCCCAGGTACTAAATATTTCGATCACTAACTCTTTACCATTTGGCAATTGTGGAATTATCACAGAAGATTGTACTTCTTCAAAAATTTTATCTTCTTTTTTTAAATTATTAAATTTAAAATCAAATTTAGGAAAAACTGCATCATGATCAAGATGGTCACTTTCAACGTTTAAAATTCTAGGAGTAGATTTTCTGTAGTTATGCTTCACATTTTCCGTAATCCTTTCGTTTTCAGTTAGTAGCTCGTTAATTATTTTTTCCCTTAGCCGATTTTCTTGTTTAATTTTCATTTTGTATCCGTTCAGATGATGTTCAAAACCGCAACTACTATCGTAATCTTCATCTTCCTGTTCTTTGCTATATATTATTGGTAGTGATGACAAGTGATTATCATTATTTGAGAATTTTTCCTTAGGTACAAAGTATTCATAAATATTTTCAATCGAATTTGCTTTATTTTTACGCAAATTATCGCCGCTATCTAAACGATTTGGAAATTCAGTGGCTTTTTTGATATTGGAATACACATAAAAAGGCACAAAGTTCGACATTTCGCTTTTGCATCTTAATTTAGGCGATTGCTTATTTGAAAAAGATGGAGTGTATGAGCTCTCAGCGTCTAAACTTGAAGTTGAAGGAAATACATTGGTTTTCCAGTTTTCTGTAAGTAAAGTTATAATTTTAAATAAATTTTATATATTGCACCACCTCTGTCCATTTAATCTTACAGTCAAGGGAGGATTCAGCAAAATTCTTTCGGAGAGGAAGCACACAATTTTTTCATTTGATTAAAAAATGTTTTGAAAATAAAATAAGACTAAACCACATGAACAGGTAAAATAAACCCATCGAATCCATACCTTGTATCCGCCCTTGCTTGAAGAACACTTTTGCAAAAAAAAGTGGTGTATATAAAAAAATAATTTTTCTGTGATGAAAAATAAATTTAAACAGAACTTTAACGGTTTATTTAATAAAAGTATCTACATTTTGTATTAAAAAACTTGAAATAAAAAATATCCAAAAATATTGTCCAAGTTACATACCAAATTTGTTGACAGGTCCACTTTTAGCACTATCTAATCTACCTTTATGTGTTTGCTGGAAAGTATTTAAACTTTTCCACGATTTCTCTAAATTTAATTCGGGAGTATCTAAATCTACGGTAGCATCCAATTTTGGCACTAAATAATCAGATTTTGAAAGCATTGTGTTTTTTGGTCGATTGCGACCATAAATTTGTGCGGCTAAAGATGCTCTTCTACCAAATTTAGTGATTTTGCTAGGTTTTCTAAAAAGAATAAAAAATAAATAAGAGTGGAAAATTGAAATAAAAATTTCTTACGAATTGTTCTTTTCGAACTTGGTGCAATCGGCAAATAATATTTTGGATGGAATATCAACACCTTCCCTCAAGTTACTTAAATCTGTAAATTCGTACAATACATCATCGTCTGGATTTTCCTTCTTAATTGGTTGAGTTTTTATTATATTGCTAAAATAATTACATTATGTAGTAATTGCAGATAAGTAGATAAATATAGTAAAATTTCGAAACGCAGAAAAAATTAACTACTTACTTTGATAAATCTTCCAGCCATTTTGGAATAATGCCATGTGTTGGCAAGTTTATCGAATTGTATTGTCTATTATTAATGTCACATTCGTCCTTCGTTGACATACCTCAGATTAATAATTAAGATGGTGATTTAAAAAACTATATCGATCCCTTCAAAATCTATAAACGCGACAAAATTTTCGATGCTTTTGATAATTTACTTTTTAATTTACTTCTGATAAAAAAATGTGTTTAAAAATGCACTGATTTTAATATTTACGTCATTTTCTAATTCAATTTAAAAAATTTCTACTCTTAATTTTTGTAATTTGTTTTCATTGCTATTACCCTAGCAACCACCATTGTGAAAAGGGAAAGCTAAGCAAGCATTGACGTAGTATATACTACACAAGTTAATTACCTACATTCCATGTTAATTACTATTTACTATACTAGTTGTAATATTAATACATGTAATGACGTCATTAACCTTTCCTCTTCTACTTCTTTTTATTATTGATCATTACTTCTTTATTTAATACCAAGGATACAACACTCGAGTATCTCTGTCTATATTGTTTTATGCGCGATTTATTCACTTCAAAATATCTCTAAGATCCGAATCTATTAGATAAATTAACCAAGTAACCAATCAGCAGATCCGGATCTAGAGGGGGGCCGCTTGCCCCGGCCTGGAAACTTTAATTTTGAGACAAACATCAGCTGTGTCAGATTTAACAAATAAAGACAGAATCTTGTATTTAGTGCACTAGACAAATATTTGTCACTTGTTGATACTTGCCACTGGTGTACTTGTACAAATGTTGGCCACTAGTTGTTGATAAATATGACACTAGCTGATGCTTTCTTGATCTCAACACTAAAATAATTTTCAAAAAAGTAGGATGTGAAATTGGGTTTGAAAAATAATAATTAACTTATATCTAGTGGATTGTATTTATTTCTAAGAAAAGTGGTAGATTTAATACATTATATGTAACGATAATAATTTTAAAATATTTTCTAAAAATTTATTTATCTACCTACTTATAATTACCTATTAAAATTACTTAATTTATTTTCAAAAATGAAAATTTAACCATTAAATTAAATAAATAAGAATTTCCTATGACAATTTAATATCAATAATCCTAAGTATACATATCTACAAAATAGGTAATAAATACTTAGGTAGGTAGGTACTATAGATTTGTTAAATTGGAAAAGAAACAGGATAACAATAATTTTTACTTGGCTACTAAAACCTTAGCTTATAGAAATCCTGAATCAGTGTGGAAGAACTATTAAAATTCAGACTTTTACAAATACTATACATTATTAAAGAGCAATATCGAAAAGTTTATTGAGTAAATTAAAATATTGAATCATTTTAAATTTTGGTACATTTTAATATGTATTGTGATCACATTAATAATTTTATTTGGGCACATTGTAATATTTTTCTGTTCAGGAACAATAAATACATATCTTCTAAAATGATCTACATCACAAGAATGAGATCTCCATTTTTATTATGTCTTAAAATAATATTTCGTTAGTATGGACTATAATAATATGGTAAACAGTGTCTTGGTTGTTAATATTCTTTTGTTCTTTAGTAAACTAGTAAATGACAAGAGCTAATTTTAGAAATATTTTGTAATAATTACTATAACGCAATTTTAAGTTGTTTCTAAATAATTTCTATTATCTATAACTAAAAAATAATAATCTCCATAAGATAAAAGTTTGAATTACATTTAATTCTAAAGAACACCTACAATAAATTGTACTAGTTCATAAAAAATGTCTGAAAATAATTTGTCTTTCATTGCTTGCTTAAAAATAATTTAAATAATATATTTCTCCACTTTTAAAAAATTACAATTACAGTCATGCGAGCAACTTAGATAAGATTATGTTCACTGTCTTTTCTATAACAAATCAAGAACTTATGTTTACAAAAGCTAAATTCCTAGTTAACACTTTGGCCTTTGATTACATTTCATTATTTAAAATGATAAGTATACAGTAACAGGTCAAAGTTTCGTTTCAAAAACATTTACAATTCTTTAATCAATTAAAAAACCGTCGCACGAGTCTTTATAGACTTGAGAATTAATTTACAATATCAAATTTTTCTGTAATTTGAATTCATCAAAAATTTAAAAAGAAAATTGCACATGATTTTTTTTTTACGTTTTTGGTATTATTCTACATTAGAGTTTAAATTCAATATGAGCACTTAAAATTCTATCAATTGGCTAGCAAAACATCACAATCAAAAAATTAGTTTAATAAAAATAATAATTAAAGAAAATTTGTCTATAGCATCATCACAGCAAATAGTAACCTATATACCAATATAAATTCTTTTAACATTTACAACAATTTAATATTGGAAGAAACTACACTATTCTGTAAAAATCTAGTAAAATTCGTACCCTATTATTCTACATAGTAATTTCAATTTTGTGATTGTATCAGAAGAATTAATACTGCACTTAAAACTTTGGTCAGATATAACACTGATTTTAGTGAACACACTATTGGGTTAAATCCTACTATCGTTGATTCAAATTCAGAGCAAATTGGAATAATCCTTTACTCTGGGTTCACTAGCTGTAGGTAAACGGTAAACTAAATCTAAAAATTTTAAGAAAATCTATCATTTCGATTTTCGTCTTCTGATGTGTGATGCTTCATAATTCTAAAGGCTGATTTGGCAAAGCACTTTATGCATGCGTATTATTCTAAGAATTCGTAATTTTTTTTATATTAAATAATTATTTGAAATTCTATAAAATTCATTTGTAAGCTTATTACAAATGCATTGACTCTATTCGAGTTTTAGTATTAATTTTGTTTAAATGTCATGTGCACGCGTACAATAACACACATGAGAAAAATGCTTGGCAAAATCGGGTTACAAAAACATAGTTTCATCGCTGTGAAGGTTACAGGGTACAGGAGATCATCTCTTAATTTCTATATAAATGGTAAAATCTGCAATAGCATTACGTTCGTTTGTATGAAATTAATTAAACATATTTCACTTTTTAAATTAAAACAATAGTCTAATAAATTGTACAGGAACAAATATTTAAAATGTAATTAAACTTTAAAATGGAATATTCTATAATCATGTATTATGGAATTTTGTGGAATAATATGTTACTCGAGTTGTCAGAAAATAAACATTTCAGATACCTAATTTCATAATACTTGGTTCAACTGTTGTACATTTGAGCAAAAATTTATTTAAAAACATAAAAACCTAAACCTAGAGTTTCTTAAAACATAGTCATTTTGGCTATAACACGTACTATGAGCTATTTTAAGAATTTGAATAAAGAAAAACTCAAAATTGAACTAAGGTCAATTTTGAGTTCATTTCATTCAAACAATTTACTTGCCACATAATAATTATCAGTACAATTTAAATTTTCAATTGCACAATTAAATTTCAACAAAAAATTTCCTACTACTTACGTATGTAAAAGAAATATATAAAATTAAAGATCAAAAACAATATTTTTTAGATCACATTAACTAACATTTAAGGAATAAGAAGGTTCGGACAGAGGTAATTCGGGGTATAAATTATTGAGTATGGCAAAGTAATGTATTCCAGCAGCTAAAACAACAAATAAATGCCATATTGCATGAGCCAGGGGAATCGAGCCATCCAATTTAAAAAATATAACGCCCACGCCATATACCAAACCACCAATCTTCAATTCTGTTTTGCCATTAAAATCATGCTATAACATAAATCAACATAATATAAAAATTACCGTTATTAAAGTGTTTATAATATAACAACTTGTTTAATGTCGTTCATGATTTATTTTATAAATAACTATTTAAGTTAGCCTTTATAAAATAATAATGCAATTTTATTTTATTTTATTTTGACCTTCATCAATGTAAACTATTAGATTAAGAAATCTTATATACAGCTATTCGTGGGCTTGCAATAACGTTAAGATGCAAATAAAGTTTTGAAATAAATGATCCACTGTGATAACCCCACTTGTTAATTAAATAGATAAGAAAAATAAACTATAACAAAATTTGAAATTATTGAATTTAAAAAAAATATTTTGAATAAATAAATTAAAATATAAATAATAAACTAATAAAAAATATAATATATTCATAGTATTTAACCGTCATTCGCTGATGAAAATGCATACAATTCATACAGAATTAACACAACAACTAAACTTGATACAATTTACTTTTAAAATTGCAGTCTTTCTGCTAGTCAAGCTAGTCTTTCTATCAGTACGTAATGCGTCAATACATTTTATTGTAACCGAAAGATGGTGTAATAACCGAAACATGTATATACAACGAATCGTCAATATTGACGTTTGTTTTTTAGCAAAAATTTATGACGATAAGTGTTGTTTGTAATTGATTATCAGTACGTAGTAGTAGAGTGCAGATTCTTTCGAAATGAAAGAGCATTTTTGGAGTGCAAATAATCTGTATTGTACTAAATAATAATATTACTTATAACAACATACATTTCCAACAGGTTAACACCCATTAACAGAAAAACACTACGATTATTCGAAATAACTTTTCCGATCATTAAAAAATATATAGAATGACAAAGTGTTCTCAATATTGATTTTTCAGAATATATTTCAACATTAAAATTGCGATATCTCCATATTGTAGTTATCGGATTTACCAAGTTTCGGCAGTAACCCCACGATATAATGCAATACAAATTTCTGCGAGATACCCAAGACCCATTTGACGTTTTGAAAAGAGAATTTCCTGGTTTACCCAAGAATTAGTAAGCACAATATCAGCAGACATCAATAAAATTAATAGTACACTACAGAACCACAATATGGGCTACTTTGTAAAAAACAATGTTAGCTGCATAATGTTATTTTAACAGTTTGTAATAACATATTTAGAGAATATGTGTATACGGTGTTAATGACGACAAGTGAAATCTGTAAGTTGGAGTAAATTACTGAATCTGTAAGAAGTTAAGAGACAGCACAAACCACTGTAATTGTAATATAATATTGCATTTTACGAGTTGTTAAATGGCTTAAACGCTTGTGTTCAGAAAGGTGTGTGGGGACGCCTTGGAATAGCCGATACTACAGGAATGCAAGTCCAAAAGTAATTTCCTTATCAAAGTGTTGTGATTTGTAATATGATCCGCCGCATGCAAGTAGCGCAATAAATAATTAACTCCTGAGCTCTTAGATGGACTTTATTATATAAAGAATGTTCAAATAAGAGGTTGGATTATGATTTGTTAATATAGATTACAAATGTTAAGATTAAACGTGGAATATAATATTGTTTAAATGTCCTCCTCAGCTCCTCTGGCAGCTCACGATTATATTGTATAACATTTTGGCTTAATTATGGCCCATCTTTTTAATATGATGAATTTTCTCGTTCTTTAGTCCAGGAATCTTTGCTAACTTATTTTGGTATAGACGATTCCCTTCAAATAATTCCAAAGAAAGTAATCTCGCAGTGTTAGATCGCAAAATCTGGGCGACCACTTGACCTTATTGTTTCCAGAGATAATCTGACTATTAAACTTGGTCCGCAATAGAGCAATTGTTTCACCGGCTGTGTGGAAAGTGACACTGTCCTGCTGAAACCACATAATATCGTCCATAGCCATATCATGTCACGGTAAAAAATACCATTTTATTTGAGTTTCTGCAAAACTTTCTCCATATTTATAATGGAAATTGGCAATAAATAAGCGTAGCTCAATTTTTAAATGTTGTAATGTAATATGTCTACGGGACAGATACCAAAACTGATAGCTGTATATTTGATAGGTCGAAAATGCAAACTTCAAATTCCAACCTACCATTTGAACACCTTCAGTATGTTTGAAAGTAACTAGACCCAACAGTATGTAACAAGAAACTTGTAATTTATCATACATACTTGGGATACTTGAGAACGACACAACAACAAAATCGACCAATAATTGATCAATTTAATGTGAACTTACTTGAGTAATAAATGGAAACGGAAATAAACTCATAAATAAATAAAATATAGTTTCCAGCATTTTGTATTTTTCATGGAAGGCTTGTTGATAAATAATTCCAAGTACCGCTAATAACCAAATATACCATTTCATTGAGGAAGTCCAGCCGTTGGAAGGTAAAGATTGTATGGTTAGCCATGGAAAATATGAACCAGCTATGAAAATATAAATCATAGCTCTATCACAACGATGAAGAACATCTTTCATATGTCTAAAAATAGATAAAAATAAATTAAGTTAGATAATATATTTTAATTTAAAATTTGGGAGCAACCATTTTACAATTCATAAGTTTATAAGTATATAAACTTAGACCACACACAGACAATGGTTTATCATTTCTATTAAGCAATTATTGGAGTTATCAATAAATTTATTCAAATAATAGCCTCGACCAGTTTTGTATTAAACTTGAGATAAAAACGGGAGATAATAAAACATTTTGAAAATTTATAAAACTTACCCACGACGATTTCTATAAAATACACAATGAAAACTGGTAGATATACTGAAGAGAAATATTAGAGTGGCACCATAAATAAGAGCGGAGAGATATTGAGTGGCATTATGAGAACGAGAAAATAATTCTAATGTTGCTAGTACACTCGGAACAATCCACACCCCATGTGTTATCACATTTGCGATGTGCTCTGCTTGTGTCGGCCTGTAAGCTTCTTTCGAGGTCGCCTTCTCGTTCATCCATTTTATTCTTAAAAAAGTTAAATAAATGCAAACCATGCTATAAATTAAAAAAATAAAAACTTACTTGTTTAACTCTTCCCATGGAAGAACTTTTTGTAATAATTGGTACTGCCCTTCCTTATTAGAATTATTTTTCATACCTAAAAATAAAACAACCTCTTTCGGTAAGATCTAACAAGAAAATGGGAATATGTTAAACAGCTCAATAGAAATTAGAAGTTTACCTTTGAACCTCTTGAAAAGCAGCTACTTAAATGAAAATCTAATTGATTTATTGTTTAAGTAGGTGCCCAACACAAATGCAAATTAAATTTGTATCATTAACTGAATTAAAAAATCATACAGTTTTTCCATTAATTTTTAAAACCTAATAAGTTCTATGTTTGAACTATTTCAGAACGCATTAGGAGTTATTAATTACACATGAAATTAAAAATAAAACCGAAAAGCTTACCAAAACTGCGACCCCGTACCGGACGCGACCTGTCACTCTGACAGCTGATCTTGCTCTCGCACCCTAAGCACACACATTACGACATTGCAACCTCACAAGCAGTCAATTTTACGTAGCAATTTATGCTATTTTTGGAATAACGCAATCAATATTTTATATTTAGTTTTATAATTAATTGCCAATTAAGTCAAGTAGTAGGTAATTGCAATTTATTGATTATAAAAATGTAATTTGTATAAAGGATAGGTCTAAAAGATACTATACTATTATTATTATATATTTTTTATAATGTTAGCTTATTATTAAAAAATTACCAAAGCTGTAATAAAACAAAAATTAATCAAGAAATAAGCAGTTTTTCAATCGTGTTTTGCTAGGGTATATCTAAATTCAATGTGATTGGATACAAACTTTGTTAGGATACACTACGTTGTAACGATTACCGGCACGTATTAAAGCAAATTTGTATAATTTATTTTGAGTCCGCCTCTGAAATAATTTTTTTTCGATTTTTAAATTTGCTTTGGGACTTCATTTCTCGTAGTTGGCATCCTATGAACAGGGTTTTTACAGTTTTGAACGCTTAAGCTCCTCCCACCACATGCGTATTTTAGTCGCATACCATCAGCTGTTCTGTCAACAAAATAGAAATGGTAGTTTATAGAAGTTATTATTGTTAAGTGTGTGATACGAAAATTCAAGGTTAAACTTTGTGTTGAACCATACAACCAGTTATATATTATTGTATGTATTGTTAATTATCGAATTGACACCGAAAGTGATTCGTAGATAATTCCCTTTTTCTAAATTATATTTAAAACGAACCCATGAGTCAATCAAGTGCATCGTCTAACGCTGGTGATCCGAAATTTCTTGTAAATTTCAATCAAGATTTCTCGTAAGTACCCATTTCGCAAAATAGTTGTTGTTTACAATATGATTGCATATTTATTTGCGTGTTTATTAATTAAGCAAGTTGTATGTTTTGTTTCCTACGACGCAGTTGACGATTAATAAAACAAATTTGTTGTAAAATGTCACACTTATGTGTACGTACAATTTGCACACAAAGAAAATTTTTCTATGATCGTTGCGAAACAAAAAATCGGAACTATTTGAATGTATTAAAAAGAGAGAGGTTTTTCAATGACATTTGTGCAAAAAATTGCGTTAAACCTTCTTCTGTATTTAGCTTATTATACATTAACTAATAATGTTGTGCAAAATTGTGTCTTCTGCCTCGTATTACATTTTAATAACAACAATCAGCTGTTGTTTCCCCACTTTGATCCACCTGCATTGTTTACTAAAAATTGAATTATAATGTGGAATTTTTTATTGAAATTTTTGAATCAATAATATTATGATGTTTACAAAGAAGCTGTAATAGTTTCCACATGTACTAATATTTTCAAAAAAGAAAATATTTTTTAAAAAACCTCAGCATTTTTTTGATTTTTCAACCCAAAATCATGTGCCATTTTAGCATTTTAACGAAACAACAAATTGACCAACTTTTTGTAGGCGATAATTAAAAATTTAATTTCGCAATAAATTAATAGGTAAACTCGCTAAACTCGTAATGATTTTCTTTTGTTTGATTATAAATATCTGTGATCTAATCAAGTCTTTTATTTGAAAATTTGATTGAATTTACATAATTAAAATGAAATTTCTAGCAGATTATTCATGGGCCGGGGGAGTTAATTCCATTTCTTTTTGCAGATTTATGGAAAGGATGTTTTTTTTAACCACTTAAGATTACTTATAAGATTTTATAAAAACCGATCAAATTAAAGTATCAATTGAAGTAGTTTATTATTTATTAAAATAATGTTATGTTAAATAAACATATTAAAGTATGTATTGAAAAAAAACAATTTTATGATTTTAAAAATATTAGGATTACAACGAATATTTTTTTTGTATAGAATTTTGTTTTCTATTCTTTAGTTTAGGTTCACTTTGCATCTCAGATTTGCCACTTTGCCATTTTTATGGCAAATAAACAGGAAGAAGGTCGACGTTGAATACTGGATTACCAAAAATAAAACAACTTTTTTTTTAGTTGTATAAAAGAAAATTATCTGATTTAAACAGGACAACTTCTTGGCTCGAAGTCCGAGGAAAAGTTCTAGCTGATTATAGAAAACAGCAAAGAAGCCAATTTTTCTATGCTCAGCTCAACTGCGATTAGGTTTATCTGCAATCTGTTTTGGTACCAAGGTTCTAGAATTCAAAAAAATGTTGTAAAACACCACTGGCATTTCTCACTTAAGAAATTTTAAAAATTCCTAAAATTTTAATATAAAAAGTCTTCATTTCTAATTAAACGTTTTCATTTTTCAAGCTTTTACTGGGAGAACTGAACAGGTTACTTAGATTTGTGATGACTGATGCGAAAAATCTACAACTGTTTTGAAGTCTTTTACAGAGATTGAAAAATTACATGTTTTATTTGGAACAAATGTACTTTTTGTGGATCATCTGTAATTATTAGACTCCCTCTGCTCCGACGACTAAAAGTTTTTCTTTTTTTTGCATTATAGAATGTTTGTGTTTATTTTATTATAAGTTTATTAAGACGATAAGATCAATAGTAATATCAAGGGGATGCTTGCAGATCCCTATCTGTATGTAGCAAGAATGGATATCGCATATTTACGTTAAGTGGAATAGATAATTTGGATGAAATATATAGCAGCGAAACAATTAATACATTACTGTTGGAAAGACTATTTAGTAGCAGTTTAGTTGCTGTGGTTACGTTGGATGCTCCTAGGACTCTGCTGTTAAGGCATTTCAAGAAGGGTTCCGAAATATGCAATTACTCGTATTCAAATACCATTCTATCATGTAAACTAAATAGGTAAGTTTTAGTTTTAAACTTTGATATCAAACTTTCTACATTTTCAAGAGCTCAATAATTGAAATAATGAAAATATTGAAAATTGTGTTTTAGGGCAAGATTGGTTGTTTGCTTAGAAGAAAGTATTTATATTCACAATATCCGGGATATGCGTATGTTACATACAATTAGAGATACTCCGCCAAATCCTCACGGGCTTATTGCTCTCACTAGCACCAACGAAAATCACTATTTAGCTTACCCAGGATCTTCAACTTCAGGAGACGTTCAAGTATTTGATGCTGCAAATTTAGTAAGTAGTTTTTCTCAGATTGAGCAATGAGAAATTGTTTATGTGTAAATGTTAACGACTAAATTTTTCAGCATTCTAAACGTATGATCTCAGCCCACGAAAGTCCTCTTGCTGCGTTAGCATTTAGTCCTTGTGGTACAAGATTAGCCACTGCATCAGAAAAAGGAACCGTTATAAGAGTTTTTTCTGTTACTGATGGTGCAACACTTTATGCATTTAGAAGAGGAGTGAAACGTTGTGTTGCTATTTCTTCTCTTGCCTTTAGTACGTGCTCCCAATATCTTGGATGCAGCAGTAATACGGAAACTGTACATGTTTTTAAATTAGTCGAAGTTAATGAAAAGTAATATTCATAATACTAAAGTTTTCTTCTATTTTTGAATCTGAACTTTTTAGTGTGAAAAAGAATGCTGAAAATAGTTTTATGGGCTACCTCTCATCTTTCATACCATCACAAGTAAATGATTTACTCCTTCAAGGCAGAGCTTTTTACACTGCCTTGTTGCCAAAATCCGGATTAAAGAATGTCATAGCAATCACAAAGTAAGAAACTAGAAAAGAATAAAATTTTATTATGACGTTTTTATAATTTTTAGCATCGATCATAAATTATGTCTAATAGCAGCTACCGAAGATGGTTATTTATATGTCTATAATGTGGATGGTATAGAAGGATCCTCCTTGAACATCTTAAAACAGCACAACTTGAATTTACAATTTAGTAATCCCGCAGGTGATACTGCAAAAAGTTCCAATACTGGTGGTGGACAAGATGAAGCTGACACTGTAATAGCCACCACAGGTAAAACTACAAGACGAATTTAATTTTATAGTTTGGCCAAAATTATTTTTTCAAGATTTTCTAATTAACTAATTTCAATTATACGGTAAAATTTCGTTAAGTGTCAGAGGTGATTCAATTTTTCGTAAATAAAACACTTACTACAAATTACTGAAAATCAAAATTTACTATAAAAACAAAACACTAAAATAATTCAGTTGTTAACACAAAGTAGTAACTTTTACAATGCCAATTGAAACTTTTAGTTACAGGATATAACACTTAACGAAGTTTTACTGTTGTAATAAATTTTTAAAGTTTTGAATCATCAGTTTTTATTTCAATTTGCATTAAAAACTTAACAATAACAAATTACAGATTTTAAGATTGTATTTGATTTAACATGTGTCTTGCAATATTAAAGATGGCGTAATCAGATGAGTTTATTATAATATTTGATATACTCGCTTTAATTATGCCAAACAGTTACCTTGTTTAAAATTTCCTAAGTACAAATCACTTTCATTGCTTCCTTTCCTGATTTAAATAAATGGTGAAGTTTAATGGGACGTGAAGAAATGGTAGCAATCTTGTATTTTTTTAACAAAAAGTTATTTTGAAAAGATTGGTATTGTTTCCCTTTTTAAAACCTTTATAGAAGAGGTAAACTCCTTTACCTTATATTTATGCTTATTATGACCTGCATCCATTTTGTTTTCTTTGTTTTGTGCAAGGCTCAACAATGCTAGGTAGCTACGCGGGCATCTTGAAAGGCAATCCGCCCGGCCACATGTCAGGTACTGGTCAGTTATGAATTTATTTATATTCATTCACTTTTGACATCAACATAAACTTCATTGTGTAGCTTTTTATTCATGGATTAATAAGAAGCTTCTTGTATGTTCAGGTAAAGAGATGTGGCAATCAAAGAAATTGATATCCATTCTGTTATTTTCCATCTTGATTCATAGTTACATAGTTTAACTATTTTCTAAAGATGCGAGAATACTGACCAGTGCTTTATATTGTGTATATTTTAAAAATAATTATTTCTATGTTTGAATAATGTTAAAGGTACTCTTTTAACACGTTAAAAATTATGTATTGTTTCCTGAACTTTTTAATTTATTTTATTGTGTATAGAGAAGTACAGATGTTTTTTGTAGGATTATTATTCTCTTAATTTTGTGCCAGTTTGATATCTTGTTTAAATTTCAGAATATGATGGATTTATTTTTTTAGATGATGAAAGTGAAAACGAATGTACTGAAAGACAGGGTGATGAAGGTATAGAACTTTTTTTATTGTAGGTTTATGTCCGTTGGCACTACTTACAATACTCATAATATCATTTTTCTTGAAATTTTACTCCAACCGATAGGCAAATTGAATATCCACTCTTACCGACTAAGTGTAAGTGTGCAAACGGTCATTAATGTTTTGTTGTTCTCTATTTGACCTTTCTATCTCAACAAATCTTGTATTCTCTTGATTTAATTTCTAATAATCAATCTTTGGATTAGGCGTACTACAAGGGTGATTCATCTTTAACGATTTTGTCCAGTGCTGGTTTGAGATATTCTCATTTTATATCCGTAATTTTGTGCATTATGTTAGCTTGACAAGACTTAATGAAACTGGTGATTTTGTCATTCTGCCAGACTCTTTCTCAAACATGAAGTTTAGTATGCTTTGCTTCCAAATTACAAAGTGTCTATGTTCAATTCTGAAAGTTTTGTAAAACTCTTCATACCGTATTTTCTCGAATGCAACAATTATCTTGTGATATTTTCTATATTCTAGAATGCTTGCTCTAAAAATTTTACATAGCAAATCTTCTATTGGAATTTAGTGGTCTTGTGATTATATTATTTATTATCGTAGTTCTTGCTCAGCAACTCTGTTAGGAATTGAATCACCCTTGTATTTCTACTTTATGGAAATCTTTATATTTGTGACAATAGATTACTCTATGATTAACTACTTCAAGTGGTTTTGAACATTAACAACTTATTTCTTTAGACGTGAATAGTAGTTCGAATTCCGATGGAGAAATTATTGAAATTGAAGATAACTGAATGCGGTGTTTGAAATTCAATAAATGTAAATATTTTGGTAGGTGCTTTCTTAGAAAAAGTTTAATAAATAGAGATGAGATTTTTAGGTCGTAAAAATTCAAAAAAAGGCACCTAAAAAGGTTCTAAAAAAAGTCATTTTAGGTCGTATAAATTCAAAAAAAGGTACTAAAAAATACTATTTAAGGTTGGTATTGTAAAGTTTCGGTGGTTTTATGTAACCGCTTTCGAAGTAGAAATATTTTCTAAAATTATATTTTGACCATTGCCAGTAAAAATTTCAAAGAAATTTTTAAAAGTTGCACAACTGGGATTGCCATCCAATACTTTGTTTAATTTTTCAACCACTTTTTTTGCATTGGTTTTCAATTTAAAAAAATCATCCAAACTTGTTGCTAGTGGCAATCCCACGGTTTCCAATTTTTCTATAACGTCTATTATGTTTTTAAAATTCGTTTGAATGTAAATTTGGTCCAATTGTAAGTTTGCATTTTTAAAGCATTCTTCTGCCTTAATAAAATTTTCACAATAAAAAATTGCTGTACTTAACCACGTGCCCCAACATGTTAAAATTAACCCCGGGGGGGGGGGGGGAGAGTGAAATATTTGGTAGCACTTGGTACTTTGCTCAGGTTTATTCCATGGTTGGTACATGGTGGGTTTGCACCACCACCGGGCACCAAATTTATGTTTAAAATAAAAGAATTTTTAATTATATAAAATTAATTTGAATTAAATTAATTTTTTTTTTTCAATTTAAACTTTAAATTAAAAAAAAGTTTCCATAATGTTAAAATAGGTCGTAAAAATGAAAAAATAGAAAAAAAGGCAAAAAAAGGTCAAAACAAATAAGGCTTATATAACGTAGTTTTCCATGAAACAAATTTTGGTACTAATATCATAAAAATAGGAGCTAAAATAAAAAAAAGGTAAAAACCTAAAAATCTCATCTCTATTAATAAATATATTTTTGTATCCTTGTAGTTATATTTTATGAAAAGAATTGACTATATTATCAAGTTTACTTGAATTTTTTATTTTAAACTCATGTTCAAAGGGGAATTACTTGGAAAACCTTTTTTGAAAGGCAATTTGGAATTCCATGCAACACCAAATTTGTTAAAATAGTGGTTTTACTAGATTTTGATTAACTGGATAGGGTAGTTCTTAGTTGGTATTTGTAAGATTATAAAATAGGTGTAATTTGTTTTTATTACTATCCACAGCCTGTCGAAGTTCACCACAAAGCCGGACGAAAATTAATATTTAATTTAAAATAATAGGAATGTTTTAGTTACGTGTTTCAAGAGTATTTGACATATTAACTGATTGAAAAGAATTGCTTTGTTTTGCCGCATCTTTCATCTTCATGCATTTATTGAAGCATTTGCATTGAAATATTATTTGTTTAAGTAGTTTAATTTTTAATAAACTTTTCTATTAGATTCAGATAAATACAGAGAAATGGCAGAAGCCACTGAATCTCCTCCAAAAGATGGTCTACCACTTAATAATGACCGCGAGTATCCACCCCTATTTCCAAAAAAAGACTGAGAGATGGACGTACCATTTATTCTAGGTAATGTATTTGTGATTGAAGAACCTCAGTTTCGATATCGCCTCATTTTTGGAACAGTTTTTCTTATACACATGATTGTTCGCATTAGTGAAAAAATTATTTTTTATTTGTTTGATATAGAAGAATAATTTTATTGGTTAACTTTTAATTTTACCAAACAGTACCTAATAGTTAAATTTGTTTTTTTGTATATACCTAATTTGTTCTCCAGTAACACAAAATAACTTTGTTTTGTTGTGTTCTTATTATACTAAAATAATGGCTTCCTCGATAAATTGAGAACAATTTTTTTCACACTGTAAAGTAATTGCAGTGTTGTTTTTGGAAAAAATTCATATCAAATTTTAAAAGAAATGTAAGTGTAGGTAATCAATCATAGGAAAACTAAATTTTTAGGAATGCTGTATTGATGTTTTTTTTTACTATAAAAATTATGTATCTACTATCCATTTTGTTCACTGTAATGAGTTTATCAAGTGGAAATTTTGATCATGTTCAATAAAATTTGACTAATTTTAAAGATAATTTTTGTTTTCCTTAACATGACAACTTTATATTCAATAAGAGTTTAGTGATTTATGTAGGTAGAATAATGTATTGTTTTAATTAAAGTTGCGATGTACATGTATCTAGAAGATAGTATTTTGATCATCCGAATCAAAACTTGCTTGGCTGAAAATCTGAATTTTTAACAATAAAATCATTATGTGAGACTCTGTGCCTAGATAATTTTTAATACTATGTTTTTTAAAGCTATGCTCAAAAACAATTTTGTCAAGCACTGAATTTTTGTAAATTTTAATAACGACATGTTTGGAGAGTATTTGGTTTGTATATATCCTATTTATTTTTGTGACATTTTTCATTGTTTAGTATTGGCGAATGCGTAAATACATCGTTCACTGCTTTACTCTTATTTTTATACATAAAAATGTTAGCGTTTTTTATTAACATTTGTATTTATATTTATGTAATTTATGCACATTTTGTGCCTGTAAATACATATTAGAATACTACATAGTGTGTTGAATGAATGTTAATGTAGGTAGGTTACGAGATTACAAGATTATTTTTTAAAATGAAAGTAAATTAGCACTTAAATGTACGTTTTTGAAAAATATAATAAATTTACATGTTGTATTCTTTCAGGTTATTTTATTTAATTACTCTATTCCGCGGTGAAGAAATTTTACAAAAAACAGACATAAATGTTGATAATTGAGATGGCCATAATGAAAGAACAAGAAATATATAAATTTTCTTTTAGTTTTCTTTGTTAACTAAAACTATAATGAAAATGTGGTAGGTTTTCATTTCTTTCTCAAAATTTTATTGATCGAAAATCAATTCCTGTGCTTAATCAAGAAAAAACACAAAAATCTTCAACTAACAACCTCTTTCTATATTAAATGATATTGAAATTGATCTTCTTTACATTTTTACAACCTACTGGCTTCTGCATTCTCCCTTAAAAACTGGTACGCAAAGTTGAAAATTTAGTTTTTACCCATAACATAGGAATTGGAGATTGGCGGAACCTGCACTTTAGCATGTTATCGGAACATGCACTTTGGTGATTAATTAAATCATATTAATCGTTTAGTAATGGTAAAAAATAACCCACTACCACCTGGTATAGTTCAATTGGTGCAAATAATAAATAAACCACTTCTAGGTGGTTGTAGTAGGACTATAGCTGAAAGGAGATGTAGTTTTAGATCCAGGTAATTGTCCACCTATTACAGATGGAAAGTTACTATCTATTAGTACATCCTGAATGCAGTGTTCACATAAGCATGTCTTAGCATTAGGTCAGAGCAAGAAAATAGTCGGCCGCACCTGATCTAAATTATTTAGGTCAAATTGCAAATATTTGTACCTGTTTATACAATCAGAAGATGGCTCAAGACTGACTGATGTAATCCTACAAAACTTTAACCCAAATTAAACAGCACTGGGAGAATATGGTTAGAATTGCCCAATCAAGTTGTTATTTTTAACTTTAGATTGCATGTAGCTTGAATTCAATCCATCAAAATCCTTGCACGAACCATCACTCTACAGTGCTGTTAGGTCCGAATCTACCCATCCAGTGGGTAGAATGCAGGTTAGATGGCCACTCCAAACTGAAATATGGCATACATTAAAGAAAAATTTCTAATAGCTGAGAAAAGCTGTTTGTTCAAAGTAAATAAATTAAATTGTGTAATCAGCAAAATTCGAAAAAGTTAGTATTAAATAGTTGATAAGTTCCAACGATGACAATTATCAAGTTCCGAGAACAACAAAAGACTTTTGAAACATGCCTTCTATTACTAAATTTTACCTTGACCACTTCTTAGTAAAATCTCAACACGAATATGCAGGCCTCTATCAAATTCACTCTGGTGTACCTCAAGGTAGTGTTTTGCAACCAATGCTGTAACGGTCGCAACTTTTGACTGTATAAATAATCAATACAATCTTGAAAGATGTTTATTAAATTTCATCATACCACCATACAGATATATAAACCACAATCATGTATGAAATCAGAAATCAAAACTTCGTAGAAATTTGCAAAAAACTCCCAAAACACAACTTCTTAAAAATTGTTAAAATAAATCGGGATAGTTATTTACAAATTTATAAACAGTTTGTAATAAATACGAAAACTTACAACTAAATATTTTTTGCAAGTACTGAAATATTTCAAATAAACTTGCATCACAATTTTCTGCAAAAATCGCAATAACTAATAAAATTGAACCCTATTAAAAATGTTAGACAAAAACACCTTATTGAGGCACAGATGATCGTGGTAAAGTACACATTTCGCAAGTATCCGTATCGGAAGAATTTAAGAAAGTACAAAATGGACAAGTCCACTGCACTTCACCGCTGGCTGCAAAAGTGCTGGTTCCTGCCACACTCGTGGGCCTAAAAATTAAGAAATTAGTCCAATAATTATTAAATTAAATAGTACGTGCCTTGAATGAGGTGGAGAACTGTTTGTTGCGGCTATTAATTGCACTACCGTTGCCCATTGTTCCGATTTAGACCATTCCACTGCTGCTTCAGCATTCCTCGTTTTAATAGCTTCCAACAGGGAATCCATATAATCCTTCATTGGTAATGTATCCATTGCAGCGATGTAAAGCAATAAATGAAAATCGTTTATTGCATTTGGAAATTGATCTTGTGTTGGAAATTGACTCATATAACGTGCTAATGCCGTAAAATCCTGAACTTGTCCATCGACTATTCTATTTTCGATTGGGAAACATTCCTTAGAAATATCGCAATTGAAAGTGTAGTGGGGTGTTAACGGTGTGGAAGCCGGAACATCGACCAATAAATATTCCACTGGTAAAGGACGTGCCATTTTGGGAACCTCATTTCCGTATGAATCCTTATCCTAAAAATTAATAAACAAATTATTATTAATTTATGATATACATAAGAATTAAATTATATTAATTATTAGCCAAAGTCCAACATAATTTTTTTTTTTAATTAATCCCTTCCCACCATAAAATAGCTAAATAGCTTGTAAACAAAAATTTGCAATTTCAATTAAATTGTTTTTGAAAATCTCTTTAAAAAAACGACGGATTTAGCAGAACTCGAATGAATTAAACAAAAATTATTTGTTTTGTCGAAAAAAAGGCGAATCATCTCCCCGTGGGGATAATGTAATTAAAGCATGGAATAGAGAAAAAAAAGTAGTTTAGAATAAATTATAACATCAATAAATAATAATAATTACTTTTATTACGTAAGCGAAGATGAGATGTTTCAAATTTGGCGCAAGTTTGAAATGACGCCACGAGCGATGGCGTCTTCGACCAGTTTTGTGGGTAACTTCAAGCGGATATTCGCAGTCGTCAACATGATGTGGCACATCGCAACGGCGGCCACAATAATTTTAAGTTTCTCGTAAATTCGTTAGCCGATAGTGTCGGCTAGTAATAATTATGTAATATAAATCTTAATTAATTATTTTTTCGTTTACCGTATTATTCGAATCCGTTACATAGTACAAAAACACGAAATCCGTTGCCGAAAATCGAAGTTTTATAACGACCAACGTTACGTATTGTATATCGGATTTATTAAGGCTGTGCTACAACGTAAATAAAACGGTAAGAAGCAGCATTGTAAGGATATCAATTGTGATATTAGATATTTTCTATTGGTTTTTCTTTATTTTCCTTCATTTCAATTTTGCAATCTCCCTATTTAGTTCACAACCGCAACACGCAGAAGTGGACCCACTTGTCGAATTCTGTAGCATGCATTTAAATGCCCCTCGGCGGGAAAATATATTTTCAAAATCAATCTATTGCTTAAATTAATTAAAATTATCTTTTGAAATTAGCAATAACCGACGATTTGAATACCTTCACTATAAAAACTGTGTTATTTGCGTGTTTCACTAATAACGTTCTACATAAGTAATTGGGGTTTGCATTTTTAAATTACATAGTACCATGTACTAAGGTAACCGTTACATAATTACGCATATTTTGATGATAAAAAAGAAGTAGTCTACGAAAGTAGGCAATTTTGCGAGTTCCCCCGTCTCCTCGATTCAATTTGACATTAATAACGTCAGCTTTGTACACAAAACTAAAAAAGTCTAAAGGTAATTTAATTGTAAAACCATTATTACTGTAAATGTTAAACTAAAGAGAGTTGTATTTCTTGTATTAAGAAAAACAAATATCAACATAGAATCATCGCTATATGACACGATTCTTGTGTTACAGAAATGGAATCAGCGGTGCCCGATTTCGAAGAATTAACATTATGTGGCTACTGTAAACAGAAATTTAACGACACGGACCAAAGCCCAAAGATGTTATCCTGCAAGCATTACTTTTGTTTGCAATGCATGCGTACTACATTAGTAAAAGGTCAAGGTGAGCTATATTGCGTCCATTGTTGGAAAAGAACGGAAATAGGAGAATTGGGCCCGGAAGCGTTACCCACTTATGCTCCAGTGTTACACCTAACCAAAAATTTTGCCCAACTCAAATTGGGCGCTAAACCACCCGATAAACCCCCAAAAGTAATTTCGGAAAATTGCCACACTCATGCTATGCCGTTAGCTCTGTGGTGCCACACGTGTTGCGCGTCCTTGTGTCGCGCATGTGCTTCGACCAGCGATCATACAAATCATCAAATAAAATCCCAAAACGAAGCCAAGGACCAATTGGTTACCGAAGTACAAATGGATCTTGTGTCGATGAACAAGATCCTGTCGGAAATTCAACGTCTCACTATGCAACAAAGGGAATTCTTGGTTAAGATACTAGAAGCTTGCGTCACACTAAAAACGCACGTAGAAGCCGAATTGACCAACAGCAATTCCCACGTAGAATTGACCGAGTCGCGCGATTTTCTAGCCAAGGCCAGAATGAATCTTTCGGTCGCGGACAACTTGACCGACGTTCAAAATTTGTACTCTTCATTAAATATTGAAAAGCAAAGACTCCAATCGCGTTATCAGGAAATGTATTTGCAGTGTCAACTCGACGATCTGATACGCAATTCGACAGTGGTTCTAGATTTTCAACTGCTAAAGCAGGCAGTTGGCAACATTCACAGCGGCGAAGTCTCTTTTCCTGGTAACTCTCGAGGAGTTTTGCCTTTAAACCAACAAAATCCAATATTATTTCTCGCCAATTACTGTTTGTCGCAGTTATATTCGCGTCACGTATCTGCTAAACAGCCGCTGAATGGAAACGTGGATTATCACAACCACAATACCATGGCGCCGCTACAACCGACGTATTTGCCGTCGCACGCGCCACCACATTTGGTACTCACATCTCCAAAGAACATGTACCCCGACAACAACTTGATCGTTCAAAGCATGATCCATTCGCCGCAAATGATTAAAAATCCTTCGAATTTGTGTCCGTTGTATTACTTCAACATAGAAGTAAACGGAACTCCGATCGGTCGAATCGTGATCGAGGTGAGGGCAGATGTGGCGCCAAAAATGGCAAAGAATTTTGGCGTACTCACTACCGGCGAAGCGGGTATGGGCTACAAGGGTTGTTCGATATTTCAATGTTGGGAGGGCGAAAGCGTGATAACGGGCGATTTTGAATTGAATAATGGACGCGGCGGACGTTCCATATTTGAGGATTCTTTCTTCTTGCCAGACGAAACGAAACTTCTGGCAGTGAGAGGTACGGTCGGAATGCGACGAACGCAGAAACGTCACGATAACCTAGGAATGGTCGGTTCCCAATTCCGTATAATTTTACAAGAAATGAGGGGGTTTACGGGCATTTTTGGGCATGTGGTTGAGGGTTTAGATTTAGTAGAAAAAATTAGTACGTACGGGGATAACGCAGGGAAACCTACGAAAAGTATACAGATAGCAAAATGCGGAAAGCTGTAAATGGTTAGGTATAGCGATGATTTAGTTGTATTTCATATAATGATTAGATTTTTTAGAATAATTTTAGCTTTTAGTTGTTTAATTGGCATGGCATTTGTGTTATTTTTTTATTATCAATTATGTACGATTCCACTAAAATATTAAACAAGTCGTGATTCTAAATCACGAAAGATTATTTTCTAATGGTTTATAATTTTTACCACGGGAAAATTTCTTTCTAATAATGCCAAATAATGAGTTTTATATACTTAAAGTGCGAAAACTTGTCCAGTTCGGTTCTTGAACGAAATCATTACTATACCGACTGCAATTTGTTTATTTTTATATTAAAAATTTACATGATTTTCCTTATTTAAACGAAAACGGTTACGAATTACAAAAAGAACGCGGATATTTTTAGAATTTTCAAATTTCGGTGATGCACAACGTAAATAAATCGATGGCCCAACGATTGATACACCGAACAAATTCGTATTTTATAAAAATTTATAAATTAGGACGAATAAATTGCAATAACGATTTCAAAAAAACGGCGTGTTCAGGAACCGAAATTTTTTAAAAAGATTAATACGACTGTTATATTTTTATTAGTTTAATCTCTATAGCACAAAGTGAATTAATTTTAAAAATAAATTAATATAGGGTACTACGGAATATTTGATACTTTCGAAATAGACTCTTCCGTTTTATTATTAATTTTGTTTATAACTACGAAAATTTTGAATAATTTGTATGAAATCATATCGAAACGCCTTATAAACGAAGCAAGTATAAATTATTATAAATATCATTATCACAAATTAATTTCGAATTAGAAATGGAAGTGGAAATTTTTGTACAAAAAATCAAGTCTTAGATTTAATTACCTAATAGAAATTTTCCTACTGTTCTATTTGATAGAAAAAAAATGAAGGAACAAAAAAGTGGTTTGCTTGGAAAAGATGATAATCGTACAACCATTATCTACTAATACTATTAAAAAAAATAAAATATATTATAGATGTTTTCATGTAGCTTGCGCATTATCGTATAGGTTTAAAAAAACACGATCGTCTTAGCTTTCTATCAATTTCCGAAATACTATATTTTCGTATCGTAAAGATAGCGTAAACGCAGATGGATCAATATTTTTAAATGGCGAACGTTGACGTTGAATGTTATTAGCTTTATAAGAATTCGTAGCTTAAATAGCAATCGTTTATATTGTTACAACGTTTAGTGTACTAGTGCGTGTTAATACTTCAAATTTTAATTATGTAACGATCAAGTTTGAAAGTGTGTTGCAAAACAAAGCAAATAAACCATCCCCTACTCGAGAATTTCGAAAATTTTCAAACTGAAAGGGTTTTCACTAACACATGAACGTGACTTGAACCGGCAACTCGTACGAATACACGAGGATAAACAAAAGGCAAAAGTCCACAGTAAAGAACGCGGCTTTCTTTTTCAGTTCCGCTTAAAACGCAATCAATCACGGATAATAAACAAAGCGAGAAATTTTAAAAATAATCCCGAATTGGGTGGGGATGGTTTACGGTTAAATTTTAAAAGTCGGATTTTTCAATTTATGTTTTCCAATTCTTTCTAACTAGTAAATAAGTCGAAAAAGGAAAAGTTAACGGTCGATTTTTAGTCATTCAATTTAATACGTACAATTTAAGAATTATTAACGGAACGAAGTTTTGAAATCATGCGAAATATAACGATAAATATTGGCCTAATTTTGAAAACGGAATGTAAAACTTGTACAGAAAAAAAAATCGATCTTAAAATTAATGAAACAAACACGAAGATGTTCGTATTGAGCTTATCATGTTATTTTTTTTGTTAATGACTTTTTGTTTTTTTTTTACGACGAATTTTTTCGTCGTTTTTGTTTTAAATTTTACTCCACATTATTGTAATTCTTTGTGAACCAGAAGTTGGTTCATTTGAAAGAAATAACTTCTGCTTTGCAAATAAAAATTTTAACTGTACCAAAGTAGTATGTTCATTTGGTTTTTATTTTGATTATATTATGCTTTTTATATTTTTTATGTTTTTATTTAAAGATTAGAAAAGAAAAACAGGAGGGTGTGTAACAAACGATTATTTTCATGAAATGAACATAATATCGTGAAGTCGGTTGTAACAGTAATATTGTTAAACTTATTTTAAAATTTTATTTAGAAGTTAGTTGCATTATTAAATAATCGGGTATATATTTATGTGGTAACAACATGCTCTCAAAGCAGATTATATTGAATGTTGCGAATAAAACATTATTTTTAAAAATACATTTTTTTTGTTGTTCCCGTTTACCTTTTTTAATTTGATTTTCTTAAAGTTATGTTTTGCTTTATGGTTAACAGTTCGAAATAATTAAAAAATTCAGGCCAAAATTTCAACAATTAAAAAATAATTTAAATTAATCAACATAATTTTTAAGATTTCGGTAGTGCACCGACGAACTTATCTGTGGATAGGAACAGATGTCATTGCTTAATTTATCTGTTCTATAATTAATAACTTTTATTATGATAATTAAAAATTCGATATGTCGAAAACAAAAGGAACAGTTTTATGCTGATACAGCAAGTTTCGAAATTTAAAATTTTCCATTAAACAACGAATATTAAAAAATATTAATATGTTGATCAGGCCAACTGATTTTGGTAGAAACTCGGGAATATTTTTAGTACACCCTAAATTAATTACCAGAACCAATTTGAAAATTTGTATAATGAGTCATCGTAATTACTGAACTGACCTTGAAATGCTAAATATGTAGTTATTAAAGTACTCGACCAGCAGCATTTACAATTGTTTCACTATCACACTTATTCTTTCAAAAACGATTTCGAACAAAACCATAAAGCAATTTGTTTTTATTACTAATTGAACCATCCTTATTTTGTGCCTTATTTAAATTTACTTTCATATAGGAATATGAAGGAGGTAAAATAATAATAATAATTTAATACGAGGTAGTTGCAAAAAGTAGGTAATTAATTGGTTAAAATATTAGAAATTTATAAAAACGATTGAATTGTTTTTAAGAAATAGAAGTGTGTTTATAGGAAAGCCGGAGCTTTTCGATTTTTATAAATAGAAGTGACAAAAAAGTTATTTCATTATTTTAATAAAAATAAAAGTACAAATCAAGTAGATGAATGTGATGCTAGTTGTTATATAAAAATAAAAGTTTCTTTCTTTTTACTACCGCTACCTACTTCCAATAGAAAATTTGAGAACAATATAGCATTGTTGCAAAGTGTAACCTAAATGTTAGCCTTTAATGTGTATTGAGGACCTCTCAAGTACCTGTTTCTATATCTCGATGTATGTTTACCACTTCTTGCATGAAAATAATCTTAAAAATATATTTTATTGCAAGTCTTTTCAACTTTTAATTGTGATTTGTTAAGTTTGGTTAATTAGAAAATACAACGAAGATAAATCAGACTTTTCAGTTTTATCGAGACAACTAAAAGTTGAAAACATAAAACATATTTTTAGACGATTTCAAATTTCTCTCCTTTTAAGTGTTTAATGTAAAGTTTTTGCAAACTAATGTTTCTAATGTAAAAGAATCGTTAAAAAACAAAAATTAACAAAAAAAAATTATGTCCAGCATCATGTGCAACCGTTTAGATTAGAAAAATCGATGTATATTTCTAGTACAATCCTAAAACTGCATTTAATAAAAATTGTAACAGACAGGATTTCAAGTAAAACATTTTGATCGAATTTTAAAAAGAAACTAAGCGAATGACCAAATTAACATATCGTATTTTAGAATTAGTTTAATATTTCCCAGAAAAATACCGAACAAAATTTTGGAATTATAAAAATTTATTATACCTGCCGATTAAATTAAACACGGTGATTTTATATTTAAAAAAATACATATTTGTTGTTAATTTAAATGAAAGTGATATGAAAGCAAAATTTGTTTTGTTGAAGTCGTGTCTGAAATATTAAAATATTCCCTCAAGCGATTTCAGTGTAGCAGCCAGTGTCTGTGCCTTGGACCCATACTAATATTTGTGATAATTAAGTACCTACCACCTCACGAGATAGAAGATTTCAAATAAATAACTTTCCGCATCTAAATTGCAATTTTATTAATTCCTTCCTACATAACAAACACTCCCTCCACACGCTTTTGAAATTAATAACATGCTCAATGCAAAAAAATTCCGATAAATTTTCTATAACCTACTAACGAAGCAAATATATGTGGCTTATATTCAGCAGTGGGCAAAAAACGGCTGAATGATTATTCTTAATGGGACAGCTTGGTAAGGTATGACTAAAAACCTCTCTTTAATATTAGTAGTTACAAACTGACATTAACAGTTTGTAGGTCTTTCATGCCCGGAAACGTATGTGACAAGAGAAGGAGGTTTATGTCCAGCAGTGGACGAGTGGACATAAGACCACTGAGATGACGAATAACAAGAATACAAAATAAATTACCTATTACATATAAGGTAATATTTTTATACTATTTATGAAGATATAGGTAATATACTATCGAAGGGGCTAATTTTTTATCTGATAAGCTCATTTTTAAACTAATCTTTGGTTGTCATGGTAATAATTTGAGAATCAAGGGCATGGAAAATTTATTAAAACATCCAAAGATAGCAACAACTCATTGCTGAAAGCTCATAAAAAATATTTAATTCATTTTTTATTGTTTAATTAATTCAAAATTTTATTTGGTAAAATTTATATATTTATTAAAATATAATAATTGTCGTTTGTATAACAAAGGATGAAAATAAATGTTTTCCATACCAAATGTTCTACCTAGCAGAAGGCGAAAAAACACTTTTATAGTCTTATAAACAAAAATTATTTATAAAAATATATAGACGTAAAAGTTTTATTTTACTCTAAACAGCTACTTTTCCTTACCAAATGTCTGATTTTGTCAGTAAAATAGCAATTAAGAAGGAACTTCATTAAACGGTATGGAAAAAAACAATAATATCAACATCGGACAGTATTAAACATTGCTAACATAAATGGAAATTAGATATCAATACTGTTAAATTCATTATATCATTAATTAGGGGACAAATCTAACTAATATTTTTCTAAATGATGTTTAGTACTGTATGTCGGTATTTTTTATCAAATTACAACTTTTTCCTTCGAATCACTTAATATCTCTATCCACTCTCCCTTTTAATTTATATTCAAGCTTCACTTGATTGTTTTATGCAAACATTCAAAAAATTGAAGAGTGTTTTAAAAGTTAAGTGCTACGATTAAAACTATAACCATCAGTTATAAACACCGCATCGGCAAAAATTGAGATAATTCGAGATAGAAGGACAAATAACATTGTGAATTGAAAATTGTAATACTCTCATGGTTTACATAGCATAAAGTATAAATATGAACATAAATTTACCAGAATTTTAAATTCTTTATAAAAAAATTTAAACAAGCGACCTAAAATTTGATGAAATTTTGACTGGTGTCAATCATACAACAAATTAGCAATAAAAGTAATCATCAGAAGATTGTGAAGCACTAAAGATTAGAGTAATAAAAACAACAGAGGATCTTTCTAAATTTCATGATAGAAGAACGGTGGCACAAATTTCAGTTTATTAGCTACATTTTAATTAAAAAATCTTTTTAATTTTACAGTTCGACCCTATACTGATAGAAGATAAGAGAAAATCTAACTAGAACTTAATCATCCAGAAGCCACCTATTATTTTCTTTGAAAGGCAACAAAGAAACCTATGTATCTGTTTGTAAATGTATTTATTATTGAAAATATTTTTTTTCCAGAATCTGAAATTGGCTAAATCGTGTACACCACCTGACCGCATGAGAAGAGCTAAGTCGTACACGAAGTGAAATAGCTACTACAAAAAGAATTTTTTATATTTTCCCCATGTTATTTATATTTTTTTCAGAATTAATTCCCAAAGTTTACAGTATTTTAAGATGGGTCACTACAGGCTAACCCCTTCGGAGGGGTTGCGGAGGAAGTGAAAGCGATATATCTAGATTCAGTGATAAACCACGATAAGTTAAATGTGTGTTTACTGGATGAATGTGGTAATACACGAAGATTGACAAGACATAAACCCTCAGATTTAAACTTAAAATGCTAGAAAAAAACTAAAATTAAAACTGCAGTGCTGTGGTTGTTATCACGTCTTATGTAATTATTGTATTAATTTTAATTATCAATTAAACGGCTAAAGAGAAAATGATGTCATTGGATATTTTTAACATACATGTTATTATCTTAATTTCAAATCATTTGAAATTATGTTTTGAGTCAAATAAATTGAGTCACTAGCAGGCTAACTATTCGCTCTGAAGATAAGAAACTCAACTACAGGTTTTGAAAATGACCTCAAAATGTGTAAATCTCAACTTGCACGATCGTTATACTTTTCTAAACTACGTATGTATGATTAAGTAATAATAAGTGTAGTTAAAGACCGTGAAATTAATATGAAACCATATTATTATACTACACAGTGCAAGTCACATTTTTAATTTTGACTTTTAAAAGCACCTACCTTGTAAAAAACATCTGGAACATATTGCTTGTCTGATGATTCACGTACGTATCCTAATTCGGGAGCATCTTTAGTTGGAACAAGACAATCATCTCGTACAAGAGCCATACATTGATTAGATACTTGATAACCTTCCATGTGTACTTGATTACTTTTATCACCTACAATAAACACAAGGATCAGTTTTATTTATTTCCTTCCTAAATGCTTATTACCTGTCACACAGACCGTAACAAATTTTGAACCATAATATCCGTTTGAGGATAATTTTGTTGGATTTGGGTACATGTTTTGGTATTTTCCACTTGTTATGCATTCTTGAGCAGTAAGAAAGTGTGTATTAGCATTTCTAACATGTTTCACTGTACCCTTTTGTAAATCTTGTGCTACCAAATCTGTGAAAATATAACCTACTCTTCTTAGTCCTAAGCCAGCAGCTATTTGATCAACTAATTCTTCTTTATCGTCTTTCAAAACGCGAATACAATTTTGATCATTTTCCTGGGGTGGTTCGTATATTGCTGCTACTGTTGCTTTAATTCCTAAAATATTATCATTAAAATTTAATAATTAAAACACTTTTAAAATAACCACCTAAAGGCACGTCTGGGTGTATTTCATAGTTTCCATACAAAAATCCAAATCTTTGGAGACCGGTGATACGCCAGTAATTTAAAAAACGTTCTACAATTTGTGTGTTTTCGAATTGTATATTATCTACGTGTCGGTAGATCTGCAAAAATGAGTATAATTACATTAAGAAGGCTTAATGAAGATTTAATTGTACCTGTCTGTTGAGTGTGACTGCATTTGGTTGGCACTTGGAGCAAATACCTTTTGGCCATGGTAAATGATCTTTACAACCAAGTTTAATTCTACAGGAAGTGTCTTCCATTGCTGCAAATTTACCGCCACTTATATCAGAAGTAAGTTTGCGTAAATGTGAATGAAAGGACATGTGCTTAATTTTGTGTTCACGTAGGTAAGACTCATCAGAAGGTTCCAAAGGACAACAATGAATACACAGTGCATTTTTAGTATGATGACATCTACAAAGTTAAAATATAGAACATGTTATTGAATTAAAAATATTACTACATACAATTTTTCGTCCCTACTTCTTTGAATTTTTCCATCAAGTTTGGCAAGTTGCACATCAACTTCATCTTCTTTCACTGCTTTGATATGTTTTTTAGCACTACTCAGAATTGCAGTTTGTGAACTGTCAGCACTACTAGTTGAAGGTAGTGATTCAAATTTACCCGGATCACCTGATGGAGTGTTAATCTGAAATTCCAAATAATTAGATTTGTGATGATTCACTAAAGAATAGTCACGTCATAAAGAACATAGCCAACAGTTATTAAAATGGTGAATTTTTATAATACAGTACACACCGTGCTTGATGACAGTTGTGGAAATATGACTGCCCCATTAATAGGTGTCATGAATAACATATCTCCATGAGCTAATCCAACTTCGGAAATGGTTCTAGATTTGTTGCACATTACTTCATCTTTCTGACTTCTTTGTTTAAACAATGCAAAAGAGTAACTATTCAAGTCAAATTCTGAATGTACTTTTTCGAATAAATTGAAAGTGGTTTCAGAAGGATTTATTTGAATTCGACGTGTCCCTACTGGGGACTCGATTCGCAAAATCTGAAAATTTACAATTATCAATTTAGGACAGAACAATCCAAAATATATACAGAATAGACAAGATAGTTTATTATCTTTTCGAAATTGATATTAATTAAAATGAAAAGTAAACGTGAAATTTTGAAAATGTAAAATTTTAAAAGACTCACAATTTTTCTTGACATTTTGAATTTTAATTCACATAAAAAACGAAATATTTATTATAGGTAATTCCTTCTTTTTCTATGTTCTAAATTAATGACTGGCAATCTGGACACTTTAAGACAGGTTATATACAGAATGACAACATTAACTTTTATTCTATCTCTTTCATCGTTTCATCATACCAACACATTTAAAAATTATACACAGTATATTTCAAAAGCGTTGTATACTTTTATTTGATTTAATCTCAGCTGTATCAAATCAAAATAAAAATAATTATGAAGCAAATATAATGCACAGCAGCACATTTGAAATATTTACAAATTCCGAAATAAATTGTTTACATATTCATTGATAAGGGCTAGTAATTGTCAGAATTGACCGTCTGGCAACTCCACTATTTGTACTGTATATTATGAAATGTAGAGTTTGCTTTCTACATTTTGAAAAAATATTCTGAATGCTCATTTGATATAAAAAAATTAAATACCTACTAAAGTGGCGTCGGTGAAATATTTCATCTCCCGATTGGTGTACTTGAAACATATTTGTTACTCGTGGATACTTGGCTTACCATATACTAGTAAAGTGTGTAATTATGTACAAGTATTGGTCACGTCGATAAATTAAAATTATTTTTAAATTAAATTTTAATATAATTAAATATGTTACTATTTGGAGGATTGGAGTTAAGTGAGTTTTGTGAAAGATTATGTCCCTAGGTGTTGGAATAAAACGGTTCCAAGCAATTTTTAATACTAATAGAGACATCTAGTATCTAGTTAAAAATTGGTACCCAGCTTCTCTCGGGTTGGAAAACCAAATATTAAAACTCGTTTTTTATTTTTTTCGATCGAATTTAGAATTTATTTTTTATTAAATAATAAAACATTTATTTAATGAAAACGTTCAAACAATTAGATTCCTACTTCCACTTTCTCCTCCGCTTCCTCTTCTATTAAATATTTTTCAAATTTACTCTGTGATATTGATAATTTTCCTCTCTTTATTTTTTGATCGGCAGCAGCCATTTCCTCATGTCTTTTACTTTTCCTTATGTGTTTCACTGCGACTTTTTTTTCGAAATAGCTAATTCGGTATGACGCATGGGAGTTCCACTAAAATCTTTCATTGCTTCTTTTAAAGAATTGACAGTAGCTCGAGTGTATTCTGATTTTAATTTCCAATCGTCATACTTTGAGAACAACGAAGCCCTGTTGAGCGCCTCTTCCATGACCTTTTTTAATTCTCCTCAAAACATTCAGAACAAAATAGCATATTATGTACTTCTATTTTTTAAAGCATTTCCACTTGAAGAATTTTTTCTTTTTTCCATGTTTCAAATACGCTGCTACCATGATAAACCAAGTTTGAATTTACCGAAAATAAATAACTACATTCAAATGTAGGTTGTTGTTTTAAACAATTAAGCAGTTTAATTGTGATCACTTCTTATCTATGGTGAACAAGTACTTTTCAGCTTTTCAGACGGTTTATTTAATACAGATAAGTTCCAAACTTCAATTGGCAGAAATGTGAGGTTGTGACAACTGTTTTGTTGTCATTAATGCATAGGCGTACATTAGTGTTTTTTAAAAAGTTGCCATATAAATAATGTAGTTTTTAGAAAAATGTGGGAAAGCACCATGGTGAATTTTAAAGGTTAAAGCCTCCCTTGGAGGGTTGGCCCTAACTAGAGCTTCTGTCGCCGCGCCGGGCTGTCTTAAAATTTGCTACCCTCCCCCTTTTTGGGGAATGGTATTTTTCCCTTAGTCAGTCATCTTGGCTTTGCCCAAGTTGATCGCTTACGCACTGTAAAATGTATGGCACTCGAAGAAGAACTGAGCATAATTAAATAAAAAAATTAATTTTTTTGCAAAAGAATTTAATGCAAAACTCATCGAATAATATTGTTAAAATTTATATCATCGGTCAGTTCTTTTTTCTAAGGAAAGTATCGCTAGATTTCAGTTCCGTAGCCATGATTTCATTTTGGGGGGGGGGGGCACTTGTAAAAAGTAAAAGTTTTTGGAGGCTTCCCTTCTGAGAATTTTTAATGTTGTAAACAATTTTTTGAGAAAACTTTGAGTTTTCAAGGTCAACAGGGTTTAAAGGTTAGAAATTTTTAAAGGTATTATTGTAATACAAATGTAGCTACAAAATTCCAATGAAATTTTTACCAAATATTTGGTTTCAATGGCTACGATAAAGTATTAAATAAGCCTTAACTCATAATTTTAATAATAATTTCACGAAAATCGGGCCCCTTTCCCTGCAGGGCCCGGGGGTTCCCCCCCTTTAGTTCGCCACTGATCCCTATGAATATTCTTGAGCGCTAAACCGTTTAACATTTCTTCACTTGCAGAATAAATTTCTCTAATAAGTTTTTATTCGATTTAAATTAGAAAAACTTTTCCAGTTCATGGTTTTTGTATTAAATTCATTCCAGAACTTTTTCCAACTTTAAAAAAGAATACATATTTTATTTTCGAAATTCAAAATTTTCACTTTCAAAATTTTTTTTTACCGAACATTTCGGGGTGGGGGGAGGCACGTGCCCCTAGTTGCCCCCCTGGCTACGAGCCTGCTAGATTTCGCAATCTGAAATTTCCCATTGTGGAACGAATATAATTTTTAATTAATTATAATTTAGAAAAGTGAATTAAACTAATTTCAACAGTAAACATCTCTAAAATTGTTAATTAGCTTGCCACTGACATTCCTCCAAGCTAATCTTATGGGATCAAACGTAAACAATCCAATGTTTTGGATAAGGAAAAGGTAGTCGGCGGCCATTTTCTGACCGGAATCCGGGAGCGAGGAGCTTATCGATAGAGGTTACAAACGTAAATTGTTGCGGTAAGGATAACCCCAAGACGGTCCTGTCGGAAAATATAAAATTCCAATAATAAACTTCTTGTGTTTACTCTGTTATTGTATATCTTCTATTACAGTGGAATTTAAAGTATCTGGCGGTTTAAATTAATGCAATATTTATTTTTTCTGGGCTACAAGGTCCCGCCAGAAATTTTCAGGTATTAAATATAAAAATTGATTGGCTTACATAAGTTTTCCTTGAATTAATTTAGTTTGCGACCTATATTTCAGCTTTATTTTCATTTTGACTTGACTGGAGCTGAGTGTGTGTTGTCGATATTTTGTGTGCAATGCGGACGTAATAAAAGTTTTTGATATTGGGTGCACAGAGGTAACAAAACAAAACATCAAAAATATATTCAAACGTGGGCGAATTATTTTAAGAATTTCAATTATTTTAAATTAATGTTACAATTAAAATCTGAGTAAATATTTTTGAAATATTATGGCATTAGACCAACTGCGAATTTTAGCAGTTGCGTCGTCGAACATTTGCTGCTTTGCAGGTAGTGCTGTCAGATTTGACGAGTAAATCAAGTTTTTTTTATTCCTCCTTTTCTGTCCAAGAGAATGACTTACGTTTTTAATAACTAAAACTCATTGTTCATAATTATTTCAAGTATATTATCGCGCAGGTTTTCGTTTTGCTCGAAATTTAAAAAAATTGATTAGATTAATAGTTTAATCAGCAATTATTTTCGTAGGCAAAGTACTTCGGTATAAATTTGTGAAAATTTTGTGTTCCTTTTATAATCAAGTTATTGATAAAATTCTACAAAGATGTCTTACAAAGTCGAATTGTTCATATATGATCTTTCGCAAGGGATGGCCACGATGATATCTCCATTGATAATAGGTAATTTTAAATTGTTTAAAGTTAGACGACATTATAAATTTTTATTTACTAGGTAAACGAATCGATGGTGTCTGGCACACTTCTATTGTTGTATACGAAAGAGAATACTTCTATAGTTCAACGGGGGTTGAGAGTTGTGTTCCGGTAAGTTAGAGTCTAAAATTTTAGTCTGACAGTCAGACGAGAACATACTTAGCATTTGTAGTCAAATTAAAATAAATCTTGATTAGCATGTTTTGATGAATTTTAATGTTAAGTAGTCGAATAAATTCATATTCTTTGTGGTTATGTTTTTGGTACTGAACACGTAACAAAGAGCCTTTCAATACGAACATTCTAAAATACTCCTGCTTTGCACTTTTCTGGAACACCTGTGCATATTCGTGAAGTTGCTGCACTTTGACCTACTTAGATTTGAAATACATACATAATAATCAAATTTTGTATTGTTTATAAAACATGAACAAAATTCACTTTCAAATTTATGTAAATTGAATATTTGATCAATTTTTGGTTTTATTTTGTGATTTGTATACAAACCAAACCTTGACTTTAAGTGCATTAAGAGGGAACCTTTTAATTAGATTTGTAGAAATTATTTATTATTTGTACCTCTTCGCATTGTCTAATTAGAAATTATTCGAATTAAAATTCGACAATCAATTTTATGTAAGAAATTAAGTTACATGGTTCTGCTCATGCCATGACGTTTATTTCATTCTTCTTTCGAGTAACATTCATTGCAATCATAGATATCTTATCTTTTCAGAGAGAAATATAAATTTTTAATTAGCTTCAGCAATGACTTCTATTTGAAAAAATTATTTTTAATTTTCGCACATTTTCACTCAACCAAATTATTTTATTGCTGCTCCATTCTTCATGAATTATAGAAGTAAATTATTTCATTTTTATTTAATCAGTTAAGTATTTCACAAATAACATGTAGATGAAAAGTTACACACTCACAAGTTTTACACATTTTCAGCGAAAGTGCTATGCATCACAGATTTTTTACTTTTTGTTGGTTTATTTTTGGAAAAATTCCAAACTTTTTTGGTTTAATAGATTTTAGTTAGATGTCATTTTCATGTTGTTTAAAATCTGATCACAGCATTTCACTTGTAAATTCTATATTTGGGATGCTTCTATAAATATACTCACTCCTACTGGAGCAGTCATGGTTTAATTTCAGACCGGCTTTCATTTTATGTTACTTGTGTTTCTTTGTGCGGTGTCCATATATTATAATTTCAAGTAAGTTTCAATAATTTATGTTGTTTTGCCACTAATTGCGAGAATTTGTAATGTTTGCTGTGCAGAAAATACTTAACGAAAAGAATTTTTTTGAAGAATTTCCTGTTCAAGTTTTAAAATTCCTAAATGTGTTTTCAATGTTTTCAGTTTAAATTCTTAATGCATAATAAATTTGATTATCAAATTGTCAGCTTTAAGCTGAATTTCATAGCAGTCGTTCAACTTGCTGGAATAGAAATTTATTTATAGTTAAGATTTATATTTAGCTCTAAAATATTGCAAGTAGAAAATTTACTTTACCAAAGTTATAATACACAAAAGTTCACATTAAACTTCCTAAAATTATTTTTTTTGGTTTTATAAGTCCAGAATTTCATCAGGAAAATAAATTTTTTCCAAAAGTTTTTTACCCTCTCATAATTGTTGTTCCATTTAAAATTTTAGGGCACAACTGCTCTCGGACCGCCACTACAAAAGTTGCAATTAGGTATAACAGAAATTCCTTATTCCGTGTTCATAGATTATCTAAATGAACTTAGTCATTCAAGTTTTGAGTAAGTAAGCTATATTTTATTATTTCACCAAGTTCAAGTGGTGCTTTTTCAGGAGTACGAAATATGAATTATTGAAAAATAACTGCAATAGTTTTTCTGAAGAATTAGCTCAATTTCTGTGTGGTGCTCATATACCCAAATATATTCTCGATTTGCCCAACGAAGTTTTACAGACAAAATTGGGACCGACCCTTGAAAAACTAGTCTGTCAATTAGAACAGAGTGCGAGACCACTTGAAGACGAACAAAATTCAATTTTTCCTAAGAATAATTCTGGTTCCAGTTCTGTACAACAAATCAAACAAGAAGGATCAAGGTCAGCAGATAACTCTAAGAATGATGGCAAAAACGCCAAGTGATATAAATCTTCCATTTTGCTTTTGTTGCTTTATAATTTAGGACACAATTGTTAATAAATAAATATTGTTATATTAGGAAATTATTGCTTGTAGTTTATTCCATGAAGCAATAATTTCGATCTAGGAGTAGGATCTCTTCATTTAATTCTTTTGCTCGAATTAACAATTTTGGAAATCACTTTGGCTAATGGCTATTCATGTACATTTGCATTTTAATAAAATTTTAAATAATAAAAATCATTTTGTTACACACTAATTGCTTAGACTGCCATTTGTGTAGCATTGTTAATGTTGTTTTTGGAGGCTTTTATAGTTGATATAAATTTTTTGTTTATATCAATTTTTAACATTACTTCTTTGAGAAGTGGTTGTTGATGTACATATTTCTGTTGTTATGTATTATATCCAGGGTGCTTTATTAATGTACTACCTAGGGTACAATTAACATGGTAACCTTCATGCATGCATTTCTGTTGTGAGATCATATAACTTCACAGTTTTCTTGTTAAACTATCATAGTGAGGTCATGCTTTCTTCATTATTCACCATGTTTTTTGTATTACGGTCATCATTACTGCTAACAATAACTTCATATAACCAAAATTTGAATTGAAAATGTAATTAACAAATAACCAAAAATAAAAACATTAATAACCAATTTAAATATTTTCAATGTCCACTTTGGTTTATTGCTTTTACTAACAATAATTGTAAGTATACATGCATAATATTTAAATAAATATAATTTCCTGAAATAAATCGTGAACATTTTTGCAGACACAAAAAAGAAGAGAAGAGGAAGAAATCTAGTGCAGATAAATTAGTTCGAAGAGAACACAGACACGAGAAGAAAAGAAAGAAGCTAAGCAAAGAAGCCAAAAGGATTTCTTTTAATTTTGATGTAAATATTACATTTTTACAATTATTTAAACATATAATAATATACATTTTTGTAGTCGATAGGCATGGCAGATACAGAAACATTAAACGGCGCCGATGTTGAAATTCAGACTCCTTCTCAGCAAGCATTGCAATTTGAAGAGGATGAACGACAAGAAGATGAGCAAAGAAAAAAATTAAGGGATCCTCCAATTGTTTTCAGAGACACAATCGATGTGAGTATTGTGAAAACTGATGAAATATTTTGATTGATTTTATTTTTTAGGTAAACGCCGAATATGAAATTTTGGCGAACTTATTAGATAACAAATTATCAGTTGACGAGGCTAGATCTTTAGATGAATTGCGTCAGTATATGTTGTGTAACGAAGGCAGCTGGGTTGTCGGTGATGGATTTTTAAATTTTATTGGTATGTCGAAGCATTCTAGTAACGTAAATCACTTTTGACCGATATTTTTGTTTAGGACGGTTATTAAATGACACTGATGTCCAACACGAAGTGAGAATACATTTACTAAATATTTTAGCAGCTGCAGCTTTAAAAGATGACGTCATATTAGTTTTACACCAAGACAGAAAAGACCACGTCCTTATGAATTATGCATTCGAAATCGATAGGATTGGAGTCGACGAGCAACAATCTCTTGCACTGTTTGTAAGTTAACCTAAAGTGAAAGTAAGTTTAATGTCTTTTACATTTTTTTATTTTGTAGATTGCAAATATGTTTGAAAATTTAAGCTCTTCGGAATGGTTATTGTATATTTCAGAATGGACTTATAACAACCAACAAATTAGTAATATTAGAGTGACTACCAAAGTTGCAGTTCATTCGTTATTGTCTGACCTTCCCGAATTGCAAGATCGAGGTTCTGCTATAATTTACAACATGGCCTGCAAGGAGGTAAAAACTGTGGTCTGTATCTATTTTTACTAATAATAATAGGACTATAAATAAAATTTCTGCAGGCTTTTCTGCTTATTTTATATGAAATAATAATCATGGAACATACTAAATCTGTTTTGCTCTTCGCATTTCGTCTGATTGTTGTTATTTGCAAATATAAAAATTTCAGCCAATTACTTCCAGGTTTTGCTACTTCAGCCTTTTAATTTGTCACAATCGGCTTGTGCTATTAAATTGTGTTATTTAGAGAAATTATTTGCAAAAAAGTATTGGGTACTTTAGACAATTTGTGGTTTCAGAAAATGTTCAAAAACTTTCGGATTCGACAGCTTTTACCCAGTGGCACATTATCGAAGGTAGTTATTTGTCGAAATAATGGATGTGTCATCTAGTTTAACAAAAGCTTTTTGTCTTGTTTCATATACAGGGTTGACAAATTTTGTTGTTTTTGCAGGTTTACTAGGTCATTATTACACTTGGAAAAACTTAATAAACCTGTCCTTCCTAGGAAACCAAAGCTTTAGAATAGCTGCAGATTCCGAACCAAATATACCAGTTTTTCCATTGAGTTATCTGTAAAATCTGAATTTGATGCAAATAAAACAGGTTTCAAAGCAATAATGTAACTGTATTATCTTACCATAATGCAGTATTTTTTGTTTTTGACAACTTTTTTTCAAGTTAAATAATAACCGATCTAGCCTGCAAAAACAATGAAATTTGTTCACCCTATACATTTAATTATAATTTAGTCTTTGTGTAAAAATGCCACTAATTTTGTAGAATATGCAAAATATCACAGTTGGTTTGTAAGTGTTACGGGAAAATTGTTGAGGCTTTCACATTGTCACACCATACCATGATTGGTTTGCAAATAACTCATTTTATGCTAGCCTGGAGGACGATTTCATTATTAATTTATTAATAAATCATCGAAAAAGAAAATTATTGTTTAGTAGAGAAAATAGAAAGTTTCATTATTAAAATTAAAATAATCGTTCAGAATCCAAGCAAAAAGAATCTTAAAAATTGTTATATTAGTTAAATAAACATTGAGGAAACGAAAGAGTAATTGGTTTTTAAATTTTAGGTATTTGATGATGTAGCTGTAGAACTTGCAATGGCGCTTTTACAATATTTTAACAATAAGCCATGCGAAGAAAAATTATGGAGAAGTATGAAATCGTTGGTTAAATTCACTCAAATATCGGGACAAGAAGTTCCACAGTTAATACAAATGATAGGCCCACATCCAAATACTTTTAAAGGTGTAAGCGAAAGAGTTGACGAACAAATTCAGTTAGTGTGCGCAAAATTGCGTTAATATTTTTGTTTTGATATAATTTCAGTCGTAGAAATTTTTTTGGTACCTTCATGTGTGTAATTTATAATTTTTATTATTCCAAGAAAGATGCAATTTAATTTAATGGTGCATTTTATTTATTAGAATACTTTTGATTGTTGGGGTTTTTGTTTTGTAAATAATTGAGAACTTTATTTGTTTTATATTATTTTTATTTATTAGCATAGCAGTGTTATGCAGGTATTTGCTAAGTGTCTAATTATTGTTGTTAAATTTCTGATAATTTCTTTTTATTTATTACTATTTTACTTTATTTTGTAACATTCAAAGATTTCACTAAAGTGTATTAATTAATTAATAATTAAAATTGATTTTTGTTTATAAAATTTGTTGTAGTTTTAATTTTTTGATGTACATGAAAAAAGAAATTGATAGTCATCAACTCTAAGACCATTCCGATCACCCCATCAGACTTGTAGTATTCAGAATAAGGACTCCAATGGAAAACATTCTAAAAAAAAACTTCCCTATGTGCGACAGATATACCAAAGGTATGGATCTAGAAAGACGGGTTCAAGACAAGTTATTGTTTCCGATTATTTTTGATCAGATTTCCAAAATTACCTTCAAGAATGATAAAAAATTATAAATTTTTCTCTTTCAGATTTTTAAAGTTTTTCTGATACTTGCAGTACAATTTCTTACAAACGAAATAGGAAATAGCAAAATACTTTTGGATAACACATTTTGTGACTATGCTGTTTCCGAATCCAAATTTGCCTGGTTGGTTTTGAAAGTAATATTTTTTACATTATCATAAAAATTAAAATTTCGATTTTATAAAATAAATTTATTTAATAATAAGAGTGAATCAATTTCCAATTATGCAGACCAGGTGGACTTAATGTTCCAGAATTCGATTTCACTGAAATATGTTGTTTATGCAAAATGAATAAACTAGTATTTCTTTTCACCCCAAAAAAGTCCGGTCGCCTCTGCGTATAGTTTAAGAAAAATCGCTGCCAATTCGATAATTTTGTTGTTTTGGATTGATTTTTTTTTATTTCGAGGAATATGAAACTTGATTTTTAAAAATATAAAAACCCAAATTTTTTTTGAAACGACCAAAAATAATTGAAATTTTTCTGAAAAAGTTATAATATGTTTTGGGGGAATTACCTTAAATGTCCTTTTTTCAAATTTCTATTTTTTTTTAATTTAATTTAATTTAAGTGCTTTAATTGCAAGATCATAGCACTGTTAGTGGAACTTATTTATTAAATTATTAAATTTGGGAAATTATGCCAGTTTGGTAGAGGAAGCCGTAGAGGTTTTTTATGTGGTCCTGGTTGTCAACTAGGATTTTTTCTTTGGTTTTTTCGGTTTATTCTTAGTTTTGGAGATATTAATCTGTAGGAAGTAGGAAAGGATTTCTTTAAATATCCTGAAAGAGCAAAGTAAAACTTTCTTATGAGGTGAGGATCAATAAAATCGGCCCAATAGTTACTTCACAATTTAATTTTGAAAATCGAATTTTTTATGAAAATTTTACAAGTTTAAGTTCATGTTAGCTGTAACAATTCATTCTGTTGTCGGTACGTGTACCCTAGGTATACTAAATCTTAACTGTTCCAATTTAGGTGGGGAGGGAGCGTGTTCATTTTACTGCATGCAGTTACGGGAGCAACAACGATTGCGTTCTTGCATTATCGAACGCATCAAGCGAATGGCGTGCCACGTGTAGGTTTAAAATTACGGTTCTTGTCATTTTGTATGAACAACGTAGTTCAGCAAAAACGAATTCGGGAATATTACGGTCACGCAGCTTGCAGGATAATCAGCTGAATAATAATTAAAATAAAATATTAAAATTCAAAAATATCCAATGAAAAACTAGCAACCAAAAATTATCAATCAACAAACTCTTTGACGAATGACCGGCGCAGTTTATATATTACTGTTCACGATTTTTCACGCAAGTCGGATAAGTCAAGGAAATTCTAAATTCCTGAAATCGAAAATTCGATAAAATCTTAGAATCTAGGAAAATCCTAGAAAACCTCTTAAATGGAACTCTGATGTACCTACATAAATTTATGTTGCGAATTTCCCCTCACTTTTAAATAATTTAAATCAACAATAATTTGCTAGGGAGCAGGGCAAATTATATTTGCATCAGGACGGTCAAGTGTTCAAGAAACTGAAAGAAAATGTACTTACAGTGTGTTTTATTTGTGCATTTTAATTTTAAAATATGTGAGTGTAATTATTGGTTTATCTGAAATGCGGACATGGTTAATTTGGGTGTATCTAAAATTTAGATCCACAATTACATAATAAACCACATCTACTAAAATCTTTGATTTTGTAAAAATTAAATTTTTTTGTAAATGGCAAATAGGTAGATAGCTAATTTATAATTTAATTCAGTTTGTTAAATTTATGGTTTGATTATTAAATCTTCTTGATATTTTTATTTATTCTAGACGCAATTTTCTCAAGCGACGCGCTTTAAGGTTTCTTTTAAATTGAAACCTAGAAACTTAAGTGTTTAATATCTCAAAATACGGTTTAATATAAAAATTTCATTACAATACGGTTCTCAGTAATATAGCGCATAAACGGGTCTAGGGTAACTTAATCACAATGATTACATATCCCCGTCACAAGTGGTTTCCGCCTACCCCACGGGACTCTGAACAACTTCGTCCTAACAACGTTCCCTACCAGGGTGTACACTGTCCCAGCTCATAAACCACTCGTTGCGAAAAGCTGAAAGCAAAAAATGTGAATTTTCTTTAATATTTTTATCACCGGAACTGCAGTTGGTGATACTTTTATTAAAAGTTACAAGGAACAAACTGCCATGACAGATGTACCTAAATTTGTTTCTGTATTGTGTAATTTCCAATTTAAGGATAATGTGGATTTACAAACTCTTTTTTATTATTCAAATTAAATCTCCAGGGTATTTTACGTTATTTTATCAAGTAGGTATTGCAATTTCGTATTCCAAACAGTAGTAAAGATAAAGATTTCAGTTGCGACGTCTTCCTTGCGTATCCTGTACGTCGTTATGTGTACATAAGATGTCCTTATTCGAAATTTTAATTTGATGCAAGTGACATGATGCGGTAATGATTCTTAGTTGAAAAAAACGTATATAAAACTGAGTTTGCCGAACGACTCTCTTGCGGTAGCTAAGCTCGTCGAAGCTTCAAAACTTTAAAAAGAAAGCTTTTATGACAAAGGTCATAGCAAGTGATGAAAGAAATAAGAATGCGAGAAGGGTGTAAGACCAGTGCTCTTATCTTCAGTTAAGATTTCACATTTACGGCGGTTCTTGTCGCGAGTTTATGTTTGGTTTTATGAGCCAGGAGAGTAGGCTAACGGAAAATTGCCTTTCTTTTGCGTACTTCCGCTTAAAATTGGAAGTTTCGTAACCTGCATTTGTATTATGTTATTTTTATAAGGTTTAAATTACCTAATTGTAAGATCTAATACTTGCCTCCGCAACTAATTAAAATCCTCCGCTGCAAAGCCGCTTCCAAGATCGTCTTCTTCCAGAATTTAGAATATCAATTAATTTTATTAGCAAATTTACTTTGCTTAATTTTTATTTTAAACATAAATCTGTTTTTTCTTTTATTAAATGCTCCAGTTGGTATTTATAAAAGCCAGTATTTATATTACACTGAACGGCTTCATTTAGAGCCTTTTAGAGCGGAACGTACTAAAGAACACATCGATTCTTCTAAAATCGGAGTCTATAAAAGTGTCTCCAACGCAGAATAGCTACTGTTTCAGTCTTGCTATGATTTACACCTAAGGGTAACGTAGTGCTGACGACATAAAAACTTCCAATAAAGTCCTAAACCATAAAATTCTACGACTCATGGTAGAGGTAACTTCAAAAAGCGTGTTATGCAGCATTTTTCTGATTTACACGTATAATTTATAATAAATACATCCTATTATTTATCCCATTTTTTTTATTTTGAAGTTTTTTTTACTTCAATTCGGGCATAAATGCATAAATATTATGCATAAAACAAAAAAATTATTAAATATTGATTTATTCATTAGAAAAATTGTTCAATTAAAATATAAAATTGCTCAAAAAATTATGGAAAAACATTCGAAAATTTGGAAAATTTTGCAATTGCAAACCAAAAGAAAAATAAGAAAAAACAAAAGAATACTTAAAAATGATAACTTTTATTAATTTGCTTAATTATTAATTTACGTTACGTTAATTCGATGAAAACAATACCTTGTTTTCTGAGTGACTTTTTTATAATAATTTAAATCTAATGAAGATAATTGCTTTACTTATACATTATTGGAATTGAGAAAACTAGGATAAAATTGTGAAAATAGAAAAGAAAAGAAATAAGCTTGGAATAAAATATTCTGTCAGTATACTATACTATGTCAGAGATGTATCTCATTAATGGCAATGCATACAATGTGATGCACTCTATTTTAAATTTGAAAAGGTTCAGAGTTGATTCAATTTCGAATCGAATCCTACGCAGGACTGTAAGATTTTGTTCATAATAATTTAATACCTTTGTCGGTTTCCTAAAAAGCGGTACCGTAATATAGCGGTCAGTGACATCACAAACATAATTTTGAAAATCATAATCTAATATGTATTGTAATTGTGCAGTTCTGTAAGTGTAATATTGCATGATCAAGAGTTTTTGATCAGGTATACGGTATTGAGGACGACAAATATGTGAAAAAAAATACAATGTTTACTGTTCATCTTCGATTTTGCAAGAGTTATTTAATTTATTAAATCGGAAGTAAAAAAACTAAATAATAAACAAATAAAAGAGGTAGTAGATAAACAAAAGGAGCCCACAGCTTTCCGCTCTAGGATGAAATCAGAGTTTATACCAATATCGGGAGCCTTAACAAAAATAAAATAAAATGAAAGACGAAGGAAGTATTCCAGATGTATAAGTAGGGGTGGGCGGCTAATGAACTATAAACGGGATGTCGATAACTTCGACGGGGGTAGAAACTACCAGCGGCAAATTTTCATATTAGCGTGTAATAGCTTTCCTTGTATATTGCGAAACTTGGCCAAAGAAATTAAAAACTAATAAAACAAGACAAAAGAAAATGTGGACAGGATAGTCGACCAAAGATAGAAATCAATAAATTAGAATCTCTGGATCTCACATTTTGTTATTTAGGTTCAAAGAAATTAAAAATAAAGATGAATTCTAGAATAAAAATAAATTTTGAAATAGAAAATTCAAAAAAATAATACCTATTACCGTTGTTTTCGGTTTTCATTATTTCAAAATTAATAAAGCTGGTAATCATGATCTTAAATAGGTATAAATAATTAACTAACTTAATAAATTAATTAATGCCTGTCGATGTTTCGCTTGGATTCATTGGATGCTTCTTCAGACTACAAAAATAGTAATCAGCAACAACATAGAAAATTACAATACTGTCACAAAATCTAAACATTTTAAAGACAATGATCGTATTCAGCAGTTCACCGGTGAGTGAATCTACCTGTAATTAACAAATTTTACTCAGCAGTCGCTATTTTACTAACCGCATTTGATTTGCGGTTAGTGGCTCATTGGTGGTTGGAGCGCCAACCGAAACAAATATTTTTCAAAATAAATGCCACATTTTCACTGTTAAATTCATATTTTCCGGGTAACGGTTACCGATAGGTACCGGTATATTCTGCCGAATACGAGCAATTAGATTGGTCTAAATGAAATGAAAAAATATTTAAGCTTTAAAAATCTAAAAATTTATAAAAAATATTTTTTTCCAATAATTTTTTTTTTATTTTTGGTGTTGGAAAATAATCAATAGATTCCCAGTTTAATTAAGTAATGAAATTCCAAATAATATTTTTGGCCCGGGATTAGTTTTTTTCCCAATTTAAATTTAAATTTTAATTCGGTGTATCAAATTTATGTCCAAAAATGATGTAATTGGATAGCTCTTTTTGTAAAACAAGTCAGTCTGCAGTGCACGCTGATAGCCTTCGAAAAAAATGAAAATCAAAAATTTACTTTGAAATAATTAAACAGGATTGTAATCGTAAGAAATCTTTTACATTGTAAGCTTTTTATTTAACTAAAACTAAAGGATATTTTTGTAACAACCAGATTAATTTAATAAAAGTATAAAATATATTACAAAAATATTAAACAATAAAATTAGAGCAGATTTGTACAATATGAGTATTTTGAGTAAGCTGTATTAGATAAAAATTCTACTTATATACACATAAATAAAAAGAAATAAATTAAAAAAGCTGTTAGAGCTATTCCCGCAAAAGAAAAATGTATTAATTAAAAAAATAAATAAATTTGTGAAATCAAGAGAAAAACAAACCAAAACCAAGAGCAACTATAAAAAGCTAATTATACTTACCAAAAATGGGGAATTTTTAAAATTATACAGTTTTTATTTGCTTTAATAGGATTATTATTTATTTTAATTGGATATAAGAAAATATTGGAATCTTCGGCTCTTGGAGTGATTTTTGGCATCCACGTTATTAGTTAGTAGGTACGTCAAAAATATCATTTTAAAATTTATTAGTCAACAACAAGCGTAATAGTTATTAATTAATAGGCAAGACAATTATATTAATAATATTTAAAATGCATTATTAACTCTGGATATCACAAATTTTAGGAAAAACCAGAATAGCCCTGCAACAGAATTTTCATTTATTTTACAACCGTACGTTAAATGTGTCTTTCAAGAAATTTGTACCTATAGTTTTCAATGTACCCGTAATTTTATCCAAAAATCCTTCTTGTCCTGATGGTTTGTTTTGCTGACCATAATAATTTCCAGGATTATTATTACCTCTTATTGTTTGGCCTCGTTGAGTGGGATAACCTGAGTATCCTTGATTTGGGTAGGCGCCACCTTGAATTGGATACCCGTTACTCTGTCTCGGATACCCACCTTGTAAAGGATATCCGCCTTGAGGATAACCTTGTTGTTGGTATCCACCGGGATAGTTATAATTACCTTGTTGAGGATAACCGCCCTGTTGAGGATAACCACCCTGTGGTTGATAACCACCTTGTTGGGGATAACCATTCTGTTGAGGATATCTGCCTTGTTGTCCAGGATATCCGGAACCTATTGCTCCACCTTGATAACCTCCCCCGGAACCAATCTGTTGTCCTGGTTGATAAACATTCGGGCGAGGAGTTGTTTGGCCATTCATTCCCGATGGAATATTCGGATATAGTCGAGAATTTGGAGTAGGAGGATATTGCGGGGGATTTTGAGGATACTGCGGATACTGTGGTTGTTGATAATGGGGATTATAAGGTGATTGTGGGGTAGGAGGGTAATTTTGAGCAGGATATTGTCCTGGAGAGCCAGCGTTACTATTCTCTCCTAATGGTGCACCTGGATTATAACTCTGCACAATATGTTTATTTTGTTTTGATCCTGTTGCAGCTGAAACAACAAATTTAAATTGTAATTTAAATTTTAAAAAGATGAGACTTGAAGAAAAAATTGAGTAAATTATTTTACCGGGATCGTCGAAACATTTGGGTTCTCCATTATCCATCCTGCAAAGTTGTGAAGGAGGGCAGAAATAAGTGGCACATGTTTGAGCTGCATTACTAACTTTTTTACAAGTTGGAAATCGTCCACATTCGTTTCTTGAATGTATTCCACAGGGGTCTTCTTCCATTACACATACTTCATTATTTTGGCAACCTATATCTTTACAACTTCTACCGTACTCTGAAAATGTAATATTAATTAATATAATGGTTTACAGCAGGGTTGAGGATTTGAAATCTTTCAGTAGTTAAATATACATTTTGGTGCATGTAAGGGTTACAAAATTACAATTAGGAGCAAAATTTAGTAACTTCATTTTGTACTTTACCGCAATTTAATTTAATCAAACCTTTCAGTTTGAGGAATCCCAATTCAAATATGGTTTGATTATTTCAAGGATTTTTATTCTTTTTTTAACTAAACGACCAAGGTCGTCTTCTAATAAAATTTACACAAAGATTAATACTTACTGGAATATGCATCTCCCAAAGAAATGGACGTAAGTGCTATCACAAATAGGAAGGAATACAACATTTTGACTTCTGAAAAAATTATGAAAATTAATAAATTTAGGAAGCAAATAGAAAATTAAATAATTTTTATAAACCTGAACTAGAAAATATCAAGGCAATGCTGGATTACAATTATTATACTGAACTGGTGCTATCAATATAATTTTTAAATCTTCTATTGTGCTAAGCAATTTAAAATTATGCTAATTTCATTTAAACGATCATTTACAAGCGAAGTAATTGCATCTAATTATTAAAGCAGTAGATTAGAAGAAAATGGATTAAGGAACGTCATAAATTAACAACCCAGATTAATGTAATTATTTCCTAATTCCTAGTATAACTTACTACTAGAAATCAATGAGTAATCAAAAATAGTTATCAAATGTGAAATGAAAAAATTCCCCTTCGGCAATTTTTGACAATAATTAAACCTTAAAAAATTAAAATTAAAATTTTTACCCTGCAATTTTGAGTTATTTTCAAATTAATTGCTATTTAAAAGCAAAGTACTTCAAACAGAGCAATTGCGCGCCAAAAATTAATTAAGGCATACACGTCCACTTTTAATGAATTCTATTTTAATACCTATAGATCTACCATACTATTCTAATTAAAAATAACTTTTTTTCAGCTTAAATAATATAAAAATCGTACGTGGGTATATTTTAAGTTTAAAATGTTTTCAAAAATTAACTGCGCATGTACCCAGGTATTTAAAATAATTTCGATATTCACCAACACATGTAAATATAAATGGTTAATTTTGATAATAATAAGTTAATTAGTTCATACCTAAATTAAATTAAACCACTCTTATTGTTCAATCACTAACATCAAAAACGAGTGTGGTAAGTCAACTAGAAATGTTAGGACACTGTTGCCAAAGCTAAAATTAAATCAATTTTTAACTACATATTTTATAGCGGACTCCGTCTTTCATACAATTTTTTCAACTTAACAAACTTTTTTAACGTTAAAATTTGTAACTAGCATTTTATGGCATTTTCAAAAAAATTTTGAATTTTTCAAAAATAATAATATTATCTATAGAAGTATAAATTGAAAACGCTTGTATGTTAAATGATCAAACGTAATGGATTCTTCTAGAAAAAAAATTAACAAAAATTGCAGATCCGAAGAAACCACTTAAAATTTTTGTTGGAAAATTGCTTTGTATCTAACTAGAAGTAGAAAATCTTTTAACACTGTTGAAACTGTTAAATGGCACAATTAAAGTATCAAGGCAAGGACGAAAAACAAGGTTATCTTTGAAGTTAAAACTTACATTTCTAGATAGCGTAAGTGTAAATACAGATTTCTTAAAAGTTATTGATTTGAAATTTAATTTTGATATTGATAAACACAAAATTTTGTTGTTAACAAATACACAATAATCAATAATTGAACAAATGAGTTGGAATAATGCTATAATTTCCAGTTTTTGGAACCAAGCAGCCAAAATAATTATTGCTTACAAGAAGAAAAAAGAGATGTCATCAAAATTCAAGCATTGCTATTGATAATTTTTTTCTAATAGTGGACGTTCGGCGAAGTGATGTGTTCATAAAAAATGCTGACGTACTACCGTTAAGGAGTACGTGAGCTAATTTAAATGGTATGTCATAACAATGTCGATTAAGATTATACCAGTATTAAACAATACTAAAAATCTTGTAAACTTCTAATAACTGAATTGTTGTGAAACGCATGGTCACTTCCGTTGGTAAGTACTCGCATCAAGGAGGTTAGGCAACCACCTGCAATATGTTGGAATGCTTCATAAAGTCTTTGTCACGTAATTATTTATGTTTAAGGACCTAATGTATTTACAGTATTAATGCCTTCTATTACGCGGTATTCGTTTAATGCGGGTTCCATATAACGCGATTGAAGTTTTACGACACTCTCTTCTATTACGGGGGAGGTTTCTATATAACGCGTATTTATACAACAAGATTCTAACAGATCAAAATTATCGATGAATCATTAAACGAATATCGATTAATACTACTTCCGGGATTCTTATAACGCGGTACACTAATTAATCGCGTTAAAAGAGGGCTTTTACTGTATATGGCACTTTTTATACATTTATTTTTATAAGTCTAAGTGCTTAAAAGCACTTGCTTTAAATATAGAGCATTTACGCTCTATTGCATAAAAGAATAAGCTTATTTGAAAACTAAAATCAGTTATCTTGTTATAACGTTCGTAGCAAAATCGCCTTTTGTACCTTCAGGTGAAACGTGGAAAAGTTGTACAACAATTGTTATTTTGACGAACTAAGAAGTCACGTTTGCTTCCTCAGGGATAGACCTACTCAGGGACAAAGAAAACAAACGAAGTGTTACCACAACAACAAATGACAAAGTAAAAATAAATGTAATTTCTACTTTAAGCCCAACACAGACACATCATTTTATTTGACGTTCTGTTTGTACGTTTTTCATTTAGCCCGCGGTTTCAGGGGGGTAATTTATTAAGCAAACAGCAAATTTTTACTAGTATAAGTTTTCAAGTTTTTGTACATACTATACTAAAGTTAAAAATCACGGTCGTAGGCTGGCGGTTACAGTGTTAGACTGATGTGCAGTAATGGATTTAAAAAAAATTATAGTTTTGAAAAAGTAAAATCAAATAGTTCTCAGACAAGCTGCAGCTCTAAACGTTGTTTTAGAAGGACAAATAAGCAAAATTCGACATATTTAGTGTTGCATCCTATCTACTAAATTATGATATCATCTTGCTTATTCACTTTTGGCAAATAACGGCATTGACCGGCCAAGGACGTAAATAATATATAATTACGTCACAGGCCGGACAATGACAGATGCCGGTTTCATATATCAAATTTAATGTAGCATTAAAATTTAAGCAGAGAATTAAGGTGAAATTGGCCGACGAGAACCTTTAATTTTAACTTAATTCCTCCATTAAATTTTAATTCCAGATTATTTTTTTGGAATTGAACTAAAGAACCACTTTTTAACATCGAGGCCATAAGATTTGAAACAGATGTGATAAACAGACTCTAAAAAACGACTGCCAAATGTACATTTAATCTATTAATAAAATACCTGTTTTATTGCGTTGATTTTTAAATTAAAATTTGCTCGATGATGTTAAAATTAAAAGGGATTAGTGGGATTAACACTTAGGTTAATAAATGTTTTAAAAAAGTAACAAGTTTATTTATTACGATGCGATGTACAAAAAACTGATTGATGTAGAATATTATTTTTATGATTAATTATTCAAAATAAATTTCAATTTTTTCAAGTGTTTAATAATTATTTCTGTAATTTCCTCCTTGGTAACCAGGTTGAATAGGATATGTTTGTCCATGAATTCCTTGGTTGGTGCCCGTGTTTGGATAAGTGCCAGTGTTTGGATAAGTGCCCGTGTTGGGATGATTGCCCGTGTTTGGGTAAGTGCCCGTATTTGGACGATTTCCTTGAGTTTGAGAAACGTAAAAATCATTACCAGCATTATTGTTACCGGCATTTGGATAGGTTGGATGACCACCGACAGTTCCGGTATTAGTATTATGTCCAGTATTTGGATGATAGACAGGAAGATTTCCTTGATTTTGTCCTGGATGTGGTCCTGGATATTGAAGTGGATTGACTGGAGTAAGGTTTGGGTATAATCCTGGTCTGCTGTTATTATATACATTTGGTTGGTTTAAATTATTTTGATTTTGATTATAATTTGGATTATAACCAGGTTGCTGATTTGGATTGTAATTAGGTAGGCTAGGATTATTATAATTAGGTTGTTGATTTGGATTATAATGTGGTTGTTGATTTGGGTTATAAGTTGGGAGGGTATTGAGGTTGTGGTTCGAACCAGGATTGTAATTTGTATTTGGATAAGTTGTTACACCTCCAGATGAATAATTTGGGTTATAAGCTTGACGTCTATGTCTTCTAGTTCCGGAGGAAGCTGAAAGTATTTTAATTGTGTGATTATACAAAAAATATTCAATTTAAAAATAATTTAATATTTCAACAAGTTTTTCTTTTATAATAATTGTAGCAGTAACAAATGCATTAGAAAGCTAATAATTACAATTTTAAACATTAATGTTGAAATTGTCCTTTAGGAATTTAGATCCCGTTCTTTTAACTTTGTCCCAAAATGATTCAGATTGAGGTGGACTATTTGCCATGTTTTGATTGTAATAGTTTTGTTGATAGGAACCACCTCTTCCTTGTGTGGGATACTGTCCTTGTTGCGTTGGATATCTAGGATTAGCTGGAGTCGGGTAAGATTGATATGGATTTTGATATCCTTGTGTAGGATACATTTGATTTGGATTCGATTGATACGGGTTCCGTTGATTTGGATTCGATTGGTATGGGTTTCGTTGATTTGGATAATTTTGGGTAGGATACCCTTGAGTAGGATAACCTTGATTAGGATATCTTTGAGCAGGATAACCTTGATTAGGATTTGGTGGTTGATTAGGATAGCTTTGACTATTGTACCGCGGAGTAGTGTAATAACTGGGGTTTCCTTGATTAGATCCTGCATTCAGTGGGATTGGAGTACTGTATGGGTACTGTATATTATTTTGATTTGCAGGACGTTGGTAACTGGGGTTCCCATTATTAGAAAAGCTGGGATATCCACCCTGATAGGTATTTTGTTGAGCTACGTTTTGCCTTGAAGTAGTTTGACTAGGATAATAGGCATTTTGACCGTTTTGATAAATATTAGGCTGCCTTGTTGATTGTCCATAAGCTGCGTCACCATTAGGTAGTCTAGGATATAATCCAGAATTTTGTGAACCTTGAGAATAGTATCCATTATTATTGGGATAAACAGGATAATTCGAATTTACAGGCGACGGAGGCGCACTTGGAGCATAGTAAGATGAATTACTAATAAGATTACTGTTTTGGGCAAGACGCTTGTGTCTTCTAGATGTAACTGAAAATAAGGCTTAAGTGATTCGTTTGCTACAATTATTAATAGAAATTGCTGTTTTAGTTCGATCGCAACATTTTAGTAAATCATACCAAAACCAACAGTTGAATATTTTTGAATTCGAAATCAAATATTCAAAAAAAATTTTCGCTGCAAGACGCAAAATATAAAATTTACCTTGGGCAACACATCTTGGTAGACCATTTTTAATTTGACATTCTTGTGTAGGTGGACAAACAAAAGTTGAACAAGTTTGCGGTTGATTGCTAACTCGCTGACACGCAGGGTACCTTAATTAGCGTAAAATGAATCAAATTTTCTATTTTTAGAAAATTATAAAAATACATACGTTCCACAATTTTTTTGCTTTGCGGTTCTAGAACATGGTTCTTCTTTTAAAACGCACTCTTCGTTATGGGCACAACCAATATCAGTGCATGTTCGACCATACTCTATGGTGAAGTAGTTTTTGAAAACATTGTGACAGAACAAGAACATCCCATTAAGTATTCTAATAAGCCCAAGGCAAGTTTTTAAATGTAGAGATTGATTTTTTACTTATTACAAAAGCAAGAAGCATTTTGCCTAATTAATTCTTACGTTTGCATGGAAAATATTTTATGAAGCCCATGAACAAATGAATTTCCCAAGCATGCATTAGGCCGATGCTGTACATACTAAAATTTAAAAAAATTTCTATTGGTGAGTTTATTTAAGACGTAATTTAATGTAATTTAAAGTAATTTAATGTAATTTAACGTAATTTACCTTATTTAACCCACTAATGGATTCTTTAGAATACCGACGTTCAATTAAATTACGTCTTCCGTAAACCCATCAAGGTTAAGTAAAATTTTTAAAACCCACAATTCGAAATAATAGTTGACTAATTAATTCTGGTAATGATAAGTAATCAAATTTTCAAAAACATTCAACTGTTGATGCATTTTCGCTTATATTATTGTGAAAATAAGTCAAAAATATTAGAATAATTGCAAAAATGTAATTGCTGAAAATTTTTAAATACATATTTTCAAACTTCTGACAAGCATTTGTAACGAAAACCTGGAGCGGTGTCCAATAATGTAAATTATTTTCTAGTAAGCTATTGTTTGCTCTCTGTGGACAGCGGTATAGTTCATGCAACATTAATATTTATTTTATGATAGGTTCAGCTAGCGTTAATAAAATGGTTTATGTGCCTATTATGAAATTTTTAAAAGGAAATGTATACTTACTTGAATATCCATGTCCTAAGTCACAAACTCCTATAATTACTGCAAGTACGATAATTAGCTTCATTGTATTTTATCAATCAACTTTCTGAAATAAAATAAACAGTTAAGATTAAATTTGTTGAATAACTGTGTATATTATTTTTAACATGCATTAGGAAAACATTCAAACAAAATCAATTTCAAATAATATTAAAAACAAATAGAGAACTATTTTTCTCTTTTCGCACTAGTTTCATAAATAACTATTTTATAAACTTTATATTAAACCTTATAACTTTATATTGATATTCATATTACTCTCTCTTATATTATAGGGTATAAAATTTAAACTAAGCAATGCACTTTAACCGAAAATGGTGTGCGATAGATAAGAACTTTAACTATCAATCATTTCTCTTATCTTGAATTTTAAAATAATTTTGAAAAAACGAATTAAATACTTAATTTAAAAAAAATTATTCACTTAGTTGTTATGTTTGCGGTCCCCTAAAGCGATTTTATCAATTTTTGGAAAATGTCTGTTTGTACGTACGTGCGATATAATGTCATGAATTTTTTTTATTCAAGGTTGTGTTTTATTTATTTTAATGTTTAATTTTGTGAATGCTCTGTGCGTGTTAAAAATTTGTAAATTTATATTTTAAATATTTAAGTTGGCGGAATGATTGAAGTACCCTGCCCGCAAGAATATGGTAAACGTCGCTTTTCGCCAGCTCTGCTCAGGTAGGGTGGACCTATTTTAATGGTCTGCGAAGTTTTTTGAAAATTGTATTGGTTTTATTGAGTTTGAATATTAAAAAGTGTTTCATTACACTGAATAAAAAATAAAGAAAAAATTGGATATGATTTATAAAAATAAAAAATTAGCTTGGATTGTGGAAAAATAAATAATATTTGGATGTTAAATCGGAAGTATTGGAAATTATATATAATAAAAATTAAGGATGCGTGTTACTAGGACCAATTTTTTTCCGTTGACAAAAGGAAAGTGAAGAAGCTTTGTACGAAATTCTAATGTATAATAAATATTATTTTACGGAGGTAAGCAATGTAAACAAATTTTGAAAAAAAATGTTTACTAATGAAACTATTTTACTGTCCACCAATCGGAGTTTATTTTCGGTTGGCAAATTGCTAACGAGGGAGAATTTTCATTTATAGAAAATCTCTAAATTAAGAAGTTCAAATGTAAAACTTGTTGAAGTGTAAAACTTTTTATTCTATCTGTTAAAGGTAAAGTTTAAAACGTAAATCTTAAAATTAAAGCAGGATGCTTCAAATTTTAACAATTGTATCTAATAATAGATAAATGATATGTAAAATATGTGGGAGTATATTATTTTTTATTCAGTGAAATTATTATTAAAATTAAAATTGAACTGCTAAATTAAAATTATGAATTTTTGATTGAAAAATATTCAACGACTTTTTGACTTTTCGACGCAAGAACTCGAAATACACAGATCTATGAGATCTCTGATCTATCGGGTGACCGACCTTATACCTGATAGGGAAGTAACATATGGGAATTTAATTATTTTTAAATTTCCATTTTCGATTATATCATATTAAAAGAATTAAAAAGGAATTAAAGAAGAAAAAGCGGAAAATAAATTTCTTTAAATTAATACTTTTTCATTCTTATCCATTATAATCGGAAGCAGGAATAAAAAAATAAAATTTCCGTGTTATTTCTCTATGATCGGGTATACGGTCGGTATAATTTTGTATATTATAATATATTTTGCTGTAATTTGTTCAGCGTTTTGAGTGTAAGGTCGCCCTGTATCCTTTTCTTTACAGTTTCTCTGTTGTTTTCAACAAATTACCTAATAAATATGAAAAAAACCTATTATAATATTGAAAGTTCCACTAGTTTTTAATTCTTTTCTTTAACCTGTTTGGTTTTATAGTTTACTGTGATTTATTACTAAATTAGAATTCTTAAATATAAACCGATAGTAGAAAGTGTAAATTTAAAAAAAATAAGAAAATGAGTGCGTTGGGAAAATAGAGCTAAACTCCATTTTAAAGTTTAGAATTTTTAAGCAAAAATGCATTAGTGTTTTTCCAAATTTTATAATTTTATATGATGAGATTTTGCAAAGTTTAGTCTCTTGGTGTCACTGTATCCTGAGGATGGCTCATAAATAACCGAAACCGGTCGATACTAAGCGTTTGATGCATCTTTTTCTACTACAATAAATTAGTGTTTTCACTAGGTGGAGACTTTTTTGAAACTTTTTTTAATAACTATTTTGATTTATATATTATGTTCCCAAACTATGTTGTTTCGTGGTGGTTCAGATAACCTAACTAATCGGATTTACTGGACTATTTCCAACTTTCCAGTTTAAACTTTATAAGTTGAATTATTTGTTACATGAGACTTTTTTAAATAGCACCTTAAAGTTGTGCAAAAATTAAGATTTTACATGAAAAAACATGTGTTATATCGAAATTCTACGCTTGCTTAGTATTTCCGTTATTTGATGTAATAATAATTCATTTTTAATGTAATATATTATTCTAATTGTGCAAGTTTTTGTTTACAAGTTAAGGTTCTTTTCAAAAATTATTATTTATTTATTCAAACCTTGAATAATATTTTTTATTAATATGTCTAAGTTCCCAATATGTAAATCAACGTCAAAAAATCTCTCAGATTCGAAAATCTCTGCTTTTAAATGAAAATTAAATGGACTCCTTTTAAAACAAAAATAATTCAGGTCAAATTAAAAAAATACATTTTCTTTGCTTCTAAAATATGATTTTGAATGAAACCGTTTTATAATTTTTAAATTGCAACTTTAATTTTTAAATTGAAATTACAAATTTTAAAAATAATGATCACTAATTTTCAATAATTTAAATTTACTATTAAAACGATGGTAAATTATTTGCTATTAAATTAAATTAAATTAAAAAAAAAAAAAAAAATCAATTTAAAAATTGTACCATTAAAATAAAAGTAGTTTACTTTTATTGTATAATATGTTAAAAACCATAATACTTTACTTGAAAGTAAAACTTGCATTTTTTTTGATATTAAAGCAAATTTTTTTTCCGTGTATGATTTTGATAAAGAAGCTTTACGTTATAATTAGATTAAAATTATTTTACTTCCTATTTTTGGTATAATTTTATATTTATTTATTTCATTATTTATATTATGCTGTGCTATTATTTATAAAATTTTGAGGGAGCCGTTTTGGTATTTGCTTTGCAAATTCTAAAAACATTTGTAACCATAAATTAAGCAAGTTTGTTGCAATTCATATACTAGAACACAACTTTATATGAAGACTTGCGCTTTCGTTTTGTTATTACTTTGTACAAAGTAAATAATTTTCCTGTATCCCCAAGATGATACATTATTCAACTTTGCAAATATATAGTGGTTGGCTAGGCATTATTTAACATGCGTCACCGTACCTTCCTTATACTTAATTAATTTCCCATGCAGGTGATCAACATTGCAACACACGAGGTACGCAATTTAACTGTTGTGAAATTAACAGTAAAATTCAAAATTGAAGAATCCTTGTTTCCGTGCAAGCTACTACTTGAAATAAATTATATCAAACCCAGACGAAGTTACGGAAGAAAATGTAAGGAAAAACTAAAATATTTTCTATTTACTAGAAACTAGATAATGACTGAGAACAACTTGTTCATATTAAAATTGAAAGGAAAATCGTGTCGCTGAAATGAACAAACAATAATCGTGGGTTTCTCAAAACTTGTTGACGGGTTGTCGGGAAATTTCTGACAGTTTTTAAAAGTAAACCTACGAAAAAAGCTTTTTTATTTAATGCATGCTTTTTTTATTACCTAGCTGTATAATTTAGTGTAGACCTACAGGAAAATGTACAAAATTTATTTTGGAAATATTTTTGAAAATAAATTAATATATAGACTTGCAATAAAGTCTTATGGAATGAGATTTTTAATACAAAAAAGCACATATCGTTTTTATACGTTCAATATTAAATAAAAATTTAAAATTTGATAAAACGTAAAGCAATCTATATGACACTTGCTTTGAAATGTAAATTGATAGCCTTTGACTTCAAAAGCAACGTATTGCCACTAAAATATAGAAAAACAAAGTTTAAAAGTAATATACGCATTTTAAATTTATATACTCCTGTCATTCCCTTCAATGCTTAGTTAACTGAGTTAGATTTTGTGAGTGAAATATAAAAAATATTCTTTGTTCAAAATGGTACTTACCAAAATTTAAATTCTAACAATTAAAGTTCTTACACGCCATTCAAACTGGAACTGGATAGACAATGACTATATGAGAGATATTTTTGTACAGTGTTGCTATATTTCTTGTTTAAAATTAATTTTGATTTAAATGATATAAAGTAATTTACAGAAATTGTTAAACTTTGCAACATAGAATTATAAGAAATATAAGGAGACCTCTCTGACCCAAGGTTATCTTGAAAAATGTTTACCGAATTAACATTACCAAGATTATTAATTTAAATTACGTATTTATAAATTATGCAATCTGTTGTTGATAAATAATAAGTATTGACCATTACAAGTAAAAGTAAAATTGAAATCTATAATAATAAATTAATCCGAGCCCGGATTAACAATCCAATGTGGTCAAACCCAACTTTCCGATTACCTCTTGGGCAGTTTATCTAGATTTTTTTTTTAATTTTGACTTAAGTTTATTTTTAATTTTACAAAAAATATTTATCATGTTTATGTTTCATGCCAATATTTATCGACATCCTTGAAGGAAAAATAAAAAAGAAGAAAGTCAAACTTCTCCTACCACTGATCAAAGAAAAGCGTGCAGCGGGGATGACTAACACAAAATCTTTGCATCTCATCTGAGTGAAGAAGAAGTAAAAATAAGGAAAATTTCCAAATGATCTCAACTAGTAATTGAATTCGACCATGTATATTTTCGAGGATATTGTCACAACCTTCCTACGTATATTTGTTGTGTTCTATTTACAAGTTTAGTTCACTTACTATGACCTCAAGGTAAACATTCGAATTAATCTAAGTTCACTTTGGAAAATTTTTAAATTAATGCTATTATTTTATAAAATTTGACACAAAATTATGTGTGACTTGGTAAATATGTTTGGTATTAAACAATTTTTCACGTTGCCCCCCCCTTTTTTAAAAAAATTTAAATAGTTAGAAATGATCTATGACATCATTTATTTGCATAAAATAAATCATAAATTTAATTTTTTTGCATAAAAAAATGAATTTTAAACGACTTTTAATTTGGGGTACCACAAAGAGAATATATAGAACTATTTAAGTACTCACTATTAGATGTGACTTAGCCCAATGTAGAATGAGTGGTCTAACCCCCCCATTTCCTATTCAGAAAAACCTCTTTTAGGTTTTTTCGATATTTTTTGAACTTGACGAAAAATTTAAGGTGAGTCATTATCAAATGTACACCCTGTATATATAAAAACACTATTGGTATATTAAAATTTATTGATAAATTGATAAAAATAATATAAATATTGTTGCCAACGACCACCAAACAATTTATAATAGAATTGGTAGTACCGTCAATCGGGGTAATACGGATCAGATGGGGCGAAACGGATCAAAAGCAAAATGTTTCAAAAATAGAGAATACAAAATACTGGACACGAAAAATGAAATATTTACAGTGAGCAGGTTACCAATAATCTTCCAATTTCAATAGTTTAATAGTATATTACTGGCCGAGCCTCGAAAATGATCCGTTATTGGGCGCGCAGCTATATTGAAAAGCGAGCGTAAGCGAGCTTTTTAAAGCTGTAAGCCCAATAACGGATAATGTTTCGAGTAGAGGTGAGTATATTTTTTTATCGGGAAACAAAAAAATTAAATGTTATGCTAAAATTATTAGCATTATGAAAAAAATATTTTTGAATTAGCTATAACTCAAGAACGGCGCTAGATATCGCAAAACTGAGCAAAAATATCTCCCCCCTCCGGCCCGTAACCACCCCTGGTGAATTATCGGTAGGAAGGCATATGCAAAAATTTAGATCGATCGCGCGCAAAAAATCTTACTCAAGTTCAATTTGTAACCAGGTTATGATATTTATTAATCAGATTGTTATTCAAGTGTGCTGAAGTCAAAAAAAAATATCGTAACAATTAGTTGCATTTTTATTTATATTTAGGTGTCAACTGCAAAATAATAAATTATTATCGACTCCAAGAAATTTTCACTTATTGTAAACTATGCTGAACCCATTCTTTTCTCTGCTACAATAAATGTAATTTGTTTTGTAATTAGAATTATTCGAGTTGCAGACTTTTTTGTGCAAATCGCTAGTAATTTGTTTTATTAAATTGGCAAAAGAAATTTTATTTTAAATTTTTATAAATTTATTTAATTAGAATAAAATATCATTTAAAAATTACAAAATAGGTGGAATGGCATTCCGTTACTAGCAATAGATAAGACAAATTAAAAGAATGTAATTAGAACAACCCTCTGTGGCGAAACGTGTTACTCATTATATCATTAGAGGATTGTGAGTTCGAACCTCACGCGGGTCAAACTTTTTTTTAATAGCATTTTATAATAAAACTGACATGACATGCAGAAGTGACAGAATCGACCAGTAATGAAAACACATTACTAGTCGATTTTACATTACTAGTCGATTTGTTAAGTGACTAGAGAATGCCTCGCTTTGTCACCCGAGAACACATTCGGAAAGCATCGTTTTGTCTATGTTTTCCGATAATAGTATATTACTGGCCGAGCCTCGAAAATGATCCGTTATTGGGCGCGCAGCTATATTGAAAAGCGAGCGTAAGCGAGCTTTTTAAAGCTGTAAGCCCAATAACGGATAATGTTTCGAGTAGAGGTGAGTATATTTTTTTATCGGGAAACAAAAAAATTAAATGTTATGCTAAAATTATTAGCATTATGAAAAAAATATTTTTGAATTAGCTATAACTCAAGAACGGCGCTAGATATCGCAAAACTGAGCAAAAAAATCTCCCCCCTCGGCCTGCAATCACCCCTGGTGAATTATCGGTAGGAAGGCATATGCAAAAATTTAGATCGATCGCGCGCAAAAAATCTTGTTGCAAGTTCAATTTGTAACCAGGTTATGATATTTATTAATCAGATTGTTATTCAAGTGTGCTAAAGTCAAAAAAAATATCGTAACAATTAGTTGCATTTTTATTTATATTTAGGTCTCGACTGCAAAATAATAAATTATTGGAAATTTTCACTTATTGTAAACTATGCTGAACACATTATTTTCTCTTCTAGAATAAATGTAATTTGTTTTGTAAATAAAATTATTCGAGTTGCATACTTTTTGTGCAAATCGCTAGTAATTTTTGTTTATTAAATTGACAAAAAAAAATTTATTTTCAATTTTTATAAATTTATTAAATTAATTAGAACAAAATATCATTTAAAAATTACAAAATTGGCGGAACAGCATTATATTACCAGCAATAGATAAGACAAATTAAAAGAATTTAATTAGAACAACCCTCTGTGGCGAAACGAGTTACTCAATATATCATTTGAAGATTGTGAGTTCGAACCTCACGCGGGTCAAACTTTTTTTAATAGCATTTTATAATAAAACTGACATGACATGCAGAAGTGACAGAATCGACTAGTAATGAAAACACATTACTAGTCGATTTTACATTACTAGTCGATTTGTTAAGTGACCAGAGAATGCCTCGTTTTGTCACCCGAGAACATATTCGGAAAGGATCGCTTTGTCTATGTTTTCCGATAAAAATATTTTTCTTCCAAAAATACTTAATTTTTTTCCAAATTGGAACACTAAATTCATTCCATATTGGCCGTGCAGCTGTCTATCATAGAAATTTTGTCGTCCCTTGAATAATTCTTGAATAAAATGTTATTAATTTCTATCATACTTAGTCCAACTAATTTCAATATTATCGTATATAAAATAATAACGTAAACGTAACGTAACGTAAGTTGTATATGCATAACTGAGTGACTGTAAAACTATGAGTAACAAGATGACTCGGTTGTTATATTTACGATTGTGCTGAGTTAGTTCAAGTTTGCCTTTCAATAAAGTAGGTCCGAAATAAAATTGTTTAAACTTCTTCTTGAAAATCAGAAGTAAAATAAAAAGGGACGTTCACGGAAAAACCCATTCGATAGAAGTGGTGAAAAGCAAAAGAGAAAACTTGAAACATCAAGTTCTTCGAGTTTACGATTTTTTCGGATGCAAATGAGGCAAGTTCTAGTGGTGAAATGGTGCGACAGAAATTGCGACGACTGAGACGATTGGAAAAATATGTTTCCAAAATCAATTGTTATTCTGATACTGGAACCCTCACCAGTTTGTCGGTGCGTGTGAAAACAGCATAAAAATTGTTGGTTTGAATACAGTAAATTATTCGACCGGAGGGTATTCCATACCCCCCAGACCAACCGGATTCAGGAACAATAAGTTATTGTGTTGAGGATTCGGATTTCTTTGATCCAAAGTGTGATGATTTATCTATTGAAAAGTGGGTTACAGAGATGAACAATTTGCTCGAAATTTTTCATGGAGCCGTGCCCATATTGTGAAATTGGTGGTAACCAGATTAAAAGGAATGACTAGGCGTTGGCATGATACTCTAGATTATTTATGCCCGAAGCGGGAAGAAATAAAGCAGCTTTTAATGAACCGATTTAAGAAGCCACTGCTATTTGGAAATATGTTATGGAAAGACCAGGACAGAACTTAAGTGAGTATTGTTTCAATATTCTAAATATTGCCCGAGAAGATGGGGTTGTAGCCTCTGAAATTTGCTTCATTTGAGGTTGTAGCCTCTAATGTTAGTTTTACTCATTGAGGTTGTAACCTCTAAAATTTGCATTATCTGAAGTTGTAACCTCTAGATGTTGACGGTGTAAGTAACTTCACCATTAAAATTAATTGTCTTTTGGTATATAGACAGGATCTAGTGTGCTAACCAGGCTCAGAGGTTTTTATAGATATCACTAAAATGAAGCGATTAAGCTATGGAATTTCGAAATAATCAAATTTGAAATATCGATTTGTGCATGTTTTGTTGGCGACACGTGTATTACATGTAAGTAGTGGTAACAGAGTATTTTAGTGGGAGGAACCCGGTTCAGTCGACTTCGAAACGAGGGATTGGTAACATCGGTCAATAAATTGTAATTTTCGAGTTCTGTGCGTACCAGGGATTTTTTTAACGAGCACAGAAAATCGGTAAATTTCGGATCTATCACCTTTGAGTACTGCAATAATAGAAAACTCTAATTCTAATATATTTTGAGCCCTAATAGGTTCCGGTGTACTGCCATCGCAATTGTAAGTCGTGAACAGTCATTAATTGGTATTTGAAAATGACCTATGTAACCTTTCCGATGGGTGGAGCCAAGTTAATGGAGTAAGCCAATCGAGCAGTTACTTTCAGTTTCTTCAAGTTTTTGGCAGTTTTATAGGTCCTAATTTGGAAATGTGGCGTGCAGCAATAATTATTGTAAGTTGTAAATTTAAAAATTAACCTCTATATTAAAAAAAAAAGTTATTAGATACTAATAAATTATTTTCTTTGTTTTCAAATTCATGCAACCAATGGTGGATCCAGCATTTTTACAGTTTGAACCTAAACACATTGTTACTAAAGCATCTTTTTTATTGAGGTATTTGACGTAAATTAATTAAGGTTGCGGTCATCTGCGTGGGCGATAGCTTCGCTCTTAATTTTGAAATAATTAGAAAGAAAGTGGCGGTGTACTGTATATAAAAGCTGAACTATTATTCTTTGCTACCTTAAAGTTACTTGAAAGAATAAATTGAATCTCGACTAGTTTTTATCTCGTTTCTTAGAATAGAAATGCAAAATACCATGAGCTTACTGCAGCGATTATATTACAAGTTTATAGCAGTGTATAATAAATTTTTAATTCATATTATTATAGTTTGAATAATATATTTTATATAAAAATCTTTTTTAGAAATAAATTATAACCAACTTGACCATGGGTACTATCATTGATTAAATAACTTTTAAGTTGGTAAATTTAACAGAAATTTATATCGGCATAAAGTCATATTATGTATTTTTTTATCACGGTATGAATACTGACCTGCGCAACATAATAAGAAAATCCCGCCAAGATCATATATCCTGTGATGTAATGCATTACAATCCACCTACACTATTATAATTAACTGACAATAGCATAAGCAGTGGTTGTCTATGGTCAAGGTGCAGATATATTTTTTCAATTGCGAGTGGTTTATTTTGTGTTATAAAAATAAAATAATACAAGTGTACCAAAGAGTGTGGTGAAAAATTTCAAAAACTTAAAAGGCTTATTGCCTTGCATACAGTGATTTTACTCAAATTCAAAAAACTTTGTTTGTGTAATTTCTGTTATTTGTGTTTAGTAGAAATATTAAGTAAGTATACAATATTATTTGTTATTGTTGTGTGGTAAAAAATTTAGGGTACATATAAATACATATCAAATTTAATAAAATGGGGCGTACAAGAATTGCAGATCATAAAAAGCATAATACGAAGCGAGCAAATGCCTGCAAGAGCAGAGCAATTAAACAGCACGATAAAATATTTATCCAGTCTATTGTTGAAGAAATAGTAGATAATGTTGAAGCAAATTTTATGCAATTTGACAATGGTAATGGGTTAGTCCAAAAACAACCTAATAATTTGTTAGAAGAAAACAACAGTGTCGGCATCGATGAAATTTTAGTTGATTGTGAAAACAATGAACCCAATGAAGAGAATTGTTGGAATTCTCAAGACGATGATGAAATAATGGCAGAAATATTACAAATTGAAGCAGAGAAAACCTCAGAGAATTTGGGAGGATATCGCATAGTGGATATTCAATTTTTAATGAATCAATCAATTAGGTTGCAATTTGATCCTTCAAAACAATGCACGAGTGGATTTCTACAATTTAAAAAAGAAATACCAAAGGGGTTAACAAGTACATTGATATATAAATGCAATTTGTGCGAAAAAGAGCTGTCAGTTTATACTGAAAATCCCAAGAACGAGTTTTTAAACCGATCTTCTGTATGGGGGACTCTAGCAACGGGTAGTACATTTGAACATACAGCCGAATTACTTAGCCTTATGGAAATACCAAATTATAGTAAAAATAAGTTTTTTAAAATTCAACGTAACCTGGGGAGTATATTTCATGATTCTTTGAAGGAATCAATGATAGCCGCTGGGGCTGAAGAGTATGATATAGCTGTTGCTAAGGGTAACATAGACGAGAACAATATTGCAAATGTGACTGTAATAGTGGATGGTGGATGGTCAAAAAGAAGTTTTGGCCATACATATAATGCTCTATCAGGTGTTGCTGTTATAATTGGTAAAGAAACTGGAAAATTGTTGTATTTAGGGGTAAAAAATAAATATTGCTCTGTTTGTACAAGAGCAGAAAATAAAAATGAAGCCATTAAAGAGCATGATTGTTTTAAAAACTGGGCAAAATCGTCTTCTGCTATGGAGCCCGCAATACTGGTAGAGGGATTTAATAATAGCATAGAAACGCACAAACTGAAATATACCAAATATATTGGTGATGGCGATTCAACTGTATATTCAGAGGTTAGGAAGAAAGTTGTATATGGTAATGAGGTGGTTAAAATAGAATGTACAAACCATTGCATAAAGAATTATGGAAAGCAATTATACAAAATTAAAAACGATACAAAAAGTGTTTCTTTGAGTTGTAGAAGAATGTTGACAACAGAAAATTTAACAAATCTTCAAGATGCTGCACAAGATGCCATTTATGCCAATGCTCACGGAGACGTGGAAGCTTTAAAAGAAGATTTGAGAAATTCTGTGAACCACGTATTTGGTAATCACGAGCATTGTAAATCTTCTATATGTGAAAATGTAGGTGTTCGAAGATTAGATCGCACAACAGATTTAAAGAATAGTGGAGCTCATCACCACATCTATGGAGCATTAAATTCATTGATCACTAAAGCGCACCTACTAATTGATAAATAAACAAGCAATAAAGCCGAATTGTACATGAGTTTTGCAGCAAGATTTAATATGGGCAAGCGTCTTAATTTAGTTCAAAGAGATTCTTTTCAAATTCGAGCTTATCTAGCGGGTTTGAAGTTTAACGGCGGTCATTTATACCATAACGAATCCTGGAATAAAATCTTTGTTGGCAGGCCCGGTAAAATCTTAAATAAATTTATGAAGCAAAGAGATAGTGCTTGTAAAAGAAAACGAAATCCTACAGATCGACGAAAAGCTAGTAAAAAATTTAAATCGAATAAGGAAAACCTAGATTATGGTAGTAACATATCAGAAGTCTTCATAGATGAAAAAGCTTTAGAAATTGAAATAAATGCGTTAATACTTCGTTTGAAGATTACATCGTCAGAAATTGAGGAAATCCATAAAAAAACAAAAAGACAGTTCGACTCGATAGAATTCATCCAAGCTAGAAAGAACCGACTAACAGCTTCTAAATTTGGAGCAGTAATAAAACGAAGACCAGCTACTTCATGTAATTCATTAGTTAGATCAATTTTAAATTGTAATTCGGTAAACACAGATGCTACTAGATATGGGAAAAATAAGGAACCGGTAGTCATAAAGAAATTTGAAGAACAAGTAGGCTGCAAAGTGAGTCGTACAGGTTTACACATACACGAAGAGACGGGTTTCTTGGGGGCTTCTCCTGATGGAATAATAAATGCTGATGAAATAGTGGAAGTGAAATGTCTCTATAAAGTAGCATCTTTAAAACTTGCTTTACGAGAGGCCGTGGAAAACAAAAAAGTCCCTTGTTTAAAAATAGATGAGACCGGCAAAATCGCATTAATTAGATCCCACGATTATTTCTTCCAAATTCAGGGGCAGCTCGCAATCGCTAAAAAGAAGAAATGTTACTTTATTGTGTACTCGGGAGATCATAATGATTTATTTATTGAAGAAATATATTTTGATGAAGGAATTTGGTTAGATATGCTACCAAAATTAATTAAATTTTATAAAGAATGTTTAGCTCCTGAAATAATTTTAAATAGAATAGAAAAGAATTTAAAATGTAGATATCCTCCTTCGATAGTTGAAGCACAAGCACTAAAATATTCCAATAAAAAGAAAGTAAAGTAAAAGCCCACACAGCAACAACGTACTAAGGGAAGTGTTTACTAAGAAAATAATAATTGAAATTGTTAAAAGTTCAAAGTTATTTATTAATTGTAGATTGTACATATTATTTAATAATATTTTGTTTGGATTGTTACATTAATTGTTTTGAATTTCCTTAGATTATCCTTGGTAGTCGCTCTAGGGATATTTTCTCAGATAGTATCCTTGAGAGAGAATCCCTGCAATTTCTTGAAAAACCCTGATTGTTTTGGAAATCTTTCGAATTCCATAAAAATCGTTGGAATTTCGAATTCCGTGTACAAACATTTTTCGAAATATTAATTCCCTTACTCTAGTCTATTATTTTTATTTTTAACCATGTTGTAGTTCCTGAGCATCCGCAGTAAATTATCAAATTGCAGTGTGATTTACTTTAATATTCCTTGAAATTATTGTAGTAACTAATAGCTAATCAATTTCATGAAATAAGTTAGTTTTAAAATAAATAGGTTTTTTATTTGCACTACTAACTATTTTGATTTCCCATTTTTGTTAATTAGTGCAGCCTATAATAGCGTAGCGTATTTATCATTATAAAAAAAAAGTATAACGTTGACCTTCCATTACGTACCGACTGGTGCAGACCCTGCTATCCACACGTATGTAATGTTATACCTTGATAATAATATTATTATCACATTATTTTATTATGCACTTAGCAAAGTTTGAAACCATCGGTAAGCATTTTACTACAGCGCCGTTGCTGAACAAATAGACAAACTATTTTACGACAAAATTGCATATATTTTTTCTTAATGTAGCAGATTTCTACCAACTATTTCAAGTAAATTCGCCAGAACAAGAAAAATTGTACTTTCAATTTATATTTGCTCTAGTTTCCACAAAAATGCATATAATGCTACCAAATTTTTTTACAAGTTAGGTGCAACATTTGTGCTGGATGTGAAATACTTTTTATACTTCTATTTATTAAAGTAATGTTTATAAAAATTATTAAATGGCTACTTTTGCTATTTAAAAAATTGTAAATTTGACAGCGAAATTTTGAATATTTGCGATTCTCTAATTGTAATAAAAAGTATATAGGGTCCAAGAGCCAAGTTTTAGCTTTTAAAAGATTACAAAATTGGGCTCTAAAAGTTCCTACTTTTTCTTCCTAAGCAAATACAATGACACCATATCGTGCATACATTTAACATAGGCGGGACGGCAGCCTTAATGCAATAAATAAAAATTCACTTGAGATAAAATAATTCGATAAAAACCAGGTTTCAGGCAAGAAATTAAATTTTTTAAATAAATTTACGTTGTGTAATTAGCCTATCTACAGCCAATTTTTTTATTAAATCTTGTCGATATTTCTTAGCGCCCTTTATTACCGGCCCTCATATTTTAAAAATTATAATAATTATGTTGTTTTTTTTTATTTATTTTTTGTATATATTTTTGAAAAAATGTATAAGTATTATTTTTATTCAATTTTTTAGGAAACCGCCAGAAGAAGAAGAAACCGCCAGAAGAAGAAATAAAAATATAATTTCTTGAAATAACAAAATATTGGTATATGCAGAAGTTGGAAATTTATTGCGGCAATGTCCCGGGTCTATAGGATTTTCAAAAACGGTTTAATTAAATTTTGTAGGAACAAAAAATAATTACTTATATCTAAGTAAGTTTAAAAGCATTATTTTATCAGGAACTTGCTTATTATAATCACGGTTCTGAGTTTTACTATACAAATATGCACTCTCATAAAAATTATTACTTTCAACAAAAGTTTCAACGGGAAAGTTTAATCATTTCAGTTAGAAAATTAACTTGTACATTAAATATTAGGTATTAAATTCAGCTTGAAATCTCCTGGGTGTAAACTTTACAATTAACAAAATATTGATAATTGATTGATGTTTTAAAAGTTTTCTGGTTTTGTATTTTATTAGTTTTTGGAACAAAACTTTTATTATTAGCTAGACAATTAAAAATATACAATATATTATCCCAGATTATTTTTTTCGGCCATTTTTACTTACATAAACTGAAAGATCTAAAAGTTTTGCTAGCGTAATGAGTTCAAAATTTTAAAGAAATAAAAATTTACAGAAATTATTAAAATATTTATAAATGAAACCAGTCATTTTCAGTTTAAAATATTCGTTATGTTATTGTAAATTCAATTATGGTTAGCTGAAATTAAGTTATTATTGGAATAAAAAGATGGTAGCTAAGAAAGTTGGAGAAGACTTATGCAAACATAATAAAAATCGTAAATTTAAAATTTAAGTTTTTTTAAGAATAGAAGAGGAATCCGTGCGAACAGTCTAAATTACTCTGGTAATCTGGCTAGGAACAAGATTTGCGGATGGCAGAAAACTGGAAACGTGGGATAGTAATATTGAACGAGGGACGCACGTATTCACCCTGTGACGGAAGGTGCTACTGGAAGAAATAGGATTTGTCTCATGCGTCAGGCCGAATCCTTACTATGTCACCTTATTGAGTCTATCTGGCAACTGAATTTTAATATTTATTCGACTTGAAATTTTCCTATAGATGACAAATATTCAGATTTTTTGCTTTCAAGCTTTAACTCATAACCATTGTAAATTTTATGTTTTATTACCTTCATATTGCCAATTTAATATTCTATGAATTTAATATAACATTTTTTGCAATGTACATTATTCACGAAGTTAAATTTAGTAACTGATAATATAAAATTATTAGTAACAATAATAAAAACAATCTGATTACGAAATTCTAAAAAATATTGCAAATTGCAGATAATATTTCTACGAAAATTCGTTTTTTGAAAAATAAGTTTCGTTATTCGATTTTACAATCGTCCTTTTTAAATTTCTGTTTTAAAATTTTTTTAAATTTTTGTATAATTTTTATTTTATTTTCAATTCATCTCTAGGTATTTTTGCAATTTTTAGGTCATTTAAATGAGCATTTTTTGCTATTTTGCCCTAGTGTCGTGCAGTATATTTGATTACAACTTTCAGTTGTGGGCGATTATACCACTGCTTTGCCTAAAAATATTACAAATTATAACAATTTAATTTATTGTATTTTTCAGAAGTTTCTACGTAAGTTCATGGGTTTCCAAATAACAATTCCATTAGAACACTTTTAGTGTATCAAGCCAGTGCACGAGCCATAAGCCGATCTTGTTGCTTTATACGAATATCTGATTTAAATAAAATATAGCTAATATAAAATGCATTTCTTTTGGAAATACCATTTTTATAATAATATGAAAGTCTGAAATGTTGCCATTTAAAAATGAATTAAATTTTATGCTTTGTGTTAATAATTTGATAATATGAAAAAAAAGTCCTGCCTCCCGATAGCGGCATTTTAAGATTTTGAAATAAATAATTTTATTCTCGAAAATTCGGTGAATATACCATAAAAGAAATCGATGACAATGCGGTAATTTTGTAGCTTTTAGATTGATTTTTTGTTATCGAATTTCGAACTTGATTTTTCAAAATATAAGAATCCAAAAAATTTTCAAAAAGACCAAAAATATTGCAATTTTTCTAAAATAATTCAAAATTTTCAATTTCAAAATCTTAGCATGCTGCTTATCAGTCGACAGGGCTTTTTTTGAGGTGAAAAAATACGGATCTAGAAAAACGCAGATCTTTGTTTAAAAGTTAAATTTGGCTATAATTAACTAAAAATTGTGTCCACAGTGATTCATTGGAAAAACAATGATACAAATGTAATTATTGCAAAATATCGTAGTAGTAATTTCGCGCACTCGTTTCGCAACGTTTAGAAATCTGATTGTTTTCCACCTAGTGGTGAAAAATACTATTACTTCTATTATTTAGTTATTTTTTTAACTTTGCTAGTTTTGCGATTAGTATTGTAGGTATCTGTTGGATATATTTTTTTAGTATTGATAAAACATGTAATTTAAAATTAAATTAGTAGGTATTATTACGTCATATAAAATATTATTTATTTTAACAAGATCTGAAATTTTTATTAAAATTAATTGATGTAGTAAAGAGGAATATTTACCTCTATCTCCTAAATTAAAATTTCATTATTAATTAATTACAAAATAACAAGATTTTAATAGATTCAGCAGTGATGTTACCTTTCTTTTTATTTTTGAAAGAACCCTTGAAATATTTTACTAATGCGTGCTGGCCACAGGTAGATCATAATTTACTCACGCATTTGTAATAAAAATAATAATAGTGATATATACTTTATTATACTCAAGATTCAAATTTTAAAAAGAAATAAGAGATAGGTATAAAAGGTGGAGATCAGTAAGTGTTGATTTTCATCCTCACCCTGGAACAATGTTTTCAGAAGATAGCATTTTAAAGTTCATCGAGAAGTAATCTTCCATTCTGTAGACGGGGTTGTTAACTAATATATTTTTCAACTTCTTCTTTGGTGATGAAGTTTTTGGTCGTTAAGCGAAATGTGTTTTTATATTATTCTTTTGGTTGTACTTCTTCCGAGTGTTAAATGCTGAAATAAAACTGAGTTTTCAGTGTTTTATTCACATTTTATTCACAGTGTGTATAAGATTTATAGTTCAGTGTGTAGTGCACTGATTTTTATATGATCCCCAAATCGTGTAGAATTAATTAATTAATTAATTTTTTCTTTAAATTTCGGAATCTCAATTTTTCACATCAGAGTTGGCGAATATCACATTCTGTTGTCGGTACGTGTGCACTTCTTTTAGTGTTGGGAATCCGGTTTGATCCTCGAGACGCAAGAAAATTTTTGTGTGTGCGGATAGGCTTCCTGCGTCGAACATTAAGAGACGCGCTAGTCTGCGCACAGTCCCACCGTGGTTCGGATTCCACGTAAAGCAGTATATCTCATCCTTAAACCATGCCCGACTAGGTGGCTTACCAGTAGCGGTGCCGAACTAAGACGCCTGTGGAAAGTTCAGTATAACTTTTTCATTTACTAATATTTTTTAATGAAAAAATTACTAAAGATTAATTAAATAAAGAACGCTAAAATTTTTGAACAAAAATATTCATACATTGAATTATAAAAATTCTTTTTCTTTCAGAGTGTTTCATGCTGTCTTCCTAGATCCGCAATTTTCGAGTTGTGATCGTTTCAGGGATGTTTTAATGATTAGAGCGGCTCAGAGGTTCTCTGCTATTTTTGAGTAAAATTTATGCCAATCCAATTGTTACTTAGTTTTTGGAGAATCTCGACTTGGCTGTTTAGCTGCTGTTCTGAGTGAATCTTGAGTGAGGCTTGAATAATTTTTATAATTTATTTAAAAAAATGCAGAGGTGTAATGTTAATTTTATTAAAATTAAATATTTGAATTTTTAGAATATCTGGAGAGATAGCTGAAGACCGGAAAAAGTAAGAGCACTGGATTTATGACCATCGGAAGGTATGAACGTTTCAAAAATGATAAAAAAAGTTTACACGAAAAATGTTTAATTAATTTAAAGGATGACTGTGCAGTGGTAGATTCATAAGAAGAAGATATTGAAGAATAAAATAGAAGAGTTGAAGTTATAAAAAAGTAAGCAGATAAAAATTTCAATCTTAATAAAGTGCAATCAAATGTTGAAAAGTAATAAGAATTTAATGAATAAAATTATAAATCGTCGAATTAAAATTTTGAATATTAAAATTTTAAAAGTGAACTGGCTCGTATAATTATTTTAATAGCCGAGTACTGAGTGCCGGTATGTCTACATAATATTATGACAAATGTTAAACCATTTCCATTTATGCAAAAAAGTGCATACGAAGAAAATTTTGAATATGAATAAATCTAATATTGTATTTTGTACAAATATTATGTTTTAAATTTATAGTTTTAATAACATTTAAAAATATTGCTATAATCCATTCCTAAACTAACGCAGCCGTCCATTCCAACTTTATACCTCAATTTAAAGATTTAGTTTTTAAATAAATGAAAATTTAAATTTTCGTTAAATTTAATGGAATACAATTAAAACGCAACTGATTATTATTTACTCGTGCGCTACAATTCTAAATAGTATTTTAATTTTCTTTTTAAATTGCAGCAATTTAAAATTTTGAAAATTTTATTTCAACTATTAATTTTCTTGGATTTTTGTTACGATCATGATCCAATTTTTCTTTCATTTGTTTCTCAAAATTTTCTTCACTTGTTCAGTTCTGTCCAAATTATTTTTATTAATCTTACCTTTCATTTTGAAATTTCGTTACAAAATTTATTTTTGTTTAATTGACTTGCCATTTGTGAATTTTCCGACAAAGTTCCTAAGAAAAAAGTAAATCAAAAACTGCAATCATTTAATGCTTGTTAAATTTTAAGTTGAAACTTTAAATTGTATATTATTTATTTTAAATTTCGGGTAATCCCCGTTAATAAAAATTTCCAACTGGTTTTATTGGTAAAATATGACATGCCGCAACCAAAAATTCCTGATTAAACCAACTTTAAATTTCACATAAACTGCAAAAATTATGCAAGTTTTGTGTTTAAATTTCTGATGTCGGTGTGCACGTTGGTGTTGTGTTTTACGGAGTTGTGCGTATACGAAGTTTCAGTCTCAAAATCCGGTACATTAAATATGTGACCTGAAGTACAAAAAAAGGAAGTTATTGAACATTTTCGTTCGTCTGTTTATTATTGAAATAAAAAATTATAGTAACGTTTTCAATTTTGTTTTCGAGCTGAAAAAAATTTCGCTTAATTTCGTTATTCGTCTCTGTTTTTATTTCGTTTTATGTCTCTGACGCTGACTTCTTAATTTAATATTAGATGTCTTTATTTAACACAAATTTTAAGATAGTAATTTATTGTTTTATATTTAAATTTCCGAAAAAGTTAAAACATTGCTTATCTTATTTGTCAATATATTGCTCTCTATTTGCTTTTTACAACAAACTGCACATTGACTACAATGTTATCTTTATCTAGTATCTCGCGCTGCACGACTTTCACAATAAAGCTTTTGCAGCACCGCATGCGCTTAGTGTTGTGTGCCGTCCTGCTGGGTGTCGTCGCGACGACATCGTCAGTTTCAAGAGTGGCGTGAAAGGCAATCACCACCTGCATATTATAAGCGTCGTAATGCATTTCGCGCGAAATTGTTGCATAAACACTCTCATCTAACCATAAAACATTAGAAATAAGTATAAACCAATGAAAAACTGATTAAGATTGTAATGTTGTTATCAATTTAAATGTAATTAAGTGAAACAAAGCTTTTATTGTGAAAATAAATTTGAAAATATGTAAATTTTGATCTGTGTAAGCCGTAACTTTTTCTGACTGATTTTTAGTGGCACAGTAGTGCAATGGATAATTGAAGCTTTTCTTATTGGTAAGTTGTTTAATTGAAACTGAACTAATAAATGAAAAAAATAAAATTTTGAGTTACCTATGTATTCTGAAATTTATTCTTGAAATATAAAAGTTCGTAAAATATTTTACGTTTAAAATACATAAAAGTTGAGAAGTTTTTGATGTATAAAACCTTACGTTATCCATTGGTCGAGGTATGCAATATTAAAAAAGTATCTTCTTTTTGCGATTATCAAATAAAGATCTCAAAGATGTGTAAAATGTAAAAAAACTTTTTCCAACTTTAATATCTATCTGGAAAACTTTTACAGAAGGAATAATAATTTTTGCTAAAGTTTACATTTAATTTTTTACCAAGTAATTTAAAATGAAGCTAAACAAATTTTAAACGTTACAAATTGAATATTATTATATACAGAAGAATATAAGTACACAAACGTGAGTTTATTAATGCGTTTTAGAGCAGAACGACGTAAACGCCATTTGTTAAATTTTTCAGTAGATACCTATATCTACAAAAAGTTTTCAGGATCATATATTTTCGTTATTTAAAGCAAATTTAAACTAGCATAATTCAAACAATATTTTTTTGCAAAAATGTCAGTGCTTCTATAAAATGCAGAAAAATCTGATCCTTACGCTGTTTTGCATAACCTCTTTTGGATTTTTTTGCATTCACACGGTTTGCCCGAAACGCTCTAGGATAATATTGAGTAAGCCTATTTAATAAAATTGAATTCTCTGAATATCTAGGGAATACCTGCTAGTAATATATGTTGTCAAGAAAATTAGATTCAGTTAATAGTGATAGCGAAATATCCGAGAGAGACTAAAAACCATTAAATCTTTGGCACGTATGCAAATAATGTCACGTAACCTTGAAGTTGTTGAAAATAAGTTTCAAAATTTTTTTCAAAAAAAATTCAAAATTCAAAAACGAAAATTTTTGGTTTTATGTTTATTTCAGATATTATGTAAAATACCCATATTATGCAATAATATTGGTTTGTGCGCTTCCAATGCCGTTTATTTGTAAATTTTATGCACTTTTATTCTGAAAAATATTTTGTGCATATTTTGGTGATCTAAAATCAGTGAATGAGGTACTTTTGGGAAGCAAGTGTGTTGAATACTTCGGTTTCATAAAAGTGGAACAAACCAGTACTATGTTCTCAAATGATAGGAATGAATAAATAAAATTTTACTCTTTCAGGAATAAACTTGAAACATATTTTTCTGACTTGAACGTGCAAATGTAGCTGATTGAGAGTACATAAAAATTATTAAAATGCCAGTAAACCTCTTGGGACCTCTTAAATTGCTAATGATGTTTATCATGTGTATTCGGTATTGATGACGACTAAAAGTCAGCACGTGTTTCGGTTCATTTTTAAAATTTAAAAATATTTATTTAAGGTTTTTTTGCAATTCCAAGTTGAACTCTTAATTTCTAAATGCTTTAATTAAATTATTCGTTTCTAGATCTAACGTAATATTATTCACCAAAGATAATATTAATTATAAAAAATAATTTTGGTTTATCTCTAGTGACACTAAAAGGTAAGGTTATTCAACAAAGCAGTTTGCTTAGCGAGATTAGACTTTATAGCTAAGATTTTAATACACTAACTTTGTTAAAAGTTATTAAATTCTCTTGTATTTTATGTTGTTTGTGATAACTGGTTTAATAATCTACTTTATAAAGTCTTAGTTTTATACAGGGTACACAAAACAAAAACGTTCACTGTTTACCACACCCCCATTTCTCGGTACAAGAAATGATAGTCGATGAGACAACTAATTAGTAAAGTAGCAAAGTTGAGATATCCAAATTTCAATAGATGTTCTTAGGGGTTACGTTTTTATTTAAATTTTTATTATTTTTTAAATTCAAAACTAACAAGAATTTTTTTCCTTTTTATTTTTTTGATTTTTTGGTTGTGTTGCTATCCTTTTGATAAAAATATTTTTTTTTAATATCAACTAAAGTCACAACTAAAAAAAAGGCAAATATTTGAGGAGCAGGAGTTATATTATTTATTTATAAAATAGTTCATATTGCAATTAATTTTTTCGTAATAAAAATTTCTCGTTTTACATGAATTTATTGCATTTCAGGAAAACTGAAAAAGAGCTACATAGCTGTCTGGCTCGGATCATAGTGTATTTTAAAGATAATTTGAAATTACTTGGAGCAAATAAATTAAATTTTAAATTACCTTTTATTATGCTGGCTTTGATGATATTTTAATAAGACCGAAACACCCAGTAAACTGCCGCTTTGTAATTTTCATTAATTTTGAAACCTCTATTTTATTCATTCATATTTATGTTCTTTTCAACTTCAATTTTTATTATCTGTGAGATTTTCAATTTTATTCTAAAAACAACCTTGACGACGAGATGGAGATTTTTGATATTTATTTAAACTGATTTATTTATTTTAATTATTATAAAACCGTCATTGTTTGTAAACAAATTTTACCAAACTTACCTCAGTGAAATAATGAGCTTTTGGTATTGAAACCACACCAAATTAATAAAGAAATAATTGGATTTTGGCATTCTATTATTCGGCGGATAAACCAAGTGACTGTTGAAAACCCTGCTTAACACGTTTTAATCGATATAATCAATGTTGATTATATAAGATTGCAGGAATTCTACGACGTGAATTCGAAAAGTAGTTTTAATTTTACTTTTTTGCAAACGCTTGCTTGAAGATTCGGATGCAATGTAGTAAGCAAAATATACCCTACATTCCATTAATTTTTAAATTTCAGTATAGAAAATATAAATCTCCAGTGTGCGTCTTCAAATTAGCGAAAGTACCGGTACGGCTTATATGTAAGAAGTTAAAGAAGTAGGCGGTGATTTAAGTATTCTAGGTTATGTTAATAATAATCTACAAAAATTAAAAGTGAACAATATTACAACTTGCAATTTCGCCAAATTGTAGAAGGAATATTGCATAAGTGGCGCCTCTAGCGGTCTGAAGTACTGTTATTACTTAAATGTGTCATATGCATGCTCTTGACACATTATGTCACTGTCACTGTTGTTTACATCAACTGAATTGAATTTTATCAGCTTAAAATTGTGAAACACATAATAAACTTGGTGAAATTTGTGCCGCATACAGCTGTAATATTTACAAACATCAAAATGGAGAAAGCACGTAATTTTTTAGATTGTTAACGATCATAATCACTACATATCAATAGATGGCGCAAGGGAGTTAAATTCCAAAAAATGCTTGAACTTGCATTTGCAGAAATACATATATAGTAATGCATTTTTCAATTAATTACAGCTTCCGCTGCATTTTCTTTCTTTTCTTTGTAAATAATGAGCTTGATAATCAATTATAAATTAATGTAATGCTCTAACCGGAAGTCTACTACCGTGCTCTTTTCTAATGAATTTAACGAGCAACATTGTAAGCTTACAATAGTTTTCTATTTCTATAATCTAGAAATTTATAGCAAAATGTTCTGTAAAAATATATTTGTGAGTTTTTAACAGGATAGACAATATAAGAATGTATTGCAGTAATATCTTGAGGACAATAACATAAAAGGATGTAAGGATGCAATTTCATCAGTCAAATTCAGAACCTTTCAAGAAATTTAGTAATTGTTTCCGTTACACAGTTAAATTGTCAAACCGCAGATGTCAAGTTATTGAGATGTCAACTGTCAAGGTCATAGGTCAGCTGAAATTAATTTTTAAAGATTGGCAGAAATTATATCAAATGTACTAATATTTTGTACAGCAATTCCTCTTTTTCTTTCCAATTCTTACAATTTCTTTGAATTTCTCAGCCAAAATTCCTCTGGGGATTACCCCTCGTATTCAAATTTTCTGTTTTTTAAGAAATGCTGATTACATTATTTCGTTATTCCAGGTTAGTGCTTTTAACCGGGGTTAAACCCAAATAATGGATCCTGATATGATTTTGGAATTAATAGCTTATTGGCCCGAATGCAATAATTATTGTATAGTGCAATTCAAACAAAAGAACAGGATTATTTAAATATCACAATGATATCACTGAATGTATGAAATAGTATTAATGGCGGATTCCGTTCTATTACTGAAAACTTCAATCGAACGGAACAGGATTTCTAAAACTCATTTGTAAGTTTATAAAGAAATTTAATTTGAAAAAGAGAAATTTGTCTCAACGTTCAACTTGCTTGTATATTTTATAGCATCAGTATTAATTTCAATAGTTATTTTTCAATTTCCTTCCTTTATTTATATTGTTTCAGAAGAAAATAGTTTTACAAAGTATAGTAAATTCAATCACGTTTGTTTCGAGTTAACTGTCGAGTAACTGTCAAAAGAAAACTAGAACACTTGCTTGAAAACTTCTACCAATATACAAGGTAAATCGAAAATCGCACAAAGTTTCGCAAGTATTTTGACTGAAAAAGTTGCAAAATAAAAAATGAGGTTATGTGTTATTAATTTTTGAATGTCTGAAAATTTTTTGTAAGAGGAAAAATGAAATTAATAAATTACAAAAATAATAGAAAGCTTTAATAAAAAAATATTTAATCTACATTAAGGTATATAAAATTATATCATCTGTTGATATCGACCCGTTCGTCTTTATATTCATATTGATACTACCACTCTATTAAACTTTGTCTATAAAATCAACATTTTCTATGTAAATTTATACATTGACGCCAATTTATAGGTTTTTGTGCAGTTTGTTGTAAACACAAGCGTATAGAAAGTGTGTCATGCAAAATTTTTGTACTTGTTTAGATTATTTGATAATTAAATAATTTTTACATTACATTACATTACATAAATTTTTACAAAAACTGAATTATTACCGACGCAATGTATGCGCTTCAAAAATAATAAATATCTGAAATATGTTGCCAGCACCTTGTGTCGGAAAAATTCCTTCTCCTTTGTCGGAGACCAAATTCAAGACTGCGGAGAGCAATCCAATACTCAGTTGTTATTTTTCACACTAACATTCAAATTATTCTTTACAGACTTAGGTAACCGGTGTAAAATACAAGCATCCTATTTGCATAATTATTAATAATAATAATGAACAAACCCTCATTATTTTCAACCTTTTATACAGCCTCATAATTTTCAATTTAGGCTGCTGTTAACACTAATAGTACCGACTAGATATTTACTAAATTTTAAAAATTTAAATTTTCTTTTGAATGCAAACCTAAAACCGGCGTTGTTTTTGACAACAGTTTTCCTTAGGCCATAATAGGCCATAAATACGAATACTCTATAGGTGGTTTCTAGATCTTGCGTTCAAACAGCTTTGCGTTTAAATGGTCGCGTCAAAATGGTCGCGTCAAAATGGTCTCGGTCAAAACGGTCGCGTCGTATCATCCGCCACTGGCAGATTAATTTAAATTAATCAGAACAAATAATTATTTTATTGTTTCAAATTTTTTAATTTGGATATTAATTTATGCGTATTTAAATATAATTTTCAGTGGAAAATTACGATCATGTCGGCAAATATTGCGCCATAATTTATGCAGAAAAACCTGTAGTTTTGATGTGTTTTAATTATACCTTATAACTAAGTTATAACGTTGTTTGTAACCATTACAACCCTGTTAAATATTAATTGGGTTTAAAAGTACAATGTAACCTCATGATTTGGACAATATTGTTTGGTTGTACACATTTTACATAATATAGATCCGAATGCGTTGCATATAATTTGCATTATAATTATTTCATGCTTAATAATTTTCGTTAAAGGATTTTACTAGTATATCGCCATTGATAAATAGCAACAATAAAACATGGATATGTGGTTTCCACCATAAAGAAAAATAACGGAATTTCCGAAATAAATGGAACAAAAGGTATGTGGAATTATTACACCAGTAAAAACAATATAGAATTGAAAATTCTACAAGTAGGAATTATAGGACGAAAGAAAAGTAGATAGGGATATTCTATTACTTACACAAGGAAACACAGATTGTAGAAATTGCAACTTCTCCAAATCTAAATGTATAAACCACTGGTTTGTAAATTTAAAATGATAGGTGGGTAAATTTAACCAAATTGGTAGTTGAATTATGTAATTTAAAAATTGTAAATTTGAATTGCGTATTTGCACTTAATCGAATAACTTAAAAACTGAAACCTATTGAGAAACTTGGTAAAATCTGTCATTATTTGAGTGACCCACTTTTATTACTAAGTGCTTCTTTGCATCTAAATTTCTGAAGTTCCTAAAACAAATATCAAATTTCTTGAAAATTTGACTCTCATTTAAACTTTATATTTAAATTAAAATGAATATTTTTGTAGGTCAATATTTTCTTATATTTTCACCAACATAAAATGATAAGCTGTTTTTCAAAAATATAAATTTACTCTGAAGTTATAAAAAATAAGCCAAAATCTATAATGTTTTTATGAAACGCTTTTGTGCAACAATTTTTAAGTTCATAATTTTTTACACTTTAAAATATTTTTGGTTTCTCTCAAAAAAAAGTATTTCCATCGAAATATAATTTTTTCGAGATTCCCTAAATCAAAATTTTAATCTAATTTGAAGCTTTAAAGCTTTGATTACGTTAGTATAATATAAAAAAAACGAGAAACATCAAATCGTTAAAAGTTAAAAGAAAATTAAAATTTTGTGCAGGAAATTTAGAAGAAATTATTTATTATTTTTTATCCAGCTTTTAATTGGGAATTCTTTATTTGTTTGTTTACTTTTTTACCACTTTTTCGTTTTCTTGTTTAATGTGATGTGCAATATTTATTAATATTAAACATATTTTTAACCCAGGGTCTTTAATATAAAAAATATTATATAATAATATAAAAGCTTTTTGAAAAATTGTTAATTTATTTATTATGTCGCGTTTTTAGATTTTATTTCCATTTACTTAGAAAAACAATTTAAAGCTCCCAATTTTTAAAATGTACATCTATGACCGCTACTGTATCTCCTTAAATATCACACTTTGATCAGTTTTTGACTATTTAATTTACAATATTTTTGATTTGGTTTATTATTACTACTTATGCTGTTATTGCTCACAGAAATCAATGAAGCCGGTAGTTGCGTCCTGGAAGCTTTAGTATGTTGATCAGTAATGTTTTAGGACCATTAGAACAAATATTTAGTTTTACTGGCCTAATAATATGTCCAAACCAAAATTATACTTTGTAACTTAATTTATTAAGGACCTGTAATTACTTACATGGCTCGGATGCCTATATATTTAAAAATTAATATGTAGGTTCTATTCAAATACTGTGCTTATTGTGCAAATCATATTTTTTATTAAATAAATCATTAATTTAATTGAAGAATATTTCAATACAGCAGCAACTGGAATAGTCTCTCAAAAATATTTGCGTATGCTAATGAATTATCGAGCAATTTTGTCATTTCATATTAAAATTGATGTCACGAGAGAAAGCAACTAAAGGATGGCATTTTCAGTTGTCATGGGAGCTATTAGGCTGCTATCGGGGAGAAATCAATTGGATAGCCAAGAACCGCAGTTGTCAACCCTAGTGTACTGCACTGATACGAAATTATCATTATTTTTATTTATGCTTCCAATTATACTTTTTGGAAATAACTTCAGTCAATTTTTCAATAAATTATATACTAATTTTGAATGAACTGAGGGACTACAATTTGGAAAACAGACAATAAAACTAATTTTTTGATAAAGGCAAGGGAAAAAAGATAAATTATGTGGTAATGAACCTATTAAAAGTTAGAAAATTAATATTAGTTTGCTATATAAAACAAAAAAACTTAGAAACTACATGATATAACTTTTACTACAAAAACACACTACACTATAAATTATAATTTTTGCATTGAAAACAACCTGAAGCGTATGCGTATTTACGAGCATAACAAAAACAATGACATAGGCGCTGATTTATTTTCATAGGGTTGTACAGGGATTGAAATTACAGTTGTTGATCAAAATTTAACTTAATATTTTACTTTTTAAGTAAATAGGAAAACATGTTTGCTTAACACACAAGCAAATTAACAAGTTGATTACTTTCTGTAATTTATACAAACTAGAATGTGATATAATTTTGTAGTCTCACAATTTTATCAAAAAATCCAAAAATTAACTTAATTTTAATTTTGTTGGTAAGTTTTTCGTTCAATATTCAAGTTCAAATTGAAAACAAAAATTAGATTACGGTCCTGTCGTCCATTAAAATTTACGAGGCATATGGAAATGTACGGGGGATTCACAGGGAATTTACGAGAATATGTGGAGTTTCAGGGGATGTAGGTGTACACCAAAAAAGTCGGGTACTTGCCTTTCGGGTAATAGTAAGATTTTATAGGTTTTGCAGGTCAACAGGATATGTGGCCTACTCATCCAGTAAAGGTGTCTTTCCAAACTGAATATATAATATGATGGTAAATTGCGAGTGATATTATTTTATGTGATTATTTTTTACTATTTTAAATAATTATAATACTAATTTGAAAGATTTATTTCAACATTACAGAAATATTGCTTTTAAAGTGTAATATACATAGTTTTTTGAAAACAAAATCATAAGTCTCTCAAATGACCGTATCTGGAAAAACTTTTTATTAATACAATAATATTTATAAAACAATTTAATAGTACATTTAGCGTTTCACAAAAGAAATCATGTATTTTGTTAAACGTAAAAACTTTTTACCGACCTAATAAAAACAACAGTAAAACTAAAAACAAAAAATGCAGTGAAATTTAATGTTTTTTATAAAAAAACTTTTGTTTGTGATAAAAAGTAATAAGAAATGATATTAAAAATGACAATAAAATATCCAAGACTTTTAAACCATGTCGGGGGGCGCATGCACTGCACTTGCTAATAATGATTGTTTACGAAATTTGAGAAAATTCAATTTTTATTTTATTGGCTCGAGAAATTCCTGTTATATTTCAACAGCAGCATCGTTCTAGTACTTTGAGAATACTAATTGCTTTACATCTCATGTAGTTTACTATGTTGCTTCGGATATGCCTGTAACTCTGGCTTCATTGTTAATACTGGGGAATCCCCGAAAACCGACGACTTTACGTGCCCTCCAAAGCGCGAAAACGGTCATAAGTAAGTTTAGATTTTTCCGGACTCTCACTGACTCGAATACCAGCATCGTATGCTAACGACTGTTGCTGTAAATGTTTTATTGAATAATTAACAAGCAAAGTAAACACAATAAAAAATATTTTTCAATTAAATTAAGTGCTTTAATTACTAAAATCCACAATAGTCCTGACTGTTAACATTTATTTGTGTTGGTTTTTTTGCTCTGTAACTTAACAAGGATTACACCAACCTACACAATTTAAATTAAGTATTTTATTTGTTTCAAAAAAAAGTTATTGTGTTTTAAATTAATATAATTGTTAATATTATACATTAAAAATAATTTTCCCAACAGAATACAGTATATTTTTGAAATATTTGCAATCCAATTTTTAAGGTGGTTTACTTCTTCTTGTAAATTACTTTTGCCTATAGATTTTTCGAGCACAGGGCAAAGTAGCCGATGAGACCGGATATAGAACCGCGGTTTTCCGCTCAACAAAACCTGCGTTTGTGCTTTTATTTTATGATTCTGGAAAATTTTAAAATTCTGTTTGTTATTTTGAAACTCGTCATTTAGACTTTCTGAAGTGGAGGAAAACAGAAATAATAAAATTCTTTAATGCTTAAATAAAAATAAAAAATAGCGAATATTATTTTGAGAGATATATTGGAATAAAATATGGCAATCCTTAAATCAAAAATTTAAGATAGTATCATCTTATTTATTTGAACAACGCCGTCACGTTGTAGTAATCTGTGGCCAAGTATGGATGTTAAAAAGCAAAATTACGTTTATCGTAGATTATTAGAAGCCATAGCTGGTAGCTGTTGTTAAAATATCAGTTATTATTTTGAAGATACCGAAAATTTATTTTTATTTCGTGTGCAATATAGCAGCCTTGCTAGTAATTTTTCCAGATATTTTGGTATACCAGAAGGTATATTTATGATACATGTGCGTACTATATTGGTAGGATTAATTTAAAAATAATAACGGCGAATAAATCTGCATGTAATATAAAAAAAATTTAAATAAATTAAATAAAAATTTAAAAAATTTAATTTAAATAAATAAATAAAATATATTATAATCTCAGAAGTTCCTGTAATATTCAGATTTTAACAGTAATAAGTAGCCCAGATTTTTCACCATTATCATAACATCCCGATGAGCGATGCTGTAAAAGGTCATAAAGTTGGAACATATTTTACACGACATATAGGTCATATGAAATTTTGCATGAAAAATTTTACTTTGAAGGATTCAGCTAAAAATGGAAGAGAAATATATCTTATCCGATTTCTTTGATATTTCTATTTTGTCTTTATAGTTTTTTTTTTTTATTATTATTTTTCAGTTGAATAGAATTATGTGCATGCTCATCAGTGGTATGTAGTTTTTCTTTTGAATACAACAATGGCATATATTGGCAAGTTCAAAATTTACATGAAATTTACCACATTAAGGCATTAATATAACTAGTCGTGTGTTTGCAATTACTTTCAATTAGTACGTAACATATTGAAACATTATCTGTATTTTGCGCAATCAGAATTGCAAAAAGCGGTAAATCATTTTCAATCGTCAAATATTAAAAGCTTTCCTCTCCTACTCCTGTTTGGGACACACAACCGAGCATGGGGTTAACCCGGAATTAATAAACGGATGTTGGTTACATGAATAAGCGGGAAACGTTTTACCGGTTGGAATTTTCGGAATTCAAAGTTTTCAGTAACATTGTTCATAAGTCGATTTACTGTAATTTTATAAATACAGTACATAATCCGTGGCTCAAATTTTTAATTGAGTCTCCCAAAAGCCATATTAAAATTGTATGAAGCTAAAATTAATATATTTAAATATCATTAAAATTTTTTAATGAAAATAAATTTTTAACATTTTTCAAAGTTAAAAATTATTCAGATTGCTTTAAAATATTTCAGCAATAACCTAGAATCAACTTTTAATGCTCAAGTTTATCTAATTAATTTTTAGGTTTAATTTTTAACAAGAGTACTCATTAGAGGAACGCAATGTATAAATTTATAATAGGTAAAGTTCTTAAAATTTCAGGTTTCATATTTTAACATCCCCGAAGTTAGGCGCACCAAGTGTTTTAATTACTTTAAGCGTAGATGATATTTATTTAGAAACCTGTTCCGAAATGTCGATCCGAGGAGTAAATAACGTTGATTTTCCTAACTCATTAGAGATATATTAATCACAAGTGTCATATTGGTGTCCCTGTTATGTCCTCTCTTAACTCCATATAAACCCTAATGGATATTGGATATTAGTCTGTTAAGTACTTTGCAAGAGTTACTAACAATTTTCCACTTTATAGTTGGTAGCTATGTAATAGAATTTAAGTAAATAGATATAACATAGTATCTGTACTTTTCTATCCAAATTAAAAAAAAAAAGGTTATTTTCACCGAAAACATCTCAATTTGATCCTTGCCCAGCATTCTGCTAAAAAGTTGAAATTATTGATTGTTTTATTATTTACATCTACTTATTTTTCAACTTTTATATGACGGATTTAAATATATTATATCTGCTTTTCATCATTTCGAAATTTCTTAAAATTATAATGCTATTAAATATGAATATTGAACATAATATATATTATATATTCGTAAGTTATCATTTAAAAACATCTCGAGTGATGTTGTCTGAGTTCTATCGAAGGCTTCTATGCAAATGTTTGCTTATACTACTGGTACATAATTCAAAACTTAATTAAATGGAAAGCATCTTTACAACTCAAAATTATTTATTGTTTAGGTACTTTTAAATTAAAATTACTAAATAATTTTCTATTTGCCATTTTGTTCCAAATACCAAATATAACGCTTCTGGGTTAATAAACTGTTACCTATTCTAAAACAAAAAAAATTAAATTTATTTATCAATCGTGAGTTATAAAAGTCAAATGAAACTTCAAAACATAGGATTTGAATATATTCCACCTAGAATATGTGTTTATTTTAAGTTTTCGGTTCGAAGAAAATTTAATCACCTAAACAAGTAAAGGTAAGTCAAAATAATAAGGTATATAAAAAATAGCTCATTAACAGAAATTTACTTTCAATTGAAAAGATACAGGAATTACAAACAAATTTCACTTAATTTTAAACAATTACAAAATTTATGCACCTGCAACAGAACAAACCTGTAACGAAATGTTATATTTAATGCAGTTTACTTAAAATGTGAATTAAACAGCAACTGATAAACTAATGCACTCTATGATGAATTTATCCGGGAGGTAATCTTTAATCCAACCACCAGGAGTTGCACTGTTGTCAACTGTCAACAATATTAAGTATTCACTGCACTCGGGAGAAATGTAAATGGAACAATGTAACATTCAAACTTATCAACTATGTATTACAAAAAAACTTTATCAACATTAAATATACCAGTAGATCATTTGATTATTACCCTCGTTTTTCTGGTATTGTTGGTATACCGGTTAATAATCGCCCGCAGCAGCATTCTCCTATTACTGTTGCTTTCAAAAACTTCCAGCAAGAAATATCTCAAAAACTAAACGCCAAATGAAACTGTGTTTCGGATAAAAGTTGTGATCAAGAAGGGAAGAACATGACGTAATTTGATTTACTAATTAGTGAACCATTTTGAGGTTAACTTTGGTTTTTAAAAAACAGCAGATTCAAATACTCCATGAAAAAAAAATTAAGATTTTTTGGGTAAGATGCGTTTAATGTTTTTATTTTGTTTCAACGCATGTTACTCGAGAAGTTTTTAGAACAAAAGTTGTTTCTTTTTTTATACAAAATCTGAACCGATAAAAATATATAAGATGCCATTTAAAAAACAAAGTTGAACACAAAAGTATTTTTAATCTTAACTCTGAAAAAGGATTTGTTTCCCTTTCATAGTTTTAGTAGCTATATAGCTTCAACAATTTTTTTTTGCTTCTACAACAAATTTTATGCTGCCTCAACAAAGTATTTTTTGTTAAGAAAAAAATGATAAAAAGAAAGTTTGTCGACTCGACCAATATTTTTTGGAACAGGAAAATTTTTGTTATGGCAACATAAAATTTGTAGTATCAGCAAAAGAACTCTGTCGCAGCTATGCTATTAAAACTTTGTTAGGGCGACAAAGCCTTTTTCATTGTGCTTTCCTTTGGCATTTGATCCATGAATTGATAACATGAGTTTTGGTAAGCATTCTGAATAAGTCTAAGCTTCAGAATTCAATATAAAATAAGGGTAGATATTGCTTTGTACGAACGGGTGTAAATGTAATTTAATCCAAAATCACCACATATAGAAACTTGGCACACAACTTTCTAATCTTATTTAGATATGAGTTAATTTGCTAATCACTGCATAATATGTGGTATGCAATTGACCATTATGGCCCATGACCAAAATTGAATTTTGTAAATGTCCAAATTGCGTTGTGTGTGGCTTTAACTTGGAAAAATTTATTATTATAAACTCGACTGTTAAATATAAACTCTATCGTTTATAAACCCTATAAAGTTGGTTTTCATAATAAAACGGCAATATAATAATATGATACATAGTATAACGCTTAGGGAAAAATATTTGTCATTTACTTCCTTTTCCAACTAAAATTGGATGTAAAACAAAATGATTTTTCGGTCAAAAAAGTCAAATCAATGAAAATAAATAATATCTCAAGACCGTCTGAGATAGTCTCAAAGCAGTCGGTGAAATTGAAGCAGATAGTAAAGTTCCATGCTTATATTTTTACATAAAAAATTACAATGTAATATTACCTACATTAAAAAAGCATAAAATATCTTAAACGAGTAAAGAATTTAACTGAATGCAAAATTGGAACAATAAACGTTTAACCGTGCGTCTCTCTAAAGATTTTACCCTGTTAATTGGGGATTAAAAATTAAGGATACCATTTAAAAAGGACTCAAAACTCTCATTTGCACTTTTCATGTTTTTATTGGTCCTAACGCTATTTAAATTTGCGTTGTTTATGCTTTTACATTTTCTTTGTAAATCAGAATAATTTTATGCTGCTAATAATCATAAAAAATTATTGGACACTTATTTTAATTTATAATTATTTGTCAAAATATATTTCCAAACTTCACTTTCGTTGTCGATGGAAAAGATTCTAGAAACGCTAACTCTTCTTTATAAATTTCTTTTAAAAGTGCCAAACAAATATCAATTTATTAACGGTTAATTGGTGCTTATTAAAATGACTAATTAAGCAATCTAATTACTGAAGATTTTGTTTTAAAATTTCATTTCGTTAATTTAACAATAGATTCTAAATAATGAGCGAATCACATTTTATATTGTAAGTAATTACTTATATAATTAATGTAAGGTATGAATATAACATTGTAATATATAATTAATTAGTTAGTAAAATTTACTTGCCTACTTTAAAAGTTAATTACAACTTGGCCTAAACTTTTATTTGCTAAATATAAAATAGAAATTTTTCTTATAATCGGCATTTCATTTGTGTTTAAAGTTAATAGCAAGGAAAAGTTAGTTGCTAAGCGACGATGCTTAGTAGCGATAGTAATTTCCTGTACAGGCAAACGGATCTTAAACTTGATTTCCAACATCCTAAAATAAAATCAAAAAAACATATTATTTGAATTTTATATTTATTTAATCGTGTTAATCAATATTTAAATCGTAAGTCTGGATTATCCAAATTTATAAAATTGATATTCAATGTATTAACAAAATTAATATCATATTTTTGAAATCGTTACTGAACTACCAGAACCCACAGTCACTAAAGTTCAACTTTATGTACAGTTCGTGCTATGCAACCCGCCTATCGCAAAAAATTTAATAAATTAGAGCCAATTTATATTTTAAACAACCAAAATTATTCAGTTGAAATATGTAGGCTATATAACTTTTTATAATTAATTCTTAATTGTTTTTCCCTGAACGCTTATTGTGTGTTGCCTAGCAGTTTTGCTTTGACAATATTTCAGTGGATAGTCTGTTACTTCGTAATTACTATTATTAGCAATGTTGAAATTTCTTCATGTAATTTATTATTTGTCAAGCACTCGTTAATATTCAAATTCTTAATAAAAAATTATTATGCCATTGCCATTGTGCCATAAGATGTGTCATACGCAAACAAAAAATGAAGTTAAAAATGTTGTCGTGATATACAAATTTGAATATGATTGTATTGTTGTCAAGATCTCATGATATTTGAAAATTGCAGTAGTGAAATTTTTAGACGTCGCAAAATCAAAATTGAAGCTCATAGAAATATTAAATTAAATTTAAAAATAAATTGCTATTTTGACTTTTATGTTCCTTACATTAATAATATATTATATTTATACAGGTATTGTGTCTTTTTATTTTGGACATACAAATTTAAAATTATTTGATAATTTAATTATTAGGAAAAAAAAATATACATAATGCTAAATTTTTATAAATGAAGAGAATGAATTGGAACAAAAGTGTATTGTGGATTTGAAAGTATCTCACATTATTTCTGAAAAATTTAATTATGATGAACTTAATATAACTTGAAGGCAGGCCGAAGTTTGTTTTTTGTAATTTAATTATAATGTACGTATGTAAAATTTAGTAGGTATTTAGTTTTTGTTTTAGTTTTATGATTAATGTAATATAGTAAAAGTTATATAACAAAAATTTTTTTTCGTCTATATTATTACAATATCAAAAGTTTTACAGGTTTATAGTTTCAAGTGTCCCATTGTAATATACGAATGTTTTAGTTTATTGAAGATGAAAGTCCTTTTGATTTAACTATTTACTACATTGCATACCACATTCATCATCAGCTTTTACTACTCATCTTTGTATCCTGTTGGCGTTTGAGTTATTAGCTATCTTTTGTTCGTATCTCTTTCACGCATTACTGAAAATCCTCTTTATTTGTTCCTTTTAAACTGGTAGTTTAATGAAGTCTTTATTAACTTGATGCTGCATTTTCATTGTTCTGATTAATAATTTTAATTATCCTTACAAAATTTTTCTTTATTTGTTTCGAAGTTAAGAAATATGAATTACAAGGTAAATAAATAGAAAATTTATTTAATTCAAACAAAATTGTTCACAATTAATTAATTAAAGTTAATCAAGTTGCATCAAAATTTAAAACTTTTTTGTTTCAATTACTTAGCGAAATATAAAATATTTGGCATAAAAAATAAATTTTTAATGTAAATTAAAATACGGTTTGCTTTTTAATTTTAAAAATTATACGCAACATTCTATTATAAAAATTTTCTTTAAGTTAATTAGGTTTTTTAATTGCTTCCATTATATTAGCTCAACGTTTTAAAATTCAGAATAAACTTTTAGTGTAAAAAACTGTGAAAAATTAATAAATTGTTGAATATGTTTTTGCTTAATTCTATTATTATCGAAGGAAAACACAAATATATAAAGAAATAAAAATTATCCTTTGGTCCTTTTTTGAAATGTTATCAATTTTACCATTGGGCAATCAGTAAAACTGCGAAGCTTTGCGCATGATCCTGCGCATTTTAATAATTTATTGCATAATTCCCGATTTTTATTATTACTATCCTGATAATATGTAAGTATTAATTAAAAATATTTTTTGATATTCAGGTTCACAAGTTCAAACTTTTGTTTAGAAATTTTACAATCGAAACGAGTGGTCCTGTTCTCATTAAACTTTTATCAGGAATTGTTTTGTGTTTGAAACAAAAAGCCTAGAACCTGAAAACTGACAAAAAAATAACTATTTTATTGAAAGAGGAAAACCAATTTAAATCTCTTAATTGGCCCACTTTCATCAAATAAAGCTCTGAGAGAAAACAATTAAAAGATTAAAATATTACGATTGAAAAATTATCTCGGAATAAACTGGCGACATCCTGTACCAAAGAACATTATTTAGATGGTTTAATAGTCGCTGGGTCGTTAGAATTAAAATGAAACTTAATTTATCTGGATAGCGGTACCGTCATATAGCGGTGGAGACAGAAATACAAAAGGGGTAATAAACAGTTTCATAAAACAAAAATAAGTAACTGTTGCTCACTGCTGCAAATTGGATGGTACCGCTATATTACGTTACGGTATGCACTAACGTTTTTCCGGAAACCACTTTATTATATTGTAGGAAAAACATTTATATGACGTCATTCACCGCTGATTATGGTAGAACATTCCTGAACTGGAAGCGATATTAGTTTTGGAACCATTTGAAAATATACTGACAGAAAACGTCATAATCTGAAAGGTTTATTTAGAGATATTTCTGTGAGATTCAAGATGCAGAAAAGTCATTCGTTTCAGAATCTGCAATGAACCACATGTTCTCGTTCGTGAAACTCCCATAGTTCATTTCATGAATTGTTACTTGAACATAAGACTGCATTCAGTAAAGTGAAGATTTATATGATATAAACTCTTTATGAGAAACAATTGCTGAGATGTTGAAGTGCAAGATAGCTAATATGTAGATCTTTGAATAATCGCACTCTAAACACAGTTTATAGTATGGAGAGCTTTAAGAACCTTAAGGTTTATAGTGAGAAGAGACGTAATGACTCTGAAAATGTATTTAGCGAATCTAATACAAGTGCATCTTGCTTGGAGCTATGTAAGTGCAAGAGCTAGTATTTCAAATGTTTTACATTCAATTATCACAGGATTAGTAGTAGAATTATAAACTACATTATTAAATTTGTTGTTTTGCTGTTAAAGGAATCCTCATTTTGTAGAATCAGTTCCTGAAGTTCCTGTAGTTCAAACGAAAACGTTATTTTGATCTGAAAAGAACATATTACGCTGGAACAGGAAAAACTCTATTTTTTCAATATTTCTGGTCCTTACGATCGATTATCGATAATATTATTTAAGGAACACGCAATTGCAGTATTGGATATGTATTGAAATTTTGTTAACTGAAATTTATTGGAACATATTATGGTACCGGTTAGGTGCAGGTTTAACCGTACCGCTTAGTTACTATAATTATTGGACTGAAATTAAAAACATCCCTGTAGCGCCCTCATTCGCTTCATTTTAATGTCCTTTGTGTCTACAAAAATCTGTGGGGCGTTTAACGTCCTACACCCGATTATTTTAAAAACATTATACAAAAAATTTAATCATAAACCTAAGGTTTGTTTACCGTTCAGCAAACCTAATCAATAGTTTGATTGTTTCAATTTTACATTGTACTTGTAAAATATGAAAACATGGCAATGTTTTACGATCCCGACCGATATGTAACAAAGTGCGGACAAAAAATATTTAAAAAAATACTAAATTCAAATATAAATTAGTTTTTGAAGTATTTTTTGTTTGTCAAAATATTTTTTTAATGCAATTGAGTTCTGAAAGTTAGTCAAACTTTACAGAATTATATTAAAACGCGTTGAAGTTCAAAAGTAGTGCAATTTTAAATCAACTTTTTGCAACAATAGTTCTTATTATGTAAAGCAAAATTTAAATTTTCATAGTTTGATAAAATAGCTAATAAAATTATTCTAATCTTAATTAAAACTTTTAATTAGTTTCCAACAATATTATAATGCTATTATTAGGGTTTCTATAGAATTGTGCTAATTAATATGTAAAATAAAGCAAAAAGAGTGTAATTAATTATTTAATCTATAATTATGTAATAGTGTATAATTTATATTTGAATATTTTATAGAAGCTAGAAAGCCACTTGATTGTTGGTAGTTCCAGGCAAATATTGTGATCGCGTTAAAATCTCCTGGTTTAGCAGGAATAAACGGTAACTGACTTTACCCAACGTGAGACTCATGTTATATTCATCCTACATTTTCTGCTATGAAGCAGCCCCAGGGCTTCACCACGATATCATTGAACATGTAAAGTGTTTAACCGCTATATTCTTGTCTGCAGCTTAGCTACATCACTTTAGAATATTAGTACGACAAATGCCAACCCGGTACTAAAATTAAAGTACTTATTTAACCTACAAACTTCGTAATCAAATAATATTAACATTTTTAATCAATTTCTCTAATATTCCTTCATTTCTTCATTAATAACTCACCTTTTAAAATTATAAAACTATAAAATAGTCTTTAGATTAAAAGATGTGAAAAGAAAAGAATTTAATTGGAGCATACCTTGTCAGTAGCTAAACCTGATTCGCCAATAAACTATGGCGTAATAAAAAACGGATCAACTGGACAGACACAAGTGAACGTTATGTAGTTTAATTAACACTGTTACGAAAATGAAATAAAAGCTGCAATAAAAATGGTTATATTTTTACTGAAATTTCAATTTCTGTTATTTAAGATGACATATAATGCCCAAAAGACCAATATTTATAATTTTTTGACGACTCAAGATGTAGTTTCGTAAGCATTGATTTTTTATGTCCGTGTAGTATTAAGTGATTGATGATGATCAATGACGACAGAAGCACAATTCTTTTGACGTATATTATTCGTTTACAATTAAAATGAAAATTGTTATAGCTACTACTTAACTTCAATACTTACTTAAAACAGGATTCAAAAAATGTACTTTAAATTCGTAATTTTGAATGATTTCTGTTGTATATTTTGATTAAGGACAATACCCAGGTGCGTATAAAAATTGTAGTACATAAAAGCTTACTTTAGTATTCAATATTAAGCGGAATTTTTATTTGCTTTTATGAGCTGACATCATATTATATTATGTCCAGGCCTACAATTAAGTTACTTCCATAAAGATACTTGGCCGCACTCACTAATTCATTGTAATTTACTTTCATAATGGAGCAGAAATTTTGCGCGGACGAAAATTGCGTATGGGATAAAAGGGAAAAAATTGAGAAACTGAAAAAAAATCAGCGTCGTTTCGTTTTTTTAAGAGAACCCAAGTATTTTACTATCAGGCACTTGGAACTTCGCTTTTTATCATCAAATATTTGATTTTTTGATTTCATTTTGCTCATTTCGAGTTTAGCTTTGCCTTTCCGCAAATAAATATTTACATCGTCACGGAACTTCTATCCTTTCGGCGCGTTCAAGATTAATTAATTTTAAGTAAAATTATATTTCTGTGGAGATAGGATTTTACTTCGCGTGAAATTGGTGTACGGAGGTTTAGTGTTCGGTAGAAGAATAACTGTGGAACCATTAAGAAGAAGCCATCTTTTGGATTTGATAAAGCTGTAACGCCGTGATTATTTATCAACGGATTTTTGTCATGACATTGATATTTTATATTTATAAAAGTATTAAACGTTTCATAAATCATAAAGTGCCGTTTAAGTGTGTCACGAGCCTAAGAATACAAACATACAAAAACTAGTAATTTTGATTAGATAAATAAGTTTTCTAACATAATGTAATATGTTAATTGAAATTAATACCAAAAATATTTATATAATTAATACCCAAATAAGTAAAAAAATGCTTAGGCAACACAAATAACTAAAATTAAAATTGACAAATTTGTGGTTTGGAACCACTGGTTTGCATATAATATTTACATTTTCTGATCGGGTTAAAATTTTCCCATCGCAGACTCGGTTGGTGATAATTAATTAACGTCAAAGTAATTTGACGTTAAATTATTATACAAGGTTTATCTGATAAGAATCCAGTAAGATCGAAACACGCTTGCTCGACCGAAAGTGTCATAAACTATCAATTCATGGTATTTTATTTGGTATTTTATAATAATTTCGTAAGTTGTAATTCAATTTTACATATTTTTTGCATTTTTTAACATTTAATCTATTAGATCTTTCATTATTATATATTTTCACATGTTAATAACTAATCCAATCGATAACTAATTAATATGCGGCAACATAAAATTTACTTCACTGAAAACTGCGACTAAATTGACCAGAAAACACATGAAGAAACTGAATTCAACATGAGTTGACCGGGGTCGGTGGTCAACTGCTGTTTCAAAGTGTAATCCAATTGATAAAACGAATATTCAATCTTTGGTATTAATTAATTTGTACCAAATACAATTTAAGACTAACTAACTAACTAACTCTATAGGGCTATAACCCATTGTGGGTCTTGGCTGCCTCTAAAATTTGCTCTACTTCTCACGGTCTTGTGCAGATTCCTTCCATGTGTCCATGTCTGCTTCCAGAATCCTTAGATCTCTGTTGATGACGTCCCTCCAACTCAGTCTTTGTCTTCCAAGTGGTCTCTTTCTTTGTGGTGCTTCGTCTCATACTATTCTAATCAGTCGTTTGTTATTACTTCTAACTTCCATTGATCTGTTTCTGGATCTTTCAGTGGTCCATAGATTTTCCGTAGCCCCTTTCTTTCCCTGTGCCTCAACATCAGCGTATCCTGCACAGCCAACGTTCATGTTTCGCCTGCGTAGGTTACTACTGGTCTTATGATGGTTATGATGGGAGTGAACCGACTTGACTGGCCCGCGCAAAGTTCCGACCTTAATCCAATATAACATTTATGGGACGAATTGGAACGACGTGTAAAAGGTCTAGACTAACACGTCCGAAATCAATGACGGAACTTGGTTCATTCCTACAGGAGGAATGGAAACGAATACCTGAGGGAGGGTTCCAAAAATTAGTAGAAAGCCATCCTAATAGAGTAGCAGAAGTAATTAGGGCCAAATGAGGTGCCACTATAGGTATTAATTTTTGAGGTAAGTGTTATGTAACAATAAAATGCATGTGTCCGGTGACTTTTTGGTATATAGTGTAGTTCACATGACAAGTTCTGAGGAAAATTAAAATATTGTTGTGGAATTAGGTGGAACTAGGATGACTACAGATCCTAGGCTACTATACAGCTTCCGCTCTGGTTTAGCAGGTAATAGTTAATAAATAATAAATATACGTAGGTGAATCTGTTCTATTTTTTCATCTATTTTTTTTTAGTTTATTAAAATGTGAATTAAACGGATACGGAGGCAGCTTATAAGGCTTTTTGCTATACTGCGTATTTTTAACACTGCACAGTTGTAACTCCGTTATTAATCAAATAATTTTTGGTTTAATTTTGTTTATTTTTTTATTTAGCTTTTATTGTTCACTGCTTTTGTTCTGATGAGTTCAAAATTACTATAATACAATAAAATATAATTAATTTATTGATTCGCATGGAGCAAGCTCATGTTTACAATGAAACATGATCCTAATTAAGCTTATTAGCTGAAATACAGAACATAAAATGGAAAAATTGTAGGAGACAATTGAAATTAAATTGGTGAAAAATGTGAAAAAAAATTGGAGGAAGTTAAACTTGATAAGACAGTGACTTTACAGCAGACTTTCAAGATGAAATCCAAGTAACAAAATGGAAAAAAAACATAGATAAACTGAAGATAGACAAAATAGAGATAAATATGGGAAAAGAAGTTTAAAAAATACATACAATAATTTAACAGAAAGCAATATTAACAAAAAAAAAAGATATATGCTCAGAACTTTATGATGAAAAACTTGATAAATCTGTTTCAGAAATTATAACGTATTGTTCAGTAATCGATTCAATCAATCAAAGGAAATCTAAAGAAAAACAAATTACAAATAAGAACCATGCGTGTAAACAACCACGGGAATCTAAAAAATTTACGGAAACTAAAAATTATATTTTTGTTCAAAAGGATTTTTATATTTCAAACGATTTTGAAAACAACAATCATAAGAAGAAAAAGAAGATCAAAATCCAGAATGCCCCTTGCAGACATGTTGTAAAAATTATTGGACTTGATCATTTGTGAAAATGTTTGAAAATTTGAAATTTTATTATGATTTTGATTTATAAATTAGAATTTCTCTATTTTGTTGAAATCTGGAAATTAATTGAGACTTTTGTTAACTCGAAATTTTAAGATTTCGGGGGAATATATGCAGTGCATTTTGTAATTCAATAATCGAAACACAGCTTTTAAACAATGTGTCATTTTCCCTGTTTGTTATACATTTTTCCTGTTTTTAATTAGATGGCGAAATCTATTCCTGTTACCATTACGAAAAAGAATATGAAATGTATTTTCGAAAAAGAAATTTGAAATCAAAAAATTAAAAAAAAACATTTCGAGTTATATGAAAGTGGATTCCGGCTCAATATATTACTGGTGCGGGTTACATAGACGCTGAAATCATTTTTAAACTGAAAACTGAACTACGTAGTTGATGTAATGGCGCATTCTTGTTTTTTAATTGTAGGGGCCTAAGCTGATACCAAACAAAGGCAAATTGAAAATGCTTTATATGTTAAAAATTTATAAACAACTCATTCAATCAATCGAAATAAAGTAAAAGTTTTAGTAAAGGGGATGTACGGAAGTCTTTTTATTTAAACCAAACATTTTCTCCGAACGTGTGAAGTTAGATATACATGAGAAAAAGTTCGGCTGCTTAATGCGACTAGGATTACTTTACAAAGGCAATAGAATATTGATAAGCTCGTGTGTCATTTACTTGTATTACCTTTGTTCTAAAGTTTGTCAGCTATATTATAAAAGCTTTCTATTATCCTTTAAACGATGTTTATTAAGTTTTGCAGATTTTGTTTAAGTATACACAATTTATTAATAAAATTTTAAGCGTCTCATGTTTAAAGTTACGACTCCATTTCCGCATAGGTGGAATCGATCCAGTTTTTGACTTTCAGAAAATTCTGCTGAAAAACAAAACCATGAATTAATTTTAACACGGCACTTTGAAAAGGGGATTTCCCTTTTTGTATAGGGAGTTTAGGTTTAAAAAATTCGAAAACATCTTGTTGGTATTCAAACGTTGCGTATAAATCAAAATAAACGTATTTAGTTGAAAGTTGGAATTTTATATTTAATAGACCAGAGGCAAATGTAGCAACAGGTAAGTACACTTTACTAAACTGAAAAGTTTTACTTGAGCTGAAAAATAAGTATCTCCATTTCGTTGTCAACATAATTGCATTTCATTTATAAGAGTGTCGTTAAAAGCTGCTATAGTACTTGATAATGGACTCGCTACAATACGCATTTTAACTTTTAATTTTGTTTTACACTTCTAATATTTCTGAAAATATAATTAAATTTTAATTATTAAATTTTCCGTCACACAAATACAAAGCGAAATATTCGAAAAAATTATTATTTTAGCAAACTTTAAAATTTTTTAAATTTCCTTTCAGGAAGAAAATGCAGTAAATTGAGTTCTTATTTTCGATGTTTCAGGTGATACAGTTTTCCATCCATAAGAGTGGTGATGTAGGAAGATATGCAATGTAGTGTAACCGGAAAAGGGTGAAAGTAGAGTGAACAGGAAATGGATAATACGGTTGTGTGTTCGCTCACCGGACTGGCATAGATTAGAGGATGTGTAGTAAATGCGTCCCTGCGGTCATCCGTACCTAATTTTTAGTCTATAAAAACTGACGTAGTCTCAATTTAATTGTGCTTTTTCCCTCTCGTAACGCCAATATTTTGCATAATATAATAAATACGAGCAATTCCCAAACTTAAAGAAAATAATTTCAGAAATATTTAATGGGTCCGTTGCCTTCTGGTTTGCGTCGCTTTCCACGACGTCTCTATTATTTTATATCGTAACAGCATCCAAGAAAGAAAATTTAAATCAAGGAAAATTTTTATTTCAGCTCCCTTTGAAAATTAACTAAAAAAACTTCGTCATATTTATCTAGTTTGAAAGCAAGCATTTTTTATGATTTTACAAACCATTTCACTGAAAATTCTACATAGGTTTTCACCATTAAACATGTTGGTTTAATTATCATGTAATAAATGTACTGAATAAAATGAGTTTTCTTGCTGTCCAAAAATTTATTATTTCTGTTACATTCCAGAGCAAACAAAATATTTTCAAAATTTCTTGCTTGGTGAAATAAAGATTTTGATGAAATAAATTTCGGCTATTAACGTAAGTTTAATGTTGGTATTAGATAACGTTAAACCTTTATTATTTGCGTTATGCTCAAGAGTTCTTTGAATCGAGTATTGGTATTCCATATAAATCGTGTGAAGTAAGGTTTGATCGTTCTCCTAATGGGTTGGAAAGCTCACGCCATCTAAATGCTCTTTAGCTTCAGGCGAGGCATTTTTCAAAAGTATTTTTATTTTGCTCCGTTGCATTTTTAAATATTATCTGGTTTAAATTTTTCGTTGAAGACCAAGCTTCGCTTTCTAAAGCTGAAATATATTTTGGTGGCGGAGAGATGTTGTTACAATTGCAATGCTAATACTACATCAGCTTTAATTTAATCCGTGTAATATTTTAACAAGTATATAACACTAAATTTCGTATAAAACGTAGAACCATCGAACTAACTCCAAATTATCTAAAGATCAAGCAACGGACCCGGCCTGGAGCTGAGCCAGCATTTGCTCGATAGTATCTCGTACAAAACGACGAAAAATAATCATGAAAAGCTCACGTTTGTCGTAAAATAGTAATCACCAGCCAACTTGATCGCTAACCATTAAAGCTTATAGGTGATCTAATATAAAAGTAAATTACAATTTAAAATCATTTCAAATAAAATTAAATATCAATTATAGATAATTTTATAAAATTCAAAAAAAAAATCGGAAACCCATTACATCATCCCACCCTGCCATAATTAATTTCCGTAAATTACAATTTAGAAATTTTTAAATTATCAACCCATAAAAATAAATCAAATAAATTATTCATTGTATTACCGAGAGTAAGATAGTTTATACGATGCTTAATTATTGTCTTCCAATGAAATTCTCCAGAAGAGCCAAATGTAGCCAAAAGCACGTCTTTATATTAGTAGAAGTTTCAGAAAAATCATTGTTGGAAAAAGTATTAATATAAAAACTGCTATTGTTAAACCACTACACAGATGCTGTTAATATTAAGTCAAAAAATTGTAAATTAAAGAACTCCAAAATAAGAAGAGTTTTCTATTCAAATTTGACAACTTTTTTTGGGTCTATCACAATTTTATACCCGTTTACACAAAGAAGCCATTAAATTTTATTTATTTTGTTTACGACATTTCTACCCAGCCCAGTAGTTGAATAAAATTCTTTGGAGCGGCCATATTGCAAAGTACAACCAATTAAATTTGATATAAATTTAGTAGTTTTCACCTGGTAATTACTGAATTTTTTTTCCAATCTTGACTTTTTTCATCTTTATCTAACAATATCTGATGATTTGGGGTTAGTTTTTGCGCCACAACACATTTTATACCTACAATTACCCCCCCCCCCCCCAAGCTGTTCGTTTGAATAATTTATCGTGTACTTGAGATTCAGAGATGAGGTATAAAATCCAATATATTATTTCACCGACGCAATTCGTGGTACTTTTCAAGACAATGTTAACCTGTAAGTGCGTCCTCGGCCATAATCGCACTAGGGTTTATTTTGGCAGTGATTAGGGTAAAGGATATATTTAATGGCCACAAGCAGCTGCTCGTCACTTTCGGAATGATATTAGTAATTACATTTTTCCCCATTACGTCTATGTCTGAATTTTGAGTAATTTGATTTTGCAACCCTTCTCTACAAGCATGCACGGTTTGCTAGTTCCTTGTGGACAACTAAGATTCAATAGCAATTAAGTAATCGGGATGATAAGTGGTGTGATTTAATAGATTCTCTTAAGAATCAGCTGTGAACTGTGAAATTAAAAAATTTTTTTCTATGTTAATTTGATAAATTAAAAAAAAATATATTAAAGGTTAGGAAAAAGATGGAAAGATAATACAAAAATTATTTTATTTTTTAAATGCAAAATCTTCTGCATCTAAAATCATTTTGGTCTAACATACTCTTTGAATTTTAAAAATAGGCATGGCGTAAAGAAGGATTGCAAGCAAATGTCATATGTAGTTCGGCTGAAAAGTTCGTATTGTTTTGAAGAAAACATAATTTTTTCGGCAAAATTCAATTTAATTATTCAACATAGTTGCCTTCGAGGGCAACACACCGATTATAGCGATCTTCCAACTTTTTGATACCTTTTTTGTAGTACGATTTGTCGTTATCCTTAAAATAGGCATCTTTCCTTCTAAATTTCTTTCCAGCGAGCATTCTCTTGAAGTCTCCAAGCAGGACATAGTCGCTGGGGGCTAAATCTGAAGAATACTCTGGGTGGGGAAGCAATTCATAGCCCAATTCGTTGAATTTGACGATCGATTTTATCGATTTGTGACACGGTGCATTGTCTTGGTGAAACAAAATTTTTATTTCTTCAAATGTGGTCGTTTTTTAACAATTTCATCCTTCAAACGCTTCAACAATGCTGTATAATAGTCACTGTCAATTGTTTTCCTCTTTTCAAGATAATCGATAAATATTATACTATGCGCATTCCAAAATACTGACGGCATAACCTTGCCAGCCGACTGTTGTGTTTTTCCTCGCTCTGGATTGGGTTTGTAGCGTGCAGTTCACTCAGCTGACTGCCGATTGGACTCTGGAATGTGGTGATGGAGCCATGTTTCATCCATTGTCACATATCGACCCAAAAATTCGACCTAATATATTGCTATTTGGAACAGTTGTTATAGATAGGACTTTGCCCTTAGCATAATAACGATCCAAAGCAGTTTTCAACACAGTATAAATAATATATGGAAATTTGTCAAATGAAGGCAGATTAAAAATTATGGTTTGCTCAGCGCAATCTTTTGATCTCTATTCCATTCAACCTCTGCGAGATGAATGAGATAAATATAAAAAAGCTTCTCATTTATTCCTTGAAGCTTTGCAACAACAATTGAAAGACATTTTACCAGAACTTTTAGAAATTGGAAACTTACATTATTTTCTATAAAAAATATTTTTTGAAGTATTGGGTACGAGCTAATATTATGTACTTTTTTAAAAACTGACCCAAGGCACATTCTATGGATTGTACCTTATTAAGTTGTGGGGATTTAAAAACATTTTTCTATATCTTGCAGTCCCCTCGAGTATTAGCTTGTTCGTCAATTCATCAATTTCCTTGCCATAATCGGAATGATATTGGAAAAGAATACATATAGGATATAGAAATGATTGGAAATTATCATTTCAAAATAAATCAGATTATTGGTAATTACTTCGACAGCAAAGTACTATCAGATGTTGACACTATTTAATTTAACAATTCCAAAGTGCTTTGAAGCTGCTACTGGGATGTTGGATCAAGATACAAATCGATTAGTTTCTAAAGTAATTGATGTTAGACAGAAATTATTACATTATTGTAAAAATACGGTTATATTATTGAGATAAAATAGTCAGAGCTGCTTGTAAGCTAGAAAATGAACGGTAACTTATTTTAGAACTTATAACTTTTATCTACAGAATTGTTAATAATTTTATTTACTTTACTGAAAACTTCGATTCCTAACATAGAGATCTTATTATCTTTTCTAATTGAATGCATTTTTGGTGTTCTGTACGTGTACACTGCGCGTACATCCTGATGTTTATGGTCGGAATGATCGTCCAAACAAGACCACGATTGAATGATTGATAGCCAGATTGAAAGAGACTGATTCGGTTGATGATCGATTAGTGCCTGTAAAATTTAATATATGTTTCATTAATTTACCTAATTTTATTCGCATTTTATTGTTCATTCCTGTTTTCATTTTTCATGTAATTTGGGTTGCCTACTTTTCCAGGTTGATGGAAAAAAATCTTACCATAAAATATTGTTTTACACAATGTATATTATACAACGTAACTAAGCCGAAGTTTTTTCATCTCTACGATTATTTGTACACACCGTGTGAAACAAATTGTTGCTCCTGGTACACTGAATTTTATTGAAACGATTTCTATAAATAATCTTTTTGCAAATAGAGCAAGCGTGTACAGCACAACCGAAACAGTTTTATCTGTGGCTTTTTCGATGTTCTTGTTAAATTTTTGATGGAGTGGCAAGCATGTTCTTATTGTCGCCACTGGCTTGATGAGTAATTTATTATGAATGATATGTGGTAAAGTCGGCAAAATTAGTTAACATTTGCATGCAAATTTGTATTACTTAAAGCTTATGAGTTAGGTATGTTAATTTATAAAGCTTTTTCATTTATCAAAACAAATACAGGCTTCCTGTAATGCATATATGATCGAACGAGTTAGCTAGTAACTGTAATATATAATGATAACACGTTTACTCCTGTATGGAAACAGGGAGTAATCAGTCACTCTTGTGGGAACGACCCGATACTGAATATTGATGGAGATTGGCAATGTGTTTTGTTGATAAATGTACACAAAAGATATGTAGTTATTATACGGAAAAGCATCGTATACACCAATAGGTGCAACCAGTGATTGATTGCTATCACTTAAAGTATCAAAATTGGAACGAATTGGAATTTATTGAGGAACATTTATTAAAATTGATGCTATACCAACTGAATATGTTACCGTGAAATAAAGCTATCGAAATCCTAAAGTACGATTTAAATACTTAATTCTTTTTTCAATTTGTTTCCTTTTTTCAAGTCTCTAATCATTTTTGACTTTGAAGAAAACTTTAGCTTTATTGGAACGGTGGTATATGGATTACAACGATGTAAAACCTCAACTCAATGAAATTTAAATTAAGAATGTAATGTTTTCAAATTTTCCACAATGTTACAATTTAATGAAAAAAATATAACTACTAAAATTTTATAATACAATTGAAAAGCTTTTATACTTAAAATTTAATATAAACGTTTCATTTTTCACAAGCGTAAAATGTATTACTAAAAGAGCAAAAATGAGTGTAATTTTGAATAGAACTGAGAATATGTAATAAAATTTATAGGAAATTCTTTATTTTCCTTATTTTAGATTTTTACTTAGCACTTTAAAGTAATAGTTACCTATGTAAAACGTACATTGAACTTTGAACTTTTTAGACAATCTCCTCATTATCGTCTTCCTGAAGCTATTGATTTTAATTTTACTTAAACAAGTATATAATTTTCGTCATCATTCCGAATTGAAAAAAACTAAATTCATCTGAACGAATTTCGTTTTTTGAATTGATTTTGTAAAACATGATGTAAACAATAATTGCACCCATATATTGTCTCTTATGGTCTTATTGCTCTTCAATTTGATATAAATTGTAACCGAAAATCTGCTATATTTTACATCTGAACCGTGCGTGTTACGCGAAAGATTACTATCTCGATTTATAGTTGTTCTAAATTACAATTTCCAACTCAACTTTGTTTTCTATGCATATACAATTTTTTACTTATCAAATTATTTATGAGATGCCGATAGGTATATTTGTTATAACAACTTTGTAAATTACAGTTTTATGTAACTTATATGTAAGTGTCGCTCTATAAATGTGATGTATACCTACATAGAATAGTAGAGAGAAAATCTGTAAAAAATATTCTGTAAATTGAGAAAGTTATGGTAAAAAGACCAAAAAACCGTAAAAATTGAATACGTGTACTGTATTGGCTGTTGTCATAAGGTAAGCCCAGCCCACTTGCATTATTTTATATTATTTAGCCTATCGGCCACCCGACCTGCTAATAAGTGATTGACGTGGATGTTCGGCATTTGGCCTTACTGGGGAATATCGTTACCATTCGAACTTTGTATTTAGCAATAACTTGCTGTTGTTCTGCGACGTTAGAGAAATTGACTCCTTGCAAATAACTTTGTGTTTTATATAAATTACAACTTATAATCGCACTTTATTTGAATTTAATTTTTTTGTAAAATTAAATTTAAATTGGTTTTAAAATTCGATGTCAATTTTTTTTATAGCGCTTAAACATTTTGTCTGTCACATTGACGTCACATTGAGTGGCCTTTAAAATTCACACTTTGTAATATTTAAAATTTCATGCTTACTAATTTGTAAAATAATGTGGAAAAAAGTGTTAACTGCATTTCGACAAGCACTAACTAAATTATAAAATAGAAAATATAATGCAATCATCCTATATTAATTCCAATTGCACATCAAAATTATTATGGGGTGTGGTAAGTAACATTTTATGCTACCCACATATTTTCTAAAAAAAAATTTATTTTATAGTAGAGACTCTTTTGTTTCTATAGTTTAGTTTGTGAAATATCGGTGCTTAGTTTGGGTGTAGATAAGATAGAGTTAATTATACCAAGCAAGTTCATCTGGAGTTTAAGCGAAATTTTAAAACGAATTTTAGGAATTTTAACTTGGAATCGGGTACAACATGAACATATAATTGATATTAAAAATATGTTTTAAAAGTGTGTCGTGTTGCTTGATTCGTCGTTCAAAGTTTTAAAATGCCATTAAAAGCTATAGCTGAACTTCAGTTTAACTTAGCTCCCGTTAATCTTGGTAGAACTAATTATTTGTGTAGTATATGAAGTTTTGTGTAATTTAATATTAATTATTATAAGGAGTATTAATAACAATTACTTACATACTAATCTCAGTTTTTCAAAATTATAAATTCATTTAGATATTTTCAGGTTTGTCTGATGAGATTCAAAATATCGAAACTCAATATTTAAACAATGTGTAACCAAAACGATCTTAAAAACAAATCTCAAGGAAATTATTTCAATTTTCAAAAATTCAAGTTTAATTTTCAGAAGTCACCCAAGGCTGCAGCGCAGTCGACAGTGCACAGTTCAATTGTTTTTGAATATAATTTCTTGTTTCATATTATATTTTTGTTTTTTCTTAGTTATATGCTACTGAAAATTGAAAATAATCGTGAAATAGGACCTTATATCGAATTACTCAAGTTGTATTTATTTTTTAAATTTAATTTTTAACTTGTTTCGTCACGTAACATTTGTTTTTCTTTTTTTAACATTCTTAGTCCTATCTTGTCGAATGTGTAAATTAAGGACTTTTCATTGTTTTCTAAATAATAATTTTCTACCTAGTATGTATTCTTCACTTTACAGTTAAAATTCTATTATTTTAATGTTTTGTGTAGATTTTGTTTAATCTTAATGTGTAACCGACTAAAACATTTTAGTACAATGTATGATTTTGAGAAATGTAAGCTACGTAATTTATTCAATTTACCTAACTCATGTAAAATATTAAAGCTCCCCATTCAAATAAAGCTATATTAATATTAAATATTATAAATGACAATATTTTAGAAACTAAAAATAATTTTCTTTTGTTTGAAAAATTGCTAGTTTAAGGTCTTGCTTCATTTAAAAGGATATGAAACCACGATTTTTCAAAAAATTGAATGTAAAAAAAAATATTTACATAACATGCAGATCAACTATTCAAGTATTCAAGAGTGAAAACAGCAGGAAACATGGGCATTACAATTTAAAGATTTAAAAGCCTCAGAGCCTTCGAAGAAAATTTTAGGTGGAATATGTAAAAGTATCGGTATACTTACTGCAAACATTTACCAAATTAATGATCTGCAATTAATTTAATGTTAAATATTTGTACTTAAAACATATTTGTAAATTTGTATTAGTAAGTAGAAATTTTAATTCACATTTACAATTAGTAGTGTATTAAAACTGTTATTATTAAAAAATAGAATTAAAATTTATAGATCTTTCAAAAATTCAGACGAAAAAACTTAAAAATCATAAAAATTGAAAGGGGCTACTGGATTGGCTGATTCCATAAGCTCAGCTCCATCCACGCCGTGTTTTAATTTTATACAAATATTTTTGGACATAAATTGAAGTGGAAAACGGCAGATGTTGAAGGACGAAGAAATCTGAGTAGGTCAAAAAATTAAAAATATCCCTGAAGAGGTCCCAACTCGAAAATTGCCGATCTAGACAGACAGAAATTTTTGTTTTTAAGGTAAATTCGGATATAATTAACGAAATCAAGGGTCTATAACATAAAGTACTTTATTTTATTAAATTTTTTAAGAAATTGTAAATATGTTTGATTTATTGCTAAAAATAATTGAATAATATGTAATAGATTGCTTTATTTCCTCCTTTAACATTTACTATATAAAAAATTGAATTTTAAACTCGACGATAAAATCCAATTATTGCCAAAACAAATACGTATACTAATAAATTAATATTTGTAGTATTATTGTATATTATGTCTTGTATAAAATATAAAAATAGTTTACTGCAACTTTAAAAAGTGAAAATAAAGAACGTACAATTTTAATTAAAATTTTGAAAATAAAAATACCAAATTTAGGAAATATTAAAGTTTTTGAATAGAGAATGTTTTAATTAAGTAGGAATATAATAGCCAGGTTCGCAGCTGCTTAAAATGTGATTTCTGTTCGCACTTGGTGGTTAAAAGCTGGAACCCACTTTAAACACTTCCTTAACTCTTAAGAATGCTAATTTTGTTGGTCATCGAAAAATTGTCTTGTGCTGGAAAGGACAGGCTGACTTTTTCAATCTATAAAATTTAAGACACATTCCTGGAAATTTATTCCAAATACGGAACATATTTGCTTGTAATTGAAAGTCCCGAGTGTGTCTGTGTGTTTCAGAATCGCGGTTGTGAGAGATCCATGGTATCAAACCTCATAGGTGTCGGTCGTGAGTGGATTAAGGAGATTTCGATTATTGCTGACTAGATTAGCGCGATTTCTGTAGTAAATTTATTACTTCATTTTATAAGCATTCGAAAACTGTTTTTGAAGACTTTCCTTTGGATGTGTTTCGTTTGGAATCTTTAAATGTTCAGTTTTAATTTGTTCCGAATTCAACTTTTTAGCTTTTAAAATAGCTTTAGGAAAATTTTCTACTTCTTTTTCAAGTTGTTCGGGACTTCAAATATTTGGTGTCACCTTAATAAAGGTATCCAGGTTTACTTGTGATCTCAAATGTAGTTTGTATTCTACAATTTGAATTTAAAACTTAATAACATGATAATTTGATCATGTAATGTGTGTAATAGGTTGATGATGTTCATAATAAATCTATTAATTAAATACTTTGAAAGCAAACACCTTCATTAATTAAACTTGTAGGTATTTGTTCGCGACGCGTATGCACACCAATTGTAGTATTATTAAATATATCCGCGCTAATTCTATCTCTTAATACACCCTCATTCGTAGAAACTTCTAATAACCCCATGCTAAGGGTGATCAATGAAAACGGAATTCTCTTCACTTCGCTGATTTTCCACGAGTATTTTGCAAGGTTGTGCACTCTAACCCCAAATGCCGTTGAATGAATTAGAGCGCTTGAGAGGTGCAGGAATTTAATTTTATGGAATGAATAACATGGGAAATGCTATGTTCCCCTTAGAATTTGTTGTTTATGAGGTCATTGTAACTTGCCCTATAAGCATAATGAAATTTTCCTATTTTAAAAATTCAACTCTCTTTTGATTCTACATTTATTTTGAATTTATCTGATTTTTTAAATAAATTAGATATATTTCAAATGCATTAGCTAATAAATACTTAACGTGTTCAGTTTTTAGAATTTTTATTATAAATTATAAAGAAAATTTATTTTTATGTGTTACTGAAAATGTTGAATTGAGTAGACTGATGGTTTTTTGAGTCTCATTATACGACAGCTGCTACCGCAGTAGCTTAACTTTTCGCACTTTTATAGCTGCCAGGTTATCACACAACTTGCAGAAGAATATTTTTGATATTTCTGTTTATTTATATTTCTACTTTTACGTTTTGAACGGAATATTATATTATGTCGTATCATATCGAAAAATATTTTAAATTTGAATATTTGAATTTTATATCAACATAATTAATTTTTTCAAATTCAATTTAAATTATATTTTAATTATTATTAGTCAGGACTCAGGAGGTGAAACCGAGTTTAAATTTAGGACTTAAAATAAAATTTGAATTAGCTACATCAGGAATCAGTAGCGACGTCGCGTGCGATTTTCCCATAGTTTTCATATGGTATGTTCGTTTTCTATTCAAAGTTTTCAATTATATAACGAAAGATAATAACAATGATGAACTATTTCATAAAAATTTAAATTTTATAGACCATCTCTTAAACTTCAAGTGCGCAAAGTTAACATCTCATGAGAACAGTTTTGACTTGAAGTTTTAACGTCACCGTCTCACCGAAAAAGAAAATAGCAAAACTTTTGTTAGCGATTTGAATATCTAAGCTTTATAAAGTTGTAGGATTAAGCTAAGACGTACGAGTACTCTTTTCGTAACTTAAGAAACCTTTAAACCGAGGATGGAGAGAAAACTGCGTCTAGGGTGCGGTTTTTTATTCCCTATGAAACAAGCTATTTATAAACTTCATACCGTAACATGTTGGCAGATAAATTATGTGTTTATTTTTAAGGAAAATGTCTAAGAACGATATGCGGCTTTGAACATAATATCGCGAATATTTTATCGTTTGTCGTATATTTTTAAAGTTTAATAAAAAGGAGAACTAAATGGTACTTTTCAACTTTTCTTTTAAAATTTGCTTAGCTATTAGCGTTTATATCTTTTTGTCAAGGTGTATAAATTTACTGCCTAACTTTCAGCTCAACTTTTTCAAAAACACCGCTCCAAGATTCACAAAATTATTATTTGAAAATCAATTAGTACAGCGTCGATTTGAAATTCTCCACTAATTTAATATGAGAGATTTTAGCGCTCTAATTTGATTACTAATTTAAACGGCGCGGCATATTGAAGCTTGACTTCATATATGGTTGAAATTAAGCAACAAAGTTTATTATATTCATAAACTATTAACCACTTTTTGCAAATAATATTTTGCGGGTTTTCGTTCTTCCCATCACACTTCAATTTTCACATTATTCTGTTCACAATCTGTAGAATCACATTTAAATCAAATTTGAATTAAACAGTCAAAAATCTCCGTACGGTCCTATATTAGCAATGTAAAAGTCGTGGAAATTGTATCGGGGATTCACTCAATACCTCCTCATCAGCACCCCAAATTTTATCTGAATCGGTTAAATATTTCCGGAGATACGATGACATTTTCATTAAATTTTTTTTTTATTGTGGTAGCCCTGGCAAAGATTTTTCTGCCAAAACCAATTTTCACCACTAGAGTCCACAGACATACGTGCAAAAAGTTTGATTGCCATCGGCGCAGAAATGACAAAGAAAATCGAGAGGCAAGGACTTTTTTCGAGTTTTCACAAAAAAATTAATTTATATTTTTCATGCTGAATTCCTGATTTTTATCGAAGAGCATCATATGCTGTCAACTCCTTTGGGAGTAATGTTCCTACATACCAAATTTGATTGAGATCCCTTCAGTACTTCAGGAGTTATTGACTCTTGACGTTTCAACTTTGACAGCTTGTAATTTTTGACAGATGACAGATAGAAAGTTAATTTCACCTATTCTGATGGATAAAGTTTTTGGTTTTTGGCTTTTTCGAGTTGGGACCTCTTCAGGGATATTTTTAATTTTTTGACCTACTCAGATTTTTTAGGTATAAATTTGAGATTTCTCATATTGTGCAACCTGATGGCCTCACTACGCCACGATAAACTTCCAATTTTGTTAAGTTGGTAACTCTAAATAAATCAGTTAGAAGTGAAACGAGACGAAATCAGGTGAATTATTGTTATTGCCAACCTTGCGGCCTAACCTGGTTATTGAGTTACACGCCAGGCAGACACTAGCAGGTCATGGCTGGTAGTCGCATGATTATCCGCGCGTTTCCTCTGGATATGTTTATAAAATTTGTAAGTTGAAGCCGGTCCTGCAGAATTAAACTTATTGGTGTATAAATTATATTTACACCTTAATTAATTAAAAAAATTTTTTTATCGTGTTTCGTATTTCGAAATACTATTAACGAAAAAAATTTGAAATATAGGTTTTTCTTCAGTTTTTATTTACTGAAACACTTGGTTTGAATAAATTTTGGCAACTGTCTTTTGGTCTCAGCGCCTCCCTAATAAATGATTATTTAATGAAATAAACTTAATTTGCTCTTCTGAAAGTTTGGGGCTGATTATCTCGAAAACTTTCCCCTTTAAGATTATTTTTTACATACCTACATTAGAATTTAAAGTGACATTTAAAATAATAAGGTTGACGAAATTTTTTCAAAACTTTACGAGTTTACTGTTGGTATGTATCTCAAATAAAAAAAATATGTATTTTATTATTTTCATTGTTATTCTTTGTCTAATTTTTTTTGCAAAAATGTTATGCTTTTAAGACGAATGCTTATGTTTCTATTAAATAAAAAATGCTTTGTTGCTAACGAATAAAATTTTTTTTTAAATAAAAATAAAATATTAATTTTAAAATATTTATTTTCTGTTTGTTTCAGTTAATCTCACAAAGATGAAGATTACTTTTTTTACCAGCGAAATGAGGTAAGGGGTTTAAATATTTTTATTTCTCCCATGGTTTAAAGTCTGACTTTTTTAAAAAGTAAATGAAATCAAAAACATATTATTTTTATTTAAAAAGAAGTAGCTTTTGACTCTATTGTTTTAATTTTAAATTTGTAAAATTGTGTAATAAACAATTAAGTCTGAGTTGTTTGAAATTCAGACATATTAATGAACCACCTCCTTGTAAACGCAAATTTGTTTGGCTTCACAAAATGTAAATAACCTCCATTATTTACTTATTTTAATTGTTTACTTGCTAGCTATTCTAATCATTTACGTGCTTTTATTAAATAACTCTTTATTTATTTATAAAATTTAATTAAATTATGTTTATAACAATATGCCAAAATAATCGGAAATTAATAAAATTTCTAAAAAGCATGAATTTCAAATGTTAAAATAAAATTAATTTTAATTAAATATTTACCATAAATTTTTTATCGATAGCTAAGCTAATTAAAATTTATAATTTAAGCGTAAAAGTGTCCTAAGTTGACAAATGTTTGATAATAACAGGATTAACGAAATAATTTTTAATTAATTATTAATAATATTTTTGGCAATTAGGAACTAATTAAAAATATTCAATTTAACAATAACACAAAAGCTGTAACTAAAAATCTAACGCTACAATCAGTATGATAACTGTAGCCAAAATCATCGAAGCCTGGGTGTATTAATTTCATCGTTCGATTGTTTAAAATGTGTGCGATTTTTTAAAATATTTTGGTTTAACCTGCAACTGGAAAACTGGGCCTAATCTGATAACGAATTTTTTAAAATTTATTTATTTTTTAAATTGTCAATATTTTAAATAAAATTATTTACCTATTTAATTATCCAACCTTAGATTACTTGATATTTGTAATTTTTAGATGTAATTGCAAAAAAAATTATAGCTGTAATGAACTTTTATTCGTCATGAACACATTGTTATTGCTAATTACTAAATTCTTTCTAACGTATTTTATTTTAACGTCGCTATCGTAAAATGTAACTTTAATAAAGGTCATCCAAGAATAAATAAAGTACGAGTATAATATATTTTTAATGTAATTTACTAATTTAAGTTGTAAAATTTTAGTTAAAAACACAAAAACTATTAATTCAATGTTATTAAATACCCTCGTAATGTTCTAAATTTATTTTATTAAAAATGTGTAACAACCCAAATTTGAATACGTAAAATTAATCTTATTGATAAAATTGTTTCTTTGTTTGTTCGTATGTTATGCACTCTTAGACCCTTCAACCGATTTGAACCAAACTAGGCGCATTTTCTCAGTAGAACTTGGGAAAGGTTTTAGTGCAAAAAAATGTTAAAAAAGTTAAGAGGAGAGCCAGATCTCACGAAATTATGTGACGCGCATAAATGGATTAACGAGATTCACATAAACCTGATAAGCCTAGTAGCTAATCAACAAGTATCTAATGATGAATTCAAACACTATAATAATAATGAATTCAAATGAAAAGGTTATAAAAGTTTAGTTTCCTTCCAATCGGGAAGCAGGATTGGAAAACGTTATTTTATTTTTAAAAACGACCCCGGGCGAAGCCAGGTATCCAGCTAGTTCAAAATATTAATAATCTATAAAATCTACCTGGGTACCTCAAAGAATGATATATTTTGGAATAAATTTTTATTTAAATAATTTGATCGGTTGGAATGAATTTGAGTGGAGAAAATAAATACAGAGGTTGAATGAAGTCTCCTTTTTTTGGTATATAAATCCAGGTGTCCTTAAACTTGCACGACAGATTTTAGATGAAATAGTTTTCTTAAATATTTATATAAATTTTCCGTTACTCAGGTGACAAAAAGATGTGAACGTTTTTAATTTCATGCACTAGGAAATTTTCCTTGCGTTATTTAAATTTTAATTTAAAATTTAAATTTTATGATATAAAAATAAGATTTACATACAAATTTTGACAAGCTCGGGGCCAGCTTATAAAAAATATGATAAAATATAGATATTATGTTCACAATGTGGTATGTGAGTCACAGTAAGTAATTCAAATTTTGCGTGCTTTTCTGCTTGATATTATTTTTTTTCAATTATTTCAATATAACTGCTGTTAATTTCAACTTAACTTGAAGTATTCAAAAAGTTGGTGGTAATTTTTTTACTATTTTTCCATTTTATTTAGTTTATTTTGTTTATTCGTAGATGTTAGCTAACTTTGTTATTTGAAGCGCAGTTCTTCGAGCGTAGTTGTGTACACAAGTCGTAAGTCGCCTTTGATTGGTTGATACTATTAATTATTTCTTATTAATAATGAAAGCTATCTGTATACATCAATTCTAAAAATAAAGTGCTTGGATTACGCGGGCATTGACATCAAACGCAACCAATGGAATAAAAGGGGTTTATTAAATATCCAGGAAGAGATGAAAGTGATTTTGTTAAGGTAAATCAACAAACAGTTTGTGTACGATATGTACCTATACAACAAATACTACATAACAAATATAGCAAATGCTAAAGCCACATAGAAAAAATAAACTAGGAATCTACTGACTATAGGCTAATGGTCGGCCCTAAACAATTTAACAGTCCGCTATCTGTTGACAAAATAGTTACACAAAAATGAAGTTAGTGCAAAAGTTCATATGGTTAGATAATAATTTATTGTGAATCCAAAGCAAACTACCTGCTTTACTTCTCTCTGACGTCGACCTATGGTACAATGTCAACTTGATTTCCATGGAGAGCTCTTATCCGGAATGCTGGCCTGTGCCGATGAAGGATAAAACTAATAAAACAGTAAGTGCACTTTATAAACAGGATGACAAACAGATATATCTACCTTAAGCTACTCTAGAAGATGAAAAACAACGCTAACGGGCAGACACAGTAATGTACCGATTAATGTTTGATAAAATTAAGGAACAGCAATTACAAAAAACAAAAGCACAAAATGAATTACAAAACTTAAAAATAAACAATAATTTGGTTTAAACCACAAAGTTGGTCAATTGTATAACTACACTTGCGCGACACAAATAATATGCACAATTTTAATTCGGTAGAGAAATATTTTGTTGGACAGTTACCAATACGTAGTATGGAAATATTTCGTTAGCACTGAAAATCTCACCCCCGTCAATTTTTCTTCTAATCCGACAGTCAACAAGTAAATAATGTGGAAAGCAAAACATAACCAATAACCATTGGCCAGGATGAACTTAAACGTTGCAATCACTCACAAATTTAAATTACAAAAAATATTTTGCAAATGATCTGATATTTATTATCCATAGCAAGAGAATACAAAGTAGAAAAAGTATTACGTTGATTCTCCCACAATCCTGATGCAGATCTGCTCTTTCAATTCCTTATTATGTCATGTTGACTGAATTTTTGGTACCCCTTTTTGTGAGAATAAATAATTTAAAATTAATATGATTTGTCATTTACTCTTGTAAATTTAATATTTTAATGATTTTGCTTGACTTTAAGTTGTTTATAGTAATATTTATTTTCTAAATCATACCCCTGACGTCCCCCTACATTGCAATAGTTTAATTAGTAATCTATCATTCTTTATATGATGCATCAACGTTCTGCAGGTAGTATGAACTGGGTTCTCGGAGCGAGAACTTAGTTCTACTCCGTGGAAGGCGTGAGTTCCCAATCAAATAGTAATTCATCTTGTTTTTTTTGGTGTTGTGAGTTTTTAATGTAGCTATGTTGGGCTAGTTATGCCAGCATTAGCTCGTCCTGCCGCAGGGCAAATTTGATAAACCCGTCCAGGTATGCAAACAACCGTAGTGGCTTTTCGTTACCACGTTTCCATTATGGAAGATATTGAAGAAGATTATTGTTAACATCAGACCGTTTGAAATGAAGATTCTCACCTTTAACGTTCAGTTTTTACAACAGGCTCCCAAATTTAGTTAAAACCCGATAAAATTCTGCAAGATGTTCCCGATGATTGTGGATTAAAAATTATTATGTTGGTTATTTTCCACCGCCATTTTGATGACATGCCCGATGATCTCATCACGGAAGTGATTGTTATTAGTTGTTTTAAAGCTTTAATTAACCAAATTGTCTTCTGCGTTCTCGATTCGTATGGGTTATTTTGTCACACATTTTCGATATCATTTTAAAGTACCATACCAACGAGAATACCAGAATAAAGTTATTGTGCTTTGCTTTAGTTTTAGAATATTTATGCCAACCAGTGGTCCTAAGACCACAATTTTGTAAATTTTGATTTAAGCTATTTGGGATGCCTACGACCAGCTTTTGTAATGTCGATTTTTGGTTTTCTAAATAAACCATAAATTTTTGTCAAGGATATGGGAAAACCCCGTTTGACTGTTTTATTTGAACCCCCTAGTTCTCCCTCAATATTTTGAAGCCTTCGTTAGTTGACAACCCCTACTCGAGCTGGAAACTTCAACGAAAAGGTAGGTCTTCAATTGACATTTTGCTCGAGTGGCGCCCTCTCGATTGTGTAACCCCCATAATTTGGACTTTTAAGCTCGGATCCGGGAAATCCTCGATTTTCTGAAACCCACGACCGTCTCGACTTGAGCTGGAGGCATTCCCGGGTTTCCGAGCGGGCAGCCTATTCCCCGCTGCCGATTTTGTGACCTCCTGGCAATTTTTTCCCGTGACAATTATACTATGTTAAGCCACGATGAGGTACATCAACTCTTCAACTCCAACGATGTCAGATCACTACGATAACTGAAAGTTACTCGGATAGTCACTGCTGGTAATGGGTATCTGCCAACAGAACCCTTGAAAAAGAAAGTCCTTATGTAGGAAGAAGGATTCAGAAAGCTAATAATTTGGGGCTTGAGATTCTAGATTTAGTGTAGTTGCGAGGTGTGAATAATTAATTTGAACTCCAATCTTACAATAATTATGATGTTTTATATTTATAAATGTAATTTAATTCTTCGGTTAAATTAAATGTCATGTCAAATCATTTATCTTGTAATTTAGATAGAATCTAATACAGATATTTGTTAAACTATCTACCCATTTCTCATATTATAGTTAAGGGTTGTATTATAGTGTACAGGATATGCATCATTCTATGCCGACACATGTCGTTGATTAAATGTTCGTTGATCGATGATGCAGCTTATTAGGCTTAACTAATTATTTCAGAAACTGTTCTATTGCTTGCACAAATAAGCAAATTTTTACGTAAAGAAATTAAATTTATTGGGGGATTAAAATTTAAAAGATTAATTTACATGTCCAGTTAAAGCTGGAAAATATTTTAAAGAACTTATATTGAATGTTTATTATGATTTGTGAGCCTTGGAAAATTTCTGGTAAGAACTCGGATATGAAAGAGCATTAGAGTTGGCAAAAGGAAAGCAGTGTAGAGAGCTCATTTTCAACAACATCCATCTTGTATGGTCGCATGAAGCTGCAATAATAAGGGTTATAATTCAACCACGCCCGCTTCTTGGCTTTCTCTTTGCAATCTCCATATTCTCTGACAAAGAACTTTGCATATGGTAAACACTATGGCGTTGTAACGTTAACTTTTGATATTCAAACTTTCTTTGCATTAATTCTAATTTAGATTGGTATTAAACTTAGCATAATATTAAACAATAACTAACAATTCTACATTTATAATGAACACATATTAAAATTAGTTGTTTCAAACTTTATTACATTAATAACTGCGAATTAATGTAGCATAAGATTGGAATTTAAGTTACCTCGTTGGATTTTTTTGCATAGCTCACCGGCCAAAATAATAATGGATCCGTAAATTTTAAATTGCACAAAAAATAAAACCCACGTTTGGGAAACGGCTACTTACAATCAAAATAATCTACTTTGTTCAATTCGCAACTATAAAATTTTTTATTAAATTTAAATTTTAGATGCAATAAATTTTATATCAAATGCAAATTGTAACGATGGGCAACATAATTAAGTTTCTACCATCTTCCTACTTTTAAATCTGCGTTCTAAAGTTTTACGGCTTGGATTAAGTAGGGCAAATTCTTATAGCTTTTTATCGGAAGTATCTAATAGTATTTCATTTCTATATAAGTTTCAAAATTTATACGTTATAATTAAATAAATTGCTAATCGAAACAAAATCGCGCTATCATCAGATCAAATTTCTATGCCCAAAAAAATTGCTGAAATTGCGGCCAAAAATATTAATGATGATATAAAATGCCTTTGACGATAAATGCATGGAAAAATAGAGACGTTTTTGTTCTTATCTGTTGTGCTCTACCCTTCAGACTCACCCTATTTGTTTGATTCATGTAACTTACATGCAAATATTAAATTATTTAAATAAAAACGTATATTATATAATACAATAAAAATATCAATATCCCAACTTTTTTATTAAAACTCATGCCTAATTAAATAAATTAGTAACAATTAAATAGCAAAAACAAATTAAAAAGAACACATCCGTGTGATTATATTACTACGTAAATTTTGTATAAAGCGATTCAAAAAGCTCTTGTTTTATTTATATATTTTTATATTTCAGCGTGCACAACCTTTATCAACGGAATAAATTATTTTTTATGTCGTTGTGTGATAAATGGACATTGAAGCCATTGAAGCTCAAAAGAATAAATTGAGCCTAGCTTTACCAGATTTATACATCAAAGATCATGTCACAAAGCTGTCTTTTGTGTGCCACAAACTATCATTGACTTCGTGACCACAAACCAGCAATGTTTGTTTGAATGACTACTTTATATAAAAGTTATTACTTTTACGAAGAAAATATTTAACCTAACTTTATTTCAAATATTGCAGGCTAGGTACCAAGTTGGTACTAGAATAAAATTTTTCCTGCCTTGCAAAAAATGTGAAACTTCTTAGTTTTATTTTTAAAGAAAATTTTAAGCAGGTAACTTCATTTTCGCAATCCCGTTACAAACTTTTCCAACATGCATAGTCCTTTATCTCATCCATACATTGTGTAAGTATTTATACTTTTAAAATTTTTGTTTTAACTTCAACAATAATAATTTCAAAAAACACTACATCCATAAAAAAAGGAAATTTAGATGGGAAAAGTTTATTCGTGATAATGTTGGGTTTTATTAATTTTTTCATTAAGTGAAAACAAAAACATTTCGATCGTTGTTTGATAGAAAGATAAAAGAAAAGAAAATATATGGCCTACTTCTATAATTTTTCTGTGTTAATAAACTGTTGCAAATTCTAAAAAAAAAATTACACTAATTATAGGGTAAATTTTCTACTATGAAGTGGGTAATTTTCACTAGCTTTTTACAGTACAGTTCAATAAGTCATTTTGTAATTTAGTCATCCTCACTAAGTCATTTTAAACTTTGGGCAAGTTAATTGCGTACGCAATGCATAGTATTTGTCACCCGAGGAAAAACCTTTTTGATGTTAAATTACAGTTTTAATTAAGAAAGTTGTTTGGTAATTATATTACATGCGATTTTATCGAAAGAAGAGGATTATAAATACTTAACTTCTTTTCAATACCTAATTTAATTAGTTTACGTGAAAGTTTCTTACGTTTGATAAATTTTTGTAAAAGTATTACTGAAACATTTGAATAAAAAATTTAAAATTTTGAAAAATATTAATAAGAGTTATTTGTACTTTCATATTTTCTTGTGAATTTCACTTTGAAAATATAACATTGCAATTTACTTTTATGTTAGAACATAGCACGTTGATTTTTTCAAGTAATAAAGGAAAATTTCGTACAAACAACTTGCAAACCTATTAAATAGGGTGAGCTTAATTTATTCTTAGGGTAAAAGTGCGACGCGTTGATAATGCTTTAAGGCAAGGTAAATCGTTTTCACCGAATAAGAAGAAAATAGCGGCTTATTAATCAGCGATAATGATTACTAATGACTTTATGCAAGAAAGAGCTAGCGATCCAGTTCAAATAATGAATATCGTAAATTCATTATGGCTGTTAAAGAAAAATTCAAATTTTTTTATGTTTTGCTCATAACGTTTGTGCTTTCTGCTTGTTAACCATTTTAGCTACGTCTAATGATGAAATATTGCAATATAAAAATTTTCCTTTATAACTTGACGGTTTTATGTTATATGAAATAGTTTACACTTTTTCAGTACCGACATATGCATCTTCTATATTTCCATATATATTCCGCATTAATTAAAATTTAATTTAATAGGCATCCGAAAGTGTTTATTAAATTCTTGTTCAATAGGGTTGACTTTATTGATATAATTTTTATTCAAAAATTTGTGTATAAAATTATTTAATAAAATAAGATGTGGCACTAAATTTCCTCAATTCGTCCTGTTATAATGGAACGAGAAAATTAATATTGATCCTACCATGTTCAAATTTCAAATGGCTTAATTTGGAAAAGGGTTGACCCTAATACGTAAAAAGTAAACTAAATATTTGTGGCATAATGGTTAAAATCAGCAATTAAACATGGGAAAGTGTTACAAGAAATATTGAGGGTTTATAATACCTCACGTAATTTTTTTTCGTACAATTTGCCTGTCTGAAATATTTCATCCAGTCATAGTTAAGTAAACTTTTTGTTGTAACGCAATGAAATATTAAGAATTAGTGGTGTAATATGTTTCTGTCCTGAAAGATATTACGTCTGACTAAAAACGTACACGTTTAGGTCGACAATAAAGCTATCGCCTTGGGTTATAAAATAACTGCAGGATTAGTGGTCAGCAGGATTGTAAGATATCAAGATGATTCAGCTTTTTTCTGAATACCTTTAACTAGATTTATTTGAAATCTTGGATTACATTCGACTTACTAATGGGATTTTTATAAATATAAATATGCTTTCCACTGAATGCAGTTGTAATCGAAATTCACGATTCTCTATTTTTCAGCTTACCAACACTAAGGAGCTAGGTATATCCTTCATGAATGCTAAAATACTTCTGCTTTTTACATTCAGCCCAAATACGATGTGAAAGTATGCTACTATTTTTAGAAAGAATTTTCAACATGTTTACCAACATGTTTGGAGCCGGCGAACAAATAATTACATTTTTATATTTTATCTGACACTTTTAATTTTACATTATTCTTATCTCCAAGCACATATTTTTTAACTTATTGAAAAATTGTGATATATTACATGAGCTAGCAGTTCTGTAAAGTTGAATGCTAATGTTGGATATAATGTAACGGTTGTAAATTGCAAGTTCAATCTTCAATGATGGTTAGGATTTTCACTAATCATTTGCGGTTTTATATCAGGTTTAGATTGTTTCGTGGACAATAGATTCAGTTACAAAGCTGAATTTTGACCATTAATAATCACCTGCAGGCCTGAACACTTGAAATAATAAGTGTTCAGATCTTGAACTTTTAGTAAACTTTTAGTACCTACACTAAATAAATTATTTATTCCAAAGATAATTATATAATTGCTTACATCAACAATTACAATTGTTTATTTTAAAATTAAAACTTTAGAAAACAATTTGTAAACAAACATTTAAGGAGTCTAAAATTTTATTGAATTAAATTTATATAATAAGATAATAATCCTTAAAATAATAATCCCTATTATAAATAATTTTAGTATCTTTAATAACATAAAATCTAATGGTTAAAAAAAAATTATGTAAAATTACAACGAATGTTGTGGCAACTTTATTGCACAAAGTAACGTAATATGTAAAAGTATATGCTTCAGGATGTGCAGAATAAAAATGTATCTTTGCTTAAAATTATACACTATCGATTGTTTTTCATCAAATGCGTACATAAATAGGTTACTGTAAAATTACACAATTTTATATAAATGTGTAAAATTACTAGGAAGTACTTAATTTTACATGTATTTATATGTAATATTATTTATTTTCCCCCATTATACGTCATTTTGTGTAAATATTATTAAAAATGTTATGTAATTTTACATCAAACATAGATGTCTTGCTATATATTTTAGTTGTAGATGAGAAATAATTAACTTACACTCTTCTGAATTTACTGCATTCTTCGAAGAAAAATGTGCTTTATATGTAATATTCTGATGTTGGTGGTCTCATGGATCCATGTAAATTTTTCAAATCTGCTACTGGCTGCTGAAAATAAATTTCTACAATAATTATTATATAATATAATCAAAATTAGATGAAATGCTAGAAGTATTATATAAATATTTATTGAACATGCCAACCAGGGCCGTATCTAGACTAAATTTTCAGGGGAAGGTTAATGTTAAAGTTTAATGTTTTTGTTCTAAAGATTTTGTTTGTTTTTTTCTGATTTTTTACGATTGCAGCCGGACTTCCTAAACTTTATTAATTGATAAATAATATTGGGGACCTGTGAGGGGTCTAGTCCCCCCCCTCCAAATACGGCCTTGATTCCAACAGTATTACTTCGATTAAAATATCAATTTACTAAGTTGATTTTGAAAACTTATTAGAAAACTTTAATTATCTACACGACATTTACATAATAATTATACTGTTTATATTATTCAAAATTCTACTTTTCTATTTATATTTTTAGGTTGCCAAATTTTACTCGATCCAGACAAAATTTAATGAAACTTTATTGGTTTCCAAATATTGACTAAAAAAGTTAAAGGATAAACCGCCATATCGCTACCCTCATTCTAATACCACGTATGAGAATTTTTAGCAAAAATTAGATTTTGATGGATTCTCAGTCAATTTTTCGCCCTCTATCCATTGATGCTAATGCCACGTATTAGAAATAATTAAAAACTTCGTATAAGCTCAATTTATTCAAATAACATGTATCAGAAATTGAACAACTTTATCCACAAATGAGTGGTATAATGTGTACCTTTTCAAATGTAAAAACGACCAAGTCCCTTCTATATGTAAAACTACATTTTGCAACATCTTTGAAGATCTTAACCTATCGCTATTCCAACCTAGAAAAGATAGATGCGATACATGTTGTGGTTATGAAATAATCAGTTTTTTCACTCTCTTGAACAATTTTGATTTAGTCTCATACGTGGTATTAGAATGAGGGTACCCAAGTAACATTTTGAGCCTGGGAAATGTCTGGCAAGGACCTGGCAGAGAAAATTTCACAGGTTCCTGTACCTGTACCAGGCCTGTCCCAAGCTTATTACAGTGCCCTTATAAAGCAATTAGGCCCCTGTATTCCGCCTGGTACAAGCTTTTGACAAGCCTGTGGGAATGCTGCCAGGGACCTGTGACAGGGTTTCAACAGGTCCCTGGCATGTACCTATGTAAGGTGCCTGGCAGGGACCCGTGATAGATGACTGCCAGGGGCCTGTGAAAGGTCGCTGCCAGGGACCTATAACAGGTATCTGGCTGGGACCTTTGAAAGGTAGCTGCCGGGGACCTGTGATAGGTAGCTGCCGGGAACCTGAGGGACTTACGGATTGCTCAAAATATTAATAAAAAGTTTCAGTGATTTCCACGCTTAAAAAAAATATCTATTATATTTTATTACTCAATTATATTTAACATTTTAGTTATAATCCAGGATTTAATGCTATGATATTACAAGTAACATATATAAATGTTATTGTTTTTGATCTTCTATTTAAATTATAGTGTTATTAATTTATTATATTTAGATTTACATAACCCTGTATAATTAATTACCTTCATTTTTTGATGTATCAACATTCAGTACCTGCGAAAATAAATTTAAATATTGTGGATTTTTTTTTGACTTACCCGGGGTTCGAACCGACGACTGTTGCCTCTATCCAATTTGAAACCTAAACTTCTAACCACTGAGCCACCGAAGCTAGTTACTTAAACTGTGATTTAAATTTCTAAATCTGATTTTCTTAGATTGGTACTTAATATATTATTTTCAGTATAGTATAAAAGTCGATGCTGTTATTTAAAATTTATAATTTATTTATAATTTATAAACCAACATTGGATCGCTTTACGAAATGGAAAACTGTAGTTTAAGAAATAGTAGTATTAAAAAATCAAATGCATGAAGTCGGCTTTAATAAATTTATGCGCACCTGCAAAATTGTTCTATTTTGTACAATTTAAAAAAAATAGCTGCAGTTGATTTGGCACTTCTCAGGATGAAAATATTATTTGGGTCTATTTCTGGCAATTTATACAGAGCACACCGAAAGGAACAGTATAACTTTAGAACCTGTTAAGTAGCTGTCCCAGGAAATTAAAGGGCCCAGGCAAATAAGCTTTAAATCAGTACCTGCTAGGTAGCTGTCCCAGGCAATCTACAGGCCCAGGCAAACTTACTCTAAATAAGTACCTGCTCGGTAGCTGTCCCAGGCAATCTACAGGCCCAGGCAAACTAACTCTAAATAAGTACCTGCTAGGTAACTGTCCCAGGCAATTTACAGGCACAGGTAAACAAGCTTTAAATAAATACCTGCTAGGTAACTGTCCCAGGCAATTCACAGGCCCAGGCAAAAAAGCTATAAATAAGTACCTGCTAGGTAGCTGTCCCAGGCAATTTACAGGCCCAGACAAAGAAGCTTTAAATAAGTACCTGCTAGGTAGCTGTCCCAGGCAATTTACAGGCCCAGGCAAACAAGCTTTAAATAAGTACCTGCTAGGTAGCTGTCCCAGGCAATTTACAGGCACAGGTAAACAAGCTTTAAATAAATACGTGCTAGGTAGCTGTCCCAGGCAATTTACAGGCCCAGGCAAACAAGCTCTAAATAAGTACCTGCTAGGTAGCTGTCCCAGGCAATTTACAGGCACAGGCAAACAAGCTCTAAATAAACACCTGCTAGGTAGCTGTCTCAGGCAATTTACAGGTCCAGACAAATAGGCTGTCTGCCAGGTGCCTGTAAGCAAAGTTTGCATATTGCCAGGCAGTTGAGAGGTAAAAATGTTACTTGGGTAGCGATATGTCTTTCTATTTCGAATTGCTAGAATACCTCGACAATTTCTAGATGTAGTAAACCGAAATTCCTCTGCGGTTTTCTTATCAAGAAATCTTTTATAGAAAATTCAAAACAGTTCCCTATTTCTTTTACATTTCAATTATTTATGAGCGTTGCTGTGGGAATACAATTTTTTTAAAGAACTTGATGAAGTTTTCAGGAAAATTCTGTCTCATCATCTAATTATTAACTTGAATATCACGTAGATTCATTAGTAAAAATTGGCTATCAGACTGTTTTCGTCAGGCGCGGATGCAGGATTTTGTTTAGGGAGGGGAAATTTTTGTGTGATTTACATAATTATCTTCCAAAAAATTTGTTTTAAACAAAAAATTAAATAAAATTTTAGTTTGTTATTTGATAAAATTATGAAATTGGTCAAAATAAAGTGCTTTGGTCATGAGTCAAGGGGGGGCAATTGCCCCTATTGCCTCCCCACTGTATCCGCGCCTGGTTTTCGTAGATTAATATTTTAACTTAAATGTAGGTAACGTGTTGCACAATGCGCATTTCTATTTTCGTTACATACTACCTACACGTTACAATAACGGTTGCACGTTAAAAACACGTTGATTCGACGGCATTTAGACATTGAATTCACGTTCATAGGTACATATGTCTTCATTGGGAATGATGGAATGATTCATGGCGTAAAATTGCTGAGATGATGAAATTTTGTATAAAAATTTAAATATTTTATTAATATTATTAGATATTATAAGAATAAAGAAAAATAATCAACTGTAGAGTTTAATATCTTTACATAGGGTTATTCATTTCGCTTCATAACTTTTTCGTAAATACTGTAAAATTTTGTGTAGAAATCTAGTTTGCAAAGGTACAAATCGAAAATCAAACTGAAGTTGTCGTTTTTGAATATTCATATTTTGATATACCTTAGAACCCATTACAGGAAAATGAATTAATTTATTTATAAAATAGGAAGTTATTTATATAAAAACTTGTGAAATAAAATACGAAAAATTGACTTTCAATAATAATTAATCGTTTGAAAGCTTAATATTTTTGCAACTAAGGCCTGTTTTACACTCAACGGAACAGTTTTTATGTAGTTTTACATACGAAAATGCCGCCCGCACAGATGGATACGGGCCGTAAAGCCAATTTAAATGGAATCGCAAAAAAAAATATATACACACTAATGCGGGCCCGCAATAAACTTTAAGATTGATTGCTATTGTGCGGGTTTGCATTCGGCCATGCCTATTTAACAACCAATGGTTAAAATTTCTTCCAGATCCGCGTTGGCATCCGCTTCGTGTGATACCGCCCTTAACTTGAGTAAAATCATTTGTATGTGAAATAATTGCTTTAAAGTTTACTTTATTTTACCAAAAATTCAGTTTCAGCATTTTTTAATACCTTCTGAGTACAATGTAGCCATTTTTACACAATACTTCAGTTGTTGTAGTTGTGCCAAAGTGCAACAGGAAGTCCTACCAGTATTATTTCAAGATTTAAGGATTCTAAAATACTATAGCTACAATATAACAAATAAAACATTCGAATAAACCTTTTACTTTTATATATTTTTATTGCAAATATGTAAGCCGGTGTTCATTCACAACATGTAGTTATATTATACTACGATGTATCTTATAGTAGATGTGTAAAACCGATACCAGTTCAATTTAAATATATGCAACACATCGTTACATGACTTGAGCGCGGCGATTTTGTTGCGACTCGAACGCCGCGTTTTTGTCACAACACGGCGCGGCGCGCAAGTGTGGCGTTAGCCTTAGAGAGAAATTTTGTTTATTATTTCTTCGAAATTATAAAATTGCCTTATTTGTGTAAACTAAAATAATGCAAATTTTTGTTTGAAATTATACTAATTTATTTTCATTAAATTTAAATATTTAAATTATATTCAGCATAAATATTTAATTAGTCAAAATAGATATAATTGAAAACTAGCAGCATATTATCTACATTGATAAATTTAAAGTTAGTAACATAGGGTGGTGTTAAAATATGATTATTATTCTGATGTTCTTTGAACGTCAGTCAGTATGCATGAACGATTGAATTTATCTTATTAGTCTTACTTATCGTGGGATATGTTTATTATTATTGCTGAATTTATACTGAAAATTTTCGATGAACAAATTTAAACAATGCAACTTACGTATATAATAAATTTAATAATGATCTATAACTGCGCTTCTTCCACTTATAGGCATTCATAAAAAATGTTGAGTTTATTCATAAAAAATGTAAAGTACTTTTTTATTTAGCAATTAGCTGGTTTGCTTATAACTTCAAACTAGTTTATCAAACATGCCACTTTTTAAAGGCTTCATTTGTTTTAAGCCGAGATAAACTACGATGACAGCGTCTCGTTATGTGATGAGGGTTGATTTTAAACGTTGGTGCATGAGTTTCAGTAATGTTTTACAATGAAAAATTATAGTTATCCAACAGCGGCATAAAGTTTTGATTTATTAACATCAAAAGTCTTGCTATAATTTATTCTAACTGAAAGCTTAAACTGCTTTTACACACTATTTCATGTTCAAAACACTTACAACCAGTTAATATTTCAAAATTATAATTGACTTTAGCTATTTAGTATTTATGTTTAAATTTACATTTAGATTTTACATGTTTGATTACAGTTTATATGCATTTTGTACATTAAATAAAATTTCTACCATAAATCCACACGTGCGGAGAAACATAGATTATGGGGTCTGTGCACAGAGTTACGGCAAATACTATTACCTCTTGCCGCCGCGACGCCGGTGCTCCGTTTATAAAAACAGATGATGATTTTGCAACGCTGAAATATTAAAGCCATTAGTCGTAAGTCACATAACATTTTTATTTTTTAGCTTTCAGTATATGGAATGTTATAAATTTAATTTAATTTCCACAATTTTCTATTGACCATTGAAGTGGAGCAAGTAAAGCTCTAATCTCTAAACATCCAATAAGAAAGAAAATTTAAAGTTAAAATGTTGCAATGGTATTTAAGTCCTACCTGCTGCCATTGCTGCTGCTTAGAATCATTTTTAGTATTGTAATATTGATCTCCAGTCCGAATGGATTGCTGCATTGAAAACATTTCGCGGAAAATCGTAAATGTTGAAATCGTTGTATTAAAACCTACAGTTAAAGACCAGAAGGTCATATTCTTTTCAAAATACTTTTATATCGGGTGTCCTAACGAGAGGAATTAAACCTTTCTTACATGAATAGTTTACCTACATCAGTAGTAGCTTAAATAGCTATTATTTAAGAATACAAATAACCTGATTTCTGTTCAAGTTAAAAATAACGCAATCTAATCTGCAATCTACGCTAATCCAATCATTGAAAACGGCCATCTCTACCAATTTAATAATCTAATCAGAGTCTGTACCTCCTCAATTGCCTAAACAATCAAGAATCTGCTGTTAGGTACACAGTAGAATTACAAACGATTATGCTTCTCAGATGCTAGCTGCCAGTCCAAATTTGTAAAATTTTAAATGTTAACCAATAATAGCTGTTTAACACTTGATAAACTGAAACTAGCTTATGCAAAAAGTTACGGTGATTAAACCTAGCTTAACTACATCCATTTAATCTGCTGTTAATAACATACAACTCCAGTTAATATCAGCATTATTTAATTTTGGTTAATGCAACAATGCAGTAGGTATATTTAAAAAGGATCAATTTAAGTACCAATAATCGCCAGCAGCAGGTTGGTCACAGGCGGTTTAAAGAATTAAATAGCAGAAAATTGTAGGTTACGAATGGGCAGAAAAACGTCAAGTGTTCAATATTCTCTCTCTCAGAGTCCTTCGCCTCATATAACGGCATAGTGACCGTTTCTGTTTTCTTTTAGAAGGATTGTCTTGGCAGATACTCCAGTGGTTTGCCATTGTCTGTCCAAAGAAGACGGTCAGAATAAAGTATTTATTCCGTCCGGCTGCTCGACTTAGCAGTCGACGCACATAAGCGCCAAGTCGTGACTGTCTTCTAAATTCAATAATAGCAACACATATTAATATATTTTAAACTGTAAAGCAAGGCAACAAGCAACAAACAATAGCTATTCGTTGTTAAGAGAATCTACAAATTACTTCTGTCGCAAGTATTACGCGGAGCTGTGTGGAATTTAAAAGTAATGCTCCTGAAACTCTTTTAGAATTATTATAGTATTAAAATTATTAACAATTCGATTTTGGTTTTATTTGGGCTGTAATTGAAATTTTCGTTGAGTAACTGGTTGGGTAATGTAATTTCATTACGTAACTAGTTGCGTAATCGAAATATTACGTAACTCGTCACACGCCGTGTACCGTTATTTAACATAAAAGGTCATAATAAAGTGATACTTTGTGATCCTAATTAGGTATAAACATTATCAAAAATTTTAATAGCAGACATTAGGAATGCTTTTAATAGCATTAGGAAGAGTTAGAGTGTCTGAGGTAAAAATGGTGATTCTACAACAAATAATGATTTCTTTTGGCGAAGGGATTCAACAAGGTGATTTCTTGGGACCTGTAGTTTTAAGCAACCGCTTCCTATTGGCAATATGGCAAATTACCAATTTTTGTAAGTTATCCACTAAATCTTCTACAAATGACGAAACTGATGTTGGATTAATTGAGAACATGTCCAAAGAACTATTCTAACCTGTGCATTAGTTGAAAATGCAAAAACCTGTTTTATCATTGCAGGAAACAATTATGAACTTTAGCATGGCCATATTGGTTACAAATATCATACCAACTGTGGTATGATACCATACGCGACTGTCGTGGCGCTGCCTTTTTTGACCTTGCTGTGGTTCAACATCCATGCGCGGGTCGTGGTCGACTGGTAATGTTTGATTGATGGTCTGTCCGGTGGTGTTGTTTTCCCCTATTTATTTTTATTTTTGGCTGCTTTAGGCATTGTGGCTAAAGCTGGGTGAACGCTTTTTAGATGGGCGTTGACGTCTGCGTTAGATTGAGCCAGAAAGGCGCGGAAGTCGCTGATGTGTTTATTAGTTTGATCTACCGTGTGTTTGATGGATTCGGTCACGAAATTTCGATGTGCTTCCATATGGTAGCAGATAATTGTACGGAATTAGCGGGCACGCAGTTATGACGAGAATTTAACACAACTTTAGCATTGAAAAATGCTGATTTTTGAAAAAACTGAGAAAACTTGTAATTTAGCGGGAGCGATACATGCACGTACGATGACGGATGGCGACTGGCTGTGTCTCCCCACCTAAATTCGACTGCTATGACCCAGGCAGAGCACACGTACCGGCAATATAATGGCTTTTTAATGCTAACATGAAGGTAAACTTGTAAAATATTCATCAAAAAGTAGATTTTCAAAATTAAATTGTAAAGTAACCGTTGGGCAAAAATTTTGCTCGTTTAGAATATTTCATGGATTTCTATCGTACTTTTGAAGGAAGTGCTCTTAAAATATTGACAGTAACCGCTGTGAGTTGTTCAAATGCAGCTGTAGAAAACATAATGTCCACTGCTTCAACAGTGGGGTACTGTAAAAATTTAATTTTGAGGAATCAAATCACGAATTGATTTTGTTGGACATATGATTTATCGTAGCCAAGATATTTAGAGCGGTTGGCTGATTCAATGGTTCCACAGTTAATATCAATTTTGATTTAAGTAGTTTCGTTTCTTCTAAAAATAAATTTTCCTGGTTTGGACATTTTAGGTATTAGAGACGAAAAATGCAAGCATTCTGAATCGATTCCATCGGATCTGTTTTATTATTTCATACTTTGCAGATTGTTTCATTTGATAATATCAATAGAACCTTCATCAAGTAATTTGTTATTCTATATTGTTTCTAGAGGTTCTATTGTAAACTATTTTCACTTTAAACAATAATGCAATGTTGCAATCGAAGTTCAACCAATAATTTAACTATTAATAGAATTTTGCATCAATGTTTTGTTCTACGTAAGTCCAATAGAACAATATAGTATATAGTCTACTATGATGTAATTTACACTAAATTATTATTATTGCAAAATGTTCAAATTGAACACATACTGAAAATCAATATTTTGCCAATAATTTCAATATGACATATCCACATTGCGCATCAATATTTTGATGACAACTTGATATAGCTTGAGGGTATAATATTTGACTTGTTACACTGTTATAATGGGTCTAGAGACTTTTTACTTATTTTCAACTTTGCAACTTGAGACTAGTAACAATATATCGAACGTAAGATGTTAGTTATATTATGATAATAATTAATTATATGTAATTAATATATCAGAGAAGATTCCTGTATTAATATTTCTAAAAATATTATTCTGAATTACTTTTATTTATAGTACATTACTCAAGTATAAAATTATATATGCGAATGGATTAACGAGCAAATAAAAATTTACGTTAGTAAATCGGCAGTATAAAAATCTGCAAGTTTGTTATTAGTGTAATCTAATTGGTCATTGGAACTTCGAATCACAATATCGATTAAATTTAGTGTAGATTTCGTATAAGCTCTAAATAAATATAATATTTAATACACGTTAACATTTAATATTAAACTTCTGAATAAACGTTAAATATTTAAACGTGAGTGAGAATGCTATGTAATTTACTTTAATGGTCAATTTCTCTATTTATATAATGAGTTACTGCTCTTATGGGGAAGTAACGCTTCGATTTGCAATAGATCTTCTTACGAACTTCGTCCATGAATAAATTATTTCGTATGATCAGGGGTTTACTTTATTTCGATAACATTAACGTGTATGTGCTACAATAATATTATTTATAATTCCAATTCCATTACAAATTATCTTTGTCCCGAGACTGCCTAATTTGAAATTATGAAAATTTAGTTTAAATATTTGAAAACTAATCTAGTTTTTCTTTTTCAGGAAGGCCGAAAAATGAAGTCGCAACGAAAGTTTGGATAAAACGTTAAAAATTAATAAGCGAGAAAGATTTTAAATCGTTTTTAAAAATGATAATTACGAATTGGATCCAGATGGTGTTGCGAATAGACGTTAAAATAAGCCGCATAATTACAATAAAAGCAATACCATTATTATTATTATTATTATAAAAACGTTAAATTAAAGTTATTAACAATGCAACGGGCTTTACCGCGTAACTCAACGGCAACGCCCACTTCTAGTGAGGACCCAATTCATATGGGACCCATAGAAGTTGCAATTTCGTGTCTTTGGGTTTTTACACCTTTAACTGCCACCGTTTCGTTAGTCGTAGTTTTAATTGCAATGTTAACTAATCAGTGGCTTCATACAGAAGAAAAGATGAGCAATCCTTCGTATAACGGGACGGGCGAAAAGGATTATCTCTCAAAGTACACAATATCAGGATTATGGATGCTTTGTTTTACAAACCGTAAGTTACAATTTTTAATAATAACAAAAAGCGTATTTATTGTCGTAAGTTTCTTGCTTATTTTTCAACCGAACACAAAAGAGCTTTTACAATATCTTTATTGTCGTGTTGCTAGCAACGGTAATATACTTTTAGTTCGTATTTGGCCCAAGTTCAAATGTTGCCAATCGAAGTCGATAGTTTTTCATATTGCACGCAAAATATACTTACCAAAGTTTTGGTAGGTTTTTTCATAAAAGTTTACAGAATGGTAGGGTTTTCAATTTACGATAAATGTTTGAATAAATGATTGCGGCAATTTAACTGGCAAGTAATGATGTGGGCAAACTTCCAACAGATTAAATTAACAGCAGCTACCACTATGTACAACTTTATCAGAAATTTGGTAATTACGAGGTGCAAAGTGTGGAACCATTACTGCACTCTACTAAATTAAGTCAAACTTGCTGTTTAATATATTATTATATCCGATAAGTTTCAAATCATGAATAATATAATCATTAATCCGCTAGCTATTAAATTTTGAGAGGTACTAAACTCGGTTGCTTTCCTAACCTTCTTACCCTTAGCCGTCGAATAAGCGAAATGCATGCTAAATAGAAACCATTGGCGTCCAGAGACAAATTCATATTTTGCGTAGCCATCTGAAATTCAGCCAAGTTATTGTCACTCCAATAACTAAATTGATAAAAATTTCAACCCCAAGATTTGATAAATCGTAATATTATTATTAATCTTTAAAATAATACATAGCAAACTAAAATCTCCACACCAACTCGATTAAAACTAGCTTCAGCACTTAAATTTGCATAGCTAGCGTTGCTACATTCTGCACAATACCGATTGAATTTTTATTTTAGTAAAAAGTAGAATATTGTTTCAACTTAACGCCATACAATTAAACTTGAGAAACTTCCTCTACTAGTAAATTTAATCAAATTTCTTATTTTTTTCTGATTTAATTTTTCAGTACATTTTTTTTTAATTAATTTTTTTTATGTTGGTACCTATGTATGAATACTTAATTTCAAAATGTACGCCCGGGTTATGCACATAAAAAGATTTTCGCAAATTATTTCAGGCTAATAAATTTCAAGGTAAGGATTACTTTAAATTAATTGGATACTCTTTAAATGCAAGTAATTTAGTCAATTTCATTACATTCACTTCTAACTCTTCAAATAGCATTACATTGATGCTGATTTATAAACTGGTTCAGTCATTATTGCCGTGAATAAAAGTCTGCGTGGAAAAACACTTACAAATGCAAATTTTAGTTAGGTTAAACCGTTACCCGAAGATATTTCAGATATTGAAAATAATCCAAAGGGCATATGAAATGTAACTTTAAAATGAATCGGATAAACTACAAGCCAACCCCAAATATCTATTAATTTACGAAAAAATCGATTTTAAAGCTTCGATTTTACACATAATAGTCGGTGAATAGCTCATTCTGTTGACTGCATGTGTGTTCGATATAAATAGATGCTGCACAAGTGGGCGGAGTCACCTACAGTTGAGCCCTGGCCGTCGTAAATTTAATTTTGTTAAGGTTGTGATTTTTTAAGTAGGAGACATAAGCTCCTCCCCTTTTATTTACAGACCGATAGTTGCGTTTTAAAAATTGAACGTGAATCCCAACAACCTTTATGCAGATCTCTTGATTTGTTTTCAAGAAATAAATTGTTCGTCTTTGCTAAACTAGAATTGTAAATTGTAAATTGTAACATTTTTATTAGCCTAATTATACAAAAATATTATTGCTTAGTTATTTATAATAAAAAATCTTGGAGATTAATTATTTTTTATACAATGTTCATCATACAAAAATCATTTAAAAATACAGCGCTCTCTGCTTTTCTAAAGCTCCACTAAAATTTTAGCAATCTGTAAATTTTAATCAAATTTGCTGCAATAACAATATCAAAATTAATCAGAAAATTATTTAACGAAACGTCGAAGGTTGCTTCGAAAATAAACCGAATTTTTTTAAATGTTTTAGTTTTAATCGAAGGATAATATATTTGCGGTTGTTCTAAAGGAATTTTTAAGACGAACTGATTTAAAACGACTTTAAAAAAAAATAAAATCTGTGTAAAATTGTATCAACTATTTTTCGGCTATTTTGGAACTATCGTATTTTTAAAAGTAATTAACCGATCGACTAGAAATTTTCTTTAGAACAGTTGTTGAAGTTTTAAGATTCTAAAAATTGAAAAACAATCAAGAAATTATGTTTCGTTTTGCAAATTCTTACGACGTTATGTTGATTTTTGCTTCCTATGCGCTCCCATGCGTATGAGAGAAAGAGTACTATACATTTTCTGTCTCACTTATGCCCGCCTTAATTATATCTGAATTTTACTAAAAAAAACCAAACTCCCCGTCTTTCTAAACTCGAAATTTTTGAGTTCTGGCAATTTCAGAATTTTTTTAAATTATTTGAGCTACTCAAGAATCCCATCTTTAATTTTACAGTTGGAGCCACTCAGGTTTTCAAGGTTTTTGTAATTTTTTTTTCGAATTTTTGAATAAAATCTACAAATTTTAATCTTTAAATTTGAAGTTTACGTCATAAACTACCATAATTTCATTAGATTTTCACAATTTTTTTCAAAATATTCTATCGATTAAAAAATAAGTTATGCTTTGAAAACCAAAAAAATCCTATTATTATCTACTTATTTCTACCCCAAAAATAGCGGTAGAGGATTAAAATTTGCAATATAATGGTAATTGTTTATGCTCTATCGAAAGACGGGTAGTTTCAAGAATTAATCGCCTATACCCTTTGGTTTTTTTTAGTACATAAAGTCTAGAGGTAGTGCGCGCACTAGATTTATTGTAGTGAAGACAACAATAAATTCATTAAATTCCATTTAATAAATAGATTATATTTCAAAAGAGAAATAGAATTATGCAACTTCAAAGATACCCATTTAAGGACTTGCTCTACTTCTTCTATGGAATTCGCGAATGTATAAATACTTAGGGACTTCCCCTGCTTCTTGTGTAGAATTTGTATTGTGTATAGGTTTTTTCTAGGGTTAAATCGCAGGGAGGATTTGGTGTGCAGGAAGTAGGAAATGTCGAGAGCTATAAGAATGCGTTTATATGTATATAAATGAATGTCATACAAGCAAAACGACTGCATATTATATTCTATAATTCTGTCGAGAATAAAGTGGTTTTGTTGAACCATAAGAAATAAGTTAAGATTTTATGAAAAGGCAATAAAATCACCAAAGGATAAGTTGATACTTGTAATAAATAATTGATTGTACAAACAAGATATCGGTTATTTTTACTCTAAACAGTATTACAACCATAAAAATCTGTTTGACCTGGAAAGCTAGTGGCGCCCATATTTTATTAAGTTTGCTGCTATAACTCGAAACAAGGAAAGAAGAGTTACACTTTGTAACTTGGCATAAAGAATGAGTATACCTTACTTGTCATTTCAAGTTATTGAGCTACTTCAACAGTAACCCAAGGGATCTTGAAGTCCAAATGGCGAAATTTTTATAATTTTTTTATTTCTATAATTTATAAACAAATTATTGTATTTTATTTCATCTTATTTATAATAACGAACTTTAAAACAACATAGTTATACTCTGATAAGTATATTGATTTTTACCAGTTGCTACAAAGCTGAAATGGTTTAGAAAAATTTTAGATGGTCCACTTTTTCATTTGCAAAAATGACAAAATGACAAAAAACAGATTTTCAACGTATTTCATTGGTTAACCCAAATTTTTTGGTTTAACCTACAAGTGAAAAACTGGTTTTGCTGACTATGAAAAGATATTCTTTCTTCTGTTTTCATTTTCATTTCATTTTCAGGTTAAACCAAAAAATTTGGGTTAACAATGATATTGCGTAAAAAACAGCTTTTCAACGAATTTCATTGGTTAACCCAAATTTTGTGGTTTAACCTACAACTGAAAAACTGGTTTTGCTGACCACGAAAAGATATTCTTCCAATCAGTTTCAGATTTTATATAACATTATTGTTTGAAGTGCGAGTTTGCAGAACTTCTTTATTTGATCAACAATTGTTCGTTCGATATGCCAAATGAAAGTAAATCTTATTTTTTCACATTGACCTTTAAAATTTCTCATTTCAAACGCGTTCACCTAGCTTTTCTCCTTCTTATTTCCCTTTGGGTGGATTCTAAGTTCTGACATAATAAATAAAAGCTTCTATTCCTGTTGGAATATAACCACTCATATAACCACAAAGTCATGTTAATAATCCTGTTCTAGCCTGGTTGGCCCATCCAAACTGCCTGTGCTAGTTGTGTTTTTGTTGTGCATGTGGTTTTAGTTTATGTTACTAGTAAAATTTATGTTTCAAATTGCAATTAGAAAACGAAATATTCGATTACGTTTTTGGTTTGATTTATAGTAATTTCCAGGGTTGGGTTGAGAGGTTAAATAGGTACATTGGTGACAAAATAAATGTTCCAAGTTATGTTATTACTCTTTTGGGGTTTATCAGAATTTAAAGGTCCTGTAACTACTTCTATGTACTGACTATTTGCTTCTAATGTACTATTTTGTCGTTAACAATGCAGTATCTGATTCTAATTAAAATTTATCTTTGGTTCATTTGTAACTTAATACAATATTAATTTGAAAGGTAAGAAGATAACGCCTTAATTGGACGATATTTGCCTTCCAGGAGCTGCATCTAATAAATAAAGACAATTTGGTATACCAGGAATTAATTACCATCGCGAAAAACAGTTTAGATATTTAATTTTTTTTTTTCGGAAAAACTAAAGTTGCAATTAATTTAGCACTAATTACTTGAAAAAACAGGGTTTCATTTATAAAGTTTTTTCATGAGGTATGAAGTTCTCGATGATGAATACAACAATGAAGTATAGAACTAGACGTAACACGTGGCAATTAAGGGTGGACAAACCGAGCCATTCACCAAACTAATTACAAGTTAGCCTAAGTCGGTCACATTAACCCTTCTCTATCAAATAGAACTTCTTCCTTACTTGTTAATTAGAATTAATGCCAGCAAATTGTTTCCACACTTTGTATAGAAAATTATAGCTCTATATTAAATTACTTTAATAACAAAAATTACTTATATTCTATGCATATAACGACCTATCATTATACTACATTATAATGTGACAGACTACACTAAATATTTTACTTTACATTATTTATGTACAGGACGATTAAGCAATACAAAAAAGTCCTGTTTATTAGCTTGAGCTATAATTTTGAGAGAAGAGCTCTTTTGGAAAATTACCTCGGTGGTTTGCCACTGTCTTACCTTGTAAGGAAATTAAAAAATTTCAAGTTGATATAATTTTTTGAAGTTATTTTCATTTTTGAGTTAAATTCGGCAAAATGTAAACATTTTACTATATAAAAAATCAAATAAAAAGTTCTTTGTGTTTTATTGCAAAGTAACTGTATAGAGGAGCTACAGACAATTTGAAGAGATGCGTTTGAATGCTTTGATGTAAAATATAGTTGACAAATAACAATTTTTTGGTTTCATGCCGCGTATTTTAATGATGCGATGGAAAAGATTTTTCAGTTTTTTCAATGCATTTTTTGTAAGTCTTTAAATGACTTTGTTAATAAGTCTTAAAGTATAATCATAAGTACTTCGTCATTGCGAGTACACTATTACGCTCTAGTGGTTAGCAATACGACGAACGTAAATTCTATTCCTGCTATACGAGCTACAGCTCATTATTCCTGCTTAACTATGCAGGAAGCTCAAGGGAAACAAGGCTGAGTTGTAGTAGAATTTACAAGACTGCAGGACCAATAAACCATTATGGCTCTTAAGCTGTTTACTAATGATTTCTTATGTTAAATTCTTTCTACACCGAAACACAGAACATATAGAATTTCTTAAATTATAACTGCAATTTTATACCATTATTGATAATAACGAATTTATTTCCAAGGCTTGAAATGTATTTGACTTGTAAACAACAACTTGTCTAAACTTAGCCGCCTATTGAGATCCAATGCTCTCCAATTTCAAACATCTTTTGTTCTCAGATACTTCAATATATCATCTTTCTATCGTTTTCTTGACCTTTCGTTAGTTATCATCTTTATTTTCACTTTAACTTCTTAAATTTATAAGATTTAAACTCCTCAACGCAGGAAAATTGCCATAAAATATCAAAAGTCGGTACTTCTGGGCCATTCATAAAATTTATTGCAAATATTATTTTGATTTACTCAGAAAGTTAATTAAAAAAAAGTTGTTAAATAGCTAAAAAGTTTAACTTCATCGACTTGAAGTTAAACATTAACAAACCTTCGGGGAAGGATAATTTTTATTTTGCAAATTATAATTAAGTTTTAAATAAATAATGTTGATATTTGCAAAATCCATTACATAAAAGAATCGAGATTGACCGTAAAATACAAAGTAAGAAAACGCAACTTTAATGGTGCATTAGTAATTGGTTTTCTATCGATTTTTGAACACAAATTTTATTTATTTAGTTCACCAAAGAGTTTTTCTATTAGAAAGAATCTTGACGTTTTTGCGGATGCTCTCCCGTCGAGAGAGTACAACCTTTCAATCCATTAAAGAGAAACAGCCTAGTATTGTTTCGGGTCTACCAAGTTGAAAGTTTTAGCCTTAATATCCTGCTGATTCTGAACCGTGAAACTTAGAAAGTTGTATTTTCTCCAGTTTAGACTTGGAAACAATTCTGCGGGCTGTAGCAGTGGAATGCCGCGGGTCTCCTTACAATTTATCGGAATTTCGATAGCTGGATGCTCAAACACGCTAACTTCATCTGAAAGATTTATATAAACTAAACCCTTACTAAAAACAAAACAAGAGAAGTCATAATATAAATCGATACTGTGGTTCTATTTACACATGATTAAACACCAACGTAGTACATTTTATACAGTTTTTATTTATTTTTCTAATTTATTTTCGGATGGCTTAATAAATAAAAATAAATTGGTGATTGAAATCAACAACTTTATACACTATCCGGATAAACCTATAAACTACAGTTTTCCCTATCTAATTAAGATTTTTCATGCTTTACCCGTTACATAAAATAGTACCATGTCATACCTATTCACAATTGAACACTAAACTATCAGCTCCATACTTCTGACCGAACAGATTTAAACAGTGATCAATACAATTTTAAATCTAAACTAGAGGCGGAAAAGTGTGATTAAAATCCTAGTTTCGTAAAATACACTAATGTAATCTAAAGTCCAAGCTCGATTTGTGGGTCTGGGAAATGCAACGGAAAACTACCCGATTAAATTATCTTTCTAATTCCCGATTGCACTAGTTAAGTTGAAGAAATGCTTAACTTACAGATGCAGACAAAAATCTGAGAAACAAACAACAACCTTTTAACTATTGTGGAACGCCACCACACATGCATTTACAATTTTCTTATGACATGATTGATAAGGGCGTAAATAATATTCAAAAATAACGGATGTACTGGATAGTGTGAAAATTACGGATCTACAAAGACGGGAATATGTTGTTAGCAATAGCACAGCTAGAAGTCAACTGTGGACGGCAAACAGAGTGCTGCAAGTATTTACGTTGAGTACACGCACCGTCAACAGAATGAGCAATTTCAACAGAATAAAAAAAAAAATTAATAAAACTAAAAACTAAACTAATAAAATAAATCGTTCTTTAAAATAAATTAAAGATTCAACCATGGACGTGGGTTAGTTAGATGGGTTATGGGATTCCTTGCCAAGATTGCAATTCCGTGTACTTCATGTTTTATGAAGTTCGGTGACTCGTAAAAATCTACTGCTTCTACAAGTTTATGAAGCAGATATACTATTAAAATTTTGGATTAGGAAAAAAGTGAAAAAATGTAAAATAGGAAAGCTATTAACATTGCTAGCAATAATAAACCGATAGATTACAGAAAATATGTGGTAGTATTATCACGGTGCATATAATCACATCCTAGATAGAATGAAGGCGACATATTCTTAGTAGAATCCTTTATTATGCAACTCATTGTAAAGATAAATGTAGATCCACGGTTATACCTGTATTCGTCTCTCTTCCACTTGCTTTTTCGTATTTCAATTCAAATTTAAACCACTTCAATAGTTTATCTAAGGTTTAAAATTGAAAAATATCGTACAAAATGCCAGTTCCAAAACTGCCAGGTGCAAGGAGGAAAAGTAGTTAATATTTTCACCCTTTTTCCTTTTTTTTAATTTTTAATTTTATTGTTTTAATATTAGCTCACATCTACTCAACTCGATCGTGGTTTTCGTTAAATAAATTTATTTTTGCAGCCACAACTTACTTTTATTTTTAAAGTTTATATCACATTTTTTGTATTCGTTCGACTTTCGTATTTTTAGCCTTGTAAATAATAATAATAAAACATCCAGTAGCTTTTCTGGAAATTAGTCGGAATTTTGACTTTTCTAAGGCTTAGGTGGAGGTGAGAAATAAACAGATCGAGAATTTTCTGGATTAACGGTGAGGAAGTTGAGTCGTCTTTATAGAAATGGTCACAAAGGGACTACGACGCACAATGTCGTTTAATGTTGAATTACACTTTCTGGTCGGGTTAAAATTTACCCATAGGCAAACTCGACTGGTAATAACTAATTATCTTCGCTAAAAACTGACCAGAAACTACTACATCAAGAAACTGCGAACACAACATGAGTTGACTGGGGTCGGTGATCAACAGCCGTTTCAAAGTATAGTTCAATTAATAAACGAATGACTGTTAATTAGAGCTATTGCAACCTAGGGTCATCAGGAATGTGATTTATACATTAATTTATACCGAATACGATTTGAGACGACAAAAATGTATAAAAAAAATTAAATTTAGGAGAATGGACGACTAATTTAAAAAAATATAAAATGACCAACTGCGAAAATGACGGCCAATAATCTAATGCTTTCAATAAGCTTATAACTACTTTTACATATTTTACTTTACATATTTGCATGTATGTAGAGCATTAGTCTTCACACCAATTCTGAAGGGCTATCCCAATAAATATATAAAATTTAATATATCTAGCAGTAGTTTCTAGTTAACTCTGCTTTTATCGTAAACAAGTTCGTAAACAAATTTGTACCAACGTTTAGCCAATGCGGTGCATTTGAAAAAATGTAAGTCTATTAAAATTTTTGAACTCGCGAAAATTTGTACAAATTAAAAACAATAATATTCAGAAGGATAATCTTTCAGAAGAACACGAATTGGTACATTCCCTAATATCAACCCAATTGAGAAGTTTTAAAAAGAACTTGATGGACAGTTGAGACAAATCGGTACCTATGTCATCTATATAGAACCTTTTAAATAAATTATAGAAGTCCTGGAAAGAAATCATTACAAATTGCAAAATTTCTCAGATGGCTAAGCAAGTCCATAGGAGGCTACTTCGAATATCTATGTAATTTTACATTATTTTATCTTCTTTTTTTAATTTTTTTGTTTTAATTTTAATCTGAAAAATTCAACATAAATAACTAAAAATACTTTATTAAACTTTTGAACGGGTTGTTTCTACAATATACACAGCTGTAAAATATGTTCGGTGGTGACTATAAATAAACTTTCGTAAAAAGCACCTAAACTAAACTGTTGATTGCAACTGAAATAAAAATTTCAATGAAATTTTGTGATGCATTAAATTCTCACATTATACTGTGGGAGAATAGTTGGTGTACTTCACGTTTCCTTGTTTATGTGACTACTTATGTGCTGCCCGTATTTACCGAATCCAATTTCACGTACACCATTTACCTCAGCATCCGCTATCTGTACGATTTCAGAATCCAGATCGCCCTTGTCTAGGAGCGTTCTACGAGATTGGTCAGTCATAAAATAAAAACTAAAACTACTAACACTTGCACCGAACATCTTGAAATAAAACCGAAGAAAATATTTTGCGCAAGCAACCACCATGGTATTGAACTTACGCTGTCTGTCTGGTTTTACACTCTTTGATTATGTTTTGTGGGTTAGACTAAACTTTAGATAGAAGAAAATATACTCGGCGAATTGTAAATCTGTATTGTGCTATATACATGCATTGTTATAAGAAATCCGATAAAACCGGAAACTAGTTCAGTTTACATTTGAAATTTATCCGCATGAACTAGCTTTCCTCGATTTCCAACACAATTCCTTCGTTTATAATTTTTTATGATCTCAAAGCAATTAGCTCACGGAGATTAAAAATAAGTAACGAATTTATTTCTGTAAAATTCTAAAATATGTGTACTTTGGTAGCAGAAATAAAATAAAAATATAAAGAAATACCACAAGGAAATATATTTTAGTTGAAAAGTTTTACTGAAACTTCTATTTATTTTTTGCAGTACGTTGAACACAAACTTCAGGTTTATCGAATAAACTCGATTGCTAAATATTTTTAAAATTTGTATTTAAATCTAATAATTACGTAATAATTTTGATTATTTTATAAAAAGTGAATGTTTCCGAATAAACTCTGAATTACTGGATTGAACTTGTTAATGCATATAATAGGGACAGAATAATTAATCTGGAAAATTGACTTAAGCGAATACTGTAAATTGTATGTAGTTGATTTCGAGATTTTGTAACGACACAATTGACACATGCTTGGAATTGTGAAGTTTTAATGACATGAACTTTCAAAGAAGTAGATTAAGTGGATTAAAACGATAAGGTTTGCAGTCTTTGATTTGAGTTCTCTACCTTATATTAAATTCTGAATATTTTAAATTGCGAGATTGATTTTGGAAAAGCACGTACATATTATTTTCTTAATGCAAATTTACCGTTTGCATTTTGACAAACATTCTGCCATTAAATAAAGTAAACATTCTAATTAAAACCTCATCGATATTTAATTGTTTTTTTATGCAAGTCGATTATAATTAAACCGAAGCAGTCAACAGAAATGTTATTAACTTTATAATTCATATTCACCTGTTCACAACAGCGACTCGTGGTATCAATCTAGAATCAAATTAGATTTACTTATATGGTTTATTTTACAGAATGTTGCTACATAAATCCAACAGGTTTAAAATTGGAAATGAAAATGTTATAATCACTGTTTTGGATTATACTTAGAACAGCACTTCACGATATCAGTTTTAAAAGTAAATTATTATTGAATTTGCTGACAACTGAGTAGCGAACATCAGGTTCTTGGGTAACATTTTACTTACAACACTGATATCATAAACTACTATTACTTATTTTCTAGTTGATTATACTTACTATAATGATACTTATAAATGTTATTAAAATAAAAGTTTTCAAATCAAGCTAAAAGTATGTACAAAATTTACAGTTAATTTGATTTCATTTCAGTATATTTGTCTCAATTATTTGAGAATCTAAATCTATATTTATTTAAACATTATTAAAACCTTTGGAAATGAAGATATTGATTTCTTTATTTGCGATTCTATAATGTTATTAACAAATATATTAAACATTTCAGTATAACAGTTTAATGTTATGAATTAATACGTAACTTCATTTAATTTTGAATTTTAAATTAATTTACTTGATTATCAATAATTTAAGGATTATTTATTATTAATAAGCAGTTTATTAGTTTATTATCAACTGAACGTTATTAAATAAAATATAATAGCATATTATTACTAATTTAAAAAATAAGTACATTTTAGCGTACTTTACCTTGCCATAAAGGACAAAGAACGTCGCGTCGTTCCCAAAAAAGTACTGTTCTACTAAAATAAGTACGTATGGTCGCAATAATTATACGGCAGTGCTTCCCCGAAACGCAAGCGTTGTTAGTATTCCCCGAAATTGCCTTTAACGAAATAAAAATGTTCAATACCAACCGAATAAAAATTATAAGAAAAATTTGTTAGGTTAAATTAGTTTGTTAGGAACTAATAATTATCCGTATATGGCAAATTAAATTAAACTGAAACTTCATTTATATCCTAAAAGTGACGAGAACATCCTCATTACGTCAACCTCGTATGAGGCTTAAAGAATAACAGTCTACTTTCAAAACTAAATTTATTTTTGTACCAACGGGCTCCAGTGGCGTAGCATACGAAGAGTATGCAAGGTTTAAAATCGCTTTTGACACATTGCAATGTTTAAATTTTAATCCCAAATTAAATTTAAAATAAAATGCAAAAAATTAAGTTTAAAAGTAAGTTTAATTGAGAGACAAAAGGAGAGTGGAGAAAATTACATTACCTTATTTCCACGTGATAAATTATTTTTACTTTTATTCTTACGATTCTTTATGTGGGCCGATGTTTTCCTTCAAGTAATCATTAATTATTTTAAAACTAATAAAGCGGAACGAATTATCCGAGTATTTAATTCTGCATATAAACACAAAGAGAAATTTGCATTATACGATTTCCCAGATGTTAATAGTGGATTAAATTTGGTTTCAAAATGAGATCCGTTTTTCGTTTATTTGTTCCTTTACTGTAGTTTTATAGCTTGGTTCGAATTTTAATTAAAATTTGACCTGTGATTGTAATTACTGCCATATTATTTAAACACTCGTTTGCCCTCATATTGCCATATAAACGCACCGTTCGCCTTACAAATCCATGTAATTTTAAACTATTTGTTAACATACAAAAGAGTTAAACTAGCTTAAAAAATTCTCTATTTTCAACTGCCAACCTGTTAATTAAATCAAAACATAAATAAACGCTGAAAAGTGTTACGGTTTCAGATTAAAATTTTACTAAAGAGGACATCGCTTAAAAGTTTTCAATTTTAGAAGCCCTTTTACAACATTAAATAGTCTTGAAAGCAATGTTTGATTAACAGATAGATAGTCATGTACACATTTCTCAATTGAAAACTGAGTTACAGTAAGTTAGTATGAGTAAAACGTAAAACAAACTTTAACTTTTGATCATTTAGCTTTGGAGTTATTCACACTTGATTCTTTATAATTTAATTTTCTTTTTAATCATTTATAATATTTTAAAGTTTAATTCAAATGCAAAATTTAGTCCGTTATACCAAGAGTACATTATAAGCGGGGCCGTTATATCCGGATTCCACTGTAATAGGTATGCTTTATTCAGAACAAAGTGAATTTTTGTGACTGGTCTACACACGGGCAACTAAAAGTTTTCATTATACTATTGTAATTTTGAATAAATGGCTTTATTGATATAGAATTAATATTATTGTATTTCAACTTTATCGTATCATTTCAGAGTGAATAACTTTTATGATACCAAACTACAAATAACTAAAGAAATTGTAGTCGATGCTGGATTTTGTTCTGCCATTCGTCTCAGTTAACTAAAAGATTTATCTCACCGCAAGGTGTGGCAGGCAAGTTATATACGTAAACAGCGATGTATACAGAATTTTATAAATTTTAAGGAAGCTTTATTCTATTTACGTACATTTGGACGTTGAGTTATGGTCTCTATTTGTTGGCCCTAATATGAGACTTAAATAATGGAACAACTTCTATTTATATGTTATAGAGGAAAACCTTCATAAATATCTTCATAACTAGCTAGAAAACTGCTGAACAATTTTCAACTTGTCGATATAAATGACAACTAAAATACATTTTCTTATGTATTTTTCTTCCATGGAAACATTATTTCTGCACAATTTGTTTTATTTTAACTAACCGATAAGTGGATTTCATATTTTCTAAATAATTACCTATAATAAAAATATCTCATAACTAAATGTGAAAAAGGTTGTATTTTTGTATGGTTTTCGTTTAAAATAATGAAATATTTTACGATCCCGAAGCTAATTTGTAAACTACTTAAATTTTCATAATTAATACGATCATATTAATTAACTATTACCATATATTAGTTAAATTCACATTGTAACAAATAAATGTGTAGATTAAACCGGTATATTTCACAAAATATTAAATTAAATTAAAATTGGATTGTCCTGCAATTATTGAAATTTTTAATTATATTTTACATTAAAAAACAAACTTTTATTTGATTGGATTCGAAATTTTGAAAAATTATTTATTCCATTAACGGATTTTGGCATTAAGTAGGTAGAATTTTATTTTTTAAAAATAATTTTCAAATATTATAGAGTTAAATGGCATAATATTTTAAGTTCTTCTACATAATAACTCCAGTAGGTTTGCCCGATGAGAATCCGAATTTTGAAACAACAAAAAATATGTTGTTCATACAAAATAAGAAGCTCCGTATTTTTCTTTACATTGAAAAAAGTGGCATTTTAAGATTTTGAAATAAATTACGTTATTAAAAATTTCTAAATTACTCAAAACTTAAAAAAAAAAATGGAATTTCGTTGTTCTCAAAAAATTCAATATTTTAAAAATAATCTTATGTGTGGATCACATCAAATTCATACCGGTAAATGAAAATATGCAGTTAAATTTAAACTTATTAATATTCCAAACGACCAGGAAACTTCGAACGTGGATCTAACTGACAAATAATATTGCAGTGCTGTAAGTAGAAGTTCTTTTGTTTGTAATTTCAGAATTTGTGTAAAAAATAGATATAAAATTTGTATGTATTTTATTACAAAGTATATTTGAAAATGTTAACTACGATTAAATACTTACTTTTGTCATGATAATTAGCTTCTAAACATAGAAGCATATGGAACTGATTAACCTGCTCCCCCGGTTAGAATTTCGATTTTTTAGGTTCATGGGTATCATTTTTCTTTTCAGAAGGATTATCAATTCAGAAAATCTCCTAATATCAAGATTATTTTTGATATTAAACGTTGCTTTTAGTATTGAAAGAACTAATTTTGATTTATCGCGAAAGTATATACCAACAAAGCATTTCCCGTATTATAGAATTTCAGTTTTTCTCACTTAAGGTAAAAGTACTGAATTATTTTTCTAGATGCTTAGTATCTACTTGAAAATAATGTAATAAAAGGTGGAAATGGCAATCCGCATTGTTTTAATGTATTTTTTTTATAATATTACTATTGTGGTGTACACAGCACTCTTATTGAAAGAACTTGTTTTTCACTGTTAAAATTACAACTTTACGCCTTTTTGACCATTTTGATTATTTGAAACTATTACTTTTACTCTGGGGAGCACTAATGGTAGCGTATACGAGATAAAACCGACCTAAATAGTCTTTTTAATCTCCCATACAAACTTCACACTCCGGTTCAAAAGATTCAGTTCAGTCCTTTGTTATATAATCTACTATTTTGAGTATTTGTCCTAAAATTTGATACTACATTTTTTAACATTCCATAGAAAACTATATAAGTAATATATACAGAAGTTCAAAGTTTAACGTAAGCTCAATATTAATTTATAGCCAACCGCTGTGCCAGCACAGCGGTGCGAGCGAAAATTAAATTAGCTTTATGCAACATTGGTTGTATTCTGTCTAATTCAACATAATTTAATAAGAGTTTTTGAAAAATATTTCTGAAAATTAATAAGTGGGCATCTAGGCAATTTAAAATAAAATTGTTATAAAATTTAATTTGCTATCAGAAGTTGAAAAAAATAACAATAACACCCAATTAAATTATTTTTAATCAAGAAGATCTGAAAACCTCAAAATCAATTGTACAAAGGCGGTGTATAAAAAGTTTTTGTCATCTAACTCGCAAAAAGAAATTACTGAATCCTATTCCTTAGTGAATAAAATGATGGACGACCATTACTTGCTGCAGGAGATTTCCTGTTTTTGTAATTCAGCTCGATTAGCGTTCATAATAAGAATAAAGTATTTTTATTAATATTATGAAAAATTTATTGGTTAATAAATAAACAAATATCACAAAATGTGAGAATTTTTTTATGTTAATTATAGTCAACAACACATTTTAAGTGGAGACATTTTTTGTAGAAAATGACCGAATGAATAGGACGCGGAGTTTGCCAGAATCTCAATGGAATATTTTAATTAAATTAAAAGAAAAAAGCCTTTTATTGTTAACGTACTTTTTACTTTATTTCTTCATTAAAACACAATTTTTAAACTTGAGCGCATTTCTATTTTTGAACTTACTACACAAGGAGAAATAATAAAGTCCCCAATTATCGTTATTAAATTTATGCGGAATTGCGGTATTTGGTTAAAAATATAAATTATGAAATAAAAACAGTGGGAATAATTTTTTTAAGTTGCCAATTTCCTTTGACCAAGTTTTTTATGTACATATATCTACATACATACTACTATATGTCCTGCTCCCAGGACGCAGAAAATTTATGGAACTTACTTTGTTCTTAGTAACAAACACTCCCGATTGGACATGTTTGCACAGCTTATTATGGTAACATAGGACTCTAATATTTTAGCTATATTATGTTTTCAGAAAACACCAAAAATTTATAAAATCATAGAAAACTAAAAAAAAGTTAATTAAAACTCCTCCATTAGATTCATTTAATTACACTGCCTATGTTGCAAACAAATAACTGAAAATCCTGAAAATACACCAAAAGTGAAATTTCAGCCTTGATGTGTATGTTAATTAAAATTTAAAATCGAATTTTAACTTTAAATGGAGTTGTTTACTTTTTAAATTTCTTTTAGTCCTTCGAGCAAAGCTGCTTTTTAAATTTTGTGCCGGAATCACTATCTATGCTGTCTTGCTTCGTAAGAAACTAAGATTAAGTAGCTATACAAATAACAATGAATAATAAGGAAACCAAAAGTATGAAATAAGATTACGTTATTACATAAATTCTTAAGTTATTTATAGTTTACAAGAAAAATCTAATGTTCATACGTTTGCGTTAACCTGACATTCAACGGCAAAACAAAATAAAGCAAACACCTAACTTCGTGAATAGGTAAACAATGTCGAAACAAAGTTACCATCCACCTACATATGTCATTGTCTGTGAATTGCTGAAATTGTGAATACACGTGGAAACAAAGAAAACTTCTCTTTCTCTTCAGTGTTATCTTTTTTTGAATGCTATCCTGTCATGCTATATTTGCATAAAAACTTTTCGGTTTATATACTTTTCCAACCGTAAAAAAATATTCGTCGTTACTGTTTTATTATAAAATTTTTTCTAACTACGCTTTAGCAAATGTTATACATATTTTTAAATAATTAATTTTTTAAGGAATGTGGAAAGCTGCAAAATGAACTCTTTTTCACTAAATATGCACAAAACTTATATGTTTCAAAAAAGTAACATGACCGCTACATGCTACTGAAAAACCAAATACTTGAGAAATTGTTTTTCCTATTTGGAAAATTCACCCCACGGATTCTGCGTTTCAAGCTATACAGCGCAACGATTTAATTTATTTTCATATCAGAATTTACTTTTTACTTTTTTTTTTAATTATCTGAAATATCCAGCATATTTTTTTATTAGCAAAAAAACAGAAATTTTTCGGTCGAATTTGCGGTTTAACAATTTTTAATATTCACAGTTTTTTCGACGAGCATCAAAAGTGAATTTTCTCCGAATAAAATATATTTTATGATTATAATATCTCGTTCCACAGTAAGGGAGAAAACTGATTTTTCAGAAGTGGAGAAAAATTAAATAAAAATTATGTAGGAGTGCATATGAAAAGGCTTAAGGTTAAGGTTCTCGGTGGCGTATTTAAAAAATGCATATGGCCAACCCAGATGATTTTTGGAATCTCGTTAATCCAAGCATGCGCGTCAGTTATAAGGGATAATACTGACAAATTCACTAATGTACTTTTGCTCCGAATAAAACTTGCTTTTTGAAACATGACTTATTGACTAAATGACACAATGGGATTAATAGGAATATTAACGTGTGATCCTATCCACAGTATAAACAATTTTGGAGCAGCAAAAAACTTCCTTTACTAGACTTTAATTTAATAAATGAATTTGTTATTTTCACTACCTATTTATTTTATCATTTGGACAGTTACTGGATATGTTAAAGTGTATACTCAAGATATAGCGACAGACATATTCAAAAAGTTAAAGGTAGGAGTATCTCTTTCATCTAGTTTCAGATTTCTAATAAATTTTGAAAAACTTGTCAATCTATGAGCTGGAGTGTTCACTATTTTTACTTTTTTGCATGTTCTGCATTATCTCAATAAGCACCTTGTTAAACACGTAACTCGTTACATAAAGTTAGTGTCGGCTTTCAAACACATTTTATAACATAGCATTTGGTTATGTAATACGGAGAACAATGCAATTTAATGTCAGCTACAGTCTATTTCATTTAAGAAATACGTTTAATTTTGAACTCAATGGGTGATTATACATCGTGATACATGAGGTATTATTTAATTTACTAACTTCTTGAAAATATATTTTTATTTTGATTTTGGAAACAAATTTAAATTTAAATATTTTTCTCAAGTCGTATAGTTACGCCACTGTTTTATTTATCAAATTTGTCTTTTCAAATAGTTGGTTGTAAAATTCAATTTTAATTTTAGTAATTTAATAGTTTTAACTTGGAAGCCCCCCGTGCCCAAACACGGCCCAGGATCAAAACTGTTACGCCACTGGCTCTCCCTATAAGTCGATACATAGCAATTTGTTCAATTATTTTGATTAAATTTTTACTTACGATGAACTTATTTAATACTGTCAAATCTTTTAAAAAGAATAGCAAACAAATTCTCTCCATATAAATCTTTCTTAAGGTTTTCAAAAGATTCGTTTTATTTTTACATTTACTACTGTCAACTTCCTTGTTATTTATATTTATGCGATTAATATAAACTGTAACAATATTAATATTTACTTGATAATATATTGTATAAAATTTAATACACATTATTAACTTGGGAAATTAATGTTGAATAAAATTTTAAAATTGAGCTAGCTACAAAGTAGAATCTGCACAATAAAGCTATCGCTGAAAGCTTATGAAAAAAAATTGATTTTTATTGTTTGCTTACTAAAAAACTTTTTCGTTTTTAAAATATTTGCACAATATTGTGTAAAGGTTCACTAGTATTACTAAAATTGATGTGTTGAAATAAAAATAGAAATAATTTATTGATAAAAATAAAATGTGCGAAGGAAAAATATTTATATAGTCTGTCGGTACGTGTGTACCATACGTACATAGAATTGGAACTACGATACCCAAATTGTAATAAATTATTTTATATAATCCATTACAGGTAATTCATTTGTATCAATAATTTTAATATTGGAAAAGTTCGCTCATGTGTCTCGTCTATCTGTGCAATTGATTTCCAATTCAGTAAATGTAAGTTAAATTCAATTACACTTGAATAATTTCATTTAAAACATTTTATGTATAAAAAATACTAATTTATCTAACTAATTAGAATTTGAATTTTTTCTTAAATTTCCAGCGGGAATTTTTTTTATCCAAATAAAAGCTCAAAGAAAAGAAAGAAAACAACTTTTGTAGTTATTCAAAGTTTTCTTAAAATAATCCACAGATTATTTCCGTAAGTATTAATTATTAATACTTATTATTATTTTTTATTACAAGTAATAATAATTACGCTCGATTTTCCAAAAGTTAAACGAATAATTATTGAAAAATTTTCCAGAAAATAGCAATTAAGTAAAGGAAATTTCAATTAAAAATCAGAGGGGGTTCAGGGAAGCCGAAACCGAGTCAAGTTAGTGCATATCTGCTTTGTATAAACTGCAAATGCAATAGCTGAGGTATAAACTATGCAGATAATAATAATTATTATTGCAAAGTTATATTTAATAATATTCGAAGTTAATTAGGATATTCGTTTAGTTAAGCGTTTTATTTCGTTTGGAATTTGCTTTATTTGTTAGTATAATTTTGCTAGTGCTATTTTTACTTGTTGAATTCACCATGTATACAATAATATCTAAAAACTTTGTTGAACTTGCGTTATAATTAAATATTATATATTATTTTAAGTTGTTTTAATTAGTCCTAGAGTGTGTACTTTATTACCCCGTTCTTTGCTCCAAAGCACCTGCTTGAGAATCGTATTCAACTCGGCTGCATCTTCGAGCAATAAAATTAAACAATTAGAATCACATTTTCAGATAAAATTGCTCACATTTAATTATTTTTATTGCATCTAGTGGCAATTACCTTTCAGTATAGTTGCATAATTAAATACATTTTAATGCCCTTTATTGTTTAGTATAGATAGGTATATTGCAAATTTAGAGCATTTTTAGAGACGTTGGTATACATTTAAAGTAAATTGGAATTTCCACACTCCAATATAATTACAATTTTTTTCTTTTATACATAACCGACGCCGACGCTATCTATTTTTCTAACAATAAGTAACTTTTATTCTTGTTAACACTTTACAGTAAAATGCGAGTTTTATAGTTTTGACTTTTTTTGTTTATTTAACTTTTATGGAAAGTGTTATGACTGCAATTAAACTTAAGTGTAAATTGTATTTCTTTTATAATTCGGAGGCTACATAATCTTTGATCTGATTCTTACATTTTTATTACAATATAACGAGCAAATGTTATATATGAACAAACTGAAAGCAACCGCTGACAAAATTTAGTTAAAATTTAAAATTGAAAAAACAAGCATCAGTTTTGAAGTAAATAATTCTTCCTTATATCTAACAGTTAGCATTTTACAACTTCTGCTAAAGTTTGTTTCACTGTTTAGAACCGAGCGTTTCCAACAGAATACAGAGTAGTTGTTTTAAAAGTGTTTCTTTCTAGTTGGAAATTTGAATACGACATTAAAGGTTCGAAATGTTACAATGTTTCTAATTTGTTTTAAACAATTTTTAATTAAATTGCCATAAAGCTCTAAGTAGAATTTCATATAAATTAATTATATGTATCAGAATTTCAGGGTAATCAAAAACGAACACTAAAATGCAGTAAATTTTTATAAACCAACTGCACTGTAAGTCAAATTTCGCAAGCGTGTTTTCCATAATAATATAGTAGTTTCATCGGGTGACGAATAAGGATCATTATAATATCTAGTTCGTCGCCTGATAATGATGCCTTATTATGGTAAGCAAAAGCAGAAGCAAAAGGTAATTCAAAATTTATATTTACTGTGTATTCCATTGGTGACAACCTTGTTAAATTTTTGTTTATTCTAAATCACGGATGACAAACTTTGTAAACAATTTTACGAACTTAAATAAATTTTATAAATTTTATTTATACACATTTTTCTATTTTGTCGCGCCGTTACTGACTGACAGCGACTTAAACAAGACTCTGTAAAATACAAAAAATATTTTCGTCTATATCTCGGAAACGGTGTGACAAAATAGAAAAAAATATATGAGAAAAACTGCAGAGAATAAAATTGACAAGAACAAAATACCTATTCATTTTTTTATTTCGTTTCACCATTTTCGAGATATAGATGAAAATATTTTGCGTATTTTACAGAGTCTTGTTTCAGTCGCTGTCAGTCTCAAACGGTGAGACAATCTAGAAAAATGTATATAAACAAAATTGAAGACAATGAAATTTTAAACAAAAAATGTCTACAAGGTTTTGCTGTAAAATCGATTTAAATTGATAAAAAATGGTTTCAAAATGTTCATTTTACATTGGTTACATAGGAGTGTCCGAGAACTTTTGCTAGTCACTGTAATAATAATTAGAAATCTTGAAATAATAATAATAATTAAATAAAGTAATATGGTTTTTCATATTTCCAGTTCAACCAGACTCTTATTTTAATAAAAGTTAAGTTTTATGTTCATCCAATTTAAAGTTCAAAATCCAATAGTCGGTTTTTGTCTCGGCTTCAATATTTACGTGTTGCTTCGAAGGCAAAGAAAGTAAATATGTTGATAGTTTAAATAAACAAAATTATGAAATAATTGCCAAATTTCAACCCGTGAATATCTAAGTGTTAAGTATGGCTTAGTTAATCGCTACTTAAATGAAATGACTTCTCCAGACGCTTATCCACATAACAAACATTTATTGAAATGTTAGAAACTGGTATGTAAGTTAACATCTCTCTTGAGAGGAGTATTATTTACTTTGTTAAGAAGGTGAATGGCAGCTTGATGTGCATCTATAAAATGTAATAATACACTACGGTGTTTTCACACTACCTCTTGAAAATGCTGTAATCTTACAGTAAAAAAAGAAACAAAAAATTTAATTATCGCCAGCAAGGTGGAAGTTATTAATTTATTTCAGGTTACAACACAGATCAATTACAACTCATTAAGAAAAATGTTAATGGAGATCTAATACCTTTGATTATATAATATCGATAAGCTAACCTTATGGCATTTGTAGCGCAAGTAACTTAACTTCCCTAAAGGGAAGATTAAAGTTTAGCTCGGCCAGAGGTTAGACTAAATTGTCAAGTTAATTCACTCTAATTCTTTCTTTTCTTTTCTATTTTGCCTTGGGCGAAAATCCAATTGTAAAATTTCGAAATCTGTAGTACAATTTTTTCTCAATTGAAAATATACCAAGCCATTCGCTATAATCGTGTGCATTGTATATATTTAAAAATTTAGAAACTTCAATTCAATAAACAAATTTGATTGGTCTGTGCTATTGATTGATTACGGTTTCAGGTTTCTGATCTTAACCGATGCGGGTGGTTTAAATTTCTCTCTTTCTCTTTTTTTCACGTTTTTAAATGAAAATGGGGGATAGAGCAGCTTGGTAATTGGTATCTGGCAGGACTAATTATTTAGTTGCTAAAATAACAAATATATTAGTAAACATTCTTCGTTAAATTATAAACATGTTATAATTAATTAAGTTTTCACTCAAGAGCAGTACACAAATTTAATCAAACATTTCAATGTTTGGACGCATTAGAATTGCCTGAAAATTTCAAATTTTCGAGAGCACCTTTGTTTTGCAAAAGGTTAATGTAATCTCAGTTTCTCAATTAAGATTTTATTTAAACAGTATATTTAATTTTCCGATTTATTATGTTCTGAAAATCTCCCCCAGTTATAAAAAATATTTATCTACTTTAGTGCATCTAACCTTATGAAGTAAACCAAAAGCACACGTAAAATTGGAAAACCAGATCATCGCTTGGCCAAACACTAAAAGTAGAGACGAATCTAAAAATTCGACTGGAAAATGTATTCAAAAGCAAAACACAGGCGATAATATCTTTGAAAGCATCAAATACCTCTGAGCGTTTACTGAAACTTCAACATAACAAAAGGAAATGCTCAAAGTCGCATGCGACCTTTCCGTTTTATATTCAAAGTTTAAAAGTGTGTAACGAATTTTATTTTATGTTCAATATTAAATGGCATAAAAGCATTTCAATTTATTGGTTTTTCTAGAAATAATAACACTATAAAATTTTGCTTTTGCTATTGTATTAGGCAAACATTTTATGCAAACCTTCAACGTTTGTTAGCCCTGAGTAAGGTTTTATTTATCAAGCGAATTTTGGAAAAAAAGTTATACATTTCTTAAAATATAAAAATGAAAATACCGACCTTTTATATTAAGAAACGCCCTTCGTATTCCCGAACATGTTTTCGGTGTTTTTGCAACTCATCAGGTAGAAGTGCAAAAAAATAAAATTTTCTGCTCCTTCATCTAAGGATGACCCTTTGTCAAAATTTTTAAAATTTTCATTTTAAAGGTTTTATGGTTTTAACATATGTAATAAAAGTAAACTACTTTTATTTTAAATTGAACTGAATATATAAATAGGAATAGGTCCAATTAATCTTTCTTATCCATTAAATATTAAAAATAAATTGTTTTAAGTTTTCGGCTTTAATTCTTATGAAATTTAGTCAGGTTTTATTATTGAAATAAAGTAATAAGCTGTCATATCAAAAAATATATAATAAATTGGAAAAGATATCGAGTCAAACGTTGTGAATTGCCCTAGTGACTACATTTGTCATCTAAATGCATAAGTGTATTCCCAACTGAAATAGTCCTCGAAGACAGTAGCTGCCTATTAGGCTGGATTTTATTTTGCAAGAAAACGTGAAAAGGATGCAAAGAACTATGAGTTTCCAAAAGCGGAACTGGAACGTACGTGTACCGAGCCTGGTATTGCATCATTTGCTGGACTCTGGCGTTAGAGTGAGACAATACAATTACGGCACTATAGTTATACAAAATTGAATACTATGAACCCTGGCGCCGTAACAATCGTAAATCAGAATTTTCTTTCTCAAGTTAGTATGATAAATTTATTGCAAACATATGTCAACGTTTATGTATCAGTACGAAATATATGCGTTTTACCCTACTCCAAAAGTATTTCCACCATAAATTATGATTTATGAAACTTGATATCTAACAACTTAACGACCCATATGAAAGGACCACCCCAACAAATTTAACTTATTTAGTTATTAACTTTTGATAAGCAATAAATACTCACCAGATAAACTTGAAAGGTGATTTTTTAAGCAAATTTTTCTTATAAATTTTATACAAAATAATAAAGAAAAATTTAGTATGTGGATTGGAAATTCCTACTCTCCATCGCTTCAGTAAATTTTGATTGAAATTACTTCGCCAATGACACAAATATCTAATCAGCTAAAAACATATGGACATTTTGACAGAGTAATCAAGTTTACAAAGCAGCCCTTCTCAATTTTAGTTTAAAGACGACCCAAGTTAAACGTTTTATGATAGGTACCGTAAGTAATTGTTTTAAATAATGAAACTTTAAGTAATTAAATTATCGCAGAAGTGCTGCCTCATATAATTCAATTTTTGGTTTACCAAAAAATTAAGTTTTGGCCAAGTTAATGGATGCTGATATTTTTAGTTTTATCTCTTTTATTTAAAATATTAACAATTGATGTTTTCTTTGTTTCTTTATTTTTAAAATAAAAGTCAAGTGAAAAGCAATCGATAAAAAATAAAATAATAATGTAACAATAATAGTAAATATACTGATAAAACAAACTGATGCTCTCCTACGTTGTAAGCAAGCTTTCATGATATTTGCAGTGGGTTAGAATCCCCAGGGAGAAATTTTTCAAGCTAATGTCAGCATGTAGTTCAGCAGTTTTATCAACACCAAAGACATGGCAAATTTTTCAAAAATGCCAAACGGAGTTTACAATTTATTTGTATTTAAATTAACAAAAATAAATCGGCAATTGCATTTGCAATAATTGATCGCTCCGTCAATTTAACGTTTTTTTATACACTGAACTATAAATTTGTAATTAGTGATTTTAAAATGTAGTTAAGTGAGAGGTGATTACCATTAGGCCCGTGGTAGTAAAACATTCGTTAATGATTATAAATGTTTTTTGGGGTATCATTTTATTTTAAATAGTAATTTTCATAAAGCACCCACGAAATTGGAACCTAAATTAAATTTTCAGTACCCACCTAAGTTATTCGATTAAAAGATGGCAATTTAAAGCGTTGGAACTTATCATGTGGGTAGGTTGGTAATAAACAAATTTTAAAATTTATATGTATGAAAAAGTTTTTTTGAGTTAATATTTTGTTAAATCAGATAGAAAATAAAATTAGAGACTTCATTAACACAAAACAAGGGTAGGTTAAAATAAATTTCATACAACAACAAAATTTTATAAGCTGATTATCTAATAACGATAACGGTTAAATTACTACTATGCCATTTTATAATATATCAATTGACTTGAGTAATTAAAGTTGTAATTTATATTATTAATATTAGCTATTTAGATTGCGAGAATATTAATCTCAATTATAATTAAAGGTAGGTATAGGATATCCGAAAATTATCTGCTAGTTGCAGCTTATATAAACAGCTTATATTAACTTTTCAAATAGTCGAGAAAAAAGTCAAAAAATGTTGTGTTAATCCTAATCTCATATTATAACTCTTAATCCTACTTTACGCGTGTGGCGGGCGTTAGCATCAAGAATGTAATTTGCCCTAAGCATTATTTTTCATAAAAAAATGTTAATTCAGCAAACTTAAAACGATTTGTTTTGTTATTTTTTGGAAAAATAAAAACCCTTTACTTTTAAAAAATTGAAGTTATACATTAAGGTCAAAAAAGCGCTGAAAAACAAAATCAAAACTATTATTCTTTGTCTTAACTAAAAGTTGTGACAAAAACAATAAATTATGTAAGTATAATAGCCGAAATAACAAGATATATAAAAAATGTGCAAAAAATAATGAATTAATCTTATAAAAGATAGATTACTCTTTTATTCAACTTAATTTTCCAAGATACTTTTTTAAAGAAATAAAATAAGTTATCATCTACAACTACATATTCGCACAGAATTAGTATAATTAGCATGCAGGTACTAACACAATAGATTTGACATCGATCTTACACTATCGCCCTTACGTAAATTTAATTGTATTGTTCTGATTTTTTTAATTTAAAATAATTAATGTGTAATTTTGTTGCAGGTGAGTAAACCATTTACTACATTGGAAACCTGTACTCGTAAGTAATCTTAATCTTACTGCATTATCTCGCCATTTTGCGCAAATTTACGTTTTAATTAGTACATAATTTTTAAACAAATTTGGGCTAGTTGAATTAATTTATGAAAAATACGTTATCTCGTTAAAAGTTTTGACTTTAATTGCCACGATTTCCGGGCTGCTCGTTTCAAATAAAAGAATACCTTTAACATTCGAAAAGTTTCGCACTGCTCTTTAAAATCATTTCAATTGTGTTTTCTTGATCGTTTTTCTTTGGCTTGGGCTAAAATATAAACTGAAAATTTACGTAGGATCGCTACCTACAAATTTTAAAAATACATATAATTAGCATCAGAAATGAGTAATCTTTACGGTAAGTAGGTAATTTATGTTTTTCAGTCCAACAATTACAAATTCAAAAATATTTATTTTATTATTTTAATTTTCAATGAATGCCAGATATACAACAATATCTTGCCCGCCGTACTCCTTTTCCCTGAAAGAAATTGATTTTTCTTTTTCGGAGCTAAAGAAGGGAAAATATTTTTAATTATTTATTTACAACATTTTTTTAAGATCTTTTATTTGATATGCCACACAGGGTACTTTATTTAAAATTTCAAAGTTGATGGTGGTAGGAGAAAGAACAAAGAGAAGACTTAGAAAGAAAACAAAATGCTGAGCAAATGTGAGCCCCTATACCTCAGACATTTTAGGTGAAATTTTGCTAAAATCTAGAAAAACATATTATAAGTCTGAAAATTGCCTTTAGTGATCTTCAAGAATTACTAAACAACATACTAAAACTTCGAAAACCTCAACTGCAGGCGTCATTGATCTTTGATAGTAAATTTCAATGCACAACTGGGAAAGGTAAGAGTCCTACAAAAAGTTAATAGATGAAAGATAATTTACTTCGATGTAATTTTGTATTTTCCTTATTGGTTAAAAATAAACAAAAGGACCAATGAGAGGTACTTAATTTGCTGTAGCTTTATTGTTGGAAGTGCGCTTTTCAGGACAGTAGTAGATAAATATTTTAAAGTTTGTCAACTTTGTAAAACAATAATTTAAATAAAAACCAAACGTTTTATTTATTTTATTTTTTGTCTTTTAATTGAATTCTCGAATCTACAAAATTAATAGTATTTTAATTTCCCTAGGGTTTTTCAAAACTTAATTTACAAGATTATCGTGAAGATCTTGACAACATTCAGAATCTCTTTAAAGTTTTTAAAATGAATGTTTAGTAGTTTCTTTTTGAGAAAATTTCATTTAAATGTTTTTTTTTGGCATTCTGTACAAAAATTTCCTTTCTTATAGCAGCTATTATTATATTTCTTAAGATTTTTTTTTAAAATCTCTTCAGTTTTTTTTATTTGTGCTTAGTTATGGTTCGACTTTTCACTTGCTTTAGAGGTACTTAAAAATAAAGTACCTAATAATAAATATATACCGGGTGTATACTTGGTTCACGCACCAACAAAGGGTTTATAATGCGTTACGAATAATTTTATTTAATTAGTTAATTTCTTTAAGAAAAAATGCGGTTCTGCCGAACATTTTTAACGAATAAGCAAGTTAATTTCAAGTTTTCATTAGCTTAGTTTATTTTTGTCTCTTTATATTTTCTAATTTCGCTCTATTGAGCTAATAGTAAACCTCAGCAAGATTTAGAAATGTAGTAAAGTTAGTGAATTAGACACGCTTACAAAAGAAGAATGTACGTTGCTAAGATACCTACTTTTTATTATCTACTAATGTTGTATCTCGATCTTATATTTACTAGACTTTATAAAATTTCAACATGCTTTTGCAGATTAAAGAGCAGTTTTTCCGATTGGTTCGACATAAAGTAGCATGCTCTATATTAAACAACTTTCACAAACATGAAATAAAATCATATTTTCAAGATTATACGTATTTGACATTTAAAATAGAAAATGGGGATCCATCGTTTTCCAATTTTCTAAATTGAAATTACTAAGATTTTAGTGATAGCACACTTCTTTCGGGCATCAGAAATCAGGTTCGAAGTGACTTATTCTTAAAACAATTTTAGAAATCATTTTATAATGGATATTATTATTTCATTGAAATCGTTGAGTAATGGATGTTTAACGATTTTTTGCTTTAATGGGCACTTTTCATACTTTTCCACGTGAAATTAGATAAAATGCTGTACACCAAAATAGGTTACTGGATTTATTCCACTCGATTTATTTAATTATGCTGTTTAATATAATATAATATCTATATCTACTATCTTAATTTTTTTCTCGCGTGATTTTTTTATAAAAAATATTTATCGGATCAAATATACCGAAAGGTGTAATTTGATTTCCATACGTCAAGTGAAGGAAACTGACAAAGTGTAAATGTTTTGAATTGAAACTCGTAAATTGAAAACGTATCTTATTGGCGTTATCGAAGGCGACTCCGTTGGGAAGTCCAGCAATAGAAGAAAGCCCCGTGAGACTGGACAAATCAGCACCTCATCTTTTCAACTATCGACGAGCTATCGTAGATTCCCTTGCGTCCACTGTTTGACAGCCGCAGCCTCTTCATGCTAGAATGGGTCTTGATGACAATACCCTACAAAATCCGAGATCTCGCTTTGCAGTACTTACTATAAACACTACCTTTTCAAATAAAAACTGTTACAAAGGTACCTACTCCAGTTTCAATAGTTTCAATATTAATAAATAATTCAATGAATACAAATACCCATGTTTCTTTAGATTCCAGTTGTGTAAATTTGGCCGAACTGATTACTTTATTCGAGGTATTAAAAATAGCTAATATAAACTAGAAATATGTTGATGTAATTTATCAATTATTGAAATGATCATTTATCTAAATTATCATTTATGTTAACGATCATTAAACTCACAAGATCAGAATCGAAGTTATTTAAAAAGGAATTCACACTTAATAGGAAGGAATTTGTGTTGTGTCATGTTTTTCCGGAATTCGTCAGAAATCTAAATAATTGCAAGCATTCCAGGATCTTGTAACTTCTCTTTATGTAAACATGAAAATATAAATTAATTTCCTCAATTAAATATTTAGAATGTTTTTGATTATAACTTCAAACAGTAACTTTATACATTAGTAGAGCGTGCGATTTCGGTCACTTATTTTTATTGGATGTAGCAAAACAACTGATTTGCATAAGCTTTTAGTAGTGGTTAAAATTTAATTAAATATTAATTTTACTGTTTGCAATTATTTATAGTAATAAGCAGCAATTGTAATGGAATTTGTGCACTTGTTTTGAAAATTTTAAATTAATTTTCTCTGTAATAGGTAGGTGAAATAATAAAAACCCTGTAAGTGTAATATAAACTTGAAAGCACTTAACAACTTTGTCTAATAGATAACATTTGTAATTCCAAAATTAGAGTTGACGCAAGGGCAACCACAACTTAAAACTTTCTAACCAAATTTTGCACATTTCTAGAATCTTATAATCCTTGTAATGCATGAACAAGGTTTATAACGTAATGTAAATCCTACCTCAACATGGAAAATAAGAAAACATCATTTCTGACTGCATTCTAGCATCGTAAGTTAACACCTTAATAGGACGTTTAGAGAATTAAATTGGAGATCGTAAGTAGAGCAAACTAACAATAATTTTTATGTCCTAGGTTTTGAATAGAGAAAATTTAATTCGATTTTGTGTTGGTTCCAATAGCGAAGAATTATTTTATAGTTAGCTGTCTGCAGTTATATTCAACCATCTGGAAAGCCTTTTTGACACAAACGGTCCGAGTTCCATTAGTTTTGCCTTCTTTTATTTATGGCATCCAAGGATTCTGGATTATTATTTCACAAAAATTGTGAATATTCCATACGCCAAATGGTGCAAAATTTGTATGCCTAACTTTCTCTATCTTTATTATCTGATTGTAATTTTCATCATAATCAAAGCAATTAAACTGGTCATTTCAAAGATTATGGATCTCTCATGCCCTCACAAGAGGATTTCCACAGCACTTATACCTAGTTGAGTAGCAGGATCCTCTTATCTTTTATGGCACTTTATAAAACACCGGTTAACCGATTTTGTTTTGCATAAACAAATTACTTCAATGCCACTTACGGACTATTAATAATAATAATAAATTCCATTTGCTTATTTCTTGTGGAACTTCCGTGTAATTTTTCATTTCAGTTTAAAATAAAAGAATTTGTGAAAAAGACATGACTCGGTGTTATCTATTGATTTGCTTTCACAGCAAAACGATATGACCAGTGAACCAAATCATTTTATGTAGTTTAATGCACCAATTTTAATGTAAATATTTAACATTTATTATTTATTCGGTTTAGTTAAAACGCAAATTTGCAAATTGGAAAATACACTGTAGATAATAATTAGCACTATTGGGATGTCATCTTGATTTTTTCTCTCGTAGTTTCTTTATTTTTTACCAACCTGAAGGAATGATTCCAACAGGGTGCGGCGGAAAGCCGCGCAATCACGAATTAGTGATACGATGGCGGGATCGTCAAGTTTACAACAAATTCGATAACGAATTTCAGTAGGGTTTTCACAAAAAACATCGGAAAAGTCAACCTTTCTTTTTAAAATGTCGCTTTTTTCCGCCATGAGATATTTGATCGTCGTGGTCATCGAAAATTTGTTTAAATTGCAACCTTTTTCTGGGAAATCTGGTTAATGTCAGAACCGGATGACCTTGAAAAGGAAAATTTCTTATTAAATATATTATCAAACTTTATGAGAGTTGCGGCACGTAAGGGCTATAACATGTTAGTACTTTATATGATGTTAATATGAGCATTGTCGGATGTTATTCGCAGTATTAATTTGATAGCAACTTTTCACGCAATTGACAAATGAAAATGACGCTGCTCAAATGAGCCCTAAAATTTTTATTTTTTCATCTCGTAATACAAAATTTTATTGCAACGTATATCATCAGTATCTATGCTTTACATGCAGCCTTGATAAGTACATTTTATAACATTGAAAGCGCTAGATACAGTAATAACCAAAGGATCTGAAATAGAATTCTCCAGAGCATAGTTATATGCTACGACCGCAGAATTCAGTGATCCACTCGGAGACGCCGAGAAATAGGGGAATTAGAGTCGGGGGAAATGGCTTATGGATAAGAAATAGTAGGGACACCCTAGATAACCCTTCAGGTACCCTCTTGGAGACTGTAAAGAGTGCAAAATTATTATTGGAAATGTATGATGCGAAGACGGCAAAAATATAAAATAGAATAAAAGAACGTTTTTTGTAGAAAATAAGAAGTTACATTTTCATTTTATTACTTTTCCACAAGCATCTTACTCACTAAACATACCTATTTACATTTACCATTTTCTCGCGAAATGAAAATTATATTGGTTGAGAATTATTGAAAACTCTGGGAAACTTTATAATTTTACGCCGCTGCTGATTGAAAATAATGATCATAAAATTTAGTGAAGCATCCAAGTTATAACTCTTACCCCTCAGCTCAGTCTACACTATGAGCTAGAAAAAATTTTATCCTGAATTTTAATTTATTCCAAAATAATGATATTATATGTACGGGATTGTCATGCTCCCTACCGTGAGCTGTCGACGGTATCGCTAAATAATGATAAAATTGCGAAAGTTTGATATGAGAAAGAAAATTGTAAAATAATGCAAATTACTTTAAATTTGAATCTGAGATGAATCATAAATTGTTAATTAAAATTTTATAAATGCAACGTAATTGCAAAATAGGCAATCAATTTGTAGTTTAAAAAATTAAATATGAGCACGTTTCCAATACAGGATAAACCGTCGCGTTTATTGCCAGAAGGAAAATTTAGAAAGTGCTGCTATATTTTAAAAATTAAAACATTCGTATTTTTAACTATAATCCCAAAAGTTTTAACGACGTGCTGGCGAGTTCGGGACCGTCGCTTCAATTATAATGGAAACTACATTTATAACCTTGCCGCCATTTTGCTCCCGCTGAGTCCATTGTCGCTACTGCTGAGCTTCATTTTATAATGGATCTGAGTGTTTGTGGATTGTTTTAGAACCGAGCGTTGCTGGTAATTGATTGTCGGTTCTTCCACATTGACTTTCAATTGATTTATGTCCTCAACTCTGGAATTAACTAAATTTAGCGTTGATTTGGTGGTCGATTTACGATGAAATTTATTACATTCACTATAGGACCTATAAATGTGTTATAGCACTTGTCAAAGTTTTATTACTGTCTACTAAAATTTAATCGATTTCTGTTTATTTTAATAATTTTAATTACTTCACCAAAGTCAACATTTTGAACTACAATTTATTATATTTGTATAATTAGAATAATAAAGATCGAAAATGTGTAATATTAATTGATTTCTACCTTTACAGTAATAATTATTCTTTTAATAGCTACTTTAATAACATCAGCATATTACAAAGTACCCTCGCTGGCGCTGGTTAATTACAGAGCTTAATCCTAGCGTAGCAATATATGCGAAAACAATAAATAGAAACATCACTAAGTTGAAGCGCTCAGGATTAGTAGGTAGATAGATAGGTATCTATCACAGGGAAAACATCTCAATTATAAATTTTGAGCATATTATATAAGTACATTAATTAAGTTGATATAATAGTAATTATAAAATATTTAATACTTACCCGAAATGTCGTAATGTGCATATTCTTCCGTGTTATTGCGGCAACTGATGCCTAACATTTCGACCACAGAGACATAAAGTGAAAAATTAATTTACAAGATTTTTTATCATTAAACCTCTAAAGTACAATTTAATAAAACGGGGTTATTACGCGTGCAGCAAGTCAAATATAGAAACCCTTTTTTTATGTGCAAGGACAAAGTAATTTAAAGTAAAAGCGGTTTAATATTTAAATTAGACACGCTTTTGCGCTTTGGAAAGAGTTTTAATTGCAGCTCATTTCGAAAATGTAATAAAATGTCGTATTAAACTTAATTTTTGTTAATATTTTTATATAGTTTTTCTTATCTCCATCAACTGATTAGCAAATTGATGGTTGTTAGAAACTCTGAGGTTACTTCAATTTTGTCGTTGTAAAGTAAACATTAATTAAATCGGATATTAAAATTTATGTAAATTTCAAAAATTGTGTTTGTTGAATACACTTTTATGGCTTTATAAAAAAATGTTCAAATAGTCAATTTTTTATCTTTGCGTTTATATTAAAATTTTTACATTAGATAGCCTGTTTTGCACAAGAGTTTAATTTGCAAATAAATCTGCCGGTTTTCTTTTGTGTTCTTGCTTTGGAACTGTTCTATTAGCGAAATCACGCGTTATCTTTGTACTTAATTACAGGTAAGGGTAATTTAGTTTCCTCTTTATTGCTATTAAAACTAGAAAGGTTTTCTATTGTGATTCTGAATACTTGGCATCTAAATGTTTATTTTCCACTTTTATCTTAAATCTAATTAGTGTTAATTGTTGAACACTATTAGCACTCGTATAACACCACAAAATAAATTACAAAAATATTTATAATTTTATCGCACTAATTAAGAATCAAGATTAACTAATTAATAAAACACAAAACTTTTTAATCTAACGTAAATTATTATAATAATTCACTTTTTTAATATTCTCCTTCTGCTCCGTCGTAATAATCGGTAATTGCTTTTATATTGGGAGTTGGCAAACACATTTAGCAAAGTTAACACCTCACTAGAATGTCTTATTTAAGTGTTCACATCGGAACTAATAGTGCAGATGCACATTGCACAGTTGGAAATAATAGGACCAAGTTCGAAAGTTAGACAAAGAAGACAATTTACTAATTGTAATTACGATTGAGTAATTTCTGTTGTTGTCCTATTGAGCAGTGCAATAAAATTTGGAACATCAACAAATAAAACATAGTAATATATAGTTGTTTTAGTTTTATACCCTAGTCTCCGATAAAAAGCAATAACATTAAAATGTAGAGACCGTACAGCGGGTTTTAAAAAACTCAAATATTTTTGACTTCCTAACACTCCAATTTTAATATTAACACTGACAATAAAATTATGATTTTAAACTTTTGGAGATAAATTAAAATTCATTTCAAATATGTAAATTTATAATACCTACGATAAATTTAATACTCTTTTCCAAATTTCTACCAAATAATTTTATTAAAACTTCATCTGCTTTAATATTTATCAGTAAATTAAATTTAAACAGCGAATTTAATTTTGATACCTTAAAACATTGACTGCTATTGCGCACTACCTATTGAGGAAGCTGATTATAGACACTAATAAACTGTAAAACGTCGAAAATTGCTTAATTTCTATCTGGAATTTTTTTTCAAATTAGAATGAATGCAGATACCAGAGAACTAATTAAATTTTCATTTAACTTTTATTACGGGAGTTTTCAGTTTAGCTAAATTAAAAACCGAAATATTAAGGTCGGTTAAAAAGCTTGAAGAATACAGTGGTTATTTTCTACACTGACGTGTAGATTTGAAAATTGATGGGAGTGAAAAGGGTTTATTCTTTATCAAAACAAACCGAATCTCGAAGAAATAATGCGATAAAACAATAAACCGTTTACGCTTACTGATACATGCTTTTCCACGTCATTTATTTTTGCACAAATATACATTTGCACATTTGTATAAAATGTAATAGGGACATTTTGTATTATAATATATTATACCAGTATAAAAAATAGTTTCATAAAAAAAAAGTTGCACGTTTGAAACAAGACGTTATAGCTAAAACAATGATTTTTATTCCAAGTGAGTAAACACGTTTTTTAACATGTTAAATTTGGCTTATAGAATTTAAAACAAAATTAACACCATGTTATAATTTTAACCTTTGTTAAATTTACTAAAATAGAGTTGAACAAGATTCAATTAATTTTTTTAAAAGGGTTCACCGAAATTTCGAGTCTAAAATTTTCTTAATTTTTAAAATATGTTGAAAATTTGGCAATCAACAAAAATTTGAATATTCTAGATTTCATTTTTCTTTGATCACTTATGAAGGTGAACTGGAATGATTTTGATGAAGTTTGCGATGCGATAATATGTAAATAATGAAATAATGAAAATTTTCTTATTCTTGATGGTTGCTTGCAGTGGCGGATTTAGCATTTAAGAGGCCCCAGGCGCAATTTAATTTTGAGGCCCCCTCTAAAAATTTTGCTACGACATCAGTTGTCATTTCATTAGCCGACTTAATTTCAATATGTTTTCCCTATGCCACAATTTCTTATGAATTATGAAATACGTTGTGATAATTATTAATTATTTTCATTACAAAAAAGTTAGATAAAATCATGAAATTAAGTGACGCGCATAAATTGCGCTCTATTAACGAGATTCGCATAGGATATTTGACTATAATTTAAAAACGTCACTGAACGATTCTTATGTGTATGTAGAACATATAGACATTTTTTTTTCAAAAAATTTTAATTCAAAACACCAAAAATTAATGTTTTAAATTTATACTAAAAATAATGATTAGTTTAAACGCTCATTTAGGGTCACGTGGTATGTTTTTCATAAAACTGAATATTTCTTCGTTTGTTTCTTCGTCTCTTATACGCTCTTGGATCTTTTGACGATTTAAACCAAACTTGACAAACATACCCAGTTTTTCTGTAGCAGGTTAAACCAAAAAGTGTGGGTTCACCACTGATATTGCGTAAAAAACAGCTTTTCAACGTGTTTCATTGTTTAACCCAAATTTTTTGGCTTAACCTGCAACTGAAATACTTGTTTTACAAAATAAAACAATATAGCAGGTATGTACCTATTAAAATGGAGTTCAGTTTCAGTAATTTTTTTCTCTGTAAGATATTGTTTTTAATTTAAATTTACGCTTGGCATTCATGATTCTTTGAGTATTTGCATATATTCTGGCAGTGTGCTAACCTTGCTAGATGAATGGAATGAAAAACTAATATCTTTAGATGCATATAAAATTAAAGAAAAAAGCATTAACGGTTTTTTTTTTGGAATAAACCAAAATTCTGCTAGGAAATTCTAAATGGATGATATTTTTGTATCTTTTAGTAAAATTTAATTTCAACTTAGCTTTCCTCAAAACTAGGTTTTTCATTTCAGTGTATACGATTATGCTCAAACTAATTAACTGATTACCTAGAACCTTTTTGGCTTAACTTTGTTCATTTTTTCGTATGATAACTGGAGTTATTATCGTTTACACAGTGCAGGCATGTTTTATATCTACTCTAAGGATTTATAGTTCATTCTTTTTTTCCAAAAAAGGTATAAATCTTGATAGAAATGGAAATAAAACTAAATACTTTTTTTTTAATGTTAAAAAATTTTGATTGATAAAACTTGGGTTCCATAATATCGGGTGCAACTTGGACAAGGCTCCCATTCATTAACGCCCGTATTCATAGACAAGTAAGTACTAATATTTAACACTTTAAGGGTTGAATTTGTATTTCAAAATCGCATATTTGATACTTTGGAGATGAGAATAGTTTACGAAAGTATTAGCTTTGGCCAACTATTGCCGAAAACTTATCAAGTGTGCCCGTCTGCTGAATATAAAATAAGCAACTTTAAAATATCATAACGCATTAGTATTAGGTATTTAGTACTTACTTGTCTAGTTATTAAATAAATAAATAAATAAATAAAACAAAATTTTTCGTTTATCGGTTTCGGTTTATTACCATCCTTAGGATAAAGAAACTAGTTATATACTCAGAATCGAAGGGGGAATCGCAACACAAATATTTGTACTAATCGATTAAAAATTAAAAGTTTTCTTAAAAATACTAAACAATAGGTCATCAGAGAATACCTCTGTTCCTAGGGTTTTCCGATATTTTTTTGGATTGAATTGGATTTCTTCGAATTACCTCAGACTTCCCTTCACCTGTACAGCAGTTTTCCCCAACGATTTTCCCTTCATTCAGATCGCGGCTGTACCTTGACAAAAATGGCACTTTTATACTTGTTGCACAAATAAATATTTCAGCTAAAAGCTTTTCAGTACTAATTCAAAATTTAAAGTGCTGGCTTGGTTTATTTATAAATTTTAATTTAATAACAAAACTTATTAAAATTATTAAAATTATTTTAATACAACAGCGTCGACTGCAGATTATAACAATAAAAACTTATTAAAATTTTTTTTAATTATGTCGACCACTTTAAATTACCCTCAAACAAAAATTTCCAACAAAATAAAATTCAACATATTATAAGGTATGCACTTAATGTCCCGTTTCTTATCAACGACAATAAAGATGAAATTCCCGTACATAGTTAATTAACGCTTTCTATTCTATAGTGTTCGGTTACAGCAAATTAATTAGAGCATCTTTCAGCAAGGTCCCTTGTGACGTCATAATTAACAGAAGTGCTGTTGGTTGAAGTGCTATAATATCCCATACTGCCATACTAGTTGGTATACCTTCTATGGTTGCTATTTCTATCTACAATCATCAGTTTCTAAATGCACACCTAATGTGATTTTCTCACATAGTTTTAGACAACTATCTATTGATTTTTTGAACTACAAAATAATTATTACATCCAAACCCATTTGTCCATTGTTTTATATTATATTTTATTATTCAGGGATAAATTTAATTTCACTCTCTTAATTTAATATTTCCCTTATATTATATTTTATACATCAATTTAAAATAAGTATTAAATTTAATTAGTTTTATTTAATAAACATAAAATTTCAAAAATAAATGTTGTGGAAAGTTAAAATTAAAATGAGCTTAATTTTGAGTTAAGTTTTACTTTGTGTACTGGCAAAATGTATATAAAACAGATTTTAGACAGAGATGGTTAATATATCAAAAGTCCTCCTCTATTGGGGTTGTTAACTTAACTTTTGGGTTAACACTTCAAAGTGTTAAAATCATGCTTAAAATTGATTTTTGTAAATATCTTTGTTTCTTTTGACTTTATGATGATAAGACCTCTATATGAAAAGAAAGGTAACAAAATTTTCTATAAAAAAGGTAAGAAGTACTTTTCTTGTATAAGCAACCGTTTTTCCGCAATTCTAAAATCTGCCGACGCAATAATTAGATTTATCGAAAGTAACCACGTTTTCATTTATAAAGAAATTAACTTTCACAAATGAAATACACCGTAAGTATAATTTCGCAAACGTTTTGGTCATCGACCGATGTTTTGATGATTTTCAAATACAATTATTGTTTCTAGCGGGTTTCACTATATATAAACCAGGATTAAATGTATTAGATTTATTCATTTATTAGATTACAGCGTTTGTTATATTATTATGAAGTTTTAATGTCTATAATAGAATTTTTATGTTTTTACTAACAATTTTGCACGTTACTTTGTTTTTAAATTACTGTTGACATTTTACCACTTAACACCCTATCCTATATGTTGTCGTTGATGCACTTAGCTTATGAAACAATTTTTCTTTCTTTCCACATTTTCCTCAAGTGATGTTTTAAAACGTCATTTGTGTTAGCACTCATGTAAAATTCCCCAAAAATGTTTAAAATGGCGAAGAAATGCATTTAATTTCACATTTAAAATCAGTAAAATAAAAAATTGAATTATAAAATCTGAATTTTTCCTGAACGTAACATATCAAAATTTTCAGGTTCTACAAAATAAACACCATTTTCTCTTATATTAGTCTACCTCAATTTAACATTCAAATACACGAAAATTTTCGTGTACTTTAATTGCTTTAGTAAACTTTATTGTGAGATGTATTCGTGATTGCACTAACAATGTCTTGCATTATTAACCTTAAACCTTTTCTTAAAGTTACCCTTTATAAATTGAGCTATAAATCAGAAATCAATCACGAGTTTCATTTACAGCTGTTACCAACTTTACGACTTAGAAGTAACTTTGGTTAATTTGAGATCGTTTCTACAACGCCGCTGTTACAAAAGTTTTAAAAAATCTTGTAAATCCACAAAAAAAATAAAGAAAATGCAGTATTATTTAAATTATTTTTATTAAAATTATACCCACAACTCGTTTTCTTAATTTATTAAATACAATTTATGTTGAGCATAAATTTGAAACAAATAATGTTGGTAAAATTTTGAATTTTGAACAGCCATTATTTATAACAGATCTTAAGGAGTTTAGTATGGATGGCACAAGAGAAATAATTTTGACTACCTTTGTATTTTGTGTCTCCTCTGTTATTGTGATAAAATCCAATCTGTATTAATGTAATTTACATTTACTTAACAGAATATTGAAATAATTTTCCTTAAAGGTATTTGTGTAGAAAATTATTATATTACAAAAAATATAAAATTAAATTTCATTTTTCACCCGCGTTCACTATTCATTTTTAATTATGCCGTATATTATATTCATGTTAAAAGGGGTGAAAAGTAATGTTTGACGAAAAATAATGTCAGATTTCCAGTATTTATTTTTAAATAAGAAACAATTTTATTAAAAATTCCATTCTTCCCAAAATTTATTTTTTTCCAAAGAAAATCCTGACATGATTTAAATTTTATTGGATCCCGAAAACTAATGTTTAGCGAATAAATTTGGCAAAATAAATGGTAATCTGACGGTATAGATTGGGTTTTTATACCAAATTAATTCAAATAAGTAAATGAATTTGGTCGTATGATCTGTTAAAGGTAGATATTTCTTTGACAAAACATATTCAAAGCTTTAACGCCAATCAATTGCAGTGCTAGACGCTCTCTGCATAGCATATAAATGCAGATGGCTTGACAAAATCAAGGAACGAAACGAAATATTTCATCCTCAATTGCACACCGACTTTTGATATCTACGACCAGCCAAAACCTCCGCATAAACTTGTACCAATATATCAGCAACTTGAATGACCAAATTTCGATTTTGATAAAATTCGAAAAAACAAAAATTTTCTGATACTGCAATTATATTAACACATAGTGCATTGCACCCTCTATGATGTGTAAAGTTATTTACGGTAGCTAAAACAACTTCGTTTGTTTTGTAATTTTCAATTTCGCACCTGAAAGACTTGCTGTACGCAGTTATATCGCAGTCTACTATTTTTATTAACTTAAATAATATGGAGCAGTACTATGTACCTATCTATTATTTTTATTTAAAAATAAGCATAACGTACGTATATTATTTAATTATAAGCAAACAACTTCAAATGTTTATTTTATCTTTTGCTATTTAAAACTTTGCTTTTATTTTTATCGCAAAACGTTATTCTAGCAAACAGGTAACGATAACAAATGTAAATTGGAAAGTTTTTGTTTCTTTTCTCTAAATAACAACAAAATTGATTACAAAAACGTAAGATGCAATGTGTTTAGTTTCCTTTTGTATCGCTTCTAGTATAAGGAGAAAACTTCGTGAGATATATGGATTTATAGACGTTAGAAAGTTGACAACAATATATTTTAAGAAATAAGTAAGTACGAAAATAACGTATATAAATTGCTTAACATGAGTGATATTAATTTTAATGCAGTTTTTTCGAATATTATGAAAATCAAAATTGCAGAAAGATTTAGCTTTTCTTTTAAAAAATCATAAATTGTAATATCAGCACTCGCTTTCAATTTTGTTGCGAAACTTAACCGAGAGCGTTTTTTCTTATTTTATCTGAAATATAACTTGGTACTGAAGTTAATCGTTGTTAAGTGGTGACTGCGTAAGGAAGCTTAGATGGAAATTTAGTATAGAAAATAGTGTTTACAGTCTGTACAACGCACACCGGTAGCAAACACGAAAATTTATCACCGTACCGTGTGGTGAACGCATTAGTGCCGCCTGGACGCTTCGTAACAGACACAACACCTCGACACCCCAACTGCTGATATCTACAGGAAACTGGCATATATTAATGTTTCTCGGTAAATTTATCAATTTGCTGAGATAATTTAGACGGAAGCGAATGAAGCCTGCAATATATTTAGATAACTACAGATTACTGTTCAGAGACCACAAAACCACTTAAATTTATACACTAGAGAATTCCAGTAGTACTTATTTCAAATTTTGTTGTTAAATTTACGCTAAACTTAGCAGTTTGCACGTACTAATTTGAAATAGGTTTCGATTATATAAAAATTACCCGAGCATTTATGTACTAATAGAATTGGAATAGGATTATAGCAAAGCCGATCTTGAAAGCTTCGAAACCACAACCCATACAACCTTGTTGGAAGGAACCTTTGCGAGAATATTCTAGTAGGCGTATTATAAAACTTTAAATTAAAAATACAATTTTCTCAATTTTTAAATTTTAATAGATATAAGTAATTATAGTAGTAATGCATTGTGTGAATAACTAACTGCAGATTCAATTATTGCTACAAGCTGGGCTGTGGTTATACTTCATCAACTATTTTTCCTTTTTTTTTACTTTTGAAAGAAAGCTCTGTAGCTCGGACACCGTTAAATACGTCAAAGCCACAGATGTTGCTATAATATTAATGAGGTACTTGTGAGTATTTGCAAAATGTTTAACAATACAGCATAGTTTGTATTTGCAAACAAGCATTTAAGATCGATTAGCAGAGCTCAAGTTTACTTAGAGCACACAAAAGTCAACAACTGGGTTATTCTAAGTTTAGGGAAGTTAAAATTATTTTTATAAATTATTAAATTTATCCTTTCATTTGTAACACAGCATACAAATTTGATAATTATTATGCATAGTATATGTATGTCAGGATAAACACATCAATAGATAATATGTAGTAGGTACGAGTATGTAAATATTACAAGCTTATGCAACAAAGTAAACTTCATATTCCTCAAAATAATTAAACTACTTTGATAAGACAACAAATTATATCATATCTTCGTTTTGCTTTCAAAATTGCATTATTTATTAATTTTTTCCTCCATTAATATCAAAAACTTCTACTTTATTATCTAAATCTATAATTATATTTTCTATCAAATCTTCTTTTAATTCTGTTCGAAGTTATTCTTCTAGCTTCTTCAATTTTTTACTTTTCTACATTATTATTTAATATAATTTTTTATCATAATATTTGGTATTTATTCACTCATTCATTAAGTTCCGCACGTTGGTTCCTTTAAGGAATTTGGGAAAAAATGTATTTAAAAATTATTATACTTATACAAAGTAATAATAAAAATATAAAAATAAATATGAAGACATTTAATATTCTAGCGTATGAAGACGGTTTCGTCTTGGTCTAAGCAGGCAATGGCAAACCACCGAAATAAACTGCCACAAGTGAAAGGACGATAAAAATACTCTGGCACTGGGATTCCAATTTTCTATGATTATGTGCGTACTTCTAAGTTTATGGATCATTTCCAAACTGAACCAGATCAATTACTTTAATTTGATAAATTAATTAATCCCAAATCGGAGGAATCGGGACCAAAATTGTAGTCACTTGAAAATTTCAAAACTAAAATATAGCACTGAATCGGAAATTGATTACTCGGGAGGAGTTATGCTGATTGAGCTTAACTTAAAACAGAACCATAATATTACTTGTTAACGGAAACAGCCAAAATTTAATATCAATGATGGACGCGTAAATTTGAATTTTGTTTTACAGTTCGAAAATAAACCACCAAAGCAATAATCAATTTGATTGATTTATTAATTACAAAAAGGTTAGCTGGTACGAAATAAATTCACTTACAAAACCAGATGCGGACCATGGAAAACTTCCGTGATGAGATCATCGGGCACAGTCATCAAAATGGCGGTGGAAAATAACCAACATAATAGTTTTTAATCCACAATCATCGGGAACATCTTGCAGATGATTTTTACTAAATTTGGGTGACGGTTGTAAAAACTGAACGTTAAAGGTGAGAATCTTCACTTCAAACGGTCTGATGTTAACAATAATCTTCTTCAAAATCTTCCATAATGGAAACGTGGTAACGAAAAGCCACAATGGTTGTTTTGCATACCTGGACGGGTTTATCAAATTTGCCCTGCGGCAGGACGAGCTAATGCTGGCATAACTAGCCCAACATAGCTACACTAAAAACTCACAACACCAAAAAAACCAAGATGTCCAAGGCATTTCAACTAGAAGAATTACTATTTGATTGGGAACTCACGCCTTCAACGGAGTAGAACTAAGTTCTCGCTCCGAGAACCCAGTTCATACTACCTGCAGAACGTTGATGCATCATATAAAGAATAATAGATTACAAATTAAACCTAGGGGGCGTCAGGGGTATGGTTTAGAAAATTAATATTACCATAAACAACTTAAAGTCAAGCAAAATCATAAAAATATTAAATTTACAAGAGTAAATGACAAATCATATTAATCTTAAATTATTTATTCTCCCAAAAGGGGTACCAAAAATTCAGTCAACATGACAAGGAAGGATTACGATAGATGGACAGTAAGAATAATAGATTGGAAGCTAAAAACGACGAACAGGAGCAAAGATAGACCCTAGAAGAGATGGCTCGGCGATGTCAAGAAATTGGCGGGTCAGGAGTGGCTACGGAGGTCGAAGGAGCGAGAGGTTTTGAGAAGATGTCCAGGAGTGAACCGTGAAAGGATGACAAAGAAGAAGGTGAATAATCCGCAAACAAAATCACTCTTCGGGTTATTTGCAAAATTCGCTAGCAAAAATGCGTTTTAAATAAACATCTGTGTTTTACCATCAACGCGTGTTTCCAAAAGATCACATGTGGCACTTAAATCGAAAAACGTTCCATCAACGATGCCGGATTACCTACGTGAAAATCAAAATGGCATACAAAAATGCTAAAATATTGAAAACTTCGCAAAATCTCCAAGATTAAGAAAATGTAAAAATTTACTTGTGAATCAGCAGAATAAACACATGACGAACACCGATAGAAATTTCAATCTCCTGTAGCTCTGACGAAATTGCAAAATTAGCATTATCGCAGCCAGACAAAAATGAAACAAAATTTGACTTCGTTGCAGTACCAATTGAAACGGAGCTACTCGTGTCTTGTACAGTAAGTTACAGAAAAACTGTAATCAAACAAAATTCTACATGAACTTCGGCCATCAGAAGTGAAAGGAATTAATTAATTCAGATTATAACAAAGTCTTTACGATAGCTTTTTATGTCGGTGAACATGAATAATAATTTAAATAGTTTTTGGAAACGAATTGTTTTGGCTTAAATTTCAACAAATTACTGTCATTTGGCAAACAGATTATTTGGCCGACATTGTAGTTTCTTTTCTATAAATCTTATATATTTTTAAAATCCAATCCGATTATTTGCATCTGAGACTTCGCAGATTTTTAAAAGAAAATTGAAAGTTTTTTGTATTGTAGTTGCCGGATTTATTATTTTCTGATTTCTTGTCGAATGGATTGGTTTTTCAAAAATTTTTACTAGACAAAAGTTGTAGTCCGTTAAATTTACTATCCGGAATGGGAAGTCAGATTTTTTGTAAAGTCTTTCGTTTAAAAGATACAGGGTTTCGAAAGATACCAAAATAAAAAAATCTTGAATTTTTCAACATTTTTTTACTTACTTTAATTTATAACTCGAAAACTGTTGATTTTAGACAATAAAGGTTTGAATATAGTTTGTATATTATTTCACGCTCTTTAAAAAAGCACTAATACATTTTTACCGAAAAATCAATATTTTCTGTGTTATGGACACGTGAAGGTAAAAATTACAAAAAAAATGCTTTAAAGAGGCCTAACTCTCGAAGGCTTCAATTTAGAAAAAAAAATTTTCTTAGAAAAGTGTCCTCTATCACCACCTAATTTATGTAAAGGACACCCTGTATACACTAATTTATCATATTATTTACTTACAATTTGAATATCAATTAGACGCTGCCGCCGCGCCCGCCGCCTCCGCACCGGTGAGAATGATCGACGTACTGGTAGATATACTGGTACGCAGATATTTCTGTTATGTAGCGATCCATGTTAACGAAATAAGCCTTTACGACCCCTTTTAAACGATAAATTTCAAATTCTAATCTGTTATCTATTTGCCAGTTAATTTTGAAGATAAGTTCTGTATTTTTTACGGTATGTTTCAACACTTTTTATTTTTTTTTATCTTTGCAAGCATTATGATTATATGGAATTTAATTGGTTCGCTAATATTTTTGTTAGAATTGCTTTTAAACCGCTTAGCAAAACAATATGTAACGATCGGTATCGGAATACAAGTTAGCATTTAATTTCGAAATTTAAAAATCAACCCACGGAAGCTTTATTGTTAGTAGTAGGTATATTCAACAATAATTATTGTTCGAGTTACCTACACTCAGAAACAGTTTATAATATTAATCATATAAAATATTTTGATACCTGCTATAATTAATCAAGTTAATATACGACCGGCAACCAACTATAAAATAGAATAACTTAAAGCGGTAGCAAAGGCTAATTGCTCTACCTACCAACCACGGAAGTCCTCAATCAACATACAAGTGTTTGTACTAATTGATAATCTGTTGATTAAACCGCTCCTCGTGAAATAACACTAGTAAGGTACACCAGAAACTAGCGTTAATATTTGAAATACTAATTCTTTATAATTTAGTGTATGGAAATTTACTGAAACCATATTATTTTATAAACACAATCAATCGTTACTATTATATTGTTCACAAATTCGTGAAACATGTAATTAATAATATTAATATATAAATTAATCCTGAACTAAAATTATTTAATTCAAAATTACAAAATTTAACACAAAAATTATATTGGAAAATAAAAGGCCAGTAGTCGGCGTTGGAGCAGGAAAAAAAAGTTTTCCCATCTGGAAGAGTAGATGTACTTGAAAATCCTGATAAACTTATTTATTATTATTATTTTGAATTTTTTTTCTTAAAAAACAAAAAGTCGTGACCGAAAAGGTTAAAATAATTTTTACACATTTTTCACCAATGATGGTATATCTCATTTTTTGTCTTAATTTTTCTGAAAAATATTAATTTAATTTTTTACAATCTAATGCTAAACGTCAAACAATAATATCAAGTTTCCTTTGGATGGAAAACTGTGGAAAATTAAATACTATGAAACATGCGACACAGAAAGGCTATTATTTTCTTCTATTGTAGCCTCTGAAAGCTTACAGGCCAGTCAAATTAGATTAACTTTCGCATTGAAATAAAAATAATGGCTCGATTCAGATCATTCTTCTAATAATTACATTTTAATTAGATCCAACTTTGTTCCAAATTTTTAAAATGCAAAACTGCACTATGAAATTTTTTTGAAAAGATTACGGTGTAGGAATTTGATCAGGTGAGACAAACGGCAGATTCGACAAAGTTCTGATATATTAAAATGTCTTGAACTTTCAGTATAATTGGATGATTGGGAGTGAGTTAGAAGCCAAAACATCAGGTCTAACTTATATTTAAAAACATTAGATACATTTCTACATTTTCTACCATTGAAAAAAGAACATTTTCGAATCTCCGAGCAACAACCGATAATTTCTGAAAATTTAAAAATTTAAAAATGGGTCTCCAACCCTTCTTTTTTGGCAAAAACATCCCTGAAGGTTGCCAGAAAATAACAATTACGGATCAAGAAAGACGGGATGTTTGAGCCATTTCACTCATTAAAAATATCCCTGTAGTGTTAAAGATGCCCAAATTAAGAAGCTAATAGAAACACCGCATCTTCCTTTTTAGATTAAATTCGGTTATTGGGTAACACGTAAATCCGGCCCACGAATTCAAAAATTACTAAAATTACTACTAAAAATTACTTCAAAAAAAACTAGCTCATTATTTTATTAACCAAAAAAAAATTAATATAAAAATTCCATTGATAAACTAATTTTAAGTTAGGTAAGTCAGTTAAAATAAAGCTTCAATTTCAACTTCATGGTCCTGATATAATTATTTTTACTGTAAAGTATACAGAAAATAGTAGCTTTCAAGAAACTCTTTTTGACAAGGTTTTGCTTTAATATGAAGAAAAACTGAAATTTAATCAATTTAAATTTTTTAAACGAGGAAATCCTGTTGAGCTATCTAAAATTTCTTTACGTATTGCCTATAATCAAAAAATTTTCGTTTATAAAAAAAACAGTTCGTTATTTATTTAGTTTAAAAAATAATAAAAAGTAAACCAAAATTGAGCTATCAATGCAACTGACATATTGTCATGTTCCAAGAGTTTATTTAAGAGATTTCTAAATATTTGTGGTATTTAGTTGAGACACTAGAAATGAAAGAAATTTATTATATTATAAACTTATTGTATATATTCAACTTTCATTTATCTTTCAAAGAAAATCAGTTAATGAAAATATTTTTTATTCACTTCGATAGAAAATAAATCATTTATTTCTATCATTGCAAATTGAAATTTGATTTGCCGATATGAACAAAACAAATTCCCAGAAAATAGAAAATTATTTCCAAGTGACTTTTCTCCATAGATAATCGTTTGAAATCGACCATCAGTGAATTCCCCCAGAGCAATTGGTTGCGATCTGATGAGACGCGTCTCTACGTTTAAGTTTATTTTTAGTTATTTTCAGTTTTACTTGCTAACGTTTCACCCTTACTAAAACGGTATTTTCTAAACTCATTCTAACTTTGTGACAATACAATTTTCTTATATCTTGTTTTGTAGCGAGATTCATTTCGAACTTTGCTACATTTAAACAAAGTCCAAAGTAAGTTCACATCTAATGAAAATTACTGTTATTTTTAATAAATACATAAAGAAAGTAATTTCAAAAAATGTAAATACACAATCAGAAAAAAAGAAAGTTACCTACTTTAAAATGTAATTTTGTTATATTGTTAATACAATTTCAAGTTTTGAAGAGAAGATTTAAAAAAATGTACTTTATTTTAAGTTCAAGTACTATGTATATTACAAATTGTATGCTACTTTGTTGTACATGATGATATGGTTGTATGATCGATTATTTTATGTAATTTAATATAGGCCCGAATTAATCTCAAATCATGCAGGCTGCCGGTGCTCATGTTCCAAAATTCTGAAATACATTGCAGAACAAACTTATCTCTAACACATTTCAATCTCAAATTTACTTTTTTTACATCCCACTTTTCAAAATTTAAAAATTTTTAATTTTCACGTTCTTATGACCGTCTTAGTGCTTCGGAGGGCATGTCAAGTTTTCGCCTCTAGCTTGCTAATAATAAAACTATTGGTTAGTATAATTTTAGTAAATTAGTTTAGGTAGTTATTTAAAAAAATAAATAGTAGAACATTTACATTTGAGTGGAGTAGCCCCATTACAGTTCACATTTTCACATTCCATAAATAAATTTATATTTAATCGATTGTCAACATTTAAAGATTAAAGGTGTATTTATACTGAACCAATATGTTACCCAAGTGACTATTAAATTTTGATGAAATTTTTATTATGCATTTGAACTAAATTGTGAATGTGCGAACTATAATTTTATTAAACAAAATTGGATTTGTGCTTATTGCAATAAATTTCAATTTAATGTAATATTAAAATATTAAATTACCATTTCATTTGCTTGATGTATTTATTTTACAGATATGTTCAATATTACCTATTATTATCAACATAATAATAATAATAATAAGTTTCGGAAAAGAAAGCTTTTCTTAATTTTATATTATTTTATAATATTTCATAAAATACATTTTTCTTCTTAAGAATATTTTTTGATCCACCCTATATATGGATTATATCACAAATGATATTGATTTAAATATGGAATTATGGTCGGATATTATAGTTAATATCTTCATACTATTGAGTACAATGTGTTGCAAAGGCTGTTAGGGGCATCCAGCAGTTATAAAGTTCATTTATTAGAAAGGGATCCCTGATATCCATTGGCGTAACTAACAGGCATGTGGTATCGGCGGACCTCTTCAAAATAGGGAACTCCCCGACAAAAAAAAATAATTGTTTGATGTATGCTGCAAGTGGGCTCCCAATTTTTTAGTTACGCCACTGTTGATGTCCTTCGCCGATTTGTTAATTTTTGAATATTTAGTAGAAGATCAAAAAAATAGAAAATTTATAAAATTTTCTTACGCGGCTATACATTTATAGAGTGCTTGCGCTCTAAATTTAGGATAAGAAAAGATAGGAGTTGGTTTGTTGCTTTGCAAAAAACAAACTAAAAGAATATAATTTTTCTAGGGGTGAAAAACATGCATGCGGTTTTGGCAATCTTTCCAATCTTAATTGGGTATTGGAACTGGGCATGGTTATCAAACTTTTCCTCACAGCTTAGAACATGCCATCGTGAAAATTAGTTAATCTCTCCTGCGGTGACAAGCATCACTAGGCGTGTGGTGTTGGTTGTCTCAATAATTTTAAATGAAATATTTAAGAATTAAATTAAATTAAATCAAATCAATTAAAAATAATAAGCGGCACTCATTCAGAAAAGAGAAGCGTGGGACGGCCAAAGAAGAGATGGAGAGATAAAACATATGAATGATGATGACTTTAAATGGAATAAAATAATAAGGCTAAAAAGTAAAAAGACGTAAAAAATTAAATATCTACAAATTATAATTTATTAATTTCGATTTAATAATTTTGTTAACCTTTTTAAAATATTTTAATCTATTAATTAGTATCAGAAAATTTAAATTGTTTCTGTACATACCTGAAAAATTAAAATTAGTTTCACAAAGTAAAATTTGAGGTTGATGTACACAAAACTAATATTGGCTTTCCTTGTTGGAATTGGGTATGCAACTCTCGATCTAACTATGCTTAAGGGATGGTTTGTAAACATTTAAACTACGAGTAAAACGAGGTGTGACAACCATACCCGGTCTCCCCTACTTTTTAGTTATTTTAGGTTGATAATATTTTTATTCGTTGGATAATTTTACAAGGAAATAAAACTTAATATCAAAACCAGAGTATATACTATTGATTAACCAAGGCATAATAAAATTTAAATTCATTGAATTTAATTTACAAAAAAAACATTAAAAATTTACAAAATGCGAAGTCATCAGAAAAATTTAAAAACATAATCTAGATTACTGCAAAATATAATGTATGTACACTGATCAGAACTGAAACACATTTTATACTTTTAATTTAAAATTATGAGCTGTAGACCAACGACAAGCTATAATTGGGCTATTTATAATGTATGAATATTTAATAAGAACAAGTTAAATAGACATTGAATCATTTTCAAACATTAGATTTTTTTTACTATTTGTATTTTTTATAAGTCTATTGAACTTGCGGATCGAACGTTAAAAATGCGGATATTATTTAAAAAACCATTTAAAAATAATTAATATTTAACCAGAATCTTTTTTTTTATTTATTAAACTTATAAAATTGAGCTATGTCCGTAAGTCATAGATTAAAATTAAATTAAGTCAGGTTAAGTTAGGTTAGTTACATATTAAATAATATACAACATTTATTTTTCGTTTTCGTCGATTTTATTATTTATTATCTTACTTAACCAAATTAATCTTGGGAAACTGGAACTAAAAAAACGAAGAAAACTAAGAAATACCCAGTTATTTTTATTTTTGGAGGTTATTGTTGAAGATACAAAAATAAACAATGGTTAAATTGAAATCGTTAGAAAAAACTTTTAAAACGAAATATTTTTTGTAATTATTTAGCTTAAAGGTGTCTTTGCAAGGCTAACCTTTAGAATTTATAAAAAGTTGGAATAATTGTAGTAAAAATACAAACGAAAGAATCGCAACAGTAAAAAATTGGGGAATTTACAATGCAGGATTTAAAAAAATATAAACATTGTCGAAAAATTTTGAATGTAGGTATTCTAATCAACCAGCTGCTAAGTACATTTTATTTTTAAATTGCATGACTGAACGACAGTTGGCGAATTGAGCTTACATAGTACATCTTTACCTTTCTGGGAAAGGTTTCCAACAGGCATTATCTGTTAAACCCTTCGCTCTTTACAAAAGCAGGTCGACGTACTTATTATTTTCGATTTTATACCTGCTTTTACCTCAACTAACTTAATTTCAATTTTATTTTTGAACATTTGTATCAACCATTGTGGCAACGTTACTTTTTTACTAAACTCAATCCGGATGGGTAACGGAAAAGGTTCTTGAATTTTTTTATCGACGGGTAGGTACACGAAAAATCAGTAAAATAATTTTTTTACTCTGTAAAAGTATTGTTTAATTTTAAAATTACATGTTTGGACCTGCTGGACGATTTAGCTAGTGAAATTGATTTTTCGCTACGAAATACATAAAGAAATAAAATAAAAATTATACAAATCTTGGAAAACTTTTAAGAAATCACATTTTCTACATGTAGTATGGAAAGTCCAAATGATGCAAAATTCTACTTTCCTTTAAGCGCATATAGGAAAAAGAACAACCTTCGTTTCTCAAAAGATGTCACTTTTCATGAAGCTGAAAAGCGACTTGCAAGCTACGAGCTTGAAATGCCTTCTAAGCGCTGTTTGATGACATTATGATGTCCTTTGTCACGACTCTGTCAAGTCAAAAATATATTTACGAATTGTCTTTTGATACAATATTATATAAAAGAGATATAACTGCCATTTCGAAGTGTATTGCATTCGAAAAATTAGATTTATTTTGACGTCTATAGAATTCAGGTTAGCGTGAGTGAAATTCAATAAATAGCTACTACGGTGGTTGAATTATATTTCTAAAAATGAGTAATGTTATCTAAACTTTTTCTGGTTTAAAAGTTTTTATTAAAAATTTCAATGTATTGATCATAAGTCGATGCTTGATTTATTAATGTAATTAATTAATCTATTTACACATCAAGTTCCCAACAAATGAGAGATAATACAAATAAATTCTCCCAAAAGTTTTTATTTTATCTGCTTTTTTCATATCAAAAATACCAGAATAAAAAATTTGGCGATCCATATTCTTTTTATATTTTATTGTATCTATTTCGTCAGGCCAAGAAGGAACCTATGAAAATATTCATAGTATACCCCTATACCGCAATACGCATATATTATAATATATACCTTCATGTGGTATAATTAGCATATTTATTGGAATTAGCAGAAATAGTGTAGGTATTCCAGTTTTGAAATTAAGTAAAATTAAAAAACAATTTACAAAAATCTGCTCCCAGTAGAAATGTCTAAAAGTAGTTGAAGTATCATGTAGCACATAATATTGATGTAATATTGCTGCAATATTCAATATCGGATGTGATTATTTTTGGCAATATTGCTCTTAAATAATAAACAATATTTATGTAATTCCATAAATTTATTTAATAATTAAATTTTTAACTGCTCATGGAATGTCTTCGAATATAGATAGCCAATATTGCAGCAATATTGCACCAATATAACCAATTACAATGAATTGAAATTATTTAAAATATTTAAAATTTTTGCTTTCAAGAGGATCACAGAATTTCATGCTTTAAATTTGATACATCTACAAAGAGATGTCTACGAAACTTCAACAGTTAGGTTATGTTTCAAGTGTGGCGAATTTTTAATAACGAATGACTGATCTATATTTCCTTTGGGCAAATAATACAGGTCTGATGAGATGAGTGCCATGAATAAAATGTGAATAAAGTCGAAATCCGCCATCTGTTAAAGTATTTGATCTAATCTATGCTTTAGCTGCTTCCTATCGATTTTATCTGATTCTGAGAGTATCAATGGCCGTGCACGTCGTGTTTCATTAGAATATTTGCTGGAAGTATTCAGATATATCGTATGACCAGATTATAATAAAATTATTTAGAATTTTAGAGTCGCAATAAAATATGAGATTGCACTAAAATTGAAAAATCCTGAATTTTTATTGTTAAATTATTTTGTCGTCAGAAAGGTGCAATTTGAATGCTCATAATAGTTTCAATAAATTCTATATGAATTCATTCTACAATCGCACGATAAAGAATTTCTTATGCTGCATTGTCTCTAAACATACGGAAGGGTTAAATTATTATGCTCCGTATAATTTTTGTCATATAACATTTCGTCCTTTACAATATTGTAAATTTCAACTTGCAACCGCCACTTATAATATCACGTAACATCTTACATAAATTACAATCATAATAAAAAGACTTGAACGCTTGTGAAGCAAACGAACCTAAACCAGGTCAACCCTTATTGTCAGGATATAGAAATAAAATATTAAGAAATACGAACGTGGTGCTATCTCTTTCTTTTTGTAATCGTTTTATATTAGAGAGAAAAGGTCAATAATCACGTGAGGGATAATAATTGCGTTACCTAAATGGTGCATCATAAAAAAATTAATAAAAGCCAAGCTTGTCCTCGCTTCAAGAAATTCAATCTTTATAAAACTAGTTGCTTTTGTTCACACACCATTCGTTCTGCGTAACAAGTAAACCTTGTCCTAAACAGGGTGACATTATATGCATTTGATGGTCTGCAAGCTTTTGCTGAACCGACTAATCCAAATGAAGCTCTAAACCTGTATTTATTAAATTCACGTATTTGTTTTTCTTCCTATTAGGAATGTCGTAAAATATATTCATATTTTAATGACCCACATTGGATAGATCTTAAACCTCAATATTTGAATTTTCTTTTGTTAAAAACTTTTGTTTACTTTATTTGGTATTAAAAAGCTTATCTTGAATTACAACTTTTTTTAAAACGCTCACTGCATTTTTATGACCTACAAAATTTCGGAACGACGGACGATATAAACAACATGCACACTTAATTTTTATTATAAATCACATAAGACTTGTCATGGCATTTTATAGAAACTCCTTGCCACATTTTTTTAGAGGCTTTCATGTAAAGATACAAAATTAGGAGAAAGCAAGGGGAATTTCTTATTGGAGTTTTATAATTTCTGGACAAAAACCAATTTTGCAAGCGCTTTGATATCTGTAGATTTTTAACCTCTTTTGTTTTCAAGAAAAAACAGATTTTCTGATTAAAATCAGGCAGTTTAAACAATCAGTATAATTAATAATTTGAGGAAACTAGGGAGAGTTGATACTATGTAAGCGATGATACATGCTTAAAATTATTGTTGGACTACACTGTTATTTATTGGCAACTGGACTTAATGTTATACTAAATTATTTATTGGTTGATTCCTTTTGAAATAATAACTATATTATATTATTATATAAAATTATATTACATTATAATAAATTATTATAAGAGTATAATTTTTGAAAAAATGAAAATATTTATTGTTGGCATTATTTTCATATATTTAGGTAAAACTAAGTCTTCAATTATTGTTGGTTTTATAATTTTTCGAACGCATTTACGTCAAAATTCACCTATGGGAGATTTGATACATAAGAATTAATACATAAAACAAAAATGAAATATAGAACTTGACACAGTTTTGCGTTAATTTAGGATATATTGCAACAGCATCAGAGATGGCATGGTTTCAACCAGTAAGTGTATTAAATTGTTCTTCACATAATACAGTTAAAACTGTTTTTGAAGTAAATTTTTTAAATTGCTAGCCCGTTGTTAAAATGATATTTGAAATATCTATAACAGAGTACAGTAACAAAAGTATATAACAATAGATTTTAACAACTTGTGATCTGTGAGTTCCTGCCTGCTCTAGAAAAACTCGAGAATAACTACTACTATGATTTTATTCTTTGACAAATTTTTATTTTATAAACACAGCCAAACTTTAAAAAGCTCCATTTAATTAAATTGAATTGCAAATTTAAACTATATCATGTATCGAACCGAAATATAATTTCTCTCTTTTATCCGGTTTATTGTTTCATCTGAACATTTTTTGTTGGTCCCGAACCTGCCGGATAACACAGGTTTTACTATATGGAAAAACTAGTTTTTCTTAAAATTGCATTTTGCTATTATATAACACATAATTTTTACATAATATCTACTGTAAAATGCAGTCAAAACTATATAGCGTAGCCAGGCCAAATTACAAAATTTAGAATATATTATATAAATATTTCCAAATAAAGAAAAGAAAATTTTGGATATTTGTTTGAGCATTTACCTGAAATAGGTCACAACAGGACTATAATTATAACAAGTGCAAAAATTAATTATGGTTATCACTCCAGTTCATTTTTCAACAAGTGAGATGACCTAATTTTAATAACATCATATTTAAAGATACAATGTAATAGGGGAGAGGAGGGTAGCCTCGAATCAATTAGGAGAAATATCGTAAATATTAGTATGCCCAAAAAATATTTATTATTTAATTTAAATTGATTTTTTGCATAAACATGCTATGAAAACATAAAGGCGCCTCATTATTTTAAAATATTAGATGTTAATTAAAATTTGTTTGTTTATAATTAATTTAGTTAGGTATGTAGTATTAGGCAACATGATTTATTTCAAAACGTAGATAGGTGCTGGTTTTTCGCTATCATTTCGGAAACCTTTATATTTTTAATGCGACGAACAAAGAAAGTAATTTCCATTTTCGATTCCATTATTTTTGTATTTATAGAAGGGATTTAAAAAAAGTCATTATCCTCAATCATTGAACTTTAAAGTCTAAAAAAGCGATTTTTCAATTAATTGGAGGTGAACGGAGACGCGTCCAAGCTTATAACTTTAAATTACTGACGGAGGATGCTCCTATACTATTGTTGATGCTCAGTCGGTAAGTTGACCCGTTTGGTCGCTAAATCACCCACATAATTACTAACACACCCATGCATAATTGTGCGACTGACTCATAGAATCTCATTGTAATGGAAATATTACAGCTTGTTCGCTTGTACCTATAAAAAAACCCATTCTAATTACAACTAAAAAATTTACTTTATACTAAATAATGAAAAAAGGACTTTTGTTTAAAATGCATTATTTTTATTTAAAAGATCCACATCCCTAAATAGGAATCCGATATTAACGATTTCAGTCTAGTGGATAAAAAAAATGTTAAAATTTGGTTAGCTTACAGGGATTTCTAGTTCAGCCTTTGGTTTCGCCGGTGAGCTTTAGCTGCATTTGATATGTAGCTGGATTTTCCATTATTTATTATTATTTTTTTATTTCAATTATTTTATTATTCCGCTATTTTTCGTTGTTTGTTGGATATTTTGATTTATTATGTGAGCGCTTTAATTTGTAAAGTATCCTAGGATCATTTAAAAAAAAATTATTGTTTTTAATGAAAATATAATTATTTTAGAAATGCGTGATTTTGAAATATGGATTATGGGTTGCGAGGTACGAAATCTTTCGGATAACTTATATGATTGCTTTAAGTTGGTATATTCCCAAGTGTTAAATTCTTAATGAGAACGTTCGTTGAAAAGCTTAGAGGAAACTCAATTTGATGATATCAAAATAAAAATGGGAATATAATCAAAATACAAACTTTTCCAACTATTTTGTTTTTCAGTTAAAATGAATTTGTCTTATTTCTCTTTATTGCCACCATCAACGCTGCTACACAAAACATAGCTTGTCGATTCACTCATTCATGATTTTATAGTTAAAGTTTACATAATCAATAATGCACCGGATCTTTATGCAAATAATTGAATTTTTATAATGACTGCTTTCTGGCATTTAATATTAATGTTTGCTTAAAATTAGCATTGGATTTATTTTTCGGATAAGTAGGTACTTATTTAAAAATCAGGAAGTAATGCCATAAATAGTACACCAATTGGAACTTATATATTTTTATCGATGTATAAAATTATGTAAATTATCGAAAAGGTTATTGATTACCATAAATTTTCGTATATTGAGGAGACTAATATACTTACTTGTACATTATGTAGTCCTGCAATTGTTTAATGTATGTATTATGTACATTAACTATGGGTTGTATCATTAACTACGTTCCCATTTAGTATCATCATCACAATAATTATCAAATAATTATTATGTCTTCCATTAATATCCCACAAACTTTGTCAGGTAAAAACTGTAGCAAAATGTTGGGAAACTAAGTATTAAATTAGTGCTCAACTGTGCATAAGTAGTGAAAGGAATAAACTTCAAGTTTCTAAACCTGATGAATATTTACAGTAAATTTACTAGTTTAAACTACAGGAATTTATTCACTGTCGGGTCCATTTACTGGCTTTTTCAATTTTATAATAAACACTACTGTGAGAGAATCTTTCAGGGATTTTAAACTTAATTTCAGGCATTTTAATTTAAAATAATTATTATCATATATAACAAATAATGAATTTAATAATTATTTTAAATCTTGCGTTGACAAACTTTTATTTTCCTCTGTTTATTTTATACTATTTAAAATAATTTCCACTTGTAGCGTATTTTCGTGGAAACCCATTTAAAATTCAGTTTATAAATAATTTTCTTGAATCAACTTCTTCATCTTATTTTTTATATTAAAAGTTCCATTATGAGAAATCTGATGTGATGTAAATCCAGATACCATTCTAATGATATTTCATGTAATACGACATAAATCTTATAATTTTTCAGAAAATATTGAAAAAAAATATTATATTTATTAAAATGTGAAAATCAATATATCAAATTAATATTCCACCTCAATTTTTTTTAAGAAGGCAAACCATCAATGATTTAACAATGTAACCGTTGAAGTTGAAAGAAGTAGTTGCACAATATATTATAAATATTTTAATCCTGTAGGATACATACAATTTTTTGCCCTTTACGTTTAGAAACTTAAAATAAAAATTAATTTTTGAATATGAATTTTAAAATACCTTCAAAGAGATGCAGAGGCGGGAGTTGTTTTAAATCATTATTAAATTTTAAGTTATTACTATTTTTTTAAATTTCAAACTGAAATCATAATCTACACCATTAACATTCAGATAATGAAAACTTCAGTTAACATTTCATGATGAAATGAATTATTATAAATTTTAAATGCGTTATTAATGCTACCTTTAAATAATATTTTTTAATATAAGTAAAATATAATGAAATATTTTAATGATGTAAATGTTAATTAAACTGCAAAAATTGAATAAAATTGAAAAAAATTGATTTTTAACTTACGTAATAATACAATGAATTATAGTTTATGACACTTTTGATCAAACGTGTTTCGTTCTTCGGAACTCGTCAGATAAACCTTGTTAAATTAAAGAGCTAGTAAAGTTAAATATCAATGGAATGAAAATAAAAAAATTTAAAAGTCAAATCGCTTTGACGTTTAATAAAATAAAATTATACCTACTTTGATTCCAAATTAATTTCAAATGTTACGAATTTATCCTAACTATTATTATCAGTTATATCAGTTATAGTTTTTTATTTAACTATTTAATTAGTAGTTCATTCTCAATTATATTTCTTGTGAATGCTCAAATTTTGAGTTCTTGAAATAGGGATTTCTATTATTTAAATTCGCTCTCATTATATATTTTTTTATTTGATCGGTTTAGAATTTTCATAAAATTAAATAATTTTTTTTTTTATTTTTTTTTTTTTTTTTTTTTTTTTTTTGTTTTAATTAATTTGGAATCAAAGTAGGTATAATTTTATTTTATTAAACGTCAAAGCGATTTGACTTTTAAATTTTTTTATTTTCATTCCATTGATATTTAACTTTACTAGCTCTTTAATTTAACAAGGTTTATCTGACGAGTTCCGAAGAACGAAACACGTTTGATCAAAAGTGTCATAAACTATAATTCATTGTATTATGCTTACGTAAGTTAAAAATCAATTTTTTTCAATTTTATTCAATTTTTGCAGTTTAATTAACATTTACATCATTAAAATATTTCATTATATAATTTCAAATGTTACGAATTTATCCTAACTATAAGTAAAATAAACTTTTATCTCACATTTTAAATAGCAAACTACGAGTGGCTTTGATTTATTGAAAATTAAAATAACCTGGTTTTGCTTTACTCTTCGAAAGGTTTAATGGTATATTACGCATTAGAAGCGTAAAGTAATTCTTTAGTGCTTGAAGCGTAAATTAAAATGATTTCTCGCTTCAATCAATTTATTTTTTCTAAGCCGCACAAAAATAACACCAAAAGCAAGGTGAACATTTACCTCTCTTCTCTAAGGCCTCTATAATATAATTATTACATTAATTGCCTTTACATTCAAGTTAAAATTAAACCAACAATAATTTTCCAAGTTTTGTATTACAATAAAAACTTTTAGATCGAATATTCCTGAAATAGAATCATTTTATTTTATTTGATATCTGCTGTAATTGCCGAAAAAAAATTTATTATGGGAAATAATGCTTTCTAAACCGAAATTTTTAAGATTCACTGGGATTGCTACTTCAAACGAACGTTTGCATTATATTTATATATGCTTCCATACAACAAAAAGAGTAATATTTCTTTTCTTGAAAAATTTCTTATTTTATTACTTTTAATTTTATTTCTAAGCAATATTACAAAAAAGTGGTTTAATATCAAAATTATACTTTACATAAGTATTATGTTATTACTTTTTTAAATTTCCACCTTCACATGGCTATAACTCCGAAACTATTGATTTTTCAGTAAAATTCGTTTAGTGCTTTTTTAAAGAGCTTGAAATAATCTATAAACTAGATTTAAACCTATGATTATCTAAATTCAACGGTTTTCGAGTTATGAATTAAAGTAAGAAAAAAATGTTGAAAGATTCTAGCTTTTATTTTATTTTGTTTTTTCCAAGACCCTGTAATTTTTAAACGGAACAATTTACAAAAAATCTGAAGTCCCATTCTGGATAGAACATTTAACGAACTACAACTTTTGTCTAGTAAAATTTTTTGAAAAACCGATCTATTCCACATAAAATCAGAAAATATAATAAGCAAGGCAACTATAAAACAAAAAATTAAATTCACAAAACTAGGAGAAAATAAAAAATAATGAATTTTCGAAATAATTTGAAACAGAAAATACAAGATAATGTAAAAACTACAAAAAATAATAACTTAATACAAAATTTTAAAACTCAGTTTTCAACGAAAGATCGCTTTTAAGTTATTTAAATTAATTTGTATATTTCAAATAATGATTTAACCTACGGAGTGAAATTCCGAGGTTGGAATCTTCCGGAGATTCTCAGTTAGGTCCTCCGGTGAACAGCGAGAGTCTATGGATTATTGATTCAATATTTACATAATTCTGGTCAATTGACGAGCAATCAGAGTAAAAAGATAAAGCAAAAAACCGTTTAGTAAATTGAACAATCGTGAAGTTTGCAACAGTGGGCATTTAATTTGGATAATAATGTTAAAATATTCCTGTTATAGAACTGTAACTAGTAGAAATATAAAAAGCATAATAAATATAAAGAATACTCAAAATAAATATCTTCAGATTAAATCAAAATATTGATTTAAATATTAAATTTTTATTTACAATTTATTTTTCTTTGATAAATTAAGTGCTTTTCGCAATAACCCATGGCTAGATAAACAAACTACAGAACTTCTTAAAACTTTTCGCATAATGTAACTCATATATGGATGATAAAATATGTTATAAATTGTTTACTTATGTTTTTGAAATTACGCCTCTAAATATATTTCCAAATTCAATGAGAATTCAAGCAAAGTTTATTAACGTTAATTATACGACAATGGGGAAATAAAATTAATACATTTTTACGCTCTGTAAGCATTAACAATAACGTAATCGAATTTTTATGTATTGCTTACAGAATGGAGTATAGCAATTGATTTGAATTAACTTTATATCAAACGGAGGCTTCTAATTATATTACAAAATTTTCTGTAATTAATTGTATATTTGTATAATTATAATTAATTTATTAAAAATGTTACAAAGTCCAGAATCCCCCCTCGGTGCAGTCCACCAGTTGATTTAGTGCAGTATGCTAAAATCCTGACATTTAAATACAAAACTAAATAAAACTGATTTGCAGAATAACTAGAAAATAAAGAATTGTACTAGGACGAATAACCAGAGTTAAAAATCTCTTTTAATTAGTTCGCTTGTCGGTATTAATTTACTGTGCTCAGAAGGTGATTCTAAATATGCAAATTTCAATAAAAACTTTTTGTATATTGTAGTAGATATTTAATACTTTCGTAACAATGTTAAAAGCAAAACTGGCTTTAAAGTTGTTTTATATTGTTTTCAGTTAGAAACTTTTTCTTCCAGTTTTATTAAGGTTTCAGTCTCCATTGCTCGTTTTTCTTTTTGAAATCGTGAAACTGGCAATCAAAAGTAAAAAGGATGTTAACTTATTTAATATTATGAACTTGAATTTATTTAAAATTACATTAATAATATTAAATAAATAACTAAATCAATTTTCGCTTCAGCTAAATAAGAATTAAATAAACTGGGGTCACCCAAACATAATATTTTTGTATTTTTACGATGGGTAAAATTTCTTTCGAAATAAAGTTTGAAAAAGTGTTGTAATCGCTAATTAGAGACCTTCGAGTAATTTTGGTGACCAAATTGCTTTTTTAATTAAATTTAATTCTACATGATTATAGTTACACTAATTGTAAGGTATTTGTTGTGAACGTTGTAATTTAAAATTAAAATACTAGTTTTATGATGGAGCAGATACGCCTGATATAAAATATCAAACTAACGTTATACTTAGCAGGAAATAAAATTAAATGCAGAAAAACTCGTAGTAGTCAACTTTCTCGCATTCGCATTGGGTACCCACAAAGATGAAAAGCAGAGACATTAGAGGTACAATTTTCCAAATACGTATCGACCTATTGATTCATTAAAAATCTATTGAAACTTTATGATTGGAGATAATAAAACAAATTGAGCAGAAAAATTGTGCAATTTACAATCAACATCTGAATGTACTCTCGATATCTTGGGATCCCCGTGCTTCGACTGATAAGTGACGGTGTTCGCGGTTTGTAGTTCAATGTACTGACGTGGCCGAGCCGTGTCACTGGACCCAGCTTCACTTAAGCTCAACTTCTCTCGCTTATACTTACGTTAAATGTGACTCTACAAATTGTTAGAATAAAAATCTTGTGATATATAAACGCATTCGGGTTCTTGTTCACCTAACTAAATTATGCTTTGACATTGTATATGCGCGAAAATTGAGGAGTGACAATGCAGAAATTTGCATCCAAATATTTGAAATTCGGGTCTGTTCAGTCACGTTAACAGTCTGGTTCTCTTAAATTTACAAAAGCGCCAAACAGGTGCAGTGCTGGTTCCACTCTTAAACATTTGAAACCGAAAGCAATTTTCTCAATAACAAAACCTAGAAAACTTTTTTTTTCATCTTATGTTTCGAGTACTTGGGTCATAATAACAACAATGTCGGTCACCAAATCAATGAAAATTGAAAAAGTTATAACTCTACATTGCTCCAATAGAATAAAAACAAGAAATCGTATTTGAAAACAGGTGTAACAACATACGTGCATAAAATCGAATTAATCAGATTAAAATAGTGGATAGAGGATCTTTGTTATTATAATTATTTTTAATTATAATTGATATAATTTGTTGAGACTCGAGAGTTAGATTAATAAAAACAACACAATATATTACTACTATAAATGACAAAAACTTATTGGAAAAAGAATCTTACCATAAAATATTGTATTACACCGAAATATATAATTCAATTGTAATTAAACCGAATAAAGTAGTATTTATAAAAATAAATTATTTATATCCTTTATACACAGTAATTGCAAGTATCCAATGAATTGTCTATATTTCAATTTTCGATTTTCCTTTTTTTTCTTTCAAAATTTTAGTATCTACTAAGAAACTTACACATTAATTTATGTTTGACCTTAAAGTTTACAAAGAATTTTCAAATATCTCAGGAAAATCACTTTTCTTATGAAAAGTAGACCTGAATTTTTAATTTTAAAATATCTTGTAGTTAAATGTCAACCCACCATAAAAAATTATACTCATTTTACGTTATAATAACCATTATAAAAAATATTAAAGTATTAAAAATTAAAGTTTACTTTTACGAAAAACATGTTTTAGAAATTGTACGTAACCTTAAAAGTTTACTGATAACAAACAGTACGAGTATAAGAACTAAAAAAGTTTCTTATTAATAAAATATTTTAAACAAGGGATGAAAAATTGAAATAGAAATTTTAGAAGCTGATATAAATTTAGATAGTAAAGCGCCAGCTATTTTTATTTACTGTCATTGTGTTTCTCTACGAATTATCAAATTAACCTCCATCTTGAAAAGTTACCGAAGGTACTACCGTGAAGTTAACCGCATACCAAAATCTTTTTGTTTACAATTTCTTTCATTTCTTCCCAATTCTCTTGCAAATCCTGCAATCAAGTCTCCTGCAATTTCTAGATTTGTACACCAAAATTCCTCTGCGGTTTATTTTACATTTTAGTTTCTACTATCTGATCTATAACCACTGAAAATGGTACGTTCCAATCAGGGCCGGCGCTAGGATATTTGACGCCCTAGGCAAAAATCTATCAGTGCCCCCCTCCCCCGGGTTTATATCTTTGTATCTTCCAGACCGAACAATTTAATTTTCAAAATTAAATTGTGAAATAACCGTTGGGCCGATTGTATTTATCTTCACTTCATAAGGAAGCTTAAACTTTGCTCTTTCAGAATATTTGATGGTTTTTTTATCATACTTTCGAAGGAGTGAAGTGTAGAATATCGATGGTAACTAAAAACATAGTAAATCCGCACTTTTCGAACACTGCAAGTTCTTGTTCCCTTGGTTTTTTGGAACTGAGTTACCTATGTACTAAAGTGGGTATACTATACATATTACGGTGGAATAATTACTTCAAATGTAGGCAATGCATGGCAGTAATGGCACGGATAATTTACTTTGAAACTATAAATTTGTAACGAAGTTTGGAAAGTTATGTCGATGACCACATCAGATTTTAGTTTATTTGTTTCTTGTTTGAAACCGGCGTTTGTAGTCTTGGAAGTTTGTTGTTCGGCAATGCTCACAATGTCCTGGGGATATTAAAGCCAATTTTCAAATATACTATAGTTTTTTTAGGTTTTACTAAAATGTTACCTAAACTTCCTGAGATAGTGGGGTGTAATCCAAAATCCTGAGTAACATCACCCCATAAAACACATCTTGATTAGACATATTGACAATTTGTGAAGGAATTGTAAAAATAATAATTTGTAGTAACAAATAAGAACTAATTAATTTTGATTTGTACGTCCCAATAATTTTCAAAACAACATTATGCAATAGCGAACAGTCATTAGTGGAATTAACCAAAATTAATGTTTGCAGTTGTTGCTTCGCACACTTGTACCTGAATGTGTAAATAAATCATGCTGCATCGCACCCCATGATATGATTTTAAATATTTAATAAGCCAATAAGAGCTTGATAGTATAATAGTACTATACGTAGTTTAACTGTAGTATATGCTACGTATAGTAGTACTGCATACGTATACTAGATAGTAGAGAGAAGAGGGTGACATGTGGAGAGTGTAGAACAAATTACATTTTAAGATAGCCAATACATTTTCTGTAGCCAAATATTTTAATTTATTTGATTAGAAAATAAACGCCAGTGGCTCCGATTGTCCATTATAGTGCAGTCTTTTAATTAAGCAATCTATTTTACTATACATGACTATATTTTACACTTTAAAATAGAAACGCAATGCTGTCTGCTTGATTGGCACCTAATGAGTGAACATCATCGAGATCCTTCTAAGGTTATACAGCATACCTGTGTATTGAGCAAATGCATCTAGATGCACTGCATACATTGGTCAGTTCACGAACATTAGATTATCACGACTTATTTGTATTTATGCAAATTTTGTTGCTAATGAATATTAAATAAGTAATTATCCGATAACGACATAAGCCTTTTAAGTTTTAGAACTGAACTAACAAAATATACCCAACTAAACCAGCAACTACTTGGTTAATAAAAATTATCTCACGACTTGTTTGGATTTATGCAAATTTGGTTGCAAATGAATATTAATAGATAAGCATAATCAGTGGCGGCTGGTACACGAGGGGCATTGAGACTCTGCTTTCCCAATACAGAATGCTAAATCATTATTGTTGGAGCAATTATGAGTAACAAATATATTTTTGCATTCTTTTATATAATAGCAATAGCCCCCCGTTATAGCAAACCACGAGCCGTCACTGGAGTTTAAATTATGTGTATTAATAAATTCAATTAAGGTATAATTAAGGAACGAGCGCAGGACAATGTGTCTCTGGCTTATTACCGAAATATTTAATGTGTATGCGCTACTGAGGACGGCCAATAAATCAGAAACACAATGTCTATCGCTATTCCTTAATGATGCAAAATTAATTATTCTTTTAAAATATTGCTACATTCAAATATTTAAATTTTTGATGTTATAAGGTGATAAATCATAAAAAATATTTGATTGGGTTAAAAAGTTTGAAATAATTCATCATTAATCACCCCGTATAGGTGCTGATCGCGAATCCTTTATATTTATAATTAACTCATTTAAATTGTTTTTATTGAAAAGTCTTAAGCTAAACGAAAATCAATATCAAAATTTCTTCTGTTTCCGTTTTTATAACGCGAAAGCTCTCGATATTATTTTTCTTTTATAATAAAGATTAAATTAATGACGTGTAAACATAAATGAGCAAAAGTATGCGTTTAAACATTTAAAATTTTGTAATTTAAAATGTAATATAAAATTTATAGTAATTAATCAAAGAAATATTTATAATTTAAAATCATATTTGTTCATATATTATTATAATATTCTGTTATTACTACCACTATTTAGTTTACAATGTAGTTAAAAATAGTTTCCATTATAATTACATGCCGAATATGGACAAATATTCTGTCAGCTAAATTTGCTAATATTAAATTGTAACAAATATGTATAACGAATTTCAATAATTTGTATTTTGCAGTCAAAATGCAATTTGAAATTGCATTGGTTATTGGTAAAAAGAATAATCTTCCTGAGTGTTCAAAATTTTCATTGGAATCAAAAAACGCAATGAGTGTATTTTATCCACTCCATGTACTACGTACGAGTATCCAAGTACGAGTACATCCAAGCCAAACTGAGAATTTATTTAATTCGATTATTGTAACGCATTGATTTTCCATGTTTCATATAACGAAAGTGTGTTCTTTAGTGTCTGCGTGTGTAGTAAATTTTCAATTTTGCAAATTTAATCAACTCTCACATCAAATTCTACATTGAGCATTGGGTTCGATTTCAAAATGGTCTAAATTACTGATCAAATTACAAACATATGTTAGGTGCGTTTTACGAACCAGAATTTTCTTTTATGCTGGATTTCTGCAGAAACAGAAAAATCGAGAATGTTGTTATTTGTTATATAAAATTAATAAAATTGTTTACATTCCATCAAGATGATTGTAAAATTTTTAAGACGACAACGATAATAAAGAAAATTTTTGTATTTCTTTATGAATCACAATTTCTTTTTATGAACCTATTGCACCTACCCAGGAATGTGTGGACTGCATTGAAATGGTAGACGGTCTTCCTGAATATTTTTGGGCTGTGGTTTTAACTATTAATTTAACAAATTCCTTAGCAGGAATAGCAATTAGAGTATTGCATTCAGTAGATTCATATTATGTATCAAATCAAATCTAGATATTAATTTCTACCATCATCGACTTTAATAATATTGATAATATTAACATTGATAAATAAACAACTACACTAGGTATAATTTTATGGTTCAGTAAATTAGTTTATTGCTAATTAACTTACCTTCCTCTGTTAGGAAAATGAAATTTGAAATTCTACATATTCAGCTATTTAATATTTCGTTATACAGTGATTAACATTTAATAATTTTTTCACAAAGAAATTCAAATATTAATCAAATTTGGTAATCTAAAATAATTTTTTCATAAACACGGGTGAATAGATCAAATAAAGCATCCGACTGTTTTGATAAACGTGATACGTGATTGTAATTCTGATGATACCCGTATTCAAAATATATATTCTACTTAAATCAAATAGTTATTTACGATAAAAGTGTCATTTTATTTTGCGAGTAGGAAAAATAAAATCAGTTTCCATAAGTACCAGCAATGGAAAACATTTTGAAACAACTGCTGCTAATAATCAATAAAATCAATTAATTAAATTTAATGAAACGTTTGTCCTTTATTAAGTGAAATTACAAAAAATTTGTTTTTCAATTTTCACCGTTGATTAAATTATAGGAAACTGGGAAAGTAGTAGTTTATGTAACAAGTATGTTTACGCGTTAATAACATAATAACCTGATTATTAAGTTAAATTGGAAGTATTCGGTATTCTAATTATAAATAAATAACAATCTTCGTTTATAATTTATAATAGAGGAAATTCTAGAAAATAATGTATTTTGAAGATTATCGAGATTTTTTGATTGAGCAAAATAGCAGGTTTTATTTTTCATTTTATATTGTAACCGAACAAAATATGCTTAGAAAAAGATGTGCTGTTAAAAGTGTTATCCATACCCGGCAAGAGGGCAAGAGGGCAAGAGGGCAAGAAATTAAATAATTATTAGTTTCAAATCAAATTAATCAATTTTTTGTGTGTTTTTTATGTATTTTTTGCATTGATAAAGGAAAGAACATTTCAAATTTATTTAACTTTTCCCAAAACAACTATCCACTTGAAATTAAAAAATTGAAGGGAAACTAGTAAATACACAATTTATATCTTTCCAAGTTGAAACTACTGTATAAAGTAGACTAAATAACATAAGATAAATGAATCGAATGAAAAAGCGCGTGACCACGCTTAAAGAACACTAATTTCAACTTACTTAGATTTCAGTTGAGCACAATATTATCAAGCTTTTGACAAGACCAAATTACCTCTTGAATGTGTGTTCAAGGAAGAATAATACTTGCAATCTTTTATCGACTATTTAGAAACACGTAGGTATTGCAAGTCATTAGAACTATTACTAAAAGTAGTACCATTTCCTTTTTTCTTTTGAGTAAGACGTAAATTAAATGAATACCTACCATTTATAACCAAATAATTGCCACTTTTAAAAGTAGCAAATGCATTCTTTTATGTCGTCTTAAACGAATCGATTACAGCTACTTTATTAATAACAGTTTTCTGCAACAAAGGCCTTGGTCAAGTTTTAGCTATCAATTTAATAATTTTTTCCTTACTAATTTTAAGGTAAAAATAGACATAATTGAGTTTTGCCTAAGAAAAAAACCTGTAATACCAATAACAGCATTTTCCGAAAAAAAATTTTCTTTTTGTTTGTAAATTCGCAAAAATTACAAACTGTAATTTCAAGTCAAAAGATATAAAGTCGATACACCTTCATTAAGTATTAAATTGAAAGAAAACAACCTTGACGTAATTTAGAAAATTGAAAGAAAAATACTGAAAAAATATCAGAACTTGGCGTAAAAAATTGCAAATTAGAAAAATACGACTAACACAAACGTAGATAAACTACAATAAACAAAATTCAAAATAGATTTAACTGCTGTTCAATTGCTGATTTCCAATAATTTTTGTTAATCAACCTGTACAATCCGAATAGTGTTCAGAGATTTATAAATTTACTGAAATTTTAACAGAATGAGAGGTTCAAAGGATTTTTAAAATAGAATTTATTAAAATATCAACAGAGAAATTCTAAATTTTAAAATTCTCTCTAAATATTTTAATAAATTTGATTCTAAAAATCCTTTGGGATGCAGAAACCATTACAAAGTCGTCGTCCAAAGGCCAATTGTTAAATTTCATTGAAATTTGTTACTTCTAAAACAAACCAAATAAAATTAGGTATTTTAGGGCGCAGTATACAATTTTAGATTAGATAACTTTTCTTCTTAAAATGGTAGGTATGCAATTGATTAAATCTAAGGTGAAAAGTGTTAATATTTTATTTTTTATTTTAACAACATTTTCGCTGCAATTATTTCTTTTATTGTCTTTAGTCCAAACTGCAATCATGGTTTCAATTATTATCCTTCTCTACAGCGCTTTGACTTTGGGAGTGTCTAGGTGTGCCGTGTACCAATTTCAGTTCCGGTCACATACTACACATTGCAGTTTTTCAATAATTTTATTGACAAATTCACATTTTCGATACTATACTGCAGCCTTGCTACTGAAAAATGTAGCAACCAATAGCAAGGAAACTTCAAATTTTTATATACAAAAAGGATTTCAAGATGGGTACTGCTACTCAAAAATATTTTTAATTATTTAGATTTTCAACTTGAAAAATTCAAAAATTCAAAATTACAGAAAGAATGAAATTTTTTCGAACTTTATTATTAAAAAATTAAAAATTGTTATCATAATCATACTTAGATAAATATCCTTTTTAAGGATTTCTAATAAAGAAAAATCATAATTTTGAATTTTTGCAAAAAATTAAATTTTGTTGGCATATTTTTAAAATTTTTTGTGCTGGTTGATATCTTATATAATATTTTGCCTGCTTAATTTTGAATTGTAATTTACATAAATATTACTTTGCAACGGCCATTGCTAACGATCAAAATCGCATTTATGCAGTATGAATTTGCGGCAATAAAAACATTGATTAATCACTAGAAATACCATTTCCAAATTATATTTCGATAATCGAAATCTAATCGAACTATAATAATAATTACACAATAGGATAATTTAGAAGCGTAATTAAAAATTACCCTACTGAAACACTTACGTATATGCAAATTATCTAATCAGTTATTTACAAATAATTTTATTGTAAGATGAAAATATTTAATCGATCTATGGTAGATTTGAAAATGTGAACAGCAAAACACTTGAATTTAGCAATTTTACTCTTTTAATGTCCCTCTTGAGTCTATTCGTTAGTTACCCGTCTTACACGTTTTATTGCCTTCGTGTTATTTATTTTACCAATAAATTAAACTTTTACGAAATTATAGTTCTAATTGTTTTTTTATATCATGTCAGTTGTTCACTATTAATCTTAACATCGTAGAACTTTATTTATAATGGACACTCAATAGATAATAAATAAAAAGGAAATTATATTGAGTGGTGCTTTGGACATATTCTTTTTCAGAAACAAAAAATAAGTAATTTAGGTCTATTTGTAAATCATTTATTTGTGCGACGTTTCGGGCCGTTCTATAGGTCCATTTTCAAGGTTAAAATGTTTAAAAATTACCATAAAATCAATACATAACATTTCATCCTTGAAAATGGGTCAATAAAACGATCAGAAACGTCGGACAATTTTATTGTTTTAAAATTCCATTAAATTTCCGTTTAATTGGTATAACTTGTATGAAGGATATTATATATACCATGTACTGAATAGTAAATAATTATTTCAACAAACGGAATATATAAATGTCCGGAATAAGTTGGCGACGCATCGATAAGATATGAATTACGAATGTGTAGGTGTAAAGAAACTAAAATAAATATTTACACCTTGTTGTTTACCTTATACAATTTTTACCCAGAGGCGCGCTTGCAATATTTTAACCAGTTTATGAATAGGTATAGTAAAACCAAAGATAACTGCCATCAATTGTTATTTATGGGACCATGTACTGTTTACTTACTTACTTCTAAATTAAAATATTTTCTTTATGTTCTTCTTTATAATCAAGGTGGAAAAAAAAACACTAAATTATGCTAATCGCAATATATAACAAAAATAATGAGATGATGCGCCTATGGTGAGGACAAAATGCTGATTTGATATCATTAAATATTCGCGAAATACTACTTCCGGCCACATATCATTTCGAAGGTGTAAACAGTCAACTTCATATTTATGCTAATATTAAGCACGAGATCAAGTTTACATATTATAACGTTTTTGTACTCATAAATCAATCAAACTAAATATTTATGTATAGGTACCTTATAATATTCGAAGTAGTACATAATATGTACATATCTGTATCATGCATTTATTATTTGACTGTGATAAAATGAAGTTTCTATAATAATTACATACATAAACCATTGACAGTTGACTATCACTATATTTGGGTATATTGTTTCATATCAATATTTTAGTTAAAATGATTTTAAGTGAAAATTTATAGTTTCGAGTTTCACCACCTAAACCACATATTCATCGATAAAATCTTTTTTCTCTAACCTTAAAAGCAGTTTGCTTTTTGATAAACAAAATGGCAGCTATTCAAATGACGGCCATATTGTTTTTTAGGTTGGGAGCACCTCAGCTTCTAGTAATCCGATTTTAATTTAATTGTTTTCTTTCAAATGCAAAGGCTCGCTTTTAATCCGACTGATGCTGTATATTATTTTCAGATGCGAATTAAAAATTAAATAATGCAAATAAAAGGTATTATATGCTGATTATATAAACTACAATAGGTACTATTTGGAATAGACCTTATTAATTAGTCACCTGAAATAACATTATTTCCCATTGTTAATTTTATTGCGAATTGCAGCATCTCAGCTATATATACCAAAGTTCAAATCGGAAATTTCCACCCCATTTCCACCCCGAGATCATATTCACAATATTCAGCCATTGCAGAAACACGGAAACACGGATCGGGGCCTCTTATTATATCGCTAAAAAAATTATTGGTACCAAATAGTAAATAGAAAGCAATTTTTTTACATACCTGTCAATAATGTCTCATTCATCACTAGCGCGTACCAAACGAAATTCCCGTAAATAAACATCGAGTCGAGCGTCAGCGGCGTAGCTTAAAGGAAACTTATCTTTTTCAAGCTGTCAATTAGCAAAATACCCTCCTTAGCATTAAAAACGTTTTAGCACAGCTTTTTGCTTCGATGCGCGAAATGAAACTCTAAATATCCTTAAAATACAAATTGGACGAAGAATATACTATACTTGACTTGACTAACGTCTTGTGGTTATACGCATAATTTTAATTAAGTTAAAATAACCACTTACCTAAAAGAAATCAGTTAAGTCCACGTTCGTGTGTACCTAGCTTTCCACAGAAGGAAATTTTAATTACGTAATATTTGGAATACCATTTTATTCTCATATAATTTAAAACGTTTATAAATTAAAAAGAAAATCTTTTACATTTTAACGTAAAAGCCGTTTGAGAAATCGCAGATATAAAAGGCTTACCATATTTTACGTAACCGTAAGTAGGGGTGCGGAAAAGCTCACGATTTAGAATATACAATATTATAAATAAGTAAACTCAAAATGTTATGTTCCCTCATAACTAAAGAACTGAGAATTTCATTCCATCTAATGAGACAATTTCCGAATTACAAAAGTTAATGTTCCGGATTATGCTGCGACCTTGCATACATAGTGCAAAGTTGCAATTAATTTTACGTGTTAAAGAGGTGTTAAAAGAGAAACCATTACATAAATAACTAAGTGTGCATGTTTGAACTTTTTTTATTAGATAAAAATTAATAATATTATATGTATCGTAAATTATGTAAATTCGCAATTCCTGCATGTAATTATTATTAAATTATGAATTAATTTGTGTTTCAACAAAACCCAGAAGCCGTTCTTTATTTTAAAAGTGATTATTTCTTCAATTACCACCCTTTAATTTGGTTTTAAGCGCCACCCAATTAAATTTTCATTTTAAATACTTTACCCGCTGGATATAATTATTCTTCTATCCTGTAGGTATGAACATTAATAATTTGCGCAAATTATTACACGTTAATTAAATTAAATTAAATTAATAACATGTGGAAATTAAAATATGTATGATTTGATAATATACAAGTTAAATAATTGAATTAAATTACTAACTTACGTATTTTTAAAATTTCCTTTAATTAAATTAAATTAACATGAGATAAACATACGTTTATCATTTTAATAATAATAAAACTCATATTCTATGTTATTGTTTTTTTGAAATAAAAAAATTACAAAGCCAAATTATTACTTTAACAAAAAATCAACTGCCTGGCTTTACTGTCACTTAATTTGAACTAAATTTTAATAAGAAGTTATTTTGTCGTATAAAAATTTAATTAAATTTTTGCAATTATTTTTTACAATTGTGGTTTTCCGAGCTTATGAGAAAAATAAATAAATTAGTTTCTCTTTCGTATTATTAACGCAGCATAAAAATTAATAACAATGCTTGAAAATTTTCGAATTAGGTACATCATCAGGCGATTGTTTCTTAATTGTTATTTCTAAATTTAATTCAATAAATCGATAAGTTTATATTAATAAAAATGTAAAAAACCGTCAATTAATTTTAATTCTGAATTATATCTAAAAAAAAATTTGTAAAGAAAATATTTATATTGAAAAGTGTCAGATCCTGAAAACGGCTGTCGAAATCCCTAGACCCAACTCTTTTGAATTTTTTTCACTTGCGATATTTCAAAAACAAGGTCTGTATATGAATATGATCCTGAACAAAATTCAAGAGATAATTTGAAATGAAACACAAACAATTAGTGCAGTATGTAGTATTCCAAATTGTAACAAGAGAAATTATTATAGTTAATGAGTAGCACTCTGAAAACTCAATTTATTCAGTTTATTTTGTACATTATTAAAACAATTACTTTATTGTAAAAAAATTACAATTTATTACATTGTAGAAAAATTTCAACTTTAGAAATTAACATTATTTCATTGTGAACGTAAGTTTCCTTCAAAGCAAAAACCAAATTAGCTTTTCAATTAACACGTAGTAAACCTGTTTTTATTTAAACATATTTTCAGAGATCCTTGTTCCTGCAATGATGAAAAAATACTTTTAGGTGGTATTGCGGTTAAATTCTTTGTTTGATTTAACCCATACTCATTCAAATATGTTAATTTTCCGATAACGTTTATATATTTCAAAACATAATCAAATCGTTTTTGTATTTTAAAAGTATGCTGCACAGATCACAATTATTAATTTTATTTTTTTTTTCAGGTGAGTTATTACTGAAATTTCTATAACTTCCCAGTGGTGGTACGTATACGTTTTTAAAGTGTTCTGAACTAAAAGAATTTAAATTGCAAGTTATGTTTCAACTGGAACATGTTATCAAAGTAAAAAAGAAGGTAATATTGTTCAATTTTGAATTTGTTATTACATACTTCGAGAAAGAAGTCTAACAATCAAGTTGAAATAAACAATAAGAAATGTAGGGGAAGCCGGGTGTGATTGTCATACTTTCTATAATCAATATTTATTGGCTTAATTCTTCATTGACATCTAATATTAATGAGTAACCTCAGCTTATATTGGGTATCTGTAAAAATACAATAACATTGCCCCACAGCTATGCAGAAATTTCGCATTTCAAAAAAAGAAATATCCTCTGTGTAATCCCGAATATAATCTCTTATGCTCAATATTTTTTTTACTTTTTAATTTTTAAAATTGTTGCTCTGCTAAACAGGTGGTTTTTAAAGATTCCACCAAACATAAACCGTATGACGACCAACCCCATTCTCCCCTACATTTACTAAAAAATCATATATTTTCATGACGCATCAGAATATTACTTTTAGCCAAGACAGTGAAGTAGGCAAAAGGCATTCCAATGCGCAAAGAAAACATTGATATCAATCACCCACGAAATTCAAATAATATTTTTGATACAACATTCGTTTATTAAAGTAAATTTAAAAATATAATTATAATACAAACATTATTATGCACACAAATGAGAGAATTAATTTTTTCTGGCGTAAAAATTAATATTTTTTCTTTGCTGTGACACTGTCAAATTTAAATAAACTGCGCTTGACATGAATTTTATTGTTCATAAAGCCGAACAGAAATGAAAAGACCAAAAAAACATGAAATATTCGAGCAACTAATTTTATGTTATCACATTAATACATTTTGCACGGGAGTATTACATGTTTTTCCCAAATAACTTAAGAACTAAAGAAGGAAAAAAAAAAGGTGTACAAACATAATATATGAACAAAACACACCATATTTAGACAATCTTATATTCAAAAATATCTAGTGTTGAGGGTTGTTTTGTATCGCTGTATGTCTACTGTAGCTGAAGACAAACCAATTGAAGGTATCTGCTGCTCTAATTAACCATCTTCTCTTCATCAGTAGATGCTGACCAAATTCATAGCTTTGGCTTCTTTTTTTTCTCCAGTTAGGTTCAGTTGCATAATAGGTCAGGTAAGAGTTATCCTAGGATTAACTCACTGTTTATCCAATCAGAATGATTATTAAAAAATAGATTAATTCCATCTTTATATCTTTTGGTAAGGAAAGTACATATTGGGCAAATATGGTTTAAAATTTTCCCTCCCAGAGGGACCTGTAAGTAAAATATATGTTAAATATAAAAGTAGGTTAATAACAATATCTTGTGTGGTATGCCAAAATTAATTTTGGTTAGACAGTGTAAATGGGAGTTAAATTGAAGGAAACCAAAATTTTTGGCACCAGTTGGCTGGATGATATTCAAGATTGCGGGCAAACGTGTACACCGATTGACTTGAAATTTCGCACGCTAATTTGAAGCAGCTGGCTTTTCTGTACAGACGTAATTAAATTTTGATTGATCATATTTTGAAAGAATAAAAGTAGTTGAGGCATATTCTGTTTCCCATTGTACTGAATAAAAGTGAAAATGGTATTGATAGCAAAAAATTACACAAAAAATTAAAATTGTTTTGCAGAACCAACTCAAATATCAACTGAAAATACTAAATTACATAATGAAATTAAATAGCGCTTCTTTCATGTTTCCAAATTTTTAATTTGTATATTATTACAACATTACATTATGTACGTATAGTATGTAAATAATATACTACCAAAATATCTCCTTGCGTGAAGAGTGACAATTTGTCAAGAATGGAATAACTTGTTTCTTGATTGACTTTAATATAACTCGTTATTAAAAGTTTGTGTAATATTCAGGTAAAAGGTATGTCTACTGGCATTAGAGGTCAACGTTCTTAAATGTAATATATTTAGGTATATGTAATACTTACATAGTAGGTCCACGTATAGAGTTCACTAGAGATTTTAAGGACTGACAATTTTGAAACTAATTTCTAGCGTCTTTAACCTAATCAACAGAATTTGTAAGTGAGGGAGTGCTGTTCGCAAACCAGAACTCACGAGCTACAAAATTACAATGTTTTTCATCTAAACTGCTGCCCATATTTTAGATATGGTCAGGATCTTATCTGGAATTTTTTCGTTATAACGTAAACACCTGGTATGTAAGTTTTATTAAACAGTTATAAAAATTAATAGAAAGAAAACCAAGAGAATGCAGACGTACATAACAACAATAGTCTATACTCTATAGTCTCGGTAGATGGAATGTATCTCGAGGTCTTCAACATAGATAGATTTCTAAATACAAAAATAATGATATTAATTATATTCTGATTCATGAAATGTCAATAATAATTAATAATTGGTATATTCAAATAAATTTTAATTAACCTATGACCTTATCCTATCGAGTTCGTTCGGAAGTTAAATTGTATGTCACCCAAGTGACCTCTTTGAAAATATGTAGTATCATATCTTGTATTAACAACTACAGAATATAAATTATTAATGTCTTGGAAGGCTAGAAATTTCATGAAATTTCTTGTTAAATATAGTCTTCAAGCCTTCTAAACATAATAATAAATTAGTTTTAAAGTATGTACGCGATGAAATCCGTTAATATTTTTCTGTACATTCCCTGTACAATATGTAAAAGATATATTTCAGGGGATTCCCTTTATGACAACTCAATTATTTCAAATGCGATTTGGTTAAGAAAATAATTTATTAAATAAAAGTTATAACAGCCTGTGCGTCTGTAGGACTGCTTTATAAACATGCAAGCAGTGGCGGATTTACCGGGAGGCTAAATGTCAGTTAAATTTATTTTCAAAATAAATAAAATAAAATATTTGGAAATATATCGCGTGGCAAAATCAAATAGTTTTACGAATAATAAAATATCGGGCTGAGAGAAAAAAATCTAGTCCATCCCTGAATTAATTCTAATATGAAAAGATTGCATGTAGTGCATATATATAAAGTTGTATAGCAATAGATTCAAGTTATATAAATTGTATTGCAAATTATCGATCGGCAGGAAAGACTGAACAAATTTAAATTCTAATGGTGGAAAGTCACATTCATATGTAATGCTAGAGAATTGAATTAACAAATCGTTGATGTTATAAAATATCTTCTTTAAATATTTAATCAATTTAATGCCGATCGTTTAATTTGAAGACAAGAGCAGATGGTAAGCGAATGTAGGAGGATTCGCATGGCATATCCTGTCAATTTAAACAAAAAATTTACAATAATCACATTCGATATGCTGTGGTAGTTTAATAACCATAGTGTTATTTTATAAAGTTGCTCATTCGATACACAACATCAATTATTTTTAATAAAAGTTTTCTAGCTAATTAAAATAGAAGTTTTAGTGGTAATTATGGTACTAATTAATAAACCTTCTAAGCTAAAAACGTTTTAAATATCTATAAATACATTAATATTATAGCAATATCCATCTTAACGCGGTTTTTTGTACAAGAAAAGGAAAACTGCTTGTGCTCAAAACTTGAAAGCATTAAGCTTTCCAGCATTGCTAAGCAACAATACGTTTTTATTTATACTTACATTACAAAGGTATTTTTTCATCAATCTTTAGACTTTTGTGCTTGCAAGTATCTGTTTACCTATAAGAACTTCGCGTAAACTGAAAACTGGGATTCGGGGATTCCCAAATCATAAGTTTTAATTTTACGACAACGCATTTGAATATTAATTGCTTTAACAATATAATTTCAAATATTTTAACTCAATAGGATATCTTACAATTGTAAGATTCCCAATCGCTTTAATAAAACATAAATATTTGAGCTATATAGCTAAATTTTTCATTTCATGACATAGGTTACTTTAATCATAAAAAGATGTAACATTATACAACAATTCATCATTGCTTTGTAAATTGTCGAAAGAAATTGCCAACAGAATATGATTAAACGGAATATTTCTATTCAACAAAATTTAATTTTATTACTTAGCTACCTCAAGTTATATTTTATATTTCAATTTATTATTAGATTAAGTATGTAAATTTGCATTGAACTAAATATATTCCTGAGAGCTAAAATATGAGTGGCATGCAGATTGAATTAATTTGTTAACTCACTTCTATTTGTTAAATTCAACGTAATGTTTAAAAATATTAAATGGCGAAATGGAGAAGTAGCCGTTAGTTTTCGGCAGTTAACCTACAAAATTAGTATACACGTAAGAAAATTATTTTATGTAATTAGTTGTTGATGTCAACTGCTAGCAAGGCAGGCCGGGACAAGTGCAATTTGAATTGAAAACCACAAAGTGCACAAGTCACAACCTAATCTACCGCAGCTAAATTCATTATTGATTCCCGCCAGTGCTTCCCATCTTTCAGATTTCTTCGACAAGGTCTTGGTATTTTTTTATCCGGTTTCTCGTCGCCTTCCTTTTCGTTTCCGGAGCTTCACTACATTTTTATTTACTTCATTAAAATAGTGGAATCTGAAGATTTTATGGCACATCAAAGATTTCTCATGCCTATTCATTAAAATTTCAATTCCAAATTGAAAGCTAATGAAATTGAATTGAAGACTTTTAAAAATAGTGAAATTCTGATGAGAAATTTATAGTTGGGTAAATTAATATTGTGGTGAAAAAAGTTTTATTCTGTAAATCCGTTATAATTTCACTATTAAGGTAGATACGTAAAAGCTTTTATTGATATTAAGAATGTTAATAATTTTGTAATGATTATAATACTAAATTATTGTATAATAAAAATGAAAAGAAACATGTTATTATAACAACTTGTCGGTCAACGGACTTCAATTAAATTACCTTGGCGTAATTTTCATACTTACAGTATTTTGATTGATAGTCAAAAATACAAAATAGTAATAAGAAAATGATGACAAGATATAACGGCAATAAATTCAAAAATATAAGGCCAAATCGAAATGAGGACATTTTCAATCTTTCAAGGAATATGAAAAATGATACACATTTAAATAAGTACGGTGGAATTTAAAATGTAAAAATATAACAAGACCGAGTTTATTTAGGCTTCCATTATTCTGTTAAACAAATAGATTATCTATTGTTACAGCGAAACTGAAAAGATTGTTAAAACAAAGCGTAGCAATTAAAAGAGCATTTGAATTAAGTATACGTGCGATAAAGTAAATACTGCGAATATGATAAGTGATAACAAACTTGGTATATGAATTTTCAATTTTGTTTTCCTATATGAATTTGATATTTAGAATTATTATATTCCAGGAGCTATCGAAAATTTCATATTGAATTACAGCCTGAAACGCGCATGACTTTGAATGCTTTGAAAAGCTCATTTTTGTCCACGACGATGGTATATTTATCAAGCTTTCTGTAATCTTCATTGAATCGACTTGCAGCTGCTGTTTGCATGAGATTTAAAGAGTTATGTTGAATATCTTAAAGCAAACTAACACAATAAATTGGGATATTTACTATAAAAAAAATCTACATGTATATTTTTATTTATACGAGGAAAAATTACATTTACTGCGGTTTTGCACAAAATTTAAAACGTGATTCGCACTTCAACATACCACTTATTTGAATAAAGAAAATTTCATTGAAAATTTTTTATGTTCACTCAAATTGCGACACGCAATTTGCAGTTCAAGAGTTAAAACCGGCCAATTAAAATCTTTATTCTAATGGAAGAGTTAACTTATGCTGCTCCATGGGCCATTTCAAAATTCATACAGCACTTTTAACCATACTTTAACCTACACCTTAGTGGATATCCATTCATGGCATAAATTCTACCTGAATTCATGCAGAATACATAATATCTTGAAATTAGCAACGTTTACGTTATCTTGATTCTTTCACGCTAAATTATCGCAGGAAGTTTGGATCTTCCATTAAAACCCACATTACCATAACACGCATAATTATGTGGTCTGATTTGAAAATCTCAGTACTGTATATACATAGATACTTATTCCGTTTGTACATAGAGCGCAATTTTGATTAGGTTATGATCACTTTGCTAGTGGATGCACATATGTAGGTTGTGGTATCCTATACAAATATTATAGGCCGGGACTAGTGCAATATTAGTACAAAAACAATATTGTCACGCATCACGGACTATATTAAATGTACAACAGTTTGTCGACTCCATCGGTACTTTTTTCTTCCTTCAGTCCACAGGCGATATTTTCCGAAAACTCTCAGCCGAAAATTGCCGTATAATTAATCAGAATTTATTTTTGAAAAATAATAAATCTTCCAATCAGAAAAATAGATCAACGATCTTAAAAAATTTTCGTACCTGATTATTATATCAAGATCCAGTTATGAAAATAAATTGATTAGTATGCAGTTTTAATTTCGTGCTTCAAATTTTATATGGTCATACCTTTAAATAATTTACTGTTAGATATTATTCGGTTAAAAAGAATTTAAAACCAATTTAACTCCTTCTCTCTCTCTCTCTCTCTCTCTATTTCAACTGTCAATTCGGTAGCTATTATAATTTATACAGGTTGTGGTCTATTAAACAACTTATCGTATAATTTATAAAATAAATCTTTAAAACAAATGCAATAATACCACTTCTACTTCATAATAATTTACTCTTGGCATTTCCGCCTTCTTAAGCAATCAGAAGTAGGATTTAAAATCCGCTCGGATAATGTTTCAAGAATTTTAAGCACTAAAATAGGATTAAATGAGAGAAGATTTCATTTACTAAAAATTTTCGTATTTTTTGTAATAAATTTTATAAGGTTGTTCGTACCATAAATTAGAGCATTCAGAAATACCAACCTGATTGCATAAAACGCACGTCTACCAATACATTTGAACCTAAATACTTTAGTTTTCCAGTTTTCCAAGCAAAATTAAATATTATAAAATGCATTCTTTTAATTTTCTGTGAGTCAATAATTACATATCTTACATTTGCTATTTGCAAGTAACACTTAATGTAAAATATACGTTTGTTCATATGTAATTCTAATATGCAAAACTTATTGCAAAAACGAAGAACAATAGCAACTTTTACAAATTGAACTTTTGCCTCCCATATTACTGTATACAAATGGGCGTAACATACATATTTAAATACATTCTTGATTGCTAGCTTAAATATTTATTACGATAATTGATCGTTAAAATATTTAAGTATTCTTTACAATAATATTAATATAACAATCAAAGAAATTCCGTTTTAACCAATTAACAATTACATAATACCTTGTAAAGCTTGACATGTAAGTTATAGTGTCACGCATAAATTACTATCAAAATAAAGATAATTAATAACAGTAACGCTTATTAAGTCAGCGTTCATTCAACCTATTTCATTTTTTAAATTCGAATCTGTTTTCTTTCATTTTCCGATCAAGGTCAAATTTCTCCTAATAAAACTAACCCCAGTTTATTTGAAACAAATAAATCTTTATTTGATTTTAAATATTTAATTGAAGCAAATATTTAATTGAAACAAATAAATTTTTTTTCAGTGATAGTAAACGGGAAAATGAAAATGACGGCAACCAAGCGGAAAGCATTTAAAATAAACTACTACATGGTAATAAATTAATAACAAGATGTACCTACAGCAGAAAACATTAGTTCTTTCTTCACAACATATTTTTCAGAGGAATTTGATTTTTTTAATTACGTCAATTAATCGCCACTTTCCCGCGTAGCGTACCAAGGCAAAATTTATTAATCACCTCGAAACGAAAAAATAATTACAACCAGCATAAAATACAAAATTTATATTTGACATACCTTTTGACCATACACTTCATTTACTTTATCGGATATAGGTACATTACATAGTTACAAAAGATGTTCGAATGGAATTTAAAATAAAATACAACGAACTTACAAGTTATAAACCTTAATAAACTTAACTCCTTAGGTCAAGTTAATGAATTAACAGTTACTTTAAAGAACATCACCGAGATGATTGAATGAGTTTCGATCTTATCTACAGCAATAGAAAGTTGAAACAAAATTTTATGTATTCGTCAATAAATTATATTATAATAAATTTGAAATTGTCAGTGAATTAAAAAAAAAATTAGCCCATCCATAAAACTGAGCTTCAAAGAATTTTCATTTATTCATAAAGGATACTAAACGGCCTATAGAAAAATGATTAATTTGAAGATATAAAACGTAACGAACATGTAATATAAAGACGTCGATTTCAAGGATTAAATTTGTTGTCCTTAAAATCAAGCGAAGCTTAATTTCATTTTTTTACATTTATTGATACTCGATTAAGTATTTTGATACAATTTTATTAAATGTCAAGAGCATAATAAAAATTATAAACCAAAAATAAAAAGCACTTTGTTCGTTTACGTCATAAAAATGCTAAATACTTGAGAAAGCTTAGCTTCTAACACTAATTAGTTCAAATTAACTAACAATAAATGCGAAATTTTAAAATATTTCCATTATCCTGCCCATCTAAAATAAGATAACATTCAATATATCGACAATTTATAGGCCAATAGGCGAAGTAAATAAATTATTTAATTTTGCATATTTTATGCATTCAATTCACATTTCTGGAAAATGAGAGTTAGGACATTTGGAACCCAGAAATCTGCATAACTCAATTTTCAAAATTTTGATGGTTACGCCTATTGGCCTAGGAAGTGCCGATTTACTATGTACATTAAAAATAATGTAACCGATGTTATCTTAGAAATTTAATTATGAAGCGGTGATTGTGATCACCCAACACGCAATTACTTGTTGAATTATGATTTAATGGGCGACTTGAAATTTAAAAACTTAATTTAGCGTTCCAAAACCTGGGATTCGAACCTTCCACTTCTGCATTAAGAAGTTAACGAAGTCGAAAAATGATTTTGGTATTTGGGTTTACTTGAAAAGTTGAGAACGAAATTATTCCATACTTGCAATTTTCACCTTCCAGTTTATGTTATGCCTCTAATTAACCAAAATTAGAATACTCTTCATATTCATCAAACAAATGACACGCATTCTCTACGCGTACATTTAATCAGTTCTTACGTGTAGGCTTTGTTTAATAACGACTAAATAACGAGAACGGTGTTCGTGACGTTCAAGTTACTTGAAATTTATCATTTGATTAATTAAGCAAATTATGCAGATTGCATAGATTGGATTTAATTCTCTTGAATTGTTAACAACCAAGGTGTAACGAATCAATTCATCTGAAATATTTCGCCAGTTTCATGATTCGGAAAATTCAAGCCACCAGAAACTATGCTCCTGGTTGGACGGTTTTCCATCTACTTGTGAAGAGTGAATCACCGGCTCTACCATCAACTCACTGCAAGGGTCAAGTCAGATCAGCTGGTCACTGCACTATCGACTTGGTAGTATCACGATCGTTCGTGTTCCAATTGAATCAATCGATGTGTTAATATTGGGTAAAAGTTAACGCCGATAAATAAACCATTATTATTAATGTTCATGCCTAATTTTCACTTTTATCCTATTATCCTGCTCTGTTCGCGATCATTTCATATTCAATTATTTAAATTTTATTTGAGATATTTAACAAATTCTGTTCAACACCTATATATTGAATTGAATATTAAAAATATTATTAAATCGATAAAAAAATACTGATTAACTTCTTTTGAGCAGCGCAGCGCAGTGGCTTTCATCCTTGCGATGCTGTATGAAAATTCATGTATACAAAGGTGGATGCGCTAATCAAATTCAACACTGGTTGAACAAAAATATTTAAAAAGATCAGCACAATATCATCGCCCCACATTCTATATAATACAAGACCAATATTACGTGCTATGTTGAAAACCTCAATACCATGCATTTCCACACAAACAAATTTGTCTCCCAACAATGCACTGCTAAATATCTGCAGCATTAAGGCAATAATTTTGACTGAACATGCATAATTTTCTCGACAAGAACTCCATTGTTAAAACAAGTGTTTCCATTTCCTTCCGCGTTTAGCAAAGGAGTGTTTCCAAAACACTTTTTTGATTGTATGAAATAATATATTTCTTTAATTTATTGGATTATTGCATAAATCAAAAAAATTAATTTCATTTGCTTCTTGTCTCACGTATTTAATTACATTACATCAAAAACACATTGCATTCCAAATATAAAATATGCAAATTTAACTGGTCCGATTATAAGCAGCTCATCCCGAGATGTATCGATGCCTATTTCTTACGAAATGATTAATCCCGCTGCATCGAGGAATATTCACTAAACTTACCATATTAATAATCCCACAATATAACCATTAAAAACATCCAAATGCATAAAATGTGAACAGCACACTCCCGTTAACAACGATTAGGATAGAATCAACGAACTCATACCACTATGTACCGTAAATGACTACTTGCCCAAAGCCAGTTTTACTTCTTATAACCACGACCAACTGTCGATGGTTGGATATGGTAGGGGAAATTCGTATGCCTGAATTACTACTGTAAATGTATATTTCATTCGCATGGTAAATACTAGTGGCGGGGTTTTATGAAAAGATGGGTTTGCTCAACTGCCCTTTCATTGGGGATGATAGACAAGGTATAACTTATGCAGTATTGTCCAAGGACCTTTTAGGAAATTGGAGGGAAAATAAGATCGATTACTGTGTCGTATGGTTATTCAAATGAGAAATGATTTGCAAATATTACCTTCATTTTTGAAATTGTATTTAATTATTACGTTTGCAATGAGAGCAAATATGAGTTTGAAATCGTAATAGGAATTTTTAATTACTTTCATCCTACTTTGTTCGAGCCAAACAATAATTATGATGCGATGTGATTTAAGCAAGATATTTCTAGATTTTATTACTTTTTTAGGCATAATATATTTTACCTAACGTAAAATTGCTCCTATTACAAAATGCCAGTGATTCGTTGAGAATTTTCAGGTAGAAAAATAAAAGTAACCGTTATTATTATATAGTTGGTACAGATTGCTAATACCAATTGTGTAAATTTTTGAGAAAAACTGAAGTTAACTTTCTATGTAATAAAGTTTAGAATTGTATTTACGTTTAAAATTATTGCTTTTGGGAATATTTCGACATTATTTAAAGCAAACCTGTAATCAGAGTTTGTAAAAACTAAAATGTAATTATTTAGTTAAATGGTACCTACCTATATAAAACATCATTTTCAACCAAATTAATTTCCCCTGGTGTAAACGCAATATGCAGTTGCAGTTCAATTTTATTGACCTGGGTAGGGTTAACTAGCACTGTATGCTGTTCGTATTTTTGTGTAATAGAATAATATACTGACCTATGACAATATTAGTAGTTTAAATCTTTGAAAACAACGTAGTAGAAATTGTGAAAAAAAAATCATATAAAATTTACATTAAATATAATAATTATGTAAACTTTGAATTAAAATTATGTAGATTTTACACAATAATCTGTGCAATAAAAACCGAAATTTGTGTAAAAAGTTGTTACCAATTTTTTGTGTAAATAAACAAGTTTTCGTGTAAAAATTTACATAATTTCATGGAGACCTTGATTAACAAGGGATTGTGTAAATTTTGGTAATTTGGTACTGTGTAGTGTGAAATCTATATTTTTGCTTGTAATTCCTATTTCAATTGTTTGATGTAACGTTTTGGTGTTTTTTTTCAATTTTACTGGCGTTAGAAGGTCTAATTGTTAGTTTACCTTTTTTGCATCAATAAACACCATTAATGAAATAACAGCTGCATGCTTTGACTTCCTATATTATGAATTTTGAATCCAAAATAATTTTGCTTTCCGAACTCCTTAGTGAGGATATTAATACATTATATTTTTTTTTAATTTTTGGAAAATATCAGTATGTACGCCTGTGAACACGACAGCATCCAAAAAAAAGGTGAGGAAATCACTCCAAATTTTAAATTTAAGTTTTTGTCAGCTGTGGCACGAAACCTATTGAAATTAAATAAAATCACATGGAGGGAACGTAGTACAGGGTTTATTTGAAACGAAAAACCATAATCCATCATAACTTCGCAACGCGATGACATAGGTAAATGATTTTTTATGAAAAAAATTTATAGCTATACAATTTCTGTTAAATAAATTATTTTCTAAAATATATAAGGTAGACAAATTTAAATTATAAACTAAACATAACAAAAATAAAATAATTGTCACTCGTAGAAAGCTGTAACCCCATATGCGCAACTAGGGACTGTTGGGAAGAAGCTTAGCCCCCAAAACTAATAATATTGGATGCACATAATATTATAGCAAAAAATAAACTGATGAAATTTAAGTTCTATTTAAATCTGATTTGTGCGAATTAGAAACACATTTACTACAATTTATTTGTAATTATGGTAGAAGTTATAAACGAAATCTTATATTGCGATTTCTTCCAGTGCATTATGAAATCAGACTTTTCTTCCACAGTAAAATTTACAAGACCAATAAACACTACATTATTTTGAAAGTTCTATTTTCTGCATTTATCATTCTAATTTTGTTATGCTATTCTGGTTGCTGTTAATTGACAATCTCGGAGTCATGATAGGGGAGAAAAGGAGGATTTTTCACACACTTACTGTGAACAATTTTTCATATTTATTTAATTCAATTTATTTTCAATAAAAATCAGAATCAACTAAATTCAATTAGAAATTATTCTAGATTTTATAGTGTTGTAAAATCTATTTGTGCAACAAGTAAGGGAAAGTGCACTTTTCACTACTATGAGTGCGATTTTTTAATTTTAAACAAATATTTTTAACTACTTGACAATCAATTGAGTTTGGTAATCATTATGTAAACCTAATGTGCTTATCCATCAGTAATTAAATCACATAATTATCACCTGTCGATAGCGATGACGATAAAATGGTAATAAACTTCATAATTTGTTCAATTTCACCCCAATTGACGTTACATATGGCTCGATATAAATACTGGAATGTTAAGGATTACCCGACCTTTGCTTATGAAATTTAAATAAACAAATAATTATAACAAAAAAAAGTTGCTAAAATTTCTAATAGCAACATCTGCCGAATTTAATTATTACGGTGGTGTGGCCGTTATAATTTCTAATTATTGTACCCTCGTGCTTTTGGCTTTCAAAGGTAAATATTATTTAAATTTTTACATCAGTTATAACTAAATAATTAGCCAATACAAAATTTTTTAAATTATTTTCCAAGTTTCAGCAGCAGTAGGTTATTGCTTTCTTTTTTGTTATTCACGAAGAACTGCACCGAGCAGTGATTTTATTTATTTCTAACAATTTTAATTTTAATTTTTTTTTTATATTATTAAAATCACTAGATGCACTCGTAACCTTCACATAAATAAAAGCAATTTAGCAAAACGGTGTTAAAATGGCACCTGCCTATATTATACTTTAGTCACGATAAAGGGAAAATAATATTTTTAAATTTGTATTACCTTGAACCATAACAAATTATATTTATATTTTACGATTTCTATTTTAAAATTTCTTAATACCTGACTTTATGGTGGTTTAACGAAGTGATTTGAATTGTTACTTATTATTTCGAATGTCCCTTGTACAATTTATGATGTACTATAAACGAATTAGATCATAAATGTATGGAGTTATACTTTTAGGGGGGAAACCCCTATAGAGGCTATAGAGCCTGTATCTTGAATAATATTACAATATAAAATAATAAAATTTTAATTTTCTTGCTATGTGCTTACCTATTCTTGAACTGCTAGCAAAAAAATCAAAATTTTGCTCAACGCCACCGACTTGACTGTAGACGTTTTTTTTCTTGACACATTGTGTAATTCATTTTATTATATTTTAATTGTATTGAACTTAAAAATTGGGGTCTTATTAAAATTTCTACCATTTAAATTATTTTTATTTATAAAGCTCAGCACGACATTTAATGAATGTATGAAGAGCATTGGTAATGTGAGTTTTTAAATTACAAACATTCTTTGTTGATGCGGGTTGTTGAAAAGTGAAGGGTTAGGGTGCTTTGTATGTTTTAATGTAGTTCAAAAGTGCTAAAACTACAATTCAATCCAGCCTTCATTAATATAAAAAATAATTAAATTATGGAAAAACTTAAAAAATCTGGTATTCGTCATCCTGGTGGATGTTGGTGTCCACGTATCCAAGAACATTTTTTGAATTAACCCTTTCGGTCACGACAAAAAATTTACGTTGTGGTCAATGTAATCAACTAATTGGAGTACTAAATTTCGGGTCCTCTATTGGCCCATTATCAAGGTTATAACAAAATAAAAATAACTAAAAGGAAAATACGAACCTTGCGAGAGAATATCAAATTTGAGGTTAAGAAAACCATAATGCAGCTGCAGCCAAGAACTATGTGGAAAAACACTAATAACATGAAAACAAACTAAGAATAAAAGAAAATGAACAAAACTAAGAATTCAGAATAAATTTTTTAATTAGTTATTTGAAAGCTTATTATCGTGATTATTTCCAGTTTGTATGACTGTACAAAATCATCAATTTTAATTGCACGTCATTATTGCCCCAAAAATGTATCCCATTAAATGATAAAAAGTAAAAATAATGATAAGAGATTGATATTTAAAATATTCTTCACCTGCTATTGGTGCACCTGCTAAATCACATTTTAAGATTTAATAAAGTTAAGAATACACATTCTCTCTTTACGTTCCGTTGTATGTTAATTTGTTTTGGTGTTCAATATTTGTTTCTTTGATTTTTGATAACGACCTAGATAGTTAACCACGGTCTATTACCTGTATGTTATGGAATCCAGCGAAAACTTTGGGAAAATTAATTTTGCACGTTTGTTACTGATTGGAACAATGTTTAATCCATTTTATATTGTATTTGGATGTATCAATAGTTTAATCCGATTTCGTTTGACAAGTATGTCTTGTTGATGTTGATTATAATCGAGTCAAAATCATCATTTAACAAAGATAGCCGGTGGGTGTCCAGCTGCTGTGCCACGTGTTTCCTGTACATCAGCGCTGAAACGGCAGGTGGACTCACTAAACTTATTGTTTTTTATTACTACGTACGTGTACGCGTGCCAGGGCCACAATTCTAATTTATATGATTGCAGTTCGGTGCCTGCCAGATGCCTTCCCTAAAAGGTATTAGCTTGATATCTTTAGAAAAATCTTTTCAACCACCGGGCTTTCCTTTCGTTAGATGATCTTAGAAATCTCTCTAATTTTCTTTTTATTAAGCTTGAAGATTTTAATTCATTTTATTTGAAGGATGCCACTCAGAAAATCTGGTAAAATGAGAGTATGAATGCGTAATATCAAAAATACCAATTTTACAAATAAAATTCAACTGGATTGCGCAGTACCAACATAATAATATACTCGTAAAATAAAATTGTCAATAAATATAAAAGTATAAATCACCGTTTCCGACAACATTCCAAAATTATTATTAAGCCCAAAACACCTTCAAGTTGTAATAACTTTTTTATGCAGATCTATATATCCAAGTAGGTCTTTCATATAAAAGAAGGAAATCCGTATAGCAGAAATGATGACTTTCACAACCCTAACGAAACCAATAAAAATTAGGTAGGTGGATAAACTTCTACGATAATAATCTTAATATAGCAATAGTAGCACTTGGCACCTGTGTTCGATCATTAATTCTTTCAAACTAGTCTCATACATAGAAGATATGCAAATATCATTTCGCTTTTATAGAAGTTGTTTTTCTGTGGTTCTCGAAGTTTTCAAATTAATGCTCACTTCATTTTGCTAACTTCCTCGTATATATAACATAGTACTAGTATTTATAACTACTACAAAAAGTACTACTTTAAGACTACATTTTCCAATAAATCATAAACAAATGTGTAAATTTTATTGATCTTTCAATTTCAAGGTAGCTAAATTAGATTGGCATCTCTGTTCAGATTTGTAAAAGAGATTCCACTCCAGCACTTGTAAAATAATTGGTTATGTTAAATGGAGCATTTACTACTTTTAATAGTTTAAGGAAAAAACTGCCCGTAAAGCTCTTTGAACTCGAACAATTTTTGAACTCATAATGCGCCTAATCTAGAAAAGTTGAACCCGACCAGCACTTCCACAAACAATTCCGGCAATTATAAAATTTTATTGTCTAAATCAAATATTAAACAGGTATGTATCAGCAATCTCTGAGATATTAATATTATCTTAGAGAGATGTGTATGATTAGAATGTGGAATTGTTCCGCAACAGCAAAAACGATCAAACCGCTTAATTATATTTTGTGTACAAAAGCGTAACGGATCAAATTCCTACTTTTTAATGATCAATATTTCCCATAAGTATAATATTTTAAAGAAATCAGCGGGCGCGTTTATACTCCGCTGCTGAAAATTGATCGAGCGTAAGAGCAATACAAGCAATGCTTACGAGATGCAATAAAATGTCTAGGAAATTACTTATGCAATCATTGTTTTTGTAACTTTTATATTTATATTATCGTTTATTTATTAATTTTTGACACCCAAAAGAAATACTACTTAAAACAATAAAGCTATGGCCAGATAGACCTATATTTTTTGCATTTTTAAAAGTTTCCCTTCTTCTTTGCTTCATATGGTTTTGGCTATGTTATCTCTTCCGGGCACCCATCTCTTCCTCGGTTTACGTAGTGTGGATGAAGCCTCTTAGTGGTATTGCATTCTATTGCAGGATCAATATTCAGCTATGAAAACATGAAGTGAAAAGTAAGCAAAAACCCAAATGCTCAAGGTCTCAAAATTTTCATCAGAAATAACCCTAGAACCCTAGATATTAGATATCAAAGTTTTATATGAAATAAAATCGTTTATAGAATGCAATTGATACCGAAATCAGTTTCTACTAGAAAACCAAAAGGAGATCCGCGATTACTCTAATGTCATCCTACGCATAAACTGTACAGTTCATTATTCAGAAAAAGCATGGTAAAAAATTTTACCTAATACTCAGTTGAGACAAAAAATTCCAAATCCGTTAAAACTAGGCAAATAGTGAGAATAACCAAAAATCATAACATATTTTGGGACATCTTAAATTAAGATCCTGAAAGGGCAACTATGGAACACTGGTTGAATTATCCTTCACGATCTCAAAGGAAAAAAACTGTAACCATTAAATCGTTAAGGAACTAATTTTAATGTAAACAAACAATCCTCAAGGTTTACCGCAAAACCACACGAAGGGGATTTACCTAAACAAATCCAATATATCGAATATAATTGATTAACATATTCAAATTCAAATAGGAGAAATTTGTAACGGTGGTATAAATAAAGAAAATAAATCAACTAAAAGCTAAAACAATTATGGTATTAAAATTTTTGCACTGAAAAGAAATTGGTGCAAAATCACACAATCCAAACGGAGCAATAAACAACAATTCATTCAGTACCCGCTCAAATCTAAAGTTTTGCAGTCTTCGAAAGTAAACCTAAAATTTCAACACAACATCAGCTGTTACATATAATTCGACAATCAATCACATTCACCATGACAAAACAGTTTTCGACAGCTGACACTGTTGTTATAGGCCGGCATCAAATGCTACAAACAGGGTGTAGCAAAATTTGGGAACTGTTGGGAAAAATTGGTAGATTAATAATTAATCATAAACAATTATTTAAAATGCTGTATATCTATCCGTTCAAAGCTTGATATAGAAGCAATTTTTAATGTAATGAGTTAATTTTTGTTATATGGAAATAATATTTGTTATATAGAAATACTAAATGTGATATAGGAATAATATCTATGTTATATACCAAATGATCTTCACCTTCATCTAACAAACTACAAAAATTATGAGTATATACAATAGTAATTACCGAATAAGCAGATATTCTACTAAAAAATGTAAATATGTAAAAAATAATGTAAAATAATGATTTAAATGTTTTTCCTGATAAACTGCATATTTAACACTCTTTTACTGCTTCTACCTACCAGTTTTTATTAAATTAATGTTTCGAAAACCAAACACAAAGAAACTAAATTGGAGTTTTGTTTTAAATCAATATTGCTCTGCTTTGATTACAAATTACCTGTTGTTTTTCTTTGATCTTGTTAAGTAAAAATACAATTAACATTTTCTGTAACTTTCTGGCTTTCACATATTTTGCAACATCGAGCTTTTACTCGAATTTACAGTTTCGATTTTACAAAAACTTCTTAGAAAAAATAACAACATGGAAGAATTTCCTTGTTGCAATTGCTACAAGTTACAAAGTAAAGTACAAGTACAAGAGATTTGCATTTCTAATAATAGGTAAGGCACAATCTCTCAGCTGGACATTAGTGTAATACCTTTACTCCCAGTCGTAAATTTTAATAAAACTCCGGTGATAAACAATGTGTTTAATAAATAACATGTAGGCTCAAGACTTGGTTCAGTTTTGGTAAATTTTGTATTTGAAAGCTTTTATTCAACTTGGTATTACCGTTTTTCTCCGTTTAAGTTCACTTCCCCGCATTCTACAGGATCGAAATTTCTAGTATAGTAAGAAATAAAATTTATTTGTCTCAATTAAATAATATACATGTATTTGGAAATAAATTTTTTTTCAATGTTAATAATTTGAAAAATAAAAAAAAGCTAAAAAGCTTAGCTTCTTCACACTTTCGTATTAAGCTTTGTGAGAATAATTTTACTTACAAAATTTTAGGATAAATTTGAGAACATAAGGAAAACCCGAGATCTGTCAAACGGGAATAATTTCCTCTAATTGATCGGTATGATGTTTTAGGTGTTCCTCTAACGAGTGATATGTCAGCGCTAATTACGAACTTAAATTTTGGTTAGCTTTTATATCAGTGTATTTTTGAGCAATAAATTTTGATAAAATTTTAATTTTCCTTTAGTAGGAAAGTTATTTTCAGCACATTTTATTTCGCAGTTCTATTCGAACTTGGAAAAATTTCTCTAGTTTCAATTTATAACTTTAGAGCATTTTCGTGTTATACTTTACCTTATTTTTCAAATAAATTGAATAATATACTTGACAAAAAGTGTATAAAATGCTTCAACATATAAATTTAAATTTGATTCTGTCGAGTACAAATTATTCACATCTAGAAGACTAATTTTGTTAAAGTTGCAATATTTATGTTTTCCATTACTCCGTTGATTGTTCGTTTCTTTGTTGTTTATATGTAAAGTTTTAATTAAAACTTTACGTTACTCCCCAATGGTATATAAAAATTGCTTTATTTTTTATTGTCAAACAAAATAATATTATCCAATTTTGTTTTTGAAATTAGCATTAAATTTTGATTAACCTAAACTGAAATTTATAATATGAACATAACAAAAAATTGTTTCAAAATCCTAAGCCATAACGTATTTTTATTTAACATGTCCTATTGTAGTTAAGCTTCATCTTTTCTTTCTTTCTTTTGCTGTCTTATTCTTTTTTTAACTGATTTCTGGTATTATTTATTACCATGAAATATAATTAAATATATTTGCGCATTATAATTTTTTGTAAGCAAACTCGACAACTTTTGTATTGAGTTTTCGGTTAACTTACAAACAATTTCGAATAATTGGACAGTCGCAGTCGGAAGGTATTATGATGTAGCTTGAAATAATTTAAATTGTGTGTTGATGGTGATCACTCGCATTAGAAAAGATTTTTTAAGATCTGTCCAGAATGATTCAGAGTAAAGAAGGGACACCTGGATAGTCTAAAAAGAAAAGTTTAATAAGCATTGGCTCGAAGAAAGGTGAAGTAGAATGCTTGGGCCTAGTGGGCCCCATTCTTTGTTATAGAGCCCGCGTGCCGGCTGCTGCGACTGCTGGGTCCCAGCAGCTGCCGAGCCAGGTGTTCTAGCACATGACCACCTTGCCCCTACATGTACACACAGTCATAGCCCTTAAAAAATAATTCCTTCAAGACTCATTTCTTGACAAAATTGGAGTATTAACCCGTTATGTTACATTTAATTTGATATTAATGATCAGAGTTATTAAACATTGTCTAGAACATTTGGGTTACCATTTTTTGTTCATTTTCGTAAACAAGTTTATTATAATATATCGTCGATACATTGGTAATATCATACTTACTAAAAGTTAATTCAACTTTTTATAAGATTTTCAACAGTCGCACAAAAAGGAAATTACTGTTAGTAATCTATAAATAAACTTTTGAAAAGTATTTCTCTGTATAATGTAAATTAGGTTTCATAATAAAATCACTTTTACTTTTAATTAATAGCAAGTCTATAAATAATAATCAAAGTAAAATTTATACATCAAATAAAAGTTAAAATTTCTAGTTAATAATATAAATAAAATAAATTACGTAGGTTAATTTCAAACAAAAATTCGATTCTAAAAAAATTTATTTGTTTTGCGCTTAAATATATGAATAAAAAACAATTATTAAAAATCCTGACCTGCATTATACCATAGTCCTCAGGAATGACAAAAAAATTATTTTAAATTTGAAAAACCGCAATTTTTTTTCTACGCCTATGGATATTGAAAATGAGCTTAAAAGTTGTCAACTCTAAATTGAAAGATGAAAATTCTGTTAGAGAACAATTCAAAATAACTAAAACCTTGAAATTTTAACATAAAATCTGCATAGCACAGCCAGTGCCGCCGGAAGAGTCAAATATAGAGGGGGGCAAATTATTCAGTTTTGTTAGGATTTATGTTTTTAAAAGAAAATTTTATTATTTTACGAGTGCTAGCTAGGTATAAACAAAAATTTTAATTTTGTAGAGGGGGGGGGCAAGTGCCCTGCTTTGCTCCCTCTATCGGGCGCCTATGAGCACAGCTATAAAGAGAAATTATTTAATACAAGAGTAATTTTTTGCATTGGTTTTGTTAACTTGAAAGGGGCTTGGAGAAAAAGGGGCTTAGCTTCGCTTCCGGACATTTCGCTCTTAAGAATTTAGCTACTAATAAGATAGTTTGCTACCACATTACAGTATTTGCAATACAGCAAATACCGAGATCAGAAAGAGCAGAATAACTACAGTGTTTTTCACGAAAAGCTCTTTGAGTAGATACTAACAAAACTTATCGCATTTTGATAGAATATTTGGACGATTTTCAAACGTTGTGGCAACGTGAACTTGTCATGAAATAGAAAACAAGTGACTGTAGATGTCAACTATCAGAAACCTATCGTCTCTATTGGAAAATGACTCATGACTCACATCCAAATATCAGAACAGGTATTACCACTTTCTCAGAAACGTAAACTTTGGTGCTCTAAGATATCTGTTTCTTATCCAAAAAAGATATTTTTTTTGCCCGATATTTTGTCTGCTAATTGTCATGGCTTTTGTTTTTCTTCTGCAACTCTTTTTCTATAGATATTGGTGTTCTCTTGCAATTCTTGTTTCTTTGCCTCAAATATTACCATGTTATCATCTGCATAACATAGTTTATATTACTAACTTCCACCCTATTCAATTTCCAGTATCCAACATGGTATGCTAACCTTTCACTTGCATTTCTTTATATCATCACACAAAACTATTCAAAACAACAAAGTTGTTCTGCTCTTGGTAAGTCTGGAAAGTTTTCAATGTTTCGTTGTTGGTTCTAACATAGTTAAAATTAATTAACATTGTAAATTAAATTTGAATTTAATCAATAATAATGAAGAGGAGTTTTCATTTTTTGCCTTTTTTTATCGCTACTATTATAGTTTCTCTTCATTATCTGGACATTTTCTGTTCTTTCCGCACTGTTTATGCATTCTTTTGTGTAGCATTTCATGTTGGTGATTTTAATTTTTAAGCCCTTTAATTTTCTCAACTATCTTGCTGCAAAACGGTTCTTCTATATGTTGACCTGCAGTTCGTTCGGTAAGTCCTGAAAATGCTTTGCCCAAATTTGTTTTATCATTTTTTTATCGTCTTCTATCCTTGCCTTCTTTGCTTCTCAATCCTCTCGTCTTCATTTTATGTCCAACTTTTTATCTCTGTAGATAACGATTGTTGTTATTTTTATTGGTTTTCTCTATTTCTTTTATAGTTTCCTTTATTCAATAGTTCTTCTTTTGTGTGCTTTGTGTGCTTCTCTTCTCAATCTTCTATAGTTTCCATCTCACGTTTGCTTCTCTTTTTATCCTGTTTGTCCCTTTACATTCATTGTCGTACCACTCTTTATGTTTCTTCCATTCTTGACCTTTACTTCACATCCCAGTATTCAGTATTTCGAGTACTTTTGCAGTTTTCTTCTTCTTCCTCTTCATGCAGGACTTGGTCTAGTTATTACAATTGATCTACCCGTTTACTTAGCACTCATAATTTTGTGACCCCTTGAGCAATACTTGGTCCATAACCCATATATCGAACTTGAGATTTAAATCATAGCAAAGTAGCCGACTCGAGAAGGTATTGAACCGCAGTTTCCCGTTCCGAAATCTGTCGATTTAAGTTTCCCATTTCAATTAATTTGAATGAATTATTTCGAATTACATTATTTCCATTTAACAGTTTTTTTCTATTTGTTAAATTTTATATTAAATTTTCAAATTATACATGCAGTAGCGGACTGGCCAGGAGTGCTGGGTGCTACATCATCCCGGGCCCCTAGGAGTAAGCTGGATCGGGCCCTTTCAATCTCATTTAATACCTTCAGTAGTTTATCTAGGGGTAAGTGAAAAAATACTTCCAGTCCGCCACTGTATACATAGATGTAGGTACTCGGGATATTTCCCCAAGTTATCACGTGGAAAACGAAAAATGTAGTTTTGAAAATTGACTAACAAAAATGGTCCGAAATGTCGGGCAGTAATAAATTGTTTTATTAGTCATAAAATTACAACTGCAATTCTTTAAAGTCTACTATGTAGGTATATTAAAAAAAAATTAAATTTAAATTTTTTCTATCCTGACAAAAAAATATTAAAATTATATTAAAAGATAAATGTTGTTCATAAATTTTCCCGAAAAGAATCATGTATCCCTAAAAATAGGTCGAAGGTGTTTAAAGGTATAAATTTTGATAGAAATATGCGTGAAGAATTAGTTTGAAAAGGTTTGTAATTTCTTCATACGTGTACGTCTTGAAGTGTCTTATTGCTGTTGGTGAGGGTCGGCTGGGGAGACCAGGTGGCCCTAGCACAAAAGCTCATGCAGCCTTATTGTCCCACACAAAGACTTGGATCCTGTTTCCTGCATTACAGCCCGGCTTACTTTACCTACCTATTTCTTATACAATACCAAGATCGTTGTCAGTTCTATTAGAGAGTAATTGCGTAAATTTATGTTACCGTAAATCTATTATTTATTATGAAGTATCCTGAAAAAGCAATAATATAAAATAAAATCATAATTTTAAATTTCTGCAGGAAATTTATTGCATTGCCACCGTAATGTGTTTTTGAACTTTGTTTTTTGATTTTTTTATTTAAGAAAATACCAAATTTCAGTCATAGGATTTCTAGCTTAACGTGGAATAGGAACCCCAGCACAAATAATTAGGCAACAAGTGATTTATAAAATTTAATAGGATGATTTTTAATAGAATTAATCGAAACACATTATTTAAAGAATGTGCAACAAACTCATGATAATACAACAATTTAAATTATTAAATCATTCATATTTTAAAGTTTCAGAACACATACAAAATTTTATCATATTTTATACGTGGGTAATTGAAACTCGGAAGGGTGTTTTCTGTATTCGAGGGGTAACTAAGGTAAAAAAATAATACCTATGCCTTGAATTTTATACTATAGTAATGTAGATTAATGGTAAATTTTGTAACATAAAAACCATTATTGTGGTTTTTAATTATCTTGATCCTTAAAATAATCACAAAAATATTAAAGGAATGAAAATTTGGAAATACCGTAAAGGGTTTTGCAGGAGATTTTGAATTATCCATTTATGAAAACTATAAAATTATACGTTTGGTGTTCTTGCTCATGGGCATATTCGAATTGATTTGTTGAAATTGCATTTTCCGATATTTCACAATATTGATCCGGTAATTATAATTCTATATATTAAACTGTAGGCTGCAGTTGAATAATTGTTATACAATTGCAGTTAATCTATCAAGAATTATTGCATAAGTTGAATATAAGTAAATTAAAAATATGTAAAAAAATATACAAAATACTGCTTTATATTTTACATGGAACAAAATATTTGAAACAAGGATACCAGCAAAACAGTCTAATCAAGTGGATGGCTAACCAAATGTTTTATTCAGAAGTGAACTGAAAGAGATAAATGGCAATCACGACCCTACTATCTATCATCATAGTAAAATTCAAAACTTAACGTAATAATAATAATAATTTAAGGTTTGTCCTTAAATCCAATAAATGACATTAAATGAAAATTAATGCATAAACTGACAAACTGATCAACTCGCAAATTAAAATTTATGAATGCCCACTTCCAGTCTGAGATCACTAGGGAAAACTTGGGGTTAGAAACTTCATAAATGACTTTGAGTTTATATTAAAAATCAATTTATTGTTGTTTAAAAACAACTGACGTATTAAATGAAAAAGTTTAAAAAATTTACCTGTGTTACGTATCCCCTCATCGTGTAAATATGCCGACATAGAACGTAAAACAAGGTTTTGCAGAAACCTATCCCAAAAAGGATTTTTAATTTTGTAACGTTCCATCATGTCTATACCTGCGATTTATGTTTTGTTTTGGTATTTGAATATTTTTACAAAAAAAATTCCGTTTGTTTACGTTTAACGTTACGTTTACGTTAACAACAGTCGACTTAACGTGGTATACGAGTATTCAATCTACTGGTAATGTTTTCTTAACAAAATTTGAATGCATTTCAAAGCGATGCTATCGCATATGTTAAATTATAAACATAAATCGCTTCAATTTTTGTAATATCAATTTTTGATTGATTTCATACATACGTTATTGGTTATAGATTCATAAAAACCATATTTTCCTTTTAAAAACATACATTGCTTTATTTATATATGTTTAAATTATATTTGCACAAGAATTCGATATATCTGTATATGTAATTGAAGCATATCCATCAGTTATCAAAATAAATTTTTGAATAATTTATTTTAGCCAATCATAAAATAATTTTATTTTCACGATACTTAACTTATGCTGGGTTTCACAAAAGAGGTTTAAAATTCAATCTGAGATTATAATATTCAAACAATATAACAACAATGCATTTTAATTGTTGTAACTATGGTTATAACTTTAATCGTAGTTTAAATTTTAAGATACCTTTATGAAACCCACCATTAATGAGGTATTACCTTAATTAAATATGCTTTAATGTGAATCAATTACTCAATTACTTTTGCCATAATAAAAAATAATATAATAGTACTAAAATAACTATAAATAATAATAATAATAAAGATAGTTTGACTCCAGTGGTAAGTTTCTTTTATCTTTATGAAAAATTGGTCTACATGGGATATCTCCAAATATAATATTATCAGTACAAGGGTTCGCCAGTTGCAAAATAAACTGATTATAATTATCAAGATCTCGAGCTATTTTTCTGGACATCGCCGCCAAAGATTACCAACAAACTTTCCTGATGCAACCAGTGCCTAAAGTAGTATTTGCTCAAGTATTTGTTTTGTTGAGTTGGATACACTATATTACTAACGTAGATATTCTATGTATAGGCAACCCAAATAACTCTATACTTTTGCACCTTGAAACCTTTTTATAAGCAGTAACAGACTAATTTTAAAGTTTCTTCCAACAACAAATAAATCAATTTTGAGCTGTATAGTTTGAAACTAATTCGATTAGTTCAGAAGTATTAGTTAATAATATAATATGATATACATTGTATGCACTGTTTTTATTGTATCCACAATTAAATTACCAGCATTTTGAAGAACACTAACAAAATTAAATTCCATTACGTAAAGACGTGAAAAGCAAAACTAAACGGCTTCTATATTAGATGGCTGAAAGAGCTAATGAAGTTGGTTAATTTTCCAACCGCTACAGGCCGTACCTCGCTTTCTCTTATTAGTAAAATGAGATTGTTATGAGATGAAAGCTAAAGACACGGAGCAATAAATTGCTAAGAAATTTGAAAATTGAATTTTCGATACAACGATTAATACTCCTGTCGCATAATTTTATTTCGAGTAATAAATTGCACTCCAATCAAAACAAATTTTGTTGCGACATTTTCCTTGTACCTCTCAGTAATAAAAGTATACATAAATATTTTTGATTTAAAATTAAAAAATTTTGAAATAATGCCAAGAATATAAATTTTGATTACTTGTCGTTTCTATACATTGTGTGGAAGATACAAATGATTTATCACCCTATTTATTAATAGCTTTTAAAAAAGTCGTTTTGTAAATAAATGCCTTATTTACTTTATGTTTATATTATTCATGGATGGAATTATTAAAGGACTCTTTAAAGACTCATTTACAATCCATAAAGAAGCCGTCTTGTAATTTATTAGAATTAATTTTAGTAGCGGGCGCAAAAATTATTGTAGTGATAATTTTGAAATAAAGCGTCTGTTATAAGGCGTCGGCGTCGAGAAAATGCTTTTAAAAAAATCACGATCGAACAGTTTCAATGTAAAAGTGTTCGGTATACAGCTTTCCGGATTTAAAAGTTCTTTAATTAATTTGTTACATTTTAAGAAAGCTGGTTTTAGAAATTTCGTTATTAAATTTTAGTTCAAGCAAATCATTAATAATTAACCACAACTCAAATGCCTGCGCCATTACTTTATTACTATGCTTTTGAACATTATAATATTAAATCAGAGGTTAAATCCATATTTTAAACGTTTCTAATTGTAAAATTTTATAATAAGTTTACTATGGAAATCTCGTTAATCCATTCCCGACGGGCACTTTAATTTTCCGGAATAGCTAACCTTTCCACTAGCGCACTGATTAATGTTGGACTTTAGATCACAGCAGTATATTCTACAAGACTGACTATATTCTAAGTCAGCAGGTGTAGGATTTGGGCCATACTGCTGGTCCCTATAAAGCAGAAGTGTTAAAAATCTAGAACAGAAATTACATCCTTAAAGTTTACAATGCAACTGGTTCATTTTGCGACTGGATATCGCTCTCAGTAAATCTCAGAGTCCAGTTCCGGCTAAAAAAACAATTTAAATTTCCCAGCGCAAGAAATGATAATTTTAATTTATTATTTAAAAATTCAAAAAAGACAGTTAAAACTATAGAAGTACAGCTTACTAGATTCTGCTTTCAAATTATATGCTGGAATACAAAAATAAGTATAAGATTTAGAACCTCGTACAGAGCATAATGGTACAAAATGGGTAAATGGAATATTAACATTGCATAAAAAAACGTATTTTCAGATAAATTAACAGAATCAAAATCAATTGTCCTTTCCAAAGTATATATGCGTGGTTAGAGTGGCCACGGTAGCTACAACATTCAAGAAATACTTAATCCATATAGTTCTGATCTGGGTTGGAGACATTATCACCTGAAGATCTTTAATATTTTTGGAATTGCTAACATGTCACCAAATTGCTCTTGGCCAAGATATTCAAGATCCTTCCGTGTTTTACTCCATCAGCCGCGTTTGCTCGACGAAGTCGAGTAGGCGGTCTAGGGGTGCTTGCCCTATCTCTTCTACTTCCAAGTATGGAAGTCTGAGGTGACGCATTCTCATTCCCGACAGTGCCGGGCATTCGCATAAAATATGGTTAGGAGTTTCATCCGCTCTACCACACATCCTACATTTAGGATCTCCGGTTATCCCCATAATGCTGTTTTCTACTCAGCTGGATTATCTCTTTGCTTTTGGCGAAGCTTGAGGGCCCCTGATGAACATCCGCGACTGCCTTAGTCCAGGAAAGATCTCATTTTATCCTCATATATTTACTATATATTGTCGTGGATTTTTTATGTGCAGGGGAGTGTTAAATTTTGTTTTTTAAAATTCAAAAATTAAAGCAGCTGGATAAGAAAAATGATATACTTACGATAATTTGTGGATTAATAACAATTTAATTGGTTTTTGGCAGAACTTTTTATAATATTTGGATTTGAAAATTACAGGATCGAGAAAATTTATTGGGAACACTTGCACACTGGTATCAAATTAATTTAACACTACCATTTTTGCGATTGATTGTAACTGAATTTTAATAATTTGTAACTAGAATTATTTTTTTGGAAAATCATTTCCAAAAAATGCTGCTTACCACACTTTCTAAGCTTTATTTTAAAAACGGGATATGAATTCTGAACAGAAAAATCCCATGGCCGCCTTGATCATTCTATGAATGGCCCTCCCGCAATTTTCCATTTCCCGATGGGCCAGCAAGCGCCTGTTCACAATATTTGCAGTTTTTTTTTACAGAATGTTCACTAAAAATCGTTTCTAAATTCTATCGACAATTGCTAAAAACAAACAAAATAAAATAAATAATTGAATTAACACTTACTGGAAACTAGTGAAACACTCGTCGCTTTATGCTGTAAGAGCTTTAGCGCGTACGGGTAAAAAAGAAAATTAGATTTTAAACGAAAGCGTTGTTAAAGTATAGATGCTTCCTTATCATTGTGAAATATCAACAAAAGCAAATTATTTATTTATAATGGGATAATATTATGTAGTAGAAAAGAGGTTTGATAAAAATATGAAAATCTTTTATGCTAACTATTGTCGGGTCGCTTTAAAAGTAGTTTTGGATTTAATAGTCCAGAAATAACAGAAACGAAATCTACGAGAAAAATTCAAGTTTAATCAAGTTCCCTAGACGTTTCTTAAATTGTAAGGGTTTGTTTCGACTTTAGTTTCATTAAAGCAAACAAGTAACGGGAAGCTAAAGGGAACTTAACAATTAAATTTTATTTGCAACAACTCAGCCAGTAAATCAATGCAGCAACATAAACACAATTTTTCATTAAAACTGAAAAATGGTTTTCTTGACACCATTTTCTAATATCAAATTTGTATTAAAAATCATGTTGCGACATGGCATGCATCATTTATTACTGTATTTACTTTGTTTCGTTAAATTAAAGTACTGTTCAATATAAATGGATTTTTATTTATCTTAATAATATAAATTGGCATTTCTTGACGCCTTCCTGGATAAAAATGAATGTTTTTGTTGTTGTTAGTAGCAGCGAACAAAGATAATGAGGTCGTGCGTGTATGGTGGACATGGGACAGCGTTTTCCGGAAATGGCTTCATCACTCTTCCACACAGGATAAGGATTGCCAAGGGGTAGTCATGTAATATCTTCCTTGTTATTAATGTACTGTCATGTATTACATCAGTTCTTTTGTAATTATCCTTTATTATAATATTAAATTTACCTGAAACTGGGTTATATTATCTGGATATTAAATTTAAATGTTAGGTACAAGGTAATTTATTAATAATGTTAATGAGATACATTTATACGTGTGGAATTTATATTCCACTTACCATTATATTTCATCCATATTCTCAGACTATTTCTATATATATATCTAATTTTATTTTCCTCTCTTTGCTTTCCGTAACTTGATTTTTAATTTAAACACTTTAATATGTGTTTCAACTCAAGATACTTTATAGTATATTTTTATAATTCATTAACTTTTTACTATACTGTTACTTAGAGTTTGGCTTTAGCTTTTTAGAAAGTAGCAGCCAATAAAAAAGTAGCTATAGCTGATGAGCTCCTTTTAATTTTGAAGTAGCCTTAAAGTTAAGTTTAAGATATTTCTTTTATTTGGAAAACTATTCTTGGATGAAATTTTAATATAATTAATTCAATTTGTTGTTAAAACTTTGAGTTGAAAAAGTACGCTCTGATGTTGCAGTGTAGATACTGGAATAGTTAAATATAAAATTTTAATTAATTGGTAAATATTTGAAAATGCAATTTGATTGCAAGAGCACTGGTATCAATTATTTTAATGACGACGGAAAACTTGAGAGAGATGTATCCCCTTTATCCCCATTCGTGAGTATGTTAGTGAAACCGTGCGCTGTAATACATAGATGCAAATTTCACGTAACTTAACGTATCTCTGCTTAACCTTTAATTTAACTTTTTCATGAAATAAATTTAAATTTCAAGATTTTTCAATTGTTTCTTCTTATTTCAATTATTCGCGTGGTTCCCTCTGGTGATCGTGATTATTTATGCAGATTACATGTAGATAATTAACCATTCATTTATGCTAGATGAGCCCTTAAAATCGTAGGTACATTGGTTTTAAGTTGGAACAATAACTAATCTCATGTTTATCTCACATAATTAGAAACAATCGAATCTGCAAAGTGTCTAATTTTATAAAACATCAAGGAACGAACCCAGGGGGCGGGATATCTTCGGAAATTGGAAACTCATTAGTTTGGGGAGACCCCCTATTATCACTCGCACCACCAGTTGCTTCGTCACTTCGTATTATTTATATACTATTCTTTTTCCCCCTCTGAAAGATTCAAGGGGGGGGGGGTACTAACGAATGAATTTTAATGAATTCTCATTCTGTTATTTTATTTTCACTTCATATACACAAGGACAGCAGGTATACCTTTCAAATTTATATTATTATTGCCTTTAACCGACTTTTGTTTCCTTTTCCAACAATCATGAGGGGCGTAGTTACCCCGATTACCCTCACTCTTGTGTTCGGCTTTGACTTGTTCTACAGAAGAAGAAATGAGAAGTGCAAAAATTTCGACTTAGGGTTACTGGCAAAAATATACGGTTTTTTCTCTTCAAAGTAGGAAAGAAAATCAACGAATATTCTGAAAGGACACATTTTGAGTTATTAAGGGGACGGTCCAAGTTTTACGCTTCCGAATTTCGACAAATTTTTTTCCCTGGGTGGTAGGTAATGGTCTATATAGTAAATATAAATAATAAAATTTGCGGAATATCCAGTAGTTCTTCGAAAATAACAAAATTCGAAAATTGCAATTTCAAAGTTGATGGATCCGAGATTTGCCGTTGTTGTACTTGTCAAAACTATGCCCTTTACATTTTCGCTTCGCTCGAGCGTTACGGGCCGTTTTGACAAGAGCTAGATTCGTTAAAGTAGAGCACACATACCGTCAATTGAGTGATTTTTATAGTTAACTTCAACATAAACTTGTAAAATTTACATCAAAAAGTTGATTTTCAAAATTAAATTGTGAAGTAACCGTTGGGTCGCTTTTATTTATCCTCACCTCTACTGGTTATAAGTTGGACGGTAACCTGAATTAGGTCCACTTTTTACTTCACAATTAAATTTTGAAAATCGATTTTTCGGTCGTTACAATCGCATTCTGTTGACGGTACGTGTGCTCAACGTAATTGAATGCATTATCGTGTTAAAGTAGGAGAAGCCCGCTTCACTTGATTCGAAGCCGTGGGAAGTAAAACACTGTAGCCGTGCTAGATTGTATTCAGTTAATTATGGCTGAATTTAAGATGAAAATTGAAATTCCGGCTTTCGAGTTCGGTCACACTTCAGGTATGTTTTTAACGAATTCATTCAATTTTAATTGAATTCAAAGAAAATATTTATGAAAATTTTGGAAAAACTACCGGTTTTTTTTTACCAATTTTATACTTTTGGCTATTTATTACCACTTTTAAAAAAAAAAATTCCTAAATCTGAGGCAGTAGATTATTGCCGGTCCCCCAAACATAATTGGAAGAGGACTATTATAGGCAGGAGTAGTTTGAAAATTTATATGTAAAGCTGAAAAGAAAAGTTTGGAACTTTTACAATCTATGGAAATCATAAAATTAAAATATTAACCGTTTATATTAAAAAGTCAATTTTTTACGTATTTTACATAAATAATGAAATTTTCTAAATTTATTAATCAAACACCAAGAAGGTCAAATTTAGATTATTTTGAAAGATAAGAAATGGGGAAGTTTCCTCAATTTGGGTCTTTTCATAAAATGAAACATAAACGTATTTGACCTTGTACTTCATTGATCATTTTTTTAAATATGTCCATTAAAGGGCCTAAAATCGATTTTAAAATCAAAAAAATCCAAGATGGAGTAAAATTGGACAATTTTGATATGTGACAACGTCGCAATTTCAAGATTTACATATATTCAATCTTCGATTATACACGTCATATTTACGTTACATGTATAAGACGGAGAGAAAATTATCTGTTGTGTAGGAAAAATGAGAACGTTCATTTCAATAAACGTCATTTCAACAAACGTCAAAATGCTAACCTCCAAATATAAAACTCCAAATCTTCTCCAAATATAAAACCGGTACAACAAAGAAACAGTTTTATATTTGGAGGTTAGCATTTTGACGTTTGTTGAAATGACGTTTATTGAAATGAACGTTCTCATTTTTCCTACACAACAGATAATTTTCTCTCCGTCTTATACATGTAGCGTACATATGACGAGTATAATCGAAGATTGAATATATGTAAATCTTGAAATTGCGACGTTGTCACATATCAAAATTGTCCAATTTTACTCCATCTTGGATTTTTTTGATTTTAAAATCGATTTTTTAGGGCTTTCAACAATTATAAAAAAAACCGTCGAATAGGGGTACCTTAATAATTGATTTACTTTGATAATTTAAAAAAAAAAACGTATTTTTTTTTTTAGGAAACTTCCCCATTGTCTACTAAAATAGTAATTAATACACTAATTATTTATGAATAATTATCAAAGTTACCTATGTACATAGATTTAACGTCTTATCAATTTGATTCGATGCAGCCAAAAATAATCTTGAAAATATTCATTTTGAGTCCTGATCTTGAATTTTAAGTCTTGATTCGTGTAATTAAGATGTTGCTTTCAGATTAATTAAAGTCTAGTTAATAGCGAGTTAGGAACAATTTAATTTGAGATTCCGCGAAAATAGGAAAAACTTAACTAATGCAAGTCATGTAAAATAGTAAATGTATATTTTCTGCAGAAAAACAGTTTCAGTTTTCTTTTCCAAAATATTTTTTTGTGAAATATTTGAAACTTAAGTTTATATTTTAATTTACATCCTCCCAGCTAATTACACATTTTTAAAATTAATATTTCATTTCTAGCATATTTAAAATATTCAAATAAATTCGTAAAATTATTTTTTTTAAATTTGGTGTATCGCTTTTTGCATAAGTGCATCCAATTGCTAGGTGATGCCAACAGTTAAATAGTATATTACATAACAAGTGTGAAAAGTGATACATTACTCATGACTGAAGTTCATAGACGAGTCGCAGCCGAGTGCTGAAAGCACATCAATTCAGGAAAATGCGTTATAATAATGTACAGTGAACAGCGAATCCTAACAGTATGAATCCAATTCTAACGAAATCTTATAACGTACAGGTGGATGCAATTAACTTTTTTTGTGTCTTCTCAATTGTGTCTTACTGTCTTAGGGGACTGTAGAAAATTAAATTAAGTTGAAATAATTTTAAACTCATTTTGAATGGTAATAGAACAAATTCGCATTAGAAATTCTCTCCGTACTGCGATGATAGTTCGGAAAATATTTATTTATCTTAAATATATTATAAAATTTGTTCACAGTACATACTGTAACCTATAGTAAATAATGTCTTAATTTTATCCTTTAAAATAATTAATGGCAACTAAATGTATAAAGTAGAATTAACCGGAAGGTCTTTGTAGTTAGTTAATTCGTTTATCCAACTAAAGCGTGATCAAGGCTACCAAATTCCCGGCATCATTAAAGCTCTTGTCACCAGAGCCAGGACTAGGTTCCTCTTTGTCTACAAAAAGCAGGTCTCTACGGAATTATAGATTGTATCTACCTCTGCACCAAACTAATACTTCTTTTTAAAAGTAACTTGGTCATAATTTTCACGTAAAAAGAAAAACTCAATTATTAGGCGAGAATCTGCAGGAACTTAATTTCTAATTTAAAACTAAAAAACGTGCTTATACTTTTTGTTTGGAAAATAGGGTTAAATCCGTTTGTGTAGCGATAACAATTCAGGTTTATAAGACAAGCAGTGCACGTATAAGTTTAATTGTATCACGCGCTTCTAAGGGATGGGGGCGTCTTGAATATTAATTACAACAAGCGCTTGGATTTCTTATGTTACGCTTCTGCTAAATATACCGCAAAACTGCGGTAACACTAACAATTAACCATTTCTGGAAACATATGTAATTTGTGACGGACCATGTTTCATTGACCAAAAAAGCTTACTCCGTTTTACGTTTGAAGTTTCCACGTTTTTCATTCTAATAGTTTGCATGAAGACAAATGTATCTAAAGCTGTATTAGGTAGCTCTTGACGAACTTTATATATTGATTTCCTATACAGCACCTCAGTTTAAAATCAGTTTTACTTTATTTTATTCAAAATTACAGAAAATACTTTAGATTTACATTTAGAAGACTAAAATTAATTTTGCTCTGTCAACAATTTTAATAATAAGTAATAAAGTTATACTTATTAAACAAAACACAGCTGCACAATATCTTAAGACTTCAAAACAACAAGCTGCTGTAAGACTGATTATACAAGACAGTGATATTTTTAAATAAAACGTGAAGTATAAAATTTGTTCATTTTCTTAACGAGCCAAAAAGCAAACAAGAATGAAAAAATATTGTGTTAACATAAAGGAACATTTTTTGAAAAATCATAATTCTTAAGAAGTATATTATATAAATTGGTACCCACGCGAATAGCGTATTCGTATTTCATTATTATTTACTGCCTTCCAATTTTGTCTTTCCCAAGTTAATAATAATTGCTCTGACTGTCTGGACAAGAAGTCTAGTAGTTTTTTAATCGCAACGCTGGTAGTCGTTCAGATAAAAAATAATAGATTTTGAACATCCCGTAAATTCGTACTTTACATTCTCTTAAAGTATACCTTACAAACATAATTTATAATGCAAAGAAATGTGGCTGGGGTGAAATTTATGACGCTTAAATGTTCGCCAAACACTTATTTGAGATATTGCAGGACCACGTGTTTCCTGAAAACTTATTCGAGCATTCAGAATTAAAGAAATTAACACAATATTAAAATGTTAGTGCGAAAAAATTACTTTCCCCCTTAATTGTTTAATTTGTAAAACAAAATCAAATAACAACGTCGTAAGCTATTTATATTCTTTAACATTATTTGGTTTCCTTATTCTTATCCTACTTGAAAATTTCAGAAAAATGTAGTATCTAATAACGTCAATAATAATAATTTACTTCAGTACATAAAATTACATTTCTTATTTTAAGAGTAAAATTTATGCAATTTCTTTACATGCAAAAATCAAGATATGCCCAACAATAAGATATTTTTTTTATAATAAAAATAATTATTGTTTAGATATACCTTCAAATACTAATGTAATCCCACCGCTGCCACCAATGTAACCGATTTGCAAAAATATAATTTATTGAATATTAATTTGAACTAAGGTAGGAATTTTAATTATTAGATATAAAATTTAATTAGTATAAAGTTGACAAAAATATAAAGAATGGTAACTCCTAAGTTTGGTAATGATAAGATTATACTCATACTTATTAATTTGTTGAGGTGCGCTTGGTCAAAATGGGGTCTTCATTAAAACAAATTGTTTTAAAAACACTTCTGAAACCCTCATTTTTTTATGGGGTGCTATCAGTACTTTCGAACCCTTTCAATATCAGATTTTACTTCGGTCAGAATTATGTTAAAACTGTTTATACAGGGCGTTACACTAATTATTAACACGGAAAGTCCCTAATCTTCCCTAGCAAAGATTAGAAAGATAACACAGTTTTCAGCAAAATGAGAGCTATTAAAATTAAACAGTGTTTTCTGGGCGAATATTTATTTATCACCACAAACTAACTTATTCAAACAAAAATGCAATAGCAAGTACTTAAAACAAAATTAATTATTTGCAAACAACAAAACAATGTTATTTCACCCAACAAATTTGCATCACTTGCCAATGCAAACTTTAAAAGAAGATAAGATAAACAACTAAATAATTGTTACAGTAAATATTTTTTTACGAAAGACACTTGATATTGTTGTGTATTTTTTTAATAATGAGGAAGATAATAAAAATTCAGATTGTAAAACACCAAAATCTAGCTTAGCACTGAATTTATTTTATCTTGTTTTATTTGGAAAACTTCAAGCGTATCTGAAATTGCATAATTAAATTTATTGAAGTCAAATTATTTAAAACCCCATAACAGGGGTTATGTTTTATTGGAATATATGTTGATAGCCACATCAGAGTACGTAATTGCATGAATAAAAATGTTGAATGATGGATTTCTGCAACCAATGGTTTTTTGATGGCAAGGGAGAACACAAATAAAATTTGATCTTTATTCTATCGTAATAAGAGTTTCATACGTATTTATTGCACCGACTGAGCTAGGCATTTGATAATCTTAATTTTTTTCCTTCTTTTTATTTTAGTCCTGCTAATTGATTTTGTGATCACAGATGATTAATTGCAGTAAGGTGCTAACCTAACTAGCGCAGTTACCGATGCCGAGATTTCAGATTTGATCATGCGAATACATACTTAAGGGTTTTAAAATTGTTTTTTCAAAATATTATTAAATTTTAAAATAACATTTTCTGATATTCAAATAAAACGACAATGTAGTATTTAAACTGAAATCGTTGAAAAAATAACAAAAAATCATAAACGTTAGAATATCTTACACAAAAAAGTTTAACATTTTATGTGATATTAAAAATGAAAACGAAAAATCCCGGGTAGTATGTTTACGAGAAATCTTCTGTAAATGTAGAATAAACTTAACATTTTTAGTATTATAAACTGTTCTGTAAATCCCAACGTAAAGAACAAATTTCGTAATTGACCGAATAATGTAAACGCTATATCGTAAAATGTAGAATATATTAATGTATTATTAGGCTGTCGTTCACTGAAAATTGTTTTCCTGAATTACAATTTTAATTAAGTTATAAAGTCTATTTTGCGTCTTTGGCAATTAATTGTGGTATTACGAAAAATCTTTACGTTCCCGAAATAACGTTCAAACTTAATAAGAATTTAAGAACTTGTATATAATCAAATTTTTTGCAAGTTCTTATCAAGTGGATATCTCTCGATTAGGTTTAAATTTGATGAGGTTCTTACATTATTAGGATTATTATATTAGCATTCCGAAATATACACAAAATGTAAAGAATAAGCCAGCATTCAAGCTTCCTCTTTTCCAATCAGCTATATTAATTTATATCTGTGCCAGACAATTAAAATTATATTACTTATAAACAAATTTTTTCATATCTTTACTATCTTATTTTTTCACCAATACATGATAGCCACACTTGAAAAAGACATTTGCCAACATAGCAGCAAATTTCTTGCCATTTTCTTAGGTTGGCAAAAATTGACCAATCAGAGATGCGCTACGGATAGATAGATAACTAGATACACATGGACCATTTTAATACAATTTAATCAGTTTAGAATTTGCAAAAATACAATTTCATGATAAAAAATATCGAGGAAATCAATAGAAGTGTTGAAAAATAAACAAGATTTAAATTAAAAAGTGAAAACCCCATATTATGTTATTAATATTATTCACCGAAAATGTTCAAACAAAATATATTTTTGGTGTACCTATAGATAGTATTTTCTCTCGGCATTTACATTATGAGACCAATTACTAAACCGTTAATTGAAATTCATAAAAACGATGTATTTGAGTATTCCAAAAATAATTTTAAAAGTTTACTTTACGTAACAATTAAAAAAGTTTTATGGTAATTTATCATTCATTACGTATTTATTCAAATGGCATGGCGATCGCTTGTGCCTAAAAATTTAATTAAAAAACGTGGCGAATCGTTTTTCAAAAAGTTCTACAACCTTCAACTAAAACTGCAGTCAATAAGAGAGTTTCAAAAAGTTTTCCTAATAAAATTTTCCTTAAAGAAATTTTAAGCACTTTTATTTAGAAACTTATCGATTGTTCTCTAATTTTTGGTACTTATTTAATAAGCTGACTAAATAATTCAACAAATTTTGAAGTTTAGCGTTAAAAAGACCCATTGCAGTTCAAAACTTTCCAAACTTATTTCAAAGTAATCTGAATGACATTCAAGTATGGATATAAAATTCAAACTGGATCTGAAGTGACCACCACAAACTTTAAGTTACAAAGTTTGACGTCAAGTATTGGCAAATCTATTTAACACGTACCTAATAAATTGCTACCCTAATTAATTTATTATTAATTACATAATTAATCAAATTTTCGTCCTGAAATTTATTCCTTTACTTATAAATCATAAGTTTCTTACGTCTAAAAGAATATTGACCGTATACCGTAAAAAGCAATTTTTCTTATATAGATTGCCATATCAAGATTTTGTTCATGGATAGCTTAGTTAAAGTCTATGAATCATACTGACGGAATTGAAAGCATTTATGTATCGGAAGTACACGTAGTAAATCCGTACCGGTGTCCGGGGAGTCTGAGTTCCGGAAATGAATCGTTAGCCTCAGGACACCATTGGAACGCGCTTTAAATTGCAGGTTCGCATCGCTCCGCGCCGTATACGTTGGTTTTACCACAAAACGAATTGCCTTTTGCTGAAATAGACGCCACCTATTTTGATTAACGTCTGAATCTTAATATAGTTTTAATCTAAATTAAATTTTAATTTAATTTTACTTTTCATTTGTACCCCAAAGCCACAATTCTTGACTGAGTAGTAATTATTACTTAAGTGAAGGGTAGTAATTAAAATTGTTATCCTTGTATTTATGATTTTCAAAATGTCACAATGTATTTAAGCCATATTAATTAAAGTAAGAAAATTCGCTGAGAAAAACAAAAAAAAAATTAAAAATTAATTTTTTTAAAAGGAAAACAAATTTCTTTAAATTTGAAAATATAGATATTATGTTTTATAATAGTGATTTAACATACCTTAATAGGCGTAATTAATTTTAATTACAGCAGAGCCGTAAAATGCGTTTATTGATTTTAGGTTTCTATACCCAGTATAGCTGGAAGCTTTATGATCTAGATGTACATTTATCTGTTCGTCCGTCCGTCTAAATTATTAAAATTTAAGGGTTGTTGAATTCCTGTTATCGTTTTTGGTTCAATCTTGATTGGTTTATTTTACGTTACCAACCTAAAAAAATATATATTACGGGAGAACGATTAGTTAGTGCGGCCTTTGGGCCGCACAACTTTGCCAATCTAGTTTGATTATAATATCGGTAGTTTTTAGTGGGTACTAAAACAGATTTTCAGATTAAAACAGTCTCGAAACTGCATCATCCGAGTTCGGCCCGGTTGATATAGTAGATTAACGCCAATTTATTCTCAAAAGCTCTAGATATTTTTACATTTGAAGTTAATCAATATGGAAATCTCTGGAGGACTTTTAGATACGTCTACCCTATTGACCAAAGTAGAGCATACACAGTAAAAAAAATTTGTAAGGTAATAGGTAGTTTTCATTTTAATTGGACAATTTCGGCAATGGTAAAGAAATACTGTTTGTTTCTGTTTTCTGAAATTCTCAATTATAATTCAAAGTTTAGAAAAGTTGAAAAAATACAGCAGAAACAATCCAATTGGGCTACGTAAGCTAACAATAAAAGAATCCAATCGGCCGTCTACCCCAATAAATCATTTTCAATCAAATCAATTAAACTTTACCTCCTTAAATTACTTAAATAATCAGGAAGGTGCGGTACTTTCGCTAACAACACGATTATTGGATTATTGGATCGGATTATTGGAAAACTACAAAAAATAATTGCTTCGAACAAGCAACAAAAATGCACGTGTATATTAACGGGTGCTTCTAACAGGTGATATTAAAATACATGAATGTATAATTTTCAAAATTGTGATTTAAAACTTTTATTTAAATGTAATATATCATCATACATTTAAAATCACGCCCTATGTATATTAATATTATATTTAACTGTGTAATCATATTACTTATTGACTTAATTCATTAAATACATTAAAACCCTCATCAGATCTTTATTACAAAAGTTTTGGGATTCTACTCGGTTCGTTGCATGCCAATATTCGCGTGTAGAAGATTAGGGGATGGATTTTGAATTTTGCGGTTTTATAAGTCACCGTAGATATCTTATAAAGAAGCGTCTCATTATTAAATTTTAAATTAATTTCATTAAAAGCAATATTTTTCTTGCTATAATTAAAAAACGTCTTAAGATTTCTCAAAAGCTACCCATAATTTCAATTTTTATACTTGTAAGATGATATTGTAAAGGACGGTATAATAATAATTATTTATTATTAATCGTAAACCAATACGAAGTGGATAAATTTCATTATTTTTTTTGGGTTTAGCTCGGATGTTATTAGAAAAAGAAAGTATCTAATAAATATTTTTTGTGCCAAACTTTTAAAAGTAATCTAATTAGACAGTCGAGCAAAGAATATTGCAAGGATATCTACCACAATATTCGAACCAAATTTTCCTTATTATAAAATCTACATTTAAACATATTTTCTATAAGCAGCATTGCCTTTGATACTTGTATGGTGAATATACCTGGATTCTTATTAAAATTTGACAAAATGACAAGGTTAGCGGTTCAGGATTATTGTATTTTTATTTCTTCGACTTCAGAAAAAAGTATAAACATTGCGTGAAAGAACGTCATTATTATCTGGATACATTTGTAGCTTCGCCCTTTGGCTTCAAATTCACTCCTCGAGGATAATTCTGCTATTTTCTCCTTTAATGTATAATATACATATTTTCTCATCAGAAATAAAACAGTAATTTAAAAAATTAAAAATTAGCACTTGGAAAATTGTTAATTAAATTGTAGGCTTGACAGCATTACTATAACAATTTATCCAGGAATAAACGCTCTGTCTTAATTGGAAGCGAATCGCGGTTCGCTGTTCACATTAGTTTGAAAGATCTTTAATGCTGGATAAAAATTGGAACTGATTGAGTTATTGTACAGAAAATGAGAAGAAAAAGGAATCCAAAATACAGGTGAAAAAATTATTACTTTGTAAAAAGCTATCCAGAGAAATTTGAATTAGGGGATTAGAATTTATGGGTATATACTAAATATGTTTGGAAAATGAAAAAATTAAATAATAAAAAGAAGTACGAAAATAATTTTCGAAGAAAATTAGTAAAGTGCAGATATTGTAATTCAAGTTCGCAATTTCGAAAATAATATTTGTTTACCTGTAAATGGAGAAAAAATTTAGAAATCGAAATTATAAAAGGAAAAATTGTAATTGGGTTTCCACGTCGGATTCGTTACCCTCTTCTAACGGTGGATTGATGTGAACGTTTTAGAGCATTACCGCTGTGTTTGGTTTCATAACTCGCTGTTTTGACTTTCTTCTCGTTATACTGGAATAACACCTCTGATTTGCTCGGCGTCTGGCGATAGACAGTCGGCCTACTAAAACACACATTGCATCTATTTATGTCAAACACACGTACCGTCAACAGAATGAGTCATTTACCGATTCCATATAAAAAATTAATTTATTTATTCATATTATGCAACAATTTTATTTATAGATCTAGAGCTCGCTCGCTAGAGCTTCCTATTGCAATGATTTCGACGAATAGGCATACAAAATTCGGATAATGTTTTTGACGAAATCGCATTTTGTTAAAATTTTAACTGTGACTTGAAATCAAGTTGGCAGCTCAGGGAGTAGAAGCTTTCGCTGCGCCGTACTGTTAACCTAAGCGGTTTATTATATACATAATAAATCAAAATTTAATTATTTAAAATAGCTTTGCACCTTTCGTCAGGTGATAAAGTTTCGCAAATGAATTGCAGACTAGGTAACATAATCAAGATTGAAAAATAACAGAAATTTAAAAATATTTAATTACGCCAAATTAAGTATAATTAACAAAACGTTAAATGCTGTTAAAAAGTTACTCCGCAGAGCTGGTTTCGGCTAACGAGATGTCTCATTTTAGTATGTTGTTTACAGTCTGCTAAACTTTTTGCAATTGTTCAATTACGAATCTAGCTGTTTAACGTCTATTTTCTCTTTTATATTACTTTTTGGCCATTTGAGCATGCAGTTACAGTAAAATAAATGTTTTTATTTAAAATGGAAGGGGGCAGGTTAGGTGTTCTTATCGGAGCAATTATCAGTTTAGTTAAAATCTTAGAATGGGAAGTTGCGTTAGTTATCAAGTAATCGTCAAATCTCGAAGGGAAGTTTCTGTTTAAAGGGCCCTCAGGTTTCGAAAAATAAATAAATTTTTTAATATGAATTGAATAAAAAATTAAGCAGGAAAAACATTTTTTTTGTGGTCCAGTTGATTTATTTGTAGCATATTTACATTTCCTTTAATGTTATTATTAGTAAAACATTATTGAAATATTGACACAGTATAATTTGTCTGCTTAAGGAAAGCGAAACGTCGATAACCTTTTACAAATAACGTTCAGTAGTAATAAGATCTGACAATTGTAATAAAATCTTCAGGGTATGTTCGAGTATATCGATAAAATTTTCATCTTTTATAAGCATTTATTTATGTGGATTCACATCTTACATATTGATCTTAACTCAAAAGAAATTTTATAGAAGTGAAGGGAATCAGCAAAAAGAAACTATTTTCAGATTTCAGAATTTTGCGGCTCTCTTTCCTATAAATAAAGTACACGCTCATATCAGACGTCGCTTTTATAGTTATTTGGGACAATTTTTTATCTGGCGAATTTTCCTCATAGCTTTTTCATTGTGATTTCACTCGTTTTATATAGTAGGCGTCGAGGGTCTATTCTTCCTGGATTTTGAAAACTTTTGGTTACACCACCCTCAAGTTTTAAACCAAATGAGAATAGTTAAAGCTGCTTCACCGAATCCACTTATTGTTCATAGACCGTAAGGTGCTTTTTCTTAAAAGAGCTTTAATATCAGCGAATTAGCTGCAAATTTAATATGATTATTTTTTATATTTTATTGTCAACGTTCGTATTACAACATTTCGGTTGCACATTTAAAGTAGTGGAATTAATTTTAATAAGTTACTACCTCCGTCAAGACGTTTCATATCGTTAGTCTAGGGAATTATTTTCTTTGTTTTATGTCCTTCTGCGCTCTACTGATTAAACTGAAATTAAGTTAAAAGTAAGTACATGGAGTGTGGAACTTGAAAATACTGTTTTGTTGGCTAACTCAAGAACCAAAGTAAAAAATATGATTGTTTCTTTAAAAAAACTCCGTAGAAAAGTAAGTTATTTAATGACGCTATATGTCTTTCCGGATTTTCCAGATTGAATTGGGGTTGAATTCTTTATTACGGCTTGCTTTTTACTTCTTTATTACTTTTAAAGTTATAAAATATTATTAGAAATATTTTAGAAATCCAACGTTCATTCAAAAACTGCCATTTAACACCAAAATTAAATTATATAAATTTAAATTCGAACACCCACTCAAATTTTCATTACGCTAACCGCAAGTACAACCAGGGCGTTGTTTAATTTTCAGTGCTGTGCTTAGAAATTTCAACACCCCAGTCGCAATCAAATTTAGAGATCTTTCCGTGTTGTACTTTTTATAATTTATAGATTTTCTCAAATGGCTACACAATTGTAAATTAATTTACTCGTTTTGCCAATTCTTCCATAGTTGTAAAACTTCTTTATGTAGTTTGCGATTTCAGTCAATTATTTTTGATAATTCAGTCTAATTTCAGTCTTCCGAATTTTAAAAATTAACAAAAAGGCAAATAATCGTAATATGTACAAACTATCACTTTCAAATAAATTCTATCAATTGAGCGAATTGGGTACTATACGAACTTTACATTTCAAACTAATTAATTTTATATTAAATAAAACTATGAGTTCACAACTGGTCCTGTAGAAAGCTATTTAATTGTTTGGGATGAAGACTTAAGATTTGTGTGCTCTATATTACTTTTTGCATTCTTTCGGTATTCTACTTTGTTCATATAATCATCTCGATTTATACTACACTTTTAAAAAGAAACTGGCAAGTAAAACAAAAGTGCTTAAAATTCAAAACATTATGCAGCTTTACGTACTTTTACAATATCCTTCATTCCACCGAGGACATTTAAATGCAAAGCTTGTTTCTAAAACGAAGTTGTAGTTCAACTTTTTTAATTATCAGTGTAATAAAATTTGCGTTGTTTGCAAAAACTTTCTCTTCAAAATAAAATTCGCTGAGTCAATAGGAATATACGTAATAAAAAGTCGCCAAAATTGATTACTATAAACTGTTTGCTTATTACTACACGCATTGCAGGATAAATTTGGCAAGAAGGCAAGGTAAATTATTTGAGTACGATTATTTGAAAGAAAATATTTTTCGTGATTTATCTTACCCAAAAATATAACTAAAAATAACAAATTAGTCTCTGCTTTTATTGTGTTTTATTTGATCAGAACAAAAATAAAAGTTTAGATGATGTAATGGTATAATATTGTAGTCTGAAGCTCTTCAAAATGTAGCACCTTAACTTGTGTCCAGTCTATTATTTAGTTAACGAAAAACAATTCTGTTTCTGGTGTCTGTAATTCTCTTAGGGATAGGAAAGCTTTGTACGTCAATGACGTCAGTGAGGCCGCTTAATCAGTTAAGATTCTCAGAGAGCTTTGTGCTTAGAACAATATCATAAAAATAACAATAAATATACCTGCTCCAATTATTTAATTTAATTTGTCTGCATACGTATATTTATTTTTTAAATTATTATTTTTATTCGATAACTTCAAAAACAAATTTTATTTTGAAATGCGTTTGATTGGAAAAAGCGAAAATATCAAATTGCGATTTAGAGCATAAAAAATGAATTTCATCATGCTAAAACAATTTATAAATTAAAAATGACCAACTCAAGCAAACATAAAAATACAGAATTTTTCTGGAGTAAATGACCAATTAACCGAATCCAATATATAGACAATATTAACAACAATTGTTATCAAATTGGATTGTTGGATTTGATACAAAAACCACTCTTCGAAAATAATCGTAAAAATCGCAACTTGATATTTTCGTTTTCTCCATCATTTCAAAAAGCAATTAAAGTTTCACTCAGTATTATATTATTATTAACCAATTCTCTAAAGTCACTGTTAAATTAATAAATGTTCATAAAAAAAATTGCATTTTAACTCGGTATAAAGGTTCAAATATCATAAACGATTATAGAAAATTTAATAACTTTTATGAGCAAAACATAACTGGGGTAACAATATTGATTATATGAAATTTTCTGTATTTACAGAGAAATAACATTGACTATTGTTTTTCCATCTTGATCTCGAACGTTTTCGAATTCATGTAAAAACCATACTTAGCCCCAGTTCTTCAATATACGGTTAAATTGAAGGTTTATTAACTTAAGATACCAATGCGATTTTCATATTAATTTTCCTTTCTGGCTTACTGTCTGTTGGTTCGCATTATATTGATATTAAACTTCAAATAAATTTTAAGCGCAATGATTCAAGTAACACAGCATAATCTCTCTTAAAATTTGGTAAAATTTAAAATAAATTAGTTTTTTCTTACATGTTAATCCAAACAAGGTAAACTTCCACTTCATGAGCGACAGTACATCAGCAGAAAAAGCAGCATATCTTCAGGAAAAATAATTCCAATAATATTTTAGAAGTCTAAAAATTAAATGAAAAGTTTTAAAAATTCTATTAAATTACAAAAAACCTCAAAAAGGCAAGAAAACAGTCCGTCTTTAAAACAAAGCTGATAGTAACAACAAATAAAAAAGAACTTACGTCTTTTTTCTTCTTATTTTTTCTTTTTCCTTCTTCTTTTTTTCTTGAGATAAAATAATTGTCCAAAACTTCCAGAAAGTAATTTTATTGAACTCGATAAATAAAGATTCTCTTTTCCACCGGTTAAGATTAATAATACGATGTCATATCTGTATTCAAAAACAATCAAATTATATCGAAAAATAAAATTTTATTGCTGATTAGTCTACTATTTTCATGCCTTGTTCGGTAACATAAAAACGTGTTCTCGTATATTCATAAATTTCACCAAAGATTACCAATTTCGGGTTTACTTTCGTTTTGTTTCCGATAAAATTTTTGAGAACTGTTATTATTTCTGCGATATAAGTCAAAAATTTAATGTTCGTAAATATTTCATACTGTTGTAAATCTATTCCTTCGGCGCTAGAAATCATTATCGATAAACTTTCTTTTCATTTCACTCAAAATAATGTGTACAATTCGATAAAAAATTACTTTCAAATGTTGATTGGCTGTTCGATCGACATGTGATCTTTGCCCAATATTATGTTTTATAAAATATCTCTGAAGTTTAAGCAATGGCAATTTTTCTATAAATAAAATAACGCATTTGTACATTATTTTCGTGGTTTATCTGATGTAGTTTATAAACAATAACATTAATTAATTTTATCGGAAAACCTAGAGAAACAATTCATTCCGAACGTCTTCTCGGTTGAGAAACCGAAGCATTAGTAGACCCCGCGAGAAGTGTTTAAAAATAATAATAAGTTTAATAAGTATAATAAATATGTAAAAAATAATTTTTTCATAACATTTAATTTTTTTCGTTTACCGATAAAATAGTGTACTCCCCTCTAATCGAAAATTTTTGTTATTGAACGTACAGCTTTAAAAATTTACGAATCTCAGTCAGTAATATACTATTTATGGATAAATGTAAAAGCAGGTCAGGCCTGGCCTGTTGACCACTCTGATCATCAATTAATAATCGTAATACTTGAAATACTTAACAGTTAACGCTCGTAGATTGATCAATAATTAACTAATTTCAATTTATTGATAAGTGAGTGAAGGCTCAACTTTGTGTATTGCGTCGGAGAGTTTCAATATGTACCATTTCAAATCTGAACAAGAATTTCAAAGTACAATCGTACATACACATACACATAAAGTGTTATCCAGCTCTCATCAAATTTTTTAATCAAAATGATTATAATTTGTCACACTTTGCTCGAATATGTTTAACTTGCGTAGGAAATGTAAACGAAAACGTAGTGTAGTTAGAAATAATAAAATCAAATAATTATTAATCCATATATTTGTTTTAGAATATTTAGTTTCATATTTTGTGAAATTGGGAATAATTTTTGTTTGAAACATATTTGCACCAAAATACTGCATTGAACGTCGTAAACCACTCTATGGGTCACCCAAAAAATATGAAAGTGGATACCTAAACTTCCAGTAGGTACCGAGGTAACTATACCCCCCCCCTCCAAATTTGACAATTTTAATTATCATCTAGGTAGAGATTTTCTTTGTCTTGTTCGAGCCGTTTACTGCTTCATAACTACAATTTCAAAATGCTTTCTACTCTTTCACGAAACCAAAATGGCGCAAAATTCAAAATTGAACCCCATATTTAAATTACCATTTCCAATCTAATAGCAATTTACAAAACATAAAGTGCATGTTTGATCAATTGCAAATTGTAATCGCGCAGTGCATATTTGACCAATTAGTCAAATCTGCATGAAATGCTCTGAAATTATTAAGTGTTTGTCCGGTAACAATGTGATCTATTAAATACAACGTCAGCAAAATTCAAAAATTAAATTAGAAGTAATATAAATTCACCTGAAAGTATGTTTCGCAAAATAAAGAAAATATTATATAAAAATATATATTTTTTATTTGTTAATTATTAAAATTTTATCGAATTTTTTTTTTAACAATAAACTGAAGATATAGATTGAAATTTTTATTTAAATAATAAACGACATTAGGGATAAAAAATGTTAAAAAGCCATAGCAATGAAAATGAGGGTCATGAAAAGAGTAAATTAGTTTAAGAAAAACAATAAAAATAAAAAGAAAAAAATTTCAGAATTATTTTTGATGTTTTTTTAAAGATAAATTTCTTCACTTTACAGTTAAAATTTATTAACTAGTTTTTGATTATTTATTAATTAATACTATTTAATAATTAGTTTATGTTGTATTTTGGGTTAATAATATAAACTTTTGGATGAGGTTAAAAACGAATTAGATAATCTTCATAAATCATATACCGAGTTAATTAATTAAGATAGGCTTTCGATGGAACACTATGAAGTGTATATGCTTACCAATTATATTATATAGATGGTGTAGGTATCTATAACTATATATATCGATCAACTTAAACCTTAATTTATTATAGTAGGCAATTGAATACCAATTGTTGTCTATTTTTTTATTTGTTAAATTTTAATGAAATATGTTTGTCTACTTCAGCAGAACATTTGTCAATGTCATCATTACTACCAACCGACTCATTACTCACTCGTTTTTGTAATTCGTGTTTTATTATATTACCTGAAAAGTCTAAAAACTTTTTGTAAAGATAAAATATTGCAAGTTTGTTATAGAACATTGTAATTTGTAATCTTTATTAGTACAAGTTGTAGGTATAATATTACAAATCACCAATACAGAATATCAATTATCTTTTGAAACTTGATATATTTTAAATTAATTTAATTTTCGTTAATCTCAAAAACATTAATTTTAGAATAATCAAAAAAATTAACTTGTTGGCACTGTTATAATTGGTAAAGTTTTCACAAATAAAATACGCTGTAAATATAAATTTTGCAAACATGATGATATAACATGTTGCCATAGTGTGGTAAAACAGTTAGCAAACTTTATATTTACAGTATATTTTATTGTAAAAACTTTATGCATTACAAAACTCATATGATTCACATTGATTATTTCTTAAGCCATGAATATATCGAATATAATATTAATCTATATAACATAGAATATTAATCTATATAACATATACAATACCTACAATATAATGTATTTGTTAAAAATTGTCCAATTGTTAACTTTCACCTTGTACATGATTGAACCGTTTTATTTAAGTTGACTACTTTTTGAATGTAATTGAAGCAATAATTTACTCAGATAAATATATTTTACATTTCGAATGCATACTAAATGAAGTAAATCACTGGAAGTAAACGGTTAAAGTAAGACATTTAGCGTCTATTGGACATGGCATCATTTCCTGATGCTTCTGCACATTTCTGTTATTTCCTGTCTATTTAAAGTTAATCGTCATTTTGGTCTACTACACTTAACACCAGAAATAATCATCTCCACCAAATGATTTTACATAATATGAATAATATTTAACTGCAGAAATATTATTTTGCAATGAATAATATACGTTTTCATTTCAGCTGGAGAGACTTTGTACGATTGCAACAAGATCGATTACTTTTCAAAAGAAAAATACAGTCCTGATCCAAATGACTCGACGTTAGCTATACCATGTAAGTAATTAAAAAATATAAAAAGGACCTCTAGTCTGTCGGTTTGTTTTAAACGCATGAAGTTAGTTACTGAACATGCAGTATACGAAGTAACAAGGTACTGTCACACACACACGTGTGTTGCGTGTTGCATAATTATAAATCCATCTCTTTGAATAAACTAAAAAGTCAAAAATTAACAACATAAAAAGAGATTAACTTTGTTGCAAAATATTGTATGTTCTGGTAATAGTATTATGTATATACTTAACCATTGTAAATTGTAAAAATCTTTTTTAAATAAATACAATTTCGTTCACTCTTCAAATCTGTAAAAATAAATAAGGCTAAAAGTACAAAATAAAGTCCTAATCCTTAACGGACCATCATTCTTGACGAGTACTTTTTCTAGTTACAAAATAAACTCCTTAAATTTTTTTCATTTCAGACGCTGTTACGAAATCCGTTTTCTTCTTTGTGCTAGCTACTACAATTCTTTTTGGAAGTTATTGTTGTTGCATCATTGGACAGTGTGCGAAACATCGAAGACTTTGTACATTCATAGCAGGAGTATCGTTTATTGTTTCAGGTAAAGTATTAATTTGCTGTACAACCATTATTATTCTTTTTGGCAATTTATTCCAAATTCAGAAAATGCAAATTATTATTAACATAAATTTGTTAAATAAATTTTGAAATTGATTATGTTTCAGGTCTTGTAATGCTTCTGGGACTGATCGTGTATATTTCTGTATTTAAAGCAGAAGTTGGAAGCAAATTAAGACCTCGTTCTCAATTGGAACCACCAAGTTTCATTTACCACTACGGATTTTCGTTCTTGTTATATGTTAGTGGGTTTATAAGTACTCAACTTGCGGGCATTAGTGCAGTTTTTTTATTTATATATCGGATGCAGCGCGAGTGGAGTCAAAAACATTACGAAGATATTCGTCAGGGGAAACTACCAACTCCTCAACCGTCCATTAATTATTCACCATTAAATCACATGTTTTATCCGTGCCAAAGACACCCCCAAGCATACATAAATTCTAACAGTTCTATTCATGTACCGATCGGCTTTACGACACCGGTACATCAAAGACGATACTTTTTTAGCAAAGAACCTATTCAAGGATCGCCGTGTAGTTTACACCACAACAGATCGCAATCCAATTCAATAAAGGACATTAACAATAGTTTTTACGATTTTCCACCACCTCCAACGATAAGTTATCAATTTGAAGAAATGAAAACTTTCAATAAGGATCCAACTAGACAATTTCCACGAGACGTTACCACAAACACTGTTTCTACAACTGCTGATATAAATTGTGATGATTTCTTAAACGAACAATACGAGGATTACTCGCCTAGCATTCAGCACGAACATGAATTTGTTACTTTTGATTTAGATCAAGCGTTACCGTTACATTTGCAAAATTCGTTACCTGTAAGTTCACGAACAGAAAATGGAAGAAAGGACTTAAATAGTGATGCTTTAAGACGAACTACACCAGTTTGAAAACGTGACAATTTTTAGTGATTACCTAAAAAACTTTTAAAATATTTTTTTATTTGTTAAATTTGTTTTGTTACTAGAACATAAAATTGTTCAGTTAAAAAATAAAATATTAGGTGTTAACAAAAGGAAGTTTCTTAAGAATTTGCCTTATTGGTTTTATATGTTAAAATAGAAAAAATTTTAAAAGAAAATTTCAAATATCTCGTATAATAATTATTTTTAATTTAATTTAATGGGTGAAAAATTCTCAATCAAAAATAACATAAAAACTATTAGCATACTAAATGCCAAAATTTGAGGAATCGAAACTGATAGGTAAGGTGTAATAAATAAAATTTCACTGTTATAATAATAAAGAAGTTATTAGGTAAGTTTGAAACGAAATTCTAAAATAATCTTAACTGACTAATAAAGTTATATAGTTAAACAAATTTACAATGTTATAATGTGTTTTGATTAAACTGATCATAAACTTAAAATAAAATTTTATTTTTTATTTTAACATAGTTCAAATAAATAATTCTAAAATCACCCCAATTTTCTTCAAAATTTAATCAACTGGTAAGTTTATGGCCAGTTTAAATATAATTTTTTAAGGCAAATTTTTAGAAATTTTTGAAATTGTTATAAACTATAAAGTGATAATAACAAATTTTATATTATTATTAGCAATTTAAATAATCCAGCAATTTAAAAAATTTAATTAACCTAGTATTTACAGAGAAAAAATAGGATTCGGTTTTATAGAAAATTTTTATACTGCGGTGCCTCACCCCCAAACATTTCCACCAAGCTAATGTTCTTAAATGGAAAAGTTTCAGCATGCATTTTTAAAATTCATTATTTCATTTTCATTTCTTTAGGAATAAGAAAAATATTAAGATGCAGTGAATTTTTAAAAACCACCAAGGACACTTGTTTAAAAAACTAACTTTTACTATTTGCTCAAAATTTACAACCACCAACATTTCCACTCCAGTGTTTTAAATCCAATTTTATTAAAAAAAAATAATTAATTTAAATTAATAAGTACATTTTGAAATAGTTAATTAAATGTGAATATTTTCATTATCTACGTACTATTTTTCATGAAACTGTGCGCTATCGGGAGTTTATCTGAAGCAAAAACATATTACAAAGTATTAGGAGGCCAAATATTATATAATTTACATAGCAGACACCAACATTGAAATCAACGTTTTGCTGTCTTTACTTTGATATCTAAACTAATTCCAATAATTCCAGATTATGTCAAATTAATTCTGATAATTCCAGTAATTCCAAAAAAAATCAAAGTAATTTATTAAAGGAAGGAGTTAATTCCTGAATGATTCTAAATAATTTAAGTAATTGGAAATTACTGCAGGACCTACTGGAGTATAATCCATACCATCCGTCTTCACAAAACAGAATATTAAACTTTATATAACTTATAATAATTATTGACGTTTCCATTAAAAAATATAATGGAAAAAATCTTACCATGAAATATTGTTTTACACAATTTTATAACAGAACTACTAAGCCGAATAATGTATACTTTATTCACAATAAGTAAACAAATTAAAACCAACAGATTTAATCAGTTTTAATGTTAATTAAAATCTCATGCAAGTACTCTATTAAAAAAAAATTCTAAATCAATTCCGATTAAATTCAAATATTTGTACTATCTACTAATTACCAACCCGGCGGCCTCAAAATGTACATATTTTATAACTTCTTTCAAATTTTAAAAGTTTGTTAATGTATTGATTGCTTTACACAAACAAAAATACTGATAGTGCACGGTGCACATAAAACATGCTGAAGTTGAAAATTTCCTATTTCATTACAAAAAGAAGTAGAAAAATAACGTGTAGTTAATTTGGTAGTATTATTTTTTAAGGTGTCTACACACGGTCGGCTACGGTTATTTTTTATGCCAGATGTGTCGTATCTCGTACCTGCTGAAAAAAGACAGCAACAGACATACCGAGACTGCCATATGCCTTAGTTTGTACTGGTTTCAAATAAGTTGAAAGTAACTAAACCCCACATTTAAATGACTTATTTTCATTTTATCAATTTCAACTAAAATGTATAATAATTACAAGAAAAAATAAATTAATTTAATTTAAAATTGTAAAAGTTTGGCAATGACAATCTTGGCATGAAGAAAGCACGATAGTGTGTAAGGCACCTTTAGAAGGGGATAATTGCTTAATAAATTATGTAACTTACGCAGTTTTTTATGAACGTTTATCCTTTTTAAGCTATTCATTTAAAGTTAGAAAATTTGAAACGCAAAGTTTAATTTTCTCTACCTAGTTTACGTAGTTTTATCCAGTAATTAGTAATTTCGATAGAACTTTTAATTTTTAATCTGTTTTATCTTTAGACACAATTTTAAATTAATTATTAAACCTTTTCTAATGTGGTGGCTTCTGTTTTGGGACGCCTGGGGAAGGATGGAACTACTTGTAAACTGTTTTTGGTGTATTTTTAACATACCCTACCCAGTTAGATATTTCAAAGCTGTTGCTGGAGAGATGGGGAACAGAACAGAACAGAAAAATATTTTCATTCGGTTCTTGCTTACATATCTCCTTCAAATATCTCAGAATATAATAAAATTGAATTCTACCACAGTTTAATAACACATTTTGATACCCGCGATAGAGGTCAAACCGGCTTATTTCCAAACATGCTATTTGGAAGGAAGGTGCATTGAAAGTGATAAAGCACTCCAAGAGTTTTCCAAATTTAGAGGAGGGCAAGCCCTCTTTGGCCACCGTAACACTACGTCACTGGTAAAAATAATTTTGCGCCTGAAGTTCAAACATTTCATTTAAAATAAATGAAAAGGATAAATCATTTTATTTATTAAATATAATTTCTCCCCCCCCCCCTTCACGTTCTTGCCTCAATTTTAAGATATCTTACCAGGTATTATGTTGTTTGTTAACATATGAATTTCTAAATACTCACTCTGCAGTGATTTTTTAAACGCAAACTATATAAAAAGATATAAATTTTATTGAAATGTGCTGGATTGTTTAAATTTAATTAATTTTTGTACTTTTAATTTTATTGTTAAACTAAATAAAAACTTTGTAGTTAAAACATTAGTATATTCCAATATAGTCAAACTTCTATTATTTTCAATACAAGAAATATTGAAGTATTCCTGCTGAAATTGGCAATGTAGTAATTTGTTAATGTGATTTTTAAGTACCTATCTTTTTTCTTACTCCGATGTTCTTCAATATTGGGTTTCTTAAGGTTTTGGACTTTTTCAAAACTTATTTGGGCAAAACCATTAATTTTCTAAAGAGAATATGAAACCCAGATGCCCAAAATTAGAAGACTGATTTCAACTTCAAAATAGGCAATAAGAGGATTTTAATTGGCGAAAAAAAAATTTGTTAAAAACTTTTAAAGTTCATCTGTTAAAGCTGACAATATTATTTCATATTTAATTTATAACAAGTAAATGGACGCATGTTTAAATCTTCACGCCTAGCAATGTATGGATTAATATTGCCTAAAACCACATCTCTTGCTCAAAAATACGTATCATGTCTATTTATACTGTTAATCTGATTGTTGAATATTGAAATACGGTGGCTATATACAAATTTAATAATAATATAATTAAATATTTATATGACAAATAATATAATAATAATTGTAATTAGAACTGATGAGCTGTATATTATTTACACTTTACATGGGCCTCAAAAAGGTTGGAAAATCAGTTCATTTCAATTCAAATATGAGCATAATATTCAATTATGAACTTCAATCATTAGGAAAGTGGGGTATTTTTTTTCTTCTCCGAGATCCTGGCTTTCTTATTTACCAAAAATTCCAAATTAACATTTACAAATTTATTGTATGCCTTGTATTATTAATGATTTTGTACAAATACTTTGTTTTCAAAAAACCGTTTCAATGCTGTACCATTGTTTCCAATTAGGATTTTTCTGAAATTCCTGAAGTGTTCTTAATCTCATTCATTTTCTTAAAACTGTGCAATTGAACTTTTTCCACCCTTCTTTTCTTTTTATGTTTCAACAAATGTAATTTTTTTGGGGGAACAAATAGCATTGTAGTAACGTTTTCAACCCATATCCTTCTTCCGCAAACCTGATGATGCATTTCACCTATTTAACGTAATTTTCAGCAACTTTGCTAGCATCAAGGGTAAATGTAGACTAGCCAAAATGGCTGCCCAGCAAAGCTTAAGGGCCAGCTTAAAAATTGGAATAGGATGAACGGTCAGAACCATAAATTTTAAATTAAAATAGAACAGCATGCAGCAGTAAGTGGGACCAATCGCCAAAGGCTCAATGGAGAGAAAATTTGCAGTTCGTCCATGATCAAGGGCAGTTGCAGTGCAAAATAGAAGTAAAGTATATTACGTTTTTCTTCGTTTATTCCGTAATTGCTCCACTCTAGTCTCTGCATCTGTAATATTCACTACAGAAGTTCTTGGCTAATTTAAATTAAAATTAGCCTCCTTCTGTAAGAGGAAGGTTTCAACATTTTACCCACTGCTACTTAAAGCGGATTGAAGAATGCCTATAACCTGCCCTCCGATACGTGCAATGGATTTTAAGAAATTTTAGGCTCTCCCCAAATTCCAACCGAGAACCTCAACTTCAGAAGTTGTTCAAAGGTACCGAGCTATGAAAACCCAAAATTTCTGCCAAATATGGATTTATTATTTATCATAACAGGGTATTTACCTGTTTGCTGATGATACTTCATTCTAGAAATTTACCAAAAACGTACTGGAGATCAACACTGGACTTGAAAGTAGTTTGGAGAGCACAGCACCCCAATTTGTTGAAAAACAGACTGAAAATAAATCTATATTATCTACTATTTTATTTTTCAAAATTTTAAGAAGTAATTCCACTACCTAAGTTTATTATTGCCTTTTTTATTATGTTCACCACCATTTTCACCTTCTTTTATAACAGTCTATTTTTATCCGTGTACCATAGCAACTTTCTGCAATTCTGAGATGTACAATTCACTAAATTGTGTTGAATCTTGAGATTTCGGGATACCAAAGCTGCAACCTTAACTGAGGAGAAAAGTTATAATAAAATGTCAACTACAATATTAAAGGCCATGGTTGAGTTTACTGCCCAAGTCTGTGAAGAAATTGGCAATAAATTGCCATTTAAAAATGGCATATAAATGAAAATTTACATTTGGAAATTCCCTATTATATAATTTGAGCTATTACTGCATATTAATGATTCCTCAAAACACCAATTTTATAAACAATTAAAAATTGCACATTTTGAAAAGGAATTGAGCCATTTTAACTAGTAAGATACTTCGTATGAATAATTACAAACTTTGAGATACTATGTATACAGGAACGGCCTGAAGAGAAAATTTTCGGGGGAGCAGTCCTCAATGTCTATATTTTCCTCTCACCCCTCTTTAGTACACCAATAACATTTTTTTACCAAGTCATAATAAGTGGCATTGCCACATCATAAATGGAATTTACCAACTATAGACTAATTTTCTCACACATTCAGGGGAAACTCCTCCCTCTTCCCCCCATGGGGCCATCCCTGTATGTATAACAAATTAAAAAATAGATTCTAATAATTAAGAAATAAAACTTTTTTCCCATTGGTTTCGCTAAACAGAATCTTCAGATACTAATTGAACGTAAAATTATAGTTGTTATTAAACTACATAATATGTAGATCAGTCCCGCCCTGACCCTTTAGTGACTGGAATAATGAGCACTCGATTGATTACTATATTTTTTGGGTTGGTAAAAAAAGTTAACCAGAGTATGATTCCAGAGCAAAGACTGAGTTTTCTACGTAATTAAACCTTAAAGATTCTATTTAGCACAATCAAGATTAATTAAAATACAAACAAAACTGTTATATTTTTTAATTATTAGAATATAATATTATCTTGTAAAAATAAACATAATCTAGTGTTTAAATTTTTATTTGCACTTAATTAAAAACACTGCTAAACATCCAATTTATAGAAGTTTGACTGTATTTATTGTTATCTATTCTAATATGTATAACATAATAAATTATGAAAATTTAAAATAAAACCAGGAATAGCTGAAAAATTATATAAAGTTCATATCAGTGATTTAATGGCATTACTTTGAAAATGATCAAATTCAAAAACCACATATCTGATATTTATAATTTGTTTGATTATTAATACAAAATGAGTGAAATAATTATTCCAGTTTTATTATTTATGAACTTAATTATTAATGTACTAAAATTGTTGATGTTTAATTAAACTGGTATTGATGTGGTGCCATACTGTTTTATATAAAAAAATGTAAATAAATTATAAATAAGACGTCAAAAGTATGCTGAAATTGTAACTTATTTGTACCTAAAATAATAAGTTGAATTAATACAAGCGTATGTGTTTTATTTTATAGAAAATTTATTTCTTAACAGCAAGACAAAATGTTATACAAAAAAATGTCAAGCACCTTAGATATTTATAACTCGTGATAATTTTTGAACTCGGTTGAGTAACAAATCTCCTTGCTTCACCACTGCATTAAATTGTGCATTCTTTTGGTCTGGTCTGTTGGTTTCCACAATACCACCAACACGATCGATTTTGCAATGCACTCGGCCGGCAGCAATAAATTTCGAAAGTTCCCTAAACATTTTTTCAAAATTAAAAACACACATTTCTACAAGCAAATTCAACTTACTCGTCTATAAATACTTTGGAAACTCCAAACGATTCAGCCATGTATTGTAATGTTAAAGAACGATATGATTCGAGAAGTTGAGAATAAGCAGATATGCGCATCTCACGCACGTAGTATCTGTAGTGAGGATTCAAAAGGTAATCTTCACGAATTGCACGCTCAACTTCAGCTACAAACAAAAAGTGAAAACATTATACAATCAAGTATTTAAAACAAGAAAAAGTATTTTACCTAAATTTATGAAAAATTCAGAATATTGACAATTGTAAAGGGAAAACAGGTAAGCTTTAACTTGTGGCATAAAGTGCAAAACCTCCAATATTTCGGCTCCTTTTATAACTTTGTCTCTTAATTGATAACGTGGTAGACTTATTATAGACATGTAAACGGTGTATCTCACAAAAGTCTGATAATCCATGAGTTCGTAAGATGTAAATGTGCTAATTGTATCTAAGAACATATTAGCAGCAGTCTTAAAATCACGAACTGCCATGCAATAAACACCTTGATAGACTTTTAAACGATTTCGTCTATCCCAATCACCACCTTCCTCAATTAATCTAAAAATTTAAAAATCGTACATGATAGTTTTGCAAGAAAAAAAATACTTACGCTTTCGCTTTATCAATATTTCTAACAATCAAATCGTGGTCCATAAAAAATAAACCCAGACGAATCAAGTGAAAAATTATATCCAGACGATGTCCCAAAGACACAGTCTTATCGTAAGTAAGTCGAAATGTACTAACTGCATTATCCTTGTCTCCGATCCTGCTGTAAAATTCTGCTTTCTTTAAATAAGCATCGCGCACTTCCATCTCCCCTAAATTCTTCTCGGCATCCTCGATAGCCTCGTTTAAAGTTTTGAGTTGTTCTTCATTCTTGCTCTGCATTTTTTTAAATAAAGTTTCGTCTTTTTTCCAACCAGCATCCCGACAGACTAATTCATACCACGGGGCCATATCTAAGAACAATGGAAATAATACAAATTCAAAAATTACAAGTCATTTACCTACCATCTTTTTTGATTCCCTCAGATATTTTTAAATGAATCGTTCTATCGTTGCTAAATTCTGGTAAGGTAAGCAAAAATTTGCATTGTGCTAAACGTAAATCTGGATTCTTTTCTAATCCTTCTTCTTCCAAGTTTTCTACAGGCATTTTGAAGTTTGTTTTAAAATTTCACTCACGAACGAAAATGCATACACTTCTGACTTTATTTTGAGATTTGACAGATTTTACAAATCATTGTCGACACGCATGCGTGTTAATACCATGGATGTGTTCAACAGATTAGTGGCGATCAATGTAGGGGACATGTTGCAAGCATATTTTTAAATAAATGCCATGGGGCATTTTCGATTACTCTGTATATGATAGAAGTAACGCATGCTCGCAATGCATACGAAAAAATCCAATCCGCATTGGTTAATTTAATAATGGCGTTTGACATTTGATTTCTTAAATTTTCGTTTTACATTTTGGAATTTTAACATGTCTTCAGTTAACGAAATTAAGGAATTTTATACCAATGATATTGTATACAGATTTGATAAACGTAAAAGAATAAATTTTGGTGTGGTAGTAGATAGTTACGAGGGGTCTTCATCAGATAGCGATGACATTGGTTCGTTGAAAAAAGGCCAGATTCGAGTATCTTGGCTTAACAGTTACAAAGAATCTGTGTGGAAACAAACAAAAGTACGTTTAATGAGCAGAAGTATAATACCGGGTGATATTGTCAGACGTTTAGAAAAGGGTAAAGAAACACAGCGAGGTTATTGCAAGGAATCGAAGCAATATGTTGCTGTACAAATCGTTGGCACCGATAGAATAGTTGAACGTGTTGCTGGTGATAGATTGATCCAATTATTTAATTATGATATTAACGTCCCCATTTGCCTTGGAGCTAAATATGGCAGAATTCAGGTTATAATTTCTTATCATGGTATTGTGATATCAAATACTCACTTTTTACTTTTAGTCCATTGATGAAAAAATTACAATGAAATCAAAATGTGGATCAATTGTTGAATTTTTTTCTAGTATAAATCATGGAGTTGAAGATTATTGGGTTACAAAATGTAATAGAAATTTCTTCGACAATTTTTATCCTGGTCAAGAAGTTGTAGGTTTTTAATTTACTTTTAATTCTTTTAATTAAAAGTTAATTCTTTAGGTTTGTGTACCTACAGATCTAGAACAACCTAATTGGGTCAATCGTTCAAAATATATGAAACGCAATATGTTAACTCAACAAAGATTTACAATTCAAAAAGTAGAAGCTTCCGATATGGAAATTGCCTGGTATGAATCTATGTCAAATGTTAGTGTACATGGTATTAAGTCTGAAGATATTAAAAGGTATGCAAAGTCAACTTAATAATTTTACTACCGAGTTGTCCAGTGCTATACCAAGTAACTCATGTTTTGTGTCGTTCACTCCCAGAGTTATAAAAAACATAAGATAAAAGCACTTCAATCAATCTTAAACTTCGAAAAATAATTCATTTAGCAATCACGATTTGCCTAAAATGAAAATTAGCATTGGGGAATCCCCTAATCTTAGTTTTCAGGATTTGTACGTTCAGGCCAGAATTTTTATTAAAGGACATAAAACACAAATTATTCTGTATTACTTTTAAAATTGTTACGATTTTAGATTAAAAATTGCCCAACCAATAGAACATATTCATTTGGATTTATCAGAACGCCGTCTTTTAAAATTAAGTGCTACAGACACAATAATGAAAAAAAGTGACTGGATTAGGAAATTATCTGCATTACATCAACCGGAATATAAAGTCGTACATATGGTAAAAAAGAATTCCAGTAAAAAGAATAGGTTCGTTTTTAGCTTGGTTTTACTATTTCACTAAGTTATATGATATTTGTGTTTCTTTAGAGGACTCAAGGTGCGCCGATCATCTTTGTTGTCTACATTTGGAAACACTGCAGAATCTGAAGAAGGTTGGTCAACTGAAGAAGGCGAAGATGATGGGTCTGATAATGGTAGTAGCTCTAGTAACATATCTCAAAATCGTCACACAAGACATTTTCCACCTAAACTTAGCGAATTAACACCAGGTTGTTCGGTACCTGTCGAGGTGAGTTTTATTGATTCATTTTCTTTTAATCTAAATAATTATCCCTAGGTGCTCTGTATGGATTCCAAAGTTACTGTAGTTTGGCAAGATGGGACCGAAGAAAAAGATATTCCTACTACTCAGTTATATTATTCCATTTCATTAGATGAGCATGAATTCTTTCCTGGAGAATGGGTTGTCCGCGATTGTAAACATACTAAACATTTTGGAGCTATTCAGTATGTTGATCATTTGGAACGTACAGCTATGGTGAGTTATTATTTATTGATAGCAAATTTGTAATGTAGAAATGTAGGTAAAATGGTTTAAAACTAATAATGATATGCAAAAACCATTATTATTGACAACAGAAGAAATTAGTGTTTACGATTTACATAAGCATCCTAAATTTGCATTCCGTCCAGGCAGTATTGTTAAACGTATTCCATTAGAAGAAAATAAGTTTGGCAGTGTTTTAGACAGTTGTCCAGAGGTATAATATATTTTACTCATTTTTTAAGCAAGCTTATGCTATGCTTCTCTTAGGGATATGTAGTAGTAAATTGGATTGATGGTTCACAAGAAAATTGTTGGCCTACCAATTTAGAACTTATTCCTGAATCAATTGAGTATGATTATTCTGTTGAAGATAATGATAGTGCACAAATGTCATGGGAAACCGAAAGTGTGGAATCATTTGTTGGAGATATTGTAGATGAAACTATATTACAAAATATGGCTACTCGACTCGATTTTGTTCGAGGACGTCTAGGACACCTTAGAGAAGTTCTTAAACACAGAAGCATACAGGATACTTTCTGTGTAAGTTTTTATTTAAGGAAAATTATTATTATTATTTGCTCTATCCAAAACCGTAAAGAAAAATATGGGTTGCCACTCAAAAGTATGTACAATTTCTTAAATATTTTATTGAATTTATTCCAAACTTTACGAGCCCAGGTATACGTTAATATAAATTCTTGTATAAAAATGACATTTTCTTCTTACCTTTTTGTTGATTCTATTTATTTAATTCAGCTTCCGTCACGATGAGTATTATTTAGAATGTTTTCTAAACAAATGCTAAATTTGGATTTTATTTTTAGTTACTCAAAGAACTTTTAACCATGTATGATAATTCCAGTTATTTGGATAAATTATTAGAGACTTCCTTCTTCAGTTTGAAAAGTAGACATTTTCAGGTGAGTTTTTCAAATTTTTAAATTTTTGTGCATCAAAACTTTCTAAATTTGCAGATTCTTTTATCTCAAATCAAAGAGAAGGCTCAATCATTTGGTGTAGAATTACGAGGTAGATTATTTTCAACTGTTGATAATCTTGGTAGTACAATTTTAAAGTCTAAGTGCCCAGAAAAAGAAAATATTAATAAGATATTGAAAATGGAAGAAACTATTAATTTGGATAAAGATGTTTCCAAGGATAATCTTAAAGAAACTGAAGGTTAGTGATGTTTTATATTTAAATGTTGCTATTCATATTGGTGGTTTCCAAACCCGCTGTTATTCCGCATATTTTACCAATACGGTTAAATCATTTTTATTTTGGGAGGATAATCTAATTTAATGGATTAGCCTGCTACGTCCAAGCAAGCAAGTTAGATCTTGAACAGAGTAGGTCGTCAAACTTGCATTATGTCTGTTTTTAGCAAACTTTGAGTTTGAGTTTATTAAAATTTTGCTACACTTTTTTATATTTTTGCCAGCAAATAGCAAACTTGTTCATTCGACTTACTTTCAAATCAAGTCTGATTTGCTCAAGTGTATATAGCGGGCTTTAATTAAGTAGCTTTTTTATTGGAAGACAACTATTCAGCTTGTTATAAAAAGTTTTGTGAAAATAAAATAATTTTGAAGAAAATTCTATGAACAACATGAAAGTTGTTAATAGAAAATAATTTGGAGACCATTGATTCACTCTTGTTTATTTTAAAACTTAATTAATTGCTAGAGTCCAATACACCAACAACGCCAAATTCTGAATTTTCGGCATCAGAAGAAAATATCTGTGTAGAATTAATATCAATGATGAAGGCTCGAATGGATCTTGCTTATGCAGAAATCGTAGCACGAATAGGAGGCCCACAGGCATTGACAGTTATGACTGCAGCTTCAGGATCCGGACCTCCAACTATTACCCCTTTACCTAGTATTCCTACCACACCTGAAGAAAGTCAATCTGGTTCAAACCTATTAAAATTACCCAAAGCTGTGATGAATTGTGAAAGCGATGTGTATGGTTTAATTGACGAAGCACACCATAGTCATCATTATTATAGTTGTAAATTTGAGCCAAAAGATAGAACTAAATTTTTTAAAGCAGTTCAAAAAGAATTTACGCTGTTGAAAGAGGCTTTACCTCCTGGTGTATGGGTGAGGTGTTATGGAAATCGTATGGATTTATTATCTGTTATGATTCGAGGTCCGGCTAAAACACCATACGAAGACGGTTTGTTTTTCTTTGATTTACAATTAAGTAAAGATTATCCACAATCACCTCCTTTGTGCCATTATGTAAGTTATAGTCAGGAACGTCTTAATCCGAATTTGTATGTCGAAGGAAAAGTTTGTATCTCTTTGCTTGGAACTTGGATAGGTAGAGGAAACGAGATGTGGAATTCTAACAGTACATTGTTGCAATTAATTGTGTCAATTCAAGGATTAATTTTAGTAGCAGAACCTTATTACAATGAGGCTGGGTATGAGAAGCAGGTGGCATCTCAGCAAGGGTACGAAAATTCGCGTACTTATAATGAATTGGTAATATTAAAACTTGCACAGTCAATGACAGAAATGCTATTGCAACCTCCTGAAATTTTTAAAAAAGAAGTTTTTTCACATTTTTCTGAATGCGGTGAACTAATGTGTGAACGTCTGCAACAATGGTGCGATGATTCCTGTCCATTGAAACCCCACTTTCCTTTGTTACCAGTGAGTAAAGGTTTAAAACTGTCACTTTTCTCAGCATTGAATACATTTAGGGGTGTACTAAAAAATGTCATGAAAAAAAAATAATTTTGTGATTCTTGAATAGTGAGGATTGTTAAGTTTGCAAACATACACGAATATTTAAAGAATTTAATTTAAATCAGCATAAAATGCCTGTGAATAGTAAAATATATTTTTAATATTTATTTATATTTATAACTAATTTACTAAAAAAATGTTATGTGGATATGTATATTTTTAATATTTGTAATGTGATTTAATATAAGGAGGAACTCATTTCTCCCTATATTTAGTAAATATTGGCCTAAAGTTTTGTAATTTGTTTTGTTTCGTGAGACTTTATTGTTAGTATAATTAAAAGTAAATTAGAATCTTTTCTATTTCTTATGTTTATAAGGATTAGTTAGTAGATAAGACTTGCTAGTGACAAAATAAGTAGGTATGTTTTGGTTCAATTTGATAAACCGGATAAAGTCAAGGATTTTGCACAATGTTATGCTACCTTGAAAAGGAACTTAACTTTTAGCTTGCAACCAATGCGTATTTTATTTAGGATTTAGATAACAAATTAAATACTGCAGTATTGTTTAAATGGTCTGATTTTTAAAAATGTTTTTGTTGATTTATTTAATGTAATAATTTAGATGTTAGGGGATTTTGTGTTATTAGCGATAACAATCTCTGTAAAAGTAGCAAAAATCACTTTCGTTTCTCAGGGATGTTTTGCTGTTTAAAAAGTATTTGTTTAAAAGCAATAAGAAAATATACAAGTTAGGCTTTTAGTGCTTGGCTATAATGATATTTGCACAAACTATTTAAGACTTGAAATATTTTTATTTAAAAGGTGATTAATTATTATTAATAGAATCTTCTAGTTGTAATATTAAATATAAATTATTTCTGTGGTTACCATTTTTACTAGATTATAAGAATTTTATAGCAATATTAAAGTAACTCGGCTGCTCATTTGTAGTTTTATTTTATAAAAAATACTACGAAAGGTATAATACATTTTATTTTAAAATTTTTACACAATTATTATGTAGATAATACAAATCGTTGTATAATTTGACATTAGGTTTTATTTATATTACATTTATATGCACATTTTAAATGTAATCTACTTTGATCCCACTATTATTTCTGTTCAATTAATCCAAATAATTCTAGCATACAAAAGCAACTAAGGATATTGGCTCTTAACATCATTATACCTGATAATTACATTTAGTTGAGCAATTTTAGTACGTACTATACGTCTAATAAATACTTAAAGCAAAACATGAAGGTACAGAGTCCTCCAATTAAAATGTTACTTTATAGTTCATAAATATTTCAGTTTACGGAATTAATTTTTATTCCGTTTCGTTAAAGGAGGAAATATTTAACCCAAATTTTATGAATATATCACTAAACAAAGCGTTCAAAATTATTTACAAGCATTTGAACAATATTATTCTGCCTTTGAAAACATCGAAGAACTCGGAGAACTTACATTTTGGGCATCACCATTGATAATCAGAAAATATAAATTTTCGACAATGAGAACAAAAGAGAAAAGTTGTTGGATTTATTGAAGAAGATATAGATATCAAAAGCGTCTGATTATTGAAATATCAAAATGAAAAGCACGGAATTTACACCAGTGCTGCTCTTCCACTTAATTTGAGTTTAGTATAGATAATCTTAATTGTTGTTTTTTACTGTAATATGGTTTAAAGTCATAAAATATTTAATGAAAATTTATAATAACCTTAATTAAAAATATTAAGTATGCAATGTACATATTACGTAGTTAAAGTTTTTATTACCGGCGTCGCTGAATTGTCCGCTTATATTAATTTCGATGCCAATATGCACGTTAGGCAACGTCCAAATTGCAAATTTGTGAAGAAAATTTTACTTTAGCTATTAAAGCAAAATTTAAAAAAAAAATTATTTTAGCAAAAGATGGAATTTTAATAAAATAATATGTTAAATTTTGAATTTTCTTACTGTTATTCAATGCTTTCCATGTGATCGGCGCGACGGTATGGATTATGGACGAATTTCTCTATCTATCAAATAACTCGGATATTTTTTTTTGGTATCGAATTTTCATTTTTTCATTGCGAAAAATGTGTTTTGAAAAATTTTGTTTGTTATAATTTATTATAACAAAGTAGCAAATATTACCCTGTATATCGGAAATGTAATTTCTTTAAAAATCAAATTTCTTTGCAAATTATATAAAATATTTTGAATTTTCTTCAGTAAAACTGTAACATTTTAATTACGAGACTCTGTAAACAATCTAATAAAAATATCTTTTATAGGTACATTGTTAATGTTTTTAATCATAAGGGGCGTTTTTTTACTTCGGTGTTAGTGTGAACGATTTTTTTTCCGCGTATTTACATTTATTACGGTATTTAATTTAAAAAACAACAAATGTTTACTATTAAACTTTAAAATCGTTACAACAATGGACACCCTGCTTTATTGTTATATTTTTAGTGTCGTTTGTTTCATCACCTGCTCGCAAATATTAGGCCGTTTGGAAACAAACTGATCTTTAGAGCCGTAACCAGTTATTTTCGGGCAAATTTTTCGTGCAAAATTTTGTTGGTCTCTAAATTTTTTATGTACTTACGTAAATAATAATAATTGCAATATCCGAAATGTGCACAATTTTTTTTATTATGTTTTCGGGCCCCCAGAAATCCCGGGCACACACTTGCTTATACACCAATCAAGCCTAGTTACGGGACTGCCGATCTTATTCTAATATTAAAAAAATAGTCTAGTTGCGTTCAGTTAAGTTAACATAATATTAAAATTTTTCAAATTAGCGACAGTGGCGACACGCGGTAATTCTTGAGTAAACTTAACTGAAAGCGATTATAATCATATTATATTCGGGAATTTTATCGACGAAATGAAGCTTTAAAATATCCGAGTTTTGATGAGAATCATAAAGGAAGAGATAAATTTGAATAATTTTGGTAATTGGTAGTAAAATCCAATTAACAATTACATTCGTTTGTTGAAAGGGTTGAAATGTATATTTATAATCAAAGATATAATTTTGAAACCGCTCGTAATAAGTGTCTAATTAAATAAATTAATCTAATTAAGAATTTCTAAACATGATAAACTAATTTCAAACGTTTTACTCTAATATAAAATATGATTTACTAATATACTATTTTAATGTAAATTTATACCCAAAATAGCTGTAAGATACTATGGAGCTATTGTACAACATGCAATAATAAACCATTTAATTACTTTTTATGCGACATAAAAAAGTTTAAAATAATAGCTACAGCTCCTGGGATTTCTTATGGCAGTTAAAAGTACCAATTAAAAACCTAGGAACTGCAGGTACAAAATTATAAAAATTTGTAGTTATATTTTTATAGAAAAAACTCAGGGAACAGCAGAAAATAATGCTTTTTTAATTTGACTAATTTTATTGACTTATGAAATTAATTAGCAACCTTAAAAGCCTCAAAGCTCAAATATTTTTCTATCTCATCCATTAATATGGCCTATGTCGTTTTATCAGTTAGGTACTCACGTATTCTAGCAGACTGAAAAAATCAAGTACCTACTCGCAGATCTCATTGAAGTATAACTAAGATTTTTGGTTAGAGAAACAATAAAAATTCAACACTACAAAAGGAAATGTGCTATTTTTGCCATACGATTTTCTATATGTGAACACTCCTGTATATTTGATTAGTAACTAATTAAATAAGAATTTTCTAAAATGGAACTTGAGATGTTTTTATAATTATATTTTCATATATTTTTCATTAGTATGGGGCACAATGGTACATTTTAATTATCAAATTTGTAATATGTAAAACAATCTGCTTTTTCTATTCCCTCAATTTTTTCTACTAAATGCTTTACCTACATGCTAAAATTATAAAATATAGAATTATTTATTTTAAAAATTACATTGTTAAATCATTTTTTAAGTTACACTCTTTAGAATTATTTGGCAAACTTTATCTCTTAAATGCACTTAGATTTACAATTTCATCAATGTTTTACACGCTTTAATGTTTAAAGTAGTTTAAATGTCATTTAATATTGTGAAGAACAATTCAAAAACAAATTTAAAAAAAGCATGCACGAAGAGGTAGTTGAATCAGAAAATATTTTCAATTTTATTTAACCTTAATTGTTTAAAATATGAATGGTAAGTAGTAATACATATTTAGCTTGTGGTTTAGGTACTGAAATTCAATTTTTCTACATGTTTTAACAATAATTGAAATTCTTTTTTTTTTCAGTGATAATTTCGTACAATCACAATTTGATTTTTAAATTTAAATATTCTTAAAATTTTTGTATATTTTGATATCTCAAATTTCAGTCGCTGAAATATGAACTAATTTTCTTCAGTATACTCATTTTGTTTCTGTTAATTAGTGAATTTCCTGTTTTTTAATTGCCAACTGATTGTGTATAAAATAGTATACATACCTCGGAGTTACATCGTTTGCATTTCACGGCAGTAATGAAGCATTTTCCACCTAGGTAAGTAATATATTATTACGGAAAAGTTAAATTTCAATTTTGCATTCAAAGAAGAAAATAATTATTATAAGCCGATTAAAATAGATGGAAAATGAAATTTAAAAGGATAATCACTAAATGTTATTATATTTTTAATAAGTATTTTGAAGCTCGAAAAAAAATTAAAAATGATATTGTATATTCGTATAATTTATAGAAAAGCATGCAAATTATCACATTTTAAACATTCAAGTTTATATTAGTAGATGGGTGTAAATAATATAATTGAAGTAGTTATTTGTTGATACATATTTTTTATATGACATTTTTATTATTCTAAATGCTTTTAGCAGATAAATAAAGCTCCCGTTTTAGAAAATATTTACATAATTTATTTATTTAATTTTATTAATAGCAGTCTTTATTTATTGAACAGTTTTAATAATTTTCTTAGTATGAAGCAAATTTCTAAATTGGTTCTAATAGATTTAAGGGCAGGCACAGCATAGTGAAGGCAGGCATGATATGATAGGTCTATGCTATTTGGAAATTTGCACTAAAATTGTTACAAAATTTGTTACTAAATGAGACCTAAAGCTGTTTGTAGAATTTTCTTAATCAGTATTTAGTGCAAAGACTCACAGATATAGTTAAACCTTGTTTTTCCATTAAATTCTTTTCAAATTTAACCTAACCTCATTTTAAATCAGTGAGTCAGGCACTTGCAATGACAAGATTGAATCAACCAATAAAGCCTAAAGATTCAAAACCATACTTTCTATTCTAGATTAAATAATATACAGTCTTGGCCAAATATATTATTCAGCAAGGAGCAGCTTTTATCATCGAAAACCCACATCATTATCCGAAGTATTGAAATTTTTTGAAACAGACTGGCAATAGGCTAATCATCAGTTATATTATAAACTGTGTATTCGATCTTGTTGTCTTGATTACATGTCTGGTATGATTGATTGCATTTGCAACAGGTGGTAAACCATAACAAACGGCTATTGCTTTTGGGATGCAAATTCAGTAGGAGGACTTTCAAATTGCCAAATTCGAAATCAAAAAATTTCAATTCCAATAAAATTCAATTTGTGATAACTTGTTAATGTGGTACAAACGAAATAATTTAAATTTTTTGTAACAATTATAGTTATCAGTGAAATCACGTAACACTTAACTTATTAATTGACATTAGTGGTTTAAAGGCATACAAGAACATTATTAATTAGGAAAAGTAAATATTAGAATTGTTCCAAAGTTCCTTATATCTAATAAAAATTGTGCGTATTTAACTAAACGAAATAGGTGAAGAAATAAATATTGCGTTTCAAGTTTTAAATTAATAATTCAATTCCAATTTTAGGTAAAGGAAAGTGTTCTAAAATGGCATACTTGTTTTTAAAAATCCAGAAATTAAATTGTTTCGAAGACAAAAACATAAGATGTTAAAACTTACCCATTAATCACAATCATGTTCATTATCATAATTATAATAAAATTTTCCAAGACAGACTTTAACAATTATTATGAAATGTCCTTGCGAAGAGCCAAAAGTCGTCTTATCGACCATGCCATTATAGGAACCTTCCCCTACCCAGCGTATTCCTAAAACATTATTTCAAATGCATGTACATCAATTTACCATCTGCATTACAGATATCTTAACTTGGAATTTAAAATAACAAATTGGAAAATAGATTTTGCAGTTTCAGGTAATAATAAAATAAATTATACAACTTAATTACTGCATCAAAAATTGTAGCTCTAACAAAGTAGATATGCATAAAGATAATTTGAATCAATTCGTTACAAGTCCAGATTAATCACCCAAAACAAATAATTGTTTTGGTTTCTTATATGTAAATCATCTAAAGCTAATATAATAAATCAGATGGTAAAAAATGGGGCTTTACAATTTTTTACAGATTTACCGTATCCTATGCTATGAAATATACGTTTTTCACAAATCTTCATTGTCAGAGTCTTCGAAAAAGTTATTTTGGTTACTACCGTGAATGTGGCACACGTTTTCACTATTGAATTCTTCTTCAATATCGTCAATAATTTGATTACAGACGTGCTTATTGTTTATATTTGTTTGAATATCTTCGTTATTGCCTTCGTAATTCTCATCATCTTGGTGAAAACTTTTGTTTGACATCTTTTGGCACAATGCATGATGTCAGAGATTCATGGAATCTCCTTCGGAAACGTCCACTAAAGGCCAATCGCTTTCTGGACTCGAAGGTCTGCTTGAACTAGTTGGACTACTTAAAGCGGTGTTTGGTGTAAGAGGAACTATTTTCGGAGGTGGCGACGCGTTAGGCGAAGGTCAGGTCACGCTTAATACTGCTGGTTCTTCTGGTTCTGGAGACCAACAATTATCTGATAACCAACAACCAATTACGACTGTTACTAGCCCAATTAATAAAGCCAACATGATATATACTTCTGCATTTCCTGTTTACAAAAGTTAAGTATTATTATTTAAAAAAAATCAAAACTCAGTTATATTTTTTATGCAAAAAAGATATTGATCATAAACCAGAGATCGGCAACACACGACAGTGTGTTTCTCAATTTAAACTGAAATAGACGATGAGTTGTATTCCCAAATCATACATTTCCCGCTAGTCCAAAGTTTTTATTTGGATTTTGAATCCAATGAATGGATGATAAAGCCCAAATACAGAAAAAATTATTTCAATTATTATTATTGGACTATTTCATATTTCATGATTAAAAATAAACCTGTTTATTATTTTGTAAAAACAATTTTGCAAACTTACTTTGGATTCTGAACTGCAGCCCAAGTAATTTGAGAATAACCCATAACCTTTACATAATGTTTAATAAACATGAGTTGTTAAATGTCGGTTTTGGTAATATTAAACTTTACATGACTAATTTCAAACTCAAACTCATGTTACGAATGAACAACTGTACCTATATATTAATTATTACAATATTTGATTCAAGACCGAAACTTCTTTTGATGTGTTCTTCACCGTAAAATCAATATACATAAGTTTATAACACCAATTTTAATAAATGTTTAAAACTTTAGTATTATTTTCGTCTTTTTCTGAAAACGTCAAAATTATTGACTTCATGATAGCCTTCGCTTTTTTGTTAAAGTTTTTTTTTTATTTTACTGCCTGAGCAGGCGGCAGAAGATAATATTTACAAAGAAGCGCTACAACCCAGAGTATGAAGGGTTTTCAAGACAGATTACCTCGGTGGTTTGCCATCGCCTGCCGAGGGAGGACGGCTAGAATAAAGTTCTTGCTCCACTCGCAAATAAACTATGGGCAAACTCCAATAATCGATTAATTTCTATTTTTCAGGGCCTACGCCGACATCCAATCAAAATTAATTAAAGAACTTATTGCTCTATTTCATATTTCATTTTTATCTGGATTCGCTGACTTTTAAGCTTCGTTTGCGGTTCATCCTGCTAATTCGTTTAGAGAAGATCTACTTCCTGAATTGGATTCCACATTTTCTTTAGCATTGTTTCTTCAGCACTCTAAACCGTTTTGAAACTGTCAGGCATAAGCGTAGCTTATAGTTTCAAAACGGTTTGGAGTTCTTCAAACTAGAGTGCTGGAGACATTCGGATACCTTTCAGTTTGCAGAAATGAAGAATTGTGAAATATGTTTGAAAAATGTTGCCGACCTCTGTTTTAAGCTGTTAGAATAACCAATGAAAGCAACAACTATTAGACACCTTCTATGTTGATTATATTATACCGGAGCAGGACGTTTTTACGCGGCCTTACGAACGCAACCGTTAACGCGAAACCGTTTGTACGACGGAAAACGTTTGGTTTGGTTAAGTTTTTACAAAATTACTGTTTAAACACGTCCAAACGATTCGCGTTCACACGGCTTGACGTCGTCCAACTGGGGTCGCGTCAAACTGCCTTTGCGTCCAAACGACTTGCGTTTAAACGTTTAACTCCCATCTACTTCGCATCTAAGGCGGCAGTCCCACTGCAGCCACCATCGACCACCAACGCAAAATTCAACCAATGGAAGTGGTTTGTTCATTATTTGTACCAATTGTATTAGTTGAATTTTAGTCGATGGTAGCTGGTGGCTGCAGTGGGACTTAAATTTGAAAACATATTTTAGTGGATTATAACTTAGACATAGATATACTTCCTACATAACTAGATAACTAAATCTATTTTTAATATTATGTAGAGTAACTTACTTCTCCATACTTTATTAATAATAATTTAAATTAAATATAACGAATTGAATTACAATTTCTACGAGTACAAACTTATTTTTAATCAAGGCTACCTAATTGTTTTCGAATTCCATTTCCCATTTTGCTTTTCCACAAGCTATTAATAAGAGTTGGGTCAGCTCTTCTCCATTCCCTCATACCACCGTAAGTTCGACGTATTCCTCCTACCCCCCCTCCACCGCTGCCACCAACTATTATTCCGGGAACGATTCCCGGAGGTGGTGTGCTTTGAGACGATCCTGCTTGAGGTTGTCCGTGAGAGCTACCCTGGGGTGAAGGAAAACCCATAACTGCCAAATAAATAGAGTTAACATTTAAGTAATTACCTATGTATGTATGTATGATGCGGTCACTAAATTTTCATTTTGGAGCACAAGCTTAATTCATTATTAATTGTCCAAGACTCGGTTATTTAATTTACGTTTAAACAAATCACGTGTGTGATATTTTATTAATTTGATTTAAATTTAAAAGGTACAAACGTTTTGTTTAAAATCGTGCAATTTATATTCAAAAACCGCGTTCTTCTTTTATACGCAGATTAATCTTTAACCTGAATGTCTGATTTTTAATTCACCAAATTTATGCTCTATTCCATTTTTGTTACGAATAAAAATAAAAGATGAACGTAAGGTGTATAGTGTTTTGTTCTATTATGAAATTGGTTGGTTGTATTTAAATAATTCAAAAGCTGCAAGAACAACAATTTTCAAAAGCTGAACGAAATTTATAGTTTTAAACTTTCCTTTTTTTGTGGAAAGCTCGTGCACTATTTTTTTAATAAAAGTGCACTGCAATTTGTAGTAATTTTAAAGTTTAAGGAAAAATACTTTTCCGAGTGGAAAATGAAATTTCTGATTTATTACCTAAGAATTACACTTTTCGGGCTAAGGATAACTTGCGGTTTTATTTAATTAGTGAATTAGTTTCTCACCTATTAGGAAGACAAGGGCTAGCACAAAAGTAACCGAAAGAAGCCAGCCCATTCCGTGATGTCAGCAGTGGATTGTGTAAATGTGAATGGGAACCATTCCGTAACAAACGTTAAAAACTTTTAATTGCTTCTTTTTCAAAATTGACACTTCAAGCAATTTTTAGTGGACTTCTATATTAGAACATCTTGCAGTAATCTGAAAGGAAAAGAAATTTAAAGTAAATTTTAATAAAATCATAACCAAGTCTTTTAAGAAATATCGCAATACACTCAGAAAAATGACTTTTAGTTCTTCCATGCAGTAATAAAGTGCTGCTTTATTCCCGATTTTTATGAACTAAAGTTTCAATTTTTATTATCGAGGGATTAAAATTGTATATTATACGCCAATGGGCTATCATTTTATTGGATTTTTATACGAGCGCAGAAAGAAGAAAAATTGCAGGAGTGATAAAAAGTCACTTTAGTGCCGCCAGCGAAAATGAGAAAAAGCATAAGATGGACAGCCTGCAGGGTTGGTCATTTAAATGAAATTTTATTAGTTAAATAACTTTGTTTGAGTTCATAATCATAGATGAACCACTTCAATCTTATGTACGAACGTAATCAGAACGTAAAAAATACGTAAACATAAGATTTACGTAAACACATATGAACACTACATTGATTTGACATACAGTTCAAATTAACGTCTTATGTATGTTTTACGTATACTTCTTACGTCATACGTACATTGTGAATAAGCACTTAGTCAGTAATGTCAATACCTTCAAACAGTAAAGATTTGCTGCATGCCCAAAGGCTTGAAATAAGTTTAAGAAAAATGTTTATTTAGTTCATTGGGAGAACTTCGGTTAGTGTGTATTGCGTGCTGATAAAACGGGCATCGCAACGGTTTTAACATTTTAATGCTATTAAGTTTATGTTACGTTACGTGGAAGGAAATTCCCAATTTTAAATCGTCGCGGGCGGAATAATAAATCATTTTCAGTAATACTTTTTACTTCTCGTTAATTACAAGAAAATCGTTTAATGTAGAAAAAGAAAATCAGCAATGGACATCTCTGCTGCAATTAGTGGAAGCATTGAAATTTTCATCAAACTTAATTATCGTGCCAACTACCTGCTTGTTTCGACCAAAGAAAACTATCTTTTGTAAGTACTTAAGTTATATTTTTGTTATACTGATAAATTTCGAAGTGAGCCGCGTGTGAATTTAAGATCAACTTGCCATACGCCCTAAAATATTAATGTTCAAGTCGAGAACCGTTAATTTTATCATTTTGCAAAATCAAATTCATTTATTTCGAACTAGTTTAGATTTAATTTTGTACCTTTGTTTCCTAATATGTTTGTAAACTAGGCTATGTGCATTTCTGAAATTATTTAATTTACATTTTGAAAAAAATTTGTGGACCTAACAAAGCTTTTAGTATCTATAAAGCTTCAACAAAGTTTTCTTGCTGTTACAACAAATATAAGGCTGCCGAAACAAAACAAAAATAGTTGGTTTAACAATTTAGTTCATTCAACAATTTTGCTTTTCTGAACAGAAAAATCTTTGTTATGGCAGTATAAAATTTGTTGTAGCAGCAAAAATATTCTGTTGAGACTAAACTCAATCTTAAAAATTCTGAAGTCAATCCAGGAGGAAATCCGGGGAAATCTTTTATAAATCTCATGAAAGGAAATCTAGTGTACAAAAATTTGCGCATTATTTCATAATTTAGAAAGCAATCAGTATTTTTCCTTTTATTTCACAAAAATAGGATGTTACGTGGGAATATTGCGTAAGTACGGCCTTCAGGCCGCACAGACCCGGCGCGTCGTGTTGCGTATTAAATAATAGTTTCTAAAATAAAACGTTGCTTTTATTTAACATTTATTTGTACAAATATATTATGTCGGCAACAAAGATGAAATTTATGAATCCCGGGAATACCTAGCTTTCAACTCGTCAAACTTGTTCAGTAGACAGAACAGTCTATAGACTTGGCTAATGCGGGCAAAAAGCTCAAACGGCGTCTAACTAAACTGACCTTTATTTGAACTGGAGTTATTACGATTTCTATTTATAAAGAAATTTAATGTATAAATTAGATTTAAAACTCAAAAGAGTAATATCTAGTATCCGACGTCGGTCATTCCGACGCATAAATTTCATTTTGGATTTCAAGACATGATTATAGCTACATATTTCGAAATCTACCTATAATTACTTCCTGAAAATAATCGGTGACGTTTTTAAATGGATTAACGAGATTCTAACTAGTATTGACTATTCCCATATTAGTAAAAAAAATACAATAATTATTTTTTTGTCAATAAAATAATAAATGTATTTTATATATTAAGTCGTTTGAAATAATGTTATTTGCTGTTTAATAAAATGCGAAAGTGAAATTTTCAGAGAGTTAAATTACTTAAAGTCAAATTAGGAGACATATTATGCTTCAAGCTGGCAGGACTAAACCAGTAAAATCAAATGCGGCCTAAAGGTTTATTTACTGCTGAGTTTGTACTAATTGGTGACATAAAAAAAATTTTGTGGCTTGAAACGTTAAGGGAAAATCGTGGCTCTGAACAGAACAAACAAAATTGAAAGGAAATTGAAAAGAAATAGATTAAAATCGGGAAAGAATCGAGAAAGCCTAATTGATATTTAAATATCACTAACAAAAACATTAGAAAGAAATTTTGTTCACAAACTGGCTAGCAAAGTTGTAGGCTAGAATAAAATAGACTACAAAGAAATATGTATTAGTAGCTAGAACCAAGTCTGTTTGATGATGTTAATTTAACTAAAATTATTTGCTCCGGTTATTAATAATTTAGTAACGACAATATATTATAACTTTGTTGCTATGGCAGCATAGAAAATTAAAAATGCGAACTATTTTGTTTGGATGAGATTTACTTACTCTGAACATTACATTGTTAGACCAGAACTTTGATTAATAATCTCGAAGTATACTATCTGGTGTAAATGTCAAAATAAGTTTATGGTTTAAGATCAACAGAATTTTATGTGTGGTCCACACCATTATAGAGGTAAAATAAATGTGCTCTGACTTCAATGTTAAGCTGCTATAAAAAACTTATATTTATCAAGTTCTATTGCAGTGTCGAAATCGGAAACTATACATTTACCACAGTATTGGATTTTGAAGAAACCTTTACATATTGTCTGATTTATGTAATGTCAATACCTGAAATATTTACTTTCCTAAAGATATTTTTCAAAAATTCAATTACATTGAATATACTGGACTTGTATTATATTTATACTAGTTTTATAATAATTGCGCCATCTTAGTCTATCTGTCTTAATTTGAGGCTACAAATTCTTGTTTGTACATCAGCCAGAATAATATAATTATTGCTTAAAAATAAAAATTTATTCCGATTTAATACTTCATGCTTAATTGTTAGGTTTAATTTAATGGTTTTTGGAATAAAACCTCTTTAAAATTTTCTGCAGAAGTTATTTTAGGAGCAGCAGAATTACATGAATTTTAAACGAATATAGCGGAATGAATTACTAAAGCGTTTAAACTTCGAATTACACTTGTTTTGCTGTATTCTTAAGTACAAGTGCCTATATCTACTGAAAATTTAAAATTTTAATTTTCACAAATTTGCGTTCCGATCAAATTCAAATTAAACACTGGAATCAATAAACTGCTCACATTTAGTTGTTAATTCCACTGAAACCAAAACCAAAAATAGATTCTAGAATACAAAGAAAATTATTAGTAAGAGGAAATTGAAAAAGGATTAATTAAAAAAAAACAATAAATTTTGAAATTCAAAAAAAAATAATTGAAATGGAAAAGAATATGATGGAAATGATAGAGAAGAAAAGAAAGACATTATTAATACCTTTATAATTTATTGTTGTTTAATTAAAAAAGGTAATTTTAAAAACATAAACCGAGGCAATATAATTATTATTATTATTGTTAATAAATTATCTTAATATATCTAACTGAAATAATTAGACCATAAATGATTAAAGCAACATAATTTATTATTCCATTGCAATAATAAGGATTATAACTAATTATCCTCGTAGTATGGATATATTATAAGCATTATTTTCAGGACAACTTCAATATTTTATTATTTTAGTTCCACTAGATCAAAACGCAATATAGAACACAATGCTTTTTCTATAACAAAGTTAGTTTCGGAATGCATTTTTCTCGATGACATATCCAATTTCTTAAAAAAAATCTTCCTATCTATTTTTTTCTATAATAGCCTTATAAATCTATTCAAAAGTTTTGCACAATGCGTCCCAATAGATTGTGGTTACGAATTACTTTCAGCAATTCAATCTATTATTTTTAAAGGAATTAAAACTCTCATATATATATCAAAACAAATTATAGTTATCAATAATTGAAAATAGTTGAATACTTCATAAAACTTTTCGTTTAAAATATCAGGTTTTAATGAATTTATATTTATAAGCTCGGTGGGCGGCCGCACATCCGAACATAGGAAATTGTTTTTTTTTATTCCCACTTCCCATATTATAACGGATTATAGTAAAAGTATATCAATCGGAAAGTTTTTTCCTCGTTTAAATAATATGAGGGGTGTAGAAGACAAGTGAAGTACTTAAGTCCATTTTTTTTTAATTTGCGAATTTATGTTTAAAGTGTACACTGACACTTCACTTACACTTTAAACATAAAATCTCAAATTTAAAAAAAAATGGACTTACTTCACTTGTCCTCTACACCCCTCATATGTTACGTATAGTATTTTGATTTTTTATCAGTCTAGTAGGTACACTGCTGTGATCTAAAGCCGTTCTATAGGCAATCTAGCAAGGAGAATGGGCATATATTGCCGTGTCGTCTGCGTACAGGGCTATGTTCGTTTTAATAAATATCGATATGTCGCTGATGCAAATATTGAATAGTTTGTGTCCAAGCAAGGAACCTTGAGGAACTCCTGCATATATGACTTTTGTTCATTGCTAACCGATTTCGAATAAAACTACATTACTAGCCTAATTTTTATGAAACTACTAATATTTCTCTTTCTCATTTGCGAAGACTTTTGGAGTTGAATAAAACTTTTCAGAATTTGATTATTTAATGTATATTTTATTGTTATAAAAGAATGTAACAATGACATATTATAGTCCTCTTCAAATATGCAAAGCATTTTTCGATTCACCCAGAGAAATGCATTTAGCTGAAAAACCTTTTTGACATAAACAAAAACACTTATTACAAGCACTCTCATAAAGTTTACATCAATTTTTAGTATCACATGCATAAATAAACGTAACTTCAATTTGATGATCTCATAGATTATTTACGCGTAGGTTTTATAGAAATTATTTCCTGCTTTATAAGATTACATCTTCAAGAAACAAATAAAAAGCTTTGACATTGCCAGAAACTATACAATTAAGTTAGCAATTACGTCTGCTATATTAAATTCTGTTAACCGGCTAAATTAACTAAACAAAACAAATCAAAATAATAAAAGTTTCAATTCATATAATAATATTAACTTTTTATACACAAAAAATATTTTTAATAAGGATAATACTGTTTAATTAATTAAATAATATTTACTTTCAGAGAATTGAAATTACAACTATCGTGTACGGATTTTAGTTTGCTCGTCGAGTAACGAATTTACCTTCGAAGGTAAGTTGGATATTATAGCTTCCTGTTTTGTATATACCCAGTCAAGTAAGTTTACCCTTCCTTAAATTATTAATAAATTAAGTTAAGCATAATATTATTACAATTGTGTGGTTTTATGCTGAACAGTATTGCCGTCCCTCGGGTTTTCTAATAATACTTTTCGTATTATTTTTTATGGTCTAATAGTTGGTACATATAATGAAAATTAGTTTTGAATAACAAAAAAATGGCGGATAAAATTTGTTGTTTTTGCAGGTTAGGTACCTCGGTTTAACTTGAACTTTGGACAGGAAGTTATAAATATATTATATTGAGGCAAAGCTTTAAATATTCTGCTAAATTGCGTAAACAAATTTGGAAAATCGAATTTTCTTACAATGTACGGTAATATTAGTTTATCTTGTAAATTTACAGGAAAATATGAAAAAAAATTTGTTGTAAATATAATATTAAATTTTTGAGATGTAAATCGCTGGGAATATTAAATAACACACCGTGAATAAGTATTTATCGACCTAACAAAGCTTTTGGTAACTCTAGCGTCAACAAAGTTTTTTTGCTGTCACGACAAATTTTATGCTGCCTTAACATTTTTTCTGTTCAGAAATTAACTTAGAAGAAAAGCTTCTCCGGTGCCCCTTTTCCGATTTAAAATTTAAGGATGTGTTGTAGAGTATTTTTCAAATTAGTTCATTCAACATAAATGTCTTTGTTAAGGGGTTATATCTGGTTGGAGCTCAAAAAAAAGACCTTTTTTCTTATTTTTTTTTTGGGCTCGTTTTTAAATTAGCATAAATAAATAATATATGAATCGATTAAGCAATTCTTTGGGAATATAAAAAAAATTTTTTATTGGTGAAAATTTACAAAATGGCGGCTATTTGACAATAAATGTAAAGCAGTATTTGAAAAAGTATCTCTGCGGCACGCAGTAGAAGTCCTCTGGATCACCATCTGGAACAATAAAAAAATTTTTTTCATTAACTACATGAGTTTTGCAGTTGAAGTACACACGATTATATTTTTAGGAAGTTTTTTCGCAAAATGGCGGTTGTTCAAACAAAAAGTTGCGTTTTCGACGAAAAAAATCGACTTAAATTGTTTATAACTTATTTAATTGTTTATCGATCGTTAAAATCGTGTGTACTTCAACAGATAATCTAATGAAGAAGCTACAGTTAAAATTTCAAGTCAATCGGATGAAAACTCATCGAGTTCTACTGCGTGCCGATTTTGAAAACTCGGTTTTGAGATAAACGCACTTGAAGTTTGAAAACTGTATAATTTTGTGAAATCGTAATAATGAGGGCCGTAATAATTTTTTTACCTTTACTCTGCTATCCCAGCACCATATAATTGTCCTTCTAAGGTCGTATTTTCGTCCTCCAGCTTTTTTCTCGCCGAAGTAAGACTGCGTCTAGCTGATTTTGTACCATCGGAAAGTGAGCGCTCAGCGGCATTGATGCGATTCGAGTCCGATTCCATGCAAAAATCAAATAATTGACGTCCAACGGTAATTCCCAGTCCATCGTATATAGAGCACAAGCTGGATAATCCCTCACTGAAAGTGATGACAGCGATATCAGTCGCTATATCAAGAATCATTTTACCGCTTGATACTGTTTTCGGTGCGATCGTCCATACAACCGCATTAAATGATTCATTTTGATTTTGGGTAAATCCACCCAGGCAACGTGAAAGAAGATCATCAGAGCTTAATTCCGTGTAAATTGGCATGATCGCTTTGTAAACATCATTATGCATAGGAGGTTTATGCTCGTAAGAAGAGAGAGTACCTAATGCCTTGTTTTGTTGCCAAGTGCACCAAGAATTGATTCCGATCGGACACTTCTCGTGTTTTGGCTTGTCATCTGTTGATATTTTATGGTCAAGAGTTGCCCATATGTCATTCTTCATTTTGTCAACTGAATCAGTGTTACGCCTAATTGCGAGTCCATAGAAAATTGTAAGTTCGTCAATAAGTTTACCCGTCAATTTACCTCGACCTCCGAGGCCTTTTGTATTTTTTTTTACGTTACGGAGGCGACTCCCCATTCTCTTCTGCACATGTCCAATGCATTCTTTTTTTGCAACTACGATATCTTCGTATGGATTGGCGTCAACTATTCCTTTATACGTTTTCGAGTCGCCGTCGCCAATATAATTTATGTATTTTGCATTATGAAGAGATTCGGAGCGCTGGAACATCTCAACAACGGCGTCGACCTCCATCTTGCCTGCTGACCCCTCGTGGTTCGCTTGGCAATGCGTTTCATGCTCGGCGAAACCTTCTTCATATTCAGCTGTTCCTTCTTTACCCTTCCAATATTCACACACTTTACAATACTTAGATTTTACACACAAATCCAACACTTTACCCGTATACCAACCAATTAGCGAAACGAGTCCGAAAAGAGAAGAAAACCCACGCTTGCGCCACGATCCGTCACCAGATACTGTAAGTCCATCGCTTTTATTGTGCTTCATAGACAGTTCTTTTTCTTGTTCAGCTGCATTTTTCAAACACAAAGCGCGCACAGTTTCGGTAGCGATGGAAATATTAGAAACAATCTTGTCGTACGTCACTTGAAACACTGGTTTTGGAAGGTCCATAAAAGCGCAAAACTTTTTGATGCCATTAAGTCCAATTCCAAGTAAACGCATAGCAAAAATGATCCGCGTATTCACTTCATATGCACGATCATTAATTAATGGGCAACTATTTACTGAATTATCGCCACAATTCCGGCAGCTTATTATAATTTTTGAGCCAAGCCCGCGTCTGCTGTTCTCTGAAAATGTCACATCACCATGGCATTCTCTACACACCAGTACTTGAGAGATAGCACTAAAAACTGTAACAAAATTTATAAGCCGATAGCCAAACGACTCATCCACTTCTCTGTCACTTTTGTCATCGTTCATTTTAAGTTTTTTTGCCGACGCGCTAACGAACTCCGAGTCGTGCTCAAAAGCATGACGGTTGGGTGGACGCCTGTTCCCGATTTTGCATCGGCGTCGCGTCGTATACTTTTCTTTAGAGCCTTTATGGCCATCGTACACTTTTTCACTCATGTTATAGGTCGTTTGTGAACGAAAAAAAAGAAAATAATAACAGTAAACACGTAACTGCGACTCGAACTGCAACGTACAGCTGACTAAGAAAACGCGTGCACTTACACTAGTAAGCACAGACTCAATAGGCTACAATAGTATATGTGTAGTACCAAGCGACATATATAGCATAGTTTTGAAGTATATTCTCTGCGGTTGATAAATTATAAGCATATATATGACCGCGAGATTCCAAAATTCACCGTCAACGAAATAAATGAAATTTCTTCATTTTTCACCTCAGAATTGCTTTGAAAAAATTGATTTTTAAAATGTTTCCGAGTTTCTTTCATGTTTGGACATTATTTAACATACATCTAGGGATGTTTTAGCATACTTTAAGCCAATAAAAAAAAAATGGGATAAAAAAAAAATCCAACCAGATATAAGGCCTTAAAGTAGCATAAAATTTGTTGTAGCAACAAAAAAACTTTGTTAGGGGGACAAATACATACTTTTTCCACTGGATTCAAACATAATGAAAAGCCATATTTTTTGTGACTGCTAAGATGTATAGGGAGCGGTAAAAGTAGTTGTAAAATATAAATTGGAAAAAACGAGCATTTTTGCTTTCGTTATTTACAGTTTGCCTAAATTACATAAGTGCTCACATTATTTTTCTTGTGATTCTACATTATAGCACCTGAAGGCAGGTATTATGGGCGACAAATGTTGCTTAAACGCCTGTTTACGTAAAAGAACTAATATCATTATTAAAAAATTATGCAAGGTACATCTTTATTACTCTGGAAAAGTAAGCCCATAAATTACTTATTTAATGAGTTAACGTAAGCCTTAATATAAAAAGTTTTACGTAATTTTTTGTTTTATGTGCTGTAGTCTTAACGATCTCTATGATCTTGAAGTTATAGCAATTTTTATTAAAATAGCAATCTGCAGTGGCAGGTTTTTTGTATTACTTTTGAATAATAGTAATTAGTATTAATTTGAAGTTTTTCTTTTTGTGAAAGGTTTCAAACGGTTAACGATGTTTAAAGAAAATAATTAACAAATAGTCATACATTAGTAAATGGACAATGCAATAAACCATTATATGGTGGAATATAACACCAAAAGTTTGGTGCTCTATTAAAACTTTTCCAGCACTTTTCTTTCCTTATACATCTTATTTAATTTCCACGTCAATTGCAATACCAATTCTTTATATGTACATTAATAGTGCGAAATACTTTTTGAAAAATTAAATAAAAAAGAAATTTTACTGAAAGTTTGCTTCTTAATTTTAATGCTAAATAAACTCTTAATTTAGAAAGAACCAGATGTAAAGCGACATATTAAGCTATTGTATTTTAATGAACTTCCACCCCGAATATTCTGTTACTGGGAGGTTTTTGCCTTATGTTTGGAGTCATCATTGCTTTAAGTTATCCAAGTGGCTAAGTTAATTAAACGTTAAAGTTTTTAAGTTATAAAATAAAAAATTTTTATAAATTTTTTAATTGTCTAATAGCGTAAAATATTAAATGTTGAAACTGAAGGCATGAAAATGAGTAGAATGGGTTAGCAGAAAGTCCATTTAAAAATGCTGTTTTTTCTATTCTTTAGTTTGAGTGTGTAGACATAGCAAGATGTGTCAGCGTTCCAATTTCTCGACTTATTTTCAATTTTCTTTCGGGCGACATTTAATGAAGATTGGGTTTTTATTCTCATAGTTTTTGTTGGAAATCTTTATTAATATTACGTATTATGTATGCGTTATAAATTTATCCATAACTTTCTTGTCCAAAACCCAACATTGATCCGTAATCACTTTTAGTGTAATTTCAAAGTTATACTTTTACCCTAAGGTGAGATAACTAGTCTGTAAACCAAATTTATGTAGTAAGATTATATAACCAAATAAATTCAGTTTGTAAATCCGCAAAATCTTTCTAACGTATTCTCACTTATCCAACTGCATTTTTACGTCTAAATGTATTCAAAGTCATTTACGCTAGTCCATCACTTTATCGTTCCACAAAATTTCTTGCAGTATAATAATCCAAAAACAATAAGAGAAAAAAGTTTTGCGAAACAGACAAAAACACCCAGCGAAAAAAGATGTTATGTCGTAGATTACATATTTGTAATAAAAAAACGAATTCGCAAGCCACCGGAAATGTTGGAAAGACGTTTATATTGAAAAGATTTTGTTATCTTAAATAAAAATTCTTCCAAATTGTTGTATTAAGGCGAAGAAGCACGATTACATGTCATATCATTTCATGATGCGGAATGAAATTTTGTTAAAATTAAATTTACTCATCAGTCAAATAATGTGTGAAGTGAAAAAATATATTGCTATCATCAAGATTTATTGCAATTGACAGCATCTGATTCCTTAGATTTGCTCAATATAATATTCAATTTGTGTTGATTGTTTTCTTGTAAGAATCTCAAGTCAGGAAAGGGATACTGGCGGTTTCCTCGATTCTTTTAAAAGCCAGCTAAATTGATTTTGTCAATCATTTTTGGCTTAGGTAGAACTGCTACGATGACGAAAGTTAAATAAATATACGTTACAAAACCCGGCAACTTAATCGGTTTCAGGTTTTCCTTACAACCAATAGAAACTTTTTAATTGCATCTACAATTGAAGGGACTAATTAAATCTAATAACAATTATTACCGAATTACTGCAAATAAAAAATTAATTAAAAATTTAAATTGTTAATTTATATCCTAATGTTTTTCATCACGTCGCTCGGCGTCGTATCGCGTCAATTTTCCTCGATTGTATTTCCAATACAATCAGTGCTTGATTATTTCAGTTGAGTTTTTACGTGTCAAATTAATTTGGCTATTTTAATTTTCTTAATTTAATAAAGAGCAGTAATAATTTCGTAGTTGAAGTTATCTTAGATTTTTATCAGTGTCGATGGACTTTGCTAAACTAATTTATTAGTATCGATTTACCATTGGATTGCTATTATTTCCGGTAAACTACTAAACTCAACAAAACAAGACAAACAAGTAAAAGTTTAATTTATTACTAAATTTACTATCTATAAATTTTTATAAGCAACTTCCTTTAATGTTAATGTTAAAAACTTCAACTTATCTTGAAAGTGAAATTAGAATAATTTTTATTGTACAATGCGCTGATTTAAAATATTCATGGAAGCTAATTCAAAATTTCGTTAAATAATTTTTTAGCGAGTAGAACCAATTTCCGAAGTTTTAAAAGTGTTTAATTTCCTTTTATAATAAACGAATTAATTATAAAATCGATAACTTCATTGATAGAGAATGGTTTAATTTAAATTTTAAACCTATCTCTTAAGATTTCAATTTATTGTTCTAATAGGCAAGCACAATGTGGTAGTTATGCAAGTTAGACGTGATTATGCTTAAGCTTTTAGGTAATTAATATCATGACAATATGAAAATCTTCTTCGTTCTAATACTAATTGGCACGGAAAAGGGTTAAGCACCACTACTCTTAAAAAATTGCTGCTCTAGCTACGTTCGGTCGTATTTCGGTTCAAAGATTAGTTCAAAGATCTTAATTGCTCTCAATTTTTCACGCTTCCCTATAAAACAACTACCGGAGTGTTATTTTAAAACAAATAACATTTTCGTAAATTTCCACCAACTGAAAGAAAATTATAAAATTAAATTTAAAAGCGTTGCGCCCAACTCATAGTTTTTATGAGTTTTTTAATAAATGTCGTCATTTGCATTAATTTAATTTCGAAATATTTTAAGCTTTAAATTTAGTTTTAATTACTTTTCTATTTTAAAATCAAATCAACAACTTTAATTTATTTTTTCAAGTTTAATTATAATTAATTTCATTTGTGCATGTGCATTTCAAATTGTGCAATTTTTTAATGTAGTGTTTGTTGAAAAAAGTAAAATTTTGTATCTGAAAATTTTTATTGAAAACTACAAAAATGTGGACAATAATCTACCCAATATTGTGGATTTAAAATTTTGGTTTCGAACTCAAATTGTGCTTTTTTGTAATCCAGAAATTTTCAATTTCATGTAAAATTATATATAAAATACAGAAATGCAGGTTCGTTTTCTGTGAAACTCCTTGGGCATTGTTGTTCACAGTTGCATACATTTATTTTATAAATAAACAAATGTCTGTTCTAGAAATATTCAAAATGCAGTTTTACAAATCACAATATTAGTTCACATTTTAAACTCCAATTGTTGGGATATTTTTCCTTACAACTTATGTACCTAAAAATTGCACAAATTGGGTTGTTTATCTGCTCAGTGTACGTCCGAAGATGGTAGTGTGAAGTCGAAACTTTTCACAACTTAAAATCTATACAGGTATAGCGCAATACTTTTTAATTTAATTAACCTGTTTTTAAAATAATTTCTTAATGTTTAATTGAAATGTATGAGAAATATTTAAACAATTTTCACACTCCCTTCTATTTAATAATCCAGGATCAGGAATAGTATAGATATTATACATTTTGGTTTGAAATTTGACATGAGTTGTATTTAGATTCAAAGTCTATTTAGCGGCGCGGAATGCAACCAACCGTTATCTAATCTTCTTACAAAATTAATTAACTTACCGATTATCTAAAGCCTGGCATATGCTTTAATTCCGAGGTGTTGGCTACATTACACCCCAGCAAATATTTGAAATATTTTCAAGATTTTATAATCGTCTAAATTGCTTATTATAGGTAACAAAATATTTAAAATTCAAAAACAAGACCTTTTTGAACACCAGTTGATATTTTGCATAGCACTTAAAAATTTATATTTTTGAATTATCTCGAAATAATCTATTTAAATTTAATTTTGAATCAGAATGGCAAGAAGATTATTAAAGTTTAAAGAAATTAAAGAATTTCTCATCTTATTCAGATTGACAAATTAGTGAAAAAAATAAAATTAAACTTAGGTATAATTGTTTTAAACGACCATGAAACTGCCAACGTGCACTTAACTGTAGAATGCCCATATTACGTTGATATGATTAGAAGTTTTCGTGACCGTCCTCGTTAGGTTTGTATACCTCATTAAACTTCTCAAGAAGAACATAAAACTGAAAGTCAAAATTAGTAATTTTTAAAATAAAATAAATTGGAATATTGGTGCTTTCGTGGCAACAAGCCATTAAAAATTCCATTACATAAATTGAATCATGTAGAGCAAATCTGATAACAAAACATAAAAGAAAACAAAAAGTTAAGAATTATTATGAAGCTTATATTAAACGCCAGCATGTACCTAATTGTAATTACGCCGATAGAAAATTATGCCGACAGCATTAGCGCCGAGAGTATTGTGCCGACAGGTAATCAAAGTGACAATAAATTGTTTATGTGATTGGTTTATTAGATTGGTGAGTTCTGAGTTGTTTGCTAATTTTTAGAAACAAAACTATTAATTTTCCAGTATTTTGTGAAATTTCCAAGCGTAGGAATAATTTCAACGCAGAAACTTAATTTAGCGTTGTTCTTCCATCAAGGAATCCAAAGTAGGAGAGAAGCCGTAGACCTTCTAACAAAGGACCCCGAATAGAGAAACCCTAGGTCTATAAGAAAGAGCACTCTTTTTATAAGGACCAATCCTAAAAGAAGACGCTCAAGGTGGAAAGAAGCCCTGGACTCCAAGGAAATATAAACTTTTACGCCAAAGGGCATTAGTGTTTAAAATAGCAAAACTACATTGTGTGAAGCCATCGCACGGTATAAAAAAAATTCAATTATTTTGTGCAATTTGAGTTTTCAGTTTTTTAATTAAACCATGCTTTGAAAAGCACTAAGCGATTATTTTCACATAACTGAACTGAATATATTCTGGAATGTAAATTATAGCAAATTTTGTCTATTATATTCATAGTGAGATCGTTCGAAATGTTGAACTGTGAATTTTTATTTTCAAACCATAATTTTATAAAATTGATTTTAATTATGATTTTGATAAAAGCTTTGTTTAAAATTGAAAATAAATTTTTAAAGGAATTATAAATTTGGTATAATATACTTTCGAATAATAATTATTATTAAGAGGCAAGGGATTACTTGGACAGAGAGCTTTTATACTTTGGTAGGACGCATTTAGATTTTTAACAGCGACAAAAGCGTTTGTATGTTTTTTAGAAACAATGGCTTAAGATTTTTCACGTCGCTGTGTATTATGCCACGTTTTAGATTTTAGTATTTAATCCTTAGAGATTATATCGCATCATTTTTCATATTTTAGAACTAAAGAATTTTTTTGGTTGTTTCTTTAAGATGATTTTAATAAAGTTAAAGTTTTTATTTTATCTATTATATTTTTAACATATTTTCAAATTTAAATAATTAATATCTGCGTAAACAGACGCTTCTCAACAATTTGATTGATTGCTGCACTAGTTTTCTCTAGAGTTAGTGTTTTGAATTTTAAGAAAATTTGATAAATAGAAGATCGATTACTGCTTCATGTTATAAACTTTTGTTTAAGCAAATTCTAAGTAATTCCCACCCGTCATTTTAAGTTAAAATAATTTGAGTTTTAGAAACTGACGTAAGTTAACCATGTATTTAAATAAACATCTTTTATTATGCTATTATATTTAATAAAATAAAATAGAAGAAAATTTTTAGTTTAAGTGAGCTTTCAATTTAAAATTATTTTTTTTATTTTGAATTTGGTGAAATTTCAAAATAATTTTTTTTTAATTTTAAATTTGTTTAAAAGCTTTATTTTTAATAAATTATACTGAAGATTAATCAAAACGAAGAAAATTAATTTATTATAAATTGTTATCAAAGTTAAATAAAAGTGTTAAATTTAATATATCAATTGCTCCGTATAATTTCCATACTTTCAAGTTACTAACGTCTTGTAAAGGAAATTAAATTAGTTTTGTAATTAAACTTGTTTACTAAAATTTCATGTTTACTTCTAAGATTAAAATTACAGAAGTAAAAGCTGTCATAATCAAAGAGGTTCGAGTTAGTACACTCTGCTAGTTATAGTTTACTATTTGAAAAAATATTTTATATTTTGAATTAATATGATTTTTTATTAGTCCTATAAATTTTCTAACCAAAAGTCAAACGTGAAAGCTTCTTTATAAGTCCAGAGCTGGAATTCAATAATTATCCAACAGTGGCCATGAATTTTCATTTTTCGTGTGGTAATGATCATTTGTTTCGGTTGATTTTGGCAGTTGGGCAAATTATTTTGATGAGTCTAGATACCTAATATTAATAAATAAAAATATAATAATAAATAAATAAAATGGGTAGATTAGAAGATTCAAAATATTTTTTGGCCAGGTACCAAATCAGTACCAATCGACGTGAACAATACCAATCCGGTTGCCCACTTTTCAAGTTGCACACCAATCGAGTTCCACTGTATTTGCTATTATAATTTTAAAATTTGCGAAAAGTTGAGAGTTTGTGCTTGTCGCGTACGTCTTTGTCAAATAATTTATGACAAAAATTTTTTTAAATTGGTTAATAAAAAAGGAATTGTGCATTCCAAATTTTTATGTTTGTCAGTTCGTGAAGAATCGTAAATCATAAACTTTGAATTATTGATATATAATTTAATATAGCCCAGATAAAACCTTATTCTCTCCGTATTATAACTTTCTATTAAATTTAAGAAATTTCCGAGATCTAAATTAAACTCCGTTATAAACAATAATTGAATTAGGAATCCTTACTTTTTAAATGCCCAACAACGGCTGAAACATTCTCAGATCGACTAGAACATAAAATTGGAAATTTATTAAAATAAATCACCAACAACAAGAATATATAAATATTTTTGATTTATCAAGGGTTGGTTTTCATTCTGGTTTTTAAATTTTGTTTTTCAAATTTGATATTTTTCGTTATGTGACCCGGTAAATTTTTTGATGTAACTAATTTTCATATTAGGAAAGACCGCACGGCTCAGCAACTACATTTGCTAGCTACCACTAGAAAATTTCAAGTTGGAGTCCGTCGATATTTCAGGCGGATTCTTTTTCAAAGATACGGTCTTTCAGTTACGCTTAATTTATCATTGTAGTGAGTAATTTTGATATATATTTCTCATTGCCCAAATTTAAATAAGTTAATATTCAAAATATTTATAAGAATTTTATTTATTATTTTAAAGTGGAAATTTTTTTGAGTAGCTATAAACCGATTTAGGACAAGTTTTAAATAATAGAAATTGTGCTTATCATTATCCAAATGAGAAGTTGCCAAATTTTTTTCAGTAGCAGAGTAATTAAATCCTTTGTCCATTAGGATGTGCCTATCTTCCTGTTTTTTTTTTGTATATTATTAATTTGTTTTTCAATATTATTACTTAACATTTTGTTTCATCATATTCAAAAATTAGTCATCCCAATTAATGTCAGATCTAGTCGCTGTTTTTCAGCGAACACGTGGCGTACAGAAAAGTACGCTTTTCCGTCCTACGAATAATCTATGATTATTAGTACAGCAAAGAATGTTAATTATTTTTTAAGTGCTTTTAAATAATTTTGTAATCGAATTACCCATCTTGCGAAAGAGCACGGGGGTCCTTGAGGTTACTTAACCATATTAAAGAACTGTGATTAGTCAGGACGAAAAGTAAATACCACGAATAAAACAAGTGATCGCTCATAGCACTTTTTACAATTTTAAATTTTGTTCAAGGATTGCTTTGATTTCGCTCTTTAAAAATTTCACTATTGTTTAGGAGAAATAAAAGCCGTTACTCGAAAAGAGAAATTTTTAATTTACCAATTTTAAGTTTAGCATTGAGTCGAGTAGTTAATTGCTTTTAAGTTAACTGTATATTAAAAGAAATTAAAATTGGCCCTCGAAACTATTCAAAGGAAGAACAAACAAATTAGAAGCTATTCAACAATTCTTGCCTTCTGGAAGCTGTATACGCAGGCAGGCTTTTGTGTAGGTACACATTCTTGTAATATTTTTAATTGATCAGAACGCGAATTCAATAACTTTGGTTTTATAACAAATTTTTTTTATCCTTTTGCTTAACCGTGAACCGATACTAGATCAGCGGTTCTGAAAAGAATGGGTCTTTGAGAAAAACGACTTTTTTACATTTTTAAAAATCAAGTACGATAGTAAAATTCTATGGCTGAAGTTACCCTGTAGACCCAAATAATTTCATATTATTTTTTAATATAAAATTATATGGGATAAATAAGTATGTAATTTTTAAAAGGATTTTATCTCAAGTTTTCTAAAACGTTAACCATATCGCTTCTAAGTGCTAGCTAAACCTCTTGAATGTTTGGTTTCCTATCAGAGTAAATGGAACGTTACACAAATCCTGAAATTCAAGATGTATGTTATCATTTTATATAGCTCATGAGTTGAGCACACATATTGCATTTTATAAAAACAGAATGTTTACTAACTTAGATTAAGTTTGTTAACTGCATAAAGTTTAAGTGAAACCAGGACGAACAGTAACAATAAATCCTTGCATTTAAAGATATATCACTAATATTAAAGTAAAAATTACTGAAGAGCCACAAAAATCACATTTACTCCGAATAAATCCTTTTGTTTTTATTGAAACGTTTCATTTTTGTTTAAATGTAAGTTAATTTATTTTATAATTAGTTTATTTATTTAAACTTCAGTTTGTATTGATTATTCTTTAGAAAATGGAGTTTCTGAGTTTGTGATGTACGTAATAGATGATTTTATAATAATATAAACTTTGAAACTTATGAGACCAAACTTCTAAACGTCACCGGTGAAAACTAAAATTCCTGCTTAACAGACTGTTTTTGACTTAACTCCCTGACAGCGACTAACATCGATTAGTGAAACGACTGTTAACCGTTTAAGCTGACACTAGTTAATAATTTTTCTATTATGATAATAACATTTGGTAATTTTAAGAAAATGAAAACCACAAAATAACGTAATAAAAATTTATTGTTTTAATCAGTTTTGTTTTTCAAATGTTGACAAAACTGCAAATTGTTTTGTTTGGAAATTTTTTGAACTTGGGTGAATGTTGGTTGACGTAAAGTATGAGTTGTAGAAAGTAGCTACTCCTAAATTACTAGGGGTAACTAACTTACTTTGAATACCAGATGAAAACTTGAACAATTTCCATGTTTAACTATACAGGGTGTATATTAATTACTTTCCTGCTTATTTCAGAAATAAACTGTGAGTTTGTTCTAGAAAGAAAAATACTTCATCCTCAAACATATTAATGGTTGTATCTCTGCTTTTTACAGATCATGAAAAATGACCGGTTTCATAAAACTTCTAGCAAGCTTTTAAAATTTTTCTATGATTTTTTAACGGCTTGCTAGTACCAATAGACATTTTCTATAACAAAAGACCGAGTTTTGTTAAAATAAAAATCTTATAATATATTTATTTTTGACAATTGTCAAATTAACAATTGTTTTGAAAATCATGAACCTGAAAATTGTTTAAAGGAAAATCTTGTGCCGAGGTTACCGTGTTCACGGTGCTATAGAATTTTAAACACCCCTTAACGACTGTTCGAGTTCCAGTGTTCTAAATATCAATTTAGCATTAAATGGCATGGTTTTGTTCAAATTGTTAATAAATAGCACTCTGCTAATTTATAAGCTCTTAATGGAATCTCTCATCTAATTGTTAACAATAAGATAATTTTTATTGGTAAACTAGAAAAACATGTACAAAAACTACCTATCCAACAACTGAACACTGGTAAATAAATTCATTTAGGTGCGTGACTGAAAACGAGGATTTTCCACAATAAATCAGCTAACACGCAGCTTTTGATTTATTGTAGTTTTTACAAATGAAAATAAATGTATACTTCCTAAGTCTATTTTGTCGGATTATTATATTCGACATAAAAACAAATCCAAAATTATTTTATGCAATTACTTTTTGATAAAAGAAATGTTTTAATCACATTCTTTAGCATATACATAGCTAAAATATCGAATAGTGAAGTTCTAAAGAAATATCAACGATAATTCGTATGGTTTCTGTTCATCGCTAGCATTGTTCGCAGATCTTTTGTATTCGCTCTTTGCTTTTGATTTCAAGTTATTATTGCGATGTTTATTCTTCGTCGAAATTCAAAACTTACATTAACAAAGACTAAAATTATAATTTTTAAAATCTACTTTTATAAAAGTTTTTATTCAAAAAAAGTAGCTCGAGAACAATTTAATCCAACCTATTTAACTACAAATTTTTAAATGACGTAGTTTTAAATTTTATTGGCTCGAAAATTTTCAATATATTCTGTCAATAAGATTATTTATTTTATCCTAGTTTTTACTGTGAACAGAATATCAGGTATAGCTTTTATTTGCCGAAAATACAATGAGATCAGTAACGCATTTTTATTTGCTCTTTGAAGCTACGCTAAAGAAAACAAGTTTTTTTATGTGCTTTACCAATTTTTAAGAAAAAACACGCATTGGGTTTACGATTGTGTTATGTACATAAATCTATTGTAGTGTTTGTTTAATTGCGGCTTTGAATGGTTACCTGTTGTTACCAATCTAAAGAAAATATATAAACCAATCGAGTTCCACTGTATCTACGCGCTTTTGGCACCAATTGGCGCCAACTTTTCTATCGCGAAAATTTTACCATTTGATTGAGAAGAATTTTCTAATAAGAAGGAGTAAATTTAAAATTTCAAGCTGACAGCAGTTGAGCTTACAGTAATTGGCCAATCGGAGCATAAACCCAAATATTAAGATTATTTGAAGTTGTGCTGCTAAAATTAAATGAAATTAAAAATTCTTTTTAGTTATTATCATTATTGTAATGTGTTAACGTTTTAGCTCTGGAAATGGATCAATAAAACGGCCCGAAACGTCGGACTGTTTCAAATAAACCTATAATATCCTATATATCTCAACTAATTTTTATTCAAATTTAATATTACTTTCGTTTTTTAAAGAAGCTTTTAAGTTTAGTTTCCATTTAAAATTATGCCACGTTACAATAGTGTAAAAATGTTGGCCGTATACCATATTTTATAATTAGTGAAATGATCTTTTCTTAGGGATGACTTACAGGATTCATTTATATATTGCCCTTGGATTTTACGGACATAATTTATTATTAAGTGATTAACAACATGATGTGGTCTTCGCTGCGGTCGCGTGCCGCTCTGCAGCATTGTACGTGTAAACAAACACTAAGGCCGTTATATAGTAATTACCATGGCCAAGTACTAGTAACTACGTGACCAATTACTATTAAAAGTGGCTAATAGATATTTTTGAACACAACCCATGCATATATTGACGTCTTTAGTTCTACAGAGCATTTTTGATATAATTTTTGCGTTTAACCAAAAAAGCAATATTTCAACTTTTGTTTTAAAATATTATTATTTCGAAGATAAGGCTGTTAATGCAAGTTAAATCTTTTATTTGTTATGGGCAGATATGAAGTAAAAATTTATTCAAATTTTGGATATTTAGATGTGGCAGCATAACTTAATTAACAGGCTTCTTTCTATAAGGCAATATAGCACAAAAATTGAGATCTATTAGCACATAAACAAGAATATGTTGAAACACATTTTAATTTCGACTTAATTTGTCCTAAAATTGATGCGATCTAAACTGCTAGCTTTACTTTACTACATCCCAACTCCAGGGGGTCATATCAGCTTCAGAGGGTATCTCAACTAATAACTATATATGGCTCTCTTGATATCAAGCTTTAATGAACATGATTGAGTTCCGTAGCTTAGTAGTGTATTTAATACTTTTTCGAAATCAATAACAACATTAATATTAAAAAAAATATTGGAAACCTAACCGAAATCATAATGTAATATATAATTTCAAAACTAGTTCTATATAGAAAAATATTTTTGTATGTTTTCATTGTATTTTATTATCAAAATATATTATGATGTATAATTTTTTTTTTCAAATAACTTTTCCAATTATTTTAGGCGTATTTTTGCCAACAGCCAATGAAACTGGTTTATCCCTGGTTAGAGACCAATAAAAAACAAGAATTAACATAACCAAAGATAACCTTGTTATTTTTGACAACGCGAAAATACATCTTATAAGTTAAACATAACATAACCTAATTTTACTTAAGCAGATAACAGAAGATGATGTTTTTTCATGGCAACTGATATTATTTTAAACAATATGTTTATTTTATTTTGGATTTTAATAATAAATAACTTATGTTATGTCGTTGTCAAACTTTTAATATTTTTCTTTATGAACTTTATCGATTGCCGATAACATTTCAAATAATGCTTAAGTTAAATTATATTACTTCATAAGAAATTAATCCATTCAATTCTTTTCAATATTATACTTGGCAATCCAGTTACTTACTACATTACAAGTTTTCAGTTCTCTTTTGTGATGCTTTGTTACATTTCTAAAACTAACACGCGAATGAAAATGAACTCAAATGTATGTTTTCAAAATATTAGTGTTAATGTTAAATATTTCAGTGTTTAAATTTACCGGTTTAGTTTACATGTTCTTCCGTCTCACTGAATAAATTTTTACCTGCTGATTCCAGGTTCTACTTCATATAAGTTAGATATGAGAATAAAACAAGGAGTTTGTAAACCGCCTCGGGATACCAGCAAAAAGCTTGTCTCTAAGCTCATCTTTGAGCGTAGCGAAGCGGAGTACCAAGCTTGGATTTACAGTTGATTGAAATCATGTAAAAGGCAGCAGGTTTATATAGTTTTATAAATAAAATATTTGTAAGATTGTTATCTTTTTGTTGATTTTTGACAATTGTCAATAGAAATCAAAACTTTGAGCTTAACAACCTGAAACAAATTTTTTATGTAGAATTTTAATTATTTACATGCTTTTACTCAACACCATAATATTGTATTGTAATTACAGAGTTTAATGTAAATATTTTTCAATTTTACGAGGATAAAGGGTTAAAATTAGAATTAGAGTAAGGAAATTGAAGAAAAATTTTTGGTTGTAACACTTGACCGTAGTTTGTGGTAATAACTTTTACTACTTTTTTATGGTACTTCTGCATAAGTACAATATTGTACTTGGAGGTTTTCGCATGCAATAAGAAAAGTATAAAAAGCTTTTTATTGTCCGAGATACATTTTTAAACGCTTATCTCGAGCCCCAGAATCATTAGATTTCTGCTTGAGCGGCACAAAAAAATATAAAATCAGAATTACAATAAAAGTAATTTTAAAAATTATAAAATTAATGACGAAGTTAGTAGATTCACTGAAAATTAACGAAAAACGGAAACCAATAAAATTTAAAATTAAGTACCTCGAGAAAATTTATTTTCAATTTTGTTTATTAAAACGATGCGGATCTCGTCAAATATTTGCTGCCTCGAATACTTAATTTAATAAAATTGCCTAAATACTGAAACATCTAAAACGAATGAAGAAGGCAATAAAATCCAACGTATTTTGAAAAAATTGCGAATAAGATTCGATAGCGTGGAAAGAATCCTGTTTTTTTGGTACATTAATATGTATGCACATACTTGAGTACATGACGGAAATTACTTTTCAGTTTATTATTTTTGTCTGAACTCAATTTCATAAATAAATTTTTATAAAAATTAGTTAATTATAATTTTTCTTGATTTCTTGTGTATGACAGCTTTCATATCCCATTTAAATGTCGTTTATCTTAATTATATTTCATTTAGCAAACCATTAATTAAAACTTCTTTAAAACAAACTTTCATTAGTTACTTAACAATCTAATTTTGATAAATAACATTTGTCTAATAATTCTTTGCCAAATTTAAATATTCATGTTAAGTCGGTTGTAAAAAATTTTCAGTAATAAATATTCTTCAGTTAAATTTTCGAATATTCATGTTCTAAATATAATTTGGAATACAGCAAAAGTTCTATAAAAGCTTAATATTATTTAGTTTTGTTTAAACTGTTGAAAGTTATTCCGAAATAAACCCTAATTACAAAGGTTCTAGCATTGCTTTCCTCTGCAGGTTTAAGGCCAGTAAATATTTTTCACATTAATCTTTGTCATGTATATTTTTTTTAAATTTGCAAACTTTGTTGACTTGGGAATTAGAATATTTAAATATTTTTTCCAGTTGTGATTTCTGAAGACATTATGAACCGCATTTACGCCTCGATTGAATCGTTTATTATCCTTTTACAGTTGTAAAACACACCAAATACTTAACAAATATTGGAAAAGTTTTGATTTACTACTCTATATTTTTAAAGGCTTTTTTGTTTTTTATGTTGGCTCAGTATCGTAAAATAAAACGTTTGCCAAATAAGCAAGTTGCTATTTTTATTAGATACCAACAAAATCCGTTTTTTATATTTCGAATAAAAATTACATTTTATATTTCCTTTTTTAACTATGAATTAAATTATCTGCCCTAATAAAAACAAGTCTTTTTCATTATCAATTTGACTTCATGTCAATTGGCCAGACTTATGCAAATATTTCTAAAATAAATTGTTAAGATTTGTGACTACACAGACTGTCTCGGTCATCCCTGATCCCAATGAGACTGCTCTATATCTCTCTATATCTCTTCAAACACTAAATTTCCGGCATGTAATGCAACCGCTATTTTTGTTCTATTTTTGCGCAGTTAAATCTTCAATAAATATATAGATAGTAGTTTCGATCGTATTGAACAACTTTTTATTACACCGTATAAGCTTATTTCAGTACTTCTGTGATTAAACATACATTCCCGAAAGACATAACAATTACAGCGCTTAATAAAGGCGTCGATATTTGTTACTTGTAATTCATAAATCGAATGTTGTAATGCCGCCGCCAATTTCATGATACTTGAGTTAATTTAGCTATTGCTCTGGGAAATAATTTTGAAAATGTACTGCTTTTGCGTTTTTACGTCGATTATTTGAATACATCTGCTTATTCAAAAACTCAATAATTGTATCAGTAACAACTTCCACGCTGTGGGCGTCATCTCAATCGTATATAAATTTAATTATGTAAATATGCTTATAAATATTTTTCCCGAATGCACAGTTTTTCATTTACAACAGTAAGAAAGAAATTTAAAAACTTTTCGCAATAAAATTGCATTAAAAATGAATTATTTTTACTGAATCAAATTTTTATTCTCAAAATTTAAACTCAATTTAAAAGTTTGCATTTTGATGTTAAAAATTTAAATACATACGTATAAGGACGTTCCTATTATAGTTATAGAAAACTACGTGAATGTAATGTACGTACTATTGTAGCATTCTGACGTGTTTGGTATACAAATAAAGTTCATAACGTACATCGAAAAATGCAATTATAAAATTTAATTTAAGCTACGAATCCTGCTTTATATGCTGAAAAACTTACAGCCTGAAGCTTATGTACAGAAGCACTCAAATTATGTTGTCTTGCACAGAGGATAATCATATTCTTAGCATTAGTACTTGGGTTAATTGAACTTGTGATTTAGCTTGTAAGTTTGGTTTTATTAAATTTTAACTTTAGCTGCAGTTACCTGCAGAAGTGCAACTACAAATTACATAAAGTAAGTACCATTTTTATTTAATTTATGACTTGATGAATAACATAATCCACCATAAAGATGGTAAAATGGATCGAAACTGCTTCAAAACATATAAAAGCTGCAATATTAAAATTACATTTTTACATAATTACAGTTGTAATAAAATAAAATTAAATTAACGAATCTGATGTTATTCACATTATAACAGGAATAATTACAGTATATAGAAAGCCGAAAAATAAAAAATAATCTTAAAAATTCGAACGTTAAATAAGATTTTTTCTTTTGTATCAAATAGTAAAACAGACATCTTGATCCAATTTCCAAACAACAGTAAAAAAGGAACAATTTATTTTACTTGACAATAAAATGTAAAAGTCAACTTCAAATAGATGTTTTACTTGTAACCCCAAGTTTAATTGTTATTTACAGCAATATTATCATCCTACACCTCCTATGGCATTGTATGATTGGGTAATTAATATAAAATTTAATTATTAAAATTAATTAACGTGTGTGCATTATTAAAAATGCAAATTTTAATTAACAAGGTTAGTTAATTATAAATAAATTTAATATACTTGTAAATAATCTGAAAATTTAATTTTAGCTATTAAAAACCTATAGTATAACCAAACTTGGTATATAAAAGATAATTTTTATACGTCATCTGTGTAATATTCACATTACATTACCGTATAGTATATTGCGTACATCTGTGGTGTAATAATTGTTAACCCTAATAAATAATATTTGCGTTCGCAGTTCTCATTGTTTCCTGCGCGTTATTCACTGTCAACTTAACAATCGTCTTGTGAAGTTTCCTTTCTGCTATAATATAGCATAAAATTATCATTTTTACTTTTGATTTTAACTAAAATTATTAAAAATTGTTTTTTAAATTTTTGAATTTTTCAAAAAGTTTTTCAAATTTTTTTTTTTAATTTTGGATAAAATTCTTCACATATTAACATATCAACAAAGCCAACCCTTGTTGAGAACATCTACCCCTGGTCAACATTGCATCGCCTGCAAAAATCGGAATACAAAATTGTCCAAGAATTTCCTGCAGAAAACATCTCTCGAAGCAACCAGAAAACCACTAGTTACCACCAGAGTTTAAAAAAAATCTGCTTCTGATTTCCAACTACCCTAGATCACTTACAAATCCGAATCCTGACGAAGCCTATGGATGCGGAGCTAACATCTATAATAGCTACCCAAAGTAGCTAATTTTAAGAAATTTTTTAAGATGTGTCGGGCATGGAAAGCAAGTATATGTTGTACCTATGCCAAATCCGGTAAGATGACTGGAATAGCATTTATTGGAATATTACCGGGGGAGATGGCCATCTATCCCGGTGTTACCCTATATGGTTATTTTATATCTACTATTTTGCTTTAGTAAATCGTGCGGTATATTTGAACCATTTGACTTATTTCAAACCCAGTTTGACGTTGTGAAATTTTTATTAAACCAACAAAACTGACACTTACAGATACTACTCTCTTTGAAGCTGTTAGCTTTCATGTAATTTCCTGTTACGGCTATTTTATTTTTGTAAGTTTTAATATACTATTAATAACCTGTTCTCTAATTTTGATTATATGAGAGACATTATTCCTTTTACAATTTTAATAAATGAATGATGATTCGTTCACTCAAAAATTAAAATTCATTTATTTCATATTTTCATTATTTTATAATTTCAAAGTTATTAACTTTTATAAGAAGCAATGTTTAATAAAGAAAGGGAATTAAAGTTTTAACAGCGCAGTTAAAAAATTTATTTAAAGAAAAATTCACAAAGTTTATTGAAAAACGAATTTATTGAAATACAAGTAAAAATTAGAAAAAATAGAATTCAAAATGGAAAACACTGCAATATATATTATTTCGGTTTTGTCTGTACTATCATAGACTTTTCGCCGTCAGATATTTAATATTTAATTTTTTAACGTTAATAAGTTTTTTTTGGGTGGTGAGAAGTAGTAAACTCTACATTTTTTAATTTTTTTTGTTTAATTAAATTGAATACACATTTAATCCTGCATTGCAACATTTTCCTCTTATAAAACGGCCTTACGATCGTGTTGATGGCTTAAGAACTTATTTGTTTTTTTTAGATAGTAAAATGTACAACTTTAAATTTCTTTAGTGTTGGACGACCACTCTTTAAATGCCATTGCGGATACTCCTGCTTCGATTCAGGATCATAAAACTAAACCCAAGTTTTATTTCCTGTGACAATTCGGTTAATAATAGCTGTGAATCATCACCACAGTGCGATAAAAACTCCTTACAAAATTCAACAAGTTTTAATTATTGTTTTTGATGCAGCATAAGCATTTTATGGATTTGTAACAATTTCGGTTAAAATTACCAAATTTTTGGGCTTAAATTGCACTCTAAAATGATAAATCTACTTGAACAGTGAATTTTTGTGTCGATCTTGCCATTAAAACATCCTTGAAGTGAACCCAACTCGAAAATATAGAAAATATAAATTGCCAGAATTCGAAAATTACGGGTTTAGAAAGTCGGGATCTTTGTTTTTAAATTAAATTCGGCTATAATTAACGATTCTTTTCTATTCTGTAAAAATCTCGACTGACTGATTTTTAATTATTCATTTCGCTAATGGGAACGCTAAACAAACTTTGATGCCGGCATGCAGCTATCTTCGTATCTATTCGATTATGTCGCTTCCTTAATAATTATCAAAAAAACAAATTATTTTTGAACCATTAAATTAAATTCCAGATTCAAATCAAACTCTTCTTTATCAAATTTCAAATTTATACTCGCAGAAGTCGGTCCGTCGCCACGTTGTGTTGTTGGAAAATGGCCATCTTTTCACCGCTAGTGTGCGTTAGGTTCCCTAATTCGGGGGAATTACAAATTTCACAAATGTTTGTAGTTGAAAATGAAAAAGAGATAGAAAAAAAAGAAAACATGGCCGGATCTTTCTGTCTCATTTCGAGAACTTAAAAATCCTTCCTCGTAGTTGGTGGGTTTGATCTGTGACCTAATACATTTGTTAATAATAATATGTAAATATTATTAATTATTATTAAATTACAAATTATATTAAATTAATCATAGGAGTTTGTATGCAAATTTTGAGTAAGTAATTGATAGTGAATTTTGACTTATTATATTGGTTACCTGTAAGATAGGCAGGTGTAATATAGAGCTGTGTGTTTCAGGTACATGCTAGTACTAGATCAATAAACATACCATTTATATTTCCTCTCTGTTTTTCTTATGTCAAGTGATACTACATCTTTCACCTGTGCTTTTATCATTTAATATCACAAAAGCACACTACGCTCAATGCTTTTGAAACATCTAAAAGTACTACTTAAATATTCGGCTACTTAAATATTAAAAGGTATCGATTCAAATTGACTCAAACAAATTTATTTCAATCTGAAATAAATATTCTTACATAATCACTTTATTTAAGTGTATTGATTGATTTTTCGTAATTGTATTATTTCAATCTGTTAAATTTCTACAGCATCAATAATGTATTATGCTTTCTACACTTGATTTACTAATTGAAAACGTCGTCTCCTGTAATTATTACGTTAAAACAATTTTCTATAAATATCTATCTAAAGCTCAATTTACAATTTTATTCCAGACATTGCTGCAGATAATAATAAATTAATCTCAGGTTTCAGCCATGTTTACTATTCCTATAGAAAAGTATTAAAATTTTAAACTGTAGGTGGATTATTCATGATGTGGAAACCCTTTTCATTTGTTTGTATTACAACATTTTCAAAAAAACCAATTATAGCATGCATTTACTTAATATAAAAACTACACTTTTCCTTTTAATGGCAAACCGACACTTTCAGCAGCACTTAACTTGCTCAGATGTTGCTTTATGGTATCTTCTTTGCTACGTTTTATTGTTAGAAATTCAAACATCATCCAAACTACATATACTCGTATGTCCCAGAATGACAAGTAGGTAGGTATATCTTAAATATTTTAAAATTATTAAATATTTAGTGTTCATTTTTTCATGTTTCCATCTGCATAAGAACTTACCTATGTTTAATTAAACAATTATTATCTGCTGTGAACACATAGTAACGAAAAGTCTCTAGGCAAATAAAAATGCCCACGCCTTTACTCTTTCATGCATTTGTCATATTATGTACACGTCTAGGATCTAATGTGACTTTGTATTCGTCCACCATAACTGCTCCGTATGCATGACCGACATGTACGTCCAAAATAATGTACTTTTCCAAACTACAATGTCACAAGAGTAATGTAATGTAATGTAAAATAAGTTTAATCGGATTATTTGATCCAGTTGAACCGTCATTCAAACGGTTTTCTTTAAAATGTTAATCTTGATAGCCGTTTCCTTGTTAGCCGAATATTAATATGTTTTCTCTGCTATTTTGGATTTTTCCATTTAGAGTTTTCAAATATTTTTTTTTAATATTAAACTAAATAAGGTCAGAAGTTTGCTAAGTACCTGACTATTTACTTATATATTGAATAAGGCCATTACTGGTTTACTAAGATTAAGCCTACGTCTTAACTCGGCCACCGTATTTACTTATAAAATTAGCCAAGATTACTTTATTGAATAGAATAAGTTTTCCAACTACTATTAACTATTAAAATGTCAATCAATGTTTATTTTAGGACTTCGCACATTGAAACTTATTTTTGTAATTAACCTGCTTCGATACAAGGTAAATAATGATTTAATTTTAGAACTGTGCAGTATGAAGTCAAAATCAAATTAGCGACCTCAATCAATAAAAAACCAAAACAAGACAATCCATCTATCTTTTAGTAGGGCGACAAATTTAAATTGGACGGTTTGACTGAATACGTGCAGTTTCCCGTATCAGTGGGCAAAATTTTAGTAATCACAGTAAAATTCATAAATATTGGGCTAAATATTTTATTTTAAAATAAAACGTGAAGCTAATTTTAAGGTTATTGATCACGAGGGGATTTTCCGTGGAAACTTTGTGAAAAATTTTATTTCAATAATTATTATCGTTTTCGCAAAGCCGGATCTTCTCTAAATAAAAAGTAACACGCTATTTTCTCTTCAAAACTCGAAACTTAGTTAAATCGTAGATATAATGCTGTTTGGTTGAGTAAACGCAGAAAGGATTTATTATTTCAAGTTATAAATAGAACATTTCCATTATCATTCAATAAATTAATTAATTGAAATACTATGTATAATTTAGATACTAATATAAAAATTAGACATTTTCATTGGACGAAAAAGCTTTACTTTTCTGCCGGCGGCGACGGGCGACAGGTTTACTTTTTATACGGTGACGACAATTAAACTGATTTATTTTTGAAGTTTTATGAAAAACTTTTTATTGAATAAAATCAATTTATTTGGGCTTAGTGAGCAGTATTATAGTAAGCTGCTTTACAATGTAGCACCATCAAAAGTTTTGACAGTTTTTTCAGTTTTGACCTATTCAAAATTATATTAAATGGATTATTCGATAATACAATTATTTTATATTGATGATATTTTAATGAAACCGCTGAATATTGCATTCACATTTAGTCAATATTTTATTATAAATAATATAAATTCAAACTATAGCAGAATTTTTATTGTATTATTGTATAAATATTGTTACCTATATTTTGCAGCAACGACCTAGTGTAGATTAAAAAAACATTTGATTAAAAATTATTAATTTGCATCATCAGCAACTACCTAAATAATATAGGTAGATAGTATTTAATTTTGCAGTCCTATTAGTTTCTTTAAAATTTTTAAACCATTCAAATTTTTGTTCACTTTTGTTCAAAATTATTAATGATGTATGATTTCGTTAGCGAAGCTTTTTATTATTTTTATTATAATATTTTAATTGTTTTAATAAAATTAAACAATGCTTTAATTAAAAATTAGTAACGTGGCATTGTAGTTTAAGTTATAAGTTCAAACATTTTCTCGAATTCTGACGGCTAATCCGAAAAAGGCGTTTCTAGATAGCTCATTTTAATTATTGCTGTGATATTTAATAAAAAATCCCGGGTTGCATCTTAAAATTGTCCAATATTAAAGTTAAATAAGATACTTTCCTCAATTTCTATTTTTAATATTTTGTACTAGTTTCCAGTCTTTTTCAAGAGTCTCCGTCAAATACGAAAAAACAATATAAAATTTAATATAATAATTTTAAATTAACTGGAATCTATCGGTTTATCTGTCGCTTTGTCTGTCGCTTTGTCTGTCGCTTTATCTGTCGCTTTATCTGTCGCTTTGTCTGTCGGTTTATCTGTCGATTTGCCTATCCGTCCGCATAATTCAAATTCATAATAATTTTCTTTTATAGTATTTCTGATTTTCTCACCACAAAATATTAAAACCGGATAATTTTCATGAAAATAATGTGTGAAATTTACGTTCGCATTTAAAATTCCAAGTATACCTAACATTTCTCTACTAACTAAAAAAGTTCTTAAAATGTTCAATCCGTACTTGAAAACTCGGTAGCGAATAACTTCTAGCAATTTGAGTTTTTTTAAGTTTTATAATCAATGCTATAAGAAGTGAAACTAAGCACTCAATATATCTTGAGGATCTTGGGATCAAATTGTTTTTATAAAAAATTTATTAATCAAAACAACAGAAAATTTTAAATTTAAACAAATTACTATTATTTAAATAATAAGAAAATTAAATTAAGGGGGTAAGCAACTGCAAATTTTGTAGCAGGCTCCTAAGATTATGAGCTGAATTTATGATCGATATAAAATAATACATAATATATTATTATTTGCTAGTAGTACTTAGAATATTAAACTGCATTATTTTTGGACAATAAATTAGCACAGAAGACAAAGTTATCTCTGGGTTTATAAAGGTCTGTTTGAATTTATTGTTTAGCGGAAATTCATTGCACACAACTGCATTATGCTTTGTATTATAATAGTATTTAACAATTATATACATTTTAATGCAACATTTAATTTTCCATATTATAAAAATTAAATTTTCATTGTGAGTAACTAAACGTTTTTGGCGACCCACTAGCGTTGGCATATTATTTATAAGATAAAATCATATTCAAATATTAACTCTTAACTTTGACATAACAAATGATCAAATTAAGTTTTCCAAATTACTTAACTATGACATTATATCCATTTAATATAAATTTGATAAACGACCAAAGTAAAAGCATTATAATTTTAAATTCAAATATGCTCGATAATTTTTTGAATCCATTATATTACGCCTTATATAAAATTTAATTTTAAAATTAAAATGCAATATCCGGTGTTAGCTGTTATTTGAATTTTCTAAATATTACTTATATTATAGCAGTTATTTCAGTTTAAGTAGATAAATAAAATAACAATATTGTTTTATTATTTACAGTAGTTGGAATACTATCTACTTATTTAAATTTTAAAACAAAACATTTATTTCAAAAAGGAAATTAAATACAAAATTTTATTAAATTTATATTTTCATAAATACCGAGTTTAAGTTTCAAAATGTAGGAAGCCTTATGGCCTCACCCCGTGCCCGTTTCAAATTCACATTCAGTCGAATTTAAACTTAGCAGATTAATATTAGCCATTCCAAAAAAACATCCAACGCGCAGGGTTGTACTTAAAATTATTAAATGAAAAACTAGCAAGACAAAAGCGGGAAAAATATAACACCAATTGAAATTACCGTTTTCCCAGCGACTCCAAAACTCCGTACACTTCTTGGGCAACTGCCTAGAAGTATGGAAGGTGTCCTGTTAAAATAGGAATGAAAAAAGTTTCAATATTTTGAATTTACAACAATTTGATCAACAAATTGCAATAATCGCAGAACTAATTCTTTGCAGGAAAACAACAAACGTTTATTTGTGAAAATATATAAATTTTAGTTAAATAGAACATAACTTGATATTTTCAAGAACAAACTTGAATATCTGCTGAATCCGACTCTAATAGTTGTGGTTTAAACAAGTGGTTTATCCTTTTGATACAATTGTTGTTTGGTTTTGTGATAAACAACTACTATAGCTTGAATTTCTGCTGATTATTCAAGTTTGTTCCGGAAAATATCAGGTTTTGTTCGTTTTATTTTTATGAATTATAAATAGGACTGAACCTTCCAATCATGGATGGAGCTAATGTTCCAGAATTCGTTTACACTGAAATATATAATAAATGATTTTCAAATATTTCCGACGACTTCTTGGTGATTTACAAAGAATTTCGAGATTTACAAGAAATTCCAACCGTGTGGAAACAGTTTTTTGGGATATTTACCCCTCCTATAAAATCTTTACCATTTTTAACCATTTTAAGCATCACAAATAGCAACCTTCGATTTACTTCTTCTTTCTTTTATTAGTGGTGTACCAAATTTTCACTTGGTACCCCCTTGGTTCCCTGATGATTTGCATATTTGCATGTCAAGATGCATAGCCCATAGGTGGAACTTAGACTTTAGATCACAAGGGTGACTGTTTGAAATAAAGAAATACGTAAAAATATTTTAATGAAAATCAGTAATTTATGATTAGCTAATAAACAGAAAATTTACGTATATTTTAAATTTTACACTGTTTGGACAGTTGATCGAATCATTAAATGTTAACGGATTTTAAATGATAGTGATTGTATACACAAATATTTTGATGAAAGTGGAATTTAATTAAAAATCTACTCATATACTATTCATAAGGCTTTCCAGCATCGTGCAATTTTATTAAATTACCGTCGTTACGTAATCGATGGTCTTTACTGACCAATTGGTATAAAACCAGTTTAATTATAAGAATGACAACTGGCTCTCACGCTACCCTACACCGGTCATTTGGAGAAACCCCCAAACAATGTATCAAAACTCTAATTTTTCACCTTAATAGCACTAGTGTCCAATAACTGTGTATATCCCGGCCCATAACTGTAGAGTCTATGGTAAATATTTTTTATAGGATAACATTTTCAAATGTTTTATCAATCCTGTATACCGAAAAATATAGTAACTTCGTTTGAATTGTTTTGATTTACATCAATTTTTAAACAATTTTGTATTCAATAAGTAAACTGTCCAACCTAATAGTTATAAATTGAGTACAATTGCACCATAATTCAATTTTCTTGAATACTAACAACCGCAGTTACTAGCAAACGAAATGTATAAAGTGATGGAGATGCACAAAATTTATTTAAATACAAATTTTAGATTAAATCAGTTGAAATTTATTGCAGTAGCAGCAAAAACTTTTCTTTTTTGTGTAACTTGGAAGTAACAAAGTTGTGTTTGTTGAAATTCAAAAATTAAAATCATTTGTTACTAAACAGCGTAAATTAAATTATAATACTGCGAGAAACTAATAAAATTAACACTATAATTCAACAGTGTAGTCTTCGGAATACGATTTGTTATGTATATGTTCCATTATCAGTCTACGGTTTGCATTTCCCGCGGGATTTGAATTTTCCGTAGAGCATTTGTGTGACATATAAGCTAATATGACTCGGAAGCAAGGTTTAAAAACTGAAGAAGTGGGATTTGAAAACGTGCAAAGAATTTTTGAAAATTGTTTTAAAATAAATAACTATAGGTAAACTTGTAATTTGTGTACATGGGATAATGTAATTAGTAATTACAAACGCTTTTATCGAAAATTACATAGATGAATAAATAATTAATTGTTGGATAAATTACTGCTACATAGCGATAAAAATTTTGATAGCTAATTAACTAAAGCGAAATTATTGTTCGGGATTTATTCCAATTGCTTTTGTTTCATCCAACCTAATGCTGTTGTAAATAAAATTTTCTTTTCCTGATTGAAAATTATAAAACTCAAAAATTATCGAATTTTACTTGATTTATAACGTATGCCTATCATAAAAGCAAGAAATGTTATTGCCAGGCCTTCCTTATCCATTTGGATAATGGGGCTGTAGCCCAGGGGCTCCATTAATCCAAGAGCGCTTGAGAACCGTTTCTTGCTTGTTTTGCTTTTCCGAGACAGAAGTCCGCTGTAAAAGTTAAGGGAAATCCAGGAAAAATAATATGTTGTATTATTTAATTAGTGCTAAGTTCAATGTGATTTTGGCGCCAAACTTTTTAGCCGAGAGCGCTCAAACTTGTTAAGACGGCTCTGGTTATTGCTAATGTTTAATCGAGAGCATTCGTATTAAACTGACCCTGTAGGGCAGTTAGAAAAACCAAATTTGAAATTATAAATTAAATAACTTAAGTTAATGAGAAGTTTTTGCGAAGTTGTCTGAAATGCTATTTATTTTGTTTCACATTATTAAATTTGGAGAAATAGCCCAAATATATTTAAGTGCTCAGAAAGCGTGGAAATATCAAGAATATTTTTAGAAGATTTTCGTGATATTTATCATTAGATTATTGTTTAATTATACAAAATTATCCTTCAACACTTTGTTGTACCCTAGCGGCTTTAACCCAAAATATCCGTCCATTAGAAATTATGATTTATTGCAAAACTTTTACTTGTTTCTTAAATAGTATACATTTCAAGCTACCTGCTTTATCACAATTGGAACGTATATGCAACGTGAAATAAATTTTATTCCAGAGATATTGCAGTTACACTAGAAGTAGGTACTTTAGTGTCGGCGGCGGACGGCGCTAAAGTAAAGTAGAGCAATGCTTTCACAAAAAACTGAATCTTAAAATAACTTAAAACTAAGTCTTTTTTTTATTTTCAGTAAAACATTTTTTTATTTTGAAACACCTAAATAATTTTTAGGTTCGGTAATTAAAAGAAAAACCACCAAGTTAATAAGAAAATTTTAAGAAGCTTAAGGCAATATGTGTTAGTACAAAGTTTTAAACCCACTTACCAAAGTATTTAATAAAACTTTGAAGATTTGAGAAAATTTCGTAAACTAGATACGTATTATATACTACTAAGTAAATAGGTATAATAATAAAAGCAAGTTTTCAAATTTCCCATATAATACATAATGCTATTTGTTATTAAAACTTATACAAAGTAATATAATAGATTTTGATTTTATATTGAATTATTATTTCATTTTATACCTAAAGTAAACGTCAATATAACTTTCAAAATTTTTTGTTACTTAGTTTCACTCCGATTCGGATTTTCAATAAATGTGTAATAATACTGGGTTAAAATGTTTAAAATATTATGTAATATTGTAAAATTTATATAAAGTTTCTTTTATAATTTATTAGTAATTTTACTTTGCTTTTGCAAGTTCGGCGCCGGCGGTTCCAAAACAAAAACTAAAGCAAGACAAATTGAATTATTAAATCTGGTTTGTTTACAGAATCCTTTAAGTCTCAGGTGTTGAGAAGTATTCGCACTCGAGAGAATAGTAAAAACTTTTGGAATGGTACGTTTGATGCCGGCGTTTAAGAACAAAAACTAAATATTACTTACCAGATTTTAAAATAAAACACGCAATAAATTGTTATAACTGCAAAAATTTAACTGAAGTTAAGTTAAGAAAATGTACACGAAATATTATGTAATATTACATAAAATTCATGTTTTTTTCCTGCATAAATTTTAATTTATTTCATTAATTTTCAACATTTAATTGAAGTAAAACGAAATTCTTGATGTTTTAAATGAATCTTTGGATATAATAATTTGTGATTAAATAATAATTTTTCGTGATCACGTTGACGTTTTATTAAATTAAAAATAAATAGCCATATTTTAAATGAATAAATTAATTAAAATTTATTAAGCTAAATATAGAAATATTAAATATTAATAAAATTCAAGTAAACGGTTTGTCGTAAATTAGTCTCAAAATAAAAAAACATTCATTTTTTTACTTATGCAGATTTATTTATTACACATAATAATTTTATTTACACTACCTCGGTGGTTTGCCATTGTCTTCCGAGGGAAGACGGTCGAAATAATCATAATGCAAAGTACAAAAATTTCACAGTTTATAATTTATTATAAATATTAAAAACCGTGTGTAAACAGATTCACTATCAAAGCAGTTTCTATTACACAACGATTTTGAAAGAATTGAGATGTAAAAGAATTGGAATATCAGTTTTTGTAGCGAATTAATTTTTATACACGAAGAAAAATAAAATAATCGAGTTACTTAAATGCATTGCATTTTAAACAGCTTAGATATGTAAATTGAACATCTTAAAATCTTATGGTAATATTAAAGTAATGCTGTTTTGTAATGAAATGCGACACTTCAACTGCAATTTCTTCCTATTTGAACTGCAACATCAAATAGAATGCATTATTTGCGAGACAGATTAGAGAAGTTTTCCGTATAGAAAATTTTTATCATTCAATTTAATTTTTGAACACTCCAATAAATGCATTAATTTAGTAGTTCACTTATTCATTTAGTTCGATTAAAAAAATTAATATGTATTAGGTATGCATACGCAAACTGGCAAATAACGACCCATAATTAAATCAAAATTCCATAAATCACATTTTAGATAATATCCACGATATGTTTGTTCCCACTGATTTATCAATCAGCAACGAGAATTCATTAGGATATTGTATTGTAAGCAATGCTTGTAATAAATTTATACATTAATGGTAATTTATATCAATTGCCACAAATTATGTGAAGTGATTACAATTATTTGATGAGTATATAAAAATATTGGAAACGAGCGAATGCTAATAATAACAAAATTGTTTAGATAGCATTTGGAATTTGAAATTTTATATAAATAACCATTAAGTCTTTGTAAACGTGGGTCCTTTATTACGTTTAATAAAGTTTTCATTTAGATTATGCTGAGTATAAAATCAGTAAATAATTTTCTTGAGGTTCAAATGCTGGCTCTTTTACAAAATAACAAAAGAAAAATTGCAGGAGCAGAGCGATCAGAACGCGAGCAAACACTTATTATAAGCAGTAGTTTTCATTCTTATCGAAAAATAAATATCAGTTTTGTTGAACACATTTCCAGAATTTGCCTGATAAAGGAAATTAGAAAATCATGGAAATATAATTGATAACTAGAATGCAGACTCCATTACTAAAAAGTCTACCATGGTGTATTGGGTATTTAGACACTCAATTACGTATTCAATTTATAATCCACAAATTTAAGACACAAGTGATTCCAAAAGTAAGTCGTTACTTTTTCCAATAAATAGGTAACATTATATATCAATTTAAAATCTATTAGCTTTTACATCAGCAAGTATATAAATTTTAAATTTGCAATTTAAAAAATAAAACTCTCGGCATTAAATTTCAGCTAAATAGATTATCAAACTCAGAAAGAACATTTGTTTTTAAAATGTAATTATTATTTTATATTATACTGCTGACAAGTCACAGTTAAATCTACAAAATTAATAAAAGCTTTTACATAAAATATTTTTATTTAACCTGAATATAATAATTATTTATTAATGTTTTGTAACCAATTTATTATTCAGAAAAAAGGTTGTGGAACCCGGAATGGAACGTTTCGGCGCGAGACGATTCGGTACAAAAACGACTCGGTGCCAAGACGATTTGCTATATTTTTAAGAGTAGAGCAACATTGAAATCGTTTCCAATACGAGTTGCAATTCTAACAAAAATGCTAATTGGTTTTTTTCCCCAGATAAAAAATAAAAACTGAAAAAATAAAGAATAAATAAATACAAATCAAAAATAATATAGGTACAAACTGCTATACTGAATTTGAATATTATTGAATATTAATTGTTTTAAATTGGCTGTGAAAAGTGAAAAATTTTAATATATCACCCCTTCATATTGAATGCAGTTTATCACATATAATGCAACGTAGTGTATTATCGGAAATATGTTAAACAAGTTCCTAGTTTTAATGTAAAATTTAATATTTCAAAAGTTTTAAAATAAGCGACGTGATTGCCAGTTTTGATAAAATATTTCCATTTATATTGTAGTAAATTACTAATATGAAATAAAAATATATTTTTAATAATTTTAAAATTTAATCACAAATAAATTATTTAAATGGCAGTTACTATTATATGCAGCTATATAACAGATTTAATTGATTTTATTTTAGTTTTACTCTAATAGAATATCCAAACGGAGTTTATGTTCAAAAATACTTAAGTAAGAACAAGCTATGGGCGGAGCTACCCTTTTAAAAACAGCCAATCAAATACTCGCATTCTGTTTTTATCCTTTTTCATGCGTATTTTTGAACAATTCATATAATTTAATGTTTATATTTTAAAAAACACAATTAATAAAATTTGTAGAGGAATACAAAATAATTTTTTTACCTGTGAAACATCGTAAAGTAAAACACGGATTATTTAATATCGGCTGGAAATCGCTCGTACTGACTCTACTTTAATATCACAATGATAATATTATTCCATTATAAACAATTACGTATTTTATTTCTGGCGTCTCAATCGGCACATTTGCTAATTTATCTGTTTTTCAATTCAATAGTTACAAGCTGATTATCCGTGTTTCAGTAATAAGTAACATAAATAATTAAACATTATTTATCAATAGAAAACATTGTAAAATACTCGTGTACGTGCTGGTATTGGTTATCGTGGTGTACTAACGATTATAAGATAAAGCGCTCTTAAAACCCGCATCAACTACATTTTTTAATAGGTAACAAAATCACGTACAGTAATGAAGTTAGATAATGTTGGTAAAATAAAATTGAAAAATAACTTACTTGCTCTGCTTTTCTATCTATATATAGATGTATTTAGTGCAAAAACTTAAAAGAAACAAAATCATGTAATTAAGACTTTTCCGGACTAGGTTGGAAAGTAAATTAGTGTGCTATAAGAAATTAAAAATGGTATGACCCAGAATATAAAAAATTCTAAAAATCTGTTAGAATTTCGAATAAAAGGAAATTTTGATGTAATAATAATAAATTTAAAAATATGTAGATTGCTGAACTAGCTGGCTTATAAAGCTCGCTCGGCCTTGGTCCAGCTGACAGTTTATCTACTTGTCTAGTAAAGTACTACTTTGCACACTTGTTATGTAATATACTATTTTTTATCAAAAAATTAAAATTCGTTTAATTTTAACGCCTTCCCAGCATGAGCGGCTATTAGCTTAAAACTTTACGAAAACGAGACATTTGATACGCACTAGGTTAGCAAAAATTATTACAAAGTTTTAATGGCTTAAATATTTAAAATAATATTTTATGTAATATTCTATCGCATCCTAGATACAACAGTAAGTTTTGGGTTTAATAAAGGTGTAGGTAGGTACTGGAGTAAATGTAAAATTGATCCCGGTTTAAAGTACCAAAGCAAACAATCTAAGTAAAGCATGTAGGTAGGTAGGTACCCATACTTGTACGATTTAATGTATAAAATATTAATTATTAACTACATGAATTGGTATTTTCTATTTAGAAATTAGTTTGGAATAAATAATTTATTTATTTATTTAATGGTATTAAATAATAAAAGTTACATATATTATTTGTAAAATTGAAAACCGCATACATTAGAGGTAAAACTACGAAATTTCTAATAATATTTAAAATTCATTAATCATTCGTTGAACAGCTCAATTTATCTATGCCAAGATTATACTGGTAATTTTGCGCTTCATTTATCCACTCATTTTGCATTAGGCATCGAGTACTGATCTATGGATTTCATATTAGGCAGTACCAGTACATTATGTAATATTACAATAAAATTGATATATTCCACTTACGTATTCGTTAAATTAGCAATAAAAATGGATTTTAGTTCTAAAATATGGTAAAATAATTCAAAATGTAACCATAATTTTTGGATTACCTAACAAGAGGGAATATAGTACTTATGTACTATGTGGTTTAAATATTTTATAGTTTACAGCAGCATACGAGAAGATAAAATTAACACACAGAATTTAATCGAATAACAGATTAAACCAGCAATACGGCGGAATTCTCGCAAATAAATTTAAATTTAATCGAAAAAAATTGAGAACAATTCTATTTTTGTTCTAATTTAACTTTAAAAGTACCATTGCAAAATAAATGAGTTAAATGGACAAATTCTATCGTTAACTTCCAGCACTCAGTTTAGAAGGTAAGTTATACATAAATTGGTTTATTTAAAATGATGCTATTTTAGAGAAATGTTTTTTTAAAGTTTGTTGCTTTTTAGAGATGAAAAGGTATTATCCGAAAATGATGTAAAGCAAGAGATGAAAAGATTAAAAGAAACTTTTACAGAAAAAGGCACATTAAAAATACAGAAGGAATGAGAAAATTTTAGAAAAGTTTCATACAGATAAATTAAAAATTACTGCATTTAGTGTTTGTCTGTATTATTTATTTACTGCCGTTACGTAATAGCTCGCTTTCCACACTGATTTGAGTTACATACTGAGCCATTTACCGCACTAGTGCGGATAATTTTTATAATTTTGCCCATATTATATTTATGATTTATGTTATAATTAAAATTTTTTTATTCACTTACAGCTACGGCACATTAGCTGTAATCTCATTCTAAACTACCTTACATCTTATTATTAATTTATGTGTATAATTAAGTTAGCAGCTAACCAGAGCGCAAAAAAGAGCACACATTTGTGTTTGTGGTTAGGTTAGAAGCTAACATAAACATAAATTAATAATAAGATATACTTCTATTAGCGGAAGATTGCGGTTAGCTAATGCAGGTTAAGTTCCCTCTAATTCCATACCATGACATTGTACTTGCTTTTGTATCTTCACATTGTTTAAAAGTATACAAAATCATTATCAATGTCATTAATCAGTTTCCGCTTTAAAGTGCAATGTCTTCTAAAATTTGTTGTGTTGTTTTATATTATATTGTTTAATATAAAGGAATGGAAAATTGTGAAACAATATTTTAACGCATAACTATAAAATAAAATGTATCTGGTAATTGAATATTGGATGCAGCCAAGTAATTTTATATCCAAAAACTTCCATTTTTACAAAATTTATTGGAGTGTGAATTTTAACATTCTACTTCTTGTTTACTGTAATGCTAGAATTCTGATATGTTTGAATATTTGCATGAAATAAGCATTATGTGTGAAATGAGCTTATAAAATTTATATCGATCGAAGTGTAATAAATAGCTATGTTTAAAATAACATGTATTTGTTGAAAATTAATATTAGTTACTCGAATTTTTGTTTGGCAAAATTTCTAGTTAAAGCATTTAATCTCTTTTTGACAAATACTGAATAATGAAATAAAAAATCAATTAAGTGCTTTGGAATAATTTCAGAAATTTAAATACATTCCATCGTTTTGCATAGGTATTAGGTTTTTCATTTTTATAAATAAGTAATGGTTGTTGGTTAAGTTTCCCATTACGTATGCAAAAACCCACTTTAAAGACTTTAATTAACCTATCTAAATTTTTACTTTAAGAGTAGAACTAACAAATTTGTTTTTATGAAGTTTAATTATTAAATACAGTTGGTATTATTAAATGCAGTCGGCTGCAGTTGGTATTACTGACAATATTTGTAGTTTTTGTAGTAATTATAGTTACTTAGTATTCCAATACTACCGAGACGCTCTTGGTAATTTATTCTGTTTCAAATTGCAGTGATAAAAGTTATAATGCTGTTTAAACGAGCAAAGAAAAGAAAAGTATGAAAGTTTCTATGTTTAAACCAAATAAAATTTTTCGACTTTGTATTTAACATAAATAAAGCTTCACTAAGCTTAGCCGATTTTCGGGGATCTATTTAAAATTAATTTTTAATTTATTGTGGTAGTTACGTAAATTAATAGTAAAGATTTTGACAAGTTTTATGTTTGTTTATTTCGCACTAACCAAAAAACAATAAATAGGTATTAAAAGTTTTGTGCTAAATTATTTAAGCTTACATCCTTTCAGTACAAGAGACAAATTTGTAAAATACATAAATGGAAAAACAGCAGTTATATGTACCATGTATATCTCGGAACTGAAATTTTAAATGTGAAGCTTATGATGGTTCTATATCTGTCACATACTCTACATGACAACTTAACAAAACACTAAGTCTATTATAAGCAAGATATTAGATAACAATAATTTTAACGATTAAGTCACTGAGTTTAAATCATTTTGTAAGTTTTGAACTATTGTTGACAGTTCCAGTAATACATTTACCAATATTATATGAACAATTTATATTAACACGTCAGTTGCCATGCTTATAATATATCTTTAGAAGACGGCGCTGTATAATAATTAATGTAGCGAAAAATAAAATTAGTCCTTTATGTAAAACTGTAGTTTCCTGTTGTAGCTGTTTTAATAATTTTTCCGTACACATCACCATCCCGGGTGGAATAATTTCAAACTTTCGGTATCTGCAAAAATTATTTAAAACCTTTTCCCTCTTGGGTGCTTTTGTTAGAAAGCCGATATGAAAAATACATCAATACCACTTTGCTACATGAAAAAGAGGTAAACAAAACTAATAAATTATAACCACTTAAAAAGTGCTGTCCATAGACTATATAGTGGTGGTGTCCTTCAAAATAGACAACGGTCTAGTCTACACTTTAAGATTACCGACCATCTGAACTCATGAAATCGGTGTAAACTAGTGTTTGTAGATATATTACTATATTCCACCTATAGGAGGTAGGTATACCTTAAGCTTAAACTACTACCGTTTTAAATTCTTCCAGTTCGTTACAAACTCAATGGAAAGCGAAGACTATATAGCACGGATGTACCATGGACAAAATAGAAAGCTACTACCCTACCACTAACACAACAACGGATGGCAGCAGAACAATGGAACCGATCAAGAAAACACGACAGAAATCTCTCCTACAGGGACTACCCCATGGCGGAGATAATGATTCCGAATATCTTCGGAAATTGGCGCCTTCTTCCACTAACCATTTGACTATTTCCCATTTACGGGCTGATTTGGCGTAAGACAAATCAGCGAAAGCAAGGCAAATTTGATGTAGAGCAAATTTTGTGCTAGACCGGTTCGGTGCAAATGAGCGGTTATTGAGATATTACCAAAATATTGAATTTCAGCAATTGTTTTCCAACATTGCCACTTCAGTCGGTAACACATAAACTTAAGAATTTATTCTTATATATTCAATTATAGTTAAGCATAAACATCGCTACCGAATACGTTACAGCTACAATGTTATTTACCTCATAATAGTTTTGTTAATTTTCTCTATTTGTTTGACTATAGACTAATTACACATTAGCACGGTTCTATTCACTTTCTAGATCTGTTTAAGTTACCACTGTTCAAGATCTCCGCTATTTGAGTTTCAACGGGAAATTTACAAAGGAAGATAAGGATAACTACGTAACAGTCCGCCCAATTAGAGGGAAATCTAATACCGAAAGTAAGAAAACTGTATATTAAACTGTATATTACTAAAATGTAACCAAAATCTAGGATGCAATTTTACGATAAGGGCCTATACCAGTTTGCGCCTGTTTTACAAAAAATTTTATTTTTACATGAGCAACAACTTATTTATATATTATTCAATAAATTTAACTGGGAAGTAACATTTTAATTAATACATAATAAACTACATATACAATTTCAGTTTTAACTAATATCTCCACCGTTTAACTACAGACAATTTTGCAAAATCGAGTATTTTATTACGAAATTTGGTATTAAATTTAAGAGGTTGCGAAGACACTTTTAAGCGGATAACAGAGATAGTACGAGATATTGCTCTAAATATTTAGAATTGCATTAAAATTTATAGCTACTGCATTATAATATTTCATTTAAAAATTTATTTAATATAATATGCAATAAAAATAACCCTAAATTTTTTTAAATATATTTTATTATTAGTATTGTTTAAAATAAAAAAGTCTTTATTAAATTATAATTATTAATAAATGATAATTCCAAATTAATATGAAAAACAATTGTTACAATTTTAGAAAACGGAGTTTTCCTTATGTTTGACTCTTTTACTACCGGACGTTCCTTCTTTACTAAAGGCGTCATTTTCTGTTTATAAGTTTTAAAATTCACCAAATCTTCTTGTTGCACGTAAGTAAAATTCACCTCACTTTGTGTTAATTTTTAAAAGTTTCAAGTTTACAAAATTTTACTGTTAAACAATTGTATAGGATTATATGTGCTGTTTTCCACTAGTTTAATCCGAGATTAAACAAACAAAATTTGATCCTTCCAACTCCAATTCATATTTACTTTGTTTATTTAATATTAATAATTAAAATAGTAAAAAAATTAATAATAATTTTCTTTTAATAAACATTTTTGTTTGAAAGATAAAGGAAAATTTTAAAATTACAAAGATGACAAACAAGCCTTAAAATTAATAATATTGCTTATATTACATGAATATTCTAAATTCCGCTTTGCTTATAATAGTTTATTTTGCAAAATAATATAAATATATAGGTATATAATTTAGGTGGCTTTATTCTATTGTATAGTATTGTTTATCTTATTCGTGTGCTGTTTTGTGTCGGTTGTCTTTGTATTCCGTTTTAATTACAATTCAACCATAAAATGTAATTTCACTAATTTTTATTTAATTCTGTTATATTTTTAATTGTACGTTTGTTTCATAAAAGAATTTAAAATTCTATTAAAAATAAAATAAATTCGAGGAGGTAAAAAAATTTTGAGTTAAATCTTCAGCAGCGATAAATAATAACCAAATGCTTAACATTCGATAATAGCAGAAATGCTCATTAAGCTTCGCTAGAAAGGTTCTAATCCGATTTGAGTCTTTAATTAAGAATTCATCTTCTCTAACATCATACATTCTCATTAAAGCAGGAAAACTCGCCGTTGAGCGGTTTAAGGGTAGCATTTTTTTCTTGAGTTATGTGCATGTTATTAATATTTTTCTATATTACTCTTTTAAACCTTCCTTAATATTATTTACTTTCTGCTAAATAATTTTTACCAACAAGTCTCCTCCTATTAACCGAATTATATAAATCAAAATAATAGGTATCTACGAGGGGCTAAAATCTATCAGGTCTGCAACAGAAATTGTGATGACAGAAAAAGGCAAAAAACATAAATATAATTAAACCATCCCATCATTGACAACTGCCTTCGTGAGCTGTTAGTGCTGTTAAACGCAACTACTTTTTTTTGTCAATGAGATGCGATTACCCGATAACGCAAAATGCCAACGATATCCTTTGGTTTTAGTTTTAGCATACAATGCTTGGGAACCTATGCTAAACCGACTGATGACAGTTTTTTAATTAATTTTTTGATATTTATAAATTGTAACTATCAAGTTTCACAAAAATTGATTTTTATTGTGATATTATGTTGATATCCGAAGGGGTAGCTGGATAAAAGTTTACCAATTTGTATTTTGGAATAGTTTTATATGCGCAAGAGCCGACTAGTTAGTTTTGTGCTTTTGTGGATTTATAAGGATTACACCGTATTAAACAAAAGTAAAAGTGCCGAGTTGAGTTTATATTGGATAATAATAATAATTTTTTTAGTTAATGCGGAATATAATTGGATAAATAAATATTAAAGTGGACTTATTGATAAACTGAGAGTGAACACTTAAAAAGTGAATTGGAAAACTTAATGGTTTTACAAGGGGGAATATTTGGATAAATACAAAATTTTTGGATAAAGATCACAGCAATATATAGGATTTTTAACCCCCATTACATTCTGGACTTCAAGACTTAATTCTTGGCCTGTCCATCCTGTTATTTTTCAGCTTTTAGGTTTGTTTCACAATTTGCTCTTAAACTGGTTGCACAGATTCATTACAATGAGTATTTGGACTTATTTAAATTGGAGACTAAATGTGGATTTTCAAAAATCATTTCTAAAAATTCCATAATATGTAATAAAATTTATTTAATTTGATTAATTGTTAAAACTGACCTATATGATATAAAAAAAACAAGTAACAATAATACCTAATTGGTTAAACTATACAAAATAAATTGAAAAAAACTGCTAAGCTATAATGATACCAGTGAGCTAGTGCGCTACAATTTAATTAATTTTAATCCCGACTATACAGCAGACGGTGCTCTATTAATTATTTACATTCCTTATTCTAATGAACCTAGAAGTAAACAATTCAATACAGAAAAAAAACAAAATAATTAAATTTTTTCAATTATTTCCTTTAGAGCTTCATTTTGGTTAGATTACTTAGAATTTCAGCGATAATTTAAATGTTAAAATTTAATCACTTGTTTTTCAAAATTACAAGTCTTTTTTATAAATTATCAAAATGTTAATAGTAAATGAATAATTTAATCGTTCAAAGATTTATTTATTCAGGAGATAGCCATGTCGAATATCCTAATGCACAAAATTAGCTTAATTAAATTTTAACAATGTTTCGGAATTAACTACAATTATCTCGGTTCGAACTTGGTAAAAATTTATATATTTAAAGTTTTTGATGATAGATTTAATAACTACAAGTTAGTGTAAGCTATAATAATAAATTAAATTATATGTTTATATTATTTTGGATGGTATGAAAAAACTTGCATTTTTAACATTAATCTGACAAACAATAAATTATGTTAATAACTTATATATAACCATGTTTTTAACATTTTTTTTTTAACTTCTAAAGGATTTGAAAGATTTTTCAGCCTTTCTAAGGCAGATTGAACAACTTTTCACAAATGGTTTGATTACCATACGAATACTTTAAAAATTTAAACGAGTTTTAGGGGAGCACTAATATGGAATAATATATTAGCTTTGATCTTAATGTGTTAAATTGAGTATGTAGTCAATTTGCAACCATCATTAAATTTAAAGTTTTACATACAAAGTAATTAAACCATTAATTACAAACTAGCTTATTATAAACGCAGATATTGTTAAGTAAGCAGGTATACATTAAGTAAATAATAACTGAGTACATAGAATGTATTGTCTAGCATTAATTTTTGACAATTTAAAAAATCATTTATATCATTTATGTTATACCAGTACAATTTAAAATTGCGTCCTCAAATGAATCTTGTTAATTGCGCCCAGTTTAGGATCTGAATGCAAATATTTGAATGTGTAAGTTAGGAATTATGATTGGTTGAAACTCACCTACCATGCTTGGATAAAGAAAAATCATAAAACAAAGTTAAAATCCAACTTTAGATTAGTTTATATTAAGTTTTCAGTAAATAGAAAGTTACAATTATTTTAGAGCTTTTTCTTTTTCTTAATATTTCTTTAGTAAAAAAAGTTTTTTAAAGAAAAGCTATAACTGTTGTGGTATTATTTCATTAAATTGAATTAAATTATACCTATTATTTCTTTAGAAAAGCAATTAAAATTAATATTGTCTTTAATTAAATTTTATGAAGCTATCTTCAGTCCCATAATAAAGTGTTCTCCAAGGAAACCAAATAGCTCAGTAAAAATTGCTAGCTTTCTAGCTATACCACAATATACTATGCTGTACCGTATTTTGAAAATTAATTAGATTGTAGTTGTCAGGATTGACTACCTTTGGAAACACTAAAAAAAATTTACACGTATACAACATCGTAAAGATTTCACATGTTTTCAGCAAACTTGTTTGTGTGAAAGACATAACATAGCTCTGGTAAAAGTCGACAAATTCAAACTCGATCAGTTTCTATTTGTATTTCATTTCATTCAAGTTACACTTACGAACCTTAGTTTATTTTAAAATCATTGTAATCAATTCGAAATGGATTTATAATAGTACTGTACAGAGACGAGTGGATGTCGCTGCAAAAACAATTTATTGTTTTATTTTATAATTTATTGTATAAATTACTACTAAACTAATGCTACATTTAGTTATCCTTTTACAATTATTAATTACATACGGGCTGAAATAAAAAAAAGCACTCTAAGTTGTAACTGGATATTTTACTTGCACCTAGCAGTCTAAAAACTAGCCGAAATTAAACTGTTTTATTTTAAAACTTACGGAAAGTTTACTGAAGTTAAAAAAATTCAACATTTCCTATTAACATGAAATAAACCTTAATGGCTGAACCTTACAGTGTAAACAAGTTTACTGCCCACATTGTTCTCTCGTTTTCCTATTATAAATAAAATACAGAATTTTCATGATTTTTTAGCCCTCTGGCTTGTATCAACATTTCCTATGCCATTTATTTCGAATTGAAATATATTTAAAATTGGAAAAGTAAATTATGTGTTAGAAACCATTTTCGTGCACACATTGCACGTATTGATATTAATACTTTTTTACGTTTAAAAGGTAAAACTGTACATTTCCTTTTTTTGTATCAATTTTTCCACCATTTTATGCAAATGTTGCTTACAAAAAAAACTAAGAAATTCGTACGTTTGCCATTTAAACCATCGATCTTGTATTAAATAGAATGTAGAACATAATTATAATAATACTACCACGATTGCTTTAAAGCGCAGCCCCTAAAGCGGTTGCAATTGCATATTATACAAACTCTCAGTTATTCAGTTGCAGGTTAAACTAAAATATTTAGGTTAACTAACAATATGGCATACAAACAGGTTTTTGACGTATTTCATTAGTTAACCTAAATTTTTTGGTTTAACCTGCAACGGAACCACTGGGCATTAGATAACATAACCTAAGTTTAAAAGAACTTACTATAAAAACGAGAATTGAGTTGTAAAAACGACTTTAAAAATAATAAAATTTTTAATATTTTAGCATTGAAGTTAGGATACTTTATCCCTGTCAAACACTTAAGAGAAAATCTTATATATGAAAATGAATGTTTGTTTGTTCGTATGTTATGCACTCTTAGACCCTTTAACCGATTTTAACCAAACTTGGCTCACTTACTCAGTAGGACTTAAGAAAGGTTTTAATGCAAAAAAATGTTAACAAAAGAGCGAGATCTCACGAAATTATATGACGCGCATAAATGGATTAACGAGATTCACGTAATCCTGATAAGCTAATGATGAATGCAAACACGATAATCATCATGAAATGAGTCTTGAATCATCAAGACTGGAAAATGTTCTAGTACGCAGACTAACGCAAAGTATTTTATTTTTAAAGAGAAGTTAGTAATTAAAAGAAAATTATAGACTTTTATTAGAGTACAAAATCTTTATTATAAGCTTGGTGATTCGAACCCTGAACATTTGTTCCGTAACTTGATTAGCTACCACATCAAGGCATTGCCGTGATTGTGTTAAATACTTACTTGAAGAACTCAAATAACATCTCCAAGTTACAGTTACCTATAATACAATAATGGGAAAATATCATTTCCCACAACTACTGTCTGAAATCTGGTTAACCTAACTTTACTAAACAATTAAGCGCATCTATATGGTAGTTAATCAATACGGGTTTAATAGCCTACTATATATATCTAAGTTTTATTATATGAGATAAAAGCTTTTATTGTCAATATTTGCATTAATAATTTTATACGATACCTACTAATACTTAATCATATTTTAATAGTCGAGTAACAATTTAATTACTTCATCAAAATAATTTTATATAATTACTGCGGTGTAGAATTTCACCACAAAACCATAAAAATAGTATAAAGGTTTAAAATATTATTTATTTAACCAGTAATATCCAATATTATGTAGTAGTTAGAACGATTGTGAATTTGCTAAGACGAGGGAGATTTACGGATTTTTCACAATCCATAAGCGATTTCTCGATTTTTTCGCGCATTTCACTCTTCTTTTTTTTTGGGCTACTATCCCTTGCCTTTTTTATTAGCCTTGTTTCATTCATCTTGCCCGATCCAGTCTCAGTTCCTTAAGCGGGAATCAGTCCAATTATTCCCTTGTATCAATTTCAATCTGTTGATTTATCTGCGATAAATCCTAACCATCCAGCTAAGTGTTTGCATTAGACAATAAAAAGCTCTTCCAACTTGCGGTAAAATCTCTTCAGCTGGTTTTCATTTTAAAGAACATTCCTGTTTTCTTTTCCCTGCTTCCCTAACAACCATTTGGATGTTTCCCTATTTGGAAAGGTTTAATAATCATGTGACGCCCAAAACTTTTATATGTGCCTGTTACTATAGGTTACACACGCTCATAGTTTAACACGTGTTAAGCTTAACACATTTTGTGTTAAGCTGTTTTAAAACTTGTGAATATATTATTTGTAATACCTAATGAAAATAATTTATTATTACAATAAATATTATTCTTTTTTGAAAATTTATTAAATTAATATTGAGTTTTTAATTTATTGCATTGGTGAATAAAAATAAACACCATTACGTTTACAGGTTTAGACATCGGTAACTAATTTTTCTGAGTACGGAAGTGTATTAGTTGCTTTTTACCATTTTCCCATATTATGTTCGAGCTTTAGCACAGCTTTTGCACCTGATTAATGATGCGTGTGAATAAATGAATGAGATTTATTTGCAAACTGTAGAAATCAAAACTCTCCTATTATTTAATTTTAAAATGTAATTTGTTATGTTCAAAATTAACTAGCGTTTTTTGATTATCAGTTAGAAACAAAGTTTGATTTTTCTCCTTTGCAATACTACGTGTCGATTTCCAGATGTTTGTGAAATAAAATAAAATACAACGTGTTAATTAATTTCGTTCAGGTTGTCATTAAGTCAATCCAAAATGGATGCAAGAAAATCGTTGAGTAATATCTATTACTTAACGATGTCTATTGTAATCGTTTAATTTGATAATGAGTTACATTTTTTTTATGTACAAAATATCATTTTCATTGACAGAAGCTTATATTAAGCAATGACATTAGGTAAAAAGCCTGGAACTTTTCTCTTCGGTTTTCCGTCTGTCAATTTTCCTGGTGTAATTTCTAAACAACATTTAAATTACTGACATAAAATATTTGTGTTAAGATTAATATTTTGTAATAATAATTGTTATATAGATGACAATTTTTCTTAAGTTTTAAAACTCATATTTTTAAATTTAATGCATAGCTTAATGAAGTCAAGTTTCAAAGAAAACTCTCTCTGTGGAATTACATGTGAAAAGAGCTTTAATTGCATCAGCGCATGAAAACTATCTTCAAGAGTAGCCGAGATCGACACATGTGGTGAAATGTGAATGCTAGTGCAATTTAGTTTTGATTTAAGTGTACGTTGATTATGTAAAAGAAAATTTAATGTACATCATAATTATATTATATACCATATAGAGCACTTCGTGCAAAGTGACCCGATAGAATTTTATAGAAACAAAACACCCGATGATGAACGATGAACATATTGGCATTTACGGAGTGCCAGGGCTGTGCCCCATAGCTCCTTCATCTGGCGTAGAAAAACGGGCGTTGGTGTTTGAGAGGTTTTACTCCTCTTTAGTGTTAGCAAGGCTAAAAACGTGGCTGAGCGTAGGCACCTCGATGCCTAGCTACATACAAGGGGGAAGAAAATTTTAGCGCGGTTATTCGAAGTAATCCATTCGTTGAGTTGCCTCGGAAAGTGGCAAGAAGATAGAATTTTTCGGAGGTGAAAAAGGGTTGCTGATGTTTTAGCATGTGAATTTTTGTTGCAATGTCAGGAAGGGGTGTTTGAAGCTGGCTGAATATGGTTTCATGGGGTGAGCTATCGGAGTTTAGCTTGAAGAGGTCCCTGGCTCGGTATTAAGCGGAGGGGACGTGGCAGTCGGAATTAGTGCTGCCACTGTTTTTTCGACGGTTAATATCACCTGGTTTTCCACGTTTGATTTTCTTAGAACGTTGATGATTGCATCTAGGATGGACTCGATGAGTTGAGCAAGGCCCGCCGTGGCAGGCAGGGATGTGTGGTCCCCAGTGGTTTGCTTCCCATCTCGTCGTGATGTTGTGGGGCGTGGATTGGTTGTTTGCGTCTGTGGGCGTGGTTTCATGTGAGATTGCGGTTGCAATTTCACTTGTGGTCGCACTGATTGTTTAGGACGTGATGATCCCCGGATTGGTTTTCTTTCCATGGATGGAATGGATGGATTTTTGATTGACGATTTTGTCAATGGTTTTGCACTGGCAACAAAAATGGTACATCCTCGAAAATTAGCCGGGTGCGGTCCTCCGCAATTGACGCATTTTGCGGGTTCTTCTGTTTGTTTGCCACAGGATGCCGTGAAGTGGCTGCCAGCACATTTGACGCATCTTGGTTGGGCGCTGCAGCTGCGTTGAGGGTGCCCGAACTCCTGGCATCTGTGGCATTGTCCGACATCGGATTTTCTAAAAGGCGTTTCGATGGCGACCGGAATGTTGAGTACAGCATTGAGGGAGAAGATTTTTCGTCCAATCTCCGTGTTGTCTAACGTGACGATGAATAGAGGCATTGGTCGGCGGTCTGCTCCGTGTCTCATCTGCTGCACCTTTGTAACTGGAAAAAAGTTAGTTTTTAGGTCGTCGCTGATGTGGGCGGGGTTGAAGGTCCCCGGAAGTCCCCTGATGATGGCTTTGAGCTGACGGACTGTGGTGTTTGGAGTAGTAGTTGACGTGGTTTTGTTTTTAACGCCTGTTTGGATGAGCTTCGTTAGGCGCCGTTGATCGTACGGTGTGGAGGGGTATATTGCAATACCCTTGCCTGTAGCTTTAATACGGACGAATTTGATACCGTTGTCCTTGATTATGTTGTTGATATCTACCCAGTCGGCGTTTCTCACAACGATAGGTTGCAGGTGGGTAGAGGACTCTTGAGGGCTGTACTCGACAGGTGCAGGTTGGGGGCTACCCAGTTCTGCGGAGTCGGGTACCTCCTCGTCGTGGCAGCTCATGGTGTCGGATGGCAGATGTTCGCCATCGCTGGAGTTGTCATCTACATCATCGCCCCCGTTTTGAGGTCGAAATTTGCTTTTCGGTGGCCTCTTGTCGGATGCGACTGATGAAGGTGACGTAGAGAGATCTGAGCTGTGCCGTTGACGCTTCTGACCTTGCTGTTGTTGTTGTGTGACCTCGGTGGTGTGGTCAGATGGAGCAGTTAGGTCCTCTGTTGCTACGACCGATGGAGTCGGATCCAATGGTGCAGTCGGTGTAGGCAGAGGCGTAGGTGGCACTTGGTTTCGAAGCTTCCGATTTTCCAACTTGCGTTGTTTTTTCGCCAGCTTCTTTTCCTGTTTCTCCTTTTCGATTTGAAGCACTTTCATCTCGGAAAGGAGTTGCTCAGTGATCTTTTGGTCTGCAGCGGCTCGGATTTTCTCCATTTCCAATTGTTTTACGAATTGTTCATTTCGTAGTTCGGCCTCTGCAGATGCTGACGCCATGAGATCTTGTATCAGATCGATTTGTTCAGCGTATTTTTCGGATTTCGAAAAGTTTGCAGCGTCCATAGTTAGAATTGAGAAATTCTGGTTTGTTAAATTTAACTTGAACTATTAAACTGTTACTACCGGTATTGGAGCGGGGAGCGCACGTCTACACTCACTCGCTACTCAGCGGGGTATAACAAAACAAAATGTGCTAAAATTTAAACTACGTACTAGTTCTTCGCCATTCTGTTGACGGTACGTGTAGGTACTCAATGTAAATAATTACAGCTGCGTTCTTCAAAGGGCTGATTCGGCCGCAATTATTTAATATAATTTCATTTTAACTTATAACATAAAGACATACTATGGGCGGGGCTAACTATGCAAATAGCCAATCGAATGATCGTATTATATTTTTGACCTTTTTCCTCGGTCTAAGTCAATCAATAATTAGTTATCTAGTCCTGCTTTGTGATTAGTTACAGAACTAACTATTATTATGAAGTATTTTGGAATAAGTTGTCTCAATTTCACATTCAAATTATTGTTGCAAATTATGTACAAACTATATTGAAAGTAATTCAAGTCATTCTATTCGACCCTAGTTTCTCCTTTACAATAGGATAGAACCAATAATATTAACTTAAAGAGGCGAATAAGTAAAACGAAACGAAGAATGGGGCTTAAAAACGTGAAATTTAATAAAAGACACTGGAAAATTGGAATTGAAAACACTGTATGATAGGGCAATATAAAGCATTTTCATCGTTTTTTCAGATCATCCGATGGATGTAAACGTAAATTAAACCAACATGTTTTCTCGTGCCTTCAATAGGTTTCATTATTTTAATTTTTGACTTTTTCGCCTTTTCAAGAAAATGTTTTGGTCCGGCTCTGTCCGAAAGGAAAAACTAATGTTAAACGTGTTTTTTATCATTTCAATTACTTGAAAATTATTTCAAAGGAATTTTACGTCTAGACGCAAAATCTCTAATTTAAATTTTTAAATTTAAAATGGAATCAATAATTCAATTTTAGAAATAAAACACAATAGTAATGCAAATCTACAAAAGAAATTTTAATAATGTATTCACATATTATTTTGTCAAAATGAAAAATATTCTCGTATTTTTACAATGGGATTTCGATTTCCCTGTTTTATTAAACCGCAATTGAATTTCAGTAGGTAGTTAATACAATCCAGAATTAAAATATTTGCACAGGTATTGTACAATTAATTGTAACGTTTTGTAAGTTGATTAAATTGTTTTTATTATATTGAAAATATAGGATAAGAGAAATTTTCCAATTTTCAACTCGCTATCACATCGTTATGAAAAATAACGGAACTGTAAACGTTGTGATTAGTTATTTTGTTAGTATAGGTAATGAAAAATGTTATCAAAGGTATTGAAGTATATATTTGATATGTGACTGAGCTTTCAGTTATTGACATAATTTCACTTTTCCGTTTTACTTTTTCAGTCAACTTTCGTGTGGGATTATTGGTAGGTAGATACGCATATATCCGGGACTGTAGAAAAAAAAAAATATTTTTGAAATTAATTTTGAATTGTGATATTATAATTTGTAGTTAATTAAAAGAAATTTCAGATATTTAAAATTAAATGGAGTTACAAATTTAAATTTATTAATAAATTAAGTGTAAGAAAATATTTTTAAAATTTCTATTATATTTTTCAACGTTTTACTTAATTAAAATATCTCAAGTTTTAAAGCAAAATTAATTTACTTTTTCCGCATTTCTTTTTTACTTACATACTGATAAAATACACTGGGTAAAGTTATAAAATTTAATTAGGTATCAAATGAACAAAGTGGAAATTATAAAAAAAACTTTTGATAATCACAAATTTGAAAAAAGTTTCTACTTTTTAATAAAAAGTAAGTTTACTAACAATTTGATCATAAAATTTGTCTCCCAATTTAAGGTCGCGCTATATAAATCTTGATTATCAAGACATAAACTTGACCGAGACGATCAGTATTGCAAAGCGAGGGTCTAGAAATGATATAAAAATAAATGCGTGGAGAACAATACCATAAAAAGCCTAGAACTGTTAATTTGTAGAACTCTTGAAAAAATTAGAGGCAATTTTACTTTACTAAAAAATTTATATCTAAAAAATGATAGCGAAATTCTCTTCCAAGTTTACGTGCAGTATGTAGCTATTTAGGCTGATACGGAGCTTTTTAATAAAAATGCGTAAAGAGTAAAAGCAAAATCTTCATATGTACCTCATTTTCTACTACCATGATAATAAAGTTTCCACTACCCACATGGAATATAACGATTTTTGCTTATTTTTTTGCAATATTGGCTTCTAATCGCAATCGGAGATATTTTATGTAAATTAACTATTATTGGCTATTAAAACTAAATTTTCCATTAAGCCAATTTATTAAAATTATCCTTACCTTAAGTAGTAAAATCCAAAACTATTTCTAGAATGCCAGGTTACCTGGGATCTGGCACTCAATTGAAGCAACTGGTTGTTTAGTTGGGGTCGAACAACTACTAAAAGCTCTCTGTGTATATTCGCTAAGCCTGCGAATTTACGGCACAAAGCATGGATTTCTGCACTATGCTTACTATTGCAATTTTATAGCTTACCACTATTTTGGTACACGAAATAAAAGCATAAAATGTTTTTTGAGTTGTGTTTCGTCTGTCGCGATTTTTATGATTGCAGTTTCTTAAACTTTTATGTCTTAACCGAATTTTTTATATTAGGTATATCATATTTTACATAAGGTATAAAATTTTAGACCCGTCAGGTATAAATTAACCTTTGAACTTTCGAACTGAACAAAATTTCAAATTACATTTTTTTTATCCTAATTTAAAAATTAAATCAATAATTTTATTTATATTTTTTTCGTTTTGAAAAAAAATATTTTAACGTTTATTTTTTAATTTTTCGAAATTTACATATCTTATAGGCGCAAGGTTTACTAGTAACGGAGTTTACCCGAGCACTGGTGTACAATCCGGGTGCTCCGGATTCGCGCATGTTCTGCTCTGACACCTGCTAGTATCCCATAGTTACAAGTACATCAGAATTTTAAATGTTTCGAACACAATTGTAATTTTAATTTTTAACATTATGGCAGATTAAGCTTTAGCAAATCGTTAACACAGCAAGATTTGTGTAAATATTAGAGACCAATTGGCAGCTACTGCCATTTCTCTCATGTGACAGCAGCTAAATTGTGGATGAAATAGCCAAGTAGCATCTACCTGCCTTCAAACTAAATTTATTGCTTTTTCAATTTCTTTAATAATATACCTATTAGATACATGATTTATATGTTAATATTAAAAAAAAGATTCCCTAGTAGCGTAATTTATGTTTCAAGAAATATTTAATCCGAACGCAAGCTAGTAATTTAATTCTTTCCAACTTTATTCCTCATAGATATTCCGCATTATCGATGGGCTTTTCTCCGGGTTTAAATAAGAAGTCCTCTTTTAAAACCAAGTTTTAAATTAATTTATACAAACTTATTGCAATCAGCTTTAGCTCCCAGCTACAGCTAAAAAATAAAGCTAATTCTACACTAAATTTTGCAGTTTATAATCTACTACCTACATTAAACGTTATCAGGTTATAACCATAAACTCGGTTAATAAAAATTTGATTATATTTTTTTGAATCTGAAGTAAAATCTCTTGTAAAAAATTAATATCTAAAAGTTTAATTTAAAAATTTACCAAAAGCGGTTGTTTTGCACACTTGGGTGGATGTTTAAAGTGCCCAGGTTTCTCCAGTAGATAACAATAAGGGTAAAGGACACTTACAATTTTCACGCTTTTTTTGTCACATCTTTCAGTGAAATTTCATTAAAATTAAACTAATCAAACAATTAATTTTATTAGGTATTCGTTGCTGTCGTATTTTCTTTTGTTTCGGTTCATAAATGTGAAAATTAGATAGCATACGTTATTTAATTAACAAAAAATAAGGTAAAGATAATATGAATAAATGGCCAAAAACATTTTTAAATTTTAAGCTTCCTTTGTTTAGTGCTGAACTAATTTGAAATTGTATAGTAAACATCATGTATCATGTAAAACAAAATTAAAATTTTGCTAAAAATCAAATGCAAGCTGGCTGTATTGACCTACTTTAACAAAATGAAAAGAAAGTAGAAAAAACCTTCCCGAAGTAAAATAGTATGTTATTTCCCTAGGTAGCAAAGTGGTTTTATTATAACCGCCATATAATCAAATAATTACATATTAACAAATTAATTTAGTCTTTTTTATTGTAAATTTATATTAAGATTAATATTACAAAAAATAAACAATTTTAACGAAAAAAATTTTCTTAAACCCTTGTTTTAAAATAAAACACGTCAATATATTATGTCAGAGATTTAACTTCCTCGCAGTTTTGATCACTCATGTTTCTCTTGTATGATTGCACTTTTTTGAATTTCTTGGTTTTCTTTTTTATTATTCTTCGATGAATAATAAAGAGAATAATAAAAAATATAATTCTATTTTTTTAATAATAATTAACTTAATAATGCTTATTTAGTTAGTTTGCCCAGATTTTAGCTGGCAATCGATTTAAAAATTTTAAATATCATCAACAGGTAGAAGATAATATAATATGTTTTACAACAGCACTAATAGCTCCTAGAAAAAATATAACAATGACCAAAAACATCATCATTATGTTTAAAAATGCTCTTGGGTATATCATATTATAACCGTCAAGCTCATTAATTAATTCAAAACAGTTAGGTAAATTTAAGCTTCAAAATTCGCTTAAAAATAAAATTTGCGTACGAGTAACAATGACAGATCGGTGTAGAAATAAATTGGCAAAAATTTGAAATGTATTTAATAAAATCAAATTACTGCTTCCATGATCCTCGGTACAAATCTAATATCTAATATATTGTCATGAATTTTCTCAAAAAGTGGAGTTAAATTTTGGAATCTTGTTTATTTTGTAAAATTTGGAATTCCCGCGAGTTGGTTGACTTGGCGCCAACTAGCGGTGGAAACTAGGCAATTTACGTGCAATTTAGCAAAACATTTAATTTAGTGATTTTGAGAGAAAGAATAAATTAGAAGTCGAAACAGATATCAATTGGAAGATATGAGAAGCCTGATAGCCTTATATAACATAAGATTGTATAAAAATTGATTTAAAATTAATTGATTTCTGGTAATATTATTAAAATTGCAATGAAAGTTTAAAGATATGACAAACTTCAATGATAACAGGACAGCTGCCTCCAAGTGGGATTATTGACCATTTTAAATTAAATCTTAAAATTTTATTCAATTAATACACGAAATGAATTTAATTGGATTTGTAAATCAAATGAAATGTACTTTTCTCTGCGATTTGCAACTGTTTACTCTAATCGCACTGCAGTACCAGCGGTTTGGTACTTAAACTTACAAAACGTAACCATTTAACCATTTTAACTTGCGTCGATTTATTCGCATGTTCAGTAATGTACTGAGTAATTTCGGTTTTATATCATTTATTTCCAAAAGTGTCACAAAAATTTAAATAAGTGCTAGTTTCCCACAATCTTACAAAATCTTTTAAAGCAAATGCAAAAAAATAAATTTATTTATAGCTTTGAGTACCACTTAAAATGAAAACTAAGAATTGAGAATGCTCGAAATCTAATTTTAATTTTGTTTGATTGTGGGAAACGTCCAATTTATTATTTAAATTTTTGTAAAATTCTACAAAACATGAATTAGCACTGGACATTCTTGTTAAGTGCTAAGTGCTAAAATAAAAAAACGAGCGTCACTTTTCCAAAAAAAATAACTACTACTATTATATTATTCAAGTTAAACATAGAAGTTCTTTAATGGATTCCTCTCTTACCGAGTTTCAATTCCATTCGTTTTAAGATTAATTTCAAGTTAAGTATTGTATATTTGCTGTGTTCGAAACAAATTAATTAACAAAAAAAGAGATTTTACACGAAAGAACTCATAGAGGGTGGTTTAAAAATTAGGTTGGAACCGGAATATAAATCATGAAGCTTAATTCGACACAAGAATGATTAAAAAGTATAGCAATTACCTTTATCTAAATTAAGATTAATCCTCAACTAATGGGCACAAACAATTGCTAGATAAGGTAGACTAATATGGATTTTCCAGTTGTAGTGGTGGCTCTTACTGGAAACTTTCCGTCTTCGTACCTGGTTAAATTTATAAATCATAATATAAGCAAGTTCTCCTCGAACTGCTATTATTTCACGATTACAATTAATATTTATTTACTACAACTCTGAGAACTGAGAAGTACAATATTATGATGTTTCAAAAATATTTGCATCCATTAATAAATTAAAAACTAAATCTTCCAGAATTTTTTTAGTAATTTTATCCATAAAGTCTGGTTCTTCATTAATTATTTTAAAAATTGGTATGGTGTGGTTTGCATATTAGACTACGGAATTTATTGGCTAAACCCTCAACTGAATAAGAACCCTCTGCGTTTGCAATAATTTGTATCTAATATATCGACTTGGCGGTATCAGCAGACCCATTAACCATATGAGTTATTTTGAATATCTAAGCACTACACACTTTTACAACTACAATACTCAAAATTATATTAATTAATTTAAATCAAACAACTTAATTCTAATAAGAAGCCCAAAAAATTATGATTTTTTTATTTAAATCACAAACTGACAATTTTTATTTTCTCAGATGGAATTCCACGGAGCTAATTTCAGAGTTGCAGAGAACCAGAACCGTCACTTTCGTGTTATCCACTTCACCCAGATTCTGGGAGGACGCCCGTTAAATTTAATGTATCATCAATAGCAACTTCATTCGATTTCAGCCCAAAGATTGTTTTGGGAACATCATCAGAGCTCAGCTCATTGAAGATACTCGAATTGGGAAAGAAGTTGTCCAATAGTTTCGGATCAGTAATAAGTATGTAAGTTCATTTCATGTTTGGGTTTTGAATTAATCTTATCAAGATCAAAGAATTTTCACACATTCTTGGGTTCTTTAGAGTTTCGATTAACTTGGTATAAAGTGATTTCTTGGTCTTCCGAAGAACTTTACCTCAACTTTACCCCCCATCGGTAAGCTATATTATTTAAATCCAGTCAATATTGACACTGCAAAGTTATTATGCTCTTACAAAAATAAACTGGCATCAATCCTGCAAACTCTTGCCAATGTCTCTAAGCTTATCTGCACCTTCTGGTTCTTTGGGACTCTTTGGCTCAGTTCTCAGAAAGCAATTTGGAGTAGGTACTTAGTTGCATCAGGGATGAACACAAGATAAGGCTGAACAAGAAGGCAAAAAAAAACTGAGAGTGGGAATTCTAGGTAAATATAACTAGTTAGCATAGAAGTAATTGAATTCAGATCTGAAATCGTTTATAAAATTGATTACAAAAAATAAGGACTTGATTTTATTTACAGAAATTATCAGTTATGATGATGAAACTAATCTTCTCAAATTACGCTTTGGCACGTAGGTATTTGATATCCTTATAGGTTGGGAAAGCCAAAACTAAATTCCGACAATGAAGGTTAAAGGAAAAATCGCTTACCATTAATAACCTACGTATCGTATCACGCTGACTCTAACGACGCGACGCCTTCATTTGTCTGATACCAATGATTTAAACAAACAGGATAAATGGGTTTAAAAACAGAAGTTGACAGTATTTACTTCTTAATTTTGATTAAATATAATCAAAGTACCAGGAGGAACTTCTGTTAAATATAGAATAAAATCCAGGATATTTACACTATACCTGAATTGTGTAATCACAATAAAGTACAAAACTACAAGATGAAAATAGGATTTTTCTAATAGGCAATTTCAAGTTGTCTACTCAAACTTTTGGGTAGATATGCTTCTCACAAAAATTATATATACTGACAATTTTAAATAAAGGACGTTGAAAAGTGGAAAGCTTTTAAAATTCCATTTGAAACTATATTTTTATAACGCAGTGTTTGTTAGATTGTACGAATTTATTCTGATTTATAACAATTTTGCAATATATTTTCTAAAGAATATCATAAATCTGCAATATTTACGAGCAAAATTGTAGAAATATGCAATAATTTTTCAACTTTGAGTGAAATTGTAAATATGTGTTAAAAGTTTTAAAATATTCTTCAATTTTTTGCATTAAAATAATAAATATTTGTTAAATAGCAATAATTCGTCGCATTAAAAAGAAATTTTAGTCGTACAATCTCCAAAGAGTTTTGAAAAATTTTGCGATCCTGGATTCTAACTTCGTTTCATATTTCTCTAGTACTCTCGACTTTAATTCTGTCCATTCGTTATAATATTCCTCGTGGATAGGTCTCCATGTAACACGTGGCTGTGGAAATTATAATAAATTTATTGTAATTATCGGATTAAAATTTATTTTTGATCTTACCTTTCTGTTGTCGTTAGTTTTTCGGTTCAAACGGAAATAAAGGATGCAAATTGGGATTGGTGTGAGCAAGCAGAAAATTAACAACCCTGCAACTACTAAAAACTAAATTGTGTAGGTCACGATTTACTAAACTCTGCAATTAAACCTACTATGGTAATTTATAGAATAACTGATTCCATTCGATGCACTCTTGATGGAAATTAAATAATATAATACAGTGCCAGCTATCAAAATTGGATCCACGATTGACCACGATATTCTCCAAAACGAGTTAATAATACTTTGGCTCATGTATTCTGCGTCCCAACAAAGGTTTTGTAAACCTAAAAAATTTTTACAATCACTGTTTCTATGTAAAATTTCCACCTTACCATAGTGATAATGTACGGCGATAATCATAGAGAGAACAATCATCATAATTGCTAACCCATTACAGTAATTATTACTGATATTCAAGGCATAATAACCACCCTATAATTTAATTGTTGAAAGAGGTCACCGTACATTTCGCTTCCGGACATTTCGCAACCGAATATTTTATTTTTTTAAATCGCGAAATGTCCGGGTGCGAAATATTCGCAAGCGAAATATGCTAACCGCTCAGCGATGTTTATCAAATGCCAGGGTTTACTTACGGGTATTAAAAATAAGATAGAAAAACAAAAACTGACTAATGTGGTAATCATGCCGGATTGCCAGTTGTTGAAAATGGGAAAGCAATACTGAAGGTGTTTAACGACGACGATTTGTAAACCAAAAAGAGTGTTAATGGAAGAAATTAACATCATTAAATAGAAAATTGCTATATAAATCTGAAATTAATGCATCAGAAAATTATACATAAACAGATGTTTATGCAATTACATATAAAATATTAGTTTTAATAGTTGCCAAAGCGCTTGGATAGCCAACAAATATAATCCACGGCATCGAATTTGGGATGTTTTCTATTGTGGTGTTTAATTTTACAGCTAAATATCCAATTATTGAATAGTTTGTCATTTCAAACATAACATTCGTTAGGAAATGAAACATTACGATTGCTGTTGATAATCTGCACAAAAACGGTCGCATTGTATCTAAAATAAAATTATTTGTTACGTTATTGTCTTACGTCTTAGCTCGGAAGTAGAATTTATTATGAGACGAAAGGGTGGTAATTGATCCTGTTCCCAATCCAATGGAAACTACGCATTGTTGGATGGCTCTATACCAGATCTAAACAGTTGGTATTGAGAATTGTTAGAAATTTATTCGTATAATTTAAATACTTTGGGTTGAGTTAGCGTTAATGTACTGAAATTAAAATAACGTTTTGTCGTATTCGCAGCGCCATCGAAGTAGCTGGTTCTCCTCATTAACGTTATCAGAGCGATGTATACGAAGCCCGACATACAATAACCGACGTATTCGTTTAATTTTACTCCATTTAATAAAAGCAGAAATACAGTTAACCATATTAAAAATAAACAAATTACTAATTGTATCTTAGGAATTCCAATAACATGTCCAATATCAGCTTTCAGTTGAAGAATCTCTTGTCTGCCAAAAAGTAGTCCAAAATTTGATTGACGATATAATTTTTAACTTACTCAAAATATAATTCTTCGCTCAAATTTATCATTCCCGAAGAATTCGTTGCATTTAATAAACTGGAGCAGGTTTTATTCCATTCTGTTTTGCAAATTGTCCAAGGTAAAACGGTGGAAAAACACCGAATAAAATAGTAAAGTTCGTACGTAGCGAACGTACTAAAATATGTAGCAATACATAAAGAAGTAAATGCTTGCGACCAGCCTATACCTTTTAACCAAAACCTTTCCATCAAAATAAAACTAAGAATGTTTACATTTTTAAATTCCTACCGATTAATCCATACGAAATTAAATGAAATGCTTCCGAATTTGCTTTAGATGAAAACTGTCCTAAAATTACTTCCAAATAATAAACTGGAATACCAAGTAGTACTAAAACGAATAAATAAATTAAAAGGAATGTGCCGCGTCCTTCAGGGTATGTAAAAGAAGGATATCTCCAAATATTGCTCAAACTGGTGGTCGATATTGCGCATATCGAGGCAAAATGAAAAGCGTTGTTCCAATTTTGATTATTTTTGGTCGATTTTTCAGAACTTTTCAATACAATATTCGACATTACGATTATGCAAAATTTTTCGAAAATTAAAATAAACTGTCAAAATTCAAAATATATAAATTGTCAAACCCATCGACTGTCTGTCTGTCTTTCTTTCCTAGCTTACTATTTTCGATGGTATTATGGGAGTTTAAAAAGCAATTTTATAAAATATATTTATTTTCCTATAAAAAACAATAGTTTATCTTTAGTCCAACTATTCTTCTTTAGTAATTTGTCTTCTAATTTTCTTTGTTTGAATGTTTTCCACTCTTGAAAATCCTTGGCATTTTGAGGTCCCCAATTTTTAAATGTAAATGTATCGTAGAAAATCTAAAATAAATTTTATAGAATTTTCCTGTCTAACAATAAGGTATAATAATTACTTGAGGAAACTTAGATTTCCGATTTTTTAAGAAATAGTAGCCAATGAAGAACAGGTATGCAAATACTGTTAGGACAATAATCATCCATCCGCATACTTAAAAAAATAACTTTAATAATTAAATCAGCTTAAATAGTTATTTTTATACTTAAAGCTTTGTCTGCAATTTCATATGGCCCATATTTTAGTCTGGTTTGCGATACTAAAAAGTAAATAAAGATAATGACTAAGAGCACTGGAGTAAACAGGCCCCATACAAATCTCCAATAAATTCCAACTTTCCTTTTAAGCATAAATTCTAAATCATTGCAAAAGTTTTCTACGCCTAGAAAATAAAATATATTAAATTATTGTTTCGTGCTTGTTTAATAAATTCAGTTGTGATTAGATTTAATTTAATTTACCATAAAAATACATTACTATAATAACTTCAAATACTGCACACATAAAAATAGCAAACGTTCCTCCAAAATGATCCACTATAGTTAAAATAAATTGACCGCCCTAAAAAGTTGCGTATGAACGAAATTTGAAAAAGTTTTTTTTTTAGTATTACCGGAGTGATATATACTAAACCAATAAGAAACATCGCTATAGCTGTTCCTGCGGAAACATGCCAACTTACGAGGTTAGGGAAGTTATCTAGAATTGCAGTATTAGCACAACCCTGCAGAGCCACCAAACTTCCTACGCCCAAAACGAACAGCATTGTAAAGAAAAGAATAGCAAAGAGCTGAGAAAGAAATTGTTTATATTTTCAAAAATTATTCCTGAATACTCACCCATGGAACTTGATCAAATTTTGCTATTGCTTCCGGGTAAGATATAAAAGCTAAACCAGTTCCTCCGGAATTGATTACGTCACTTACGGGGACTTGAAGTTCGTGTGCTAGGTTTCCCAGTATTCCAAATATCGTAGTTCCCGCCAATAGGGAAGTAAAAGTATCCAAGGTCGTTACCACCAGAGCATCGCTAAGAACAATCACTATCATAATTTGTATAAAGGGGAAAACTTATCATTTTGAATTATAAGATAGTACATACCGATAGATGTTGTGCCTAAAGCCGTTATAAGATGCGTACATCACAATTGAGCCAAAACCAACATTCAATGAGAAAAAGCATTGGGTAACTGCTGCATACCAGACCTGAAAATATAGTAAGTATCAGTAATATATTGCTATGGTTTTCCCTTTATATAATTTATATATTGAACTTTTATTGTTTTCAATTGGGCTACATTCAACTTTTGGTCTCTCAGCGGAGTCTTTTCTTCTTGGCTAGTCCGCTACTGATTATACATATTTTTTAATGGTATTAATTTATAATCCAGAGAAAATTGCATGAAAAAGAAATTTTTCCAAAGTAAAAGAACTATAAATACAATTTTTGCAGTTATCGTATTTTGTAGAACAAAGAGGTGTTCATAAATTTCTAAGTATTACACATTTTCAAACGTCAAAAAAATTTTATGTTCTATTTTTTCCGAAAATATTTATAACTTAAATATATGCTTCGCAATGTCTCGAGCCACAATAAATGTAATATGTAGCACCAAAATGGTCATAAAAGCTATCAAAAATCGCAAAAAATACGAATCAAATAAAATTAATGGATTAAGTAAGACAAACACTTTTACTGGAAAGTATTTATTCAGCGTACACCTACCTGATACTTTATTTTTTAAACAAATGTAAAGTAATAAAAAACACGATAAAATGTAAAAACTTTGATTACTTACATCAGCCGAAGCCAATTTCTCCCATTGCGGCCTAATAAAATAGAGAATGCCTTCTCCAGCTCCTTCAAGGGTAGCTGCTCTAATCAAAAGCGCCGCCATGATGACATACGGAAAAAGAGCAAGAAAATAAGATGCTTTGCCGGAACTTTTAACTCCTCTGGCGGATACAAAAAACGTAACAATCCACGCAACCAAAAGACACAAGGTAAGCCTCCAATCAGGTTTTCCCAGTCCGTCTTCAATTTGAGTGATTTCATTTAGAACTTCTCGCCTGAATTTAAATTACGATTATTAATAATAATAAATTGTATTCGTTTATTTTAAATATAAAAACTGCACCCTTTATAATCTAGTATGTCATATTAGACGTCGTCGATTAAAAATGAATGAATGATTATATTATGTAATAATTATTATTTACTCACGTAAACCACAACTCAGATGAACTTATAGTATTTGTTAAAGTTGATGTGTTGGTTCCTTTATCAGCTGAAGCTACGCATGTAACATTTTTTAAAGCATTTTCGTTTTGCCATTTCGGTAAACATTGCGACCAGGGTAGGTTTCCTGTGAAAGAATTTATAAGGTAGAAAAGGGTAAGAGCCATTAAAGAACAATAATAGGTTGCAACACATATTGCCCCAACTAATTGACCGTATCCAATTCCTGAAAATTAACTTTTGTTAATCAATTAAATTTGTAGGCTTTTTATTTGTCAATTAAACTAGTTTACCCTTCAAAGCGGGGTTAAGTGAATCAAACATTTTTATGTTTCCTCTACTTGAGAATTGGCCCAATGTCATTTCCATATAATACATGGGGCGGCCAATGAGAAATAATACTATCAGGTAAGGAATTAAAAAAGCTCCTCCGCCATTTTCGTATGCAGTGAAGGGAAATCTCCAAATATTTCCCAAGCCTACAGACATCGCTATACACGACATTAAAAATTCTAAACCGTTTCCCCATTGCGCTCTTTCCACGGTTTCCTGTTTTTCGAGTATGGTCAAGTTCTGCAATTAAATAAAAACATAAAATTGGTTATTTTAATGATAACGTAACGTAATTCTAATTGGTACCTACTGCCGCTTTTAAATTGAAAGCAAACCTGCAATTTAGTGGATTAATAACTGAGTTCATGACCATGGATCAATACTACAATAAATTAATTTTTATGGTTTTCCTTAAAACTTATTGTTATAGTTTTCATGTTATTTAGTCCAAACTTTTAATAAAGTTGCCGTTTTATTAATTGGTAGTCATTTATTTAGTACATTTTGAAATAATCCATTTCTATTATCAAATAAACGAAGTTGAAAAATTTCAAATTACACCTAGCAGTGAGTAATTTATTACTTTTTGATCCCCAAAATTTAAACATTAATAATGTTCGTGACATTATTTTGTTTGAAAAGCCATCAATTTAATTAAAACTGATAACATTTTTATGAATCGTTTACTGGCTACTCTTAAATATTAGAATAAAAAATTACCTCCAGTTAAGAAGTGTAATACAAATTCACTTCAATGTGAAATATTACATAATTATGAACAATATTACATAATCTTATAAAATAAAATTGCCAATTTATTATAAAATAATGAAGTATTTATTTATTAATGCAAAATCTTAAATCGCAGTCAAGTTACTTGATGTTAATTTTTGTTAAATATTTTAAGGGAACTGGAGGTTCCAAAACAAATTTATTATTTACGGTTTAAATGTGTTTGAAATTATCCCACTATACTGCCTTGCGGGGGGGGGGGTAAATGTTACAAAAATAATTAAAACAATATTACGAATCCAATCCAGGAATTCGCAAGAATTCTCAAAAATTCTTCTGTGTACTGAAATAGCTGAAAAAAATTTATGCCCGAGACTGGCATATTCAAAACAGCAGTGACCTTCTGTGGCTCGGTCTATTTCTGCTTTTTATAATTAAATAAACTATAAAAAAGTGAAAAGTGGAAAATTCCTAATAAGATTTATATTAAGACAACTTCATATAAAAATTATTAAAATTTTTATTTTCATGCTGATTGATTCATTTAAGTATTAATAACTACCTACACTATATCATATTTTGCATTGTTTATAATGATGTATATTAAAAAAAGTACATTATACATAATAATTTTAATATAATATAATCTAGAAATATTTTATGCAAATCTCAAAGTTTTTTCCGTTGAATACGATTATTTTCAAATTTTTATTCTGTTTTGTGGGAGAAATCCCTAACGCAAAACTCGTTTTATCTGATTACACTTGAAAAAACTTTAGTTTTTCAGTCAAAACTATTTTTGACCGAAATCGGGTTTTGCCTGACATAACCTTACATTTCAGACAATCGTAGAATACAGATTAAAAATATTATGGTACTTCTGTGGATGTAATTGATTTCGAGTGTATTTCCTCATTGGATATTCAAGAGAGTATTTGCTTATTTTATACTTTAGGCTATACAATAAAATAACAAGATACTTTTGGGAAATATAACAATATTCATGTTTTTCTGGCATATGGAATATTAAAATATTCAATTTCAATTTAATTATATTTTTCGAATATTACACAAGTATTAATTAAAAACTTTAACATAACTCAAAGCAATCCAGATTGCCCTTGTGTCATGTTGTTCGAAATAGTATCCTCTTTCCATTCTTCCAAAAAAGCTCTTCGTAATACCTTTAGCCAATTTTGCGCTGTAACTGACGTTTTGAAATCGCACCCTAAAACAATTCAGTGTATCTTTCTCAAAATAAACTTTCAAACAATGTATAACTTGTCATACCCTTATTTTATCAAAAAAAATTAGGGTTAGTTGTGCCCATCAAGGTGGAGATAAACTAAAGAAACTAAGACTACTAAATTGTAGCAAAGGAAAAGTTGAAATTAACTACTTTGTGATTACACAATTTATTTAAGTTCAATTTTCCACACTGTATATTGTTATAACTTGAAACAATTTAGGGGATTTCCAGATACTACAAAAATAAGTCTAACCCTAAAGCTAAAGCCCAATAGTATAAACATAAAAACGCAAATTGTGGTTGGTACGACATAAAAATTTAAATAATATGCCAAGATTACCACTGACGGCTGGGTTATTTGAGTAATAAATTTTTTATTAACGTTTATGAGTTTCTTAAATATTTTAGAAAAGGTTTCCCGTTAACGATATTAATTTATTCTATTAAATAAGAAAATTATGGATTTTCTTTAAATATAAAATTATGTAAGCTGCAATTATTTTCATTTTTGGCTTTCAAGCACGTTGCTTCAGCATTTATTCGGTTCAACTACCTTTTACATTTGTTATTGCATATGTGTGCGTTTAATAGTAGATTGTATAACTAGGACGTAAAACACTTATATTTTACTAGAAAGATTTTCAAGAAATTGTTGAAATTTTAGGTTTTACTCGCTCTGAGTAGACTTGGTCCGAGTAAATGAGTGCACATCGCTAAATTTTCTATGCCAAAAATAAGTAATAATTTGATCATTCCAAATTTATGGAAACTATCTGGGCAGTGCTGCCCAGTAGTTTTAGTACAATTAAAATTAATTGTTTGATTCAATAAAAAGTAATTAACTGACACTCTGTACAGTTCCAAATATTATATTACATATCTGTTTGTAAAAGTTATAGCATTGATTTTTATTGAGTTGTCCTTCAAATAAAAATATACCTTTACTATGGTAATGAATTCTGTTGATGTTTTTATGCTTCAAAGAACATGCACAGAAAAAGAAATTTGTTACCTACAATCAAAAGTTATAAAAATATTATAAAATTCCCCAATAAGTAAGGCCAAATAAAAGAGATAAAAAAAATCCAAAAAATTGTAAATCTTGAGAAACTATAGAATCTCTCTGTTAACATTTACAATCTTACGCGAGGTAGAAGTCAGGAAGCAGAGCCCAAATGATTTTTTTTGAACAATAAATTTTGAAAAAATGTATTTTCCAAAACTATCATTTTCAATTCAGGTTTAAGTAGCCGTGGAGGTTAAAACTAAAAAAAAAATCATTTTTTCAAATTTTTCTTTGCAAATCGAATTACTTAAAAAATTCATAGTATCATGAAACAATGTCGCTTGATAACTGTAACTTTTCGTAACCAAGGATTAATCCTTTCTCCTAATATTAATGTACCAGACCAAAATGTACTGACTTCTGTTGCTTGGACAGCAATAATTTAATTAAAGCTATATGCCGTATTCGAAAAATAACTTTTAATTATTATTTTGTTGGAAAATCAATAATATAATATAGCAAGATAAAATTAATTTTATTATTACGCAGCTTCAACATTTTCGGGTTATTACTTTGTTGTGAAGCTGCTCAATTTAACCCCATAATCAACACACTCGTTTTGAATTTGAAATTTATTTTATGTGTGCTTTTTTCGTCCTTGCTATATTTTAAAAATAAATAGGAATATCACAGGATGTTCATCAAATCTCCAACCTGAAATTTTATAGTTTTATAGAATATTATGTGACGAATGAACTAAATTTTTTTCATTCAAGGAGAAATATATTCGGAAGATCACCCCTAAATAATATTTAAATAAATCAATAATAATATCCTCATATCAAACATAGTAATAGCCCAAGTCTGTCTATCTATCTATCTATGATCCCGTAACTGCTTTGTATAGCTTATTAGTAAACTGTAATAAGTAGATCAGTGATGCCAAACCAGGTCAATCACTTAATAGTAGGTCAGAGCGGCCGATAGAACTCGATTGGTAGCGATATTTCGATCAATCACTAATTAGGAAGTGACTGCTGAGTGCGGCCTTTAGGCCGCACAACCAGGATAATCTAGTAATTTAGGAAATAGTTTCATAACTATTTTTTACATAATTACTTAATGCAATCCGTCTTTTCGAGTTAATAATTGTATTTAACGATTCAATTAGTTACACTTCAAGAAAGAAAAAGAGAAAAAGCTTTTTGTTATTACAACAAATTTTATGCAAAGTTTCTTCCGGGAAGAAAATAAAATTTGTTGATTCAACAATTTTTTAAATTTTCAAATTAATTTATTCAAAAATTTTTCTTTTCCGAACAGAAAAACCTTAATTATGGTAGCATATAATTTGTTGTAGCAGCAAATGCAGCCTCATGAGGTATTAGATACTGAAAACTTTGTTAGGGAGACACATTCTTTTTCATGGTGTATCCAATAGGATAAACTAAAAAACTGATCACCTTTCGAATGGGTAGGACTAAAACTTTTTGTCTTGTGATAAATTATAATAATATTTTAAACTAAAACCAAGTTAAATAAACGCTTAAGTATTTTTTAAATAAATACAATTTCGTATAAAATAAATACAATTTTAAAAATACTTAAGCGTTTATTTAACTTGGTTTTAGTTTAAAATATTATTTAAATGTTTAATTCAGTTAATTTGTATTTTTCTTTTGTTCTTAATTGATTGCTTTTTATATAAATTATTGTTTATGATACTTTTTTTATCGTTGTTATCCTTCCAATCGCTTTACTTCTTCGATATTTGAAAAGATAACTTTTCCATGACCACCTCAATAATAATAACAGTGATGTAACAAATAAAAAGCGTTTTATTCAACCGCAAATAAAATAACAGCGTAGTAGAGAAGTAAAACTGATTTATTAAAATCGAATCAGCTTTAATAACTGAATAAATAATAAGTAAGTATTTTATTCCGATTTATTTATATGATAGCAATTATTTTTAACACAAGCCAATTCTTTTCAGGCTTTTTTAATATATTTTCTTCAAAATGTCGGTTACAACTTTATTCTTTGAGATTTTGTTTCCATTTGATGTTTTGGAGTAGTACTATATTATTTTTTATAAAACTGGAAATTGACGTTGCAAAAATCCCCTCAGGATAGTACATAATATAATCTTTCAACTGGAAGCATTATATCACGAAACAATCAAATTTTAGAAGAAATTCTATAAATAGGCATATGGGTGGAGCATTTCTATGACAGCAGATGTAATACTGAAATATAGGAGGAAAATAAAAAAATACTTTTGTCAAGTAAATTTAAATATTATAATAGTAATCATCAACTAAAGCATGTTTGGGATATCCACTTACTGTTAGTTTATTCCGATCTAAAGTGTAACCTTAGAATAAATCAATCATTAAACATAAATATTAAGTGGATAATTCCGATTTCCGAACCACATTTGAATTAGATTTACATTTGCAACAAAAAATCTCCAGGAAACCAGTTTAAATTGGAAAAAAGTTGATAAAATGCAAAGAATTAACATATTAATAAGTGACAAGGTGAATTAAATTTAATCACAAAGGTGAAGAAAAAAACAGCAAAAAATTGAATTTGATAAAAAAAATCATATACGCATCTAAACTTCTAAAAGGAAGAGTGTTAGAAGAGCTTGCGTGATAACTTACTAAAAACGCCCACAACATAAGTTCATGACAAAAACGTTAGAAAACGTAAATCAGAATTTGGTGTCCTTAGGTGGACAGGGACATTCTGTGGTTAGACGTGCTTGAATGCACTAAGTACTACATATTAATAAAATAAAAAATTGTTCTTGTTCACTTATACAGTTAGGTTACATTGCTTAGATCACACAATCAATTTTTAAAAAATCTAAGTAAAAGCCTTACGTTCTGGTTCCGTGTCCGTCCGCATCTTCCAAATTCTCTTGTTTTTATATTTTTGAATTGTATAAAAATCATAAGAAAGTTATAATTAACTTAGATTTTCTTTTAGTTTTTCATCCTCTTACAAAATTTATTAGAATATTAAGATTATAAAACAAGTATTGAAATGAGATATACTTTGGGATATACCAATATATATAAAAATATTAAACTTTATATAAAATTCATAAGAGCAGAGCACTGCAATATAAATATAATTAAAAGGTCAGGCGAATTTTCAGCTACCTTGATCTTTGTGCTTTAAATTTATTAATTAAGTAATTAAGTGATTGTAGTATATACGAACCTATTTTATATACTTCTTTTTCTTCTTCTTCTTATATGATAAAATTGTATTACCAAACATTAATATATTACATTATGAGATTATTATCTTTTTTTTTAATCAATATTCCTAACATAATGCCGGCTTTATTTAACATTTTTCTATATTGTATATTTTTAAAGTACAACCAGAATAGTAGCTGCAGCAGAAGTATAGTTTTAACAGAGTTTTTTGTTACTACAACAAATTTTATCCTGCTATAATAAACTTTTTCTGTTTAGGAAAAACAATTTTTTTTCGAAACAGAAAACATTTTGTTATGGCAACATAAAATTTGTTGTAACAGCAAAAAAACTTTGTTGAGGCTATAGCTACTAAAAGCTTTGTTAGGGTAACAAAAATAACACCAAGATAAAATTGATCTACATTTAAGGGATTGAGATTAATTGTCTTTCAATGAATGTGATTTACTAGTTTAACCATAAATTAGAGAAAGTTTATTGTTAGATGTATCAACTGCTGACAATAAAATATGTCAGCCTTGTTCCAAAAAGATACTGATTGTAAGTGCCTCCGTGGTCAAATCATAACTTTTATAATCCTATAAAATCTCTCAAGATTTCAATTCTCGTTCCTTCAAAAGTTACTGAGGTATATCCAAACTTTTGACCTATTCACTATGTAATCATTTTGGGAAAATCGAGTTAGCTTCGACGGAGGTAAAGCTTTTTTGTAGTGCAAAATTTGTTAATATTCATTATTATTACTATTACTTCTTTTATTGTGTACTTCACGATTGCATTATCTTTACAAACTGTCATATAGTAATGTTTCCACCGACAATGATCGTAAATAACGCTTATTCCTCGTATGAAAAGGATTAATCTAGTATTTTTGTATCTTTTATTTCTTTTTATCTTAATTACCTGAACTAAAAATGTATTAATATTGTTAACATAGCTGTTATAAACGACCATAAACTTATGCTCGTTCAAAATTTCTATAATATTAATAACTTTAAAATTACGTTTACGTTTACTTTACGTTTAATATCAAATTAAAAATTAATAGTTTACGTAAACACGAAAAATTTAATTTTAACGATTTGCTTTAATTTTGTTTACTTAGCATGTTAATTTTTAAATTTTAACCTGATGTTAATTCTACATTAATAATTTATACAGTTTTGATAAAGTTGAAATGTACGTAGAGAGGAGCTCATTGAAAGTCAATTGAATCCCCTAGATTTAAACGTTTTCGAATAAAAGATTAAAGCAGGAACGAATCAGAAAGTTTAAGTTTGAAAAAATATTATAGCTATTAATATAAAAAACTAATGAAGTACTCATTATTTATTACTATTAGTATAAAATATTAAGTCTTAAATTAGTAGATCTACTCGTATTTTATTTCTTTATCTTCACATCAGATACCCGGTAATCGATTATTTTTATTTTTACTTCAGTATTATTTTTGTAAATTAAATTGTTCAATAGCTATTTTGAATTATTAGTTTTTTATACTATGTAGTTTTACGTCTTCGCCCAGGATCTTAACAATAGAAAACCTTCCAACTATGAATATAAATTATCAATACCAAGACTATGTTAATAAAACATAAAAATTAGAGGTTAAAGTCTCGTTCTCATCCAATTAACGCTAATTTACGTTAATTCATTTATGTCAAATACATTGATAATAAAAACAAAGTTTTGAAGAAAATGTCAATTTTTTTTATTAATTTACGTCTAATTTACGTAGCGTTAATTGGATGAGAATGGCACATTAGAATATGTTATTATAAATTAATTTAACCAACTTTTCAATTTCTAAAAACATTTAAAAAATTTTCTGATGCCTGCAAGTTGAAAGAAAATGAATTATCAATAATATTCGAACCAAGAACAAGTGAGACTTTTATTTATTTAACGCCACTTTATTATTTACAAAAGTATTTTTGCATTTCTATCTTAAACATAGACAACTCTAGACGACATCTCTCGACCACCATTGTTTCGACACAAATAGTTAAAATAGATATCCTGACAGCCTTTCGCTGCTTTTATTTTGTATGTCGTCGAGATCAAGTTTCTTTATTGTTTAATAAATAAATTTTATTTCAATGAACAACTTGTTTTCTAACAACAGCAAGTCCCGGTGGATTCCGCATGTAAAAAATTAATTTTTTTTAAAGAAGAACATTTTGAAGCTATCCCTAATTTGCGCGTGTATCCCGGGATTTTAACATTAAAAGTTCTTCCTGGATGCTGGACGTATTATAGATTTTTCAAAATATTGGATGTCCCAATGGGGGCGAACTACATTAGCGCCGGTCGTGAATGGATTAACAAGATTCCGATTAAAAGCGTTCGAGGAACGCCAATTATTAACAAATAAACTGAACCATTATTGTGGGAGTTAGATCATTACATGAAATATTAAGCCAAAATTTTAAAAATTCCGGCATAATATATAAATACTTATTTAATATATAGTAATAATTGGGCAAACTATAAAGTAATGCAAAATCTTTATTAACTCAAAAACCCACACGTTGTATGTACCTAACAGAATTTTTATAGACTTTTGTGATATAAAACTGTTGGGATCGTTCAGAAAAATAATTGAATAATTGAAATTATTACGCACAAAACTCAAAAAATTGAAAAAGAGAAGGATTTTCTAAAATTTTGTCATAATATTTAAATTACAAGCAGTGGTTATACATAAATAAGGTTAAAGAAGTGCCGACTAATTTGAAGGACGTAGGTTTTTTGATTTGTTTTTGTGCCATTGTATTAGCCGAAATTCCAAACGAACTACATTTAATATTCTGCTAATTAGTTTACGGTTATTAGGCGAAATTTTGCATTAATAAATTTTAATTAAAGGTTTATTTGTTGATTATTTACAATTTTCCGGATGTATTGCAATACTTTTTTTAATAGGCGCACCTATTAATTGTTATTAGTTAAGATTTGTAACAAACGGAACAAACAAAATAAAAATTTATAGACTTGATTTCACATATTTGAGCAAATATGTAGATAACAATAAATAAATAAACTCAAAATAATTAATTGGTTGCGACGTTAACTAATAATTTTTTTGTAAAGTAAAAACAAAAATTTGTGAACTTACATTTTCGCACTTATTTAAGTTCTTGTCTAAATCCAATTCTTCGGTAGCAAATGTTGGATTATCGATTCCATTCTTTTTCACAAAACATAAAACAACACAGTAAAAATTATGAATTAAAACTTTTATAAAACTTAAATTTTTTTATTTTTTTAAATTAAAAAATGAAGATATCGAATATATAAAAAAAATTAGAAAAATTAAATTAACCTGTTTATTGTTATTCATTATAACAATGTCTCTAAAACTATCGAGTGACGATAAAAGCAACTATTTTCACTACCTATGGAAGTATGTATAAAATTCTACCTTAGGTGCAATTTTCTAATTTGTTGATCAAGGTGGTGGGGAAAATTTACTCAAGGGCAAGAACTAACTGTAACGATATTCTATAATTTTATTTGATTACTTTTTAAATTAGGTATTATATTTTTGTTACAAATTTTCTTTAATCTGGTTTTTATATTAAAATTGTAAAATTACGATTAATTATTGAAGTTTGACTATGAAAATTATTTTTTTGAGTACCTACATAAAAATGATATATTGTTTGAGTTATAAATTTAATTGAATTTAAACGAATAAAACATGAAAATAGTAATTAATTGAAACAATAGATAATTTTTTTAATTATTTTAGTCGCATTCTAATTTTAACTTTTAAAAACCAGTTCCAATTTAAAGGCTTAACAAGAGAAGCGTTAAACCGAACCTTTTTTGATTTACATTTCCACAGGATTAAAAATATAACATATTCTTTTGTATTTTTGTAAATGTAATTTTTATGTAAGTGTAACTAAATTATATTTTAATTATTATTACTTTAATGATTTAATTTGCAGAGTTACATATTATCTTGATTTACTTTTTGAAAACAAATTTTCTTTATATCTCAATAGTAATTACTATAATAGTAACAGCTTAAAATTTAATTATTTTTGTTCACTATTTATTTCCGCTATTTTAAGTTAATTTTATTGTTTATTTTATGTAATATCACAATTAGTTTAATATAAATAAATATTATTATTTTTTTTAATAAATAATCCTGTTTAATTATTAATATTATTCTGTTTTAAAAATAAACTTGCTCAAAAAAGAAATATACTCAATAGTTTACAATTTTGAAATTATAATATTATTTTAAATTTAGATATTAATGTTTTATTTTTGAAGTGACGTCAAGCGAAGTTTATTTATATTATTATTTTTTTAAAAAGTACTTCGAAAAAAAGTAATGCGAAGAAGTACTTTTTAAAAAAATAATAATATTAATGTTTTAGACGACAAAGTAAGGGCTATTTATGTAGATTTTTCTGGGGCAAGCACATTCAAAAATATTTTAATTTCTAAAAATCAAAATGTTTTAATATTTTTTTTTTTAGATTTTTTACACACTTACCTCATTTTATATTATTGATAATTAAATTAAATTAAGTAAGAACGACCCATTTTAGCTTTCGGAAATACAAATGTATTCTTTTTTTATACTTTTTTGGATTTTCTTATTTTTTTCAATAACCAGAAATTGTTACTCTCTGACTCCAGCTTTCCTTCCAGGACAGGAGATTAAATTGTTTTCCTGACAGATTCAAATTTATTTGATATCATAAAATATATTGGTGCACGTAGAAATCTAGTCATAGTTGAATCTGCTTATAAAGCTAATCTTAACAAAATAAAAATTTTATAATTTTAAAATTTAGATTATATTATACCCGATGATTATGTATATAACAAAAAATATATTTAATTTTCTCGAGAGTGTAATTATTTTTAACTTTTAGGATAGGTTACTAGGTAGGTTTTTCTGCATTAATTAACAATTTAGTTTTTAAATTAATGTTATGTTATATTAGCAAAAATATGTGAAATAACAACTAATTTAGATTAAAACCCAAATAGATAATCTAGGTAATATACTTTAACTTTATTGTGGAATTAGTTTAGTAATAAAACTTTATATACATTTTATTATTTTAATAGTGCCTTTTCTTTACTAAGCATATTTTTATTACCATAATTATAATAACAACACCTAAGTAATACAATAAAAAGATTTATTGTTAATTACTATTAAAATAGATCTTAAATTCTAAACAATTAGGTTAAAGTAACAATTTAAAAATTTTATAGCGTAAATAATAACTTAAAAAATTGTTGTAAAATATTTTGTAATCAAATATTTAAATAATAATTAAACTAAGTTGTAATTTGGGTGATTTCCATATTTTTCAATACTACCCTTCATAATTGTGTGCTATTTTTGTCTTTATTTATCTGATAATTATAAAAGTGTTACGAAAACATAACTGTTTATTTTTCAATAACAAAATAATTTAAATAATTTACAATAAATTAACAGAAAAATTAGTAACAATAACAGAAATAACAAATTATAGTATAAACATTAAACTAATATTGGGGTAATTTTTCAGAAAATATAAATTAAGTGAAATAATGGTAGTTTGTGATTAGAAGAATTGTTTTAATATTGCAGAACTTGTAAAATACATTTAATTTTTGAGTTATTTCCCGCAAACCCCTTTTTTACACTATGTAATGAATGAACTGTAATTTTAATCATACATAAATGAGTGTTTTATAAATGAAAATTTTAATTAAAGTTGAATGAAATGTATAAATAGTTGAAAAGATTTGTTTGATAAGTTACCTTAGGCAGGTGCTTTCAGTTGCTATATATATTAAAATTAATTAAAAATAATTGAATGGTTCCCATCGTTTTTAATTTTTATGAGAAACTATTATCATATTATACATAATTATATTGTTGGTTTTATATTGTTGATGCAATATTTGCAGTTTAGGTCTAGGACAAGTCGTCGCGGTCATCTTGGCGCGGATCACTCTCTTTAAACCTACACTGTAAAAAATGTGTGTAATTTTACAAGTGAAAATTTTCACTGTAAAAATACAGGTTTAGTCTTATTCTGACAATTTTTCGGTATATAAGAGTAAATTTGCCTTAAAACTGATGTAATTTCATGTTTTCCAAAAAAAATTTTACATTACCCAGAAAATAAGAGGTAAATTTACCAATTTTATAAAAAGCTTTACTCAGTGGTATAATTTTCTACAAAGTTCCATTACGTAAAATTCAACATTGACGTAAAATTACATGATAAACGTACATTTGGTTGATGTAAATTAACCTGAAAATGTAAAATTACAGGGTCCAAAAATATGCGGTAATCTCAAAATTCTTGCTCTTCTTCTTGTGAATTTTTTGGCCATTTCTTATTTTATGCTTATTTCTTCATTGTCTATTCCATTTTTATCTACAATCGCATGTAAACCCATCTTTTGTGTACTTATTGAAAAAAAAAACTAAAACTTTATTGTAAAATTGTTACTTATTTGTATTGTAAAATATACCAGATATACGTATGTGTAATCAATAACAGTGCCCATATACATACATCTCTAAAATAAATAAGGAAAACAAAAATCAATACCATCTGAACGTTTATTTTTCTTCTGATTATAATAATTGACTTTTATGTTATAATATATAAAAATATAAAATTTTTCAGCGATTTATGCATTGTACTTGATTATATTTTACATTACCAACTCTTGTAAAATTTTGCAGCAAATTATTATGTTAATCACAAGCAAAATTTGAAGTTACCATATCATAAAAATTTATTGTTTTTGTATAATTTATACATTAACTACAAGTATTTATGAGCAAATTCAATGTATATCGTTAAAATTCTTTAAAAAACCAATACTTTTTTACATAAAAATTCACAATGTGACGATTATTAAATAAATTTACTTGATGCATCGAAAGAAATTTTGAATTTCAGTTTATATACCTACCAGAAATTTTAAACAGAATTTTTGTTTTCATTTATAATATTTATGTGTAGTTTTTGAGCTAAAACAGATTTCTTTTGAATTCCTTGGTGTCAGGTTATTTTTTGCAATATCGTAAAAATTTCATTTTATTTAATGGCATAATCCAGTGGCGTAGCAGGAAACTTGTGGCTCTGCTAGAATTACCAACGGGGGCTATTGATAAAAATATTTCTAATGTAATATTTTTTTATTTAATTACTTTTTCATTTTTTTTTTTTCTAAAATTAGCTTTAAAAAATGGTGGAACTCGAATTTATAGCTCTTATTTCAAAACAATTTTTGAATTGTTAGAATTCAAATACTTCCATTTATTCTTTAAATTTTTGTTAAACTTTATTAATTATAAGTCTTATAATTGCTCTTTAATTATAAATTTCAATTAAGTTTAACAAGATTATTTAAAGTAAACATCAATATTATCTCAAGTAAATCTTCTTTCCAACTATAAAACTTTAAGTGTTAAAAATTTCAGCAAATTATATTTCGCATAAGAAATTTAACTTTTAAATTATTTTATCGGTTTTATGGCTTATATGTACAGATTTTATTGAAATTTATTTATCACTGAAGTTCATCATTTGATAACAATTTTAATTTTCATACACCTTCAAAGTGGCCCATTCCCAGCAATGGGATCCTTTCCCAAAAGCATTCATGTAAGAAATTTATTAGCCATATTGGCTGAACAAATCAATTTAGCAATCAGGCTGAAAAATCCATGATTTGTCTTATGGTGCTTTCCTTGAAAAATCTTCTTCGATCTTGTAAATCTGGGTAACAAGCCATGGATAACATGAGAGTTAATCTGAAAAGCCTTACAAAATCAGTGGCGGTTCGGGACATTTTCGAGTGGGAGGGCACAAAATAATAAAAATAATTTTTTAAATATTTATTTATAATGATAATATATCCTTCTATTGTTTTTGGTTTTGGGAGGGAAGGGCACGTGCCCCTGTGCCCTTTACGACAAACCGCCACTGTACAATTTGATGATTTAGATGTAAGTTTGGAAGGTTCGACCAACATCCAAATGTACCCCCATGTCGTGAATTTCAGTTACACACTTTATTATTTTATAACCAAGATGCTCGGTTTCTTCACTCATTGGTCTGCGGGACCAATTTATTTAGTAATTTTGGGATAATTAATTAGGGAGAGCTTTGGTTTAGAACGTGAATCATTTACTTATTGTTATAAGCCAGATTGTAAATATTCCGGGTAAATACAAAAAATACATAATATAATTAACAAAAAAAATACATTTTATTTATGTAACATACATTTTTTTTAATAATATGAGTTGTGTGCAAATTACAATTCTTTTCAAAAATTTGTATTTTAAATTTTGTAATCTGTAAATTAAAATAGTACTAAAGTATACATATTACACTAGATCTATTATAGAGAGATACAGTCATCTTTCACACGGAGCATATTATCTAACGCTGAACGTGAGGCTACTGCAGAAGAAGCGCCTTCAGCATAGGACATTATGATTGATTTATCAAATACGGTTGTTTTGATATGTTAAAATTTGAATTACCGCAAGCATTTAACATTCTAGATTTTACTTATATGTAGATGAGATTAGTAATATGACTTTGTTTAGGGAAAAATATTATAATGACATACTAGTCGATAAAATAACATACCTATTTGATAAAAGTATTATACGAAGTCACTACTTCTCAGTAACTACCCGTACAAATTTTCAGTAATAGCAAATTTGTTCATAATTTTATTGTGGTGGTGGTAGGTATATTTCTCCCTCATGATAAGTATTATTGACCGTACGGCATCTTTACAAAAATCCTAGAACTTATTAGTTATCACATTCGGGAAGGATTAATCAGAGAGGCAGCTCTCTAGTCGCAGTTTAACTCCCAAAGAATCAGTTGTATAAAACTCAGGTAAAAGTTTAACCAGGTTTAACGCACTGTTTATCCAATCACAGTGCTCGAACCCCTGGGTTAACTCTGATCCGAGGTTGATCTTCTGTTATACAACTCATATTCTTCAAAAGTTCAGGAGAAATTTGAATAAAATTTTTAAAAATCCAAAAAAGTTTCCTTCGAAAATGGATTTTCTCATCTAAATTTTAGTTGTGATCCAATTTAAAAATTTAGTTAATTTTCTTTTACATTTTTTATTTTTACACATTTTTACACAATTTTACTAGATTCTTCATATTAACAGAAATCAAAATACAAAGATGACATACAATTAACATGGAATTAATAAATAATATCTTTATCACATACTATAAATAAACTTAATACAAATAAATTATTGTATTAAAAATTTGGCACTTTAATAACAATTCAGTTTTCTCACCTCCAGTCTAATTTTTTTATTGATAAAATAGAATTATTTTTTGCCAACTAAAAAGAACAACTTCCTTTTCAGCCACGATCGTTCCACAGCTAGTGTCTTTTCCTGTGACTTCACAATTTTAAATTTTCTCCATTCTTCACGTACCTGTGGATCAAGTGGACCCCAATTTTTGAAACTTAATGATTCTGCTATTGCCTAAATTTGAAAAAGAAAATTAGCTCCAAGAAAATATTTGCTAAAAATTGTTTTTTATCTTACCTCCTTTATTGAAATTTTTCTATTCTTGTATAAGTACACTAACCACCATATAAGCGGCTGAGAGATGCCTATGGCCGACAGGACCCATCCAATACCTTGAAAATGAATTATGTTAACATTGCATACATGGACACTGCGGGAATTTTCTTACCTATTGTGGAATCTGGAAAATCATAAATTCCATTTTTCAGTCTTTCAATTGATATCACAAAATAAAAAAATATTGCTATTAAGGCAACTGGTGTAATTATGCCCCAAGAAATCCTCCAGTATAAGCCAACTTTTCGTTTTAGCATAAACTCAATATCCTGACAGAAGTTTTCTAAACCTGTAAATTTCAATATTTACTTTTAATTAAACTTGAAAATTTAAAACTCACCATACCACCAGACAATTACTACAACTTCTATTGTAGTTATCACAAAATAAACAAATGTCACACCATAATAATCAACCAATGTTAAAATAAACTGTCCTCCCTGTTGTGATAAATTAATATAAAAATTTAATTATAACAAAAATATGAGAGACAAACTTACCGGAGTAATGTAAACAAGTCCAATGATAAAACCTACCATAGCTGTAATTAGTGAAACGTGCCAGTTTTTTAACCATGGACAGGTTTCTTTAAGTACTGTAATTGGAACTCCTTGCATAGCTACTAAGCTACCAATTCCCAACACAAATAACATGCCAAAAAAGAGTATGGAAAACAACTGCAAGGTTAGAAAGTTAACAACATCGTAAATTATTATAATTTTTATATTTTTACCCATGGCACAGCATTAAATTTTGCAATTGCATCAGGATAAGATACGAAAGCTAACCTAGCTCCACCTGATCCAATTACTTCAGTAACATTGACTTGAAGTTCGTGCGCTAGATTTCCCAAAATTCCAAAAATCGTTATACCGGAAAGTAAAGATGCTACTGTGTCTAAACCCGTAATTATCAAGGCATCTCTAAAATAAAAAGTTATTAGAAATATTATCTTCTAAACTAAAACAAATGTACCTACCTGTAAATGTTGTGATCAAAATTATTAATGGACGAAAATATAATTAGAGATCCAACTCCAATATTTAATGAGAAAAAACATTGAGTAATTGCATTGTACCACACCTAAAATGTATAAACAATAAATAAACAACAAAATTTTTCAATAACAGTGACTCACCTTTGCGACAAGTAATTTATCCCATTGTGGTTTTATAAAATACAAAATTCCCGTAGATGCTCCTTCGAGCGTCACAGCTCTAATCAATAAGGCACATAAAATTACGTAAGGAAAAATGGCCAAAAAGTAGGAAGCTTTTCCAGAGCTTCTCATACCTCTGGCAGTTACACTGAAAAGAATCAGCCAACTGGCCAATAATAATATTGCGAGCTTCCAATCCGGCCATCCAATTCCATCATCGATGTAATATTTTTCGTGAATAACTTCTTTACTGAAATGTAAGTTTAGTAAGTTCTCCTTTTTGAAGTTCAATTAATCTTACGTAAAGAAAAGTTCGGATGAACTTAACGCACTTGTGTTTGACATACTAAAGTTTCTAGATTGACCAGAAGGTATACAACTAAGGCCTTCTTTTCCCCATTCTGGATTACAATCGGACCATGGTAAATTGGATGTGAAGGAATGTACAAGATAAAATAAAGTAATTGCCATTATAGAAAGATAGTATGTTGTTACACAAATTGTACCAAATAATTGCCCATAGCCCACTCCTACAAATAAAACATTTATTTTTTAAATTCTGATAGAGTAAAACCAATAAAAATAACCTCTCAGTGCCGGTGCTAAACTTTTAAATACTTCTACGTTTCCTTTACTTGTGAATTGCCCTATACACATTTCGAGATAGTAAATTGGCCTACCAACTAACGTCAAAACCACAAGGTAAGGAATTAAAAATGCACCTCCACCATTTTCATATGCAGCAAATGGAAATCGCCATACGTTGCCTAAACCAACTGACATGGCTATGCATGACATTAGGAAATGTCTGCTATCACTCCATGTTTTTCTTTCGGGAGTTACTGTTTGCTAAAAATAATTAAATTAATATTATCACGAAATTTAAATTTTCAAAAATGAAAATTTTGTTTAAAGGTTCAAGTTTAAACTGCTACCAATTAACCGCAAATAATCAATTTTTTGGTGACGAAATCAAATTGAAAAGTTTATGTAGTTTACCAGACCATAAATAATAGGATAACAAAAATTTTGTATAGAAATATCTAAAATTCCAAATATTTTGTAATTAAAATTTTTTTACGTATAAAATTTTTATGTAACAGTTGAATCTAATTTATTACAAAAAATGTAAACAGTAATGATGGATAAATGTTTAAAAATAACAACATGAGCAAACTAATAATCAAGTATAATTATTTACCTGGTTGGTTCCATTTGTAATTTTCTCGATGTCGAGGTGAATGGTACTTTCTGATAATTCAAATGCTGGGTTTGTCTACACATATGGAAGATTACAATTAAACAAATATATTATTTTAAATTATTTTAAATGTTTAGTACAAATTTATTTAGCGAACTTACACTCATTTTGATTAATAATTAAAAACGTAATTACAGCACAACCATTAAAAATTTAAGTAAAATATATTACACTTAAAAACACAGAAAACCGCAATAAATTTAATTTAATAAATAAATAAATAATTTATCAAAAGTAAATATATTTAAAAAATAAATTAAGAACACAACGATTTAAAAAGATCATAACATATTAAAAGTAACTTGCAGACTGACGGTCGAATCAAGTCTTAATTAATATTCTACCATAGCTCAATGGGATTCCCTAACAAATGTTTCGCAAAAACCAGTTTTTAAAAATGTAAGAAATTATTTCATAATGTCAAATATTTCTCAATAATGAATTAAATTATGAATAATTGAATCATCAAGGAGGATTTCCCAGTTATGCCCTATAGAAATTTATTAATTTATTGTAAAATTGGAAAAATATTTAGAATATGATATAATATGCAGTTAAATATTAATTTGTTTTCAAATTTAAATAATTTAATCAAAACAAAATTAAATAATTGCAAATTTGTAATAATAAATTTCTACCAGAGTAAAAATGTCTTCAAAAGAAATTAAGTTAAGAAAAAAGAAAATTAAGTACCCCTAAGTACCCCTATATAATGGTGAGTGGGATATACATATTTTCCTTCTCCAGAAGGTCACGGTCTAGCATGCCCCTTTGCAGTTTAGACTAGACTAGACCATCTTCTTATCTGAAATCCAGAAAAGTAGAATATTCCAGTCTTAAGTTATCCAATAACCAAAAAAATGATAAATATTTGCCATTGTATATTATGCAGAATTTATACTTTAAAAAAATCGTTTCTGTCCTTCGAATTGGTTCATATTAAATTACCAACCTAAAAAAACGGAAGATTATTAAAGGTCAAAGATTTTGGCTGCCGACAGGACACCCGATTTTCTAGTTAATAAAAATAATAATGAATCAAAATAGATCTGATGTAAAATAGCCGGTTAGTATTCCTTATGTGATGTATTTGTACCACCTAAAAATGTACTGTAATTTTACAGAATTAGATAATAATTGTACAATCCTGTTGAAGATTCCGCTAGTAGTAAATTTACAAGTATTCCATATTGTGTAAATTTACACAAATACATTATTATGAATTTAATATATTTATTATTTGGGTAATTTCACTTTTTTGTTCATTCAACGTAGGTAAAATATGAAATTACACCATGTTTAGGTCAAATAAACTGAGTAAATTTTAATGGTAAAATTATACCAATTTTTTACAGTATATTCATAAATATTGCACGACCATAGTGTAATAATGTAAGGTAAATATAGGGACTGGATAGAACATTTAAAAAAACAAGCCAATTAGGCAAACAACATAATCAAAGTTTGCTTGAATCGGCAATTACTGGGAAAATCTTCATCTGCTAATCAAGTACAAATTCAACGATTTCTCTAATATCCGGCAATTCCCGTATAGTACCAACTAGGAATTTCCAAAATTCACGGATTCACACAGTATACAATGTATAATAACCGATAAATCCATAGTTTAGTGAAACTCAATTTTAACCACGATTTTTTAGAATAACCAAAAATGCATAATGCACTTTTTAGAATTAAAATACACACATTTTTTACATATTGTTCTAAACAGTCCGTAGCGCGGTTTTTGGTTTTTCTAAAATATTAATACGGAGTTCAAAATGTTTTCTAAAATTGATTAGCGTTATCCACAACTAATTATTCTTTGTAATCGCTTCACATTTGCCACTTTGACGCTCTGCTGAACTTCTGTGAATAATTATTCCTAATTTTAGATCCTCCATAAATAAAATAATAATTAGTAAAACTAATCATTGATAATTTCAACAAATGTCCAATTACGGTAAAAAGAACCCAAATAATAATAAATTAATTATTAATTTTTTTTGATTTTGTATTATGCATTAAACATATAAATTTTCCTTATACGTGTGAAAACTATTTAGTATTAAAATACCGGGAATTAAATCGAGATAATGTTTTTTATATTTTTGTGATAACGTTATAATTAATTTGTTAATATGTAACACAAAAATAATTGTATCAATAATAGATTTTATCTAAAGTACACTTCATATCAGACGGCTTGATGACTCCCTGATCTCCCAGTATACACGAAAGATTTGAAAATTACCTATAGTACAAAAATATTAAAATATTATAGTACAAAAATGAAAAAAAATAGGTTCAATATTCATACACTTCCTTATTGTATTATTACAATCTTGTTATTATATTGTTGTGTATCAACATACACTGAACCGAAACTGTCATATTTATGTTCGATCAAACATATTTGGAATCAGTTAAATTTAAACCAATGAACAAATAAAATTCAGTGAATTTGGGAAAATTTCATAGTATCAATGTAAAATTAATTATATATATTTATGAATTTGTTCATTATAAAAGATGATTCGATAAATGTTTGACTATCTACAAACATTAGGATTTGACTTTGGAAAGTTACACGATCCACGAACGTTTATGGTGTAGAAATTTTGTAGTTACAATTCGTAAAATTCGGGAAATTTTGGGTAGAAGAAAAACACTTTCTCGTTAGGAAATTGTAAATTTACACTACAGTATAGCTATAGTGAAAAAAAGTGTAAGAAAAGAGCCAAAAACCCCAATTAGTTACTAGTTCTCATTAAAATTTACAGTGATTTTATGTATTTAGGAGTAATTTTACAACTTTACTGATCAAATTAATGAAAATAAAATAGAGAAATAATGAATTCTTTAATTCTCTAGGAAATGTCGAATATCGCTATGAACCCCACATAATTACTACAATGCACTAATAATTATTGTAAAAAGACAGCTCCCACGCACTTGGTAAAAACATCCCTGAAGGACGACCGAACTCAAAAATTATAGAACGGTCGCGTTCAAACGGCCTGGTCCGTTTTTTTAAATATTACAATTAGAAAATCTTAAAATTATTATTTGTATGAATTAATATAGTAAAATAGTATATATGTAGAAGATCCAATTGCTACTACAATAATTATGCAATTAACCATTTAGCGACTACGAACTAAATATAAACGCAGCTACAATTATTATTGTTCAATAATATACGAGTACATAAAAATAAAGTTACAATAATAAACAATAAGAAGCACTCGTGTATTTCGTGATTGGCTGTTACTCATTATTTCAACGAAGTACGACTTTTATACGTTAAAGGTTAATCCAACTATTATACCACAATGAATGATTGCATCTTATTTCCGTAATTTATTATCAAAGTTGGTTGTAGGTTCCGTTTTATTATTTATAAATATAATAATTCTCAGTATAATGCAGAATGAATGTGTTATATACAGAGTGTAACAATATTTGCGGTAGATACTTTCTCCACAAAAAATTGTCATTCCAAAATAACCCCCCCCCCCCCCCCCCAATCAAAAGATGGACAGAAGCAATTTTTCATTTTCTATGGTATTGTGAAGAATTCATGGGATTAGATTTTCGATTTAGTGTTAAAAAAACCAATAGTTGATATAGAGAAGTCTGGAGCGGTTATAAATAAAAAATCATTAACTACGTCAATTTCCGATGCCCAAGAAGGATTTCCAGTGAGTTTAGCGTTTTAAGAGTGCCGGGGAACTATTAATTCTGATGCATCATCGTCCAATTTTGAGAACGACAGCGTCAAGGTTCTCAAAGGAGTCACTTATATGACGAGAGTGGAATATTATTTCTTGGAAATTTATGATGTAGGTACCTACTATCTCGGTACCTATATATTTATTGGAAATTTATTTACAAATAATAAAAACAATGAGATAGTCTAGAAAAATATGTCAAAGATGATGTTTAAAGTGACCTCGAATTGCATTACCAAGCTTGTTCTGTCATGAACTCTCACGACTAAAGAATCATACATAATTTATTAACCTCGAAATATTAAATTTACAAGCATACATAAATGCAGTGGCAACGTTTGGTTCCTGAAAATAAAAATTTATTTTAATTGCAAAGTGTGAATATTTTTTTTTCAAAAACCAAAAAAAATTTCGAAAATATTTTTAATTTTTTTTAATTGCAAATGTGAATATTTTTTACCAAAAACGTTTTCGTTAAAATATACATAATACAATTTTAACTGCAGCAATTTTTTACACCCTGTATAATATTAAGTTAATGTACTATTTATTATTAGTTTGACTTAAATAATTTATTATAAGGTATATTTTTGCTTATTTATAAGTGCATCATTTTTCATGATATCATGAAAGCAATACAAAGGGAGTACTTAATTTTAATGGTAGTGGTAACTGCATAACATTTTTTGTTGTTTTGATAAACCACAATTTTTGTTCATTTTTTATCTCCAATAATTTTAATGAACGTACTTATATTTAGCTTATTAACACACGATTTAACACTTAAATCTGCAGAATATAATAATTAACGGCTGGGTATAATTCTAATTCTTATGGATTATTTATACCTTTGAATAAGCATGTTTTGAAATTTCTACTAAATTAAATCTTTTGCTTATTGATTATTCAACATCACTCGACGCTTAAAATTTATGGAATATATTTAAGTAATATACTAACGAGAAAATTTAATAATCCGCTAATATATTTTTATTGCCAATTTTATGGTTAATTTGTCTCGGAAGCGCTTCAAATTAAAGTTTAAATTAAACTTATCGATAAGTACCTATTAATAATAATTAACTATAAGTACCAAAAACATCATCATCAGAAATATTTGCTGTTAACGATATTAAATTGATCTTAATAGTTAAAGTTAAATAAATCGTTACATCTGACACCTTCTGACCCCTTAGCGTCTCGTTTTGATTTAATTAATAATTTGTCAAATTAATACAAAATACTTTTACTATTTTAAGAGCCGATTTTATAAAAAAAAATTAAGACAGATTTAAAATTTTAACTGATAATGAAGTTAAAATTGATCAATTTTCTATATCTTCAGTAGCGGTCATAGAAATACACATACTCGCTATAAAATTTTATAAAAAAATATCGTAAGCCGGGGAGGGGGGGGGTTCAAAAAATGAAAACCGACGACCGAAAAATGTCAATTTAAGATGTAATATTTAACATTTTGCAATTACGATATAAAATTTTATATTCGACTTTTAAAACCTACTAAGCTAGGAAACTAACTTTGAAACTTGTGTATAATTTAAACATATATATTACGGCTCAAGTGTTTAATTGGTTAGTTTATAAGCTAACCGGATAGTTTACAAGCTAACCTTATGGTCCAGTTAACCTGACCAATCAGGTTAACTGATTCTGAAGTATCTAAATATAAGAATTAATCTATTACTTCTACATTTAATTATTCAGATATTCGATGGTTAAAAACACATTATTGAATAGCATATCATTCGACAGAGCGTCGAAAATTACCATTTCAATGTTAGTTTTAATCTCCTACCCCCATTTTGGGGTAGTAATAAGCAATGAAAGATTTTTTGGTTTTCAACCCATAATTTTTTTTCTAGCCGATAAAAAATTACGAAAAATATCATTAAAGTAACAAATTATAAAACGGGTTTTGCTGATTTTTTTAATAATTTTTCAGCCATATTTAGGACCTTAAAAAATTCAAGTCCGACTTTATACTGAAGTTATAAAGTCTCCACTTTTATTCTCTCGCAGTTAAAAATCTTGTTATAGTTATTGTTTCAGAATTTTTTGAGATTTTTTGAAAAAGTGCACCATATAACCAGCAAAAAATTTTATTATTTGAATAAATTCAAAATAAATCCATAACGCGTTTTTATCGTTTTATATTTTTATAAGTGTTCATTTAAAAACTTACAGATCGAAATATAATTTATTATAAACTATAAATATAAATATTTCCTTACCAATGAAATCCTATATGTACATAAAAAATTGGTGCCTACTCGACCTGTCTTTTTCTTAATTTTAAGATTTGAAATATATCTACAATAAAATTTTTAATAAATCATAACATGATTATAATATTTATTCCATGAATATATTATGCTGATTTATTTTCGCTTCTCCGATGAATTTTTATGTTTGTATAAAGTAAATAATATTTCTATGAAGTTTTGGAATATTATTGGTGATAATGTGTATAAATATTTGACCTGCTCCACTCCACTTTGACCAATTAATTAATTACAAAATTTTAATGTTTTCCAAATATTTTTATACTTACGTTGCTATTGATTTTTGTCAAGTGGGTACTAGTGCCCATTGTTTATTATTTTCTATACAGAGCAACACGATGATGTAGATACGTCCACTTGTACTTAATTAAAAATGTCAATCACACAATATGTTAACAGAGATGGATAATTGAAATAAAACAATTTAAACATCTAGTTAATATTTGGAATAATATTTTCTTTTCGAAAATGACTTAATTTGAAACACAAAACTTGTCATTGTCATTTTTGTTAATGTTAATTTTGTCATTATGTCAACATTTTTATTTCAACAACTCGAATCAGCAATTGTTTTAAACTTAAAGTTTCACTTTTAATCAAAACAATCAATTATTTTACTTTAGTGCCGGCGACGGGCTGAGCTCAGAGATTACAATTCTCTGGAAGAATGACAGGTTTTATTCGGAGCAAATATACTTTTTGTAACTCACTTGTAATTTCCGAACTCGCTCCTTCGTAATAGTACAAACCATGTTACAAAAGTCTACGGAAGGAGGTAAGGGATGTGCACACTGAAAAAAATAATTCATCATGTTTGCGTCGATGAACAAATTTTATCATATTGATGAACAAATTCATAAATACAGTGATTATTTTTATGAATACTATAGATATTATTGTTGTTTATAAATAGGCAGCTTGTGTAAAAATTTTAATACTTTTTAGAAGGCTAGATCGAGATCCAACGTGTGAAGATCGTTTATGGATAGCTGCATTTTCAAAATGGAGATCAGTCATTAGGACATCTCATTTTTAAGTGGTGTGTGTATTATTTTTTTACTTCGAGGCTTTCAAATGTACCCTACCAATTAATTAATAGGCCACTATATTTTAGAAAATACAGTAGAATCCAGTACCAATAGAATCTGGTCCATCTACATCCACTACAATGGTATCTCCATGGCAACATTCTTTTTATGCAGAAATGTATTTTTTATAAATGAATAAATATAATAATTAAATATTTTATGGTATTCTAAAAATTTACAACGAAATTTTGAATATTTTCGATTTTCTAATATTGTAATAAGAATTAAATAGGGTCCAAGAGCCAAGCTTTCGCTTGGGAAATTTCCTTGTCTGTTGAATTTTTCGGTAGATTCGTATAATAATTAAAGAACTTTTTATCCAAAGTAAAACAGCAATGTTACGCCTATGTATTAATGATAACAAAACAAACAAAACAGTTGTCACAACACAACCTTATATTTTTTCCAACTTCACAATATTCTCTCTTTTTTCTATGTTTAAAATTCGTTGCTACCATGGAAAGCTTTAAATCAATTTTTAATTAACCGAAAATAAATATATTCATGCAAACGTAGCTTGTTGTTATAAAAAATTAAGTACAGTTGAAACTGTGTTAGAGTAAATTATGTTAAACATGCGTTGGTAATCTTCCCTTATTTGTGATTACCTTTTTCGCCCTTATTTGTGGTGATCACATAATTTTCAGCTTTTCAGTCGGTTTAATACAAATAAGCAATATGTGCCAAACTGCAGTCAGACAATGTGAGGTTATGATTTATATGAATAAAATTGACATTTCAAAATAATTGTCAGTATGCAATTAATTTACGATAACATGACTTGATAAGTATAGGAATTTTATTAGAATAATTTGATTATGTAACACTAATAATTACAACACCTTTATTTTTTTTTAATTAAATGTGCATTACATCGTTAACTAGAATAAGTTGGAATTTTTTGATACTATGTAGGTTAAGTTATCGCAATAAAGTAATTTCTGTTGGTCAAGATTATGTGAATAGCATTAGTAGGCATCGTAGCATTGATTATTGGTAAGCTATTAACGTTTGTTTAATTTTCAATAAAAAGTGTAACGCTTGTTGTCTTCAAGTTACTTAAGAATGTCGAGTGCAGCGTGCAATGTTTTTCAAGGTGTTGTTGATAGATTTAATGGAGTTACAGTTAATTCTTTGGTGGAAAATTGTAAAATTGAGGACTTTTCTGTAAAACTTGATGGTTAGTTCTGAATTATCCATGCTCAAGCGAATGTAGTATCTTCGTTAAAAAATAGCATTCGATAGGTTCGTATCTTAAAAGTTATATTCCTTATTTATAGATTCTCTGAAAGCTTGGGTAAACGAGGCGAAACGTGGAATTTGGTTTAAGGTGGCTTTAGAACATTCGGAATGGGTTCCAATTCTTGCCAAGGTTTTACAATTGTTTGTAGTTAGTATTTTCTTATTACTTATCGTAAGCAATTGTAGAGTGGTTTTAACTTTCACCATGCTAAGGAAGGATTTGTAATGATGTACAAATGGCTTCCAAAAGAATCGGTCAACATTCCTCATTATGCTCATACTATGATCGGAGTTGGTGCAATAGTTGTTAATGATAAAGACGAAGTTTTGGTGGTCAAAGAAAAATATGGTTTCCAGCAATTTTGGAAAATGCCAGGTGGTTATGTAGAACCAGGTATGGAATAGTTTTTGTTTTAAATTAGCGAAACTTGAAAAATTACAGCTTTTTAAGTAATTTAAAAATTAAGACTAGTCAAAAGAAATATATAATGGAAAATTGTGTCGCACATTGTGAACAGTCTTAATTTAATTGCATATTTGAATAAATTTTTCAAATTATTTTTAGGCGAGAATTTAGTAGATGCTGCTATTCGAGAAGTATTCGAAGAGACTGGCATAACTACCGAGTTTTGTTCTTTAATAAATTTAAGGCATGCTCACAATGCAATGTTTAGTTGTTCAGACATTTACATAGCAATTAATTTGAAACCTCTATCTCTGGATATTAAGATAGGCGAAAGAGAAATAAATGAAGCAAAGTGGTTGGCCATAGATGACTATTTAAATCATACCGATGTACACGAACTAAATAAATTTTTACTGCATAATTATCTAGAATATAAGAAGAAAAATTTAAAAATTGATGTCAAACATGGGATTCATCAACTTTTGAAGAAACCGTATACTGTGTATTTTATAAATACGGAAAAGTCATAATGTATAATTTTTAAATTTACAAAATACATGCATTATTGATACAAGTAATTTATATTTTGTTATTTTTACAAGTCCTAGGAAAAGGGGTTTCCCCCAATATAGTGGGTAGTTAGCAAAACTGTCGATGAACTGATGTTTTGCACAAATTACTTACACTGAAAGAAATTGTTGGAATTCCTTTGTGGAAAAGCTAAAAAAAGTTAACAGAGTTGGCAAACTGAGGACTGCTCCCCAGAAAAAGTTTTAGCTAAAGCCGCCTCTGCATTCAATGAACTTTATAAATTTGTAAGAAATTGTTACAAAAATTTTGTTACACCCTATACAACAAATAAGAAAAATTTAAATCTCCCACCAAAGTAGTTCTGGGCACATGTAGTTTGTTTTTCGATTGTTTTGTTGGTTATGTCATTTCATTCACAAAATACCACTATTTTAGTCGGTTGACTTAGAATAATTTATATATTATATACTAGAATTTTTTATTTAACGTTTAAAATTATGGAAATAACAAAGGAGAGTAAGTATTATTCATTCACAGGAAATTCTATCATTAAAGAACTTTTATCTGACAGATTTTATTGAGAATTTACCTAAAATAAAGCAGAGCATAAGAAATTCCGATTTCATTGCAATCGATTGTGAATTGACTGGTCTGCATAAAGACGAAGTTAAAATAAACCAATATGATACACCGAAACAATATTATGAAAAAATACGCAGTTCTTCGATGGATTTTGCAGTCATCCAGTATGGTGTTTGTTTATTTCGGTTAGTTACTTGTTCATATTTATATCTGCACTATTTACACGTATAATTTTCAGATACGATGATAATTTGAAAGGATTCAAACAACAGGCTTATAATTTTTACATTTTTCCTACCATTTCTAACAAATACACTCCAGATCATCGATTTTTGTGTCAGACATCGAGTATCAATTTTTTGATATCGCATGGATTTGATTTTAACAAAACGTTTAAACAAGGTTAATATGAAGTGTTTGTGTTGTTCTTTTATCTGTATATTTTATTTTGATAGGAATTTCCTATCTAAGCCATGCAGAAGAAACGAATTATCAGGATTTACTAGTAGAGGCTCGGAAAACTCGTAGCAATCAAAGCCAGTCGCCTTCATTTTCTCCAAAACCCATAACACCAGCAGACAGAGAAACAGTTGATCTTATTTTGTAAGTATACATTCTTTTAAATATAACATTGAGTACATTGAATACATCAAAGATGTTCTCGGCAGCCTCTGAGAACGTGGAAACAGACGTGGTTCAAATCTGTAAAAAAATGCATTTATTTTTAGTAAAAAAGTAGAAGAATTTATAGTTAGCAATGAGGAGGAAATGCAACTACCCCAGTGTAATAATTATATTAGAAGGCTTGTTTATAAAGAAGCCATAAGTAAATTAGAAAATAGAGCAAGTTTGGAAACTAGAAGAACAGGTGACTGCGTGACATTTTACGTAACCAAATGGAAAAATAAGGAAAGCAAAGAAGAAGACGAGAGAAAGAAAATTCAGGCAGAAAATGAAGAACTTGTAAATTGTACAGGATTTTCTGAAGTTATTAAATGCATTGTCGAATCCGTAAGTAAAATTTCAATTCATAGTTGAGTACATGTAGGTTTTTGTCGTTACTAAATCTGACTTGTTTTAGGGAAAATTAATAGTAGGACATAACATGTTGCTAGATTTTTTACATACTATTGATAAATTTTTACAAAAACTTCCTACGGATTATGAAGAATTTAAGAGTATGGCTAATTGCCTATTTGCAAAGTGAGTAAATTTTCAAATTGTGATTTTTCTTGTAAAACATATTTGTTCAGTTTATTAGATACCAAGTACATGAGCAGTTCATCTACATTTAGGAATTACTTTCAATCTACTGCGTTAACAAATTTGTTGGATAGTGTAAAAATGAAACCTTTTCAAATTCCCACAATAGGTTTGTTGGATTGCTTATTTTTTCACTTTCTCAGTTTTGTTTGTTTATAGAAATTGAGGAAAATGGTGCAGGGTATGATCTGAACTGTGCCAAAGAACATGAAGCAGGATATGATGCGTATATAACAGGACTGTGTTTTCTTGCAATGTGGAATAATTTAGGTAAATTGTTCTGGCACAAAAATAGATGGAAATGGGAAAGGACAATTAATGGATGTATTATTAAAGATTCAAAAAGTACACTAGTAATAACTTAGAGCTTCATTAATTTTATGCCTAATTTGCATCTATTGAAAACGGGTCAAACTGTTTATTTAGTGGAAGTAGATATTTTTGTTTAGTTTTTAAGTGCTGAAATTTTTTTGTATGCAACAGGAATACTTGAATACCCTCTTTCTCTTTAACTCGTAAAATTAATACTTTTGCTTTTTGTCCAATATTTTTTTGTAACAAGTGTGTATAATGCCTGTCTCAATAACTAAACTTGATCAAAAATTCTGAAATTTTAGGATTACCTAATTCAAGTGAGCAAATGAAAGACCATTCTCTGTTAGCGCCATTTAAAAACAGGTTTGTTATTTGTTTAAGCTGCAATTACTATTATTATAACATTTATTTTAGATTGTTCTTAATGCGACTTAACGATAACCTTTGCATACATTTAGGTGGCATTGACTGTAAGTTAATTTCTGTTTTTTTTTATATTTTATTTAATATTTTATGTTCTAGATTTACCTTGTAGAGACCATATTCTTTATTTAACCTGTCCAAAAGAATGGAAAAATGATAATGTTTTGCAGTTGTTTTCTCCATTTGGTAGGTAGCATCTTTTTGTAAGTGAATTTGCCTTGAAATAATATTTTTATTAGGTAGTGCAGATATTTCTTGGATAGATGATACATCAGCATATATTATCCTAAACAAGCCAGATCAAGTAGGACCTGTCTTGAGAAGTTTATCAAACAAGAAAGAATTCAAAATTATTACATATGCTAATCGGCAAGAACAATCTGACAGTAAAAGTCAATCGCAACTTAAGCGTAAAATATCCAATAATGATTCTATTGTTAAAAAGAGAAAAACGGAAGCTATTGAGGAGTAAGTCATTGTCATTACATAAATTTGCAAAATCTACTACTATTTTTTAATTAGTAGAAGTCCTGTCGCCAGTAAAAATACTTATGCAAGTGTAGCAGCCAAGTCAAAATCACCATCAATGTTATCACCACCTACTTCAGCATCAAAAAGTAAATCGCCGAAGAACAGTCCATCTTTAGTGGAAACAAATAAGAAAAAGTCGAATAGTAAACGTTTTCAAGAAATCGAAAGTTGGGAATAAAATTTTTAATTTTGGACCTATTTATATTTTTTATAAATTTTAAAAATTAAATATAGCTTATAAAAGAATGTTTTATTTTGTTGTCAATTTTCTATTTTATTTTAAATTTGCAATTTTGACAAATAAAAAAATATTGTATAATACGTTTTTTAACTTAATTAAAATTACATCTTTGTGATAAAAATATATAGATAAACAATGAATAGGTATCTTTACCGACTTTTACCATTACTTTCTTATTATTTCTTTTTCTTCCTATTATAATACATAATATTTTATACAAATTTTATTTTATAAGATAATTAGTAAATAGCTTAAGAAGATTACAGTTATTGGCCAGTATTACTTGTAACTTTACACCACAAGTATTTTATATAAATTTACACTTGCACTAATACTGCAGCGATTCATTGGAGAAACTGCCAATAAAATTTAGCAAACTTGAATTTTTCAAGTTGAAACGATTAGTAAGCAATAACTAAAATACGATATTTTTATAATACAACTGCATACTACCTTTATGGATATCTCCGTATTTTATATATTTTTGCTAGTATTTCAGTTTTTAAAGTAAAGCATGATTGAAAATTAATCTAAGTAATAGTTAAGGGAGTTGTGAAATTACTACGTATGTGGACTGCACTTATGGTCAGTAGCTGCATTAATAATTACCGACTATCAGTACAGTCCAGATGGGCAATTGTAATTTATTTTACCTCCATTAAAGGATTAGAGTTTCAATTAAATTAGGGGATTAATTTACTACAGACGTATTATTATAATATAATGTGATTTTAAATTAGATTAATTTTTAATTAGTTTAATAAATTAATTTAATTTTCTTTTCTTTATCCATTAAATGTTTACCTACAACTTTAGTTCTCCAAAAAAATTCTTTAAATTCTTCTGCATATAATTTGTTTATTATTATTATTTTCTTTGAATTTGTTAGTAGTAACTTTTATAAATTTTAGAATTCGTAACTTGAAATAATAAATTATAATAATATTTTAAACTAAAACCAAGTTAAATAAACGCTTAAGTATTTTTTAAATTGTAAAAATAATAAATACAATTTTAAAAATACTTAAGCGTTTATTTAACTTGGTTTCTATTTGAAATATTATTATAATTTATTAGTAGTAACTTTCCAAAAAATCTGGATTGGACTACCAATGGGCTTCTCCGAAAGATTAGAAGCAGAAAATTGTGGAATTGAACATAGCTACAACTGGACTATTACCAAATACCAATGGCAAAAATTGTTGGTGTGAGGTGATGAAAATTTTACCAGAACGCTGCATGAAAAATGGGACTGTTAAATGGCGATGTTACAATCGAAAATGTTCAGTCAATATACCGTGTGAGAAAATTACCAGAGAACAGTAACAGACAAAAAGTAAGGCGGCAAATTATTTTCAGTGGTTGTCTTGGATTTTGAGTCTGACCAACTCGTGATCTAATATTATTTTCCATTTATCAACAGTTTTCTCTCGTTTGGAGTTTTATTAAAATGTTGTTAAAAGATGTAATAATTTTTACCTTTAAATTCTATAGATTCGTGCAAGAAATTATCTTATAACTTATGCCATTATGTCATTATTCGGAGGATGCAGTACAGTATAATAATAATTTTATGATAGTGGGTATACGCAAAGTGCATAGAAATCAAGCAAGAACAGATTATTGCTGTTATACACGAATATTGGCATATAACATGTTCGTTAAATTATACAGTGTGGAAGAATAAATATACTTTTGTATCTGTACTTGGTAAGTTTTTTTATTAAAATGATTTTCACGTCTTCGAGACCTCAACATCTTTACTTTTTTCCTGAAAAATTGTTTTGTAAAAATCAGTTTGAACAATTTTGTAAAAAAAAATGGGAACTTGGCATCTCGTATCAGCATTGATTTACCTAATCCGACAAAGTAATGTTCTGGTGAGCCTTTAATTTCTACAAGGATTTTTTCCAATATCCTTTGACTTTGTATTCGTTTCAGTTTTCAGTCAATTTCCTAAGCTTTTGATTAGTTCCAATAATAAGAGGAAAAATTACCAGAAAAAGAAAACGCTTAGATATTTTAAAAAAATGATACTGGGGTATATTTATTTAATTTCAGTGTTCCACACTGTATATTATATTATGTAGAGGTAGTAATCGGAAATCTTCCATCATTATCTACTTTAGTTTAGTGCGTAAAAATTGTATCGTGAAAATCAGCGTTGCCTCTGAATAATAACGATAATATGAATAATAATAGTAATAAATGAGTAGCATGGAGTGGCGCATGTTAAGACAAGGGGCCGGGAGTAGCGCGCGTGGGTCAACTTCGTGCGCCCCCCGGCTGTGGCGGTACATTCCGTACTAAGGTCATTCGCGATCGCACCTCCACCACTAATTATAACTTTTGATTTAGTTTATTGCTCTAGAATTAGAAGCCAAAATAAAATTGCATTGCATTGCAGCAGGAAAATCTTTTTAATAAACATAATATTATAGAAAGACAATACCCAGTACAATGCATTTACATGATATTTTGAACATTTGTCAGAAGGATTTTCCTTATAAAAGAATAGAGCACAATAAAAATTGTAACTATTTTGATTGCAATTGATCACATATATCTTGATTTACTAAATCTGTCTTAGCAATCGACAGTTATCATCAAACTTGCAAAATAAAAAGTAGTACACGTAAACGGGACTTTTTCCCATGCAATTACAGAAGGAATATATTGAACCTAATTACGAGTTACGATTTATTAATATAACTCCTTCGGAAGTTAAATGTGCTTAAAAAGTTGGTTAAAAAAGTTAAAAACGATTGTGAAAACCACATAATTGCATTTTATTTACTCCTATACTTATATACTAGTTTTATATCGATTTTTATTATTTTATCTTTAGACTTCCGTCCTACAAGTATCCATGTTTTTATAATATTTTATATATAACTTACTATTTTTAAATTTATTAACAAAATCAAAATATTAAAACATTTTTCCATTTTTAATTTTTACTGGTTTGTATAATTTTATAAATACTAAACATGCGATCTAAAGAAAGAAAAGAAAATTAAAGAAAAAGAAGAAATGAAACGAAAAAATTCTAAATAAAATATTCGATGTTTATTTATAATAAATTATATTTTTTATATTTTCTTTCCTGGATCTCTGACCCACATATTTATAATAAATAATATCAGATCTACTTCAAAAGTTTCTATAGATTTTCCGCAGCATGTTGCAATATGTAAAAGCTGGTTCACACTATGTGATTTCTCACATGACTAGGTCATACGAAAAGTCATAGCTAAATCATATCTAAACGCTCAAATCACATGACCAATAGTTTTTATGTTCACACTATGCAATTTTGCTTATGACTTTTCTTATGATTTAAGGGGTTATGCCTACTTAGAAATTCAAAATAATCGATTTTTCGAAAACCTCATTTTCTTGAAGAATATAATGTTATCCATGTTTGGTAAAAATTTTACATCGATCTGATTATTGTTAACAAAGTTACACTGCTTGATATACAACATTGCGTTGTAGTAACTTCGTATATACTAATTTATTGTTTTTCGCCTATGAGTAAAAATTATGTTTGCCACACTTATGACACATAAGCACAAAATTTATAACAAGTATTTCTAGAACGTTTCTAGTTTTCACGGGTCATAAATAATTATTGGTTTAGGGTTGCAAAATATTTTTTTATAATTTTACTTTACTTTAGTGTAAACTGCATTTAAAACTTCAATCGCCGTTTTTGAAAAACTACATTTTCAAAGTCGGTGGGCAACATATTTCAAAAACTAGTGCAGATACCCATTTTAAATTTTGTGTACTTCTTTTAGACATCAAAATCTTGTCCTTAACGGAGGTATTTTTTATTTGAATGCGTATTTTTTATGTTATGGGTGAAAAGTAACTCTTTTTTTTAACAAAAATCGATATGGTAACTTTGAACAGCTGCCATTTTGTCAAAATTCAACTTTTAGAAAAATGGCTCCGTTAAGGACGAGATAAACTTATGTATTTACTATATCTTTTTGAATTTTTGATTTTTGATAAACCGACTCCGCATAGATTTGCCCACCGCAAAATGCATTTTTAAAATAGGGTCGTCGAACATCGGCTGTGGATGGATAAATTTTTAATAATTTTGTACAAAAAAATTACATTGTATTTTTAAAATAATGTTCTTTTGAATAAAATAATTGTTGTGCCATAAAATATATACACTTTTCCAAAAACAAAGCAACAAATAGTCGCATTTTCTTGACCTCCTAAGTAGGCATAACCCCTTAAAATGTCAAAACCGCTGTGATGTCATAAATATTCTAATTAACCTAACTTTATAGGAGTAAGCGTGATTGTTTTTGAATTGCGTTATCGAATATAAATTATTATGAGTGACGAATTAAATTTCAAAATAGTGTCTTCCTTATTATTAGTTGCATAATGTAGAAAAAAAGTAAAGAAGGCAAAAAATACATTGTTGGGATAGACCATGAAAATACAGAAGAAGTTATTATGTCGAGAGGAAGTTGGAGAGATGAAGTGTTTTTAACTAATTTATAGAACCTTCCAGAATTAATCGAACTGCAAAGGCACCGACAGAAATCAGACAAACGTTTACAAAATATTTTAATAAGGAAGGATTTGTTGAATGGCAATGGGAAGCTATTAAGAAATTTAATTTTTAGAAACAAATAAACTATGCATAATTTTTAAATTAAATTTATTTCTGCAACCAGTATAATCGGAAGCAGCTTTTTTTTCTATGAACATTTTTTTATATTTATACAAAATATTATTTATTTCGTATTTTGCATGATTTACATTACCAACAACCAAGTGTTGTTTTATTTTTATAAAAATGTTTTATTCAAAAAACATTTAAAAAAGGCGGTTTATTCAAAAAAATCATATGAAAAGTCATAGCAAAATAGACACCGTCTTATTTTGAAAATCACTTATTATTTTGCTATGACTTTACTTATTATTTAGCTATGACTTCAATAATATCAAAAATCATATAGTGTGAACGAAAAAAAATTTCTCACGTGAGAAGTCATGTGACAAGTCACGTGAGAAATCACATAGTGTGAACCAGCTTTAAAGCATGCAATTTAAAATTTATTGATAAATTAAATAATTTATAATAATTAAATAAATTAAATTAACTGAACAAATTAAAGTCTTATTTTCTTCAAAAATTTTCATTGATCTAGGCGGAACTAGATTTTTATTGTTTTTGACAAATTTTGTAAAAATCATTTGGACTGAAGATGGAAAGCTAAAAATAAGATCAATAAGTTCCAATAAGATCAATAAAAATTTTAAAGAAATTAAGACTTTTATTTGTTTAATTTATTTCATTATACTCTCCAGAGCTAGTTATCAATAATTTTAAATAGATTAAAATTGAATTAAGGTGAATATACGCTACACTAAACTGTTACTAATCCTTTATTATAATAATTGCTGTGATAAACCCTAATTATACCATGGGTGCGTCTTAATGTTATCAAAAATACAAAATTAATAATACCTATACATAATTCTTTTAAAACTCAATAATAAACATTTATCTAAGCTTAAGTGATACATGCTTATCGCCTGTTTTTATCTTCCAATCTTAAATTTTCTATTCAAATTCTCTTCCAAAATACTAAATTTTACTTTATTTTTTATTTTCATTATTTAGATTATAATATTTTTGCAATAAAATGTTAATTTTTTAAATGATTTATTAAATTTGTAAGTTCAAGTACAAAGATATATTGTTATTAAAATATGCATAAACTTTCAGTGAGATCAATCAATAATTTTTTGAGTTATCACTTTCGTTTTAAGAGTTATCACAATTTAAAAAATGTATATTTTACGCGTATTTTTTTAAATTATCAGCTTTACGGAAATGAAAATTCAATGTTCGACTAGTTTGCAATTCCAGGGCCATGCAATAGTCCTTCAGGTTTTCCCATAAAGCTGATTTCCATAGGCGCCGGATAGTGCCCTGCTTTGCCCCCCCCCCTAGAAAGTTGATTTTTTTGTTTCTACCTAGCTCTAGCGCTCGTAAAATATTAGAATTTTCCTCTAGAATCATAAAACCTAACAAAACTGAATATTTTGCCCCCCTCTATAATTGACTCTTCCAACTCCACTGCTGATTTCCCCCTTAAATTAAACCAACTTATCAATGAAATATTTTTAAACAATTAATTTAATCAATCAGGTACTTTAATACAAAAATAATTAATTTTCAATAAAATAATGCCGTCTGGCATTATCTCATCCTCCAAAATTTCGACACGGCGCTGTTTCAATAAATTTTTAAAATTAAACAAATTACAAAGTTAATGGCTGCTCTACATTCCAAAATAGCATAGAAATATTATAGTAGTTTAAAAATAACATCGACAAAAAGTGTAGTTGTTTAGAATATTAATATTCTTATTAACTAGCAGAATGAATTGTACGATTTCTCCTTTAGGGGACAGTAGTCGAATTATGTTCGAGCCGAAATTACACGGATTACTCTGTATGCTACTTGCTAATTTTTATAAAAACGAGTACCTACCCCATTTAACATCTAGTAGTAGCAATAATTACGTTAGCATAGTGTGTGATTTAAGCAACTAGTAATAAATTAAGTAACAATTAATTAAATTATCAAAATATTTAAAATAAAAGCAAAATAAAAAGCATTAATCAAATTGATCAACCAAGAGCATGAAGTTTAATTATTGGGTCTATTGACAACATTGATCTTGACTTACTGGATTATTAGAAGAATTGGTTTTAAAAAGTAAAATTAAAACATTTTAACTATTTCTTAATTTTTTATAATTATAATTCAAAAATCACAGTTAATAATGCTTTATTATAACATATTTACATTTAAAAATACGTGCATATTAACAATCAATAAAAACGATCGATTAAGATAATGTAAATTATCTTATCCACGAAAGTAAATAGTTTCCAACGGCCATTAACATTGACATTGTTGATATCGTTATTATTATATTGAATATATTCCGGGTAATTTTCAAAATATTCAAACTGGCTAAATTTTGGTCGATTGAGTTACGCTCATCCAATTCTAATTTTTCTATTTCCAACAGCCAACTTGATTCACTGGATGAGGAATGCTGAATTAAATCAAAATCGGAGCTTTCACTATTCCTCTTAGAAAAATCACTCAACGAATCGCTTGGAACGAAATATTCAATTTCATACTTTGAGCCAATATCACGTGTCTGGCCATCGATGGGACACCCATCCAAAACGGGCGATTCAGAAGCATTTTTTTTAACTACGAATACCCAATTCAACTCATTGTCCGAAGAGTTACCGAGGTTAGCGTGGTTATCCGACATTTTTCTATAAATATAAAAATAAACTATATAATATTATGTAATTATTCCATAAACATAGTTAGTAATAACTAATAACGTTTACAAATAAATAAAATAATAAGATTACCAATATATTTCAAAGAAATTGAAATATTTATAGATCTTTCTTCGATTTCGGTGGATTATTAGATTATAATCAAAAATAGTAAGTCTGGTATGATTGTTCAAATATAACACGTAAGAATAAACTGTTTAATACTTACTTCTTAATAGACAATGATTTTAAATAGAACTCAACGTTCACAAGTTATGATCTGTACTGATACATGTATAGGATTCAATACACATTAGGTATACAATTTATGTTTTCGAAAGTTGGCTATATTAACTAACAAATATATAATTAAGTTGGCAACCCTTCTTTTCAAATTAACTCAAGATCAAGATTAAAGGTTATATCAGGGGCGTCATTTTAGATAGTCATGATGCAAAATATTTATTGTGGTAATAGATATCGCCTTCACGTCATTCTTGCCAATTACAACATAGCCGACAAGAAAAATATTATCTAAATGAAAATTACCAATCAACTAGTATAATATTTTCATTTACAAACAGTGTTGTTCCCTGATTGGCCAGGGAACCTGAGTCAAGAGCTCTGATTGGTCATCTTGGAGAACTAACAGTAAAACTTTAAATTTTTTAAATCAATTTTAATAATTTTAAAAATTATACTGCATTAACGTATTTTTTATGCTCTTACTAATTTAATCTTTTTAATATTAAATTTTTGAAAGTATTTCAAATATTTATTTACCTATGTACAGTATTCCGCAAAAAAAGTATGACCATTAGAATAAAATTGCAAATTTCAAAATCAAGCCCTTAGAAATTCGAATAAAAATAAATTGCTCTTATTTTTTCAACAATTTATTATTTAACACCACCCTTCGTGTTTAACATACATTGAATAATATGTTACAATCAATAAGTAATAATTAAATAAAATTAATTTATCGCTTAAAATAATATTTTTAATTATCTACTCACCTTGTTTAAAACCACAATTAAGTAATAAAATTTGAAAGATTAACACCGGTATGAACTATGTCAATGTAGTATAAGAAATGATAAATTTTGATGTTTTACAAATTTTTGAACAATTGGAGGGGTAGTTCTTGGTTTTTCCTGTTTGCTTACAAGAAATATGGTACAAATGTAAATATTACAGTTAGATATCAGGTAGAGTTGTTAATTTTAATCCTGCAGGTAGAACTCAACAAATACAAATTACAGTGGTCATAACTTTATGGCGGAGTACTGTACTATCTTTTTGTTGACCTATTTTTTGTTTTTGCTTGACGTTTTGGTTCGCGTTAAATTTTTTGGCATTTTTAACCGTATTGAAATGTCGGAACACCACGATTCACGATGCTGATTGGTCCAGTTGGAACATAAACCAATGAAAATCTGGCAAACTCATTTCAATATAATAGATTTAATTTAATATTGTTAAATTATTATTATTAACATTTTATTAAATTTAATTGATCGAGCTTTCGACGGCTTGATCGGGTGACTTTGTGACATTTGCTTGATAAAAAGGTTAAAATAAAATAAATAATAAAAATCTTGCAAAAGTTACAAAAACAATATTATTGCATAAGTAAATTTCCAAGCCATATGATTGCATCTCGTTTGCATTGCTTGTATTGCTCTTACGCTCGATCAATTTTCAGCAGCGGAGTAGACGCGACCGCTGATTTCCTAGTATTTTTAACATTATGAATTAATTTATTAATTAATTATTTTTTAAATATTTTTATTATTTTAATAAATTTTCATTTCTTTAGTAATGGTTATTCTTTTTCCCGCTTATCACAGGGGGATGTTTTTAAAAAGAATTATTATTATCTTTATATTTAAAGGCACATTAAAAATACATTCGACCGTTATTAAAGATACAATAGTAGTTGAAACGCCTTCTTTGAATGTGCAGTTATCTACTTAAAACTTTAGTGATGTTAATAATTATAATTTATACAACTTATAATATTATTCTTAATATGTGTCCACTTTACGTTAATGCACAAATGCAATTTAAATATATGGCTCGGATTAACGTAACAAATGATAAAGTATTTTACATTACGTATTTATATTGATAATATACGTTAATTGTTAATATATTAAATTAACTTTCTTGCGATTTGACCAAGAATATTTTTTGCCATTTAATAAGATAAGTAATCCTGTTTGGATTGAAATAATTTAAATAAAATTTATTTAAGGAATCAATTACGGAAAGTTAAAGAAAGAGGAAAGAAAAAGCGTGGTTTTAATTTGATATAAAATAGTTGAAAACTGGAAGCTGCATCGAGTGACTAGTTGATGATTATTGAGATTCCTTTGGATTAATTTATATGTAAGTTAATCCGATACTTCATTAAAAAAATAAGTGAGATATCAAATAGCAGGTGGTTAGAGCCTTTATTACCGTTGACCACAAGTATGCGTATAATCTATTTGTTTCATTATATTTTAAGAATTGACTATGATTTCAAAAAATAAATAAGATATAACTGTAAACTTATTTATTTGTATTATAATATTTATAATGAAGGATAAGATGTCTTACAATTTCTTTTATTTTACTAATGCAAATTTTCACACTCAGTATTTAGATTTATGCGACCCCCCCCCCTCCAATTGACTCTTTAATATTTTTTATGCCAAACCTTTATTAATCGCATGATTATGATTGTAAGTCCAATTAAAATTAAAATTAAATAATTCAATAAAATTAAACATCAAATAAATCTCCTCCCCCCTTAATAAATTTTGTAACTTTCTTTTAGCTTATTTGTTCGAATATCATATACCGGGTACTGAATCGATATGGAATATATAAACAGATTTCGTAAGTGGAACAAATCTCCATTTCCCCTGACTTAAAAATTAATGTTTAAATTTTGCAGTGGGGGGGGGCAGGGATAAGTTAATTTTTCGAGTATGTGTCTGAGACTTTATGTTGAGTGAAGAAGAAAAAATTAATTTTATTTTTTGAAGGGAACAGTAGTTTTTAAAGTAAGGTATTTTTATTATTAATTTTTATTTTCCCTAAAACAAAAATTGAATAGTTGCGGGGATTTTCTATGGTATATCGGGAATACTAAATATAGGAATATCGAAAAGCTCAGAAGCTGCATTTATTGATAGTTTAAATGTCCAAACAAATTTTAATCAACTTTTGTGTTACCTATCGTGGTGGCCAGGGCCGTAGTTAGACATTGGCCATGATGGGGGGGGGGGGTTATGGAATTAAAACAGAGGTTGATATGCCCGTATTTTAATTTAATTCTTGTAATCAGGAAATACTAAGAAGAAATTATAGCTTCTTTGTTAAAAATGACCTGGAGCTTTTATTACTTTCTTTGTACATTTTTTCAGTTTTCAGCTTTTACTCAGCCCATGAGGAGTGGGGGTTTTAACCCCCAAAACCACCCTCTTATATACGGCCCTGTTGTTGGTGGGAATTGTAATTTCCACCGATGATCAGTAGTTATTTAATTCTAGTTGTGCTTTCAAAAAAAAATTAAAGGTTAAAGCTTGCAAGTTGGAGGTTAAAACTGAAAGCTGCAAGCTTAGAGGTTGGAGGTTAGAACCGAAAATTTAAAGGTTAAAACTTACAGTTGGAGGTTAGAGATTAAAACTTGGATGTGAGTATCTAGCTTAGAGATTTGGAGGTTAAAGCTTAGAAATTGAAACTTAGAAGTTAAAGTTTAGGACCTAAAACTTACAGGTTAGAGGTTAAAGTTTAGAGACTTTTTCTTTACCGGTATAAGTTGATTTTGACAAAATACTATTATACAATGTAGCCCAATTATGCATTTTTGCTGCCCAGTGGTTTAATTATGTATTTAAGGTAATTACGAATTACTGTATTATTATTTCATCGTCAGTCATGCAGTTTACTCCAAAATTCAGGGGAACTTCCGGCTTTATGTGACTGAAGTTTGAAGTACGGAAACGCTACAGTACAGCGTTTGTACAGTACATAGATTGGCGGAAATACTGGAATCACGCTTGTTCAGTGTTTTACCAATGGTTTCAGGTATTTCCTGTTGACGCACTATCTCGAATATTTAAGGGGCTTAAAATAATAACAGCTTTTCATTAGCTCCAAGTCCTATTTTCAAATGTGATTCACAGTTTTCTTCTGGCTTTCGGTCAATTAATTTCGAGGGGTTAATTATGGTTTTTGGGGGGCTAACCCCCCCCCCCAAATCTCCCTAGTTGCGCCTATGGTATTTCCACTGATTCCTAATTTATTTCGTTTTTTGTTTGCTGTGTTTTTGTTTGGAGTGTTCAGCAAAAATAACAAATACTTTGGTTTGAAATATATTTGGCAAAGATGACAACATTAGACAGCTACTTTTATTGGACGCCAAAAACTTTGTTGCATTTATATAATTATGTGCTAGAAATACGTCGGACCTAGCCGTAAGAATTAAGTAGAATAACTTGGAGATATTTTTGTTTATGTAATTCGTCGGTTTTGTAGAGAATTGATCTATTCCTAGTTAGTAAAATAGCCTTTAGACTTATTATAGAGTTTTATTATTTATAATATTGAATAATTTCAATTTTATGATTAATACTTATTTTCATTTTAAATAAATAATAATAGTAATAGTAATAATAAGCTTTCTAATTGGAACTCCTTATAATTTTTTATTAAACAGTTGCATTTTATAGCTATAAGATTTAAATCTTAACAACAATAGAAATAATTTTAAAAAGTCACGCTACTACTTTGCTTCGCTTATTATTTTTTCAGCTCGCTCCCTCCGGCTTACCGTTACCGAAATAATACCAACACAGTTGTTCTACAAGAAATAGAAAAGCAATAAAAATAAAATTAATGTATCTCTCTCAAAAGCAATATAATGGGATATACTTATTTCACTAGGAATTGAATGTGGTTTAAGTTTCCGATAAATAACTTAGATTTGTTTATTAGAATAAGAACAGTCGTAGCGACTTGACCATTGTTCTGCAGATATCTAAATGATCAGAAATGCTAACCTACAGGCTTTATAAAACAGAGAATTGTTTACCATCCGCAACAGAATCATTACGACTTTATTACAGGTTTCAAAAGAAAAATTGTAACCATCTTACTTCATTACATCAAACATTAATTTTAACAAATCTCTTAATAAAATCATGATACGTTCAGCTCAGATAATTGGATGTATAGCATAAGATCATTTTTTCGGCTAGGATTTAGAATTTTTCAAAAAATGTTATTTACGCGTTTATTATATTTTTGTACTAAACTCTCTTGGTTTCATATATTATTAGCATAATGTAATTCATTTTCACTTCGTTGAGTTGGATTAATCAATCTGAATAAACCTAAGCATGTTTGAAAACTGGTCTAGACGATTTTTTTTGAGTTCGAGTATTTATTAAGATGTGTGAACTGGCTTTTAATACAAAAATGTGGAAATTGATTTGCTCTACTCTTCGTAGTAATAATCCTGATGCGATAGATTGTAGAATATTCTTGAACTTATGTGATTTCGTTTTTATTGGATTTTTTATTAATGCTATATCTAAAAACACCACTATATTGATAAATGATAATTATAGATTATAATAACGCCGTTGCTCATAATAATTTATCGGATGTTAAGGTGCCAAGTAAGATGTTCTCAAATGAGATGGTATAAGCGCAGCTAATAAATGGGTATACATATAATTTAAAAATTAGGAATCTTGATTTTTCATTGGTTTAGTTAACATTGGCAAGATGCTTTTTGCAATTTCTTAATTACCAAATGATTTCAAATTGGGAGTTGGTTTTCTTTTCGAATAGGCATATTAAAATTTATAATTTTGATTAAGTGCTATTGATAAAATATTACACTCTCCATTTATCTAATAGGTACATACAGTCGGCGTTCACTACAGACCGCACCTTCTTATAATTGCTGTTAAGCTATTATTAATAGTTTTAGATGAATCAATATAAACTACGATTATACGGAAAGATCGCATAAAATGGAAATAATTATACACAGCGGTTTAAAAATTGGTCCCATTTTGACGTTTAAATTAATGTTCAATACACGCGCTGAAAAGCTTCCAACATTTTCAGATTTACTTTTTCATGAGAATTTTTTGAGAAACAAAATTGGTAAAATGGCGCAGAACCAATAATTTCCAACTGTATACTTTTTGGCCGAGCCATCGGTGCAGTCCACATACGTCCGTTTATTTAGCTTCCTGGGTGTCCCGTGAAAAGTCCGTCGATAATACGCAGGTTGTTTCGGGACAGCTGCAAGTAGTTTCAGAAGGCAAACGCATTGTCGCCCTTGTCTGTCGGCATCTGAACAGATTCGTCCATGTATCCGCATGCAATCTCTTTCTTATCATGGCATCTAAGGTCTTATCTTTTTAATTGAAAAATCCGGTGATGATCTTACTTTTATTCTTCAATTCAGAATTTTGAAAGCACTTTTATGTTTAGTTTTGCAAGACCATTGATTGTGTTCATTTATTATATAATATTTTTTTATTATACTGAACATTTGCTTTTTTATGAATTTTTATTAAACAAATCTGTTTGAAACTATATCTTTAAAGAAAATCGTGAGTTCAGTTCTACACGGAAAAAAAGGTTTTCTTAAATGAAGAATAAATATTTTCTTGAAATTATTTATTTCATTTAAAAATATAATTTCTTTACGAAAGAAAATATGCTTGTAATAAAAAAATCCGAGTTCTTCTAGGAAGAATATTTTTTACTTAAAATATTATTTATTTTCAAGAAAATTTCTTTTGAGAGAAGAATACTATTTTCTAGGTACATAAATATAAATATATTCTTAATCAATGTAAGTTAATTTCGTAAAAATTTAGATTAAATGCATGCGCAAAAATATATATGTATAATGCCGGTAAGATGCATCTGTAGTTGCGTAAATTACTTCATTATGCTACCTGATGTGTTACAAAGTGTATACAATGGATAAGTTTGTTAGTGAAAAACTGTTAGATTGGGGTTTAGAAAATTTACGAAGCATTTTTGAAGGTATGTAAACATATTATTATAAATAACGTTGGGTTAATTTATTTTTTTGTTTTTAATTTTGATATTTATGTAAAATGATTTTCATTTTATTTGAGTATTTATTCCATTAGTGGTTAGCGTCCGTTATAATTTTATTTTATTGTGGATCTGGAGCAATATTCAACCTCGCAGGGCGGGGAACTTTTTAACTTTAACATTTTAAGTAGTTATACAAATATTACGAAAAATGTTGTCTGGGCTTATGAACTAATGGGTTAAAACATATTATTTAGTATTTACTGACAAAAACAAAACTGTGTTATTCCCCGCGCGACACTATGGAGCCAGTTTCAACTTTCAAGGTCTTGCAATTTTGCATTATTTTATTAACTTTGCATCTAATCTACAAATAAAACAATTTGCAATGTAACAAAATTAATGTTTATGTTAACGCGTAGAGTCACGTAATATTTATTTGATTTTGTGTCGCATATTTTGAAATTTATGTACAGTGTTTTGTAAAATTATTCATACTCTAGCGTTCAAAATATTTAAACGCTTAAAAAAATTTTCAAATTTAATTTGACTACCCTAATCTTAGAGTAACAACTTTAAAATCGTTTTTCATGCTATAAACTATACACCAAATTTGTAGTTACTTCTGAGCCGGTAAAATTCCATAATTCTATAATTTGTTATTTAAGCTTTTTTGCTTGTATAATTTTGTTTGGTGTTTGTTTATAAAAATTTTCAATTGGATAATATATTTATATATCGCGACTTTGCAAAGATGTAACTAATAAATTTGAGATGTTATTATAATAACCCGAGTATCACAACATACAACATGATGTGATTGGTGTGTTGTTTAATTAGTATCAATCTGAAATCTCAATTTTAAGTGATTTGTTGTAAATTTTTTGCAAAAAAATTTTCAACCGGTTTATTATTTAGAACCCTAGCGTATGAATGATTTTTAAGTCACCCTACCGTAGATGGATATGTAATAAGTTTAGTTTGTTTAAAGAAAATCAAATCGACGAAGATGTTTTTAATCAATTAGAAGAAAAGGACATCAAAGAATTAATACCAATTTTAGGTTTACGTAAGAAATTTTTGGCAAAATACAAAGCTTATCAGCAACCTCGAGTAAGTGGAAATATTAAAAATGTTTAAGTACTTCTTCAATATTTGCTCTTTGAGTTTGTGCCTGCTTATTGAAAACGAAATGCTATTTAAAAAAAAAGTAATTAATATAGTTGGCTTTTTTTATTAATAAGAATAAAATATAGTTAAGTAGATAATTAGGCCGCCAGTAGCGCTCAAAATTAAGTTGACAAACAGTTTTTTTTTTAAACTTTCAAATTTGAACATTTCTCTTTCATTATAAATAGAAAGTTATAGTTAACTACCTTTTAATTTAAAAGCCTTTAAAGAATAATATTACAAAAATGAAAGAAAAATGTTGAAATATAAAAAAGTTCTTGTAGAAAAAACTGTTTGCCAACTTACTTTTCAGCGCTACTGTATTCAAAAACTATAATTACTTAATTTCTTCAGGATAGCCAAACGGATTCGGAAGCTGCCTGTACTACATCATCAGAATCTTTAGCTGTAATTCCAGAGGTGAACTTACAAACATCGTTTCATGGTTTAAATGATGTGGATCGAAGTATGGGAAATGTTTTTCCCAATTTTGACTTAAGAAAGTTGTTACACAATTCTACGTACGGTAACAAAATTGTATCATATTATGAAAAATTCGCCATATTGGATGATTCTAATAGAAGACAATTGGTGGACATAATTATCAAACATCTTTATAAATACATCCTCACGCAGTAAATTCATATTTTTTTAATGTGGAATATAATTATAATTTTTTTTTACATTGTAGTCGTTTAAAACATGATCAATATGTTATTCTGTGCGACAAAATAACGGCCCTTTTCCCAACCGAATCCCGTTCTACGTATTATATTCCGTACGTACCGAAAAGGGAAACCGGTACTAAAGGTATACTAGCAAAAGGTCGGTTGGTAGATAAAGTACGAAATATACTTTTTCAATGTGGCGAAACAGTAAAATATAAATCCAAAAGAAAGTTCGATAGCATCTTAGAACAGCCATCAACATCTGCTGAAACAGAGTCAGAAGGTAATTGTTTCAACTAAAATTTTATTTATAAATTTATCTTTTATTATTAAATAATTTACTGTTTTTAGAAAACTTCCAAGCTGAGGGAATCACATTTCTTAAACATAATACAGAACCTTGGGATGAAGTTCTAAGTAAGTGGAAAGACACAACGAAATCAAGAACAAAATCGGAAAAACGTACAGTACAAGAATTTATTAATGAATGGCCAATTTTGAAGGACATTCGTGCCGAACAATTGGTTTGTATTATTTATTATCAAGGCATTAAAACCTCATTATATTAAACATTTTCAGATCAATTTAGATTTTGAATTTTATTTTGGGAAATGCCCAGTACATATATTATTTACCAACTGGAGTAAATTTATGGGCACAGTTCTGAGAATTTCTGACATCTCAAAAATTAGAGATAAAGATCTTTTATCGACTTATTCTGTAATTTGTGATTCAGAAGATTCCTTAATTGGTATGTTATGTATATTTTAACCTATTTTATTTAGTGCTTTTTTTCCTAAAGTTGAGATATCTTGAAAGCTCTATTATTATTATTTTCAATTTGGAATTATTGGTCACTTAAGCAGTAACATCAATTATTTATTTTATAGATTCAAAAGTTTTTTGTGAAATTCAGCTATTATGCCATATAATACCTCCAAAGGGAACAATTAAAATTTCAAAACAAGACAGCGTAAAATTTTCAATTATTGAATGCATGGAAAGCATTATTATTCGTGCAAATGTAAGTTCTTTTTTTTTTTTTAGATGAAATACCCTATAAATACAATAATATACTTTTTTAGACTGCAGGTGACGTAGAACCCAGCATTGAAAAACAAAAACAGAAAGGAGTTTGTAGAAAACAACCAGTTCAACCATATTTGTTAGTAGTTGGTGAAAATTTGCAAAACATTCAATCAGTGTTTGTAGTAGTGGATACCATAAGGTATCAATTTAAGTCAATAATTAAGGGTCTTGATATTCTTTTCAAGATATTTCACGTATTTAATGCAAAATATCCCTTACAAAGCGAACACATTTGGACACTTATTCAAAAAGGACTTTTTAAAATTGATACAAAGCAAGACAAACAGTTTCCCCATATTTCACACTTATTAAAGGCATTAAGGGACTAGTATTAGAACTTAATCTTCACAATATTGTGTAATTTTATACATAATTTTAATCGGTATTAATTTTTTTATAATTGACTACCTATTTATTTTACTGATATTTAAGAGTTTAGTGATTATTATTATTGTACTAACATGAATTGTCACTGTGGAAGAACATTTGACACTACAAAAAAACTTTTGATACATTTCGAATATTACCATAAAATTACAAATAACTTTATATGTCCTATCAGTACATGTTTACGATCTTTTCAAAGGAAAGATGTCTTTAAACGTCATTTAGATCATAGTCACCTTAACAAAATGACGAAAATTAATGTTCCAGATAATAAAAACAAAATGACAAATTCTCCATCTCCGTCAATATCTACTTACGAAAATAATTGTTTATATGATTCAGAAAACTTACAAACATCTAATCCACAAAATAAAAAAACGTTTACTTCAGGTGACCACATGAAATCAAAATTTATTTTATTTGAAAGTTTTTTAAAAAAGTCCGTAGAACAGTTTGTATCAAAATTATATGATGACATTTCCTTGCCACGTTCTTCAGTTCAGACAATTATAAACTCAGTTTCGGAATTATTTTCTTCAAAAGCAATAGATATAGTAATAGAAATAATTGAATTAAATTTGAATGATGGTGAATTGCAACCTCTGTTTGAAAACTTAAAAAATATGATGAATATGGTCCGTAATATCTTTATTGTTTGTAATTTACACACAGAATATCGAAGAGTAAAATTTTTTCATGAATCTGAAAAGTTGATTAAACCTGTGCAATATGTAGTTGGTACTTGCCCTGAAGAACATAAAAGTAATAATCAAATGACCATAGTTCTTAAAAATGTGACATCAACGCATGTTCCTATGAGACACAATTTACGCGTATTTCTAGAACTTCCTGGTGTTTATGAAAAAATTCTCGAATATCAAACGGGCTCGCAAAATAATTTTTCACAATACTGTATAAATAATATACTTCAAGGATCGTTGTGGAAGTCAGTTCTAGCCCAATACGATAGTAGAATTGTATTTCCAATAATCTTATATTTTGATGACTTTGAATGTGGAAATCCACTTGGGAGTCATGCGGGTATTCACAAGTTAGGTGCAGTATATTATACTATAGCGTCCATTCCTCCAGAATATTCTAGCAAACTAGAAAATATCTTTTTGGCTCTTCTCTTCCATAGCTCAGATAGATCAGTTTTTGGCAATAGAGCAATTTTTAATCCTTTACTAAATGAGTTGAAGTTTTTACAGGAGTCGGGAATCACCATTTATTTAGATAACAAAAATGTTCAAGTATATTTCGAAGTAATTTTAATTGTAGGAGATAATTTGGGGTTGCATTCCATTTTAGGATTTGTTGAAAGTTTTAGTGCCACATACTTTTGCAGATTTTGTACTACCTCTAAAATTATTACTAAACATCAATGCGTAGAACATGAAGAATCCATTAAATTGCAAGATAATTATATTAATCATCTAAACACCTTATCGTTTGGAATTAAGGAAGACTGCGTTTGGCATGATTTAAAAAATTTTCATGTATATGATAACTGGGCATGTGATGTAATGCACGACTTATTTGAAGGTGTGCATAGGTATGACATGGCATTGATCATTAAAAATTTGATTGCAAAAGACTATTTCTCGCTTGAATGTTTGAATTCAAAAATAAAATATTTTTTATACAAATCTTCTGAAAAAAATAAACCACCCAAAATTAAAAAAGAACATTTAATCAGCGAATGCATTATTATGTCTGCTTCAGAAATGTTATGTTTGGTAAATAATTTTCGCTTTATAATTGGAGATTTGATTCCTAGTGATGATTCCATATGGAACTTTTATCTGAAACTTTTACAAATTACCGATATTCTTACATCAGATACTATATCTGCCCAAACAATAGAATTACTTCAGTGTTTAATTACGGAACATCATGAGATATATATATCCCTCTTTGAACGTAACTTAAAGCCTAAACATCATTTTTTATTACATTATCAAAGAATAATGTTGAAAGTTGGCCCTCTTATAAAATTATCGTGTTTAAGATTTGAAGCCAAGCATAAGGTTCTTAAAAGTTATGCAAATAATGTTTCTACTCGTAGAAATTTACCATATACTTTAGCTTTTCGAATGCAATTAAAAATTCTTACTAGATTAATTTCAAACGTTGGTTTATCGGATGTTATTGATTTTGGTAAAATAGAATATAGTAATTTTATGGAAATTGATACTATTAAAAATGATATTCAATCGATACATGCAAATGTCTTAAATGATTCGATTGCAATCAAATGGTACTCTATAAATGGAATTACTTATAATATTTCAGATGTTATAATGGTGGGTTACGACAACGAGGAACCTCAATTTGGAAAAATCAAAAATATTTTGTTAAACAAGGAAAACCCACATCTTTGTTATTTTGTTTTTAATTTTCTGAAAGTTACAAACTTTAACTTACATTATAGAGCATATAAAGTTATATTATCTTCACAAATAGATATTATTTTATTGAAAGATATTCTATCCAATGTACCTACTATAATTCATAACATAGGTAATGAAATGTTTGTTTCAATTTAATATTGTCATTTAATTTTTAATATAAATTATATTTTACTCCTAAGTTTGTTATATGTACATAATTATATAGTTATATAATTTATATTATATTATAAATAATAAAATTTACATTTTGAAATTTTATTTCTTTAATTTACGTTAGGTGCCTAGTTTTTAAAAAAATCAGGAATTTTAATTTAAGAATATATTTACTTGAATGAACAGTACTTAATTAAAAATAAATTTTTCTTAAATCAAAATGTTATTTACTTGCGGCTATCTAAAACAGAGAATTTCTTCATTAATGCGGTACTTATTTGAACCAAGTAAATTCTTCATGACTTTATTTAAGAAAATCATGTTTTAATTTAACAATGTACTTGCATGATTTAAGAAACTTTTGTAAAATTAGTTTTCTTGAATCAAGATAACATTTATTAGCAGGTAATGAAAACAGAACTCTTGATTCAAAAATGAAATTTATTTAAATCAAATACTTTTTTAACTACTTCATGTAAGAACACCATTCTTCAATTTAAGAATATACCTATTTGATCTAAGGAAACCGAATTAAGAACATTTTTTTCTTACTACAAGAAAATATTTTCGTGCGGCTATTCAAAACAGAGAATTTCTTGATTCAAGCTTTACTTATTTGAATCAAGTATTTTTTTTTTTCCGTGTAGCTTAACTTGTAGATGAGTAGCTATTTTGTAATAAATTTGTTACGGTGTATTTATTGTATGTTGATTTTAATTTTATTAACTGATCTAACTCTTGGTCTTCGCATTTCTCTAAATTAATCGGAAAATTTATTGGACTTGGGTGTATAATTCTGACGAAGTTACTATAAGTTTATATTTTCTATTTTTAGTTTTAACTTTACCTGAAGTTACTTTTGGAAGGGAAGGATAATTCAAAAAAAAAATTAGTTTTACAGCCGGTGAGTGTAAAAACAATTACGAGTTAATAATGTGTATACGGTACAGAGGACGACTAACAAGCTAGAAACATAGTGTTTTTTCTATAAGAAATAATTTTTTAGGAAACAAATTTAACGTGAAAGATGGACCACAAGGACAAATTAGAAGAACATGGACACGAACGGAGTCCTTTTGGTTATTTATTGCCCAGCACACCAGTGTATCTTGTAACAGTAAATTTCAACGTGAAATAAACAATACAAAGAAATTAGTTTTTCTAACTAAGAAGTAGTTGTTTGATTTACTACTATAATATTATGCAAGCTCCACACCCATCCACATTAATAGTTTTAAAATAAATGACTTAATTTCCAATGATCAGGATGACAAATTGATAGATTTATAGCTTATCTACTTAATTCAGTGGTATATGGTAATATAAAATGAATTACTTTAATCTTTGCAACATACTACTTTTTACCAATTTTTTGTAATATTAGTAGCCATAACGCAAATGAAAAATAGTAGGTTCGTGTATTTGTTACCCATCATTTTGTCCCATGTATCATAATAACTAATCAACTGACTATATATTTAACTGGCTGTAAAAATTCTGTTTGTACTGAGTTGCGTAAATCATAACATAGAATTAAATTAGAAGTTTGCAGCAGTAAACTTACCTAGCATAAACAGCAATAGTTTGTAATTTCCTGTGTACAATTAGATACTAACAAATTTATTAACTTACAGCTTCTTATAATTTTATTCTTCGTGGGGCGTTATAATCTGGAAGGATAAAGCCGCTTCTGCAGAAGCTTTTTTAATCTATTTCGTCAAATGAATTCATAACTCTAAATTTCTCACCGCAGCAGTCTCGTTGGCAAAACCATAAGCTTCTCGGTATATATTTTATGCCCTACTATTATTTCAACTTACTCTTTAGTAACTGTTCAATCTTTTTCACAAGCAAGCTAAGTCATATAATTTATTATCTTGTTATTCCTCTTAATTTAGGACTTTGTTGTGTTATTACCATTAATGTTTCGAGTTTACACTCAGCACTTCATAGTGTACCTTACAATCTAGCAGGGTGGTAACCTTGCTAGACGTTAGGCTATAAATCAAACTTGGGCTTAGATCACGCAGTATTTGTATTGAGTTATTCCCAAAAATTATTCCCAAACTTGAAGCAACACACGGAGTCAAATTTGGTAACTCGGGCCCAATCTGGGTCTATAAAAATTATCAAAATTTTATTCAAAATTAGAAATAAATAGACGCTATTTTATTCAGATTTTGCTTTTTCGTAAATATCAAGGAAGTTATGAAAAAGTCAGTTCTAGAAGACTACCTGTATAATAAAGCACTTAAACAAAATACATGCTTTACGTTATAGACGACTAAAAAGAACATTGCGTTTAATAAATCAATTTAAATGCATATTCCTTTTTAAATGCTCTCCTATGTATCAATAATAATTCTACCTATATAAGTACTAAATTGAAACAACAAACAGGATGTAGATATTATTTAAAAAATTATTTATATTCAAAATTACCTACAAAGTATTGTAGGTTTAAACATTATTATCCTAATAAGACATAATTTTAATATCAATATTGTTAGTTTTTATGAATATTACTATAAGTATCGGATGAAAAATTAAAATCTCGTACCGTAGATATAACTAAATGCCCCCAGAGCCTGAAATAATTATAGTAAAATCGCTTGCATGTTCTATTTTTTCTATCATCACAGATTAGAATTGAAATAAATTAATACCTGCAATTTTCAGTAATTATTTTATTTTATAATTATGTATAAGATTTTATACTCTACTAAGCTAGCCAGTTATTTTTTAAAAATTTAGTAACATCATGGCAGTTTAAACTGGTAAGCAGCAATAAGTTTTTTCTGTGGTGATTTCTGTACATCTTAAATGATGGGGTTTGGGTGTCGATTTCTCTTTTAAAATCATTTCTAAGGACAGAGGTCTGCAAATGCCCTGAGATGGCATGGACGCACAAACAAACAAACGAACGAACGAACAAACTAACGAATGAACAAACTAACAAACGGACAAACGAAGGAACAAACAAAAGAACAACGAAAAGTTGTGAAATTTGGTAAGAAAGTTACTTTGAACGCCATTTATTGCAACTTTTTACTCATTTATCCAACTTTATTGCACCATTTTAATTGGAAAATTTACTCATGTAAACCAGATAAAAATAAAAGAGGAAAATTAATGATGCATTTTAACAGCATAAATTAATTCATTTGGAGGACAAACTTAAAGGGCCCAGAGCTCTGGGTTCTTATGGTATAACTACTGAATCCCACAAAATAATGATGACAAGAGTAGACAAATTATTATGTGCATGTAGTTACGACTAAAACTTTTGTTTTGATGTAGATGTAAGTGTTTTAATTGAATATTATTTACAATTGTTTCTTTTGTGAAAAGAAATTTTTATCAAAACAGTAAATTCATAATGCGTGCTTAGCAGGTATATTATTAAACAATTATTTTAACTAGGAAGCTATAATTTTTATCTAATTCGCTATTTGTTTGAATTATTCTATTTTTAAATGCCCAATTTGTGAAATCAAAGTGTAATAATTTTGTTTACAGTTTTAATCAATTTGTTGTTTAAACGACTTATTACAATAATGCATCTTTATTATAATAATTATTAATTTGATTATGTTTAATTTGACTGTGTTTGAAGAAGTTCTATTGAAATATTTAACAATTTATTATAAAATAAACATTGACTTTATTAGGGGTCCTTCTGAAGGAAATCAGTGTTTTCTGAAAAATGTCTGTCAATTAATTAACAAACTTTAAGTAGATACTTATCACTTTTTTGTGTGTAAACAATTGTTTTCTGCATTATTGCCGCTGCAGCTAAACTACTGCTTTAGTGCCGCTCTTCGCCGGCAGTAAAAGTAAACGTTAATTACGTTTAATAATTACTTTTACGTTTTAACACTTTGGAATTGGTTGCACTTTATATAGAAAGTTTTTAAATACATTATGAAAGGAATTGATAAAATCAAACTAGACATTAAAAATCATTTACAAGAATGTTATTAAAATGCAACTTGTTGAACTACCAATAGTTTCTATTATAATATTGGTGATTATTCATTAAGCAATTTTAAAGCAAACAGTATCAAGTTTTACCTTGCTCTTTACTAAATAGTGCATTGTCATGATAGCTAATATAAAAATTTGTAAAAACAAGTAGAACATTTTTAACCCTTATGGGGCCATACCTAGTACCCGGGTACTATTTTGACTTTAAAACATCATAACTTTTTTCCTGTAAAGCCAATTTTTTTGAGATTCGGCGACATCTCTACATAAAAGGTTCTCTACACGCAAAAAATTATAAAAAAAAATATGATAATATTAAGTGAAGTTTTTTGGAGATTTTCTAAAACTATACCTAATCCAGCCATAAGTAGTACCTGGGTACTAAATTACTTTTCTATGGCATATGTAAATAAAAAAGAATATCTCCATTAATTTAAAATTGTTTTAGTATTCATTGATAACAATTTAACATATAACATGTTTCACATTTTACTTGAAATTAACTTTAGAACATATTATAGGAAATTGAAATAAAAATAAAGCATGCTATGTTTCAACACATGCTTGTGCTGCATGAAAACAAATTGTTTCCGGTGTAACCGTGAATTTTTACCCCCGTGATATTTTACCCCCGTAAAATTTCACTAGGGATATTTTACCCCAACGGTGTAAAATTTCTAGGGGTAAAAATTCACGTTGACACCGGGATATTGGTATGCGATACGCATACAGGTATCTGGCATTTTTTGCAGCTTTTTCTGGTCTTCCGTGGCCTTTTTGGAACGTTTAAAGGGCTTTAAGAGCAATATCCCGTTATTTTTATGCGGCCAGTAATGTCCCGCTTCTGGTTTGACGTTGATTGTGAAAGTGGTGAGTTGATTGGTCACTAATTGTGATAATGCTGGATTATGTCTTAATCCATGTTCCCCCCTTATAAATTCTTTCATCTGCAATAGGTTTCGTGCCGCAACAGATGAAAACTTAAATTTAAAATTTGGAATGTTTTCGCTGCTATGTTGGCCATGCAAATTGAACATTTTGAAGCTGTTTTTTTGTCATAAAAAAATCGATTTATAGCAAAACTTTATAAACATTTTTTGTTGAAAATTTCATTGCCTTAAATTTTTGTTTATATATAGATTTTAATTTCGTCGTGCCGTTTTTGTTTTATAGCGACTTATACAAAACTCTGTAAAATACAAAAAATATTGTCATTTATATCTCGGAAACGGTGTGACAAAATTGAAAAATGTATAATATAAAAAAAAAGGAAGAGAATCAAATTTACAAGAAAAAATACCTATGGATTTTTTATTTTGTTCAACTGTTCTCGAGATATAGTAGATGACAATATTTTTTGTATTTTACAGAGTCTTGTTTACGTCGCTATAAAACAGAAACGGCGCGACAAAATAAAAAAATGTATATAAATAAAATTGAAGGTAATGAAATTTGAAACAAAAAATGTTTATAAACTTTTGCTCTAAAACCTTTTTTTATATGACAAAAAAGGCTTCAAAATGTTAAACTTGCCTTGCCTACATAGGGGGCATGATTTACGCTGTGAGTCACTGTACATACGCACACAGACATTTTTCAAAAATAGTAAAAATTGTTTCAGGGGACGTCGAAACATAAAAATTTTATAAAAAATATGGGGTGTTCAAATTTTTCAGATAACAAGACTTTCCTTACTAAGGAGTTCTGAAAGTAAAAACACTACTGCATTCGAGGAAGTAAAAACTACTAATTGACTTTATTTAAAAATTTTGCTACTGTGGCATAAAATTCATAATACGTAAATATAACTCGACATAATAATAATTGTAATTTAAAACGCCTACGTGAATATTAAAAATCTGTTTAAAATGTAATCCTCACATGTATTACATGTATTATTATGGTAGTACCCGGGTACTACGTATGGCAGATATAAGGTGTAAATTTGTATGGCCCCATAAGGGTTAAAGTCTTCGGTAAGCAATTGAACTTTTTATACAAACAAAATTAGTTATGAAGGATTTTGAACTCAATTTCATCTACAGTGTTACTTATTTACCGTAAGATCAATTTACTCAATGAAAGATAGTGCTGTTAAATCTTGATTGGCACTAGAAGGCGATTCTTATTTTAAATATATAAAAAAAACTAATGCATCCCATGAGAGTACCTATATATAGATTAAATAATATTGTCGAAAAGCATTAGAACTTGATCATCAATTTATAAAATTAACACCTCGTCAATCTGTCTGTTTTATAGACGAATTGTTTAGCAATTTATTATAAAGTCTGATGGAATCAATTATAGGTTCTCGTAGTTAGTAAAAAACTTAATTGAATATTGATGAACAACCAAGATCGCTTTTTCAAAATTGATAAATAAAAATTGCAAAATACTGATATTTACTAAAAAAAAAAAAATTATATCTACTCCAAATAAACAATAGTTAAAGATAAAAAATTAATTAATAAAAAATAATAATAATATTAAATTAAATAACCCTTAAAAATACTAGTTGTCAAATAAATAATAATATTTATTTAAATGTAAGCTATCAGTATTAATTTTTTTTAATATCAAATAAAGAACGAAAATAAATATCCGCTTGTCAGTTGATTGAATAAATATATAAATAAATTAATTGAAAAATTATACAAATTAGAAGCCATTTAGATTGTTTATCGACTATGAAAGTTCACTATAAATAATTAATTACAAAGAATATAGAAAAAAAAATAATATAAAATAAATAAAAATGATTTAAAAGCTGTGATATTTTAAATGGTACAGTGTAGTTCTACCAAGAGATAACTTTCTTATACAAATTTGAATTCTAAGAAGCTGCAGTAAATAGTAGTTACTACAAGTTGGTTCATAGGCGGCCTATATTAATTACTTCGTTTATAATAATTGTGACCACACCTAACCTGACCTGTGGTCATTGTACACTAGAAAATGTATTATAGATTATAGCAATTATATTGATTATTAAAATAAATATTTAAAATGTCGGTAATATATCTACGATGCAAAAGGAATTACTCTAAGGATCAGGATAACTAAAAATCGCAATTATTGATGCAGTTATTTAGTAAATATAATACAAAGCATATTTTCAATACTACTTTTGCTTAGTGTACTTAAAATGCCGAAGAGTAAACTGCGGTGTACTTATTGATGTGTATTGCTTTAATAATTAATGTATAGTATGCTTTCTTGCCGGAAATTGTCATAACCTAGGCTGTTCAATTATTTTTTATGATATAACTCAGACCTAGTATATTTATCAATATTTAATATTTATAGTTATTGCATATTACATACTATAATATTTAATAAACATATTTCAAATTTAAATCCAAAAATTCTAAATTATTAATATTATATTTTAATTTTATCATATAAAAATATGACTTTTAGAAAACATATCAGATTATATTGCTACGACCTCTACTGTGTGATCTTTATTACACACTTTGCTCCTGGTCGTGGGTACTTGAATGTTGGGCGCCAAATTATTTAAGAAAATAATTAAATGTTTTCGTTCAACTCAAATAAAAGAATTTATATGGATGAACGTATTTAATCAACAAGAAAAAAAAAACGGAATAAAAATAATTATAAAACTTTGACAAATTAACAAAATTAACGTGTTGGAGTTGGTGTAGGGTGTAGCGCGTGTACTTAAAAACTAGCTCTAAACTACACAACATGAAACAACAACACAAATAGAAAAATTAAACATAAAATAATTTGAGTCTGAGTTTTAAATTAAAATTTGTTGTACGACCTTTGTTTTTTCCAAATAATTCGCGGCACAATCTTCGATGTATCCAAACAATCTTAAACAGCCACTATCTGCTTGGCTCACCAACTTGGAAAACTTATCCGAAATTTATTTGTTCGCAATCGAATTTAATATCAACTTCCTCGTTCCGGGTAATTCTCAGACTCAAATTATTTTATGTTTAATTTTTCTATTTGTGTTGTTGTTTCATGTTGTGTAGTTTAGAGCTAGTTTTTAAGTACACGCGCTACACCCTACACCAACTCCAACACGTTAATTTTGTTAATTTGTCAAAGTTTTATAATTATTTTTATTCCGTTTTTTTTTTCTTGTTGATTAAATACGTTCATCCATATAAATTCTTTTATTTGAGTTGAACGAAAACATTTAATTATTTTCTTAAATAATTTGGCGCCCAACATTCAAGTACCCACGACCAGGAGCAAAGTGTGTAATAAAGATCACACAGTAGAGGTCGTAGCAATATATTACAATAAAATATCCCTCTTCCTAGTCATGGGCCAAAAATCTACAAATAAAATATTACCAATTAATTTTTGTAAGGCTGCCCCCTCTCCCATTGCTTGGTGCTATTTTTATTATTTTATTACTAATTTAATGCTTGATGTGCGAATTAATTTGCAAAAATTCCCATGAGGTTCCCAAAAATACTACTACTATTAATTATAATTTTTATTATTATTGCACACTTGCACTTGTGGGAAAATACTTTAAATTGATCAATCATATTTTGGCTGTTTCGATTCTCTTGTCGTTAAAAAGAGGCACATAAAAAAAATTATTCATAGGATTGCCTTACCTTTAATGGTTACAAAATAAATCAGGTTTACAAATATTGTGTAATAAAACAGCTGTTGAAGTTAATATCTGTCAAAATCTTTACCATCTAATAACGGTTACAAATTTACGATTGCATAAAATCCAAAAATAAGTTTTGTTAATTGAAAATAACATTATATTAATAAATCTAGAAGACAATGCAATAACCATATATATATGTAATTTATGTAACACGTTAAAATATTGGGTGTTAGATTTTAATTTTAGCAATAACATTTTATTGTTACAAAGCTGCTCAGTTTTAAAATTAATCGGTTTTATTTTATAATACAGTTTTAAGTTTACGAACTTTTTATTATTATATTAATTTGAAACTATCCGAAAACTATCCCATACTATGCATTTTGACTTTCCCACGTGCGTAGTAAAGGAAAGCATTATTTATCTATTTTTTTATTTAACATTTTTGAATTTTAATTTTTGAATACTATTATGCAGAGTGATCCAAATTAAGTGCTAATTTTCTAAAGATAAGTATACCTAATCTGTTAAATAACAAATTTATAGCATTTTTATGCTGATACATAGATAACAATAGAGGATAATATCACTGAGCTTATTGACCAAAACAAAATTTTATATTAATTATAATTTATAATAATAGTACATATCTACTCTGTAGATATGTAATAAATTTTTGAAAAGTAGATAATAATAATAATTATATCCTTTTATGAATTATACAGGGTGTACAATGTAAACGCTTATACTAACTGAGCTCGAATACCAGCCCAAATAGACAAATCAGATCATAAAATTTAACTGTAATATCAGGAGGTAATAGGATCGTGGGGTGGATTGCGAGTGGAACAGTTATGCAAAATAAATTTTGAGAAATTCAACGTTAAACTCCAAATAATGAATTGGGAGCTGGTTTTTGTAGATATTGTTGCTTTTGTTTTTCTTTTATACTGCCTTTTGAGCAATAAAGATTATTTTGAACCTCTGCTCTTCTATTGCAATAATAATAATTCAAAAGTGAAAATTTCGATGTGATATTTTAACAACTTAATGTGTCACATCATTGTGACACAAATGTCACAACTTGTGACACGTTTCGGTCTCAAACGTTTTGCGTCACAATTTATAAAATTATACAAAAAGAATACAATTTATTTTATTTAGTAGAAATAATTTTAAATATTTATAATACTAATCGTAGGTGTCATTTAACTATACTATTCTGGCATACATATATTATAATCTATGCGATACGTAAATCTACATATTATAAATATACGTATGTACCGTTAAATAGTTAACAATTTGTCTTTTCGGCAAAAACAGTACTCAAAGGAATTCTTACAGTCAACACGCAGAAAATAGTAAGACAATTATGTATTATGCTCCAAATAAATAACAAAGAGTGTAGGTTGTTATTATTGGTATCTAACATTCACACCCAGTGCAAGTTAAGAATACCTTCTTAAAGAACTGTGTAAGTTATGATCCATTATATACTAGCATATATGTAACTTGATACCATATAGTCGACAGTTATAGTTACATCTTATTGAAATTTTAATTTATTAAAACATTAAAAAACCAAAGCTTGCAGAAGTTTTATTATTATGACGAAAATAAAATTTTATTTACAAATTTAGCGCCGGTTTTGTTATCAATTTAACAATATTTTCAACAGATGTATTTGTAAAAATTACAAAATAATAACTGACACGAACAAAAAAGAAAGAAATTTTGGTTTAAATCTTATAACTCCTGGAGCAATGTTGAGATATTGACTTCAACTACTTTTATCCTTAGAGCCAAATGGCTGGACATTATGTTCGTCGAATTTCGTAGGCGTAGGCACATTAACAACAAAATTTCATGGCAGCATCCAGCAACAATGAAATTATCAAAGGTTTTTGAGATTTTACTTTTTATTTTATATTTTAACTTTATTAACAAATAAGATTCTATTTTTGCAGTAGTATTTAACACTACGATACATTTACCTTTGAAGGAAGCTTGTAGAGGAGTTCAACACCTAATGAACAATTTTGGTTTTATAAAGGTTCTCGAAATAATACCATTACCTAATTAGGATTACAGAACCTTTATAAAACAAACATTGTTTATTGGGCAGTTTGTCAAATTTCTGTTAATGAACAACTTACCGGAAGGTTTAAGTAATATGTCCTAAGGTTTCTTATATGTATAAGAAAAGCAAGATCGGCAAAGAAGGGTTATTTACGGAGATGTCCGGAATAAACCGGATTTACATATACCATGCGATATTATTTCAGAGAACCGGAAAATCTGGGTAAAAACCGAAGGTTTAGCAAGTTTTCCATTAACACTTAAAATTTAAGCTTCTCTTAAGTCTTATTCCAAGCAATTAATTGATAGGAAATTGGAACAAATGGTACTCGCTGATTTAACCTTTAAGTAGTCGCGTGGCGACAATATGGCGCCAACCGATGTTCAATGTCAATTATTTTATTATCCTTTAATAGATAGAATTCTATCTATTATTCATTGTGTGTAGTTTAATAAATTACGAACTTGTTTAATATACTTGTTTAAAAATAAAATTTCGATAAAAAATGTACGTAATTTTAATTCTTATTAAAATCTTTTTAGAAGCCTCATTTAAATGTCCACAATAGACGACAACCCTATTCCTTGTTTAGGAAGCCATACTAATACCAAGGATTTTATAAGATGGGGTGCGGTTCCTTAACTTGAGATGCAGCACTGTATGTAACTGTAATCCTGTAGCTTTTAGAAAATATAACATCAGCTGCTTTAATTAAATTTGGCGATGCCATGAGAAGTAAAACATAAGACCTACATATAGTCAGGTAATCAAAGAGAATAATTAATTATTTTACTATTATTTTTTTTAAATAATAATTTTATAGGTGGACGAAAGTAAAATAAGAAAATCATAAGCATCAAATCTGAGCAGGTGAAGCACTTTAGATATTGTATATAATTTTGAACAATAACACCTTTAGGTGAATAATAAAGGTAACCCCAAATAATTCCTAAACGGGACCCTTAACATTCTGTTTATTTGACCCTGGACGTGCTTTATAAGTGTGCTAATTTAAACTGGTTTTGCTTAAGATCTGGAAAAATAATTAATCGGGATGCGAAATGAGCTTCAAAACATCAATATGCTTATCATATGAACCTTTAAAGTGACGTCATAATGTATCTAAACATTGCCTGTATTTTATGCTATTGATTTTTTTTCATGAAATGGAATAATGGTAATATTTATTCTATAAACTGCAATGACATGAGTTCCCTGGTTATATAAAATACATCCAGTGGAACTCGTTCCAAAACAATTCTGGATTAAGCGACGCAGACCGCAGTTTTATCAAAGAAAACTAAACTAAACTTAAGCTAAAGCTAAATATTCAGCAGCATCGTAAACTGATTCCCAAATCTAGAAGCTATTTTATCCATATTTTTAGCTAAAAATTTATAAGCTCTTTCCAATTATAAAAAGTTATAACCTATAAGTTAGAAATCTTGTTAATCCATTCACGACTGGCTCCAATGGGAGGAGGAAGACTGTGATGCTGTAGTGCGCGTCAAACACCCTTAGATAAATAGGAACAAACGATAAGAAAAAATCATATTATTACCAATTCCCAAATTCATTCCCACATACTAACAGATTATATAACTGCAATGAATTAAATTTAAGATGATTTCCAAACACATTAGGATAATATAGCTGTAAGCATTATGTAGAATTTATAACAAGTAATAATTACATTTAGTACAGCCGACGTTTTTGTAGGTAGGTACTTTAAGTAAAATTACCTGTTAAATTTTTCTTTTCAATTTAATGGTTTCTATCGGAAGGTAAAACTGGTATAGTGTAACGTATAAATATCGCAATTATCAATTAGATGTTATGGAAATTTATAATTTATAAAAACTGAAATTTGAATTATAAAATTGTTTATCGTTTCTGTATTCATCGGCAGTTGTGATCAAATGTCTTCTATGTTAATTCATACTTAAGTAAAAATTTGTAGATGATAATTATCCGATGAATATAAAGATAAAACTAACACGATAATTAAACAAATGATATCTAATAATAATCGATTAAAAAGGTAGATACTATACATAATAACGATTTAGCTCCATAAATTTGCATAACTGTTCCATTGAATAATATGTTTTTTAAACGAGTAAAAAAGGTTCGGAAAATTGTTTTCTCCAATAATTACCGTTCATAAAGCCGCATTACTTTTTATTCTTTGCATTTCTTGTTCAATAAACAAAGGATTTTAAAACGTTATCCCATTAATCAAAATTCTGGACACGTGGATTATGTCGTCAACATAACACAGATGATTCAAAAACCAACATCATTTGCTTATTCGTTTCTTTTTAACCCGTATAATCTTATTCAATAGCAGAAGATGGATATAAAGTTATAAATGGGTTGGAATTGGGTCCGTTGCAGTCCTCGTGGGAAAGAGATGCTAAAGGATGAAGAAAACTTGTTTCAAGACTAGAACTAGAAATATCATTTTAAGGGCGAATATACGGGGTGGATAATTTATAAGAATAAATTTTTATTACTGATGCCACAAGGATTGTATTTTAAACCCTTTCTTGTATAGACTTTGTTAAACTGGTTAAATAGAAATATAAAATTATACTTTGCATGTTCACTTATTAAATTTACAAAACCCATACGACTTAACTGCGGGAATAGCGGAATAGCTAAAAATTCAAAAAAGCATTACGTAGCTAATAAATACAAATTTATAGCCATTATTGCAATATCTTTTTAAAAGCGACATTATTTTATTAATTCATCTGTAAGATCAAGATCTACTAAAGATAATAAACATAAAGAAAAATAAAGCAGAATCATTCATCTCCAGTAGAGCATAGCAATTCTTATTTTATTTCTGCATACTGATCGGGGGCATGGCTAATGTAGGCAGACAGTGCATTGCATCTATGCAAAGTCAGTTTTAAAATAATAACTTTTAAAGCTTTGTGTTAAAAGGAAACATGCACTTTGTCCTATAAGGAACAGTTAAAATAATAAACCGTATATTATTGTCCGTCAGTTGCGATCAATATTTTATCTTTTAAATTAAAATTCAAAAAAGTTAAACTGCTTCTTTTGTTTCAATTTATATGGCATAATGTCATACAATATTTTTAAACGGTTACAAGTTTAAAATTTATAACGATAAATATAGGTATAAAAATGCTGTACGTATAGATTACCGACGAATTTTCGAAAGAAAATTGCATTTCATAAAAACTACTGAAGTTTTCGTTCTTCTTCTTCTTTATCAGAAGAAGCATTAGGAACCAAACCTATTTGGTCGCTAGCCGTTTGTAAATCTTTTTTGGAAATTCCAATTATGTTCCGAAATATACGAAAGAAGTTCCAATATTAGTTGCCGTTTTTCTTAATAATTGGTTGTTTTTGTAAAAAAAAAATTTTTAAATCCTCATTTTCGTTTAGAGAAGTTTTGTATAACAAACTTTTATTACTTTTTTGAAGCTTCTTTTCAGTTAAATTTTTTACCAGTGGTATTCTGTATTAGATTTATCAAAGATGTGGAATATTAGACAGTTAAATTGAAAAATTCGGATTTCTCCATTTTGTGGAACACAAAAATATTTTTTTTTTTACTTACCTTTTCATTTCATTTTCTATTTTTGAATGAACATGAATAGAGAAGAAAAAAACGTTCCAGAGAAGAACTGGACACATTAACAGAGAGAGAATTTCAGATATTTGAGAGTGGAGTAAGAAATAAATCCGATCACCAGAACAAAATGCAGTAAAAGCGGATAGAATGAAAACAGCGAATGTTTCAACGGTAGAGTTGGATAAATTTTAAAGAATCTTTGAAGAACAGATGAAGAAGAACTCATCAAAGAATACCTTTGAGGTCAATGAAATCAACAGGATCACAATAAAGTTGAAACAGGAAACGAAGTATATGATATGTTTGCAGCTAAACGAAAGAAGTGGGAAACGGGAAAAAGAATACTATAGCGCTAGAAAATAAAAAGAGCAAAATCAGAGGAAAATCTGAATAAGGCTTTTCTATTATGTGCACCGTCTTCGTTAAGGTTCTCATTCCAGGATTTTTGGGGTTTCCTCGTTTTTTCTTCCCGCCTGGGTTCCATTTAAACAATCTTTTTGCCCAACGTTTATCGTACATTCTTAACATAATATGCCCAAACCATTTCAGCCCTCTCCTTTCGATTCATTTGCCTTCAAATTTCTAATTACGGGATTTTAATAAATAAACGTCTCTGATGAAGTTGATGAAAGTCTTCGAAAGCTTAACTTTCCTTTTTATATTTAATTAAACCTGGTTTATTTAATCATCAGCTTTTTCTCGATGGCAAGAATTAGCTAAACCGAAGATATGACAGTACAGCTGCAGTCTAAACTCTTCGGTAGGGCTGTATTGCATAGTCAATCGATTAAACTCTATGGGTCTCTAACCACATAGGCGTAGATTTAGAGTTTTTTCCATGTACAAGTTTTCCTTTTTACAATGAAATACCTATGTATAATTATTAAGCTTGTTTGGAGTCGATCTAATTTGGACGTTAATTAAGTACGTAATTATTTGTTATAAATTTTGCTGTGACCTATTCGACGCATGCTAAAAAGTTTTTATGGATCTCTTAAACTACTATTTTCTTACTAAACTTGATATGTCAGTTGCAATACAATTACGAACAGATGACAAAAACCGTTATTGGTCATTAGCAATTACTAAAATGATTAACAAGTGGGATGGTTTAGGTAAGTCGGAAGCTGCCTAACCACATTCCGCATTGACTGTGGGAATTTTTAAAAATTAAAGATATTAGCACTATACTGTATGGTAGTATAAATTGTAGTAAATTTGTCAAAATTACTTAATACTCAGATGATGAAGCAACAATGAGATTCAAAATTAATGTATTTATTAATTAGTATTAATTTTGTATTGCACAGTTAATACGACAAACATTGCTAGGAGCAATGCTTAATGCAAGTATTGACTTTTAAAATTAACATAGTTTATTAATTATGGAAATTTCAAGATATGAGCGCTCCGGCCAAATCCAACCATGGAGATGGTAATTTATGACATTTTTTGTACTTAATGTTCCACTTTTATTTTTCATTTTAGTATTTAATGTTTACGATGTTTATTTTCGAATTGAAATTTCAGTGATACAAATTGTAAACTGGAAAATAATTGATGTACTTTGGTTTATATAAATAGTAGAAAATCATACTTGGTAATTTATGTATTTGAGTTATGTTTTAAACGACAGAAAATTTATAGATTATGTTTTAGCAAACTTGCGTATAAATCTGATGTTATCGTTTATTACACTAGAATGCTCTCATAGAATAACTATTGGCAGTATAGGAATTTATTTTAATGTTAATACTAAAAGACAATAAAAATTCGAAAACAAAAATTTGCAAGCTATTATTTGTGAATTTGATGCGCAGTACTGCATCCAGGTGTTAAGTTCTCAAGTAATTAAACAAATTAAGATTTATAATATAAAATAATGATATATTTTCTTGTTAATGTACTACCTACATCAATACCATAATGATGTATTTACGATGGTTTAGAATAAGTAGAAACGAAAAATCAAAAATTGTAATTTATTTTATCATCTTTAGCAACTAATGGTTTATTAACTGGAAGTATTTCGCATAATAGAAGACAAATGTTTTCTGTAATTTAATTCACATTTTCTTTAAAATATTAATTTCTAACTTGTTGATTTATTTTTCATTTACACGTACTTCATCATCACTTACGCTTTTTTTAACTGTACAGCTGTTGTATTTTATCTCCACCATGGTACTCTTTACTAGCGACTACTACTTTATTTGCATAAGTATTACTTAAATACAATCTAAATCTAGCTTCGCGACTAATTTGCATATGGAAGAAAAATAGTATTGTACCAAAACAATGCCATTTCAATTTGATTTTATTTTTATCTGATAAGCAAAAAATCAATAAATTCAGTTTCGTAATTGCATGGAGCTAATCTATAATCACAAAAACTTCCCCACAGGAAAACTCTCAGGATTGTAATGTAAATTTGAATTTTGTTTAATTAAAATTCTTTCCTGATAAGAAACTTCTTTAGAGAAGAAAGAAGAAAGAACTTTTTTCAATAAAGTTTTTTTTCTCTCTTTTTTTCCTATTCCAACTTTTGATTTCCAAGGAATTCCGAGATTTTCAAGGATTTCCAGTGAGTTCCATTTACTTTTCTTTTATAAATTATAACCGTACCATAATCTTTTGGCACATGCCAATGAGGATAAATAAAATATTGGCTAAATAACAACTTTTGTAGTTCGTAGGTTGTTTTCAAGTTTCTGATATCTAAATAGCTTCTAATCGATGGGATTTTTATAACTTTTATTAAGGATATTTTGTCATATACCCGTTTCTTTCAGCCCACTAAGCGCAAAACTACGGAATCCATGTAATTTTCCATTGTAGTACAATTAAAAGCCATCAAATAAATCGAGCTTGTCGTATTGTCTATTGATTTTACGATTATTATAAGTTTTAATGTGAATTTTCATATGTCCAGTCTTTTAGTTGCTTCGCTAGAAAATGTAATCATAGACGTAAAACTTGACACATTAATGGACGATTTTCTGATAAACAATAAAATATTACAGTGATGAAAAACAAGAAATTACATATAGGTAGTATTTATTACAATAACGTCCTTTTACATTCTGCGATTCCAAACATTTCATTTAGACATTAATTTTGACATTTTCTTAATGGATTTTAGATATTTAAATTTATTAGCTACAAGACATTTTCTTTATCAAACTGTTAACAGCAATTTTCTTTATAAATTTCAAAAAATAAATAATTTTATAATATATGATGTGCAGTAATTCCATATTTATTTTATCATGCGAGGTTTATATAATTAATTACAGGATCATTTCTTTCATCTACATGTAATAAAATTTCGGATTTGATTAAATAAAAGTGTACTTTATCGATTTAGGAAATCGTAAAACAATTGCAGGTCGTAACTTTGCCAATCACCTTGTATATGATAAAAATTTATAATTTTATAGCTATAACGCATGTCTCCTTTAATTTTTTTAATGAATATTAGCTGTTATAAAAATTTGAAAACTATTTTGTACGCATCATGAACTGATCAAATCGGTTTTAGTGCTTGTTTGATCACTCGATCCGATGTCTAACCTGCCTTTATTCAAGAAATATGTCGAGCAGGTGTTAAGAAAACGACTTGAATACATGACCAGTTAAAGTTCAACTATGTCTTCTATAAAGTAATGAGGAAACATAAGCATTGTAAAACTAATGCATTTTAGTAAATAAAGGAGGTTTATCCACTGTTAACAATTTGATAAATTTCCATTTTCTCAACATATCTTTCAATTCGATCATTTTAAATGCAAATTACATGATAAAACTTATTCTAGCAATGTTGTGCCATTTGTATTTATTGTATTTGTATTTATTCTTCCATAAACGAAAAGTTCTAGATATGCAGTATTTCTTAAATCTGAAAGTATTATTTGAATAGGGTTGAAAAGGAAATGGTATGACGCGCATAAATAGATTAACGAGATTCACCTAACCTTATATGCCTAGCTGGGTAACAATTAATGATGAATTCAAAAACGATAATGATCATGAATTTCAATAAAAGGGTTAAAAAAGTTAAAAAAGTTTAGTATGAAACAAACGAGTAAACGGGAAGCAAGACTGGAAAACGTTCGAGTACGCAGACTAATGCAAAGTATTTTATTTTTAAAGAGTATCCAGTTAGTATATTATAATAATTGGTTATTTTCAAAACTAACAAAAAACAATGGTTGAAAACACTTTGAAATTTGAAAACCCAAATTGATAAAAGATTTTATATTAGAAATAAAATAATGAATATAAAAATGATTGAAATTAAAGCTGATTTCTTATTTTTGCTTTTATTTTAAGAATAGCTCAAGTTTTAAGTATCGCTCAAGTTTTAAGTATAGGAGTTGCAAACTCTCGAAAAACAATTTGTAAATATGGAAAAAATATTCTTTAATTGCTTTATTATTTTATTGGTATTATCAAGACAAAAAATACTAATATTTAATTTTAGAGTATAATTTTATTTTGAAATAATATTCTGCTTCTATTCTACCTTTTCAGGTTTCCCAGGACCCAGGAAAGAGTCTCCGAACCAAAAGAAGTACTGATGCGCTTCATTTTTTTTTTTAGTAGAGTTTTGAGACAGTTTACACCTCGGTGGTTTGCCATTGTCTTTCGAGAGAAGGCGGAGGTCAGAAATGAAGTTTTTACTTTGGATTTTATTCAAAATATTTTTCCGTCTTAAGCAAATTTTTTTGCCCTAAACCGATATAGTCGGGACCTGTTTTTAGGATTCAGGAATCGACATTTTGGTCTTTCACCTCTCTTGTACACACGTACATTTAAACTTTGAAGTTGTTAAAATTGAATTAATAGTTATTGCCCAAAGAAACTAAAATTGAACTACGCTACGGTTCGAGCTGATCATAAATGCAGGATAGTTGTTAAATTTTTTTGCGAAAACTATCCGGAAATTACAATAAAAGATCTACTTAAAATGCAATTCTTGCATACAGGTAAGTACTACGAATTGCTACCGAATCAAAGAGAATGCAAATAGAATTAATTCCAATGCGTACGTAATACAGGTAAAATAATAATTACAGTAAGATTTCAAAAATTCGTACTCAAAATTTTTATATTATTAAATTTTTTACAGCCAATGTACATATTACTAAAAATTATAACTAAAATAAACCAAGGAGTGGGGTACAAAGCAATTTTTGAAAATTCATCAATTTCTTTTCAAAAATAAGACAAAATTTGATTTTTATCAATGGAAAATAATAAAATAAATTATGTTCCTCCCACCGCATAGCTTGAATTTTTCTCTATTGATTATCGTAATTATTTAATTGTTTTTAATTAGATGTAAATGAATTATGTTAATTTTGTAATATTAAAAATTTATATTTATATTGATCTCGATGATATCCTCTACTGCAAATTTAAATCACACGTCCTTGGCGGTGGATTTTAACTTGGTCAAAGCCAAGGCAATTCTTTACAAGAAATGTGATAATTAATGGATTGATTTCCCGTTACCTTCCCTAAATACCACCAATTAATTTTAGCCTTTGATCACAGCAATGTGGACAGTGCGATTAGGAATATACGTAGTGGAACTGCAATTTCTCATTCTCTAACTACCTGGTGATGTATGTTTTTACTATTAAATATGTTTTTATATATTAAATTATTTTAAAGGTTAAAATAAATAATTTGGTTTGGATTATTATTGGCATGTCTCATTAACGAAGTTACACCATACCTAATGCTAGCCACGGACTACGACCTTGTCTTCCCATTCCGCGTTCCTAACAATGTCGCTGACCCACCTTTTTATGCATATTTATTCGCGAATCCATAATAAAAACCAAATATTAATTTTTGGTGTGATCACTAATTGAGTTTGGAGTTACTTCCCAAAATTTCTGGCGAACGCTGGAGAACCTAACCTATAAAACCTTACCAATTATTGAAAGTCCAAGAAAAAACTAGCAAAAAACAGAACCATATTCCTTGTAATTAAAGCATTGGACTTAAAATTAATTAAACCACCATTAATTTTTTAGACATCGCCAATTTGCAGGGTTTATTAAAGGAAAGTGCTGCCGGTTTTAAAGCCAATTAACAACATTAAAGGATATTAGTACCTATTGGATTTTAAAGATAATATATTACATGCAAGTCTAACTTGATGTGAAACTTGGAATTTACCATTTTTATGTGTTTTCAATTAGAATATAAATGGAAAATCTTCAACACTTCAAAAAAAAATTTTAATTAAATTTTATTTTATTTTTGAATTTAATGATTTTCATCTATTAATTAACTTAGTTGCAAATTTCACATGCTCGATTGATTTAAGTACTGAATACATAAGAAGGTAAGCACCACTAATATTAATGACCTTTTAGTGCATTTTATGAACATTTATTTAATGACCGTATTTATTTAGTAGGTACAAATAAATTAATTAATTTTAAAATAACTTTGAAATGATAGAAGTAATGAGTATTGTACGTTATTACTGAAGATACGATTTTCAATTTCAAATGCTTAAAATTGATATTAATGATATAATTTAATTAGTCAGCCTTATTCTCGTATAAAAAAATAAATTAATTTTCTAAAATTAATGTTTTGTAATAAAACTGATCGAATAACAGTAAATCGTAATCGATTACGTATAAACCATATAAATGCCTATGGTTTTTTTATTTAGACCATGATTCTGCTCTGCACGGCTGATTTTTTCTCAAACATCATCTGGCATTGGAAAATAGCCCCAAAGTTCTCTTCATCAGGTTTGAACATTTGAAATTTAAATTAAAATATGAGCAACAATCAGATTCGACAATTGAAAAATATATTAATAAAGATAACACTGCAATATATAAATTGAAAAATTTAAAAAAGAAGAAAATTGCAAAAATTGTCTCTTCCGATTAAATTTTCTATTTCTTCAAAGTGAGATTTCGCACAAAAAGCTTATAATTCTTTGTCAGGTAAATTAATTTTAGCAATAATTATAGATATCTACTTCCCAACTAAATAAAAAATCATTCTCAAGTAGATTAATTGCGATTTAAATATTTAGAAGCTTAAAATGATAAAGAAAAAACTAGTAGTAATTAATTTAAACTTCAAAATATCAAGTTGGAAGCATTTCTATATCACTTCAAGTGTAATTATTTTACTTTTAATACATTCCAAACGCAAATTAAACTATTTTAATTGGTGTAATTTTCAAAGATCTCGTTTATTTATTATGATTAAAATTAAGCTTTTTTTGTTAAGCTACTGGTTTATTTAATTTATTTTTGTTAACTTAAAAATTAAAAAGTACTTGAAGTGAAGATTCATAATAATAATAAAGCATCTTGCATGTTACTAATTACATTTTAAAAAATTTATTTGAAAATTGTACCTACCTTCCAAACTTTTTATTAAAATTTTTCAGTAATTACAGGGCTATATCCTGTTTAATATTCAAATTATCTTAAACAAGAAGTGCATTAAGATTCCGTTATAAAGTTGTTAATTATTTATTTATGACTTGCATAATTTGTAACAAAAATCTATTACCTACATATTAAGCGCCGGCCGGTTCTTATAATCACGTTTAGGAAAGTATGTATTTATTCCTGTTTGATTCTAATAAAATTCAATCTACATTTAGAGCGAAACTTTGTTAAAAATGTATTGTTTATCCCGTTAAGTGATTAAAGATGAGATGGATGACTTCTGAGCGTTAGCAGCCTCACTAACGAATTTAAATCTGCCTTAATATTTTGATATTAAGATCTAGGAATTACAAGAAATTTAATTTAAAGTCATTCAATAAATTGATATACAACATTTACATTTTTAGATTTGGAAATTCGCAGCTTTAGCTTACATTGTAAGATAATATTTACATCTTAGGTATAAATTGATTGCTGTTATAGTACACTTAAATTAATTTAAATTTTATATCGTAATTTTTACCAATAAACATTTTTTAGATTTTAAATTGCGAGAATATGTTCTTTTAATTATGGGTAATTTATAGCTTACGTATAATTGAAATTTAGCAGAAGTAATTAAGTGTATTGACTGCTTAGATTTAAATTAAATAAAATTTCATTTTTGTTAATCTTGCTGAGTTGTAAAAATATGAACAAGTTTTTTTAACTACTGCATAGGTATAACGGCACAACTATAAAACACCAGCTTTAATTTTTTTATCCACTATAATTATATTAACTATAAACTGAAAACAGTAACACTTAACTATAATTTTTGAAAATGTTGATGATTCCATATATGGTGAAATAAATTAACCAGTTAGTAACTACTGGCAAAAGCAAGATTAATAAATAATAAATAAGACATAGTTTTGTTTATGGAAATGAGGAAAATTAACTTGGCGTTTGAAAATTTTGGTTGATTTTGGATTTTATTTATATTAAAGTGCTTCTTCTGAAATGGACTTAATTGTTATCCTGATGCGTGAAAGCGTTTAAAATTGTAACTATAGAATGAAAAATATACCCCAAATTTAATAATGGAAAAACTGCAGATTATAATATTATCCAGCATTGCAAGGGTAGCAAGAATGAAACTAGTGGCGGGAGCGGACCAGTTCTTGTTTTTCTTGAAACAACTTGATGGCCGCTATTCTTCTAGCACTCGTTCGCGAACCGCGATGCTGATGATTCTTTAACAGCTGACCGTTGGCTGTCAACGAAGAATCCGCGAGCTGTTATTGCGACGGATAACTTTTGGAGTACATAAAAAACCCAGTTGATTGTCAATTGAATTGTCCAAGTTGTTTTTGGATTCGCTTTTCTTTGTGCTTTTGCTTAGTGTTATAAAATTTCAGTTTAAAAATTTATACTTTTGAAATGATACATTCATGGTAAGTTAATTTTTGGATAAATTTAAATGAAGATGGGTATTTCGAACCTCAAACTGCAGTGATCACGTAGAATTGTTTTAATTGTAAACATAATACTTTGCATAATATAAATTATAAGCGTACAATTACATATTTTAATTATCATTTTAATTAGTTCAGTAACTTGTGTGAACTTGTTTGCATTCAACGGTTTTGATTTTAATAATTAGTAGTTAAAGGTGCATGATTTTTCATAAGAATTATTTTTAAATATTTTGTTGTCGCTTCTGGGCGCAACTCGTTATGGTTTCGCTTGCAAAATTTTTTAAAAACCATAAAACATAACCACGAGTTATTATGGCAAAAACTTATTTTTTGCCATATTCATTGATTTGCATTCAGAGTAAAACGAAGTTGGTGATTTCAATGCGCGAATAGACAACGAAACATGCAAAATCCCGACCACAACTCCTACGAATTTAAAAAAAGTTAAATTGTTGAAGTTCTCAATATAATTTAAAATATTTTAATCATAAAGAAATAAATTCACATTCTTCAGCGTAAAAAATGTATTATAACTTAAGGTTTTTGCGTTTAAAAAGTTAATAGTCATGACGATTTTTGTTTTTGTATGAATTTAATCAAAACGATAATTACCTATAGAAAATTAATAATTAAAGTTTTTCTAATTGTAACAATAATTGCTTACTTTAGTTTTGGTATTTGAGAGGCTGAAAATTTTAACATTCCTAATTAATACTTGTCTCGTTAATAAGTTTCAAGTACAAAGCTATAATTTTACTAACTGCTTATGTTAAATCATAAAACAAATAATTTAACTTAGAACGATTCTAATTAATCAAAGAAATGAGGCAAGAAAATGTGCTCAAATTATTTTAAATAATTAGTTACAAGAATGAAGGTAAATGTAGTTACGGTTTCAATAACTTTAAGTGACTATTAGAATCATCAGGAAAGAAATTAGACAACAATTTTCGTGGGTTTCACTTAAGAAAATAATTAAATAAATAAGTATTGCTGACCGGTTTCTATTCCGCTATTCTTCCTCATGATCGTAAACAATATAATAGGAATATTAATAATGCAGATTAACCAAAATAGAACTTTCGATATGATTTTTGTAAATTAATCAGAATTTTTGGCTTGCATAATTTTGAATTGGAAGATTAGTCAAAACGCAATTGAGGACTATATTTGCATAATCTTGAATTATTTATATGCCGATATCTCTGAATTATTCAAACTGTATTGTGCTGGAATCGAGATATTAATTAATAACCAATTAATATAAATTATGTTTATATTAAAATTATTTTATTGTTACTACACGTTAATAAATGGTACTAATTATAAGCGAACATGCAAAGGAGCATTTCGGAAGTTATTCCTTTTATCATTCGCAGATGGTCATTAATGTTAATAATTAAAAATTTATTTTGCATTAACAACGCCACCGTCGACTTGATGGGTCACCAACCTCAAGCAAATAAAGAATTAAATAAAAATCAAGTTTTGCAATTACAAAATCTAAAAATGCAATTTATAAAAATGTGGCATTACATCAATAACGTATTGTTATTTAATTTTTTAATTACTCACCAAGCAAGTAGTAGATAATTGTGAACTTCCATTATTTTAATTTGATTACCTTAATTCGCAGAGTTACAAGGCAAAAATGTAATTTAAAACTAACTACACATTGTAACTAACTGTATTTGCACAAAAAATTCTCTTAGGGCAAATTTTATGTTATTGCTTCTGGCCAAAATTTCCGTTCCTTCCCATTTTTATTTTAAATTGGTTTTAGCATATAACTATAGGACAATGTAAGCCAATTTCAAACTAAACGTTATTACTTAGATTTAGTGGAATAGTTTTATGGTGAATTGCTATAAACTAAAATAATCTTTATAGAAGATCTAAAAACTGGATCTTTATAAAAAGCTTACGCTGCTCAATGGACCATAACGCCCTTGATTGAATTTTGCATCCTCTGCAAAGAGTTCACAGAATCTAACTATACTTACTCAGTTTTAATTTAAGATTTATAACATTTAGTGCAATTATTTTCTATCTTACGGTAATTAATTATATAAAAATTTTAAAGCGTAAAATTATTTCAATTTGATTCATTATTCAGAAGTTAAGACGCTATTTAAGAAATATTAAAAATAATTATTAATCTACTCCGTACCTATTTATGCAAATAAAATAGCGCATGTTTTAATTTATAAGGACGATAACCGTACGTATCTCATCTAAACTCCAATAAAATATTTTCAATTTATTTATACTATAATCTATGCAATTTTGCGTAATTTTCAAAATTTTGCAACAAAATTTCATCCAAACAATTATTAATTATGCCTAAGTAAAGACTCATTTTCATAATTACCTAACTCGTAATATTAATTAGTATGCAGTCTTCGAGTTACGATAAGTTGTTAATAAATACATAAAATTTTGATTTTTTGAAATTTTATCCCATGAAAGTTTTATGGTTTATCCATAAAAAGACTGTAAAATATATTTAACGATTTTGAAAATTATGTTTACTCTTACATTAATTAATTTTGTTATAATTATTATTTTTACTTAGCACGTACTTATTAATATTCTATCGAAGCGGTATCTCCCATTTAGGAAATATATTTTAAAAAGTTGAAGAAGTTGACATTTAAAACAGTTTATGTAGGACATTATTATTTCTTCAAACGGAAAAAAATATAAGTAATTTTAGTCTACTTTATTTTTTGATCTATTTATTCTTTCAATATACGTATATTGCACAATTAATTATTAATTTGCCATTTATAAATCAACAGTAAAATATTATTCAACTATAACATATTTTTTTAAATATTTTAGATTACAAATTAAAACCTAAATTAATTTATTTACGATAAAAAATTAATAAAAATTTTAAAAATATTTTAAACTCTGTTCTGATGATGCTCTAATAAACGGAAACCGGTTGACACAAAGCTTAAATTTATTATATTGGCAAAAATAAAGGGTGATTTTTTTATAATGATAAAATTTTCAATATAAGGGGTATTTTTTCATTTGTTATAATGAAAAGATGCACTCCCCACGATTCCAAATCGTGAAAATGTATTTCTGAAATTAAATTGATAAAATAATGATAAATAAACAATAGAAATACGCAATGATCCGCGACTTTTTGTTACCAATGTTCAGGGCATTGATATTGGCGATTTGTGGTTTCAACAGGACGGCGTTACGTGTTATACAGCGACCGAAACAATGGATTTATTGATAGGACAATTTGACGAAAATCTTATTCCAAGGAAATAAACCAGGTTCCAATAAAGCATTGGAAGTCAAGATTGCAGATATACGGCCCCAAATGCTCGAAAAATTAGACTGATTAGATGCGCTATTTAACAGTTAAATTTAATTATTATATGATACAAAATTATCTTTCAGATAAAACCCAATTTATGGTCATTTGCTCAATTTCTATGTGTTTTGTATACTTAATAAAGTTCGAACAAATTTACTCTAAAAATTTACTTTAGCTTCAAAATTGATTTTTATATGACAAAAAACGGCTTCAAAATGTTCAATTTACATTGCTAACATAGGAGGGTTTGAATATTTTCGTAAGCCACTGTATATAAAGTGAGAATAATCCTCACGAGTTCAGCAGGTTTTATTCTATCCTGAAAGATGTATTGTTTGGTGTAGTTTACATGCTGGATGCATCATTGGTCCTTACTTCTTTAAAAATGGAGCCGAAACGAATGTTACTATAAATTCATGAATAAATTGCACAATAATTTTAATTCTTCAGGTATTCTTAGCATACATCCCGAGTAGGCATATAAGAAATTTATACTAAAAACTCATCTTGTATAATTTTCTTGATTTGCTACATACCGGGCATCAATCATTTCTTCACCTGAAATAATTAAAAATGCATAAGCAAGTGTTATAAAAATTTAATAAGGAAACTTTTTACTTAACCGGATCCTTACGAACAGAATACGGTGGACAGTTGAAAAACTTGAACATAAAGAAACATAAACTGCAAAAATAATTTGAAATTGTATTGTAGAGACCTAACGTTATGTAAATGATGCTGATTGAACCCTTCCAATAGCTCTCCAAATTTCTCAACAAAAACAGAAGCTCGGTCCACTTTTTTTTATTTAGAAGGGTTTTCTTGCTGGTTACATTGGTGGTTTACCATTAACTACCAAGAGAAGACTAGTTAGAAGCTAGTTAATATTACTCTACGCCAAAACCGTTTGGGCCCTATAGTACTATCAGCACCCAATCTTTAATTTTATTTAAATCATCACAAAAGTAATCTGGTACCATTTTTCAAAATTTAAACACATAATTTCAAATATGTTGTACTCTTCGGCCGCACCTTGTGTAAAATTATTTAAGTAACTAGAAAAGTATTACACCACCCTTCAGAGTTAATTGAGAAAGGTTAAGCAACAAAGTATTTTAAGTGTGTTGACTTTTCGAACAGATTAATTATGTTTTGATGGGGTTCTGAAGATACAATGGATTTTAAACATATTTTTAGTGACTAAGCAAATATTTATAAACATTAATTAATGGCTTCTTCAGAAGATGATATTATATTTGACCCAAGCGTTGCTGAAGCTTGATTGAGTGAGTCGCTAGATTTAAATAATCAGTTAAAGTACCGCGATTATATGTTATCAAAATGAAAATGTAATTGCAAAATAAAATATCAGTCAATGCAATCAGAAGTTATAATATTATACAGAGTATTTCTGCTGTTCGCATTAATATATTAAATTCAAAATATTTTTCAAATTTTTGATTTTAATTTTTTGAAATTTTTTTTGTAATGTTTGCTTTTTATCTGATTGTGAGTTATTGAGCAGGGACATAGAATTAAAAGGGTACAACGTTAAAATAACGTTAATTGAATTGAATGCGAAAAAACGTTACTTTAACGTTTTCGTAATAAACTTTAGTTTGCTTGTTAATATAATAAATTGAACATTAACGTCTCTATGGTTAAAATTGTATTTTGTATATTAAAAATTTACAAGTCACAATGTAGTTTATTCGTACATGAATTAGCCGCATACTGTAATAACATGCAAAATAATTTTCCACTGGTAGTTCTTTATAGCAGAAGTTGCTCTTGGCGTATTATTACAGCCACTGAAACGTAATTATTAAAAAAAAAAGTAATACATGTAGACAGCGTCATGCAAACATAACAAATATTGCAATTTAAAAAAATCAAAAATAAATTGCCAAAGTAGAGATTATTATATATCACCCGGTAATTTATTTTTCAAATTGTCATGTAGATTAATGCACATTGCACAACATTAAGAGTAGTAGATAATTCTAAGGTGTAGTTGTAATTCTATAAAATACGCGTGAGCAGCAAAACAGCAGGAGCTTCTAAACGATTCACGACTCCATTCTTTGTAATTAATATTTAGTTGAAGTTACTTCAAGATCATAATTAAAATCTAATATTGACTTCCAGATCTCACGCACACATTTCTTAACTCTTTCCAAAGTTATCTGCGTGTTAACAGTAACAATTTTAGCCATTACTTATTCTTGCAATTAATATAAAATTATTACGTAACCACGATAAAAAATTTGACGTTTCTGAATAAAGAATTTAAATAAAAAGGAAAAATAAAAGTTTAAAATTATACGACAAAATTGCAACTTAATAAGTAAAATGACAACTTGATTATAGTGTAGATTCCTTCAAAGATGAAAAAAGTAAATTCTTGAACGATTTCACTTGAATATGTCATTTCGAAAACATGCTCATATAATATTTAGAAAAATAATTAGCTCGGGAATTAAATCGCCATTACTACCGCAACACAAGTAACTTCATCAAAAATATGCTAATTATGATTAATTATCTTTAATAATCAACTATTAGAAAAAATGTCGTCGCTTCGATTAAAACACGACTCACACAGGCGATATTTTAAGAATTCCCGGTCAAAATTCCAAAAACCCAAAGGGCATATTTTCATAAATTTTTACCTGCATTTGGTTTATTAATTATGTAAGCGTCATAAAGAACCCATTTTAATATAATAATAGTATTCTATTGAAAAATATTTTAGTTCAAAGTTTGTGTTCATCAAAAGTGTTTTCAAGTTGAACAAGAGTGTTTTGAAGTGTTTAATTTGTGAATAATTTTTAGTAGCTATTTGTAAATATTTGGTGTAATTCTTTTGGAACCTGTTTCCGGAGGTGAGTAGATTATTTTAAAATTATTGTACAATGAATATTTTGGGTTTAACTTGCTTTCCTTACGTTTTTAAAACCGTGGAAAACGTAATTTATAAATACCGTATTAAAAATGTAGACGAAGAAAAAATAAATTGTTTAACATAGTTTAATTGTGAAATTATGCTTAAATTTTGTCAAAAAGTGTAGTTAACCAGTTTTTGTTACATTTTGCTGCGGTATTTTGCGGTTTTGCCATATATTTTTATTTTAGTTTTGGTGTAAGGATTAATGTTATTTTGAGTTTAAATTTCGCACTCTAGTAATAAAAAATCATCCAATCATTATATTTTTTTATATACAGTGGAATATATAGAATTTCAATGGGAAGAAGAAAACTTCGAATAATCGAGGATTTCGATATACAGAGGTTCGATTTATCGGGGTGATATAAATAAAAGGTGAAAACTTTTATATACGTAGTATATGTAGACGTGCCGTGCCAACCCAAGAATTCCAAAAATTCGAAATACCGAGGTCTTCCTGGCTAGTCCTTCGATATAAAGAGGTAAAATCAAATAAATAATTCGATAGTTCAAATTATGTGATTAATATAATATTATAATATAATAATATATACCTACATGATATATCATTATTTTTATACCTAAAGTCATTTTTTAATTATTTGCACTAATAAGGCCCAGTTTTTCAGTTGCAGGTTAAACCAAAAAATTTGGGTTAACCAATGAAATACGTTCAAAAGCCGTTTTTTATGCAATATCATTGGTTAACCCAACTTTTTTGGTTTAACCTGAAAGTGAAAAACTGAGCCTTAGTTAATTATTATGGTGTTTATCGCTTTTCTTATCCAAATTGATTGCCTTTCATATTCAGATCATTTCATTTTATAGTAGTTTGAGTTTCGATGAGGTACCACCTTATCATATTACATAGGGAAGTTTCATATACAGAGAGTATCTCATATAATATTGTATTTATCAGGTCCGTATTTGGGTGATGTCTTTTTCTATTGGTCCTTACTTCGACTGTATTATTTCTAGCAAGTTATTATGAGAAACCATAAAACACAGTTTACACTGTTTTCTTTTTTAAAATTATAAAAAATATTATGTAAACCATACTTTATGCGTTCTCCTATGATAAATCATAAGAGAAATCATAATTATAATGTAAACTGCACTTAATGAGGTCTTGATCTAAATGAGGTCCTAATTGATCTTGAGAAGTCACTAAAGTACGGACCCGATAAATTCGATATATGAAATATTCTGTATAATATGAAACTTCCCTGTATGTAATATTATATTAGGGTGGTACTTCATCCAAAATCAAACTACACAAGGAAATGATCTGAACATGAAAGACAACCAATTTGTACAAGAAGGCGAAAAACACCATAATAATTAACTTATAATTTATTAGTGCAATTAGTTCAAATTAAACAATGGCTTCAGGTATAAAAATATTTATAAATAACTATATTAATATATTAATCAAATAATTTGAATAATCGAATTATTTGGTTGTTCGAATATTCGAATTATTTGATTATTCCAATAACTTGATCAATGAATATTCAAAAAATATATTAAAATATATTAAAAATTTAATTAATATAATACATTTATGTGTATTCTGTTTCAGGCTCACGAACAGTCTATGTGTCATTAACGAGGAATGAACTTTCCGAATATTTAAGAACTTGCGATTTCACGAAATTCAAAGAAAGGTGTAATTACCTGCTCGAAAAAGTAAGAAATGCTACCGGATTTCAAGAATTTTCATCAGAAACCCAACAACAGTTACAAAACTTTGTTACACAACACAAAAAGAAGTGGATTGCATCATCTAGAAATATTATAACATTTAAAAGTAAAAATAAATCGTGGATGGAGTCTACGATTCAAATTACCGGCCCTCATAATGCGAACGAAGAGCATGGAGTTGACACCCGTGGAAGGCCAGCAACTGAGTTCCTCAGTTCAAGTGATCGATCAAAACGAAGGAAAACTGAAAATATTCGTTCAACTTTTAGTCCCGAGGAGCTTAGCTATGCTGCTCAAATGCAGTTCCGAGCAGCAGGAAAGTTAGACACAGCAATTGTTTTGAAAGATATAACTCTCTCTACCCCAACAAGAGCATCAAAATATAGAAAAGCGTATGCCAAAGTTGATGCGATTCCATATACTCCTGATGAAGCGTTGTCAATCTTTGTAGAGGCTAAACTAACCAAATTTCAATACAACGTTATAAGGGATGCAGCAAAGCGGCATAATTCGAATCTTTATCCAAGTTATGAAACAATTACCTCTGCAAAACAACGATGCTATCCCCTTGATTTGGTCGTTACAGAAGGTATAGCTGAGGTACCACTCCAAAGTTTGCTGAATCATACAACTGCCAGATTATTTGAATCATTACAAGAAGTGTTTAGTTCATTGAACTCCGAAGAACTGAATGATCTTCATTTGATAACCAAATGGGGATGTGATGGAAGCTCTGGAATGAGCGAATATAAACAAAGGTTTTGTGATCCCAGTATTTCGGATGCAAGTATTTTCTTGACTTCTCTTGTCCCGGTACAATTAGTTAACGGTAATCCAAATTCCAAAGAAAAGCTCGTTTTATGGCAAAATCCTCGTCCTTCGTCAACTAGATATTGCAGACCCGTTCGAATTCAATTTAAGCACGAAACTACTGAACTATCTGTGATGGAATCGCAAAATATTGAAAGTCAAATATCTTCTTTGAATTCAACTACGATAAATTTAAAATCCACCAATATATTTGAATAGCTAAGTGCAAAAAGGGAAGTACTACAAAATCTACATTTCGAGATAATCGATTTAAACTGTCTGCTTTGTGTAATTGATCTTCAAATTTAAATTTTTTTTTACAAACCTTTAGAAACATATATTCTTCATAAGAAACCACCCAAAAATGCGCCTCCACAATAATAGTTTTTCAACAAACCCTTTTTTTGTATTGTGAAGTACTTTCCTTTTTGCACTAAATCATAATTTATTGTTAAAAACGATACAAAATTCACACAAAATAAAATTTTATTCTGAAATAATAAATTGTTTTAATAACATCCTGATCTGATTGATCTTCTTGTATGGTTGGTCAATCTAATATATCAGAATAAAAATCTTGATATTCTTCAACTACGTAATCGTAAGTTCTCGAATATGTTGAATTTTCATGTGATAATCGGTAAAATTGTTTAAATTTTGCTGACACAATTTTTATTTTTACACCAAACGATCGGGCTACCCCAAAACTATATGAAAACATGTATAACTCAATTTTGGTAAAAATGTCAGTACTTCCCTTTTTGCACTTAACGATTCATTTGTAAATCATAAATTGCTTTTTACAATGATAGATGGCAAAATCTGTAATGCTGTTACGGGCAATTCATCCACTCAAAAATGTTACCTCTGTGGGCTTACTTCAAAAGATTTTAATAGCATTGATATGGCACTCGATAAAGAAGTTTTGGATGAAACGAGGTATAACTTCGGTTTATCCTCCTTGCATGCCTGGATTCGCTTTTTCGAATGTTTACTGCACTTATCGTATAAATTGGTAATTCGTCAATGGCAGGCTAGAGGAAAGGAGAATAAAGAAAAGGTGGCATTAAATAAACAAAGAATTCAAGAGCTGTTCCGAAACGAAATGGGTTTATTAATCGATAAACCAAAACCAGGGTTTGGAAGCACGAATGACGGTAATACCGCACGTCGATTTTTCAATAATCCGGAAACCTCTTCAAGAATAACTGGTATTGATGAGGAAATAATTTCTCGATTTAGAATCATTTTATTAACCATTTCTAGCGGTTATTCCATTAAAATCGACTCCTTTAAAGATTATTGTCACGGTACTGCTAGGAAGTTCGTCGAATTATATCCTTGGTATAATATGCCTACCACTGTACATAAAATTTTAATTCACAGTGCTGCAATAATTGAAAATTCCATTTTACCTATTGGACAACTTGGTGAAGAAGCCCAAGAGTCCCGCAATAGAGACATTAAGAGATTCAGAGAATCGTTTTCTAGGAAATTTTCAAGAAAACAGAATATGGAGGATATTTTTCATAATCTTTTAGTTTCCTCCGATCCTTTAATCTCCAGCATGAGAAAACTAAATCCTAAAACGTTGAAAAGATATCCATTTGAAGTAATCAATTTTTTTGCTCAACCTAATATTCCCATAAATACTCCAGAGCTACCTGAAGTTGAAAGTGATTCTGAGTAACTAGTATAGTTTAAGAATTCTGAATATCTAGATTTAAATATCACCATTAGGACCTTTTATTTTTCATCATATAAGGTTTTTTTAGATAAGTTATTTAATAGTTTATATCGTTTAATATTAAATTTAAAAAATTGAATTGCCACGTGATATTATCTTGTAGATATTTTATGAGCCACCCTGTATAAATAAAAATTATGTTTTTAAATACACAATAAATTAAAAAACAGAATCGACGGGTACGGGCGTTTTTTCAAAACGCAAATATATGAATTTTATGCTAACTTTTAAACCATCCTGTATAATTCTTAATATGGTTTTATCTGAAAAAAAAATTATTTTTATTTAAAATTGTTGCAATGTTCTATTATTTTTTCACCGTTTTACTATTAAAATATTGTTTTATTTACAAGAAATATTTTTGGCCAGGATTTCTTAAAAATTCGCCTGTGTGCGACTGTGATATTTCCGACTCCAGATATTTCCCAAACCAAAATTTTCAATACCTTTTTCTTTTTTCATAAAAGTCAAGACTCACTGTCACCTGTGGGGCATTGCCCCTTCATGCCTCCCTGTGGTGACGCGGCTGCATTGAAGCAAATAATATACCTAATGCTTTTATTAATTCTTTATTACTTATTATCTATTCTAAATTTTAAAAAATAAAAATTAAATTTTGGATCAATATTTTGCAGTCGCCTACAGGAATTTTTGGTTCTAAAATTCAAAAAATTCAAAAAAATAAAAAAATTTTAAAATTGGGATGGATGCAAATGAAGGAATCCATCCTTCACTGAAAAATCGCATCCGAAGTGTCCTTTCTAGTCCTGTTAATCAATCGCTTTAATTTTTGCACCAAAACCATATTATTTTGTTCCAATTATTAACAAAATTAATTTAAATTGCGAAGTATCTATAGAAGCAAATGGCTGTTTTTAGAAATATGTTTCATAAGAAATTACTGTGCTTAAGTGCTTCATTTGTTGTACTCTCTACGCACTTAATAATATGTATAGTATATTATCACGCTTTTAATAGTTGGCATAGAATACCTCGGCAACAAGAGTAAAATAAATAGTTCAGAAGTAATAAGTAGGTAGGTGTTATTCTAAAATTACGGAGATTATTCAAAACAACATTTAATTTTAACATTTTTTGCATATTGACAAGTAATTTTCTTTGAGCACCTGGTATCTCATTGGTTGTTTTGTTAATTATTGTAGACTGCGAATCGATTACCCAATTAAATATTGATAAACATATTTATTATAAATTGAAATGAAAAATGTCCCAAAGAGATATCAAACAAATTTGTTACCATATTTTACTATCTTTTGTTTTTCTTTTTTTTTTTTGAGTTTTAATTTAAAAAAAAATCATAACTCCGCTATTTCAATTTCAACTTTTTTATTGCAAATCCTTAAAAATAAAAAATATTATTTTTAAGTAAGATTGCTTTTACCCCTGTGGTGGGCGGCAGTAAAAATTGTACATTCTGTTTGATAAAAGATAAACGTAAAAAATAACGTTAGCTATGTTATGATAAGATAAATAGACGAAATTTATAATTCCATTCATTTGAAGAAGATTATTGCTTCTATAATATTTGCCTGCCCAGCGGCAGAAAAAGTGATTTAACTTGATTATTTATAAAATCTTGAACTTGTGAATAAAATACGTTATTAGATTTTAAATCGGTAGTTTTTAAAATTTTCTATCTCCAATCTTCAAACTTTAATATTCAATCTTGACCTCAATTAACCATGAAAAGGGAAACAAGAAAAGCTAAATTTGTGATTGTTAAATAATAAGGAACCAGATTCGAAGTCCGCTGAAATCTACTGGATTTGTGTAATTTTTCTATTGCACCTTATACCAACAGAATCCAGAATTGGTTTAAAGTTGTAAAAGTAATTTTTCTACCTAACAAACTGCATATTCAACCGAGAAAAGGTTAAAAAAGAAATTCTCACAGTTTAAACAAAATTTAATAGTTTAAATCAATATTTCGAATTCGAGGTTAAAAACAAAAATTTGAATTTACAAAAGTTAGAGGAATAATGATTAGAAATTAGCAGAAAACAAGCAAAATGAGTATTGCAAAAAAAGGAACAACGTCAAAGAAAATGTTGACTGTTTACATTACAAATCTATAAAAGACAAAGAAAATAAAAAAATGAATATTTATATAATTTATTGTAACATCAAAATAATAGTTTTTCCCATTTCGTAACTCTATAATGCAATATGGATAAATTTTCTTAAAAAGGGGGGTTTTCATTAGGTTTGTATTTTAAAATTTGGAGTTGGTAGACTTGGCGCCAACTAGCGGGAAAGACGGGGACTTCCTTGTCAAGATAGCAAGTGTAATTTTTGAGTTTTCGAATTTTGATTTTTAGATTTGTATAATTGGGAGAATTAAAGTGTAGTTTTTACAAAAGTAGTATTTGATTTGGATTTTGAAGCTGAAGTTACTAATGTTAAATGTGCATAATTAAAATTGGGGAAGGTAAATTGAAAATTTGTAAAAATTTGAACTAAATTTTGTTAAAGGCATGGCGGAATTAGGCGATTTCTGTGCACCTGGGTTTTAACGTTCTCGCTTTACTAAATTAAAATTAAAGTGAGTCGGGCGAATATTTTAAAGAATTTGTGATTTTTCCTGAATCAATCAGGACCATATTTTATCTAAAATTAGTATCAACTGAAGAGTTGATCCAAGCAAGAAAATAATTATATAAAATTCGAACTCCTTGATTGTAACTGCTTTGAGCTCACTCACGATTCTACTCGTGACACTGGTCTCATCAAATCTGCTCTGGCAAATATAAACAATAACTAATAAATATCAGAAAGATGGGGTATTCGATACGTATTGGGGGTTTGCAAAAAGTACAAATAACTTTTTCAACGAGAAGCTGAAAGATTGAACAGTCTTATCTCAGACGATAGACTTATTTGCTCTAAATTTAATAAATTTGGAACCGAATCGGTTAAACTTCAAGCAGATAAAAGAAGCAGGCACCTTGTCCACCGCAAATTTTTCATCTAAAATCTATAATAATTACTTTTGCCAAAGCAACAAGATTCAATTTTGATTTCTGATTATAATTTAATTAAATGAAATAAATTGCATACTAAAATCTATAATAAGATCTTTATATCTCCATACACTATAATTTCACAAAAGTCTGCATAATGTACTTTCCCGTTGTATGCTCTATTTTACAAAAAATAAAGTAATTGTTAAATTTATAAATAATAGTTATATTTTACATTATATTATGAATATTATATGTATTAATACGAACTTTTTGAACGTCAATTTAATTTAAATGGGGTAGGCGCAATGGGCCCTTATACTATTTATGAGTAGTAAATTACAAATTCTATTTTAAAATTTATAAATATATAAATTTAATAAATAAATATAATAAAATACAAGAGTATAATATTAGATTTTATTAATGTTTAATTAACTTGTTCAATATATAATTTTTTTAATGCTTTAAAATTTATATTGTTTTGCGAAGATTTAATGTAAATTAAAACTTATATGTAGAAGTAGAATTTTAATTTAACATCTTAATTTGAAAAAAGTAAGGTTAGGTATTTGAGAAACTACAGAACTTACTGTCATAAAAATTCTATACGATATTGTACATACTTCTTATAATTTATAGTTTTAAATTCTGAACTGCTTATTTCCTATTATGGAAAACTTAGTTTCAAATAGTAACATTATACGCTCTAATGGCACCAATAATCGTTAAGCATTTGTTTCATCATAATTTCTTATAAAACATCCATTTTATCAAGACCAGGGCACTATAAACCTTAAGGTTATGCTGCTAAATGTTGAAAATCATGTTCTACATCATTTATACTGCGAGATAACAAAATAAATTTTCCGAGTATAGCATAAGGGTGTGCCAGCTAACGCAGCCTTGTTGTCATCGACTAATTACAGATTTATCGACTCGATATCAAAGCTAAGATACTATCTTACATGTGTATTTAAGATTTGTATGCCTATTAGTAGACATTTCTTGTAATTGCCCTTATATCTAAGTTCTATTACCCAATTGCGAAAAATCGGCGTCGAGTTTGAATTTTCTTGGCCATAACATGGTGTTAAAAATAGGTGTTAAAAATTGATTGCTATGAAAAGAATTCAAATTGCAAATATTTTAAATTAATATCATTACGGCAAAGAAATTACAGGTGTGATTAGCGCAACTGCAATTTATTAGTAAGATATTTTATTACCTTATTAAGATTGCTATCATTGCTTAACAGTTTTATTTTGACATAAAAGAAAAACCGCTGAAAAATTTACAATTTAGTTATATACTTATTTAATGTGGCTAATTATAATTTGCAGAGCAGCATGTTTACTGAAGCTTGTTGTAATAATTGTTATGACCCTCTTACGTGTTGTATAAAAGCTTTAATGTATACCATAATACTAAACAATTACAAAAACTATAACAACTTTATAAATTATTTATATTGGGCAGACTGCAAGAATTAAATAATTATCATAAAGTTAATTTAATTATTCGACGCTCGGTACTTTTACTTTTATTTTGGCGGGCCCATCAAGACTGGTACGGAGTTACTGACGGGATAACGACGGTGATACTTGGTTAATGATTTATGGTGCAATGAAAATAGGTAAGTAGTTTTCTATTGGCTGACGAAATTAATTGAAACGATGCAAAATGAACGAATCAAAGAGAGGAAAAATTGAAATCGGAAAGTTTGTTGTCAATAGCTCCGCAATATTTTAATTAATTTATTAGATTAGAATTTTAATTTAACGGCTTTGATTAATCTTGGCGATGGTGGTATCTCTTAGAGAATATATTTATACCATATTATATAGTTAATAGATTTAACGATTACTGGAGGAATTTTAATAAAAAAATTCATATAAAATATGCAACTCATGAATAACACGTTAAAAGCAATTCTTGCTATTTATCGAGTATCTATATAGTGTAGAAAAGTAAATAATTAACTTGAATAAAGAGACTCGGTTCGTTTAACTTTTAATGTCGTTGTGAACACGCCATACTTTAAGTATCTAATAATTTTAAATTAAGATACGTGTCGCAAAAGAAAAGATAAAATTGCAACAAGACAATTCAAAACCTACGGTTCATTACCAATATAACACGAAAGTCGTTTATTTTAGTTACAATCAGACATACTTTTATATAATATCCATCTCGTTCACACACAAAAGAACTTAACCAACACAAGTGGGATAAAAAATTGTATATCACTAAACCAATATAATGAAGCTGTACGACATTATCGTGAATTACACGGTAATAAGTGTCGTTCTAACATATCCTACAGATTCCTCTATCTTATGGTCAGAATTATAACTTCTCCTCAGCAAAAAGTTTACAAAATTGATCATTTATTTTTCTGCCCATAAAATTTATTTATCAAGCTCTTGCACTGCTTCATGCACATATAACTGAATCTTTCTGCTTGTCACGTATCCAGGATTATAATTATTTTATCAGTTCAGTTTGTTATGCTAAACCCATTAACAGCTAGGTGCATTTCTGTAATCCGATTTAAATTATCAAGTGCACTTGAAAAATATTTACAATAATCATGACATTAGGGTTAGGTTTAACTTTATGCATGAGATACACCTAAGTATTTAAAATTATGCATTTCATTCAGCTTTTTATGATTTCCTTAAGCAACTATGGGCAAAACTTTTTCTGCAAAAAACTAATGAAACACCAATAAACTGACATGGGGCTGGTTTTATCTTCCGTATATTTGGTCCTCCAAATCAATTATTTATACAACATTTTTGCAGACTTGCCCGTGGGTATTTAGTTTTATCTATAATTATAATTGAGTAATAATTCAACCAAAATTGAAAATGTGACATAAACTAATCTTATTTTCTTGGTTTCAGTTGTCTTTTACAAATTACAACACAGTAAATTGGACGATAACTTTATCACGTGGTAAGTTTTTTAGCAAGTTATGTTTACAAAATTACAGCAATAAATTATAAACTAATCAAATAACAAATTTAATAGACTCTCACCAGGAAGATAAATCTTTTTTTAAACACGTGAAAACATGCAAAAGTTTGTTAATACTTTTTTACATTATTTTAACATGATATTTTTACTTTTTTAACACTTTTAATAACAACCTTGATAAAAAAGGTGGCCATTAATCTTGATACTTTCCGGTACACGAATTAAACTTTATAATACTAAAATTTTATTTATATTGTACATCTTCATTTCTTAATGTGGGAGATGATAGATAATATACAAATTTTGGTAATAAAAAATTATGTAAATTATAAAATAATAGATAAAGATAGCGCACACGTTGCCACAAGTAGTGGAGACGTAATTACATAGCATTTTTCAAACTCTAGAATTTATGATTTTAAAAATTCTTTATTGTTTAAATCAATTATCTGCTTACCATAAAATTTTATTTCATTTTTAACCTCATTAGATCTACAATATCCAGCCAATAAAATGATTCCGATCAAATAGTATTCTAATATTTTCCAAAAAAATCCAATAATATGTATTTTCCAAATTTGTTTGTTTCCGTATTATTTCTGTGGTTTGCATTTTACGTTAAACTGGGTTTAAACGTTATGTGGGTTCATTCCAAAATGTTCTCAAATTGTTGATGCGTAAATACCACAAACACCAATATTGTTTGAAGGCATATTATCGTCGCCTTATTTATTCTACCTACTTTTTAATTATAGAAAATTTAAGAGGTTGAATAATTTTTTGCTAATTTTTTAAAATTAATTCGCTTGACAAATAACAAACTGGTTTGGCATTAGAAGTGAGTAATTTGATTCGAGTTCTTCATTCTAGTAATAGCTATGTCAGGATTTAAGTCTAGAATAAAACCAAACCTTAACATTTACATAATTGTACTTGACTGGATATTTATTAGCGATTACGATCGTTAATAGTTTCAGCTTTTACGGTAATGATAATAGAAAGATAATGGCATGTAAAGCTAAGTTGTAAATTCAGCAACCAGTGCTTCGGTCTTCTTAAGTTATCTACGATGTCGTTTAAAGCCAAGATTATATTAATTGATCCTTATGATCTAATTGCCACTAAATAATTTTACACGGTACTTAACCACCCCAACATATCATTCCAAATATGGCATAACTTAATTAAAGCTTGGCAATTTTCCCTTATTAATTAAAGAAAATGGCTTATATGTAAATTATAGTCTTAATGAGGTATAGAATTACGATTATTTATAGCTATTATACAATTAAAACTTAAAAGGTAATAAACGTAGGAAAAACTTAAGTTCGTAAACGCTGAGCTTTTCCACATTGAAAGAATTTTACGATTCCTTACTTTTCTGCCGGCGACAGAAAAAGTGATGAATGGCATCAGTTCTTTCAAGATTAATGCTAAGTTGCTACTTAAAGCCGAGCTTAAAGTGAAATAACATAAAATAACTTGGAACTGAATGGCATTTTTATGCAAAAATTCAAAAACACATTGACATGGACAGTTAAAGCATTCAAACATATGGTTTAGAATCTATGTTCAATGTTTACATCGAATAGAAAATTACAAGTTTGTAAAGCAAGGTGCAAATAACAAGGAGTGCGTTTAGCAATTAGTTGAATTCCTATGTTCGCGTGCTTAAGCAACCATTCTTTGAATTAATTTTGTTGAACTTCATTTATATCCATATAAGTGGTTGCACCAAGATCACTTTCAGGGATTGATGGATAATCGTGCAACCTTTGCACCTACATTCCTCCAAGTTAAAAACATGTAAATATGGACGGTGCTGTTAGTAGCTTTAACACATAATTTAATTTTCAATGGTTACTTACGTAATGTAATGTTATTAGTGCTAAATACTACCGGTATATATAATGTGATTTATGAACACAGTTTATAAAGGTTGATGGGGTACATGATTTTCTTTGTGTACAGATATAACACCTTCCACCTCAACTGAATTCAATTCAAATATGTATTTTAACCAACCGTTACTTTCTACTTCACCGGAAGTTTTCCATTAAAACATTAATGCAAACACGTGATAGGCGCCACATCCGACTGTTGTTATTTTTTTTATACTGAATATTATGATTTCATTGAGCGCCAACAGTGGAACAAGAATTGCATTTTGTATTTGGGGCCCAACTGGAGATGAGCTTGGTAAAACTAACCATTTGGTTTTTACTATTTTGGAATATTTGGCAAAACAAAATCTGGGTTCTATCATTGGTCAACTTTTTTTTACTAACCTAAAAACGACTGTAGCCAATCCAGTTCCAACCAATCAATCATCAGCCGTAAAATTCCTTATCCTTCTGGTTACAATGTCCTACAAGTGCGTGTAGGATTTTTTTTATATTTGTGATCATTATTTAAAAAATACATTTTTACAGAACCAGGTCTTGTCAATAAACAACATCAAAAATTGCTCATTATCAACATACGTTGGTATCTACTAACCATGTAGCTGGTAAATAAAATGATGAACATGTCAGTTGAAATGATCCTACAAGCATTCTTGGATATTGTAATTTTATTATATCTATAATAATAATTTATCTTTAACAAATTCAAATTAATTAATAAACCTCAAATATGGGTAAACAGCAACATAAAATATTATAAAGTACTAGGTACTTATCCCAGCTCATCACAGCATTCTTAAATGAAACTCGGCACATAATTAAAGTAATAGTTGAAGATAATACACCATTTATAGCTAATACATTATTATTTATGCGTCCATTTGGAAGTCATCTGTTCCTGACATTTTTTAGATTAGGAAATATTACATCTTTTTTTTTGCCGAAATTTTGGCACTGGAAAAATAAAATTTGCGGAATATCCAGTAGTTTTTCCAAAATTAACAAAAATAAATTCTTAAATAATTATTGCATATTATATTGTGCAATACCATTGGTCACTGACCACAGGCAGGAGGTGGAGCCTGTGAAAATTACTTAACAAACCTTTTTTTTGCAAATTACTCAAAAATGATGGATTTTAGAGTGGCTGGATTCGAGATTTGCCGTGGTTGCGCTTGTCAAACTACGCCCTACACCCCTCGCTACGCTCGGGCGTTACGGTCCGTTTCAACAAGTAAAACACATTCATATGCGTTTACCGAACTCGAAAATTACGAAATTCAAATGCTGGGAATCGAGATTGGACAATGTCACGCACGCCTTCCTGGCGGCTCCAGGCAGTTTTTCCAACCCCTGTGCAAATTATAACAATCCTCGGAGTGCAATAATTGCACTTGCTAATGTAGGAACTCGTGCTAATGCAGTGGAATGAACATGTGCTCTCTCCCCACCTAAATTCGGATTGCCAAGACCCACGTAGCTTATATGTACCGTCAAGCGAATGTTTTTTTCAAGCTAACATTAATTTAAACTTGTAAAATTTACATCAAAAAGTTGATTTTCAAAATTAAATTGTAACTTAATAGTAAAAGAAAAGTTTTTTAAGTAAAAAATCTCCCTTGCATTTTTTGCTAAAACTATAGAACTAGGTACTTTAATGTGACTTCGACAGTCCGATCACGCCAAAGTAAGCACAAATCTTGTAAACTTTTATGATGACCTCGAACATAGTCGCCAAATAATGCTGCTGAATGGACGAAGTACCGCCGGTAACGTAACTCTAATTGCTTCATTTTACGTTGCCAACCTAAAAAAATTAGAGAGATTATGGGAGAATGATTGGTCAGTAGTTAGTAGTGCCAGTAATTAGTAGCTAAAATTCAGTTGGCCATTGTGCATTCAAAATATATCGAAAGTTTTATTGAAGATCCGGAAGTTCAATGTTTTTAATATAGTAAACTAGCTGGATACCCGTCTCCGCCCAGAGTCTTTTTAAAAATTAAATACTTTGCATTAGTCTGCGTACTCGAACGTTTACCAGTCTTGCGTTCCGTTATTCGTTTGTTTCATACTATAATTTTTTACTTTTTTAAACTTTTTATTGGAATTCATGATTATAATCGTGTTTGAATTCATCATTAATATTGTTAAACGGCTAAGCTTATTAAGTTTATGTGAATCTCGTAAATCCATTTATGCGCGTCACCAATTTCGTGAAATCTCGCTCTCTTCTCAACCTCTTTATCATTTTCTTGTACTAAAACCTTTCCCAAGTCCTACTGTATGAGTGCGCCAAGTTGCGTTCAAATCGGTTAAAGGATCTAAAAGTGCAAAACATACGAATAAATAAACACATTCATTTTTATTATAATATATAAGATGTGATTTACAAATTCAAATGTAGATAATCTAATTAAATTATTAATTAGAATAATCAAAGAACGATTATTATTCAAATTAAGTGGAATTATTAAACATTTTTAAATGTTTAATGGCGGTTAAGTATCTGAAAACCTGTAATATATAAACGGATAAGGTGGAAAATAAACGATATTTTCCAAGTTTAAAAATAACTATAAAAATTGATAATTACTTTTTAATTATTGTTAAAAATGCAGGAATAACTTAAGCGCATACTTTTCAAGAAATATGACTTGCCTTCGAAAACATCCGTCTACAAATTACAAATTTTCTCGGTATGGTCTGTTATACAGTAAGGATTATTTCTCCAAGACAATTTTTTTTATCTTGTTCAATGAACAGCAAATCTTTTTGTGGAATATGAGCAGCAAAAATTTGACGAATGAACTAACGCTTATCTTTCCTAACCTCACATTCACAGGGACTTCCTGACCGTTATAGTGGCACTATCGTGAAAGTGCGTATTGATAAGCAATTAAATAGATTAAAGCAATTTTTGCATTACTTAGCAAGATTGATTTAATGATGCTTTATTTTTGATGCTGGTAGATATTATTAGATGGATATAAGTAGGTAAATGTAAATGAATAACTGAATGACTATGTTAATACTCAGATCCATTAAGAAGAAATGAGATTTTCGTTATTAATTTTTTATAAACTAGCTGTGAATCTACTATTTCAGACCGGTTAATGTGTCTAAGCTATCAATATCATCAGTATATACTCTCAATTTTTTTACTTTTATCGTAATAAATACTACTACATAATACAATTTTCAATTTACATTCTTTTAAACCCGTTCAGGAAGCTATTAAGCCGGGTTCCTATCTTCCCGTATACAACATAATACATCCATATATTTATTTATAGATAAAAGCAGATTTGTAAGTTGGCTTTAATCTTAAATCATAATCTATAAGCTTCCTGTTCGTAAGATTAGTTGACATGCAAGTTAACGGTCTTGTCACTTATGCTAAGAAGTCGTATTTTTTTAATTTGCATCTAATTAAATTCATTCAAAGTTTTTTGTTAGTTATTTTCAATCAAAAATAAAACAAGTTGTAAATCAGGTTATATCGTTATTTTTTACTATAATAAGATATTTCAAGAGAATAAAAAATAAGTAGGTAGGTAGTGCTAGAAATATTTAAATTATTTCTTCTAGGCGTGTGTGCTTGAAAACTCACTTAAATTTTAGAATTATAATTTTTTTACTTTAATTGTAGTTCTAAAAATGTTAAAAGTTAAATGTAAATTATAATTATTGTAGCATCAAAGTACTTTTGTTTTAAGCAAATGCTACCTGTGTTCAAGTAGCACATTGGTGTCTGCTGAATTATGTGAAAATCGTTTTAGGCGTTCCAACAGAAAAGCTTCAAGTTGAATTTCATATATCAGTTTTTTCTAAATGTAGTATCAGCAACACGAATAGATTAAATTCATCACTGGTATAATTTTTTACGATACTTTTTGTAACAGGAAGGCAGCAATTTAAATATAAGCATGCATTTAATTAATAAATTTCTCGAAAGTTAATCACGGGTTTATGTCTCGCATAATCAATTTTCTTTAATATTTTATTGCAAAAAAATGCTTTTAGTAGCGCATTAAATATGAATACATAAAATTAAAATCATATAAAAACTTTTTATGTATTCATAAATATCAATATCATTATTGAAATTAATATTAATATTACTTACTATTTTAATGTGGATCACTACAATATGTTTGTAGAGCAATAGTATTCGAGCACAGACTAGATTCTTCAATGTTCTAGATATAGGGAAAAAAGCTTTCGGCAATTTGACTATTTCATATAAGCTGGACAATTTTCAGCACGCAGCAGTGGCGGATTTAGCATTTAAGAGGCCCCAGGCGCAATTTAATTTTGAGGTCCTCTAAAAATTTTGCTACTCCATCAGTTGTCATTTCATTAGCTGACTTAAAAAGAAGGTTTTCAATATGTTTTCCCTATGCCACAATTTCTTATGAATTATGAAATACGCTGTGATAATTATTAATTAATTATTTTCATTACAAAAAAAGTTAGATAAATTACTTTATTTTATTTTGAGAGCTGAATTTTGAGGCCCCCTGGATTTATGATGTCCAGAAGCGCGCCTCTTGCGCCTGTTCGGAAATCCGCCACTGGCACGCAGGAAGTTTCACTTTTGTTTTCAGGACGAATTTCACATAGCATTTTGGCGTAGGTGTATTTCATCGAACAGCATCAAAGTATCTAAATTCAAATACTCGTTTTTGTCCGAGCATGCGAGTCAAGTAAGGTAGCTAACGACTCGCACTTGAATGGGTGGCCGCATGGTGGCCGACTGCTCGACTGCCAAACTTCTCTCGGGTTTTAGAGTTGAAAAATTTAATTTGTTTTTGCATCTTCGAAATGTTTTAAATATGCTCCCTTTTTACAGAATTTTTTTTCAAAACTACCTTTTTCATCTTTGTATACATTAGCAAATTAACCGATCGATTTAATTTTTTTTTTGTTTTGAAGTAGACCTTCTTAGTTTCAGAATTAATCTAAATCAATTAATTCAAAATGTATAAAATTTCCTGGTAAAGTTAAACTTTAAACTTGTTATTCTGAAAACCACGTTTTAATTTCTGTATACGCACGATTACACTCAGAGTATTTAACCGATTGACTAGAAGTTCTTTATTCTTCTTAAATTATTAACTTGAACTTAGTTGGAAGATCAACTTAAAACCTAATGAAAAATTAAAAATACCAATATTTTCTGATACAAGCAAATCTAAAAGAGAGTAAAAGATCTGCTTTCAATCAAGGAGTTATAATATCAAGGTTTTGTACACACAGGATTAGGAATTCCACAGATTTTCAAAAAAATTTAAAGATTTCTAAAACTTTCAAGGATTTTCAAGAATTCTAATGATTTCCAAGAATTCTAGTGATTTCTAAAGAATTCCAGAGATTTCCCAAGAATTTTGGTGATTTCTAAAAAAATTCCAAAGATTTCTAAATAATTCCAGAGATTTCCATGAATTCTATATTATGTTTTCAAGAAATTCCAAAGATATCCAAGAGAATTCCAACCATATGTACACAACTATTTGGGATATCTCTGGTATTCACTAATCACTGAATCTCTTAATCACTGATATGTCGGGTAATCACTGAAATTCCTTAGTAATCATTGAAATTCTTTGAAAATCACTGGAATTCCATGGATATCAATGGAATTTTCTTGAATTTACTGGCTTTTTTTGGAAATTACAGAAATTCCTTGGAAATTTTTTGAGTTGTTTTAAAAATTCTCTGAAATTCTTTAAAAATCCTTGAAATTCTTTTTCATCCTTTAGATCCTTTAGATTTGGACTTATTTAGAAATCCCTAAAACTCCTTGGACATCTCTGGAATCTTTAAAAATCATTGGATATTTTTGATAATTCTTGGAATTCTATAGAAATCGTTGATATTCCATGTCTGTGTAAAAACTGTTTTAACTTAATTATTCCTTTACTTAAAATAATTGTATACAAATTACTTTGATAAATCACAATATTAAAAAGCTAATAATATCAATTGTTAGAGCGTAGTTCGTTAAATGCTACACGATTTAAAAAAAAGTTTTAATGACGTATGATAGATGAGGGCGTAAATTACAAATAATATATACATTACATTTTGATGATCATTCAAAATTATGCGTAAAAAAGGATAAAAATTGATAGGGTGTATTCGATTGGCTGTTTCCGTAAGTATTGCCCCGCCCATAGCGTATTTTTACTTTATACAAGAATTTTTGAGCATATATTGCACTCGAAAATGACGAATTTACTCAGACAGTGAATCATTGAGCCGCTCCTGCCGTTAAAACATCCCTGAGCGACCTCAACTCAAAAATTGCAAATCTTCAAATACAGAATCTTTGAGTAGCTACATGTAAAAATTCGATTTTCTAAATTAAACTGTAAAGTAACCGTAGGGCCCAATTTATTTAACCTCACCTTAAAATGAAGGCTGAAATTGTGCTTTTTCAGAATATTCATTTATTTTATTTCCTACTTTGAAGGGAAAATGTGGAGAAAATCACCAGTAACATTTAATTTTTTTTGTATTAGCTTTTTTTTCAAATTTATATAGCTAGATAAATTTTTCAGATTCATTTAATTGGTTTACTGGTTTTTGTGCTTCTACCTTTAAATAAATGTAGTTTTTTCAGCTTTATAATTATTTCTTCCTCTCAATTTAATACTATGTACGTCCTGATGCTATTACCATGTGATGCATTAAATTTATATTTAGCATTCATGGTTCTTTGAGCAGTTACATATATTCTAGTACGGTGTTAACCTTGCTAGATACAATAGAATAATTATTTCGTTTATCTTTAGCAAAAAAATTCTTTGGTTTGTAATTTTTGAAAGCAAAGTATGGTTGTGAGGAAATGCTGTTTAATTGAAAAAAATTTTAAAAATACAGAAAGAAATTTAATAGTTAAACTGAATTTTGAGAAAAAAGTAAATAATTTGATTTTGAAGGAACGAAGAAAGTTAAATTTCGGAATTTAGTAAATACGAAATTTATTTAAGAAGTGTAATTTTTGAAATCGCTACTTCAAATTATAAAAATTCACAGCAATATACGTGTGATAAATTATTTAAACTATAGATCTCTTTTTAAAATTTTATGTTTTCAGTTTATGATATTTTTGAAGAATCTGCAAACCGTAATTGGTAAAAAAATTCAAGTTGAATTGCTAGTTCAGTTGATATGTGAAGTTATACTACATTTTCTAAGGTTTCGTATCTATACATGTCTTCAGTAATCAATACACAATCAAGTTCTTCTTTGTTACTTGAACTTTCCTCTTTTCTTTAAAAATTTCAAACTTGGCAATGAATTGCGTTATTAAAATATATTTAAAAAACTTTGTAGCAATTTTTTATAGGTAATTCAACCTGAAACTTTGTAATAATCATGATTTTATGTTGCCAATTAAAAGTCAAATTTAATAGGTAATTTATTTAGGAATAATATCAAACTGTTTCACGACCACTATAAATCATAAATAAATTACTTTTCACTTATTACTTATTACATTTCAATCCGGTTGCATATGGAAGAAAATAGCTATACTTGGAGTTTTTGCGAAAAGTAAGGATATAAAATATAACAGCCTGCGATCGATAATTAAATTACTCAACCAATTTGTATTTGAAAATTCCTTTTTGCTGTAGAAATAACATTAAATTTTTTTTAAATTGAAGTGGATAAATTCCAAAATTTCTCAAAATTTTTTATTAATAAAAATTTAAATAATAAAACTTTTTTGTTTTTTGTGTCTTGTTAATTATTTCTAACCAATTCAATAAATAACAAAAAATGATAATCTTAATAGTGTAAAAAATTAGAGCAGGACAACTTTTACTTTTTTTTAAGTAAAATAACAGTAATTTAAAAAAATAAATATGTTATTCTGATAAAAATCGAGTTTGAGAGACACGTTCTGGCCATCCTTGACTAATTTTGTGAAGATGTCCCTTTGTATTTCGTATATTTGTATTTTTAAACACGTAATTTTTCCAGTTACGTAAACTAGCAATTAAGTTATCTGCAATATTCTATTTATAGATGCGAAAAAGACGGTCAGATAAATTCTTTCCAGTATAAAATTTTCTAATATTATTGGCATTTGAAGACAGTAGATTTTATTTATAGAAAAGCCCATATATTTTATCAAGAATATCGAATTAAATAATGCAGCTAAAAATTAAAACATAAAAACTTCTCCAACTTGTTAACCTTTAAAACACCTAAAATGCATATCAATTTATTAGTTACAGATACAAATTAATCAAAGTGACAAGAAACGATACATTTTAAATTAGGAGTTAGTCGTAATACAAAAATTAAATTTCTAAATTAATTTTCTATCAAATATATTTTGATGCATAATTCAAATGATTGTAGTTTCAACGTCAACATAACGGCAAACGTTTTGCATTATAAATTATAGTCACATTGTTTTTTTAACAACTATTATTTTTTTTCTATGTTTATCTTAACATTCTTTTATTAGTACTACTAATATTAGATTTAAACACACCTTACTTCTGTTATATTATATCGATTGTAGGCGTGATGTATGCATTTGCCAGTCTGGTAATAAACCTAATTCCTTTTTGGAAAACTTGGGTTATTTCGTATTCTTCCAATTTTTACATTGTTATGCAAAATTTAATTTTTTCGTTCATAGTTATTTTTGGCATATCAGTTATAATAAAACATAAAAAAATTCAAAAATATGTTAGATGGTCACCAAAATTTTCAAAATGCAAAACCAAAAAAAAAAGTTAAATAGGTAATTACCATTTTTCCAACGCCAGCATTGGTCTCACCCTTTTATTTAATTAGCCAGTAGCAATTAGATTTTTCTTTGCTTGATTATCTTTATTTTTGTACATTCCCTTAACGGATTAACTATTGCTTCAATTTTTGTAAATAGCAAGTTAGGTAAGTGATTAAATTAATTTAATATGCACGCTAGTGCTCTTACAAAAAACCTACGAGTATTTCTCTACCATGATCGTTGATATTTCGCCCACTATTTGCAGTTTAAACAGTCGGTTAGAGATTCTTTGGAAGTAAGTGCAAACAAAATCAATTAAAACACGCGATTTGTAAAACAACTCCATATAGAATTAATTAAACGTTTAAAAAAATTTAATTCATAGGTAATTAGAGATATTTAATTACCAATAACAGAATCCGGTAAAATATTCCAACAGAAAATAAATACTTCTTTCCCAATATATTATGTACATAGATTGAATTAGTTATTAACATGTGAAAATATATAATAATGTAAGATCTAATTGATTACATATTACAATAAAATTCTTATATAAAATTGAATTATAACTTACGAAATTATAAAATACTATAAATTGATAGTTTATGACACTTTTGGTCGAGCAAGCGTGTTTCGTTCTTGTGGAAACTCATATTATACAAGATTTATCTGATGTTCATGTTGTGCAAGATTTATCTGATGAGTATCCATAAGAACGAAACACGCTTGCTCGATCAAAAGTGTCATAAACTATCAATTCATTGTATTTTATAATAATTTCGTAAGTTATAATTGAATTTTATAAATTTTTAGCATTTTATTGTAACATTGTTGTACATATCCAAAGCTATATAGCCTATTGAGCGCTTTTAGCATAAAAAGCACTTGGATATAGAGATTGTGTTAGCCTTAGCGCACGACTGGTTTCGGTGTTACCCTAAGGGATTCGCCATCCTCAGATGCACACTGACTTGCGATATCCATGATTAGGTTAGATAACCGCATAAACTTACATCGCTAATACTTCAAACACGATCCCAACACTATGAAACGTCCATATAACTGCACATAAAATCTACAACACATTTGTTTTGCAAAAAATAGCCCGCCGCGCCGTTGGCATTAGATGTAATGTGAAAATTTGAAACAATTTAAATTACAACGCATTAAAATCACTACAATACGACCATCTAAGAAAGTAAAATCGCTTTGCCAAGACATGCAGTTCTCAAAGAAAGCTTTTGTGAAGTTTAATTTTAATAATTAATTTTACGATTTAAATTCGAGCTGCTTTTAGACAGAAATTGCTTCAAAAATTTTCATTTCATTTAGTGTGTAAATAAGCGAAATTTCCTTTAATGGACTAATATTATTTTAAAAACCGTCAAGAAAAAAAGGGAAACCCCCTACATTGTCTCGAAGTAAAGATGAGCTGCATCTGGCATCATTGGCTCTTACTTGAAATGGTGTGAACTCACAGTTACTTCTCATTGATACAAAAACGCGAAGAAATTCTTTGCGAGCATAACTCAGTAATTTTTAAAATTAAAATTAAAAATTTTAAAAATTGCTATATTTCCTGAAAAAGTATTTTCCAAAGTATCGATTAACATCTACGAATTTCTTCCTATGAGGTTATCTCAAACCAAAAGTTTTTGCTTTTCCTGCTCAGACTGTGAGGGTAGGATCCAAGCCAAGTTCATATTAAAGAAGTGACAAATAAAACCTTTTATTTTTGCTGAATTGGTAAATAAATATATCTTATAAGAATTAAGGTATATTTTTCAAACTTTTTGAAAACAAAGAACTCAATTTTTGGGTCATGGGGGAAGGACCGGAAAACCGGCCATTAAACGTCTCCGAAAAGCGTAGTTTTAGGACTAGGAAGAGAAATGCTTCAAAAAAATTCAGAATTGCTGAAAACGAAATAATAGTAGATAAAATAACAAGGGCGTAAAATAGCTTATATTATCCACGCCAATGATTATTAAAAAATTAAAATTTCGTGATTGGTTAATTTTACAAAAATTCACGTAATTTTTTTAATTCATTTACGTCTAATTGAATAAAAACAACACTTTAGGGTTGAATGATTTTAAATGTCGCTAAATAATGTAGATATTTGAAAACACAATTTTTTGTGTGTGTAAATTGGTCGTTCGTTAGACCGATGGAAAACCTTATTTCTTTTAGTAGCTTTAATTGAATACAACTATGGCTTAATTACGTTAAAATGAAAAGCTGCATTATTGTAGATAATAAAATACAGAAAGAAATCGAGTCGTGATCTACTTGGACGGTTGGTAAGAAGCGTAATGACATTTTATACGATTTAATTGTTTTTACTTGTGGTTTTCCAACTGTAAATATGAGAATACTTTAAAATGCATGTAGATTGGCAAATTTCATTGAATAGAGTTTAAATGATCGAATCATGACACTTCAAAAATGTACAATATGAAAGTTTTTCTAAATTCGACATGGAAAGTCCTTTTTTTCTCAAAAGAAAAAGTTTAATTTAAATTCAAAAGTGGCAATATCCACCTGGTGGTGAAAATTTAAGGTAGATTATTTAACTTTGGTTTAAAGCTTCCTGTGCCACTGGAATTAAAACAGGTCTTGCGTGGAGCAAATCAATGAAATAGTTAAAATATTTCGGAAATTTCTACTTTTTGTTTGTTTTCTTTTTGACTCATTTTTACATGGAAGTTTAATTAACATTATGGATAGGTAACATTCTTTCATAAATTAGGAAGTTATAGATAATTTCAATTACTAATCTGGTTTTCTGTAACATGCAGATTAAACTTGAAGAGGCCAGGAATTTTCTATTAATATAATTAATATGATTGTAAATTAATTAAAGGACAATAAAATTGTTGAATTTAGAAACAAAAGTAAATATTTAACAACAGGTGTTCTAATACAAAATGAAAATAATTACATAGGATCAATTAATACCTGTTTATTAGGTATTAAAAATCAGAACGAAGTAGTGTGAAGGCGTTGACCGAACCAGTTAAAGAATAATTCTACATAAATTTAAATATTAATGTAAAACCACTGCAGAAACTTCACGGATTATAGACGATCTCGTACCAATTTTATATAATGCATAACTTAAAATAATAATATTTTCTATACGATTAAGTTATGTATCTTTTTGTTTTTGAAATTGTTGCAGTTTAAAGACATAAAGATGACTTAGTCTTCGCGATTCTCTCCTAATAGGAAACTCTTGAAATTATGGTTTCGATTCCAGTTCTGGAACTTGAATTTATTTTGCGTAAACCTGCCCACTTCGTTTTTTAACCTTCGGATGCATTAGATACAGTAAAATTTATTGATCAAATAAGAACTAATTAGACGCCAGCTTTTCGAAAAAAATTTGTTTAACCCTCCAGTAGGCGCGCGGTCTACACATGTAGACCAGTGTTCTTTTATTCAATGTATTTCTTATGGACTAGCGTACAACTGAAAATAGCGCGCCTAACGGAGGGTTAAGAGATTGTATTTTAATTGTAATTTTATCTCTCGCACGAGCACCTTTTGAATAAAAATTTCAGTTGATATGTAGGTTTGAAACATATTATACTTCAATAATATACTTTGTTGCAGTATATAAGTATGCAGTTTTAATTAATACTTACAATTTATTATTGCTAAAAAGAACTGAACGTTAAATAATTAAGAGGTATTTATATTACTGAAAATAAAAGAAAATAATCAGGAAAGCAAGAAAAAACAATAAATTGTATAAATATAAAAGTTTCAAAAAATGAACTTAACCACGACAATTTTTCTTGCACTATATTATTATATTACCTCATTAAATTATAAATCTAATAAAGTTGTATCTAAAAAATATATTAATTTGTAATCTTTAACAACTTATAAATCAATAATAGGATAATTAATTCCAGCACCCCACAGTTTTTATTTCTATTTTGTAGCGATTAACATGATTTAATTGGTATAATTTGGAGAAGATGGAGGTCTTCTTTCAAATTTTACATGATTTTTATTACATTTATGTTTCTTTTTCGTTAAAATGAATACATTAACAACTTAATTACTATGCAGATGGATCGCATCCCTGCAACGATTAAATTATACTGATTATTACATCAAAAGTAAAAAACAATAAATGTGTAATTAAACGCGTAAATAAAACATAAATTAATTAACAGAATAATTAATAATACCTACCATAAATAATATTTACCATTTTTAAATTAAATATTTTTTAATGGGGCTGCAAAGGTCAAACCAATCTAAACGGATTAATCGGATTAATAAATAGAACCTATTTTTAAATCAACTTTTTTTTCTAAATTAATCTATTACTTTTATATCAGGTAGATCTGATCGAGAAAGGTAATAAGCGATCAACCTGGCTAAACTGAGGGGGGCTTGCTCAGTCCTGGTAAGAAGGAACTCAGCCTAAAGTAGTCTGAAATAGGTTTTCCTGATTTAGAAAAATAAAATAAAATTATTATGTTTGTAATAAAATGGCTTGTCAACCGACAAGGTTTCATAGAGTAATACCCGGATTCAAAATTCAAAGACTTTATATCTCACACGCACGTAGTGATTTTACAATGTGGTTGGTCATAATTTTAACAGAAGCTACAGCACAATAGTACACCTGTAAGAGGCTTTATGATTATAAAGCACTCTTAAAGTTGATGTACAACAACTGTACTTACACTGCTTCTTGTCGTTTACTACCATAAGTTTTACGTATACACTCTCCGTTTACTTCCCATGGTGAATACGTCAAACAGCGGTAATAAAATATTTTCCTTTTATTATTCATAGATCATAGAGACCTAATAAAACTGAGATTTTATATTTTATTCAGCTCATAAATAAATAAAATTTTTAATTCACGAAAAAAAATTAAATTCCATTATTTTCTGAAGAAGCAGGTGCGCTGCAAAACGGAAACTGAAAAACTTCTGAAACCTCCTATATGTATATATTTGAAATTATTAATAACATCTTTAAAGTCTGGATATACCGGCTTTTATTACCCAGTACTAATAAATCTTTTCTAATTCATTCTTCATTTATCGCTTTGTATGTCTTTCAGCTTATGCGTCTTTGTGTGCCAATCTGATTCAAAACGTCAATTTAGTAAATAACATTTCAATTACTCTCTGAGAGTGTAATTCTGCTTTCAGGTGTGTAGGTAAACAAATTTATGCTCAGCAAACTCTTACATGGTAATCGCACAATTTTAGCAAAATTATTGAATAATAAAATTCCTGTTGCAATAAAATCAAAATTATTGTTATTCACGAATATATGATAGATTAAAAAAATGATTTGCAATCTTGACGTCTGCATCAGAATTCCCGAGGTGTTATAATAGTATTCACGCCGGTCATGTCAACGATTATAAAATTATAAGGCAATAAACTGCTTTTATGGGATTATTATTTGGCACTGTATTTTATATAATGACATGTAAGTATTTGTATTAATCATCATATCATTGCTAATTTATGTATGCTGCTTAAGACATAAATATTCCAAAACCATAATAAAATTTCAAACAGGAAATAGACAGAATAGAATAGACATTGTTATAGTACTTCAGATTTTTAATTCCATAGAATAGGAATAATAAAAAGGATAACCACTAATAGGCGTTCCAAAACTAAGATTTTCAAAAAAAATTAATTTTGAAAATTTTGGGTTTCAATATGACTTTCTAGAAGCCTAAATCAACCAACCAGGAAAAACAAGGCAATGGTTTACCAAAATTATTTTTGGAAATTTTAAGAAATAACTATGGATATGTAATTTTAATCCTAGCTTAAATTTTAAAATACCTTTGTGAATCCCACTATTAGCAAATCCTATTTTAATCGCCACCTTATGGATGAATATAAATCTAACTATACAAAAATTCTCTTAAGTATTATACATAGTGTTCAAAAAATAAAATTAATTTCATTCATAATTATAAATAATTAGTTCAATGAAATGGATTGATTTATTACAGATGTAATATAAAGTATATAAAAAGGAGTATGTATAATCAAACGGTGTTTATAAAGGGTAATGCAATTACGCAAAATTATACATTATGTTGTGCGGAGGTTGTTTGCATACCGTCACACGCAGGATGCAGTCCATTTACTGCTGTCTTAATTTACATACTTTTTCCTTATCATCTAGTAAGAAAATTAAATTATAAACAAAAAAGTCCAGATTATTCAGTCTCCAGAACCAGCACAGTGTAAACATGTCGTATCTGCATCTACCCACCATTTCATATTAATTACTGTACAATTAATTACAGCCATTATCTAAAAACTTTGATTATTCAAATTAAGTAGTAATTTTTATTATCTACAATTAATTCAAAATTTATACGCATTAATCATCCGTATTCATCGAAGTATTTATTCTACAAAAGACAAGCAATGTAGAAACTATAGTGCGTGTGCTAGTTTTAAAAAGAAACTGATTAGTCTAATTGTAAGGACTTCGGAAATCTAAGGAAAACTTAAGAAATACCAGAAAATCGTTCGAAATCTCAGGAAATCCGAGAAAATCCAAAGAAAAAGATAAATGTTGAAAACAGCTTAAGAAATCCTAGGAAATTTTAGGAAAGCTGAGAAATTTGAAAGAAATGCCAGAAAATCGTAAAAAATCCAAAAAAATAAATAAATACCCGGGAAATATCACAAAATCTCTGAAAATCATGGACAATCCTAGGAATATTATATTTTAAATTCGACTTAAATTACCCGACTTACCTGTCTGTATTTTCAGATCAGGTAAGGTCGACGATTTCCATGTCTTGAAAAACTATCTCAGATAAGTAGGTAATACGAAAAGGCGGTACCTATATTCCACTTATAGGAGTTAGATATACCTCCAATTACCATTCGGACTTTGATTTATCGAAACTTTTGTATTTCCTCGATATGCGGATGCAAAGAAAACCCAAATTTCAGCTTTCCCAAAACAATTGAAGAAAATAATTTCACTCTTATCAAAAATTTAAACAAATCCGAAAATTTTACACTTTTCCACGATTCGAAAGGAAAAACCATCTCTTCACTTCGAAAACACAATCAAAAGAAAACTTATCATCCACTGCGCAAACGCTACTATCAAAAACAATATACAGGGCATCATTAAAATGTTTAAACAAATTAACTCTGCCCTGTTGAAAAGACAATGTAAAAGAAACAAAATATTAAACTCAAATACAAATCGATAATAATAAGATAATAACTCCCGGTGTATACGACAATAATTCAAAATAATTTTTAAAAATTAGAAATACAATTTTCTTGATTGAATTTTATCATTCTAAATACGAGAAAAAACAAAAGAAAAAGAAGAAAGCAGTTTTTAAACAAAACCTAGCTTTTACCAAAAGGGAAAACTTTTTCTATTTCTGGAAACAACGTTCTCTGAAAATATTAGAAAATCTGACTGTTTTGATGACAAAATTATTTTGCGACTTCAATAAAGATCGTTCAAGAATAAACATAGTGCATACACCATTGATTTTGAAAATTTTGTGAAATTATATTAAAATTTAAAAAGTAAAAAAAAATTCTTTTACCGAAAATGGATTTCAAAAATTAAAGCGAGCTAAAAGAAAGTGATTTTTTTATTAAAAAGCGGCTTTTAGTTCAAAACAGTCTTTAAACAGACAACATTTTGAAATAATTTTATTCACAAATTAAATCAAAAAGTAAAAAAAAAAATCAAAAATCGGCAAATTTTCCTTAAAATACCGCAAAATGTAGTAAGTAGATAGGTATATACTTATTTTCCTGATCTACATATTATATCAAAATCTGTGCAAATTATTTAATATAAAATTCCAAAAATTATAATATTAATCATTTTAATATTTTTATATCGTGATCTTTTTGAACCTTTATTACAAATCAAATATCGGCTTAAAAGAAAGACAATTTATACCATAAAACGCACGTCAGAAAATGCAGTAAATTTATTTTAATTACACGATTTGTGTATGTTGCATTTCTCGCGTAATTGTAACTTATTAGACAGGACAAGTTTTGAAAAGCGCATACAGATTATTTATGACAAAAAATATATTTATACCAATAATTTTTTCATATTTTGTTTGTAACTTCATGTAGAATGTAACCAAGTTTTATTTATAAATTTCAAAATGAAAAATCGTCATTCCAGGCATTCCAGGTTTTCTGACTTTATTAGGCAAATATTTTTTACATTTTACAGTAGCTTTACCGCAATTCGTTCCGAAAATGTTTTTTGGAATTTTGATTAATCTCATAGAAGTTAGATTTTAGATTATTTTGTTCAAATTACCCTGAAAGCACAGCGGAACTTATTAAATCATCAAATTAATTGTTTGATGAAGTTATGTTCCTTAATTAATTACCAGTATGACGTTAATTCAAGATATTTGAATTTAAAATTAATAGCTTCTATGTAATTCCACATTTGAGGTGCAAAATTTATAAATAGGTAAATGAAAAACAATATACAAAATAATACTTTTTTTAAATTGTTATTAGCGTTCGCATAGAAATTTGCTTCAAAATTTAAACCGGCCAAATAGCCTTTACTTTGAATTTTAATATAATATGTTACATTTTGAATGCGCAGTCAGTTCTCGCTCAAGTTTTGATTTGCATAAGAAGGGAGATATAAACCGAGAAATAATAACAAATTAAATTTTTGCAGTAGTAAGAAAATTTAATTATGAATTGATTAGTAAAGATTTCAAATAACAACAGTTTAAAATTAGAAAATGCAAACTATAGACAAGATTGTGCTGTTCAAATAACCGCTTCTGTTAAATAAATAAGCAGTATAAATAACTATTTTTTGTTTGTGTATTTGGGAATTTTATCTTAATTTGCACAAATGTCAAATAAATAATTAAATAATTCATTAGTAAATAAATATTATAAAATAACCTAATACTGATTTACAGTTACGCATTAAATTATAAGTTATCGGGTTATCATCATATACATTATTAGTTGTTTGCAATCATGAAATAAAATCATAAAAATACCCCCTATAGTTACCCCCCACGATTTAGAATTTGTACAACTTTATTATTAAACCTAAATTCTAAACATCGATATCAAGTTTACAAGTTGACTAAATATGTAAATGTAAATGATCAAATTTAAATTTATTTCTTCGCAATGATGAAAATACTATCAAAATATTTAAGTGTTCTGATTTATTTATAAGATTTAAAATTAAAACAGGAAGTTGAAATTAAAACAAAAGTTTGATGGAAAATATTTCCTTTTGTATAAAGAGTTATTAATACTAAATTCTCGCCTTTAAGATGGTCATGCATGGTGACACCCCGTATATGGATATAATACATATTTCTAGGCTTGCACAAGGTCCATAATTGATATAAATGGACATATCTGTACACAAATCACAACCTCTTATAGTGAAGAAGTGTGTTCTATGTAAATCGTACTCAATAAATAGCTACCGGAGAATTTATTAAGGGAAGATAAAGTTTGTATAGATTTCTATATTAAGAGCTCTTCAGGTTAAAGACGCTGTTTTCATTGTTACGGTCTTTATTTAATACCACTTTAATTATTGGTTATCTAATCGTAAAACCGCCATCAAATTTTCACTCTTAACACTCTTAATTTTCCAGTACCTCTCTGCCTGTAGTGCTTAGAATTTTATTTTCACGTAACTGCAATATACAATACCAATCAATTTTATCTTAATTTTTTCAATAAGAAAAAAAAAGACAAAAATGCAGTTGCAACAAAATAAATTGTGTTAATCCACAGGGGTCAAACAAATTTTATGTGGGCTTAGGCCCATCCGCTCCACCCTCTGGCAACGCCACTGTTTTTAACATACTAAAAAATTTTTTATCCTTTTCTTATTTATTTGTAAACTCCGTAATTTTTTGCTTTCTGAGTTTAAATGCACAAAAACTTAGCCTCGTTTAAAGAAAACTTGAAAGCCGTACCAAAAATTGGGTTTGGCTCAAGTTATGAAATTCTAATTGATTATCTGTTACAAATCTACATGCAAATGGACAATGACCACATTGACATTGATGTGAACGAATTGTAGTATTTCTTACGCTTAATAATAATATTTATTATAGTAGATACTATAAATGTTAAGCAGTTTTATTTAAGTATAAATGCAAAATTTTTCAAATGTTAGATTTTATACAAATATCATTCTCGGAATTAGCGCAATCTGTCATGTTACATTTCTATTTAATAAGTTCAAGTTTGTTTAAACTATATAAATGTTGATTATTCAGATATGTGTAATTAAAATAATTTAATATAACAAAAATATTTAAGCATATAAATTATTTTTTTGGTAACCATGGATTAACAGGTATCATTTACACCATTTCTGCACCTTCATGCTACAAAGCAAATTAATTTTTTCATAGCTTCAGGATTTTCTGAAAAACTAACATTGAAATTGAATAATTTCAAACATCATTTTTTGATTTTGATCTGCTTCAACGACTTTGAATTTTCACAATTTTGGTACAATTTTATGTACTACCATTACGATGAAGCCATTAGAAAGTCGCAGATATTCCTGAATAAAAATTATTTTTCAAAAAATCAGGAAACCTGAAAATTAGCATACCATGAAATCCAATAAATTTTGGAAACTTCGAATTAATTTAAACGACATAAATTCTTGCAAAACTTCCTATAAAAGCATCATGGAAACGATCAGCTGAAGTAGCTGAAAAAATTTTTTTTGAAAAAAAAACTTGATATAAAAATTAAAAATCACGCTCGAGGCAATATTTTCGTAGGTAAGTCAAGCTACCGGATTTTTCAAAATTATTAGTTTAGTATTTCTTCCAGGAAAACGGTTTGGCACACCCAGATACATAAACCAATTGCCTTGATTTTATCAAAACGTGCAAGATTAATCACTTTGTCTTAGATTTAGCTTTTGATTTATTGTAAAAATGATATTTTCAAAAATCAAAAATAGTTTAATTTATTAATCACGTCATACAAAAATTAGCAATTGCAAATGCAACGACCTACTATAACAGACTGTTGATCGTGTTCATATCTTGGTGAATTTTTCTTATTGAACACCAATCATGTTATGATACATGTAAGATACGACCGCCAAAGAAGTAAGATTTACGTTGACAAGGATCTCGTGTTTAATAACTAAATTTATTGAACTTTATATTTAATATTTTCAAATTTTGAAAATAAATTTTCAAAAAAACCGGCACATAACGGTTTTACATCTCAGAAGGTGTTGTTGCGTATTTTCTCATTTCTGTAACAACAGAAAACTAGAAAAAACTTTAAAGCTTGGACAAATGCTGCTTTCTTCGGCTATTTTTATTTGCAATGTTTGCCATTCTTGTAATACCATTCTGAAGTAATTTTTTTTACCACTCAGCACACAATTGCAATTTTAACGTAGTTTAAGTACAAAAACCATAATATGCATATTTGTATGCGCTTTGACTAGGAAATGTAGGTACATTAGCTAGTCTATTTACGGTAATATCCAGATTAAAGCTTTTGCTGTGCATATTCGTATATTCTAACTAACAAAGTAATAAATAAAGTGAAAAATACTTTATAATTTCATCGTTATACCTCTCAATATCGGCAAATTTTCTAACCAAATACATACGAGTACTGGAGTGGATATTAATTATGCAAATTGAGAAGATACACAAAATTACTACATACATACTTAATCGTAACGTATTTTTCTGTAATATGATTGAACAAAATTTTACAAATTAGTAATTTAAACAACAATTATCGAATTATCGATTTAACTTATACATAGTAATTATTATAATTATAGAGAGGCTGTTAAAAGTAACGGAAGTTATAACTTTTGTGTAAAAAATTAAAATAGTAATTTTACTTTTATTCTCAAAATAGTTTATTGGAGTTGTTTTTATTGTTGTTTTTTAATATTGGATTTTAATAGCGTAATTGAATTACAAAATTGTCTATAAAACTTAAAATAAATAATGTATAAATAATGAGTGTCTGTTTATTTCATAAAACATTTGCAGCCAAAATATTTTATGCTGCCATAACAGAGCTTTTTTGTTTTTTATTTATCTGAACAGAGAAAACTTTGTTCTGGCAGCATAAAATTTGTTGTGGCAACAAAAAAACGTTGTTGACGCTACAGCTACTAAATTCTTTGTTAGAACGACAAATTAATTTGCACAGTGTAATATTTATATTCTAGGTATCTTCTTCTGAAGCCTTATATCATTTGTCGAAGACATAGTTTTTTGTGCTGCCAAACACTCCAAACAAATCAACGTTAGATTTACTTTTATTTTTGGGGTGCAAAATTTCAAGATATTCAATACCAAAATGATAAATTTATCGTAAAGTTATAGTAACTGTAAATTTTTGCACGTTGTCATAAAGCCATGATTTAATCTGGAGCATTCCTGGGGCATGGATTTCTTGAACAATTAATACGAAAAATTATTTTATCTCTGAGTTCTTTCGAAAGAATTTCTTGCATACTTCGATTGCAGTTTGATAGTGAAACCATAAAACCAATAAGTATTTATCTTGGAAATGTACTTTTCAATAAATTTTATGATGAATTTAGAATGTGTTGATTTAATCTGGGTGTGTAGTCTTTCTTTCAACTTTTTTATCTGTAAATCCATTATGGCTTCTCGGTGACCGATCTGACGCGGTAGCTCGGCTGTCTGGTAAGAATCTAAAGATCACTTATATTAATCACCACCATTTATTGTTGTCACCTTAAGTATGTATATACGATAGATAGACTTTAGATTCTAAACAACTTTCATGGAATGTTACATTAAAAAATAAATACACAACCTACTACAAAGATCGACATCGACAACTCATGTTGCAAAGAAGTTCTCATATTTCATTGTGAGCTATTTAAATATTGCTTTGTGTGAAAAATCATAAATAATTAAGATCAATTAATATTTTACTTTTAATTTTAAAAAGATTACCCAAGGTTTATCTATGCTAATCAAGTCCAAATGGATGAAGCTCGCTTCTCTTTACTCTTGTTAATATCTATTATATATTATTTTATCTCTTAATTCTTAGTCCCTTACTTATTTTCAATTGCTTTCTTACATTTAGGGCCGATTTATTCACCTCTCGTTAATCTTTTAAGTAACTAAAGTTATCTATAAAGCTACAATGGACGTCTGCTATTTGACGAATCAATGTCACGTGGTAGGTTTATAGGTAACTTTAGTTACTGATAAGATTAACGAGAGGTGAATATTTCGGCCCTTAATGTTATAAATAACTTTAATAAATTGTTCTGTCGTCTTGACAGCTCCCAGTAAGCAAATGTACAAGCCATATCATCAACTATTTTTGATTTATAATTTTCAATGTGATTGATGTTGTTTTAAATAATTCTTAATGTAATTTTGGATATTATTACATTTTTTAATATGAGTTATTAAATTTAAGTTTACCACCCACCTGGATATCGGTATATGTTAAAGCTACATCAACAGCGGTTTACCGATCAGTAAGCCCACGGCTTGACCGCAGAATTACAGCCGATCGACGAACTTACATCTTACAATTATATTATAAAATCTGTAATTTTCCAAAATATGTGACCAAAACCAAATTAAAGAAGTGAGAAAACATAAAATTTTATTATTAATGGTGTTCAAATCTAAATGACTGCTATCCCTCGTTAGTGAAATAATAATGATGATAGAATAAAAACACGCATCTTTTATTTAAATTATTTCCGATAAAATCAATAATATTAAATTGAAATGACACTTTCAGTGAGATAAACCGTCAAGTTGATCCGTTATTTTGCTTAGTACCATTTTAAATAAAACAGATTAACATTTTTAAATCTTTTTTGTATGGAGTTTCCAAAATTAATTTTTCAAAATTAGAAAACTTAGAATTAGAAAAACTATATGAAAATCGCTTACTTTGTTGTTTATTTCTTCTAAGACTACAATATTATTTGCAGATTACTAGCTGATCTTCAGGAATTGAACGCTTACTTCCAATGAGTTCCAATATTAGCCCTTAGCAAAATTCAACAAATTGAATTGATTGCCTCACTGCCGTCGTTTCCAAAAATATAAAGCCTTAAGGATCAATTCTTCAATTTTCGATTCCTCGATTATATCCAGTCGTCTTCCGTCCACTGCTGAAGCTATCCTTCTTCAAAACGAAGATAGAAAAACTGGGCCTAAATCAGGTAAGCATTACTTTACTGTTTTAATTTTTTAAAGTCTACATAAAACAAATTTATCAATGGGGTAAAAGTTTTATTTTCAATTTTTTAACTCATTTAACGACGTTACAGCCTTTCATATCAATAAATAGTATATTGTGTTACTTGGATTAAAAGTGAAACTTTGTTTGACAAGCAATTATTACATTTGCGAGGCAGAGCGCCAGCAAAGACGAGCCGAGTTGATAAAATAGGCTGGAAAACATTATATTGTTCTATTTAACTCTACAAAATTCAGTTTATGCACTTAAAAATAAAAATTGGAGGTTAGAAAAAAGCTTTTTTCAAATTTTGGATTTATTACCAACTTTAAAGGACAATATTTCCTGATATTTACTTTACTGACGCCAACACTGTTGCAATGTAAATTAAGAATAATAACTTGATCATCTATTTTCTATTGTAATGATACTGACAATATTATTTTAAAATTCTAAGTGATAGAATAAATAAATGTTTTATTGAAATTTTTCAAAACCAACATAGCAGCTCTTGTTAGATTTTAAAGTGGCAAATCAAAAATATTTATGTTACCCATCTCCTCGACTTGTGAAGTAGGTACATAGCTTTGAGTTTTTTACTTTTTAAAATAAGTCACGTAGTAACTCTTATGTAATTTCGTTATTATACATACAATTAATTTAAAAATAACAAAACGGAACTCCGGTATGCTCACAGTCTACTTCTCTCTTAAGTGACGTTAGGTCATCTGGGAACGATATCATAAGTCATGTTGGTTTGCCATTTTCTGTTCGTTCAATCAATCATGCGTAAAGTCTCCATTATAAACTTTTATTTTATATAACATGAAAACTTGATTTTATGTATCGGTTTAAATTATTTAAATTGAATTGATCATTACGAAGACTGTGACGGTTTGCTTACTTTCTACAGTGCTACTTTTTAATTGAATACTTATTGAAGCTTCAAGAACAATATTGGAAACGTAGTACCTTGTATGTAATTGACGTTGGCAGGTTGCTAGAAGCAAAACAAAGTATACGGAAGATGTAGAGAGATAAAAATTCTCGATAACGTTTGAAACTAGCAAATTACAAATGCAAATTACCGAAAAGGCTCTTGGAGATCTAATTGCTAAGTGCTGTTTGGATCTCTGAAAAAATCCACGCATACCAAAGTGTAACAATGCTACACCTGCGTTGATAAGCTATTGACATCTTTAGGTTGAGCTTCGTTAAATGTGGTAAATGCGAATTGACCGCGGGTGCGGTGATTATGCTGGCAAGCTATACCTCGTAAATAGACAGATCCATTAAAGGAAACTCCCCCTTTTTGCATCCTAAATGTATTTATGAATGCCCACACAGATATACTGCAAGTTATTGTGGCAATTTAGATAGATCAGTGCACTATGATGAACAAACGCTAACGGAACGTTTTGAACGTTGGGTTCTGGTATATACATATATTATATAGGTTAACATACTCTACATTAAATGGAAAAATTTAAAAAGGCCCCAAGACATAAGTGCATTTTACCAGTACATAATGTAAATGCTAAACATCTTGGAATAGGTATAGATAATCTATGGAATGGTGCACTACTTGTCCAGTTGGCGTACTATTGTATTCTTGTTGCCCTCGCCGGAATGTTAGATATCAGAATTAATTAGTTCTAGATGGCTTGCACGCTTCTCAATAAAAAGTATTACGTATTCTATAGTACCTACCTATCTGTATTCTGCAATGCCGCACAATTATTTTTATCTGGTAATTTCAAGATACCTATTACTGCCATAACCATTTCTCTTTTATTAAATCACTTTTTAAATTCATTATATACATTGTATCTAAAACGATATGATTAATGATGAATTTCAATTGTCGTAGTGACGAAGTTATTTGGGTGAATAATTTTTGTCAATCGTGCGGTTGTCCTCGCCCATGGTGTTCCATATTTGATAAACAATAGAAAAAATAATACAAATCAGCATAAGAAGTTCCGTTTGCAAATCCGGAATATAACTTTGTAGTATGCTAACTACAAATAATGATTTATTTATTTTATACTTATTCTTCGTACCGCTATGCACGACGTGTGCCCGTACTCCTCCCGAACAAGTATTTTACCCACCTACTCGTTTATATAAATAAAATAACCCCCCTTTAATTTAACGCAATGACGATTTACTAGTACTATCCTGATACATCCGTCATATTATTCTATTAATGATTTTTTTATCTTCTGGACCTTGACTTCTTGTCGATTGATCAACCTATGTAAATACAATCAAAAATAAAATCAATTCCTGCATACCAAAACCGGAAAATTCAAAAATAATAATAATAATTTGGGCAAAATTTTGGGCAATAGGACAATATAAGAAATTCAATATATATTTTAATATACAGGCAGTGTTTTACCATTTTATCATTGTTAAAAAAGAAAACTTTAGTTAACTTACCCTATATACCCCATATACCATGCTGCTATTTACGAGTGATATATCAAAGTTTAACATAGATTGCAGAATGCGCAAATCAAATGTGAAGCTTCTTCGGTAATTGGTTTTTGTAAAACTAATACAAAATGAAATAATATTAAATAAAACCAAGAATTTTCAAACATCGGAGACATATACGTAAATCCCCCAGCAACTTATCGCGGTTTATACACAACTTCGGTGTGATTAGTCTCGCTTCGGCAGTTTGGAGTATCGCTGCTCATTTACAATTACTGCTTGTTATTACAGAAGAATGCCGATTCACGTTTTACTACATTATGTTATTTTATTGTTTATACTTTATTATACTATTTCTGCTCATCAGTTCTGCTCGTGCCTGAAACACATAAAAATTATTATAATATGTATTTATACAATACAAAGCAATATAGAGTACTGCGGATTGCGATTAAGAGATTACGAAACAATATCAAAATTGCCACGTGCTTAATTTTTTAATAATCCACATAAATGCCATGAAATCTGAAATCCTCAAACGTGTTGAATTGCCGGCATTCAACGATCTAGATTTATGTAGGAAGTGCAAATGCTACGTATTATGCACATAATCCTTCACTTTATAATGTAGGTTTTACAAAAAAGTGGTAGGAAAATACAAAGTTGGTTGTGTTATTATTAACAATTTTTCAATCCGGAAATTCATTGATTTGCAATTTGTTTTGAGCACTTGAAGTTTTGAATCTCGAAACCAAATCAGGTCCGAACCAAACCAAATCATCTCATCAGTCAACTTACAGCTCAGGTGTTGCTTCTTGATGATAATATGTTTTCCCTTCGTAACTTGTCTATCCAGGTGAATTCCAAGATATTTAGCTTCGTTGCTTTGTGGTAATTGGTGATTATTTAGGAAAACATTCAGACACGTTTTTTCCCCATGGTGAACCCAGATGCTTTCTAGAAGTTTGATCTATCGTCTTCTTTGAAAGAAATATCAGTTTGAAAACTTCGGTTAAATCTTCAGCAAATTGGTTTGCGTTTTCTGCATTACTCCTTGCTCAGCTCCCGTCTTTCTTTTGAAATGTTTATATTTTTTGTTGCTTTTCCGAGCGAGTAATCTGTGGATTCGGTTGCAGACAGGTTTTGTAAGTGGTTTTGGATACCTGCATTACTGTTATGTTCAAGTATCTTTTTTTATAAATATAAAAGAAAATCAATAGGATCATCTAAGAGATCACTTAACCAATAAACTTGACTTTAAATTTCAAACAATTCTGCTAAATAATGTACATCATAATATTATACGTGTACCCGTGTAGTATTTTAAACGAGTATTTGCATTCAAGATTTATTCGTTTTCAATGTCTTTCATTATACCTATTTGAACAATAACTGTAACGTAAAACTCATGACTGCGAGTACATAAATTATATTACTGTACACCTGTCTTGCAGATAATCTCCTATTTCTAATATTTTATTTCATGTCCTTTGTAATCCAGAACTCGACTATGACTGCATCTTCTTTTCAAATTTGCTGCTTGGTTTATTTTCAACGGCAACGCAAAAAATACTAGAATTTCATGTCCAATGCAGTATTGGTTTTGAACCTTCCTATATGGTGCTCTATCGTACAGGAACTGACTTTTTCAGAATTACGCTGCAGGAGCCAACATACAAGGAAGATAAAATAACTTGATGTATTAATTAATTATGTAACTTTTTATGTAGTCATTTATCTTCCAACCTCATAGCACATTACAGCGTAAATTATAAATAAACATTAAACTGATTTAATTATGTAGTTAAATATGGCAAGGTAAACTGTTAACAAAATTCAAATTTAATACGTAGGCGTAAATAAGGTATTCTGAAGAATCGGAAAGGATTTAAACCAGAATTTGATAACAATTATAACTGGACCATTTGTTTCTTATTGCATGGTACAAAAGCGTCTGTATTGATTTAGTATTCCAGCTGTGTTTTACAAAAAGTATTTTCTACTTAATATATGGCTTTTAATTGTTATCGTGATTTTTATGCCAACTGTTATTGTTATGATGTAAGCTCATGTTGTGATTCCTCTTTTTATTTCACATAAATTTCTCCTCTTTGTGCAATCAATTAAATTTAAAACAACCAGATTTATCTTAATGGCTTCAAATATAATTGGCTACAGGACAGGTCGAGAACAGTCGGATGCAAAATTTTAAGCAATGCTAAATCTATTTTTCCCACACTTACAAGGGGAAAATTGTATTTATTTGCGTTGCTTTTAATTGTTACTTTAAAACCAAACGTTGGTTATATAAACGTTACGTATATTTCTCCAACGCTTTTCTTTTTTCCAATTTTTTAAACTTAACTTAAACTGTTCCAATTTCCGTAATATTTTCAATTTTTACCACATTAAAAAATCACATAGTTAAAAAGACCGCACTTAACTAAAAACTTAAACTGGTATCTATTACATTCCGGTCCAAATTTAAATTTTTTGAAAACCAAGCCTAATTTTTTTTAGAATTCGTTTATTGTTATTTGTTCCTGTATTGTTGACTTTTGTCGCAGTCAATCTAGAATTGTGTGGATAATCCTGATTCAGTTTTTTAGTAATTTTTATAATAACTAAGAAATCAGCGGGCGCGTCTACTCCGCTGCTGAAAATTGATCGAGCGTAAGAGCAATGAAATCAAATATCAAGGAAATTACTTATGCAAACTTTCTTTTGGAAATTTTACAAGTTTTATATTTCGCTATAGGGCTAATTAATGACGTTTCACACTAAACTGTACCTATTACCGAACTCTTGGAATAGCTCGCACAAAATTAACCCAAAAACGTTTTGGGAGCAGTCTATGATCCGATCATGCATGCGCGATCCAATCAAACCGTCGAAAGGTCTCGCTTCGCTCGTTCAATTCGCAAGAAAAATTGTCATTTAAAAATATTTTTTATTTCTATTTTGGTTTATAAACAAATATCTACTGCCATTTTTTTTAGTTTTCTGCACCAAGCAACTCAACATGGACTTTACAATACCAAAAGCCTTCGGCATGCACCTAATTGACTGCCCAGCTACTGTTTTAAATTTTTTCTGGAGTGTTTTGCGTTCTTTTTGTTTTCTTTATGAAATTTGCTTACTTCCATGCTTACTTAAAAAAATAGCTTTCATATGTATACCTACTACACGTATTTTTGGACCTAAATTACTCCCTAAAATAACGGATCTACTTGAACAGTAAATATTTGAGCCGATTTTGTCATTAAAAACATTCCTGAAATCGCCAGAACTCAAAAATTACTGACCTACATAATATAAAGATGGGATATTTGTTTTTAAATTATTCGGTTAATCCTTTATCCTTTAAGATTAACCCTTTATCCTTTAAGATTAACCGAATATTAATTAAAATAAGTTATCATATTTTAAATAAAATAATACTTTGTTAGCAGTAAATACGGCTGAAAGTGAAAATAATAACAACGGTAGGGGCTCTTTATCGCATCCTTTGTGAATCATAACGACGACGGAGAAAATCTTTAGGCCTTGGTTTGTTAAATCTTGTTTTATGTAACTAAGATCCACATTTTGGAAAGGGTTTTCGGTTTTGATCGCGAAGATGAAAATACTTCTTTTTGTTTGCTCGAGTTTTGCGTTGAAGAACATAATTATGGTGTTGTAATCAATTTTCTTGCAGTGGATGTTACGTTGAGGTAGCTCTTGCATGATTTCAGGTCAGATTGAGACCTCCTGGTGGATGATTGGTGAGAGACTTCCTGACATGATATCATTGGATGATAAGTTGGAAGGTTGATTTGTGCCTTCAGATGGAGGCGATTCTGTTAAGTGGTTTGAAGCTGCAGTCACGTCGGATTTCTGGTTGGAGCTTCGGTTGTCTTTTCCATTTCTTGCTCTAGTTATATCCAAATCCACACGGTGTATGGATATGAAAATATATCAGCACTACTAGTTATGCGTTTAGACATCTGGTAATTGTCATACAGGACTAGAAAAAATCATTATTTTATACTATATACTTATTTGATCAAAAGATATAATATTGTCGAGGATACAACTTTTTATACTTATTTTCCAAAAGCGAAACTTTATCGGCGAACTTATACTTCACGATCCATCAATTAAATTTAAAATGTTACTGATGTAAACGAAATACTTTGAAAGAGGCAAGTCATTTTTGTAATGTAAAATCGAGGCTAATGCTTGGAAATGTCAGGCTTTTATACTAAAATCTATTTATTGGTATTATAAATTTCCAACCTAGCCATGAGCTGATTTTTTTAACCACAAATTTTGAAAAATAATGCACCTACGATATTTATCAAATTATTGAACCGTACTTACCTTTGGTTTAATTTAAAAATATCATCACAATGCTATGGTATGTGGGCAAGATATGAATCTTAGATAGCCGTGATAAATATCAAATAACTACCTATTACGGGTTCACTATTACCGGGTGTGCTATGACTATTATGGTGGAAACGATTGGATTTTCTTGTTGACCAGATGTTAAAATCTCATGTAAATAATATTTAAATGTTAAGGTAATTCTGTAATTTTTTAATCAAAATATAAAAATACCTCACTAACGATCGTTAGCATAAACGCCCAAGGCTTGCCCAACGTTAAATATAAATTATGGTGCTCCTTATCTGTATAGAAATAAAAAATATTGAACAATGTTGTTTTCAGTACAGAGATAAATTTTTTCGCCATTGTTTAATTGTACAAGCCCAAAACTTTTTGGAAAACCCCACGCTGCGACCATGATTACATGGTTTTGGTTTAAAATCATTCGATTCATTCGGTAGAGTTTTTCCGTCTAAAAACCGAACCCTACTAATGAAGATGTTTACTGAACTGAACTGCGATCAAAGTGATATAATCAAGTAACAAATTTATGTATGCGTATTGAATGTATTAACGAGGGTCTTCTTAGATTTATTTATATAATGTCATTTTTTAAACAATTTTGCAATTTAAAACAGAATATTACAAATATATGGAGAAAAAAAGTTTTCCTAGAAACTTCTTGTTTTACTTGATATGGCCATCATGTTAAATAACTGCGTTTTAACCCAAGTCACATCCTTATTGATAAACATGAGGTAGATTATCTACATATTTGTGATAGTTATTTATGATCAGCATGCGTTCCCAGGATGATTTCAGATTGAATCGTTCACTGATTTTATTTTGCACAAATATGTAGTGTAATTAAAGATTTATTACCATAACAATAATTTATAACGTTAATTTTATGCACCACATCTTGAGCACATAGTAGATTCAAATTTTTTCTTGATTTTATTTCTGATTTTTAAATTTTACATTTTTGTCGTAAAAACGACAAAGAGAGCTTCCTATCCTGTGGATAACTTTTTGAGATTTACTGATAGTAAACAGTTTTAATGTTAACGTAGGATAGGTACGTAGTAGTAATTCATTAGCTCGTAAACAATAGTAAACGTAAGAATAGGGTGGTACATAGTTTATTGTAACTAAAGTATTAGCTGCCGGTGGGCAGTGGATAGCATCACAAACTTTGTCTGCTAATTTTATGACGCCTACTATTGCTTGAAATTATAGGACATGGAGTTGACAGCTAACCTATTCCCTATTCTTGTTCGTTAAATTATGTAAAACATCAACATTTCTACTTTTTTTATTACTTAACAAGTCTTAACATACAAATTATATTTTTAAATCTCGAGATTCGATGTTTAATGTGTCGTTCAGACGCAACGATATGTGTAAAATTCAAATCGTTACAATCAATATGTTTCTGTCAAAACAATAGCTCGAAATCGAGAAAATCTCTCGAAACTTTTAATTAGTGCTGAATGGATTAACGAGATTTTCATAGTAAACTTATAAAATTAAGACGTATAGTAAATTTTTTTATTACTTCACTTCTGGCTCATTTTAAGAAACTGCATCTTACGATTGGAATCGTAAATGTTGTAATTAATTGCCTTTACCTATAAAGCAATCGAAAGCTTCACGCAACAGTATCTTCGTACCGAACTCGTATTGCAAATGTAATTGTAATTCGCATTGTTTGCATTTCCCTCGCTTAATACCCAGTTTGCTTGTTAATATGCCTGTTATTGCATTTAAATAGCTTATTAGACACCACTTACAATAATACTAAATTGTTACTTTTCTTATGACATAGATTCACCTTATTATAATGATGAAAATTACGTAGACACTTCATTTGGGTAAAACTTATTATTTATAATTATTTTTAATTAATTGTGGTTATGATATGCAAGACTGCAACGCGCGGTATAGTTTGTGCACTTCGTAACGAAAAAAAAAGAACTATGTGTGTTATGCATTATAGATTTTAAAATCAGACTCAGATCCAGATAATATTTTAACGCAAGACTCCTTATTGACATCTGAAGAAGCAAATAAATCCTGAATAGCTGCTTTACATGCCGGTCAATGATGGTCAGAAAGAAGATCTCCGATAGCGGCAAATCAATCATTTGATTGTATATACGTAACTCTATGTTCACTCAACGTGAAAGCAATTTGCTGTTGAAACCTATCTTAAATCTTAGATTCTTGAACGGAAATCAGGTATCCACCGACTCTTAATCTAATCTTACAAATTATCATGCTTGCAAAATTTTTATTAACAAGTGACAACATGGCTCGATAAAATTACATTAAAACTAACTACATACTACGGTGCTCCCTCAGATCTAACTACCTAATGGGGTATTTTTGCATAAATAATATTCGGTTTTGTAATTTATCGATTAACCAAAACAATAAATATTTTTTCTTTGCCAATTCCGCGCTGATATATCACTGTAATAATATGATGGCCCAAGTATTGATTTTTATTTATTTTGTTTTACAAAACATATATTACAGTGATCTACCCTTAGAATTGGGGAGTCACTGATTTTTAACTTTTAAATTTCAAAATATTTCAAATATGAAATGAAAAGTTCTTTCTTGAAATTCTAATTTGACTGGCCTTATAACAAACATGACAATATGTATAGCATGAATATTAAAATGTAGATAATTATATGTAGCAGTTACGTCTAGTATAGTAAAAGCAAGCTACTCGAATAATTATCCGGTCTACATGAATTTGAGCTCACTAATGCCTGTTAATGATGATCATATTCATAAAGACCATGGCTATTAAAGCGTAGCATTTATTAAAAAAATTTGATGAGCAATTTAAATCCAAAATATTCATTACCCATATAATTTATTGATCTAGAAACGCTGATCGTGAACAATCAATTTCTAATCTTCATTGTTAACTCCGAAGAAAGTGTTTTTTTTTTCAATAGTACCATAATTTTTCAGAAGTTTTATATTAAAAAAGGTAGCGAGGTAAGCTTATAATTTTTTGTAGTATGGTGCTTACTTATATGCTATTATTTTCCACATAGTTTATACGTTGAAGTTGCTATACCCACGCGTTTTGTATTCATACCATTCATGTCCGTGTTTTAGACTTGCGGCGATTTGGTATTTACGAGCTAAATCAAACAAAAATGTCTTTTATGTAGTGTATTTATTGGAATTTGCGTGACTTTATCCACTTTGCCGCTTTTGAAATGCTAAAAATTAAAAATGTTGAGAAAAAACATTAAATGTTTCCGGTATTCCATAATAACCGATCTTTTGTGTATACTAATTATTGTTACATTATAAATCACAAGAATTCGATAGCTGGCTGCATATATTATATTGGGTGTCCCATTATGTTCAAAAAAACGTGGGTGGTAATAGGTCTGCGCGTAGTTTTCGATTAATCAATAAATTATCGGCTCGTAAATCAGGACTCTCTAAACATGAAACTACTACGCGCCCGAAATTGTTATATTTGATTTTCACTGTTACTTTATAAAAATATTAAAATCAATAACGGATATTAGTACATTAAATTGGATTTTGAGATCATGAAACACTGCAATTTCTGACGTCAGCGCTCGCAGTGGTCATTTTAGGAATTTTTGATTCTCTTCTCTCGTTAATCCATTCATTTATATTTAACCAATCAGGGTTAATTAAAGTAGTAAGTCAGAATGCTTTTTCATGTACTGTTTGTCATCTGTTTAGGAGTGAACAAGCGACGCAATTATTTCAGTTTCAGTACCTAATGAAATATTTTGAAAAAAATAGATCTTACTTTATTCTTTTCTTAGATTTTACTTCTTGCAGGGTCAATAGATCCATCCAGAACGAACTGCTCTTAATCTTCCGCTGGTTTCCAGAACCAAATGAAGCAGATTTGGGACGCAGCCATAGAACACCATCAAGCCAAGAAGTTCATCGTTTATTTTAATGAATTATCACACTGAAACTTGTAAAAAAAATTAAAAAAGAAAATAATTATGAGAGAAATACATACAAGGATCTCCTTGTACTCCAATCCAATGCAATCCTTGCATTGACGTTACCGGTGGTTTGATTCACGGCTACTCCTAAATTATGTTTCAATGGGTGGGTTTGTTCGTATTTAAGTTACAAAGTAAAAAACGTTGGATTGCATGTTATAATTAGGCAATAGAAGTTTAACTTCTCAATAAATTATTACTATTTACGAATAATTTATTGATAATATCGGGTTTCAATATTTGGATTAAACGGCAACAAAAACCTTTATTGCGACTTTAAACCGGTTAATCGATATTTTTCTGCTTTTATTATTTTGCAAGTTTGTTGGGCTGACACAAGAATGTACTTTTCATTAACAAAAATTGTGAAGCATCATTTTATTTCTGAATGGAATTACCATGTTTTTTCAAGATTTTCCGCTTCGATCGTTACGCTGGAAATATAATTTAATTAGTGAGGGAACCTGTTGCACATTTAATAAATTCTGAAATACTATTAATTTAAAATTAAATAAATTGAAAAGTAATCAAAAGCCAGTTTGATAATAATCACACAAGTTGCAGTTGCTTGTGGCTGTGATTGACATAAATCAGATAATAATAAAGTTAGTCTGAAGTGAAGTTGGATAACGGTAATCACTAATCAAAGCACGTTCAAAAACTAATGATGGCAGAGTTACTCTGCAAACGAAGGAGTAATGGAATCCATGTATATTTATTTATTTGTGGAATTTTCAATTAAAAATCCACATTCTTTTAATATTTTCAATTGTGATCTCTAGACATACACAACTTAAAGCTTGTGAAGCTGTACGACAAAGACCTAATATTTTATGCATTTCCCAATGTACAAAATGTAGCCGTTAGTAATTTTTTGTTGATTTTCCCCAGTGCCGGACTGGCCAGGGATACTAGGCGCTGCAGCATCCCGGGCCCCTCGGAGTAAGCTAGACCGGTAGGTGGATATAACATAAGCAACTCCTTCATCGGCTGTGATAATTTGGGTCTTACCGGTTCAGTTGTTTAATTTTAGAATTCTACTGGCCTGTTAAGTCCCAAGTTATTAATAGCGTTATATTTCAAATCAACATATAGAACAAAGGTCCTGTGCAGATTCAAGTTACCCAAGGAAGTTGCAGTAATTTTGGGGTTTCTTAGTGGCATTTGCCTATTCAATTAGTTGCAATGCCCTTGGAAATCCCAAATATGCGCAACATGCTACGAATGGTTCAAGTGCTTTACTGGTTCAAATAATTTCAACCGTTTTAATTTGAAAAAAGGCGGATTACTGAATATTTCCAATATTGACGAAATATTTATTTGCAACATTAGAGCTGTATTGGTAATCAATATTGCGCCAATATCAAGATGTGAACATTTTCCAATATTGATCTGTAATATTGCGGCAATATAGGAACCATATTGATTTTCAATATTGCGCTAGTAAGGAATTGCCTATATTTTCCGAATTAAAATATTAAAAATTTATCGAAAAATTTGTTGTGGATTTGTAAGTATTTAATTTTTTTTATTGAATTAAATTATACACCAATTGTTTATTAACAGTTTGCTTGGCCTTTAACTTTTTTAATCAAATTTTTAATACATCTGTAACTTGGTAGCTTGTAAGTTACAAACTTAAAAAAAGTATAAAAGCTTTACAGATTCGCTTCTTTTGTGAGTTTTAAAATGGAATCCACACAATTCGTGAATACTGATGTTGTTCCCTCACAAAACGACTACTTTAGTAAAGAAAGAAGAATATTGAAAGTTGTTGGAATATGTATTGGTGAAAATGTATCAGTTTTGTACGAAAGAACTATGTTCTCTTTTACAATTCTGACAATGTTAATCTATGCCATATTCGCTACAATGGAAATACGAAAACACGAATTTGATGTTGTTGGCGGTTTTCTGGTTTATTTATTTGCGTTTCCAATTGGTAAGTACATAAACAATATTATATCAAAGAAACAGAAGAAGGTGAAGAAGGACACTACAGTTAATAATCCGCCTGCTATATTTAGAAACGCGGTATGGGTTTTGTAAGCCAAATGCTAAATCGACATTCCTTCTCCACTGTCTTCTAGCCCACTTCATCGTTTCCATCCTTCCACCTTTACACTTCTCAAGTCTTTCTTTACCGAATCAATCCGTTTGGACTATGTCTGCCTATTCTACGTAATCTCATTGGTTATCTTCTCATTAAATTCTTGAACATTGGGTACCATTCACTTGGTATCTTGGCGATGTGACCTATCTATGTATCTTGTTTGTTCCGTTGACCAATATTATGCTGGATTCTCCGTATATTTCCATATAATACACTCTCCGAATTTTTCTTTAGGTACTTTTCTTAATCTGTACATGTTCTTTAAAATTTCTTATTCGAAAGACAAAGGCGGTCATAACGGGGATACCATGGCCCCCCAAACCAAAATAATACAGTGTTAAATCACTATCCACTAAATATAACCACTAAAATAATTTATTTCCATATAAAGTATTGCCCAGCCCTGAAGGTATTTATGTGGAAAACATTTAGCTAAACTAATAATATTTTGTGTCTATACAGGTATAGGCAAAGGATTTTCCGCTTTTAAAAGTAGAAAACAGCTAGGCGAAGTTTTAAGAAAGTTAGGTAGAGAGCCATTTACAGTGGATGTAAAAAGAGGCGGTAAAGAAGAAGAAAACATTATGAACGAATGTCTATGGGTTACATCATTGCAGGTAGGTTTTATTACAAGATTTTAATTGCAGAGAACTACATCTAGCATGCTGAATTAATTATTGTACCTATTTGTACCCTGTTTATCTAATTTTTGCATATTTTTTTTATCAATATTTTTAAAAATATTCATCTGGAACTTCCGTTCGACTTTTATAATTTTAAGGCAGTCGCAGTTTTCAACTACTAACGGAAAAATCGCTTTTACGATAAAAAAATAATTTTTTTTCTATTGATCAATTCTATGTTTACCAAATTTTAAGTTGAAATTTGTAAAATTGGTTGAGTTACAAGCCATTAACCTATGTAAAATGTGGTGTTGGTCAATTTTACGTGATAACATGAGTTAACAATAATTACACCCACATAATTTGAAATTTATTTCTTAGTTTTCTCAATATTTTTTGCCCCTAAAACTTGAATGTTGAACATGTTGTAGAGTAATATGTATACCATACTATACCATAGTGTACACTAGCCCATCCTTTTTTGCAAAACTGCTTTCGTTAGTTAATCAAATTTTGATAGTATTGTATCGCTAGCGTATCATGATTTTGTTAGCATAACCGGTGGGCTAATGTACATCTTGTATTTAAAGTAATTAATTATTTAATTGAAAACAAGACATGATTCAAATATAATCGAAACATTTTATGATATTAATCCAGATAATAAATTGACTAATAAATTTTTTTTCAGTTTAAAATCTACTCTGGATTTGCAAGCGCTTCTATAATATCATCATTTCTTTTCGCAATGTATAATCTGTTTTTCAATTCTTCCGCTAGAATATTTACGTATGGGCCACTTACGTTTTTAGACTTAAATTTGAATATGAATTATGCGATATTAACATTTTATCAACATTTTTCTATAATTATTCTAGCTCTTACTTTTGTATTTTCTGATTTACTTATAGCTGCTACTTTAGCACATATCAGTTACCAATTTAAGATGGTAAAAAACAATTTTCTACATATCGTTACCAACAGTTACCATGATATGATGATGGTATGTAAGATTACAATGTAGAAATTGGTTGACGATAAATGATAATGATAAGTTTCACGATCATGTTTTAGGCAGAACACGGGCAAGTTTACATTACCCAAATTGACAATACTAAAATTAAATGGAAATATTTAAAAAATCAACTTGTAAAAGCGGTCCGCTACCATACAGCGATTATTGACATAGCTAAAGAATTAGAACTTATTTTAAATAAATTGCTGTTATTTGTATTTCTTGGAACATTGGCTATGTTATGTTTTTTAATATTTCGAGCAAATTCGGTGAGTACCTAGAGGTCGTTCATAAATTTCGTCACGCAATTTTAATCATTATTCTACCCACTCCCCCATCGTCACAAAAACCTAGACCCCTACAAATATGATATCACCCATCCGAGAACCCCCCCCTTAAAAATTTATTTTTCAAAATAATATATAGGTAGCTACCTGGCAAACTATTTTAACAATAATGGAAAACAATTCAAAACCTAAAATTATTGAGACAAAATTAATAACTTTTCCTTTGATTTTTTTTGTGATCGAGCGAAGCGAGAGCTTTCGACGGCTTGATCTGGTCATAGACTGCTCCCAAAATGATTTCGGGTTAATTTTGTGCAAGTTATTCCAAGAGATCGGTAATAAGAACAGCTCAGCGTATACGTCATTAATTAGCCTTAAAGCTGTTTTGCAAATAAATACAACTTTGTGACATTTCCTTGATAAAAAAGTTAAAATAAAATAAATAATAAAAAACTTGTGAAAGTTCCAAAAAAATGATTGCATTATGTAATTTCTTAGACATTTGATTGCATCTCGTTAGTATTGCTCTTACGCTCGATCAATTTTCAACAACGGAGTAGACGCGCCCGCTGATTTCCTAGATATGTACCGAGTAGCATCTACCTTCATTTCATCATATTTTAAGTAATCAAAAATCGCCTTTTGCATATTAGAATTAATAATACTAAGTTAAACAATAATAATAATTAGTAATCCCATCGTTATATCAAGAATAACAGATTTATGAGAGTATTGTAGAAAATTGACCCTTAATCATAGTTCTTAATTTTATATTTTATATTATTTAATTTTCTAGGTAACAAATAAATTGCTGTTGATCAGGGCCTTTTTAGAAATTGTGTCAGCTATTACACAAGTTTTAGTAATCTGTGTTTGGGGAGAAGAAATAGTATTTCATAGTCAAGAAGTTGGGCAAGGCATATACGAATGTAATTTTATTGGAACAGATTTAAGATTTCAAAAAGCTGTCGCATTCATTATTCGAAGAAGTCAAAATCCGCTAAAGCTTACAGCTGGAAATTTTACTGTAATTAGTTTAGCTACTTTTACTTGGGTATGTATAGAAACAATATATTAACATAGAACTGTCTACAACAAATAATATACCAGATTGGTTTTCTTGGTCTAGTTCTAGTAGAGTGGTTATTTTCCGTGGGAGGAAAATAATTCATATGTACTTCTTATGTCTTACGTTTATTGTGAACAAGCACTTAACGAAATATGTTCGTTTCTCCAATGAATAAACTTCAGCATTTGCTTTAATACAGAGCAGACTTGGGAAATTGGAAAGACCTATGTTCGGATCCAAAAGATCTGAATACAGATGTTTCATACAGTTTTTCAGCTTATTTTTAGGAATTATAACTTCATGTTTTGCTAACTTTGATACTATTTTTGTAGATTCTAAAAACCTCCTATTCGGCATATATGATATTATAAATAGGAACCAAGTGCTGGCATACATATTATATTATGCACATGGATATACTACTTACACTAAAATTATTACAAAAATATAGTTCTGCAATTCACAATTAAAACACACATAGTTGCAAGTGTCCATCTAAGAATTTGTTATATATCTAGGAAGAAAATGGAATATCAATTCAATGCTTGATAGAGCCAATTATGGTTTTATACGCTTTTTAAGCTTGGACTCCCACCATTAGTTTTAATGGAAACTATGTATACTTAGTTTTGGCGAATGCTTGTAATAAAGATTTCAATTTATTTTTGAAAACTAATTTTTACCATAATTTTGAATACAGCTTAATACTAATCTCGTAGGCAAAAGTGTACCATATTCTTATTTAGAAACTAATAATTCCCAAATTCCAAGAAAACTCATTTTTATGGCCACTCCGCCATGTTGGTACCAAAAAACCTTCTATTCTCAAAATTTAGAAATTTTAATAATATTTTTCAGCAATAAATACAATTATGACCAGGTAATTTATAAACCAAACGTTTTGTTCTGGTGTCCCATATATAGACGAATCGATCTGCAGAACCAGCATTATCTATACTATCATCGGCAGACCAAGATCAACGTAAGGCGCAACAAACCACTGAAAGCCATGAGCTTCACTGGTTTAAATAATATCAACTGTTTTAAAATAAGAGTTTACATGTATCACAATATATTGACAAAATATTCGTTTGCAATATTGGACCAATATTGATTTCCAATCCAGTCGCAATATTGGAAATCCAAATAAAAAATGAAAATTTTCCAATTTTGGTGCAACTTTTATTTGAAATATTGTTGCCAATATTTTCAAAATTTAAATATTAAAAATTTATCCAAAACTTTGCTGGCTTATGTACGTAACTAATTCTTTATTCAATTAAATTATACCCCAAGATTATGTACATTTTTTATTAACAAGTTTGCTTGACCTGTAACTTTCTTAATCGAATTATTTATACATTAATAACTGGGTAGCAAAGTATTATCAAACTTAAAAAGTATAAAAGCCCAATACATTTTTTCTTTTGTAATTTTCAAAATGGAAACCAAGCCTTTAGTAAATACTGATGTCGTTCCCATACAAAACGACTACTTTAGTAAAGAAAGAAATATATTGAAAGTTGTTGGAATATGTATTGGTGAAAATGTATCAGTTTTGTACGAAAGAACTACACGCAAAAAAAAGATGTTGTTATATTAACATTTTTCATGTAGTAAAATAATTGTTGCTAAACGAACAACAATTGCAGTAAAATTGAATGCACCTCTCATGCTGGTTGTACTACATCAGCTGTAAAATGCACTTACGCATTGTTGTACGACGAATGTAGTTAATTCTACAAAGTTTTTGTACTTGTAACTCTAGGGTGTTGTTGTTTTATCACTCAAAAGAGTTGATTTTTATGTAATTAACAACAATTGTTGTAAGCTGTACTACAGTATTTTTACTACAATTAGCATGTAAATTTTACTTATCTTTGGTGTTGTCACTATATTTACAACTCGTTGTAGTAAATTTTACTACAATTGTAGTTATACATTAACGACTTTTTTTTTTCTGTGTATGTTTTCTTTTACAATTCTGACAATGTTAATCTATGCCATATTCGCTACAATGGAAATACGAAAACACGAATTTGATGTTGTTGGCGGACGGTTGTGTGCTAATTCCTCAACCCCATGCCAAATCAGGCGGTTCTCGCCAGTCATTTTAAGGAAGTGTGGGCTCAGCCCGGTATTCCGCAATGTCATTTCACGATTCCGATTCCTTGAACCCCCCTCTCTGTTTTATTATTAAAAAATTCCTAAAATTATTTTACCTCCAAGTTAGGATACCCTTTCTGCATTGTTTAAAAAAGTCACTTGAACCCTTTTACTTCTAGACCCCTCAATTGTAAAAACCCCTGTGATGGTTGCAAATCATCACACAGAACCGAACAGTTCAGACAGGTTTACAGGGATAAAATTAAAAACTTCAAATTTTAAGCAATCAAAAATCACTTGAATACATCATTCAACTTTGCATATTAAAATTAATAATACTAATTTAAATAATAATAAATAATAATAAGTAATATACCAGGTATATGCGACTATTGTACAATGAAAATTATGTAATTTTATAGGTAACAGATCGATTACTGCTGATCAGAGCCTTTTTAGAAATTATGTCAGCTATTACACAAGTTTTAGTAATTTGTGTTTGGGGAGAAGAAATAGTATTTCATAGTCAAGAAGTTGGGAAAGGCATATACGAATGTAATTTTATTGGAACAGATTTAAGATTTCAAAAAGCTGTGGCATTAATTATTCAAAGAAGTCAAAGTCCGCTAAAACTTACAGCTGGAAATTTTACTGTAATTATAGTTTAGCTACGTTTACTTGGGTATGTATACAAAAAAAATACATAGGATTGTCAAGCTACAAAAGTGAGCTGAACATTAGTTCAATATCTGTCGATGTATTCTTGCAAGTTGACTAGTATTTCATCATAAGCCGTTTTGATTTCATCAAAAATAATATATTTTATTTTCTTATTTTGTTATGTAATATTTATTTATTCCTATTTTTTACATTGGACGAAAGAATATCAAAAGTCATTTATTACAATAACAATTACTTCAGATTTTACGTAAAATGATATAGAGAATAGCATATCTTGCCGACATATTTACAAGCCTTGACGAAGTATGTTTGTCTCTCCACAAAAAAACCTCTGCATTTATTTTAATATGATAGATAAGGTAACACCAAGTGGCGAAATACAAAGCAAACCGGAGAGATTGGAAAGACCTATGTTCAGTTCCAAAGGTTCAACAAAATATTTACTTTCAAATTTTTCTAGTAAAAATCATTGATTAAAAAATATTTTTGTAGATTCTTAAAACTTCCTATTCTGCATATATAATATTGTAAGTAGGAACCAAATGCTGACAAGAATATTAATCGACATGGATATACTACACTCAAATTATTAAAAAAGAGATGTATTGCAATTCACTATTAAAACACACATAAGTGTAAGCGGGACCACCTTTAACTTGCATCTATCTAAGAATTGGTTACCTACCTATAAGCTAGTTGCGTAGCTCCGATAAGAGGATGAAGCACCATTTTATTCAAGTATCTAGGGATGCTAAACTTGGCCGACGGAGCTTCACCACTTGAGCTCTGATTGATGTACAAAGCGTCATCTCGCTCGTTTAAGCTCAGGTTGGTTCGGGCATCACCACTTGAACTACACAACTAACGAATAGTACTTGGTATATGAAGCAGACGAAATGGAGTACCAATTCTATGGTTGATAATTGGTTTAATGGTTTTACACTCGCTTTAATGTTGAAACCCCACCCATTAATTTTAATAAAAACTATGTATAGTTTTGGCAAGTGCTTGTAATAAAGATTTGAATAGTTTATTATATAGCTTTGCTTAATACTACCCTCATAGGCAAGAGTTTGCACCAAATATGCATTATAATCCTATACTCTTATAAAAAAAACACTGTATCACTTTTAATAAAACAATTCTTAAAAGAATAGTTGTTCTTGTATTACCTTAGCATAATGCTGTTCATCGAAATGGCCAAAATTACAAAACTGTTCTTACTTAATATTAATTTATTCAATTTCTCCTAAATATATCTGTCTATCTGTTGATCCAGAAACAATTATTGGTTCAGTGGGATGGAAATCCACATCATTGACGGTGCCATTATGACCAGGTAATTTATAAATCAGACGTCTTGTTGTGGTGTCCCATATATAAACAAATCGATCGGCAGAACCAGCACTAACTTTACTGCCATCGGCAGACCAAGAGCAGCGCAATAAGTTTTTATCCAAATGATGTAAATGTCCTAAATTAAAAGATATAAAATCAATAACTACAGTAAAATTTTTTTTTTTTTAAATTACCTGTAAATACTTTGACACAACGTTCCTGAGGAGCATAAGGTCTAATATCCCAAATACGCAAAGTATTGTCCATCGAATTTGACAGCAAATAAGAACCATCAGGACTTAAGGATAAACCTGTGACGGTGTCAGTGTGTCCATGTAAATTGTAAACTATTTCATTTTTTCTTGCGTCCCATACTTTTATATCGTTATCAATTCCTCCACTGAAAATTTGCTCAGCAGTGTCATTGTAAGTAACTGCTGTAACCTGAAATAATTAATTTTAGATTTACAATATAAAATTTCATATAATATGCAACTTTACCTGATAAGTAGAATTAATTGCTGAAATATTATTCCGCTTTCGTATGTCCCATATACGAATTGTTGAATCGTCACCACCCGATACTAAAGTTTGAGGACCTCTTCGTGCACCTAAATAAAATACATTAATACAAAAACAAAAAATTAACCATCGAGTGTACCTTGAACCGAATTGACAAAATTAGTGTGTCCTTTAAACTTTTTAATTCGTTGCCCCGTCACTATGTCCCATAAACCCAATGTGTGATCTGTGCTAGCTGTAAAAACTTGACTACCATCTGGGGTAAAATGCAACTCCATTACCGCTCCAGTATGACCAGATAAAACAGATATGTTTTCACATTCACCATAAACGGACCATAAAACTAAAAGAATAACATAAAATTTGGTGTTTTGTGCAACAACGGATTGACTTACATATTCGTCGATCAAAACCTGACGAAGCAATATATTGTCCTTCGGGATGAAATTCCAATGAAAATACTTCTCCTTCGTGACCTTCCAAAAGCATAGTAGGTGCAAAAAGATTTGAAGTTCGTGTTACCTAAATAATTTTAATATGACAGAAGAGTAAGTACGATAAAACACAACTTACGGTTTGTACAAGAGCCTTGTTTTTGTTGCTAGAAACAGCAACTTCATTTTTAGTGCGTTTTGTAGCAGGCACCAATGCAAATTCATCTGCCTTTCTTTTTTCAGTAACCATTATTATTGAGAAATGAAACACCGACAAATTAATGCAGCAATATTTTAAGGTTATGTAAATTTTACGTTTGGAGATTTATTACTTTAGTAGTTTAAATTGTTTACAGATGACGTGTTCGGATCCTTGTTAACCATGGGCATCGACTACCAAAATTTCACAGGTTCACTAGCAAAACTTTGATTAAAAGTAAAATAGACAACTTTTGTACGTTCTATTTGCTGAGAATGAACTGGTCAAAGAGAATGTACATAAATGTTTAATAAAAACGAAGTTATGTGAAGTTTAATAATATATGAACGGGAAAGAAAGTATAGGTGCACCACTGGGTTTAGGGACCCTAAAACAAATTGTAAGGTTGGATGTGCTTTCTCAACTGCTATCAAAACGAATTTTAAAATAAAACGTCAGTTATGTCTTGTTGGTGAGTTCTTTTAAACCTAATTTTAATTAATATATTGAATGGAAAATAGGTAATTAATATTAAAATGGATAAGAACGACAGTTCGGTTACGTGTTCTGTTAATATGGAGTGGTTAAATTCGCAAGGTACAATACAACGTAAGCAAAATTATAAGACTGCCGTCTTAAGGTTAATTAGAAACGAATTTCAAGACATGTTTGTGGAAGTTACTGCCGAAAAAGCTGCTCCCATAAGACTGAAACTGAAAGATATAAATGTACATAATAAATTTATGCAGGAAGGCAAAGCTTCGATAAAATTTCAGGAAGTAAAATGTACAATTTTCATTTCGAATGCCCCACCTTCACAGCTTTTAAGTTTTTTACGTACGATTTTTATTAAAATGACCGGAGATAAGTCGAAGTCGACCAATACGTCTTTGAGAACTCAGCTTTTATCAAACAAACCTAGCTCCTTTGAAGAAATTAGTCCAGTTACGTTTGCTGATTTGGATAAGGCTAAAGCCAAGTTTTCAAAATCAACCGATACAACTCCTTCACCGTTAGCTAAGAAACGTAAATTAAGCGAACGTAACGGTGACGTTAAAGCTCCAGCAGCGAAAAAGTTGTATACAACATCTCCAACTTCAAATCAAGTTTTAACCGAAGAGCAACGAGAAGTTCTAGATGCTTGCTTGATGGGTCAAAACGTTTTTTTCACTGGTAGTGCTGGTACAGGAAAAAGTTTTCTGCTGAAAAAGATTATTGCTTCCTTACCTCCAGCGGTCACAATAGCAACAGCTTCAACTGGTAAGTTTCACTTTTTATTTATAATGGGGACACCATCGATGGAAAAATTTGTAACTTTAGTTTTTTATTTACTACAGGTGTTGCTGCTTGTCATATTGGAGGCATTACATTACATCAGTTTGCTGGCATAGGAGATGGTGAAGCTACACTGGAAAGGAGTTATCAAATGGCATCAAGACCTGCTCAATCACAAATTTGGCGTAAATGTAAACACTTAATTATTGATGAAATATCAATGGTGGATGGAAACTACTTTGAGGTAAATAATACAGTTTTGAATATCAATATAACAATAGAAATTATTAATCTTTTAGAAAATCGAGGCTGTGGCGAGGCATATTAGGAGAAGTGAAAAATGTTTTGGTGGTATTCAACTCATACTGTGTGGTGATTTTTTACAACTACCTCCAGTTGTGAAAAAAAATTTTAATTCGAATAGAAACAACGACATTCGTTTCTGTTTTCAAACTCCAGCGTGGGAAAATTGTGTTCAAGCTTGTTACGAACTAACGCATGTTCACAGGCAAAGTGATGCCGAGTTTGTAGATATTTTGAATAGAATTCGTATGGGTTCTGTAAGCAATGACATTGTAGACAAATTGATGGCAACATCAAAGCAGAAAATTGAACAGGATGGAATATTGGCAACACGATTATGTTCACATACACAGGAGGCTAATACAATTAATGAATCCAAATTAAACCAATTAAAAGGTGAAAGTAAAGTTTATGATGCACAAGATAGTGACTCAACTGGATCTAAATTATTAAATGAACAAACACAAGTGCCTCAAAAATTAGTATTAAAAATTGGTGCACAAGTTATGTTATTAAAAAACGTAAATTTTTCATCTGGTCTTGTCAATGGAGCTAGAGGAGTTGTAATTGGGTTAAACGATTCTTCGCCTGTAGTGCGCTTTAGGAATCAAGAATACAGTGCAAAAAGTGAAAGCTTTGTTATTAAGACTGCATCTGGAGGTACGTTTTCTCGCAAACAAATACCTCTCAAATTGGCATGGTCATTTTCTATTCATAAATCACAAGGACTGACTTTAGATTGTGTGGAAATGTCTTTGGCCAACGTTTTTGAAGCTGGACAGGCATATGTCGCTTTATCCAGAGCGCAGAGTTTGGAAAAACTCAGAATTTTGGACTTTAAAGCTTCACAGGTGTGGGCAAATCCTGAGGTACTGAAATTTTATAAACATTTTCAACGTAAAATGGAACAGCTGAAGCTGATACCATTAGGCATTCGAAAATTGACAAATAATTCTAAAAAGTCAATTAATAAAAGTAAATCTCTTGGTGGAAAAATATTGTCTAAACCTTTAATCAACATATCCTGATGCAATATTAAAATTTTTTGGATACCTAAGATGACATTATGACCTTACAATTGATTAAAAGAAGTAGTATACTTTTAGACTTGATAATAATTTTATTAAATTAATATTATTTATTAAAATATTTTTACAATTTTTGAAATTATTAAATAAATGAAAACCAATAATTATATTTTAATAATAATATACCTACCTGCTCATAATGTTAGCATATTTTGCTTTATCATGGATAACAACTGTTTGGTCGAAAAAGGATCTTTTGTCCTTTTGTGCAATTTTTCCAAAAATTAAGGGTGGAGGAATGGTACATAATAAAATATAAATAATTTTAAATGTAACTGTTAATATTCTTAAAATTTTACATAAACAATAAATCAATCTAAGCAGCAACGTTAACGTCGACTGCTGGAATGTATCTCCACACATGTCCCGTACTTAAATTCAAACCGTTACTAGAATTATCTGGCGTAGAACACTGAACATCCATTTTGTACTGCCCAGGGGTAAGAAACAAAACATTACATGTATGCCACGCACTGCTTTGAGGTTCCAAAACGTTAAGAACTTTCCTAAACAACAATGTAAATATTTAGAGTGAAAAAATAATTTAAATTTATATTACTTTGTACAGCCTATAATCGCAACTCGAGCTTCCAATCTATAATTATGTATGCCATTTTGATGATCTTGATAAAACTGTATGGAAAGCATTAGATGACGCAACGGTCTATCTAAGCTGTTGTTTATATTAACCCTCACGTTTATACAGTCACCTGCATCACAATTAACTTCTTCTTGTGGTTTAATAAAATCTCCATTAATGTTGATTTCTTTTAAAATAACATTTAATCAAAATCAAATTGAACTTCTGACATGTTCACTTACCCCAATTTAAAGGTGACATACGTACAATGTCGAGCATGTGTGGTGTCAGTGTGATTCCTTTCAGTGTTGCTTTACCTTTAATATTAAGAGAAAGCAGTTGCCATCGTAAATCGACAAGGTTGGCTATGTGTTCAGAACAAATTTTATCCAAGTCTAGGGCGCTGTTTTGATCCATGTACAACTTGGTTAATTTTGATAAAGGACAACGATTCACAGGTACTGGTACACGGCAACTTTCATGTCCTTCGACGAGCATATGTTTTGTGGATGTGTAATGTAGTTCCATTTCTTGTGATGTCAAATTTGCTATATCTAATACTAGATAAAATTGTGAGGATCTACAAAAGTAATCAAAAATTATATCAACATTGATATTTAATTTAAAGATAATTTACGTTTCAGCTGGTAATACGTCCCAATTTGTAACTTGCAAAGAAGGTAGCATTTCCAATGTTATAAATACAGAAGAGCTGCGACAATATCCTGTTATTAATCCAGCTCCTCCACTGTAACGAAACTGTAGTTGAGCCTCGATGATTGATGTTGCAGTGTGCTGTGGTAAAGTGAGAGCTCCGGGTGATCTGTATCCAGTTACCATACTGGAATGTCCAGAATTGGAAGACCTTTAATGTGGTAAAAGTAAAAATCAAAACGTATTACAATAAAACCTGGTAAGTACCTAAAACTAGCATTCAGTTCATTTCTTCTGGTTGCATGAAAACTGCTACCCATGACGTTGTGTGTGGGTGAATTTAATCGAGATGGTAATGAACTTGGACCAACTGACATCGACATAATGCTACTAGCATGTGAACTACCAAAAACCCCACTGCTTAATTCGGGTTGACCAAACGAAGTAAGAAAATTTGCAGCCGAGTATAAGTAAAGTGTTAAACATATAGACGAATTTGGCATTAGAGGTAATTGGCTGTCTATGTTTTCTTTTGACCATTTAAATATCTGATCTTGTAGAGAAGCTTCTAACTCGCTCTGTATCGACACTTCTAACATTTCGATTGGCACACTGCTTGTATTTGTTATTGTTATTGTACATTCCCCACTCTCTCCGTTATATAAACTAATGCTTGCAGAGGTAACAACATTCTCAAAATTTTGGAAAGAAGAAAAAGTGGCGCTTTGAGGTAAAGATGTTTTAATTTCCATCGTTGGTAGCGTAGGAATAACTTCTATGTTGTACATTGGTAAAAAGCTGGGCATGTATCGTAATCTGCAATTTGATTTAACTCCTAATGTGTGTGTACTGTAACCTAAAATTTCCAATTCTCCGTTTTCTTTTGGTGTACCATTCAAAGTTAACGAAGTTGGTGTATCCGAAGGTAACACAATAGTTTCGGGTATTGATTCAAAAACAACACCAGATGTAAGTAGTCTCATATTTGATACCTTTAGTTCAAATGGAAGAGGATTAATCAGTTTTAAGGTAACCTCGCATACATCGTTTTCTATCCACAAGAATTCTACAACAAAACTTTTGTAAGTTCATGTTGTTAATAATTATTTTCTTCAAGTTATACCCATTTTACTCTGCGGTTTATTATTTTTTCGTTCCAAACTGCCGAATTTGATTGGAGTAAATAAAAATGGACCCAAGTCTTGCTTCAGTGCTTTAATTTTACGGGGTTGTAAATGAGGTTTTAAATTCCGTAAAGTGAAACCAATACAAATTGGTATGTTACTTAAATTAGCTGGAGGTATGACTATACCATTATCGAGAACTAATGGTACAGGAGCACCTTCACATTGTGATGACAATGACTAAAATGTTATTAGTTATTTATTTTATAGTGTGGCCCATAAATACTGCATACCTGTAATTGTACAGCAAATTCTTTTTGATCTGAAGGTGTCAAATGCTGCCACATTGTTTGTAACAAGAAGGTCATGTGCCTAGTAGCTAATGCCGAATGACCCATGCGCTTTGCAGCTACAACTAATTCTTGGAGAAGCTGGATTTGTAATGTTGGCCAACCTATAGAGCAGTCAGAAGAAATTGACAAGCTACTAATTGAAAGGGATTTGGAAAAGAAGATGTGCAGCTGTGGAACGACAGGAAGGAAATTTATCCAATAGATAAAATATTTAATAGGTGAGTGAGCTTACTTCCCTTACTTATAATATAAATTGTATAAAAACCCCAGTGTAACAAGCATAAGACTTACCCATTTGAATTTCACTCATACACATTTCTGTAGGATCTAAAGTAATTTTGTGTCCAGGAAAACTTTGTAGAATTAAATTATAGCATTGATTCCAATTTGGAGTAGGATTTTGAGGAGAAACGTATCTGGTGGCAGCCAATCTTTGGCAAAAAGCAGCTTTTCGTGTAAATCCAATTTGCAAATAAAGATTTGATAGCATCTCAAACCGTTGGATTTTTTCTTGCTCAGATAAAGTTAAACTTATAAAAACTACATTTTGTAAAAAACTAGCAGCTTGTAAAGCGTGATTTTGTTCTACAGATATTCGGGCTGCTTTAAAACTGGCCTCGGTTTCAATTATACCTAAAAATATATTTGTAACGTCTGCTTAAAATTAAGAATAGACATATTTACCAGCATTTTGATATTTACTGTAGTGAATTATAGCTTCTCGATATTTTTTTGATATTTCTTCAGGCGGTAACATGTTCAATATGTCTTTCTTGATAACCTCAACAGGAGTGGAAGCAGAACTTGATTTTTTGGGTGAACCCTCTTGCAAGCTTGAGTTGCGATGTAAAGAAATATTTCTCTGTATGTTAGGATACAAAACTATGGCGGATGCTGCGCATAAACCTTCATAAGCGGCCGCTAACCATAACCAATCGTTGATTGATTTAAGAGTTTCGATAGAACTATTATAATAGTTAACACTTTCAGATAATAAACCTGACTGTAAACATAAATCTCCTAGATGTTTAGTCATGCGACCAGTACAACGTTTCTTATTGTTACGTGAATCCATGTCTAAACCAACAAAATCTTTTTTCTCAAAAGGGGCCAGTAAAAGTGACACTCTTTCAAGTTTCTCCCTGGAACGCTCAAGTCTTTTAGATTCGAGTACCCAAAACAATGAATTGATAAATTCAGTCAACTGGCTTTCCAAATCAGGACAAGGTTCACATTCATTATAAAATAATGCGCGCGTTTTAAAATTGCTTGGCGTAGTAAATTTTTCCCTTTCGTCATCATTTTGTTTTTCCTCATTTACACTTGTTTCATCTGAGCTACTGTTATCCTCAGGATATTCACGTTCGTCGTTAATTCCAAACAAAATACACCGTGAATCATACAACGTGTTTGTATATTTAACTTTTAAACTTTCATGAACTCTGCAAATTTCATTTAATTCGACTTGCGAATCATATTTTCCCAGAGATACCAATCCCAATAGCCGTCTATGAGTTTGAAAGTCACCCCAATCGTTATTTTCAACAGGATATTCTTTTACATAGCGAACTAAAATTTTTCTTTGTGTTCCATGAGAATCGGTAATCTTAACATTATTGACTCTTACTACACGATCATAAAATTTGTTAAACGTTTTAGATTTCAGTTGAGCTCCAATTTGCTTTACTAATATTAAAATTGCAGCATGATCGTGAGAATACTGTTCGTAATCGGGATGAGACATATTGGGTTCCGATGTTGTAGAAGAAAGTATATAACTGACCGATGAACGCATTTGATTATTCAGCTAGACTTAATTTAAAAGTTTTACTTCAAAACTACGCAAACTATTTAAAAATCAACTCGAATTGATAAATAACTTCACATTTTATTTATTTGTTGACTGTACAACTTGACAGCTGTCAATCTCAGCCAAAATTTGAGGTTAGTTCAGTTAAATAACCTTCGTTATATACGGGATGTGAACAAAATCTAGATTAGTCCGTACCATTCCGTACTTTGCTCCAAACGATGTTGGTAGTCTTGAAATGGATTAAATCAAGTTAGCTCCGTAATTTCTAAGTTTTTCCCTCAAATGCATTTCTAGCGTTTAGATTTATATTTACTGTTGAGCCTTCTCCAGCAGTTCACCCCCTTATTCGAATAAATTTCGTGATATCTAGTGTAATGTGGTGTAATACAAGGGCTGGCAACACTGATAAACTAACCCTATGTCAAAAAGTAACCGTGATGATGAAGTAAAGTTTGTTATTAGATTGTTAATGTTAATATAAAGGTAAAAGAATTCATGTCAGAAGAAATAGTGTGGAAGGTATGATGTCTGACGCATTTTCTAAACAAGAGTTCGTCACTTTAATTTTACGTTTAACATTGGTGTCAGCAGCAACTTTTTTTGGTATAAAATGGGTTATGAGCCAAGTTGATCCGACCACTAAAAGTAAAAAGAACGCCAAGAAACGAGCACATGAGCAGCTTAAAAGGTATTTATTTTCATGCTTGTTGACTATTTAATCATATGTTTGAAATTAGGTTAACTTCTGGTAATGGATGTACTCCAATGTCGGTGGATCAATTTACCGATTACGAGTTGATGATTGCCACACATCTAATTGATCCTGAGAATATTTCTATAACGTGGGAAGACATAGCTGGGTTAGATTCACTTGTACAGGAAATAATCGAGACCGTAATTTTGCCCATAGAGAAGAAAGAGTTATTTACAGATTCGCAATTGACACAACCACCTAAAGGAGTGTTGCTGCATGGACCTCCAGGTTGCGGTAAAACTTTAATTGCCAAGGCAACTGCCAAACATGCACGAGCACGCTTTATAAATCTGGATCTTTCAAGTTTAACCGACAAATGGTATGGAGAGAGTCAAAAACTGGCTGCAGCAGTTTTCACATTAGCTGTTAAATTGCAACCGTGCATTGTGTTTATAGATGAAATCGATTCTTTCTTGCGCATGCGGAATAGTACAGATCATGAAGCAACTGCCATGATGAAAGCACAGTTTATGTCATTTTGGGATGGTTTGAGTACAGATCCTAATTGCACGGTGATTGTGATGGGAGCCACGAATCGACCACGTGATTTAGATAGAGCTATACTCAGACGAATGCCTGCTACTTTTCATATACCCATGCCTAATTTTCAACAGCGTAAGAAAATTTTAGATCTTATTTTAAAATATGAGCCTATAGCTGAAGATGTACATACGGAAATATTAGCAAGAGCCACTGAAGGTTTTTCGGGATCAGATTTACATGAGGTGTGTAGAAAATCTACTGTGTATAGGGTGAGAGACTTTATGAAAGCAAATAAAATTAGCAATACTGTTGAAGCTCCTAAAAATTCTGGATGTGAGTCTGAGGACGAATTTCACGATGCTCTCAGACCCATTACTATGGAAGATTTGTTAAAATCTCTTGAAAAAATGAAAGAATCTAAAGTGCTCTGTGGTACAAGTGTGACACCTATAAATAGAATTGATTTAGATTAGCGCTGGTTGAATTACGTAGCATATCATTTAGCAAATTTTGATGCATGTTTAGCGAAATATGAAATATTTGAAGCGTTGTTTGAACGTGTTGTGAAATAATTGAATGTTGATTTTCCTACTTTGTATGTAAATATTAAAATAGAAAATAAACTTGACATTTAAAATTTTTCAACTGTGAGATTATCTTTTAAGTGCCTCATTAATTTATTATAAATGCTGTACTCTTTTATAATTTTGAGTTACCTGTTTTAAATGTAGAAACTTAATTTTTTTGTAAAAATTTGAATATTGAATATTTTCATGTATGTTTCATGAATAATTATTTTAATTGAAATGTTGTGCAATCAAGATTGCATTTGAAAAATATAAATTGTTAAAAAATCTTTAAAATTATGTAAATAAAGAAAGCTTTAAGTCGTCTTCTATTTGGAAGTTTAAATCTTTGTGAGTGTGATTCTAAGCACAAGTTTGTTCAATGTGGATACCACAAGATGGCTTTGCTTGGTTCGAACTTGATAGTTTAGACTTTAGAATTACAACTGCGTTGAATTTATTAACTAAATACTGGCAGTCGATATTGTGTAAAATACATTTTATGATATGTTTTTTAGTATACGAACAAATTTGATCTAACTGCAAAATTCTTACATTTTCCCAAATGTTTTCTAAATACTATTTTTATTTTAATCGAGAAACAAGATATAACTAACAGAATTTTGTATGCTATTAGAATTTACAGATATTTTGTATTTTTACTGCTATTGCTTTTGGTAATTTTTTTTCTGAGTTTGGAATTCTATCTTTTAGTTCGTCAATGGTAATTGGTCTATTGAAATATTTGAAATTTTGCGCAGAGGCGGATCAAGCTGATTTGAGGTACATAGCGATAAAAATTGCGAGATTCCTAGACCGACACCTCGAGAACAAAACCGTAGTGTAAGGAATTGAAGAATGAAGACTATTTGAAGAGATTTCACAATTAATCTTTTCATGAAGTGCTTAGAAAGCTCTTATGTTAACACTATAAATTGTACATTTTGAAGACTTTGTCATATAAAAATGAATTTTACAGCAATACTTAGGTATTCGATATTTTTTGTTAAAAATTTCAAATTTTATTATCAAATTCGATAAAATTAGCTATTTCATCGCTTAATGTTATTGGTAGAAAATAATTATTTTTAATTCTGATTACAGAAAAACTGTCCGAGAAGAACAAGAATTGTTAATTGAAGAAATATTTCTGTTTTAGTTGCTTTTTTTAAATTTATCACTTGGAAGGTATGAAAAAGTATAGTTATGGTTAAGCTACATATCGGATCCATTATGCTACCTCCGGTGTATGTCCACAGAGTGTCGATGGGCAGTAATTTCATGAAATCCATATTCGAACCTGGAACTTCCGCTTTGTAACCATCCAGCGATCACTGTTATAACCAAATAAGGTACCCAAAGTTTAATTTGGAAATAAAATCTAAGATTTATTTATCCGGTTGAATTGCTTAAATACAATAAAATTCACGTGTTACGGATATTTTCAATGGATGCACGCGTTTCTATACACCCATGGTAGGGTACCTATAGAAGACTAGAACAAGATTTACTATTTTTAAACTTAACACCTCCAGTTTAAAAGTGAAATCAGCAATAAAATACAAATAAAATATATTATTGTATGCATATTATCATAATTATTGTCGTAAATTTAAAAGTCGTAAAAAATATGAATATCTAAACTAATAATAATTTTTATTTTTTATATGATAAATTTACCTTTTAAGCTTCGTAATAGAAATTTATAATAATTAAAATGCTAATGAAAATAATAATTCAGATGTTCATAATATTATGGCTTTATTTTAAATTTGCGTGCAAGAACTTGAAACTATGACATTCAATTTACCATAAGTTATGTCGAATTATTTATTATACAACTTTTGAAAAGTTGTTGAATGCGTGCGACACAAAAATTGCATCTCAAAAACTTTAATAAAACTTGAAAAATAATCGTTTACAGTTGTCCCGAAAATGTTTGAAAATCGTTTTAAATCTTTTTTATTGCTACAAAAAGATAAAATAACGTATTGATCGACTTAAAATGTGATTTATGTTGATTTATTTTTCAAGATATGCAGAATAAAAAAATTATTTATTTCTGTTCCGTTATTTGAAAACCAAGTTTTTATACTGATTATACTCCTAGTATTCGCATACTTTACATTAGTATATAATTTTTGAATTATTATTTTAAAAATATTAAGTAGATACGTACAGTACATAATAATTAATTTTCACCGCCAAGTTCCTATAAACAAATTTAAAACGAACGAATTTTTGAAACGAAAAATGTAATTACCATTAATATAAAAATATTTATTATTTCTATTGTAAATAATTTTCCAGGTTCACTGATTTTTACTACAATATTGTAGCATAAAGTACTACAACTTATTAAAATATTGATAAGTGCAAATTGTAGTGATATTCTATAAAAATTTAAAAAGGCCTTTTGTTCCTCGCGGACCTCTAACATATAGGGGTAATTTACATTACTTTCAGTTTTTAAACTCCTTCCTTACTTTTTTTTGGATTGATCTTGGATCTGGGAGATCTGGAGGGTATGCAATACTCTTCAGCCGAATGAGGCTACTGAGTAATCCCTCAGTTTCTGTGCACGATTAAAGAACAAGGGATGCCGTCCAGTGTACCCTTTCTCTTTATTCGTGAATTTCTATTGTCCATTTTAGTAAAAATTTTGTATCGATTTTTGAAAATATTTTTATAGAATTTTATATTATTTTTATTTATTGAATTATATATTTCAGGTTTTGCAAAGTCGTGAAAAAACGGTTTAAACTCATTGCTTTATATTGTTCATTTTGTATTATAAGGACGAAAAGTAACATTTTACGTTTAAATTTTAATCCAAATATTCACTGATACGGATTCTCGATTTTAACAAGACGTTAACATTTCTCTATCGCAGATCTCATTAGAAAGATTATACGGCATTTAATTTAATTTTGCGTAGAAACGTTGAGCGTTTTCTAGGTATCTCTACTTAACGTTTCACGTTGCGTATTAGTTATAAATGGGCTGGTGTGCAATTTAAAAAGAAAGTTGAAAGCAGTCTACGAGAGTTAATCAGTTGAACTAAACTGTGAATTGATCTGACACCAGGTTGACGTTGCTAAGAAACACGAAGGCGTGCTTTAATCAAGTTCCACCCACATATCACCATCTGAAAAAAATATATTACCTGTATCATACTTGAACGATAATGGATAATCTGTGTCGAGTTAAAAGTGCATCGTTTCGCCGACAAAGGCCCCGCTAAATGAATAAAGTGATTATATAAGCACTCAAATAACGCGAACCTTCTGTCGTCTTCATGTTAGTAAATTGATATTAAATTAGTTTGAATTGTTTTTAAAGCTTTTCTGTTTGTATTGCTTAAAGCGATATAGATGTAGTAGTAATTGAGTGGATGATATAACTAATAGATTAATATAGATAACCTAGTTTTACCAATAAATGCAAAAGCCATTTCAGTTGTTTTCTTTCAGTATCGCCGTTCCTTCAGGTTTAAACTTACAACCAGGCCTGCTCTCAAGTTCAGAGACAGTCATATTTATAATTTCTAGGGGAAGGAACATTAGAAATTAACAGAATTACTATTAATTACATATAATTATATATTATTACACAGAATTACATACGAGGAGAGTGCATATATTTTATTGTATTATGAAATTTAAATAGTATTCGTGCTTATCTGCACCGATATATTTAATAGAAATTTTTGAATTTGAAAATCTAATGCTTCTAATATAATTTCTGAAGCATTTCTGGCTTGTATTTTTGTAATTCCATAACCATAATAACTAAACTGAATTTTTTTGTACACTAAATTTTCTATTACGAGACTTTGAGGAATTACCCTGGATTTCATCCTGGTTGCTTCTTTGGAAAACATTGAAAAAGCAAAATAATTGCTTATTCATAAGATTTTCCAATTTTCTAAGATTTCTTCAGATTTCCTTTCAACAGATTTCGACAGAAAATTCTCCCTAGTATTTTTTGTAGATGAGCCCACCAAAAGCTGGTTTTTATTTTCACAGTCCATTACAGGCAGAAATCTGGATTTCTAAGTTCAAAATAAAAAAAACGGCTGAAATGAAGTAATCAGGAATGGACCATGACCAATATATGAGTAACAACGCAAAAAATGAAGTTGATAATATGCAAAATCCATTTGTAATTCTGAATCTGGTTCACACGTTCCCGAATATTTGAAGTTTTCATTATCTTTAAAAAACAAGCGGTTCCTTTGATTCAATATCCAATAATTTGGAAAGATGTCAAGTCGGTAAGATCAATAATTTAATTGCTAACAGTTATTATTTGTTTTTTTATTAGTTATTTTGAAAAGCAATCAAAAACTGTATTTATGAATATTTTTAGTGATGTTAATATTTTATTGACATTATGCTTATTTTTTATGATTACAATATTACATTGAAAATAATTTTGTAAAACTTCTTTGATGTAAAATATTGAATGTATGCCATTAATTTATAATTTTTGACATTTATTATGTTTAAATCGATGATTGCTTTATATATTACAATGTTTATTGTAAATGAGTCGCCATGATTGATGTTTTAACATATCATGAAGACATGCATTCAAAGAGCCATACAATATTACTTTGTCATTAAAATTATCTTATTGAAATTTAATTAATAGGTTTTTAACTAATTAACTATACTTAAATTTTAAAAACATTTCAAAAGATTTACTTAGTTCAGATATGTCTTGTTCAGGAAACAGAACTCTAAAATCCCCCCATAAAGATTTAGCAACCTTAAAATTATCATTTGATTAAAATTAAATGGTACTGAAAATTCTGTAGAGAATATATTTTTAAATATTTTTTGTCTTTGTCAGGAGAACCAAAAGTTATTAGTTAAAGTGCAAATAAATTACCAAAGTAGTTTCTGCCCCCCAACTTAACAGATTGCGTTGATCTGTTCGATACTTTTATTAAATAAAATATGCAATTTAGTTACAAATTTTTAAAAATGCAGACAAATTTTTAAGTTTATTAAAAAATATTAAATTAAATATTAATAGAACTTCATAAATTTTTTAATAAAATATTAAATCTACATATTTATTTAAATTAATACATAAAAGAGCTGGTCTGCAAGATATGGGAATTTTCTACCCTGTATACCATTAGAGCGATCATTTATTTTATTTGCAAGAATCAGAAGAATCAGATAAAATTTCAATTGATATAAAAGATATGTTGGCAATTTATTTCAAATATGTAAATTGGTTATAATGCTTTCGTCTAAGATTACCTACCATCACCACGAGAAAATCTCTTATGCTAAGCGGTTTGTTAAAATGTAAATTTTATTGTTTTTGTCTTAAGTATGCAATTTAAATATAGCCGGGACTGTTTTGGTAAACACCTTCCTGTAAAATATTCAGCATTTGTAACAACCATAATGCACTTTTCTGCATCGAGTAAATTTGGTTAATTAAAATTAATTTAAAATATTTGGACAAATTTTTAGTATATTTCTTTGAGTATTTTTAAACAAACATTATTGCAAACAAAATTGTATCAATGTAGTTTTTCAAGAAAAACCTGTACATTTTAAAACTAATAATTCAAAAATTCAATAATTTAATATCACCCTTGCCTGGCATTAATTACTTTGCATTATTGGCAGTATTGCAAAAGCAGAAGGGGGAATCCCATTAAATGAAACTTGGATATTTCTGAAACCAATTTTTTTATACGAAAATAATTTAAAATTGTATTTGTTCAAAAGTATGTAAATCAAAAAATTAAATGAAAAAAATTTAAAAGTGGCCCATTTCATAAACTTTCGCTCATTCAACTGACTTATTCTGAAACAAGCAGTTTACAGCAAACGGTTTCCATGGCAATTCACGAGGATTTCATTTAAATTGTCACATAATTTTATCACAATCGCATGGAAGAGGCAAACAGATATTTTATATGCAATGTGAAAAGTTGCGACTTTCGTCAATATGCCACTTCGGTAAAATATAAATGAAAATTGTGTGGTAATTCACTAGGATTTAATTTAAATTAGTTTTCGTGGCAGGGTCGTGGTAACATTAGAATTGTTACGGTGTTCAATATGTCGAGGGATTATGGAGATTTAGAGAAGCTTTAATGTGTTTTTTTCGAGAATGATTTTAACAATAATGAAATTTATAATTTGTTGAACTTCAATAAACATAAAAAATCATTCAAAATTTTTAAAATATTGTTTAATTGTTTTTTCAACTTATTAATTTTTAATTTATTCCGAGTTGTAATTTGTAATTACAATTTTGATGTATTGATTATAAATTGTAATAATATCTACTATTATACAGTTATTAAAATTTAATAAATTATGAAAATCCTTGAATGGCATTTTTCACGATAATTTCCTATGTAATTAATTTTTTATTCCTTTACGCTTTTACTTTTTGTTAGTGCATGTTACGGTTAAATATGCTGAAGTTTAAATATTTCGGTGCAGAAATAAAAATGAAAAAATTTTCCATTTAAAATTTATCAGTTGGTAATTGTTATAAATTTTGACTACAAGTTTCATATTTTGCAACTTATCTTTATTAGTAGATATTTTATAAAATATTCAACAATGCGATAATTTAAAATGCCACGCTTTGGCAATACTTTTTCATTACATTATCTATATGTGCTTGAGGAGTAAATCACTGTTATCATAGCGGTTCCTCTAAACGAGGAATAACCGCAACTACGTGACACGAGCCTTAATGTAATTTTTAAAACTTCTTCTCGTTACTCATTTTTCTATTTAAAATTTAAAAAATTTACAAAGCAAGAGAAAATGCTTCCACCAGCATTAAAAATAACTTATTCCATAATTCATGTTTTCCAGTTCAACATACCCCTGGAAGGAACTGCCAGGACTGGAAAAACAATAATGAATAGAATATGAAGAGCTCGACAGAGAAAATCGTACTTACCAAACAAAAGCTCGCTTGCTTTTTAATTTGCTAAAAAGCAAAATAAAACATCAAGTCGTCTCCAGTAGCGACCGAGCGACCAGGCGACCAGATTTGTCAAGCACAATTCAACAGAATGCGAATGGTAAATTTTCAATCATGTAAGTAGTGAAAATAAAATTATTACTTTATTATTATTATTATTATTACATATAAAATTATATGCATATTTTGTGTATGAAAATTTAATCAAGCATTAAGTTTCATTTTCCAACAACAATTACGTATTATAAATTATATAAATTGATGGCCCAATAAAAATTGTAAAAAATAAAACCGAATGGTGTTTAAACTCCCAGTAGAGACAATTTTCCATTATAACTCAATAATAGATCATCAAAATAGATATATAAATTGTCTGTGAACTATTGGTCTGGGATATAATACAAAATGTTGTCCACTGGCCGCATCCCAATTTTCCCAATAGTCTTTTGTGTAACCAATGCATACGCCCTCGCTTCTGGCAAAATAATTTGCTATCTCTGGATGTTATTTACAATATTTCTTTGCCTCTGCTTCACTAATTAACATTAAATGATATAGAATGTAAAATATGTTTCTGATTTTATCGCAACACATAAATTTCTATACAATTTCGTTCTTGATTAAACTTTTTCGATTTGTTTTAATTAATTATAAAATTAGGCCTACTTAGATTAAAACATTTTTTTAGAATTTTGGGGAGATCATCAAATTGTTACAGCAAATAAAATTTCTTAAATGCTGACAATTTCATCACAAATAACACTGTTAGCAATTATTGTAAAATTTTAGTAAAAATTATTGTACATTTAAAATTCAAAAATGTATCGCAGGTATTACAAATTAGTAGTACTAACAGCTTTATGTGTATTTTCTGACAGGTTAATATTACTAATGACGTTACTTAATTTTACACTAAAAGCATTTTTGTTAGCTACTAATGTTTATAGTAGTTATAATTTATCATTTTTGTATAATAAACTAAAATTTAGTTTAAATCAAATTCAAAAATTTTTCCAAGAAAAATTTTAAATAGTCATAGTGACCAATCGGAAAATCAAAAGATAGCATCCAAATAAAATAAAATAAATTGAGAAGTGAGCATTCAAGATCAAAAGAAAATAACAATAACAGATTTTGACATGAAATGTGTTATGTGGTTGATGTAATTTAAATCATCGTGTATGAGGTGTAGGACAGTGTCTAGGGATTCGAATACGACGAAACAGGGGCAGATGGGCAAATACCCCATGGGCACAAACCCTCACATCACAGCCTAAAATTAATGAGAATCTTGTTATTGCTTTATGACAACAGCTACTGATGATGTTTTGAAATCTGCGGTTTTCATTGGGGCATCGTGAATTGATTTTTTCAATCGATTTCCAAGTCACTCGTGCTTAGAAAAGAAAAAGAAAACTTTGGCTATAAATTATAATGAAGGAAAATTTGCTTTGCACAAGTTAATCCTTTTAATATCCAATAATTATATATTTACATATTATTACAGAAAATAGAGGATGCAACAAATCTTATGAATCGTAAAGATGACTGTAAATGTCCATGGAGATTAGTAAATGGGGTGGTAGAATAGACTTGACATATGGGTCAGCTTAGTGACTTGTGGTCGACAAGGGGATTATCACTTTCATTACACATTTAACTACTGCTCCTAATGTAATTTTTCAATGATGAACAGATAAATTTTAAATCCGAATAAAATTAATTGCTTCCGCATTACTTATATCTTGGCTTCTTTAATATACCAGTTCATATTACCACACTTTTTATTTTTTGTGTTTTATTAATTTTCGATAATTTTTGAATTTTTCATATACCTGAACCTTAAAATTTATTCTATGTAATATTACAGCGGCGTTACAAGTCTTTTTAGTTCGGGTGGGCATAGATGGTCTCAAAAGACAAAATAAAATATCTGATTTATATTGTGATTTTCAGTGATTTTCTTCACTGATTTTCAGTGTTGAAGTTATTTGGCAGTTCAATAGTATACAGGAGATAATATAAAAGTGGGCCCAGCATAGCCTCCTGTGGAACACCTGATTTTATAAGAAACAGAGTTGAATGAGCTTCTCCATACTTCACGAGGAAGTGTCCAACTGTCAGATACTCAGAATTTGACAATAAGGATGAGAGAGATGAGGTGGTTTAAATTTCTTCCTATTTTCAATTATTTTTAATTGAGATATTTAATACTTGTCCCGAATTCTGCTATTTTTACAGGCTTAATCGGGAGGTCCGTTTGGTAAGGAGGATCTAAGATTTGTTGGATGGGTACTTCTTCTTCTGAGAAAGTTTCCATTGGGAATGATTTAAAAACATTGCCAAGGTGTTCCGCAAACATGATTATTAATTTTTCATCTATTGTAGCCCACTTGCCATTACGTTCTAATTTTGAGATTGTTTGATTGTTTCCGTTACCTTCCAAAGTGAATAGTTGATGGTGGAATAGTGAAATTAGATGATGGAGCAACTTAGATTGGGGCATAGGTAATCTGCTCTGGTTTAAAATTAAAATTTATTTAAATTAGTATTTTACACAACTTACTCCAAACTTTCACAGCAAGGTCGCCAACCAACCTTTGCCGGGTTAAAACATAATTCAAATTTTAACTAACAATAATTTTCTAAACACAAAGAGCTTTTTGTGCTGAAGCGATTAGTTAATTTTGTTTCCTTTAAGTACTTGTTGAATCTCTTCCAGAGTTTTACCCTTGGTTTCAACAACAAGGTAATAGGAAAAGAACACTCCTGCAAAGCAACACGCAGTGAAGCAACAAAAGGGAGAGTAAATTCCAAAATTGTGTGTCAAGTATTGGAATAATTTTGGAACCGATAACAGGCAACATGCTAAAACAACATTCATAACGGCCGTTGCTTTACTTTTTACGCTGGCCGAAAAAATTTCGCCCAAAACTAATGTTGGTAAAATTCCAATTCCGGTGGCACAAATGACAATGTAGACAAGCATTCCAGCGAGTGGAAGCCACCCAAAGGTGGACAAATCAACATCTGCAAATTGTTTCAAACCAAAATATATAGTTTCAACCACTAGAGTCAATCCGCATCCGAAACACGACCACATCATGAGTGATCTTCTGCCATATCGTTCAACTAAGTAGGACGATAAAGCCACCATTAGGGCTAAAGTACCCGAAAATATCATCGCGGCTGTTTTCTCCGAAACGCTTCCACCTGCTTCTTGAAACAGGTATTGGGTATGAACCTCATACGCAGGAAGCCCGCTAAACTGCTGAACAACTCGAATGCCCAAGCACATTATTAGAGCGCGCCGGTTACTCGTAATTGTAAACAAATCCTTCAAGGTTCCTTTTTCCGAAGTTTGCCTCTTAATGTCCGCCTTAATATCACTAAGTTCTTTGTCGACATCGTTCCGCCACCTCAACATCTTCAGAGATTCCACTGCATCTCTTTCTCGACCTCTCATTATGAGAAAGTACGGAGACTCTGGCATAAAGCAGAATATAATAACGTGGATAATGGGTAAACAGCTACAAATTAATGCAGTCACAAAGATGTCGTTGTACGCACCGATCACATTTATAAGAAATATTCCGGAGTACATACTGATAACGACCACATTTCCCCAAGTTCCTCGAACGCTCGGCTCGGCAATTTCACACACGTATATTGGACTGGTTGCAAATAGCATGGCATCCCCCACTCCTGTTACCACACGAGAAAAGTAAAAAATCCATAAATTTTTCGAAACGGCTATCAAAATCCAAGCTATCAGATATGGAACTGAAACCAACAGAACTCCAGTTTTTCTTCCAATTATATCCACAAGTACAGAGAAGAAAGGCGCCGTCAGTGCCATGGATATGGGTGGGATAACTGTGAAATACGAAGCCTCTTCAAAGGATATACCCGTAGAATTATCAGCCAAAATTTTTGGTATCGATGGAGAAGTCCAAGCCATAAGTAAGCCATTTGACACTCCAGCCAAGGATCCTTAAATAAAAGTTCAGTGTATGACAAGAAAGGAAAAACTTACAAAGTTTTAGGATTTTACATAATCAACCTACCAGATAAAATCGCGATTATTTGAGGTAATTGGTGATTTATTCCATTTCCATAATTTCCAAATATTGATCGCATTTTAAAAATGTAATGTAATGGTGCAGCGTAGTTTTCTGGAACCGATGTCGTTTGAATACTAAAATACCAGATTTACAGATTTCAAAAGTAAACAAAGATGAAGTTGTATAAATAAGGTGATTTTTATTAAATAAATTTAATTTTAATTCAAATGTCAACTTGTAAACTTGTACGTAAGCATCTGAAAGATTCTATTGTTCATTTCTAAAATTACGCACAAGACAATACAAATTTTAAGTAAACAGCTGTATATTACGATTTTTTTTAAATTATCATTTTTTTGGCGAGATTGGAGAACTTCTTCAAATTATTGCACCAAGCTGATGGCAGCATTAATACAAATGCAAATAAACTGAACTCAGAATTACTTAAACTTTTATTTTTTTAGATTTTGATGATTTTTTAATGTTTTTGTTTTAAAGAGTACTCTGGAGGGTATATCAAACCCCCAGACCCCGGAGTGATATTTATTGCTGACGCGCAATTCGATTGGTGTGGAACTCGATTGATGTGCAACCCGATTGGTGTGTAATTTGATTGATGTGCAACTCGATTGGTATGTAATTTGATTGATGTGCAACTCGATCGTTCGTCATATATACCCATATCTTTTGATTATTATATTTACACAAAAAGAAATACGATATAATTTTCGATTGGTGAAAAAAGTCGACCAATCGGAGTTGAGTTGGGATTTGTGTGATGTATATAATTTCCAATTACTGAAGCCATGATAGGCTACATTATTAGCACATCTAAATCTGCCTCTGATTTTTGGTGCTCGCTTAGTAATAAGAATAATATTGAAGTAAATGGTAAAAGATAAAGTTAATTCTTTCCGGCTTTTGGCAGGCTTGCTTTGTTAATAAGGGATGTCTACGGGTAGGGGGTATTTATCGCATAGAAACGATCAATTATTCCGAGACTATTATGGATGCAGTACAGTGACAACTTGATAATTATTACTAAACGGTTGTCCTTTCTACTCGTATGCTTTTATAAATAACGTTATTTATATAGATTACATTATTACATGTAAAACCTGTTAACAATACTAACGAATACACAAAATCATAAATAAATTTTAAAGCTGTGACACAATGCGCAACTTTAATTAATGCTTTGTTATTGTATATCAAACTAACATTTATACACAATAATTTACACTCCTGACTAGAAACCGGATTTATATGCATAGAAAATGTTGAATTATGTAAGCAAAATGTAGACTAAAAATGCTATTGTACAAAGTTAATCTTGTTAGACAATTGTTGATATTTGAGGCCGAGGGGGGGGGGCAAACACAAATTTTTGTTCTGATTTTCATAATTATTTGAGGTTACTTCAGATTTTTCTGAATTTCCTCGAATATTCCAGAACTTTTTTATTATCGCAGATTTCTTTGGATTTCCGTTTACTTGTACAGCGAAATTCCGTACAAAAAACTAGATTATCAAAGCAAGAAGCACATTGACTTTTTTTTAAATAAATCAATAGAATTGCTTAGGATATCATTGACTTTCCCTGGATTTCCTAGAATTTTCCAGGATTTCCTGCAATTTTTCAGATTTTCCTTAACTTGCACACAGGATATCCTATGCAAATCGCACTCATTTTCGGCTTAAAATTACCATTCAGTAATTTACTACACATATTATGTAAATATGTAATATTTTGATAATTATCATTTTCAAGTTTTTTAGTGACCGATGTAAAAGTCTTATTTTACTGCCTCTTCAGTAAAAATGGCGCTTCTGGTTTTTTGACTGTTCATCAAAATTAAAAAAACTAAATTTATAGCTATTAGTTTTAAAATGAAAGCTTGAACTTCTTCGCATAGCAGAATATCAAAATATTATAATTATACCAATTAATTTGAAATTATAAGAAATATCAACAACTATCGAAAAATGCAAAATTATGAGCAAACAAAAATTTGAATACTAAATGCATAATATAAATCTGGCATCCATCCTTTAGAAAATTAGCCAAAACTTGACACATTACTTTAAATTAAAATATGTAAAATAAAATAACAGTATCTAACAATAATTAATTTTTGTTATATGAAGTGATATCTTTTTAATATCAAGTGATATTTGGTCGACGTTATTTCAGAAAATTTTACATTTTTATAAGCGTGTCTTTTATATAATGTCATATAGAATTCTTGAATAGCTAATTTATTTTTTAATCATTTAATATTTCTGGAGAAGTATTATTATCTAGTTATAAATTTCTTGTTTTGAAATTGATGTCTTTATTAGTATTTTTTACTTTACATCACGCAAGTTTGCTTTTAGACCAATTTTTCACCGACAATGCTATTTTAATGATGTGTAAGTTTTAAAATAGATAAAAATTTTTGGAATTTTTTTTAATAATATAGAAAACAAAAATGGACTAATCAAATAGCTTTGTGTTTAAAGTGCGTGTAACAAATGAGAACCGATTTAATATTTTTTTGGTGTGAAGCAACGAAGCAACAAACATATTAAGTTATTAACTTATGCCAACTGCGGGATTATATTAAAATTATACAGCCACAAAATTATATGGTAAAAAAATAAGAGTACAACTATATGGTTGTTAGAAATTTAATGAACCATGCACTAGAGGTATTATAATTTAGTTAGAACACTTTTAAATTGAACTGGGGGCGTAATAATCGGTTTGAAAATTACATATTTACATACAAACGATTCATGTTAAGCATACGTTTAAGTATTAAATAAGATTTATGAAATCTAAGTACCCCATAGGATATCTTTTTATTTTATATACAATTGTTACATATCTAACGCTTTAATCTTCTTTAATCTTCAATTTTAATATATTTTTTATTATAAAAAAAAACAATAAATCAGCTTTTCGTTTTATACAATACAAAATGTCGTTGGAACTTTCTATAGTAATACCTTTTATAATTGAGTTATTATGATCTATTATCTGCATAATTAACTATTTTCATCAATAAAGGGACACTGAACTGAATATTTAATTATATTTAATATATATTTTGAGATATCAATCAACTTTGTTGTGGTAAATGAGATGGAAAAATTATACAGCTAGGTACTACCTAATTGTGTTTCTAAACTATAACAATATTATATAAGCTATTTAGTCGCAATTAAATTAATTAATTTTTAGTTTTTTTTTAATTTGATAATCCAACCATATAGAATTTTCTATGTCAAATAAATCTGGTTTTGACCCTAATTTTTGCAATTTATGTAATTTATTGTAATTATTACAAATAATAACGAAAGAAGTAGATAAAAAGAAAGCATAAAATACAAAAATCTGGAAAAAATACAAACATTTATATTAAATTATTAATAATTCAGTTTTTCCAAATTTCTGTAAGATGTGAATGAAATAAAATATTTAAAATTTGATCGTGCATTATAATCATTGCAATCTTCTTTATTAAGAGATCTTGTACAATATAAGTAAGATATCACAATATCGAACAATATAGTGATTATGGCGGTTTTGCGGCTTCACAAAGAGGTGTTAGATGATTAACGCCGGAATGTGAATATATTAAATAATCCTGGGGGCAGGTGTAGCCCCCCGGAGCGCAACATAGGGGTCCACGATGTAAGTACAAAGAATAATCGAGCGGCAAATATTATTATCTTATCTCCACTTGAACCACGTCAGATATTTCGACTATTTCTTTTGATTTCATTGTTATTGGACAATAAAATAATAACCAATGAATTAACACAAATTTTAAATCATAAAAAAGCCATAAAAATTAGTAACCTTGTATTTCAGAGTTAGAATATATCTTTTTCGATAGGTATTGATTATTATTAAATTTTATGTTTACTCTAGATTTAATTAAAGTGAAACATGATGTCAAAATAAAATTTATTACCAGTTTGAAGAATATAAAAGAATTAATAAAATTATTATAATGGTAGCATCAAAATAACTTGATTGAATTTCGGACCAGCTTCTTAGAACTAGTTTTTTTTATAAAATTAATTATAGGAGGCGCTAAGTGTATGTTAGCTTAGCTTAAAAATCTACTAGTATAATAACAAAGAATATAAAAAATATATTTTCTTACAAAAAAACAATAGCAAAGTCTCCTTTATTAAAAGTGTAAAACGACTCCACAGTAGATATTTCGATAATAAAAAAAATTAATAATTAAAATTTAAATTCTGATCTCTTGCTTTTTTTTAGTTAAATATTAACTTCGCACGGTAGCTAAAGCCTGTTTTCTAAAGCCCCATCAAAAGAATAATGACAGAATCTTTTTTTTTTTAATTTATATCAAATATTTCGCTATCCGTGTCCTTTAAATCGCCGACAAATTCTCATAACAATCTAGCAATAAATTTGTAATAATAACATAGTATTTTAAAAAATTATGATTCAAAAATTATCCGTACAATTATATTCAAATTATAGAATCTAATAAATAAAAAAGCGAGTGCTTTAAAATGATTAAAGAAAGGTAATATTTAGTTAGATAAATCATGTAAGGTGAGAAGAGAAAACGTTTCAATCGTTCCTCATTTGAAATTAAATTATTTTGCTCTCACACCTTGTAGTTTATTTTTATTTTTTAATTTTCGAGCAGTTCAAGTTTTCAAATTAAAATGTCTGCGTGGTAACAATTGAGGTGCGCATTCCGACACATTTCCAATTAACACCTGTTTAAAGTTGATCGCACAATTTTAGTTAAGCGGAAACTTCAGCCGAAGAGTTAATTTAATTTTTTCCACTTTGTTTTAATAATTCCATTAGGGTTTTAAATTTTAATTTGTTTTCGGGGTAGGTATACCATTTTTTTTTATCTTGCTGGAGGTGGTAATTGGATTTACGCCAATTTTAGTGAAACTTTTTCTCGATATAAAGTCATTAAAACTCTAAAACAAAGAAGAACTAAAATTAAATACCAGCATAGTGTAAAGTCACTATACCCGGATTCGAACTCAAACCAACCTCTCACTTAAAGGAAAAAGCAAAAAATTTGAAACGTGAGAAATTTTTCTTGAAAATTGCACAACGACACATCAACTTTCAAAATATTTGTAAGCGAAAATAAATTCGTTTTTTGCTAACGCTCACATCATTTTGAAAAAGCACAAATTTAGCTTTCTTATGAGGCGAGGATGAATAAAATCGGCGCAACGGTTCCTTCACAATTTAATTTTCAAAATCGACATTTTAATGTAAATTTTAAAAGTTTTCCTTCATCATAGCTTTAAAAAACATTCAATTGCCGGTACGTGTGCGCTACCAGCGCAACCGAATTTAGGAGGGGACGAGGGGAGAGAGAGCGCTTCATGCCACTGCGTGCGGGCGCCGCCGCAGTTTCATCGTTCAAGTTCCTGCATTATCTCCGCCAACTCTCGCTCGGCTCAGCTTCGCTTCCAGCGCTCCGAACCGTTTTGACAAGCGCAACCACGGAAATTTAGGCGAAATCTGTAACCGTAGTTTATTACCGGCCCCCAAAAAATGGACCGATGATTCCACCAGCCCACAAACCACACTAAACCGTTGTTTTTGCTAGGTGTAATGGCAGCTCTTGAACCTCTTCGGGTTGTTTTTTGCCGAAAGACGGCAATTTTGGTTATTTACCTATCCATTAAGCCAGAAATGGACCTCATGGCTGAACAAAATTTTGGTAGAAAACAGTGGATTAAAACTTTGAGTATTAAAACACTCTATTTTTTTATTTACACTGAGCTTCGTCTTAGAAAATTTATAGCAATCATGCTATAAAAATTTTAAAATACTATATATAAATTGTTAACCCCTACAATAATATTAATTGTAAATTTTAAACGATAAAAAATAAATAAAAAAGAATCCAAAGATAACAAATTACCATTGCTGAAAACTTATGCAATAAAAAATCGTTTTATTGTTCATTTAACCTACTTATATTTTAAAGCTTACTATTAAATAAATTATATTGCACTAAAATACGATTTAATGATGAAAATTACGAAATAATAAAAGATCCTTTTCAATGGAAACCATGGGGTTTCCATGGGGGGCAAGTACAAAAATTATAATATTTGCTTTTAATGAAGCAAAAAATGCGGATTTATATATTTCCTTAGCACTATAAATTTTGGCCTGCACTTCAAGAATGAAAAGATGACTTTGTGCTTAAAATTAAAGCAATTTTATTGCAAAAAATATTAAAACTGTTAATTCGGGAAATTAATATATTAAAATTAAAATTTAATTACTGAATTAAAATTCAAAATTTTAAGAGAACTGCAATATATTATGAAGTATAATTCAAATTTTATTGGTGAATTAGTCAGTTAATTTTTAAAATTTAAAGGATCTTGAAATTGAATGGTTTTGAAATGTACACGCTGTACATGAGTATTTATCTAGAATGATTTACTTTATTGATCATTATTAAAATATTTATAGTACTTAATTATAAAAGACAAATCAAATTTGTTATCATTAATAAAATTACAAATGTCAGTCAACACGCAGCATATTTATTATTACAAATTGTTCATTATTTTCCAAGTGATATGTAATAATGTAATGGCTTGTTTTAAGTTTGTGCAAATGAAAAATTGTTAATTATAGAAAATCCAATGACAAATTATTGTTAATTTTTCTAAACAATTATTTTTAAAATGTAAAATTTTAATTCGATAAGGAATAATAATTATATTGATATATTACTAACATCATGAAGATAATAATAAATATTTAAAAAATATGAAACTAAACATAGCAATAAAATGAATTAAAAATAAAATTTAAGGTTAAATAATTCATTATTGCTTATAATATTATTTTAAATAACGGCAATTTCAAAAAACTTGAAACCTAATTATCTTTTTAAATTTAAACTACAAGATTATTAACTATTTTAAATATCCTGTTTATAGATAATTGAGAATTTTACAGGAAGTGAGGTCAATTTCAAACAGATGCTTTAATATATTGAATACCTTTTATTGTTTACCCCCAATAATTAGTCCACAGAAAGTTTTGGAGATAAAATTTAAAGGACCGTCAAAATATATAAATCGTTTTTGACTGACTTTATCAGTAGGTATTGGATAAATTTGATGTTGTTTTAATAATTTCAGGATTTGGGTAATTAATAGTTGTTATGTAGTTACGGCTTCCCGCAAATGATAATAAAGGTCACCGATAAAAATTTCTAATTTTATTTGTGAATAACTTTATTGTATACTTTTCTATTGCAGATGTAACCAATTATAATTATTACTTTGATATGATGCAATTAATCATTTATTACCTTTGACATTGTTATCTCTTTCACTTAAAAAGTTATGATTGTTGTAATGAAGCGAGAAATTGTGCATCAACAACAAATTTATCTTATTAAATAAAATTCATTATAATTGGTAATTTGTTAATTGGAACGATTGTTACAGTTTAAGCTAAGATTTATCTAATTATAATAATTCTTATGTACAAAAAACTGTTTATGAATAATACGAGGTCTGCATAAAATTTAATCGGTCATTAAAATTTAACTTAAAAGTTGTTCTTTTGAAATTTCTTAATTAAATTAAAGGATGTTTTATAAATGTTTCTGTAAATTATTATGGTTTAGTATCTCGAAGCTTATTAATTTAAAATTAGCAAGTTATTTGCATTGGTTTTTTTGTAAAAAATCGATTAACATGATAAAACGTCAAGTTCTTGAAGCAATAAAAATTCTATTAACGATAACTTTAGGGATATGGCAATATAGTCCTTAATATTAACCTGAAGTTGTCAGGTAACAACCTGTGATTTAATAGTCCTGAGTTTAAGAAACAACGTCTAAACTAAATTCAAAGGAAGATGTATAATTATAACCTGATTGATATGTTATTATATACCTGTACATAATTACCTGCATCTGACTTTATACCAAAATTAGATGTTATTTAAATAAAGCTGCTACGTAACTAATTCGATACATTATTAAACTGCCACTTTGAGTTGGTATGAACTAAATAAAAATTGTTTTTTAATGCGGGTTTCATTCTTAAATAATAATCACATTTTTTTTTACTTTGGAAGCAACAAAAAGCCGGTTGATTGAGCTGTCAGCCAAAGGGAACAATGGCGCTTTAATCACCTAATTACATGTCTGAAGTCTTTAGTTGCTCTTTTGTGGTAACTAGTATCTAGTGAGTCTTCAATTTTCTATACTTTTCTTATATCTTGACAGATTTGGTCGAATAAAAAATAAACTTAAACAATAACTCCACAATAGAAATTACACCAACACCACAATAATTTTATTACAATAATTATCCTTCACACGATTACCATTCCACCGCTTACTTCTGTGGGTGTATTTTTAATTAAACAACCAAATCATAAAAAGTTTTGATGGAATTCAAAAAAGTAACATAAATTAATTACTGACCTGAAAATATTTCATTATAATTTTTTTTAAGTGTCGTCCGCGTAAAGTGCTCATTTTTAACAATAAATTCTTCTGCAGGGATGTTTTCCTTCCAAGCTGGTTCGATGAAACCTTGCAGATGAACTGCAAAAGTAACTGAATACGAGCCCGCAGATATTGTTATAATTAATATACAGAGCGTCAAGGAATGTCAGCCGGTTTAAAAATACCGAAGAATTTTATTTTAAATTATTTTATACAAAATATTTTTTAAATTAAACATAATTTACGGAAATTTATTTACAAAAAGTAATATCCTCAAGCTATCGTGCTGCCGTAACTCCTCTTGGCATTCGCACATGCACAGCTACAAAAATAATTGAAAATTAAAGGGACGCAGCTTTCAATCCTGCATTTAAATAATAAATTCTTAATTTAAAGTAGCAGCCATTTTTCATACAATCAGAGCAGCTTATAAAATATACTTAAATTCAGGAATTAACAAAGTACAAAATTCAAAATTTGTAAATTTTTGACTTAAATTCCTATCTAAAATCAGAGTACAATCAAAGATTCTGTTTATTAACTTGATTTATTTTGCTAGAATGCAAGCATCTTCAGGAATTTAAGTCAAATTTAAAAGTAATATTTTAAAATCATTTTAATCAAAAATTTCGGTTAATAAATCCTTTTTTTGTAATTAAAAAGAAATAAAAATCCTTTCTGCACCTTCTTTTTTTTTAATTTAAATGAGATGCGTTTTGGGATTCTGTTATGGTATTCCATCTTCAGTGAATGAAACTCCGAGGAGAATCTTAGCCAAAAAATGCTCTCTGCATCTGAACAGTGTTGTAGCGGACGGTATAACGCAACTCCAAGTTGCCTAAAAAAACAACAATTAGTATAGCTAGTATAGATGTATAGTATGTATATAGTATAGTAAGTATAGTAGTATATATGTATAGTATAGTATATAGTATGTATGTATACTATACTAGTATAGTATAGTAGAGAAGCTAGCTAGATTCGATGGTCCACCCACAAGATTGCATATCGAGTGCTAAACGGCAGGACCTCGTAAGTGTAAAAAAAATTTTTTTTTGAAAAGCTGTCTACAAGATAGAGACACATTTTTTCAATAGAATGATACCAAACACAAAAAATTTCAAAAATGCGACTTACGAGGTACTGCCATTTAGCACTCGATATGTCATTTTCCTCTCCTCATGCTTCATGATAGGGCTTCGAATGATAATCTCTAAAACATCAAAGCAGAAACAAAATATTATCAAATAAAAGTTTATTCGTGTCATAAGTCTGTAAACTCGCAGATCCTAATGACGCAGCAGCAGTTCCAACTCGAAAATTAATGAAAATTAAAATTAACACGAAAAAACGGATTTTTTAAAAGTTATAATTAGTAATTATTAACAAAATATAAATTAAAATAAATATATAATATGATGTTAACTGTTGTACCATTAGAAGGCAACTGCGGCCGGCTTTTAAACGTTTTTTATTCAAACTGTAACTGTATAAAATGAAAATAGACTACCTGCTCTCTTGATACCGGTACCGGCTACCTATGCACTGCCTAAATTTAATTTCACAAATTGCCTCAAATTTAAATTATTGTAAAATACAAAATTCGTCACGCCTTTTTATAAAATTAAGCAATCGCGGGTAAGGTCAAATTTTAAATTGAAAATTTTTTTGGGCAATCTGAATTAAAAGGAACTTTAGAATCTGAATTGTTTAAATTAAACAACAAAGGTCAACATAAAAATAATCTACTAGGATTTGGATATGAAGTGCTTGTGTTTGGTAGATAATAATTATTATAATAAACAAACTTTGAAAATGGCAATGCACTTACCGAAAGTTTAATGAATATATTAATTTGTTGACTACATTTCAACTTGTTTAATACTTTGAAATATTTATTATTAAATTTAAATGACATCTCTTTTAAGAAATTTATTAACATTTATAAACAGGAATTTCATATCAATAAATATATCATTTTTAATGAAATTAAAATTGCAACAGAATTTTAAATATGTCAATTAATAAAATGTGACTTGTTTCTGTAAGTAAAGTATTTTGATAAAAAGATAATCTGTTTTTAAATAAATATCCAAATAACAGTGCTTTTATTGTAATATTGTTTTTAAAGCTAACATTTTTATGTTTGCCCAATAAATTAAGATATATAAATTATTATTATATAATTTAAAATTTAATAACGTAACAACAATTTTATTTTTATTGAATATTGAAAATATGAATGACTTTCACATTATGTTACAAAAATATAAGTTAACATGCACAATATTGATTTGCAACTTATTTCCCATATTTAACTTGAATTCTCACATAAAATTTGTTATAGGTAAAGAAGAGACCTCCAATCTGCTATAATAAATATTACGATTTCCCGTAGATCTAACTATTAAAAATATGTATGTAATGTATATTAAACATTTGTAAAATTTTAATGATTTTTTTATTACAAGATTAAAATTTTTATTTAAAAATTGTTGATTTATATTCCAATATTAAGATAAGAAAAAATAATATACTATCTATTCCATAAGACCAAAGTTTCTTTTAATATGTCTTGTAGTTCCCATAATTCCCATAATTGAAATTACTTTTACTGCCGGCGGCGACGAGCGGCACTAAAGTGTTATAGAATTTATTAATAGGTAGCAATTGTATTTTTAGGTTCAATAAGATTTTATTAATGTAAATTATCATTGACGAACATTTTCTTTCAATAATTTGGTAACCTTTAAGGTTGGGTATGCAATAATAACGTGTAAACAACCGTTGAAAATTGTAGAGCATTAGTTCCACAAAATTAAAAATTAAATTTGAAATATCACATTAAAGCTTGAACTGTTGGAATGTACAGTTCATAACATAAATTTGACACTATAGTAATATTCAATTAAATTATCAAAAAAGCTAAGAATAGAATTATCAATTCTTTATATGTGAACCATAGCACGCAGTTCACTTAAGTGAAAGAAGTCGTGCCGATGATGGCCAACAAACAACTTCTCGTAATTGTTACTTTGTTCTTTGTCAATGGTGAGTTTTAGTTATTGAATAATTTGAAAAATAAATATTACATTGTTTAAGTTATAAGCACCCCTACGTCTCAGATCCACCTTGGAGAAATTATACAACTTCACTGTCCAGTTCATACTCAAGGAAGAGATTTTTCAGTTAAATCGATAACTTGGCTGAAAGATGGCAGCGAATTTTATAAGTACAATCCCAAAATTTCACACTATGCCATGATTATTAATGTGGATGGAGTGGAAATCCAAGTTACAGATTTTCTCTAGATTTTTTTTCCAAAATAAAATTTTGTATTTTCAGGAAGACACATACTTTAATGGGACCTTGATTACTATTGGACCAGCAACGCTTAAAACTGCAGGATTTTATAGATGCACGGCAAAACTATTTAATCCGCACTTATTTGGATTCAAATTATCAGTTAATGTAGACTCAATTTTAACGTTTACACACAGGCAAATCCATATAGAATATTCAGATGAATTTGATTACGAGTAAGAATTTTATATTAGTGGTAAAATATAGAGCTAAATAATTTATTTTAAAAGTAATTAGGTGAAAAATTTTAAATAAATAATTATTATTTACTATTGATATTATTAGACCTGAATCTTCAAGGCCGAGACAGATTAATCGCCATGTCGCAGGAAAATGTTGTAAACCATATAATTTTGTATTACAAATGGACCAAATTTTATAATGAAATGTAAATAAAAATCGATAATTAATTACTAGATATACTACTTTGATTTATTTGTTTATTTATTTTATTAAGTTTTAATTTCGCAACAAGTGTATTGTTTGGTTATTCTAAAATATTGATAATATAAGGTTAATATCCGAATTTCAACTGTTTTGAAATTTGTGGTTCTAAATTTCTTTAAATTTCAATAATTTACGTCAGTGTTTCCAAAAGGACTTTATTATAATCAACAAATCCTTTTATTTCGCTATAATTTTTGTTGTTATATTTTTACAAAAACAATTTCTTTGTTTTTCGTTTGTTTCAATTTTTTTTTCTGGTATCATATTATTATTATCTTTTATCGGACGTCAACAATTATGGACAATTATATTGACTATTTTAACCTTGTCAACTGCAAATCGAAATTAAAGTTTAATATTATATTTAATTTTTCGAAGTATCAAAACCGCAAGAAATCCTGCAGAAGAAATAAAAGAATAGAAGAAGATAATACCACAGCAGAAATGATCAAATATTGAAGAGAAGATATTCATAAAACCATGTATGAATTAATTGCGAAAATTTGGGAAAAACATGCAATACCCAAGATCTGGGGAAAATCAATTATCACCTCAATAAGTAAACTGCAATAATTATGAATTAGGAATAAACTATTTGAGTCTTCAGAAAGGACTATTCGTAAATATACCAGAATTGGTTTAGAAGGGCAGATCAGGGGTAGAGCAAGTGTACACACTCAAACAAATTCAGGGAAGAAATCATCTACTAAAACTGCCTACCCATGTGCTGTTCATAGATTTTAGACAGACTAATATTTGTTGGTTTGTTTGTTCGACTCTTATACACTCTTAGACCCTTTGACCGATTTGAACCAAACTTAGCACACTTACTCAGTAAGATTTGGGAAAGATTTTTGTTCAAGTAAATGTTAAAAAAAGTTGAGAGGAGAGCGAGAGCTCACGAAATTGAGTGATGCGCATGAATGGATTAACGAGATATTCCCTTCTTCTTTCTTTCTTTTTTAAATAAATTTATGGATTTATTCTCTTGCGACATGTTCAACGAAAATTTAAATTTAAATTAAAAAACAACATAATTCAAATTTTGTTCCACGACAATATATCGGACTGGAAATAAATGAGAGAAAATCGAAATATATGGCATGGGAAAAACAGACAATTTGCGGAAGACTGCTATCTACATGTTGAAGTGAACAAATAAACTTAATTTAATTATTAAAATATTGTAATCAAGCTTTGAATTAATAAATTTATAATAATATGAACATAGTATACAAATTTGTTTATTACCACGACAATTTGTTAAGGGACATAGTTATATTAACATGCTATTTGACAAGTGATGTCAACAAACGTCAGTTTCTTCAATTTGAAAAAAAATAAAAGCTTGACGGTTTTACTTCAACACCGGTGTTGATAGTAAATCACTTCCTGCACTAGTGCGTGAAAGTGGCTCGTTATTTAACTCAAATTAGTGTAGAAATTGAGCTATTACGTAACTAGAGTAAATAAAAATTGTTTAAGTTAAATAAACTTATCCAAATCATAACCCCCTGAATGTTGCGTATTTGTAACTGGGACAGGTTTATAATTAAATATGTTGAATTTTTTACCTTTTCTCATTATCCTTTGATACTAATTAATTGGTTTTGTTTTTCGCCATATTTATGTCCTTATTTCACTTATTCCACTGAAAAAAATTAAAAATGAAGGCTAAAAAATTGCCAAAGAGAATAATTTTGCAAATCAGTTTGTATTTGCACAAAATGGTTCAAAAGCCATGCATTTTCCTATTAATATTATTATGTATTTATTTATTACAATTTTCTCGGTTGAATAAAACCGATTAAATATTATATGTATAGTTCCATTATTATTTTGCTATTATCCTTTGGCCTGAGGCTTGAAAGTAAAAGACGCATTTAGACATTCTGATTGCATCTCTATTATATTCAATTAAAATTGTGATTAGTAAAGTAACGCAAGAGTGAACCAATTAATTTTTTGAAACTTTTAAATTTAGTGGAGTAAGAAAACAATATGAAATGGTTTGCCCAATATTTTCTGATGCGAAAATCATAGATCACGTGTGAATTTGAAATGATATTTGACTTGTCCTGGTTGACAAAGAGTAATGGTAGCCCAGAGCGCGTTCAAACTCCGGTACAATTTCCTGCTAATTCAATGTCTTTCAATCCAAAGATATCAAGTGATTGATTACTACTAGCTCCGCCTCGATTGTAATTCGTGTTCAAATTTACACTTCTCTAATTGGAAAATCATTTAAATATTGACTTGACGCACTTTGATTTTATTATATATGGCAATTTAATTAATTTTTTTAAACAACAAAAACTACCAGTAGGTGTTTATTTCAACACTCATACAATCTCATCAGTAACATCCAGTTGAAGTTTCATTTAACTTCAGGGTTCCACTTTTACGTAACATGTTAACTTTAACCAGAATAAAAATACCAGAGTAGGAAAAAAACATTAATTGTAAAATACCCAGTGATTAAATAGTTGTACAAATAATATATAGAGGAATAATCACAACGTTGCCTATAATTTATAAAATACTTTTGTCTACATAACCGACATCAAAATCTTTTTTGAAATCTATCATGCATTCACCTCAAGCGTTTGTTTCTTAATAATTATAATTTATTTTAAGGAAAATATGGGTTTGAAACACGTTCACTGTTTTTATGTAACGCCTAAATAGTTTTTTAATTAAATCTAAGAAAACGATTATTTTCGTATAATGTCTTAATGTTCTCATGACTTGTTCTAGCCCATTCAACTCCATACTTTCGGATATTTGTCTAAATGAACGTAATTTGTTTAGTTTGCAATTTTCTGTTATAACTACTTAATAAAAATTCTGCTGAACACGAAACGATTTCCTGAAATGGTTAACACATAAATAATGTAAAACACGTAAGTGATCGAAGATGAACCATTCGGATGTATAAATTTCCTTTTATATATTAGCTTTTTATATATACAATATAGAGCGCGAAAGGTTGATTTTCCAGTTACATCCTCGAAAGCCTGAACAACTGAAATAATTAATCCAAAAAAAAACAAATAAATAAAAATTTAACAATTTTGCAAAATATAAAATTTGTTACAACTTGTATATTACTATCGTCAGATTTAAATCGACTACAGTGTAAATGTGCTAAACTGCATATGTACTCAAACCAAGATGCAAGATAGAGACGTGCGTCGTTCGTTTTATTGCAGACCGAGGCGCAGTAAACTGTCCCAAGTGGCTGGGCATGGCTTCCTGATCCTTTTGACCCTGATGATCTTTCGAAAGATTTACACAAGAAAAATTCTTGGATTGAAAACAATTCAAGTAACATATATTTTCATTTAAAATTATTTTCTTCTACTCTTTTTAAAAATCAATTTCGGATGGCTACGCATAAAAAACGAAAAGATAACTTAATTTTCTGAAAAATTTATTCCTTTAGCTAACATGAATATTAAACTTGGTTTTTAACTTTTTTTGATGCGAAATCAACCCAGAGCTATTTTTATTAAATTCATAAATTATTGCCAATTTGAAGTGTTGAGCTTATTATTTATAAATTTTAATACACTTTGCAAACAAGCACTAATTTACGTTTCATAAAAGGTTAATGACGAAATAATTGGCAAAACAGCCAGGCAATTGTATTACTGAAGAATCTATATAATTATCTTATTACATTAGAAAACACACAATATTTAAATTATCCACTATAAATTATAACACATATCCAAATTATACTACTTACCTAGAAAATTTTTAATTTGAAAAACGGGTATGGGAAAATACATTTTTTCAGGTTTTCTAAAAAAACTCAACAGGAATTTCGTTACAGATATGAGGCAAAAAGCTTAGCCCAGAAACCAAAAACGGAGTTACCTGAATAATTTATTATTTATCTGAAATATCATTACCCATCGATAAATATGATAAATAAACGATTATCTAATGGCCTGGCCACATCAGATTTTTTCTTTTTTTTGAATCAGCAAGGAAATAAATTTACGATTTACAAAATAACACGCAGTTTAAATTTAAGATATTCATCACTCACTGCGGAACAGAGAAAAATGTTCTTTCATTCGATTTATTTCTGCTGACTTTGTTGCTTATGCAAAAGAATTTATTTTGGCCTGTTTCCACCAACCAACTCGATATTTACATCAGAAGCGGCAATCTCTTTACTAGTACTTTCACGTTGAAACTTCATAGCTGTCTATTTGTCGAATTGGGTTCAAATAAAGAATTGGGGTTGTTTTGTATTTACCTTAAAGTTTTAAGGTCAGATACCTTCTTCGTGCTGAATGCTGTCAGTTATCAATAATTAATTAGATTAACTTAAGGTTTCTCAAATTCTACCTTAGCCAGCATAAAAAACTCAACATTATTGAATAAGTAGTGAGGCAAATTATCGTTTTAAAAACTTAATTAATGTTTAACGCAAAAGTATATTCTTTTCGTTAGAACATACTTATTATAATGTAATTTAAAAATATTATGATTGATGAGCCTTTTTTCAATATTTGAGCCGAGTATATGTTATAAATCAAAATTTTGAAAATTAATCAACACCTTTCTAATATCGCTTTAGGCGCCGGTTCAGCTAAACAAAATTTAATTTAAATTACCTATGCTCAGCTTAATTACATACTTTTCTAATTGTATCTTTATATTCTTATAAAATATTATGTGCTAACGTACAATAAAACATTGTGCATTGAAAATAAATTGAAAAGTTTTAGAATATTGTTTTAATTAATTTTTTTATATAATACTTTCTCCGTTAATAAATTTACATTGACTTTTCGGATTATTAATACATACAAAATATTCACCGCTCAAGTGTATCCTACAACATTAATTAATAATTATTAATTTATTTTATGCATAATAATAATTGCAGCGCAAGCCAGCCGAAAGGATTACGTCGCAGCGCAATGGGTGAAAATGTACTCGTATAATAATTATTTTAAACTATTTCGGAACTTTTTACATGTTTTCAACTTTTTTTAATGTAGTCTGTAAAAATAATAGTTACTCAAAGTTTAGAAAATTCTGAAAGCGAGATAGGAAATGTAAGTGAAAAAAATTTAATTTTTTATTCTTGTTCTTGTGAGAAACTGTTGTTTCCCGTTGTATACCAAAATATCTAGTGTTAGCATGTATTTTCTATGTAGACACCTATATTTCATTCTAACAGGTTACTTATCTTAGAAGAATTGACTTGACAATAGTTGACAACAGCAAAGTGAGCACGTTTATTAAAAATATTTGTCTAAAACACTACAATACCTTACTGAAACATTGAAACGTGCGTACATAGTAAATTTTTTCAGCTTTACCTGAACTTCATAAAAAAACGACAAATTACAAAAATACATTGAATATTCGATGAAATTAGGTATTTTACAGCCCGAATGATCCACGATGGGCTCCCAACGATGCGGGAAATTCAAGAAATTTTGAGATCAAAGAACGTAATTCTGAAGGATCAGGATTACTATCGATATCTTCATTTAACAGCATCTCATGATGATTATAACCCAGAATACGAAAGATCAAAACCCATCCTTGTTTAATTACTCCCTACCTGATTTAAAGAAACTTCTGAAGATCAAAAACTTCGACTTTTTTGAATAACAGGAATAGCAGTGAATAACAGGAAAATGTTCTTTATACCAAGGTCGAAAATGTTCTTTTCAATAAATCAATGCATGACGAACGAATTTTAGCTAATGAAAACAGTAAAGTCCGTCTGATTTCGAAACTGCCAAAAAAATTCCAACAGGTTAGTATTACAGTTAAGCAGGCTAGAAAATATTCTAATGTGTTGATTACCATCATAGCAATTTCCTTATGCTCGACATTCCATAGTAACATCTATCATTACAAACCTGGGAGAAGAAAAATTGCTAAAAGACTATATTCCTTGAATAGTTTAACATCAATCTGTTTCTCCATGGGTTTCGTAACCTTCCATAGCTTTCAACTAAGGAAAAACCAAATTTTGCTTGCTTATCCAGAAAAGCATATGAATCAATGTCATCATAAGTATCTTCAAACAACATCACTAGAACACGCTGTCTCTTTCCTTTGCATTATGGCGACATGGAAGAGGAAACCTCGGAAGAAATCAAGAAACAAGTTGCATCAAGTCTATAATATAGAATCCAAAATATTCAAAAAACTGGGACTGAAACTTGGTACTGATAGACTTGTTTCAGTAACAATGATAAAAATCAGTAACCGAGATCTTAATAAATTTCATTTAAAAAAATTTGAAGAAAAAAGTGTTGCGGAGCATGTAGCTGCAAGAAATCTGGGTTGAAGTTCTCTCTTGTGCGCAAATGTATCGAAGGTACATCATTGAAAGCAAGGAAAGCTCAGATTCTCGGAAACGTAGATATTGAGTTCGAAGATGTCATTGAGGACGAAAACACTAATGAAAGATATCAACATTAACCGACTCGGACCATCCAGAAGTACCAAATGTTACAGGCCATTTGAAAACACTATGTGTAAATTATACACTTCTAGTATTTTTTGTTTCAGAAACCAACAAAAAAATCTGTCGCATATAAATGGTGATTTATTTGATCAATTGTTTGAATTAACTGTTACTGTCGATCTTTCCCGGTTTTTTCCTGTAAAAGTAGGATAGGTTTTCTTTAAATATTCTGAAAGAACAAAATAACGTACCAGGGAATTTAATTAATGGGGTGATTTCCCGTTACCTTTCTCATCGCCCATAGATAGCTATATTGGGCTTTATTAGATCACAGCAGTGCATCCAATTCCGACGCGATCGGCATTTGAACCGCGGTCTTACGCTTTCCAATCGGTTGGTATAGGCTTTACGCCACACTGCTGGTGTTCTTAGCCGATTTTAGAACATCTTTTCCTTGCTGATTATTATAAAATCAGTTACGGGTGGCACTCACCATTGATAAGATTATCAATCTTGCTAACTCAAATATAGCAATCTGAATATTTTGTTGGCTGCTCTTTAAGGCATTTCTATTCATATTAAAATCAAAAGGTAATCTTTGTTGGATTTTTAGTGAGGAATCTGAAGATTTATCGTTTGATTGTGATACGAAATTTAATATAGTACCATTTAGTTGGAAACTAAATTTTGAAACATATTGGACTGATTTTCTTTTCTGACTATGGGGTTAACTTTTGGCAAAGGTTCCGTTCCTGGCAACTGTGGGTTATATCAGATATTCGACCGTTATTAGGATAGTATGTGAGTTGGTTATCTTAACCAAGAGTGAAACAGTCGACTGGATTGTTTGTCTAATCTTAATAATAATCCATAATAATAATCAATAATTCTGGTGCAGTATTGGGTACTGAATAATCTTTGCTTAAATTATTGATGTTGTGGAATTGGGGATGTTATACCATCAAGCTGCTAGTTTTGCATTTTTTTAGTAGTGTTTGATTATGCATTGCAAGCTCTCCATTTTTAATGCACAGAATATTTATTTTAGCTGGGAAAAACAAATGTTTTTTGAACAAGTGGAAATACCACTTACCTTTTTGCCCTGAAGTTTTTCTTCGGGTTCTGTGCCAGGTTCCATCGCGGTACTGCCAAAATTTCTGTTACCAAACAGTTGCCAAACTTTTCTTTTCGTGCTGCACCTCGTACAGATATACTATTGCGTACTAATCCTGGATAATGTTATAAATATTTGCATTATTAATTGAATAATAAAATAATGTAGTTTACAATAATATATTTTTTGTTATATTCTGTAAAGCTTTTATAATACTTTATCCTTTAATCTGAGTCACTATATCAGAATTGCGGCAAGTTAAACCACATTCTATTTTCAGCCCTCTCTAATCCCATATATCTAAAGTACAGCTATCATTTCGCAAACAATATAACGCGTGTCAGTTTTACTGTTCTGAAATTATAAGTTATGTCTTTTATAAGGGAATTTCTCGAGCTTATTTTATCGCGACTTCGTTCTTGTGATCCGTTCTTGTTAAGGATACTTCGTTCCATTTTACTTTTACACAGCGTTCTTAAAGAAAATATCTATCATAATAAAAGCGTATAAAACTGTTATAAGTTAATTTATTTTACAATTTTTATTTTTACTCACCCTTTTCCATCTATAAAAAATTTAATTTCAAAAATAATTCTATTTTGAAAGTTCTATCAGGATATAAATTCAAACCGTGGGTACTTAAAGCTATGTGTTAACATAACAAGCAATATAAACAAAAGGCAAACCCCTAAAAGGTTAAAGCTTTTAAAAGAGAAATAAGAGAATCATTAATCACTTCTGCATCAATCAGAATTAAGAGATAGATCGTTGCAAAGTGAGTTGATAAGTAGAACACCGTGTCTAAGTGAGCCTAGAGTCGTGTGACTGACACGTGTCTCTGTGCACCCTGTATGGATTACGCTAATAGTCTTGTTAATCCATGAAGTGCAGACCACCCAACTTTGTGAACTGTATTACCCTTCTAATGAAATCTGATAAAAAGCTTTTTGTACAAAAACGACATTATGTTCCGCGGCATACAAATTAAGCTACTACCGAGTGCTTCATATAAGGAAAATAAAATTATAATTTGAAACTTGTGTTAATTTTATTTTATTTATTTCAAAGCCAAGTCACGTGGAACGAAAATCTGTAGCATCTTGGTTATCCTTTTAGGGTGCAAAGTCAGGTTGTTGGATGAAGGAGGAGATCAAGTAGCCTGTAAAACTGCCGTGATGTTTCAAGAATACAAATCAGTGTCTTTTAACTTACAACCAACCGCTGTATTGCACGATATTTGGAAAATTTTATTGAGGTGCTTTGTACCTACTTTGTTTCTTGTAAAGAAAAGACTGACGCAACAAAATAAAATCCTCAAAACACTAAAAATAAAACGATCGCTTTCGAAGATTTGCTACAGGAATTTGATCAATGGATATGTTTTATAAAATTATTGGAAAAGCCCATACATGACTTGATACGTAAATGTGGTAATATATTTTACAAAAACATAAAACAAAAATCTTTTTAAATAAAAGAGTGCAATAAAAAATGAAATACAACAAAAATTATGCTGAGGCCGTAATTTTCCTTCTTTCTCACGCTTATCCATTAATTCATTATTTTTCCTTAATCTCTTTTATGCGTGAAAATCCCAAAACAAATCTAATACCAGTGTCATCTTTAATCCTGTTCCTATCTCCTCTAGGTATCGATCTATATCTTCTTATAAATCACTGGGAATTACCATATATTAACTGATTATCCTTCTCATCGTAGATGGGGTACAGCGTGCGAATATTTTATATTGCTATTTGCTTTTTGATTAAAGTAATTTCACGCTAAACAATACATTAAATTTAGAGAATAATTTGTTTTATTTAAAATTTGTTATGGTAAGGGGTTAATAGACATTATTTAAGCGGTCGGTTATGTAAATTATTGCACGAGTCGCACACAATTAGGTACTTCCCCTAATAAAGTAGGTAACAAGTTTGGTAATTAGCAAATTATATAACGGAAAAAAATTTATAAATAAAATATTTGGACGGTATAAATTTTAACTTGAAAAGGTTTCGAACCGTGTAATATATAGATATTTAAAATAAAAGTCACACCCTAACAGATATTTCGAATCTGGTGTGAGAGTCAATTTATATTTGATGCGGTACATAATTTTTCCGCTCGTCGAGCTTCAGTCGTTTTCCTTTGCGACCCCATTCAATTTATAACGTATAAATATTAATGTATAAACAATAATATTTTGTGATATACTAAAATTATTGAGTCAATAAATTGTCAAGCATATTTCCATTTACTTTAGCCATATTTCTGGTGGATATTGATTATCTTTTAGTGTTTGATGCAAATATATATAATATTAGAGATAACTCATAATTTTAGTATCAATAATTTTGAAGATGCAACTAATAAAACTGCGAGTGGCTTTTATAATTTTTTTCTTTTATTAATTGAACAAGTTTTAATATTGTTTTAAAACAAAATAAGAAATAGAAAAGTAAGTGAACAAAGTACCAAACTCATTTATTAGACATAACATAAAACTAACGAGTTTACAACTATGCTTTAAGCAAGGGGTGATAAAATAAGTAAAGTTAAAACATTCAATCTGTTTTAATCAACTTGGAATCATCAACATTCCATCAAGCGTGTGCTGGATAGAAGAAGATAGGACAATAAAGTGTCGTTGGTTCCGCTCGCACCAGGACGAGTTACGATAGCAAGGTTTCACTTGTCTCTCGTTAATTGTATTAGTTACTCGCTTCCTCGGGCTCTGGAAGCGTTCCTTCCATCCGGTCATTTGCTTCTTGTTCCTTCTTCCGGTAAAAACTTGAAAGCCTGCAATTTGGGCGCTTGTGTTCATTTCAAAATGGCCGCCTGGGGTGTCGTCAACGTAATTACAAAATGAATTGTCCAATGGCGGGATCTGCGTTGCCATGACAGCGTTGATTAAAACAAGCGAATGTCTCCTCGTATCACCATGGAAACTGCTACACCACGAGATGTCTCTCGAGACGGTCTTTGATCGTAGACTAGACGTGCCTTATCGTACTTTTTTTTATAGAATAAAGCTCATTTATTTCAGTTACTGAACGCTCTGTTTAAACTTGTTTCGTTTGATGGATGCACTCTAATTAGGTTTCAGTGGACAAGTTTTACAATTTTCTTGCTAATTCCAAATCCAAGTATTTAATTGAATTAGTGTCCTACTCAAACTTTTTAATTACTTTAATAAAAATTAAAAAGTTTAAATGAAAAAATAATTTTTCATTTTCATTCCCGTTTCCTACCATTGCTCACCGTAAATATTTTTGTGCGATAAAACTGTTATAATATTAAATATTACGTACACAAAAAAATTAATGCAGACAAAAAACAAATTACTTTGAAATTCAGTATCATGGACGATAAAATCAGAGCATCATTATTCTATGAGTTTATCAGATGACGCGGGTGCATTCTGGCGCAAAAAGTCCCAGCAGCCCGAAGCTTAAAATAAATGAACATCGCATTGAATAAAAGCGTCCCTTAGCAACCCCACTACTAAGCTTTATATCTGATGGTGGTGGAAAAGTGGAGTTTTTAGCAAGACGAACGAACGATATCACTTTATTTAACAGCACCGCACTTTGTATCAGATTTAAAATACACGGAAGCTGTCACTGCTATTAACTTACCAAAGTTTTATATTTTCATTTTATTTATTATTTTAAAAACTAATATGAGTTTCAGATTACTTTTTTAAATACGCTTTAAAAAAGACAAATGTGAAACACTTGAATACTAACTTTCATTTACAGGGTGTTTCAATTTTACGTCTAAGTAAACTGCGATAAATAATCGTAAGTAATATTCAATGGTTGCCCCTGGACAGTCTTTGTGTTTCGATTTCACAATCAGAATAAAATACTGCTCTGAAAGAGGACGGTCTTTCTGATACATTCCGAGAATCCTTAGTTCGGTCAATTTCGACGCTCCGAGGGATGATCCCCAGGAAAAACTATGTCTGCACCTATTGACAGAACAAAAATTCGCTTCAGTGATTGGTCCAGACAAAACATGATATAAGCGTAATAATTATTAGTTTATTATAATTTGAGAAATTAATTAATTAATATAAAAGCAGGAAGAGTCGGTTTTACGTTCGAGGAGTGGGCAGTTTTAAATTTTAATTTTAATAAAATTTACTAAAGAGCGAATTACTTTATGTCATTAATTATTACCAGAATTCCAGAGCAATTTAAGCAGTCCTATAGGTATTCCAGTAGATTATAGGGTTTGGGAAGAAAATCTTAGTTTACAATTTAATTTATTGTACGTATATTTTTACAAATACATGTTATACCTATTGTAATGCTAATTATTATTATTTAAATTTTTATAGATTTTGTAATCCTATTTAAAGCATAATCTCAACATTATTACTTATTATTATTTATTATTAATTAATAATACTCTATATTAATTAATATTGCAATATTTTTATTACATTACTAATTTTTGGTTCACCCCCTGGAACTACCCCCTTTAAAGATTTAATTTTTTTAAACTATTGTTTTAATGGATGTTTAGTCTAACGGAATATTTATATGTATCTCCAGAGTTTTAGATGTTTTTATATTTTTTCATTGACTGCTTTGCCGCAAATGCTGGCTCACTCAAAGAGGTGAGCCCCAAGTAAATTTTGAATATTTCACTCTATCAAGACCTATTATAGCATAGGCCTTTAGAAACGGTATAAAGAAATGGAGTTGAAAATGTTAACTTACGAGGAGAACTCGGTAGATACATTTAGGGGGAGATATGCAGTCATTTTCAAGAAATTATAGGCGGAAGTTTTTCAAACATTTCTACTTTGTTTGTGTTTTTGGTATGCTTCACTAGTGTACACCAGTGCAGACTATAAACAGCCTCTCATTTTTATTAACGATTAAAATGCTTTTCACTAAAATATGATGTAATTGCTTAATTTTTCAAAAATATCAGGCTTCTAAATTCTATACAGACGAACCGGGAAGCGGGAGTCTGCGGTTTACATCCTGGTCAAATACTACTGTGATCTAAGCTCAATATTGATTAGTGAATTATGAGAAAGGCAACAGGAAACCACCTTACTATTAATTATATTCGCTAGTAAGTCATCTTGGCTTAGTACTTAGTAGGCACTTGAAGAAGAAGTGTGCACTAGTGTACACTAGTACAGCTACCAAACACACTTGATATAAATAAAAATATAAAGAAACAATTCAGTAGAGGATTTTTTAAACACAAATTAACTATAAATTAGATTTATCTACAAAAGCTTGCGTTGGAAGCATTCCAAACTGTGAGCAGTCCGCTTTAAGTAGCCAACGATAAAACTACAGCTTCGCAAATTTTGTTTCTGCTTTCAAATTATATTTTTTCAATTTAAAACTTAAAGAAACTGTAAGTAATTTTTATTTTGTAAATAAACTATGATAATTAATTATAATAATAATAAACTTTATTTAAAGTTACAAAAATACAGAATATAAATGATCAGATAATTTATCGTTAATTGAGCAACCGTTTTGACTGCAATGCTGACTAAATGCTGATTGCAACAAACTGAGCCGTCACTTCCTAATTTGTGATTGACGTGGTTGTTCGGCCTCACTGAGGGAATATCGTTACCCATCCAGTTTTATTGGCCGCCCTGATCTACTGATAAGTGGTTGTTCTGTCTCACCGAGGTACTCATATTACAGTTGCCTTCATAAGCCAAACAATAAAATTGTTTTTTTTTTTATTTTTTGTCTTGATTAATATTGTAATTTTAAAAAAATTATTAATTTTACATTTTTTGAAAGCCATTTTGGGCAATATGATTGATGATATTGAAAACAGTTAGCAATACAGAAAGATTAGTAAATTTAATAACTTAACTTGAATAAGTTAAGTTAAAATAATTTTAATAGATAAGTCTACATTTTTTAAAAATCCGTTTTGGTCATTTTTGAGCGTTTTATAGGGATTATTTTCAAGGACTTTCATTTATATTGCTTTTACGAGCATTTTTTATGATATTTTACTAGCTTTACCTATGATGAACATTTCAAACCTTTAATTAGTTGAGATCAAATCACTTTTTTTTCCGAACTAATAATATAATAATAAAATATAAAATCAAGGTAATAAAATTACTTAAAAAGCAGCCGATTTTATTATTACTTTCTAGTATTTTTTAAAGAAAGTTTTAAACTAAATAATATTTTATGAATAAATGTTTCAAAAGTTAATCTGAAATGAACTCGAGAAAATTCAAATCGATTTAGAATATAAGTTTTCGACAATAATTGCTACTTTTGAAATATGCTGTTTTAAATATTATTTTTACTTTTTTATTATAATTTTTATACTTTTATGTATCAGTTTATTTTTACCGAAGGTAAAGTATATAATTAAAATTAAGAACTGAAATTAAAATTTCTCGTGATTGAAATTAAATTTAAAAAATATAAGGCAAGGACTTATATTTAAAGCATTTTGTATTTTCTTTGTGACAATTAAATACAAATTTATGTTCGGCTTTGCATAAATATCAATGATACCAGCAATCTGGTCATTAACTACTGGTTTATTAAAGTTGTCAACCACTAAGGCTTAATCCAAATTGAATGTAAAATTAACTGTTAAAATATTTATTCTCGTCAATGAATGCAAGAGAATCCGTACAGATAAGTTTTAATAAAATGTGATGTGTCTTGGTATTTATTAACAGTTTATGATAATTTTTGTATATTTTCAAGTTTTATTGATTGAGTTAACTTTTAAAATCTTTAAAATATTTCTTTTTTATTGTACATTCATAGACATTCAATTTCTCCACATAGGTAAATGTGCCTGCCATAATCTATAAGCTCTAAATTGAGTTATCCCAAAATCGAGTTTCTCTATTGGTATGCAGTATGTGGAGAGCTAGACAAGCGATCACGTTGATTTTGGGTTTTGAACTTGGCATAAATTGAGTTGAGATTACGCCGGTTATTAATAATAATTAATTGACGAAACATCTTTAATTTGTAATCATTGTGAATCCCCCAAAGAATAAAAAGTTTACTAGATAATAAATCCTTTTCTTTTCTCTTGCCGCTAATATATTAGATACAAATCTAAACTTTATACAGTTAATAATAAGAAAACCAGGGTTGAACACGTACATATGATTTACTTTGACATTTATTACGATCCTTTTTTAATTGCACTCTAAAATATTATACGCTTTCAGTGCCAAAAAGAGTAAAAAATTATGAGGTCTTAATTAGGGAGTACGAGGTTGAGATTGCAAAGGGATTATGAACCGGGAATGAGATAGAACGTAAGAGGAAGATTAACTGATGTAAAGGGAGAAATATTAAAGGTCAAACTCGTAGCGATAATCTAATGTTATAATTGGATTTTTATCTTGCTCGAATTTAGAAAGTAAATTACGTTTTTCATTTGAGCATTTGTTAGAAAAGTTAATGGAAATAAATTATAAAATCTAAAACATATGCAGTTACTTCTACTTATTTTTCAATGCCCGTGTACATTACACCAAATTACATTATCTATTAACTTTTATTTTAAATTAATGATGATGTTCTATTAAGCTTCAGTTACTGTCAAAATTTCATTACCTGGCAGGCGGAATCGGGGATAAGAGAGAAGCGGTTTCGAGGCACAAACAAATTTAATATAATATTATCTACCATTAATTTGAATTAATTAACATTTATGGAAACCAACCAGATTCCATATGTAAGATTTGCTAAAATCTTAGTTGGAACACATAGCTTTTAATAATTAATCTTCTTTCAGCGGTACTACCGGTATCTACCGGCATCCGCCACTGAATACATCAATGGTTTTTTCCAGTATTCTAAAATAATGCAGATTATTAATTTTTGATTGAAACTTCTCGGTAACTAAACTGTGCAGTTTAGTTAATTTTTAATTAAATTTCGTAAGTAATGTAATAATTACGTTTAGCTGCGATTTCGAGTAACCACAAACAATCACCAACCATATTGTAGTTCAAAGTCAGAAACTAGTAACAGATTTGTAATTAGCAAGGGCCAAGTCTCGAGGGTTTCAATAGTTGGTATCTGCAATCCGGTGGCCTGGAGAAGCAGGGAAGAGAACTCCATTGGGATGGGGTACAAATCACAAACACCGCATGTCGCGAACACCGATTACACTACGAATCAAGTTAATGAACTGTGTTAAACATGTATTGAAATTTCATTAAAAGCAAATTAATGTAGCTCAATACAAATGTAAAATTAAATTATACAAAGTCACTTAACATGTTATTCCTTTAATTATAAGATAATTACATTTTGTTTATAAAAAATTACGTTTTAATCAACGCTTTAATTAAACCTACTATAAAATATCTTCAAACACTTTGTTGCATTTCAGGTAGTAAATGCTCGTTAATTATGTAACTATTAGCAGAAACTGGAAACGCTTCCGTAGTTTTAGTGTTAATTAGTGGTATTAATAAAGCGAATGCTATATTAATTATTTAATAGAATTATTTTAATACAAACGATTAAAAAAATAAATTCTGCATTTAATTTAATGTTGGCGATGAATGAAAATGAACATTTTTTTGCCCGCATGGGTAAAATAAAAGAAGCGTGCCAAAGTGCGTAATCCAGCACATATGTGCTTTGATCTGATTTGATCATCCCCATTGAAAGCAAGATTATTATTGTTACCCGTTTTGTTTTGCTGTTGTGGTAGGTGCTCTTGATTTGTAGCGGTGCGGCTGCTTTTGGGACTTAGGGGTGGAATTTTGTTCAGTAATGTAATGAATTGTGGTGTTAGGTTTAGATTTTATCTTTTTCGTTTATTATTATAAAGATGAATATGATTGCTATCACACATAATGTTTTTCGAATTGTGCAATAAGTTTCTTATTGGAATAATCATAAATCTTTTTCTGTATTCTCATAAAACTGTTGACGCTTTTAAAGTTCCATAAAATCCATTAACAGGAATATTTTTATTAAATTTTAGCTTTATTTATCAACTATCAGAAATGCTATAAATTAGCACTCCTTAATTTACTTTGCTATGCCATTAAGAAAATATGACCAGTATTAAGTGGATGTCATGGAAAAAGTAAAAGGCATAAGAGGTAATCAAACATCGCTACGGATGTACGATAATGGGCGGAAATGGCACTTCATCATTACCGCACATATCTCTTAATAGTAGGAAGCAAAAGTGTCAAATTTATACGTAAGATGTAGCACGTATTGTTAATTAATCATCATTATTCTTACGGTTTGATTCAAATAAAACACGGCGATGATATAGAAATAAATTCCCAATCAATATTTGGAGTGGAAAAATTAAAAATAAAAATTATTTAATATGGAATATTATGCTTTGTCATTGCAGAAACTATTATTGTCAAACGTATAGATTTCCCACTTAATGTAAGTAGGAAATCTATAGGAAATGAAGTTAAAAGCCTTTTCATTTTAATGCTTGACACAAAATTTTGTATTTAAAAAATATGAAAAAATAAATCGAAAGAGAATCTTATTATAATAAAGCCAAGATGCAGTTTAGATAATAATAAAATTGAAGTCGATGATTTTGAATCGTCTTCATAAATTACAGCAAGCCTTATTGGATGACCGCGGTTTCGGACTAGACTTACGATCTACACGTAGTATTATCCTTGTTAGTCCTTGCTATTTAGGATGTCTTGCTCACAAGTTTTCCAACTTCGGACGATTTACATTATAAAAAAACATCATAAAAATTTTTGAGATTTTATGCAGTTTTCAGATGAAAATTCTGAAAACTGAAAAATTATTAGTTTAACTATGCAGACTTTTTCTTCTTCATCTTCTGACATCAATATGCAGATATTGTTCTAAATATTATAGTTTTGCAGACCACAGCTAACAGGTCTCTAAAAGCTTACTAAATCCTAAAGTGAAAGCTTACAAAAAAAAACTTTTAGGAGTTTATTTTTTGTAATCGTAAATTATGAATTTTTCAAACTCACCACAAAAAGTCGAACATTAACTCCTAATAAACCAACATACTATTTAATTTGGTTCTTTTTAATTAATTTAATTTAATTTTTTATTCATATTCGATCAAAATTAATAGATACAGTAATTTTCCGGTCTCTACATTTCTGCTTGATTTCTTTCCACTTGAGTTTTCAATGTCCAATTCCTTAATTGAAAGTTCACAGTCAAAGTCCGTTAAGAAATTTAATCTTGGTAAGGAATACTGTTAAATTTGGCTGAGTGCTGTATTGCTTAAGGGGCTATACCAGTGTGAACGCTGAAAATTTGGGTGATTTTCGGAAATTTTTTGGAAGCAAAGTACTTAATTAAATATTTCGGAAAATTAAGAGTATATTTGGCTATATAAAAAAGAAAAATTGTCTCTAAACTGGAAGGTAATTCCTGTACAATGACGCAGGATTTTCGAAAAATATCGAAATCTAACAAAATGGCGTAGTTATGAAATCAGAAAATTTGAAAAATCTCATTTCGACAAAAACGCGTTTAAAAATTTCTTCTTCTTCTGGTGCCGAACCGTTATCGAACGTTGACGACCATCATGGCAATTCTTACTTTGTCTGCTGCTGCCTGGAAAAGCCCAGTCATTGAATTACCGAACCATGTTCTGAGGTTTTTGAACCACGATATCCGAGTTAAAAATTTAACTATCGATTTTAGCAATATAAAATGATTTTTACCATCAAAACTGCCAATCAGCTATACCTGGCCCATACAATGGACCCTCCGCTTCCTCAAATAATGCCTGCTGAGATGCTAAAGCTTCTCTCCGAACTGTTCGTCCCTCTTTTGAGGATGCTCATTGACGTAGCTCCGACTGATTTTCATCAGCTCCTGTGCGCAACAGTTTTTCAACGGATGTACTGGTATTTTTGGTGGACTTCTCATACGTGTATCGATTTCCCGAAAATCTCCCCATCTTGCTTCTGGATCTATGGATAGGAGTATGGTGAGAGCCTTTTTTCATTTTCATCTCATTTTCGCTCTGTTATGCAGTGTACAGCAGCTATGAGTAAACTAAACAGACCCTTCCAGAATAACTGATTGAAGAATCCCTTCTTCATTATGTACCGTTTATGATGTCGAAAGATTCAAGTAACAACACCTACAGGCAGATAGATCATTTTATATTTTTATACCTGCGGGCGGTTGCTCGTTAAAAGGCTGACATTAGGGAATATTAGAGATACGGCTTTAAAATGTTTACAAGATATTCTTAATAGTATAAATGCTCGAAAAATGCAATAAAAAAAAATGATTATCTAGCAAGTGTTACACTAGTAAAGCCCCTATGGCAGATTCCATAAATCCATTTGATTGTGCAAGTTGGTATAGTTCTATAACTGACGGTGCAACTCCTACAATTAGCAGCCCTATGCTAAGCCTTGGATATGTATTGCAAAAGAAGTATCTTTCTAAAAAATAAATCATACAATATACAGATCCTGAAATCTGAAATGACAAGCAAAAAAGAATAACAAATAAATTCCTTAAACATCGAGTAATTATTACATAATATACAATATCATAATTATTACATAATATAAAGGGGGGGAACAATTAATAATCTTTAATTCTACATTTCCTAAGTTATAATTTATATAATTAATTAACTCATCAATCTTAAATCATATCAAATATACTTTGCAGCTGCTGATGTTATTTTGGTTATCGAAATGTAATTTCCGTTACATTCGCATACAAAGGAAACTTTGTCATTAAACTAAAATTAAAACTTTTCCTTTCTTGGAATCATTATCAAAATCAAATAATTTTTTAAGTAAACTAACGCAACAAAATTAATTAATGTGTATTTTTTACTATAATATAAATTATTTGTTATGACTTTGAATAAAACTTTAAATATATTTAATTTATTTTATAATGATAACTATGTAATAGGCATAGTTAACATTTCTACAATAAGATGAGAAGGGGGATGACAACTCACGCTTTAGTTCATGATTGATGTTGGTGTATCGCTCCTGAATATTTATTAACATTGAAAGTTATTTGGTTTGTATTTTAATATGTTTTACTATAAATATTTATTATAATTTTTATTAAATTTTGCATGTTCTAATAAAATTAAGTAATTATTTAAAAAAATAATCATAATTCAGAAACGATTAATAATTGAATTATTTATTAATAATTAATAATATAATATCTAAATTAATATAATTAATAAAAAAAAGCAGTGATAGAATGGGGGGGGGGGCAATTCTTTCATTCTCAAAATATTTTACTGTAAAAAGTAGGTAGGTTCGTAATGTCTTCAATTAAAATTAGTGTTATTTGCTAATAATAACTTTTAAACTTAAAATAATTAGGTCAAGCTGAAAACAATGTAAGGTTCCGTTTTAAACATCTTTAGATATTATTGATGGTAATTGATTTTAATAACTGACTTTTTGCATACGATTCAAACGTTGACCTCTTTTATTTTAATTTTAATTAGTTTCGTACGAATTTCCGTAACTTAAAATTTATTTTGAATGATTTCAAGTTTTTTTTTCTATATTTATAAGCGAAATCTGAGATTTTGTTAATTACATACGTCTTTCCTTTGTCGGTATTTATAAAATACAAATATTGATAACATTACTTAATTAAACGAAAATATTTATAAAATAAATTAAAGGATTTCTAAAGTAACATTATAAATAGAAATAATTACAATTTAAATACTTAATTAACTGATTAGCATTCTAACTAGAAACAAGATAATTAGATTCAATCAAAGTACCTAATTGAAGAATTTATTTTTGTAGTTATTTCCTACGACAACCATCTTTCTATTATAATTATTATAATATCTAAAATCATAAACAAATTTTTCGCGATTTAATATCGGTGGCGTAAATTACACGTTAATAGAATGAATTATTTTGTATTAATATTTTATATTGTTTTATTTTTGATTATGTATTATTTTGTATTATTCGATATTGTGTATTGTAAAATATTTATATTGTGTTATCGAACTATTAGTTTTTGTTAAAATATTGTAAATTACACTAAATTACAAATCCCGTACCTCGGGGGGTGGGGGGCTAAGGTATTAATAGGGCCTTCCAGACAACCATAAATATTTGTTTATTCTATAATAATTCTGATCTCCGAAAGGTAAACCAAATAAAAGCAGTATACAGGTTGTCCAAAATTAACTTCGCCAAGTTTTCAGTATGCCTTTGAATAATACTAATTATTATTAACTTAATTACCTACTACAGTAAGAAAATTTGTTAATAATTCCGTGTCAGACCATAATTATCACTTTATTTTGTTAGTTTTATTAGAAAATATGCTCCAAAAATCAGATAGCATATAGCTTGTTTCACCATGATCACTTTTTCTCAAGCAGCAAGCCAGAATTTCGAAGTCACATACTCAAAATTACTGCAAAATTTTAGTTTTAATTTAAAAAATAATTTTTTTTTAGCTTTTTTACGCGATTTACTTCGATTAGCGCAAAATAGCAGGTAGACAAACACTTTAAAGGGCTTTTACCAAGATGGCGTAAGAACCAGAGATTAAAAATATAAATATTTTGAAAATGTTATTATAAAAATTTGTGTAATTGTTGTAATTACAACTTGAACGTGTAATTTGAATTTGAAATACGACATTAATTATAAGCATAATAATTTAGCAATTTTGAAAAGTGAAGAAGATATGAAATTATAAAAAGGTGTTAATTAGAAGATATAGAAGATTATGGAAGGAGTTGGATAAAAAGGGAAATTGAAATTAGTACTTAGAATTTAATTGGATAATATACAGTAAGAAGCTTTTGAACTATTTAATTTAGAATTAATTCAAAGAACGACTTAATTTTATTGGTAATCAAGTACCTACATGCATATTTTGTTTTTCTATTTTATACAGGTTTATTATTATTAGAACATTGATTTTTTATGAAATATTTTTAAATTTATAATTTATTTATTACTATCAAATAAAACACACTTTATGTATTTCATATAAATCATATGATATTTCATATCAATCATAATAAAACATTTTATGGTACAATTTGTATGATACAATGTTTCTGTTCCTATTGAAATAATATTATATTGTATATTATTTTATAAACTATTTGGTTACTCTTTGACATATTAATTGAGTATGTAACTATTTATTACATTTTTAAAAATAAATATATATAAATAAATAATATATACCTAAGTATCTGCATATTTTCTTTTCATTAAATGGTAAAATGGAAAAATTATATTATATATGTTTATCCCAAGCGAAATGTCCTTTCTCGTATGGCAAAATATCTATAATATTATTTGTTCTGATATATTGTTTTTGGCGAAATTAGGAATATGTTGTATTATAATTAAAATATATAAAATAAAATACAAAAAATATAAACAAATACTGATTTAATAAAAAAAATATTTCTTCTTTTAACATACCCTGCTTCAGCAATACAATAATTCTTAATCAAGCACGAAATTAGTAGATTTAACAAATATCTATATTTAAGCAGAATAAACTATGTTGTAGGAGCAAAAAAATTTTTAGTTACTAAAATTATTTGCTGCTTTAACAAAATTTTTGTTATAGATAAATCGTTCTTCTCAGTGCTATTATAGAACTATATGGTAGCATTTAATATACAATATTTAATATAAAACTATTTTATGTTTAATATCTTTATGGTTGTCCCTATCATTAATTTTATTAAAATGTAACATATATTTTCGAGTTCATAACATGCAATTTTATTAGTGCAATACTGTTATTATCGATCGATATATAGCATATTGTAGAACTCACATTCTAGACCGAATTGAATAATGCATTTGCTTGATTCTAATATGTTAATTTTTAAATATATATCATATTTATAATACAAAATATAATTTGTCAAATTTTTTTAAAATTTTACTTAAATACACATTTCTCGTTTTGAAATTTTACTCAAACTTAAAACTATAACCACAAACTAACTTCAATCATTGATTAATAAATTTTGTCTGTAAGCTAACTTTTCCCCGCTTTTCTCTGACAAACAAAATTCATATGCTGCGACCAACCTCACAAAAAAATACTAATGTTAATTACTAATTTTGTAAATTTAACATTTCCAATAAATATAAGTATTACAATTTTGATTGATTTGTAGAGTTGAATTATTTATTAGTGGTAGATTTCGTAAGTGATTTAAAATTTAAGCTGCGATTAAAATTATTAAAAAATATAATAACAATGCATCTCATTGTTTTAGCTACGGTTATAATAAATTTTAATATTATAAATAAAAATTTTTTTATAAAATTCACTATAAATTATTTTATACAACTCCCGATATTTTATTACTACAATTAATAACTAAATAAAATAAATATTTAAAAAATCAAAAACACCCATTATTAAAATTAGGTCTAATTGCTTGACGTTCAAAATAGACAAAATATAATTCTTATGCTAACATGAAACCTAGTTATGAAAATTATAATAAAATAAAGGAAACACTTAACTCTGAAAAAAGGATAACCAGATCTGATATATTAAAACATATTGGCAAGTACACTAAAACCTAATAATGAAATTCAATATTAAGGCGGGTTTGAATTTAATGGGTGTAAACCATTTCGACCAACGAACGATTCAGAAAATGAAAGGCGGAAAAGTTAACCGCCCCTATCTTGTGTTGCGCTCGTACTGTGCTGTTAGTAAACCTGTAACTTGTTCAAGTGTGATACACGCTTTAGTAAAGTTCTCGTGTTTACATTAGTGCATATGAACATCAAATTAATTTTCGAGTGCGTTTACATTTTTAAAACTGCCGTACAAGAGACCCAACGTAATTAACAGTTTCGTATATTTCTTCGATCTAAAGTGGATTCGGAAAATTGTATTTCTTCGATACATTGGCGCAAAGTGGATTCAAAATCCGTGAAACTTCTGAAAGAAATTAAATTAAAATTTTTCTACACGAACTCCTAATTCATTTAATTGGAAAATATAAATCTTCAAAAACGTGCAAATGAATATTGATGGAGCAAATGATCAAATTGATTTATTAATTGATTGGGATATTACACTCGAATAGAATATTAATTAAAAAGTATTCATTAGCTATCTTGAGAAATCAATAATACACTTAACTACAAACTGCAATTATCGTCAATTAAATATAATTAATATTATATTTTTGAAATAAAAGTCCACGGCAACTGTTGTTCAAAAGTTATATGCATGTTCAACCGACGCAACTATCAACTTCATTGTAATCTTAGTTAACCCATAAGGAGACAATGGATTTATAATCGTTATTATGTTTAATTTAAGTGAAAGTGAAATTACTAAATTAAAGTGAATATTTTAAGAAATATGGTGTTAGAGACTGGTGGGCTTCCGCCTCCTTTACAGTTGTACGCGGCGGCAGCAGCTCATCTAACACCAAGACCACCATGGACCCCATTGTTGCAATTTCCGGGTGCTGCCCAATTGCTAGCAATGCCGGGTGCTTTTGCACCATTAGGCAGACCGAGGTATCCCACGGGTTTATTGTCTGGTTTAAGAGCACCCCCTGGACCTCCTTCGGAAGATAGTGGCAGCGAAACACATGCCGGTAAAGGTTAGTTTTACTTTTATATTGGAATATCGCAACATTAGAAAAATTTAAATTGTCTGAAAAATGTATCGATTTTCTATATTTTAGTAAATTTACTATATATTATAAGGTTATAATTTTAAGCTTCAAAAAATTTTAGGCTAATTTTGCCATTGCATCTTGCTTATTTTATAATAATTATTCTATCAAATTACTATTATTATAGTATGTAGATCAGCGGATGATTATGTATTTGACTGACCAAAGACCAAAACCAAAATTTTTGGGTTCCCCCCAAAAATTCTTGTGAGTTAAATCTTTAAAACAAAATAGTAACAATTTTTTATCAGTTTGGGTACCTCAGAGCATATGGGGCCAAAGGCGTTTACAGCCCGGTTATGTGATAATATGCTGCTGATCTACATATTATTATATTTGAACATTACACATTTAAATGGCAATATAGCCGTATCCGTATTACATTTAAATTGCTTAAATGCATGTAAATAATTTACAATGTATTACACCGCATACTTTTGTATTTACTACTATATTATTATAATCTATACTACATATCGAGTGCTAAATGGCAGTACCTCGTAAGTCGCATTTTTGAAATTTTTTGTGTTTGGTATCATTCTATTGAAAAAATGTGTCTCTATCTTGTAGACAGCTTTTCAAAAAAAAAATTTTTTACACTTACGAGGTCCTGCCGTTTAGCACTCGATATACATATTAGTATAGGTACTCTACATATACATAACATAATTATATTGGTATGTACCTAATAGTTTTTTTAAAGGTTACCAAAAATGTAAAACAATTCATATTTGAGAGTACCAAATCTGTATTGATCGGATTTAGAACAGAAATAACCCAAATATTCTATCTGGACGATATACTGAATGTTAATATATAATAGATATATCTACTGAAAATAATTTTGCTTGGACACTGATAGTTTTTGGAAACCCGCTAAGAATTTATTTGTATTGGTTACCATAATAGGAAAATCCATACGAATATAAAAAAAATTATTCGTTGTCCTAACCTAACAATATAGTTCTATTAGTTTTCATGTTGGTACTAATTTAGTAATAAAACCACAACGTTCAGTATTTATCAACATTGTCAGCGCCTCGGTGTCTAAACAGAACGAGGCATATTATGTCTTGAAATCAACATGAAAAAAATTTAATGACAAAACGTTTTTGAAACTCATATTATTTAAACCAAGTTTAACCAAAGATTAGATGAACTGAAGTGTTCAACAAATTAAAGAAGTTTTAACTAAGTGGTTGTAGGTACTTAGAGCCATAATACATAAATGGTATGGTATATTTAATATGTGGTGGTATTATCTAATGTAAGTCTTTATTAAAACTTCCTAAATTTGTTAAACGTCAGTTAAGCTAAACCCTGTTTTAATTTGGTTGCTAATGGAGAGTTTATGATTTATGAAAATAAAAATTATAATAAATAATTTTTTACTTAAAAAAGTTTGTTGCTTGGTATAAGTCAAATTGTGTGATAAAAAAACTCGAATCTTGGATGGAACCCGACTGGGTATCATGGTCACCATCACTGTAATGATCATCATCATTACCAGTGGGCTGTTACGCTATACTCAAATTGATCGCTCCGTTTCTTTTTGGAACGATTTGCATATTTTCTGCCGCTGGAATCTTTTCTTCGGAAATTGGTCCTGATTTATTTTATCTATTATTATTTCTTTCATCAGTGGTTCTGCTCTTATCTATCTCTATCTGTTATCTGTTAGCTTTATTTAAGGGTCCTATATGTTCGTCTGGAAAATATAAAATTTAAAAATTAACAATCTAAATAAACAATGAAAATCACACCCTTTTCAAAATTAATTTTATATTATTTATTTTATGAAAATACATGTAATATATTAATTTAATCTTGAATTATTGTATACACTCACACGATGGTAGGTAACTTGGGTTAGAACTTACCATAAACTATTTTATTATGAATAGCAATTGGCATTACTATATTGAACTATAAAACAAGTTTGCAAAAGAATGGAGATAAAAAAATCGAATTAAAAATAAAAATTTAATAATCTACAAAGAAAATCTCATAAATTGCAATAATTGAAAAATAGTATTAAAAATAATCGATTACGATTATTATATATGTACGGCGTGTATAAATTATAAAGCATAGTAAATTTATCCACAAATTTATTTATTTTTTTTTACTTTTTCTTTTTTGTTTTTATTGCGAATATATTTAAAACCCAATAGTAGACTATTGTATTTTTTATATTTTATAGAAGATGAACATACTCGTATATAACTATTATATTTTATTGTGTAGTTAAACATCATTGATGTAACACTTTCATAAAATTTTGATATTATAAAAAAAATTAAATTAAATTGATATTATTTTTATATTATAATTAATTTTATATTTTATTAAATTATATCGTAAATAATTAATTGCGCAATTTTATCCCATTCATTGCTTAGGTAAGTAATTATTTAACAGTAAAAACTGTTAACACGCAAACTTACAATCAATCAATTAATCACAATACTTATAATATTATACTTTCTGCATATTAAACTTGCGTAAGAAAAATTTATAATTTATTGAGAAAGCAAATGCAAAAAATATCAATAGAAAAGAAGCATATTCAGTATGTGCTTTACCAAGAATAAATTGATAATTGATTATTTATTAAAATTACCAAGAATAATAAATTTGCGTAGTAATAAAAATTACGATAAACAAATCAATTTTCACTATCTACCGACTTTGCTTGGTTCACATTTTGATCAAGTTCATGTCACTCTCATAATCAATTAATTGTTGAAATCTCTATTTTCTCACTTTTTGGTGATATAACTATCACTGGAAAGAACCTAATTAGAGAGACATTGAAAGCAACTGTAATTAAATAGATAACTCTAAGTAATACTAATTGATAACCTTAAAGAAGTTCTTATGCAAAATAACTTGAAATTCAAGGAATATAAAATATTAAATTGATATGACTTGCAACAGTGCAAAAACTCAAAACCAAGTCAAGGTTCCAATGTTTCATAATGTACTAAATTAACAATGATCTTCTGCCACTGTCCTGTCAGCTTGTCAGATGTTAATTTGACATGTATTACCATTTTTAGAAACGATTGTGTGCTGTTAAATGTACAAAAATCACACAGACTGATCAAGGCATTATAGAAACTCGGAAGGAAAAGAATATACAAGATGTGTCAAACAACTTCTCACAGCATATTACATTTTTCTTCTGAGAAAATTATGAGGCTTATTGAACCGAATTTATTTATATAGAAGGGTACGTACTTCAGTCCTTTAAAGTTGAAGTTTTTTTTTGTTTTTCTATATTAGATCAATTTATTGAGTTACATCACCTTATCCGGAATTTTCGCGTTCTTCGAGCGACCACTCATTTGTATATGGTCGCGTTTGGGTCTCTTACGATTTCTACCTTGTTGAACGATTTTTACGTGAATTTTGTATGAGTTCGAATCTTAGCTATTCCAAAATTATTTGCGCCGTGTTTAGGATTCCACACGTTAAGCTTTCAAAACTTCCAGAATTAATTCCGTGAGATATAATCAGATATCTTGAATAATATTCTATTTTCCAATTTTTTTCTAGTTTTCGCAGCTTCAAGCTGCTATCGCAGAACGAATGAAATTAAATTCTCACCGATCGCGATGCTAACATTGTAATCATTTAATCTGCAACAGAGGTTAAATTAGCCAAGTGTAGTAGCATATTCGTTTTCCCGCCTCATGTAATCCGTATTTAAAAATAATAATTTGAACTTAAATGTTTATTTGGTACGTTTCCATTATTTTATAATTTAAATTATTGTAAATATACTAAATCATAGCATAAATTCCAACCATATCAGGAATAAAAATAATAATAATATGCATCAATATTATATTGATGTTACGCTAATTATGAAGCAAGAAAAAATTAAAATATCTGTATTAATATTTAAATAATAAAAAAAATTAATTTTCATTGTAGGGGGCTTAAAGTACTATAGGTAATTCTTTATGCTTAATTGCAGGTATTTATAAGCAGAGATACGTATTTGTTATTTAGATAACCAAAATAAGCAAAATAAATAACTGATAAGAATAATTATTGATAATAATTTATTAATAAGTTAATGTTGTTCCTTCTTTAGTTGTGGATTTAGATAAATAATAGGAGCAAAATGTCATACAGTGCGCTCGTAAAATTTTGAAAAAATCTCTAATTTAGTTTTTAAATTCTACTTTTTTCACTATTGACATTATTTTAAATTACAGCCCTTTTGGACAAAATAAATTTTTTACGAAAATATCAACATCCAAATTTTTTTGAGTGGCTCCAAATAAAAGAATAATTTGTATAAATTTTGCACTTTTTTTCTCAAGATATTTCACTGTTCCTTGCCAAAATGTATTCCCAAACAGTGGTTGGGGATCACTTCGAACATTTTTAATTTATTTGATTTTCTTATTTAATTTGATTTTCTTATTTACCTAATTGCTTTAATTATTGCAGAAACGTTGATTGGCTTCATTATTACATTCGTTGATTTTTTTGACTATTTTACCAACGTTTTTTTTTGATAAATGATTGGTATACTCTTTAATATATATTTTCTATAATATATAACTTTCCGTTTTAAGGTCATACGTTCTTGACATTTTCGTAGTTAGAAAAATGTGCCCTATTCAAATCCATGAAGAAAAATGAAGGTTGCAATTTAAAAAAATTGCTGATGACGTCACAACTCAAAAACAATATCGGAGTGTTTTGGTGAATAACTCGAAAACAACTTGTTTCCTAATTTTCTCTGTGATGCTTTTGTAAGCAGCATTAGCAATATAAAGGTACAATATTTAACCATCATCAAGAATTCCTTTTTTATGCTACCGATTAGATCCAATAAATAATACTCCTAATATTTAAAGACGTGACTGACGTTAATGAAATCTTGAAAGAGTTTTTGTTATCTTTTAGCCAAAGGAATTTGCGGTTTTGCTACTTTATATTACATTGTTTAACATTGCAACCATAGGATATTTCTCATATCTATTCTCTCCTGATGTCTTTATAATGGAGTAATTTTTCTTATGAAGAAAAACTATTTTATCTGGAAAATTATTTTCTTTTATAATTTTTGTAAGAAATAAAAATTATTAATTTATTATCTTTCAAATTAGTATTAAAAACATGGTCATTGGCCTAGTAGTTAGCCCGATCAATTGATTATAACTAAAGTACTCAGTTTAAATCTTGGGGAGAGTTCAGCTGTTAATAAAAAAGAAAGAAATGTTAATTAAAATAGAAAAAAAAATTAATCAAAGTAATATTAAATTAAAACTTAAAAATTTACAAGCTTAGTGAAAACGGTAACATTTTAGCAATAGATTATTGTTTTCTTTATGTTTTAATTTGCTATTATTTGCCATTTCAATAAGCTTTGATTCCATTCGACTTCTCTACAAAGCTTTTGATATGGTTTAATATTCCTATTTCACATCAATGATATACACTGCTGCAATCATAATAATTATTATTACAATCACAGTTATTATGGTATTATTCCGATTCCTTTATGATAAACTTCTTCTTATGCTAAAAATTCAATTTGGTTTAAGAAAACACATCAGTAATAATATATTGCTAAATTTTAACTAAATTGCCATTATTGAGAATGTAACACCCATTATTATTATTATTATTATTGAAGATTTTTCGGGAATGTCATAAAATATTCCTTATGTATTATTTAAAGACAGCTAAAATATAAATGGAGAAAATTATTGATTTAAACTGTTTTCGTACATAAAAAAAGATGTGCGGCAAAAATTTTCTTTTATTATTTAGGCATTATTCGATTATTCTTTGATTTTATCTGTGTTTTTAAAAATTACATTTTGTTGAAAACTGACTAATTACAATATCATGCTCTTGATTTTGTCGGTATATTTATCATTTTTTGAGGTTAATGTAATAAAAGTTATAAATTTTAGAATTACAGGAATATCGTGGAATTCTATGTGAATAATATCTAATCTTTTTCTTTGGACTTATCTAAAAAATTCCTCATGCTGCCGCAATTTTCACGCTTTGTTATTCATTTATAATAAAAAATTATTATATTATGTTAATTGCATTGTAAATCATAAGTGAAGATAAAGAATAAAAAATTATTTTTTCGCTTTGTTTGCTGCGTCTTGTCTTGTTAATATTTTAAAATAGATTTGATAGTCATCATCTTATTAATGTAAGATTTATTGGTTTTTCAATTAATTAATTTTTAATTATTCTGCTAATTAAACTAGATTAATTGCTGTTAATATTATACACGCTTCCAAATTCAGTATTATACCAAAATTATTAAAAAATTTCACTTATGATGGGTTAAATCGAACATACGTTGTCGTTAATAAACATAAAAGCTAATCAGGGCAATTATAAATAAATTAAGCTCATCGGGTAGCTGTAAGCAGCTTTAATCAAGTATTTGTGGATATTTGTGCGCCCAAAATAATTACATACTATATTATGTAAATAATGGAAAAAAATATATCAATTTTTTGACAACGCAATTGCAAATTCTCTTAATTAATTGTAACAGAATATTAACGTTAATTAAAGCTTACACTATTATGTGTGTAAGTTTATAGCTGTTGCTATTATGAATGTATATCGAAATATAGAATCTTAATACGTAAAGATAGGAAATTATTATAATGATAAAATTAATTGAAGTCTAACTAATTTTAATATATTATATAAGTAGGTGTAGTAGGTTTAATGTGCAATAAAATTAATTAAGTAATTTTGGAGTTACCTACTAAATAAAATAAAAAATTATTTTTTAAATTGCCTTTTAATTAGGTACTAAATTTATAATTAATGTATAAGTTAGATTGTATGAATAAATTTTCTGGCAATAAGTTCCTTTTAACGAAAACAATACTAAGTTGCTTTTGCAATTTTTTTAGCCAGTTCATCATTCGTTGTAGCATAAAACAAACTGATGCAAAATTAAAATCTTCAATGTTCATTTTGTGCAATCAATATTGTTTTTCTAGCTCTTTTTATAAAATTACCGTGTTAGTTAGTAGTGAAAAACAACAAGTTATTCACCGCAAATTCCGCAATTTCTTACTTCATAATTTTCGTTTTAGCTTCATAAATATTTTAAGTGAGGCTTAGTACTAATTCAAACAACGATAAATAAAATTAAAAGGTGACACGCGTAACAAATAGGGTATTTACCACCAAAAATAACCTTAATTTTTATTCCTCTGTCGTCCACGGGCTTGAATATTACTATGCGCCCTTGCGGTGTTAAGCCCACCATTACAATTCAAACATAATCACCCTCTTGACTAAGTTGTGTCCTTTTCTATTTTGCTTTGGTTAACCAAAAAACTGCAAAAGATGTAAAAAGGGGAGAAAAGCATTGTTTAGACGAAATATTAGATTAACAGTAATCCTAAGCTAATATTCTTTGATACGCGTTGAAAGTCAAATGTGGATGGAAGGGACTTGAACTTAAACAACGCGCTGCTATAATGTAGCGGTAAATTGAGTAAGGGCTGCACCCCTGTTTGAGATATCACCCCCTTGAGCCCCATTTACCAGCCAGACTCTATTATTATTGTATAGAACAAATCAGAAGGTTAGCGTAGAGTGGCCTAATACCAATATAAATCATCGCGAAATAAAAATGTAACTAGGGATTACTGAAAGCTGTGGGGGATTGTTGAAGTTAAGGGATGCTGATACTCGACTTGAATGTTTTGTGGTTAAGTTAAAAGTCTTGTTTTACGTAGGTAACACATAAAGTACCTTCTTATTTTTTAAATCTGAACAAATTCGTACAAATAACAATAAAATTAAGTTATACTATATAATCCGATATTGGGCAAAATGTTCATTGTTATCTATATCTTACGGTATGTCACTAGGTTAATGTGTTTTGATATTATTCGACTGTTAAGCTCATTTATTTAATTTACCACCTTAACGGTGGTTATTTCCTTATTTCCACTTGTTTTAATAAAAGGTTTAAATAATTCAATAGCTAGCAAAGCAATAAAAAAATCATAAAACCAATGCTAATTGAAAAATTAATTTAAATTTAAACAGCAATTTTGGAAAATTTCTTCTTCTTAGTTTTTATAATTTATACTTTGCATTCTTCCGTTTGTCTTAAGAAAATGTATTGACGCTAACTTCAGTGTCCAAATCAAAAGTGTGGTTATGTTAGATATAGGCCATGCATATTGCATAATCTAAACCTTGTTTAGAGCCATAGAGAGTATTAGGCTCAAGATCATAGGCGCAACTAGGTCTAGTATTTTGAGGGGCTAATTATGATTTTGGAGAGACTAAACCCTCCCCACTAAATGTACGAACAAATTTTGCTTTCGCGCTGCCTATATCTTTAACCTTGATAGGTATGTCCAATAATAAATGGTTTATTTTTAATAATATTCAATTTTGCATAAATTTAATGAGTTGAATGTATAATAAAGTGAAGTTGAAGAAAGGTGACAATTGAATGGAGCAATGGAACATTGCGTGTCAATAATTGGTTACGATTTTATAAGACTGAATATATTAATTTAGTTTGATCTTTAAATTTTGCCTTTAAACTGATTTGCCTTAGGTTGTTGTAACAACAAAGAACACACAAATTATAATATAATGAAATTCAATTGAATTAATCTTAGCTCTTAGAAAGTGGTAAATCATAAATTAATTATAATTATTTGTTTTATTTTAGATAAGCAAAAAATATTCAATTACATAGACACCTTGAATTTAACAATTTTGATTCATTAATAATTCAGCAGTGGGTATAATAAAAAAATCGAAAAACTATTTTCTAACCCGATAAGAATTTAAATAAATTTGCATACTTTTTAATTTTAGGTCACCATAACATTCAATATCAGTTTATGACTTAGTACTTGGTTAATGTGAAAATTAACATTCATGGCATAAACATTATTAATAGTAAAAATTTAATATAAACCACTTTTAATTTAATTTAATTGATTAACATACATTTTACGACCCAAGCTTGCTTTAATGGTCATATAAAACTACTTATTACAATAAATTAATAAAAATTGTACCGTTTATTCACACTGGTGCGGTGATGAGAAACAAAAATTACCTTGGAATTAATACGTGGGACGTATCGAAAATAAGTACATATATTGGCGTGAAAATTTTGAAAATTTCATTTACAAAAAATTTCTAACGACCACTAAAAAACAGTATACTACAAACAACACCAATAATATTTAATTCAAGGTTTACAGTGTGGTAAACCTATTAAAAAAAATAATACCATGGTATTAAACTGTATATTAGAACAAAATATATAACTATAAAATTTGTTAATTAAAAAAATGATGCACACATTTGCACAATTTTTCTAATCAAAGTCGTCGTTTCCTGTCTACTAATTTTACAGTTTACTAAATCTTCTTATTGTAAGTAAGCAAAGTTTGCGTAGCACATAATTTCAAACTAATTTTGATTTTTTAAAATTTTATGCGTAATTAAGCGTATAATAAATAATATGTATAACAAAATTTTAATTATTCAAGTAATTAACGAGATTTCACTATCAAATGCTGGTTTTATATTAATTATATTTTAATAGTTCAATCGCCATTGGTTTTAATGTTAAAAAACAAATTCAAGATTACTAACCTAACACCAGAGCTATAATTTCAAATCAATACTAAACCAAAATATTAAAAATTTGTAAAAATCTAAGTAAACGAATAAATGAAATTTTGATCTTTCCAATATTTTAATTCTGACTTTTACTACAGGTGAACTCTATATCATTTACTTTATCAATACTTTCACTATAATGAAACCCCGGTCAATGTTTTGCATGATACGCTAATTATATCCTCATTAGATTAGAGTAGGTATATTATAAAAAATAGATACGAAAAACGATCGGCCTACTTTGATCTTCTTTGTAATAAGCTAAACAGTTGTAAGCTGCACCAAATTAAAATGAACGGTGTTAAAACTTGAATCATTTGTTTAACTGACAAATCGTAAGGAAGTGCTTTAACACTTGGAACTCCAATTTTGGCTGTTGCACTCGCTCGTTGGATGATTAAATTTCATATAGAAATACTCGAGTCTTATAAATTCATTTCCGATAATACTCGTCTAGTGGTATTATCTACAACTTTACAATACTTTCGATCTGAAACTTTTGTCTATCTGGGTGTAATTCTTCAGGATATCTCCCAAATCAATATAAAATTGTTAATATAAAATATAAAATGCTCAACAAGTTTTAGGCAACTGGAATAAATGGTAAGTGTTATGGTACCTATAATTATTAGTAGGTATACCCAATTATCTTATTATACCTGCACAAAAGAAACAAGAATTTTTAAAATTTATAAATTGATACTAATAACAAATAACAAAATAAAATAAGTAAAGTAAATTTTACGAGCATTCTATTGACTTTTACAAACATCATAATTGTGTACACTACGAAAATGGATTTGTCACTCCAACAAAGTTTTTTTGCTGCTACAACAAATTTTTAAAATAATTTCTTCCCAGATGAAAATATTGTTGAATGAATAATTTGAAAGTTTGTTGAACCAACAAATTTTTAACTTTGTATGGCAGCATCAAATTTGTTGTAGCAGCAAAAAAATTGAGGCTAGCTACTGAAGCTTTGTTAAGGCGACAAATTTTTTTTCACAGTGTTTTACGCAAATTCTGGTAAAATATTCAACTATTGTAACTTTTATTTTTATTTTAAAATGAAAATAAACTTGAAAAAATAACTCCAAAATTTATTTTAAATAAAAAAAAAGAAAATTATAAGGAAAATTTCTTTGACTTATAGAATATTGGTTCCACAAGATGCAATATGTCACTCTACGTGGTATATCTGAAATATTTTCATATTGTAAGTGCTTTAAACAAAATAATTGTATAAAAAGTTAAAAACTATCATTATCTAAACTACATGGTTAGTTTATATCAATTTAGTAAATCTCACATACTTAATGGCGAGCGAATGAACTTGAGGTGTATTATTATCATAATATCTCAATTTATGACTTATAAAATAGTACGATTTTACAGGAAAACATTCAAGACTTTATATTGCTGTAGCATAATTAAAGAACATTTTTATTTTTATGATTTTTCCCGTACAAGCGTCACACTATTAAATTCGCGATTTTCAATCTTTTTTTTTCGTAAAAAAATTGGAGGTTTAACCGTCGGACAAATTAAGTTTTCAGCAATGTCTTAAACATATTATGATAAGCACAGGAGACTACAAATAATACTGTATGTACATATAACAGAGAAAACAGGTAAAACTGGAATTAAATACCAAGAAGGAAAGTGTTTCCAAGTTTTTTTAGGACTTTAAATAAATTTCTACTTTTAATATAAATGGCGCCGTGTAATTGCTCCAGAAAGGCTATATAATTATTTAAATTAATAAACAAAATTTTGAATATATTATTATAGCTATACATACCTACTATGTGGTAGCACAAAAACAAAATTTTGTAAATTTAAATAATTGCCGTACTTATAAAATATGTGGGTAGTACCTACATAATTAGCTACTATTTGCATTCAATTTTTAAATAATGTGCGAGGTTGGGTTATTTTATTTCTTTTCAAAGCAGAAATAATTTTAAAAGTTGGGCACGTGTCAATCGGTTTGTAACGTATTATTTTGAATTAATTATATTAAAAATAATAAAATTTTTATAGTATCTACCTAGCTAGTAGCTAATAATAGACGCTAATAGACACATTAAGTGGGGTTAGAATTACGTTAAGCTATTACTTCACGGATGGTACCAAAGGATTTTGTCGGTATTTTTCACCGAATTATAAACTTTTATTTATTTAAATAATAAATAAATTTTCAGTTACATTTAACTACCCTCACAAGATGACTTCGGGTTTGGTGCTGAAATAATAAAATATCGACTAATAATATTCTTACACTCAGCTGATGCTGGTTAAAAGACGTCAAGGTAATGAGGGTAATGAACCTACATGCTTTAATAAAATAACATAACCGGGAACTACATGCTTGAAAATGGACAAAAACTGAATGAAGCTCAACCGTACTACGTCTTGAAAAACCTAGGTTTGAAAAAAAATCTAGGTTTGGGAACTTCTAATATGTTGTAGTTGGTACACGTGTACATTGCCCTCCAAATACTCGACTTTGTTTTAAGCTTAGATTAGCTCGGGGAGTTGGAGAGACGGTGGGCTGCTGTAATTCAGATGAAGCATGTGGGTCAGAATCAATCGATCTAGAATTAAATGTGAGGTTATAAATTTTAAAATAGCCAACGTAGTTGTTTTGTCAAACAACTACATATAACTCTTTTATGGTTTATAATTGCTATTGTCTATTAGTTCGTTTATGACTGTACTACTTCAAGTTAAAACAACATTTTAATCTAACAAAAGTACAAGTAGGTACAGAAGTGTACTTACGAAATGCAAATTTAAATTAGTCCATTAAGAAGTATGCAAACATAAATGAAGCAATAAACATCAGATTTTACCTTCTTATGCACATTTACATTACAATTTTAATCTTCTCTTGCATTGTCTACTTGCATAAAATTAAGAGAATTATTTTAGAAACATTTTACGGCATTAATTAACAAAACTTGAGACAAAAGTTTATTATTTGTGGAAAATTACGCATAAAAATGGATTTTTAATTTGAAATAGCTTGATTTATTATCAATAAATTATTATTTAAATTCATATTTGCCGTATATTTATCAAGTTTTTACAAAAAAAAATGTTTATAATTATTTATAACGCCTTTATCTAATAGCTATAAATATATAGGTGAAACGACAATTAATTTTAATATAATGGCCAAATTATTCATGCAAAAGAATTATAGCACCAAAAAGTCAGAGTGACGATTACGATCACAATTAATGATGTCGACAAGAGCAATTAAGGTTAGAAAAATGTGAAAACAAATGTTAAACGTCATTTTTAGAAATAATTAAAACTCGAAATTCGTAATCAAAATTTCTAAATTTTTACTTTATTTTGTTTTAACCCCCAAATTAAAATTGTATTAATTTCTTTTCTTGTAATTCCCGCAAGAAGTGTCAACCTTCGATAAAGGTTGCCAACCCTAATATATTGAAAGGTTTAAATCAACTTCTTGAGATAAATAATTAATATAATAATTAATAATTATTATTCTATCGAATAAATAAACCGAAGGGTCCGAGCCGAGGAAGACTTAATATATTAGTGTTAACTAATTATTATTTTATTAATTAAATTTAAATTAGTCAAGTATTTAATTATAATATTAAATTTGAGAAAAATTCAAATTCTTGGTGAATGCATAGCTGATCAATCTGTTTTAATTATGTAAATAAAGTAAAATTTCTAATTAAGTAATCAAGTGAAGAGCTGCAATTTTCATAAGTAATTTAATGCTGATTCCATATAGTTGATACTATATAATTTTGGCAAAGGGAAAAGATAAATACCATTTTTGTGATTAACTTACGACACACGTTTATAATTATTTCAAAGTTAGTAAATTTAATAGACTCATAAATTGAATTTTATTTCTTTCAATTACTATGCTCTTACACTGAACGCTTTCTGATAATTTCGAATTATATGCCTCATCGTAAAGTTATTCGACTCAATTTACTGTTGTCGAAGAAGAGTAAATTTATGACTAAATATTAAGTTATTAGTGCTGCATATCAGGTTCTTAGTTATAAAGTTATAAATAATCACAAGTAAGCAATTAAAAAACAAGTTAAATTTTATTGTAAACCACTTTGCAATTGAGTTTTTAATTCTTTTTTTTTTAAGGTGCAATTTTTGTAACGTAGTTGTTAATTTCACGTATTTTATCCTTAGTGCATTTCGCAAATCAAAATAGTCACAGCCTACATTAATTTTTGCGATTTAAAAATAAGGGTTCCCATAACTCATAACCTCAAAGTTCATAATCATAAAAATCATAACCCTACTCTTTGGGAATTTGATAATTATAATTTATTTTACGTATATTAAATATAAATTTATTATATAGGAATGCATAAAATAAATTGACCGGCATCGGAAGAGTTAATACCTTTGTTCTGCATAAAAAATGTTTACGTTTTCAGATGAGAGTATTTCATTCGTTCAGTGTATTAGAGTTTAATTAACTTCAATATTATTGATTTGATTGTTATCGATAATGAAATCTTAATTCTAAGTTGTTATAATAATTAATATAGAAGATAGTAATTAAATTTTAAAACGCAAATTGTTTGCTGAGTAATATAATATAATAAAACAATTTATTGTAATTAAACCTTTTGTTGTATTGGCAAAAAGTTACACTTTTAATCAAATCCAAATCGATTCATTTATCATACGAACAATAAAATAAATTGTAGTATGGTTGTACGTACGATCAAGATAATTTTAAATTGTCGACTATTTTTGCGAATTGTTATATGATATATAGATTCAATTCGTCGCAACAAATAGAATTTTCCTGATAAGTATATCCGAACAATTTTTGGCAAATTTCGTCCTTTTGTATCTTTAGGTTAAAGTTTGTGAGTTGTGCATTTGTTTTGATTTATTCAATTTTTGGAATTGCTGTCCCACTAGACGCAGATATATGGTGTAGATAAAGTTATATTTCATAAATAAAATAGAAATGCGGCAGACTGGGGAATACGCAAGATAGAAACAAATAAGTTAAGGAATTATGAGATGTCCAGACGTTCACAAACTAAATTAAAACTTTTGCTGTGTGTGTATCCTGCATTTCGTGTTGTGTTTTTGACGTCTTTCAGGAAATTAATGTGTCCTGACTTTATTTTATGTAGATCTACACAAAATTTATTATAAGAAATATTAATAATATTTCAACCACAACTTTTACAAGGTCGGTTTATATTTAATGGCGGAGATTAATTTTAGATATAAACTTTCTTTTGATTCTATTTTCCGAATATGCCCAATTAGGAAACAAAATTAAAAATTTGATTGATGAACAAACTAACTCAATTATGTTACGTTAAACATGCTAATGGTAAAAAGTTTCTCAGAGTTAACTTTATAAATCCAAATGGAATTTTTAGTAGTTTTCTATTTTTTTCCCATTTTAAAAATTTGAAATTGTTCCAATTAATTTGATCAAATCAGGTTTTTTATATTACAAAAAATTTTCAACGCCCAATTTCTTCATCTTCAGGTAGGCTTCCATATACCATCTGTTAGACAAAAGAATTAAACAGCCAATAGGACAGTAACAAATCAAAATTTGATTGGTTAGTTGGTTATTTTATCTAATACCGGAGAATATGCATAAAAAATTACTATCGTATGCATTTTCTCCGGTATTCCAATAAGCAGCGAATCGTTTCCTGATTGTTGTTGAAATTGATGAAATATGGGATTGGAAAATGTTGTGCAGAAACAATTAATGAACCTTTGTGTTGACGACGCCGCATGGCGAATTTAGAAATAAAATAACTGTACACCTAATTGATTTCTTACACAATTTTGACATAATTCGAACCATGTAAGTATTTCAACCATTTCTGCATGGATTGACTTCCTTTAACACCGTTCAAAAAGAAAATGTGTATATTTCTTTTCCAAGAACACTGGATGTAATTTGCTGATAGGTTTGTTTTAGTATCTACCAAGGCCCCCCCAAGACACTGTTGGCACATTCCCGTTTTTTGACTGAGTTTTTGATGATATTTCAGTTTAATTTTGCCAATTAAACTCCTATTTTGAATCCAGGAATGATGGAACTTGGAATTTCGCAATGCACAAAGGAAAAAACCTTTGTTCTTCACTGTAAAAAAATATTAAAGATCTCATCATCTAATGAACAGTATGTTGCTTTCGTGAAATAATAAATAAGCAGAGATATAAAATTTATTCATAATTGATCGATCGTTAGATTTGATTGAACCAATGATGTTGATGAAGATCGGCTCCGATAAACTTAAAAAATGACCGAATGGATGCTCCAACTGCTCCAGAAACGGATGCACAAATGATCTTGACTCAGGTTGTTTTCCACGTTAGTAACCGACTGGTAGCATAATCGCACCAAGTGGTCGCAGCACAATCTGGAATTTCTCTACTAACAGAATTCGACAGCAGAAATATTTGTCGAATGAATTTGACGTTAATTGACTTTGCTTATTCCATTTATAATTTGATCGACCGGATTCTTCCAACGTTCCAACCAAAAAAGTTCTTCTTCCTGACGTTCTTTAGGGGTGTTTACTAGATCGTTTGTTATTTTCATCTGAAAAATGAAACAAATTTCATTTTTTACACTTGAGTTTTGCAGAATTGTTCTCAAAATATTAAATTGTACAAGTACATTGCCGTGTGTTCAAGTTCAGGTCTGCACTTAACGGAGCATTTAAGCTCTCTTGCTATAGAGATCCTAACAAGCCTGTTGACAAATGGAACAATTGAAATGGATTACCAAACACCCACAATGGAATTATTAAATGTGCTTTCACTTCGGCAGCCGGTATTGAAACCGATACCATTATTGTCAAATACAGAGGAACATCCCATTTAAAACTACTTAAAATTAATCAGTATTACTTGCGATAGCCTCGATTTGTTATTCAAAGTAGCATTTTCAAGCTCTATAATAAAAAATAGATGGTGGTGTGAGTACTAGCTATCCCTAATAGTCCACAGATTGAGAGGGGGCGCCAAAATCCAAGATTTAATGGTTTGGCAAAATGGAGAAAAACTGGCAAAACCCTTGAAAAATGGTTTTGGCCAGGATTGTTTTTGTTTACTCTTCAATAAAAGGAAAAAGCTTGAAAAGAAAGAAAGAGGGAAACAATGGAGATTGATGAAATTAATCTTTAAAAATATTTTTATAGCTAATACTGTCTTGTGGTGCCATCGGATTTATGATATAATGCATAAACTGAATTCATCTGTGTGGCTTCATCGACATCTCATAAACCACATAGCTCTTCAAATTTTCAGTGTTTATATCATTAGTTATAAAATTTCTATCAGAAAATTATGAATAATTTATGCTTAAGTAATCTTGTTTGATTAATGACTTTCTACATTAATTTTATCAAACCATCCATACTTCCTTATATAACGAAAGCTTCTTAATGAAATCTTACCAAAAAGGTGTTGATTAATTATTATTTCGACTTAATTTATAAATAATTGGGCACGCTTAATTCATTTGCTTGCACTTTGATTGATACAAAATTTGATTTTCGAATATTTAATTTAATATATCAAATTAGTTTCGGTTTGGAAAAAATGCGCGATATATTCGGACTTTTTTGGATTCTTACTATGACGCGTTTCGGCTTATTGAGCCATAATCAAATCAAAAATAGTAAAAATTAATAAAATCAAATTATTTTATGAAATACTTTAATGATTTTGTATTTCACGAGCAGAAACGCGATATATTAATAACACATATATGTACAGGGTAGCACTTGCATGCTATACCGTTTATATTGTTTTGTAATAATTAAGCAAATAGAACTAAATTGGTTTCAATTGTCGCTTGATTTATTCGATTTTCAAGGTAACAAATATTGCAATTATATTTGTGTATATTAATTTTACAAATATGCATATTGTCATTATTAATTGTTAATTTATAGTCTTAGCGTAGCACAATATTATAACAAATAGAAATTTTACGTCGTTAATCATCACAAAATTGTTAATAACTCTTTCACTTCGTATTATAATACTCGGCTATAAATTTTAATATGTAATAATTTTATACAATATTTAAATTAATAGTTACCATTTATTTTACAAAATTATTTACGATTTTTTATTATTTATAGGTTAAAAAAATTGACACTAAATTTAATAAGATAATATAAAGGAAGGTTCAATGAAGAAAATAATTTAAAATAGTGTTTATATTGCAGGAGGTGCAAGTAGCAGTGGAGAAGGTGCAGATTCCGAAAATGCGGCATCAAAAAGAAGAAGAAGTAGAACTAATTTCAATAGTTGGCAATTAGAAGAGCTCGAAAGGGCGTTTATAGCTAGTCATTACCCTGATGTTTTCATGAGAGAAGCATTGGCAATGCGGTTAGATCTCAAAGAAAGCAGAGTAGCAGTAAGTATTTTGATTTTTTACTAAAAAAAACATCATAATAAATAAATTTGCTAATTCTCATACTGATTAAGCAATTCATTATCCAATTATTTCTCGAACAAACCATTTTATGGCTCTACACCGAGTAAGCCTAGCAATTAGCCACGCAGTTTTACGGGTGGTAATAATTCTTACATGTATTTTCGCAATCTGATGTTGGTAGTGCTTATTTTCAACGTTTTAAATAATGAAAACTGAAATATGCATTATTTATCGCCACTTCCCATATTTCAATCACTTAATGAAACTTTATTATATTTTTTTTGTTGGAAAACTTCAAGGTGGTATTAGAAAAGTTTTAATTTGCTAAAAAGTTTCCCCGAATAATTGCCGTGTTTTTCTTTACAAAACTATCATTAGTTTCGCAAAATATAAACAACATTAGGTATAAACGAAAATTCAATTTAGTGTTAAAGTTTTTTACTTAGTCTGTTGGTTAAGCTCAAGTGAGATTTAAGATTGATTACAAGATAATTGTGGGTGAACTACTTACATACTAATTCACAAAAGCGTAATACAATAAAGTCGTTATATTTTACAAGTATAGTTAACGGCAAAATAATAACTCATTTAAAGTCGATTTGTAATAGCGAGCATGAAAAATTGTGATAAAAATGCAAATTTAGCTAGCTTCTTAGAATGGAAGTAACTAATTATTGCGTTCTCAAAAACTCACTTCTAATTTGATTTATTTGGAGATTTAAGCTCTAACAATAAAGATAGGAATTTAATTAAGCACCACAATTATGATAATTAACGTTTCGGGAACTATTAGCTTTTATATTAATTAGGTATACACCTAAGTGAATGGAAACAAATGTACAAACAAAGAATTGGGATGATTAAATTTGGAAATAAATTTATTTTGTGTTTAAGTTGATTAAATTTTATGGGACCGTGATAGAATTATTCCATGATAGGATAAAGGAAAAAGGAAATCCTTAAAGCGCGGTCATCTCTATAAAATCTCCAATTCAAACAAAACTATCTAAAATTTGATTATCGTTATTCCCTTGTTCGCACTTTGGAAGCAATTTAAATAAAATTGAGTATAGAAACACCCTAATACCTAAAAAATCTAAAACTTTTGCCTTGCTATCAATTTAAAAACACCCCACAAAACTGGTCAGTTTAGAGCAGCTGATGTAGCGGTCAAAACAACGAGTTAGTGCGTATCAGGACTTAATCTTGTGGGTATCGGATCGATCCCTTGGGATGCTAACCTTTTTTACATCCCTTCTTGAACTTCGGGGTCTAAACGTATTGGTTGTCGATACGAAAAGCAACCTAAGTTGGGGATTTTTATGTTCAAGACATATGCTCTTTGATGTCATCAAAAGTTCACGGAATCACATAAATTCCCAAAACTCAATTTTTAAACAACTGCTTTATCTAATAACGTACAAGTAAAAGTTATATCCAACACTAATGGTACCGCAGAAAATTCATTGACGATACAGTTCTGACATCCTTCATAAACATTTTGCCGCATAAACTCATAAAAATCAATACATTCGACCATAACTCAATTTATGGATGGGGATAAGTGATACAAATATTAACAAGGAATTAATAATTAGTTATAACGTATATCGCGGCAATTAACATATTTTTCGACATCATTAAGCTCTTGTTAAATCGCTGTTCAAATGTGACAGTCCACAAACTGGTAAACATACGTCAGCTGCCAGTTAGTGAAAACAATGTTTAATTTTATTTAAATGCTCTTTGTATAACCGATTGGTTATCTTTATTTTCTATTAAAATTACCCCGGGTTAAAGCGAGATAGGAATTCATATTAGATACAACTAGAACGAAAATTAATGAATTTTAAACCCCGTTTCCCAAATATTACTCATAAGCACGCTAGCTAGCGCCCCAAAGGTATAACACTATAATTAACATGGTAATTTGGGGGCGTGATGTTGGCAGTATGTCTTAGTGGCGTGTAGTGGCCAGCCTGATACAGCGTGTATCCGTTACCGAATCCATAGACCGTATTTACGTTACTCTAGGGTTTATTTTAGCTCTATGAGAAGCGTATCGCGGCAGTAGTTTGCTGTAATTGCATGATATACATGCAAATTGATTGTGTTAAGGTTGATGACTTTATTTATATATATATGTCTTATAAAGTAATAGCGTTTAAAGCTTTAAATGTAATAAATTTTATACGATTTCATTTATTTTATTTCAAGCGTCGCGTCGCCCTTTAAAATTTTAATTTTATTTATTACTATTATAATAATTATTTTATCTTTTATAGGTTTGGTTTCAAAATAGAAGAGCAAAATGGCGCAAAAAAGAACATACAAAAAAAGGACCAGGTCGACCTGCACATAACGCTCATCCGCAATCTTGCTCCGGTGAACCGATACCTCCGCACGAGTTGAAAGCTCGTGAACGGGCACGTAGGCGAAAAAAGCTTCAAAAAGCTTTAGAAAGACAGGCTCGCAAGTTACGCGCTAAAGGTATAGCGGTTGATTTAGTGGCTCTCAAACGAGAGTATTTGAGTCAACGAGGTAGCGGAGGTGGCGGCGGCATCGAAGGTTTAGACAGTGATAGTGATATAGATGTGGTGGGAGACTCGGGGGCGGAAACTGAGAGCTTGAAAGGTTCTGAACTAGGATACAGTATGCCGATTACGGAAGCTGGGGTGGATCTAACTGCAGGTCCACCCGATGAGAAAATCAGAAGGCCAAATCCATTTAGTATAGAATCTTTGCTAAACACTTGAAGTTCTGTGCGAAGGTGAAGTGTGCAATAATATTTATATTTAGTTATATTTTTAATTTGAGCATGAGTAATTTTGAAGTAGAAATATTTTTAACCAAAAAAAAAAGTAATCTAAAAAGCCTGACTCCTTCAACTTTTCACATTTCATTCAAAATTGTGCCTTTTTCGATTATTATCAAAAGAAATTTTCTGTTTGGCCAGTAATAAACAGCAACAACTATTTCTTTGGTTATAATTTTAAATAATTTATTTGAGAGCGAAATATTTCTACTATGCCAATTATAATCCAAATTTATATTAAACACTGATGTGTTATCAACTGCAATTATTGTACATATAATTAAACAATAAACTCCTTGTGTATCATAAATACATTTAATAAACTATTTATTGTTTATTAATAATAGACATTAAACTAATAATTTAAATAGTTGAGCAATACAAATTCAAACTTGTTAGACTAGATTAATAATCTACTTATATGATGTGCATGTACCTACGTACAGTCCTGTACGATAGTCCTGTATTAAATTTAATAAAATGTTTTGTAAAAACTGTAACTAGGTATATTCAAAATTTTTATTATATTTTTTAAATCTTAAAATCAACAAATGTATTAAGTTTGCTTAAAATTTTATTTTGTCTTATTGTAAATATATTGTTATTAATTTACAGAAATTACATCGGTTATTATTTTAAATATCAGAAATCAATAAAATCAATAATAATTAACACATGTATAAAATAAATATATTATTTATTCAATGATAAATGCGTTTTAATATTTACTTATATTTTATAGCACCGCAAAATAAATTTTTGAAAATTTTTAACTGGCCGACAACACCAGCAAAAACTATCATGAGAAAAATTGGTGTCAGCATTTTAACTACATAGATGATACATTGCTTCAAATGTTCAAATTTAATTTATAAAAATGAAAATTTTTAAGATATTGAATATTTAAAAATGGAATGGAAAAATTCGGAGAACTTCTATGTTTCAATTTTCCAGTTACAAATTAAAATATTCCTAATTTTCTGCATTTCGTATTTCATATCTATCAGGAATTAGCATGTGAGGTAAGCGCGGGTCGTGGCATTGTGCCACTATACGTCTTATGATGGTAGGAATCCGGTATCAATAATTTTTTATTTTATAAAGCATTCATGAATGCGAACCTGTTTGCGAATTATGCATTATCAATGTATTCGATGTAACATGGGCTTCATTATCCCATGTAAAATAATTCTAAAAAATTAATTATTTTCAAAATTTATCTGAAATCATAAAATAGCAGGAGGAAAACAGTTTTCCATGTTTATGAATAATTAAAATCTATTTGAGAAAATTAGTTACACACCGAAAATGTAATAAAAAAATATATTAAATAAACGTAATATTAAAAAACTACCCTATAACCATAAAATCCCTTTTAAATAACCCGTACGTTTGCGTGTACTTTTACAACACTTCCTTTACCATATCAGATTTCTATAAGTTCTTACAATTATAATGACTCAATTGTTAACGTCGTTTCCATTTATTTTCAACTTGGATTATTGTTTAGGTTCTGAGTCCAAAACCTATAAATGTATTACCTACTATTTACACGCAACATATGCATCTAGAAATATATTATTAAGGTATTATTACGATATTATACAGCTAAAGATAAGCTATGAATTATTAAAAATATTTTATATTTACAAATTCAAAATTATCCTTTCAATTATGGAAAGGATTTAATGATATAAACATTACAGAAAAAAAATTCACTTACCCCATAATATTATGAATAATAATCTATTATTACCTAATCAACTCTTTTAATCTAAAATTTACATTAAACATTTCAAAATAATAATCAACATGAGAGCTAAATTGAAAACAAATTTTCATCACCATCCAGTAAATTAAATGTAAATAATTGAAACATAATTAGGCGTGTAAAGCACATTTTGTTATTTTCATCATTTCATTGTATAGCTATTTTTAAACCGGATCATTTTTTGGTTTTGGGAATTTACAAAAAAATTACAAAAATTAAAGGATAGGACTCAGAACATAATGAGCCTTTTCAGCCGATGGTAGTTACCTCAGTATTTACAAATTGCCGCATGCATCCTTTCAAAATTTTTTCATTTTCAAAAATTAGCAAAATATTTCAAACAGACTTTTTTTATATTTCAAGAATGTTTGAAAAAACATTACTTTTATTCCCGTCGCGTTGCCGGCAGTAAAGCAAAACAAAAAGAAAACGCGAGATATAGTCGGAAATCGGTTTTGCACAACGGACTGGTGTACACTAGTGCAGAAAACCAAAGACATTTTTTGTCCAACGATCTTTCCACTGAGCTAACTTATGAACTTCTGATGAATTAGCTTTAGGATAAATTAGCTTAGCTAGCGCACAGTGTTTTAGCTCCGTATCGCTCACACCAAAGCAGCGTTTAGCAGCACGTACCGCATGGTAGAATTTCGTGATAAGTGTAAATCAATACTATTATATTGTAGTATAATAAATTAAAATTCTGAAAACTGAGATTTAGTGAGAAAGAAATAGGAAATGCGAATTGCAATCGAAGGAATTTTGTATCGATTTGAATATTTCTTAATAATCGTGCATATTTTTACTGTTTTTGGTTTATCAATTTTTGCAAATGCTAATAAACTCATTTTCTTTATGGGTTCACCTGAACATTCCGACTTTTATTGAGTGATTATTTTTAACATAGCGTGCCTGACACCTAGTTATGTACAAGAAATTAAAAAAATTCCAAATAAAAAACTTGTCGGGGAGATTAAATTATAGTTAATTTTCAACCTTAAAACGTTATTACGGCGCTACCGGGTATTCGGTATTTGTTAATAGCGGACTTTTTTAAATATTGTCTTAATCAACCAGGTATATTTTATCAACACAGTTTACACCGCTCTATACATTTTGTATGCTGTACTATAAATCTATTGTACTAGCATGATACAACTCAATTTTCTGAAAAATTAAGCAAAAGAATTTTCTGACCAGTCATGCAATATTTAGATGTTGAATCTTATACTTATTTGTGCGTGATACGTGTTATTTTTTAAATAATTATTCAAAACAGTAATCATCGCATTTTTAATTAAAACCAACAGTTAATCAAGATTTAACTTGTGGACTACACTGATTATTCAATCAAAATACCGAAGAGAAATTAATTCCTTTGTATTTTTCTTACTTTTCAATTATCCAATACGGGGGATTTACAAATTACAGCCCTTTAAATCCTGCTTAAATGAAAATTATAGTTAATCATTTTTAACCGATTTTAAAAAATTGTACAACATAAAATAAATCCAATAAATAATTGCATTAATATTGCAATAATTGCCTTTGGTGAATGCTGTCAACGGAATAATAAAGCAGTACAAAATGAACTTATCTGGTTCTGGTTTAGCGTGTTGTCTGTTCAGTGGTGTACCCCAGACATTTGCTTTGAGATCATTGAAACTGTTAAAAATTGGTAATGGGGCAGATACAATCGGACAAAACCATACCAGTTAAGCTGAGTTTATCCAAATGGCGTAAAATGGTTGGTCCAGCATGGAAAATAAACCACTGAAAATCTTAGAACGTGGCGTTTCGTCGCGTTACGCCGCCGTCTACATAAGTGCTTCTTTAGTAATGCTTGGGGATGCGGCAAGTATTCTATATTGGTGAACATTTATAAATGCGCTCGTTTTATAACATGGCAAGTATCCACAAGTGACAAATATTTGTCAAATACACCAGTTGTAAAATTTTGATAAAAAATGAAGGAACATACGGAATTACACATCTGCCCACACTACATAGTAAATCTGAAGAACATTCAGGTTTTGAAAGTTATATAATGATAGTGCATCCATAAATGAAGTGATTTAAAAGTGGTTGGCATTTTTATACGAGAAATTTACAATTGCTCTGTAATTATTATCCTACGATTATAATTCAGTATTAGTAATCACCTCAATTAATTTTACAATTCAAATTAGGAGAACTTAATTATAATATATTGATTATTTTTCATAGCATGGATAGTCGCGTTCTTCTTTATTTGTTACTGTATAAAATTTTGTCAGCATAAATATCATGAAACCACTTTTTAGTCAACTTTATTTACCTTCATCATGTTCATGCGGTAACTAAATGAAAATTTATGAAAGCTGTAAGCTAAACATGCCGGTTGTTACAAACAGCCTATTTTCCCCTTGATGATATTATTTACATCGTTACAACACTCTTCAATTTGTAAAACCGAAACTAAAAATTGTATTTTTATTCCTTTTGTCTGTTTATACAAATTTTCATACTTTTGTGTAATAAATTTTAAAATAATAATAATAATTTCTGAAATTCCTTTCTGCTATGATTTTATTACCGCGTTAATTTATTTAAAAATAAAATTAAACCTCCGTAATTGTCTTAATTTTCTTAATTTAAATTGTTTGATAAACCATTTTTAAATTAACTCAAAAGATAAAACAACCTAATTACAAATATAAATCTGTTATTCATTAAACTACCACCAATTTTCCTTTGTAAACAAATCCGGTTTAATCATAAAATATGTTTTGGTACAAAATCCATTAAAGCCAATCTTCGCGAGTTGGATACGGTAGGAAAGGGTCGTAGTAATTAATTGGGGCAAGAGTAAGATGGCTATTTCAACTCATCTCTGTTCCACTAATTGGTTTTCGGAGGGAAGGAGGGTGACAATAAAGGGTAGTGCGGTTATGCTAACAAAATTATGATGCAATATAAATAAAACTCGCTTCTATATAAAACAAAATTACTGATTTTTTAAAATTTTTTTTACCACTTATTGAAATATTATGCTTCGTTAATTATTATTATAATTAAAAAAATTCCTAAGAACGAGTTCAAATTCAAATTTTTAACTAACTTTTATTATTTTAATAATTTTATACGGTTTTTAATTATTGGCCAATTTAATTGATCCAATAACAGGACTGAATTTTAAGTTAAAGTTGAACAGTTAAGTTAAAAACAACGTAAAATTAAAAATTTAACGTAACAACGTTCCTATTTACTTGATTAGTTTGGAACAAGCTGGACTGAATTGTTCTATAAATTTTTCGTGAAAAACTTAAGAATTTTCATTCAAAATTTAATCATATCATCCGACATCAAATGGTTTGAAATGATTTATATGGGCATTGGACTGTGGAAGCTGATGACTGAAGTTTTTAAAATTTTCTGTTACTTTGTTAATTAAAAGGTTCTTTTTTGAACTGGCCAATCACATACAATCGGATTAATATTCATACCAAAAGATGAACTTTTTAAAATTTATATATAATCTCAGGATCAACTACAAAAACTTTTTCTCAAAGTTTATTACTTACTTATTAAACAAAAATTAAAACTTATAGATCTAATTTTAAGTTTTCCGCAGTGGAATCAAATCAAATCGTAAAACTTAACACAAAAATGATGTGAAAAACCAGACATTGAAGATACACATTATTATAATTACTACCAGTGGCGGCTCGTGTTGTAGGAATTCTAGGGTACCACCTAAATATTAAAGTAGGTATCTTTCTTTATGCTACTACTGGGAAATCCTTGCATCAGGAGTTTGGCGAATCTAATGTGAAAATTGCTGATAATTTTTTAGTATTCTTTGAAACATTAAAATCTGAAACATTATTATCTAATTGTATATTTTAACCATAAATTTAATATTTTATTGCTGTTCTTTTTATTAGAAGCACAGAAAAGACGAATGTTTTCCCGAAAGCAAAGTACCAACGATAATAATATTAATTATTGTTGTATACTACGGTGTATTAAAATTACACAGGTGACATTTGGTGACAAAAGTGAATTTATCTTTAAGTTTTAATAAAATTGAATTAAATTTTAAAATAATTAAACATGTGCTTTATTTAGAACGGTAGTTCGGTAATTATTAGGTTTATAAACAATTAATCAAATTTCGATTAAAATGTTTTACCTTGGTTTTATTATGAACAAGTTAAAATTTGAATAGCTTATCTAAATTAATATCTAATACTCCACAAACCTATATTTAAAAACGCATTTATATTTAAGCAGGTATAGTAAAAAAAATAGTTTAAAATTATGTAAAATTAAAACCCACACAACTAAATATAAAAGTTTAAAATATAAAAAATTGCTTCCTTCTAACTATACTTGGTTTGATTAAATTTAAATGGGCAGAGTAATTAGGAACAGAATGAATTGCTCCTCCTACTTGAAAAACCTCATTACCACCTGCCTAAATTGGCTACAACTTCCAACACCTGATATCTTAATAACTTACTTCGACAGTTAAATTGAGCATATACCTAGTACTACTAAATTTAAGTACCCACAATAAACAAATAGGTACAGCTTTCAAGATAATATGGGAAGTTCACGCATATTAGAGTTAATTTATTTCAGCTTATTGCAAGAGTTTTTAACAAAAGCTTTCAGTTTCATTATGTGTTCAATCCGTGCCAGTTTATATATTGTCCAAAATTTTAACTTTTTTAATTTTTTATTGCAATATATAGGTACCAAACAAAACAAGATGATAAAAAAATAATGGCCTATTTAAATTAAAAAAATTACAATTAAAAAATATAATATGTAATTTTACAGAAAATAAATATGTGGAAAAACGCGCAAAGATATCACATAAGAAGATACAACTTAGTAACAATCAGACATAGAAGAAACATGTAGAAGAATTGGAAAAAATTGTAAAAGACAGGGTACAAACAAAATACTGGCAATAATATAGAAAAGTATAAACAAAGAAAACTTGAAGAAATAGAAGAAAAAGAAACTTCAAGAAATAAAGAAATTTAAACAAGATTTAAGTGGAAACGGTGGAAAAGAAGATGTAAAAAAGAGATGAGCTGATTAATAAATTTTGAGAATTACTGAAGTCTAATTTATATTTATGGAAAAAATTTATAATTTATTTGGTAAACATATTTTAAGATTTTATTAAATTTATATTAATTTTTTCTTTAATTTGCACTTAAAATATTTTATAGAAATTAATAAATCAGAGAAACTTATGTTTATAAATTTATTTTTAAAGATTGATTGTTATTTTTAATAAATATTTAATTATTTTATTAACTAAGCCGATTGCAGCAATAGTACAATATTTTGATTTTCTTTATTATAGAAGATGAAAAGTGTCCATTATGTGCTTTGATTGATTATAAAATTGTATCATGATGAGAAAATATTTAAAATGAGCTAAAATTGTAAACGTCATCGATGTTATTATTGGTGAGGAAGCGCATTAATCTTAATATGACTTTAGGTTCTCAGATCATTAAGTAGCCATCAACACTAACTATATTTTTAGCGGTACCTTCTGAAAATTAATAATATTATATTTCTTCTTCGAAATCCTTATTATTTTCTTATTGCAGGTTAATTATCGGTTAATAACTGCTTTCGGGTCATTTGTTCAGTTGTTTTTAAAAAAAATTTACCAAAATTTGTTGCATCTTTTGATAGTATTATCAAATTTGATTTATTTATTTGGTTTTTCTAATCACTATACACGTTTGGGACTCATACTATTTCGCGACTGCAAAGTTGCTGTTTTCCACACCACATAAATATGTAGGTAAGTCGTAAGTACGTGCTTTTCCGCTCTAGGATGGAAAAGTAATCAATCAGATTTAAAAATTGTTGGTGCCTGCTTCTTCTATATCTTTTCGTTGGAATAAATATATCAAAGTTTCAGGAGATTATACTGAAAAATAAAACATATTTCAGGTAAAAAGAAAGTTTCTGTCATTGTTCGACTGAGAACTTTTCGGATTGCTCTCGAAATGTTAATCCGAATAAAAATGAATTATAATTTAGATCTATTTTAAAACAATTTAATTGTCTGACGTTTTGAGAGGTTTCATTGGCTCATTTTAGCATTTGAACTACATTGTCAATACTATGACATTTGTCAAACATAATTGTCAAATTTAATTCTTGAAAATGGGTCAACGGAATAGCCTGAAACGTGGGATACAATTTAAAATAGACCTAAATCTCAATAATTCTTTATTTAATTTGTCAGTGATTTGTCAGTCAACCTGTCAGTACGAATCAACTGTTGAATCATTTCGTGTTTTATTCGAAAACTTGAAAAATAAATCTCTTACCAGAGTTAAAAATGGCTCTTTTGGTATGAATAATAAAGTAATTGGTTACAATTATTTGAGAAACATCAACATTAAAAAATGTCATGTTAATAAATTAACGTCCCACAGGGTATTTCAACTCCATATAAAGTGTTACAGAATTACTTAGTAATAAATTTAAATATTATCCATCCTATTAATAATTAGCAACGCGCACTCGTATTGCTTAATTACTACTACATCTCAGCTCGATTAAATCTGTACAGAATTAGTAAGTCGATGGTATTTAGATTAATTTACTCACCTTTTATTGTTTCTTTTTTATTAACGTATTCTATTCATCGCATCACATTAGTCCTTTATTAATTTATTTCACATCATTTATTACAACGTCCTTTCTTAAGTCACTAATAAATCATTAAGTTGTCTTTTAATTAAATAACAAAATATGTTAAATTAAAAAAAAAAAAAGGTATAATATAATATATTATGAATGAGTTTAATTTATAAAAAATTTATTTTTGTCTTGATGCATTTGCGCAAGTTCCAAATAAAAATTCTATAAAATAAATGGTATATTAAGGATAAAAGTGCGTAAAACGGGTGTTCTTTTTATAGGCTTGAAAATTGTAGAACGAATTGAACGTAAGTTTGCAATCAAGCGAGTCATCGATTTCAACAAATCAATTTTCTAATCGATGAAATCGAATTGAAGGTTTTGGAAATCAATGAAAATTTATTAGTTCTGAAAATGTACCAGCTCCGTTAAATAGATCTGTTACGTATAAAAGAGTTCCTGATGAAATTTATTAATATTTTTAATTATTATATTTTTTTCTTTAATGTTTTTTTCTTTAATTTCTTTAATTTTTTCCTTTAAAAAAAGTGCAAGGTTGCAAAATTCATTTTATATGTGTCGCTTTTACGACACTTTTGGATGTCGTCACAACAATTCTTAATTTCAATCATAAGTTTTCATAAGAAAAAAGCTTATATTCGTTTCCATTTTATAGTTTAATTTAATATTTTAACTGGTTTTTTAATATTCTTATTATTCGCGGTAGATTCTATTATTATTTTACTCCAATGATGACAATTAGTTTTAGAATAAATAATAATTAAACGAGTTGGTAATAAAGTACATGAACACAGCACTTATGTTTCACGGTATTTGAAATAATGAAGTACAAAACTAAAAGGAATATAGCGACCATTATAAGTTGAAACAACTTAATTTAAACCAATAAACTTTGAAGCTAATTCTTTTCAGATCACGTGTTCATTCAATTTATTTTTTTGTGTATTTATTGCCTTAGGTACACGTTGCATTTACGTCTTTGGTGTTTCATAAAATCGCATTTATTAACATAAAATTAATTATCATAAACTGCAAAGCAGCAGATAAAACGTAATCGATAAAATGTCGTCAATATCCTGATGGATATTGAACGAAATAATAACAACACGTCACAGAGAGATTTTTAAAAATCCGAAAATATCAACATAAATTATTATTTTTTTAAATAAAATTATCGCTAACAGCTAATTTAAAATAAAGTTGAAAACACGAAGTTATATAATAAATAGAAAAATAAATAACATACATATACAAAAATGTATTTGATGTTAGCGCTGTTTAATTTCGTTTTTCTTTTCGTAATATTCAAAACATAATAATTTATTATATTATAATTAATAATATTTTCGGCATCTTTATGATGTTCTCAACGGTTTGTATATTTAGTTCTATTATGTGTATAAAAAAAAATATTTTGTATATTTTATATTATAGGTATATATAATATATTATAGGTAGATATATCTGCTTTGTATTACACTTCGGTAGCTTATTATTAGTTTTTAAAATTTTTTTAATCTAACATTAATTTAATTGGATAAATAAGTTTCTCTATAAATAGCATGATTTTTTAATATATAATAATTATAGTATATATTCCTGACGTTAAATTTGTCGAACAAATACAATTCTTTTTCTAGTGCGGTGGTATTGTTCTGTCGAGATAATATACAATTTAAGTTAGCGTGGTATTATTCGATTAAAATTTCACTTTAAATTCGTTTAGACACTTGGAATAACTCTTTCAATAAGAATGACGTTGCATGAAACTATAAGCTGTCTGGCCAATATTTCAAAGGTGCTGGATCAAAACAAGACAAAAACGACCGACGGGTCGGCAAATTGAAATATCAGCACGCGATACTAAAAACGGGTCAAAATCCGTTACCTGTACGGCAGGGGTGCCACTTTTTGAGCACGAAGGTGTGAACTTATAATATAATCAAGGATTCCTAGATAATAATTCATCTAGAATCATATCTTGAAAAGAATTAAAATGAATAACGCTAGTGTAGAGCATAATAATATTCCCTAAATTAATTATACCTTCAGATTTAAGATATATAGATATATAAATTCAAAAACCTGATACCATTTTTTATCGACATTACCATATTGTTTTTAAATTGGATTTTTTATTTCAATTTTTAAAAATAATTTAATTTATTTTTGTACCCGATACCGAAGAAGAAAAGGATAATAATATATAATGCAGATTATGAAAATAATAAAAAAAAAAAATAGTAAATTTTTGGTTTTTAATAATAAAATATAAAAATTATGTGGTTATGTAAAATTACATATTTACGATATTTGGTTGTTACATTATCGACAATACTTAATTTTATGGATGTAATGTGTAGATAATCAACATTCTACAGTTTTCCTTTTCAAATCGTCCGCCTTTGATGAATATTTTGTAAACTAATGAACACACCAGAGTCACTAGACAACTAATTAACTTCTTGCTAACATTTGACCTCATTTATCAAATTGTTTTATGTATAGTCAGTCAGTCAGTCATTTTTAATCACATTATTATATTACATTTATATTTATTAACTGGCTTTTGAGTAGATTAATTTGAAATATCTTTACTATTGAATTTACAATAAATGTTACTAATGGAGCAATTACGTAAGTGTTTATTGTTTTATTAAATTTAATTATAAACCTATGTTGCTAAATTGGTAAGGTATAAATTTAAATAATTACAATACGCAACAATGTTAGACAATTAATATTATTTAATCATAAGATTAGAAACAATTAATCAATATGAAATTCAAAAGTTTAAACGATTGCAATATGTTAATAGGTAGGTACACAAAAATCAGACGATAAACGATTCTAACTTGTTAAGTTAATATTAGAACAAAATGTGAATTTACAAGCTTTTAAAGCTGATATCATTTAGACGAGGGAAAAGTGTGATAAGGTAATACAGCATATGCCCGGCAGAGCCCGTTAATACTCTTATCTCTGCAAACGGGGAGGGAATCGCTATGCAATTTATACGTAAACCCTTCGGGCGAGTGCAGTTTGATGCACACTGATTTTGGCAATTCGCTTGGGTCCTCTTCAGAATAATACGTAGTAATAGATAGGTATCATATAAAATTAAACTTTGATTTCACTAGAGTCGATCAATTGCAATAAAAAGGTTTGTAAATTGAATTAGGTGCAAATACGACAATATTTGATCAAGAAATTAAATATGTATGAAGCGTTCACAACGTCAACTGTTTTACCCTTGGATACATTTCAAAAATTAATTTATCATCGATGAACAGAAGCTTTACTGTGTATACAGTGTTGTGTAGAATTATAACCGGTAATATTTGGAGCAATTCGGAATTTTAACTGAATAGCAGATGATTTCCCAAACTCTAAAAACAGTAAAACCCCGCTTAGCGCTGTCCTGCTTAAGTCTGTTTCAGTATTACGCGGTAGTGTCCAGATTTCCCGAAATAGCGCTAAAATCGAGATTCATTTGTTTCATTTATCACCGTTTCGTTCAGCGCGAATAAATCCACTTTTGTAAAAAAAAAATGAGTTAAACATCATTTTTATATTTTTTTAGACCAGCTTTCCATTACCATACTTATTTTCCAGAAGAAAAGGATATATCGTACAGTAAAATTTTTTCGAGAAAAAACGGATAAATCCATATTGTTCAAGCAAAACCGAATGAAACTTTTTTTACTTTTACTTTACTTTTTTTAAACTCAATAATAATATCGAATTTCATCGCTCCATCCAAGACAAAAAAAAAGAAAACTTTACGAAAACTTATGGCTGACAAATTTGGAGAAAACTGGGAATGCCTAGAGAATTTACATGGTTCAAAAGAATTTAGTGTACATTCAATACCAGCTGATGAACAGGAGGACCAGGATCTGGACAAAGATAGAGGATTTAGAATTTCCATAATAATTATTATTATTATATATCTTTTGTTTTCTTTCACTAAACTTTAAATACATAATATACTAATTTGATTTATTAATATGGTACTTTTTGAGCAAAAACCGTATTGTTTTCTGAAATATCTTCAAAAATACTTTGAATTTTTTGACAAGACTTGCCATATTTTATTCTCATCAGAAAGTACGCAATTTAGACCTAAATCTTTTTTTTATTTTTTATCGTTTGTACAACAAAATGGTCATTTCCCGAAAACTACTAAAGTTGGATTTATTCGGTTTTGCATGAAAGCTCCTCAAATTACAGAAAACCACATAAAGTACATTTGTTCCGAATAAAGCATACTTTTTTTAGTACTACTTATTTATATAAAACAAATAAAAGTTTATAAAAAACTAAAGTGAAACTTAAATTTTGACAGTTAAATGATATACAGAGAAGTTTTTATATTATAGTTTTCAGAAAATACGTTTTTTAAAGTAATATAAAATTAAATTAAAAATTAAAGTAATAAGCATGCAATTCAAGTATAAGTTATTATTCTTATAATTTTTGTTCTTTAATGGTTATTTGTATAACAAGTACCTATGGGAAAGTGCTATTTTTTGTTGTTGTTCTTCTTCTTTAAAGAAGAATAGACAGAAATATTCACTTTACTTTTGAAAATTAGGCTTTAGAAAATTAAAGCAATGTTGTTTCTTGCACAAAGTTTACTTTATTCTCGACGCTGACGCAACGCTCGACGCTGACGCGACGCTCGCACTTTGAATACGCCTTTAAAAGTGTATTTAGAATACAAATGTTGACCGTCGGGTAAGAATGAGCCAATTTATAATTGAGTTGAGTTTTGGATTCCTTTTTGACGATGTAAGTAGAGAATTATACGGTTTTCTACCGATAAACAATAAATATGTGTATTAGGTTATAAAATATGTTATATTATAAAAAGTGCATACAAGACAAGCCCCTAGGTGGATATCATATGGTATTAATTTATACCTAATAAATAATATGGAATGAGATATTTTGATTTATATATGAATTATTACATAGCCGATATAGCACATAAAATACAATTACTGGTTAATTTTATATAAAACGTATAAATAAAATTTATTCCGTTATTAATAATGTGTACAGTTAACAACGTCTGTAATTTTATTAAGTTCAATAAGGCGTAAAGCAATTTGCGGCATTTTATGAAACTAGTAATTTCGTTACTATTAGATATTATTAAAATACTTTTTTAATAAATCATAATTATTTTATCACCTAACCATCACTTTTACATTACAAAAGAAAGATGTATGTAGTATAATTTTCCAATTGACTCGAGTAAGTCGTCACTTTTAAATGTACACATTCTCTTGATGAATTTATTTGCTTTAAAAATTAATGTTAATCAATCAATGTAATATAAACGTGAAGTATAAATTGCGATATATTATTAATAATTATCTATCATTAATATTATAAATATTATATGAAAGTTATAAATGGATTATCAATTGTAATTACCTCTATATATATCTTTATTTAATTACTTATGTTATACCAAGTGCTAATAAGTTACGTAAGTTTAATAAAAAAAAAAAATTTTATTATAAATTTTTTCAAAATTAATATTCAACTTGTTAACTATTTGTACAAGGTACTATTATTATGTATATATTTCCTCAAGTTGATAGGTTGGTCAACAGAAGTCTGAAACCATAAATTAAAAGCTAATTAACAAAGAAGAAATTAATTCTATTAAACAAAAGGGTTATAAATTTTAGTAAATACAAAGGCAATAAGAAAGGTTACCAAATTATGTAAATTTGGGAACATAAAATTGATTAAGATGTTAAAATATTTATCCCATAATTAATGTTCGAAAATTCTGGAGATTACTAAAAACTACAGTTAATAGATGACTTCACACATTTACAAAACACCACTAATAAAAAAGTATCTTTCACTTTGTAATGGAGTTGTTTCTTTTGGCGGACACTGTGTGAGAGACGTACAGGGCACGAACCCATGCTGTTTCCACCTGGTCCCCTCGCGGATAATAACATCAATGATTTATAAAGCTGAATGTGTCGCCCCCCGGGGTTCAGCACCTTAGCTGTAGGCTCTGTCGGTCCCGATTATGTACTGACGGCTTTATTAACATCACAGAAAAATCAAACGAGTTATATTATTCTACATTCTAAAATATTAATGTATTTTGTCACGCTTTTCTCGAACAATCATTTTTTAGCAGTTTTTCAAATATCATATTATAGAATTTCATTTCGAATCAAACATAAACTTAAATTTGCAAGTACATAAATATTTTAAAATATAAACTAGTCGGGTATGTCACAGCAAAAAAGTTTATTAAAACATACATAAATAACTGATATATACCACCTATTATAATTTTTTAAATTATGTAACCATAAAGTACAACATACAAGAGAACCAATGCTGAATAAAAAATTTATTTAATATTCAAGTTATGAGTAACATTGTGCATTTCTATAAATGTCACAAAATTTTATTTAGCGCAGTAATAAAGCTTCCAACTGGATCCTCCTTTTATTAAAAAAATATATGGTAACATTACAGCATTCATATATTTACACAAAATATTTTTTCTCTGTGTGTAAACATCATGGTCTTATGATTATTTCAACGCAAAAAGTTCATCTTGAATCCCAGACGTAATCCCAGCATTCCAAACTCTTAATAATGGGAACCTCATTGGTGCCGGTCGTGAACGGATTAACGATATTTCGATTATTAGCGTCAAATGGTTCTATGTTTCTATAATAAATTGAAAACATATTGTTAATTTTAAAACAAATCACTTAACGTTTAGCTACCATTTTAAAATTTAACAGCTTTGCATTATTTTTACCTAAGCCGCCAAATACCAAACCTATTTCTTTCTATTTCAATTTCAATCTAAGGGTATCCAGTGCAATTCATGTTTTGTTCAACCGAAGAAGTAAAGATGCAATTTTTAATTACGTCCATGGGGTCAACTACCGAAGCTGTCTTCATTGTTTTGCATCTTCATCAAGATAAATCAATTTAACAACTTATTCATAGTATGTGGTTGACGATAGGAAGTCATTTTGAGATTTTAATATAGAACTTTCTCCTTTTTTGTTTTCTGATTTCATCTGATGGTTAACACAAAAGTTCTTTCTAGTTACATAATTACGTCATCTAGATATTGTGAATTCGAGACAGTATACAAATCCTCGTTCTCAGTCTGTATTTAAAAAAATCAAAATTTAGCAGATTCCTATCTACCATCTAGTCGACAAAAACAGCAGTAGAATAATGAATAAATTGGTGAGGTCTCATCATTCTGAGAGGAGAATATCATAAGAGCATTATGATGCTAAAGACGGCCCTGACTACTAGTGTCTTTACTCAGTTTCTGATATTTATTTAGAAATTTATCTACTTATTAAAACTGCCCCTAGGTCACCTATTTATTTATTATTCTAATTTTAAAGGTCAGCGAAAATGTATAATCAAATTTTTTTGAATTTTTTGAAAATACATCCCCCTGCCCCCGCTATGGCAGAGGAATATATTTTTTATTACACGAAAGATACTTATTTATTATATATTTTTTAAATTCAGATTTTATACAAAATTTCAAGGAATCATAAATACTAAGACCCGTTGGGCTTAAAATAGAGATTAAAAGCAATGCCCGTGAAGAAGTCATTGAGTTTTGTTAACAAAGTCATCGCGAAGTTGCCAATAAAAATGTGGTAAGGCGACTGAATTTGTTATTCCAATCTTCAACGGAATTAATGGTTTTTGGAAGATTTTCTGGTTAGGGTAGATCTTTTACGCTTTTTTCCTTCAAAAATACGATAAGAAACCATTAGAACTCTAAAAGAGCAAGCTTCCTTATGAGGGGAGGATGAATTAAATCGGCCCAACGGTTACTTCAGAATTTGATTTTGGAAATCGACTTTTTGATGTAAGTGTTACAGGTTTACGTCATGTTAGCTTTAAAAAAGCATTTACTTGATGGTACGACTTTAAGTGGGGAAAAAGCATGCTTCATTCCACTGCATGCGGTTGCTGAAGAAACCTTGTTCGAGTTCCAGGAGTAGCACGATAACCTGGCCCACAATTTTAAAAATTTTCTAATGACATTGTGGTAGAAAAAGAGCGGTTAGCGACATTATCAAATCTCGGATCCCTGCATTCGAATTTCGTGATTTTCGAGTTGCGTCGCGCTCAGGCAAGTTTTTAATGATACAGCGATGATTTTTAAATTCGATCGGAGCCGACCGAGCGTAGCGAGGTCGTATGTAAAGTGGTGTTCTTGATTATGGCAATCCAATAAACATTGCTTAGATAATTTAATTATGTCGTCCTAAAGAAGATAAAAATTGTAGCGGATTAATGATAAAATAGTGCTTTGTTAGTACTCACGTTTACTTAAATGGCTTTAAACCATAAACATCACGTCAGCGTCGTAGACAGAAAATACGATTCCATTTCCAATACAATGCAATAATTATAAACAATACGCATCACCACTTCAAGTGTGGGTCATAAAATTTTATATCTTCATTAACCATTCGAGTGCTCTTTCAATTTACTTTTACGTGCCACGTAAGTTATAATAATATACGAGGAGAGACTATGGGCAATTCCGAAAATGCACATTACAACTACAATAATATTATATTTTTTTATTAATAAAATAATTAAATTAAATTGCTGGCGAGGTATGGAAATGGCTGTTCTAGACACAATATAATTTATTTTAACACTTAGGTAATGAAGGATAAGCAGCTTAGTTAGAAGGTAATTTGCCGCAACCTACACATATTACATCGAACTACAGGTGTGTAAGATTATGTTATTATATTATGTTATTAGGGCCCATGACAGTTTAATGTAGTGTGAAATATGACCGAAACATCTACTTCAATACCACTATTTGTTTGCATTTTGTTAACTTAATAAAGTAATCTTAAAACACGTCTTACAAAACTGCAAGATGATGTTGGTACACCTAGCCGAATATGTTTTACCAAGACAGCCGTAAGTCAGGCTTAATAATTGAAATATCCATGACTTATGGGACGAGAAACATGCGGCTTTTAACTTAACACAATTATTAACAGCTCTTTTGAATTTAATAAGTCGTTTCTCTAAATGGAAACTGTTAACTTGGATGGAAACTCAATTAAGTTACTTATAGTTTGAAACGTCTTCAACTTCTATTAATTTTTAATTAAAATAGCTCCTTTTTAGTCTAACATATTTACATAATATTTAATTTTATTAACCATCAAAATTTAATAATATTTGTCAAATCCATAACTCCAAACTAAATTTAAATGAGATACCTACGTAGGTGTTATTTTTAAATTGAAAATGATAATTTTATTATTTTGTATTAAAATTTATGTCAGATTTAAACGTAAAAATAATATTTAATTGCCAATTTTATTGCTTCAATATACGATTTAAAAAATTAATAATTTTTAAAGTTTATTTATAGTTAAGTACAGGGTACTTAAGCTGCATTTCATTTGGGCGTTTCCTTTGGATATAACTCTGCCGCCTATAGTGTGCAGATGATGGTGCTCCAATAATAGAATGCAACCGCACGATTTTATTCCAAACAGTCCAATTAAACTAACCAAATGTATCATACTGTATGCAGGTATAAAAACATCAGGGTTGGTATTGATGAAGAAGATTTAATAATCCAAAGCTTTTATAATCAATTGATTTGTCAATCATATCGTAAAACATGTGTAACGGTCTAAAGAACAGCTACGTTTTAAGCATAAGGTATATCACATGGCAATTGAATGCTATAGCTATTTCCCCCATTCTTTTTTTTGGGTTTTTAGTTATTTACTGTCAAATAACTGTTAATATTGATTTACGCCCGGTTCTTCAAGTTCTGGGCAGTGTAAACCCCCGAGAAAACAAATTTTTTTATTCATTAAAATGTAAGTTATTAGATTAATAAAATAAACTGACATAAAATAACCACGTTATAGGGTAAGTCCGGGCACTGAAACTATTGAATTTTCAGTAAAAATAGTTTAGTGCATTTTTAAAGAGCGTGAAATAATCTACAAACTAGATTAAAACCTTTGATTGTCTAAAAGCAACGTTTTTCGAGTTATAAATTTAGTCCAGTAAAATAAGGCAAAATAAAGGGCAAACCTCGAAATGAGAGGGAATAAGCTGTAAATTGGTGTAAACCTTTGTTTTGACATTCTAAATACTGGTAGAAAAGTCTCATATAATCTCGTGTCCGCGTCCCAAGATATTGAAGGTCAAAGGTCACGAAAATCGGGGTTTTGCAATTATCTTGTTTCCTACTTAAGTAACTTATTGGTCATTTGCGATTTTGCTCATGAATTTCTTAAGGTATATGTTACCACTTTTGTTGACATTCGTTATTAATACGTTTGAAAATTTAAAAAAACCTCACCAGCACGGGTTCTTATCGGCATATTTTAATTTTAACGGATGCGCGCTTGCTACTCTCCGCGCTGTATCTCGAGAAAGGCTGATGATACAAAAAAATGCTTGGAATGAAACTTGTAGATAATTTTATTATCTGAAAGTTATATAATGCACTTAAATAACGTATTTCACCTAGGAAACGAGATAATTACAGGTACATGTCGCTGCCCCCCCCCCCCCTCAATCGAATTTTTTACTGAAATTGGTGTCAAACGTTTGAGCTTCGTTTGAGCCTCAATGAGCTTCCATTGCCGTCGTTTGAGCTTCAATCGTCGCCGAGCTATTCGCAAAAACATTTGGGGGGACTGTGGTTTGAAGCGAAACAGTTGTTTTGGACGTAGCCCGATCTTGATCGTTTGTCCTCGTGAGAAGAGGGTTATTTTTACATAGGTCCTGGTTGTCCCTTTGGGGAGTTATACTGAATATCATGTTTGGGTCGCTCTTCTAATGTGTATTCTGAATGGATGCTTTGTCCAATCCGCGCGGTTACGAATTTTAAATCAATATTGGGTAACAATTTTTGATTTAATTATTGTTGGTCTTGAAATACCAAAAATAAATATGTAGTTGTCGCTCCCGTTTCCGCTCTAGATTTCGCAGTATCGCATTGGTCTGTGAAATCCTTAAATGTTACCACCATGATAGAATCAAACTAAATGCATTTATCAAAATTTGATCAAAGCAACAGACATTTCATGGTGTAGTTTAACATTCAATTACATTGATCGCCATGACCCCCTGATGCTTGACTGATATGATATGCGTTCAATTGGAGTGCAACTTAACAATATATCTGTTTAATTTGGTAATAAATGGATGAACCAATCAGAAGAAAACACGATAAGTTATACTTGCTGAAATAATTGCGTCATGTCGCCGACATAAATGTGTTGCTGTGCAACAAACAGGATGATCTCTTTTCAAAGAATGGAGCTCCATTTTCGTTTTTGTTTTTGAAGGTTTAAAAATATATTGAATGAGTGTAGAAATTATGTTATACTTTTGTTCTATTACAAGTACTTGTATTTATAAAATATTTTCAGCCAAATACTGAAAATTTATACTGAAAGAACACATATTGGAATGAAAACTATTCGGTATGGTCTAAAAATTTATTGAATAAAAAACAATTATAGCCGGGCCGCTTAGTCAAAATATGAACAGTTACTTAGAGCTAGGTGTTAAACATGTTAAAGTTTTAGGTGTCAAAGGTTGTTGTTAGTCATCAATCATTATATTATAGCTAATAATAGTGGTCAGCCGCAAGCCATACTAAACCTTAACTTACATCGCGCACGAAGTTCAAAGATTTAATAATATTGAAATGCAATAACTTTATCGACTTCGTGAGTTAAAAGACATCAAAACATAGATATTATCTATTTATAAAAAAGCGCTAAAAGCTCAAAGCTTAAAAAGAATCCATTGGAACGGGTAATAGTTCAAATCTGATATAAGTAAATGTATTACCTTTTATGATAGGCAAAAACTATTTAAAACTGCCTAATCATTTTGATTCAGCTATTAATTAAAATTGTTTTCAAATTAATTTCGACTGTTTCAAATGCTATTAAATTGCAATACTTATAATAAGCGTGTGACCGATAATAATAGTTATGATATTTATCCATTCCATTTCTCAAGTATTGATCGTCATGAACAAAATTGTTACAATAAACTCCAAACAGGTTTAATTAACAAACTATTAAAATCTGAACTTTATAGTTATTTATTTTTATTTTTATATTATCAAAATTGAGTGGACTGCATTGTATACAGGCGCGGTCATAGAAGGTGGCTAAGAGGGCATAGCCCCCTCGAATGAGATGTTTAGTGATAACTAGAGACCGGATAAATAAGCACGACTTTTTGAAAAATAAGTGCTTAAAAAAGCACGCTATTTTGCAAAAATAAGTTCGAATTATGTCAAAAAAAGTTATGAAAAAGTTAATAATTAAAACAAAAAAAGCAAAGCATGGCAGCTTAGAAAGATGGCAGCTTTCGAATAATTCGAAAGAAATAAACCAAGCACTTTTGTACCTATTATTTAATCGGACACTTTTTTAGGTGACTCCTTTCAATTTTTCTCAAAATATGTTTCTGAGACCGTTGTAATACTCGTTCTTGATTTTTTAGTCAAGAAAAATTTTTTTTTTATTTTAATTAAAATGTTTATAACATTGCGAGAGATGTACATATGGGCTCGTTTATTTTTAAAGTTTTTGATTTTCAATGTTCTTTAAAAAAAATATATGATTTTGATCCAAATTATTGCGTTCACCGTTTATTTTTAGTTTAATGCAAAAAAGGTGTATCTGGCAATGCTAGATAAACAAAACGGAAAAGCTGACTGAAATCAGTTTAATAAAATCTATTTAATGCAGTTAAAATAGAGCAGGTAGAAAAATCATATTTTAGGGTACGTTTATGTTGGCGCTATGATAAGTAATAAGAGCGGAGAAATTTCTTAGCTGTAATTGCTGTTCTATGAATTAATATTGCCTTGCGCCCTGCTTCAACATAAAGCAGTCACATAATATTTCAACGTTTTGCTTTTCTCTGCTTCGCTAGTATCGCGGCTTTTAGCGCTTCACAGCTAGCTCATAACATCGCAGCTAGAAGAATAAACATAAACATACCCTATAAGTAGTTATCAAGAATAAAATAAGTCCTAAATAAGCACTAATATAAAATAATAATCATATGAGTAAAAGCAAAAAATCCAAACATTGCTGCTGAAGGCCAAAAAAATTAATTTTAAGTCAAAGTTAAATTTAAACTCGAAAATAAGTTCAAAATAAGCACAAAAGTAGAAAATAAGCGAAAAATCGCAAAAAAAGCAAAAAAAGCATGAAAAACTTTACGTTAAAATACATCTTTTTATGTAATTCGTCCAGATCTCAAATTTCAAAGAGCTGCTTTTAAAATTGATAATAAGCAAAAATGCTTAAAATCCGGTCTTTAGTGATAACTGATAATATTTAATATTTTAACAATTTTTCTTTTTTTTAAGTGATGAATTTTGTTTTAAAAATTAATTTATCAAGTAATATTCCCCTGGAAAAACCAATATGGCCCCCCTCTTATAATGAAATAGTAGTATAAAATTAGCATAATGAAAAACTCACAAACAAAAAATATTAAGCAAAGCAATTTTTTCCAGATTTCCGCCCAGATCTTCTGACACAATTGGAAATGAAGTATATCCAAAATTCTCTCTGCTCCTGAAGAATCGAAAAAATATTTTTGATAAACCTATTTTATCACTCAATCAACTTGGCAAGTGTCTAGAAGCAAATGGGCACTGAACCTCCTCAACACAAACGCAGAACAACTTCTTCTTTTAATGAACATCCTGCCTGCTGAAATTATAAATCGAAATAAGAATAATAGGGTTAAAGTTTAAAATGTAAAACAAAAGTTTTTGCAAGATTTTTCCAGTGAAAAAATTTTGTTACGAAAAAAATGTTCGAAATGGTAGGAGAAAATTTGTAATTAATTTTTTCATTTTTTAAATCGAAGTTAATTAACCCTTTAATTGAAATATATATTACAAAACATTGAATTAGTTTGCGAAGAGATACAGAAAGATATTAATAAATTAATTAAGAATATAATATTATTGCAAAGATAAAAGTTTCTGAGAAATTTCTTGGAGCATAAATAACAAACTGGGAGTCTCTAAAACACCTTTTTGAAAATGAAATTCGATTATAGCTTAGTAATTTACAGATGGGGGCGTGCAAGAATGGTTAATATTGTATCTAGACGTACAATTGAGGTAAGAACTTAATTTGTAGTTTAATAAGATGAAAATTAATATGGTTTACTGTATCCTGGGGCAAAAGATATACAAAGAGATAATCCAAGCTTAGCCAACTACATTATGATTTTATAATAAACCGGTGGTATCTAATAAAATTAAATTTGTATCACGCTTTTACTTTTTCTAATAAATTATTAAACTTGATTAACTGAATTAGACATGGATATAACAGTTTATAAAACTAAATTGTTAATTATATATTATAAAAATAATAATTTGTACATTAGAGCTTTAATTACAAAATTATATAATGATTCTTCAACTGTGATAATTTTGATAGGAAAATGCCAATACACTACCTAATAATCATTTTCTGTACACCGTAAATCTTTTGATAGCTTAAAATATTTCAAATATTAAAAATCAGGAGTATCATAATCAAAAGTATGATTGAAGGATACAAAGAATTGGGATAAAAACTAATATTTAGATAAGGAGAGAGATATACCCATGCAAAATTTTGATGCAAGTAAACAGCTAATATCTGGCTAATAGCTGGCTCATAGCTGGCCAATAACTGTATTTGGCCATTTTACCAGTTGCGGTAGTTAGCAAAATAACTTTAATAGTTATTAAGGTGATATATTTCAGCTAGCTAATTATATTTTTCATAGCTTGCTTTTTGCGTAAAAAAGTAAACCAGTTTGGATTGCTGTCGCAGCTGTAAAAATAATCACCGATTTTCTCTCAACCCCTTAAATTTTAATTATTTAACATTATGTTTTTCAATAAACATTAAAATAAGTTATAAAATTCGTATTAAACAACAGTAATTCAAAAAAGCTATTCAAGCCGGTCTTCTCTCTAACTTTTAATCAATATGATGGCCTATTTCTTATTCAGTAGAAAGAAATTCAATATAATGTCATACAGATATCAGCAATTAGGAATTCTCAAATATTTAAGTTTAAAAAACTCAATTTAAAAAATTCCTTGTTTGTAAATTTCAGTCTAATTAATTAATTACTAAAATTTTATATGTAAGTTGTTGGAAATAAGTATGATGATGGTAATTTATCCGTGATCATTCATGATAAGTTATGAAAAATCTGATATCGGTAATAAAATGACCACACCGCTGTAAGCAGAGATAATTAATTGATAAGTTATCTTTCTTTTAAGTATAGCTTTAGTTATACTGGCATTTAGCAACTTAAAGATACATATCGTACCTATAATATTTTTCTAATTATTTTATTCGCTTTATGATCTCTACAATATCTGTATATTATAATATCATGTATTTATGATAATATTTATAAATAAATAGTTTGCACCACATAAGTGAAAAATTGTAATGCAATTATAAAATACAAAATTTATATTTATGTAATTTTTAAATTATTTTTTTATTAAGATAAATTAAATAAACTATGGGGAACTCAAAATATTGATAAATTTAAAAAATAATCAATTTTAAAGCTTAGATTTTTCATATAAAAGTCGGTAAGTAACTAATTCTGTTGAAGTGTGTTCGACGTAAATATGTAGATGCAACCGTGCGTTTTAATAAGTGGAGCCGGTCGCAGTTCACTTCTAGCAGTGCAGTTGATTTTAACTTAAAAAGAAAGAGTTACCTCTCTCTTGATCGGTAATTTTCGAATTGGGACCACCTCGGGAATTTTTTAATTCATTCAGCAATGTAATAATATTTTGCAAACCTAAAGGTAAAATTAAAGAATAATAGGAGAGATACTTGAAAGTAAAATTATTTAATCGTAAGTTCTTGTTTTGAAAATAATCTTTCATTATCAAAAAGTTAAAAATCTTTAAAGTCTTAAATTTCTGATAAGGTTATTATCAAGTTTAATTTTCTGAACCATGCTTCAGTCAATGAAATAATGCACTTATTATAAATTCATGAAATTCAATCATGAAAATTTAAGTATGGGAATAAATATTAATATTTATATCGCGAAAGAAATTTATGATAAGTTGTGAATGTTAACGACATTTCTTATAAGTTATTAGTATTATTTTTGTTATATTAAAGTAAAATAAGTAAAGATTTATGTTTACTTTCTCATTAAACTTAATTTAAGACCTCTAGCTACAATTCAAAATTCTAAAAAAAATCGTAAAAATCATTTATTTGCATCAAAAAATAGCCAACATTTAAAAATGAATGTGGAAAGTATAACTTTGTGGTACTGATTTTTAAAGTGATGTACCGGTGTTGAAAGTAATTTACGGGTATTAATTTATTTATTTAAATTTAAACTAAATACTTCAAAAATGAAAAAAGGAAATATGTGTCAAAATAAAATCTAACAAGATTGGCCAATGACTAACAGTCACTGTAAAATATGTTTTAAAATAGAAATATATGTTCATTTGTTATTCTAAGCAGCCGGGAATGCTTTATCACTTGAAAAGTAATATTATGTCAAATTAAAGCTAACAAGTTGGTAAAACAGTGGCAATGCAGCCACTCAAATAAATCAAACTGAACTATCAATTTAAATAATTCAATTCAATTATGTTTCTCATTTGTTTTATTTAAATTTAAAACAAAACAAGTTTATTGAAAAATGAAATGTCTGTTCCAATAAAAACTTTCATTTCGAAACAGATTCAGCATTTTCCAACTTGCGTTCAATGATAATTTCTTACTCGTAAAAAATGAGTAAACTCAAAATTTATTATTTTGCTTCGGAAATAATTTATTTAAAATTTCGTATTATTACAGATTAATTGCACAACGGTCGATTTCTTAAACATAATATAGAAATTTACATACATATTTGTTGATTAAATGAATTTTAAGTAATAAATTAGAGTTATAAATAATTTTGTAGTGTTTTATAATGATGATTAATTAAACTAAATAAATATTAATAAAAATAAAGATAACTTTTTTAAATTTTTTGTGAGTATGGGCAACTTAATAATATTAAAACAAGTTTTATTAATCGTGATTTATAAAAAATGTATTTTAAGTTTTCAAGTTTCTCAGCTCGATATATTAAAAATGAGTTTACAAGTGTAAGAATAGGCCGGTTGTACACAAAATCGTGTGTTGGATAACATCTCGCGGTTTAACTCAAAGATTCCCGCTTTTGTTTTAATTTAACCTCTCGTTCATTTTTCATTGTCGAAGTGTTTTTCACTTCTTCACTTCAGAAACAATTTATTAACGTTATCAGATGATAAAACTTATGGAAAGACCAAATAGAAATAAATCATAATAATAAGTTGAACATTGAAATCGTTACATCTTATAGCCTTAAGAAGAATTAAGTAATTTGCATAATATTTAGTTTTTTCCTTTATTTTTTATAATCAATATATTATTTTAAATAAATTCCATTGCAACTTTTTAATTTAAATTTTTTTTAAATATTATGTCATAAAAGATATTTCCTTTCATTTAACCGGCACGAAATAAATATCTTTGAAAAGGGTACCTACTCATAATTTGAAAATTAAATTAAACAATAAAAATTGTTTAAAAAAACTAAAACGGTACGACCACTATTTTTACTAAATAACCAATACAATTAAGTTTATTATGGATGGTAAAAGCTGTTTTAAAAAAACGACATAAGGAGAGGCGGAACCAGAAGCAATATTTCATAGTTCAATTATCCCGAACCGCGTTGGAATAGAGAATAAAATGATTCCTATGTTCTCGCAAACTACCTATTATCTTTCTGCTAAGGTTAACTTATGAGGTATGAAGCTGCTTTTATAAAAAATACAACTTATGTTTTTACATTTTTTATTCTTACCTAATTTCTACTTCCTCAACCATTACTTTAGCTAAGTATATGGGAAGAAACTCTAGTTTTGAAAATTTTTAATATATAATAAGGTCTAAAATATTTCATATATTAAATATTTCCAAAATTCAGACACTTACACAGTTTTGTCGTTTAAAAACAAAGATTTTTGTTGCTACAACAAATTTTAACAAAAAAATTTCTGTTCTGAATAAAAAATTTGTTCGTTCAACAAATTTTCAAATTCGTTCATTAAATAATTTTTTATAATAATTAACTACCAAGACGGGATTCCCAAGCAGAGATAACTGTATGGACTGAAGTTCCGAATTTTTGCGTTATATAGTTCCTATATATTGAACTGTATTTTCCTCTTCCAAAATTTTACAAATTGCTTCAGCATTAAAATAATAATTTCGTAAATCGTCCGTATAATTTTAAATTTCAACTTGAAAATAATGTAATAAAATGGAAACGTTGAATAAAATTATATGCCGGTATGTAGCTTTCCTTTTATCATTTATAATTCCGTCGTTCCTTTAATTTTAATTCAAATATTGTTTAAAAATTTCACACCATCCAAATGTATTCCAAATCGTCAATCAAAATTTTACTTTCTTTCTTCCAATGTGGTTTCTAATTCCAATTTGCAAATGTCAAATCATTTTTATCGCTAAAATTCACCTTTTAGTTTCAAAATTCCTCACTTACAAATCAAAATTCAGAGGCTTAAAAATTGGACTTCTGGTCCGTTGCCATGTTTTGGCAAAAAGCTTTGTTTACACCGCTAGTTGACGCCAAGTCAATAAATTCACAAATTAAAAATTTTACCAAACTTCAATAGGTATAGGTAGATCAGCAATCCAAAAGGGCATCTGCATAGTCTGCTATGAAAATTACTCGGGCTGTTCAAATGTGTTGTTGGATTTATGCACCTGTTGTTAAATTTTCACTATACATAAAATTAATATTAATTGTAACTAATTAACTAATTTGTCTCGTGTTTACACTCAAACACTTGGCTAAACAAGTCCGTCATGCACGGTTTTTAAATTCTACCACTTTTTATTTCAGTAAAACGACATAATATTGAAATTGACCGATTAAGCTCAACTGTAGTGGTATAACTAAAGAAATTCACAAGAAAGAGAATTTTGTTATTCATTGTGAATTTTAAAAAAACAGTTTGAAAGATACATTTACCTACCCTACACTTACGTGGATAAATACATAAACAACAACCAAAAGCAAATATGTTGTTTTATCGACCATACCATTATAGAACGCTGGCTCCTACCACAGGGCTAATTCATTTCTGTGGTAAAAGTACGATTTTTAGTACTATTTTCAGCGCCAAATTGGCTATTGATATTACAAATTTTTTTTAACAGAAAGTTAAAAGTTAAAATTAATAGTAAATTTATGTTTTTAGTTCCAAAGGAAATCGGGACTTCCCAGTGGGCCGTTGTTATAAATTCGCATCTCTTTGAAGCCGGCGACAATATTTTTACAACATTTTATAATCAGCAGAACCTTATAAAAAAAAATTGGGACGTTAAAAAAAATTTCCTGATATAATTTTGACTCTCTATCAGCCTTTCTTGAGTATATAGTACTAGTATTAAAAATTATATGAAATTCCCAGTCGGTAACTTTCAGCACTGAAACAAACAGAATAGTTCTGTTTCATCAAACTTGTAAAAATCGTATTAATTCACCCAACTCAAAAAAAATTAAAGGGGACTCCCCTAACTTTTGAAAAAAAATTTGTCTGTAAATTATTTAATATGCCAAATTTTTTACTTGTCGTATGTATATAAATACATCACAGCTAAAATTTACCTATTCTATTACGTTCCTGCAAGCGTATATTTTAATTTAACTTAATAGTGCCACCTTACCTAAAAATTATACAACAAAAACTATTTCTAGTCTAGACTGAAACCAGTTTTTCTCTACACAACACTAGTTAGCTGTAGTTAGCTGCAGTTAGCTATATTATTATGCCCTACAAGTTTTCCTTCATAATCAATGGTTGATGTTAAAAGCACCGCTCAATAGATGGCATCTACAGTATTCGTGCGAAACGGTGCACCTTGATGAAACTTTTAAAATAACAGGTATGTTAATTAAAGGTAAAATCCAGGTTAAAACTAAATTTGTTCGTATAAAATCGGCCACTATTGTACAAAACGAACCGGTGTAAGCGCAGGTGGATGTTATTTTATTATTATACTTTCTTTTACCGTGAGTGATAGACAAACTTTCTTACAATAAATTCACATAATTAAAAAATGTGTATCATATTATGAAGAACAATACATTTTTTAAATATTTTAATATTTTCGTAATAACGGCATCATATACCAAAGAAGTTATTGTTAGTTTCGTGGCAAGCCAAGTGTATCTATAAACAATGTCAACAGATAGATTTCACAAGTATGTATTATTAATTTATTTATTTATTCTTTTGTGATAATTTTTAAGTTTTAAATGTTTAAGTGAATATAATTTAACTTCAATTTTAGTAAAAATTTTCAATGTTAGATAGGAATTTTTATCAAATATGGAATTTACAAAAAAAAAGTAAACATATCAAAATATATAAAGTAATAAATAATTAAATAAAATTATTTATTTATGTGGGCTGGTAGAATTAATTTAAAAATTATGAAAACAATGAGGGAACTTCCAAAGGGTGCTAATAAGAAAAAAGTATAAAATTAAAAATGTTTCGACTTTCACCAATTATATGCAATAGATATACTTACCTATATTATGGCAAAGACGCGTATTTAGTGTAGTCTTAACACATTATAGGTATTCATGATGTTTTAATTTTGAGGTCAATCTAAATCTCTAAATTAATGTATAATATCTAAAAAATAATCTAAGTGGAGAAAAATTTAAATGCTCGTGTAATTTAATTAGTATGCACCAATACCAAAGTGTTGATTTTATTTTCTATAATATAACTACTATATTCTATATTTTATATACAATTAATTTATAATAATTTCTCTATTTCTATGTTTTTTATTGATAAAAATGTAGATACAATTTTCAATAAATAGGCTTTTTTGAAAAACAGCTCTATATAAATTACTCATATCTAATTATTATAAAACAAAAAAAAAATTTTAATAATCTTGACAAGCAGTCCAATTACAAAATTTTCAAAAAAAGTCTCAACCTTACAGTCTCATGCTTTTAACAAGAATTATTAAGTCCCCATCATTTTCGAGATAAAACTTTTGAATAATTAAAATATTCTCACGATAGCCAATAAAAGCGAAATAATATAACATTAAGAAAATTTAAAGAAAGTTATGATATTAATATAATGGTCCAAAGACCGCAATTACTTCTTAGTATTATAATGTTTGAATAACAACTGAGTAATTTTAACCAAAATTTGCCCTTTTTACTTAGGAATTACAAAATTATTTTTTGGCGTATGGAAATCCGAACCTGGTTAGGATGTAAAAATTAATAAAATACCAATAATAATAATAATGATAATTATCAAAACCATTTTTGCACAACAATATGAGTCAACCAATTATATGTAACGCTATGTCGTTTGCACCCACTATGTAATTTTATACACCCGTCCTCTGCCAATTATTGGGAAACCAATTTGTAATTAAATAAAAATGTGGTAGTTGTTATAAATTTGTTGTACTGTACTGTTTTTCTAAACCATTAATTGGTTTTTCATATTTTAGAGCTGCCAAAGATGGTTTAATCGAAGTATTAAAAGAAACAACAAGGAGAGATTGCAATGGTCGAGATGAGCAAGGAATGACACCCACTCTTTATGCCGCATTTTATGGACATCTAGAAGCTTTGAGGCTTCTTTGTGGAAGAGGGTAAGATTGGACCTATGATAATTTCGGTTATATGGTTTTTCCAAATTTTTTGTTTATTTTAAACAAATTCAAAAAATACAGAATTGCCCATTTCCATCTAACTAAACTATATTATATCCTGTAACTCAGCTCTGATTGGTTCATTTTACGTTCCAAACCTAAAAAAAATTGAGATTACGGGAGAATTATTAGTCAGTGCGGCCTTCAGGCCGCACAAGCTAGGCAATGTATTTAAAAATAATAAAATAAACTGCAAAACAATGGAGTTATTGCAGATACTTTTTATTAGTATGGATTTTCCTTTAATTTTATTGAGAAAAAGGAATATAATAAACTAGTTGATCAGACGGCCTCACTGGGAAAATATGTTTAACATGCATGGAAGTCATAATTGTTCGACCGTAAAGCCCTTAAAATCGTCCAAAGCGTTGACATTCGGCATTAGTTTGTTGGCGCGTTTACCTTTGATTTAATTTTTTTTAGAAATTTTCTTAACCAATCAGATCGTCGAAATTAAGTCGCCCCGATTTCGCAAGAAAAAGTTGACGTAGAGAGTTGGGAAAAAAATTGCGTTAACCTTAGAAATTTTAGCAAAAGCTTCAGTTAAAATTTCATTTCAATAGAGCTTTCCTTTCGGGAAATTTCGATGAGACGGACATACAAACTTTGAGTTTTCTATACTAAGCAATTTTCACGATTACCAGATAAACACATAAAACATTTGCCATTATTTTATAAATAAAATAAATTATGAACCTGATGTGTAACAAACCGAATTTGCTTTGTACTTGTGCTTCATTTATCCGGAATTCCGTATAATTTTTATGGTTCAAAAATTTTAGCATTTATAATGTTTATCCTATACATTCACGTTTTGCATACGTCTATAAATTACGTTAGGTTCAAAATACTCAAAATTGTTATGTGATTTAATTCTGTCCTGCAATCAAACAAAATTAAGTATTTTCAATATTTGGTCAGGAGAAAACTTTGAAGTTTCCATATTTGTAATAAAAAATATTTACACGCTCGATTACAATATAATTATTCAAAATGTATTGCTAAAATTCAAAAAAATGCCCCGGGTGAGGATCGAACTCACGACCTTAAGATTATGAGACTTACGCGCTACCTACTGCGCTACCGAGGCCGGGTGCTTAATAATACAATTTTACGAAAATGTAAGGGTTGCAATTTATTTTTTAATCAAAAATCTTTATTTGGCAAAAATTAGAAAAAATTGTATTTGTTTAAGTTTTATTTCAGAAATTACAGGAGGATACAAAATTTCATTTTTTCATGTACTAGTTATTTTTTAGACAAGCAGAAAATGTTAATTCATGAGCGGCAAAGTAGCGAATAATATGTTGTTTTTACGAATATTTTTGCTATAGCAGATAAAGCAAGGATGTAAGAAATCCAAATACAAAATTAAGTGTCATTGTTCTATTATTTTTAGTCGAACAAACCGCACTTTAACATCTGCTAGAGAAATACAATTATGATTACATTTGGAATATTAATATAATAATTAATACTTACAATCATTTTAGGGGTGATCCAGATAAAGCAGACTATTTTGGTAACACAGCACTTCATTTAGCAGCCGCCCAAGGCCATAAAGCTGTTGTGACATTTCTGGTTAATTTTGGAGCAAACGTTTACTCAATGGATATTGATGAACACACCCCACAAGAATTGGCTGGAATAAATAACAGAGATGATATACTAAGGTTTCTGGATAATGTCACAGCCAAACTGGAAGCTGGAGATAAGAAAAAATCCAAAGCTTTAAAAGAGAAAGCCAAGAAAGATGCAGAAAAGAGAATTCGTGTAAGTAGGTTTTACTGTATTTCTTCATCGTACCTACTTCAATTTAACCTGAATAATTTGCTGTAGGAATACAATAAACGACAAGCCAAAGCAGATGCACAAGCGCAAAAGTATCAAAAACGTGTGCTAAATGACTATAAAGCACCATCAGTAATCAATACTTGGAAGCAAAGAATCAAAAGTGGCTCCATGTCAAATCTTACCACGATTGGTCCTCCAACGACCAAAAACACTTTCAGTGCTTTGGTAAGCGGTGGTACCATAAGCGGTACGAAAGGAATTCAAGGAACAGTTCAGCGAAAAGCATTGGCCAAAAATATGAAATCCACAATTATCAATTCGGATGATTTTAAAGTAGCTATAATTTCTTAATTTGGATGAATGTTTGGGTAATTGGAATATTATCAAACTTTTAGATCAGCGAAATTGAAGATGGAAAACGATCGGTCAGGTCAATCACAGGTTTACGAAGAGATTCTGAAGTTATGTATGGTGGAACGATAGACAACAAAAGAGGGCGACTGAACAATGTTTTCACAGATGATAATTATGTTGATGATTCTGTTAGCTCCACAACTTTGTCTTCTTCTGCTCTTGGATCAGGATTAACAAGATCGCTCTCTCAACCAGACTTTATTAACGAAATAAATAACGTGGAAACTATTCACCAAGAGCCTTCCAGTATATTTGTTCGGCCGGGAATTGGAAATTTAGCATTTAGGTAGGAAGTTTAAGATGTAGCAAAAATTATTTCGCTAAATTTTCAAATTTTAGGAAAAGTATCACTAGTACATTGCATGCTCTATCAGCAAATGAAGGACTGACTGAAGAAAGTTCGATTGGATCCGCTGGCAGTTTAGCGGTTAGACAGCGACATTTCACATCTCAACCATTTGACGATGAACTATCAGGTATCTTACCAATTTTGAATAATTCAAATTTACATATTTTTTTCGCTCAATTTTCTATTGTGTTGTGTGTAAAGTAAGACCCCGCTTAACGCGGGAGATACGTTCCAATAAGTTCGAACGCTAAACGAAATAGAGTTAAACGAGGTCATCTCGACTTCAGTGCGATTTCGGGGTAGTACCGGTAATACCGCGTAATTATGAAATAGCGTTAAACGGAACAGCGTTAAGCGAGGTCTTACTGTATTACATTTATCAACTAAATTCTGATAACCAGAAAAATGCATCGATTTTTGATTTAGATTCCGAGTCGAGTGAGGAAGAAAATTTAAGCAGTGCTCTTGAAAGATTTTTAACAGCATGGGGACTAAACGAATATGTTCCGCGATTCGAAGAACAAAAAATTGATTTAGACACTTTGATGTTATTGACAGATAGTGATCTGAAGACTTTAAACTTGCCATTGGGACCGTACAGAAAACTAGTTACTGCGATTTCTGAACGCAAGTCCGCTTTAGAAAATCCAGGAGAACTTGTGGATGGGCCATTATAAATTAATTAATTAATATTAGTAAATAAATTGTGAATTATGTACCTACTATTTATATATTTATTTATGTATCTACCTATTATTAATTATTATACCTTTATATATTATATTATTTTCTCAGTATTTAATTTCTTTTTGAATGTGTAGACAAGTAGATAATTTTATAGTTCCAGAACAAATTTTTAATGATTTAAGCTACTCAAAGGTCCTGTTTTTGTATATCTGTAATTTTCGAGTTGGGACCGCTTCAGGGATGTTTTTAACGGCACAAGGGACTCAAAGTCATTTCAGAGTGCAATGTATGCCCAAAATTACTTGTATAAAATAAGAACAACCCCAGATTGGGGCAACTCATATGGAAAGACCCAATCGAATACACACTTCCAGTTTTGGCCTATTTTACCCGAATTTGGGTAACTGAGTAAATGGGGGCAAAGGCGGTCATAAAGACGGGGCATGGGGACCATGGCGAACTTAATATAGTGTTTTAAACCAATAATGTGTTTAAAAAATCCCTATATATTTTTCAATAACTCGGTTATTTTTCAAAGTGCCCCCCCCCCTTTTCCCAGAAATTAGACATATGACTGCCTCCAGTCGGAAATGTAAACTCATCAGGCGTAACAAAAACTGATAACGGCACTAGTAAACATTAGCAAAAGGCGAAAATATAATATCTTATTTTTAAATCGTTTGGGGATTTTAAAGCTTGAAAGTTACTCCTTTTTCAAACTGTTTCTAACTTTTCCAAAATTACTTTCGCCCTCTTGTGTCGGCATTTTAAAACTTGCAAGTGTGGTGTGTTGTGAGGTTATCCATATTGTAAAATTTAATAAATAATTTGCCTTTGGATTTTGCACAAAAATGACGCTAACCAACGGAAAATCGGGTGACGACATACCTCATTTTCAAGCACCAGTGATTCAAGATAATCCTCATGGATGGGGTCCCTGTGAATTGCCTGATCAATTTCGAGATATTCCCTATCAACCGTTTAGCAAGGGCGATCGCTTAGGAAAAATTAGCGATTGGACTGGGGCCGCCTTCCAAGACAAGAAATATGCAAGTAAGCTATCCGTAACATGTGCTCATTACAGGTCATCGTAACTAATTTTTCTTTTAGGTAAATATGCTTCCCAGTTTGGTTCCGGTAGTCAATATGCCTACTATCACGACGAAGACGAAAGTACCTTTCATTTGGTGGATACTACTCGCATACAGAAACCACCATATCAACGTGGTCGTTTCAAGGCTAACCAACGTAACGTGCGTGGAAGAGGTGGTCGGGGTGGTCTTCAATCTGGTATGCAAGCTCTAGGTAAAGGGCTTAAAGCTCGTGAACGTGACAGAAAAAATCAAATCAAAAAATGGGGTCAAGGAAGAGTAAGTATAGCAAGAATAATATTTTTCTTTATTAATCACTACGAATACACTTCTAGCCTCAAATTAAAATTCGTGATGCCTCAGTCACTGTACGACCTGATTGGGTAACAATTGAAGAAATGGATTTTCCACGGCTTGGAAAGCTTTCTCTTCCTGGAATTAAGGAGGGTTAGTATTAAATGTTTCACTTTCAATTATATCATTTTGAATTTTAAATTTGCTTTAGGTGAAGATATTTTATGTTGCGGAGAACTGGAATATTATGATAAAACATATGATCGTGTGAATGTAAAGAACGAGAAACCTTTGCAACGTATTGATCGTATTTTCCATACCGTAAGTGTTTGTTTTATTTATAATATTTTCTTGATGTTGAAGCTTTCTGTTATGAAATAGGTGACTACTACGGATGACCCAACAATTCGTAAATTGTCTAAAACTGAAGGCAACGTTTATACAACTGATGCCATCTTGGCAACTATTATGTGCTGCACTCGTTCCAATTACTCTTGGGATATTGTCATTGAAAAGATTAGAGATAAACTGTTTTTGGATAAACGTGACAATACAGAATTTGATTTGTTAACTGTTAACGAGACTTCTGTGGAACCACCTCAAGATGATGGTAATTCCTTAAATTCTCCACGAAATCTTGCACTCGAAGCTACATTCATCAATCACAACTTTAGTCAACAGGTTAATATTACGGCAAGATAATCCAAAAATTTGTTACATTAATTTTTTTAGGTATTACGTACTGGACAAAACGAACAACGGTTTAAGTTTGACAATCCTAACCCTTTTGTGTCTGAAGAAGAAGAAGGGGAAGTTGCAAGTGTTGCTTATCGTTATCGCAAATGGGATCTTGGTGGTGGAATTGTGAGTGGTGATTTAATAAAACTAATAGGAATTTAAATAAAACTGTATTTGTTGTAGGTTTTGGTAGCCAGATGTGAACATGATGCCGTAGTGCAATCTCCCAGTGGTGAACTTCAATATTTAACTATCAAGGCACTTAATGAGTGGGATTCGAAACTAGCAAATGGTGTAGAATGGCGTCAAAAGTTGGACACACAAAGAGGTGCAGTTTTGGCTAACGAATTACGAAATAACGCTTGCAAACTTGCCAAGTGGACAGTTCAAGCATTGTTAGCTGGAAGTGATCAGATCAAGTTTGGTTACGTAAGTCGTTCTCATATTCGCGATAACAGCAAGCATGTTATATTAGGAACTCAACAATACAAACCACATGAATTTGCAACTCAAATTAACTTAAATATGGACAACGCTTGGGGTATTTTGAGATGTATTGTTGACATTGTGATGAAGCAAAAGGATGGCAAGTATTTGATCATGAAAGATCCTAATAAGCCAATGATAAGATTGTATGACATTCCTGATAACACCTTTGAGTCTGATGGTGAATCGGAATCTGAGGATGATACAGCACCAGATGCCAACACTTTTCAGCCTCTATATCCGTACATTAGTAATGTAAAACGTGTTTAAATAGCTGTTTTATTTATTTTACTTCACGATTTTAAAAATTTATTTTTTAAGCAGGATTTGCAGTATGACAAATGGTTACTTGGAAAAAATTTCTTCTTATTAATATTTTCTTTAATGTATGCTAAAAATAACCAAAATAAAAGGATTTACATGATTTTTTATATTACCTTATTATTAATACATTTGGATTGCATTTCTATACAAATTTCTGCAAATATTCCTATAAATAACATAATAAATTCTCATCTAATGTAGATCAACTAAAATAAAAAGTTGGAAATCTTACAAATCCAAAATACTTATCATCTAATTTAATTGTAACTTAACATAACGAAGCCTTATACTGAGAGTGGACTTCTCTTATAACTAATAATATCTTTTCGATGGCTGCATTTACATCTTTTTCTGTTATTTGCCAATACAAAACCAAACGAACACAACTTGGATTTCTCGAACCACCTCGCACACTTAATTGAACACTGTCTGTCTCTGATATCATATCTAACCTTTCTAAAAACTTCCTCGATGTTATCTTATTTTGATCTAAGTAAATCATCAAGATGTTGGTTTGCACTGATGCCAGATCAACTTTAAATATGTCTGATTGAACATCATGTATAGCTAAGAAAATAAATCAAATTAAATTAAATAGCAAAATATGAAGAAATGTTACCTTTTGCTATTTTGTATGTATGAAGATGGTCAATTTGTAAACGAGTGATCATTTCGTTCAATGCCACCAGACCAGCAGCAGCGACAATACCACATTGTCTCATTCCACCGCCTAATACTTTTCTAGCACGTTTTGCTCTGAAAGAAATCACAGAATCAGAAACTGTTCCTATTGTTGCTTCCAGAATATACTCACTTTTCTATAAAAGTTTTACTGCCACAGAGAACAGATCCAATTGGGCAACCCAAGCTTTTGCTTAAGCAGAAACACACCGACTCCATATCTCTTACGATTCTGTTGGGTGGTACTTGGCTCTGGACTACAGCATTAAATAAACGAGCACCATCCATATGAATGGGGATTTTATATGGAGCTGCTATTTTATGCAAACCATCCAAAAATGAAAGTGGTAGAACCTGGAAATTTAAATAAATTTTAAATGAATCGTCCATCCGTGAATAAAGGGCTAAAAGGTCAATGAAAAATCGAATGCGTACTGGTATTTTCCGAAAAGCCGGTTACTCGAAGAGTTTGCTCTACAATGTGGAGAACTTCAGAATTTCAAATGAAAGTGGGTATCGTTTCCCCAAAAAATGGTCGTTTTTTTATAAAGACCTTGCAATGGTGCTACTTTTGCCCACCCGTGCTATTTGAAATTCTGAACCAAACCTTTCAGGAACTGTCAAGTTTTTTGGGAAATGTCTAGATTGGAAACTATGGTTTTCAACACAAAATTTTGTATGCATGAAAAATATAGAAAAATTAAATGAGAAAACAGAAGATTAATTGAAAATTAATGTTTTAATATGTATATTATACAAAAAAAATGAAAGTTATATTGATATTTTGTTGTTTTATGATCTAAAAAGGGTTTTCACATAATTTCGATAAGATAAAAAATAAAAAAGTTGTAAATAGTTTATATCAACATACATAATTTCGAAATTTTTATTTTTTAATTCCTGAAACCTTGATTTCTTGGTTCCTTGATTTTTTAAATTATTTACTAATTTTTTTATTGCAAAAATATCTGTATATCAATAAATTAAAATACCTATTAATTTTCCCTTTGATAACTTTAGTTTATTTGCAGTTTTCATTAATAATGAATTATTTTTCTAAGGTTTGAAAAGAAAAGAACTTTTTAGAAGTTATTGCCAAAATTAATTCATAATACAGTAAATAAATTACAAAAAATGAGATAAGAATTTAAAAGTTACACAAAATTATGCTTTATGTAATATATTATGTATAATTAATCACACTGAACTTTTGTTTAAATAAATTATTATCAGAAAAAATATTTTCGAGATTTGAACCACACCCTGTAAATTCTAAACAACATACTAAAAGTTCCATTATTAACCAATAATATTCTGTTGTATTACATTATTGATTTAATTTATGTTAATAAGTTATCTCACTGTAATATATCATTAGAATATAATGCTAGTGGTTCATTATAAGGGAGAAAGTAATTCTGTTTACTAACAAATGATTTACATTTCAAATTATATAATTATTATGTACCTATACCCACCTATCTATGTGGTTAATATTTCTTATGATGATTTGAAAGTTGTTTACGTTTATATAATGAATAAAAATTAAATGAAAGGTACTACCTAAGTAAAACTAATTATTGGTAAAGGTTATTAAAAAAAAATAATTATTATTGTTAGTACTTCAACTTACTTTTCCACCGCACATATTTTGGGTATTTTCGACAATAATGAGAGATGTAACTGGTTCGTGGCAATCTGGATTTATCCTAATTTTTTGTTTCACTTCTTCCAACGAAAAGGTTCCATCATCGTTGTTTTTTACAAGTGCAGTCTGTACGCCCGCTATTTGAGCTGGACCACCTTTGGAAATAATTTTTTTAATTAGTAGATGCTGCCGAGTGTGAACAAAAAAATATTACAAATTGATTGAATAAATCTACAAAATTGATCAACTTTATTCTTGGTGATAGTCTCAATAGATATTTTTGAAAGTCTTGCAAAATTATTCAAAATGATGTTATGTTTATGTTTAAAAATAAATGCCTTATTGCTAAATTCGTCAAGTTTTTGTTACATTTACTTATCAATATAAATAATAATTAAAAGAATGATGCTAGTTGCCCAACAAGTTTAATCATAACTTACACATCAGCTTAAGAAATAAACATTTAATCGCAATTACACGATTTAAACTTGAATTGCTTGACAACTGTATAATTTGTAATTAAAAAATGAAATTGCAGCAATTTTTAAAATTGCGTTATCTAAAACAATATTGGGGTTTTTTATTTGAAAAGCTAAAGGTCCCGTGTCATAGATAAGATGGCACAATACTGAAATTTTGTTTTCTATTTTCAAGTAGTGTTATGATAAATAAATTATCATTAGTTATGTAAATATGCAATTTTTATCAAACCATTAAAACATCGGGGTGTTTGACACGATAAATAATTTACCTTGTAATTAAATATGGAGTTATTTTATTGGCTTTACTTGTTCTAATATTTCAAATAGTTGAGATAAAAATAATGATCTTGGATAAAATTACATTATTTATGTTTACAATAAACATTTTCGAATAATGCAATTTCGATAACAATTGCTTCATTTTAAATTTTCAATATGCAACATACAAATTTCAAAACAGCGGGTATAGTTTTCCTAAGTTAAGGAAATTATCATTTTTGTGATGCAATAATTTTTGGGAGTCAGTCATTCAACTTAAATTATATTAGTGTCAACTTGTCCAGCAACTGACGAGAATTTTTAAACGTAACAGTTAATTAAGTAATAATATAATAAATTCAAAAACTTCGTATTTTAATTATAATACTTGTTTTTGGTGATAATATGGTATATTACAATGAAAGCACGTTGATTAATAGTTCAGTACCCCGGTATAATTCTAATTATAACTGTAACATTTTCAAATCATTCCAGAAATGTCTTACCTTGCTCAAACAAAAATGTGTGGCTGTTATCCCCAGCAATCATTTCACCGCCACGCTGATGACAATGGACCATTACTAAAGCAGTAAAAAAAAATAATCGAAAATCCAATATTTATAAAGAAGGAAAATACAAACTTGCTATCAAATTGGCCATGGTTCCACTGGGAACAAATATCGCCGCTTCTTTTCCCAAAAGCGAGCAAGCCTTTTGTTCCAATTCCGCCACCGTTGGATCTTCTCCAAAAACATCGTCCCCAACTTTGGCAGTTGCCATAGCTTTCCTCATTTCTGGAGTTGGCTGCGAAATCGTATCGCTTCGAAGATCCACAACTTTTCCATCGGTGTAAGTTTTATTACCGTTGATGAGTTCGTACAACATTTTCCCGTCAAACTTATTCGCAAAGCTGTTACACAAATTTAAATTGAATCTCAAAAGCTATCCTACTTATATTTTACCCACACCATCAATAAAATAACGTGCGAATTTATTGCGCTAACTAATGCGATACAACAAGGTCGCCGTTTGTTACCATTTCAAACAAATACTTTAATTGAATATATTCTAAATGATTAATATCGAAATCATAATATTAGTACTCTGACGTATATCATTTTCGAATATACTTTTTAACTATCTTTAATTCAAAGAACGTCACGACGTCGTTATATCTACTTAGGAACTATATTTTTGGTAACAATTTAATTCTTTTTACTTTGAGCATGCGCTACTTGGTGAAAATTCGAAAATTAATCCTTACCATTTTCGAAAAAAAAGCTCATTTGATTACGAGATAAATTATCTACTTGAAATTTACTAATTTTCCTTCATTTTCATAATTAACTTACGTTTACGTTTCGCGATAACTCGAAATCAATTTTGAAAATTTTTGTAATACTTTTATTATGAAATACTATTTTAAATAATATATCAAATATTGTGAAATCATGTGAGTGGTGCAATAGTTAGATCAGTCGTATTGAAAATAAATTTCTCAAATTATACTGATGCATTTATAAAAATGGTACCACTAATAAAATTAATAATTTGATTGTACTGCCACGCGCAATGCTGTTGTTATTATTGAAACTGTAACAGGAAACTCCAATTGACCAATCTAACATTTTTATAAATATTTTAAGTCCTGACAATTATTTCAGTTTAACGAATTCATTTTTATTGTTAATTTTAAAAATTATTGGTGATTTATAATTATAAAAGTATTCAGTAGGAAATAAAAACATGCGGTATAGCACATTTTTTGTTCATAAAAAAATTTAGATTAGCTTAGCCACAATTTATACTTCCATTAATTTTATAAGGAAGTTGAGTGCAATTTAGAGCAGATAATATAATTACCTAATGATTTGCTGTAATATAGAAGAGCGGCCACTAATTCAAATGAGAGATCAAACGTCCAAGTGTAATTCTACGTTAAAAATTATAATTGAAATTGGAAATACATTTTGCATTGTTTCGAGATGGCGGCTTTCAAATGTAAACCTATTGGTGTGTATTTAACGAAATTCGTCGTTAATACTACTACATTTAGATCGTATGAAACTTTTCGTTCATATTACGATAAGCATTTCGTTAATGTTACTACGTTATATATAGTAGTAGTAATATTGACAAATGTATTCGTAATATTTACTACGTTCTTCGTTAATATTACTGCGATAGTAATATTTACAAATATTATATTCGTGACTTTTACTACGTTCTTAATTAAAATTACTTCGGTAGTAGTAGTAATATTTACTAAGTTCTTCGTTAATATTACTGCATAGTGGTAGTAATATTTACGAATATATTCGTAATATTTACTACGATCTCCGTTAATATCACTTATAAAGTCCAGTCAATTCTTAAACTTTTAACCAAACAAACTTTTGATGTATATCTTACCTATTCTGAGCTACAGCCAAACTAAAAACAAAATTTTTGATTTTAAATCCGACCATATGATTCTGAATCCGGCCTCCTCATGTTCCAAATCCGATCCTCCCCCTCCTTCCATTTATATAAAATTTTCAATTTTAGCATCAAATTCTACATGTTGATAAAGATTTCGGTTACGGTCGATCTTCTACACTTTTTCCCTTCAAAAGTACGATAGAAAATCTTTAAAATAATATTCTGAAAGAGCAAACTTTAAGCTTTCTTATGAGGCGAAGATGAATAAAACCGGGCCAACGGTTACTTCACAATTTAATTTTGAAAGTCGACTTTTTGCTGTAAATTTTACAAGTTTAAGTTCATGTTAGCTTGAAAAAAACATTCACTTGACGGTACGTGTACTCTACGTGGATTTTGGCAATCCGAATTTAGGTGGGGAGGCAATCTTTCAGTTCGGCAAAAACCATGAGTTCATGATAACGTAAAAATTTTTATTATCTTTCTTAGCACAACTCCAGTTTTTCCAGCACCATATGAAAGGGGCCACGTGCCCTAAAATCAATCAACTACGCTACGTTAAAGTGGGGAGAAAGCGTGTTCATTCCACTGCATGCAGTTGCAGAGAAAACATCGTTCAAGTTCCTACATTATCCAGTAAATTTGCGCTCCAAAGATTTTTAAAATTCGCACAGGGGTAGGGAAAACCGCCCAGAGGGAGTGCGAAAGGTAGGTTTTTACTGCCCCCGACATTGTCAAATCTCTGATCTCAGCATTTTAATTTTGTCATTTTTGAATTCGGTAACCCTACAAGGATATATTTAGCGGCGCAACCACGGCAAATCTCGGATCCAGGCCCTCTAAAATCTATAATTTTTGAGTACTTTGATAAAAACATAAGGTGACTTAAGTAATTCTCACATGCTCCTCCTCCAACCTGCCGGGGGTAGCTAATGACAATCTCAATTGAAATCAAAGAAAATATTTATGAAAATTTGGAAGAACTACTAGATATTCCGCAAATTTAATTTTTTATATTTACTATATAGGCCATTACTTACAACCCAGTGCAAAAATTTCGGCAAAATTCGAAAGCGTAGGCATCGACCGTCCCCCGGATTTTTTGCTTGTTTTCCCATGTAGTCAATTTGTTCTTAAAAATCGAAAAAAGTAGATAAAATCATTTATTATAATTATAAATAACCCCAAAAATGCGGGGGTCACATTTGACGCTATGTATAACACAAATTGCTGATATTACATAAAATTCAATTCCACAATTTTTGAGTAGTCATAGATTTTTGGGAAGTTACTACTAATTATAACAAAATAATAAAAATAAACAAATTATTCGCAGAAGAATTTAAAGAATTTTTTCGGAGGACCTTAATTGCTTTAAAGAAAATAGTAAAAATTTACGTTATTCGCAGAAGAATTTAAAGAATTTTTTCCGAGAACTAAAGTGGGTGAACATTTTAATTGATATAAAGAAAATAGTAAAAATTTACGTTATTCGCAGAAGAATTTAAAGAATTTTTTCGGAGAACTAAAGTAGGTGAACATTTTAATTGCTTTTAAGAAAATAGTAAAAATTTACGTTATTCGCAGAAGAATTTAAAGAATTTTTTCCGAGAACTAAAGTGGGTGAACATTTTAATTGCTTTTAAGAAAATAGTAAAAATTTACGTTATTCGCAGAAGAATTTAAAGAATTTTTTCCGGGAACTAAAGTGGGTGAACATTTTAATTGCTTTAAAGAAAATAGTAAAAATATAGTACGTTATTCTCAGAAGAATTTATAGAATTTTTTCCGAGAATAATAATATAAAAAATTTAATATTTAATTATAATATTTTTAATTAACAATTTAATAATATATTTAAAATCATAAAAATTAACAATAACTAAATTAATTAAAAATTTAGCTATTTAAAAATCTCATTATGTAATAATCATATGTCTGTAGTAAATTCATCCACCAATTTAATTAGGGGAGAGTGGTGTAATATCGATCAGCAGCGAATATGCAGCGAGTCTGGAACTACGATGTACCAGTAGGTATTAGGGGTCCGATTGGCCGAAATTGACAATCTATTCTTTAATGCCCCGGGAAAAAATTTAAAAAAATAATTTAATTAAAACTTACTGCTACCATTAGTTTAAAAATCTTTTACCAAACCCAAAGGTTCCCCTAAATCCCAATTCCCAAGGGTCCAAATGTTTTTCGTTAATTTAGATTTTAGAGGAACGTTAATATTTTTGTTGCAAATATTTGTAAATGCAAGCATATTATGACGTTGCTAGTGATGATAAAAAAATTTCAAAGACGTACGTGGAAAAAAAAGCAAACACAAGTAATTACATATTTGTTTTTATGGGCATCATATTACTATGTAGTCTGTTTTGAGCCAAAGTGCTAAAATTTATTCACATTAGATAAGAAAAAAGGACAATTAGTAGAAATGGAATTCAGTAAAATTAGATGATAATTTAATTTTTCTTATCTAGTGTGATATTAAATATTATTTTTTAGGCAAAAATCAAACTATTCATTTATTCAGCCAATTTTCGGACTACAATATTTTTTTCCAAGTCAAGTCCAGTAAATAAACGACCGCAGTATTAAAATGTTCCTGACAAAGTTCAATAAATTATTTAAAAACAAAATAGTGTGTGAATGTAAGAATTTGAATATTTTATAAAAGAAAGGATTCTAAAATTTGTATGGCACTGACGTACTGACCCCATCGGGCCTTCGTGGCGATGCGGCTATGCAGTTCTGACATAACCCCACCTAAATATTGGGTCAACAATTTTTATCTTAGTAATGGTAGTATAGGTTATGCTTTTTGATTATATTTTAATATTGATCTCTCACCATTATTCACCTTTAATTTCAAATGCTTAACTAAATTTACAGTTGACACTTCTTTTAATGTGTAATACAATTTGATTTGACAGATGATCAAATGTGATTATTGAGAGCAGTTTAAAAAAATTTTGAAAATATTGAATTATCATTTAAAAATGACTCAAAACAGGTAATGCTTAATTTGTAAAATTTCTAATTCAGTTTTCTTGTTTAGATTTGAATATTTTTATTTGTTTATTGTTATTTTCAGAAAGCGAACAAGAAGTATAACCGAAGACGATGTACCTTTGTCAAAACGAATTAATAATTTACACATTCACAATGGACATCAAAATAATCCTGCAGAATCTAGTAATTTTCAAATGCATGATGGCCAGCAACCTACTCACATACACCACATGCCAGTTCTGAACAATAATTTAATAGATCATCATAATTCGTATATGGCACCTTCCCATAATATGAATCCTAATTTTAACGAACCTCAATATAATCCTTCATTGAGTGAAACAGAAAATCCTTATTATCATCAAAATAGGTTATTGCATGAATTGCACTTTCAAAAAATGTATAGAATTTTGAATCAAAGTACTCATAACGAGCCGCAACGAAATGCACCGTAATTTTTGATTTTCTTAGTTGGTAAATTTTTTCTATTGCTTTTTTAAATTTATAGATTTAATTATATTAGAAAAACGAATTAGAAAATTAATTGTAAATATTTACTTTTTTTAAAAATTTGAAATACGTTGTAACAAAAATGTTTTATCCAGTTGCTAGTAATATTATGAATGTGCATGATAAATATTTATTTCACAAAGTTATTATTAATTTTATTACCATCGAGTGATTGATTCACGTAGTCTGTAAATATCAAAATATGCAAATGTAACAATAAATATTTCTGATTAATCGTAAAATGATTAACAATTTCCATTTTGAAGTTTTTACCCACACATTGACCAGTTTATGAGGGTTGCTCGATGTGTTCTATTTTTTTAATTTTATGTAGTTTTAGAATAAAATATTTTATGCGATAAAATATCTTATTTCTCCCTCAACTTTCTTACCAATAAAAGCAGTAATGCGATTATTTTAAGTTATAAACATTAGAATTTAATTGGGGTTCGTAAAAAGCAACATACTGCTGACTCGAAGGTATCCTGAGAGAGTCTAATTTGGTCTAATGATTGTTTCCGTGCTTCGGAGGGCATGTAAAACCGGCAGTCCCCTCGGTTGATGATAGGCACCATCAACTATTACAAGCAAAGTTACAGACACTTTCCAACTCGGTTTAAGCAGCCCCGGGGGCTATATTTATATTTTTCTAGTAATATATTACGTTATCGAAGGGGGGGAGGTCCAGACTTGGGTTGATGATGCTATTAATAATTATAAAAATTATATTCTGTTTAGAAGCAATTGTAATAATGCAAAATGTGGGGCAACCGCAGATAAATTTTAGTCTACGGTTTTTTTACTGTCAGTATAAAATATTTAAAAAATGTTGAAAATTTAAATTTTTTCTAAATGGCCCGAATGTAAAGTTTTTACTGTAAAATAATAGGTAAACTCGAAAATTATTCAAAATCCATCACAAAATTAATGTACTCAATATTTTCGAAACGTTTTCTTTCTGAAAAAGTTTGACGACCCCTGCTTTATTAGTGGTAAGTTAAATTTTCAAGGTTGGTAAGTTGGTAACTTAAGCTTTATTAAAAACGATTTTTATTAAAATTAAATTAAAATTTTAAATGTTCCAGAAAATAAACCGAAATAAATCGATTCCATTGGTCAATTGAGAATTGACCACAACAAATACGGCAAAATTTATATTTAAAAATTTGTCCCACTATTTTTCGAATTCCCCCTTCCTAGCTCCTCTTATGCCCTTTCCCTTTCCCTATTTGAAAGAAGTAATCAGTTTTTTGGAAAATTTCTGTTGGAAGTGGTACGTTTTGAAGTTCGTGGTGATAGTGGCTGAAAATAATAAAAATTATCGTTTATTTGTTAGTTAACATGTGAAAGTAGCTTATTTTCGAAAACAAAATTGTTTTTTTTAAATTGTGTATTGTTTACAGTGCTCATGGGGGTTAATTTCGGGTTTATTAGTGTTGTTCTGATTTCGTCGTTTTGGAGTTTAAAAATATACACCAGTATATGCAATGTGAATTTTAAGATGCTGAAATTATATAAATGTTATAAAATTAAATTAAAAACAAAAATGTGAAGTTTTGTTGAAATTTGAACGTAGCGGGATTTGATCGTGCCATCTAGTAATAAACGCGTGTAGCGCAATGACAGGTGAACGGATCTGGGCTTCATTGCGTGCATTGTGGACCGTTTTGATGACGACGTGCAGTTAGTTCCGTAGCAAAGACGCTTAATCGAATCTCCAGGGTGGCTTTATTGAAGGTAAGTGTTTTAAATCATTATTATATTATTAATTACGGCGTTGTAAATAAATTCACATCCACTCTTGATGGTTTCTCGTACCTTTTCGCGGGCCGCAGTTGTTTTAGGGTAGGGAGCTTCGTCGCTCTGATGTAGAATTTGTGGAAGGGGTGCTCATAGTGTATTCTGGTAGGATATATTCATCCCCACATTCTTCCTAAACCACCACTACTTGCCTCCACCACGTTAGACGATGTCATCGCCATAGATACGATTATTAAGTTAGGTGTTGGGTTAATATGAAAGTCCAAGGTCGTTAACCCAACTTCTAGCGTATGGGGTAATGGGGGTTTGTTATTGAGTATCCCGTTATTTACTATCGTCATATTGCCTATACCGTTTTACAGTGATTTATCATAGTTTCGAATTTGCTTCTTTAGCATTGAAAATCAAATTTAAGTTGCTAATGATCGCAAAAATCATCAAACATTTCGTTGTGGTACTCCTGTAAATTTTCCTATTGTTAAAAATTCTTGTTGTAATCAGGTATAGCTAATACCCTCATTATATTTCAAATGACAGCTGTTCCGCATTTGCAGAGGTTTTTGACCCTTACCAAACATTAACAGTATTTCTCCACAACTACGCAAGTTAAATTTTTGGCTAATCCAGTTAGCATTGTGTAACCTAAAACTGCATTAAATTTTTTGAAGAAATACGGAGTTTTCATAATGTGCAGTAAATTTTAATATTTATTTGACGTCAGAGGTTATAAATAAAATATACAGGTTATGTCACAAATATTTTCCGAAGAAAATTACACAAATAATAATTTATTGTTATTATTATATTATTTATAAAAATACTGCAAACAAGGCTTGTATGTTTAATTTCAACTTGTCACCATTATTTTTATAAACAATGTTTAGTATGATTTACATGGTAAAATGTTTGTGTAAATGTGAATCTTGATGGAAATGTTTATATTATGTAATAATCAAATCAGGATAGCGCATAGTTGTTTTGGAAATATTTCTAGATTCTTGAATACTAAAATTTTTTATTTCCTTAATTTTGCATCCATTATGCAAATTTAATCATTTTTTATGGATTATGGGCATGATAAAAAGGTGATTATTATTTAAAAGGGAAATTTTTTCAATTTATACAAGGTGCAGAAGAGGAACTTCATTATGTGCTGGTCTGGCGCAGAAATATATAAATAGTAGATGTCCAATTAATAACATACTAGAAGTTAATTTCCAATTAAATTAATCAAAATATTTATGGTTCAAGTAATAAAACTTTACATTAACCATATCAGCATTTTAAAGTTATATTAAAAAAGATTAAGACGAAGTTGGTTCAGTCGTCATTAATTTTTTGATGCAAATTAACATGAAGACCTGTTTTTACCACTGTTGAAACCAGAAAGAAGCTCCATATTTTATTGATTTAAAAATTAAGAAAATCATTTGAAGACAAAGCCAAATCTGATGGTACAACATGTAAGAATTCAGCCGAACATGGCAATAACATGTTTTATACGGAGCAAAAGTCTCCTTTTGTGTCCATTCGTTCGACAAGGTGTATTTTTTCTTTCTTTTTCAAGTTTCTAAATTACCCTATAAACCCATGGTTTTTCATTGTAAGTACTAGTCACTTTTCAACTTCGAAAGCTCTTTAATTTACCTGTTAGGCTCTTGAGAGGATAGGTTACCGGATAAGATAGGAAATTGGAGATTGATTGATAAATTAGGCATAAAAGAAATAAAAAATACACTAAAGGGTAAAAAATATTCAAAAACAGCAAGCACAGTTTCTTGAAAACAACGAATTGACAAAAGCGTGGGGCTATTAATTGAATGCAGAATCAGCTCCCCACGCTTTTTGTCAATTTTATATTTTCAATGAATTGCATTTGCTAATTTGAAAAAAAAAAGAATTTTTACCAGTGTACTTTTTAGTTTGTTTTTTTATTATCTGGCTATCTATCATCTTCTGAAAGCCCAACGAAATATCCAATTACATAGATTGGTAATTCTGGTTGTTATTTCAAAATTAAAACAATAAATTGCAAGACGTCAATGCCATAAAATACTCATAAATTAAGCAACATATTCGCCTAGCTGATGGGCGTGTATGGTCGCTACCAAATTTGGAATGAAGAAAATTATGTTACTCAATGCAAAAAATAGTATATTTTACACCAAAGGATTAAAAGTATTCTGCCACACGTCCACTTTCTATTTTGCACCAGACCATCCTTGGTACCATATTGGATGCGTGCAATCATCTAACAGGAATTCTTACACATTTACAATTTCGTGTAAATAATAATTATTCCGAGGTTATTTACATCGACATTTTAACAATTTAAATAATACAGTTTCAGCATCTAAATTACCTTGATCTTAATTATATGACCAAGCAGCAGTAGAAAAATGGAAAAGTAAATTCTAAAGGAAGAAACTGATATGGTACATCAAATATTTCATAAGTAAAAGTGCATTTGTTTTCATTGCTCGTTTGTTTTATTTGTTGGTTCTCAGTATTAATTAATTTATTTGAACTAGTCTTAGAAAAAGATCAAATTGAATACTACACTACACCAAGTAGACACATTCAACAGGTGAAAGTCGGTTGGAAGTAGGTAAATAGGTTGATATCCCCCATAAAATGATTTCACTGCACGTATCTCTTTTTAACACGCAGGTTACCTTACGATAACGACGAAGGAGTGAAGACGGATGTAGTCACGTGCTTAGTTTCTAACTGTATACCCCACTTTTAAAATTGACGATTTTGCCACTGTAAGGTAGTTCCACTCTGATATGTTAGCTTTAAACTCTTTTGCACCACTCTATTTTACATTATATTTATTCATCCCCTCTTGAATTTTCGTGGTACCCCCAAGGACGCAAGTGTTAAGAAGTGGTTTGTTTTGAATTTGGCCATAAGTGACCTTGATTTTGAAAATGTGATTTTTTATGATGTGTTTGTGTTACAAAGTGCAATAATTTGTGATTTTATTTATTAATGAAATTTATTATTCCTTAAAGGTTTGTGTTATTTCCAATTTCCTTCAATTCTATATAAATAAATAAATTAATAAATTGGGAAATATTTACGACTTGATACTATAATTCCTTATTAGTTTTGATAATTAAATTTTAATGATTCACCAGAATACACTTACAACAATAAATTATTTATAATTTAATTCGTGTTTTGTAAATCATTAGCCGTAAATTTCAATTGTCAGTAACTGTACTTTTCATAATTATTTTATTGTAAACGTACATCCAACTTTTTTTTATAATTTCGTACTTCTTCCACTCAACTTTTTCACACCAACATTAGCTTTTTGAAAAAACCAAGTTAATTACCAAGTAGAGAATTTTTATCTTTCACATTGCAACAACGACTAAATAAAAAAATTCAAACTAATATTACTTGTGTGACGATAGACACATTTTGAATTGGGGAGTTATTCTAAACTACTCGTGCAATTAAATAAAAACAGTAGGAAGTCTTGACAATGATAGTTCTTCATCGTCATGAAAAATAAATTGCAACTCACCGTTTTGGCAGTCTTTCGTTACATTAGTTCCAAAAACGATTTTGTGCTGTTTTTTGTAATTCCAAACCAACGAGGAGAAACCGCAGTTTGTAACTCACTGATCATGATGAAATTCCTAATAAAATTTTTTTGTCTTTGCAGTTTTTACAAACTTTGTAAAATACTTTTTATACTGAATTATTTTTGTTTATAGATCTCAATATGAATTTTACTCCATTTACGGGAGTGGGAGTTCCTTTATCAGCGGCTATGCCTGTAGCAACTCAATTTGCCGGAGGAAAATTGACTCAAAGCGTTGCTACTGCAAATGGTCAAGTTGTCGGGGTGCTGCAAGGAGGAGAAAATGGTGTACATTATATTCGACCATTGGATCCATCTGCTTTTGCCGGAAGTTCTTCGTCCCACGCAAATGGACAACAAACTCAAATTATCACATTGCCAATTACAATGCCGGGTGCAAAACCAGGTGATCCTCAACAGACTGTGCAGATACAAGTTGTTAATCCTATTCAAGCAGCCGTATCAATGGCACAAACTACTCACACACCCACACAGAAATATCAAATTTCACAAATTCCTATTCAATCTTTTGGTCAAGGTGCTACCGTTTTAACTGTTTCGTATAATCCTAACCAAGAAGGCATTCAAATAGTAAGTTGACCATTATTTTGTAAGCTTTGTAATTATGAATTTAGCAGTTGCAAATAATACACAATACAATTTTTAGGTGGATGGCCAAAATGGTATTCCAGAAGGTATGCAAGTGGTGGCGGCCTTACAGCCACAAGATATTCAACTCATCCAGCACACAAATGAAAGCGAAGACAAAGGTGATAAAGAAGTAATGGGAACGCCTATTACGCTGGTAAAACATGAAGTTAGTAAAGATGATAGCAATTCTGACGTAGGAACATCTGTAACGACAAATTATATTCAAAATCCAGTGGTACAGGAATATATTCAAAGAATGCACAACTCGGCCTTACCTTTAAGTTTACAACAATTTTTAAAATTCAATTCCGATAACAGTTTTATCAAACAAGAAATGATTACTGAGGATGGAGTTGTAGAGACTGTTGTAGAAACTCAGGATCAAAGTGGAGAGAACGGTTTAATGATAACTCATTATGATGCTCAAATGGAAAACGAAGAAAGTATTGATGATTCCGATAAGGGTAAAAAGAAAAAGAAATACAAAAAGAAACCACCTAAACCAAAAAAACCGAAACCTGGTCAAGTTCATATAGCAACCGCTTTAGATGGTACTGTACTATTTTGTTGTCCAGAATGCCATATGGCATATCCAGAGAAGGAATTATTAGAGCAACATCTGGTGGGACACAAAATTGAAAGACGTTTCATATGTGATATATGTGGTGCTGGTTTGAAACGTAAGGAGCACTTAGAGAGGCATAAGTTGGGACACAATCCCGAAAGACCATTTGTATGTACGGTGTGTATGAAGGGTTTCAAGCGTAAGGAGCATTTAAATTTGCATTTTGTAATTCATTCGGGTGAAAAAACTGAAATTTGTGGGGAGTGCGGTAAAGGATTTTATAGGAAGGATCATCTGCGAAAACACACCAGGTCTCATATTACTAAACGGGCAAAAGAGCTACAACAACAGACTCAGACACTTATTAATAAAGATGCCACTACACAAGTTACCATTCAGGTGAATAACAAAATTTATATGAAATGTTGTTAGGTGCTTATTAAATTTTCATTTAGGTACCAACATCACAACTTCAAATACCTGTTCAAATCCAAGTTCCCCAGCATCAGATACAGTTAAACTCAGTAAACGATGAAGATAGTAATCCGGTTAGCACTGTCGTGCTACCCCAAGACACTCCAAATATGACAATATTGCCCCAAGATGGAATAATAATAGAAACAAATCAGGATGCTTTAAGACATTAAGTGCAGTTAAAATTGATTTTTCGTTGAATCAATTGCATGATTTGGGTTCGGTAATACTTATTAGTAAATATTTATGTACATTTTGTTTAAATGGAAACAAGAACAGATTTTTTAATATATAAATATTTAATATTAATAGTATATATTATAAATAGTTGTTGCAATACCAATTTGTGAAGCTTAAGTCATCACAAGAACAAATTATTTATGTTTAATTTGTTTATACGTAGAAATAAACGACACTATATTTATATACCTACCTTAAAACATTTTAATATTCTAAATGGTACACTTAGTGTAATGCAAAACTTAATATTTGTACCAATCATTTTTAGCATATTGGTTTTGGGTTTTTACATAACTTTTGTATAAAAGACGAGGAGCTTTGAGAGCATAAATTATTGTACAATATTGTTAGAATTTATTTGAAACCTTGACTGAAATTTTACATAGTTACATATTATCAAACACTTTTGTCAATTCATAAAAATTAACATTATTTGTTACTGTGGTATTATTTTTCCGTTTGAAATTTTTTCAAATAATTTTATTACAAGTTTAATCTCCACGGAATATCGTGCATAAAAAATGATTTTGCTGTTGGAGTTAATTTATATTCGAAATACTTATATAAATTATTAGCTGGTGAAAATTAATTTTAAACTAAGAATAACGAGGTAAGCAAGCAAAATATGATTCAAATTATTGCATGGTTTTCTTCAATAATTTGAATTTTATTGTGTTTGCTTAACTTGGTAATTTTTCAAGTTTTAATTTAATATTAATTTTTAATTGGAATAAATAAATTATGTATTATTTCTGAGCGATTTCATTTAAAACAAAAGTGTAGGAAGTTTAATTAATTTTACAAATAAATATATTTACTTATTAACACGTATTATTAATATAATGTGTTTAGTTTATTAATCACAGTCGAGATGTAGTTGGTGAATATTTTATTGTAAATACGTTTAGGTATTTATTTATTAATAGGACCAATTTCTCTAATAATGTGATGAAATGACTACATTATTTGTTTTAAATTTATCACAAATTTAGAATTATTTGTGTAGATAAAGCAATTTTTTTTTCTTTTACGAACCCTCTAGTTTTGTTTAAATGAAGAATTATTTTATGGGATTGTTCAAATATTTTATACGTAACAATAATTGTAACGACATAAATTGTATTTTTTCATATAAGTTTGTTGTATTCAATAGTAAGTACCTCTAGATTGTATTATGTTTATTTAAATTATACTATTTTTAAAGTATTTGGAATTTTCATTTTTACAAATTCACTACATTCGTGGTTAACTTAAATATAGGATTTCAGATTGTCAACAGAACAAACTGGAACAGGATGACTCGGGCACTGAGGGATTAAACTGCAAGATCGCTAAACAGGTACAGTTACATATCTTTTAACGGAAGTTTTCAATAGCTGGATATTGTGTAAGTAACCACTTTAATATTTTAAAGACTACAAATTTTCTCTTAAACGGATAGTTCTCATAACTTAAACACACGAAGAGCTAGTTACGAATGAAGTCTGCTCAAAACGGTGTTCATTGCGTAAATAAATAAAATATAAAAATGAATTATTTTTGTTTAACTTAATACAAATTTGTTTTCGATATCTATAAAGAAATTTCATTTATTTCATGAAATTTTTTAAAATTATTTTTAGATTTAATTAAATTATTTAATCTTATAAAATCAGAAGTATCTAAATCCAGTGATTTCAACGGAATACTTAATCCTGGATCACAATTATTGTAATATAAGTATTTTGAAAATTTTAATTATTCCACGAAGAAGAAGCACTTTGATTTTATTTTTGTTCGTTGTCGATCTCCGGTTATCTTTCAATGATTTGTTTTCATAGCTATAATTATCACTTTGAAAATACATCATTGATTGGAAAACTGGACCTTGAAAAATTACTTGCAATATCCAAATAAATATTGCAGAGGGTTGAATTTCCCGCCGTAATTCAAATTAAGGGTAGTTCAATTATTCACCCCTTCTTATATACATAAATATGGCGAACACTGCTGATTCTGTCAGCGTTTGATTTATTTTACAAAAACAACAAAAATTGAATGCAATATTTCTTAAAATGGTGAGAACTGTGATTTCCAATATGTAAAGTTTTTAAAATATTACAAATAACTTTTCAATGTGAGGTCAATAATTTAAATAAATACTCATAAAATAAATTTGTGATATCTTAATTAAATGAAAATAAGCAGCTAAAATATCCTTTACGTTTTATACATAGCTTGTTTTTGTTTAGCAGTAAATGATTTAAAACACTAATTTTTGCAGGTATAAAAAAAATAAACAATGAATTTTTCACCTTTTGGTGGCCACTTTTCTACTTCCATACCAACTATACACCAATTTGCAGCCAAGTTTAGTCATGACTCTACAACAAGTTCCATATGTCCGCAAGATAGTGGAACTAATAGGTACACAGCAAATGGTGTACCGTCTTTTACCCAACATCATCCACCACCCCAACAACATCATCTTATCAATACTTCTAAATACCAAAGTGGAAATTACATGAACCAGAATCCAATTTATACGAATCAGGCCAATGTGCGACAAGATAAAAGGCAAGGATATGATCAGCAAGAACTTGCACAAGAACTTTATGTTGCTATGTTACAACAAAGTCAACACAATGTTCTTAATCAACATAATCAAAATAAACAACATAGTAATGAAAAGGTAATTTTGTAAGCTCGACCCGTATGAAATGTTTAATTTAATTATGTTAACAGATAAAACAAGAAAGACAGCAGGAGGATCAGCGTGTTCAACAATCACAACAACAGCAACCGCAGCAGCAACAACAACAACAGCAACCACAAAGTAATCATTCCCAAACACAAACTTCTCAACACCAAACTCAGAATAATCAAAGCAATCAAAATGTTAATAGTTCCACTTCGATTTCATCAACTTGGCAATCGTTAACTGCTCCGGGCTCCACAGTGGCGGACTATTTATCCCATTTACCAGCATCTACATTGCCTCTTAGTTTGCACCACTTTTTAAAATATTCTGCAGAAACCATGAAAAAGGATAATACTCAACAATTAAACCTACAGAGTAACGAAGCTAATTTAAATTTACTGCACGTAAACGTAACCAACGTAAATAGCTTAAACGTCAATGGTTTAAATGCTGCGGCTTTAAATACCAACACGAATATGTTAAGTGCTAACGCTTTAACCACATTAAACACATTGACAACCATAAATACAGCCCAAATTCGAAACTGTACTACCGTAAAGAAGAAAAAGAAGAAAAAACCAGAAAAAGAGAAGAAACCACGTCCAAAGCCTGGAGAAATCCGATTAACTACTGCTTTAGATGGTTCAACATTGTACTGCTGCCCAGAGTGTCATATGGCTTATCCCGAAAAAGAATTGCTGGAGCAACATTTAGTCGGTCATACACTGGAAAGACGTTTTGTATGTGATATTTGTGGAGCAGGGTTAAAACGAAAAGATCATTTAACTAGACACAAACAATCTCATAATCCTGAACGACCCTACGTTTGTACTGTTTGTTTAAAAGCATTTAAGCGTAAAGAACAATTGACATTACATTTTGTTATCCATTCGGGTGAAAAACGACATATTTGTACAGAATGTGGTAAAGGATTTTACAGGAAAGATCATTTACGTAAGCATACAAGATCTCACATTGCTCGAAGAGTCAAAGCTGAATTATCTCAACAAAGCAGCACTTCCACTCCAAGTTTGCAGGTTCAAGTTTCTGCCCCAGTACCTACATCCGCTAATAACGGCACATCTCAAGGAATAATGTCATAAATTCTGAGGTATACTTTTTTTTTATTACATTTTTGTAGTAGGTAAACTGAAATAGTGGTCGTCAATTGCGCCGGATTTTAATATTTAAAATTGGTCTATTCAGTATTAAACATGATGGAACTTAGTTTTTGAATTTTTAGACTGTTGCGCATCTTTTCGTTGCACCTACTGATTTACTAAAGAGTATCGAAACAGTATTAAATATGAGTATGAATATTATTTAGACTTAAATTAGGTAATTACTGAATTATTTAGAAAAATATTTTTTGAACAGTCAAAATAGAACTTACCTAATTTAAAAATAATAATATTGATATACCATAATTGAAGAACTGAAAAAAATGAGTTAGATAGCCAATCATTAATTCAAATTACCATTGAGTGCTATGTTACTTAGAGCTCGATCCTACCTACAAATTTTTTTTAAGTGGTTGTTTATCTATGTGTACACTATTTAAGTTAAATTTTCAAAATTAATTAGTCATGGAACGCTTCGAGTTGTACAAGATTTTATTACGAGTGGTAAGTCACATAGAATAACGGTGTACACTAAAATTTTAAAATGGCTTACCCCTCGTTTTAATATGTGTTTATATAAACAGGCGTACAAGCAGATATTTCCTACTGAATTTATTCGTACTATCTAATTTACCTAAATTGTAATTAAATATTTTTAATAAAAAATTTAAAAGTTGTGGCAATAAAATTAATAAATAAGAAAAGAGTTGTTAAATTTAAAGATTACAAATCTTATTGTTTATTAAAATTGATTGATTTTTAGATTATTTCGTTGATTTACTGATAATTTTGTTATTTTTTTTGTTTTGTTATTGAAAATAATTTTCCAAAATTTAAAATTTCGCGTTTAAAAATTTTTATTCTAATATTTAATATTATAAAGTTGATTTTATTTAATTAGTAGATTTTATTATTTTTTATATAAAGAAATGAAATATATATAACTGTATGTAAAAAGTTAGTTTGTTACTTTGTACCAGTTAGGTGTAGAATATAGTTTGTAGAAAACCAAAGTACCTATCTATTACTATACTATATTCGTATATTATAAAAATTATGTGCGTTCCATATTGAAAAAGTATGGGGAGAGTCATCAAATATTAACCTCCATAGATCTTTGTTTCCGAAATTATTATTTATTATGATGTAAAAAATATAAATTGAAAGCTACAAATTTATGACTCACCCTGTATTTTAATATTATAATAAAGAAATCGCTAACGTTTGCTAATAGTTTTAAAGATTTGGTGAATTTTGTTGAAACGTAGCATCACCTATTTTCGAAATTAGTCTTCCAGTATTAGAATGATACAAATTCCAGCAAAACTAATTTTTGTTTTTTAAATTCTACAGTACCTAATTTAATTACTCTTTCAAAATTTGTAAAATATGCTAGAGAAAGATATAAGAATCTTGATTACAAGTAGAATGGAGGCTGTGCGCGCATACAATTTTAGTTTGCTTTGAATTTTGAAAATTTAAACACCTACAAATTTAAATTGTACATTTTTGTATTTACTATATTAGAAGTATATAAAAATAAATAAATTGAAGGTACATTACAATTTAATAAGAGAGTGAGGTATTACATAATTACAGTCTTGTGAAGTATTTGGGTAATTTTATTCAAATACTTTAGTAGTTTGAATACCTTTTTAAATACTTTTATATGTACCTATAAGTATTTGAGTAGTAATTTAAATACTTTTAAAAATATTCTTTGCAAGACTGCATAATAAAATAAATAGTACAAATTATAAATGTCACACATAATATAATTTAATTATTATGTTAATATTAATTATTACTACATACTAGCAAATCAATAGATATGGGTACCCATGGAAGGCATTTAGTCTGTCTAATATACATTTTTAAATAAAAATGTAATGTAATTTCGAAGAAATTAACACAAACTTGTAAAAAGCATTAGATATAATATTCCAAGTCCTCCCCCCGCTTCAATGAAAATAGTTCTATGGGCGCCCATGTTAAGTGTAGAATAATTGACTCTCAAGAAAAATGCAATGCGGAAAAATTTTGTACTTTTCTTCATTGCATTTTTCTTAATCAATTTTGCTTGTAGTTGAGAGCTTCCCTTATATTGAATGCTTTATGTATAATAAAACATGTAATACAGCACAAACTTGATAAATAATTGTGTAATATTTCTGAATAAAAACATTTCCTTGCTCTAATTTTTTGATGCTCGAGTATAAAAAATTCGCAGTTGAATGTATCTATAAATAAAGTTGTATATTACTCTATAATAATTTATGTAGGCTGAAACTACACTGGAACGCAGACTTTGATGTAATTTAAAAAGGGAATTCTTAAAGCAAAAAAATTCCTTCTTTTGTTGGCGTTTTATTATTTTAGCTAAATATTTTTGCTCTACTATTAACCAGGCAGTGAAAAACAATCTACTATTTTTTCTATTGCGACAGGGCAGGGTAAAAACAATCATTCAAGAATGAGATTACGGTTACAATGAATGCAATCATATAAAGGTGGGATGGGGTATTGGAAAAATGTGACATAACATCAAAATACAGAGAGCTAATTCCTATTATAACTTAGACAAAATAAATAAATAAGCGTAGAATGTTCGACTCAAAAGGTTAAACCGACAGACCTAATTCTGACCAACAGATTCAAATTTAATTTGTAATAAGTATATTTTGCAGTGGCGTACTAGCAGTTAAATTTCAAATTTTGAGATTCCGATCAGCCTACCAAGTTCAAACGTTAAGGAAATATTGTGATTAAAGACGGGACTAGTTCTGTAGCGAGTGGAGGTAATACATGTTTTTAAAGTTGTATTGTTTTTACATTTCTTAAGCATTATTGTTGCAGCTATTGCGATCCTCGAAGAATCATGTTTGTATCACAATTTCTTGCCCACATTATTAGCAATCTATTTTAACTACAACATTTTGTAACTTTTCATAAAACTTTTATATTTAAGGGTTTATAATACACACGGGGAGGATGGAAAAATACAAGAGCAATCCGAAGCAACATTGAATATAATGACTGTTGGATTGGTTTCGATTCAACGGTTACAGAACAAGAGCCGGATAGAAAATCAAAAGGTTCGTGACATTTAATTTTTATATTTGCAGACCAATGACTAATTGTAATTTTGCATGCATTTCAAAAGTTCTATAAATTTATTATTTTGGTTTCATACAGTTTCATATTTTGACTTTTACACGAAATCTAGAAAGTATGGTAAGCTACTTGGATATTTCCGATATTTATCGCTAGGTGTCGCAACACGTCATTTAGATGTGATTTGTTTTTTAAATTAATTTAAATGACGTGCGCGTGTGTCATTTAAAACGGTCGGGCAGTTTACTTACTTTCGCGTTTTAAATTTTACAAATTATGAACATTTGCGAAATTATTGGTGATATTAAACTTTTAATTTGTTCCAGACATTCTAACAAATCATGTGGTAGTGTGTGTGAGTGAAAATTGGATAATGACAGTTTCAAAATGTACCGATGCGAAGAAATCATTCCAGCGGTGCTGCATTTGGAAATGAGAGGTATTTACATTTTGAATATTATTTCGTTGTTGTTCTGATTTGCAAAAGTCACTAAGTACAAAATTATTAATTTTTAATGTTTTAAATGAAACGATAAGTCAAGTAAATTTTAAACCGATTCGGTGTCAATAATATGCCAACATCCGAAATTTGTATTAGTGAGTTTTGACAAACAGCGATTTGTGTGATTGCTTTCGTTTGCTTGTTATTACTTTCCAGCCAATTAAGTCAAATTTTTTAAAGCTTGAATAAATTAAATTGCATATGAAACCGTATCGACGGTTATTATTATTAGTGTTAGCCTTATTTTTATCCACTGAACAGTAAAATGTACATCGAATACCTATAGTCAAGCAAGCCTTGAACGACCACGAAGGGCTTTATGCGGTTATTTTTTAAAGAAATTTTTCAATGAAAGTAAACCCGAACGTTTGTTTTATTTTGTACCCATTAGAGCGAAACATCTATTAAAATTAAATTTGCTTACAATGTTTAATGAAAATAAAACTATATTGATTCTTGGTTGGTAAATTTGACATCATTTTCTATTTATTTTAAAGTACATTACTTGGATAATATCAAATAAATATATCTGTATTTTGCAAGGAAAAGATTTGCATTTTTACTTTTATATTATAATAATTATGTTGTTAATGTACTAACTTAAAAATTAGGCCGAGTGAATTAACTCAAAACTAGTCAAATTTGAAATTTCGATGATATTTTACAATTTATATTCATATAAGTTCATTAGTTTAATGTTGCTATGCGAATTCACTTGCATTTCATGTTCATTCCTGACTCATAGGAAACGTCGGAAACGTGATTAACAGCTGTGTATTTTTGAATAAATATTTTTAAATTGTGATAACTTTTAAATTTTTAGTATAATAATTTGATCATTCCACTAGTAAACCTGGTAATAAATAGTAAATTTGCTCCTAAAGAAGAATTTAAAATCAAAATACAAATGAGAATGTGTTTTAGCTATATAATTAGAAGATGGTAGTATTACGAATAATCATTAATCAACAGGTTAATGAATCGAGGCACAATGCTCGAGTGCCAAAACAATTGCACTTTAAGTACCGATACAATTTATTGAAATTTAAAATAATACACACTGGTTTTCATAGCTATTTTCCTTCGTTAAAATTTTGCAATTGGGGAAATTTTGATAATTATGAATTGAAATATAATTAATTTGAAATTACTAATCTAGGTGTTTGTCATAAATGGAATGACAACATTAATTCTATTAATAAAAGGTTAGTCGACATTTTGAATTTTACCTCAAGTTTAAGTAATGTATTTTAAATTATTATATAAAGGAAAATGTTAGTAAGTATACTTCTATAAACAAGTCTGTACTTGTTCACAAACTAAAAATTCTATTTTCTTTTTATGCATACACAACATTTTATTTCTCACACGCGGAACATCGTACTGTATTTTTCAAGACATAAAAATCCAAAATAATTTGGGTAATGTCAAAGTTAATGCAGGTTTTTTGAAAAAATTTAAAGTTTAATTTATCGAAGAACCTGCGGATTGTTTTTTCTAAAAATTTAATACGATTAGGGCAGATGCCTACCCTATATGCCCCCCAAGTTTCAATTTCGATTTGTCATTAGGTTTGGAGATATAAAATTTTAAAGTTATTGTTAATAATCGGTTTCTAACGGGAGAAAAATCGCTGCCAATTCGGTAATTTTGTAACTTTCGGGTTGATTATTTTTGCTCTCACGCGGACCAACGTACTGGATTTTTCAAGACATAAAAATCCAAAATAATTTGGGCAATGTCAAAGTTAATGCAGGTTTTTTGAAAAAATTTAAAGTTTAATTTATCGAAGAACCTGCCGTTTGTTTTTTCTAAAATTTTAATACGATTAGGGCAGATGCCTACCCAATATGCCCCCCAAGTTTCAATTTCGATTTGTCATTAGGTTTGGAGATATAAAATTTTAAAGTTATTGTTAATAATCGGTGTCTAACGTGAGAAAAATCGCTGCCAATTCGGTAATTTTGTAACTTTCGGGTTGATTATTTTTGCTCTCACGCGGACCAACGTACTGGATTTTTCAAGACATAAAAATCCAAAATAATTTGGGCAATGTCAAAGTTAATGCAGGTGTTTTGAAAAAATTTAAAGTTTAATTTATCGAAGAACCTGCGGATTGTTTTTTCTAAAAATTAAATACGATTAGGGCAGATGCCTACCCAATATGCCCCCCAAGTTTCAATTTCGATTTGTCATTAGGTTTGGAGATATAAAATTTTAAAGTTATTGTTAAAAATCGGTGTCTAACGGGAGAAAAATCGCTGCCAATTCGGTAATTTTGTAACTTTCGGGTTGATTATTTTTGCTCTCACGCGGACCAACGTACTGGATTTTTCAAGACATAAAAATCCAAAATAATTTTGGCAATGTCAAAGTTAATGCAGGTTTTTTGAAAAAATTTATAGTTTAATTTATCGAAGAACCTGCTGTTTGTTTTTTCTAAAAATTTAATACGATTATGGCAGATGCCTACCCAATATGCCCCCCTAGTTTCAATTTCGATATGTGATTAGTTTCGGAGATATAAATTTTTAAAGTTATTGTTAAAAATCGGTGTCTAACGGGAGAAAAATCGCTGCCAATTCGGTAATTTTGTAACTTTCGGGTTGATTATTTTTGCTCTCACGCGTACCAACGTACTGGATTTTTCAAGACATAAAAATCCAAAATAATTTGTGCAATGTCAAAGTTAATGCAGGTTTTTTGAAAAAATTTAAAGTTTAATTTATCGAAGAACCTGCGAATTGTTTTTTCTAAAAATTTAATACGATTAGGGCAGATGCCTACCCTATATGCCCCCCAAGTTTCAATTTCGATTTGTCATTAGGTTTGGAGATATAAAATTTTAAAGTTATTGTTAATAATCGGTTTCTAACGTGAGAAAAATCGCTGCCAATTCGGTAATTTTGTAACTTTCGGGTTGATTATTTTTGCTCTCACGCGGACCAACGTACTGGATTTTTCAAGACATAAAAATCCAAAATAATTTGGGCAATGTCAAAGTTAATGCAGGTGTTTTGAAAAAATTTAAAGTTTAATTTATCGAAGAACCTGCGGATTGTTTTTTCTAAAAATTAAATACGATTAGGGCAGATGCCTACCCAATATGCCCCCCAAGTTTCAATTTCGATTTGTCATTAGGTTTGGAGATATAAAATTTTAAAGTTATTGTTAAAAATCGGTGTCTAACGGGAGAAAAATCGCTGCCAATTCGGTAATTTTGTAACTTTCGGGTTGATTATTTTTGCTCTCACGCGGACCAACGTACTGGATTTTTCAAGACATAAAAATCCAAAATAATTTTGGCAATGTCAAAGTTAATGCAGGTTTTTTGAAAAAATTTATAGTTTAATTTATCGAAGAACCTGCTGTTTGTTTTTTCTAAAAATTTAATACGATTATGGCAGATGCCTACCCAATATGCCCCCCTAGTTTCAATTTCGATATGTGATTAGTTTCGGAGATATAAATTTTTAAAGTTATTGTTAAAAATCGGTGTCTAACGGGAGAAAAATCGCTGCCAATTCGGTAATTTTGTAACTTTCGGGTTGATTATTTTTGCTCTCACGCGTACCAACGTACTGGATTTTTCAAGACATAAAAATCCAAAATAATTTGTGCAATGTCAAAGTTAATGCAGGTTTTTTGAAAAAATTTAAAGTTTAATTTATCGAAGAACCTGCGAATTGTTTTTTCTAAAAATTTAATACGATTAGGGCAGATGCCTACGCTATATGCCCCCCAAGTTTCAATTTCGATTTGTCATTAGGTTTGGAGATATAAAATTTTAAAGTTATTGTTAATAATCGGTTTCTAACGGGAGAAAAATCGCTGCCAATTCGGTAATTTTGTAACTTTCGGGTTGATTATTTTTGCTCTCACGCGGACCAACGTACTGGATTTTTCAAGACATAAAAATCCAAAATAATTTTGGCAATGTCAAAGTTAATGCAGGTTTTTTGAAAAAATTTATAGTTTAATTTATCGAAGAACCTGCTGTTTGTTTTTTCTAAAAATTTAATACGATTATGGCAGATGCCTACCCAATATGCCCCCCTAGTTTCAATTTCGATATGTGATTAGTTTCGGAGATATAAATTTTTAAAGTTATTGTTAAAAATCTGTGTCTAACGGGAGAAAAATCGCTGCCAATTCGGTAATTTTGCAACTTTCGAGTTGATTATTTTTGCTCTCACGCGGACCAACGTACTGGATTTTTCAAGACATAAAAATCCAAAATAATTTGGGCAATGTAAAAGTTAATGCAGGTTTTTTAAAAAAATTTAAAGTTTAATTTATCGAAGAACCTGCGGATTGTTTTTTCTAAAAATTGAATACGATTAGGGCAGATGCCTACCCAATATGCCCCCCAAGTTTCAATTTCGATTTGTCATTAGGTTTGGAGATATAAAATTTTAAAGTTATTGTTAAAAATCGGTGTCTAACGGGAGAAAAATCGCTGCCAATTCGGTAATTTTGTAAGTTTCGCGTTGATTATTTTTGCTCTCACGCGGACCAACGTACTGGATTTTTCAAGACATAAAAATCCAAAATAATATGGGCAATGTCAAAGTTAATGCAGGTTTTTTGAAAAAATTTAAAGTTTAATTTATCGAAGCACCTGCGGATTGTTTTTTCTAAAAATTTAATACGATTAGGGCAGTGCCTACCCAACATGCCCCCCAAGTTTCAATTTCGTTTTGTCATTAGGTTTGGAGATATAAAATTTTAAAGTTATTGTTAAAAATCGGTGTCTAACGGGAGAAAAAACGCTGCCAATTCGGTAATTTTGTAACTATCGGGTTGATTATTTTTGCTGTCACGCGGACCAACGTACTGGATTTTTCAAGACATAAAAATCCAAAACAATTTGGGCAATGTCAAAGTTAATGCAGGTTTTTTGAAAAAATTTAAAGTTTAATTTATCGAAGAACCTGCGGATTGTTTTTTCTAAAAATTTAATACGATTAGGGCAGATGCCTACCCTATATGCCCCCCTAATTTCAATTTCGATTTGTCATTAGGTTTGGAGATATAAAATTTTAAAGTTATTGTTAATAATCGGTTTCTAACGGGAGAAAAATCGCTGCCAATTCCGTAATTTTGTAACTTTCGGGTTGATTATTTTTGCTCTCACGCGGACCAACGTACTGGATTTTTCAAGACATAAAAATCCAAAATAATTTTGGCAATGTCAAAGTTAATGCAGGTTTTTTGAAAAAATTTATAGTTTAATTTATCGAAGAACCTGCTGTTTGTTTTTTCTAAAAATTTAATACGATTATGGCAGATGCCTACCCAATATGCCCCCCTAGTTTCAATTTCGATATGTGATTAGTTTCGGAGATATAAATTTTTAAAGTTATTGTTAAAAATCGGTGTCTAACGGGAGAAAAATCGCTGCCAATTCGGTAATTTTGTAACTTTCGGGTTGATTATTTTTGCTCTCACGCGGACCAACGTACTGGATTTTTCAAGACATAAAAATCCAAAATAATTTGTGCAATGTCAAAGTTAATGCAGGTTTTTTGAAAAAATTTAAAGTTTAATTTATCGAAGAACCTGCGAATTGTTTTTTCTAAAAATTTAATACGATTAGGGCAGATGCCTACCCTATATGCCCCCCAAGTTTCAATTTCGATTTGTCATTAGGTTTGGAGATATAAAATTTTAAAGTTATTGTTAATAATCGGTTTCTAACGGGAGAAAAATCGCTGCCAATTCGGTACTTTTGTAACTTTCGGGTTGATTATTTTTGCTCTCACGCGGACCAACGTACTGGATTTTTCAAGACATAAAAATCCAAAATAATTTTGGCAATGTCAAAGTTAATGCAGGTTTTTTGAAAAAATTTATAGTTTAATTTATCGAAGAACCTGCTGTTTGTTTTTTCTAAAAATTTAATACGATTATGGCAGATGCCTACCCAATATGCCCCCCTAGTTTCAATTTCGATATGTGATTAGTTTCGTAGATATAAATTTTTAAAGTTATTGTTAAAAATCGGTGTCTAACGTGAGAAAAATCGCTGCCAATTCGCTAATTTTGCAACTTTCGAGTTGATTATTTTTGCTCTCACGCGGACCAACGTACTGGATTTTTCAAGACATAAAAATCCAAAATAATTTGGGCAATGTCAAAGTTAATGCAGGTTTTTTGAAAAAATTTAAAGTTTAATTTATCGAAGCACCTGCGGATTGTTTTTTCTAAAAATTTAATACGATTAGGGCAGTGCCTACCCAACATGCCCCCCAAGTTTCAATTTCGATTTGTCATTAGGTTTGGAGATATAAAATTTTAAAGTTATTGTTAAAAATCGGTGTCTAACGGGAGAAAAAACGCTGCCAATTCGGTAATTTTGTAACTTTCGGGTTGATTATTTTTGCTCTCACGCGGACCAACGTACTGGATTTTTCAAGACATAAAAATCCAAAATAATTTGGGTAATGTCAAAGTTAATGCAGGTTTTTTGAAAAAATTTAAAGTTTAATTTATCGAAGAACCTGCCGTTTGTTTTTTCTAAAATTTTAATACGATTAGGGCAGATGCCTACCCAATATGCCCCCCAAGTTTCAATTTCGATTTGTCATTAGGTTTGGAGATATAAAATTTTAAAGTTATTGTTAATAATCGGTGTCTAACGTGAGAAAAATCGCTGCCAATTCGGTAATTTTGTAACTTTCGGGTTGATTATTTTTGCTCTCACGCGGACCAACGTACTGGATTTTTCAAGACATAAAAATCCAAAATAATTTGGGCAATGTCAAAGTTAATGCAGGTTTTTTGAAAAAATTTAAAGTTTAATTTATCGAAGCACCTGCGGATTGTTTTTTCTAAAAATTTAATACGATTAGGGCAGTGCCTACCCAACATGCCCCCCAAGTTTCAATTTCGATTTGTCATTAGGTTTGGAGATATAAAATTTTAAAGTTATTGTTAAAAATCGGTGTCTAACGGGAGAAAAAACGCTGCCAATTCGGTAATTTTGTAACTTTCGGGTTGATTATTTTTGCTCTCACGCGGACCAACGTACTGGATTTTTCAAGACATAAAAATCCAAAATAATTTGGGTAATGTCAAAGTTAATGCAGGTTTTTTGAAAAAATTTAAAGTTTAATTTATCGAAGAACCTGCCGTTTGTTTTTTCTAAAATTTTAATACGATTAGGGCAGATGCCTACCCAATATGCCCCCCAAGTTTCAATTTCGATTTGTCATTAGGTTTGGAGATATAAAATTTTAAAGTTATTGTTAATAATCGGTGTCTAACGTGAGAAAAATCGCTGCCAATTCGGTAATTTTGTAACTTTCGGGTTGATTATTTTTGCTCTCACGCGGACCAACGTACTGGATTTTTCAAGACATAAAAATCCAAAATAATTTGGGCAATGTCAAAGTTAATGCAGGTGTTTTGAAAAAATTTAAAGTTTAATTTATCGAAGAACCTGCGGATTGTTTTTTCTAAAAATTAAATACGATTAGGGCAGATGCCTACCCAATATGCCCCTCAAGTTTCAATTTCGATTTGTCATTAGGTTTGGAGATATAAAATTTTAAAGTTATTGTTAAAAATCGGTGTCTAACGGGAGAAAACTCCCTGCCAATTCGGTAATTTTGTAACTTTCGGGTTGATTATTTTTGCTCTCACGCGGACCAACGTACTGGATTTTTCAAGACATAAAAATCCAAAATAATTTGGGCAGTGTCAAAGTTAATGCAGGTTTTTAGAAAAAATTTAAAGTTTAATTTATCGAAGAACCTGCGGATTGTTTTTTCTAAAAATTGAATACGATTAGGGCAGATGCCTACCCAATATGCCCCCCAAGTTTCAATTTCGATTTGGCATTAGATTTGGAGATATAAATTTTTAAAGTTATTGTTAAAAATCGGTGTGTAACGGGAGAAAAATCGCTGCCAATTCGGTAATTTTGTAACTTTCGGGTTGATTATTTTTGCTCTCACGCGGACCAACGTACTGGATTTTTCAAGACATAAAAATCCAAAATAATTTTGGCAATGTCAAAGTTAATGCAGGTTTTTTGAAAAAATTTATAGATTAATTTATCGAAGAACCTGCTGTTTGTTTTTTCTAAAAATTTAATACGATTATGGCAGATGCCTACCCAATATGCCCCCCTAGTTTCAATTTCGATATGTGCTTAGTTTCGGAGATATAAATTTTTAAAGTTATTGTTAAAAATCGGTGTCTAACGGGAGAAAAATCGCTGCCAATTCGGTAATTTTGTAACTTTCGGGTTGATTATTTTTGCTCTCACGCGTACCAACGTACTGGATTTTTCAAGATATAAAAATCCAGAATAATTTTGGCAATGTCAAAGTTAATGCAGGTTTTTTGAAAAAATTTAAAGTTTAATTTATCAAAGAACCTGCTGTTTGTTTTTTCTAAAAATTTAATACGATTAGGGCAGATGCCTACCCTATATGCCCCCCAAGTTTCAATTTCGATTTGTCATTAGGTTTGGAGATATAAAATTTTAAAGTTATTGTTAATAATCGGTTTCTAACGGGAGAAAAATCGCTGCCAATTCCGCAATTTTGTAACTTTCGGTTTGATTATTTTTGCTCTCACGCGGACCAACGTACTGGATTTTTCAAGACATAAAAATCCAAAATAATATGGGCAATGTCAAAGTTAATGCAGGTTTTTTGAAAAAATTTAAAGTTTAATTTATCGAAGCACCTGCGGATTGTTTTTTCTAAAAATTTAATACGATTAGGGCAGTGCCTACCCAACATGCCCCCCAACTTTCAATTTCGTTTTGTCATTAGGTTTGGAGATATAAAATTTTAAAGTTATTGTTAAAAATCGGTGTCTAACGGGAGAAAAAACGCTGCCAATTCGGTAATTTTGTAACTATCGGGTTGATTATTTTTGCTCTCACGCGGACCAACGTACTGGATTTTTCAAGACATAAAAATCCAAAACAATTTGGGCAATGTCAAAGTTAATGCAGGTTTTTTGAAAAAATTTAAAGTTTAATTTATCGAAGAACCTGCGGATTGTTTTTTCTAAAAATTTAATACGATTAGGGCAGATGCCTACCCAATATGCCCCCCAAGTTTCAATTTCGATTTGGCATTAGATTTGGAGATATAAATTTTTAAAGTTATTGTTAAAAATCGGTGTGTAATTCGAGAAAAATCGCTGCCAATTCGGTAATTTTGTAACTTTCGGGTTGATTATTTTTGCTCTCACGCGTACCAACGTACTGGATTTTTCAAGACATAAAAATCCAAAATAATTTGGGCAATGTCAAAGTTAATGCAGGTTTTTTGAAAAAATTTAAAGTTTAATTTATCGAAGCACCTGCGGATTGTTTTTTCTAAAAATTTAATACGATTAGGGCAGTGCCTACCCAACATGCCCCCCAAGTTTCAATTTCGATTTGTCATTAGGTTTGGAGATATAAAATTTTAAAGTTATTGTTAAAAATCGGTGTCTAACATGAGAAAAAACGCTGCCAATTCGGTAATTTTGTAACTTTCGGGTTGATTATTTTTGCTCTCACGCGGACCAGCGTACTGGATTTTTCAATACATAAAAATCCAAAATAATTTGGGTAATGTCAAAGTTAATGCAGGTTTTTTGAAAAAATTTAAAGTTTAATTTATCGAAGAACCTACGGATTGTTTTTTCTAAAAATTGAATACGATTAGGGCAGATGCCTACCCAATATGCCCCCCAAGTTTCAATTTCGATTTGTCATTAGGTTTGGAGATATAAAATTTTAAAGTTATTGTTAAAAATCGTTGTCTAACGGGAGAAAAATCGCTGCCAATTCGGTAATTTTGTAACTTTCGGGTTGATTATTTTTGCTCTCACGCGGACCAACGTACTGGATTTTTCCAGACATAAAAATCCAAAATAATTTGGGCAGTGTCAAAGTTAATGCAGGTTTTTTGAAAAAATTTAAAGTTTAATTTATCGAAGAACCTGCTGTTTGTTTTTTCTAAAAATTTAATACGATTAGGGCAGATGCCCACCCTATATGCCCCCCAAGTTTCAATTTCGATTTGTCATTAGGTTTGGAGATATAAAATTTTAAAGTTATTGTTAATAATCGGTTTCTAACGGGAGAAAAATCGCTGCCAATTCGGTAATTATGTTACTTTCGGGTTGATTATTTTTGCTCTCACGCGGACCAACGTACTGGATTTTTCAAGACATAAAAATCCAAAATAATTTGTGCAATGTCAAAGTTAATGCAGGTTTTTTGAAAAAAATTTTTTTCTAAAAATTTAATACGATTAGGGCAGATGCCTACCCTATATGCCCCCCAAGTTTCAATTTCGATTTGTCATTAGGTTTGGAGATATAAATTTTTAAAGTTATTGTTAAAAATCGGTGTCTAACGGGAGAAAAATCGCTGCCAATTCGGTAATTTTGTAACTTTCAGGTTGATTATGTTTTCTCACAGGCGGACCAACGTACTGGATTTTACAAGACATAAAAATCCAAAATAATTTGGGCAATGTCAAAGTTAATACAGGTGATTTGAAAAAATTTAAAGTTTGAGTTATCGAAAAACCTGCCGTTTGATTTTTCTAAAAATTTTACGCCGTTTGGGTAGATGCCTAGTTAACATGCTCCCCAAGTTTCAAAATCCATTTGTAATTAGTTTCGGTGTTATAAATATTTGAAGTTGTAGTTTGAAATCCTGTGTGCAACGGGAGAAAAATCACTCTAGATGAAGATGGCATTATTTAGAGCATTATCATTTATTGTAAATATAAACGCTCTCCGGACTTGATGACAAATATGTGTATGAAAAAGGAATATCTACACCACTGCAAGATTAGAATGTTTAAAATTTTTAAAATGACATAAATAAAATTAAAAATATGAGAGTTTTTATTTTTTCTATTTCATATTGATTACATTTAAACTGATATAGAAGATAATGCGAGTGAGTAATACTATCAGAATGCATGTTACACATGTCCTTTATAGGATATTTTATAATTTCAATTTTCAAAAAATTGCTTTGGTTTAAGTTATTTATTACAATATCTTTGTGATAAAATTTTTTATTGTATTAAAAATTGATGTCCAATGATAATTTCATTGGTTCATTTAACACGTTAACGGCCACAATAGATTAAAAAGATTTGGTTTCCCAGGTCACTTATAAAAAACTTCGACTTGTGAAGCTATGGTGTTTCTCGCAGCGTAGAAAACCCTGGCGGGTGTGATACACGGTAGCTTCTTGTCGCGGTTAACTTGCTAACGATACCTCCTGTTTCCTGTGGTAAGTTTTGCGTAAGGAAAGCATTATCGGACACTTTTCTCAATTGAAAGGTATGATTTCCAGGCGTTGAACTTTCCAAGTTGCGCTTCAACTTCAACGCTTCAATAAGTAACCAACGACAATAACTAGCATTAGTTCTTTAACATTTTTACAATACAAAATGTTTATATTATCTACAGAATTGATTCACAAATAATTCATATAAATATTTTTAATTTTCAGGATTTCGGAAACTTAGAATCCGAAAGCAGCCGCAAATTTGAGTTACAACCTGAGATGAACGCCCAAGTGACAGACGAGAAGTTAATTTTAATAAAGGATGAGGATGACGGATGAAACATTAAGTTCCACTTGTAACTTTATGAAGAAGCGTTGATCATGTTTCAATGAACAAATACCGGATAGGATATAGAAGGTTTGTGACATTTAATAAAAATAATTATTTTCAATGCAGTAGTATAATATTGTAATTTGCTTCATTTCAAAATTTTTAATTGAAAATTTTATTTAATTTCATTTAATTTATAATTAATTTGACATAATTGTTTTAGGTGCTGCCATCTAACCTAAAAGCTCGAAGTGACAATATAGGAATCTGCAAGAATGGTTGACATTCAAAGTAGAAATCTAGAAATAAGGTAAGCTCTTAGTTCGGCAAGTTTTTGTTAGGTGGCGCCACATGTCAAGCAGTTTTCTGTTTTATGTGAAATTTTAAATATGACATCTTAAACGTCAAAAATTCAAGCCAATTTGATTGTGTTGATATTTTTAAATGATTAATATTGTATAAACTATCGATAAAACGTTCTTAATTTTAAATTTTTGTATGATACAGAGCAGTTACGGGTAGTGACACATGGCTTGGAAGGTGAAACATGGGATATTCTTTGCCAGGTTACCCAAGGTGCTTCGTATTCCACTAATCCTATTAGATCGGCTTGAACAATGTCAACGGTGGAGCAATGGCAGGATCTGAAGGGTAAGTTATGTTTTGTTTAATTTTGTGTACCTTCAAGTATCATTTTGTTAATTTGTAAATAGTTCAAATATTGAAATATTTCTATTAGTATTTCATGCTTTGAAACTATTGAAGGAACAAACTGTAGATGGAAATGTCCTTATTTTTACTAGTCATTGGTTGGCAGCACATACAAAATGATTCGTATTTTGAAGTTTGTTGCTTTAATAGTTCAATCGTTTATAGATTCAATCGACATTTGAATCGCAAAAACTTTAATTTAAATTCTTTCTGATTGTAGATTTTTAATTTGTTTTAGATCTCATAATAAATGGAATAGTGCAGTACAGAAAGTTTGTAGGAGAAATAACAAGTGGGAAAATTACCGAGGTGAAGTTCAATCAATGGATTCGAAAGCGAAAGGTCAGTTTTAATAGTACAATATTATTCCGGGTTGACTTTAATTTGAACGTGCATCCCATCAGCACATTCATACAGAGTCAGCTTGCAACGATTTTAGGTTTTATTGTATGCGAGTTAATTGTTTATATTTAACTGCGTATGTACCTTTTTTGAATTTTACGACTTAGTAATTTACATTAGATATGTGTTATTCTATTAAATGGTAAATAAGACACTTTAGCAGAAATTTATTTAATGAAACCTACCAAGTTTGGTGGAAAGTTGTGCGCATTTACAGGGCATGGGTTTATGTCAAATTTGGTCATTCAGAACACCACCAAACATTCCGTTACTAGTAAAGTTATAAAAATTGTTCAATAACAGTCAACAAATTGAAAGTACATAATTAAAAAATTTAGATTTGTTATTATTTTTTTCATTTCATAATTTTTATAACTTGTGAGTAATGTAATGTTTGGTGGAGTTATAAGATTCTTTCGAAATTATATAGTTTGACATAAGTCCTTGCCCTGATATGTGCACAGTAGTACACGAAACCTGGTCACCATCATTAAATAAATTTCTGCAGAAGAGTGTTTTATTTACATTTTGTCATTGAAACTGCAGTTGTAGATTGATAATTTCAATTCTACTAATAATCATGGATGGGACTATCGAATTATTTGGAAAAAAAAGACTTGAAAATATAAAAATAATAATGGTTTTTTGGTTATTTCCATTGATTTTCCATCTTAATCTTAAAACGATTTAGCTCCAACGATGGTCAATAAGAGCAACTATAAAGTGGTGTCAATTTTAACAATTGTAGTTGTAAGGGGTGTGTTTTTGATTAAAACTGACCACGGAACATATGGTCGAAAACGTTTCCTTGATCATGCAAATGGATATTTATTGAAAGGCAAGTTAAAGTTTTGGAGTATGCCGTTGTTACTTGTGAATCATGTTGGCAGTTAAATACCGGGTTACCGTTCGATTTTTGAACATAAGGAATTTACATGGGAAATTGATTTTTTCTAAATTTTTGCTTCCCATTATAACGGATAAGAATAAAAAGTACCTATACCAAATTAAAGAGTTTTATTCCGCGTCTAAAGATATTTAACACTTGATATTCTGTTTTTTAATTATTATTAAAAACTCAATAGTAAAATTAAGAAATGCCGCCTTTTAAAAAATATTAACCGGCGTGGTCGTCGCATACTGCTTAATTGCAGCATTATTTTGTTTTTGTATGTAAACCAAATATAACCCACAAGTTACTTTAACAGATTAAAATTAATTTGGTTATTGAGTTTTTAAGAATAATTCAAAAGCAAAATATTAAGTGTTGGGTATCTTTAGACGCAGAATAAAAATCTCTTAAATTTGATATTTTTTTATTCTTATCCGTTATAATGGAAAGCAGGAACTTACAAAAAATCAATTTCCCATGTAAATTCCCTATGTTCAAAATGTGTTAATATTGCCAGGTAAAGCTTTTGTTTTTGTAATGAAAATGGGAACTGTTGACCACACTGACTGACCGATTTACGCCTGATGTATGGTCTATCGGGAAGCCACATTACTGGGAGGCTTTCATCGACAACGGAGGCCGAATTTTATTTTATTTTTACAATGTCTAAAAATTTGGGCCAAATGGTTCAACATTTTAATTTGCCCTTAGCCTGCGGGGCATCAACTCATCTTCTTAGGTAATTGTCGTGAATGGAACGAATAAATTAATTCCATGAATATAAGGTTTAATAAAAATTAAGTTTTCCTGAGTTTTATTTCCTTTCCAAACACAATATTTAATTTCCCCAAATTTGGGTAGTGTATTATAATTATATGTAATTGAAAATGTTTAATTAATATTCTGATTTCTTTTTTATGAACACAACATAATTTTATTTCGTGTATTTAAAATACACATCATCAATTGCCTGCACTTTAAAAGATTACTTTAGAAAAACTTATCTACGTTGGTCTTTAACAAATATTTGCATAAATTATAATAATTATTTTTAAATTTATAGGAATATTTGTTTATTGCCGATGTAAATAAGTTTTTCTAAAATAATATTTTAAACTGCAGACACTGGATGGTACGAATTTATGAAATGACAAAATTTAATTTTAAGAAAGAATTTTTCACCATTTAGATTTTTATTAAAATTTTGAAGAATATCAGGCGTCATCGTTAGACCCGCAAGAAACACTTTTACAGTACAACATATTTTTTTGGTCCTTGCCTATTTTGTTGCTATATAAATTTTAAAAAATTGTATTTATTCTGGAATTACATTTTTTTGCATTTGGGTTTACGGATTTAGTTTGTACAAGGAAATAATTAATACCATTTCTGTTTTTCAATCGGCTGTGTAAGAACCGAAAACTGCAATTAACTATAAGACAAGAAATCAATATTATACCTACCCTTATTTATTATAATAGCAACGAAATATACAGGGTAGAACAAGAAGCTGTTTGTCCAATGAAAAATGTTTCTCGGGATATCCATCAAGATGGTGTATTTTTCATAATTGTGATTGCATTTTAAATGAGGGAAATCTGTCGTAAGAGTACTACGAAAAATTAATAAATACACTTTCCTCAAGTTTCAATTTATTGTTAATGTGGACTAGTTTCGACTGGATGATCTAGTCTTCTTCAGCACATTCCGTCAATTATTTTACATTAAAACAAACACATTAAAAGCGCTCCAAAAAGCCCGTCCAAACCTAACGAATACAAAACAAACTCTTAATAAAATACAAATTCAACAACGAATTATTTTTCAGAAATTGCAAACAACTTACAGAAAAATAACTTGTTGTTGAATTTGAATTTTATTAAGAGTTTGTTTTGTATTCGTTAGGTTAGACGGGTTTTTTGGAGCGCTTTTAATGTAAAATAATTGACGGAATGTGTTAAAGAAGACTAGATCCAGTCGAAACTAGTCCACATTAACAATAAATTGAAACTTGAGGAAAGTGTATTTATTTATTAATTTCCAAAATAGTACTCAAGGGGTTAAATGAATATCAACTATCAACGGCATCGTTTTTTTTTGCTAAAATCATTTGATTATCTTAAAGAATTTTATGCTCTACCAAATAGTTAGGAATAGCTTTTGTCCCAATTTTATTATTGTATTTGTATATAATTTGTATATTGTATATAATACAGTGTATTCATAATAATATTCTTGTAGAACTACATAATTTAGGTAATATTTGGTTATTAAAATTAACTCTAAAAAAATTAGTTTAGCCGCAATTTGTATTAAAAATATGAATTTAATTACGGATCCTGAAAAGATAATATCATAATGGAACTTGTATTAAACGCAAGCATCTTTAATTTACTTTGACATGACATAATTTTGATTTTGATTTATAAGAATTCATATTTTGAAAGTAATTCAAAGTAAAATTCAAAATAAAAAGTATGTCATGTCAAAGTAAATTAAAGATTCTTGCGTTTCATTCAAGTTGCATTATGATACTTTTTCAGGTACGTACAAATTAAATTCAAACTTTGAGTAGACAAATTGCGGCTAAACTAATTTTTTTAGAATTCAGTTTTAAAAACAAATATTACCTAAAATATGTAGTTCTACAAGAATATTATAATAAATACACGGTATTACAATTTTTTGTGCACAAAATCTAAACCTACCGAACAGTCTTAAGATGACATGCAGTGGCTCACAGAAATAAGTTTACAATCCTATGTTGGCAATATAAATAGTACCTTTTAATGACCTTTTCTTCCATACAAAATTCACTTTTTTGTAGAATTTATTTCTCTTCATTTTTGTTTATATACAATTTTCTATTTCGTCGCACCGTTTCCGAAATACAGCCACTTGGAAAAAACTGGAAATATTTTACTAAAATTAACATTACTCTTATGATAATTGTAATAAAAATTTTACAGACTATTTTTAGTCACTGTATCTAGGAGAAGGTGCAACGAAATAAAAACTGCATAGAAACAAAAGTGAAGGAACAAAAATGTCGGACAAGTATTGCTGGAAAAGTAATTTTTATATGAGAAAAAAGATCTTTAAATGGAAAATTTACATTGCTAACGTAGGAGGCCTGTACGCTAATTTCTGTAAAACACAACAAAACCATATTCTTCATGTTAGGATGCATCGTCCACCCCATTTCTTTTTAAATTGTAATGCAGCTATACTTCTGAATTTAAGGAGTTATGCTTACTTAGGAGGGCGAAAAAAGCAACTTTTTGTTGTTGCTTTTTGGGAAAAGTGTATGCATATTTTTGCACAACAATTTTTATACTTATTCAAAAAGTACTTGTACTTTGTGATTTTTTTTCTACAGAATTATTAGAAAATAACCAAGTTAACATCAAAGTCGATGTTCTACAATCTTATTTTTAAAAAGCATTTTCCGATTTGCCGTGCTATGCGGAACTAGGAAAAATATTAGTTTATCTCGTCTTTGACGGAGCCATTTTCAGAAAAATTGATTTTCGTAATAAAATAGCAGTATTTTTCGTCCGCAAAATAAAAAGTAAGCATTGAAATGAAAATCTGTTAGGACAAGATTTCGATGTCTAAAGGAAGCACACAAAATTTGAAATGTGCATATCTCAATGCTTAATTTTTACTTTGAACAGTTAAGTAGTTAAGTAGTAATTAAGTTAAGTTCAATTTTTCGGAAAATGGCACCGTCAAAGATTAGATAAATTTATATTTTTACTAGTTCCGCATGGCACGGCACATCAGAACCGCAAAAAATGCTTTTTAAGAATAGGGTTGTCGAGCATTGGCCCTAACTTGTTGATTTTATGATATTTTTGTACAAGAAAATTACAAAGTATTTTGTAAATTCAGCTCTTGAATATAAAAATTGGGTATCACGTCGTTACGCCTAAAACGACTAAGGTTTTTTACTCCCGACATCGCGTACACCTAAAACTTTTACACCTAGAGTGGTGTTCCAGAGATTGATGGAAGGTTGACGAGGCCGAACAATCCAATTATCCTCGCAAAGTTTAAGGAGATGCTCAAAAGAATCTTCGTTTACATTAATCGCTGATGTCTTAGTCGTAAAATCGTTTAGGTATGAAATCCTAGGCGTAAGGTAGTTAGGTGTAAAAGTTTTAGGCGTACAACGATGTTCGGCGTAAAAAAACCTTAGTAGTAAAATTCTTCCTTAAATATGTGAAAAAAAACGTATCTACACTTTCCCAAAAATGATACAAAAATAGTGTTTTTTTTCGATCGCCTAATTAGGGCATGATCCCTTAAATAACAATTTAAAAAAATATCAGGTGCTTTTTCAAATAAGTACAAACATAATATCGCCAAATTTCAAAAGGATATCTTGGACGGTTTTGGAATTAACTAGAAAAAATAAGAAGGGTAATAAATTTAAATTTTCAAAGTCATATTGGAAACCCTCGGAAGATATCACTTGAAAATTTGGCAGTGGTATCTTTGAAGTTATTTGTAAAATTAGCACCTCGTATTAATTGAAAAAAGTAGTGGCGGGGGCAATTGCAACACCGGCGGATTGTGGTTAATTTGGCCGGACCCGAGGCCGAAACTCAATTTCTTGGTTGCAACTTAGGTTGCGCCACGAAAAAGTGTTTGGTGTTTGGGCCAGCTTTATGGCTACAAGATGTCCAGGGTAGTATCGGGCAATCGGGGTAGTTGTAAGTAAGAGGTAGTCTTGCGAATTTTTGGCCCGATCGCTTTTTGGCGGTTGCATTCCCCTTGACCCCCTCGCTCGGGGGCGACTTGCCCTGGAAATAATCGGGCGCATTTGATTTGGTGATGGGTGTAAAAACGATTGTAATGCGTGTTTTCAATTTCAGATGCTCCAACTCAGCCAGGAGAGAAGATTGCGCAACGGGCATTGCAGCGCGAAGCTGGGCGGAGAAGATGTAATTTTTGTGTAAAGTATTAATTGTAACTTATATTGCAAATCACGAAAAAAAATGACTTGTATTTATATGTTGACAATAAACTATCACGTGACACAAAATCGATTCACTTAAGCCTGAGTTTAAGGTCGTTAGTCACCACAAAATCGAAAAATTCGTCACTGACTCCCACCAAAATGGACTCCCACCGAAATTCAACAAAACGCGCTCCATCTGTACGAATATACGCTCCGCAGGAAAAATTCAAAAATTTTTATAAGGACAAAATAAAGTAGGGTTAGAATACTCCCGAAGCACTTGTCGAAGCAGTTGGAAGTTGTCGAAACTATCGGAAAGAGTCATGCACCACCGGGGGTACTACGAGAAAGGTATCGGGGTACCTCGGCACTTATAATACGATGATGTTACAAGTGCCAACGTACCCCGATACTCTTGGAGTATCTTGCTAGCGGGGGCACTACGAGAAAGGTATCGGGTACATTCGATGACACCACTCGATGAGTGGTCGAGTGATGACACATAAGCTTACGAGTAATGACGATGACTTACAAATAAATAATAAGACGGTTGATTGTGTTTTACTTTTATTCGTGTTACCTCACATTAGTCATTGGTAATAATATTATAACCTATGTATGTACATCGTAAACAAATGACTGCAACACTTGGTACAACTGGATGTGGACGTCACAAGTTGGTAGGTGTTTCCTTGTCCAATGAGTATGGCTGTCCTTGTGTGAGAGTATGGCTCATAGTTTCCTATCTGCAAAGTAAAAAGTACATGTTAGAATATTATTGTTTAAAATAAATTCTAAAGCATTGCTTTGCTCGACGTCACACTTATAAAAATTATGATTCAATATTGTTACAATTAAAATAGAGTCATACCCAGAGAAGTTAAGCATAGAAGTGAATTAAGTAGTAGCATATAAAAGTAAGTATTGTCCACTTGAGTGGACTTGTGTTAAAATATTATAAGAAGACACAAGAGTAAATTGTAGAAATTAATCAATAATAAAAATAAACGTAACTATTTCATTCAGCTGTCGTTACACCAATAGAATTAAAAATTCACCTAAGCATCAATCAAATACGTTCGAAGCTGCAGCAACTAGTTTTACCCCAATTCTTTAATAGCAATAAACCAACAATTTAACACTTGAATTTTTTTGAAGTATTAAAGAAACGCAAAACAAATCACTTCAATAATTTTTATATTAAATTAACCAAATTGCAATTTGTGAAATAGTCTAAATAAATATCATCTCGTGCATTGAAAATTAGCAGATAATTTTTGAGGGCATTTCACGGATGCCTTTGTTACTTTGGAACAATTTTTCCTCTTTGATCGGGAAAATTGCAAATGCAACAAACGCATTTGGGGTGGTCAGAACAGTAGTGAATCAAGTCCATTTTAAAAAAATTCTGTTATGATCCCTAATGTCCCACGGAATAAGGTTTGTAATTCATATAAAATTTTTATGGAATAGATTAACTGCTGCTCTAGCCCTTCTATTTCTGTTCTAGTTCATAAAAATTGTAAATGAATTTAAAACTTTATTCTGTAGGACTTTAAGGATCATAACAGAATTTTTTTTTCAAATGGACTTGATTCATTCCTGTTCTCACCACCCCATTTGTGAGCTCTAAAAAATTGTAGACAATTTTGAATGCACTGAAAATGTTTCATTTAAATAGGGTAGGCCACTGGGAGGTTCCTTTTTAAAAACACAATCAAATGAACATATTAATTGAACTCAAAAACAGAACAAGTTTATTAAATTATATTATAACTTATATAATTTTTATTTAAGCTTTCGATGCTGATTGATTATTAATTATTTCATAATTAAAAATTATGACGTTTCTGAAGATGTTGCAATCGGCATCGAAAGCCTAAATAAAAATTATACAAAATAATATAATAGTTGAATGAACTTGTTCTGTTTATGAGTTCAATTAATATAATTTCACAAGTTAATAAATTCATTTAAATAAAATGAACATAAATCAAAATTTTTCCAAATGTTATTGCTTTATTAGCGAGAGCAATCCTCCCGATTAATGATGGAATACAATTTCATTCAAGTGGCCACCCATGTGGCATGTGGAGTCATCCTGTTACAATCGCAGCTCTGCGAAAGACAATTGGCATCACCAATGTCAGTTTTTGCTACTTAGGGCCAATTTCATAATAAATTTTAAAGGAAGCGTTAACTTTAAAACCGCTTTTAAAGCCAAAGTGATAATTTGGATTGATTTATTTTGTCTGAAAAGCGGTTTAAAATTTAAAAAAAATAAAATTCCTTTTAAATTCATTATGAAATTGGCCCTTACTGATCAATTTACATGGCCCATTACATGTTTAGCGCACTTAGTGCACAAAAGATGGATTGTTTGATGGCATGTGTGGCATAAAATTGTATTCCATCATTAATCGGAAGGATTGCCCATGCCAATAAAGCAATACAATTTGGAAAAATATAGATTAATGTTCCATTTTATTGCATTTCTAAAAAGAAACCTGCTATTGGCCCACCCTATATAACGCAATTCGGTCATAAGGAATTGTGGATTTGCAGCTAACATATTTTTACTTTACCACATTTTCACACTTCACTTTGCAATATTTTAGATTGCATCATTTCTTTGGTCATGACTTTATTTCTGAGCCAATTTTTGGATTTATTTATCTTCAATCCAATTTCACATTTTATGTGCGTACAAAAATATGTAAATTATAGAAAGATTTCATCATAAATTCTTATATTGAAAGGAAAATGAAGCCATTCTTTTTCAAATATGCTAAAATTCCCGTCTAGAATTTTTTGCAAGTACATAATGTTACGCAAAATTTGAAACCAGGTAAATGAGAAAAACAAAAATTGAAAATGTAGTGGGAAACAAAAAGGTCACACCAAAAACGCAGCAGGCAATCTTTGCAAAGTGATTTAATGTGAAAAGTAGTTTAGTAAAAAATTAATTAGCCCTGTTTGTAGTCCAGTGCAATTAAGTTTTTGACTCGGATATGTAACGGATGTAACAAAAATCCATGCAAGAAGTAATTCTTATAGAAAATTTTCATGACTAGACAATAACTTTTTCTTTTATATTGAAAATGAAAAATCATAGCAACTTCAAACAATCAACTATATTGATAGAAATCGCAGGTTTTAAATTCAAGATGGTGATTTTCTTATTGATTCATTAAGTACATAGTAAAAGGTTCGGTATGGAATAGCTTATCTGGTGAACGGCCTCCACGGCTTTTCTCGCACTCCTTTGTCACAATTTTCGTGACGGTTTTGCATAAAATGTGGCTAAATTTACAACTAATCCAATGGACCGCTCAGATCATACGATTTCACGCCGTTGGACTTTTTTCTTTGGGATATTTTGAAGTAGAAGGTATATACCAACAAGCTCGCGACCACCGTCGCTTTGAAGGAGGAACGCTGTATCAACGAAATTCAGCCACATTTATGCAAAGTGATCATGGAAAATTTTGACAAACGAGTGCAAATGTACCGACAAAGCCTTGGAAGCCATTCATCCGATTGCTATTCCATAAGTTAAATTCCGTATACTTTGATTCAATAAAAGTTTCACAATTATTAATTAAAAACCTGCGTTTCCTAATTCCTATCGAAATTACTTCTTGCATGCATTTTGGGACACCTTTTACAATTATCCAATGACAATTCGATTAGGAGTGAATAAGTTGATAAGTTGATCAACTTATTCACGACATTCATGCACGGATATTTAGATGAACCTCTTTGATAACATTAAAAATCCCAAGTAAAACTAAAAAAGAATCGCAGAGATTCCTGGATTTCCTTGTAAGACTATGAAAATTGTTCGGATCAACATTATTTCATCATCTACAAAACAGATAACATCTAGAAACCTCAAGATTCTTCCGGAGATACTAATCAGGATGACTTAAAACTTTTAATATAATTATGTATAAATTTTTACACTGCAAATATAATGCAATAAAAATTAAAATTGACAAGTAAATTAAACAATAGTAAAATAACAAATCGTATTTTACTATTGTTTAATTAACTTGTTCAATTTTAATCGTCTGCAGAAATATTGATATGTTATCAAAGATCGTACCTCTAAACATATTACATTTGAGCTAATATCACCTAAATGCACTGGCCTACCAAATCTTCTCTACGACTAAATAAGCTGAATTTTCAAAAACTTGCAAAAAGTTGGGAAATTGAATAAAAATTAATTTAAATACTTAATAGGTAAAATATTTGACATTGAAAAAGACTTGGATAAGTCGAAACCGGTTCTGAATATAAAAATAACATATTGAGGAAAATGTATTATTTAAATTCTGTACCTCAGAACCAGACCAACGTAAGTCCAAATATATTACGTTTTTCAAGTTGTTACTTCATTGTATGTAGAATTTGATTCTCCGTAAGCCATAATAATTTAAGTCCGTTGAAAAATCGCCTTTCGTATTTACCAAGGATTTTCAATGGACTTAAATAATTATGCCTGATGTAGAATCAAATTCTACATACAATGATGTAATAATCAGAAAATCATAATATTTGGACTTACGTTCGTCAGGTTCTGAGGTACAGAATTTAAACTGTCCTCAATGGGTCTGAATATTACGAATCAAAATAGTTTGTCACGGTTCGCTTATTGTAAGTTCCAAACAAGTGGCAGTATTATGGGGTACACACTAATTCGTTTAAAACAAATAAAATTACTTAACTTCCAGGTTTTTCTGATTTTAAATTTTGAAAAATTTCAAAAGTCGTCGATTTAAATAATTTACTAAAGATAAATAAAGCACTGCACTCTTCTCACTTATTATACAGTACAGTGTAAAAGTCTGCGTTCACATAATTAATTGCTATTTAATTATTTATTAATCTCCGCCATATGGAAATTAATTATATTGAAGTAATTGAAATAGGTATTTGTATAAAATATAGTAAGAATTTTAAATTGCTTTAATAATATTGCTTGAACAAATAATTTTAAAAGGAACTAAATTTTATAGCAATCCACAGCTTAGCTTAAAATTACACTTCGGTAATAAATTACAGTGACGCATTGTAAACCCATAAATTATTTTATATTTTGGTGCGAATTCAATGTAATTTTATGCCTACATAAGATTCGCACTAAAATTTAAAATTATTTATGGGTTTACAATGGGTCCCTCTAATTTATTACCAAAGCGATATTTTAAGCCAAGTTGCCGATCGTAATAAAATTTAGTTCCCTGTAAAATTTTTGGTTCAAACAATTGTTTAAAGCAATTTAAAATTCTTACCATATTTATACAAATTCCTACTTCACTTATTTCAATATAATTACTTTCCATAAAAAGGAGATTAATTAATAATTAATAGCAATTAATTAATTAATGGCCGCAGACTTTTACACAGTACTTTATAATAAGAGATAAGAGTGCATTGCTTTCTTTACCTTAGTACATTTAAAGCTCGCAAACCCACTACAGTTTAATTAAATAATTTACATAAATAAAATAAAATAGTGAAAGGCCCATTATGGAGCCTTGAAAAGGTGATAAATGTGACAAACTGTAAATAGTATCCAACGTTGTAGCTCCTTTATGAGTGGTCCATTATCGACACGATAACAATATGAACAATTATCTTTAGAAAAATTATACAAGCAGGCACAAAACCTTTCAAAATAATACCTCTTGCTGAGATTAGGCCAGGGGTATTCTCTGGAAAAGTTTGCATCTCCTTGCATTATTTTTGTAAAACAATTGATATTGTTGCTTTGACAATGGGTCACTAATAAAGAACTTAAAACATTGAGCACAATTTATAGTTGCTCTTATTGACCATTGTCGAAACAAAACTATTAAAACGGTAGGTCAGCGAGAATTAAATCAAATAACAACAAAGAATTTTTTATAATTTTCTTATTTTTCAAAGTGCCAAAAAAATTCTACATTATTAATTATTTAAATACCTAGTTGTGCATAAGTTCTGTAAAATGTTTGCGAGTAAATTTATACAACAGAAAATAAAAACACTATAATTTTAAAAAGTTATTTTATTAGATACATTTCAAAAAAATCTTTTAAATTTAGTTCATTTCAAGTTTAGGCCTTTAAACGTCACGGTCAGGAATCTATTGTGGCAACCACAACTCCCATCGAAATTGATGCTGTTATCTTCACAGCATCTGGTTAGTCAGTAACATTTCTTCAAGTCACCGTTGTGTCGATTTTGTTTTCTGCAGAATCTTGTTGGAAAATTCGGGACTTGCCATTGAATAGTGCGCTATCAGGAGGTTTTACTCCCTCATCTAGCATTGGTTGGTAGACTGCAGACGATTTTTAACATCTCTTGCACAAAAATATAACTGTGCTACCGCTTCGCAAGATATGACCCGTCAAATCATCACATCGGGTGAAAATGTTACGACCACTAATAATGTTCATAAAAATATTTTTATGGCCAAAAACAATTTCACTGTAAAAGAAATATTTAACAAGCTGAACAATAGGGATGGATTCAAACAATCCATTAATTCCACAGGTACCTGCGATTTAAAACTACTGGTACTGTAAATGTAACAGAACTTATGGCACGACTAGGTATATTATACACAAGCATTCAAAAGATATGGGAAAATGTAGGAATAAATTTACACAGCCTAGAAATATATTTATATTACCGCCACTTTTCTGAAATTTGCGAAACATTTTTATTCAATTCCCTACTAAAATCCAAAAAAAAGTTTATCCTACCAATTGGGGTTTATTTGAACACAGATTTTTACTACAACTCAACACATGTGTGTCAATCGCAAATTTGTTAGGGAAGAATTAATTCAAATCAAAATGTCAACTAAAAAGGAAGTCGAGCAGTTTCAATCCAATTAATGGTATGCCTACTCAAATTAATGTCGACAATTTATTATAGAAATAAAACTAACCTTTCGTTTACAAATACACCAATTCCACCGCTGGTCATTCGGTTTGGTAAACTTTTAATTGTTATTCTTCTACAAGTTTTTGGCACTGCTCTAGACGATTTGTTATAAAGCCTAGAATAAATTAAATATCTCAAGTCAGCCACTATTTCTCAAAAAAAACATTAATTTACTTTAAAATTTCAGTTAATTTGTATGCATTTCTTCTATTTATTTTTATTTATGTAGCCATTATGAATGTGACGCCATTCAACTTCAAAAAGACCGAATATTTCAAATACGTACAAATTAACAAATAGCTACTCCTCATCAAAATATTTAACACACCATACCTTTTAAATCTTATCCAGACATTGCAGCTTGAACCATTGACGATATTCTAAATCAATTGAATAGTTCACATGTAAATTTTCGTTATGGTATTGCAGTCTCGCCATGCACCTGCTTAATTGTTTTTGGTTATCCTACAAACAAAATTATTGATTCATTACATCGTTTTATTACAAACAACAACGAAATACTATTGGATTGCAACTTACGGATTAATTGAAATCGCAGTAGCATCTTCATTACTCCTCGAAAAATTTTCAATATTGATTCCCCAATTGACAGCTTTTTCAAATCCATCGTGGTTATCCTAGTTTGCTCCATTGCACAATTTGCTTTGGTATGTGAACTACAACGAATTAAAAATTTGAAACAATTTCAGAAATCCACATAAAGAATTAACTTAAACTCGCCCATACGAATGAGTAATGCCTGTCATTTATAAACAAAACGTCACTTTAAAAAAACATGTGTCGACATCTAACGATAAATATCAGAACTAAAAATTTAATTTATTTCTAGATACCTGCTTTGCACGACCGCCGATATTGCAGAATCCTATATTGTTACTCCAAGTTTTAACGTTAGATGGCAGCACCTATAACAATTAAATAGGATTAGTTATTAAATAAATTGAATTTAAAAATTGTTTAATAAATTGAAATGCATGCGAGTTACAATTATCCTACTGCAAAGATAATAATATTCTTATTAATGCAAATACCAATAAATTATCCTACTGTGTAGAAAATAATTAACGTTATTAAATTTCACAAGCACCTTCTTATATCCTTTCCTGCAGTTGTTTCTTGAATCATCTGCAACGCTACATCTAATTACAAGTGGAACTTAATTTTTCAGCTGTCATCCCCATCGTTTACTTCAATCACAACTTCTCTTATTCTGCATAATTTAACTCCAATTTCCGGCTGCATGCAGATTCCTTGTTTTCGAAATCCTGAAATTTAAAATATTTTATAAGAATAATTTGCAAATCAATTTTGTTCATGACTTTTTCTTATTGTTAAATATGTTCTACACTAATGCAAGCATCCGCCTAATTTATATCTCCGAAACTGATAACTAATCGATATCGAAACTTACGGGATTAATTTTTATTCGATTCACGACTGACACCCATACTTCCCCATCATGGGGTAACTGAACAAAATCGACATTGCATGATATGAGATTATAATTTACAATTCAATTCAACAAAATGGTATACAAATATTCAAGATGTTGGGAAATAACTCGAAAATTTTCAGCAATTGAAGAGTGAGTTAAATGAAAATGACTATGCAACATATGGCCGCAAACCTCTCCTTGGTCATGATTTTTAAATCATGGTGTTATGGTCTTGCCAAACTAATGACAGTGTTACAAAAACTGCTTAAAATTACGGCATCCATTCTCCATGGAAGCTTGGCAGCATTGCACTGTACTTTAGAACCTCCTCGTTAAATCATACATCAGGTATAATTCGAAGAGTTCGGTAAAGTCAACTTCCCATTTTGGCTACGATAGCAGAAGTTTGACAAGGGCGATATAACAAATTTTTCTACACATTCAATTTTTAAATGACGAAGTTGAAATATGCACTGGCGAAACTAAACGGAATTCAATAAATAATCATCCATTTGCATGATCAAAGAAACGCTTCTGGCCATATGTTTCCCGTAGTAATTTTTGCTTAAAAACACATCTTTCACATTGCCCAAATATTTGACAAAATTTATTTTTGAATTATTATTATTATATCATGATTTATTTAACAACGATCAACTTTCCGTGGCTTTAGCTAAACCGGATCCCATCGAGGTACTCCAAACTCCAGCAAACAAAAAAAAACAATGGCCAAATTAAAACTACAGATTAGAAAATTTAAATTTATTTATTTCATTTCACAATTTTTATAACATTAACAGTAACGGAATGCTTGGTGGAGTTCGGAATGACCTAATTTGATATAGACCCTTGGCCTGTAAATCAGTGCACCAAACTAGGTGGGGCTTCAAATTCTGCATAAAGTGATATATTTACCATTCTGTAGAATTGCAATCAAGTAAGCAAATACGAAATACTTTAAGTACAACTCTTTAAAATTCAATCCCCCCTGGTGTCTGTATAAATGAGTTCAAGGGGTGCGCGTTCAAATTAATATCAACCTGGCATAGTATTATACAATCAAAACTGACCTTTCGCTTTCGAATCCATTGATTGAACTTCACCTCGGTAATTTTCCCACTTGTTATTTCTCCTACAAACTTTCTGTACTGCACTATTCCATTTATTATGAGATCTAAAACAAATTAAAAATCTACAATCAACTTAAATTAAAATTTTTGCGATTCAAATGTCGATTGAACTATTAAAGCAACAAACTTCAAAATACGAATCTTTTTGTATGTGCTGCCAACCAATGATTAGTAGAAAATAAGAACATTTCCGTCTACAGTTTGTTCCTTCAATAGTTTCAAAGCATGAAATATTAATAGAAATATTTCAACTATTTACAAATTAACAAAATGATACTTGAAGGTACACAAAATTAAACAAAACATAACTTACTCTTCGGATCCAGTCACTGCTCCACCGTTGACATTGTTCAAAGCCAAACTAATAGGGGTCATTGAATAGGAAGCACATCAGGAAACTTGGCAGAGAATATCCTGTTTCAACTTCCAAGCCATGCGTCACATACTCGTAACTGCTCTCTATCTTACAAAAATTTAAAATTAAAAACGTTTTTTGGTTTTATCGATGGTTAACACAATATTAACCACTTGAAAATATCAACACAATCAAAATATTACATTGGTTTCAATTTTTGACATTTAAGATGTCATATGTAAAATTAAAAACAAACAGAAAACTGCTTGACATGTGGCGCCACCTAACCAAAACTAGTCGAACTAAAATTTTACCTTATTTCTAGATTTCTACTTATGTCAACCATTCTTGCAGATCCCTATATTTACACTTCAAGCTTTGAGGTTAGATAGCAGCACCTAATCCTATCCGGCAGTTGTTCATTGAAACGTGATCAGCACTTCATAAAATTACAAGTGGAATTTAATTTTTCATCCATCATCTTCATCATTTATTACAATTAAAACTTCTCGTCTGTCACATGGGCGTTCATCTCAGGTTGTAACTCCAATTTGCGGCTGCTTTCAGATTCAAAGTTTTCCAAATCCTGAAAATTAAAAATATTTATATGAATAATTTGTGAATCAATCTTGTAGATAATATAAATATTTTGTATTGTAAAAATGTTAAAGAACTAATGCTAGTTATTGCCGTTGGTTACTTATTGAAGCGTTGGAGTTGAAGCGCAACTTGGAAAGTTTAACACCTGGAAATCATACCTTTCAAATGAGAAAAGTGTCCGGTTATGTTTTCTTACGTAAAACTTACCACAGGAAACAGGAGGTATTGTTAGCATGTTAATCGTCACAAGAAGTTACCGTGTATCACACCTGCCAGGGTTTTCTATGCCGGGAGAAACACCATAGCTTCACAAATCAAAGTTTTTTACACGGACTGAGAAAATACGTGATATAGGAAACCAAAACATTTTATTCTATTGTGGCCGTTAACGTGTTAAATGAACCAATGAAATTATCATTGGACATCAATTTTTAATAAAATAAAATTTTTATCACAATGAAATGAAATAAATCACTTAAACCAAAGCAATTATTCGAAAATTGAAATTATAAAATATCCAATAAAGGACATGTGTAACATGTATTCTGGTACTATTACTCACTCGCATAATATTCTTTATCAGTTTAAATGTAATCAATATGAAATAGAATAAAAGAAAACTCTCATATTTTTAATTTTATTTATGTCATTTTTAAAAAATTTCCTTGGTCCCTTTTGAATAACGAGAATTTTAAATATTCCAATTTTGCAGTGGTGTAGATATTCGTTTTTCATACACATATTTTTTGTTATCAAGTCTGCAGAGGGTTTATCTTTACAATAAATGATTATGCTACTGAAAGAATGCCATCTTCAGCTAGAGTGATTTTTCTCCCGTTGCACATAGGATGTTAAACTACAACTGCAAATTTTTATAACACCGAAACTAATTACAAATGAATATTGAAACTTGGGGAGCCTGTTAGCTAAGCGACTGCCCAAATGGAGTAAAATTTTTAGAAAAAATAAACGGCAGGTTTTTCGATAAATCAAACTTCAAATTATTTCAAATAACCTGCAGTATCTTCGCCATTGCCCATTATAATTTGGATTTTTAGGTCTTGTAAAATTCAGTACGATGATCTGCTTGTGAGTAAAATTAACCAAACCGAAATCTACAAAATTACCGAATTGGCAGAGATTTTCCTCCCGTTAGACAACGATTTTTAACAATGACTTTAAAAATTTTTATATCCGAAACTAATAACAAAGCGATATTGAAACTAGGGGGGCATATTGGGTAGGCATCTGCCCTAATCGTATAAAATTTTGATTGAAAACAAACGGCAGGTTTCTCGATAAATCTAACTTCAAATTATTTCAAACAACCTACAGTATCTTTTACATTGCCCACATTTTTGTTTGGATTTTCATGTCTTCAAAATTCCAGTTCGATGATCCGCGTGTGAGAAAAAATAATCAACCCGATAACTACAAAATTACAGAAATGGCGGCGATTTTTCTTCCGTTAGACACCGAATTTTTACAATAACTATAAAAATTCAAATTTCCGAAACTAATAACAAATCGATATTGAAACTAGGGGGGCATATTGGGATGGCATCTGCCCTAATCGTATAAAATTTTTAGAAAAAACAAACGGCTGGTTTCTCGATAAATCAAACTTTATATTATTTCAAAAAACCTGCGGTATCTTTGACATTTCCCAAAATTTTGTGGATTTTTATGTCTTGAAAAATTTAGTACGATGGTCCGCGTGTGAGAAAAAATAACCAACCCGAAAGCTACAAAATTACCAAACTGGCAGCGATTTTTCTCCCGTTAGACACCGATTTTTTACAATAACTTTAAAAATTGATATCTCCGAAACTAATAACAAATCGATATTGAAACTAGGGGGGCATATCGGGAAGGCATCTGCCCTAACCGTATAAAATTTTTAGAAAAAACAAACGGCTGGTTTCTCGATAAATCAAACTTTATATTATTTCAAAAAACCTGCAGTATCTTTGACATTACCCAAAATTTTGTGGATTTTTATGTCTTGAAAAATTTGGTACGATGGTCCGCGTGTGAGAAAAAATAATCAACCCGAAAGCTACAAAATTACCAAACTGGCAGCGATTTTTCTCCCGTTAGACACCGATTTTTTACAATAACTTTAAAAATTGATATCTCCGAAACTAATAACAAATCGATATTGAAACTAGGGGGGCATATTGGGATGGCATCTGCCCTAATCGTACAAAATTTTTAGAAAAAACAAACGGCAGGTTTCTCGATAAATCAAACTTTATATTATTTCAAAAAACCTGCAGTATCTTTGACATTGCCCAAAATTTTGTGGATTTTTTAGTCTTGAAAAATTTAGTACGATGGTCCCCGTGTGAGAAAAAATAATCAACCCGAAAGCTACAAAATTACCAAACTGGCAGCGATTTTTCTCCCGTTAGACACCGATTTTTTACAATAACTTGAAAAATTGATATCTCCGAAACTAATAACCTAATAACAAATCGATATTAAAACTAGGGGGGCATATTGAGAAGGCATCGGCCCTAATCGTATAAAATTTTTAGAAAAAACAAACGGCAGGTTTCTCGATAAATCAAACTTTATATTATTTCAAAAAACCTGCAGTATCTTTGACATGGCCCAAAATTTTGTGGATTTTTTAGTCTTGAAAAATTTAGTACGATGGTCCGCGTGTGAGAAAAAATAATCAACCCGAAAGCTACAAAATTACCAAACTGGCAGCGATTTTTCTCCCGTTAGACACCGATTTTTTACAATAACTTTAAAAATTGATATCTCCGAAACTAATAACAAATCGATATTAAAACTAGGGGGGCATATTGAGAAGGCATCGGCCCTAATCGTATAAAATTTTTAGAAAAAACAAACGGCAGGTTTCTCGATAAATCAAACTTTATATTATTTCAAAAAACCTGCAGTATCTTTGACATTGCCCAAAATTTTGTGGATTTTTTAGTCTTGAAAATATTAGTACGATGGTCCGCGTGTGAGAAAAAATAATCAACCCGAAAGCTACAAAATTACCAAACTGGCAGCGATTTTTCTCCCGTTAGACACCGATTTTTTACAATAACTTTAAAAATTGATATCTCCGAAACTAATAACAAATCGATATTGAAACTAGGGGGGCATATTGGGATGGCATCTGCCCTAATCGTAAAAAATTTTTAGAAAAAACAAACGGCATGTTTTTCGATAAATCAAAGTTTAAATATTTCAAAAAACCTGCACTATCTTTGACATTGCCCAAAATTTTGTGGATTTTTATGTCTTGAAAAATTTAGTACGATGATCCGCGTGTGAGAAAAAATAAACAACCAGAAAGCTACAAAATTACAGTACTGGCGGCGATTTTTCTCCCGTTGGACACCGATTTTTAACAATAACTGTAAAAATTGATATCTCCGAAACTAATAACAAATCGATATTGAAACTAGGGGGGCATATTGGAAAGGCATCTTCCTAATCGTATAAAATTTTTAGAAAAAACAAACGGCAGGTTTCTCGATAAATCCAACTTTATATTATTTCCAAAAAGACTGCTGTATCTTTGACATTGCCCAAAAGTTTGTGGATTTTTATGTCTTGAAAAATTTAGTACGATGGTCCGCGTGTGAGAAAAAATAATCAACCCGAAAGCTACAAAATTACCAAACTGGCAGCGATTTTTCTCCCGTTAGACACCGACTTTTTACAATAACTTAAAAATTGATATCTCCGAAACTAATAACAAATCGATATTGAAACTAGGGGGGCATATTGGGATGGCATCTGCCCTAATCGTATAAAATTTTTAGAAAAAACAAACGGCTGGTTTCTCGATAAATCAAACTTTATATTATTTCAAAAAACCTGCAGTATCTTTGACATTTCCCAAAATTTTGTGGATTTTTATGTCTTGAAAAATTTAGTACGATGGTCCGCGTGTGAGAAAAAATAACCAACCCGAAAGCTACAAAATTACCAAACTGGCAGCGATTTTTCTCCCGTTAGACACCGATTTTTTACAATAACTTTAAAAATTGATATCTCCGAAACTAATAACAAATCGATATTGAAACTAGGGGGGCATATCGGGAAGGCATCTGCCCTAACCGTATAAAATTTTTAGAAAAAACAAACGGCTGGTTTCTCGATAAATCAAACTTTATATTATTTCAAAAAACCTGCAGTATCTTTGACATTACCCAAAATTTTGTGGATTTTTATGTCTTGAAAAATTTGGTACGATGGTCCGCGTGTGAGAAAAAATAATCAACCCGAAAGCTACAAAATTACCAAACTGGCAGCGATTTTTCTCCCGTTAGACACCGATTTTTTACAATAACTTTAAAAATTGATATCTCCGAAACTAATAACAAATCGATATTGAAACTAGGGGGGCATATTGGGATGGCATCTGCCCTAATCGTACAAAATTTTTAGAAAAAACAAACGGCAGGTTTCTCGATAAATCAAACTTTATATTATTTCAAAAAACCTGCAGTATCTTTGACATTGCCCAAAATTTTGTGGATTTTTTAGTCTTGAAAAATTTAGTACGATGGTCCCCGTGTGAGAAAAAATAATCAACCCGAAAGCTACAAAATTACCAAACTGGCAGCGATTTTTCTCCCGTTAGACACCGATTTTTTACAATAACTTGAAAAATTGATATCTCCGAAACTAATAACCTAATAACAAATCGATATTAAAACTAGGGGGGCATATTGAGAAGGCATCGGCCCTAATCGTATAAAATTTTTAGAAAAAACAAACGGCAGGTTTCTCGATAAATCAAACTTTATATTATTTCAAAAAACCTGCAGTATCTTTGACATGGCCCAAAATTTTGTGGATTTTTTAGTCTTGAAAAATTTAGTACGATGGTCCGCGTGTGAGAAAAAATAATCAACCCGAAAGCTACAAAATTACCAAACTGGCAGCGATTTTTCTCCCGTTAGACACCGATTTTTTACAATAACTTTAAAAATTGATATCTCCGAAACTAATAACAAATCGATATTAAAACTAGGGGGGCATATTGAGAAGGCATCGGCCCTAATCGTATAAAATTTTTAGAAAAAACAAACGGCAGGTTTCTCGATAAATCAAACTTTATATTATTTCAAAAAACCTGCAGTATCTTTGACATTGCCCAAAATTTTGTGGATTTTTTAGTCTTGAAAATATTAGTACGATGGTCCGCGTGTGAGAAAAAATAATCAACCCGAAAGCTACAAAATTACCAAACTGGCAGCGATTTTTCTCCCGTTAGACACCGATTTTTTACAATAACTTTAAAAATTGATATCTCCGAAACTAATAACAAATCGATATTGAAACTAGGGGGGCATATCGGGAAGGCATCTGCCCTAACCGTATAAAATTTTTAGAAAAAACAAACGGCTGGTTTCTCGATAAATCAAACTTTATATTATTTCAAAAAACCTGCAGTATCTTTGACATTACCCAAAATTTTGTGGATTTTTATGTCTTGAAAAATTTGGTACGATGGTCCGCGTGTGAGAAAAAATAATCAACCCGAAAGCTACAAAATTACCAAACTGGCAGCGATTTTTCTCCCGTTAGACACCGATTTTTTACAATAACTTTAAAAATTGATATCTCCGAAACTAATAACAAATCGATATTGAAACTAGGGGGGCATATTGGGATGGCATCTGCCCTAATCGTACAAAATTTTTAGAAAAAACAAACGGCAGGTTTCTCGATAAATCAAACTTTATATTATTTCAAAAAACCTGCAGTATCTTTGACATTGCCCAAAATTTTGTGGATTTTTTAGTCTTGAAAAATTTAGTACGATGGTCCGCGTGTGAGAAAAAATAATCAACCCGAAAGCTACAAAATTACCAAACTGGCAGCGATTTTTCTCCCGTTAGACACCGATTTTTTACAATAACTTTAAAAATTGATATCTCCGAAACTAATAACAAATCGATATTAAAACTAGGGGGGCATATTGAGAAGGCATCGGCCCTAATCGTATAAAATTTTTAGAAAAAACAAACGGCAGGTTTCTCGATAAATCAAACTTTATATTATTTCAAAAAACCTGCAGTATCTTTGACATTGCCCAAAATTTTGTGGATTTTTTAGTCTTGAAAATATTAGTACGATGGTCCGCGTGTGAGAAAAAATAATCAACCCGAAAGCTACAAAATTACCAAACTGGCAGCGATTTTTCTCCCGTTAGACACCGATTTTTTACAATAACTTTAAAAATTGATATCTCCGAAACTAATAACAAATCGATATTGAAACTAGGGGGGCATATTGGGATGGCATCTGCCCTAATCGTAAAAAATTTTTAGAAAAAACAAACGGCATGTTTTTCGATAAATCAAAGTTTAAATATTTCAAAAAACCTGCACTATCTTTGACATTGCCCAAAATTTTGTGGATTTTTATGTCTTGAAAAATTTAGTACGATGATCCGCGTGTGAGAAAAAATAAACAACCAGAAAGCTACAAAATTACAGTACTGGCGGCGATTTTTCTCCCGTTGGACACCGATTTTTAACAATAACTGTAAAAATTGATATCTCCGAAACTAATAACAAATCGATATTGAAACTAGGGGGGCATATTGGAAAGGCATCTTCCTAATCGTATAAAATTTTTAGAAAAAACAAACGGCAGGTTTCTCGATAAATCCAACTTTATATTATTTCCAAAAAGACTGCTGTATCTTTGACATTGCCCAAAAGTTTGTGGATTTTTATGTCTTGAAAAATTTAGTACGATGGTCCGCGTGTGAGAAAAAATAATCAACCCGAAAGCTACAAAATTACCAAACTGGCAGCGATTTTTCTCCCGTTAGACACCGACTTTTTACAATAACTTAAAAATTGATATCTCCGAAACTAATAACAAATCGATATTGAAACTAGGGGGGCATATTGGGATGGCATCTGCCCTAATCGTATAAAATTTTTAGAAAAAACAAACGGCTGGTTTCTCGATAAATCAAACTTTATATTATTTCAAAAAACCTGCAGTATCTTTGACATTTCCCAAAATTTTGTGGATTTTTATGTCTTGAAAAATTTAGTACGATGGTCCGCGTGTGAGAAAAAATAACCAACCCGAAAGCTACAAAATTACCAAACTGGCAGCGATTTTTCTCCCGTTAGACACCGATTTTTTACAATAACTTTAAAAATTGATATCTCCGAAACTAATAACAAATCGATATTGAAACTAGGGGGGCATATCGGGAAGGCATCTGCCCTAACCGTATAAAATTTTTAGAAAAAACAAACGGCTGGTTTCTCGATAAATCAAACTTTATATTATTTCAAAAAACCTGCAGTATCTTTGACATTACCCAAAATTTTGTGGATTTTTATGTCTTGAAAAATTTGGTACGATGGTCCGCGTGTGAGAAAAAATAATCAACCCGAAAGCTACAAAATTACCAAACTGGCAGCGATTTTTCTCCCGTTAGACACCGATTTTTTACAATAACTTTAAAAATTGATATCTCCGAAACTAATAACAAATCGATATTGAAACTAGGGGGGCATATTGGGATGGCATCTGCCCTAATCGTACAAAATTTTTAGAAAAAACAAACGGCAGGTTTCTCGATAAATCAAACTTTATATTATTTCAAAAAACCTGCAGTATCTTTGACATTGCCCAAAATTTTGTGGATTTTTTAGTCTTGAAAAATTTAGTACGATGGTCCCCGTGTGAGAAAAAATAATCAACCCGAAAGCTACAAAATTACCAAACTGGCAGCGATTTTTCTCCCGTTAGACACCGATTTTTTACAATAACTTGAAAAATTGATATCTCCGAAACTAATAACCTAATAACAAATCGATATTAAAACTAGGGGGGCATATTGAGAAGGCATCGGCCCTAATCGTATAAAATTTTTAGAAAAAACAAACGGCAGGTTTCTCGATAAATCAAACTTTATATTATTTCAAAAAACCTGCAGTATCTTTGACATGGCCCAAAATTTTGTGGATTTTTTAGTCTTGAAAAATTTAGTACGATGGTCCGCGTGTGAGAAAAAATAATCAACCCGAAAGCTACAAAATTACCAAACTGGCAGCGATTTTTCTCCCGTTAGACACCGATTTTTTACAATAACTTTAAAAATTGATATCTCCGAAACTAATAACAAATCGATATTAAAACTAGGGGGGCATATTGAGAAGGCATCGGCCCTAATCGTATAAAATTTTTAGAAAAAACAAACGGCAGGTTTCTCGATAAATCAAACTTTATATTATTTCAAAAAACCTGCAGTATCTTTGACATTGCCCAAAATTTTGTGGATTTTTTAGTCTTGAAAATATTAGTACGATGGTCCGCGTGTGAGAAAAAATAATCAACCCGAAAGCTACAAAATTACCAAACTGGCAGCGATTTTTCTCCCGTTAGACACCGATTTTTTACAATAACTTTAAAAATTGATATCTCCGAAACTAATAACAAATCGATATTGAAACTAGGGGGGCATATCGGGAAGGCATCTGCCCTAACCGTATAAAATTTTTAGAAAAAACAAACGGCTGGTTTCTCGATAAATCAAACTTTATATTATTTCAAAAAACCTGCAGTATCTTTGACATTACCCAAAATTTTGTGGATTTTTATGTCTTGAAAAATTTGGTACGATGGTCCGCGTGTGAGAAAAAATAATCAACCCGAAAGCTACAAAATTACCAAACTGGCAGCGATTTTTCTCCCGTTAGACACCGATTTTTTACAATAACTTTAAAAATTGATATCTCCGAAACTAATAACAAATCGATATTGAAACTAGGGGGGCATATTGGGATGGCATCTGCCCTAATCGTACAAAATTTTTAGAAAAAACAAACGGCAGGTTTCTCGATAAATCAAACTTTATATTATTTCAAAAAACCTGCAGTATCTTTGACATTGCCCAAAATTTTGTGGATTTTTTAGTCTTGAAAAATTTAGTACGATGGTCCCCGTGTGAGAAAAAATAATCAACCCGAAAGCTACAAAATTACCAAACTGGCAGCGATTTTTCTCCCGTTAGACACCGATTTTTTACAATAACTTGAAAAATTGATATCTCCGAAACTAATAACCTAATAACAAATCGATATTAAAACTAGGGGGGCATATTGAGAAGGCATCGGCCCTAATCGTATAAAATTTTTAGAAAAAACAAACGGCAGGTTTCTCGATAAATCAAACTTTATATTATTTCAAAAAACCTGCAGTATCTTTGACATGGCCCAAAATTTTGTGGATTTTTTAGTCTTGAAAAATTTAGTACGATGGTCCGCGTGTGAGAAAAAATAATCAACCCGAAAGCTACAAAATTACCAAACTGGCAGCGATTTTTCTCCCGTTAGACACCGATTTTTTACAATAACTTTAATAATTGATATCTCCGAAACTAATAACAAATCCATATTAAAACTAGGGGGGCATATTGAGAAGGCATCGGCCCTAATCGTATAAAATTTTTAGAAAAAACAAACGGCAGGTTTCTCGATAAATCAAACTTTATATTATTTCAAAAAACCTGCAGTATCTTTGACATTGCCCAAAATTTTGTAGATTTTTTAGTCTTGAAAAATTTAGTACGATGGTCCGCGTGTGAGAAAAAATAATCAACCCGAAAGCTACAAAATTACCAAACTGGCAGCGATTTTTCTCCCGTTAGACACCGATTTTTTACAATAACTTTAATAATTGATATCTCCGAAACTAATAACAAATCCATATTAAAACTAGGGGGGCATATTGAGAAGGCATCGGCCCTAATCGTATAAAATTTTTAGAAAAAACAAACGGCAGGTTTCTCGATAAATCAAACTTTATATTATTTCAAAAAACCTGCAGTATCTTTGACATTGCCCAAAATTTTGTGGATTTTTTAGTCTTGAAAAATTTAGTACGATGGTCCGCGTGTGAGAAAAAATAATCAACCCGAAAGCTACAAAATTACCAAACTGGCAGCGATTTTTCTCCCGTTAGACACCGATTTTTTACAATAACTTTAAAAATTGATATCTCCGAAACTAATAACAAATCGATATTAAAACTAGGGGGGCATATTGAGAAGGCATCGGCCCTAATCGTATAAAATTTTTAGAAAAAACAAACGGCAGGTTTCTCGATAAATCAAACTTTATATTATTTCAAAAAACCTGCAGTATCTTTGACATTGCCCAAAATTTTGTGGATTTTTTAGTCTTGAAAATATTAGTACGATGGTCCGCGTGTGAGAAAAAATAATCAACCCGAAAGCTACAAAATTACCAAACTGGCAGCGATTTTTCTCCCGTTAGACACCGATTTTTTACAATAACTTTAAAAATTGATATCTCCGAAACTAATAACAAATCGATATTGAAACTAGGGGGGCATATTGGGATGGCATCTGCCCTAATCGTAAAAAATTTTTAGAAAAAACAAACGGCATGTTTTTCGATAAATCAAAGTTTAAATATTTCAAAAAACCTGCACTATCTTTGACATTGCCCAAAATTTTGTGGATTTTTATGTCTTGAAAAATTTAGTACGATGATCCGCGTGTGAGAAAAAATAAACAACCAGAAAGCTACAAAATTACAGTACTGGCGGCGATTTTTCTCCCGTTGGACACCGATTTTTAACAATAACTGTAAAAATTGATATCTCCGAAACTAATAACAAATCGATATTGAAACTAGGGGGGCATATTGGAAAGGCATCTTCCTAATCGTATAAAATTTTTAGAAAAAACAAACGGCAGGTTTCTCGATAAATCCAACTTTATATTATTTCCAAAAAGACTGCTGTATCTTTGACATTGCCCAAAAGTTTGTGGATTTTTATGTCTTGAAAAATTTAGTACGATGGTCCGCGTGTGAGAAAAAATAATCAACCCGAAAGCTACAAAATTACCAAACTGGCAGCGATTTTTCTCCCGTTAGACACCGACTTTTTACAATAACTTAAAAATTGATATCTCCGAAACTAATAACAAATCGATATTGAAACTAGGGGGGCATATTGGGATGGCATCTGCCCTAATCGTATAAAATTTTTAGAAAAAACAAACGGCTGGTTTCTCGATAAATCAAACTTTATATTATTTCAAAAAACCTGCAGTATCTTTGACATTTCCCAAAATTTTGTGGATTTTTATGTCTTGAAAAATTTAGTACGATGGTCCGCGTGTGAGAAAAAATAACCAACCCGAAAGCTACAAAATTACCAAACTGGCAGCGATTTTTCTCCCGTTAGACACCGATTTTTTACAATAACTTTAAAAATTGATATCTCCGAAACTAATAACAAATCGATATTGAAACTAGGGGGGCATATCGGGAAGGCATCTGCCCTAACCGTATAAAATTTTTAGAAAAAACAAACGGCTGGTTTCTCGATAAATCAAACTTTATATTATTTCAAAAAACCTGCAGTATCTTTGACATTACCCAAAATTTTGTGGATTTTTATGTCTTGAAAAATTTGGTACGATGGTCCGCGTGTGAGAAAAAATAATCAACCCGAAAGCTACAAAATTACCAAACTGGCAGCGATTTTTCTCCCGTTAGACACCGATTTTTTACAATAACTTTAAAAATTGATATCTCCGAAACTAATAACAAATCGATATTGAAACTAGGGGGGCATATTGGGATGGCATCTGCCCTAATCGTACAAAATTTTTAGAAAAAACAAACGGCAGGTTTCTCGATAAATCAAACTTTATATTATTTCAAAAAACCTGCAGTATCTTTGACATTGCCCAAAATTTTGTGGATTTTTTAGTCTTGAAAAATTTAGTACGATGGTCCCCGTGTGAGAAAAAATAATCAACCCGAAAGCTACAAAATTACCAAACTGGCAGCGATTTTTCTCCCGTTAGACACCGATTTTTTACAATAACTTGAAAAATTGATATCTCCGAAACTAATAACCTAATAACAAATCGATATTAAAACTAGGGGGGCATATTGAGAAGGCATCGGCCCTAATCGTATAAAATTTTTAGAAAAAACAAACGGCAGGTTTCTCGATAAATCAAACTTTATATTATTTCAAAAAACCTGCAGTATCTTTGACATGGCCCAAAATTTTGTGGATTTTTTAGTCTTGAAAAATTTAGTACGATGGTCCGCGTGTGAGAAAAAATAATCAACCCGAAAGCTACAAAATTACCAAACTGGCAGCGATTTTTCTCCCGTTAGACACCGATTTTTTACAATAACTTTAAAAATTGATATCTCCGAAACTAATAACAAATCGATATTAAAACTAGGGGGGCATATTGAGAAGGCATCGGCCCTAATCGTATAAAATTTTTAGAAAAAACAAACGGCAGGTTTCTCGATAAATCAAACTTTATATTATTTCAAAAAACCTGCAGTATCTTTGACATTGCCCAAAATTTTGTGGATTTTTTAGTCTTGAAAATATTAGTACGATGGTCCGCGTGTGAGAAAAAATAATCAACCCGAAAGCTACAAAATTACCAAACTGGCAGCGATTTTTCTCCCGTTAGACACCGATTTTTTACAATAACTTTAAAAATTGATATCTCCGAAACTAATAACAAATCGATATTGAAACTAGGGGGGCATATCGGGAAGGCATCTGCCCTAACCGTATAAAATTTTTAGAAAAAACAAACGGCTGGTTTCTCGATAAATCAAACTTTATATTATTTCAAAAAACCTGCAGTATCTTTGACATTACCCAAAATTTTGTGGATTTTTATGTCTTGAAAAATTTGGTACGATGGTCCGCGTGTGAGAAAAAATAATCAACCCGAAAGCTACAAAATTACCAAACTGGCAGCGATTTTTCTCCCGTTAGACACCGATTTTTTACAATAACTTTAAAAATTGATATCTCCGAAACTAATAACAAATCGATATTGAAACTAGGGGGGCATATTGGGATGGCATCTGCCCTAATCGTACAAAATTTTTAGAAAAAACAAACGGCAGGTTTCTCGATAAATCAAACTTTATATTATTTCAAAAAACCTGCAGTATCTTTGACATTGCCCAAAATTTTGTGGATTTTTTAGTCTTGAAAAATTTAGTACGATGGTCCCCGTGTGAGAAAAAATAATCAACCCGAAAGCTACAAAATTACCAAACTGGCAGCGATTTTTCTCCCGTTAGACACCGATTTTTTACAATAACTTGAAAAATTGATATCTCCGAAACTAATAACCTAATAACAAATCGATATTAAAACTAGGGGGGCATATTGAGAAGGCATCGGCCCTAATCGTATAAAATTTTTAGAAAAAACAAACGGCAGGTTTCTCGATAAATCAAACTTTATATTATTTCAAAAAACCTGCAGTATCTTTGACATGGCCCAAAATTTTGTGGATTTTTTAGTCTTGAAAAATTTAGTACGATGGTCCGCGTGTGAGAAAAAATAATCAACCCGAAAGCTACAAAATTACCAAACTGGCAGCGATTTTTCTCCCGTTAGACACCGATTTTTTACAATAACTTTAATAATTGATATCTCCGAAACTAATAACAAATCCATATTAAAACTAGGGGGGCATATTGAGAAGGCATCGGCCCTAATCGTATAAAATTTTTAGAAAAAACAAACGGCAGGTTTCTCGATAAATCAAACTTTATATTATTTCAAAAAACCTGCAGTATCTTTGACATTGCCCAAAATTTTGTGGATTTTTTAGTCTTGAAAAATTTAGTACGATGGTCCGCGTGTGAGAAAAAATAATCAACCCGAAAGCTACAAAATTACCAAACTGGCAGCGATTTTTCTCCCGTTAGACACCGATCTTTTACAATAACTTTAAAAATTGATATCTCCGAAACTAATAACAAATCGATATTGAAACTAGGGGGGCATATTGGGAAGGCATCTGCCCTAATCGTATAAAATTTTTAGAAGAAACAAACGGCAGGTTTCTCGATAAATCCAACTTTATATTATTTCAAAAAACCTGCTGTATCTTTGACATTGCCCAAAATTTTAAGGATTTTTATGTCTTGAAAAATTTAGTACGATGGTCCGCGTGTGAGAAAAAATAATCAACCCGAAAGCTACAAAATTACAGAACTGGCAGCGATTTTTCTCCCGTTAGACACCGATGTTTTACAATAACTTTAAAAATTGATATCTCCGAAACTAATAACAAATCGATATTGAAACTAGGGGGGCATATTGGGAAGGCATCTGCCCTAATCGTATAAAATTTTTAGAAAAAACAAACGGCAGGTTTCTCGATAAATCAAACTTTATATTATTTCCAAAAAAACTGCAGTATCTTTGACATTGCCCAAAATTTTGTGGATTTTTATGTCTTGAAAAATTTAGTACGATGGTCCGCGTGTGAGAAAAAATAATCAACCCGAAAGCTACAAAATTACAGAACTGGCAGCGATTTTTCTCCCGTTAGACACCGATTTTATACAATAACTTTAAAAATTGATATCTCCGAAACTAATAACAAATCCATATTAAAACTAGGGGGGCATATTGAGAAGGCATCTGCCCTAATCGTATAAAATTTTTAGAAAAAACAAACGGCAGGTTTCTCGATAAATCAAACTTTATATTATTTCAAAAAACCTGCAGTATCTTTGACATTTCCCAAAATTTTGTGGATTTTTATGTCTTGAAAAATTTAGTACGATGGTCCGCGTGTGAGAAAAAATAACCAACCCGAAAGCTACAAAATTACCAAACTGGCAGCGATTTTTCTCCCGTTAGACACCGATTTTTTACAATAACTTTAAAAATTGATATCTCCGAAACTAATAACAAATCGATATTGAAACTAGGGGGGCATATCGGGAAGGCATCTGCCCTAACCGTATAAAATTTTTAGAAAAAACAAACGGCTGGTTTCTCGATAAATCAAACTTTATATTATTTCAAAAAACCTGCAGTATCTTTGACATTACCCAAAATTTTGTGGATTTTTATGTCTTGAAAAATTTGGTACGATGGTCCGCGTGTGAGAAAAAATAATCAACCCGAAAGCTACAAAATTACCAAACTGGCAGCGATTTTTCTCCCGTTAGACACCGATTTTTTACAATAACTTTAAAAATTGATATCTCCGAAACTAATAACAAATCGATATTGAAACTAGGGGGGCATATTGGGATGGCATCTGCCCTAATCGTACAAAATTTTTAGAAAAAACAAACGGCAGGTTTCTCGATAAATCAAACTTTATATTATTTCAAAAAACCTGCAGTATCTTTGACATTGCCCAAAATTTTGTGGATTTTTTAGTCTTGAAAAATTTAGTACGATGGTCCCCGTGTGAGAAAAAATAATCAACCCGAAAGCTACAAAATTACCAAACTGGCAGCGATTTTTCTCCCGTTAGACACCGATTTTTTACAATAACTTGAAAAATTGATATCTCCGAAACTAATAACCTAATAACAAATCGATATTAAAACTAGGGGGGCATATTGAGAAGGCATCGGCCCTAATCGTATAAAATTTTTAGAAAAAACAAACGGCAGGTTTCTCGATAAATCAAACTTTATATTATTTCAAAAAACCTGCAGTATCTTTGACATGGCCCAAAATTTTGTGGATTTTTTAGTCTTGAAAAATTTAGTACGATGGTCCGCGTGTGAGAAAAAATAATCAACCCGAAAGCTACAAAATTACCAAACTGGCAGCGATTTTTCTCCCGTTAGACACCGATTTTTTACAATAACTTTAAAAATTGATATCTCCGAAACTAATAACAAATCGATATTAAAACTAGGGGGGCATATTGAGAAGGCATCGGCCCTAATCGTATAAAATTTTTAGAAAAAACAAACGGCAGGTTTCTCGATAAATCAAACTTTATATTATTTCAAAAAACCTGCAGTATCTTTGACATTGCCCAAAATTTTGTGGATTTTTTAGTCTTGAAAATATTAGTACGATGGTCCGCGTGTGAGAAAAAATAATCAACCCGAAAGCTACAAAATTACCAAACTGGCAGCGATTTTTCTCCCGTTAGACACCGATTTTTTACAATAACTTAAAAATAGATATCTCCGAAACTAATAACAAATCGATATTGAAACTAGGGGGGCATATTGGGATGGCATCTGCCCTAATCGTAAAAAATTTTTAGAAAAAACAAACGGCATGTTTTTCGATAAATCAAAGTTTAAATATTTCAAAAAACCTGCACTATCTTTGACATTGCCCAAAATTTTGTGGATTTTTATGTCTTGAAAAATTTAGTACGATGATCCGCGTGTGAGAAAAAATAAACAACCAGAAAGCTACAAAATTACAGTACTGGCGGCGATTTTTCTCCCGTTGGACACCGATTTTTAACAATAACTGTAAAAATTGATATCTCCGAAACTAATAACAAATCGATATTGAAACTAGGGGGGCATATTGGAAAGGCATCTTCCTAATCGTATAAAATTTTTAGAAAAAACAAACGGCAGGTTTCTCGATAAATCCAACTTTATATTATTTCCAAAAAGACTGCTGTATCTTTGACATTGCCCAAAAGTTTGTGGATTTTTATGTCTTGAAAAATTTAGTACGATGGTCCGCGTGTGAGAAAAAATAATCAACCCGAAAGCTACAAAATTACCAAACTGGCAGCGATTTTTCTCCCGTTAGACACCGACTTTTTACAATAACTTAAAAATTGATATCTCCGAAACTAATAACAAATCGATATTGAAACTAGGGGGGCATATTGGGATGGCATCTGCCCTAATCGTATAAAATTGTTAGAAAAAACAAACGGCTGGTTTCTCGATAAATCAAACTTTATATTATTTCAAAAAACCTGCAGTATCTTTGACATTTCCCAAAATTTTGTGGATTTTTATGTCTTGAAAAATTTAGTACGATGGTCCGCGTGTGAGAAAAAATAACCAACCCGAAAGCTACAAAATTACCAAACTGGCAGCGATTTTTCTCCCGTTAGACACCGATCTTTTACAATAACTTTAAAAATTGATATCTCCGAAACTAATAACAAATCGATATTGAAACTAGGGGGGCATATTGGGAAGGCATCTGCCCTAATCGTATAAAATTTTTAGAAGAAACAAACGGCAGGTTTCTCGATAAATCCAACTTTATATTATTTCAAAAAACCTGCTGTATCTTTGACATTGCCCAAAATTTTAAGGATTTTTATGTCTTGAAAAATTTAGTACGATGGTCCGCGTGTGAGAAAAAATAATCAACCCGAAAGCTACAAAATTACAGAACTGGCAGCGATTTTTCTCCCGTTAGACACCGATGTTTTACAATAACTTTAAAAATTGATATCTCCGAAACTAATAACAAATCGATATTGAAACTAGGGGGGCATATTGGGAAGGCATCTGCCCTAATCGTATAAAATTTTTAGAAAAAACAAACGGCAGGTTTCTCGATAAATCAAACTTTATATTATTTCCAAAAAAACTGCAGTATCTTTGACATTGCCCAAAATTTTGTGGATTTTTATGTCTTGAAAAATTTAGTACGATGGTCCGCGTGTGAGAAAAAATAATCAACCCGAAAGCTACAAAATTACAGAACTGGCAGCGATTTTTCTCCCGTTAGACACCGATTTTATACAATAACTTTAAAAATTGATATCTCCGAAACTAATAACAAATCGATATTGAAACTAGGGGGGCATATTGGGAAGGCATCTGCCCTAATCGTATAAAATTTTTAGAAAAAACAAACGGCAGGTTTCTCGATAAATCAAACTTTATATTATGTCCAAAAAGACTGCTGTATCTTTGACATTGCCCAAATGTTTGTGGATTTTTATGTCTTGAAAAATTTAGTACGATGGTCCGCGTGTGAGAAAAAATAATCAACCCGAAAGCTACAAAATTACCAAACTGGCAGCGATTTTTCTCCCGTTAGACACCGACTTTTTACAATAACTTAAAAATTGATATCTCCGAAACTAATAACAAATCGATATTGAAACTAGGGGGGCATATTGGGATGGCATCTGCCCTAATCGTATAAAATTTTTAGAAAAAACAAACGGCAGGTTTCTCGATAAATCAAACTTTATATTATTTCAAAAAACCTGCAGTATCTTTGACATTGACCAAAATTTTGTGGATTTTTTAGTCTTGAAAAATTTAGTACGATGGTCCGCGTGTGATAAAAAATAATCAACCCGAAAGCTACAAAATTACCAAACTGGCAGCGATTTTTCTCCCGTTAGACACCGATTTTTTACAATAACTTAAAAATAGATATCTCCGAAACTAATAACAAATCGATATTGAAACTAGGGGGGCATATTGGGATGGCATCTGCCCTAATCGTACAAAATTTTTAGAAAAAACAAACGGCATGTTTTTCGATAAATCAAAGTTTAAATATTTCAAAAAACCTGCACTATCTTTGACATTGCCCAAAATTTTGTGGATTTTTATGTCTTGAAAAATTTAGTACGATGATCCGCGTGTGAGAAAAAATAAACAACCAGAAAGCTACAAAATTACAGTACTGGCGGCGATTTTTCTCCCGTTGGACACCGATTTTTAACAATAACTGTAAAAATTGATAACTCCGAAACTAATAACAAATCGATATTGAAACTAGGGGGGCATATTGGAAAGGCATCTGCCTAATCGTATAAAATTTTTAGAAAAAACAAACGGCAGGTTTCTCGATAAATCCAACTTTATATTATTTCCAAAAAGACTGCTGTATCTTTGACATTGCCCAAAAGTTTGTGGATTTTTATGTCTTGAAAAATTTAGTACGATGGTCCGCGTGTGAGAAAAAATAATCAACCCGAAAGCTACAAAATTACCAAACTGGCAGCGATTTTTCTCCCGTTAGACACCGACTTTTTACAATAACTTAAAAATTGATATCTCCGAAACTAATAACAAATCGATATTGAAACTAGGGGGGCATATTGGGATGGCATCTGCCCTAATCGTATAAAATTGTTAGAAAAAACAAACGGCTGGTTTCTCGATAAATCAAACTTTATATTATTTCAAAAAACCTGCAGTATCTTTGACATTTCCCAAAATTTTGTGGATTTTTATGTCTTGAAAAATTTAGTACGATGGTCCGCGTGTGAGAAAAAATAACCAACCCGAAAGCTACAAAATTACCAAACTGGCAGCGATTTTTCTCCCGTTAGACACCGATCTTTTACAATAACTTTAAAAATTGATATCTCCGAAACTAATAACAAATCGATATTGAAACTAGGGGGGCATATTGGGAAGGCATCTGCCCTAATCGTATAAAATTTTTAGAAGAAACAAACGGCAGGTTTCTCGATAAATCCAACTTTATATTATTTCAAAAAACCTGCTGTATCTTTGACATTGCCCAAAATTTGAAGGATTTTTATGTCTTGAAAAATTTAGTACGATGGTCCGCGTGTGAGAAAAAATAATCAACCCGAGAGCTACAAAATTACCAAACTGGCAGCGATTTTTCTCCCGTTAGACACCGACTTCTTACAATAACTTAAAAATTGATATCTCCGAAACTAATAACAAATCGATATTGAAACTAGGGGGGCATATTGGTATGGCATCTGCCCTAATCGTACAAAATTTTTAGAAAAAACAAACGGCATGTTTTTCGATAAATCAAAGTTTAAATATTTCAAAAAACCTGCACTATCTTTGACATTGCCCAAAATTATTTTAAATTTTATGTCTTGAAAAATCCAGTTCGATGGTCCGCGTGTGAGAAAAAATAATCAAACAGAAAGCTACTAAATTACAGAACTGGCAGCGATTTTTTCCCGTTAGTCACCGATTTTTAACAATAACTTTAAAAATTGATATCTCCGAAACTAATAACATATCGATATTGAAACTAGGGGGGCATATTGGGAAGGCATCTGCCCTAATCGTATAAAATTTTTAGAAAAAACAAACGACAGGTTTCTCGATAAATCATACTTTATATTATTTCAAAAAACCTGCAGTATCTTTGACATTGCCCAAAATTTTGTGGATATTTATGTCTTGAAAAATTTAGTACGATGGTCCGCGTGTGAGAAAAAATAATCAACCCGAAAGCTACAAAATTACCAAACTGGCAGCGATTTGAAAAATTTATATCTCCGAAACTAACAACAAATCTGTACTGAAACTTGGGGGGTAATAGTAATAGGGTAGGCAGTAGCCCAAATCGTATAAAATTTATTGAAAAAACAAACAGCAGGTAATTCGAGAGACCTGATTTTTTGAAATAGCCTGTAGTATCTTAGACACTTTTCACAAGTCTTTGGAATTTAGTGGCTTTAGTAATATTAAAATTATAAAACATTATAAAAGTGGTTGAAATCCCTAACTGAAAAACGTAGTTGAGGAAGATATCTCACCGTAGCTTTCAGGTAGCGATATCTAGTAGTTTTGGGTCCGGGATATCTATCCGACAACTTTAAGCCTGCGTCAAGTAGGAGTTGACTAGCGAATAAGTATAAATAACAATACTACTATTAATTTGACAGTGAAACATTTTGTAACATGGAAATATGGATTATGATGTCAACCAGATGATGACCTTTAACTTTGCTGAAAATTCGGGGGAGTCCTTTAGCAAATCGTGTATTTTTGTCGACTACTGTTACTACAGTGAAGAAAACCAATTATGTTTTATACATGAGATCAGCTTATCCAATAGTTAAACCGTTAAACTGAGCCCAAAATTTGTTTGAACATGAAGAAACCAGGCATAAGTGTGGACTCACCTACAAACAACAGACTATTTTTATTCAACTTGCTCGAATGTGTAGTCGATGTTTAGCTGGAGTAAAATTTGGACAGGTCTTAAAAAATATGAAGAAGTTTATTTCGATTGGTCGATTTCGTACATAAGTCAGGCTTGAGCCCGTCGAGTCAATTTCAAATTTGCTACACACACTTATGAAAATTTGTCGATCTAGCCAAGTCTGCCAACTTACTTGGGCGTGTGAACAACACAACAGACAAAAGAAAGCTGTCGAGCAAATTATTTGTTCGGCAGAAGTAACCAATTCAAATTTTTGGCATTTACTTGATTTATCATTTAATATTGAATTTAGTGATTTCTGCCAGTAAAAACAACAACCAAATATTATTCGAATGTAAATACCTTTCAATTTAAATTACAGCAGGTCTAATATTACAACTTCTTCATGGTAGAATTTTCCAACTGTTGTTACCCAAATTCTGTAACACTTTTCACTCACACTTGATCACTTGATTTGTTAAAGACCGAAACAGATAGAAAACCAGTAAAGATTTCTCGAATGTTCATAATTCATTTAATTTTAAACGCGAAAACACAAGTGAACTGCTTTCGATGACCAACGAACGACAAATGTCATTTTTTTTAAATTTAAACAAAATTGAAAGATGTACCGCGCCATCTAACCACAAGTATCCGAAGTAAAATTTAACTAAAAGAAAAATTTTAAGAACAAACGTAGTAATAAATTAACAAATTAAATTTTATCAATAATCAAATCTTAACTCCTGTGATTAATTAGAATCCCCCCCCCTGATTGGCATGGCCCTGGATTAAATACATTGTACTACATACCTACATATGAATATATTTGAAAGTTGATCTTTGGACCTTAATTAAAATAAATCCGTTCAGATTTAGATAATAAAACCAGATAAGATAGACTGAGATAGACCAATTCTATAAAGTATTCCGGCTAGTCAAATTTGAATTTACATATTCTTGATTCCACCGTTTAGTACCAATATAACAGTGAAGTAAACAGTGTAGTAGAACTTGAAACAGTTTTTACAATAAATTAAATACAATAATTCTCTTTCATATTTGCAAAATACAGTAATTTGACCAGCGTGTGAGCATATTATTATAGTAAGTATGAAATTCTAACCTCACTTTATAATATAATTCATGTTTGTACTCATACAGGTGGTTTTAAGTTTTTTACAACTTCTGTTTGTACTACAATGGCATCCTTTGAAGAAAAATTAAGAAAATTCGCCGTCGATATATTTCGCATTCAAGGTGTTAAATTCGGAAACTTCACCCTTAAGTTGGGAATTCAATCTCCGATTTACTTTGATTTACGTGTCATTGTTAGCCACCCTCAGTTAATGGTACGTTTGATTTTATTTTAATAATTTATTGTAATTTTTATTACCCTAGTTTGATAATGAATATTTACATTTTATTTTTAAATAAATTCTTCTGTCCGCGTTATAATATACAGAGTACGTCAAAAAAAAAACAATTCCACTTAAAATTAGATTTTTGTGTTGTATGCACATTATTAAATCATTAGTAGTAGGTATTTATGTATTTTCAATTGAAAATTTGCCCTTCATAACAAATATCACCTTTGATGTTATATTAAAGATAATAACGAAGCTATTTATTCGGATTTATCTAGCTATTTATCACTTGATAACAATTTAGATGTCTGACCTTTTAAAGTACAATAGTCTTTAATAAAGCTAGGAAGTTCATTAATTATTGTATGTCCAATAAAGAAGCTTACGCATTATATCAGGATTTTAAAACTATTAAAATTTTTATTTTAATACTTAAATATTTTTTATTATTGTAAAGTTGGAAAACATCGGTTCTATCTTTCTTTGCCCTAAAAAATGTATGAAACAATTTCGAACTAATCTTTCGAAAAAAGTAAAAGTTGCTTGAAATCATCCCACGTAACAGAATGCGACTTATTGTAAAATTGTTTTATTTTTGTTATAATATAATTTGTAATCATACTTATATGCTACGTTTGTTTCAGAATGACTTAAGTGATTTGATCATTGAATTTTCAAAATCTAAATCTTTAAAATATGACATTTTATGTGGTGTTCCGTATACAGCTTTACCAATTGCAACCGTTATGTCTGTAAAAACTTTGGTCCCCATGGTGATCAGACGCAAAGAAGCTAAAGGATACGGAACGAAAAAGCTTATCGAAGGAAATTTCAAGGACGGTTGTGATTGTTTAATCATCGAAGATGTTGTTACTACAGGAAGTAGTATATTAGAAACCGTAAGAGATTTAAATAATGCTGGCGTGAAGTGCAAAGATGTCGTGGTCTTATTAAATAGGCAACAAGGTGGTGAAGAGATTCTGAACAATCATAACATAAAAATGCATTCAATATTAAGTATGCAACAATTACTAATATATCTAAAGGAAGAAAATTGCATTGAAGATTCTGTTATGTCAAATGTTATGGAGTACATCAGAAATTCACAGCATACTTCTAACGTATTAAAAAAGGAAAATACACTCAATCGTTTAAAGATGACTTATGAAAATCGTATAGATTTTTGCAATAATGCTTTGTCAGAAAAGTTATTCAAAGTTATGTCAGCAAAGAAAACAAATCTTTGTTTAGCTGCCGATGTAACAAAATCACAAGATTTATTAAATCTCGCTAATTTGTGTGGACCTCATATATGTTTATTTAAGACACACGTAGATATGATCGAAGATTTTTCTCAAAATTTTATAGCAGAACTCCAAAAACTGGCAAAGAAACATAATTTTATTTTATTTGAAGATAGAAAATTTTCAGATATAGGCAATACAGTTAAATTGCAATATACTAAAGGTATATATCAGATTTCATCTTGGGCTGAATTAGTTACAGTACATTCTGTAACTGGAAAGGGGGTTTTGGACGGCATTAATCAATGCAAAACTACCGACAAAGGTGTTTTTATACTTGCGGAAACCAGTGCAATCGGAAACCTGATCGATGACAATTATAAGAAAGGAACGTTAAATTTGGCAACCAATTATTCCGAGTTAATTACTGGCGTGGTTTGTCAGAGTCCTTTATTTTTGGAAAGCCCAGGATTGATACAACTGACACCCGGTGTTCAGTTAGTTAATACTGGAGACGATTTAGGCCAACAGTATAATTCGCCTGAAAATGTTATTATAAACCAAGGAGCTGATGTTGCAGTTGTTGGAAGAGGTATTATCCAATCTCAACAACCTGATGTTGTTGCAGAACAATATAAAACTTTATTATGGAAAGCATATCTACAAAGAATTGCATAATTCTTTTACATCCGTTAATAATTTTTATTAATAAACAGAACAAAACTTTAAAATTAATATTTTATACATTTAAATGTTGACAATTATTTTTTAAATTTGAAGCAAGTATTAAACCTCACAAGATTTTATTTTTATCTAGTTTGATTTACAATCATAATTAATATTGACTCTAAATTTAGGTATTTTTCATTCCATAAAATAATATGTTATATAGATATAATAAAAGAATTTTTTGTAAATTCTATTTTATTGCATGGTTGTGAATTAGATTTGAATAGGACCTTTACCTTCATGATTGAATGCAGATTACAACAAATATGCGATAATACTCAGTTATCGTACAGAACATTTTTAACAAATTGGAATTAATAAAAGGAACAAAGGATAAAAATTCAAACTTCTGCTGTGTATCCGTATCCTATACGATTAATTCAATTTATTGGAAATTTTGTACTTCACGTAGGGGATTTAATTCAAACAATTTGGATGTCAATTTAAAATTAGGGTTTCATTAAACTTTATTGAGTTAGTTTTATATTGCTATGCTATTTACATCGATTTTGTTTAAATATGTTATTTAGTACTAACTTACACAAGTAAAACAAGAACCATTTATAAATAAATTATAATTAAATGTATCAAAATTCTTTAAAAAATTTATTGTATACTATATTATATACTTAGTATCAATACTAGAATTGATATTAACTAAAGGAGACCACGGGCAAGTTCGGCCAATTAATAAAGTTTACTGTAGGTCATTAAAAATTAAACATTAATTTTACCAATTTGAATATTACCGAATGTAGCTTGTTTACCTCAAAACCTACCTTTTATGTTTGGAAAAAAGTAACTTTTTCTCTTAAACAATATTGTATTTATTAAAATAAGCCCAAGTCACGTTTGGTCTTCTCTATAAAGTACAATTACTTCTATTGTGGAGTTATTACTACTACTTTTACATGTATTGAATTTTATAATCTACTAATAACGTTTAACAATCATTTGACACACTACACGAAGTTTACAATACTAAATTGAGGTAATTTTCTTATTCTACAGTTAAGGAAAACACTCCCCTCTTAATCTTCTTATAAACATAGGTTCAGAATCTTCATCCTTGAAAATTTAAACAAAGTTATAAGTTGTCTCTTTACAGCACCTACACTTAAAACTTAAGCTTTCCTTAAATTTTATTCCAACCAATGGGGAACGGAGTAAGTGGCGCTTACTGATTTAAGGAGCGCTTAAATTTTAACATCAAACACTATTAAATTTAATTACAATACATACTTTTATGTCTCATATTTGATATTGCTCTTAAACCTAACAGAATTATCGTTACCTGAAAATACGTTGGTGTTTCCATTTCTACTGTTCTCACAGGTGCACCTTCTTTACAAGTTAGCCAATATGTATCCATTAAGCCTTTACCCTAAAAGATGTACATTTACTAAAACTTTCAGTTAAGTAATATCGGTTCCACTAACTTTAACATCTACCAAACCTCTGTGTTCTGTTTTATATCCGCCAATTATATCTAACGCTTTTTTCATATCTGAACTAATATGAATTTTTAAAGCTGAAACAAAAAAAATAGTTTTTGAAAGACTAAATCATGATTCAATGTATTTTTCTACCCTCTCCCGTTGACTCCATCCTGGATGCTGTATTAACTGTATCACCAAATAAGCAATATCTTGGCATCTTAGATCCAACGATTCCTGCTACTACTGGTCCAGTGTGAGCTCCCGATCTCATGTGCAGTCTTTCTGACTTTCGATGAGGTATTCTAAATTGAGTTGATCCAGATAGTAAATCTAAAGCCATACTCGCAATTTCTGATACATGTTTGTCACCTAAAACTCGTTACAACTTATAACCAACTAATATAATGAATATTACAAACAGAATTCAGTTCAAATACCATTTTTGACGGGCAATCCTGAAGCAACCATGTACGAATCTCCTATAGTTTCAATTTTATATACATCATAACATTCAATACGAGCGTCGAATAGTTTGTATATTTTATTTAGAAATGTTACAACCTGTATTCATATAACATATTAAGTTTTTTTAACGATTTTACTTTATGTCGAGGAGATCAGTATCAGTGCTACAGATTTTTGTTAAAATTGTTTCTTTCGATACCGATCTCCCTAACATGAATATTACCTCAAGAGGTGTACTAACTGCGGCTATTTCTGTAAATCCAACAATATCGCTGAAGTAAATTGTCACACTGGAATAAAATTCGGCAGGTACCTACAATGTGATGCGTGTAAAATTATTATTTTAACTTCTAATTTAATAATTCGGGAATAGTGCGTTAACTGGGCTCACGAATTGAAAAATTTTCACATAATGATACCTAGTTGAAATTATAAATTACAAGTATAAACATAATATTTTAAGAATCATTCAAAAATACGTATAAAAAAGGCCCAAAACTGAATGTATCTATTCGATTGGCTAATTCCACAAGTAAAGCCCCGCCCATGGCGTGTTGTTATTGATACAGGTATTTTTGGGCATAAATTACACTAGAAAATGGCAGATCTACTTAGACAAATCTCTAGAAAATCGGATGGGGGATCTACAAAATTCTACAATGTAATCTTAAAGCTTACCTGCTTAGTTTGCTTCAATTGTGTAGCAACACTTGGTGGTAACATTTGCAGCAATAAAGAGTCGCTTTTTTTCTTCTCCTTCTTAAGCTCTTTGGCTTTCATAGCTAAATTCGCAGCATATAACTGAAAAAGTGTAGAAAATTGTATTACTTATTTCATTTGATATTTATTTTAACGAAGTAATTAAATAAAAATTGTACAAAAATACTGAAGAAATTAAGTATAAATTATAAGATGTCAGGTGTAGTTCGTAGCTTCCCCTTGTTAGTCAAATGTTTATAATTAACCAAGGGTAGTCACTGCGGCAGTATAGTGTAGACTGACTGGCAGTATTAGCAATAAGTGTAATTTAATAGAAGACTTATCTCTTGAACAGAAGATTGTATCTGGAACTCCATAATTGGTTGAACTGCCTTGGAATGAAAGCCAGTGATACTCAGGAAAAATTACTGTTACGTTACATTAATTATATATAAAAACACAGTATACTGAAGAGTTGAAGAAGCTAATGCATGAAGATGAGACTGTAGGAAATTAGTTTCGTCCCACTTCCTATAATGACCAACTTCAAGTATAGTTCAAGCTCTAACTTACGCTACACACACATGCAAGTCTGTCAGTTTAGTCTGTACAAGCCAAGTCGGACGACTTGTATGCGTGTATGCAGCAAACTTAAGAATTAAACGTTGCAAATAAATTTTTTATACAGCCTTATTTAATTCAAATAAACATGCAGTAAGCAATACATTTACTTTTATATAACCTGTATTGTGGCAACTGCATTCCTAACCAACCAAATAATAATAGGTGATACAGCCAAAACAACAATTAAAATTGCAATTCCGACTGCTTCTTGGTTGGCAGCATGATGTAGGTCCTCGCTTACGTATGTTCTACAAAAAAACAAAGTTAATTATTGAAATAATTTCTTCTTTATCTTGGATTATCTTATTTTGGCCATTAACTTGGTCAAAGCCAAGATGACTGAAATTTTCCGTTCCCTTCCCCATAGCCCACAGATCTATATTTCACTTCAGATCACAGCAGTGTATCCGAAGCAACCAGGATTTCAACCGCGGTCTTCCAATCGGTCGGTGTAGGCTTTACGCCGTACTGATGGTCTTAGATATTACGAGATAACTCAATATAGATAGTCCACGTAAAAAGTTAAAAGTCAGTAGAAATCAATCAAAACAGTGCTTCTCCTAAGCTTGAACTGCATTAAGCATACTGTTTCTCCTATAGTTTCGTCCGAGATTCATACTTTTAACCAATGATTTCCACACCAATCTTCCAGTGCTCCCAAGTATGGACTATCTGTAGTGAGTTGCTACGGTATTATGAACACAACATACTTTATTACATATCTCAATTCTTTTTGAAGTTTCCTCAATTCATTTATGTACGACGCAACTGAATCAAAATAGTCTATGGCTTCTGCGATACTGGGCGATCTCTTCACGTTTTGTACAATAATGTCACATCTAAAAATTATAATTTAGTTAATTGTTAACAATAATAATCTAAGTTTAATCACTTGTCTTTTATTGAACCATAATTTTTCATTGCGTTTGTTAGTTTTTTATAAACATTCTTCAAGTATGGTACGTAATTTAGAGAACCATTCAGAAGATCTTTTGCGATTGCATCATGCCGTACGTAGTTTATGTAATTGCTCCCCCGTAGCATACCTCGTCCAAAATAATTAACACCATAAACGCTTGAAATTTCTGTGCTCTCAATACTGCGGAGCAAACTTTTGAATGCTAGCAAATATCTATAGAAACCCAAAGATTATTTAAAGATTTTGTGATTCTTTAGAAAGACTTACCTCCAAACTCCACTATTATCAGTTTCTTTAATTTGATTAGTAAGATGTTCCAACATGGCCGCGTTAACGTTTGTATACCATTCCAAAATTTGTATCATATTGCTCTCTTCTGAACTTATTTTTTGTCTGCCGAATAATTTGAAAAAAAGCAGTGAACATAAAGGAGGAAAACAATATAAGAATTTAATAAACTATAGGTTTCATATGCTAGTTTTGAAAAAACTAAAATGAAGTTTACGTTATATTATGATTTATCATAGGAGAAACTATACACTGTGTTACCTTTTTTAAAATTATAAAAAATATCATGTAAACCATACTTTATGTTTCCTCCTATGATAAATCCTAAGAGAAATCGTATAATGTAACCTGGCTGCACTTAAGGGGTAATTCCTAAGGATGGTACGTTGGGTAGTGTGGAGGCTTGCCAGCTATTCATTGTGAATTTGTTGTTGATTGACGCGAAATTCTTTCTTTAAAGCAAGACAGACTACCCAATTTGTTCAAGTTGAATGAAAATATTACCCGACGAGAAATACCAGGTGAAGCATCCACACAATCCAACTCACCTCCCAATCTGATAAAGAGGAGCCTTTTTACCTACCTAATTTCATTTAAGCGTGTGCGAAATGTGAATTTGTTGAGTTCTAAGATGGTTCCATCTTCTTGCCTCATTTGTATACTCGGAAAATTATTCATGGTATGCAAAGTCATATCGGTGAGTTCGAAACGTTCAGCGATATTTGTGCTATTGAAGAAAAATTACAACTAAATAAAATAAATTAAACTTTTATTGTAAAAATTACTCTCAGCAGTTTTTAAAATTGTGACGTTAGCCGTTTGAAGTTGAAACGCGTCACGATTAATTGAATAAATTGGTGTTTTCTACCCAATAGAAAGTCAGAGATAGGCAGTGGCATGATGTCACAGGAGAGATATGCTCCATGTGACGTCATAAGCCGGTATTGTCTTAATTGACCTATCATTGGTTGGAAAATACAGATTCCTGAATTTGAATCGCGATCCAGTATAATTGCTTATAATATTTACCTAAGGGTACTGCCGTTTGTGTACATATAAAATGCAACTTCTGAACGTTCTAATTGCATGATCGTCACAATCTTTCCTAATTCCGTAGCAATCGTGACCTATAAAAAAAGAGGAAATTTAAGTAATTATAAATTAATACAATTAAATTTAAACTTAAAGCTTGTAATATACTAAATATAGACAGAAAGTGGGCAATTAATTAAACCAACCCTCGGTTTATTTTTATTGACAAATTTAGTTTATCCAATTTTCACGTAGTTTCTATTGGAAATTGATTAAACTTGAACCGCGTAATAATAATTTATTTAGTAGTAGAATCAAACAGGTGAATTAATGCGGTATCAGCACCAATTGATCTTGATTAAGTTTTAATCTAAACTTTTCCTTGTTCCATTTGCATTCAAATACATTATGTATTCTAGAAGTATACTATACGAGAAAATTTATATACATAGAAAACATTTCAAAGTTGACATTGATGCATATTAATTTTTTCAAATATTTAAGACACATATGAGGCTTATAATAAGCATGTGCATTTTTATATAAAAATTAATTACTTTTGATACGTGTGGGGTCAATTAAATTACAAATGAGTTTATCTCAAACAAGGGGTAGGTCAATACGCCTTTGGACAGGCCTATCCCTTCTTTAATAGCAGCTGTCAATATGTACATAGACGCCATAATAATATAACTTTTCACCCCTTTTTTTATTTAACAACTCCGAAGATGAAAATGCTAAATGCATGTAAAGCCGTAGATATGTCAATGTAAGGTACAGATGATGTCCAAGATTAGAACATATGATTTTTCTAGTTTTCAAATTACGAGTGATCAAAATAAATTTGCATCGCAGGAGGCTTTCAAATTGATGTTCCTTAAACTCATACAAACATAATAATAATATATTATTTTGTTTTGAATCGAGTCCATAAATTTGTATTTTCTCATATGAAGAAAATTTTATCTACTGCTTTTCAGAAATTTTCAGATATCTACAACATTATGTTGTTTAAAAAATCAAATGCGAAATGTAAATTAATTTTAGCACTAGTGAGGAAAAATAGTTGTTTCCTAACGCAAATCAGTGCGAAAAGTAGGCGTTTCAGAACTATAGTAGTTAATGTACATAATATTATTATCCAGATAGTAGAGATTTTTACATGAGGTATAGCCGATAATAAAATCCTTGCGAGGGGTAATAAGTCATCCTTAGTCCCGAAGTATACGCAAGTTTTGGTTCTTCGAAAAGATAATTATGAAATAAAAACGAACTTTTAACGCACTTTATAAATAAGTATTTAAAAAGCAGTATATCTCATTTATACGTACTAATTAATGGTAGAACTGTTATTAGATCAGAATTTCGTTCATTTGATCTGAGAAATCTAAAAATTTTACAACGGAGTAACTCTGTAATTATTACAAAAATTAATTTTCAATTAATTGTTAAGCCTGCTTGTTGATCTAATATTACAAAACTCTATTACAATTCGTTATCAAGTTTTAGTTACATTATTTGGTTTTAAAATTTGCATTTTTGAGATTTTTTTTTTGGATTTGTAAAACTGTAAACTTACTTGCGATTCAACATCTGTTACTTCTTGTCTATGTAACATTATATTGTTAAGTATAATGGCAGTCTGAACTATAAGAGCTAAAATAGGAATAAATGGTAAAATTAACATTTGAAATAAATGAAATCTTCTTCCTTTGCCATGTGCTGGATTGGTTTTCTTGCCACAACACGGAGAAGTTTTGTGCGCCAAAGATACATCTTCTGAACTTAAAGAGTGAACCGACGAAGTTTCAGCTGGAGTTGAACTGTTAGATCCTTGCTTTAGCATATCTGAAAAAAGAGACAAAATTAAAAAAAATTGTTTCCTAATTTTAATGAACATTACAACGCAGACAAACAAGAATTTCATACAGTTAATTACACAAATGTTAAAGTTAGTGAACTTATCTTCATTAGACATGCAAAATAAATCGGTTCTTTAATCAGGACGGCATTTAGCCGATAAATTTAATTATACTGCGAATAGGTATTGCTTTTTAAGCCTGTTCACTAATGAAAAAGAAAGAATATTGTATATGTTATTTGTCCGATGAGATTAAATAACAGCGATACACTTGTCTTGGCTGATTTTCAAATAATTTTAGTTATTTTTTTTTAAATTTTGAGTTGGTAGTAAAAATTTAAAAATGAACGATGAAATGTATATCGCATCTTAAATCAATAATATTATGTTAAAATCACTTTGTATAGTTTTTAAGTTTTGAAACTGTTCTAGATTTTCGCACTGACGATTTTCTAGTGACAAAAACGTCAAAATGTAATCGGTTATTTATATACACTTGGGATATTACAGTTGAATAATGAATATTTAAATTTTTACTTTTTATCATCATGGAAATAACAGCCAACTTCTTTTTTATATTTTAAAATTAATCACATATTGTTGCTTGGTATACGAACATTTCTAATAATCAAAATTACATCCCGAAGCTTTAAAAATAAAATTACGTAATAGATACAATTTAAAGACAACTTATTAACGTTAACTTACTTAATTTCAGTTAATTTATAGGAATAAATTCTAATTTAGCAAATAATGAATTACAATAAGTAATGTACTTTATTTAATTAATGCCCTGAAATCCCCGCTGTGATAATAAAAGTGTGATACTGATCTTTTGCCAACATGAAAATAGAACATCGGGACTTTTATGAAGTCGAATAAAAATAATTTGTTTTTAAGTGAAATGATATATAACTCAGATAATGAGAAAAATATTTGTTCATCAGACAGGCCCTGAAACTTTTTAATCTAAATTTGAGTTTTCTTTTTTCTTTTTCCTAAATTACAAATTTGTATAATAGGGAAATTCGCCTGTTTACGGGCAATGAACAGAAATTGTAAAATATATTTTTTTTACATTTTTTTGCACTTTTAAAAACAAGAAAGCAAATCGGTTACAAAAAAATAAACCGTCCCATAACTGTCTTTTTCATGTCCAATAACTGTGAAAATTGTCAAATAACTCTTGTTTTTGAGAATATTTTTATATTATAATTTTTTTATTCAAAACTACATTGAAAAAAATATATACCTGTTTTCACATTGCTGTAATTTCCCGACTTAAAATAAGTAGTATTAAATTTTTAGTTTTAATCATTGTCTTTTGCACTGACGAATTTATTTAATTTGATATTTTTAACAGTTTCATCTTTTTAAATCTTATGAACAAGGTACAGCAATAAAAAGAAACAATTTATTTTATTTTGAACAATTTTAGATAATAGAAAATTTAACAAGATCCTTGCAGTAAGAAGGGATAATACAAAATGAAAGCAATTTCTAAATTTATCGCATGGAATATATTGAACAACTGTTTGCTTTTCCAATAACTTTATTCATGAAATTTAGTATATAGGTCGTGTTTTCACACATAATTGTGTGTTGTGAAGTGATACGTGATTAAATATAATTTGGTGTCACGTTTATGACATATTTGACTGCTTTTCAATTTCAAATAATTAACCAAAACCTAACAGTTTTTTTCAAATTTCACGTTAGCATTTCTTATTTTATCTAGAACTATTGATAATTCCTTCAACTTAAAATATTCTCCATCTCAATTTTTATGCGACATTTTGAATAAGTAAATAATTGCTAAATGTTCTTAACGTATGCTTTTCCGAACGGTAGTAGATAAAATTCTGGTGGAAGCTGCGTACCAAATGTTAGTTCTCTCAATATGAGGAAGTTCATTAATAATTAACTCAAATAAATCTAAGCAAACAAACGGACAACGGTTATATTCTTCTTCATACCAAGTTAAATATAAGCTTTGAAAAAGCAATTATGTTTTTTCTTCGATCGATAAAGTAATAATTAAAAAAAGAGATTTATTCAAACAACTTTTTTGTCAAATCGTATTAGACTATTTGCCGTTCCCATTAAAAGAAAATCTTTTTAATTTGTTAAAAATGTTTTTAATTAAAAGTGTTTGCTCAAGCATTAGTGCTAGGAAACCCTTAATTATGTATCAAAATATCAATGTTTTAATTTAAAAATGAATTTAATTTTTAATATACCCACATATTATTTTCTTAACTTTTTATGCTTATCGATTTTATCGAGGAATATGTATTTAATATAAATTGTTTCGGAAAAACAAACAAAATTTTATCACGAAATATTAATAAGTTACTTATATACATATTATATTATGTGTACATATAATATGAACTCTATACCAGTGCTATTCCACTTTTCTGTTTGGTATTCTTATGTTGGTAATGATTATTTTTTTGTTCACTCTACACCCGGAGGCTGGTGTACAGCCTTCCTCCTATTTTAATTAGTAGGAACTCCGAAAATAACAGTTTAACTTTGTAGGATGTTGGACTAATGTTTTCAGATAGGCTTTAAATGAGATTAAATGAAATTGCTTTTTTCGCAAGATTCCTAACCAAACATTTTTATTTGATAAATTAAAACAAGCGTGGCTACCTTCACTTAACTATGTCTACATATAGATTTTCTTTTTTTTTGTATTTGTCTTGAATTTAAAATTTAAAAAGTCCCGAAACTAGTCGGCGCGGCGTTAATAAATATTTTTAACGCGCAATTTTTCTTTTTATTTTACCAAAAAAATATTTTATAAGGCAAATAAACTTTTTGATTCAAGTACCTTGCTACTCAACAACAACAAGAAAAATCTAATTAGATAACCCAGAAGTAATATAATTTAATGAACACTTGAATGGTTCGGTAAAGAACAAATTTTGATTGCAAATATTTGAATAAGAAATGAATCGTCACGAATAACATTACACTGTCCTAAAATCACAAAATTCGTGTTTGAAACTCCGGCATTTCAAAATTAGCGTCGCACAACTGTTGAAAAATAAATCAATCCAAAAGAAATAAATTTCCTAGATACTGAAAAGTTGTACAAAATTTAAAAAACCTATATAAATTTTAGAATTCGTAACTTGTGATAATAAATTATAATAATATTTTAAACTAAAACCAAGTTAAATAAACGCTTAAGTATTTATTAAATACGATATTTCGAAAGCAAAAGAGTTTAATAAATTATTTAAACTCGAGAATGAAAGTAACCGCTTTCGAAATATCGTGTCTAATAAATACAATTTTAAAAATACTTAAGCGTTTATATAACTTGGTTTTAGTTTAAAATATTATTTATTATAATTTAAAAAACCGTAAATAGGTAAAAAGTTCGTTAATAAAGCACAGAATAATTATTTATGTGATCAGTTAGACCAGGACCACACTTGCGGTTCGCGTACGATCGTCACGCGAACGTGACACGCAAAGGTGTATGATTTTTATTATAATTTTTGACGCGGCATTTGTGTCGCAGGCGTAGTCCTGATCTGGTAATTAATAAATACGCTAATTTCGCAACAAACGTAATAAATGAAAAAGAATTTAGCAAACCTGAAATTAGAACAAAAAATTTAATTTTTCTATTACAATATTAGTATTTTATTTATATTCTATCAAATTTTTTAGACGATCTTTTTAATGCATAGTTGTAAATTTGCTATCTTTTAGTGTTGATTAAAATTTTATTCGATGTAGTATTTTCCGGATTATCAATTTTACTTTTTCTTATAAAGCTATACGAAATTTAATGTTGGAAATTCTTTTGTAGAAAAATTTTAGGGTGATGTACATTGGTCTGTATTATATAAGTTAATCTACTGTTCAGATCAGCGATTCTCGACCTTTTCACATATCTTGTAAATATGTTGTAACCGTATTTTAACAACAAATTCCGATTATATACAAAGTATTTTTCCTTTCAATAAACCGACGATCTTTTGAAACTTTTTAAATCCTTAGAAAGATAAACGAAACAATACCACCATTTTTATTCTATTCGAAAAAACTCCTCTCTATGCTCATAAAGATCTCATGGGCATGGGCTTACGCTTCTTTATCAGTGGGAGTATTGTGCATTTCAAATGCTTTCCATTTATAAACTGTTGTACTAATAAGTTTACTATGAGAATCATATTAATCCATACAACAATAATAATCGGAAACTTGTTAATCCATTCATGACTGTCACCAATGAAGGTTCTTTCCCATGGGTAATTAAAATTTTATAAATAGCTATAGATAAATTAGTTTACCGCAATTATTTTTAAATTTTACAAACCACGCAAAACAATTTTCAGTGGTATTATCAACTAAATATAATATAATTTTTTTTAATAGTCCTTCCACTTAGTTGATAAATGCATTGAGATAATTATAATAAAACCGAAAGTCAACCTTGGTGTAAAATTAGCATTGCAACATTATCAAACACAATCACAACACAATAATTGGATTGTGTTTGAATGTGTGTTTGAAAAATGATCCAATTTTACATCAATGAGTATTTACGAGCACTTAATCGACTTCTTTTAGTAATTAATTAAGCGTCGACTTCAAAAATTCCAAATATATTTCAAAATTATTTTTCACTTTTAGCGTTTTTTTAAAGTCGGTTTCTTTATTTGTACAATTTTTATTATTCGATGATTTTTTAAATTTTAAGCTGTTTTACTAATTCAATTTTTTTTCAATTTCTAAACATATATTCTTATGAATTTCAATAAGTCGAAATATTTATGTTTTCAAAAGTGACCAAAATTATCAAAGTTTTTAATTCTAAATTTGGAAATAATTCAATGCATTTAATTTGTTCTGGTTAAATATTCAGATATTACAGGCAGTTACTTTTGAAATTCGGAAAATATTTCGAGTTTTGTATTATTAAAAGTAAACTTATAGGATTACAGAAAATAAAATATTTGCTAGGTTTCTAAAAACGTAATTTTCTATTTTCTGATCAACACAAAAAATTACAACAAAAAAGGTAAAACCGAATGATTTTTTATGTTTTAAAAATAATAATTTCACATTTTTTAAATAAAAGTAAATTCTGAAATAAACAGAAAACACATAGATATTTATTTTATGGTGTATTATTAACGCACCTGAATTTTCAACCGTAATTGCGATGTATTGAATTTCAAAAATATCAAAACTGTCCAAATTTATTGCAAAATGTGCAACCTAAACGAATTGCACTCGTAAGTTTCAAATAACCCGTAAACTGCAAATTATCGATAATAACTGAAACGTTTGGCAGTTTTTCCAGTTTCAGCGCAAGTTTCAAGATAGCAAATTGAGGAAAGCTTGCCAACGCGCATTATCAGATTTCTACATTACCAAAGAAAGTCTTTAACAATATCATTTCCAAATCTGATAAACAATTTTTATTATAAAATCCTATTTAAATTCAAAAAATGACACACTTTTCAGGATCTTATTAAAATTCAGCACTTTTCCGGAACATAATTATTACGTTCTTGAAAAATACATTGCCTCATATTCAAATTTCAACTAGTATTTTATCTATTCGCATGTTGAAAAATGTTGAAATAATAATTAATAAACATAATTACAACAATGCGAGAGAAAATTAATGCATGCAGAAATTTTCAATAAACGACAAGTGTAAAAACTGACAATGACCGCGTTAAATGGAAACCGCGTTATACGAAATTCAGAATTAGTACAAATTGGATTAATCCCAATTTCTTGAAATTTCCTTAAACAATTTATTACTAATTCAATAAAAACTCATCGTAAAACAATTCTCTAACTTTATTCTTCATTCAAATCAAAATTTTCATATAACTTATATAAATTTAAAGGTGTTGGCATGAAATGCTGAAAATCTTCAAACGTGACATCGCATGCCCATTTCGGGCAATAGAATAGAAACGGAATTTTGACGTTAGAGATGAAAATCGTCTGTAGATACCCAGTTATACAGTTGTACATTTATTTATTAATACTAAACTCTACTTAATACTGAATTTAATCACTTCTTGGTAACTGCTCTAAATTGGGGTACAATACGAGGGTGGATCAATAAGTACCCGTGTTCGAAGACAGGTGGCGTTGCTAAGGGAAGTTAGTATTACCGTCGTGTACTACCATCTGTTACACGACACCATACTAAATTTCAGACTGTTTCATGAGTTAGTTTTTATTGGGCAGCCAATTATTTCACACGTGTTGCGTGTTTCTCGATAAAATAGAAAAAGAACAATATCGATCCGTTATTTGCATTTTATTTTTGAATGGAAAAACATGCGAAGAAATGGAAACAAAGTTGGGTGCTGTCTATGGGGACACTTCACCATCTATGATAACCACAAGATATTGGTTCAATGAATTTAAACGTGGTCGTACATCTGTTTTTGATGAGGGGTAATATGAGGAGAGCTGCGGCAGCCTGGCAGACGTGGTTTTTGGGACTCCAAGGGAATAATCCTCATGGACTCTTTACAGAAAGGAAGAGCGATCATAAGGTAGTACTACAGTAAATTATTGGACCGATTCGATACAAAATGAAGGAAACACGGCTCCATTTGGCTAAGAAAAAAATTGCTGTTTCACCACGATAAGGCACCAGCACATTTATCCAGGATTGCCGCGGCCAAGTTGCACGAACTGCACTACAAATTGCTGTCGCACCCATTCGACTTGGCTCCCTGCGGCTTATTTCTGTCCCTCAACATGAAAAAGTGGCTCGGTGGAAAAAAATTCAGCTCTAAAGCGGAGGATATCGTCGAAACAGAAGCTTATTTTGAAGAGTTTGACAAATCGTATTTTTGAAGGGCTTAAAGAAATGGCAGAAAAGTTGGAAAAAGTGTATTGCACTAAAAGGAGATTACGTTCAAAAATAGAAAAAAAAAATTGAGAAAAACTTGCTTCTTCATTCCTAACGCGGGTACTTATTGATCTACCCTCGTACATGTAATGGATTTTGGCATCTACAGATTTCTATTGCAAACTGTTTTTCCATTACCTACACATGAAGCGTAAGCCATTATGTGAGGTATAACGTTTTGTTCTAAAACCCCTGTAAAAAGGTGAGCCCATGGTCCTCTTGCAAAAATTGCTACATCATCACCTCCATGGGTTTCGGAAATTAATGGTGTCAGAGCAGGAAATTTATAATTTGTATCATCTGGAAATTTTTCATTAACAAAATTTAACATTATAATTATTATTTATAATGTATAATTTATAAAAAATAAAATAAAATAAACTTACGTAAGTCGTCCATAGTTGGATTACGCCTACTGCAAGTTTCTTTCAAATTCATCTCTTTGCCGTTGGCATAGCTTAAAGTTGTATAGGGTACACCATCGTCTCCCATTCCGGCAAGCCCTAAAATATCGTTTCCTCTTGATGGATAGCCACTGTAACTCATTGTATGGGCATGGTCTGACGTAACAACGATTAAAGTATCTTTAAAATTTGTCAATTCAGCTGCTACATTTACGGCTTTGTGAAATTCTACTGTTTCATCCAACGCCTTTTGTGCTTGTGTAGCGTGATGAGCGTGATCAATTCGACCACCTTCGACAAATAAAAAGTACCCTTTAGGATCTTTTGATAAAAGATTAATAGCACTGTGCGTCATTTCTGCTAAAGATGGTGTTTTGATAGGATCACGATCTAAATTATAAGGTATGTGATCAAGATCAAATAATCCAAGTAAAAATTCTGTTTCTCGTGTTATATTTAATAACTCTTGTCTGGTGGATACGTATTGACTTGCCTTCTCAGATTTTGTAGTTATCCATTCTTCAATCAAGTTTTTACCATCAGTTCGGAATCCAGCATTTCCGTTCTCGTCTCGATCAGTTTTTGGGATAAATTCACCACGCCCTCCGCCAAGAATTACTTTTAAATTTTTACCAGTTTCTCCCCGAATTAATTGCATCGCGATATCGTTGCATGACGATGCATCTGCTGTAAGATTTGAATCATTTTCCCAGTCTCGATCAGCGACGTGCGCGTAAACCCCTACAATGTTAATTTATCTTAAAAATGCATTACTTATTTTAAGTCTTACCTGCTGGCGATGCATGGGTCACCCTAGTAGTTGTCACAATTCCAGTTGCTCTTGAAGCAAGTTGAAACCATCTCCCAATGGAATCGACAAGAGTTTCATTGCTTTGCATTGCATTACAGTTTCCTCTAGGTACTGCAGCTGTTACGCCAATAGTACCTTGGTTAGCTTTTACTCCACATAGATATGCTGTAGCTGAGCACGCAGAATCCGCTACTTGTGTGTCCACGCAATAAGTCTAAATAATATTTATTTCCTAAATAAAAAACCGCTCAGACGTACAATTTAAAACATAGGTACCTACCTTAGATAGTCCAATAAATGGAAATTTCTCAAAAGATAATTGGGCTTCCTCTCCTGATTGATTATTTCTTTGTCCTAAATACGTTCGTGAAGCACTTAGAGTTGGTATGGACATTCCGTCTCCAAGAAACATAATCACATTTTTGGCTATTCCTGTGTGTCATTTTTTAAATTTGTTAGAAATATTATTGATTATTATGTAAATTTGTATTACCAGTGTTCATAACTTTTCTGACTTGATTTTCCAAAGTTACTTGAGCTTTTTTATTCCAATAATTGGCATTATTTTCTAATGGGTTAAAATTTTTAGCACTCTCTGTCGTATCTCTTTTAGAAATATGATGGTAAGGATCTATAAAAAATGTATAATTTTAGTTTCAATAGTTAGCTACTAAATAGTTAACCAGTTAAATAGTGAACTACTAATTTTTATTTAAATTGTATGTTCAATATTTATTAGTTAATCAGGAGATTTTCCGGTGGCTTGAAAGAGCTACATTCTTTATGGTCCAATGCAATAATCATAATAAATTTACACGTTAATTTATTCAACAATAATCAAAATCTCGTTAATCCATTAACGACCGGAGGTTATAAAATAATCAAAAAATGCACTAAACAAAATTGTAATGGTTTAATTTATTTATTAATAATAATTATCGATTTAGGTAAAAAAATAAAAATAGTAAAAAGGTCGTGTAATTCCAATTTAATTGTTGTTACACGTGATTGGCTATGTATTTCAAGTACCGACACCTCTTACTTGAATCAATACACCTAATAAATAGGTAATTGATATTTTTACAGTGAAATTATAAAACCGTGTCATAATAAAAATCAGTTTGTATCAAGGATTTTCGTGGCTGTATGAATATTCAAGGAGGCACTTATTATCAGTATCTAATAAAAAATTAATATTATAATACGCCAGCATAAGATACCACAAAAATGAGGTCAGGTTGTTTATATTTCAGCGCATTTAATTGCATTTTCAATAGATAAATTATTCTTGGTTCGGTTATTAATCGACCAAATAATTAAATTTAAAATGACGTAAAATTCCATCAATCGCAATGTTTTATGGCAATGGCCAATCACGGAGATGTAATTTATCTAGTAAACCTTCACAAAGTAAGACGTATCGGTGATTCGAAGCCCATTTGTACTCACGCATATTTTTTTGAATAATAAAAACTTCTTCCCAAAAATATTTATTTTTAAAATTCGACTAGTTTCGCTCAATCGCACTTCATCAGGTTCTATGTAAAAAAATTACAAAATCAAATATAACGACTTTATAACATCACTGATTAATAAACCAAAGTTGAAATACATTTCCAAGCTGGATCTCATAATTAGCGCTGTAAATTGAACATTGAAACAAGGCAAAAAATAATCACCTTACGACTTGGGGGATTTACCAACTTAATTACCAATTAATGTCAGACAAATTCAAAGCCACTTCCACGCGGATACAAAAATATAAAGGACGGGTGCTGACCAATCGGGGGAGAGGTGCTTTGTTCCAAAATAATATTTTGAAAATTCGGTAGATTACAAATTTCCATAGGAAGAAGCAACTTGCATCCGCATTTCCATCATAAGTATGTATGGTAATTGATTCAACTTCTTTGAAAAGTGAAGAAATGAAGATGAATAAAATTAAATAAAAAAAAAACTAAAAAAATTACTCTAACAAATTGCAATAAATTTTAAATTATTTTAATAATTATCTATTTACTGCAACAATTGATTTAATTAAAAACTAATATAAAAACTATAAAATAATAATTATTATAACACTTAATTAATATTAATAAATCTGTAATATATGAAAATTATAATGTTTTTATTTCTTCTTTTTATTTTAATTAGTGAATAGTTTCGCCTTTAGGCTTCTACTGGCAAATCTGTAATATTTGGGAAAAGGTTTTTTCAAAATTAAATTTAAAACTCCTTTTTAATTTGCCGTAATTCCTAGGTCATAAAGTACTATTTTATGCCCCATTTTCGATACGCTAAACCGTATATTATACAACGCCCAAACATAAAAACTAAATGGTTTATGTGGTTTACATTTTCACACCTTAATTTATTGCAATTCTCATTGTAATTTTTAAATATTAATAAACAAACTTCGCTTAACGTAAAATAATTCATTTAAATTTTAATATATTTTAAAATTGAAGAACTTTCGGGTACTTAATGGTTTTCTTGAACAAAAAAACTAATAAAATTTAAAAAAAAATTGCAATGAGCCAACCAAAATAGCCTAAAATATTATATTTAATATTTTTAATCTGAATTTACGTTAAATTAATCTGTGAACCATACTATATCTAAATATTACATTAAATCATGTTAGGGCTTTTAAAATAAATGGATAAAAATCAAATTATGATTATTAATTTTATATAAAGTAATAACAAAGACCATAACCACGCGAACTATGTACATAAAATAATTCATTACACTCGTAATTCATAGAAAATAAATAGAATTAATAAAGTTTTTATTATTTTGATGTATTGAATATATAATTTGATTATAACACAAAAGGTAAATACGAAATTAAAAAAAAAACATATTATGCAATTTTTAATATTGGAAAATTAAGGTTTGTGTGGAATTAGTGCAATTTATGTTAATGGTGTTTCTCATTTACTTTTTATGACTTTTAAAGTTTAAGTTTCTTTTACATTTAAAAACCGTAACAATTTAATGTTAAAATTTATTTGACTAGTTTACATTTATAGATTAGTTGTTACCTAACCTATTACTACTTTAACTAAGCAGTATACCATTTTAGTCCCCATATCTTACTAGTTTTAAAGATAGTAATAGTTACTTTTTCGATATTTTCCATAAACCAACCGAAATTGAGTCAGTCATTCACAGTAGTTCAGAACACCCTTCTGCTCACAAAATGGCTTCTTTTCGGACAGTTCTAAACGTCTAACAAGAACTTCTCTGAGTAATGTAAATTTAAAGAAAATTAGATATATCGCGACTTCCAAAAGATACCAAGTAAAATTAATAACTAACCTACTGAGTTCTTTAAAATCTGCAGCATAATTTAACTTTCCTTATTGATGAGTTATGAAGCCACGGACAGACCGACAGAAAATCATACGCGTATATAAACTTGATTTTTTTCAATTTAATTTATATTCAGATGCAACGTGCACTTCACTCAATGTAATTTCACGTTCGTGCAATTTTGAAAGGACAACTGCTCATCTTTAATAGTTTGATGAGCTGGTACTGAAGTTATTCCAGGTCTAGGGCGGTAAGTTACCTTAACTTACATTGGCATTGGCAATATTTAAGGCCACAGCCGACTAGAATTTCCAATTAGAAGTCTTTAGAGCAGCAGAAACATTGGAAAAATAATTGTAATTATTATTAATTTTTGTGTAATTTTATGTTAATAAATAAATTTAAGCGTTAAATTATACCACTGCGTAGAACATTACTCAAATTTGATTCTGCATATCAGATAGTGTTTTTCAATTTCATTTTTTAACTACAAAAATTAGGATAGTGTAACTATAACGTAATTAATTAGGAATAACCGATTAAGTAATTAAGGATGACCGGTTTATTTTGAAAATTACATAAACTCGAATCCACCTTGAGTAAAGTGCACAATAATTATGCATGCGTTGCTTGGTTATTCATTAAATATAATATTATGTATCCAAGTTTCTTTAAAAAAAAATCAAGCCCATTACTTTCTCAAAGGTGATTCACAAAACAGCGTACCCATTTTTAATAAATAATCATTTACCTCCTTGACAGATTAAAAATTTTATTTCAAGATTCAAGTCTTTCAAAATAATTTAAAAAAATTATATCTCCAGATCTACAGTAGATCGATTTTTTGGGATATACAAGGATATTAGGATGTGAAAATTTAAAAATAAAATTTTTAATAATTTTTGAATTTTAATATGATTTAATTTTACTTACCATGGGCATCAACGAAAATAAACGCAAAATGTAATAATATACTACAAACAAAATGTTTATTAAACATGATAACGAAGATATTTTGTACTCGGTGAACCATTATTTATGTTTATGTACTTGTGTAAATTTTTACCTTACTTTGTTTTGCTCCCACCATAGATATTTTGATATATAAATTACGTGGTGGTAAAATATTTTAGTGATAAAAATAAAATCAATTTCCTTTAATGGTTTGCATGGTGGGTTGTTCAATTCCAAAGGACTTACTCGGGGTAATAGAGACAGAGTTGCCATAAATTAAAATTTTTTAGAAAATTATTATTCAAATTATTTTGCGATTATTTACATAATGTAGATAATACCACGCAAACAAAGTATAATTGGATAACACCATGCTGATAATCCCACTGAAAATTATTTCCATGGTTGGAAAAAAATTATGCATGGTTAAAACAATTTTGATTTTTTAATTTCCCGATAATACTCCTCTAGTGGTATTACATATTATGTAATAATTAATTTATAATAAGTTAAATATTAATTAGTCCTTAATTTTAAATTATACTGTTTATAACACCATAACTGTATTTATAAATAAAATTAATAATAAAAATAAAAATAATAATACAATGACGCAAACGGACCATGAAATGCAATCCACAAATTTTGAACTTACATTAGCCAAATTTGATTTATCTAAGCGGCACCACCAACCAAGATCTCATATTAGACCATACTTTGAACTATGCTTTGACCACCTTTGCAGTTGCTGAGTAAGCCTAAAAATAGAAAAACAAATATCTGCAATTTATTAGATATATCCAATTTTACTTTTACTTTTTGATATATTTAAAATTATTATCATAAATGTTTCTGCCCTTGCCATATAACATTTTGTATTTAAGTAGCATTTAATGGTTTTGTCAAATATAATCTACGTTCATTATTGCGCAAGTAATTATTTCAACTAACTAGTTTCATAAATTAGATATTGACTTTATACAAATTAAAAATAAATGTTCAGATTAAACCGCTACGTATTTTTAATAAATTGCCACAATAATAATAACCCAAAAATGTCTTCAAAATAATTCCCAGGTAATTAATCAAAATTGCTTCCATCCAACGCCACGCTCAATCCAGAAATTCTAGTAATTCGAAAACATCAAAAGTTTAATAGATTTAAAAATTTCTGTGTTGGGAAAATTCATGGCAATACATATCGGCACTTTAAAGGCCAAGAGGCGCAACCTTCAAAATTTTAATTATGCATAATTCTGGTTTTCAAATGTCGTCCCCTTCATTTTCTAGTAAATGTGAATTAAATGCCAAATAGATTATTCAATTTTGCAGTTTGGGGTATGGAATGAAATTATTGAAGACAGAGAAGAATTTAAAAATAACCCAGTAGTTCAGTTTCAGGTTTTCACGTATTTGGTATTCATAGTATTCAAGGATTAACCCAAATTTTTTGGTTTAACCTGCAATTGAGGAACTGGGCCTCAGTGACATTTTTTAGCATTTATTTAATTTCATTACACAACATTAAACTATAACATTCACTGCTGTGACCTATTAAAAGAGTGAAACAATTGCATCGTAAATATTTAAGCTGTTGTGGGTTTTCCTAAAATTTGAAAATTTATAAATATTATTTTTTAGATATATTGAAGTGCTGCCTAGACTACAATTTTCATATTTCTCTACATTTCATTGCCGTTAAACTGTCCAATTTTATTTCTTGGTTGAATTGTTATGACGTAATACCATAAAAGTTGAATACGAAGTACGCATGAGCTGAAAAAATTAATTAAAATTATATTATACTCCCGTTAAATTATAAAATTTGAATATCGTAAACCTTAAGTATATCAATGAAGTATTATAATTGAGATTATAGATCTATTTATGATTTTTCGACCTTTGGGGCCATTTATTTTTGGTCTATTTTTCAAAGTTATCGAGAACCGTAACCGGAGTGATAATTTCTGAAACAGCGATTAGTCATGGTTTTTAGTAAATTCATTTCCTTTACATGTAACAATCACTTTTAATTGTTTCAATAGACATGTAACCCCAATTTTTAGTAATATCAAATTAATTCCAAGTAATCGTACCCAAGTAAACGATGCCAAACAAATATTAGTAAAATTGCCAGCAGTCAGTTTGACAGGATTTTGGCATCTGCGTATAACAAAAGCTATAGACTTTTGGAATCTCAAATCTGTACCAACAAAGTTCGATTCATAAGCCGCTTCTCCAACTTTTTGGCTTTCGTCCATAACCTGCTCTCCCCAGAAGCATATAGTTGCTACTTGCATGGAGAAACTCACAATTTCGCCAAAGCTTCTCGCCAATTTAATGGTATTACTTAACTAAAAAATATTATTGGTTAGGAAATTTTTCAAATTCAATCACGCCTGTGTACCAGAGAGGCATTATAAATTAAAAATCCAATCTGACTTAAAGTACCCATAAATATGAATAACAATAAATTGCTAAACACATCTTCCATTTCTCTGGTGATTTCGATGAGTGCTTTGTGATAGTCAATAGCTTTGACCAGAGATCTTTTTAAATATTTCCAAGGAATTTTGGAAGGGTCTATGTCATATGCAAATGGATTCTCTAGTATTGCCGGATCAATGGTCATATTTGTATCCTAAATGGTATCATATTAAAACTTCTATTGGAAACTATCAATGAAAAACTACCTTGACCATGTCGATATAACTGTTCTCTACAATTCTTCTGAAACTATTTTGTACTATTCTAAATTGGTAACTGATGTGAGCCACAACTGATGCAGCTATTAGATCAATCGTTATGAAATGAGTTGCTATAGTCATCATACTGATGCATTGATATGCTGCTGATATCTCATAGTTTGGGCTGCTAGAAACATTGAGTACCGTAAAAGCGCCATATGTAAACTCCCAGTCTTGATAATTACTATGTGTGAATCTATGGATGAAGGTATACGCTGTAGCACCTATTATGCTGAGAGATCCAAATACCCAGTATATGTTGGTCTGAAAGCATTTTTAATAAGTTTCTGAAATCCCAATATATAAGAATTACCTGTGCTGTTGTTATCCATACGCATTCGTCAACTATTTTTTGCTCCACATCCCCACCTCGCTCTTTGTTTGGCAAAAGAGGTTCTTGGTGAAATTTGCGTAATAATTCAGCAAATCTCTTTCGATTTGAATAAAGTACAATTGTTTTAGCAAATGCTTTAAAAAACAAATAAACAATACCAAAATTTTATTTTGCAATAATTTTTACTTACACGCAGTGCCGGCAGAACAATAAATTACAATATCGGCAATTCCGCTTAAATCATGTTTGAATATTTCCCAAAAATCTAAGACAGTATACAGAAATATAAAAATAAAATTGATTGAAAATGCGTATGAATTATAAGCAATATTTTCATGTTGGTTTAATGATAATCCAAATATTCTTAGAGCAAATTTTTCTCTTCCGAAATAATCTTTTATTTTATTTTTCACCATTTTCGAGATTTTGGGAGAATAAATGTAAATGAGCTGAAATCCTTAAACTGGGATTTATATTGTATAGATAAACCTATAATTACTTATTAATTATTAAATATTTTTTAAATCAACTGTTCCATATTTTCCAATAATTAATATTTACATAAATAGAATAGGTGGTAGGTATCTGATTATATGGTACGGTGAAAATTTATTTTTTCCCATCCCCATAATTACTGTCTCAAGATTGTAACCCTTGTTGAATAAATAGTAACATAAAATACATTATGTTCGTTTACGCATTTGTACCTACATTTTGATTTTGAAAAATATTTGTGTTTTCGAGGTATTTTTAAGCATATTTGAATTTGTCGTAATGATAGTTTTTATAACTGTTCTTCGTGAACAGCTTCATATTATATTCATAGTGTACACCTAAGCCCCATTATTATATATTTCCTAAGCTTGCCACTGGAACTATTTAAGAAGTATACCTAATAGCAGAGACTGAAGCAAATATTTGTTATTAAAATAATTATATGGTTATTAAATTAACAAAACTGTCTATTATAAGAGTCAAAACAGTCCCAGTTACCTACATGATAAATGTAACAGTTTGCAATATCAATATAGTAAATTCCCGTTCAGCCGGCATGGTCGGGACCGTAAACATGCCGCGAGATTGAAATTTTCCGGCTAATTGGGATATACATAAAAATTATGCCTGTGTTATAAACTAAGAAATTAGTGTTAATAAACATACCTTACAGTTTTTAAACAGTATTGTTTTAGTTTGTGAAAGAAATGCAAAAATTTGTGACGTAACAGCAAAGTTACACCATGACAGTAGCTATATGGATGCCGGATCCAAAAAAATTGGGTCTTATTTGGTTTTTAAGTTTATTTTTATTTATAAATAGCTAACAATTAATATTAGGTTTAGATAAAAAATTGAAAATTCAATTAATTGTAGATTTTAGATATCACAAGCGGTGTAATCACCCAAGCATGCGGCAAAAGCTATCACATGCGGAATTATATGTTGTTCTAGAACGCTATTTAACAGATGTGCCCATGGACCTTGAGAAAATATTCCTACATCATCACCTCCATGAGTTTCAACGCCACGAGGTACCATACCGGGGTACACGTAGTTTTTATTATCTATAAATTTTAAAAATATAAAAATTTTACTTTTTACGTTTATTTGGTATACATATACCTAAGTCATCTTTGGAAACATCGTGCCGACTTCCATTTTCCTCTTGTCTGTAACCTGGGCCGTTAGCATAGCTTACAGTAGTATATGGTAGATCATCCTTGTCGCTTATTCCCCCAATTCCTAGAACATCATTACCTCGATTGGGGTAACCACTCATTGTAAAAGTATGAGAATGATCAGACGTGACAACAATTAATGTATCTTCTGAATTCGTAATTCTAGCAGCAGTTTCGATTGCCTTATGAAATTCAATTGTTTCGTCCAAAGCCTTTCTAGCGTAAGAGGAGTGATGAGCCATATCGATACGTGCACCTTCAACAAATAGAAAATAGCCTTTCTTTGATTTGGATAGCAAATTTATGGCTTTCTCTGTCATTTCTTCCAACGAAGGCTTTGCTGTAACATTCCTATCTAAGTTATAATCCATGTGATTGCTATCAAATAGCCCAAAAACGTATTTAATTTCATCTGATAATTTTAATAATTCATGGCGATCTGTTACGTAAGCATGAGATTTTGTATTTTTTAATGTTTTCCATTTATTTATTAGATTTCTTCCATCGCTACGATGTCCAAGTTTACCTTCATGATCCTTTTCTGTTATGGGAAAAAATTCTCGTCTGCCTCCTCCCAAAACAACATTTATTTCTTTTCCAATATCGCCATGAACTAATTGATATGCGATATCGCGACAGACTGTAGGATCAACTTTATCTTTTATGATGTCGCTATCTGATTCCCAATTGCGGTAAGCTGTTTGAGCATAAACACCCGCTGGAGAGGCATGAGTAACTCTAGATGTTGTAACAATACCAGTGCGTCTTCCATCCAGTTGAAACTGTTTTGCTACAGAATACACATGGTTACTTGTATTTTGCATGGCTTCACAACTTTTTCGTTTAACCGCAGCAGTAACACCAATAGTTTGATCATTCCCTTTAATACCGCACAAATATGCGGTTGCTGTACAAGCTGAATCACCTACTTGTTTGTCTACACAGTAGGTCTAACAAATGAATACTTAATCAAAAACTCATTAAGGTATATAAAAAAGTTACCTTAGATAAACCAATATGAGGAAACTTTTCAAAAGATAATTGCATTTCTTCTCCAGTTTTATTGTTTTTGCTGCCCAGATACACTCTTGCTGCTGCTAAAGTAGATATGGACATTCCATCTCCAATGAACATTATAACGTTTTTTGCTTTGCCTATAGCATAAAATAAAAGTATACATAATATAACTTTATCTAATTTTTTTTATTCCACTGTGTTTGCAAGCACTCGGTCACTACGCTTTCCCTCGTTCGAACATATCAACATGCATTGATCAGTATGAGTTTTCATGACTGGTTAAGTAAATAACTATTAAATAATAAAATGTGTTTACCGGTATTTATTTTTCGTTTCAATTGCTCTTGAATAGTAGCTTTAGCTCGTTGAGTCCAAAAATCTTCATTTTCTTCTTCTTTGTTAAATATACCATGAGATTTTGCTCTATAGTTAACATGTTTATGCATATGAGTGTCATCTATTCTGCCTTAAACATTCTTTAGTATTCAGCACCAAAAAGAGTAAATGGTATTTAAAAATATGATAGCTTACCACTTGGATAACTGTTAATATCCGTACTTGCAAACGCACAAGAAAAACATAAAATTGCAAAAGTACAGTAACGCATTTTAAACAGTTTTAAAGTTTTAAATTATCGTTCGTATTTATATCCTTATGTTACGTCATATTTATCACGAAAAACAGAATAAGTGCCACCGTTGAAGATAAAATAAAATATCTACAGTCGATCAAAATGCAGTACCTTTGCTTTCTCTATTAATACATTGATATTTAATGGTGGTAATATTTAATTAATTTGCAAAGTGAACTCTCGTGGAAAAAATTTAAACAAATTATAAATTTAAAAATGAATGGATTAACGAGAATTCTGCTGAATAAAAGTCGCGGATCCCACTATTGTAGTGGGAAATTTTTAAAAAGAAAATTTACAAAAAGTCTATAGAATTTTACAAAGGTACTACGTACTACCTATCACTTCAATTGAAGGACCCGGTATACAATGCATTAAATATTTATTATCTCACTAGCATTAATTATTAAAAAATCATCAAGGGCTTTTTTGCAGGAAGTCCATCGATCACGAAATAGACTGAAGCATGTCATATAACCGGTTTGAAGGACGAGCTAAAAAAATTACTTTTGCCCCGAATAATGTTAATTAAAAAATAATTGTTGAATTTAATAGTAGGTATTACTTTTAATGCCGGTATTAGAAGATCATCGCCGATACTGTAGTAGAACAATTTATTTTACAAAAAAATTAAACTTTAATCTTGTTTATTGATAGAAAAATGACTTTTGCCATATTTAAAAAAAACGAAATTGTTGTTATCAAACATAATGTTATATCCAGTCTATTTTGTAAACTAAATTTATTATTTTTTTCCTGCCACTTGTAACAATCACTTATAGAAGTACAAAGTTTTAATTTTGTAGTATTAATATGTAAACGCTTTTGATAAACTTGTGTGCACAATAATCAATTTTAACTATAAAAAAAACAAATAATAAAGTACATTATCTACCTATAGGTACCTACTTGAAATCTAATTTAAAATTAACGTATCAAACATTGGAAGTTCACTCGAAAGCACTTATACTTAATTGCTTATTGAAAAATACTAATGTCATTATGAGTAAGAAAATCAGAATAAATTGATTTCAAAATAATTTGGCTCAAGTTCAACAATGCAATGCACCCTCGTATAAAATTTTAAAAAATTAAGAGTAATATTTTTTAATTTTTTGTTAATATTACTATTAATTTGTTTTAAGTAGATACTTATACATTATTTATCAATTTTGAAGTTAAAACGCTACCAAAATTATAAAATTTTTTCATTGAGAAAGTGGTTGGGATAAGTACCTCTACGCAATTCGATTAGATCAGTATATTTAAATGTAATTTATCAAGTTCTCATTTAAACTTATTTTTATATTCCCTGCTAAAAAAAAACATTATGTAAAATTACACTGAAAATCGTTGATTACTTGAAACCAACACTTTTCAGTGTAATTTTACACAATTTTTTTTGCAATGAATAATATAATTTTAAACTTGATATTTTTGTAATTTTTTGTTGCATTATTTATTAAATAATATTTAAAAAACTGAAAGTAATATTTTTATATTTTTTATTTTGTACAAAATTTGAACTTATTAATTTTCTAAGTTGTTTTTATTTATTCCTAAATAATTTAAAACTAATATTAATATGTATAAGAAAAGTTGGAAATTCGATCAAAACTTAAATTTTAGATATCACAAGCGCTGTAATCACCCAAGCATGCAGCAAAAGCTATCACATGCGGAATTATATGTTGTTCTAGAACGCTATTTAATAAATGGGCCCATGGGCCTTGAGAAAATATTCCTACATCATCACCTCCATGTGTTTCACCACCACGAGGCACCATACCAGCGTATTGGTATTTTTTGTGTTCTATAATTTAATGATAAAATAAACAAATTTGACTTTTTCCGTCAATTTCGATATACATACCGAAGTCATCTTTCGAAACATCGTGCCTACTTCCATTTTCCTCTTGTCTGTAACCTGGGCCATTAGCATAACCTGCAGTGGTATATGGGAGATGATCCTCGTCACTTATTCCCCCAATTCCTAAAACATCGTTACCTCGATTGGGGTAACCACTCATTGTAAAAGTATGCGAATGATCAGAAGTGACTACAATTAAAGTATCTTCTGAATTCGTAATTCTAGCAGCAGTTTCGATTGCCTTATGAAATTCAATTGTTTCATCCAAAGCCCTTCTAGCATAAGAGGAATGATGAGCCATATCGATGCGTGCACCTTCAACAAATAGAAAATAGCCTTTCTTTGATTTAGATAGCAAATTTATTGCTTTCTCTGTCATTTCTTCCAAAGAAGGCTTTGTTGTAACATTCCTATCTAAATTATAATCCATATGAGTGCTATCAAAAAGTCCAAATAGATATTTAGTTTGATTGGATAATTCTAATAGTTCACGACGATCTGTGACGTAAGCATGAGAATTGTTTTTCTTTAATCGTTTCCATTCTTTTATTAGGTTTCTTCCATCAGTACGATGTCCACGTTTACCTTCAGGGTCTTTCTTTGTTATAGGAAAAAATTCTCTTCTACCTCCTCCCAAAACAACATTTATTTTTTTCCCAATGTCGCCATGAATTAATTGATGTGCAATGTCGTGACAAACTGTAGGATCAACTTTATTTTTTTTAACGTCGGCATCGGATTCCCAATTACGGTAAGCTGTTTGGGCATAAACACCCGCTGGAGAGGCATGCGTAACTCGAGATGTTGTAACAATACCAGTACGTCTTCCATCCAGTTGAAACTGTTTTGCTACAGAATATACATGATTACTTGTATTTCGCATGGCTTCACAGTTTTTTTGATTAACTGCAGCAGTAACACCAATTGTTTTATAATTCCCTTTAACACCGCATAAATAAGCAGTTGCTGTACAAGCTGAATCAGCTACTTGTTTGTCTACACAGTAGGTCTAAGAAATAAGTAGTACTTAATCAAAAAAAAGCTAAATGTTAAATAAAAATTGTTACCTTAGATAAACCTATATGGGGAAACTTTTCAAAGGATAATTGCATTTCTTCTCCGGTTTTATTGTTTTTTCTTCCCAGATACACTCTTGCTGCTGCTAAAGTAGATATCGACATTCCATCGCCAATGAACATTATAACGTTCTTTGCTTTACCTACAGTATAAAATAATTAATAAAATAAAATTGAACAAAAGTAAAAGGTGAATGTACCGGTATTCCTCTTTCGTTTTAATTGTTCTTGAATAGTAGCTCTAGCTTGTTTATTCCAAAAATCTCCATTTTCTTCTGCTTTGTTATATGCAATATGAGTTTTTGATTTATAGTCCAAGTGTTTGTGCATATGAGTGTCATCTATTCTACCTTAAATTTTTTTAGTGTTACCAATACGTTCAATTTTTTTTAAATAATTCTGTTTTAAAAATATGTTAGCTTACCACTTGGATAGCCGTTAATGTTCGTACTTGCAAACACACAAGAAAAACATAAAATCGCAAATATACAGCAAAACATTTTAAGCAGAAAAATTATAAAAATAATATATAATTAATTTTAAAGTAAGTATCATTCGTATTTATATCCTGATTTATATTTATCTCGATTTACAAATAAGTGGTATTGTTAAAGATAAAATCAAGTACCTAAAGTAGGTACACAATGTACCTTTGCATTTACTATTTATAAATATTTAAAAATAGATTAATACATGGTGTGAATATTCAAATATATGTGCGAAAATTTGTTTGAACAATTTCTTATAGAAAAACAGTATAAACAAATAAAATGTTCAAGATGAATAGATAAACGAGATTCCCATTCCAATAAAATTGCCCTGTAAGTAGAATCATTGTTACAATCGTTTTCACAATACTATGGCATCATCATGCGATGAACTCCTACTATATTTTATTTTTGTAAAGTAAAAACTTGATGAATTTTAGTTTAAAAAATTGTAACAATAGACAAAATATTAAATAAGAAAAGGGACAATTTGAATGCATGCAAATAATTATAAAATGTTGCAAAGAAAAATTTCAAGTGCTTGCTTCAAACTAGAAACTTTTTGGAACATATACTATAAAATGTACAAGAAACCATTCATTTATAAAAAAATAAGATTTATTTTTCATATTTATTATTATTCATAATGAAAGTGAATATTCAAAAATACTTATATAGGTAGTATAAAATATAATATAAAAATCAATAAGGAACAAAAAATACCATTGAAAATAGTAACAATAACATTTGAACAATGTAATAAATATATCATTAATTTATTACTTAAAACACAGAAAATCGAGTAAATATGGTTATAAACATACCATGTATGGCATATTATTTATATTTTATAAAAAGATATAATTTTAGTTTAAAATGTTCCAAATTTGTCGTTCTTCTTATTAAAACAAAAGCATTTAATAAAAAAATTATTGCATTATCAAATATTGACTCACAATCTGACAACAAATTTTTAAACTACAAAATTAGAAAAATGCACTGGAAAAATAACATGTGCAAAATAATTTTTTAAAAGATCTGGGCAACGCTTGCAATCCGAATGTCACAACAACATGCATGACCAGCTCCATTTAAATACTACATGTAACACATTATTGCACCGAGAACACAGTGTTTATGTCAGTACATTCGATTCGCAAGCATGGCCCTGGCAAAGTGTAAACTATTAATTTTATGCATGCAACAAAACTTATTTACGCTCAATAGTTTGCCCTAACAAAATTTAAATCACAGCTAGTTTACATGAATCTTCAAACCTTTAAATGTGTAAATATAAATAAATTCTGATTTACTCATAGCAACATATTAAAGATTGATAATTAAATTTTGGACATTCACAAACCTCTCTTGTTAGATAGATGGCAACTAGTGATTAATTTTTGCTCAATTCTATAAGTAAATAACATAAAAATGAGTTACTCGATATAACTCCAGACAACGTTCTTAACCTTTCGGAAGTCGCGCTTGAACTGTTAGACCCCAATAGCAATACGTTGCAGAGTGACAGTCGGCACGTGACCTCCGAAAGGTTAAGAAAACAGATCAACCATAAAATATCCTAATTCTAAGCAGGTAACTTCAAACTATTATAATAATCAAGTCTTAATTCAGATTTACTACTTAACAATAAACATCACAATAAGTTTACAAATCACAATGACCCCAATAATATCAGGTGCGGGGTTATTTGAACAATCGACAGTGGTAATTCGTACAAATACCAAATTTGGCTAGTATTTTTAATTAGAAAAATTGAAACGAGGCAGCTTTATAAAAAAAAGACGTGTTATTTTTTGATTTATCAAAGTTTTAATTACACGTGGTTTTTTATTACTGAAGCCGGCGACGCTTAACTCCATTTAAATTTACAAATTGAACTTGATCGCTATTGTTTTCAATGTTGTCATCTGAATTTTGTTGGATCAAATGCTTCGCCCTATCTATGACTTCATTGTCCTAGAATAACAATCAGTGTTAACGTTACATCATTATTTAGTAAAATTATTAATTACCTCCTTTATCCATGGATGTTCTAATATTTCAGCAACTGTTATTCTCTTGGTTGGATCCAATACCAACATTTTGTGGATTAAATCAATTGCTTCGTCTGAGATATCAATCCAATTATCTGTATCCATCTTATATTTACCTTCCAATATCAATTTGAATAAATCCCTTGGATTTTGAGTTTTAAATGGCAATTCGTTAGATAACATGTAAAACAGCAAAACTCCTAGACTCCATACGTCAACTTGTTTTGAATACTGCGAACATTTCGAATCAATTACTTCAGGTGCAACAAAATATGGTGTTCCACAAATAGTTGTCATTAATTCAGAACCATCTTTAATCTTGCTCAAGCCAAAATCAGCAATTTTGACAAGAGGCTCATCGTCACATGATTTAAGAAGGACATTTCCGGGCTACAAACATTTTTATTCAATGCAAGTTTAATTTTACATAAATATCTTTTTGCTAACCTTAATGTCCCTATGGGCAATATTATTTTGGTGTAGATATTTTACGCCAAGAATTATTTGAAAAAATATAAATTTTGCAGTCCTCTCGGTCATGGTATTTTTTATACGTTTAAGGAGGTCACCTCCTTTCATGTATTCTAATACTATAAAAACAGTTTCATCAGTTTCTACTACTTCTTTCATAGCAACTATAGAAGGCTATAAAAAAATAACATCAATTTTATGTCTTAAAAGTTGAGTTTCGTACTTACATGGCACAATGATTTTAAAATGTTGATTTCGTTTTGTAGTCTTCTTCGTTCTCGAAGGTCAAATGTGGTTTTGGAAATCTTTTTAATTGCAAATTCGTTTGCTGTTCTCTGTAATGATGAAAACTTCCATCAAAACTTGAAAATATTGAAAAAAGAGTAGGTGCCAGACAGGAATATTATAGGAATCAGGAGGGGGAAAAACACTAGAACAGGTAAATAAATAATCAATAATATATTAATTACCCGTTCAACTAAAAGTCGTACTTCTCCATACGTTCCTCGACCTAAAATATGTAACAGTATGTACCGATTTTTTAATTGCGGTGGCAAGATTGGGTGCTCTGGGTTTTGTAAAGTCTTAAAAACATAAACTAAAACACATTTATAAGATTAATAAAAAGTATTTTCAACAAAAGTATTACTGTTACCTTTTCGTATTTTACTGCCCAGTGATATTGATATTTCATCATCATTTTGTAGCAAAACTTTCTTTTGACGACCAATGATTTCGCCATTTAGATAAGTTCCATTTTTACTTAAATCGGTAATATCTGTGGTATGAGCCTCAAAACATCTTTCAATCACAAAATGTTTTTTGCTGATAGTTTTTAATGAAGTCGAAGTAAAATGATTGCTGTTTAATACTACATCACAACTGAGGGAGCGACCCAGTGTGAATAATTGCTTATACAAATCTAAAATAATAAAACACATTGTTGACTAGAAATTAAAACACTAAAGTAAATTTTAACAATAACAAATTTCAAATAAAGTAAACAATAACTAAAATACAAATAAAATAAAATTGCAGTTAAAAATTTTGTCAAATCACCCAGATAACGAAGTTCTCAAAATGATAGCCACATTCGCCTCCCTTTGAATCTGCAAGCTTGAATGAAGAGCTTGGGTTACGTACATCTGATTTTTCAATAAGAATTTTGCCACTGTTATTAGCAAAATTTTTCGAGTCCGATAACCGTGCACCAAGTTTATAAACAAAATTGAAGGCAATGAAATTTTCAACAAAAAATGTCCAAAAAGGTTTGCTCTAAAAATTATTTTTATGTCAAAATGTTGGACTCTATTTCTAATTTTTGACCAATCGGAAGTCATTCTCCAAAAAAATCCGTAATCTGCTGTTCTCAAGATCCACCTCAACACAATCTTCCTTTCGAAGGCTTACAAAATATATTCAACTTTTTAAATATTATTTATAATAATGGTGAGTGAGCAAAAGAAATGGGGGAAGTACCTAATAAAACTGTAATTGTAATTTAATTATTTGAAAAGAAAACAGCGGTGTTAGCTTACCATTTGATAAAGCATTTCTAAGGTCACTGAAAATATAAAAATTGTTCAAAAAATTAAGTACAAATAAGAAAAATTACGTTTTAAAAAATCAATTTTGGAAAGAATACTTGCAAAAGAAGTGGGGCACTTCATATTATAATGCTTAGTTTGGCGAATTTAAATAATTTGGCACAATATTTTATATTTTGTGGGGTATCCCTTTCTTTTCAAAACTTGTGCTGTGTTAAAATCTGCTTGTAATGTTCTTATCCTGCTGTCCAATTCATACCATAGGTTTTCTATGAGATTAAGGTCAGAAGACTGAGGAAGCGGATATAAAAGTTCGGATAGCAGTTTGCACTAAATTGTTTTGCAAGAGCTCCAAAAATTAATACTTATTCATAATTCCTTTAATAACCACTAAATTACTTACTCCCTTGGTCGAAATACACCCCGAAACAAGCACATTTCCAAACTTTTTTCTTGACAATTTAATTTACGTGGACGGCCGATTTTTCCTTCCAAGTCAATTTTATCATCCATGGTATTCTTGCTTACATTTAGCGATTTCCAAACTTTCCGTTGTAATGTACCCTTAGCATTATGTATGAGGCCCTTTAAATCAAAACCCAAACTTGACAATTTTTGTGCCCGTCATATATATTTCATCTTTAGATAAAAAAAAGTAATTATTTTAACTTCAGTAAAACGCAATTCCTGCATAATATTAGATTTCAACAACATTACATCATCTTAACATCAAAGCAAAAAGGTATTAAATTATGCAGTGTCCCATTTCTTTTGAAATTATGATTGCAGTGTCGATTTACTTTTTATGTGTACATTTATTTTTCAAACTTTTTATGATTTGTGTTTTTGATGATATGAAAGAATGATTCATCAAATGGTAACTTCACAGCGCTGCTTTTATTTTAAATAATTGAATTTTTGAATTAAATGAAATAAGTTATTATAATTATTTTGCGACCAACTGTACGAATATTATTTAAGTGCCAGAGAAAATTTGAGAACCCTAAAATTTAAATCTACACCACTGGTTGTATATTAACTTGGGCATTGCATTTTAAATTAAAATACTTGAATTCTGAATTCATAAAGCTGACAATACAATCCAAGTTGAACAGAAATTAAAAAAAATAGGAGCTAAACCCCAAACTTTTTTAAATCCCGTACTTATGTTTTCATACGGTAAAATTTCCTACGCTCAGAAAATGATAAATAATCAAAATAAACTTACCCATCGGTGGTAAAAAGAGTGTTGTAGCCAAAAGTCGTCCCCAAATTGGACCATCTACGGGTGAGCTTTTATAAGTGCTCGGGGTCTGGGTCTGTGTATCCGTTAATGATGAGTCTGAACTCATCTTGCTAAAAGTTCTATAATCCAACACAACAAATGTAAAATTTAAGTTATAAAAATAAAAACAGTTTTAGTCCACTTTAACTGCTCCAAGAACGAACATCGAACACAAACAATAGTTTAAACTCGATTAGATGCATTTCAAAAATGTTATAAATATATGGTTATGTTTAGATGAAATAAGCCAATGAATGCGAAGAACGCCCCACTTTAAAACCAGAATTACCACTTGCGCACCTGTGATCCCAAAAATGTTTGCAAATCACAAAATTGAACATTAAGGAAAAATATATAATTAAATTAAAAGCAACCCTTATGTTCAACATTTAATGAAATTTTGAAATATTAAAATTTCTTGTTCTCATAAATTCAAATTTTCAATTAATTTTTCGAATTTCAAGTTAGTCATTTGGTTATGCAGAGCAGGCGCGGATGCAGGATTTTGTTTAGGTAGGGGCAATTTTTGTTTGATTTACATAATTATCTTCCAAAAATTTTGTTTTAAATAAAATTTAAGGTTGTTATTAGATAAAATTATGATATTGGTCAAAATAAAGTGCTTTGGTCATGAATCCGCGCCTAACCGTCTCTATAAAATGTAATCATGTTTACAGAGGCGGCGTTAAGGATTTGCGACCCTTTAGAAAAAATTGAAAAAGGCCTACCAATACAAGATAACATCAAACAGCACTATATATCGCCGCCACTGTATAGTATAATTAGTTTACAGCTAGATCCATCAACTAATCCACAATCCAGCAATAGTATATCAAGGATATCTACCTGGGAAAATCTATAAGTAGTTCTGCAGGTAGCTATTTTATGAGGGCTATACAGTCACTCACAAAATTATTCGGCCACTCCTATGTTACCAATGTAAATTGAAGATTTTGAAACCGTTTTTTGTCATATAAAAATCGATTTTACAAAAAAACTTTTCAGATATTTTTTGTTACAAATTTCATTGCCTTCAATTTTGTTTCTATACATTTTTCTATTTTCTCACGCCGTTACTGAATGACAACGACTTAACATGACTCGGAAAAATGCAAAAATTATTGTCGTCCATATCTTCGAAACGGTGCAACGAAATAAAAAAATGAATAAGCATGTTTTTCTTCAAAATTTTATTCTCTGCATTTTTGTTCATATACATTTTTCTATTTTATAGAACCGTTTCCGAGATATAGAACACTACATTTTTTGCATTTTGCAGAGTCTTGTTTAAGTCGCTGTCAGTCAGAAACGGCGGGACCAACAAGAAAAATATATATAAACAAAATTGAAGGCAATGAAATTTTCAACAAAAAATGTCGAAAAAGTTTTGCTCTAAAATTGATTTTTATGACAAAAAATTGCTTCAAAATGTTCAATTTACATTGGTAACATAGGAGTGACCGAATATTTTTGTGGGTGACTGTACTTAACAGCTGAGGATAATACAATGTACCTTGTATAACAATACATCCTAAATCGCTATTCATTTGTAAGAACAGGACCTAGATTTGCAACCTGTTTCAAAATTTTAAATAATGCAAAACAAATGAAATAACAATTTTATGGTAGGCATCCTTCTTTTACCATCTTTACCGACAGTAGCGGACCCAATGGTTGCAGAAGGGGGTCCCGGAATCGGCAAAAAATAAATTTTGTTTTTTTAAATTATTTATTAATTTTGCCCATTACATTTTTGATTGATACGTCAATGAATCAACAAGTGGTTTCTCGACGTTATTCTTGTATACTACATCAAACCTTGGAACCAACTTAATTGTTGTTCAATTAAAAGTTATTTAATTTTTTTTCAATTAAGATTATCTTATTATTCCAATTACTTGAACTACGTTTTTGATCATTGGAGGGGTTATAATAATCAAAAACTGACCCTACCATTACCGGTTCATGACCACGTGGAGAAATAATTACCAATGACAGCTGCTCAAATTTCAAAATCTTCGATAACCTTTTTATAAAAGAAACCATTAATTCTTTTTGTTAAAACGTTGTTACGATCAAGTACTTGATCAATTTATTATTTCAGACAATTTAATTTTATAATGGGTGATAATATTTTGGTTATCGGAAGTGGCGGTCGCGAACATGCTATTGTTTGGAAAATTTCACAAAATTCCTCGGTGAATAAAATTTTTGTGGCACCCGGTAGTTCTGCAATCGCACAAATTCAAAATGTTCAATGCGTAGATTTAGACGTTAAAAATTTTGAGGTAAGGTTTAGGTTAAAAATAGTTTAATTCGGTTTAACCATAGGCGCACACCTATCAAGGGCAAATACAATTTCCTTCCTAAATTAAAAATATATTAATATTACAAATTATTCTTTTTATTTCAAAGGGTTTTCAAGGATATGAATGTAATAAAATTTTAATTTTACAATAGATAGTGTAATTATTTACTGAATCAAGTTTCACGAACCTCAACCTGCTACTGCGCATCAGTATTTATTATTTGTATAATGAAAAGTTTAAGAAGAAATAAAATAACTTTTACTCTCTACACTGAAAAATAGATTGAGATATTAACTTGTAATTAAACTTTTCCTTTATTGCCAAGTACAATGTTTTATCGAAAACAAATTAATAAGTCACGTCACTGTTGTTGTTCATTTATTTATCAAGCTCTTTACGCAAATTACAATTGTGTAACATATTATTTGTTGATTACTATTTATTACTACTATTGCAATATCTTTTATTTCTGGTTATCATCCCAACACTATTACTAATTACAAATTTAAGTTTTATCTAAATTTATAAAATTTTGAAACTAATTTACTTTTATAAAGTGTTATACGCAGGACCGGATAGGCCCAAAGCGAAATTGAGACTTTCCCGGTGGGCTGCTGAATCTGAATACTATGGAATTGGTGATTGGATTCAGTATAACTCGATTGCCCATGTTGTGCGGCCTTAAGGCCGCACTGTCCCGATTACTCTTCTTGTAATTTTTTAAGTTAACAATACAAATGGACCACAATTTCTAATTTCTTTTAACTATTTCTACAACCTTTCCCCTTGAATTTTTGTGGTATATTTAAGTTTTTGTGACCAATTTTAGAAGCATAGTACGAGGGGGGGTTGGTTTTTGAAAAACCTATCAAAATATGATTTTAATAATTCTAATTTAGGTTGTAGCCAAGTGGTGCTTAAGCAATAAAATTAGTTTGGTAATAGTTGGCCCGGAAGATCCTTTAGCAAATGGAATCGCCGACTGTTTAATCAATCACAACATCAAAGTATTTGGTCCTTCTAAAGATGCAGCTCAAATTGAATCTAATAAGGAATGGGCTAAATCCTTTATGGACAAGTACGAAATACCCACTGCAAGGTGGAAGGGATTTGGTGATGCTCAATCTGCAAAAGACTTTATCAACAAGTAAGAAAATCATTTAAATAAATAGAATTGTAAACTAATTCTAAAATTTTAGTGCACCTTTTCCTGCATTAGTTGTAAAGGCTAGCGGTTTGGCTGCCGGTAAAGGTGTCGTGGTTGCTAAAAATAAACAAGAAGCTTGTGAAGCTGTCGATTTAATCTTAACAGATAAAAAGTTTGGATCAGCTGGAGAACTTGTTGTAGTCGAGGAGCTATTGGAAGGAGAAGAAATATCCGTAATAATCAAAGGATTACATTTGATATTTGTTTAATAATTTGTTTCCGTGTAGGTTTTAGCCTTTTGTGATGGTTTTACAGTTAAATCTATGCTACCCGCACAAGATCACAAACGTATTTTTGATGGTGATTTAGGAGGAAATACTGGTGGAATGGGTGCCTACTGTCCATGTCCATTAATCACTCAAAGTGAATTATTGTATGTACAAAATAACATCTTAGAAAAAACAGTTAAAAGTTTACAAAAAGAAAATATTCATTACGTTGGTATAATTTTCATTTGACTTTTATATTTCGATTTGATTAACTTTTTATTTAGGAGTTTTATATGCTGGTCTTATGCTAACCCAAGATGGACCCAAAGTTTTAGAATTCAATTGCCGGTTTGGCGATCCAGAAACTGAAGTTATACTTCCCCTTCTAAAAACCGATTTATATTCCATCATGAATTCTTGTTGCGATGGTACTTTACGTTCTCTCGATTTGCAATGGGTAGAAGACGTATTTGCGGTTGGCGTTGTGTTGGCATCAAGAGGATATCCAGAAACTTCCAGTAAAGGCCAAATTATTACAGGTTTGTATTTTGAGTTTTTCTATAGATTTATTGTTAAAATATTTACTTTTAGGCATTGACAAAGTATCTGCACAACCAGATCAAATGGTGTTTCATTGTGGATCAGCTGTAAAGGATGGAAATATAGTAACAAATGGTGGAAGAGTTTTAATCAGCGTAGCTTTGGCACCGCAACTAATTATGGCAACTACCCGTGCAACTCAGTCTTGCTACACAATTAATTTTGATGGAAAACAATTTAGGACTGACATTGCACATAAAGGAATTTCCAGGTAGCATTTCAATGCTTCATCTGAAGAATTTTGATCTACAGTATCATGTTTTTTTAGATCCATTTTAGGCTCTGGAAAACTGACTTATAAAGCTAGTGGAGTTGATATTTCTGCAGGAGATGAATTGGTCAATAATATTAAAAGCATAGCTAAAGCAACTCAACGACCTGGTGTTTTAGGAGGAATTGGAGGTTTTGGAGGCCTGTTTGATCTTAAATTGGCAAATTTTGTCGACCCTTTATTAGTTTCTGGTACAGATGGTGTTGGAACTAAACTAAAGGTAAACTATGAAAAATATTCGACCTATTCAATCGATTATTTTCTTTTTTTTCAATCAAGTCGACTAAACATGCATTTTTCAGATTGCTCAAGAAGTGGGAATTCATGATACGATAGGAGTAGACCTTGTGGCTATGTGTGTAAATGATGTTCTGGCACATGGCGCAGAACCTTTATTCTTCTTAGATTACTTTGCTTGTGGTAAATTAGATGTTAGTGTCACAAAAGATGTTGTTTCTAGTATTGCTTATGGCTGTTCTCTTGCTGGTTGTGCATTAATTGGTAAAAATTTATTGTACACTTGAAATTTGTCTTCAATTTCCTCTTTTGTAGGTGGCGAGACTGCAGAAATGCCAGATATGTACCCACCAGGTGAATACGACTTGGCCGGATTTTCAGTGGGAGCTGTGGAGCGTAAAAATTTGTTACCTAGAACTAAAGATATTATTAATGGGGATGTTATTATTGGGTTACCTTCAAGTGGAGTACATAGTAATGGCTTTAGCTTGGTCCGAAAGGTTGTAAAAATTTCCGGATTATCCTATAATGATGTTGCACCATTTAGTGATAACGAAAGAACTTTAGGTCTGATTAACCTTAGGTAGTTGAAGTGTAAAACTGAACAATTAAATATTTGTAGCTCAAGAGTTGCTAACTCCTACTAGAATATACGTTCAGGATTTGAACGAAATAATTAAAAAGGGCAAAGTGAAAGCATTTGCTCATATAACTGGAGGTGGTTTAACCGAAAACATACCTCGTATATTACCCAAAAATTTGGGAGTACAACTGGATGCCACAACTTGGAAAATACCTCAAGTATTCGGATGGCTTGCAACGGTAGGCGGTATAAATGAGTTTGAAATGTTAAGAACTTTTAATTGTGGGATAGGAGCCACTGTTATCGTGTCAAAAGAAGACGAAGCCGAAGTAATGAAGTGTTTAATTGGTACAGGAGCAGTGAAAATTGGACATGTTCATTCTAATCCTAAAGGTAAAAAATAAATTAGTTAATTTAGTTGTTTCTTAAATGGTTATAAATTTAGTGGATATACAAAATTTTGGAAAATCAATGGATAGCATTATGAAACCCTACGTGGCTAACGTAATTTCCAAAGCAATCAAACCAAAGAAACGTGTAGGAGTTTTAATATCTGGAAGTGGTACCAATTTACAAGCACTAATCAATTCTACGAATGATCTGACACAACACATGGAAGCTGAAATTGTACTTGTTATTTCTAATAAAGATAACGTGGAAGGGTTAAAAAGAGCAGAGCGAGCCAACATTCGTACCAAAGTAAATTGATAAAAATATGAAATAAAAAGATATTAAATACTTTGTTTTAGATTATAAGTCATAAAGATTTTCCAACACGCACAGATTATGATGCAGTTTTACATGCCGAATTAGAAGCTGCAAATGTGGATATTGTGTGTTTAGCAGGGTTTATGAGAATTTTGAGTGGAGAGTTTACCAGAAAGTGGAAAGGTCGTATCTTAAATGTGCATCCATCACTTTTACCATTGTTTAAAGGTGCAAATGCATGGAAGCAAGCTTTAGATGCTGGAGTGCGTGTAACTGGATGTTCAGTTCACTTTGTTGAAGTAAACAATTTTGTTGTTGATTTTACGTATTCTTTTTAATTTTATATGATTTTAGGAAGATATAGATGCAGGTGCAATTATTGTTCAAGAAACTGTTCCAATTAATGGCGATGATACTGAAGAAACTTTGCTGAATAGGATTCACACTGTAGAGCATAAAGCTTTTCCGCAGGCTTTGAAATTATTGGCTACTGGCAAAGTTTGCCTTGGAAATGACAACAAATTAATATGGTCTTAATTTTCTTAATAAATGTGATACGCTGATAGTAACTTTTATGTATGTTTTTAATAAAGAGCAATGACCCTGTTTTAAGTCTTTTATTTCTAACGCGAAAGAATTATTAACTCAGAATTCGAATCATAGTTTGGAAAATTCCATAGCTGAGGTAGCTTTCTCTTCTCAAGTTTAAGTGATACTGATTGTTTTTACATCAAATAATTAAGTAATTTAAGAAGATAATCTTGATTTTGTAGCATTGCTACGTGTGATCGCACGTTGACAATATCAATAGTTTTCACCATATTAAACAGATTTGTTAGATTTCTGTATAAATCCAATTAGTAAAAGCAAATTAAAAAACCTGACCAATAAATCATTACTTAATTATGTAATCATTTAAACAGTTTAGTGCCATCAAGTTCTGCATTCTTGAGAAAAATTCGATGATCAATTGTGGACTATAATAATGCTATAACCGCAAATTAACAAAATTGGCATTGGTTTGCTATTGCCTACATTCATCCATTAGGCCAAACCAACCCCATACACCTAGATAGTGTAAAATTAGAACGCAATTAATATTTAAAATTACCTTGAAAAATAAAATTCCTGAAATAAATTATGCAAATTTAACTTTATAAGTAATCAACAATGTAAAACCAGAAATACAAGTTCCTAACTTTCCTTTTTAAATGAAACCATTGTTAAGGATACTGTAAAATGTCTAATTTAAGTGTTCACGACAAAGCCGTTTTAAATTGTATTTTCAATCCAAATTTGCCATTGGAGGAATTTTATAATGAAGAACTGACCTCTGACTTGCAAGGTAAGAACTAGAAAGTCTGATTGAAATTTTTAAAGATTTGTTATACATTTTCCTAGACCATGAAGAAATTACACCAGAAGTCGCAAAATCCAAAGAATTGGAATTACAAGGAATTCAAAAAGCAGAAGAAAAAAAATTTAATGAAGCTATCGACTTAATAAATTTAGCTATTGAAGTAGCACCAAATCGTGCTTCCCTATACAATAATCGAGCACAAATTAATCAACTCCAAGGAAATTTCCAAGGTAAGAGAATGTCTGAAATAAAAAATCAATATAGAAAAGCTTTCCAGAAGCATTTGAAGATCTTTCAAAAGCAATTTTGCTGGGCGAAAAGGACCAGCATAAAACAACGTGTCAAGCTCTATGTCAAAGAGGTTTATTGCATAGAAAATGGGACGAGATTGAGTTAGCTCGAGAAGATTTCAACAAGGCAGCTAAAATGGGAAGTTACTTTGCTAAAAATCAGGTAGATAATTTTTATTATTTCCAAATTTAAAATAATCATCAGTTTTAAAAATTTATTAACAATTTGTATTGTGAACAAAGTTTATTTCATATGGGAGATTTTCTTTCAATTTTTCTCAGATGAAGTAGCAGCATGTTCAATTCTAAAAAAATTTATTTGTTATTAAAACTTGCATATTTAAACAAAATGACCAAAATCTAAATGATTTGTTACAGCTTATAGAATTAAATCCATATGCAGCATTGTGCAACCAAATGTTGAAACATGCTTTTGAAAATTTACAGTGAAATCCTAGGTTGAAGTTTACCTACGGAAGATTTGGTATGGTAGTTCAGCAATAAAATGTAGGATATAAATAAAAACATTTTTACATCATAATTATTTAATAAATACCTAATTTACTTATATTCATATGTAACAATTTACATACAAAAATTGAAAGTACCCTAACAGAATTCCTTTTTAATTCAAAAACTGTATTAATGGAATAATCTCTTTTAAATTAGCACCTTAACTGAGTCTTTAATTCAAGACTTAGAATCTTTTAACAATAGAAGTTCTTTTTATCATTATATTTTTATTACACAACATACAATTTTAAATGTGACAACCCTATAACCATCGGCAAAGCAATTAATAATCACATTGCAATGCAATATCTCTTGTTGTAGTTTAAAAGAACTGTTTTCTATGAAATAAGTACATAACAAAAAAAATTGAAATTCCACTTCGAAGTGGCCCAATAAAAAGGAATTAGGTACATTTATTTATGTTAAATTAGAAAATGCACTAAAAAATGTTAAATATTTGATAACGATGTAAGATTGGTCAGCAATAATAATTAAAGAAACAATTCTAGACAATACAAAAATACTTTGTGCATTTTATTTACATGTTGTGATGGGTAAATCATTTTTCTAGCCACTAAAAAAAATTATAGAACTAGGTAAAATAATTTATCCATATGTATCCCATGCATAACTTTGTCTATTTAGGTGTTCACTAACAAGTGAAACCGTATTTTCTAAATTATTATCCATAACTGAAGAAAAATGCACATACATATAAAGTAAAAGGCTTCAGCTATTCTACTTTAATAATCATAATGTTAACGATGACATACACATACATCGTTACAATATCTAAATGTAAAATGCTAAATCTTTCAAATAATTTCCCTACCAATTAAATAATTTAAAAAAAAATAATGATAGTTTTTATGATTCGTACATAAAACATAAAATTATTTTTCTTTCATTTCTATGGATTAAACATGATTGAAATGTTAAGATTCAAGATCTACCTGATCCACCATTTCAAAATCTTTTCCTGTACTAGATCTCTGACTGGATTCGCTTTCACTCTCTGAAGCGCCAAGCACATCTTCCGCTTGACTTCCACTTTCTAAATTGGAATCACTCTCTTTTTGCCTGTTAAAAATTTAAAAATATTGAAGAAGTCTCAAAAATGAATAACTTACTTCTCGTCAGGTAAGACTTCATCTTTGGACTCAAAGTTATCTCCTTTTTCTACATTATCTTCTTTACTGTCATCATCTTCGGCATCAGAATCTTTGTCTTTCTTCTTTGTTTTGTCACCTGCTTTTCCTTTATATTCATACTAAACAATAAAATTCTGTAAAAGTTGTTTTTGGAATGTCAAAAATATCCTTACAGTGTATAAAGGCCAAAACGATGCAAAGAAACCAACATCTTCAGTTAGATTAGGTAAAATCCATAAATGATGCTTTCCGAAGGTAACAAACCAAACTAAACAAAAAACTATTACACGAAGAATTGCCAAAACTAAAATGAAGACTAAAAATCCTGCTGCTGCCACACTCAGATAATAAACTCCCAATCTGAAATGTACCAAAAAATTAATACAATAAAACAGTGTAAAGATCACAAAATTACCTAACTGTAGGGGGCCACAGTGGGAATAAACATACACCTATTGCACCAAGTACAAGCAAAGTTCCAATAATCCAATAATAAAAAGGAATGGGATCGTATATCCAAACATAAGCATCCAATCCATCAACAAACCTTTGGTCATTATGCATATCGAGTCGAATTTTCCGTTTCCGTTTTTCTTTGTCACCCTAAAATGTTAGTGTTTACATTTAAAAAAAACTAAAGAAAAGCTATTTACAGATCCTTCTTCCTTTTTCACTTCGGCCACACTACTTTCAGCATCGGTAGCTTTTTCTAACTTTTCTTTTTCAGTTTCATTTTTTTTGGTTGTCTTCTTGTCACTTGACGGTTCAATAGCTTTCTTGTCTTTTTTTTTTGCTTTCAGTTCTTGTTCAGAAACGGGAACTTTTCTAGCACGATGATAGAATTTATGTTCCAACATAACATGGAGGAAATCGACTACACTTTCTCTGGTCTTAAAAAATGGTTCACTCCCGGTACACCAATGAGATTCCATAAGAGCATCCACTGCTTTACTTGCTAATTTAAATATTATAAAAATTATTTAAGGACTTTTAATACACCAGGTGGGTTACCTGTAAAGTATTGGACATTGTGGTTAAGGAATTTTGTTTTCTTGATGGGTGCATTTTTCCTCAACCACTTAGCAATGGCATATTCTTCTTTGGAAGGTTTCGGAACAACTTCCTCTCCAGGTCCAACATACTCCTAAAAATAGTAAATTAATGGTTTCAAAGTAAAAATGTTGGCAAACATTTTTTTGATGAATATCTGATTTTCGATCGCCTTAAAATGTAAACCAAAGTTATGTATTACTTTTCAAAATTGGCAGTTACCAAGCATCCCAATAGAGTTCTCTGATGATCAAAACAATTGAGTTCATCTTCCAAGTACAAAATATAAACTTTAGGCAAAGTGTCAGTTTTAATTTAATTGTCATTTGTGTTTTATCGCTATATCTACTTGCTTACAATTTAAGGTGAGCAATTTATATTTAACATAACCGTTTTAAATGCGAAAATTCACTGACCTGAAAAATGACAAGTCACAAAAACTGGAACAAAATTATTCTCAAAATAAAGTGCTATTTTTCATTGTACACCGTAACTTTGTCAGATTTTTCTAATTTTTGCATCTACATGGATTATAAAGGAAAGTTTAATTTGTAAAAAAAACAAAATATTCTCCGAATTGCTCGTACGTCATGAAATTTTAGGTATCATTAACACAGTTACATGGAATATGCTGTATGAGAATGAAGTATTTTTGAAAACCCTAAACGTGTTTAATGTTTTTAAATTGATTTAATAATGATGACCTTTGTAAATTATTTAAAAAATGTCAAAACATACCTCCTTGCGACGTTTTCCTTTCTTCTTCTCAGCCATCTTGAATATTCAATAAACTGACATAACAAATATTTGTAACCGGATAAAATGTTTAGGCAATTTTTGTCGCACAAATTTAACACAAATCTAAAACCGATATTAATTAATATTTTATGTTCAAATAATACTGAAACTTGGATATATATTAAGCGTGAACCTGTGTCTAGCGTGGGAATAAAACGTTTTAACTGTAAATGCGACAGTTTCTTAACATTATTTTAACCGAATGGTTTTACTTCCGGATAAAAGTTGCCTAAATCGCGGAAAACAACCTTTACACGAGATACCTACGCGTGGCAAATGTTTGCGTCAAATAGCATGGCTATCAACCATGAACTTGAACTTTTATTATAAAAAAATAAATTATATACAAGGTGATTTTTTCTCTTTTGACATGTAGGCAGAGCCTGATTAAGGGGGGGGGGGTTAAGGGGGCTGCAGCCTCGGGCTTCCAAATTTTAGGGACCTCAAAAAATTGAAGCAACAAAATTTTAAAAAAAATTGCTGGACTCTTTTATCACTTCCGCTGTTGTTTAAATTTTTATTGGTAATTTAAAAATAATAGTTTTCGATTATTAATAAATTTCACATGTGAATTTTCAAAATGGTGATTACCAAGTATTTGTAAATCTTGAACCGATATCAACACCACCAGACCACCACATAGAAATAAAATTTCTATTTATCACATTGTGCGAAATACAATAATTATTATATACTGATTTTAATTTTTATAAGTTTGATTATGTTAACCTGTGTTTTCAGTATTGCATGTTTGCATGGTTTTTAAAATTTTGACAAAGCTGTTTCAATGTGACGTCGTCGATATCTATGACGTAATTGGGTGAAGATTTACAAACAGTATAGCACAAAAAATTACTTTCCGCTTTCCACACGCAATATAGGTATTACTTTAATTTTTTAATTTCAAATTTTATTTATATTTTAACCAATAATCTAATCGGTTGGAGAAGAGCAAATAAATACATTTTACACCTTTTAGCCTTTTTTTATTATGCACGAAAATCTCAAAAATTTGACTAAAACGTTTAAAAAGAAACCAATAAACATTGAGAAAATAACAAAATAAAATTATAGGTATAGAAAAACAATCAATTGGAGATTGAACAATTTTTACTAAATTTAATATTTTCAGATAAAAATATTTAGTGAAGAATAAAATGGCGTTATACAGTTTAAAAAAAATTAAATTCCAGTTTTCTTTTATTGGAAGTGTACAATTTAGCAGTAAAATTAGAAAAGAAATAGAATATAAGGTTTGTATTTTTATCCAAATTCCCATAATATGGCTAAATACTTTGATTGGTGGAATTATGTTACCGAATTACATTTACAGAAATACTATCAACTTTTGGAGATATCAGAATGTAGTGATTCGGAAGAAATTAAAAATGCATATATAAGAATGGTGAAGAAATTCCACCCTGATAACAATAATTCCGAAGCCAGTGCTGAAAAGTTTCAAGAAGTACTAATGCAAATTTTAATTCGTTTTTAACTTGGATTTCTTATATGAATAAAAATTTCAGATAGACGAAGCATTTCGAATGCTAATGGATAAAAAATTGAAAGAAAATTTGTTTGTTGAAGAAGAAAAAGAAGAAAGTTTCTCTGCAGTAGCAGAGGAACCAGATATTGTGGTAATGAAGCAATAGAATACTTGTTAAAATAATAGCTAGTTTCCACCAATCTTTAATCATGAAAAACTAGGCTAGAATTGGATTTTGAGAATCTCCATATCTTGGTTTTCAGCTTACCCAATGGGCAAAATTAAATTTTTTACGCTTTGAAGGCACAAAGGAAGCTAGCTATTATTTAAGTTTGTGTAGCGTTTCGTTTGTAAACAAAAATTAGGGTGGTAGGTTTTTTTTGGAAGTAATGAAATTAAAAGACAAAAACTGGGGGGGCCTTAAGCTGGTATTTTTATTTTTCCAGCACACTTCTCCACAACATCGACAATACTTAAGCTTTGAAGGTTTAGGATTTGGAAATATTTTTCAAAGAGAAAAGCAATACACGAGTTACCGAACACTGCAAGCTTCACAAAATATCATGAATCATCGTTTATTAAAAGCTGGCGAAAGTGAAACAGCTTTAACTACTCAAGAACCAGCGAAACAAAATATAAAGACACAGTAAGATTAATATTATTTTAGTATGTTTAAAATGTATAACCTGTGTATATATCAGGCAAGGACTGGAACGTTTGGTGGAGGATTTAATTCAAGAATCCATGTCAAAGGGTCAATTTGATAATCTTTCTGGAAGTGGAAAACCTTTAAATGAACATCGAAATAAAAATCCTTATGTTGATTTTGTGACGTACAAATTAAATGAGGTAGGAATGATAATTTTGTAATTTAATTTTTGTCATCCTTAATTTTTTGCAGATATTAATAGATAATGGGTTTACTCCGGAATGGATATCATTACAAAAAGAAATACGAGGTGATTTAGAAAATTTTCGAAATACATTGTGTCGTGAACGTGTCAACTTTCCTCCGTTTCCATTAACCATAGAACAGAATATAAAATGGAGTAACGCAGTATATAAACATAAACAATTAGTAGATGAAGTAAACACAAAAATAAATAAATATAATTTAATAGTTCCTGTTTTGCAAAGGCAAATGTTACTTGTAAGTCTAAAAAACGAAGCTCAAAATATACTTATTAATGGAAAAAGCTCCAAAGACATCATTAATAATTTAATAAAAAAGGCAAGAGAAGATGAAAGCGATAAAGATGACGTAGGTTTTGGCAAATTTTATAAAATTTTAGAATCAATTTTTAAAAAATAAATAATTGTAAACAAATAATGCTAACTTTTTCTTGTATAGAAAACTTAGCACAAAAGTAATATTAAATTGTGATGTGATTATAATAATAAAGAAGCATTATCTTACTATAATTCTATTTATACTGAACTCCAGATCAACGCGAAACAAATAAACTCGTTGATTGGACAGATTATGCGAAAATTCCCGCCACGATTAAATGTTCTCATTGGTCAACTTTTCGTACCTGCCTATTTTTTTGTAATGAAAATAATTAATTAATAATTATCACTGCGTATTTCATAATTTATAAGAAATTGTGGCATAGGGAAAACACATTGAAAATTAACCAATATAAAATAACAACTGATGTGAGTAGTAAAAATATTTAGAGTGGGCCTCAAAATTAAATTACTCCTGGAGCCTCTCAAATGCTAAATCCGCCATTGACAATAACCTTTCCCAAGTCCTGCTGAGAAGGCCAAGTATTTTAAGTTGCAGGTTAAACCAAAAAATTTGGGTTAAACAATGAAATGCGTTGAAAAGCTGTTGTTTTCGCAATATCATTGGTTAACCCACACTGTTTGGTTTAACCTTCTACTGAAAAACTGGGCTTGTTTGTCAAGTTTGGTTTAAATCGTCAAAGGATCCAAGAGCGTATAAGAGACGAAGAAACAAACGAAGAAATATTCAGTTTTATGTAAAACACACTACGTGACCATAAATGAGCGGTTAAACTAATCATTATTTTTAGTATAAATTTAAAACATTAATTTTTGGTGTTTTGGATTAAAATTTTTTGAAAAAAAAATTCCAGATGTGTTACATACACATAAGAATCATTCAGTGAGTTTTTTAAATTATAGTCAAATATCCTGCGAGAATCTCGTTAATAGAGCGCAATTTATGCGCGTCACCTAATTTTATGAAAAATCGCGCTCTCCTCTTAAAACCTTTAACATTTTCTTGCAGAATAATCAGTGGCGGATTTCCAAACGGACACAAAAGGTGCTCGCCTGGGGCCTCTTAAATGCTAAATCCGCCATTGCCTCCCTATAAAAGTTTGATCCGTTTAACAAAATATGTACTTACCCTGTATATAATTTATATTTTTTAATTTTCTAAAAATATGGATATTAATATGAAGATAAATAATCAGGGTTAAAGTAAGTTATCGCCATAAAAAAATTTATTTATGCTAATTACAGTAAGTTACAAGATAACCGTGCGTATAAATTTATTATGAAAAATAGTTATTATTACTTGTGGAACTGCTCTAAATATTTAATAAAAATGTCCAACATTTTGTTCAATATTCTGGCACATTCTTGGTTAACATATAATAATTTTTGATTATTTTCACCCAAAGTTAAAAATGGATTTGTATTAAAATCGTCTATTTCGTAAATTTGTTCCATCAGTATTTCCTCATCGAACGGCTCGTTTAGTTTTAAAAATATATTAGCATCTTCCCATAATTTTAGAACTTTCAGCATGTCTCTTCTCTTCACTTCGTGTAAATATTCTTTGAAAATCTTGCGGGCATCCGTATCTTCCAGTACATGTTTGATTCGACTACTGAATCGTTCTATATCTTTTTTGGTAAATTTTTTTCTTTCACAAGTTGGAAAGCAAGTAGCCATTTACCTGAAGTTAAAAATTTCAATTAATCAATAATTTATTGCAGAATGCAAAATTTTTGAATAAATTATGCAATTTTGTTAGTACCTAAAATTATTATAAAATTGTCCAATTTCCAATTTTGATGCTTTTTTAACGAACTGACTTTTATTAAAAATCTGATTTGAAATATTGATTGTAAGTAATTAAAAATTTACCTGTTTATCATTATTGAATTAATTTCCTTGTTTGCTGTCTCGATTAACTTAAATTAACTTGTGAATGATAATAAATCCTATAAATAATACGCACATGATCGAACACACTTAACACATAAGTATTTTTATTTTGGTTATAATTTTATCGAATTTCTCGTGATGACGTCGCGCCGTCGCGATGACTACCACCGAGACGTAAAAATTGTACCTATGCGCAGGAAAGTATTTCCGTTTTGTTCAGACGTCTTCCTAAATTTTTTTAGTGTCGATTCGATTCCAATCCGACCGATGCGATGACTGGAAGATAGGAATGCAATATTCTCGTATGTAGAAATAATTTGGTAACTTCTATGCGCACGAATTAGCTCTAAGCTATTTTTGAACTGTGAGAAACAGCGATCAAAAACGAGGTGATGTGTATTGTTTACAACACCTGGCTATTGTTTGAATTTGTTGAACCTTGAACAAAACGAATAAGTAATCCTTCATAAAAATGTCAATTTTCTTCCAAGCTGAAGGTACCGTAAAATAGGGCATAATTGGATTCCTGATGGACAACTTAAATTACAAATATTTTTAAATATTAAATGAAATTAATTAATATCAACATAAAAGCAGGCTGTTTTGCGACAATAATAGTATATTGCATTATTGAGTGTCAATGTACGACTTTTTGTGGCGAGTGGTACGACTGATTGACTGAGAGATGAAGAGTCTGAATAAGGGTTATACAATGATTGCATAATCTTTCCAATTTATTTTTTTAAATAAATAAAAAATATTAGTACATACAGCAAGTTTGGGGGAAGAATTTAGTTCAGGCCGGAGTTCTGAAAAAACAATAAAAAATTGTTCGTTTAGCCCCAGCTTAGGGAAGCTGGATAATAATTGTTAGCTCTCCTCTGCTTAGCTGCCAATATTTAACATTTAATTTGAAATAATTCCAAAATACTCTTATTTATTTATGAATATATTTTTCAGAAATGCTTTAAAAATAACAAAGCTAAACCTATACGAAAAATGATACCCATTAAAATTATTATTCATCAGTAAAATTTGCTGGACGTTTTTCAACAAAAGCGGTCATTCCTTCTTTCCTGTCTTTTGTGGCAAACGAAGCGTGGAATAATCGTTTTTCATAGTCGAGACCTTGCTCAAGTGTTGTTTCATAGGCTTTGTTAACTGCTTCCTTGGCCAAAATAACAGCTAATTGTGAATTGCTGGCGATCTTTTCTGCAATCTTGATAGTTTCTGGTAGAAGATTCTCCGGTGAATATACGCGCGCAACAAGACCAATTTTGTGAGCGTCCGTTGCCGAAATATGGTTTCCTATTAAAACAAAATTTTCGTGAAGGGAATATATGGAAGAGTAAGTAAAATATTTACCTGTGAGTACTATTTCCATAGCTGTTGATTTTCCAACGTATCTTGGTAAACGTTGAGTACCACCTGCGCCAGGAAGCGTTCCCAGAAGAATTTCTGGCTGACCGAATTTCGCTTTTTCGCTAGCGTAAATGATATCGCACATCATGGCAACTTCACAACCTCCTCCTAACTAAAATAAGAACAACAATAAATTTCAAATAACAAAATGAAAAAGAAAACCTACAGCATATCCATTTACGGCAGCAATGACAGGCTTTCTGGCTTTAGCAATTGAATTCCAATCATTCAAAAAGTTATCTTTGATGCATTGAGCAAAAGTTATATTTTGCATTTCCTTGATATCGGCACCGGCAGCAAATGCTTTATCTTTTCCAGTGATGATTATTGCGCCTACTGATTTATCCTTTTCGAATGCTTTCAAGGCTTGATCGACTTCGGTCATTAATCCATTGCACAAAGCATTTAGCGCTTTTGGTCTATTTAAAGTAATTACGCCTACATTATTTTTTGCACCTGTCTTTTCAACTAAGATGTAATCATAATTGGGCGCTGAAATTAAATTAAAAAAATATATAATATATTCAAAAAAATTCATGGCGGGAAACAATTTAGAATAATTCTAAATTTTTCGAAAAAATTCAGATTGATAATTTCATTAGCGATGATTTTATTTTTGTTCATTTGAAAAACTAGCTTGGAAATTCAGTGAGAAAAGATCATATTTGTGTAACCCCTTGAGAAAGGATCACTTTCCGTCCTTAATACTTAAATAAAAAATATAATCAATAGTTTTTCTAACACATTTTTGGAACATTTTTATAATTAAATATTCATAATACAATTTAAATGAAATAAATAAAATGTTTAAGTCCATGAGTAAATAGAAGAATCCGTTATCTTGCTTGGTTACAAAAAATTACAAAATGTAAATAAAAACATAATAATAATATTGTGTACTACTTGTTGGAAGATTGTCATATTCATATGTATGAAGTATGAGGCATTAAAAATTGTAATATGATACAACTTGGAATGTACGAAGGACCAATACTATTTAACGCAATGTTAATCGACCAATGAAATTAAAAACGGATGTAAAATTCGACCAATCAATGATCTTTTTTCAAATTATTTTTATAACAATGAACGGGCGATTTTATAATAGTGGCGGACTGGCCAGAGGTGCTGGCCGCTACAGCATCCCGGGACCCTCCGAGTGAGCTGGTCTGGGCCCTTTCAATCCCATTTAGGTAATACCTTCATAGATCAATTCAGTAGAAGTTCAAAACAACTCGAAAAAATCTGTTTATCTAGGAGTACGTATTTTCAAATTATACCCCTGAAAAACTACTGCTAGTCCGCAACTGGTTTATACATATTATTAATAGCCTTACCCATCATCAAAAAGTTAGCCACTAATTAGAATCATTTTAAATCTTGTCTATCAACCAATCATATAAAACTGTCATTTGAAACGATTTTAAGTGACAGTTTCGTTGCTTGATTGCTATGTAATATTTAAAATGATGCTAGTTAGTGGCCAACTCTTTGACTATGCATAAGACTATAATTATTTAACGTTTAAAGATGTTAAACAAATTAAATGAAAAACAAAAGGACAAAATAGCTAATTTTAATATTAAATTAACTAAATTAAAATAAAATCAGAAAAAAGTGTTGCATAGTTTTTGAATAACAATTGAACACAGAGAAAATTTAGACAGAGTGATCTTTCAGCGCTTCTTCCGCGAAAACCACTCAAGTTAGAGTAAAATTCCAAATAAACAATTTTGTAGAGCGTGGTATATATTACAAAAATATCACAAGTGGCAGATTTTATCTCAAAATTTATCTAATAATTTAGTACTTTTATTCCCTCGCTTTTTGAAGATTGTACCCGGTGTGAGGGCACCGACGATGTCACCTAGTACAGTACTGTTAGCATATTTTTTACTGGTAGAAGCTGACGAGCAGTGTAGAGGATACAATGTCCTATTAATAGATTATTATTACATAATCCATCCAAATTAAATTCCGGTTAATAAATTATAAATTAAACCCGGTTTACCGGAGGATTCAAGAGACTTAAGTCCAAATGATACTCTCAATGCGAAAAATATTTTATTTAATTTTTGAGACCAGTAAAATTTTACGAGACGACCCTGTAAATCGATATGTATACTACAAGTGAATACAAAACAAATATTTAAATAAACCTTGAACTTCAAAATGAACTTGCTGAAATGCAGAATTAATTTAAGTCACTTCTAACCTAAAACTTAGTTGCTAGGTCAAAATTTTTGAAATTTTTAAGTTCTAACCTAAAAAAACTAATAATTTTTTATTACCTGAATTTACTACACTCGAGCTAAACAATCTTAATGTTTTTCCACAATTAGGTTGTTGGGTTATATTTAACTGGATTTTACTGAAAATAACACGAGATAAATTTCTTGCTGCCATTTTGCTGAGTGTAAAAAAATTAAAGGCAAAACTGATGAATTTAATTTAATGACGAAATGTATTTTTATCAGTGTTATCTTAAAAACTCAACAAACGAATAATATTGCTTTAGTGGAGGGGCTTGTCAAGAATATTATATCCAAAATGTGAACCTTGAGCCTTGAAAGTTAATCGATTTATTTTAAAAACACAGGGCTGTACTCAGGGTTTGAAAGTTAAGCATAATAGTTGGTGGTGACTTCAGACATACAGAAATGGATACGTATGAAACCATAATTTGTAATCTATATAATAACCAAGCCAGAAAATGCAATTACCTTATCTTTCAAGGCGAACACATAACACCACGACCATAAATAGTTAATAATTTATTTTTTAAAGAGACAAGTAGTATAGGTAGTTCAATACATAAGTTCTATTTATTAAGATTGTTTATTTTGTTAGTAAAACTCATTAGTGCAAGTTTGAAACCTTAACAGCTCATAGCAATAAAAACTTGTTATTGCTATGCTGCCTACATATTGTATATTAGCGGTGCTGTTTGTAAATTCTAACTGTAAATGTAAGTATGAACCTATTCAGTTCTGGTAGAATTATTTTTACAGTTTAAAGCTGTAGTAACTGCAACTAAAAATTTTAGTTACTGTTAACAATGCAATATCTACGTATCAACTTACCGAAGAACTTTTTGACGCATTTGACCGAAAAGACTATGTCGATGTTTGGATTAAGCTAATAGATCTGAAATTACAACTGGACCCCCCTGGTTTGTTTAGTAAAGAAATGATTAACTTATTGATTTTAAGAAAGCGATTGGTCAAACTGCATAAATATTATTTAAAAATTTATCCAAGTAGAGCCCCCGTTAATAATTTTACTAATAATTTTGATAGTAATTGGCTAATGGAACAAGATATTAACCCAATACTTGACGTTTTGAATGTAGTTGCGCAAGAAACCAACTCAATAGTAGGGGGTCAAAATATAATTGCAGATAATCCATATTCGGAGGATCAAATATCCAGTATATTTAATTCAATTGTATCCAATTTAGTATCAACAACCGAAGCCTCTGTTTCGGCTAGTGTTCCACAAGGTGAAAAAGAAGGTGGGTACCTAAAACAAAAAATGTTAGGTTATGTTATTCTAATTTGTCCGTTTATATAGGAGTAAGCAACGAAAAGCCACTTCTTGGTGCAGCGCCTAATAGCAATGATGTAAAATTTAGCGAAGACACAAATAATGCTATTTACGATTCAATGACGCAATTATCAAATTTGATTGAATCTGCACCGCGTCCCAATCAAGCAAATTGTTCGTCAACAATGGTTGAAAAAGATCAACCGAATTCAGAAAAAACATCAACTACCACGACAACAAATTCATCAATCATATCAAATAATAGTACTGATGGTGCCGCAGTAAATGATGCAGTTGGAAGTTTGTTTAGCATTTTTAACGTTTTTTCTAATTCTGATCAAACGTCATCAAATAACACAAAATATGAAATTTCTTAATTTTTTAATATAATTTTATTATATTACAGATTTTATTAATTGAATTTATTATTTAGGAAAATAGCATTTTGATATATTAGAAACAAAAGCAGGACTTATAGGCTAAGCCGCAATAAATCACTTTTCTCCGAATAAAATATGCCGTTTTCTTCAGACGTAAAAAATAATAATTATATTTAATATTACCTTTATTTTTACGGGAGATACTAAAGTACTTTAGTGCCGCAGTATGACACGTCGATGAATATAAAGCGGATTTAACCTAGAATTGGAATGGTAATATATTTTATTATATAAATATTATTACAGTCGTAGGGTACAAAATATATTAAATAATCTACACTTAATTATTTAACTCCATGGCTTTGTCAAACCACTGGCAACATTGGCGTCTTCAGATTCTAAAATAGAAATCATGTCTTCTATGTTTTCACCATGTTTCATATGGTTCTTCAAAAATTTCAAAATAAGGGCATTGTTTATGGTTAATGCAGTAGCCGGCTCCAATTTTTTCATAAATAAATTTAACCAGTGGCCCATAACGTACACCATATCTGTTTGGCTCTCATGAGTTGTATGCCTAAAACATAAATAATCAATTGGATTTTTCATCCAACAAATGAAAAGATGAGTAACTTTTAAATTGATTTAGAATGCAAACAATTAAAAATTTCTTACAAAATCGTGTACATTTCATTTTCCACATTCTGGTAATACAATTTTTCCATCAGTTTAGCATTAGCTACATTGTGAAATGTTTGTGTGTTAATAAAAAGTACTGGTTTTGCTCTCTCTCTCTCATCATCGTCGTCCAAAGTACATTCTTCGGACTTGATGGGATACACCCATGGATCCAGCAGTATAGCTTGTCTAAATTAAAACTTTTTATGCTTCAAGAAAGTAGATTATTTCCGAAAAACTCACTTAAATTCAGGTCTTTGTGAAAGAGCTAAAAGAGCGGTTGCGCCCCCAAAGGAATGTCCTGCAATCGAAACATTTTCCAAGTCTAATTTTCCAACTAAATCATGTAACTTAAAGGGAATGTGTTTATGTGTTTCTTGTGTATCATCAAAAATGTTGTGAGGAACATTGCCGTTATTTATATTGATTAGAATATCTAACAATTTGGTGCATTCATTGGCTCTTTGGTTTACCTATAATACAATTCAATTCGAATGTTATAGATATAATAATTTTTAAACTTGAAATTTTTGATTGGAAATGGATGATGGCCTACAAAAGTAAAGTGGAATCTACGAATTGAGTTGCAACAACTGCAACAATAAATACATTGGCCAACAGATCGAAACTTCATGAGATGTTTTTATTTGAGTTAATGGGTTTAGATAAGAACATTTTTTAAAACTTACTTGCTGATTCCGTGCTTCATAATGTCCCTTACCAAATTTTATTAATTTTACATTAATTGGCGTCTTAATATCTAATTCTGCGTCTGATTTAGATTTATAATAATACGTATAGCCTCCACTTCGATCCCTAAATTTCATTCAAAAATATAAAAATCAGAAGAGTTGATTGGTTCAATTATATCACCTATGTTCGATGGCCGCTACTAAATAACCCCTAGAAGCCAGTTCGTTGCAGATTATTGTATGTGAAAATCGATTATTAGCGTAACCATGAGAAAAAATTATGCATTTTAATTTATCATCGACCTTTACACTTTCCCCATATAATGCTGGCACATAAAATTGTGGAGCTGTAATTATTATAAACGGATTTATTACATAGGAATTTAAAGGAACTTAATACTTACAAGAATACCACCAATGTACTAATTTAAAAATTCTTGGATTTATCATTAAAGACCATGCTATACCTGTTAAATAGTTTGAATCGGAAAACCAAGGAATCCATTTAGAAAAGTTCAACTAATCAAAATTTTGACCATTAAAATCTTTTAAAATAAAATTACATCCCGGGTGACTAACCTTACATCCGATCATAGGAAAATAACATACAAAATATATTTTTCTTGTTTTTAAAGATACCCAACACTTATATTTCTTACTTTTACTTTAAAAAAATAAAAATTTTATGTTATTTCCCTATGATCGGGTGCAAGGTCGGTCGCCTGGTATAAAAGAAATTGTGAAAAATCAAAACAATATTAAGAACAAAAACATTGGCAAGGGCAAATGGAAAAGAAGAAACTACTACATATTTTTTTAATAACTTAAGAACAATAAATTTTCACATTCTGACTTACTTCATTTGATTGTGAATTTGTAGGATAAAATAATCTCATAAAGGTACCATCTTCCGAGTAGTCCAACATAACATCAACGCATCCGGGTGTATACCAACCTGCAATATTACTATATTTCAAAAATTTCAAAGATTAATTTTATTTTACAAAAGAATTTGCTGTATTGATTATTCCTAATATACCTATTTTGTGAAAAACCTGATAATTATTTTTAGTAAATTTTTACTGTTTGTGGCACTTCCCCAAATAGTGCAGCAGTATGTCAGGACTGACCTGGCACATGTCCGAACTAGCAGGAGCTTTTATTCTGTAGATCACTGAGCTTCGTGCTTGATTAATGGGTTGAGCAGATGTAGCACTAATTTTAACTCTAATAGTATTGGTCCGAGAATCAAATCTTGAAGAACCCAGCTGGTATGCTTTTTCGCGAAGATCTACTATTGGCAAAGGCAACACTGAAAGTGAGCGACTAGTCAAATAGCTCTGAACGATCCTCGTCAAGGACGTGAGAAGATTTACTTGCATCATCTTATTGATTAGACACTCGTGCCAGACCGTATCGAAGGCCTAGGGAAATTCCCCTCGCGCACTATGTAATCCTACGGCTTAATGACTCTTGGTGGTGGCATTCTCTCTTTGTTGAGAGCCTTCAGGTAACCTGAACACTCTCTGAAGTAGCCGGTGTGATCTTCATGACAATTTGCGCACTTTGGGGTGGTACCCTCTGGCACTGTACACTCTTTTGAAAGATGATTTCCAGCAGATCTTCGACAAGCGATTGTTAAATTGCAGTTATGAGCTGCATGTCCAAATTATTGACATCGGTAGCACTGCGTAATACCTTTCCTCACCCTGTCTTCTCCCAATAAACGCAAATGCCACAAACACTCCTTATAGATAGTATTCCTGTGAATGTAACTTCACCATCAAATGCCACTTGAAATTTTGGGTAATATTTATTATCCTTGCTTAGAAGTTTGACACTAATAACTTTGAAATTTATACTTTTTCAAGCTTCAAGAACTTCAGCTTCGTCCATCGACTGAACACTTTTAATAAATAGGTGTGTTCTTAACTTTGGGAGTTTTGTAGTCCTTGGTCATTTCCTTTCCTTTGGAAAATTTATTTTCACTGTTGAAGAGAAAATTTTGAATTGATACACTACTGTTGCCTTCAATGCTTACAACTTCACAATCTCACACAATTTAATTTTTTAAATTTAGTAAAATTTAATATTGCACAATATTAATTCACTGTACGTCATGCACTAATGCTAGTGCTATAACACATCCGATCACTTCGATTGCTCGACGTCGAATGACTTCATTTTGAATGATAACCGTCGCCGTGGTCGCTCTCCTTTCGTTTTCATCGACTTATACTGAGAAAAACTTTTAAAAGAAACAGTAATATCTTGGGCACGTAATCAATTCGAATCGAGGCCATGAACGTTTTGGCAGGACTCAGCACCGTCTCCCCGCCTCACAAAGGTGAGGTTGTATTCTACGATTTAGCTGACCAAGGGTTTGCTATGGCCGTGGTTTTCTCGTGAAGATTTTTGGTCTGATTTGAGAAAAACACGTTGCTAGTCTGGATTCTAGATTTTAGGTAGGAAGGTAGAGTAAGATCCCTACGCGCACTTAAGCAACTAAACCAGGCCCACGAACTACCTCCAATGCAGCGGGCCCTGTCCTGTCACTCCTCAAGCCATCCCAATTGCAAGATAAAATGAAATATTTTTGATTCTGACTATGTTAGGCCAGAAGTCCTCCAATGTGGTACCTCTCCTTGACGCTAGAAACGAACAGTGGCAAAGCACATGGTCCGCTGTTCTGTCTGCTCTGTTGCATTTAGAATCATCTACAAATGCCAGTGCGTACATTTCACCCATACGTTGCTAGTTTCCAATTTGGGATCTGCATGCAGACTGCGGTAAAATTGCTCAAAGGCCTGTGTGCTACAATAACTTAGGTTTACTCATGAATATTATACATATTTTTTTGTTCAAATTAATTTTTTTTCGTAAAACTCGAAACATCGACTTTTCCAGAAGGTTTGAATCTAAACTTTTTTTCTCGGTGTATGATCCAGTGTAAATATTTGCAAGTCACCCTGTACTAATGTTAAACTTTATTATTAACCAGTAGCTATTTCGAGGCAATATGAATAATAATTATCTACAATTTTGCAGTATAAAAAACTAGAAAAATTGTGTAAGAATTAATCTTAAAATAATTTCTAAAGACGCATGCTCGAGGACAAAGATAAACAATTCGTGGACCAGTTGTGATCAGTGAGTTTGTTTTAAATTTGAAACTTGATGATTAATATAATACTCAAAAATTTAAGAAAATCAACAAATCTTACCTTTAGCAATAGGTAAGTGTGGTGGTAATTTAGTTTTGCTACACATTTTCCTTGCAAACTGTGTCGTATTATTGTAACCCACTTGGCTGATTGGATACAATGTTTTGTAGGTTATGGCGCGAAGTACACTAACACGATTTAAAAACATTCTGCTTATTTATTGTTATAGATGATTAAGAAATTTAATTACACACTTAAACGATAATGAAATCGACGGATGCACAGGTCAGCTTAAATTTGTCGCAACTCAAACTTTATTGCGTAATTAAGTAATATAAAATCATTGTTTTTATCATTGGATTTGTAGATTTAAATTATTTTATGTTATCAAAAAAAGTTACATTTTTATCTAGTGTTTGAGGTACTTAATTATATCTATGAGATTAATACTGCGATTTTTTATAAAATAATATTTAATATTATAATAGGAGTATTATATGAAAATATAGCAGTGTTCCCAATCTGGAGTCTGATATTTCGTACAAAAGAGATTTATATTCTTTTTAATTCTGATACTGTGGATATCTTACTGGACTCCAATTTCCAAATGATCACCCAAACTATAACAAACTTTCTTTTGAGTTTTGTTGCTTCGCTGGTGTTTCGAGTTGAAATTGTCAATTCAAATTGCTCATTATAACTTATACATTAAGTCAAGGTGAAATGTTAATTTCCGTAATATTACGCCTTGACTTTACGTTATATTTAACATTTTTGAAAAAAATTTTAATCGCTATAAGCAGAGCTGTTCCGAGTCCAGTAAAAAAATACTCGAGTGCAACGTATAAGTACGTAAGTACTCATAGAGTACAAAGTATAAGTACTAGGATACAAAGTACAAATAACAGCGTTGGTTATGTATCTTGGCATCCACAATTGCCCATATCACTTTGTTTTGGAATCTCTTCACCTTTTTTAAGATTGGAGTTAGCAGCTAAGCCCCAGAGTTGAACACCATAAGTCTAGATGAATTTCGTAATAGATTTGTGAAGGAGTAGTATATTTGGTTGAATTTTAATCCAAGTTGTTTTCATTCGGTGAATATCAGTTTTTTAAAAACAATAGTTTATATAAAAATAGCTTTCTGAAACATTAAATCTCAGATATAACTGATAAAAACTGATTGCATTTTGCATTGATAAAATATCAACAATGTTGAATTTTACTGATCAGAAATTTTACAATATTTCAAACTGTTTTTTTATTTATTTTCACGCAGAACGCTGTATAAGGTATCAAATTTCAAAGAAATTGAAGATTTTATAATGAAAGGAAACAGTGAAATCGGATGGAGTCCCGATAAAAATTTGACCCCTGAGAAAAAAACAACCTTTGTAGGAATATCCCCACAAAAAGAGTTGACAAATATAATCACTCCTACTGATCGTCCGTTTCGTGTAGCCATCGAAGGAAACATTGGAGCAGGAAAGTCAACTCTTATAAATTATTTTGCTAATTTTCCCAATATAGAAACTTACCCCGTAAGTAACTGAATCAATTAAATTTTTTTTATTTAGTTTCTTTATCTTCAGGAGCCTATCGAGTGGTGGAGAAATTTAAATGGTCATAATCTGTTGGATTTACTTTACACTGATATACAAAAATGGTACAATACATTCCAGATGTATATTCAGTTTACGAGACTAAAGATTAAAACAGAACCACCAAAGTTTGCGTCTACTAGAGTGCAAATATACGAGAGATCTATTCAAAGCAATAGATTTTGCTTCGTAGAACAAGCTCGTAAAAGCGGATATTTACATCTGGCCGAGTATGCTGTAATAGATGAATGGTACCAGTGGGCCAAAACAACTTGTGATTTAGAATTGGATTTAATAGGTAAATAAAATTTGTCGATTTATTCTTTTTTAGTTAATTTCATCGTCCGTTTTTTTTAGTTTATCTGAGAAGTACACCCGAAGTTGTATACCAAAGAATGAAATTACGTCGGCGTTCTGAAGAAGCGACAGTCCAATTGGAATATTTGCAGCAACTGCATGAAAGTTATGAAGAGTGGTTGATGGCAGACGACTTTGAATTAAATACTATTCCGGTGTTAGTATTGGATGCAGATAGGACTTTGGAAGAAATTTATGAAGAATTTAAAAATAATGAGACCAAGATCTTAGGGCACGACAGGAAAGGAACGGTGTCGAAAAGTGATAAGGACCATGTGAAAAAAGTTTTGGATTTATCTTAAATTCAATTATTGATTTTTGTAAATAAAAGAATTTGTTAGGTAGTTGACATAAATTTTTATTTATACATTTCGTTATGTATAGCTAATATTTTCGATAAACTTGTGTTTATATTTTTTCGATATATATTTATAATATTTATACAAGAAAATACATTTAATACATACTTCATAAAATATATATTGTATATCTTAACATTTTAAATACCTACATTTAAAAACAAACTAAATTTTTCACTTTCTACAATATCACATTGCACTTGGAACTCTTCAAAATTTTGTTTTCTAAAAATTAATAATGTATATAGGTAAATTGTTTAAAATAATGGACCCTTTCACAATATAAACAAAATCACATCTTTTCTTTATACATTATCAATTTATATAGAAATCAAATTATTTTTGAGCATATGAGTATTTTGGGAATCCCATTGAAGGTAACTCATTGATTTTATATTTAAATATATTAAAAAGTAAATCTATTATCATAAATATAATTCTTTTTATACGATTTTTACTAACTACTATTATTAGCCTAATATACAGGGTGAACCTTTTATTCTTTTACTACATTAACTTTTTGATTTTGTTGCGACTAACCAATGTGCGATTTAAAAATTGTTTCGAAATACACCTCATTGGTAATGCATTTTTGTTTTAGTTTTTTAAATTTATAATTTAATAAAGCAGAGTGATTGGCAAAGGAATAGTTTTTATTACAAATTTTTCAAGCGAATAAAAATTGCAATCGAAAGTTTTATCAGATTTTGTTGTTTTCTTGCTACTGAAATTCAACGTTCAATTGTTTTTATAACTTCAAATTGATGTAGAAGGAATTAGGTCCTTAAATTCTCCACAATAAAAATAATTCAATCACCCTATATATAAATCCAATATTGTAGAGTTTGTTAAATCAAAAAATCTTCTAGCAAAAATAAATCTAACTAAAGTAGACTAGATAATCACCTTTGTACTTCAAACTAGCGAAGTATTTTCAACAGAAAATCCTAAGATCACCCTGTATCAAGCAATCTCAATGACTGCATTTAAATTCTCGATAAAATTCATACATACATATATTTGATATTTCAAGTTCATTACTTTTTCAAAAATAGCTTACAATTATTTAATTGATATTTTTACAGATATTTCTATAATTTTAATGATTAATATTTTAGATAGCATAGATTATACAAAATACAGAGCATACTTTCTTAATTACATGAGCTATTTAAGAAGTTTGTAACAAAAAATACGGAAGCACAAAAATCACATTTGCTTCAAGTAAACAAGATTTAGTTAATTGATGTATATTTTAGGCCTTAAAATTATGTGTTAAACTTGAGAATCAATTGATGTAATTGGAACTAATTATAATCATCCCTCTCATTATTTTTCTGTTCCACAAGCAAGCTTGAGCATTTCTCTCATTTTACTTTTAAAATTGTCTCGTTTTTAATTTTGTTTTGAGCATTGATTGTAATATTTGAAAATCATCGGAATCAGCAATTTTTTTTTAAATTTGAAATCCAAGGGGTTAATGAATTTGTGACGAAATTGACGAATTTATTCTCTAGGGAATTTAAAGAATTTTTTTGTTTTGGAAATTTTTCTTTGGATATATAAAACAGGAGTAATAAATTAATTATTAAATAAATTGCGATTACAGATTTTAATTACCATGCAATTGCATTAAAATTACGAGAAATTTCGTTTCAACTTGGTAACGCATAATTTAGTAAGTAGTTTTATAGTTTCATGGTTGATCTAATAAGTTAATAATTGATTTAAATTTTATGCAGTACACGAAGAGCAAAAAGAATTGATTTTTGAAAATGAAAAAGTTTAAAACAGATCGGAAATGAACATTAATTATGGCGCAGAATTGAACAATGGCAACTTAGAATTCAAAATGACCAGGGTAGCTATAATATGTTTTATATTAATTGATGTTAAATAACTTTGCTAAGTTGTTGGCATGTGAAATTTTGATCTCAAACGAAGTTGATGAAACTTATAATTGCTTTGGCGTCTCAATTAACCGTTAACTTTCTTAACTTGAAAATTAATTTTCTTGTAAAAAAGCGATAGTGCAGGAACTACATCAACCCAAGATGTAGTGGACGTATTGCACTCAGATTCAGCACGAACTGATTGAGAAAAGTGTCGGGCAGCCTTTTGCCGCAATTTTCGATGCTACAGCAAATCCGAGCCTAGTAAGTACTCTTTGGGCGGGCCTAAATGATTCAATTTTCGAAAATATACTTAGGTAACACAACCTTAATATAATTCAGATCGATGTGTGATTGTTTTAACATTTGTAAACAAGACTTAAGTATTTATGTGCATCGTTGAAATGTATAATTTGATTCACACATAATTCATCTTAATAAGTAAAAGTTTTTCTCTATAGTATGTCTAAGTAAATTTCAGTCAAATCTAACATATGTACTAGGAAATGTCACACTTAATTGGTTTACAAAGTAATCTTATATTTTACCTAGACTTAAGTCAATTCGATTTTAGCGCGAATTTGTTAGAGAATTTTCTTGTGGCGTTTCTAAATTTTCTTGAAACATAGAATTATTATTTTGTTCCCTATTTAATTCCTGTATTGTCGTTGCTGGATCTGTTTCGTCTGTAACGTCTTGGAATCTACAAAAATTTTAAATTTAAAAAATTTAATACACAATTTATTTTTAACTTACGTGTAATGTTTTTCTTCTCCCCTCATTTCACATATTACATTTGTTAAAGCCATAATGTAATTTTTAGCTAACGTAAGCGTTTCTATTTTTGACAATTTTCTTTCCATTTTTATGTGAGGTATTACTTCTCTAAGTTGCTGAAAAAAAAATTATATTTTTAATAATTATTGCTATTTTTTACTATTAATTTATGCTACAATTATAACTATTCAAATTTTTCAAAAAATGTATTTTTGTATTAATTTTAATACTTCAATCTAGTATTTCGTTATTAATCGATGTTTGTTTATTTTTGTTACCATTTTAAATTATTCGAATGAGAAAGTGGTTTTTAATTTACATACAATGTAATAGAAAGTCAACCTGCAATTCCAATAATATAGTTCATAAATTATTTGGTAATTGGAAAACACAAGAGTAACTATCGATACGTTGCGTTGCGCAGTTAAAAGGAATTTTTTTTTTCTTTTTGCATATAAATATGCTCTAGTTTGCACCTATTAAAATTCTATAATCGCATTTTTGATTTTACTAGGTTTGATTAGGAGATAGAAAAAACATAAAAAATGCCATTACCCCCGAGGTCGGTAACTACCTTGAATCTTATATTAAATTGGGGGGTTCTAGGATATTTCGTTCCTGGACAATTTCTCACAGACATTTCGCTACCATTTCTGGTTTGTTTCTAAAACAAACTTTAAATAAATATTTATCCACAAACGGAAAATTATAATAATAAATAAAATACTAATAATAAAATCATTTAATGTTGCAAAACTTAAGTGCCATTCTCATCCATTACGTTACGTAAATTAGACATAAATTAATTTTTTTTAAATGACATTTCTTTGAAACATGGTTTTCATTGATGTATTTGACGTAGTAATTAATTGAATAAATAAAAATTCCCTTCAAAACATCCATGAAAACGAGGTTTTAAAAAAGAAATGTCATTTTTTTATTAATTCACGTAGCGTTAATTGGATGAGAACGATGCTTTAAAGGTTCGTTCCCATCCAATTAATAAATTTAAAACAGATACATCGATGCAAACTAGAAATGAATATAATTTTTTTTTTAATTGACCTATAATTACGTTGAGGACGGTGGTCTCATGCGTCGACTAAAGCAGAGATCCTTAGAATCCCGAGAATAGAAAGAGATTCACTCAACCGTCCTCCCTTGGCAAATCTGCTTTGGAAACTCTTCATAAAATGCAGTTGTCAGCCAAAAACCACCTTGGATTGTAGTTTACGTTGCGTTAATTGGATGAGAATTCACAATAATTTTGTGAAAAAACACCCAAGTTTTTCTGTGAAAACTTTGATTTAATCCTACGCTAAAAATGGTTTGTTAAATTCAAAATTGAAGATCATATCCCTGCAAACAGCAGGATAAGCCGAGAGTGCTTTCAGAGACAGAATTTTGCGCAACAACGGAAACAAATGGCACAATCTCAATACGCGTTAAAAAATAAGTGATAGATTTAGGAATAGGATAATTAAATTTTAGATAAAAAAGTTGTATAATTGTTATTTTCAGGTTTCACCAGAATCCATCAGTAATCTATGCATAGTATGCAAAACCGTAGGTAATTAAATTTTTTATACAGAAAGGTTGTACGCATAAACTAATAACTTCCGATCGGCAGCTGCTCGAAGTCGTCAACTTCGTCATGCTTTTACAAATATGAGGAATTTTAAATTAATCAAATCAGTCGCTCATTAAAAACATTCCTAAAGCCGCTGCAATTCCAAAATTACGCATCTAGAAAGACGAAGAAAATTTACGAAATCCAATTTAAAATAAAATAAAAAACCAAACAACTAATAAAAATTCTTTTGAGATCTCTGTGTATTTGGTTTCATGCGTTATCAATGAAATGTTACCCCAAGTTGTTGCTTAGCAATGCACGAGAAGATGAATTCAATGAAGTTAAGTGTTCTTACTTTTAAAAGCAATAAGGCTACGTACTACACCAAGAATTTTTACATTAAGAAGTTAGGGTCACTTAGGAACATCAAAAATCGATTTTTAAAAGATTACATTTTCTTGAACTCTAAAATTTTTAATTGGAATTGCAGTAAAAATATACAGGAATACCAGCCTGTGTAGTAAAACGTTTGCTTGTTTTTCCCTTTTAGAATAAATAATGGGATGTAAAAAGGGTTCCATGCCCACCAATATGTGGAAAGAGAAAACGCTGAATGCGATAGATAGCAGAGCAATAAGAGAGCACTCCTGCCGGAAGAATGCGTCGTCGACAAACACAAATTGCTGTTTTAGGAGCAAAATCTTCAAAATAAAATGCAGTATATGGACCTGAAATAGATGATTCGGTGTAAGTTGTAAAATAATTTTTTTATTTTAGTGTAAGCTAAATTTCAAATTTGAATCGCGCTTTTCTAAAAATTTTGTTTTCAAAGTCAAAATGCAGCATTTTATCTCAAATTTTCTGTGTTTCTTTCGGGTATCAAAAAGTACTCTTTAATCGAAAATTTTGGTTTTTCAAGGTGTACTTTTTATTTTATGGACCAAAAATGTTGAAAATCTAACTTAACATTTAAATTTTTCGGAAAATGCTACGATTCAAGACTACATTAATATAATCTAAATTTTTTTGAATTTTTGATTTCGTATAACCTGGTTCCGAACAACACTGCTCACCGCAAAACTTGTTTTTAAAATACGCTTTAGAAAGTCCATTATAATTTTTTCATTTATAACTAATTTAAAAAAAAAAATTAGTAAGCACTTAATAAATACTAAAACTCTTTTAAATACTAAAATTATTGTACAAAAATATGCATACATTTTTTTTTTTAAATTCCCCCTTTTCAGTTTCCTGAGTGAACCCCCCCCCCCAAGAATTAAGGTCTGTCGTCTTTGTCGTCAATTAGGCAATTCATAAAGTTTCATCCGGCAAGTAATTTGCACAAGTTTTTGACCATCAAATATTAGTGAAATTTTTTTTCGGCCAAAAATTTGGGCAAATTTTAGGTAATAGGTAAAAATTTAAATTTACCTCAAATGCATCATTTAGGGAATGCATTCTCATTCTTTCTCTCTCATTACTTTCCAGTCTTCGCAAATTTCTCTCTCGTGCACTTATGCCTGTTTTCCTCCGCCTCGTCGTTGTGCTACCACTTGAGCTGCCGCCACTTGTGGTACTACCTGAGAATTTAATTTCATTCTTATAAAAAAATTTAAGGTTAACAATTTTAATTAAATGGTGTACGAACCTTCGGTTCTCCGCCTTGCAATTTTTCTGTTTGTTGCTTCGTCACTACTGGACTCGGACATTTCGTCTTGACTATGTTTACTCAATTCCATATCATCAACTTCGACATCCTCATCTTCTTCTGGCCATGATGCCGTCACATCTAGTGACCTCATGGTTGCTGTATAAAATAATTTATTAGCAATGGTACGACCAATATTAATGCATATTAAACAGATCCATTGATTTACTATTTCAGTTTTATCTTTTTATGAAATAATTAAAATTGGGTACAATTTTCTAATGACGATAACATATCACGATAACGAATATCGATTAAGAATATTAAGAGATAAATATTTTTATAAATATTAAAATTGGAGATTACAGTAACATTTTAAAACAAGGTTTTGTCAAAAATTTAAAATTAATTTTGAATAAGTGTGTCGCTTTTAGTACAACCGCAACCTACAACCTTATAAAGCGAGTTTTTAAATATTCACATCTTTAATGTTGTTTGATGATTATTATGTAATAATACTTGAATCCTATTTGTCGAATTTATTTATTTTTGCTGAGTATCTATCTTCTCGGTTCTACTTGTTATTAAGATTTTTATTTCAATTAATTGTAAAATATTATTAGAAAATTATGAGAAATACAACTAAGAACAGAAAAAAAAAGAATAATGTAATAATTAAATTCGTAGAAAAAGAGAATATATGAATACTTTTAATTGGATTTAAAAGTATAAACATTATCCATACTTACATATTATTATGTATGTAGCTAATTCGAGTATCTATAATATAGCGCACTAACAAATTTGTATGTTTGTAAGTTGGTAATATGTCAACTATGTCAGCTATGCTTTGCGATAACAATCAATTAGGTTCTAATCTCTTCAATCATATTTTCCCACACAATTTTGACCCATCCTACAGAAAATCCCCGAAATCCTACCGAATATGTCCGAAATGTAACAAAGAGCCATCTAAGATGGCAGGACGGTGGCAGAACAGCAGAACAAAAATCTTTTATTTCGAAGATCCGTAAAAGTTAAAAATTTGTATGCAACACGTGTAGAAATCTATTATTATTGAACTTGCATAATTGCGTGAGCCGGCAGGTACTATAAAAACCAGTCATTAATAAGAATATTTTAATTACTTATACTTATTAATATATTATGTGTTTGAACAAGAGCAGTAAGGCTACTAGGAATTTAAATATCTAAATGTTATATAAGAACATAAATAATTCAATGGAAAACTAATTAAAAATACATTTAGAAGTGCTATTTATATTAATATTTAAATATTCAGTTATTGTTCTTTAGATAGCATGACAAATTTAAATGAGTTTGTATAGGTATTTTTACTATGATAAGATAATATGTAAACGAAAGAAATACTACAACCAACATATTATTAACATAATGTAACATATGAAAAAGAATATAAATTGAAAATTATTATCCGGTCTAGCACAATTTCAAGTTGAATATGGGTAGATTAGGAAAAATGCTGGATTAGATTTAAAATCAACTCGCTTAAGTTGGAAAGGGCGATGTCGTGTTATTGGAGTTGCTAATTAAATACGCCTACTGTAATACAAATTAATTTTAATTTAAAGTATTTACCACGTTTTGCATTTTATCCCAGTTCGAACGAGAAAATAAGCAAATCCAGTCGACGTGGAGTAAAAAGCCTTTTTTCGCATTTTTTAAACAACATTTAATTTCAATTAGGACTTAATATTCTAATAAACCTATTAATACTAATTTTACTTTTAAACATTTTATTTTTGAAAAGAATTCGGTACTATTGATTTCCTTGATTTATTTCATTTAAATTTAACTGCGTTGGATTGTTTGTCGCTTAGATTACAAACTACAAAAAATATACTTCAGTTTGAACTAGGTTGTGAATATTTATCAAATGTCCGAATATTCGAAAATATTAATTATTCGCGAATACACTATTGCATAATTATTTTCCAGCTTGTATCAAAATTTTACGCAGCGGGAAACCGCAGTTCGATCTACGGGTTATGCATTCAGCAAGCTTAGCACCCCACTAGAATATGCAAGTGAGCCAGGCTGCCAGGTAAACTTGGTATTTCAATGATATGAGTATCTTAACTATTTTAAAAATACTTCAGCGTTTATTTAACTTGGTTTTACTTTAAAATATTATTATTACTTGAAATTATTGATAATAAAAAATATCCGAATTTCCGAATCCGAATTTGATTCGCAGTCTTGGTTTGAAAGACGATTCAGTTTATTACTATAATTAATAATAATTTTACCTAAAATGGGAAATAATAATATGTAGTATCTATAAATAAAACCTAATATCTATAAATTTACTGGTAGTTGTATACGACATAAAATAACAAATTTGATGTTTGTTTTATAAATACGACCAGGTATTCAATGAGATTAGATAACATAAAAACACTTATTTTATAATCCTAAATTTAGGGTGCTTGTGAAGCTTGATCTGATGAATAGGACTTACAAATTAATTTATGAAGATAATGCAAATCAATTTAGTATAAAAGTTATCAGAATATCAGAAGTAAGATTTTAATTACCCAGCCGTTCTGAAATTTTCAGATATAATTTATAAAACTATTAGATTCGGCCTCTGTCCTCACGCAAATCCGGTTAAAATTGCAAAACTGATTTTGGAATCCAATAAAAAAATTATAGAAGAATTTTTGTAAATTTTGGGCCATTTTTTAAGAACTTCAATGACTTCCATCAAGGGTAATTTATGGAAGGAATGGAAGTTCATTCGTAATTTATCTTTGCAAAGTCTTTACGATCCATTTTCTAAGATATAAATCCAAAACATTTTGCCAATCCACTGTTGCAGTGGTCCACGTTTTGTGTGGAAGCAGCACGAGAAAGAATTTTGGATCTTCTCCAGAAATAATTTCACGGAATTGTTAATGGAACCCCACAGTTGAATATCTAAGTTCTTACAAGCTTAAGGATTGAATAATGCATTTTCAGGTGGAAGTTGCGATTGATTCATAAGCCAGAAAACCTACAATGGATGAAGCTTCAGAGATTAAGATATTTTAGTTGATAAATTTGTAAGGAGTAGCCAGAAGGATTTTAATCGATTTGGTGTTGTTTTCAAAAATTTTCAACAAGTTGCTATCAATTCTTCTAATCTCTTAATCTTTTAATCTCAGAATCAATGTACGGACATCAATTTTGATTTAATAGATTATCGAACGTTTGCGATAAGTATAATATCTAAGAACACAGTATAACAATAACTTTCACTTTCTAGGTCATTGGATTGACTCGTTAGATTGTTGCACGTTGATTTGGTACAAATACCAAGGACTTTTTCTTCAAAAATAGGATTTAATCTACTTAGAAGTTTTTCACCTTGAAAAGTCCCGAAAGATTATTGGAATGATAAGATGAAGAGAATATTTATAATCTGGTAATGCAGAATAAATGTTGTTTTTTGAGTTTTTGAGATTGCAGTTATTGAATCAAAATTATATAATTTATATCACATTTACATTAAAATTTTGCTCTATCTGAACTTAAATCTGGATATTCATAGAACTTCTTTTTTGCTTTTTTTCAAATATGGCGAGTAATCCGGGATCTCTAAACCGGACAAGCTTATGGTAATCTAATTTAAGATAAAAAAAAATGTATTCTTGACTACCCCCCAATTATATCCAATTATACCCCTTGTCGAATGGCATAGAATCAAAGTTTTACAGTTTTTATTTATTGTTTTGCCAAGTTGCTGCGTACATAATATGGCAAACATTTTATATAGGCTTGTATCCGGAAACATTATTTACATAATTAATTATATATTCCGATTCAACAGTAACCGTCTAAGGTTAAGTACATAATTCCGGATCACGAAAATTTATCGACATATACTACAGGATTCTGGCTTTCCCAATGTCCGGGTTATGCAAGTTTATATCATTGTATTTATATTATGTATTTAGATTATTTATGTTTATAACAAAAGTAGCATGTATGGTAGAGACTAAACAGGTAGTACAAAGTCGTATTAATGTTTTATAAAATATATTTATATTAATATATTAATAAATTAATTAACAGCTATTAGTCTATGCAGATGATGTATTTATTATATGTCTAGATAATAAAAGAAGAGGTAGCTGGAAACTGAAAGAAGAAGAACTGCTAGAAAAGAAACAAAAATTGAAGATTCAAATAAGAACAAAAATTTAATTATTTGGATATACAAAATAAGTTGTAGAAATAAAAAATTACAGAAATTTCGCTCCCGGATAATTGGCATCCATACATTTCGCTACTAGGATATTTTGCTACCATTTCTGATTTATAAAATATTTTAGAACTAGAAAAATCGGTAGGGACACTTTTGGTGCGGAGCATATTATAAATTAAAACCAAACAAAATTTTTATTTGGGATTATAGAAAAATAGCTAGTAGACCAAGACCAAGGATGCGATGGTAAAACTGACGAATAAATTTATTATTCAATTAATAGTTTCCATGTGTAGACGGTACTAATGCCGGCTCATGAGCTCAAATCCCCGATTGTACAAAAAAATCGATGTTTATTTAGAAAAAGGAGATTTAAATACGTATTTTTATTAATTACTACTATATAGAACTTTTTTTAATTGTCAACAAAATTTTTATTTGTTTATATTAGTGACGATAACCTGTATTCGTCAGTTGTATTAACTTTATATAATAGTTTCACAAATATAACTTTTGACTTTGTGCTGATTATTTTTTATTAAATGCGATAAATGCTATCTCAAGTTATAATACCTTTTTCTGCAGGATGTAGTATATTTTGAAAAGTTCATTATAGATAGAGAATAAATTGATAGATAAGCAATAACTAAATCCAAATTGTACGTAGGCGTGGAAAATTATACAATTTTGTTGGAATTGCCTCATGGGCAATCACTCATATTTATGAATAAAAAAGGAATTTGTCAACAAATCTTTTGGAATGTTTTCATAAGTTGTATGAATATAAAATCTTTTTAAACTGTGACGCGAACTACAACAAAGAATGATTCTTTCCAAATTTTATTTACATATAAAACAGCCATGAAAAAATTTAAATCGCGTCTACAGTAAGTTTGCTAAAAACCTATTTTCATTTTCAATTAAACAAATTGCATTTATTTGGATTCAACATAATAGTTGTATGAAAAATAGACGTTATTGACTTTTTGCTTGTCTTTCCTTCCCATCATGTTTGAACGGTACCAATCTATTTTCTGTTGACATGGCGACATTTAGGAGCATTTTGGATTTCCGTTATTGGAAAATTATAACAGATTTTATATTTGAACTGAATTGCTTTTTTCCTTCCGTTAAATTTTCTTTTGCCCAAAATTGAGCATTGCAATTTTACAGATTTCAATTAGTCATCGTTATTAGGATTCTACATAAAACATTAATTTAACAATTTCGACACGGTTACACCTCGAGCACTTTCAAACTTTCTTTTCAATTATTTCAAATTCAATTCATTACTTAAAATCTTTTTATATTATTTAAGTTAATTTACGGTTCATTATTGGTTGGTTCATGAAATAGAACAAAACTAATCAATTAAACTGACAATAAATGGAGAAAATAAATAAAATTAATGAAGCAACTTGCAATCTTATCAAGAGTAAGAAACCATAATTTTTTCTTTATATACATATTATTTAAATATATTATTTAATATTTAAAAATTTTCATAACGAAGCTAAAATAACAGCTTAATTGCGAAAAAAATATGTTAATTTTTTGTTTAACTCGAGCTTAATTGCAAAAGTTGAGGTAATCGAATTACCGCAGTTTTTTAATTCAAATTTTCAAAATTTATATTCTGCGAAAGAAAAGCAAGTCACAAAACTTTCAAATTAATTAAGACTCAAATTTAATTAGAAAATCGCATCAAAAAATTTATTTCTGTTTAATTATTCTACGTACGTACACCGTAGTTGCCTTACGGAAAAGTCCTTTTTATTTTGTTTGTGTTTTTAATAAAGTAATAAAGGGAAAATTATTAAAATTTGTTACTCATAAAGTTGTTACTGTCGCGCATAAAACCAATTAGCAAATAAACTTAATTTTGGATTCTATAGGTGCTTAATATCATGTCAACTTAACGCCTTATTTTTATGTTTAAATGAAAAATCTTCATTTTTCACACGAAAGGTTAAATTAGCTAAGAATTATCACCTTGAATATTTCTTTTATTGGTCGATAAACTGGCTAGGGATGCTCGACAGCTTCCAGTGACGAAAATTTACACGACTGCAAAAGCAGGAACTTTTTATGTATGCTTTTTAATTTTTTGTTTTTATGTATGCTTTTAATTTTTTGTTTTTATTTATTTTTAATGTTCACTAAATTATTCAGGTATATCTGAAGGGAATGCTTTTTAGACACTTTATCTACCTATTCTATCTATCTATTTAAATAAAAAAACATCAAGTTGGGTTTTTTACCCAATTATGAGATTATGTTAGGTTAAGTTATTGAGTTAGGTTAGGTTTTAAGCTTACATTTTTGAAATAACAGTCAAAGAGCTGGCTAGATAGCTGATTAATTAACTTGTACTAATTATTAAGTATTAAAGGAACATACAAAATTTGAACCAATAATCTAGGTGGTTCCCATAAGTTATCGTTTAGTCTAGACACAGTTTTTGCTTGAATAATTAAGGAGACCGATTTTTTAAACAAATGCACATTTTGCAGTAATGGCAAAATTTGTGCTTGTTAGCAAGTATAAAATTATAAAAATAGTAATTAGTACTTACAACCGGTTATTGTCAAAATAAGTAGGTACGGTACATTAATATTTTAAAATATAAATTACCGAATAACCAGAAAAACGATACAATTTACAAAGTAAATATTTTGTTAATTATCTTTGCGTATCATAAAATTTAATCAAATTTATATTATAGAAATTTGCATCTATACTTTTGAAGGGTACGTAGGTAATTTATTGTAGACATAAATTAACTTAATAAGGCAGTTGATAACAGAGCTAAACTAAAATTTGTCTTTCTCAAAATTAATAACTTCCCAAAACAATTTTTGAAATTGGAATTTGGTGCCATAACTAAATTTTTTGACCTTAGTAATAATTTTTGTAATTCAGTAAAAATTGTCAAGCATAAAATAAACAAAATTAAATTTAACACTAGTTAGTTTTAAATTAACGTTATAATAAAAGTACAACTTATATTCAATACAAAGACCTCACTAGAACGAATTAAACGTAATAAATTTAGAGAAAGTTGGTGTTGCACGTTCTATAGGTTATTTCATCATTGATTTTTGATCATATTCATTTTATCCAGTGTTAAATACTTTGAAAAATGACCGTTTCAAAAAGGTTTAAGGTGAAAAACTTGAGTAAAAGTACTTACCGAGCGTTTTTGATTTATTATAATAAATAATAATTAATCATTATTAAAACTTGATTTTAAACATTTTTACTTGTTTAAATATTTCGTAACACAAACTAAAAATCCGTTCCAAATTACAAAGGTATAAATAGAGCGTAAAACCTAATTATTTTTATAATTAAACAAAACTTTAAATATTAATTAATAAAATTCTAAACGAAATTAAGCACTAAACAATACTAAAGAAATGTTTGAATTGAAATTGTAACTCGGATTACTAAAATTGTTAGTGGTTTAAAATAAGGCAAGGAAAACTACTTTTTCCAATAGGTGTGACCTTTTAAAGGCCATTCTTTGCATGGCTTAACTCTCTTTTATTTTGCACACCCTCATATTAATTTAAATACAGCTAGGTTTTTATATTGCTACAGTAAATGTCACTTCCTTATCTCAATAATAATTGAATTTTTACTTTTTAGCGGTACCGTAATTTAATTTTTATTTTTTTTACCAAATAACCAACTTTTCTAAAAGAAATTAAAAACTGCTTACTTTTATTAACAATTAACACACTTCCTATTTAAATTTGCACTAACACTAAGAACTATTTTACAAATTAGAATTACAAAATAATGGAAAAATAGAAAGAGAAAGGTATAACAACGTGTTCAAAGTGAAACTGAAACGGGTTCTGTTAAATTTTACACTTTCCCGTTATGCGGTGAATGGCAATTTCAAAAATCTAGGACGCTCGGGTTTGGTGAGACAAGTTTGACCCCTTTCCCTTCCATTTATATTAAGATCACGTTTTTTGAACAAGGTTCACTGTCTATGCCAATGTTTTCAAATTTCAAAAACTAAAACCTAACGCCGCTTGTACATATCTCATATTTTCCGAGATAACAACTAATGAAAGTTACTACGGTTGAGGAGTTGAAGTTCACTATAAACAATTGGAAAATATTTATCAAAATTGTTATCTCACTTTATCCGAATTTGATAATTAATCAACAAATGTATACAACGTTTGTTTGCCATTACATACTTTATATAACAATTTATTAAAATCTTATATAACATTTAAAAACAACAGTTCTATTTATTGAGTAAATTTAAAGTTTACGGACCCATCAAATTTAAGTACCTACCATTCACCAAGGAAAAAATTATTTGATCAACTAGGTAGATCCATAAAATATGAATTTATTATCCACTATAACTGCCAAGCGCAAATTGTATATTATGTTTATCATTAGATAGTACGTAATATAACCAAATACTTCCGTAGGACGTCAATCATTTTGCTTTGAACCTGTTCGGTGTGCTCACTTTCATTATCTTTTTCGAATTTTTATTTAAATTATTCTGCAAGGCACACAAGTGTGCTAACCGCTAGAGAATGAGAATGGAATGAGATCTAGAAGAAAATAGAAAAAGTTTGAGGTTAGATAATAATCAAGATTGAAAGCGGAAGTAATATTATTTACTAAATTATGTTAGAAATTATAACAAATTCTAATGGTCTCATTTAAACATAGTTAATTTAATGATTCTTGCAAAGTATTGTAATCATCACAATTCTTTTTTAATATTATAAGTTAATTTAAAAAAATTACGTTAAGATCTTTTTATATAAGACTACAGAATAAGATTAACAATCTTACCTGAAAAATCTTATAATGATAATGGCGGAAGACAAATGGATTTTCCATCGGATATCTTGAGCAGCTGCAAATTGGAAAATCAATTAAAATAATAGAATAGTTTGGCAATTTGCAGGTTGAAAAATTTAGAAGTGCAAAAAGAATAAATAATATTAAAAATTTTGAAAAAAATAAAAAATCTATATTTTGCAATAGGAATTCATTATGGTACCAACTATTGTTTAAAATATTGGGGGTCATATAGCTGCAAATAATCGTATCTGTGTGTAGCATGTCAGGCCTTTTCAAAAAATAAAAAGGCCTGTTAAAGGCTTATTTTAGTAATCGCTTCCATACGCGACATTCTTATAATGCGGTTTTGATATAACGCGGTTTTGAACAACAACATTCTAACAACTTAAAATTAACCTGGTACTCCAAGAAGTTTACAAATTTTCATAATCCTTGTTGCTTTACAATTCTGCAGTTTTCAGTTTATAAAGAAAACTTGGTCTATAGATTATCGGCCAAATAGATTTTGGCTTGTCACTAATTTTTTTACTCGTATTGCCGATCAAATTGATTATAGTTAGGGAACAGCGATTCATCGAGGGAATCCCCGAGGGAATCCTCGGGGAATTCTGGTGTACAAGTGATGAAATTTTTCATCAAAGTACAAATTTGATGAAATCTTGGGAAATCTTAGCAAATTAGAAACGATTAAGAATATTATGCGCTTCCCTTTTAGCTTTTTCAACTTTTTCGAAAGATAATCTAAGACAATTTCTTTAAGACAAATCTTTAAAATAAAACTAATTATTTGCAGTTAGGTTAAACTAAATTTAATAAACATTCAGCTATTATTGGTAAAATTTAAACAAAAAATGTAATTACTTTTATGTTTAAAAATAGGCAACTTGCACTACATTGAACTTTATTTTAGTATAGGTTATGTTACTGCTTATTGGTGATAAATTTATGATTTTAGCCACATTGAATGCACATGATAAAAACTTGAAATGGTAGTGGATCTTAAAAAAATTCAGAGAATGCGCATGGTAACCAAATTTTCCTTGATTATCTGTCAGCCGACTTTATTACTTGTAGATAAAAAGGTCCTCTTTGTTGTGACGTGACAGAAGCAAAATTTTCATTAATTTTCTTCAGGAAAATTTATTACTTATAAAACCAAAAATACGTAAATAACATAAGAATTTAACATTTGATTATTCCGTACATATTAGTACGTATAAATTATAAAATAATTACAGTTTCAGTTAGAAAATGGAAAATAATCAAGTGAAACCAAAAATTAATTTATCCTTTGGTGAAAATATAAATTACATTTTAATTTAAAATGCGTTGGTATTCCAGAATTAAAATATATTTAGTAAACGTTAAATTAAAACAAACTGTTTTGCTGTGTTGCTGAAATTAATCTAAATAAATATTCAAATAATTTTCCTATACAGCTTTTAGCAGTATTTATTGCTTTTTTGTGAAGATATAATTTCCAATAAGAAAAATTAAGTTTAAAATGAGGTTCTGAACTTTTTATAAAAAGTTTCTTAAATAAATTAAAATTTTAAAATATAAATAAAAATTGCAAATAATTTTTATTAAAGTCAAAAAACAGTATCGAGAAGTTAAAAAACGGCTTCTTGAGTTTCGAGAAGTTGGAGGTTTTTATTCACTTATTCAATTAAAATACTCTGATTAGTTTCAAAATTTTTCTTTTAATTACGTCCTGAAAATTTCATTCCCAGTTTCAGATTACTGAAATTGGTTTATGCAATTTATCTTTAATTAAACTACAATGACAAAGAACGATTGCTTCTTCAAAGACTGGAAGTAGGTAAAACTTGGATAAAACTTTGTTATCACGCAAGATCATCATAGTAGATTTGCTTTAACTCGCAAAGTTTTGGTATATTGATTTTGTACTTGATTTATATTTTAGGTTGAAGAACGATTTGACCCATTACTAGCCTCTTAACGTACATTGATTTTTCAATTAATTAGCCTCAGGCAAATCATCATCGTCATCAGCTAGACGTACTTATCACAATGGAATGCATAAATATAGTTCAAAAATAAAACTTGTTTTGAATATTATTCTTATTATTTATTAGTTTATGTAATTACAGTAAAATTCAGTGAACTACAATTCAAGAACCTCTGCTTCATTGATCTATCAAGTGAAAGATTAATAAATAACTGATTTAAAAGTGTAATCCAATGAACAAAATATTGGAGCTGAAAAAATTTCCAAGTAATAAATTTTACATATTATCAATTTTATATTATGCTATGTAGACGAAATTATAGGTGTTTAAATGTTCGATAAATAATGTAATTTTTACATAAAAATTGGCTATAATTTACCCCAGTTAATTCAGGTTCATAAATAATTTTTTGTCCAAATCAATGATGATTCCGAAAAATGCTAAAACGAAATCTTATAGCATATGCCCTATAAAAATTATCTGAAAGCTTCCTTCCAACCGTAAAGTTATAAAATAGAATCTAAATGTCAGAAATTTTAACTTCTCATTGAAAAATTTAAAAATAAAATAAATATATGAAAATTTAACATTACACAAGATTTATAATATCAATTTAATACCAATTTCATCGAATGTCAGCAAAAAATATACTAAAAGTTACCTGGCCATTAATTTAACATAATACTCAAGATTTAATTCGTACAATTAATTTTAATTAAAATTTTTCATTTTATTTTTTTTTAACTTTCAAATATAAAATATTAAGATCTATTTTATTTCTTTATTCCAGATCATTGAATATGATCTCCACATTTTTTAATGTTGTAATGGCCAACATATTAAATAAAACAAAAAAATTTTTTTTATTTATTTATATTATTTTTATTATATTTTTTGTACTTCTTCACAACTTTTTTCTTTCGTCTCTTTACTAATCTTTAAGTGGAAAATGGTTATCATTAAATAAATATAAAAGAAAATGTATTAACTAATAAGATAATAAATCAAACACAATTGAAGAAACTGCGATACAGTATACATATATTATGAAGTATGGACCCAGTTTTAGTTACTACCATTTTAATGAACATTGTAAATAATTATCGATTGTTTGAACATGTTTAATTATCAATTATCAACAGTAATACATCGAATTCCGACTTGAAAATTAAAAACTAATTAAATATGTATTTAGTAGAGATATTTTATGAAAACTGGTATGTTAACCGCATAAAAAGTTGAATAACATTAGAATTAATATATCAAATGTCATTTTAGTAAGGTGTGTTATGTCGAAAATAGATTCTATAGTATTTAAATTGCAGTAAGTTATTAAAGAATGTTAAATTAAATATAAGTATTTAGAAAAAGTTACCATTGTTGTTATCTATTTAAATTATCTATTATAATATTAATGTGTATTATTTTCTTGTAAGGGAGCGGAGCAGGATGTTTCGATGTCGCCGATTATACAATACGGATATACACATAAATTACATCGAGAAAAAAATTTCTGCCGGTCTGTAAGAGCCGTAAAAGCCGTCCTTGATTTAAATGCAAGCAAAATTGCCACCGATTGGGGTAATCTGGTACAGAAGAATGTAAATATAATTTGAAAATTTTCTAGATAATGAAAAACTCTTATTTAATATAATAATAGTTAGTGCTGAAACTTGAATTGATTTACTGATGTTTGGGCTAATTATTAAATTCATTCAGTCCTACGTTCTACGCGCCAATTGTAGTGAATTTTTTTCAGATCCAAAATTCTCGATGATCCAAATGTAAAAATAATAATTTCTGGTTTAAGTTTCAAATTATAAAATTCTGACTACCAATTTCGATAAAAGTCAATTTAGTTTATTTTTAAATTATCTTTATTTTCTATCTAATCTGTTATTAATATGTACTTATCTAGTATCAACTGCTTCCGTTTTAATTTACTTTCCGAACAACAAAATTTCGTCTTAAATTTATTATCTTAAGTTTTGCCCTTAAAATTGCACCTTTATTTTATAAATTATGTACAAAATTTTTAATCAAAATAATGGGACTTGAAAACAGGGACATAAAACTCTGGTAGGTGAAACGATAAAAAAATTTCTTACCTATTGATAAAAATCTAGATAGTAATTGAAAGCTCATTTACGTGAATAAACAGGAAGAAAGCTCTCCTCCGGAAAACAAAGTCCCGTTATTTTTCAATTAATTTTTCAAAATTGAAGTAATTTAAACCTTAGAAGTTTTTTAATAAAAATATAACAGTAGATAATAAACAAGTTTTATAGTTCGTCCTGTGGCAGTAAAAAATGTAATCCATATTCTATTAGGTATTTTCCTAGTGGTTTAATTGCACTAATGTGGAAAATATTTTCTCGTTAAGTACTTACAGGTAAACAAATTTACATAGAAGCATTTACGATTATTATGATTATAAAGAATTTCACAGGGCCAAGGATGTAATTTTCTATCAACCGCATTCTTGTACAAACTAATTACCGACTTTCTCAATTTTATATTACACGCAGTAGCTCGGTCTGTATATCTTTGATATTTAGATTAGAAACTTTTTTCTATCATCACATCGGAACGAATTAAAGCACACAAAAAGATTAAATCGAGTAGTACTTTCTTAATTTTATTTTTAAATTTTTGCAACGGTACTAATTGTAACTAACTTATAAGCAGTTAATTTCAAGCTTTTTGTTCAGCTACTACCGTTCAGAAAAGAACACTTTCAAAATTTATAAGAATTTCAACATCAATAAATCATGTAATTTGTATTGGTTAGTTAATAATCGACAATACAGAAAAAGAAAAATTAAATCTTTTATTTGGAAAAAAAAATTTTGAATTTCGAAAATAATTTGGAAAATTCTAAAATTTCGCCGAGTGCAAAAAAATTAAATAATTAAAATTATTTAGTTTAAAAACTGTTGTTCCTAATGTTTTAAATTTTATTCCAACCAATGAAGAGTAAGTGGTGATTTAAGGAACGGATAAGGTAGTTCAAACGGGCATTAAATATTAAGCAAGTACAAGTACATTTTGATGTAGGTCTTATTTTCTCAAAAACTTATTAAGCTATTTTGAAGTTAAAATACTATGTTTAGAAGGCACCTCACGCCTCACACCTCACTTTAGTATGCAGGCATGTGAAAGTTCAGAGAATCAACCAAAAATCCTTTTTTTTACTTTTTTGATATACATAATGCGGTGTTATATACTGAAAAATAAAAACCAGTGGAGAATAAAGCAGTAATATCGACTTATATTACCTTATCCAATATCTGTTGGATTAGTATTCCTTCGACATAAAAATGATTTATTTGTGTTACAATAACGAAATGAACAAAATAAAAATTACAGATCTTGATTGGCAATGATAAAATATTCAAGGCCGTAATTTCCAATTACATTTTTAAATCACATCAAATCAAAATAAAATTGCTCGAATAGTAACAAATAATCGATTAATTTTAAGCGATAGTAAATTTTGTAACCGTAAAATTATAGTGAACTAGAAAGTGATTACTTCTGCGTTTCGATTGTGATAATTGCACAGACAAAAAGACGCAAAATGTATTATTTTTGAAAATGGATCATTTCTTTTTTCTGAAAGTTACGAAATACTCCAAGGACTATCTTGTCATTTATTTAGTAAATATGAAGCCAAATTAAGTTATTGTTTGGCTCTATACAAAGGCTTCGAGTAATCATGTTACTTTATATATAAAAGTAGAAAATTCCAGTGTCAAAAAAAAAGTTCTTTGAAGAGGATTTGGCTTAGGAAATTAAAGTTTTACTAGATTTAATCACTAGTTGCTTACTTTTTATAATACTATACCAATATAAGTTGTAAAGTTGCTGCAAGTTCTATAGAGAAACTGAGTAAATAATGATTATTAAAATTTATGTACGGGTATAAAATTGAGAAAAAGAACATTAATAAAAAACAAATTTCGCAACAAAATGTGTTCCCGACAATTTTGCGATGAATTTTTTATCTCCTAGCAACAACATCTCATTGTTACGAAAGCAACAATCATCCCGCTTTGCAGTATCTATTGAACCGTTGGAAGCTGAAAAGGAGCTACATTATAACACTGCAATCATTCGTAATACAAGTGAGAAAACGATCTAGTAAACATTTTCAATGACCATCATCGATCGATTAAAAAATAATAACCTTTTTTTTGAAATTGAAAGAAACGCGAAAACAACTTTTATACAAATATTTAGTATTTCACCTACGCTGAAATTAATTAACGCTAAATTTGTTATTTTGATTATTTTGGTAGGTACGCAATATTTTCAAGTCATGTCTTCAACAAATTTTAATTATTCAAAAACATTTGTTTCTATCACGAATTTAATTATATCAGCTGCAATTTATCATCACGACAATGAACTTTTAAAATATCATAAATAATGTTGCCCCAAGTAGCATTTTCCTTGATTAAGCAAATAATATTTCAGCTATTGTGAGCTCCGTTTGTGTTATTTTCATTAAGTAATCTTTCTGTAGCAGTAGTGTAGAATAAGTCGCGTTAAAATTGATTGAAACAATGTAAACGCGGCGCCCATAATAAACAGTTGTTTTGATCGAACTGTAAATACCTTTGGGACCTAAAACGGTTAAGCGTTTTTAGGTTGCCAAAGGCATTCTTTACTCTAATTTTGTTGTAATTAACCTTTACGTATACTTTTGCATAACACAAATTATACACCGATATATTTGCAAATATTATGTAACAATGTTATGCAGGATCGTAGCAAGGCTTCAATTGCCAAAAAAACAAAATTCGTTTGAAATTTCCATAGGAAATAGAAAAACTGTCCTATACTCATTTGGTGATTGTAAGTAGAAAAAAATTGGTTTATTTTCTATTCTGTTTATGGTTTAATAGGAGTTGCAATCACTAAAATTATGAAACTTTGAAATATGGGTTTGACATTGAAAAACGTAATGTTCATGACAATGACCATATCGTAATAATGTAAGGTTGAGTAAATAACAATAAACGTGTGCAATATAACTTCAGTTATACATATCAATATTTAACTTGTAAAATACCTACTTATATAAATAATTAGTCTAGCAAGTATAAAATTTGTTCAACCATTTAGCAGCGAGTTAAAAGTTACTTACCGATTTGTTTTTCAGACTTCTAACGTGGTATGTGGGCAGTTATTCCTCGACGAATAAATTAATAAGTCTGAAATGAAAAAGAAACTAAATTTTTTGCACACAAAATCTTACACATTGAATGCTAAAACCGTTAGTTTATTACTAAATTTTTAGTGGCGTATTTGGTAATGTTAATATCAATTTAATTCAACCTAGGACAATAAATTGACCTATTTAAATTACTAAACTACAAAATTGCGAACTACCGCAGCCGAAATACTACTGAGGCAAAATACTACAAGGACAAATACCGCAAGAACAAAATACCGACGTACAGAATACGGATAGATCAAAATGATCTTCAGATTTCTAAACGAGGATGCGGAGTTATAAAGACGAAATAAGCATTAATTTATGTACGTTATACGTCATTTATACTGATTTTTTTTAGTCTTAGTTTTTCATTTTAAAACATCACGATGTTGTGAGTTTTGACTGCTGTTGAGCTCACACAATTTGATTCGCTTACGCGAATACAGAATTTGCATTCTCAGATTGGTCTAAATGTTCTAATTCGGGTGCGAATTAGAGGGTGAGCTCGAGAATTAGCATCTTATTTCATATGATAAAGTAAAAATTGATTTTTTTTGAGTTTTTAATGATAATTATTATTAATTACATATTTAAGAGGGATTTTACACCCTAGGCTACGCAGATGATATCACCATCTTGCTGACTCGGAAATTTGAAAACACAATCTGCATGCGAATGCGGACAGCTCTCTCGGTCAATCCGGCAAAGACTGAGCTTTTTCTGTTCACCAATAAATGAAAGTTACGTGGCATGATAATTCCCCCCTTAATGGGAATACTTCTAAAACTGGCGGATGAAGGCAAGTATCTGGGAATAATACTTGACAAGAAGCTGATCTGGGGGAAACATCTAAAAACTAAACTCGACAGGGCAGGATTGCCTTCTGGCAGTGCCGAAGTGCAATGGGATGGTCATGGGATCTCTCCCCTAAGATCACGGTTGTCAGACCCATGCTCTGGTACGGTGCACTTGTCTGGTGGCCCAGAACAGCGTCCTACCTGCACCGATGTCAGGAGCAGGAATCTTTTATGCCGAACTTGATCTAAGCATGAGCTTACCATTGGGCAAAGTACACATCAGTTTTCGAAACAGAACTGATGGGCATACTGCACTGCGCAAAGACAGTCCAGGATAAATGTATCCGCGACAAAGATATTCAGATATTAAGCTCAAACACCTTTTCCCTTTCTTGGGTAAAAGGGCACCAAAATAACGAGGGTTACGCACCAAAGCGGACGAGCTAGCAAGAAACGGTTCAAACACTCGTCCCTGCGGCCCGAAACCGATGATTGCACCATCCGTCAAAACAGTCGAACTCTCGTAAATGGATGGGCAAAAGAAACCGAATGTAGACCTTCTGGTAAACATTTGAAATACTACTTGAAGCTGTCCAGAATCAATCTACGGACAATTGCAGGAATATTAACTGGACACTGCAAGCTAAACAAACACCTCAACACAATGGGACTTGTAGATGACCCCAAGTGTCCTGTTCATCCTGCAACTGGGATAGCTTGAAGAATGACAGGACGGAGAAGCCACCGTATTAGAATCAGCACAATGGGCACAGTTTAGTGGCCTACGTGCGCGTGAGGACTTGTCCCTGCCCTTCTAACAAAAATTCAGAATCCAGAATACATATTTACATGTTTTCACACTACAATAATTATATTCTTGTTATTTTTTATATTAGTTTTTTTGCTGATAAGATAAAACTATATTTTATGCCATTCTATTCTTGACTTTGGAAATATGATTTTGGATTCTGATTTTATCCCTAGAAATTCTCCGTAAATAAACACGTCTAATCATAGATTTCTTCTGGATGCAAACAGCATGTTGTTATTTCTATCAAATGTAATTATATTTAGGGAAATTATGTAACGTTCAATGTGCAGCAGAAATACTCTTGATGAGAATCCGCTTACAGTTCGTCGCATCTGATTTCACAGTCGCGTTTCGTAGCCTGGAAGCAGCCCTAATGCCCATTTCTACCGCATAAAAACGAAGCAGTGAATACAGAGAAGGGTCACCGGATGTTCGCTTAAGCCAATATTTTCCCGAATTCGATGCAAAAAGACCCCGATGTCACTTATTTGGTTCTGAACCACCAAGAAGAGTGGTCAGTTAGAGCCTTAGGGTAATCTTAGGGGAAAGACCCTATCGACCGTTCTATTGCCCTTTAGTTTCCAAGTCCAAACCATGGTATGGAAATGAAAAAAATGACAAAGAGTATATGGCTGAAAATGTGTCTGCTCTTATACCAGCATCAGTCGCTTCTAGGGTCTGCGCAATTTCGGTTAATAATATAATATGGTTAATATCGAGTTTCACTACTTAACCACGAATCTCTCGCCTAATTATCTTGAAACTGACAGTTAAAAAAATATACAAAACACTTTCATAGCTTCCTTTATAAAATTATTGTAAAGGTTGAACAAACAGTAACAGAAAGTACCCTAGTGATTTACTGTGATTGCCATTGGCAATAGAAAGTAGTCTAAACTCGGGAACAAGTTACATACCACTAGTTAAGTGATCTACAACATAAGTTAATGAGCTTAATCCACTTTACTGTCACTTTTCAAATTATTCAAGGAGCTTGATGTTTGCTTTTCCACTTAAGAAATTAGTACCCACCTATGAAATTCAACTTAGTTTACTAAACAAAGTACTCAAAAGTATTCAAATGTCAAAAAACATGCTTTATCTTTTTATTTATTTTGATTTAAGAAAATTACTGCGGCACCAATTTTAAAAATTGCTTTAACAATTCTTTGCGTCATTAAACATCGTCTTAGAAACTTCGAGTTTATCATCTGAACGAACGATGATTTATAAAATGCTATTGGAAATATAATATAATATCTATCCTTTGGTTGCCAGTTTTCTTCGTTTCAGTCTTCTCAAACTTATGTTAATTGAATTAAAATATTGAAAATTTTTGAAAAATCATAAACTGGACTACTGGATATATCTGTACAGAGAAAAATGAAAACTGGGGACAGAGAGACGGCGCCAGCTTAGAAGTAAATCCTTTCATATCTATATAATTTTGAAAAATTTAAAATTTAGTTTATTTTAATATAATAAAACCAATTTATGTAAATGTTAAAGCCAGATCGACCCCAAAATTTACAAGATCATAAAGATCTCTAGTATTCATTTCAAGTTAAATTTCAGCTCGATTGAATATCGGGAAGTAGGTTAAGGGGTTTCCCTACTGTGACCAACCGTAAAACAGTGGGATTTAATTTTATAAAAACTGTACATGCGATTTTATTTATTAATATATTTATATTTCGTATATATTTATTTCAGAATAAATATGATAATGAATGTTTAGGAAAAAATTTATTTTTGTGGCATTGCAATTTCTCAAAAAACAATTTGCAATTTATGCATTTTTAATAAAAATTAATAATTAATTACCAATATTGAGCGATCCCTTAAAAATTTCTTCCTTTCGAAGTGCTAATCTCAAAAGAATATTTTGAATATCAAGATCAACTTTTAAGGGTTTGGAATTTAATTCCGCTTTTTGTCGGCATTTAAAAAATTGGTGTACTTCTTAATATTATCAAAATCTATTATCTTCTTCATTGCGTCCGTCAATAATGTCAATAACCTTATGCTTGTTTATAATTTTAAAACATTTGTATTCACCGATAGTAGGAAGCGGGTATACATTAAAACCGCAAACTTAGCACATATAATTTGAAGGTTTGTGTATTTTCATTTTATAGGTTCAATTAAAAATATTTTATACATTTTACTACATTTTGAAAAACACATGAAAAATTGATTCAAACGACTTATCTGGGGTTTAACAGGCAGTAATTCCGAACATGAAGTTTTCAATTTGAATTGGAAAACGATTATACAATTACATTAAAAAATGTGAAGGTAATATCTAAACAAAAATGTGTTGCAAATATCGTAAATAAAATCCGTATTGGAAAAATACAAAATAAATCGAACAACATTGTGGAGCGGAAAATTCTACAAAAAAATCATCTGCATCGATAAAATTAAGGTTATATGTATAAATATGCCTTTTTATTAAAATAAGGATTGAAATTCGCAAAATTTTTCTTTAATTTTTTTCCTACATTTTCCACCCAAAATCACGAGTGCGCAGCACGAGTAGCATTTTATTGAGTGGTTAAATTCATCAACATGTAGGAACGTAAAACTTGAACGGGTATTTTTATGCAGTTGGGTATTAAATATTGATTATGCAATATTCCTGCAACTGAAAATATTTTATTCGGTGTCAACTGAAGCTGAAGTATCAGAAAACTCGATTATTTAAATTTATGTTCAATTATGAAAATAGATGACTAATATGGAATAAATAAAATATGTAAAATTAATTATTTATAAAAGTAATGAAATGGAAATACCTAAACGAAACATAAAATACATAAATGTCTAAATAACTAAACAAACCAATCAACAATCAATCAACTTCTGTAAATTTTAATAGATTTTTTTTTCTAGTTTGAGTAATTTTTATAACAAATAAGCAGTAAATTATAAAAACAAACGGTAACCTTGTTTCGGCAAAGCAAATATTTATCCGAGTTTTATCTATTATGCATTTGTATGATAATTTGTGGGTATCTCCCGACAAGACTGATTTGTTTACTAGAACATACATAAACAATAATGTAAAATTTTATAATAAATCATACTTACTTAGATAAGTCAGTTACCACAATATTTGTACTTATTATTCTCATTTAATTAAAATATTTAATCCGAAAAGATAATTACTTTTTATTTAAAGTACGTAAAAGTGGACTCGAAGAGAAAAATGTTGACTGCACAGACATTTTATGAAAATTATTTTCAGTTTCTAGAAACCCAAAAGGTAATTTCTTGTTCTGCACGATAATTAGAAAATTATCCTTTATATTCCACAAAATAGCCACCCCACCCCGTACACCACTTTATAGCATTTATATCTTCTTTCTGTAGTTGTACTTACATATTATTAATTCGTACAATTTTATCCCGTAGTGGACCAACCTATATCTGAAATTACGAGAACATTGTTTATTACGAGCACAATACCACAACTTACGCTATAAATATAGAGGAATCAAAGTTACCAAAGTAAGCGATAGAATCTAATTTTACATGTTAAATTGGGGGTTTCCAAAATTCTTATTTTATTTTGTAAATTTTTAAATTAACACAAATTTATATTTGTAAGAATTTTGAGTAGTAGGCCAAATTTCTTAATTATAAAACTACCTTATGCGTAATTATTTTCTTATTAAAAAAAAAAAGATTAAATGTCGATTTTTCGGTAAGGGGTTTGAAGTCACAGACGAACAGACAAGTTGATATTTTTTCACGAACGACGCGACGTAGAATTCCGTCCACGAGGAAGTCGAGAATTAAATTTTATTGTCATAATTAATATTTAATGGTTTGATTATAATGTAATTTTAGTAAAATAAGTATTTCTACAATCTACCCTTCTGTACTACTCGGTCATTACATTGTTACTTGTTCTATTATTTTCAGTCGAACAAATCCCAGTTAAAAAAAAACGAATTTATTGTAGAATGTTTACATTGAATGGTTACATTAAAATTATGCACAAAAATTTAGAAAGTAGGTTACAAAGTACTGAAAAAAATATTGACTAGCTTTGAAGGATAATTTCATACATATATAATAATCTTGATTGATTTTGTCATTAATTAAATAGGTACCCATCAATTTTAATTAAGCAGTAAATAAAAGTAGTTACTTGAACCGATTTTAGTATAATCGCTATTTCAAATGAATAACAGATTCTAGTAATCACCATGTTTACATGTCTATTGTTAATTAAACGTCAATGTTTAATTTACAAGCCACGTGTAAAAGTTTCTACTTTTGCATTGCAAGAAAGAGATAGCAGCAGAGTGTCCAGTGATAGTCTGGTGAAGTAAAAAAAATTGGCTTTAACATTTATTTAATTTTCACATGGTACAGCCAAATGGTAAAAATGGTCAGAAAGTACCATTTCAATTTAATTAAAAAATTGTAATACTCCGAATAAATGTAATATGCAAACAAAATTCAATTTTGTGGCAGATTCATATTTCGTACAATAAAGGCACCTTTTTGACTATTCGAGTACGATGCGTTGAAACAAAACTAAAACATAGAAATACTTTACCCCGAAGATTGTTTGAGATGAACAGATTCAAAGTCAACTATGATATGGCAGGCATGATAGAATTTAGTATTAAAATATCACCGGGTGTAAAATCTAGGCATTGGTGTTAAATGTTGGAATTTTACAATTAGTGATACTGTCCAACATTATATAAACTTTGCACCTAAGTAATAAGTTCCTGAATTCTGTTTTTCTCACATAATATGCAATTTAATAATTTATAAAATTAACATGCACATATTATGTAGTAGATATAATATGAAATAATATACTGCTTTTATTTTTATATTTTTACTTTAGTTTTAAGTACCAAGGTTTATTGTTAACATTAATCAATAAAGTGCTCTCAAATGTCCCACGTTTCAAATAAAAGTATAATGTGCGCAACCCAACATAAACACAATTTTATAATTTTGAAAAGGATAAAAGTTGATTATGTTATCTCTTATCTACATGAATCGTGATGAACGTCAGTACAAAGATACAATAATATAATTGCTTTTATATTAGTTTTCTCACTTTCCCCCAATACCCACCGATAATTTCTATTTTAGGAAATATTAAAAAATACGAATTATTTTGCATTTTAAAGCAATATTAGCAAAAAAATTTTAACACATAATCACGCATAGTTCACAACGACAACAGGTAAAAAATGTATTCTACTAGAAATTGAATACGTTTACATAACACCAATGTCCGAAAAATTAAAATCACAGCTGAGTGAACAATCAAAATTAATAAATATGACCTTGTCCTTCCATGATAATAAAAATATGAAACCGTGATAATTCTCATTTAGTAATTAATACAAGAAAACATGTTATCAATTCTTATCAACGTGGTTGATAAAAATTTGTATATAAAGAAATAAATCGCCGGTTTTATTTTAACAATTTTTAAAACTGCGAAAGGTGCGAAAATAAATTTGATTACAATTTTTTTATCTAATTTAGAAAGGTGCATATTTATTACCAATATTTCAACTAGATATAAGAGAATACAAATGTAAACAATATAGTAATCTACCTATGCATGTACATACAGTTCAGTAAACACCTAAAGACCTTCTCGATTTACTTCCAACCCAAAAAGTTTCTCCCAATTATATTATATTAGTATCCGTTAAAAAATATTTTATTCGGAGAAAAGTACTTTCAGTAGCTCAACTGTATTGGCCAAACTCGGCTTACTCCTTCGTGAACCTCGCCATAAAAAGTTCTACTTATTCATAACAAAACAATATACTATTGTTGCTAATGAGCTGCATAACAGTTATATAGCCGCAATAAAGAAGATTAAAAATGATTTTCTATGCGAATTTTAATGATGAATGAAAAAACGCATTAATTATTTCTTTTAATATAACTAAATTAGTAGGCCCTAAAAAAAATTTTGTGTTACAAGCCAACAATTTTAAAATTCTACCCAAACAATTCTATGTAGTTAGTTGTTTTTACTTGTTCAGTTAATCAATACTTACTAAAATTTTTTTGTTAATTTTGATTGAGCGGATGAGCCTGTTTTTCATTGCAAATAATAAAATTAACATCCGGAGTAATTGCAGTCGTTAGCAAATTATTTTCTGCGTAATGAAACCAGGTTTAAAACTACTCGATCCAAAATTATAGGTGTAATAATTTATTAGATAGTTTATTTATTATTATATATTAAATAATGCATTGACCTAATTAAAATAAAAATTGTTCGGGATATTATATTGATGAACCAAGCAATATACAGTTAGTTATATAAGCAAATATAAAGTGAGTGTATAAACCAACCATTTGTTATTAAATTACTGACCTAGTAATTGCCTTGTAAATAATAATAATTTATAAATACAATTAGAAAGTTATATAAAGTATTAATTACCTATTAATTTATTTAAATTTAATTAACAGGTTAACTTATTTTCTAAATTTATATTTTTTAAATCGGCAAGTACTGATAGGTACAATAATTAGTGAGGAAGTGATGGAAGTAAGATCCTTGGAATGCGTTGAAATTATAGAGAAAATCACGATTTAGATTAAAAAACCAAATTTTCTTTATATAAATTTTGGTGAAACCAAATTTCTGTCCTATGATTAAACAGCCATTAAAATGATAGCCATAGTATAATTAAAATGTATTGCTGTCAATCCAGACTTCTATCCATTCCTTAATTGTAATAATTTATCGTGTGTATACGGTAATGATGACGACCAAGATAATAGAATAATTTACTCGAAATTTACATGGAATACTTTGGAATCGAACAAGTCCAGAGTTGGGTTGAACACGTAAAATTTAAAAACACGAGAGGTAAACGAGTGATGAAACGTTTTGTGTTGCTTCTCGTCGTTTAAATTAATTTATTTCTTTATTTTATTCTCATAATTTATTTTACCATTTAATGGTTAACATTTATACAAGTACTTCAAGTGCAATTCCTGTTAACTCACTTGGTACAACCGGCCTTTATATTTACTATTAATTACCATATAAATTGCTTATGTGTAAGCGCAATTTGTTATAAATATTGTTATTAATTTCCCAAATTACGCGTAATATATAACACTTAAATTGTAATAAATTAATTCATAAATTAAGTTACATTACGTACATTACTGCATTGTTTATTAATTAATGTTGTTTAGCAATTACTCTTTTATGATCAATATAATCGAAAAAAATCTTTGAAAAAGTCGTAAAAGCAAAAAATGCGTCTCAGTCAATCAATTTTTTGTTAAAAATATTAATTTAATTATGCATTGTTGCAAAAATTACCGAAACTTTAAAAATAATCCGGACTTTTATTAGAATAAACTGCACATGCACATTGGTATGTCGAGAGTGATTGGGTCCCGCCCACTCGAAACAATAAATCATAATTAAATTATAAAGACGATATTATTGCCACACGTTCCTGACATTACTTCCAGTTCAGCAGGTCCTCCGGTTTCAGAGAAAAGAAAAGTTATCCATATCACTAATACAAATCTCGTTAATCCATTAACAAGCGCGTTTTGTGTTTTTAATGTATTCGGTGGGAATTAGCTTAATTCATTCATTACAAGCTTCAATGAGGTGATCCTTTCCCATTACCGTAGTCCTGACTGCAGTCAGAAGTGGCTGCAGCCAATTGCAGATTTAATCTGCGAATCACTTAATTATTTTCAGTCACAATCACTTCTGTTGAAAGAATGAACGTAAACATATTTCGCAATCCACTGCTGTCTAAATTTCGAATTGGTGTACATTCGTAACTCCGTTTCCAACTTTCCGTTATCGTTCCAACTTCTAGGATCTTTGGACAACTGAATAACTCGAAGCAAAAAACTTTTTAACGAAAAGAAAACTGAAGGAAAATTTACGATATTCTAACAATAATAATTAAAATTAAGTTAATAGTTATTGTTTTTGAATAATTAAAGATGTAAGTGGTTAAGGTGTTATCGTAAATGATTGAAATCGTAAATCACGTAAATTAGCTTATATGTTGTTTTTGCTCTTGTTTTACAAACTGGAAGTTACTAGTTAAAGCTAAAAATATTCAATAAAGTTCCAGTGCACACCTTTTCATTTTTCTCACATTTTAAACTCCTTTATTCACACAAGTTTTCAATTCATAAAAGCATAATGCAGTGTACCATTTTGGTAACTTCGTCTGGCTGTCTGTCCGGTTATGTTATTAAATAAATTATCTTGTGTTGAAAACCGTTCACATATTACTTACATAACAGTTTTCATTATCTCTAAAATAATAAATTTTTTATTTGCTTTAGGTTATTGACTGTAGTAGGTGCTTAAAAATTGATAAAATTTGAAAAAAATTCTATTTCTAATAATAAACACAACATAACTACTTGTTGCACAGCATGTGAAGGCGGGTTGTTAATCGATTTATGCATTAAAACTACAATGTCCTCCCCTGCCAATTTTTGCAATAACAAATTTTAAATTATCAATTAATTGGAGAGTAATTATTGAGTACACGATTGAAACATAAATGTAAAACTAACTTAATAAATAACAATAATTAGTTTTGCAAATTTATAATTGATAGTAAGAAATTTCATGTAAGCAGGGGCTCAACCTTTAACTTTTATGACGCTTATCAACAACTTTTAATTAGGAATTAGGTTTGTTTTATAAGTTGTCGATATAGAAAATAGAAAACAATTTTAAAATTTATATAATAAATTGTAGCATGACATTTGTAAAACTTGGAAAGTTATCTCTGCAGGCAAATTGTAACCGTAGCTACAATTTCAAAAATTTCAAAATTTTTAAAAATTTTGAAAAAATATAGTTGCACAGTTAAGTGACTACGTTTGGTATTCAATTTACAAAATTGGCATAACGATTTGGTGAATAATTATTAATCGGTGTAATTTGTTTATATTAAAGTAATTTTGCAAATTAGAAATGAGGACATGGCATTATTATAAAAATTTAAGGTCATAACTTAGCTGTTCTACTTACATTTTACGTGTCACAACTTATTTCTTAAATAAAATACACACACGATAATACGGATACGTATGGTACGGAATATGAAAGCCGAATATCATTGAATGTAAGAATTTGTAAAAGCTAGCGCAAGCGTCAATCTTCTGTACGTCAACGTTACACGTGGTATGTATCAAAAGCTCGCCTACACTACGCTTTTCTAGACGTTTAATTAACGTCACCGAACTTGATGCACCGTCGCTGTCGTCCATAAGAAAAGCTCCAACAAAAACACGAACACATTTTCACTATTACATCACAATTTATAATTGTTTTCTTAAAAACAATATAATTCACTTGTTTTATGTCAAAAGATGGCGAGCGGCACAAAAGTATTACTTTCCCCATGGGTTCATAAATTATTTAGGGTTTACAAATTTTGTAGTAAAAGCAATGAGTATTTTGGTAAACGCGATATGAAATCCTCTATAAAACTTATTACGTAGAATTTAAAAATGAAGAAACTTATTAAAATTGGAAATAGAAATAAAGTTCTCCCAATTTAGCACCAATTTAATGTTAATCGGTAAACAATAAATTTTATTCTAGAAATTCAATTTATTCGCAAAATTTACATTAAGGTTTTCTTTATTTTATATAAACACTTAAACGTCAAGTATTTCATATTGTATGTGTTTCTTTAGTGCAGATCATCGACATAAAATTGAACATTTGGTTAGTATAAGACAAATAAAATAAAACCATAAAAAAAAGTGGTACAAAAGTTAGTTTTCTATTCTCTACCAAACTGGCATATTTCCCAAATTTAATAACGTAATAATAAAATTAAAACACTTAATTTAAATTTTTAAAAAATAAACAAGTACAAAACCATTCAACTTACCTAAAATGATCGTCATGTTCAGTTATTCCTTGACATTTTATCAAAGTTAGTAATTTCCGAACCCCCAAAAAGAAAACTACAGAAAACTACAATCACACTCTCGCCCAGTCAGCGAATATTTCAGCAATGAATAATTTTATATCACAACAATTTAATTTTGTAAAATACAGTCACGAAGATATCAATCAAACATACAAATTTTTTTTTTAAGAAAATAAAATGCTCTATTCGTCAACAAGTGGGTAATTATAAATTATTTATGACCGTTATCGTGCAAATGAACACCTGATAATGGCATTATACTACAATAAACTTACAATTGATTATAATTTAAAGTGAACTAGTTAATTTTAAGAAAGTTTGATAACATAATTCAAATTTGATAATAACTTAAATTATGTAATTTTTAATAATTTGATGAAAACGGTTTGAAGTCAGCTAACAAAATCAAATTAATCAGTCAAAAAAACAGAATGTTTTCATAGGTTTTCAATCGTTGGAAATAGATCCAACTGAAAAACAGACTTTCTGCAAATACAAATAATACAAGGTCCTTAAGTTACAAGCTTTATAAAATGCTACTCCAAAATATTAATAAACGACTCTTTGTTGTTTTGATGGTTTTTATTGTCCCTTCCATATATTGGTCCCACGCATTAAATTGTAAACAATAACAGAAATCATTTAGTTTCTACTCTTCGTAGTGGCCTTTTAAAACAAGTACTGTATTTTCTGGATAGCTTCTTTTTGCTTTTGCGAAAAGGCAATTTAATGTTTTTTAAAGCATTTAAAAATTAATTTATAAACTACGTAAAGTTAATTGTGCTGACAAGTTTAAAAATTATAAATTAATATAAAAACCTAACGAAAGTTATTTATAAAACTAGAATTTATTTTTAACTTCAGTGAGAATTTTACTGAGCTTTACGCCCACGCATTATTAGTGGTCCTTGTAACAGTACCTATTACTCCTACAACAAAATCAATACACAGAGCGCCAAAGAGGAGCTTAACATCGATCTGAACGCAACAAGTGTATGTAAAAGCTTTATTTGAACACATCACGTAACTATCATTTGATTTCATTGAACTAATTTAGAGGTTTGTAACAAATAATTACACTGAAATTTATAAACATGCTAACAATAAATTGTTATATTAAGGTAGATGGGACTATGTAACAATGTTTAGGATATTGATAACTGGTATCTGGATTTGAGCTTGGACGTGGTCATGGTCTTTTACGTAATTGAAAAAAAGTGCATTTAAATTTTACCCAAAATTGGTAATTGTACTTAAATTGAGTTCTGAAGAAAGTTTTATAAAGTTTTGGTGTAAATGAGGTATCCGTCCATTTTATATTTTCTTCACAACTTTCAAGCTTTTTTTCATTGAGCTGCTATCAATTGCAATTTTTACTAGTATAGCCTTTGTAAAGATTTTCCCAATAGGGACGATATGTTTTTAATACGTTATGGCGCTTTATTTAAAATCGTAAAACTACTACATGCTTCAACAACAATGTTCATTACGTTCAACGTAATCGCTCAACGTGATCGTGAAGATTGCCTAGAAAACGGGTTAATAAATACCCGAAACGTCTGAGAAAATATTTTTGTTTTACTGTGACCGCGTTCCCAACCATTTTTTCACAAATTTTTAATATGGAAAGTTAACTAATATTACACGATTTTGATCATGATTTTTTCAAAAAAAACAGTTGTAGTCATGTCATAAATTATTGTACTTTAATTTTAAAAACATTGTTTTTAAATACGCACCCGTATTCGAAACGACTACTTTCCCATATTATTGGGAAACCCTATATATTTACACCAGATATACCAGACGAACTTTGCTGCAATTCGATATCCTATTTGGTTTCATATTTTTTACTTTTACTAATTTTTTTACTTCAACTAATAAATCATAAGCTGATCGGTGAAATTTCTGTCAAAACAAAAGTGGATGCTTTGGTATAGAAGCCTTCATAATTATATATTGCTGTGTTATCTACAGATTGCGGGGTGCATCTATTAAATTATTAAACATTCGAATTTCTTTTAAATAATATCAAAACTACGAATATCTAAAAATCTCGGTAGCAAATTGTCCTCGCAAATTTAATTTCTATAAGTCAAATTTTCATTTCTACTTTCATAATCAATTCAATAAAACCAATTTTCCAAATCCAAACTTAAATTAAATTGAATTAAAAGGCAATTTTACATTGGAATACACAGCAATATATTTGGGCTAGTTAAAGTTACAATTAAATTATACTCCGCTTACAGCAAGTCGTTGCCTACCCACTTCCTTTCTTTCAAACTTTTCCAATATTATAAAATGTAAAAAAATGTCATGAAATTAATGGCAAAGGAAGTCTGATATAATTTTCAATTTTCATGAAAAAATTTTATTTTTACTTTCCGAAAAAAATTTACCCCCCATTTTTTAATCAAATTTTTATGTTTCGAGGTATTTTAACCTTTTTTGAAAAATTCTGTATGAGTGTGTGTGGTCAAATTTTGTGTGCGCTCTACAGCAAAAAGTAATACGAATTTTTTAACCAAATTTAGTATTTAGTAATTTACCAATGACACTTAGTGCTGATTTGATCTTTAACATAAATTTTTAACATAAATTAAGTATTCTGAGCACGCCATTCGTATTTTCTGCTCAAAGTCCTCTAGGAAACGTCAAAAAAGCCATAGATTTTGCTCTAAAATTTTTAATTTTTTGGTGAAAAAGCAGCAAAGGGGGGACTCTTTGGTGTTTTCCAAAAATCGTAAACCCGTTTTTTGCTCTTTTTATTCCATAAATTAAATATTCGGAGCTCGCCATTCGTATTTTATGCTCGAAGTCCGCTAGGAAACGTCAAAAAAGCCATAGATTTTGCTTTAAATTTTCAAATTTTTTGGTAAAAAAGCAGCAGAGGGGGGCCCCTTGGTGTTTTCCAAAATTCTTAAAACCGTTTTTTGCTTTTTTATTCCATAAATTAAGTATTCTGAGTACGCCATTCGAATTTTAGGTAAAAAGTAGTAGATGCTCTTAGAAAGTAAAAATGGTTAAGAGTACCTCGAAACAAAAACATTTGATTGAAAAAATGGGGGGTCAAAATTTTTTTTGTAACAATACTTTCTTTACGAAGGAGTTCGGAAAGTAAAAATTAAAATCTGTCGACTTGAATATTTCTCAAATTTATTTTTTGTATCATGAAAAAATACGTAATAAATAAATACCGAAGAGGGGAGGAGGAAAATTCGATGGAAAAATGTGGTGGGCAAGAACGATAATCTGAAGAAATTTTAGGAAATCCAAGGAAATATTAAAAGTAGAAAATTCGAGGAAATGTAGAAAATCTAGGATTTCTAATGGAAATCTTATCAAAACTTTAAAAAAAATTAGTTAACCATGAATTTATTAATATTAACTTGTGAAAATGAATTAAGTTATATAAAAATTGTACTAGTTAAATTAACAATTTTTTCTGAAGGAAATTTTAAGGCAGTCCAAAGAAAAATCGGGAAAATTTTTCGAGAATCTCGGAAAAGAAAATTTAGTTTTCAAAACTGCCTTATTAAGTTTTAACTTTTCAACTGAAAGGAAAAATCCCGAGGAAATCTTAGAAAAACCTAGAAAATTTCAACTTTTTAGGAATTTTAAGAAATGTTTCCCAAGAATTTTTACTTTTACAACTTATCCGAAAGAAAATCTTAAAGCAATTCAAAGGAAATCCGGAAAAATCTTTCAAAAATGTCGTAAAAGAAAATCTAGTGGACAAAAATTTATTAGTGATTTGCCTTCGATAAATATTTACTTTTAACCAAGAGAGAAAAATATGGCGTACAAGTGAAGGGAAATTTGACGAAATTCTGTGGAATCTAAGAACGTCATCTCAGAAAATTTTAGGAATGAAAGAAATGTAGTGTAGGGCAAAGGGTAAACCGCAGAGAAAACTTATTTTTTTAAATATTACATCCTACTTCCTTTATCACTGGCATTCAGAATTTAATGATTCACTGTGTATAAACCAGAGACTGAATTTAACATAACACATAACCTAACAATTCTTTTTTTTGGTTAAGTTAAATGTAAAATTGTGTATTAACTCAAATTTGATATAAATTATTATTGAAAAATGTTAAAAATAAAAGCATTAAATAAAGATTCTTTATCTGATGAAGATGCACCAACTATTCGCAGAGAAGCACAGGTAACTTAAATAATATAGTTTTCAAAATAAGTTGTATTCATTTGTATAATGTAAACAATAGGAAGAAATTGCTTTGGATATATACAATAAAGCTCTACGATTACAAGCCAATGGCAAATTTAACGAGTCCGAAGTACTCTTGCAAGAACTCTTACATGGAAACATCCCGCAGTTGGAAACCCAAGGTGGATTACCGAAGACAATGTCAACGCTTAAATATTCCTGTCATGTAAATTTAGGCAATATAGCTAGACTGAAGAAAGACTTTGAGGTTGCATTTGAAAATTACACAATGGTAAGTCGTTTGGTTTGTTTTGATTTACGTAGATCAAGTTTATTTAAAATTAAAGGCTTCCGAATTGGATCGAACAGATGTAACTTTATGGTATAAGATTGGAATGATTGCTTTAAAATTGGAACGATTTGGTGAAGCAATGTATGCTTTTTCGCAAGGTTTGGAATGTAATGAATCGCATTGGCCTTGTTTGGATAATTTAATTATGCTTTTGTATGCCTCAAGAGATACAATCGGATGTTTATTTTATATTACTAAAGCTTTATTAATCAATTCGGACTACACTAGAGGTTTGGTTCTTCGAAAATTTATTTATCAATCGAACCCAGCTACACGAGATTATTACAAATTATATAATCCAGATTAGTAAGCAGATCCATTGTTTCATTAACCACAAAATTAATTTGTAATTACAGCATTTTGGAACCCGACTTAAACATTCCTATCGATAAGGAAGACGAAGTTAAATGTATGGCAGATGTTGAAAGAATTAGTGAATGTATTAATAAATTAGAAAAGGCATTGGAGACTAAACCGTTACCCATAGTTCCGTTACCATCACCGTTAGAAGAAAATACGTGGTGTTCTGTTACTAAAACTGTTGTCAGCGTTCATCAATATTTATCAAATAATAAAATGGTGAGTTTAAATTTTTTATAGAAATAGTAATTTGTGATCAACTTTCTTTAGAGTCATTTTTGTAAAATCGATTTAACTAAGTGTATGACCGACACGGAAGATTTAAGTATAATGGAAACTGAACAAATTGCTACCGAAGATATTCCAATAGCTACTGAAACCGAAGTTAATATGACTAACGATTGTAATGGAATTACACCGGTTACTAATGAAAATGAAATTAATGAAAATGCGCTACGGCGTATGTCTGTAACTAGTGAAAATAATGGTGAATTTAACGATTCGGGTGTTGAAAATGTTACAGGGAGTCAAGCAGAGGATAACGATGAAGTAAGTAAAACTTGAATAACTAAAATTATTTGGTATTTAATCAAACAACTACAGATGGATCAAGATACGGAGGACCAAGAAGAAAATTCAGATCAGAAAAGCGATAAAAAACAGGGAACTAAAAGACGTAGAAATTTATTATTAGATTTACAAATTTGGGGCTGGCACAGTAAACGAAAGACATCTAAAAGAAGTAAATCTGAAAAACACCTAAGCATTGAAAATGCGCTCAAATATATCATTCCTTCTCATTTATTGTAAGTTTAATAATTACTTAGTTATTTCATCCCAAAGTTCTTGTTTATTAGACCTAACGGATTAAGATTGGAGAACTTTGAAAATGTAGACGATTTGAGTAGTTCTCCGGAGATTAAAAGCACAGCCTTAGATCAACAGCCAATATTTGTGAAAGCTGCTACATCTTCTGATTGCAATAAGTAGGTGAACTGATTGCTAAAATTTGTTATTTAACTATTTTTATTTTAAGTGCGGAATATTTTGGTTCTCAAAAGGAAAAAGATGACGTATTGAAGTTCTGGACTAAAGAGTGGGAATGCTGTGATGCCGTTTCTTTAGTGGAAGAATTGGTTCATACTTTGACTCGTTTTTGGAACCTAAAATGGCCTAAAAAGTTAATCGATTTATATATTGAGTTGTATCACATGTATAGAGAACATTTCGAACATCCACCGTTGTTTGACTCCAGTACTTCATTTGAAGAACTTAGAAATGATGCTTTGGCCACTTTGTTATATGGTGAACTGATATCACATGAGACTAATGCCGGGTATAGCTCTTTTGCTAATATGCTAACTGTTGAAAATTTATTTTTGCTGTTTTAGGGATTCCGATAAAGGAATTCATCCTACATCTCTGACGATATTACAACTATTAAGTGCTAGAGAGAAAGATTGGTCGGTCGATCATATTTTATTTTTTGTAAGAGTTCATTGGCTAAGAGCTCATTACTTTAGGAAGTCATTTGAGAATATTTTGGCAATTCGATCGTTAGAACTGGTAAATTCCAATCAGAAGTTATGATTTTGTGTAAATATATTTTATTTCTTAGGTGCAAGAAGTGATAATAAACAAAGAAAGAGAAAGCGGAGAGAAGTTTACTATCGAATTTCATAATTGTGAAAATTACCCATCGCTTAATTTACACGCTTTAAAAAAATTTCTTAAACAGTTACAAATGTAAGAATATTTAATAATTTTTTAAATGAAATTAATTTACTTATTATTCAGGATTGACTCGTTAAGTCGGTTGGAAGAACTTTACAATTCTAAATGCTACGAAGAAGTAGCAGAAGTTCTACAATCGACCTTCCTGTGTGTTGGAAATCCACCAACGTATGGTAAAATGGGTAGACCAGCTCAACTTGGGATGTTAATGGATTCTCTGTGGTACGTTAATAAATCTGAGTGTTTTATTTGGACAGGAAAATGTTTATCCGAATCAGTTGTACATTTTCTTAAACCTCTCAAAGATCAAGACAAGTGGCATATGGTTCTTAGTAAATGTTTGACTGTTTTGCTTGAAATCGTCAAACAAGAAAATATTATCATTTGTAAGTTTTGTAGTTTGTTCAAAAAGATAGTTTTTCATATTTACTTGTGCTATTTTAGTTGACATTTTAGCACCAGAACAAAGGTTCACGTTGATTGAAAATTTATGTCGTATTGTTTGTCGACAATTAACTATGCCAAATGCACAAAATATTCCGTTAGATTCTGTGGTACCTTGGATCTTACTACATTACGTTTTATTAAGGTGAGTTTGGTTAGTACATAATGAATTTTCTAATAATTAATTTACAGAGAAGAGCACAGGGAGCAAGCTACAAAAACAGTCAGTCATGTAAAAAAAAGAAAAAGAAGTGATCCTGTTCCAGAAAGTCCCGAAGAGGATGTTCAAGAAAAAGAAGTTCCACCTTCAATTGCCGTCTTGTTCTCAGCTCACGAATTTTTAGGTCCTAAAAATTGGTGCTTAACTTCTTCTGGTGAATTATTACACTTTATGATTGATAACACTTTGGATAAACTGGATACACCTATTTTTGATTCGTTACGAGATAAAATTGACATTCATTTGGAGCAAGCATTCTTTTGTCTTTATCAACACCCCAGTAAAAAAAATAAGGTAATATTTATGTGACATTATGTGGAATAAGAAGTTAAATTGAGAATTTTATTTTTAACAAATCGATAAACCGGTTGTATTTTTTGAATCAATATTTAGATATCAAGGCATTTGGCGGTACATAATGTAAATCCTCTGCCGTTATCGTGGGAACGTGCTCAGCAATTATATGAATTCTTCTGTCCTGATCATCTGCCAGAATTTGATTCCTTTAAAACTCTTTCCATAACATCAGATGTGGAACAATTACTTCAAAGAATTATCGCGTTGGTTCCACCTGAAAATGATCCGAACTTATCATTATCAAAGGTTTCTGAATTTGTTAATGGAACTTCCACCAGCCTTCCAGAACCAAAAGAATTTCCAAATAAGGTTCGCGCTATTTATTATTTATTGGGCGACTTCCACTTCAAACAAAACGAAATTTCACGCAGCGTAAAATATTTTTTATTGGACCTCTGTATCAATCCAGATCGATCAGATTCATGGGCCGATTTAGCATTGGGATATGCAAGTCAACTTGAAAATAAATTGACCCATTGTGAGAGGTTCAAAAGCGAGAACGAATTTTTGGAAAAAGCTAAGAGTGCACGTATTTGCTTCCAAGAAGCGCTTAATTTAATGGAAGATCCAATCACTTTATGGATTGAATTTGGATCTTTTGAATATATGGTTCATTCCTATTGTTCAAGAGTTTTAAAGTACGAATCAGATATGCTGAGTATGGAAAAGTATGTAATATTGAAATAGTAAATCGAAATAATTTAACGGTTTTAATCTTTTCCTCAGATTTGAAATTTTAGAAAGTGAAAAGGAAAGTTATTTAGAAGGTTCCGGAAATAGCTTTACTAAAGCTCGTGACCTTTGTCAACCAGAGCAAAGCGATTCAGATGAACGTTGGCTGCACCATTACATGCTTGGAAAGGTAGCAGAAAAGAAGCGTCAAGAACCTGTGGAATATTTACAACACTATCTCACTGTAAGTGCAGAATTCAGACAGTGGATGAAAACTTAAAAGTAATTTAATCTTGCAGGCTGCGGCTTTACTACAGGAAAATAATGCTACATATCCAGCTAAAATTCAATATCATAATCCCCAACATCTTTCCGTGGAAGCTTTGGAAATTCATTATAGAATACATGCATCAATTTTAAAATTTATGGAATTACATGAAGGGAAAAATATTTTGAGTAGTTCGGGAAAAATATTTAAAAAATGTTTGGACACATCGAACCTTTACAAAACAACAAATGTAATTGTTGGAAAAAAAACAGAAAAGCCAACCAATCCACCAACATGTAAAGGGGATTATACAGAAATTTTAGAGTGCATGAATGATTTATTGGATAAAGTGGAATTAGAAGAAAGAAAAAGTGTAACTGATGATGTTCTAAAAGAAAGTGAGCCTGAAGTTATGGACTGCACAACTGCATTAACAACTCCTGTAAAAACCAGCAACGCACAAGATATAATGGATGCATTAATGCAAGAAACTATGGCAAAAGAACAGATGATCATTGATTCGGATTCCGATTGTACAAGTACAGATGTGGAAAATAAAATAGAGGAAGTTAAAATTAACCAAGATACTGAAATTATTGCAAATAAATCTGTGATAGTTAATTTGCCTTCTAAAAGTGATGATCCAGCTCCCAGTAAAACTGAAGATGAAGTTACTAACATCAGGGTAAGTTTGAACGTAACATTTTTTATTTGCTAAGTAATTGTTTTATTTGTCTGCAGAAATCTGTAGATGAAACCACTAGCAGTTCTTCTAGTGATAGTTCAAGTTCGGATTCTGATGACAGTGACGATTCTAGCAGCTCTTCTTCTAGCTCGTCATCAAATAATACAACTAACATGTCTACTGCTGAAGTTGATAATCTTATCAATAGGTGTATTGTCGGTAAGTAATTTTATATGAAACCTACTGTATAGCTTGGTCTACTTGGGATTTTTTTTAATCACAGGTTTAGAAGAATGTGTGACACGCCTACCACAAAATTATAAAGCTTTATACAGATTAATCCATTTATATTTAAATTATTCTTCCAAAAAGAACATTTCTAAGTGCAAACAATTATTATTAAGCGAATACAAATGTACAAATGGTTCTACTATCCAAGGCCTGTTCGCTGAACATAAACCAAACAATTTTTTCAATGTAAGCAGAATTTATTTAATTAATTTTAGGGTGAACTATTAACTTCGGTTAATAAATTTAAAAATTTCTTGAATAAATTTATTCAAGTAATTTATTGAAATCTAAGACCTAAGATTAATTTATGAGTAGATAACCACTATATAATAAATTAAATTATAAGAAATTTTTATTCTGAAAGGGCGTCTGGCGAATTCCATCAAGCGAAATTGATCGTGCTGGATCTTTAGCTGCTCACATGAATCGGTGTGTTACTATATTGTTACAAGTTTTAAGACAAACTAACGATTACAAAGTATTGCTTGATGTTTGTTTACAATTAAAACGTGCCCCTGATGCTGATAAGTAAGTAATCAATTTTATTGTAAGTTTTCCTTTAACTCTATTTTATTTTAGGATTTATATTAGAAATTCTGAAAGAGAGCAATTATCCGAACAAGCTCTTTCGTTATGTATCCATTCATTACGGTCGCAATTAAAATTTGTAACAACCACTAGTGCAACACAGAAATTGGTGATCGATATATATCGAGCTTATCAACGTATACAAAAATACATGCAACAGAAGGAACAGGTTTTCAGTTCTTTGTTAGTTGAAGCATATAAGAAATTAATGAAGGAGAAGGTATTGATCATGATTTTGATGTTGTATTTGCTAGATTTTAAATTAAAACAAATTTTTTAGATTCCAGAAAATGTTAACGTGCAAGAATTAGCAATTAAATTCTGCCAACAACACAAAGTAGCAGAAAAGGTAAAGGTTAATCCACCCAAACAAATTATCCCACCTAGCACGACTGTAAGTGCACCAGTAATAGGACCGGTAAATTATTTTAATGAAACTATTACCTGTTAATAAAATGATTTTATTTCAGTCTCCAGTACTACCAACACCATCGACTGTTCCACGATCAACTTCAAATAATCCCTTACGACGTCCCACTTTAGGTAGACCACGTGGCCGACCTCCAGGACCTAAACAGCCAGGATTGAATCGATCACCAAGAGGTAGAAATTCTGTTTATAATTCCAATCAATTTTCTTGGCAAAATATGATGTACGATCAAACAGCTTTAAATTGTATGATCAAATATCAAGAAGAGGTTCTTCGACAATATAAGACTCTCACTGAGATGAATTTAATGTCATACGGCACTCAACAAGATCAATTTTCTGGACAATTTCCACAAGCCAGAAGTAGTCAATCTTCTATGTTGAATCCAACTCAATTAGTTCAAGCTTTTAGCCAAATGGCAAATTCGAGTCAAAATCCTTTATTAGTAAATCAAGTAAACCAAAGTGTAAGTAACTTGAAACCAAATTTACTTAAAAAGGTTACGGAACAATGTAATCTGCCACGAACTATTCCAAGTTCTACATCTTTAAATTCAACAACAATAACACCTGTAGCAAAACCTACAAATTTTGTTCCGATCTCACATTCTGTTGATACCTTCAGAAAAGCAACAACTGCAATTAATCCACTTAAAATTAAAAATGTGGTCTCAACTTCTTCTTCGCCTATCGAGCTGCTGAAAAAACCGGCCACAATAACTAGTATTCCGAAAAGTGCTTCTTCTCTTTCGATATTAAAATCAACACAAGGTTTAAACAACACCACTTACACAACAGCCAATTTTGGGAAAAATGTACAATCGACGAGTTTGAAATACGGCAGTTTACACAGTGCAAATTCAAAACCACCGGAAACTATTACGATAAATCTACCATCATCTGATGCAACAAACTTATCTGTTAGTCAAGTATTTCTTTCAGTGTAAACTCGATTCAACTAAATGTGTGCTTTTAGGAAATGAAAAAATTTTCAAATAAGGTTTCTACTATTTCTACTGATTACTCACCTAAAACATCTTTGTTTGGTTCAAATATTTCTATAACACCGGTTTTGCAAACTGTTAGTTCTGTTAAACCTCCCAGTGCTTTGACTGTAACCACGAGTACAGGCAAAACGTTGCAGGAAAAGTTAGCAGACAAACAGAAACAACATTTCAACTTCGATGCAAAAAATAGTGATAAAGGTAAAGTTCAGTCCGCATCTAGTTATTCCTCTCCAAGTAGTAGTATTTCGCATGCTCCTCGTCCGTCATTTTCATTGGATTCTGGAATTTCTATTAGTCAGGTAATTTTTTAAAGCGTTGTTTTTTAACCGGGTAGTATTTAATGTTTTAGTTATAGTTAATTAGGTGTTATTGCTTCGATGCATGTTTTGTTTATCGATGATCACTATTAAACGGACTCTTCAATTGACGCCTAATGATTGGGCGTCTTCCTTTTCTTTGATCACCGGTGGAAATTACATGTATTCTATTATTTTACTTGCATGAATAGCCTGTTATTTTTAATTTGCAATAAGTTCGTGTGCTTATTTTTCACGTATTTATTCATATTTTACTTAGAACAAATTTTGCCTGAAAAGGAAGATTATAAATTAATTAGAAAGTTAATTGTTTAGTATTGGGTAGGTACAATGCAAAGACCCTGTTCTTATTTCGCAGGTTGTATTGATTGGTTACAAACAAAGAGCATAAACAAACAAAGTTCGGATCATTGTGGGATTATTTTCTATATTAAAATTTATTTTAAATTTTGCTATTAGTCCAGTCAATATAGGTTTTGACCAGGTAAAAGCTGGAAACAAAGCTGAATTTTTGCCGAAAACAAAAATACACGTCATATTCTGTCTCTTATTAAAGGGCATCCTTAAAATGCTTTTTATTTATTTCTGCATAATTAAAATCAAAGTAAATGGTTTTTGTCGGCCAATGTAGTTTGATTTTTTTTATCATATGGACTAATTTTTTGCGCTATAAAATATACAACATGGATGACATTTTACTGCATTTTCTCACTAAAAATTTATGATGTTCTAGGTTTCCGTCCCCCATTCTAATGCTTTAAATCGATTAGATAATCAACATTCAAGTGTGATAAAACAAAAACCGACACCTTTGCAATCTAAAGTTTCTAATTTTCCAACGAAAATGCCATTATCGGTTAGTGTAATTAAAAACACAAATGAGGTAAAGGAAAAGAGAAAAAAATTGGAAGAAGATGATGTAATTATAATTGAATAACAAGTTTTTAATTTATTAATTTATTTTTTATTGTAATATGTAGGTCTTAATAAAAGGCCTTTTTTATGAAAGTGCTTCTATTAATTATTTATTTTTGTTGAATGAAAAAATTATATAAATATATAAAATCTTTAACACTTTTTAATCTGCCACATTTTGGAGAATCCACATAAGAGCATTATCGTTAATTTTCCAACTACTTATTCCTTTTGCAATACAAGGGGAATTAATTGATCCAAAAGTATTTATCAATATTGCTTCCACAATCCACTGTTCCTTTGAATTATACATGATGGGGGTTCCTCCATCGCCGTCACATGGCACGCTCACACTATTCTTTTTAACTTCCAAACAAAGAAGATCTACATCTGCAATAACACCTCCGATAGTATTATTACATTTGTTATTTTCAATTATTTCTTCTTCAACTTTTTTCTTAATGTTACTGAAGCTTTCTAAAATTAAAAAAGTAAAAATGTAGATTAAAAAACAAAAAAAAATTTAAATTACCTCCGGAGTTTGATAATCCCCATCCAGAAGTATACACGGAATCTCCAATGGTTGCTCTTTTTAAATCCTCCCAAGGCAAGCATATGGGTTGAACATAATCTGAAAACGTTAATTATATTAAATAAATCAAAATTAGTTTTTATTAATTATTTTGTTGGAATGGAAAAACTGTGCCAGCGTTTCTTTCCTTCTGACAAGGGAAAAGGGTTATAAAATAAATATCTGACTATGTTATGTTTTCTTTTACAAAGTCTATCTATTATATCGTTAAATAAATACCTGAAAATTCTACATCTTCGGCTAATCTTATCATAGCAATATCTATGTTTTCATTAACTATCCGACTTTCAACATCAACTTCTATGACGTTTTCTGGTACTTCCGTGGAGGTGTCATGTCGACCAAGTTGTACTTTAGACCTACAAAGAAGTCGATGGTACATAATATGTTCTACAAACATTAAAGAAAAATAACTTACATAAAAAACTGCATACAACTCTTTGCAAAAAGAACATATCTTTTACTAATCAGTACACCAGCGCATCTTAAGTTGGCAGTTGGATTATATGTTCTAGGTTGTAATGGGATATAGACCATCCATGGAAACTCCTTCTCGTTTGCTTTATCTGCTATGATTTGATTATCTGCTGAAACTTGATGTCCACATTGCTGAAGTGATGGAAAAATATTTTCCTTTGAAGTATCAAATGGTATAGCTTGCAAATAAACTATACAGCAAAATAAAATCACTTTGGTAATTAAGAACATATTATTTAGTCACTAACTACACTGGCAATAGATTAACACTTATGCCGGAGTATTATCCGATATTTTACTATAAATACATTCGTAATAATTATGTAATTTTATTTTTACTAGGTATTGTTAAGATACACAAGGTTACCTACTTGTTTTTTTATTTGTAACGACTTCGCTAATCTTGTCACCTCAGATGCCCTCAGATTTTAATCACCTTTTAACAATTAATTAAAACAGAAAGAAATAATTATAGCATTATTGCAGTAGTTTAGCGTAGGCGAAGCTAAAAGTTTTTTTTACCTTTAGAAACAGGATTTTCGCCGCATTTTGATAGAAATTAGTTAAAAAATATATAATATATCCGAATAGGTTTATCTTTTGTTTGTTCTAATTGATGATTATGAAAAATAAATAATAATTACACAAGATGTGCTAATATTATTCATATAAATTTTTTTTTAAAGAATAAAACTAAAACATTTTCATAAAAAAAAATATTTATTATTTATCGCTCGTCCTTCGAGTCTGACCAAAAGTTATCCCGAGTTAAATTCCGGATAATTCAGCGAATATATTCATGAAATTATAGGGGTTTCACAGGATTTTTCAGAAATCAAAATCATATTAATTTTTTCTATTTAAATTTCTATTTTTTATTTTGAACTTAAATTTACTATTTAATAAGTTTGATTAGCCGTCGACATCGGAAAATATCGCAAAAGAGTTGTGTACGCATTGTTGGAATCCTTGGGAAAACTCTGGAATTTTTGGAAATCATTGATGAAATTCTTGGAAATCAAGTGGAACTCGTGGGAAATCGTTGAATTCCGAGCCTGGATATTACTCCTGTCCTAATCGTTACCTAAAGTAAGATTCGAAATGTGCTATTTTTAATGCCTTTACGCTTCAACCATAGTCTAGCCTTTTAACAATAATTTTTCGCAAAATTCACAACATAAGAAGATTCTGGTTCTATCAGTTAATAGTAATTCTTACTAACGATTGATCATCTGCCTCGAGAATTCTTAATTTCCATAAGGTACCTTGAAAGGGTCCCTTAAGCTTGAAATTGGTACTTTCGGTATAAAAAAACATTTGGAATATTTTAAAGTTCGCTGGTGTAAAAATAAAATATCGTTCAGTTATACTACACTCAATGCAGCATTATGCAATGCAATAGCCTTCATCATCGTCATTCTCTCCGTCTGTGGGGGGAGTCCCAAATTCAACCAAGAAGAAGATTTATTTAATATTTAAAAATTATATTAAAATTAAAATTTAAGAATTAAATGTATATTTTAAATAATAAAATATATTCAGAACTAAACAGTAGAAGAAAAATGAATGGCCTCCTGTGGAAACTAAATTGCAATACTACCTTCGTATATAGTAAGTACATATTAAGATATAAGACCGGCCAATTATGATAACCGAAATTACAAAAAACGTAAATTTCGTTTGCTCTTGTAAAATCCGCAATTTTACTCGGATTGAGCGTTTTGCCCGGGCACAAGCATGTTTTTCCGACACTACGCATCGAAATGCGTCGTTCAATGAATAAAAAGACCACCTAAATTTTTTTTAATTTTCGAAAAAATCTAAACCCTTCCTTTGGTGTTTTTTCACCCAAAAATGTTTCAATGTTTCTTAGCGTACTTTGAGCATAAAGTAGATTTTATGTTTGAAATTCTGGAGAAAGTTAAAACAAAAAATTTATTAATTAAATCTTAAAAAATTAAATTTTTAATTTAAAAAAATACTAATATCTACTAGCTGCTACTTCGAGCCTGTATTGCAGCTTCCCAACTAGTAGTTTAGTTTAGGATGTAGGAAATAAGCTAAAATTCGTTTTTTCCTTTTAAGGAAAAAAAGAATGAAGAGGAAAAACTTTAATTCTTGTTTTCTCAAAATCAGTGTAATTTTAGAATTGTCTTTGTTTCTTCCTATTCTAAAATTAGAATTGAATATAATGTTGCAATTTTATATATCAAAAGAACTAATCGACAAAATCGACTTTTAAAAGTGTGTCAAGTTCATGTTTCATAAATACATATAATATACAATACCTACAAATATTATAGTGTTCATATTATTTGTTCAGTGTAATTCTGATTGAATAAGAAAACACTTGAAAGTTTTTTTAAATTTATATAGGAAGTAAATTTTACCGTAAAATTTAATTGTGATTATATAAAAACTGTACTAGGTAGCATAACTCCTGCAGTTGTAGTTCAAAACGCAAATTAAAAATAAATTCGTACTTGAAAGCATGGCCAACAACCGCACAACTAGTCATAAGAACAAGTTCGTGAGTTCATAAGGATCTTGAGAGATTTCGTTACTCTGTAATAAACTATAGGAATGTGACTTTGTTCTTGATTGTGATATCCGAAAAAATGGAAATTAATATAAAAGTTAAAATTATGGAAAGGTAAGAAATAACATAATTATTATTATAAAAATTTGCTATTAAATTTGATCAAAAAATATAGCCTAGTTTTGGCTATAAAAATATTTTGACTTATGTCACTGTGGTTAATATTGAATTTATTATTCCTAAATAATAATTATAACTAATTATTCCATTCATTTACATTCCTAGTATTTCTTAAATCAATATTTCCGTTTTGAACGCCCGGTAAAAATTGAATTGCTAAAATAAGGTGAATGCACAGTAAAAGCTTATGATAATAGATTGTAGGATTAATTTACACAACTTCGTAATTTTGTTCTTCCTAGTTTATTTGAATGCTATTCAAGCGCAGTACCTAGTCATTCGTCATGGGGATGATCACCCCAAAAATAGTCCCCATGATTTTGGCTGCTGGTATTACATCTGAGTATATTTTTATTTCCCCCGAATTAATTGGATATTGTACCAACATTATCATTAAAATTTTAAATTTTAGATCGATGACCTGACATCCGACTTCATACCTGCAGTCGTGTTTATTGTTAGGTAGCTCCTTAAACTATCCAATGAATCTCATCTATAAATACATTATTATTATACCTTCCACGTACAAAATTATGAAAGACGCATGAAAACCAGAATTCTAACGAGTTGTAGTATTTTATGAAGGTTCAATGAAACTGGATAAACCTCTGCCGTTTTTTTCCAATATAAAAAATTAGTACAGAGTATTTTTACCTGGATTTTTAAAACTTTCCAATAGAATTATGGCAGTTGAGGGTATAAATTACAAATATATACCTAACATTTTGTGAATCATTCCAAAATTTAGATGAAAAAGCCAAAATAAGGTATGCCAAATGATTTTTGGCATAATTTCCCATTTTGAACGTTCTAACGAACGAATGGCAAAAACTTTCGCTCTAAGAGACAGATTTAAGAAATTAACAAAAGTTGAGGCGAAAACATGTATTGGTGAAAACATCCCCGAAGCTGGCCGAACTCAAAAATCCCAACTCTAAAATGGCTTTGTCCGTCTTTAAGTTAAATTTGGCTATAATTATTAACCTAATGCGATTTCAAACTTACATTTCATTAGCTTAGTACATTATTAGTTTAAATAAACTTACATCATAGAGACAATAAAAAACATATATGATTATTGCTATTAACATATTTATAAAGTTTTAAATTTTTTAGATATAAAAATAAAATGTTTTAATGCCATAACTTACAATATTAGATCTAAACTATTAAATTAAACCGTTAGGTAGATACATAGTTTTTAAAATTTTATGACATTAAAATATTTTAATTTATAAATAAAAACTATAATAAAATTTGAAAAATCACATAATTAATACGAGTATTTATCTATTATGTAGTATTTTATAAATGTTTACCTATTTTCTAATGATAAAATGATATTATCCATGTAATAGACCCCCACCCCTTTTTGATTTTCATAGTCTCACCTTCCCCATCAAGAAATTTGACTTCGGTCCATATCCCCAATAATTTTTTAAATTGTCCAAAAATGAAAAAATGTTAGGACTTCACAAAGTCGTCTATTAATGTTTTTAACCTTTTTTTTGGAATTTTTAAGAGCCGCAGGGGCAGTAGTTACCACCATAATCCCCTCTTGCATCCGCCCTTGAGCTAAAATCATAATTAATGTAGGCGTACCCCCCTCAAATGCTGAATTAGATCTACTATTAAATATATAACAACTTTTGAATATGCAACTATTGCGGGTAACTTATAAACAACTTCTTCGGTGTTGACCACCTTGACACAAGTATTTGGTATGGTATATGTTGACATTTAGAATTATATTTCGTAGTTAACATGTTATTTTCCGATACCTAGAATATTGAACTTAACATCCTAATTCATTGAATTTGTGTATGATTATTAACATTAATTAATAATTTGCAATCATTGTTATTGGCATACTTAATCAAAATGTTCAGCAACATGACGTCAATACTAAAAACTGGTGACGGACCAGTCGGTTAACCAGAAGGTTTGCTTTCGGCAAAAAATGCTCGTTTTGGCGGCAGGTTCGGTTTCGGCCAAAAATTAACCGAAACTTCGGCTCATCTAATGGGATAATCAGTTACTCAACTTAACTAAATTTTGACTTAACTACATAAGTTTCTCATATAACTCATAAATGGAATTTTATTTCCTTAAACTTGTTCCTTTGCTTGACATCAGGGAAAATTACACCTGAAATTGAAAATTTTGAAGTAGGAAAGTAAGGAGTAATTCTCTCTAGGTCCTCTGAAATGTTAACTAAGATATCCTTCAAATCAATGAGAAAAGAAACCAAAAAAAAACAATCCTATCTTATTTTAAATCAGCTGCATTTCATCATCAGTCAAAATCATCACCCAATTTTTTTAAGACTAGTCAAAATTCATAATAGTCCAGTCAAATAAGGCAAAATAAAGTGCAAACCTCGGAATGAGAGGGAATAAGCTGTAAATTGGTATAAACCTTTGTTTTGTCATTATAAATACTGGTAGAAAAGTCTCATTTAATCTCGTGTTCGCGTCCCAAGATATTGAAGGTCAAAGGTCACGAAAATCTGTTTTTTGCAATTATATAGTTTCTTAGGTGAAATACGTTATTTAAGTTCATTATATAAGTTGCAGATAATAAAATTATCTACAAGTTTCATACCAAGCATTTTTTTGTATCATCAGCCTTTCTCGAGATATAGCGCGGAGAGTAGCAAGCGCGCATCCGTTAGAATTAAAAAATGCCGAGAAGAACCCGTGCTTCTGAGGATCATTTTTAACTTTTCTAGTAATGCAGGCCGATAGCCCCGCCCCTTCAACATAAGTTCACATAATTATAGGTTTTTTAAATCTTCAAACGTATTAATAACAAATGTCAACAAAAGTGGTAACATATCCCTTAAGAAATACATGGGGAAAATCGTAAATGACCAATAAGTTACTTTTCATAGAAATTAACTTTGAGCAGCCAGACGAAGAAAACGACGACGAACTAGAGGAATCTTGAGTAATATACTATTTTGTAACTTGGGCTTCATCATTTACATTTGCGATTCATCATAAAAGAATGAAAAAAATTTACTATTGTGACACTCTATTTAACGTTTTCACATAATATTCTTCACTTATAATAAATACATAATATATTTTTAATTAATTTATAAATAATAATTATGGTTATAATGCAAATATATTATTTATATGGAACAAATCCCTTTCTCACAATCACATATTCACTCCATAAATTTTCTCAATTAAAATAATAGAAAATTAATAATGAAGAGATTATTAATTTGAGTGTAAAGTTTCTTTAGACAAATTTTAACCAGTCGGTTTGTGGTTTTATAAGAGTCTATGAAAAGTAACTTATTGGTCATTTGCGATTTTGTTCATGTATTTCTTAAGGGATATGTTACCACTTTTCTTGACATTTGTTATTATTACGTTTGATGATTTAAAATTATGTGAACTTATGTTGAAGGGGCGGGGCTATCGGCCTGTATTACTAGAAAAGTTAAAAATGATCCTCAGAAGCACGGGTTCTTCTCTGCATATTTTAATTCTAACGGATGCGCGCTTGCTACTCTCCGCGCTGTATCTCGAGAAAGGCTAATAATACAAAAAAAATGCTTGGTATGAAACTTGTAGATAATTTCATTTTCTCCAAGTTATATAATGAACTTAAATAACGTATTTCACCTAGGAAACGAGATAATTGCAAAGAAACGATTTTTGTGACCTTTGACCTTCAATATCTTGGGACGCGGACACGAGATTATATGAGACTTTTGTACCAGTATTTAGAATACCAAAACAAAGGTTTATACCAATTTACAGCTTATTCCGTTTCATTCCGAGGTTGGATGCTTATTTGACTGGACTATAAGGAAATAAAATAAAATTGTTTTTATGTCCTACTTATTTTTGACCTTTGACTTGCTTCTTTTAACAACTTTTGTTTTTTTGATTTCTTACAATTTACTACTACCAACTTGAATGAAAAACTTCAAATATGAATTTTTGAAAAAGAATATTAAATACATTTATTATTAATTATAAGAAATCAAACAAATCCCTTCTTCAAGTTCTTTTTTAAATTATTAAATTTTTAATACATAATTATTATTCAAAAACCGGATTGTAAGCTATTTTGCTTACGTTAATTTTTTTTTAACCTGCGCGAATGGCATAAAAAGAAGTAATCTGACGTATTTTGTTCGTGTTTATTTACTGTTTTGTAATTTTTTTGCATATATCCTGGATAAAGCTTTTATTATGAAAGTCTTTTTTTATTTAATTTTTAAATAATATTCTAATTTTAATTATGATTATTTTGGAGATTTTTTTAATAATTAAAATAATTAAAAATAGCGCCCTACCCCGTACCCCCTACAACTTTAAGGACTTTGAGTTTAAGCATAACATTATTCAAAGATAACTTGAAACTTGCCCAAAATTATTTCAAAATTGTGTGAATATTGAAGAATTAAAGAAATGTAGACATTCAGTACTTTTTTTAGTTTTCACAAATAAAATACATTGTAAGTCCAATTTTCGCAAACGTTTTCACCGTACTATCAAGCGATGAACTAGGTGAATTAATTTTTTTGGGTTTTTCTACACATTATGGAATTTTTCCACCTAAACCATGATTAGCTTTTATTATTTTATCTTAATTCGTGGTTGAAGCTTATCATTGATTTATTTTTGTTTTAGGTTCAAGAGTAAATTATCGACTACTTCAGAAGCAGTATTAGGAAGTATCTACAGTATTATTTTAAATGCATTTTTTGGATTCATCATATTTTTCCTCATATGCCGTTATCTATTGGAACATATTAAAATAGATTATTCCTACAGTAAATTTGCCATTCCTCGCTAAATTTCTGTTAATTATTTGCATCGTATATTGAATTCAAATAGATACTAATCAATAATTTTTATAGATCAACTAGACATTCAATATGTGCCAAATTTGTAGTAGCTAAGAAATGTAACAATTAATTTTAATGAATTTGTAACAAATTAAATTTTTGTACTTTGCCTTTCAGGCAGTACATTTAATTTTTCGACAACTATGATTACTGTATTTGTACTCAGACACTTAAAAATGTAATAATTTATTTTAAATAGATAATGTAAAACATTGTGATACTATCTTAGTAAATTGAAATATCTCACTGTGAAATATACTTTTCAATTATTGTCTTATTATTCCCAATTTTAGGTTACCTAGAGTAATAGTTGAGCCAAGGGTCATTATAATCTATATGTGTTAGGTATAGAAATTTCTAGTCAAGTCAGGACTATTTTGAGAATCAGTGAGGTGCGAAAAACATTATTAAATTCAAAAAAGCCTGAACGAACGACATGTTTCGTTTTTATCCATAAAACTGGTCCCATTAGATTCGTACTAAAAAATGAAAATATAAAATCAAACTTATAATTTTCCCAAACGACCATGAAACTGCCAACGTGAACTGAACTACCAAATTCCCATATTGCGATGATGGAAGTGGAAGTATTGATGTATTAAAAAATAAAAACATATCTGCCTAGTAGATTATAATGACCCTTGCATCAATTTTTAGTTTTAAGGTCAACTAAAAATGTATAAAAGCTTTCAAAAATTCTTCTTACCGCTCTTTTTACCTAGTGTAGTAGGTGACTTGCCTTGACTTGATTATTTCTCAACTGCTGACAATTCTAAAATATTAATTTCCACATATTACATTATGCATATTTAATATACATAAATTTTAAAGTACCTAATAAAAAGTATAGTGTATATCTGATACTTTTGAATTTAAATTTTTTTAAATCATGGGGTGATAACAAATTAATTAAAAAATGAAAGAGAAATAATAATAATATATTTTTTCTACGGATTAAAAGCTGTCCTTTTATAACAAGCAATTTTTGTGAGGCGAAGAGAATTGTTAAAATTTTGATTTGTGTTGCAATTAATCCACAAGAAAAAACTGAAAAAAATTTAGAGAATGCGTCAGTAGCTAATAATAATGAAAATATCAATTATTTCAATAAATTAAAAATTAAAATAGCCCCACTCAATAATTTTTGGAAATATAATATGTAGTTTTATATAATTTTAATAATTTGTAACAATCACCTTGCTAAAGAATAACAACAAATAAACAGTCTAAGTGGTTGTACCAATATCTCCAGGGACAATTCTGTCCACACTTCCCGGATACTGTTTTTTTAACTTATTAAAACTATTGACATTTTGGTAAACTTGCCTTGAAATAATATTCAAAATTCTACAGATTTTTTATGGCAGATGGTCTAGTATATTAGCCGAATAGCTGCTGACTAAGGTACACGGTTCGAATCCAGAAAGATTCTAAACTTTCTTATGGTCGTCTTCGTGCATCGGAGGGCACGTAAAGCTGCCTCAATAATACTGGCGACTCCCTCCCCTGGGAAGGGGAAATATAAAACGCAAAAAGATTTATTTAATTAAGATTCATTTTTGCCGGCGATGAGTGGCACTAAAGTAGCTTTTTGTTGGTAAAGCTAAAAGTATTTTACTTTTACATAAAAAGGGGAAAAGTAAATTTGTGCAATAGCAAATTAGTTCTGATGAGTCAAAAATTGGACAGTCTTGTGCTGGGCACTACTACTACTACATTTTTAAATCTGTACTATTTCTACAACCAATCACCTCAAGGGAAAGTGAGTACCCACCCCCACCCTCTCAACTCTCCTAACGAGAAATAAAAGTTGGGGGGTTGCCGGATGTTTTTGTTTTGCGTAATGAAGTGTAACTAAAGTATTTTTGAAAAAATATGTAAAAATTTGATTAAAAATTCAGTCTGATATTTTACGTGTGTTATGTGGTAATATATTTTATTTGTCTTGAATTGTTTACTTAAGTAAAACTACTACTAATTATCAATATCCGAATATCCAAATAATAATTAAAATTTGAATTTATATTTGCAGGTTATGTTTCTTATGGAGATAAGACTGAGTTTACACTTGCCATAAAACAAAATTTCAAATGGACCAGCCTGTGGCCTCACTAAAATTGCCCAATCATAAAATCCTCGAGTTACAATCATTTGGTTATAACTATTGCAATGAAGTTAATATTGAAGAAGGGAATTTTAAATGTAAATTAGGCTCACAAGAATGGGAAAAACTACATAGTTGCTCTAAAACAAAATCGGCATTAGAATTATATCAAGAAGAATGCACATTTGGAAAAATACTCACTCTTCATAAAGAACTAGATGATATACTGGGAGGTGGTATTCCTACTAGATTAATTACAGAATTTTGTGGGGAACCGGGATCGGGAAAGACGCAATTATGGTAAAATTTATTGAAATGCCCATTTCAATTTCCTTTCTATTATAAATTTAGTTTTCAGTTGTGTATAAGTGTGCAGTTACCAAGATGGTGTGGTGGTCTAGCTGGACAGGCTATTTATATTAGCACTAATCAAGGATTTGCTTCACAAAGGTTAAGGGGTAGGTGTAGTTGACAAATACAATTTACTGCAATAGTATGCAATTTTATGTTGTTTTTCAGAAATAGCTGCAGATTATACAAAAAAGTATGAAGCATTGAAAACTGCAAGTCTTTCTGATATTGAGATGTCTGATGATGAATTTACTGTCGAAACAATTATGAAAAATATTCATTTTGTTAGCATAAGTAATAATTGGGAATTAATTGCAGTTATAAAATATTTACCGAAATGGTTAGAAGAACATACTTTGGTAAAATTAATTAATCAAAATAATTTGATTATTTGATGGTCTTTATTACAGATACGTTTGGTCGTGATAGATGGTGTTTCAGATCCATTAAAATTAATTAGTGGACAAGAACGTACCAAATTATTATACAGCATGCTAAACGATCTTCAGACCTTATCACAACAGTACAAATTTGGAGTACGTAGAATGAAAATAATTACTTTTTTTTAATCGTTGACCTTTTTAGATTGTGTTAACAAACAACTTCACTACAAGAAAACACTCTCAAACAGTTAGTAGTCGCGTGCCTTCTTTAGGAGATAGCTATTATCACAGAATTAATATAAGAATTATATTGTCAAAAGTTTCGACAAACCATGTTCAAGCTTCAATCGTAAAGAGCTTATTTAATACTTCTACTGTGCAGTTCAATCTGTTTTAATTTATTTGTTCAATAAATTTTATGTTTTTAACCCCGAATGTAATCAATTATTCAACCTATACATTAGTTAAAGATATAACATTTCCCATACTCGCATCATGTAAGTATAGTAGAGATATAATTATCTGGAATAATGTTGGCCCGGATAATCATTTATCGACAAAACAAAATGATAAAAAACGATAATGAAAAATATAGGCACATACCTAAAATAATAAATCAAACTTCCATTTGTGCTTATTTTAAACAAATTCGACTGTGACCGATTTTTGTATACTGCTTTGTATGCTGATGCATGAGAACTAATCTGCTACACTTTATGAACTACTTTTTAGAACCTGAAAAAAATTATAGAAACGGCACATGTCAGTGTTTTTATTATGAATTTTGTAACTGTCAATTGTCACTATGTTATTAAACAAATGTTACATAAACGATAATAAAACGTGATTAGAAGCTACACTGTACCCGATGTTGAAAAAACATAAAAATATACGAAAGTGTTACTAGGTTTTAAACAATATTTTAAATAACACCCCCATCATGTTGATGCTACAAATGCAAAGTTTTGTGTCGGGGCTTAAATCCCGCAATCAAGACACCCGTTTCAATACTGCCCAGGAATTGTTCGTTTTTGTTAAAAGTGATTTACGGGAAGCAACAAATGAAGAAATTAATGCATTCCTGGATGATTTTAACCATCACATATTCGAGATGGTATCGAGCACCGATGTTAACGAAAAAAAGGGTGGCATATTGGCGATCAGTAAGTTATTTCAATTAAATACCAACTTTTGTAATAATGAAATTACCTCGACTTTTAGTCTGTTTAATAAATGCCGACGTTGGGAACATGACCACTAGGATTTCAAGATTTGCTAACTATTTGAGAAATTTACTTCCTTCAAGTGACGTCGAGGTAATGGAATTTACAGCAAAAACCATGGGTAAATTGGCATATGTATCCGGATCTAAAGCATCCGAATATGTCGATTTTGAAGTTAAAAGAGCTTTCGAATGGCTAGGTGGAGATCGTATTGAGGTAATTTTTAAAGAATCATGCGGTTTGCCTTTTATTTTGAATTACTTTTTCTTTTAGAGTAAACGCCACGCTGCTGTGCTCGTTTTAAGAGAGCTTGCATTGACTATGCCTACATATTTTTATCAGCAGGTATCTTCCTTTTTTGAATTAATATTTTCCACAATTCGCGATCCTAAGCCAAAGATTCGCGAAGCTGCAGTTGAAGCTTTACGTGCTGCACTCGTAGTTACAGCTCAAAGAGAATCTGCAAGGCAAGCAGCAAAGCCGCAATGGTAAGTTAGTATAAAATCCTGTTTGTTTTTCAATTTAAGAAACTATTTTAGGTACAAACAATCCTACGACGAGAGTGTAGAATTACTAAAAGTTGAGAAAAATACAATTAAAGAAGATCGTGTTCACGGTGCTCTTCTTGTTTTAAATGAATTGGTGCGCTGCTCAAACTCCATTTGGGAGCGTACTTACACCACACTCAAAGAAAATGCAGATATAAAGCACAATAATGAAAATTTTACAACCCTCGTCCAACCTCGTTTTAAGTCACTGCATAGCAAAGCTTTACCTTCTTATCAAAATATTTCAGCAAATATACTGCACACAACAATTAGTGAATCCACAGTGTGTCGACAACTTATTTTTGACAAATACGATTACATTTGTTTAGATGTGATTGCACAAAATAGTGCCCGATCTGTTTACATTCAGAATATTTTATTAAACATTTTACCTCGCCTTGCTGCATTTAGTCCGGAACAATTTAGTGAAAAATATTTAGCGATTGTAATGAATTATCTCTTAAATACTCTAAAAGGTCGCGAAAAAGAACGTTCTACAGCGTTTATAACTATTGGATTAATTTCTGTTGCAATGGAAAATCTCATAATACCTTTCGTTCCAAAAATTATTGATGTCATTAAATTAGCACTTCCAAATCGAGATGCATCAGCAAGAAAACGTGTAAATATTGATGCTAGTGTTTTCAAGTGCATTATGTTTTTAGGACACGCTGTTAAGAGTCACATTTCGAAAGACATCCTAAATATTTTAGAACAAATGTTTTCGACAGGCCTGACAGGCCCCCTCACCGTTTGTCTAAAAGAATTAGCTATTAATATACCAGAACTAAAGCAACCTATTTCGCTTGGTCTATTAAAAATGTTATCTCAAATTTTGATGAACAAACCACTTCAACATCAAGGAATGCCAAAGAATAGAGCAACCAGTGTCTTACCTTTCAGTAATTTTTATGATTCAAATGACACGAGTATAATCGTTTTAGCTTTACATACTTTGGGAACATTCGATTTTGAAGGTCACAGCTTGCTGCAATTTGTGCAACGGTGTGCCGATCACTTTTTATGCCACGAAGAACAAAGCATACGTTTAGAAGCCGTACGTACCTGTTGTCGCCTCTTAAAATATTCTATTCACAGCATAAATTCTAACACTTCTGATACTATCACTTCTACAGTTTCTTCTGTTTTAAATAAATTATTGATTGTTGGAATGACAGATACCCAACCCGAAGTTAGATTTTGGGTATTGTATGCATTAGACAATACATTTGATAATCATTTGGCGCAAGCCGAATCTTTGAGTGCATTATTTGTGGCACTAAACGATGAAATATTTGAAATTCGAGAAGTAGCTATGTGCATCGTAGGACGCCTTAGCATAATGAATCCTGCATATATTATGCCATCGTTGAGGAAGGGTTTGGTACAATTATTAACCGAACTAGAACATTCTGGAACAGGACGAAACAAAGAACAAAGTGCACGAATGTTAGACCGATTAGTTATTAATGCTCCTCGCCTTATAAGACCCTATATGGAACCAATTTTAAAGGTACTTGTTCCAAAATTAAGAGAACCGGAACCTAACCCTGGCGTGGTTCTCTCAGTATTGCATTGCATAGGCAATTTAGCAGAAGCTACCGGAGGGGGAGTGGAGTTACAAAATTGGATGCCGGAACTTTTATCTATATTATTAGAAATGTTGGGTGACGCATCAGCACCTGAGAAACGTGGAGTAGCTTTAATAACTTTGGGTCAGTTAGTGGGAGCTACCGGTCATGTAATCAAACCTTACAACCAATATCCTATTTTATTAAATGTTCTTATTAACTTTCTCAAAACTGAACAGCACGCCTTAATACGTAGAGAAACTATTCGAGTGCTGGGTTTACTGGGTGCATTGGATCCTTATCGACATAAAATAATTCGAGGCCAAATTGACTATCAACCCGAAGCTCCAGTTTTAATAGCAATTGCAGACAAAGAAGAAGAGCCGACTGCTGATTTAACTACTAGCGAGATGTTGGTTAATATGAGTTCAAGTACATTAGAAGAATATTATCCCGCAATCGCCATTGCAACTTTAATGAGAATAATACGAGATCCTACATTGTCTCAACATCATACGATGGTTGTGCAAGCAGTGACGTTCATATTTAAAAGCTTGGGGATAAAATGTGTGCCTTATATTGCTCAAGTGCTGCCTAGTTTTCTTAACGTTGTTCGAAGTTCTGACGTTAACTTTAGAGAATTTCTCTTCCAACAATTGGCTCATTTAATTGCAATAGTAAAGCAACATATCCGTAATTATTTAGATGACATAATAAAATTGATAAAACATTTTTGGACTTCCGATAGTCCTATTCAGCCTACATTAATTTTATTAATTGAACACATTGCGGTAGCACTTGGAGCTGAATTTAAAATTTACTTACCAAAATTGATTCCTCATATCTTAAGAGTTTTAAACCATGACGGATCCAAGGATAGAATTGTCACAATGAAACTATTGGAGGCTTTGAAGAAATTTGGTAACAATTTGGATGACTACATGCACTTAATATTACCTCCTATAGTGAAATTGTTTGAAGTTCACGATAATCAAATTGCAATTTCTAAACAAGCACTGGAAACTATGGAGCATTTGGCAGATATCTTGGATTTCACTGATTTTATTTCACGCATTATACATCCGTTAGTGAGAACTTTGGATTTGTATCCAGAGTTACGAAGTAATGCTATGGAAACGTTGTGTTCATTGGTTTTGCAATTGGGTCGTAAATTTAACATATTTGTTCCACTCGTCAATAAAGTGTTACAAAAACATAAGATTCAACATAATCGATACGAAATGTTAATTTCGAAGATTTCTGAAGAATCGACCCTTGCAGATGATACTGACTTTGAATCGTCTAAAATGCAATTTAAAAAAGTTCGAGATTTAAGTATGTCTACTACAGACACACCTTCAATTCAAAGACTTAAGGTTTCCGCTTCTAACCTACAGCAAGCTTGGACTCCTGCACGAAGAGTATCAAAAGATGATTGGTTAGAGTGGTTACAACGATTAAGTATAGAATTGTTGAAACAGTCTCCCATACCGGCGTTAAGATCTTGTTTGGCATTGGCTCAATCTTACTCACAATTACCTAAAGATTTGTTTAATGTTGCTTTTGTAAGTTGTTGGACCGAATTAAACGAAGCCATGCAGAAAGAATTGATTAGCAGTTTGGAACAAGCTTTGTTAGTACCAGATTTACCAGAAATTACTCAAACTATTTTGAATTTAGCCGAATTTATGGAACATTGTGATAAAGGTCCGTTACCACTTGATCCGCAGCTTTTGGGCGAACGTGCTATGCACTGCAGGTACTTATTTTTATTTTTTAAATAAGTGATGTTAAGAACTTTTTTGACTTGATTTTCAATGTTTTACATTTTTAGAGCCTATGCTAAAGCTTTGCATTACAAGGAAGAAGAATTTCAAAGATACACAAGTAGTAATGTGGTGGAAGCGCTCATATCAATTAACAATAAACTTCAACAAAAAGAGGCAGCCGAAGGTTTGCTGCAGCATGTTATGCAGCAAGGTGGTGACATTAAAGTACAAGTTCGTTGGTACGAAAAGTTACACAATTGGGACAAAGCATTAAATCTTTATAAAGATCAACTAGAAATCGATGGACAAGATGAAGATGCCTGTTTAGGTCAAATGAGGTGTTTAGAAGCACTTGGGGAATGGAGTATTTTGAGAAATGTTGTTGAAACTAAATTTGATGGTTTATCCGGTAATAATAAACAAAAGGCTGGCAGATTAGCTGCCGCTTCTGCTTGGGGTTTACACGATTGGGTATCTATGGAAAGGTAAATCTATTTTTTAATTTCCGAGAGACTTAAAATTTTTACATTTACTTTTAGATATGTGTCGGTTATTCCTCAAGATACTCAAGAAGGAGCTTTTTATCGTGCAATTCTTGCTATTCATAAAGAGCATTACGATGAAGTAAAATTTGCACTATTTTTAGTTACTGAACTAACTTAATTATTTTTTTAGGCCCAGCACTTTATAGATACTGCTCGTGATTTATTGGATACTGAATTGACTGCTATGGCAGGCGAATCTTACCAACGAGCTTATGGAGCCATGGTTGTAGTTCAAATGCTTGCCGAAATGGAGGAAGTGATACAATATAAACTCGTTCCAGAACGCCGTAAAACACTTTGCACAATGTGGTGGCAGAGATTGGAAGCAGGGCAGCGCTTGGCCGAAGATTGGCAACGCATTATTCAAGTTCATTCTTTAGTTTTAAGTCCTCAAGAAGATATGCATACTTGGCTGAAATATGCTTCACTTTGTCGCAAGAGCGGATCTTTGGTAAAAAACTTGGGTTGGATCTTGTACTAAATTTGCTAATCTTAACTTTTTGACTGTAGATGCTTTCTCAAAAGACACTTATCAAATTGTTAGGATATGATCCAACTTTACATCCTGATCAGCCTTTACCGTGGAATCAACCTCAGGTGACATTTGCGTATGCTAAACATTTATGGATGGCAGGCAAAAAACAGGAAGCCTACTCGCAGCTATCAAACTTTTTACGTGATTACACTCAACAAACAAATAATCAAGATATAACACATGATAGCCAATGCAGATTATTGGCAAGGTAATACTTTGGTCCCGACACGTTTTCTCCTTAGCCTGTGTGGCATATTACTTTAATATTTTTGGTAGTTTGCCATTGTCTCTCAATGTATTTAACTCTGTTTGGTTGTAACGTCTGCTTTGTTTGTTGTTTTAGGTGCTATTTGAAATTAGGTGAATGGCAAGAAGCTTTAGAAGGAGTGAAAGAACATTCGATTGGTCCAATTTTAAAATGTTTCCAACAGGCGACGGAACATTACCCGTTATGGTATAAAGCTTGGCATTCATGGGCTTACATGAATTTTGAGACGGTTCTTTTTTACAAAAATGAAATGTTAGCCAAAAATGGTGGACAAGTCGGCAAGGTAGATAAGACCAGCGATGTAATTCGATACACTGTTTTAGCTGTTCAAGGCTTCTTCAAGTAAGTATGTTGAGTTTTAAAATAATTAGACCTCTAAAATATTTTGCTTTTAGATCTATTAATCTTTCCAAAGGTAGTTCCTTACAAGACACTTTACGTTTACTAACTTTGTGGTTTGATTATGGTCAATCTCCGGAAGTAAATGAAGCTGTGGTAGAGGGTATGAGACTGATTGAAAAAGATACGTGGCTACAAGTGATTCCACAACTTATAGCGAGAATTGATACTCCAAGAGTATTAGTCTCTCGCCTGATACATAATTTACTAATTGATATTGGAAAATCTTACCCACAAGTAAGTTGCAAAATATTTTCTATTTTTGGCATGAAAATTTTATTATTTAATTACAGGCTTTAATTTATCCATTGTCGGTTGCTTCCAAAAGTACATCTGTTTCCCGTCGCAATGCTGCCAATAAAATTCTGAAATCAATGAGCGAACATTATCCCGTCTTGGTTAATCAATCCTTGATGGTGTCTGAAGAACTTGTTCGAGTTGCCATTCTTTGGCATGAAATGTGGCACGAAGGTTTAGAAGAAGCTTCCAGGTTTGATTAAAAATTCGCATTGATAATCTAAATTCTAAATTATCTCGTTGTTCTAGATTATTCTTTGGAGAGCAAGATGTTAAAGGTATGTTTGATGTTTTGGAACCATTGCATGCTGTTATGGAGAGAGGACCTCAAACGTTGAAAGAAACTAGTTTTAATCAGGCCTATGGACGCGATTTAGCAGAAGCTCAAGAATGGTGTCAAAGATATAAAGTAATGTGTTTTATGTGCATTTATTTTTGCTTATGGCTTACTTCTTTAGGTATCTGGGAATAGAAGAGATCTTAATCAAGCCTGGGATTTGTACTATCACGTTTTCCGACGCATTTCAAGGCAACTACCTCAATTAACATCTTTGGAATTGCAATACGTATCTCCAAATCTGTTAGTTTGTAAAGATTTAGAGTTAGCTGTACCTGGAAGCTATTGTCCAGGCCAACCTGTCGTTAGAATTGCTTATATACAAAGTAGTTTACATGTGAGTTTTGTAAGAAATAGTTGTTAAATTGAAATATTAAAATTTTGACTTCTTTAGGTGATAACTTCAAAACAGAGACCTCGCAAGTTATTAATAAGGGGTAGCAACGGAAAAGATTACATGTTTTTGTTGAAAGGTCACGAAGATTTACGGCAAGATGAAAGAGTAATGCAGCTGTTTGGATTGGTAAACACTTTACTACAAAAGGATCCTGATACATTTAGACGTAATTTAACAATTCAGCGTTATGCTGTAATTCCTTTAAGTACTAATTCAGGCTTAATTGGTTGGGTACCCCACTGTGATACACTGCACACTTTAATTCGAGATTATAGAGAGAAGAAGAAAATACTGCTAAATATTGAGCATCGAATTATGCTTCGTATGGCACCAGATTATGATCACCTGACATTGATGCAAAAGGTTGAAGTTTTTGAGCATGCATTGGAGCACACACATGGTGATGATTTAGCTAGATTACTGTGGCTCAAGAGTCCATCTTCTGAAGTTTGGTTTGATCGACGTACAAATTATACCAGATCCTTGGCTGTCATGTCTATGATTGGTTACATTTTGGGATTAGGAGATAGACATCCTTCTAATTTAATGTTAGATAGATTAAGTGGAAAAATTTTACATATTGATTTTGGTGATTGTTTTGAAGTTGCAATGACCCGTGAGAAGTTTCCAGAAAAGATTCCGTTTAGGTTAACTCGTATGCTTATAAATGCAATGGAAGTGACAGGTATTGAAGGAACTTATCGTAGAACTTGTGAATCTGTTATGGCAGTGTTGCACCATAATAAAGACAGTTTAATGGCTGTTTTGGAAGCCTTTGTTTACGATCCTTTATTAAACTGGCGTTTAATTGATGCTGGGCGTAATAATAATCGGTGTACAGATGTTGCTTCTTTATCTGGCGCTTCCTCTCAAGACCAAGAATTACCTTCATTAAGTTTAAATGTATCTCGTAAAGGCTTGCCTTCTCCAGATACCATTAGTGGTAGTACAAATACAGAAGCTGTTAGTAAAAAGGCTCTTGCAATTATAACACGAGTTAGAGAGAAATTAACTGGACGTGATTTTCCACAAGAGGAGAATGTTACCATTGCAAGACAAGTTGAACTGCTGATTCAGCAAGCAACTAGCAACGAAAATTTATGCCAGTGTTATATAGGTTGGTGTCCGTTCTGGTAAATATTCAATATGTTGGAATCGTTTTATATTTTTTTTATAATTTTAAGACAAAATAAATTGTAGGTATTGTAGCTTTTAAATATAATTATAGTTTTAAATATGGCAATTGTATGTTGTGCATCACCAGAATAAAGTCATTGTTTTTTTGTTGCACTATTTTTATTCTTTACTGTACTTTTATCCTTAACTAGTTTTCGTCAGAAGTTTTGTTTTAATAATTAATTATCGTAGGAGTAACTTGTTCAAAAATCAGTGGCGTAACAATTTTGAATTAATAAAATTGTTAATTTGGTAGAAAAACAATAAAATTTTTTTATTTCTTATTTTTACTATTTAAAAACAAAACTTATTACTTCTATTATTTATTTACTTTATCACCACATTTTGTTAGTTTTAGACAGCTGGTTCGTGTGAGTAGATTTTGGTGGTTCGTGATCAAGCCGATGTAAAATTGTAGGGTTGAATGTGCTTTTTTTATAAAAATTGTAAGTATTTTTTTATTTATAGTAAGCTTTGTTAACCGCTTTCTTGGTTTATTGTTTGTAATTCGATAAAATTCGAAAAGTATCCAAGCCATAACAATAAAATTCACATTAATTATGATGGTCTTATTTGAATTCCTTGAAATAAATAGTAGTAGAATCTCGTTTATATGGAACGGTTAGGAGTGCAAATATACCGCGTCTTTGAGCTTTTCCATATCAACGGGCTGAAACCAATAAGATAGCCGTATCAAGAAGTAAAATCACAACCACTTAAAAATTACAAACATTTAAAAATAATATTAAGAAATATATAGAAAGTATATTTTTTAAAATAACCACCAATTTCATAAAACTACATAATGTATAATTCCTATTGCTTCTATAAATATAATATTTAATAAATATGTATCAGTAAATATTAGAATAGTAATAAATTGGTATAAAAACCAATTTGTTCTTCATGATTTTAATCGTTAAGTAATCGAAATTGATGAGGTAGAAGGTAACTCAAAGTTGACATAAAAATTAGATTGAGAGTTGGTGTTGCCATATACACTGTAACATCTCCAAATTCACTCAAAAACTGACGACATGTACCACATGGAGAGGTAATATCATTTGCATTTGTATCGGCTACAACAGCCACAGCTTCAAATTTTCTGTTTCCTTCGCTTATAGCCTTAACATATGCAGTTCTTTCGGCACATATTGCATTATGTGTTACATTTTCTACGTTACAACCAGTATAAATATTTCCATTTTCACATAATACAGAAGCACCCACCTTGAAATTACTGTAGGGAGAGTACGAATTGTTTCTTGAAAGAGTTGCTTGCTTTAACAAGTTCTGTATTTTATTATCTAAAAAAAATTAAAATTAAGTTAATTTCGAAAATTAGAAATCCATCGGTATGGTGGATTAACTATTAACTGTTGCCCTAGTTAACTGGTTTGAATCTACAGTTCGCTTTCTAATTATTATAAATACCCATATAACATTAAATTGAACATTGATAGCATGTGATTAAAATTTATAGTTTTGATTGGTCGGTTTTTCCCCGGTAATTTAATACCAGATTAAGTTTTATTACGAAATAGGTCTTGAGCGATTAAAATTCTAACGGAAATAGAGAACAATTAAAATCTATAAAAAAAAATTATATCATTAAATTTTAATATGATATGATATCTATGCTATAGGTTTTATCTAGGAATGTTTGCGTCTAAACAATCGGATGTAAAGCAGTACTTTACGGCTCGATAGCGCTGAATTGTTATTGGGCCCATATGGGGTTACAATTTTAGTGAAAACCGTTCGTATTTATGTCATTTTGACAACCATAAATTAATATACTGTACTTTGGGCACAATTAGGATTTTGGCACTAGCGACTTTATAAGTCTTCGACGCATCCTGTCATAAACACTTCATTATAGCCTCTTAATACATAAGTAACTATTTTTTAAAGAATGTAAAAATTATTAGGAAAGATTATTAAATTAATTAAACTACATTCTCATTACTTAAGTAGGAAGGTAATTAATTTTTCCTTATATCTAAGATATCTGCGAAAGCAGGTATTAGTGGTATTAGGTACTTACCTAATGTTTCAAATTTGACTTTTTTAAATGGGTCTGATGCACTAGACATTTTGGAAGCTACTGACTTTAAGAAATTGTCTGTAAGAAATTATTCAATTAGTTAACTATGCAATTACAATTACTTAGTAGGGATAGGATCAAGATAACAAGAAATTATTTTGAAACCTTTGCTTTGTGTGAATTAGAATTAGTAACTTAAAAAAATCTAAATAAAAATGTTTTCTAATCTTATCATTTTATTATTTCGCATTAAACACATAAATTAATCAAATTTATTTTTTTATATTTATTATACATAATATTACATTTTAATTTAAAAGTAGCTTTAGTTCTTGCAAAAGTATCCTAGCTCAAGATTACGTGATGTATGATTGGATTTCACAAAGGTTGCCTCTTTTGACACTCAAAATATGTCTGGGCCATTTTTGACCCATGGATCAGTGGATACTATGTATTATGTTTTCATTTAATTTGTTTCTGAACTGTTAGACCGAAAATCCCTAGTTTCCCGAAATGTAAAGATTAGCTTTCGAGAACCATCCTTATTTTAATAAGATGGCGGGCGGCAGTAAAGTACTTTAGTAGATTTAATTGTTTTGCTAGTATTTCGTTTCCTAAAATGAAAGCTTAATACGGCTCTGTACTCACTGCACTGTTAACATATTTAATTTGTGTAATCTTTTTATGCAAATAATACACATCGAACGAGAATTTATCGATTTGAATAATCCATGTCAAGGTCAAATATTTTTCAATATTATAAAGTTATAATAAACCGATAATAACAAATAGATAGATAGTCCATCAATATGAATCAGTGTACTTGTTATATTGGTAAATTATATTTGAATATTAAAACATTTTGACTGAATAGATAGCAGCGGCGCGCAAGATAAAGGGCCGGGTGGGCTCTGACTAATTTAAAAGTTGCAGAGCCCATGCTACATTTGAAAATTTAAAGGCCAAAAATGAAGAATACATAATATAAAATCGGAATAGTTAAAAGTTTGCGTTCTCAAATTTAAATATTGTTTCCTTTTTGTTTTTCACTATATTTAGCTCAAGATTCAACTAGTTTTTTATTTCATACGATTAGGAAAAGCATTTTTTCTACACTTATTTGAATTATGAAATGAGTACTTTTCCATACTCATCAGATTTAGAAATTAATGAGTTGCCAAATTGGGTAATATAAAATAATCAATAGCTTCCATTTGTTGCTGATGGTTCGATTGAAACATAAAGCAGAACTTATTACTAAACTTAACAGGACTCAACTTTGTATTTCTGTTTATTAAGTAACACCTATCTTTTTGTAAATGTTTATATTTTATTATTATCGATTATTAAATACAAAATATAAACATTAAACAATGCAACTTTTGAATATTCTTGATTAATATATTATTTCTTTATCTAAGTAAAGTTAACTAAATTATTTATCAATGTAATTAATATAATCGTTCTATATATTTTTTTAACTGCTGAGCAACGTTGATTTTAAATTTGATGTTATTTTCCCGAATATTATCGATTATTAGAGTTTGTTCATATCAATTTATACTTTTTCTTTTGTTGTTGAATTTTGGGAAACCCATTTTATATTGGTTAGTTCGTTTGAGTTTTGAGAGAGTTTTTATAACATTATCCTTATGAAAATCGGGACTTTTTAGGGGATCGATGTCGATGATGATATCAACTTCTAATAGGTACTTGATTATTTTATTTATAAAATATAAAGGTTTACAGATATAATTGCGAAGTAAAATGGAGAAAAATTCAGATAAAGTTTACTGTTTCTTATTTCCCTCTTATAGAAAACCTCTTATAAAAATCTACACTTTAGAACCTTAGAACATAAATAGCTATTTGAATTTAAATTATTATGATTTTTTTTCCGATAAAAATTTAGTCCCATTTTAATATTAAAAAATTAATAAGTACGTTAATACTTAATAATTATTAACTTAAACATAAAAATAATTATTAGCATTATTTACCATAATAAAACATACAGTGAACACGTTCTAAACTTAGATACTCTTTAATTGACATTCATTTACAAAATTGCAATGGTAATTGAAAGATTAACGCTAAGATTATTTTGAGAAATCTATGACCTATTGTTTGACCTATATCGTCTACGGAAAGGATTTTGATAATTAATTCAAATTACTCAAAAGTAAATAATCAATAAACATGCAATTATAAACTTTGTAATGAATTAACTTGTTTTATCTAAATAATCTTTAACAGTTCATTATTAATTTTGAACCCAATAAACTTTTCGGAGAGCAAAATTTTATTTTGTGCAGTCAGCATTGGGCAACCTTTACTCGTACTTCTAGAACGACCCATCAACCTCCTTAAGTTGCAATGTTGGTTTAACTTTGCCTCCTTTTCCCTAAAACTTCTTCAACACATTTTAAGATTATTGTGAGTGTGCTCTCATTATTTGAAATAATTTAGAAGATGACGACTACGATTCAAACTTTAAATTATATAATATGAGAGTTAATTATTATAACGAAGCCATTATTTGGACTTCAACTGACCTTCGAAGCATTTGTATTATCAAACATCATTTGGTGTTGTAATAGTAGTGAATATGTTTGCATCTTTATGTCAATATTTATTTATATTTATTTACCTCCTTTGCTTCATTAGAACAGGTAAAGTTTAGTTTACCTACAAGTATTTAAAATTTAAAGGTATGGCTTTATAACTAAACGCACGCATATACTTCTAGGTTTTATAAAATAATTTACCTTTGTTTTTACCTAGTTTGCAATTAAAACTACAGTAGATATTATTATTCTAATTTTATTTACATAAATTAACCTATTAATTAGTACGTAATTTTTTCATATACATAATATTATTGGGTAAGCAAAAAGTTAGGCTGACTTTCTTCCTCCAGAAGGTAAGCCCATACCTCCCAGTAATTTTCAATTTTTTTTTCAGAATTAACTGTATTATAGTTTGAAACCTACGCTGAAAGTAGAGCTGCTATAAATAGATATGTTTGAACATTTTGAACATCTATGTATGGAAGAGAATAGGCCCATAACTGCTTTGCAACAATGAAAGTTGAACACTAGACGTACTTTAGACCATTAGCCACCATTGTGCAAACTCTTGCGTTGATCAATCTGTAATTTAAAACTGTCAATCAATCAGCATTAAAACCATTTAAAAACTATTTAGTTCCGTAACTTAGCCTATATATCAAACTCACAATAAAACCCTAAATTATACGAATTATATTATTTATAACAAAAATTGATAATCCCAATAGAACATACAGAAATATTTGCAATTATTATTTTTTAAATTAGGATGGGATGGTGTTAAATGGTTTCTCGCCAGTACGAATTTTAAACTTGATACGTAAAATTGCTCAGTTTACCCAGTAGACATTAAACATTTATGCAGATGTGCTTGACGATTTAGTTAATCTTTACTGACATTAACTCATTAGTAAGTTCAAAATTCATATTGGCAAAAAACTACTTAACACCTATTAAATTTTAATTCAAAATATCATTTAAAAGATAATATAACTTATTTTCAGGATTATCCATACATTGTTATTCATGTGACACTATTGATGATCATGAAAACTGCGAGGATCCATTTAATGTTACATTATTCCAGCCAGTGATGTGTCTAAACGATAATTTTGCTTGTATAAAGCAAGTTATATTTGACAATGGTAAGAAATGTGTTTTTATTTAATTTTTTTTACAACATAACTAGTGTAAGTTTAGCAAATAAGTTTCCATTACTAAACCATTTTTATAAAAATCGTTGTGTAATAGATACTTGATGGAAAAAATAACTAGATACTATATAACAATTGTTTTTTCAGAATTGAATCGTACGTTTCTACAAAGAGGATGTGTTCAAAAACATTACTGCGAACTTTTTGCAAAATCAACAGAAATCTGCAGCTCATGCACATACGATTTTTGTAATTCGGCTTCAACTATTCAACCGTTTACAAAAATATTAATAACTTTTGCAATTGCCTGTATGGTCTATAAATCACAATAGTTAAAAAAACTATTACATTTTTACTAAATTAAATTGTTATTGTTATGATAAATACAATGTACAGTATTATAACTATTTATTATGTATATGTTACGTTACGGTCAAAGATATAAATCGGACATTGACGGCAATGGCTGGACAATATTGTCCCATTGCTCGGACAATGATGTAAAAATATCAGTTATATCGTGCAAAATTTTTTGTTATTGTCCTTATTGGCCGGGCGTTAAAGTCAATGCCCAGTTTAGCAGGGCTTTGCCGTACATAGTCGGACAATGACGTCAATGTCCAAATTGTTATCATTGACCGTAACATATATATTACATTATGCAACATATTAATATTTTTTAAGAATTAATAAAGTATTTACTATAATTTTATTACTTTAAATAATTTTATTTACGTATTTTATAATAATATTATTAAGTATTTAGTTTGAATTAATAATAGAAAGATATAAGTTTTGATGTTTCGTATAAAAGGTATTCAGTTGTTTGAAGCGATATCCATTCTGTTGACGGTACGTATACATGATGTAAACACTTACTGCAGAGTTTTTTAAGGTTAACATCATATTATACAATTTTAAAACGAATTTTATTAATTACAGCTGAATTTTTAGATAAAAACGAATTTAAGCTATTTAAACTTACGATTTTTGAGCTAGACTGGCTTCAGGAATGTTTTTACTAAGTGCGTGGGCTCAGCGATCCCTTCTTTTTAGATCCATAACTTTCGAGTGCGAGCGGTTCCAAGGTATAATTCCACCATAATTTCATTAAATTTCCTAGAGACTTTTTGCTTGTTATTCCCTAACATTTATGAACTACCAGACTTGCAGCTAGGAGATTTAAGGGGTGATGCTTGGGGATGCCTGGCACTTCTTGGAGAATTTCAAATATTAATATCTTGTTTAAATAAGTATATATTTTTTCAACACAATTTGTATTATTTTTGAATGTTTCTAATAATAAAAAGTCTGTAGCAGAATTACTGTTATATAATGAGATTGGAGCGGAAGTGCAAGACGACAAGGCTGTCTCGTATGATGGAAATAATTGATCACAATTAATTTAATAAATATGTTATAATTCGCTATCATAACTGGCGAATATCATAAGGTTCCCAATTTTAAAACAAATTTGAAAAGTAGTAATTTCAAAATTAAGTATGGTAGCCCACTCCCAGTAACAAATCGAAATTAACCAGGTCTGCATCTGATTACATTAATGAAGTTTGTATTACTATAGGTAGGTTTATTGCAATTGCTATGGTGTGTTGAATTTAATTGTGAGGTCATTCATGAACTTTCAAGGTAGAAACCAAAAACCAGTTTATTTACGTAATATACGCATTCGACTTACCATTAACAAAAATGGCGCGTTATTGTTGTACCTTTATTGTGATAAGTTTATTAGTGTTAATTGACATCGGTAAGTAGCTAATTTAATAATTATCGAACAGTATTAGGTTCTAGTTAAACTTTATCTGGTAGTTAATTAAGTTCTATTTTGTAAACACATAGAGGGAGTTATGTATGCTAATGACCCAATAACATGCGTTTTGACCATAATATAATAACAGTAAATTTACTATCGACAGGTCATTATTTTGAAATATTAGAAAATGCACCAGTTGGAATTTTCTGATATTACGCCCTTTTCATAATTCTACTATTAACTGAATCCATTTCAAATCATGAAGGCTGGGTGGAGCTCATGTTTTGGGTGAAATATGTTGTTATATGCATATACAAAATGAGGAGACCCGTATTTTTTCACCTTAAAAAAAGTCCAGACGTCCGATAGCGGCATTTTAATTTTTTGAAAAAATTTCTAAAAATTCGGTATATACCATAAGAAAATTCACTGCCAGTTAGGTAACTTTGTAGCTTTTAAATGATTTTCTTTTCTTACTTGGAAGTTGATTTTTAAAAATATTAAAATTCAAAAAAAAAATTAATCGAATAAATTAGTGTTTGAATTTATTTATTATTTATTATTTATTTATTTATCATATTAAATCTTCAGAAAGAAATTGGATTTTTTGAAAATAACAAATTTCAAATTTTTCAGAAACTTTCAATTATTTTGATTTTTTTTTTAATTAAAAAAAAAAAGAATTTTATTTGTATAAACAACAACTTATTGTTATTCTTACAACAACAAGCCAAAACTATTTCTGGAATATGAACCAGTCTGTAAAATTTAACTTTTATTATGTGTTTATATATTTCTAAATTGTTTTAAACAAACCATTTTGATCGAAATTTTTACCTCCAACTTTTTATTGTAGTTACACCTTTAAAATGTTACGTCTGCAGTACTGTTAACAAAGAGGACAAATGTGGTGATTACTTTAATGAGACAATTCATTCTGTTGATACCTGTGATTCACCAGACGCACATTGTTATAAACAAATTCTTCCACAAGTTGGTAAGTTTTTTAGTAAAGCACCAAAAAGTGTTTTAAGTATTTATTGACATTTTTTTGCGTGCATGAATGTTTTTGTTTGTCTGTGGCATTGGTACTCATTACCTAATACCTAGTAGTCCAATTTTGATGGCGATGATCAGAAAACTAACCCCCGTACTCGTGAGGTACCTAACAGCTAGGAATTTCAAGTTTGGAGATGATACCATACCCGGAACTTCGAAGTCTGCTGATGACCAGGAAAATATTAACAGGATCTCGAAAGGTAGAAAAAGGAATTAATTTCCTAGAGGTTAAGTGAGGAGGGTTTCTCCTCCTTTCTTTTACAATAATTACACACAATACTATCATGAATACGTTGCTGTCCAATAAACAGGATGATCTTTCTTGTCAAAGGATGGAGCTTTCTTTTTAACGTAAGTGATGCTGTACTAAAATTTAAAAAAACATTTGCATTTTCCTATTGGTTCATGTATGCTTGTACATTGATGATAGATCACACGATCAAAATCCAATTTGATTTTTATAATTCAATGTTTAATTTTTAGGTAAATCCCCCGTCAGCACCCACAGGGGTTGTGCGGATCCGGAATATTGCAAACTTTATCAATCCATTCAACATCATTGTTCTTTATGCAAAACAGATTCTTGCAATGCTGGCAATAATATTCAAGTACCCTTAATACCTACCATTGTAATTTTTTATACCATGTACCGAAGTTTTTGTAAATAACATTATGTTAATTCATGTTTTTTTTGTTACAGTTAATTTTATAATTTGATTTTATATTTTTGTAACATTATGTATAAATGTATGTATTATATTATAATTAAACAAATAACTGATATTTTGTGAACAACCACATATTAAATTATGGACTAGACATTTCGCCCCCGGATAATTCGCTCGCGTATATTTCGCTACCTGACATTTCACAACCAAATAAAATCAGTGACACTGTACGGGGGGGGGGAGTGATTTTTTACATGTAACGAACAACTGTATGAATAACATAAATCAATAAAATCGCGTTGTCTAATTAATTTGCCTGTAAAAAAGATCATAAATTTTGACTAAATTTGAAAAACAGAGAGACTGCGCAGCTACGAACAGTAATTTTTTTACATATAACTGGCATCCATATGCACGCGATAAAATAATAAAATTGCGTCATCTAATTATTGTCCGACCTTAAATAATTACATGCCTGTACCATTAGGTATTAAGTCAAGAAATTACATTGCAAATAATTGCAAAAATATTAAATTTGTGTAAAAGAACTGTTTAATGGAGGAGGGGGTTCACAAGCTAGTCAAAATTATGTGACGTAGTTTATGAACGACCAATTGAGTTAGATCAAAATAAACGTACACAAATTATGTAAGAAAGAGAGGAAGACATAACAACAAACAGTTCTAATTAGAAATAAATAATAATTGAAATAAATTGAACCCGGTACTGGTATCTGCTTAAAAGCTTAAAAATAGAAGTGTTTACGTAGCTTGCAAACCACAAGTTACTGAAATCTATTTGGGTAAAACACACGACGTGGTTAGTACTGGAGATATACTTGATTAATAATAGGTACCCGAGTATAACTAATTAATTTAATAATGAAATATTTATTGATTTTGTTTATGTGTACAACTTTGTTACAATTAGGTAAGTGCATGATTTGTATTTTCAACATAATTTTAATTACAGTGTAATATAATAAGAACAGCATTCAGCTATGTAGTTATTACGCTATTATACAAATATTTTTAAATTTAGTACTTGTCATTATAATATTATGTAATTAATTTCTGAATATTTTGCTTCATTTTCAAATTTTTAAGCAATGATCAAACTTTAGTTAATAAATTTTTAAATTATATAATGTCTGGGTAATGAAAATTTTATAATTTTAATAAATATTTTTGTTTTAATTTTAGGTGCTTGTCGAAAATGTTATGTTTGCATTTCAACAAATAGTGAAGAAAAGTGTCAAGACCCATTTGATAAAGCCCACCATGTTGCGGATGAATGCGTCGATTCAAATCATGTTTGTCTAAAAGAAAAGATTAGTCCCACAGGTAATATTTTGCGATAAGAAATGCATATAGATTCGAAAAGTACTTAAAAAACACTTTGTTTACACATAATAATAAAATAGATTATAAATTATAATATCTAACTAGGGCATAAAATTGCTTATTAATCGCGAGATGGATTGTATGTCACGAGGCGATTAATCGAGTGGTAAACTATTCCTCAAGTAATATACACTAGGAAATCAGCAGACGCGTCTACTCTGCTGCTGAAAAGTGATGGAGCGTAAGAGCAATACAAGCAATGCAAACGAGATGCAATTATTTCTTTTTTAACTTAGGTTAATTCACAATTGAAAAACTGGGCTTAAGTAAAATAACCTTAACCGGGAGTAAATATCGGTTTATACCGAAATTGATTAAAATCTTAAAAAATTGAAAATAACCTACCCCGGGTAGTCTAGGCGCTAAAGTCCTTTAAAGCCGGTTAAAGATTAAATAAAATTTACTGTTTACTCCAATTTAACTGTTTAGATTTTTTTTATTTCAAAATTTTGGTTAAGAGTGCCATTAATAATTTAACCACTTTACAGTGGAGGCTTTAATTTTTACTGAAAAAAATTCAATTTTTTATTCATATGGCATTACGTTACATTACGTTATGTAATATGTATGTTATTTATTTGACAATTTTTTTATATGCAAACCTTTTATATCTTGAGTGCAAACACCTAGGATATTAAGAATAAACAGAGCAACCTATTATAATATTAATGTAGGCAAATATGTAATTTTATGTAAATAACTAAGATAACGTAAAAGATTACATAAAACTTCTACTGAAAATAATTGCAAAGCCAACATTTGACACATAGTATATTGTAATGGCCTTCCCATGTGATGGTTGCCTTTGCGAATATTCGCGTTTGGTTTGGCAAATGTTGCTTCCCACGCGTTGCTTGTATTTGGACAACTTTTGCATGGGAAGGGAAGGTGAAGAAAAATAAGCTCGAATCAATCTGTACTGAATTGGATGCAATCTCATTATTTGTTTTATGTTTTTATCTTGTTGATTAAATTAAATTAATATTTTTTTTAGCAACCGTACAAAGCAACATAGTCAGATCATGTGCTGCCAAAAATTATTGTGAAGATGTTGGAAGTAAATCTATGCTTTGCAAGACCTGTGCCGAAGATGAATGTAACTCTTCTTCAATGACGTTCCCCTGTTTTATTATTATAGCTCCATTTTTAATAAAATATTTTGTATAATTTAATTACGAGTATTTAGTAATTTATTTTATACCGAAGAATTACCCTATTTTGATAAAAACATTTTGTATCTACAAATAGTATTAATTCAAGATTGTATATGTCAGTGCGTCACTCGAGAAATCCACAATGATAATAAAAATATGAAGATCTTACCAATTTTTTAAACTTAAAATTAAAAAATTAGTTTTAATTTATTATTTTGTTATTATAATATGATAATGAGCACTTTTATTTTTTAAAAAATGCGACTGTTTTGTAAAAATGGACAAATGTTGTAAAAGCAAGAATGGAGTGTATTTTCATGGTAATTCGAATTTAGTTATAAGATTAAAGGGTTACTGTCGATCCTCTCTGCTTTTTTTCTTCAAAAGTACGATAGAAAACCTTTCAATATTATAAAAGAGCAAAATTAAAGCTTCTTATGAGGCGAGGATAAGTAAAATCGGTCCAACGGTTACCTCACAATTTAATTTTAATTAAAAATCGGCTTTTTGATGTAAATTTTACAAGTTTAAGTTCATGTTAGCTTTATAAAACACTACGTACGTTCGTGTACGTTACGTGGGTCTTAGGAATCCGAATTTAGTTGGGAAGAAAGCATGTTCATTCCACTGCATACAGTTGCAGTGGAAACATCGTTTTAGTTCCTGCATTATCGAATGCACTTACGATCCGAGGATTGTAATATTTCACATAGGGGTTGGGAATACCTCCCCTGACATTGGCAAATCTCGGATCCCAGCATTTGAATTTCATTGTTTTCGAGTTTTGTCGCGACCCGGGGGATTTTTTAATGAGTTTAGCGCTTGTAAAACCGGCCTGGAACGTTCGAACGAAGTGAGAGTGTGAATTCATCACCTTTGAAATTGTAATTTTCGAATTCTGTTATTTTAGAAAAATTACTGGATATTTCGCAAAACGTTGGATGTTTTTAATATTAGGTTCAATACAATTGAGGCAATATTTATTATATTAAAAAATAATTGGGATAACTCCACGAACAGCGTTACAATATAATTTAAATGCTTTTTTTTTTATATTATAATTAATAATGAGTTATTTTTCAATTTTTAAAATATCAGCAGTTGATGGCAATTTTTCTGCACAAATTTTATTATTAATTTCCTCGGTAATGCGTTTGCATTTTACTTTAATGTATTATAATACGAACTTACCCTTTTTAAAAGGTCACATTATGACGTAAAATCTAAATATAGTACATATTTAGATTATTTCCTGAAAAGTTAATTTTAAATGCAATTATCATTATTAGTTACTATCGGCTATTTGGCTTTTTGATTTATTACGGTGACTTCCACATTGAAGTTCTCTTTATACACACCAATTAAAAGAAAATTACTTACATTTGAAAATTCTTCTGGCACAAAAATATTTTTTTTATACTGAAATAATCAAAGAGATCAATAATAAAATTAAATCATAGTCCAGCCATTAGGTACTTTTACAAGTTTAATATTTTTAATATTTTCTTGTTTCATACTGATTTTAAAATTTTTTTCTAGTTATATGCGACCGAAGATCGAAAATAATCGTGAATTGTGCCTTATATCGCATTATCAAAGTTTTGTTTATTTTTTAAATTTAAATTTTGGTTCATAGTGTAATATAGTTTAATTTTTTTTTTTTATAGTAGATATAGTAATAATTTTTTACGTATAAAATATAAAAGTTAAAAAATATATAATTAAAATTCGGAAATATGGGCCAGTTGCCTTTTCTTTTTTTAAAGTGTCACTTCTATTACCAAAGGAAGTGTTATTTTAAGTTTGTTTCAATCTTATTGAAAAATATAGTTTTTGTACAGATTGCTTTTAAATTTTCAGTTTTAACTCCATTTTTTGTTTTCTTTTATCAGCAATTATACGTTCAGTGGGCGGTATTACTCTAACGCACCTTAGTTAAAAAGGAAGTTAAAATATATATTAATGAAAGCGTTATGTAATTTTGCATAATTACTTCAATTTATCTCATATCATATTCAAAGCTCATTTTCTCAGTTTCGTTATTTAAATATTGGACATAGTTATTATTTTTTTTAAAAATTTAGTGGAAGAAGAAATATGCATAAAATATTAAATTACTATCTTCTTATTATATGGATATCGATAATTATACCAAAAGGCAAGTTTTATTTAAAAATATAAAATTATTAAAAAATAAAAAATTTAAAAAATTATTAAAAAATTACCTATAAGTATAATTTTTTTAAAAATTTTTATTAAAAAATTATATAATTTTTTTAGGGACATCTTTAATGTGCTACGAATGTACCACATTTTTGGAAGACGAATGTGGAGAAGACTTTGATCCAGCAGATATTGAGAAAAACGAATGTGAAGGTTCCACTGATGTTTGCATTATTCATATGACGCCTGCTATTTGTAAGTATTAGGATCTCAAACAAACAAACATATTTTTTTGTAAAACAATCTCGAAAGGTTGTGATGCAAAAGCGCAGGAAGCATAGCTGGCAGCATGCCAGCAGCAGCATGCTGGTTGAATTCACGTGTTTTTCACGTAATAATCATTTAACGTTATAGTAACCTGTTATTGATAGCTCATACTTAGATGATTTAAACTGTATTCTCTATTTTTACCTTAATTAGTGTCTAGTTGAAAATAAAATGCTTGTTTGTTTGAGTCCAAAGTACACTCCAAATTTGACCTTATTTGGGAAAACTACACGAAAAAGATCTATTATAATTAGATATGCTGTTATTCTACACTTTAGTTTGTTATTAAAAGCTCAATTTTAGTACGAGTTCCTGAATCCATACAAAGAGGATGTGCAGACTCATTTTACTGTAGCGAACTAGATGAATATTCTGAACATTGTCTCATTTGCGATGAAGATCTTTGTAATTCTTCTTCTAAATTATATCTGGCTCTTACTACCAGTTTTGGATATTTTTTTATAATATATTTAAATTATTAATAAAAGTTTAGACTTGCGATGTTCTTTTCTTTATAAACGCGAATGTAACGATAAAGAAACTTGCATCCTATTAGAAAATCTTAATGAGGAGATCTTTCTTTTTTTGTAATATCTTAATACAAAATTATTTTTTATTACATTTCATTAACCATAATTGTTATTTTCAGTAAAAGTTCCTGAAATTATACAACGTAGTTGCGCTGATAAATTTTATTGCAGCAAAATGGATGAAATTTCGGAGCACTGCATTATATGCACAGAAGATTTGTGCAACTGTTGTGGTAAAATTATGCTGTCAAATATCTTTAGTTTATTATTTGTAATTAAGTACTTTTTTTGAAAATAAAGTGGTTGTATCCACGTCAGAAACCATGACATATTTCATTGTTATAAACTTTTGAAAAACCTATTTTGTACCTTTTTATATTTCTACCAACTACTGCAATAAAAATGTTGTTAAGTTTAGTTTTTCTGGTCTTCTAAACATTTTAATCTTTGCTCTCATTGTTTCCGGCTTACCTAAGATTCCTATTTCAATCGATTTCGGATGTATGTTTTTTGGGGGTTGGGCTTTTTGCATACATTCCATTGTATGGAATTTATGGCTTGACTGCTAAGCTGAGAAACCCGATTCGATTCCGGGAGGAGTAATAAATTCTGACTGTCTTCCCTTGGAAAGCAATGGCAAACCACCGAGGTACTTTGGCAAGAAAGCCGCTTCTCAATTATTGAGAATAATAAATAATATTTATTAGGAATAATAAAAATTTTCTCCACTTCAGTGATCACAAGTCAAACAGTATGGATCCTGGGAAAAAATTCATATTTAAAGAAAGTTTTCTAAAAAGAAATAATTCAAATATTATAAAAATCTTGTAAAATTACCTTAGAAACGGCGTAATAATATGTAATTATAAGTAATTCACACTGAAGAATGGAGGTAAATTTTAATTTTTTCTCTCATTTAAAATAAACTGAGAAATAAAGGATAGGTGTTAAAAAAAATTAAAATGTATTTTTATTAAGTAATATTACTATTATTATTTTAATTGTTAATGAAACATGATATAACTTGATATTACAGTAATTCGAAAATTTGAAATTAGTTTACAAACGTAGCTAATAAACTGTAAGGTTTTCAGTTAGTGGGCAATAAAAATAGTTTAAATTTGTCTAAAAATATTCCTGCGAAAAGTATTTGATGCCTGTGGCGACTTGCGCATCAGTTGAAAATTGCTCGTTTATCTACAAATTACGTCGAGTGAAGAAAATGAATATTAGCAAGTGCCAGTTTCTAATTTTTGCTCTCTTTCTAGCCAACTTGCTAGAAGAAGGTAAGCCATGTTTATATCTATGACAATTAAATACGCAAGGAAAAAATATTTGGATTTACTTGTTGACATTGATATAATCTATTAGATTGCTTTCCAACCTTTACAATTTATTTGTAAAATTGAACAAGCCGTATAGTTCAATTAATTTAGACCTTGAGTGAGAGAGTAAAACAGCATAAACTTAAAATAAATTTTGGTATAATTGGAACTCCACGTCACTATCCGTGTAATTAACCTAGTTCAATGATAATAATTAAGATCGGAGTTTAGCTTATATCGTCCATTACCTAACTTGTATTTGGTTTTTTGATTATACTTTGTTCCTATTATTTAAATATTCCAATTCAAAATTAAACTACTTACCAGTCCACAATACAATAAAATAAATAAATCCGTCCCTGCAAAATATTAACAATTTTCCATCTAAATTCAATATATTAACTTAATTTAATGTTATAAAATAAAAATATTATAAAATAAAAATAATCCATATATACGATCATATCGAAATTCAAGCAGGCGTATATAATAAGGGTAATATCCAGGGCCGTCTTAACAAATTTGAGAGCCCAAAGTTAAAAAATTTGCCATTTTAAAATAATTAATTCTATAACGTTTTTTGCAAATGGAATTGTCCAATTTGCCCCATGAATAAGAAAGACCTTACTCTAATTACTCTCCTTAATTAATTAATCTCCTTATTTTTAATTTTTAAATGTGATTTTTTTCTCTTCCTATGTCAATATTTTTCCTTAAATACTATTTATGCTTTGTCTTATGTAATTAAGTAAAAACACTTTTTTGCAATGTGGTTTTTATTATATTAAATATTACTTAGAATTTAAGATCTTCAGCACTCAATTTAAATTTATTTAGTCAGGTCGCTACGATGCTTTACATGTTCGCAAGAGATAACCGAAGATTGTCGAGATCCTTTTGACATGGAAAAAATTACTTTGGCTGGAGAATGTTCCCATCCCGATGAAGTTTGCCTAAAACATAAAACTACTGCAACATGTAAGCAAAATATTATATGGGATTTGATTATCTAAATATAATTTTTTTTTACTATTTTAGATATTTATCAGGAGAACATAAAAAGGGGGTGTGTGAGCAAAAACCATTGCAACATTTTGGAAACTTCACCAGAATTGTGTTTAACTTGTGACACTCATTTGTGCAATACGTCCCCGTCAATTGGGTCAAAAATTGCACTTGCTAGCACAATATTTGGTTATGTTTTACAAAAATTACTGTAGAGTTATTTTTTAAGAAAAATTTATAAATTTCAACGATGGTGTAAACTATCCTTTTCCAATATCAACTAAAAACATTCACCTTTCAAATAGTGTTGAAATTACACCCTCTTTAAAGTGGGAAAAGTAGATAACAGGATTATAGTTGCTTTCAGTTAAAATTACCCAAGAAATTTTTGAATTAAAATTTGACTTTCCTCGTAATTGGTTAATTTAGATAGCAACTTCAGATATAATAAATTGTTTATCTACCCTTACTGACTGTTAAAGTGCTATTTTATTCCTATCCAGTTAAAATTCTACACCGTGAAAAGAATTTGTTGTCATAACAAATTTTTTCTGCTGCCACAACAAATTTTATGCCGCCATAACAAAGTATTTTCTGTTAACTAAAAGCATTATTTGGTTCAATAATTTTTCAAATTAGTCCAATCAACAAATTTCTTTTCTAAACAGAAAAAACTTTGTTACTGCAGCATAAAATTTATTGTATCAGCAAAAATACTCTTTTGAAGTTATAGCTACTAAAAACTTTGTTAGGGCAAAGCAAAATCAAATCGAACAAAACTTAAATGAAAACTAAACAAAAGCTCTCCCCAGATGATCATACCATGAATAAGCCCAGCGATTTTCTGGCAATCTTTGTGATAAATTGAAAATAAATGATGGCATATTTTGGATGGTATTGGAAAATATAAAATGTACAACACGTGATCAAAGTGCTTTTTTCTTATTCGCGTAGATATTTTGCCTCGTTTTTGGCTTGACAGAATACTCGATACCAGGATGAGGCAAGGATTCCCTTTCACCACTTGTTAGTTATTTAACTGCTCTTAATTTGTACTAAAGGTTCACAATTAAAAGTATTACATTTAAGGATATGAAGTACCAATTAGTATTAGTAAAGATTGTGAATTTTCACAGAAGACTCGCCGCCTAAAAATACCCACATATTATCAGTATGTTGTTTTTTTATTGGCTTTCCTTATACAATTATTATTCTTCTACGCTTTGGATTAAGTTATTGTTTATTAATGTACATAAATAAACTATAATTCCTAAATAAATCAACTATTAATTCTACCTCATCTTTGTGTACTAATTTTCATATGACCCCCTAAGAAGTTTGGGCACTCAGTGGATGCTAACCTGAGAAACTACTTGTTCCTCTGCAAGAAAATTGAAAAAATTTCTTCGAAATTTATAAAAAATTTTGGGATTTAATAATTCCATTCATATTTAAGATTTGGAAAAGCAGGAAATGAAAAGTAGAGAAGCTAAAATAAAGAAATCTGAATATTTCGTTGATGAACTAACGGAGTTTATGAGGTACATATACTAATATTATGGAATTATCCTTTCTTTTAAAAGGACTTTCAATTTCTTCAGAAAAAATGCAATACTTTTGTTTTTTTCGGATTATTATATTTAAAAAAATTCAAAATTGATGTTTCATTACATTTTTTATTTCGAAATCTTAAAATGTCGCTATTGGGCGTCTGGCCTTTTTTGGGATGAAAAAAAGGTCTCATTTTGTGTAAACAAAATTTCCTGCAGGATTTGAAATGGAATTTTTTTCCAAGCCATATTATTTGATCCTCTATTAAATTAATTAAGTTATATAAAATGTAGAAATAATATAATTTTTTGGTTTATCTTAATATAATCTTTTGATATTTAATTTTATAATTAGTAAGGTAATTAACCCATATAGTAGGTTGAGGTGCGTGACACTGTTATTAATTATAATTAATTTGTGCGTTCTCTTTGTAATTTTGTTATTAAAGGCGACATGAAAAAATACTGAAGCGGATAACACACCCTAATGAAATTTCCCTTTTAACAGCGTAAAATTCATCGATTACTTAGTGATGTTATGATTTTGATTCTGCTCCTCAGTTCCGACTAGAATATTAGGCGACAGAAGTCTTCAATTGTAAATTTTTACTGTATTAATAAAAAATCCAGACAGAGGAAAACCGGCGTCTCGAATAAAATAATTTAAAAAAAACCTGACCAAATAGCAGCGCTTAAAGCACAGTTCATCGATTTGTATTAGGAAATTTGAGCTTTTCAGGGCATACAAATATACTAATTCTAAAGATATAAAAAAATAGGTCAAACGATAGCCTGATATTATGTGCGCAAAATTGCTAGTCAATATGTGGTTTCTGAGAAAATTGAAGGTCCTATAGAAAATATGAAAGTTTCAGAAAAACACGTTTGCAGTTTCTCGTGTAGTTACGAAATCTGTATGTAACTTACCTTTTGGTTGCCTATAGGTTGTGTAGAATCAGGCTTAAACTCATGGCAAAAGATTCATTGGGCTTAATTTTAAAAGTGCCACTTTAGTGCCGCCTGTTAATCCACTTAATATAACAAGCAAATTTAACGATATAATGTAGATTATAGAGATAATGTAGCTCAAATGGTATCAAAATAAAGTTAATCGCAATAATATAAACAAAGTTTGCCCTTTTTAAATTATCCAGTAAATTTGGTGCCATAAGTCACCCAACATTGTCGATTAAAAATCAACAATAAACCTTGTGTGTTCCGGGTTAACAAACAGCAAAGCCGTGTATTGTTTAAATCTTATCTTTATTCTTTACTTAAGAAATTAGTACATTAATTAATTAAAAAATTAAACCTCTGCAAAAGCAAAATGTCGTGAGTGTTCGGTTTGGAGGATGCGCCTTCAGTTGTAATGGAACGTCGTCACATAATTCGCATCATTCCTTCTGTGATCATTCCCTTCGTGACCTAATTAGAAATAGTACGGATTATAAGAATTTCAATATTTTATTAAGAAATTAATATTAAGATGAATCAAAATATTGCCATTTTTGTGGTTGTGCTGGCGTCGTCCGTTTATCTTGGTGAGTAAAAACAAATTAAGCTGATAATTTTGAAATTTTCTTTTTATTTAGTTTTGATATCTCTGCATATTTTGTTGAGTGTACATAATTTATAAATAACAAACATAGGATACTGACCACGTTGAAACTTTTATTTACTTATTTAATAAATTTTGTAATTCAAACAAATTAATTTATGAAACTTTGGACCCAATAAATTATGTATGGACGATGGTACATATTACATTTACTTAAATGCATAGCTTTATGGTATTCTAATTAAATCACACCTTTTTATTTACAAATAAAAGTTAATTTGTAATAAAATTTCCAATTACTTTATTTACAAAAATTAAATTTTGAGCGCTGGCGCCCTAGTCCGTCTACGTTGAATTTCCGTTAGCTAACCAAGGTAAATGAAAAGGAAAGGGAAAATGGAGGTTATCGTTTGTTTATACGAGTATTTCCAGTAATTAACTTTTTTTGTTTATTTGTAAATAATTTGTTGGCTATGTAATTAGACTAATAAATTGCTGTATAAATATGACAAAAATGAGCATACATCTTTAAATTTATATTTTTTATAATTTCGTTTTAAAAATTTGATTGACGTATTGTGCGCAGTAATAATTGTAATTATTTCTTGTAAATCAATTATAAAACGATTTACAGTGGCCCAAGAAAGTATTACTCTTAATTTATTATTAATGTATAAATTTTATATTTCGAAAATTTCCTTCGTCTTGTAAAAATCGTGTTACAGCGACCCCTAAGTACAAATACTCTGTAAAAATTTTATTATAATTATCATACATTTTATTAAAATATTTACAGTTTTTTTCTAAATCGCTGTATCTCGAAAACACAGTGCCACGAAATATAGAAAAATCTATGTAAACAAAAATTAAGGGAAATAAATTTTCTTCAGAAAATGTTGGTGTAAAATTGATTTTTTACATGAGAAATAAGGTACAATTTACATTGCCAATAGGACTGTTCGTTATTTCTGTGAGTCACTGTATATTATTAATTTTTTTCAGTTTGAAATATTTCAAAATGTTGAAACATCGTCAAATGCGAATTGCAAATCATTTGCACATACACACATTATCTGTAATCTGTTTACTAAGGGTTTTTTTCTGCAGACTCTCAATGCCACTGTCGCACTAATAGTCCGAGATCCCACCGTATGATTACTGCACTCATCTGCTTTTTAATCAAAATACAATTTTTGTGGATAATTATTGATAGAGAAATACGGTTTTGCGGGGTTGCCTATCAAAATATGGCCGCAAGTACCTTTAATTAAAATTTTAAAAATTAATTTTTTCAACGAATTTCCTTCACTTGTTTTTCAGATAAAATATATTTCATATCAAAGATAGATAGGTAAAGAACTTAAAAAAATTGGGTTGCCGTTTCTCACTTGGCCGCAACCTTCTTTCAGCCGGGCGTAAACACGTACAATTTCGTTCAATATATACGTTCATGGCGTATCTTAATAAATTATATATCAAATTAAAGCTAATTTTTGTCTCTAAACGATGGAATGCGGTTGCCTATGTAAAAGTGCCCGCAAATAGGGGTTGCCAACGTTTAAAGATATATAGAGAGCGAGAAAGTTAGCACACCACGCCGTTCATCAGACAAGGACGCAATATGTCAGCTTTCCGTGTTCTGACGTTGTAAAAAAGTAGCTATTAATTAAAGGGCTAGCTCAGCATTTCACTGTAGACGCGACGCTTACGTAATACCTGTAATACTTTTACAACGTCAGAACACGAAAAGCTGACATATTGCGTCCTTGTCTGATGAACGGCGTGGTGTGCTAACTTTCTCGCTCTCTATATATCTTTAAACGTTGGCAACCCCTATTTGCGGGCACTTTTACATAGGCAACCGCATTCCATCGTTTAGAGACAAAAATTAGCTTTAATTTGATATATAATTTATTAAGATACGCCATGAACGTATATATTGAACGAAATTGTACGTGTTTACGCCCGGCTGAAAGAAGGTTGCGGCCAAGTGAGAAACGGCAACCCAATTTTTTTAAGTTCTTTACCTATCTATCTTTGATATGAAATATATTTTATCTGAAAAACAAGTGAAGGAAATTCGTTGAAAAAATTAATTTTTAAAATTTTAATTAAAGGTACTTGCGGCCATATTTTGATAGGCAACCCCGCAAAACCGTATTTCTCTATCAATAATTATCCACAAAAATTGTATTTTGATTAAAAAGCAGATGAGTGCAGTAATCATACGGTGGGATCTCGGACTATAATTGTCGGCAGATCGGAACAACATGCAGACTTCGTAAACAGATTACAGATAACGTGTGTAACAAAAGATCTGTAGTTCGCATATAACAATTTTTAAAAAACAAAGATAAATCTGTTGATTTGTGACCGAAAATTCTGAATTTTGCAAATATTGCAAACATGCTCTCTATTATTCGTTGTAAATTCAATAACTGCATACCGGAACTGACCGGTGCGGTATGTTGAATTGTAGAATGATCTGTACTTTTGATCTGTCGTCATTAACCCTTTCGGCTCTCCCGGTTGCAATTGCCACCAATTTAAAAGAGAACCAGGAAAATTTAACCATGCCCGAAAGGGTTAATTAATTTTTTTTAACCCTCCGGCGGACGGTTGACTAAGAATCGGGTAAAATATTTATTTCTCAATAATTTTTTTACAGAGTCTTGTTTAAGTCGCTGTCAGTCAGAAACGGCGCGCCAAAATGGAAAAATGTATAGAAACAAAATTGAAGGCAATGAAATTTGCAACAGAAAATGTCTAAAAAGTTTTGTTGTAAAATTGATTTTTGTATGACAAAATGTTCAATTTACATCGGTAACATAAAAGGGTCCGAATATTTTTGTGAGTCACTGGAAATACCAATATGGCTAATAGCCAATATAGTCGCAGGATTGCATCAATTTTAAGGATAATAGGATAAAATTACCGAGTGGTGTAATTTTTAACAAGGTTTTTCAATAACACTGTACATTACCATTTTATAGAATTTCATTGAGGAAAATTAAATTACGAAACAAAATTTTAAATGAAATCAAGTTTTGTTTTAATTAAAAATGATAAATTGATAATGCTTCATTTTATTCAAATATTTATTAATTGCTGTGGCGTCCGGCTAACGATAGTTTAAGTGAAAAACACTTGGCTCTTTGTTTGATGGCAAGGCGAATAAATTTAATTCAAATATTAAAAACTAGGAATACAGATTAAATTATTAATCATATCAAAATATCATCAAACTATAATTTAGCCCAAAACCTAAATGATAATTTGGTCACCGAAATTATTAATATTAAAACAAAAAATCATTTAAAAAAGTAACTTATCAGTTTTACATGAGGCTCAATGTTCCGGTTATTTATAAGAGAGTTTTTCGGTTCAAGTCTATTATTTTTATTTTTTTATTTTTTTTATTTTTACAAATATTTCCAAACACTGACTGCAAATTTCAAAGAATTAAATTGACATGAAAAAAATGAATGTGTGGTACCCCTACATTAATAGGTATAGAAATATTTCCGGTATTATTTCTGTGGGTTTTAAATGTAGACGTTGACGTAATCTGATTAAATAATAAATTATTGTATTAATCAATTCTATTTAAAATGCTTATTAAAATAATTGCTGGTTTATTTTATTACCGAGTTAATATAAAAATTTGCAATGCTTAATGTTATCACTTTCATGATACATACGTATCTATATATATTTAAATAAAATTTTTATCTTTAGTTCGGATTATCAGTAATTAGTAATCGGTAATAATTAGGATTATTAGTAATGCAATTCAGGTTTCACGTGGGTACATATTATTGGGGTATTATAAATTATAATTGTAAATTGCCCTCCTAGCAGCCTGTAAACTGCCCCCTAAACTAACTATTTTTTGTTTAATATTTAATTTTTTAATCCCCTACATCCCCCAATTTAACATAATAATGTGGTTGCTTAAAATATGTTTAGTTTTGAATAATTATTATTATTAATAAAAAAATCAATTGACGAAACGTCAAGGTAAAAAAAAAGTTATAATTTAATTACTATGATTATTTTCCACTCGACCTACTGTCTCGTGACATTATTTACCAAACGAGTAATTAGCTATTTTTGTTTTAAAATTTGATATTTTTTTGCCGACTATTAAAACTGTTGTGTTGTTCCAGGATCTGCATTGGAATGCTACGAGTGTACCGAGCTTGCTGGTAGCGCCGGGGTGCACTGCAAGGATCCATTCGATGGTAAAGCTATGAAGAAACAATGCTTTGGTCTGGACGTATGTTTGAAACAAACCACTCCAGAAATTAAAGTTGGTAAGTAGAAAGTGTTAATGGGGTTCCCCCAAAAATTAATAACTTGAATTTCTAGGAAGCAACGTTGTTCCTCCATTGGTAAGTCGAGCATGTGGTGATAAAACACTGTGCGATTCACAATTAAAGGAACTTTCTGGATATTGCGGTTATTGTACCACGGACCTTTGTAACTCAGGGGGCCACATTGTTCCTTCATTCACCGTTATTGCCTTGTACATTTTTAAATGTATTTTTTTGTAAATTTTAAACAATTGCTTTTAAGACATTAATATGATGTCGAACTTAACAACACTCAGGTCAGATTATATTTTTGAATTTTAAAATTATTTTTGGGCAGCTAGAATCTCGTTATTTTTCAAATGGATTACAATTAGCGATTTGCATTTTGTTAATGATAATAAAATTTGATACAAATGTATTTAAATATACGACAGGATATTTTATAATTTTATAAAGAATTTATTGAATACTTTTTAATTTAATATAAAATGGAAAAATTGAAATAAATAATATTTTGTAAATGACAATTTAATAAAATATACGAATTTAATCCTACAGGTAAACGAGAAAACTTTATTTTTGATTTTCCATATGGAATGCCAGTAATTAGGGTGAGTCACTTCAGGAATAAACTTATAGAGTGTTTAGAGGTTGGAGGGAGTTTCTTACCCAAGTTTTTTTAAAGTAAATTTAAAATAATTTCCGTTTTGAGGGCGAAAAAAATTTCTACATTTGTCTTCTTACAAATAAAAATTGGGAGCACAGGCGATGGGAATTAAAAAAAAATTTGTAGCAGAGATTCTGGAGCCCCCTCCCATAGTGCCAAGTAAGAAGATCAAATTTGTAAAGCATGTAATTCAGTCTTCTTCACAAAGTGAGACTCTGGCTACACTGCAGAAGAGAGGAGGAGGATGTTAAAATTTTCCAAATAATCCTTGCGAAGATGGGAGTGGGTCGCAAAATGTTACGCAAAAATTTAATTATTTTACTTTTATTATCGTTTTCTGAATTTCTGTTAGTCATCTTCGACAAAAGATGATGTTTGTAATGAATAATAAAAATTTACTTAAAATAGGTTAAAAATATTATATTTCAATAGTAGGTACCCAATTAAAATATAATTTTAAATATAAACATACAAAAGCATATATTAACCATATTTGCTTTGATTGTGTTGGAAAAATTACATAAATTTGAATGACATGTATGACAATATTCTGAACGATATTTTTGAACTTCACAGAAGGTCTTATGTCCGCATCCTAAATACAGCTTTGAGATCACCGGTTCATACACTAAAACATCAGAATTATTACATATTAAATAATATTCTGCAATATAATAAAATTAAAAAGTATTTTCTAATAATTTTCTTAGAATTTCAGTTTAAAATTTCAGAGTTACCTATGAATTTCCAAAAATTCCAGTGATTTTCAAAGGAAATTCCAAATTAATTTCATGAATTTCCCACGGAATTCGTGGGATTTACATGAGAATTCCTGGAATTTTCAAAAAAATTCAATGTTTTTTCAAGGGAATTCCAACCAAATGGCATTTTAAAGGATTTGATTGATATTTAATGACTTCCAAATAATTACAGGAATTTCCAAAGTATTCTGTAAATTTCGATTAAATTCAGGAGACTGTTCAAAAAATTGCAGTGATTTTGAAGGAATTCTAATCAAGTGAACACAAAATTTTTTCTTCGAATAATTTTTATTACCATTATGTTACCAGATAATATGGTACTTACATTCTCTTGCTATGGGCATTGTTCTTTGTTTTATACATACTTCGTCTTCATCGCATTCGATTAATGCTACATTGGTGGAATTCGCATGGTTACAATTTTCTATTACGTTCTCGTCATCAATAAAACCTTCGCAGTGGTAGCAATCCAAAGTTAGAGCTAAAATTTCTGAGTACAGGTAAGTGAATCTAAACTTAAATAATTATATTATACCGAGTGTCAATAAAATTTCAATAATTTTTAAGGATTTTTAACCCATTTCAAAATTTTATGCAAAAATTAAATAAAATTGAATTTTAACTTTTAATTTTTTTCAGTTTCATTCAATTGATTTTTTTAACTTTGTTAGCTCTTTTATAATTATTATACAAGGTTTATCTGACGAGTTCCGAAGAACGAAACACGCTTGCTCGATAGTGTCATAAACTGTTATTCATTGCGTTTTATAATAATTACGTAAGTTAAAATTCAATTTTATTTAATTTTTGCAATTTAATGTAATATGTACATCATTTAGACATTTTATTAAATAACACGTTTATTTAATAGAAAAATTTGAAATTTTGAAAATAGCCTCCATGGGCATCAACACATAACTTGAAACGTTTACTAAAATTAGCAGCAGTTCTATAAAGACTTTTTTATTTTTTTATTTATATTTTTTAATAAAAAGACTATTTTGAGTGTGTAATAGGCTTAAGCAATAATTATGATATATTGGCGAGTTTTGACTTGCAGATTAGGTCATTTTACATAATGCCCAGCACTATTATACTTACTATTTAATTACATATATAATAATAGGACGCACCCCAGATATAAAAAATATAAAGCATACTCAGTTTAATTAATTCACGAATAACAAAATATACTTGTTTGTATTATTTATTTTTAAGCGGTGTAATTGAATTAATAATAATTTATTATTATAATATATGGCAAATAAATCATATTGCAATGTTAACATAAAACTTTATTAACAATGACAATTAAATAATTAGCACTTACCAATTTGTGTTAATTCTAATAATAGAAAACCAATTATATAAAAAAATTTCATTTTTAATACCAATATCACAATATTACTATTGTATAATATACCATCGTAGGTAAATGTATACTCACGTACAAACATAACACGAATTTAAAATTTAGTGGTGATCACAACCACTAATTAATTCAATTAACTTAATTATTATTACACTTTGACGTAACTTCTATTACTGCAGATAGTAAAAGTGTAATTTATTGTTAAAATTATTATTATTAATGCTATATACTGAATAAACTGAAAATCTGAAAAAAAAATTGAATTTTAATTATTAATTATCAATAATTTTATCTAATTTTATTTAATAAGTAACATTTCTTATAACTAGTACCGTGTTTTTAATCTTTTATCTCGTTGTTTCGGATCACTATCCTGATAAAAAATCAAATTTACTCGAAACATATAATTTTTTGAAAACTAAAATAATGCAAATTGTGTCCTCAACCACCTTAATTTTTGAATTTGTAGATCTGAATGTTGTGCTATTCCCGAACAAAATAAGTTACTTATTTTTAGCTTCTAGAAGCAGTAAAAGTTGAAAAATTGCCGCAAATATTTAAAAATATAGAATATGTAACTCAAGTTAAATTTGGTGTAAGTTGAAAATTTTTTCCAGAAAGTCTTCAAAATTCAGGTGCTAATAATAAAAAATTTATTAAATTTTGTAATATTCAGTTTAATTTTGTTTTGATTCCCCCTCCTATCTTATTACTAATTGCTCTTTTTATAATAATTTGATTTTAAGGAATTTTGAGCTAGGCAACACACAACTCAAAATAGTGTTTTTAAGTCGAGTCTAGTTCACAAAACAAGTTTTAAATCGTAATATACACACCCAAAGGAACAGTTATAATTTAATAATGGCTACCTTCGATCAACGGCTACTTCTGATTAGTGTTTTAATATTTGTTCTTGTAGAATTTGGTAAGCATACAAAACTTTTTTTCTAGTAGATAACACTAATAATCATTTTATGTTTTTTTACAAAATATTTCAGTAACAAATTAATTTAATACATTAATTTCTAGATAAGCAACATGGGTAATATTATTTATTTAAATCCAAAACGAAAAATCTCACACTTAAATTTGATAATTTAAAATAACCTGCAATAGTAGAATTCAGCCAATCACCGAAAAGTCACGAATCAATTAATATTTTTTGGACATATCCTATATTTAAATAAAGGAAAAAGCTAATTTTTTTTATTGCCTAATTTATAATAATTATTTGCACTAAATTAGTTAGGTCCATGATGTACCACGAGCATTAATTTACGATAACCTTCATTTTTTAAATATTCAAATATTATTGAAAAAGTTACCTGTAAAACCCCTCTAATTTAAAAAAATGTTTATTTTACATATTTCAAAGTACTAATTACATTTAATTAAATAAGTAGTTTTGCTGTCAGAGGGGCGGCTGTAAAAGTTTAGCAAAAATATGGCGACCGGCAGTAAAGAAAAACAATTATTTTGACAAAATTGTGAATTTGGAGTTTGAAATGAATGAGTCATATATTTTTGCAGTTTATAGAAAATAATACTTGATTATAATCAGGACAAGAAACGAAAATCAAATAGCAGAAATAAAAAGACGACAATATCAGTCAATCAATGGAGTTTGTAAAACTACGCATTATAAAAAAATTAACAATAATATTTATGTTTACCTACTTCAAAGCTAAAATGTGCAATCTAAACAATATTTCAAATAAAAAATGATGAGTCAGCAATAGTTTTTAAATGCGCAGAAATTGATGAAACCTATATTTTCAGTTATTCTTAATTGTTTTTTTTTCATAAAAATCATTAACCTTGTTTTTTCAATGAGAGTTAAAATTCTTAAAATTTCCAAAAATGATGATGATGTTTTTGGGGGGAAAACTATTGAAGAATCGGCCGCAGGTAATCGGGGAATTTTTTATTAGCACTGTTTCTCTATCAACATTACAAATGTTTAATTTTTTTTCCAGCCAATTCTCTTCAATGTTTTACCTGCAGTTCAGCTCGTGAAGACATATGTGACGATGTCTTCTCGCATCATGCATACCATACAGTCCCTACAATGTTCTGTGAATCTTCCCCTGCGTTACATATTCCCGGTGCAGGTCCAAACATTTACTGTGGAAAAGCGAAGAGACCACATAGCTGTAAGATAATGAGAGCAATTAGTTTTCATACATTAATATTACTCATCTTTTAGCTTCACCAAATGATTATATATTTCGAGGATGCGTTCCAGACAATTATTGCAGATTGATAAACGCAACAGACAGAGACTGTGATATGTGCGACCAGGATAACTGTAATTTTGCTGTTAAAACTGCACCATCAATAATTACAGGAGTAGCGACTGTATTTGTTTTGTTAAAATTTATTTATTAATATTAGTGCCTATAAGTGCATACAATTTTTAATTGATCCAAATCCGTCCATAGGAAAACGTAGATCTTAAAATCGTAGCGCTTATGTGTAGAGCAGTAAACAAATCCGTCCAGGTAGATTAAAATTTAAACTGTTAGAAATATTAATATCTAATGTGTACCTTCGTGTTATTTTGTAATTTTAATATTAAAAAAGAAATCTAAATTTGTATTAATAGTTTTTATAATTTGTTGAACTCCACAAAAAAATATAGAAAATTTCAAATGTTGTAAAATTAGGGTTATAATTTCAATATTTATTATTTTTATTTTTTTTATATTTATTACTTATATAATATATTATATTAATATTTATTTTATATTTAATATTTACCGCGCGAATTAGTAATTATTATTGATTGCAGAAAAGGGGATATTATCTTAATGATCTTCTTTCAATTTCCTATTAAGTGTTGTTAAATTTATCCATGATAAAACTGAGTTACTTTGGAAAGAAGTTACAATAGGACCTATTTAATTAATCACATATATAAGTCCTGATAAGAAACATTAAAAAATCTCATTGCAAGATTTCCTAGAAGTTTCTTAATTAAATATCATTAAGATTCAATTATGCAAAAGGAGTTCGTGTGTAGCCTCCCTAACGTATGGTCATAAAGGATATGTTGGAAAATGCAGTCGCCTATTTTGCATACAGCTGGCAAATCTCTGTACGAATTGGCAAAAGCCAAAAGCATAAAAGCTAAAAAAAGTAAAGCTATTAAAGAGTAATAATAAATAAATATTTAATTTGAGAAATAAAAAGCCTTGTGGGAAAGTGGACTACCCAATAAAATTGGATATTTTATCATAATCACAATTTATTTATTTATTTAATTATAATATAAAAATGAATGTTTGTTGGCTCACTGACTCAGTAGGACTTGGGAAAGGTTATAGTGCAAGAAAATGTTAAAAAGGTTGAGAGGAGAGCGAGATCTCATGAAATTGTGTGACGCGTATTAACGAGATTCTCATAAACCTAATTATTAGCCTAGCTGATTAATAATAAATTAATGATGACTTCAAAAACGATAATAATCATGAATTCCAATAAAAAGGTTAAAAAAGGAAAAGAAAATTTAGTATGAAACAAACGAGTAACGGGAAGCAGGACTGGAAATGCAGGGGGGGTGTTTGGGGGTTCAAACCCCTCCCATTGCATTTTTTTTAGCATCTAAGTTTATCGTTCTGTATATTTGAAAAAGTAATAAAATTATTCAATATAAAACTATATTTACTGATTTATTAATTCTATAAATTTTATCTCATAACCCCAGTAAAAGAGAGAGTAATGGCAGGAAATAGAGCTTATCACAGCAATCAAAAACTATTCAAAGATAGGAACTTAAGGAAGAGCACCAAGATCAAGATTTATAGGACATTAATAAGACCTGTGGCAACATATGGAATCGAACTACTATGCCTGACAGAAGCGGAAGAAGAGAAGCTTAGGATGTTTGAGAGGAAAATACTGGGAAGAATAATGGGCCCGGTGAAAGTGGGCGAAGGACAAATAGAGAGTTAACAAACAATATAGGAGAAGCAGATATAGTCAGACATGTGAAGGCATTAAGATGGGACATGTCGAGAGAGCAGGGGAAGAAAAGATGATCGGAAGGGAGATGAAATCGAAACCCGAGGTGGACAGGCCGAGGGGGAGACCGAGAAAGAGATAGAGAGAATCTAAGACGAATGGGCGTGGAAAGACATGGAAAGACATGGAGGAAGGTCGTAGAGAATGCAAAGACCGACAGGGGAATTTAAGAAATTTGAGAAGTGACATGAAATGGAGAAGAGGATAGGGGGACTAATCCACCCCAACAAATGGGATTCAAAGATATTTTAGAAAATGTGGCAAAATTCTCCAAGTAATGTAAAGCCAGAAGAAGAAGAAGAACCCCCCCCTCTCATGAAGGAAGGCCCTGAACTATAGTTTATAATAAATTTGAAAATTGTATTGGTTAGTCCATCTTTCCACAATCTTAATTAATTTATAGGTATGGAGATATTTAGGCATCAGGACTTCTTTCAAGATGAAGAAAAATACAGGTCTCATTTTATAAAAACAATATATTTCAGCAAAAACGAATTCTGGGACATTAGCTCCATTCAGTCAGATGGTTTTACTGATAAAGCAATAGCAGACCTATCCATCTTATTGTTATCTCTTGAAATACATTCTGCCCAAATTGTAGTTAAAAGATATAAGACGAGAAAATCGAAAAGTTATACGAATAAAAATGAAATAGAAATAATTTGATATTATTGTGTGATTTCAATGTCCGAATAGGTGATGAGGAGTATGTCCAGATATGGCTGGAAAATACAGTATAATATGTACATCATAAAACAAACGATAATGGAGATAAGTTGTGTAATCTAACAACAATAGGTAATTTGTAAGATTTTATGCACAAGAACAAACAAAAAGAAAGTAGGATGAGACTTGGAAGTGATAAAGAAAATCAAATTGATCACGTATGGTTAGCTAAAAGAAAAACATAAAATGAGTGGTTTGATGAAGAATGTGAAGCAACGATAGAATTAAAAAGAGAAGCCTGATTAAATGAATAATTTCACAAACAACAGAGAGGTAATATGCAATAAAGAGAGAGACAGACTAAGAATCTTTGCAAGTATAGAAAAAAGCAGTGGATTGAAGGAATGATGACAGATATAGAAATGAAGAAAAATGATTTTGAGGAAAACCCAAGAGAAATTTAGAAAATAATAAAAGAAAAACAACATAAAAACTGAAGCAACAGGAGATGGAGAGAAAGAAAGAATTTAAAGAATTACTTATAATTAGTGAACTAAAAGAAGAAGAAAGAATGGAAGGACCAATTTATGACGAATTTTATAGCATCATTTAGTTCACTGCCTGATGATGCTGTAGTGGCGAAAACGTGTTCAGTAATTATACATTTACTTTATGAAAACATTTTGTATATTTACATCAGGTTTTTTTGATTGACGCTTTGCTTTTTTCTTCTGCGCAGTTAATGTTAAGCCAAAGCCAAGAAAAATAAATTAGGTAATATCAATTTGATTTAGGATTGATGGATTTTGATTTGTTGATCGATTAAAAATTTTTCGATAATTTTGATTGAATCATGGCCATCTTCCTACGTAGCAACAAATTGAGATTTGCGTGCGCCACCCGCAACCTTGTAAATATAATTAGTTTTACGATTATTCCGATATAATCCATAAACTAAAGAAGTTTCTTCCTGGATAGCGCAAACGTTCCGAAGCGCAGTGCATTTAGCCGCCAGTTTTAAAATCCTTTTACAGAAAGCGCGGGCGTCTGTCACATTTAGTGTTAGTGTGATGTAGTTGTTTACATCGCGCATCAGAAAATTGAGTTTAGTAACGTGTGTCCTTGTATTTCAATTGAACAGCATTTACAAATTTGAGAAAATAACAGCTTTTCAAAATGGCTATGTGGATATTCCGTTTAGTGTTTATAACAATATTTTTATTAAATTACGCACACTTTGGTAAGAATTTCTTTGTTTTAAATTATAAAACTAACTGGCAAAATTGAAACAATTTTTTTAAACAATATTAAATAAATGGAAAATTAAGGGTTGCAAAATGTACGAAAGCAATTTTCTTATTGGTCGCGCGGAGGCGACATACTGTCGGCTCGTACCAAATTTTAGCATAACTGCTTGTTACTCGCACAATTTTGAATGATGTCACGTATTACATAACAATACAACCTAATTCGTACTATAAAAGAATTTCAAGATCAATGATTATTAATATACAAATTTATTGTTATAATAATAAAAAGGTAACTAAAAATAAACAAAGAATTCCATTTTTGATTTCCATTCCAATGGCTTTTTTTAGGAAAGCAATTTGTCACATACGAAGTATTTAATAATTGAGGTTTTTATTACATTTATTTAACATTCCAACGGATAAATTTAATTTTATACTTAAAAAGACAAACTAGGGCAATGGTATGACCTTCTCTTTAGAACAAAAAATTATGTAAAAATACATTTCGTATTGGTAGTCGCCATTCAGTTAATGCTAATAGAAAGGAGGAACATTTCTAGTTAATTAAAAAAACTAACAATTATTTTGAATTTGTTTTCATTTACAACAATTTGATAAAAATTTGTTTTTTAAACAACAAAATTAAATTTGCAATAAATTTTAATTCTTGCAAATAAACATCAAAAATAATTATTTTTTATTATGTTTTCCTATAATGTAAAGCCACATAAAAATAAAAACTGCATTTGGAAGGTTGCCATAATATGCCTAACCCAAACATTAATTATTATTAATTAAAATTATTTTGTTTCAAAAATTATTAAAAAATAATATACAATGTATGGAATACATCTTCGGTCAGAACGCATAAAAAAATGGATAATGTAGATTTTGGAATATAAAACAGCTAAAAGAAACAATATAAAAATAGCTTTCTTTGTTAAAAGCTACTATATTAGTTTAAAATAGTTTTGTAACTCAACAGCAAATGTTTTAAATAAATTAAATCTAATTATTTATTGTATTAAATGTACCTGCTACCGAAATTTGAAATACATATTAAAAGCAATTAATTGTTATGATAAAAATAAAAAAATAATAAAAAATTATTTATCGAAGAATTAAACACTGATAAAATTCAATATTATTTGAACTTTCGCAAGAAATTTATTTGTTTATATTAAATAAATATTTATATAATAAACAAGAAATTATCTGACGACAGCGATATCTTTCGCCGAAATTAAAATAATTAAAATTGAATTTTATTTGTGTTAATAATTTTTATTTCATTATATTTTTGAAGTTAAAAAAAATTCTAGGTTTAAATAATAAATAAATATTATAGCTAATTCTAAGCGTATTAGCAGGATTCAGTGCCGGATTAAGGGGGGCACCGCCCCGGACCCTCTTGTAAGGAAAGGGGCCCGATTTACGTGAAATTATTATTAAAATTTTTCGTAGCCATTAATTTGATAAAAATTTTATTGGAATTTTTTAGCTACTTTTGTAGGTATTACAATTAATTTCCGATTGCGGCGCTCGTGGGGGCTTCGTATCCGCCCTTTTAGGAGACCCAAAATTACTTTAGGGCTCCGGGCTCCAGAGTGTCTTAATCCGATTTTAACAAGTTTTTATACTTTTAAATTTTTTTAAAGTGTGATGTATTACATGTTGTGGTTTGATTGACACGCCAATGATTTTAATTTGCTACAAATTACCACTGATTGGTGAATAGAAACAGATGTAAAAACAATTAATATCTGATGCGACATTCACTAAATTAATATTTAATATCTTTCATTATTAAACTGTGATTTTCAACATTGATATAAAAATTATACTTTGAAAATGAAAGAACTTAAGTTCGGGCGGTCACTTTGTGTGAAATCTTTTTTTTGTATTCGATGCTTTATGTGGTTGAACCAATTTATGTAACACCTGTTGCGTAAATTTACATTGAATACATTATTATGTAAATTTTGAAGTTGAATAATTTTGTATTTTGTCATGCAAACATTAGCTAGACGATTCCCATATGCACTGAAGGTCCTTTCAGTACATTATAATTATTGTGGAAAGTGACTTTATATATTGTGAATCTTTTTAACCCTTTCCTGGAATCCCGAATCCCAAAGCTAAAAAACATTAATTTTAATGAAAGAAATCTCATTAAGCATTTATATTAAAAAATTACATAACGTGTAGTTACATGAACCACGGGTACTTAAAGGGTTAAACAAGTACACTTTTGTAAAGGCGTCATTTGACCATCAACTGCTGAAGTACCATTTAGTACAAGTTCGCCATTTGTATGTTTATAATAAAACACTTCTTTGTTTTTACTGGGACTGAGAAGAAAGCATCGTACTATAGACATGTGGTAGATCAAAGTAAAAATAATACAATGACGTTCTTGAACATTTATTTCTATTCTATTTATAAATTTTTTATGAATTATAAAATCACTGTTGTACTATTTACATACTATCATCTGTTACATTTTTTTATTTGTAGAATTTTTAAGCGGGAAAGACTTCAACAATGTTAATCAGTTTAAAATTTTTAAATTTTTTTAAAATACACTCTTGTTTTTTTTTGCTATGAAGCCACACACAGACAAACATACGCGTCAAATGCATAACACACCTTTGTTAGGTCGGGGAAACCCCCCAAAAAAACATAATTTTATCAAAGTTAACAAAATTCTCATTTTCAATTCTTTTTTTCAGGTGCAGCTTTAAAATGCTATGATTGTAAATCCGATTTTCATCAGTATTGTGACCACATAGATATTAAGACAACGGCTGATCAAGATTGTTCACATTCAGTGCTGGTGAAAGCGTATCCACAATTTGGAAATAAATACGTTTGCGTTATTCATAAAATGGAACAAAAGGGTGAGTCCTAGATAAAAATAAACTTACTCTTAATTAGTAAAGCATAGTAAATCGTTATGCAAAGTGTTGCAAATGTAAATTGCTAATTAAATATTCAATGCCATTAAAGAATTAATTAGTGAAGTCAATTATGTTATCAAATTTCACAAATAATTTTGTGGAGAAAAAACAAGGAAAAGAGTTTTAAGAATTGATTTTCTCACATGAAAACAAACAAAAAGTAAATCTATTCTGATTAACGTAAACAAAAAAATCAATAGCACAATACTGTATTGCATCAGTAGGATTAAAAGTGGAACTTTTAGAATTTCGAGTATTTTAAATATTTCAAAAATAAATAGTAAAGTGTGATCGCATAAAAACTAGCACTTCCCAGCAAAGTATGTTTTCCATCCTTGTAACGTAAACTACTATTTAAAGTGTTGCTTAGCGATGTGCGTATTTCTACATTAATAACAACAACATTAACTTTATTTTTAAACAATGAGTATTAAAACAGACTGCTTTTAAGACGACTGGAAGAAAAATTTGTTATTAATTACATTTTAGTAAATTTATTTATATCTTTAAATTAAAAATAGCTTAGAACTTCTCTCAATACAAATCTCATTGGTATTTAAAGATCAAGGTTAAAAATTTTAAACACTGCGAATAGGTACCATGTTATTTTATTCAGGTAGGCATTGGTTTGTATGAATTTGGATTCTGGGACTTTTTTAAAGTAAAAAAAACAGCTTTTCAACGTATTTTATTGGTTTAACCCAAATTTTTGGGTTTAACTTGCAACTGAATCTAAGTCAGTTCCGATTCACATTTTGATAGTTTTATTCTAACGTTTCGAAATTTTATACATTGTCAGTAAAACTTATTGCTTTTTTAAATCAGAAACAATGGATATGTAACAAATAATAATAATAATTTGGATAAAAACTATATCGAAATAGCCTCGTATTCATTTCTGGCATAAGATTTTGTAATTGAAAATAGTTTTAGTTTTGATACGTTACCAAAATAGTCAACTCTAAATATATCTACTTTTTATAAACTTTAGTGCAACTGCTGAATATTAAATTTATTATAAATATCAAATTTTATTACATAAAAAGATATTTTTCATTTTTAAATTAATTAATCTTATGCAATTTTTATTTTTATACCGTTACGATTAAGTTTCGGGATTATCTTGAATGAAATCTTTAAATATAAGCATCTATATTTATTAATTACTTCAACAAGTTAATTTAAAATTGATCACAACTAATGCATTTTCAAAAATTTACTAAATAAAATAAGGTTTGGTAAAAATAGAAAGAACTTAAATTTGCAATTAAATATTAAAAAAAAAATAAAAAAATGAAATAAATATTTATATTTGAAGATTTTGAGAGCTTTGATTTGAACTAGCCCAGGCTAGTTAAAAATCCAGTTGTAAGCAGAAAATTTGGAGACAGTAAGTCTGCAAGGGGATGGTAAACATGAGGGTTCAAGACATTTGCAAAAATCAATAAGCGCGTTCCAGATTCCCGAACGAACTTAAACTAAAGAGATCTATAGAATTGTGATTTTAGCATACTATCACTATAAAATTTTATTTAGACATTTAAAATGGATTTCTTGCAAAGGTGTGGTAATAATTAATTGCTTTTCCAATACATAAAATGGAATTTTAACAAAAAATCTATAAAAAAAGTGATAATTTTGTAACCTTTTAATCCGGTAGGATGTGTTAATTAAAAAATAAAAAAAACGGGGGTCATAAAGTTGATGAAATTTCGAAAATAAAAAGTTTTGTTGATTGTCCTATCGTTGGATGCTCTAGTGATTTGCCATTTTTATTAAGTTTTAGTTTTTGGCATATTAAGGAGGAAAACAATGAAATAATCTTCGTTGAATAAATGTAGGCCTTGATTTTGTGTTACAACAAGATAACAATCCTAAGCACAGTTTCCGACTTTGTCATGGGTATCTAGAAGAAAAAGAAGCTGGTATGGTACGGTCATGGTATGGTCACCATAATCACCCTATCAAGTTTCTGTGGGAACAACTTAATATTAAGTCTTTATCACCTGTCCAAAATCGGCCAGATAATTACAAGATGCATGGACTTGCAATATAAATGGCCATCAAACCCAAAACGGAGTTTTTAAATTTTTTATTATTTTATTTCGAAGTTTTACTCCACTGTATGCAAATTTTGAGCCTGCTGCGTATATCGAGAAAAATACAACATATTTTATGTTGAAACGGTTTCTAGAATCCATAAAAAACCCATAAAAAATGATAGCATTTTTATGCGTTTGATATATTGAAAGGGGTAGGGTGCTATTTAACATTGTAAATTTAAGAAGAGTGGGGTTGCAAGGATAAAACTAAATCAATACTGATACAATACTTCCATCTTGATATTTAAATTGAATTTTTTGGAATTACTAAAATTTTCTTTATTTTTTTAGATGATCCTCTATTAAGTGTAGTCCGAGGATGTGCTCCAGAACACTACTGCGACAATTATAAGGATTCGATTCAATGCACTACATGCGACACTGATCTGTGCAACTCCTCTTCTGCCATACTGCCTTCTATTGGACTGTTCATTAGTTTTATATTTCTTAAATATTTTATTTAGAGAGCTTTTGTAATTATTTACAAAAATGAAGTAGGTACCGATATAGTATATTTCAAAACTGTAGATACTATAAATTAAACACCCAGTGTACCAAATAAAATTATAAAAATAATAATTTTATTTTAGTATTAATACAGATCAAAACTAAGTCTGAAAATAAAACTTAAAAAGTATTTAATCTGCAATATTTTTATTATACGTAAAATAACATTGGGTGGCAAGTATTCATTTTAAGTAGATAGTAGTAGTAGTAGATACATATCTACTACAAAATTTCATGCTGAAAGCAGTCTTAGTATTTCGAAATAAAATTTTTCAAATAGCCATTTCGATTTAGTAAGTGTCTACTTCATTCTACTTCCCGATAGTAAGTACTTCAAATTTACCCCCCCCCCCAATACTTTTAATATTTAAAACATAATAATATACAATTGGTTAGTTAATAAATTAATTTTTAATAAATGTAGCAAGTAATCACTTTAATTATTCTTTCAAATATATTTATTACAGCTTTTAAATTAATATAGCAAAAAAAATTCCCTAAATCTTAAATAATTTATTTAATTAATTTAATAGAATTGTTAAGTTTTTATTTTACTATTATTGTAATATTTCTTAGATATATTAGATACGAGAAAGCAACAGCGAGATAAATTTTTGGTACACTTTGTGTTTATTAATTTTATATTACCCATTTAATACTCGAATAATTCTAATATACAACATAATATTATGTATATAATATAAATTATTAAAATAAATATTAATTTATTGTGTATATAAACTAGATCTATTAATATAATAATAATCTACCTCATGTTTTAATGGCCTATTAAATAATTCATATTATTGCATTGTACCTAAGTTTACAGCTGTTAGCTACTCAGTTATAAATTATCCAGAATTATTCAATTATTGATTATTATTACCTAGGTACAAATTTTTCATTGCCATGATTTGGGTAAATATGCACCCATCTACTTACTATATCTATATATTTTTATAACTTACTAAACTTGATCAAACAATTTTCTGTTATTATACTTTTGTTATTTTTTGAGGTTGTTATTTTGTTAAGTTTATTATTTGTTTAAATTTAGTTTAGCTATTATAACGAAAATTATTAATAAATTGAATCTGTGAATTATACATAAAATAAAAAAAAATTACATAAGGCTATATTAGATTTTATTGATGGGGGACTTCGTATTTTATATATTAGTAATAAAAAAAAAAAAAATTAAATCAATATTAGTCAAAATCAATTTCAAAATTGGTTAAAAAAAATCTTTTTATTTCATTTTTCTCGTTTGTCGAACTTGTCAGTCTTAATAAAACTATATTATAATGTTTTTCCAGTTACACTAGGTACAGAAACGTACCATTTTTGAGTTATACACAAAAAAAATCTAGAAATTAATCAAGACCGGAATGTCCTTAATGTTTTGTATTTTTATGTTACAGAAATATTAATAGGTACAAATTAGTTTTTTAGCAGGACGAAAATGTAATAACTTGAAGTTCAAAACTTGAAAGCAAGTAATTCTGATCTTAAAGTTGTTAATCGGAAGATGAGATTTAATTCAATTATTTGATTATTAATTATTATTTTACAGATTATTAATTCAGTTTTTTTTTTATTTCAGGCTAAAGAATTTTTATACATAATATCCATAATATAATTTATGATAGAGGTATACAAAGTGTTATTTGGGTTGCATAATATTATTTTATATGTAGTTTAAATTAATTTATTAGTTTGTTTTCTGTAACAACAAAAGAGATGCTTGGAAGAGAAAAACCTAGAACTACATAGAATTTGATTTTTGTTCTATTTTTATTTTGATTTTTCCCTTGGTTTAGGGTCCATACGAAGATCAATTTTGGAAGAATGTCGAAATTTATAACTATGTATCTCTCTTATGTATTTGTCCAATATTCACGCTTTTCCTGAAAATTTTTGATTACCAAAATTTACAAAAATATGCTGAATTTTTTAAATAACTGTTTAACTCCTAGTTACTGTTAACTTTAAGTTTTGCTTTAACATTTAAGCTTTAACATTCAATCAAACAGTCAATAATAATCAATCAAATTGTTATAAAATGTTTGTTACTTTCTAACCGCAAAAATATTAGTTAACTCCCTCCCAAATCTCGGTGTGATTACAAAATTATTTCCCTCATTATTATGTTTAAGAGTGGTGTTATAAACGTCATTTGCATACGCAATTAATTAGAGTAATCGGTCATAAATCATAATACATGATATTTAGCCGTGACGTAAAATTGTCTTCAAATAACACGAAAATCCAATCACATTGGTGCATCAATGGACAGATTTAATTAAGTTTGAACACTAGAAATATTTGGATCCAATTTGAAGTCACACCAATTGTGTGTATATGGTGACCATGTTTAACGGGTTTATTTTGGTGGCATTACTGTTTTTTTACACAATTAAATTAGGTAAGATATCTGGAAAACAATCCAAAAAAATATTATGAAGCATAATAATTATTTTCTAATTTGCACATGTAGCTAACCAGGTACTTTATGTGAATTTTGTTTTCTAAAATTTCGAATTTGTTATGTATTTTATTTAGAAAATTAAATTATTAAATTTTCATCAGCAGTATTTCTTGGAGAAATTTAAGAAGAGTGTCTTATAGAACAGCTTACTTTGCTTGAAAAAAAAAATGGTTTGAAATCTGAAATATTTATATCTTCAGAAATGGTAGTTTTCGGTTTATGTGATTTTCGGAATATACGTACTTCCCCTTAAAAATTCTAGGAAAACATAATATGAGCAATTCGTCACATAATTCTCTATAACACTGTAATTTTCAAGATGGAGATTTGATGTACACTATAACAAAATAGCGAATGATTTAGAAAAATAAAAAATAAAAAATTATAAAATAATAGGAGTATAAAATATTTAAAAAATTAAAATCTTAAATTCCAAAATATAACGTTAACTTAAATAAAAATGAGAAGGTACTCGTGTACCCTATCTTCAATTGCCACGTCTCAATAGGAACACCAAAGCCCCCAAATTGTAATAAATCGATGTCGTAATTTATTACAATGTTACATAATTACAAAAAATTCAAGTTTTAAAATATAAAAGTTTAATTTTTTTTACAATTTTTTTTTATATTTTAAATGATGTCCCAAAAGTATTAAACTTTGTTACACTCGTTATTAAGTAGTCTCTGTTTTAGATAACTATGTAGTCCATAATAATAATATGGCACTTTAAAATAATACGAGTAATAATTAACTATGTAATAATTGTGTAGGTACCAGTTAAAATCGCTTTTCTTAGATAAAAAAAATAATACGTATTTTTGAAGTACATGTTTAAATGGAACTGTTAGATCTTATTATGATTATTTTTTATATAACAAAGGATCCTTATAAATCAAGTATGTGGAGCTTTTGTAAAAGCTGAAAAATATTTCTTTGGAAATTAATTTACTGATAGGACTCATAATAAGTTTATTAATTTCTAAATAATTATTGAAAATAATTTCTGCAATTTATAATAAATTATAAAATTATAACAATAACAGAATTAACAAGGAATTATATTAGGACTAATTAAATTTGTAATATTACAATTCAAGGAAGTAAAATAATCGTTTAAAATGGCAGAACCAAACGAATGTGGTATTTCAACCTTGATAATATATTGATATAATTGATAAAAACATTTTTATCACTGATAACAGTATAACACGTTAGTAGAAGTATGTGAGGACCTCGAAATTTTCATTTAATATTACTATTACGTAGAAACAGTTTTTGAAGGATTTAATTATTGCTTTTAGCAATTGCGGAAAATATGAAATTTGCTTTTCTCTAAAGACAACTCATGATAAAAATCATAGATAATTGGAAAATCTTTGTTAGTGTAGTTACTCATTTAATGTTTAATTATATAAAATAGATAAATATAAAATATGCAGAAAGTATCGGCAGTTTCGAATTTTGAATAAAATAAGAATTATTGGATTCCAATTGCAATATTCTACATGATTGGCTGGATTACGAATTTGATAAGGAAGGCGAATTGAAGTTCGCGTGTACTCAGATGACCGGGCTCATTATGTTACTTCGGATTTTGGTAGCAAGTCATTTTCTTTTCAATTTCCCGAACCATCCCAAACTTAAGACAAACTAAAGTATTTTATTATCAGGCCAGACATTTCTCAAGACGAATTCTTTTTGGCGCTGGCGCGGCAGTGAGCAGTTGCAAAGCATAACTTTGTCTACCTCGCTTGTCGGCATCCTATCACATCCGCCCACCAACCTCATGCTTCTCTTCTTCTCCTCTTCTACCTGAGCCCAGCCTTACCAGCTCATCAGTCTTTTCGTTGCCCCCGATACCTTTCTGGCTTTTTACCCAAGGGTTAGGACATTCGACATTGTATGTTAATATTATATTAGTGCCAGGATATATTGCAGCACCAGTTTCTGTGAAAGAAAGTATGCTTCATCACAAGATGCCAGGATCCGTTCATGTTCACTGACTACTTGCGTGTAGTACGGCCGTTGTAGAGAGTTACGTCTCTGATGTTACCAGTCCGGTCCTGAGCTACCAAACCAGTATATTTATGATACACCATTTTCTTAAAGAGAATTAAGTATCTATTCCTTTGTTCTACTAATTTTCAATTAAGTACCTTTAGGCAAACCGATTTATTTTTAGAGCTTTATCTTGAATCATTTTGAAGATATCTGGTGGAAAGTATGCATGTAGGTAGATACGATAATATGTACATGTGTAAGTGTTTCACATTTATAATGCAAAGATTATAAATACTAATACCGCTAATCTGGTATAGGTATCAAAATTTCGAGTCCTATTTTTCAAGAAAGTTGCCAAAATTTTCAAAATATAACTTTTGTTAAATCCGTTTAATCAATTAAAATTGTTAACCCGAGGTACCCGACTCAGGCCCAAGTGAAGAAATGGCAAACCATGGAGCCATCGAGATAATCTGCCATAAGAAAACTTCATAAAGTGAAGTGGTCAGTCCAAACCCACTCTGGCTTGTAGCTCTATGGTGTGAATTTTTTCGTAGAATTTAACATTTCTACCAAAAGAAAAGTTTGTTGCAAAGTGGTTATATTTACCTCTATGCAGTCTTTGGTGGAGACCGCCTGCACTGAAGCACTTAGCAAATATTTCACTTCAAATCCGTATAAGACAATAAATAAATCTTTTTGGTTTGCCTGTTTTGGAGAACTTACTCCATTGGTTTGTCAACTCTACAGACTCTTGTTCCTAATAAAAACATTTTTTTATTTTTCATCTGGTTTTGTTCCAATTACTAAAATCTACATAATCCAATTTGATAACTTTATTTTTATAGGCGAAGGATTATATTGCTTCAAATGTGAATCTATGCAGAAGGCATATTGCGACACTCTACAAAATATAACTACAATCCATGCGGAATTTTGCTCTGGACCGAATAGTTGGTGTTTACATTCAGTCGAAAATAATAATGGTATGTTATTTACCAATATTTAAATAACTACTCATGTGCTATGTTGATACAATATTGAGGCAATATTGCACCAGGTTATATCCAATATTGGTGCAATATTGATGATTATTTACAAAATAATCAAAAAAACAGTTTTGAAGGATGTTTAATTGGGTTTTTATATTTCAGGTTCAATAAAAGTTATTAGAAGATGCGATGACCAAGATTATTGTGAACGGAATGATATTGATACAAACTTAAAATTTTTAAACTGTGCCACTTGTTCCACGGAATATTGTAACGACTCCATCCGGTTAATGCCAACTGTAACTACTATTACGTTTTTATTTGGAATTAATTTATTATATGTATATTGTATACCTATATATCTACAATAAATTTAATATGATCATTATTTTGTTTAAGAATAGTATATTACGTGCTGAGGTAAAAAATGCTGTATTACAGCCGAATGATAGGTATTTTATTTAGAGAAATTTTCAGGTATTTAAAATTAGATTACGAACTTATTTATCTAATTTAGTTATCTTTCAAATAATTATCAATTTTGTCATGTGAGGTGATGAAATCACAGATAAAAAACTATTATGTTCGAAATTGCTATGAGTAATATTTACTGCGAAATAAAAATTTAAACTTCTAAAATATTATACGTAGATACTTCAGATAAATTTATTAAATTTATTGCCTTTGTTATAAATGTACATCTGGTACTATTAAATTCGAACATAGAGAAATAATATGGAAAATCAATCACAGAGTCCTTTTTTTTAAATTATTAACAAGGAGAAATTATTAACCTCGTGAAGCTATTGATAATGGCAAGAATACACTTTTTTTTACATTTTCGAGACATTGTGATCAGAAACGTAAAGATCTGCAAAAAATAAAAAACAAATTTGTGTCGGTCTGTCTGTCGTCAGATTTTGTCCCTCGATTTGAGTGAATTACTCATGCAGTACTGAAGGGATCTCAACCAAATTTGATATGTAGGAATATTGTCTCCAAAGCACTTGACAGCATATTACGGAAACCTTCGATAAAAATCAAGAATGCAACATAAAAAAAAATTAATTTTTTTTGCGAAAACTCGGAAAATGTCCTTGTCCCTTGATTTTCTTCGGCACTTCTGCGTCGATTGCAATCCAACTTTTTGGACGTATGAAGAAATATGTACGCTGGTCTACGATGTATGTATCGTATGTATGTATGATGTATGTCATCAGAATCACAAAATCATGCTAATGCTTGACAAAATTTTAATTAAAAAATCTGATTTTCATTTCAATTCATTATCTGAAGATATTACTCAGGTTATAAAGACTACAAGAGAACGCAAAAAATATCTGCGATCAGGGCCGTATATAAGGGGGTGGTTTTGAGGTTTCAACCCCCCCCCCCATGGGTTAAGTAATACTAAGTAAATAACAAAATAACAAGAATTAAATTAAAATACCGACATATGCCATCCTCGTTTTTAATTCTATAACCCCCCCCCCCATGGCCAATATCTAACTACGGTCCTGTCTGCGATCTGTAGATCATGATAAATGGTCAACAATTTTAGGAGATTTTCTGATGAATCTATTGACTTATATAGAAAATTGCTCCGTATCTCATTTGGAATAAAAAATCAGATAGTGAAATATAAGAATTTCTTTAAAATAAGTGTATTATTTTCAAAAATAGAAGATGTTACAATGGTTTATTTAGCACCAAGTGGTTGAATTTGGAAGTTTGAAAATTTTAAGAAAGTTTGATTTTGAGTTGTTTGCCTAACATGTTGGTATAATCCTAAAAAATTATAAATAAATCATTTATTATTAGCTCAACGAATAGCATTTGACACATGCAGACGAACGGACGGAGCCTAAATAAGCGACAATAACAGGTAAACCAATAAAAATTATTAAAACTAAGAATATTACACGTACCTAAGTAATTATCAGATAATAAAACTCATTGTCCAACAAAAATTTACTCTTAAACCTCGTTATCTATCAAACTTAATAGAGTATAAAAGGCACCTCAATGTATAATTGGTATTACTTTTTAAAATTTAAAATTCTCAAAGTTCTTTAAAAATGATTTCGTTTCGCATGTGTTTAGTTGCTTTAGCAATAGTTTTTGTTGCAATTCAAACTGGTAATTAAATTAATTTATTAGTAATATTAAATGTCGATTATATAAAAGTAACGGATTATTTGATTATTTGAAAATTTTGAAAATTTAAAAATAATTTCAAATTATAATAATATAATACTCGATCTATTATTACATATCGCTGTGATTATATTCTATAATTAAAATATTAAATTAAAATTTTTCAATAAATTCCAGCTAGAATAATTTAAATAATTATTAATAATTATTTCAAATTCGTAATTTTAATAATTAACTTAATTGTCTTTCTTTCTTCTAAAATTTATTTTTTTTTATAATTTTTATATTAATTAATTTTCCAATTTTATTTCTCAATTTCCGATCAAAATCCAGTCCAACCATAATCAAAAATTAAACTTCCTAAACTTAGGCGGGTCTAAAAAATTAACAAAAATTTGAAAATCACAATTTCATCAAAAGGCGATGAGGTGCCGTATTCCGAAAATAACATATTAATTGATTGTCAAATTAAATACATAATTTTTATTATTGCTAACATCGGACGGCATAAGTTACTACTTTACTCTTTCAGTTCATGCTGTAAAGTAGAGCGTTATCTACCGTTTTTCTTTTGAACACAGTAACTAAGAATACTCTCAGCCCAAACTTCAACGGTTTCTAATTAATAAAATCAATGACATATTATGTATACAAAATTTGGGCTTATGGAACCGACGGGTTTGGGTGGGTATCATCAGTAAGTGTTCAGAGGAAAAACTCACATCATGGTCTAGTTTACACAATAAACTTATTTCAGAAACTACTACCAATAGATTACTTATATTTTCACGAGTTAATAATATTAATTAATGATTAGTACTTATTAATATAATATTAAATTCTTTTTAGTTTCGAGTATTAAATGTTGGCATTGCAACACTCCAGGTGATAAGTGTGGCGCCGAAAAAACGAATGTATCATGTCCTGCTGCCGCGGATGCCTGTATGTCTCTTTCGACTAAAGATAGTAAGTTGTATTTAACTTTTAACCATTAACTGTCTATTACTAACTATATTTTTTGTTCTAGAACCTTATGCGTTAGGTTGCACAGTTAAAGCACTGGGCGAAAAGGAATGTAATCTTGGAATATTTGTTAACTGTAAGGTCTGCACGGGAGATCTATGCAATTCATCGGCTTTTGTCGCACCTTCCATATTCACCATAACAATTTTTGCAGCTGTAATAACAAAAATGTACTTTTAAATAAAATTTTCTGTAAATAAATTATTCAAGTTAAAGTTACCCAGGATTTTTAAATTAAAATTTGGAGACTCTTGGTACATGGTCATCGGACGAAATTCTTATTGAAAAATCTGGTGACCGTCGTGCCAAGTCTTACTTTTACAGCATTTTGGGAACTTTTAGCAATCCGGCAGAGTTGGACGCAATTTTTTATATTAATTCCATTTTGGTTGTAATTAATTGTACCTACTGATTGAGATTAATAAATCATACTTTGGTACTTATTGTCTTAAAAAACAGAATGTCGTGACCGAAAGGTTTAAATACATTTTTTTCTTTATTACCTCCATCAACCAAAAAAAATCTGATGTAACATCACATGACTTTCTCATTTTCAAAATACTTTGGAGTTCAATAAAATTTTATTTCAATAGTAACTGAAAAGAAAAATTGTAGTCGCGCATACAAAATTTCTTCCGATTGTGACTAATTTCAATACTACCTATAATAATGGGAAGAAGAACCAGGCCTTTACAATTTTCATTATTTGAAAAAATGGAGTCAACATGGAGGGATTTCAACCAAAATCTAATCAGCTCTTTGGATTATTGCTATAAAACAGTATACAAAATTTTGATGAAATCGTTTCACGAGTTTAGCAAAAATCGCACACGCACATCCGGACATCATTCCAAAATTGGTCTCAAACGATTTATATGGACTCATAGACCATGGAAAAATGCTAACTCAGGTGCATTTTCCCCCCATTTTTCCTTTTGGATCCAAAATAGTTTAAATCGTTTGCACCTGTTTGTACCTTCTTTATTTTCGTTTGCACACATTCAGTTTTTCAGATATTTTAAAATATCTGAAATGGACATTTCACCAGCCAAAATTCAAAATGGGGGGAGGGCTGGGGAAATACACCTATTACAAGCTGTCAAAGTTGAAACTTAAGAGTGAATATTATTATTCATATAGGGTGAATAACTCATGAAGTACTGAAAGGATCTCAACCAAACTTTCTATGTAGGAACATTAATCCCAAAGAACCTGACAGCATAAAATATAGAACCTTTTGATAAAAATTAGGAATGCAACATAAAAGAAAAAATTAAATATTTTCGAGAAAACTTAAAAAAAGTAATTGTTTTTCGATTTTTTTCTGCATTTTTGCAATCGAACTTTTTGGGCGTATGTCTTGTGAACTCTAGTGGTTAAAATAAGGTTTCGGCTGAGAAATGTTTGCTAGAGCAACCACAATAAAACAAATAAAAAAATCAAAATGACATTGTATCTCGGGAAATGTTTCACTGATTCAGATAAAGTTTGGTATGCTGATGACGTGAGTGACGTAATTTTTTAAAAAAAGAATCGCAAAGCTGTTGAGTGTTTTCCATAAATAATGAATTTAGGTAGAAATTATGTTATGTAGATTAGCAATAATCAGCAGATACAAATCGAAAATGTTGTAGGCTGGAACGATTATTATACTACCAGTAAAGGTTTGGGTACTATCGGGGGGGTCTTAAGCAGTATTTGCATTTTTTTGCGTTTATTTATTTATTTATTATTATTATTTTATTTTTTTATTACTGCAGTAGTACAGTAGTTCCGAATACACCAAATTAACAAATTAAGAAATATGCTAGTCTACGAGATCACTTTGAATTTTTAGGATTGACGATGAGATTTATGATGTACAGTCACTCACAAAAATATTCGGCCACTCCTATGTTACCAATGTAAATTGAAGATTTTGAAGCCGTTTATTGTCATATAAAAATCAATTTTACAATAAAACTTTTCAGATATTTTTTGTTTAAAATTTCATTGCCTTCAATTTTACTTCTATACATTTTTCTATTTTCTCACGCCGTTTCTGAATGATAACGACTTAAACATGACTCGGAAAAATACAAAAATTATTGTCATCTAGTATATCTTCAAAACGGTGCAACAAAATATAAAAATGAATAGGTATGTTTACTTGTAAATTTCATTCTCTACAGTTTTGTTCATATACATTTTTCTATTTTATAGAACCGTTTCCGACATATAGAGGACAATAATTTTTGCATTTTACATAGTCTTGTTTAAGTCGCTGTCAGTCAGAAACGGCGCCACCAACTAGAAAAATGTATATAAACAAAATTGAAGGCAATGAAATTTTCAACAAAAAATGTCTAAAAAGTTTTGCTCTAAAATTGGTTAAAATTGCGTCAAAATGTTCAATTTACATTGTTAACATAGAAGTGGCCGAATATTTTTGTGAGTGACAGTATGTCCTCAGAATCACAAAATCTTGCTAATGACTGGTAAAATTGTAATTGAAAAATCTGATTTTCATTCAATGTATTAGCCTGGAATAAGTTTCTTAATTCGATTATCTGAAGATATTACGCAATAACTATAATGGCTAAAGGAAAACGTAAAAATCATCTGCGATCTGTAGATCATGATCAATCAATCATTTTAGATGATTTACCAGAAAATGGTCTGATAGAAAATTTTTCCTTATTTCATTTTGAATAAAAAAGCCGATAGTAAAATATGAGAAATTTTTGATAATAAGTGTATTAATATTTTCAAAAATAGAAGTTTGAAAATTTTAAGAAAGTTTGATTTGGTGTTTTACCTAAAATGTTGGTATAATTCTAAAAAATTATAAATACATTTTTATTATTAGTTTAACGAATAAAATTTGAAACATACAGACGAACGGAGGGACATTGTACTAGAATATTAGGCATTTTGCTAGAAGCCTAAATAAGTGACAATAGCAGATAAATCAATAAAAATTATTAAAACTAAAAATATTACTCAGAATGTTCATAAGTAATTATCAGATAATAAAACTCATTGGCCAATAAAAATTTACTCTTAAACCTCGTTATCTATCACACTTAATAGAGTATAAAAGGCACCTCATGTATAATTGGTATTACTTTATAAGTTCGAAAATTCTCAAAGTTCTTTAAAAATGATTTCGTTCCGCAAGTGTTTAGTTGCTTTAGCAATAGTTTTTGTTGCAGTTCAAACTGGTAATTAAACTAATTTATTAGTAATAGTAAATATCGATTTCTAGTTGTGCATGTACATTGTATATACTATATCCAAGTAACGGATTATTTTGTGCGTTAAAGTTTGATTATATTAACTGGTGGAAAGTATTAAATTTTTTATAAATTTCAAATATAATTTTAAATTAATATAATATAATAATACTCAATCTACTTTATTGCTGTGATTTTTTTTTAATACTTATGGTTGAAAACAACACTATAATTAAAAATTACATTTAAATTTTTGAATAAATTCAAACTTGAATAATTTTGCCAAAATGTTTTTATTAATTAATTAAATACAAAATTAAATGTTTATTCCAAAATAACAGCAATATTTATATAAAATCTTGGTATTATTATTTTTATTGAAAATTTTTTGCGTGGGGAGATTGGCCTTTCGCCCAATTTTTAAATCTCTTTTATTTTATTGTAAATATAATTCGTCATGTCTTGTCTTTATTATTTGTATTTCCTTCTTCTAAAATTTATTTTTTTTTATAATTTTTATATAAATTAATTATCCAATTTTATTTCTCAATTTGCGATCAAAATCCAGTCCAACCTTAATCAAAATTTAAACTTCTTAAACCTAGGCTTGTTTAAAAAATTATCAAAATTTTAAAACCGCAACTCCATCAAAAGGCGATGAGGTGCCGCCTTCCCAAAATAAAATATTAATTGATTGTCAAATTTTAAATACATAATTTTTATTATTGCTAACAGCGGACGGCATAAGTTACCACTTTACTCTTTCAGTTCATGCTGTAAAGTAGCCCGTTATTAGTGACTAACCGTTATCTACCGTGATGTTTTTTCTTTTGAACAGAGTAACTACTCTCAGCCCAAACTTCAACGGTTTCTAATTAATAAAATCAATGACATAATTATTATGTATACAAAATTTGGGATTATGGAACCGACGGGTTTGGGTGGGTATCATCAGTAAGTGTTCAGAGGAAAACTCTTATCATGGTCTAGTTTACACAATCAACTTATTTCAGTAACTACTACCAATAGATTACTTATTAATATAATATTAAATTCTTTTTAGTTTCGAGTATTAAATGTTGGCAATGCATCAATGCAGGTGATAAGTGCGACACCGAAAAAACGAATGTATCATGTCCTGCTATCGCGGATGCCTGTATGTCTATTTCGACTAAAGATAGTAAGTTGTATTTAACTTTTAACCATTAACTGTCTATTACTAACTATTTTTTTTTTTACAGATAAACCTTATGCGTTAGGTTGCGTAGTTAAAACAGTTGGTCAAAAGGAATGTGACACTGGAATATTGGTCAACTGCAAGGTCTGCACGGGAGATTATTGTAATTCATCGTCCTTTGTCGCACCTTCAATATTCACCATAACAATGTTTGCAGCTGTAATAACAAAAATGTACTTCTAAATAAAATTTTCTGTAAATAAATTATCCAAGAGTAATATTGTAAAATTATTATCTCTGGGAGTGGTTTAATTGTTATGGATTTACTTGAGAATATATTTTTTGAAATTGAAATTGTTATGCAATAAACTTATTTACTTCGCAGTATTAATTTGGTCCAAGTTAAAACCTTGATATTTGCTTTGAGTTAATCAAAATTGAAATGATTTAATCTTCAGGCTAACAGTTACCAAAAACTCTTCATTGAGCGCCACACCCAAATCAAGCCCTCCAGTCAGAAAAGCGACATTAAAGAAGTAGATAAGGTGATAATCATGATTGCGAAAAGTGGCGATGCTCAATTATATTTAAGTAACTTGAACTAAATCGACAAGTTACGGAGTGGGAGACCGCGGTTCAAAGCTCAGTCGCGCTTGAGTATCGTTGTGATCTAAAGCCTAAGTTCCATCTAGCCAGGTTAGCACCCTACTAAATTTGGTACAACACTTGGTAATAACAGGACGTAGTCCTAAATTAAGAGGAAGAAGAAAATAACTGAAAGCCATTAAATGCAATTCAAAATTAGGCTCGATCTGAAATTCTCTTTTTTCAAATAATCGAAAAAAAAGTGTGATATTTACTCGGGGACTCCAGGTGGCGAAATCTAAATATTGTATGTGGCTGGCGCCGGTCCTGAGTACGTTTGGAGTATTTTTTTAAATACATTTTTTGAATTTTTTAAAATTTTGTACTATAATATTTATATATTTTTTTAAATTAATAAAAACGGCATATATCAAAGGTGAGGTTACCTGAAATAATACTTATTTATCTACGTAAATGATTTTTATTGTAGAAACTTTATGTAAACAGTTAAAGTAACACAAAACGGCACTAGTGGAATAGAACTTGCGTTCTATATTATCATTATACAAACATTCATAAAAAATTTATTGCTTCAGATACTTATTTTTAAAACTGTTTTTCCTTTGATAAAATATGCAAATGAAATTAATTAGTAGACAAGAAGTGAGTTTTAGTGTGATGCTAATATGAAAATACATAGTATGTTTTCATTAAAATGGTTAATTGGAGTCGCTTTTTTGAGTACATATTTTCAAAATGGTTTGTATTTTGAATTTTTTCTTAAAAATATTTTTAAAATAAAAAAAACTAAATTAATAATAATTAATTTTTCATTTTAGTAACAAGCAGTGTGAATTGTTACCAATGCATTTCAAACAGTTCTGGATTATGTGGAAGCCAGTTTAATCCAGACGAAATCGAAAAGATTGCTTGTAATGGTCCCTATGCTCTGTGCTCGACAAGAGAAATTAAACATCTTTATGGTTAGAAAAATCAATTTTGTTTATCTAAAATAATATATCTAAAATATCTAATTCCTCTTTCTCAGGAAATACGATCACTCGTGGATGCGTAACAACTCCAAAAGTATGTGATAATCCCGAATTCGTCTCGTGTTATACGTGTAAAGATATTTTATGTAATGGATTGTCTTATAAAAAAATATCGTCATTTAGTATTTTAGCATTTTTACTTTTTATTTTATTTATTTAAATTCATTAAATATATTAAAAATTAATATTGATGTATTAATATTATTATTGAATGAAATTATACATAATGTACGTTCTATATTTGCTTTGTAGGTAATTACTTAATTTTTGCATATATAAATTGATATAGTACATAACCTAGTGTTATTTCATAGGAGTATTTTTTATTATTTGTCACGTGATGATCGCGACCGCTCCACAATTTTGGTCGCCGGCTGCTACTGTCGAAGAAGAGGCGAGTCTTGCCTTAAGACTAAAAAATAAACCTCAGAAAGGGGCAAGTACATTTTGGGCTGTACTGATCTTTTTTCACGATTAGAAACAACGTGAGACTCTTCCGAAGACAACTTAGAATTGGAATGAAAATGAAAAACGTGATGGATCAGTTTTTTCTTTTATTTATAAGTTTTTCTTTCCACTCACATTTATGCATACATTTGTATCGTACCTTTTCTTTTTTCTCTCTCAGGCTTAGGTAATTTTCCGAGATCTTCCTGGGCTCCTTTTTATTTGTTGTTAAAACATTGTCGATACAAATTCTCTTTTCTTCAAACCTTTTTCTATTCATTATTTCTTGTTTCTTTTGCTACGATTCAAGCTTGGAACTACAGTTTCCACCTTAACATTTTCGTTTCCTTTCGTTGTTTCCCAAAAAACTTTTCCAAGTCTTCTTTGACCTTATTTTCAACCCTTTTCACAATTATGTTGAGTCTTCTTCGTCTATTATTCCCGATTTCATTCTTTTCCCCTAGTGTTTCTATTGTGCTTTCTAATTTTTTTTTAAAACTTGTTTTTGGTTAAATTTTTGAATATTTCACTATATTTATTTCACAAGGAACATATTTACGAAATATCCAAAATTTTTATCCGTATTACCCCATTTAAGGTACGTTTGGGGGTTGCTTAACCATCTTTGCTTACAGCAGCATTGCATAACCGTAAGTCAATAAGATTGATTTCTAATCCACTAAAAATAATCAACTTTCTCATTTAAGCAGTTTTAAGACTGTTTTTTTCAAGTTTTTCTCTTTTTGCTACTATTTTTCTCTATTTAATTTTATATTTTTCTAACTTATATGGGAATCTATTAAATAAACTCTGAACGCTTAAGGGGAGATTCCGGTTGTTTACAAGGTAATTAAAGAAATGCTAGAAGCAGAGAAATAACCCGAGAACATAGAAGGAAAACAGATACTTGGACTTAAATTATGAGAAAAATATTATCCAAGCAAGTCCTGATAAGAAAATACAAAGATAAGTAATGGTGTAATTTGGAAAGAAAAAAATAAACGAGAAAAAATTAGAGAAACAATGCTGAAATCTAAAAATTTTAGCAACAATTTTACATACACTGGTAACATCAGGTTATAAAAAAAAATGTTGAATAGAAAAGAAAATTAAATAAGGAAAAAAAATTAAAAAAAAAGGTTTTGTATTAAATATTTTTAATATAAAATTTCGTTATAGATATTTTTTAGCGAAATGACAATCACACTATTATCTTATCTAATGATTTATCAACAATTATTATTGAAGTTTAAGTGAAAGACTATTAATTACGTAGTGCTTTCTACGAAAATTTATTGTTTTAAATTCAAAAATCAAATTGTACATGTTGTCCTTGCCGAATAAACTGTTTATTTGTTTCCTTTTAGTTTTTACATTGCTTTCTTCATCAGGTAAGTTATAAATATGATTAAAAAATTATTATAACTTGTTTCAAATGTAATTTTTCCAGGAAACGCTTTAGAATGCTATCGTTGTGCGTCAGATAAAACAGGAAACTGCGGACGAAATTTCAATTTATCGATCGCTACAACCCAACCATGCGAATTTGGAAAAGATGTTTGTATCAAGGCCACCATGTACATACTCAACTGTGAGTATTTTAAAAACTCTAAAAAAGTAATTCTTATTCCTGTCAAATTTTCTGCCCCTTTTACTCTTTGGTCCACGTAACGCCACTGGATTTAACCAAATTAATATAGCGGTATTTGGAAAGTATATCTAAGTATTCATAGTTAAAACAAGATGAGACACGTATGACCGCTTTTCTCATACAAGTTCCATCATAGGTATTAAATTATCCAGACGGGCAGACGGACACGCAGCCAGATCATAAGGCTTCTCCATATGATGTCTAATGTTATTTTTAAATATTAAAATAATTTAATTGTTTCAGATGGAAATACAATAATTAGAGATTGTACAAGAGCTGATGCATGCACCACTACTAACTTTGAAAAATGTCTTTTATGTTCGGGCAATTTGTGTAATTCATCAAAAAGATGTAATCCCGTATTTAAAATCAACGCTATTTTCTTTATGTTAACTTTTATATTATATAAAATTATTAATTAAATTATTTTTTATGTAACAAATATAAATATGAAATTATAGTGTGTATTTCATTAGATTTAACTTTATACTTTCAGTGGCGGATAATATGGGGAAGGATCTTGGAAGAATAATTATAATAAAAAATATTTTATTATAATTTATTATTATTATTCCACGGTCAGAAAAATATTTTTGAATTTTGAATTACATTTTAAACTCCCAGTGTTGCCCTCCATTTATAGTTAATTTGGCGCCACCACTGCTTAATTCTACAATACAGTTCGAAATTAGACTTATTTGGAATTTCACAGAAGCAATGCATATTATACGTATTAATCATAAATATTTTAAAATAAAAATGATTCTTATAGAAGATTAAAATATCGATTTGTCAAATCAATTATTCTCCATTTATGGAAAAGCAAGATAAAAATTAAAAAGATAACAGTTAATGAAAATGCTCGATTGAAGTAGTGCAGTATTATAGTTAATATAGATATTCAAACAAAATGTCTACTAAAAATATTATTAATAATTATTTCTTAACAATTTTTATAGTTTTCTTGATCATCATCAATTCTGGTATGTTTTATCTTAAATTACGTTCTGTTGTTTAACTAATTTAATTAAAAATTAAGCGCGATATCACATTTTTAAACGCAAATTTTATTATTTTTCAATGTCAGAGATTTTTAACTAATTTTTAATTTTTAATATTTTCCAGTAATTGGCATACCAATAAATGCTTTATTATTGCTGCTTTATTCATTTCTACTTACCCCAAAAGATTAGATTATCTATTTCATTTTTTAATTAAATATCAACATTTTTTGTAATGTGGTTAACCTGAAATGGGTTTCCGGCATTAAGAAACACCGCATAAATTTAATGAAGTAAAAATTTAATTATTAATTAGTTCAAATTAGCTAAATATATTTATTTGCTGAAAACTACAGCTGGCGCCGTTTATCTACTCCCAGTCTCCAATCACATTCTTCCAAATTTCTGGCTCTCATTGCTTCATTAATTTCATAAAAAAATTTCTTTTTGTCTCGGACATCTACATACTCTCTAAAGATGTTGGACAAAATATTTTTAGAAAGATCATTGCTGTACTTAATGCTCGATTTTTCTCAAAACTGAAGAAGTTGAAGCAGATTCAACATTCACATAAGCTAAGTTTTTAGGTTGTAGCATTAGACGATCAACTCCAATATCTCGCTAGTATCTAGTCTGGCCGGCACATCAACAAAAAATATAAAAAATAATTATAATACTCGACTTCTGAAATTTCTTCTTTTTTTTGTTGTTCTTCTTCTTTTTTTGTTGTTCTTCTTCTTCATCTTCTTCTTTAATTAGGCACTGCCTGTCTTTTTCTAGAGCAGCTTCGGTGGGGTTACTGTTTTACATCTGAGGTAGCTTGCTGGGCTAGCCACAGATGGTGCTTGTGAGTTGTGACCCTGTTTTTTGTTAATGATAGAACTTACTCATCAACCCAGGGGATCGACGCGACGGTTAGACTCTATCCGGATTCAAACGGGGTTCTTAGCAGTAACCGGACTGAATTAATGAACATGTCTTTCCAACGTTATTTTTTTTCTATGGATGACACTATTTGCATCAAAGTTCTGGTACTTATCTGGATGGAATCCGGATGCAGTAAAAACCTGAAATTCTTTTATTGTTTAGATTTTCAAATACATTATAAATAAACGTTTTATTAAAATATAATTATTGTTTTAGGAAATTGTCTAAGATGCTATGAATGTAACGATGTTGGGGCAACAGGTGGTTATTGCAGGTATTTTAAACCAGCCAATGTTAATATCACAGATTGTATCAACGAGGAATCTTGCCAAAAAGTGATCAACCCTTCACATGGAAGTAAGAGTTAAATCACGGAAAGTGTGTTTTTGATTAATCCAAAAATTCAAAATTTCCGTTTTTTACATTTATTTTGGTTCAATTTATAAATAAATACGTATAAGTTTTGATCTCTTAAGCTCACCACAGATGACTATGCCCGACATAACATGCCTATTGTATACAAGAAAAAGCCGAGACATACTTATTGAAACAAAAACTCAAAAACAAAATTTAATGTGATTGAGTTCATTGTTCTATAGTTAAAGCAGCTTCATCTGACATGAGATAACATTTTATGAATGATTTTTATAGTTTACAAGCTGGATACCCGGCTTCACCCAGGGTCTCACTAAAAATAAAATATCATGAAATAGATTTGAAGAAGTGATCCTGCACAATGATAAATTAGATCCGATTATTCCTTGAGTAGAAAATCGGGATCAGCCACAGATCTCTGTCCGCTCTCAATGTTTTTAATTATTTTTGCACTAAAACCTTTCCCAAGTCCTACTGAATAAATGTGCAAGGTTTGGTTCAAATCGGTTAAAGGATCTAGGAATGTATAAGAGACGAACAAACAAATATTCAATTTTATATAATTTATAAAACTTGTTTTTATTTTATTTTTTCAATTAATGTTTATTTCTACGATATCTTCTTTATACAATTTATTATTTTAGGCTCGTTTGAACCAATAACAAGAGGATGTTATAACAAAACCTTATGCACAGAATATAGCCATTGTTTTAGTTGTGGATCCGATTTGTGCAATTCCACTTCAAGAACGAAACCTTTCTTAAATATTACCTTTGGAATATTATTTGCTTTAATTTTATTGCTTACTTGTTAAGATATTTATCATAAAAATATAAAATTGTTAATGACATTTTCATTGTACATAATTTTCTAGATTATTATATATTAACCACGACAACGTTCCAAAAAACTGGATCTAATTATTAATAATAATTATAAAATAGGTATTTACTTTAATAAACTGCCCACACATACGACAAGCCAAACGACAATAAATTTTAAGTTGCTGAGCGCTATCGTCACTGCATTATTGCACTTAACTGCATGAAATAACAGTGTTTGTAAATTGTTGGATTAGTACCATGAACGGGGTGATATTTTGCATCATGTAAGTTTTGTTCAGTGTTCCGAATTTTTGATTTTGGTAAGAAACCTTCTTAGGATAAAATTAACGGTTATAAGTAAACGACACTAAACGTTAGATCTTCGTTAGGTTCAGATTAAGTTTAGGATAGCTTCAGATTAAGTCTAGGATGGGTTCAGGTTAAGTTCAGCCTAGGTTAGGTTCCGCCTAGGTTAGGTTTCGCCTAGGTTAGGTTCCGTCTAGGTTAGGTTTCGCCTAGGTTAGGTACAGCCTAGGTTAGGTACAACCTAGGTTAGGTACAGCCTAGATTAGGTTCCGCCTAGGTGAGGTTCCGCCTAGGTTAGGTTTCGTCTAGGTTAGGTACAGCCTAGGTTAGGTTCAGCCTAGGTGAGGTTCCGCCTTGATTAGGTTTTGCCTAGGTTAGGTACAGCCTAGGTTAGGTACAGCCTAGGTTAGGTACAGCCTAGGTTAGGCTCAGCCTAGGTGAGGATCCGCCTAGGTTAGGTTCGGCCTAGGTTAGGTTCGACCTAGGATAGGTTCCGCCTAGGTTAGGTTCAGCCTAGGTTAGGAACAGCCTAGGTTAGGTTCAGCCTAGGTTAGGTTCAGCCTAGGTTAGGTTCAGCCTAGGTTAGGAACAGCCTAGGTTAGGTTCAGCCTAGGTTAGGAACAGCCTAGGTTAGGTTCGACCTAGGATAGGTTCCGCCTAGGTTAGGTTCAGCCTACGTTAGGAACAGCCTAGGTTAGGTTCAGCCTAGGTTAGGTACAACCTAAGTTAGGTTCCGCCTAGGTTACGTGATTGTTGATAAAGTTGTATTGATGTACATGGAAAATTAACCGGTCATTTTACATCTGAAAAAAATGTAGCTGATGGTAATTTCCTAAACATATAAATTTCTCCTATGTTTGTCTATATATTTTGTTAAAATCTAACCTTTAAGAGTCATCAGTTTAATTTTATCGGATTAGGTTATTTTTAATTTGTTTAATACTGTGTTTTATTATTTACTAACGTGGAAGTTAATATCAAGAAATTTTAATTTTAAAATTTCTTATCTAATTGTTTGTGAAAACACGTCGATGACATTTATTGCTATTTATTACGTTAGAATACACAATAGTTAGTGCTCGCTCAATATTTATAAAAACAAATTATATCTTAAGTTAATTTGAACCGAAAACTTAAGTAAACAAAAAATCTTTGTCTAATATATTCAAATCTTACGGTTTAAACGCAGTTTCTTTTGAATTGAAAAGTTATATTTTTTGAAATATTTTAATTTTTATTTAGCATAGGTACCAGTTTATTAACACAGGAACATTAATTTCAAAAATGATGTATTTCGTGAACCAAATTATATTATTAAATAATATATATTATACAAAACATAAATTTTATGTTTAGGAGTAAATTATAATTTATTATTGTATTGTATTTTGCTATGGTTAATAATGTAATCTGAATTCATTGTTTTTATTTGTTATTATTGTTTCGCACAATTTATTGTATTCATTTTCTTTCACAATGACCTGAGTGTTTTTCACTGACGTTTGAAATATAGAAATTATTATTAATCCTATTGTTAAAGGCAAATAATTTAAACTAATTTAAATTTTAAAACCTCATGTTAAACATTATTTTTATCGGGAGGGTTTCAGAGATACAATCAGAGTCATTCTCGGGCCTCTTTGCTCCCTTCTAAATACACCACATCTTCTTTAATCGGACGTCAGAGCTATTAACAAATGAATAATAAAAATATGTAATTTTACGGAATCAGATGGTAATTGTACACTGCTGTTGATAAACTTGTTGAAAATTAAAATTACCGCCCCCCAGTGGCCACCTACTTTAGGGGGAATATTATCCTAGAATTTTTTTCAGTGCGTATACTTTAAATAACAAATTTATTCTCTACTATTATTATCTCTATTATTATGTATGTACCTATAGTGATAATTACTATTTTTCGTGGATGACCAAATATTATCACAGACCACCTTTATTTACTAGAAAGAATAAAAACGCAAATATATTAGTTACTACCTTGTTTTCTTGAAAATTTTTTGTTTAGTTAAAGTAACTGATAATTTACAATATTATTTCTAAAATTAAATAAAATGCGCTTCCTCCTGCCGTTTGTTCTCATGCTGAACATACCGTGTGTAGCCAATCACTTCATGACAATGTTAATTGAATGCAAAAATATTCACAGAAAATATTTGTGAAAATTTTGTATTTTATATTTTTTACGTATAGTATAAACCCATTTACTAACATTTTTTCAAAAAATCTTGTAGAAATCTTCTGCTCATTTTTGTAAAAAATTTTAATATGTGCAAAGTTCTGAACTTTTTTATTGAGTTCTCTGTATAAAGTTGAACCTATTATAGATAAGATTTAAAATGGAATTATGTAAGGTAAACGATCATTTCGTTGTCAGCAGTGTTCAGATAAGGTTAATATAATTTAGGCGGTCTTTCGTTATAACTTCATTTAAAAGATGGCCTCTTTTGGTTTTAATTTAGTTTTAATCTTATCAGCAGTAATTATTTTCTTTACTGCTACTGGTAAGTACCAAATATTTTAAATTATTTATTATTTTATTTATTACAAAAAACGAATGAAAAAAAACTACATCCACAGCACTAGGAGTATCCTCATGTAAAATAATTTGAGAAAATAATTTAAAAAATAGGAGCTAAGGAATTATTTAATATTATGTAACACACAGATTTTAACATGTATTTTTATTATTTATATGTTTCAGGATATTCACTAGTATGTTATGACTGTTCTTCGTCCGTGGGAGGGGCATGTGGAAACTTCTCCACTTTCGATAAATCAGCAAGCCCACAAACTCAAAATTGTACACTAAACGATCAAGTCTGTGGAATAAGTACAGAAATACAAGCAGGTTATGGTAATAAGTTCTTTCTCTATTTGTTAAAAAGATCATGAACATTTTGATTATTTTTTAGATACGAAAATTAGAAGAAGTTGCGTTTCTGCAGATTATTGTGCTGCCGGCAATGCTAGTAAATTTGTAACTGATTGCCGAGTATGTAAAACCAATCTTTGCAATTCGTCGCATAATGTGGTTCCGTCTTTTGGAATAATAACTTTCTTAGTTTTATGTTTTTCATCTTTATATTTTAATATCTATACTTAATATTCATAAATTTTGGAGAGCACTTACGGTTACATTTTGTAAAACTAAAGGTGTATTATAAAAAATGTTTTGTTAACTACAGTTTTATATAAAATAATTTTAATTAAAAGTAATTGTTTCCATAGATTTTAATTTTATAATTGTTTTTATAGAAAAATCTTCATTTTTCCATTTTAATCAATAAAGAATAATTTAATTTTAATTTGTACCATTCTTAAGCATAATTTTTTATGTAACGAGTTTCCCATTTCCTAGACTGAATCACCTTCAATATTGTTAATAATAATTTATTCCACCGACTTAAAAATTTTACTTTAAATAAAAAAAAAATTTTAATAAATTTAAAAAATAGGACAAATAAATGTTGGTATAATTAATGAAATAAAAAAATCACTACAAATATTCCGTACAATAATAATTAAATCTGCATGATTGTACGATTAGTGATACATTGGGAATATTGGTTGATCACAAATTTCAAGTAACATTACTCATACATGTATTGTAGATAACAAGTAAATATCACGCACCCAAAAATATTTTAAAAATTTTCGGAAGTTAGTAAGCATACAACAAAATCCTTGTATCGAAATCTCGTCAATAATTTAATATTAGCAACTAAATATTTGTCAGTATAATTTAAATTTTTGGGCAGTAAAAATTTTCTTCAATATTTTTTAGTCAGTAGGTATCTACTTTATTTTTATTAAGAGTTTTTAGTTATTTAATAAATTTAAAAATTACTGACCTGATACTGACTATAGCCTTTCATATTTAATAATTAAATTGAAAATGTAAAATTTATAAATTAATTAATTACACAGTAGAAATGAAAATTTTCGATTGGATAAGTTTTTTAAAAAAATTTTTCATTTGTGATACAAATTTGAATTTCTATAATATACAAACAATTATTGTTGCAGCTTATCAACCACATATTCCAATAAGATAATAAAAAAATTACTAATAGTGGTTGATATTAAAATATTGCAGTAATCCAAACAGATAAAATTAGAATATTTTTAAGTTACATTTAAAATTTTAAATTTAAACCTTCAATTAAATTTTTTTTAAATTTTCATTCATTCCGAGCAGTGGCGGATTAAGACCTTCTGGAACCTGGGCTCCTAAAGTATTTTTAGGCCCCCCGAAGCCTCTACGAGCACCGCGGGTGAGAAAATTTGAGTTTCCAAAAGGGTTTAAACGTTAGAAATTTTTGAAGTAGATAGAAAATTCCAATAAAATTTTTATCAAATAAATTCTTGCAATGGCTACGGAAAAGGAATTAATTAAGCTTTAACTCATAATTTTAATAATAATTTTTTGCAAGCCCCGGGGCCCCCCTTAATCAGTCACTGGTGTGGAGGGTAATTTTAAAGTCAGCCTGGGACCTACCCAGAGTTGTAACGCTACGAAAAATGAAACAGAAGTAGAATAGATAAATAATGTAGATTATAAAACTCTACTACAATATCTGCAAAACCAATTTCAAAGTTATGCATTCATCTTGTAATTATAAGATAAGTTTCCCAGATAATCTATTTTTCTTGATTTGAAAAGTCTCTCGAAATTGTTTTTATAACATGTTTATCAGCATCGTGTTATTTTTAAATGTTTTATCTTTTTTAAAGATGTGTCTATTTTATTCAAGTTAATTTTTGGGAATTTAATGCCAATAATGCAGTTATGATTTAATAAATTTATTTTAGATTGTATTCGGTTAATTATAGCCGAATTTACGCTTTACGAGATCCGTAATTTTCGAGTCGATCAAGCCGCAGGAATTTTTTAAAATTGTACAGTGTTTTTCAAAAGAGCCCGAAGCGCCCGGAGTTCAGTGGAGTCACTTTTGATAAGGGCCAGCACGGCAAATCCACTCTGAAATCCTCTATTTTTGAGTAGTAAAAAAATAAGCTTTTCTACACAAGTTCTTCCTCCAAGAGGAAGAGGAATTTAATGATTTCTATGTATATTATATCTAATTTACTGCCACTTTTTAATTAAATCTTGTCAATATTTGCAAGCGGGCTTTACTACCAGCCTCCGAAAACTGTAAGAATAATTATGTGTAAATCGGAATAAAACAAATGGTTTTAGTTTTTATAAAATTTGGTAGCGATATTTTCGTAAAATATTATTATAGCTTGGTCGTTTCAATTTCATTTAATTCAAAAAAAATTATAAATTAAAAAATTATTGTATAATCAAAGATGAGTGGAAAACACTTGTTTCTGACTCATTAGTCGTCATCATTAAGTCATGATCAAAATCACTTAATTGCTAAACAATTACACTTTGGCATGTGGTTTTCCGGACAATGCGGGTATTTCCAATTTCTAAATTTATTCATATTATCAAACTGCACGAACTTTTGTCAAAATGGCAAAACTTATGTCATCAGTAAGCACCAAAATTGGAATTTTTGGATAGCTTTGTTTGAATTTGTAATTGTGTTGATGCATCCAGTCTTTTCTAAGAAAGAGAATTTTTACAAAATAAACCCTAAATAATTTTCGTACATACATATTTTCCAATTCTGCATGTGCCATTGTATATTTCCCATTTTCTTTCAGTGGCCTTTTTTTGGTTATTAACATTGCATATCGTAGGTTTTTCCAAGGTTTATATATTTTTTTCTATTTTATTTTTTAATTTAAATTTTTTTCTGGTGGTGTGGTTTTTAAAATAATTAAAAACATCGATTGAGTTCTTCGCAATAATCAGGCCCGGATTGGGCATCTGGCAATTTTGGCAAATACCAGAAGGGCCGACTTCTAGTGGGCCGGTTGGCGGCCGAACGTTCATTGCTATTTGGCGAACAACACAGTTTTTGATCTAAATATATATATAGCCGGTATAAGCTGAATGCCAGGGCCGGTTTTTCTTCCAGGTCCGTCACTGGCAATAATCGACTGTATTATATTTTTTTTAAATTTTTACAATACTGATTTATTCAAATTATTTAATCTTCAAAAATAATTTCTACGAAAACAGTTTTTTTTATGTACATTTGAGAAAAGTAACAAAAGAAAAGAAAAGTAAGATATTTTCGAGTACAAAAAGTAATCATTTTTTCTAGGTAAGTATCCTTGAAAAAATTAACATTGACAAAAATGCCTTGAAATATTTTTTATAGCGAAAGGTAAACGGTTGTACCCCTTCTTTTAAGTCAATATAGTCTGATAAGATATTGCTATCTATTTAACAAAATATAAAACTTTTGAACTACGTTCATAATATTATAATATACCATAGTATCAAGTTAAAACCAATTATATAGGTAAAATCAAAAATGAAGTCCTTAATTTTCATAGTTGTCAGTGTTTTCTTATTTTATAATGTAATTCCCATTGGTGAGTGATTCGAAAAACATTAATTTATATTTTTAATAAGTGAAATTTAATTAATTTTAGGGGATGCTTTACAATGCTACCGTTGTGACATGGAAACCGGCAAAGAATGCGACAACCCTGTAGCAAATAAAGTTTTTATAACAAATTGTAGCATTGAATTAAACGAAACAACATGCTTTATGCGTACCATGGTAGAAAATGGAGGTAAATATATTTAAAATTAAAAACAGTTTCAGAGGGTTGATAAACTGGCTATTTTAGTTTATAATCAAAAATGCACCGTTGCTTAACCCGGTTTAACCCTTACGGTCACGGTGGTCGCTTAAACGAACATGAAATGCATATGATCTGAAAAAATACGATTGTTCAAAAAAATTTTTGAACTTTTTTTTTCTTAAAAAACAAAAAGTAGTGACCGAAAGGGTTAATTACAGTGCCTTGCTTAAAAATCAGTTATTGTGTTTAAAAGCTAAAATTGTTACACTTATACATAGGACATAGGTACATATCAAAAATGGCGGCGATAAGGACTTCCCTCCTCCCCTCGAAAATCAATTAGATAATAAAAATAGATCAAAACAGCCTGTCAGAGATTTATCGCCGCCACTGTATTATTAATATTTATTAATAAAATATGACTTATTAATTATTAATAATTAAATGCTCTGCACAAAAGGAATTTTGCATTTTTGTGGATTTTTAGTATTTTAATTTATAAAAATTATTTTAGTTTCAAAAATTCAAAGAGGATGTGGAGCGACTAACCCCTGCAATGCTGGCGCCACGATTCCTGTAGCGAATGATACCTCAATATGCAGTAAATGCGATGGTGATTTATGTAACTCTCAAATAAGAAATTCAGGATTTTCTAATTTTCGCGTCAGCTTCTCAAGTGTACTTTTAAGTAGTTTGATGTATTTTTGTATTAAAAAATTATTGTAAAATAAAATTTAATTTGCCATACCTCATGAATTGTGTAGTACATTAGTTGTATTTTGTCACCATAATAGTCAATAAATTATTTACTTAAATTAAATAATTTTTATAATTTTTATAGTATAATATTATAATAAATAAAAATACTATATTTCTGATGTTGTCCTTTGTTTATTGTAAAAATTTATGTTTCAGACAATTCAAACAAGAAACATTGATAATTTATTAATAGCAAATAACAAAATTAGCACCTAAACGTTTAAAAAATAATATTTATCTTCAGTGCCGTAACTAGAACTTAAATTTGGGCCCCCTATAAAGCGAAAAAGCTAAAATGAAAGCTTTTTCGTCGCATTTTTTCTAACAAAATGCTTGCCTCCCTCCGGTGCTTGAAGTGCCCCCGGACTGTCTGGGCCCTGTGCGGTTGCACCTATTGCACATGTCTTATTGCAATATACAATATAAAATATTCAAACACGTTTGTAAGACTTCAAAGAAAAAAAGTATTGTCTACAACATAAAAAATAACGTTAAAAAAAATTAAAAATGGTGCATCATTATTGGGCTGAACAACTCAATCAGCTGAACGGCCATTGTACAATTTGAAATTTTTCAAATTTAAAAATATTATATCATTGTGAAATAGCGTTATAAAACAGGTAATTGAAACTTGATAAGAAAATTGTAGCACTCCACTATTTACAAAGTTCAGGGTGTTTAAATATGAGAACATAGAAATACCTTACCTTATCTTATCTTGTATTATTTTTAAATATCTATAATGAACTATAAAAAATGTATTTACTTTGTATAGTCAGTTTAAAATATTTTTAATATTATAAAAATTTTAATGCTGCAAAAATATGAGTTTAATTAAAATGATTTTATTGTTTTATTTTTTAAATCGTGTATAAATTACAAAGTTTATTGCTGTTTAAAAGTAAATTAAAAAAATATAACGAGCAAAAAAAAAGAAAATATTTAAAAAATAAAGGTTAAAAATGACTTTCTTATCCATGAAAAATCAAATATCAAACCGACGCTATACCACGTGCTTTACAATGAATTTTTCCAAATTTTTTATTTTTTTGATTTTTTAATATAAATATTGGATTTTTAATAATTTTCTTTTCATTTTTTTGGTTAAATAAAAAATTTGGTTCAATATCTATTGATATTGCAATGATGGAAAATGTAATTTTCCCGCAGTTGAATTTAATATAACATTAGCGGCATCTAGTTCTATTTCACCTAAAGGAGAAGTTGTACATTGTATACTGTATACTAATTTGGGCTGTGTATAAGATATAAAACTAAAACTTTTCCTGCAGATTTCTATTCAAATATTATATCTTTATTTTTTTAGCTGGCAGATAGCATCTGCAGCACACAAACGTTAGTTATGTCAAATCAGTATAGTTAAATTAAAATTTTTTTTTATCAGGTATGTTTTTAAATTTATTAGTTGCCCATTGGCTGTTAGTAATGCAATTCTAATTGGAGGAAATTGAAATAAATGCTGAACTTCTCGTTATATTAATTTATTATTTCGCTTTGCTCAAATAAAACGTATTGATTCAGCGAGAAAGCTTTCTGGTTTTAATTTATTTAATAATAAATAATTAAAAATAGCTTTTAAAATGCAGTCATATTGCAGCTATACTAGCTCTACTGCTTTCTAGCGATAAGCAAGCTATAAAGCTCGCTGGCAGCAATATATTTAGCCGCAATATAGCTGCTTAATAAATAACTGGATATTTATTTATGGCTATGTTCTAATTTTGTTTAGGCAATCAAATAATTATGATCAAGCATGTAAGGTTTACTTTGACAGTATTGAAGCTAAAATAAGAAGATTAAAAAATGCCCCCAACTAATACTATAGCTGTTCCAGCACAATTTTCGGCCACGAATCGAAATGAATCCAAAACATCTGTTGAACTTAAACCGATTAAGGCAACACCAAGTATATAAAGCAGCTTGTCAAAAATGTGAATTATGTTAAAGCGATTTGGTTATTTTCAGAACAAATTCGACTAGGAAGAAGACATGAATTCCACATAGAAAACATATTTTGTTTTTGGCGTTCTCAAGTGCAATTATATTCACAAGAGGAACTTGAAGCAGAAATACATAGACTACACAAATTTTGTTTGATCCATTTGCAAGATTCGTATCGAGTTCACTTAAATCGATTAAAAGGTCTTAACCATGATGTCTTGGTAACACAAGTAATAACCTTTTCTTTAGGTTTGGAATTGTTAGAAGAATTATTGAAAAAAACAAATTTTGATTCAATTATGCCCGTTCACGTTATGAGTCTCATCTGGTGCACTCTAAGTTGCATACACCATTTTTATATTCGCCTTCGAGCAAAGAATACTTTATGGAACTGGTCTCGTCGGTATACATTAGCTACTTTATTTATTTATCTTCAAAAATAAAACCGTCTTATTTAATTCAAACTTAGGCAATACAAATTCAAAGGTAGGCAAGGGAGGCAGTGCCTCAGATGATGAGGCATCTCACCATGATGCCTCACAAGCCGCCACTGCATATGAGTCAAATACAAAATGAGTATGTAAAATTGATCCAACTAGATGAACGGGCATTTTGCCTATTGCTATGACAAAGTTCGAATTTACGTAATCACGTAATCTGATTGGCAAATCCTAACATTGATAAATTTCGCGATTTTATCTCTGATTTTTAGAATGAGCAAATTTTTTAAATAGTTTAAACCGACCAAAAATTCAACCAATAGAAGTGGTTTATTTATTTGTACCAATTGAATTAGTTGAATATAAGATAGATTGTAACGGGTAGCAGCAGTGGGAGTGCGGCCTTAATGAGCTTGATTTTTTAATTTAAATATTTTAGTTAATTATTTATTGTGTACCTACTAAAATAAATATTTACGTTAATTACACAATCCTAAATGGTTTAAAAATAAAAGACTTTTAAAATGTCAGCACACAAAAAACTTTTTTGTAAATGTTATATAGGTATCTTTAAATTAAGCGTCAGATCTAAAGCCGAAAGATCTGGGCTCAAGTTAGTAAAGTTTTTTTTAATAAAAACTTAACGTTAAAGATGCTTACCATCTTAAGTTGGCTTCAAATAAATTTGTTCAACAAGTTTGAAAAAATTTAAGGTTTTTTAACCGTTGAACTTGGCTCAAATATTTTATCTTGTAGATTTAACATTTAATTAGAATTTAAAATTTGAGTATTTGAAAGAAATAATTAGAAATATTTTTAGGAATCAGTCGAGACGAGCTATGATGGTGTACGACACACTGATTACGTCCATTTCTTCAGATCTCTCCCCTAACATAGTGCATGCTATTATAACATTCTACACTGAGTCAAAAATGTGGAATACAGAAAATTTGTGTGCAGAGTTATTAAAAACATTGCTGTACAACAGTTCCGAGTCGGAAGATACCGTACATGCAATTTTAGGTGAAATTGTTTTTATCGGTGTTATTTTTTATATTTACTTGAAATTACAAATGTTTGTAGACGTTGCTGAAAAATGGTCAATAACGAATATTCGGGGTGCTCGTCAAGTAATACAGGTGTTATATCAAGTGTTACATCGCTACCCGTGGGACAATATTGATTCACATCTTATTATGAGACTCCTGAATATGTTTTACCAAAGCATCATTCCGGAACCTAGAAGCCATTTTGATTTCGTTCCTCTGCAGAAAGGTCTCGAAGTTTGCTTAAGAAACATTATTGAAAATCTTCCAAGTGAAGAATTACTAATTATTGTAAGATTCTAAACCAAGATATTATTAACTCCTAGAAAGCGGTATCGTCATATAGCGGTACTGCTTTTTAGAAAATCAAGCTTTTCAGGCATTTTATGAAATTTTAGATAAAAACAATGATCGAATGGACGTTTGCTGACAATATTTCGAATGAAGCTTTATTGGATTTCGGCAATTTGCTTGAATATGCAGCAAACTTGCACAAAACATTTTTATACAGGGATACGTTTCAGGAAGACTTATTGACATTGATCTTGGAATTAATTTCCTCTCAAAACGGAGTGCACAGTTTGTTGGGAAACCGAGTTTTGCAGTTTCTGTTGGATCGTCATAATAACAAAAATGGCTTTGATACTCCTAGGTAAATGATTAAATAATTATCGCAAATTTTGATTAATAACTTATTTTAGAATATACTTTGATAATATGAATTACAATGTTATCATAAGTCCATATAACTCTGAGGATAAATCATTTATTAGAAAATATAGAGAAATGATTCACAGTACATTTTTAAAATCCATCCAATTGCATGGCGTTCACAGGTGAGCAAACTTGAAAACTCTTTATATATTTTATAAGTAAATAAATTGAATGAAGTATATTTGTGAAAATATGATATTTTGTTACAAAGCTTGAAATTTCGTCAAATAGGATTATCGTCTATTTATAGTTTGAAAAAGAATTTTTAGAAAGTTATAAGGCGGAAACTACCCGATAGCCATTTCTAACATACTTTGTAATATGAATGCAAGTTAAAATAGGGAATATGTTCTCATTTTCTTCTCAAAGGACCCACTATAAGATTTCATGAGATATACGATAAATTTTATTTTAGTACAAATCCAAATCTAAAATTGCAAAATTATTTTAGGATAAACCTAGAGAGCACCTATGCTTCAATTGCAATAATTATTGTGGAAGTGCCTTGCGGATACACTGCAGCTGCACTGGTTTGTTTAGCAATGGCCATTCAAGAATATACAATATCCGATGATACATTGGAATTGGAATGCTCTCATCGACTTCACGCAACAGTAATGGGAATAATATCTCTGGTGTGCTGGGTACACTCAGCCCAGGTATGTTAAAGATGGTAGCCAAATCAATTTAATCTCGTGACCCAATTTTATACAATTTCACAATTTTGGCTAGGCAGTGCAACTTGGTATTATTAATATCACAACGAAATAATTAGCTTTACCGTGCCAAATCCACAGTTTTTGTTTTAACAATAATATAAATTTTTATAATTTTAGATATTCTACGAATATTTAAATACGGTATTAAGCCGTAGAGCGCAATTTGCTCCCCATCTCAATCCACCATTTAAAGCCAATTACCAATACGCACAACATCACATCTTATGGAATAAACCTGAGTTGTTTTTCGAAGATTGGGAAGCTCGGTATGGTTTATGGAAGTGCTTTCGAACTAAAAGAGGAAGAGTTGAAACTTTTACTGTTGCGGCGAAAGGAAGCCAGCAGGATATAGTATAATTAATTTAAGAATTAAGTTCAATTTACATGTTAAAAGTTTCCTGTGGGAAACACTTCAATGATTAGTTTTTTCATTGCTTTTTAAAATTGAATAAATTTCATCTTACAAGTTAGCGATATTGCCACCCACGTTGTTGGCGCAATGGCAAGGAACAAAATTAAGAGAATGCGCGACGCCGACCACTACAACAAAGTGGCGCGTGAAATTATGTTTTGGTTATAGAAGCGTGCTTTCTAGCCGTCGCGACGGTCCTATTCTCTTCGATGTTCAACAGTTACGTTTACGCGTTCGTAAACGCGTGAATAATTTGAAATGTATCCCAATTAACAATGTCTCTGCACAATCAAAATTATACTTTGAAAGGTAAGTTTTTTGTTTTTTGATTTTGCATTTTTTGTTTTGAAAAAAATCAAGTTATTTTGTTTTCTGCTTATGTATGTGCATTTTAGTAGATGCACAATTTTGGAGTAATTTTTTGTAAAAAATTGGTCAAGTATACACGTTGAGGTGGATTTATCCGTACATTCCCATACTAGTAATTAATAGTAATAATTAGTATTTTTAGAGAATTATAAGTATTCCTATGTAATTGTTTTCCTAGCTATAATTAAAATTTATGTTTTTCATTGAATCGAATAAACTAGTCAACTAAACATGCAAACATGCAATGTAGATCTCCAGCAATTGCTAGAATGGATGTATTTATTGAAAGTACTATTTTTATAAAAATAACTTAAATATCGAATATGTCAATATTGAGAAAAGCACGAAAGGAAGTTGTTCTCATTTTAATAAAAGACACTCGGAAAGATATATTCTTTCAATATAAAATTTTACAAAAACATTTATTTCTTTTTACAGTTTATTTTGTAAATTTTAAGAAAAAACAAAAAACCAAAAGATTTTTCATAATTTTCCCCTGTAATCGAATATTAGGGGTTGCGTTTTTTGACAACCACCTGTAGCGTAAATAACGAAAAGTTTGCAATTGCAGTTCTTAAAACGACAGAAAATTATTATTATTAATGAGCACTTAATTATTATTACAATCCTTTATTTTCGAAGAAAAGCCAAACCCTTGGTTATAAAATTATTATCTACAAAATTCTTGCATAATAAGTTTGCAAATGACAGAATTAATCTCTCGAAAAATTGGCTGTCATCAAAACTAAAATGAATTGCTTCAGATGAATCAACCGAAAATATTCATTTATTAAACTAAACGAAATAGATTTTTATGGTTGGTTTAACAGTATGAAATTGTTTGCATTAAACAAAAACATTCCTTGCTTAGAGAAACAATTTTGCAGCTAAAGCCAGAATACCGACAGCCAAAATCCCAATAAGACAAAATTTCAACATGCATACAAGGTATTTTTCATTTGTTGAGTGCGGAAAACCACCCTCAAAATCTAATCAATACTTGACATTATATACAGTGTAAAACATATTTACATGTATAAAAAATGAAAAACCTGAGTTACAGTTAAATTTTACCCAAAAATTCGTATATCAATTTTATAAAATAGTATATTGTTGTATGAGGAGTAAAAGTGCAACTTTCCTGATTTACAAAAATTACATAATTTCACGACACTCGCAGAAAAATTATAAAAAATACTAATTGTTCCAAGTAAAATATTTAATATTTCGACGTAAAATTATAGTATTTATATTCCATCAGATTGCCTGCGACTGGTGGCGCTAAAATACTTTAGAGCCGCCTAGACTAGTATAACAATTGTTTTCAAATAAAAGTGACGAAGTTTACAGACAGTATTATGAAACGACCATAAATTTTTAACTATAAATAAACGTAAATATTTAATTATTTTAAAACCGATTGATCAACTATCGAACGCCTCAATTAGTAAATATTTATATTTCCAATTTACGCAACAAGCTAATGCAGCAAGCTTTGAACTCACGAATATTATGTTACTAGTTAGTTGCATTAACCACGACATCATTGTTGAGATTACTAATAGCTGACATGTATTTTAAAATAAACAAGTTTAATAGAGCAAAGGGGGCAAAGCATCTTTGGAGTCGAAACTGTGTATGTTAGGGGGTCCAAAAATTTTAAATCCTAATATTAAGTAAAAATTTATAGACTGACTTACAAATATACCGGGTGTAATACATAGAAAAGTGAAGTTGTAACATCGTTCTGCTGCGAATGCTAAGGCGAACGCAGCTATTTCGAAATCCTCATGTCGTTCCTTTTATATTCCGGAATCAGAGAAACATTTGGTAATTTTTAACGTAAAAATTAAATTGCATAACAATTAAGTTTCACTGTATATTTACGCATTTGTGAACTCATCGTTCACGAATGTAAATCAAAAGGTTTTTAAAATCTCACTTATTGAAAAATAATTACTTTGACAGATCACAAGAAGCAATTAATTTTTGTATTTTCAACAGTTATTTTAACAATAAACCCAAAAAATTAATATGTTGATTGATTGATATTATAATCAATTTTATTCAATACAATATGCGAAGGGGGAATTTTTGAAAACTGATTTGTCATGATATTTTCCCAAGATTGGTGTGAGAGGGCATAATGCATGAAGTTAACATCTTTATTGTGTCTTCGGTGTGCCAACTTTACATATATATTACTTAAATAAGAAATTATGTGTTCAGTTTTAACCTAAAAAGCACTTGAACAATCACCATTTTATTATTTTTTCTCCTTCGGTATAGATAAAAAAGCCAATTAAAATTAAGGAAAATTAGCCTCTATAAATTTTGAATAAGAAAATATCGAGTATTCAGACCAACTGAATTTTTCAAAGTAAATTTTGAGGTTAATTTTAAACAAATTTAATTTTGAAATTGTTTTTCTAGGTATTATGTTTTTTATTTGAACAATTCAACAAGTAAATTATACGAATGCTCCAAATTTCGACTGGTGCATTGTTGTGCATACTTTTAGCAATTACATTTACTACCAAAAATAAAGTCAACCGTATATACCACATAAAAAACCTAAAAATATACTTCCTATAATAAAAACTTTTTTATTTTGCTTGTTTATTTATAGTTATTTATAGGACAATCTAGTTAAGTAGTTTCAAAAGGCAGAAATAGAAAGCTTTCCGAGTTCGATGTAGAAAGTTTTTAATTTTCATTTGTTTTTCATTTTAAGTTCAGTAATACTAATATGCAATTAGCAGATATTAAATGCGAATTGTTTTTCTTTTAGTTGGTAGTAAATTTTTTATTAAGTTGGAATCCCTTACGTTATCCGGTATTCGATCTATACGGATATATTATTTGCTGTTTTTTTGAAAATGTATAAGTTTAATTAAAATATAGCTGAATTTTCTATTTTGTAAGAAGTATTTAAAAGTTTTATATTACAGTAACTGCTGTAATCAACCAACCCCCTTTCCTTGCAAATTACACACAATAGTAAATTAGATACTATCAAAGCTGTAAAAGCTAATGACCAGCTTAATTCCGAGCTATACTATTTTATACCCTCTAGCAAAATTGATCAAATCTAACAAATTTGAAAAAATATGACAGGTTAGGTAACCCAATTACGTGCTTGCTGAAAAAGTAAACGACAGTATTATTGCACTAAAAAAAATTTATTTGTCTCAATTAAATAGTATACTTGTTTTTTTTTCGCAAAATACAGGTACAAAAAATTTTGAATCAAATAAAGCATAATAAAACTAAACATATTTTAAAAAATATAAAACCAAATGTTTTGCACTGAAAGCAATATTTATTTTGAAATCCAGTAAAAGCAGCTTAGTAATAAAAAATGTTATTATTATGAAGCTTAGAATCACAATATTATATTTATGTGACACATGCACTAACATTTGTAGATAATCTGAAAGTGTAAAGGCGTGGGCATTTTAATTCTACTAAGGAGTCTTACGCTCATTAATTAATAGTTGTAAATAACTGTGTATTTTACGATTCAATATCAACGATTAAAATAAGTACTACTTCAGCTGAGGGAGGTTTATAAAATTATTTAAATTTTTTGTGTTAACCTGTCTTCCGTCTGGAGGGTAATCAATCATATACTATTAAAGGTATCGATAATAACTTTTTTGATATTTTTTATTTGAGATATTTTGAAACAAAATTGTTGATATTGAAACATAATCTTAATAACAGATTGAAACATCAATTAAGTAGGTATTACTAAGTTTTCGAAGCAAATATTTTGTATCATAGTTTTCATTTGGAATTTAATTTTCTGGCTTGATAATATTTCTGCTATTAACTTAGTTAGCTTCATATTAAGAATTTATGGATGGTTACAATGAATTAATATACAGAAAGACGAATAATTTTCATATAAGAGTCGGAAAATTTTAATCAATTTTCTACTGCAAATTAATTATATTGCTTTTTTTTAATTTATCTAAAATTTCAATATGTGAAATTGTAGCTTCTAACAGCTTTTCAAATTTAAACTAAAAATGTATAGCAGTGCAGTGTAAGATTAAACTCATCCTCAGCTAACTGCATTACTGCATTTTTAACGCCGAATGCTATCCTGGAAAGGAAACCACAGGAACATTCCCTTTGCATTGCTGGAGTAGCAATAATATAATTTACGAGATTTAATAATTTAAAAGGAATATTACGAAATTATTAATTTTTATTTCTCACTGATCCAATTACATTATTTGCTTTATAATTATTTTTATAACTTCAGATTTTTATAATTAGTCATTTTCTGATGATCGGAAGTCTTCTAGGGCAATTTCCTTTAAATTTTATTTCAATACCTGCATATGATTTAGGCTTTTACACTGGAGGGTAGTACTAACTGAGACACAATTTTTGCTACAATCTCCATTCCTCTCTAGATACTTTGAAAATTTAAACCACTTAAATATGACATAGCAGCAGCCGAATCCGTGTCAAGAGCGATTGATCTAGTTTTAAAAAGCAATCCGATGTAATTTTTAAGTTTCAATTAAATTCTGGCAGCCTAAAACTCTGTTATTTATAATTCAGTAAATTATTTTACACCTATTTATTGTAAAATAGTTTGTTTTCTACTTAGCACTACAGCAAATGCTTCACTTCATATTAGGCGGTGTCTCAGTGTGTACCACCATTGGTACCAAGTGGAACATTTACGAGATTTTTCTTACGCTTTGTTGCGAACTTGCAAACAGACGAAATACATTCAGTTCGGCTTTAAATTTTCCAAATTTTTTAAACATCGTCTGTCGACTAAAAGCTAAGAAATTGTAGAAAATTTATCATTGTCATGAATATTTATTGCGACTTTATAACATGTAGACTCATTATAATATAAAATATTTGTAGTGTAGGTACTTACCGTAATATTTTCATTGACATTTTTTAATCTGTTTGATATTACGTGTAGTCTTTACAAAAGTTTATTGTTATATTAAAAATTTGGTGATTTATCTTATACGCTTTGTGCTGTAAAAGCATCTTAAGAAGGTAATATTGTAAATGTTAGACAAAAAGATAAGAACGTTATAATTTGAAATTATTTTTCTGTTGGAGGCAATCAAGTTTAATCATTAAAATCAGGTACATTATTATACGGCAGATACGATTTTTGTACTGATTGGTCAATTTAATACGTAGTAAGTTACAAGATTGACACAAACTTAAACAAAACTAATTAGCATAGTTGGTGGAGAAAATTTCATTAATTATACAAAGGAGTAAAATAGATGGGGACACAAATGGTAGCACAAAACTCATCTACTAGGACACCGATTGCAACATCAAACAATCTAATTTCGTTTCTTTGTTAACATAATTAAATTAAATTCTGTAGCTTCACGAAGGCAATTTCTTAAAATAGTCTCGAATAAAAATTAAGGACATTTCTGAACTCAAAGTTTTGAGATAAACAATACTTTCTAGATAATATTGTCACGAAAAAACACATAAATTTGTGTCTTTCTTAAAATTTTGTTTCAACAGTAAAACTGACGTACTCAAAAGCCATTTTATAATTATATAATTATATAATTATATTAATTATAGTCCAGTGCCGTACCTAGATACTTGGATAGAAGCAACCACGCAGGGCCCAAGATGAAGGGGCCCAAAAATGGAACCGGCACGAATTGAAAGCCAAGAAAATTTAAACATCCTAAGCTGTTCATTTTAAATGAACAATTAAAAACCAAGTATCTACATGCTGGGTTGAAAAAATTGTCATCTACATATTTATCATCCCATATAATTAATTATTTTTATTAAAATTATTTTGGTTTCGTTTGTATTTTAGTATTATCTGATAATTTACTTTTATAAAGCGATAGATATTTATGAATACACAAATAATGCATTATTCAACATATTGCATGTAAGATTTTATCTTAAAAGCATTTGCGATATTTTATGAATTAACATGTTTTATTTTAATTGATGTTTATTGATATTATATAATTTTATTGGCATTTGGTTATATTTTCATCACTAGGTGCATTCATAACTAATATTATGTTTGTTGTAGATAATTTTCTAACGAAATTCTCCAGAAGAAAAGAAACGATTCTTTAGGACCTTGACAAAATAAGTGCCAGAGGGGATTTTTCGAAAATATTGCAAGGTAAAACAAACAACTAATGTATTATGTTACTATTTAATTATAGCATTCGTTTACTTTCATTGATCAAATGATAACTAATAATTTTTGTTTCAATTATTTCAAATGTTCGTTTCTCCCATCAAAAAATGAAATAATAAAATATGCATCCGAAGGTCTGTAATTATTCTTCAACACGTAACGGTTATAGATTTTCTGTATTTATAGATTGGAACTTAAATTCTGAGGAGAAAAGTTCTACTTAGTACAAAAAACTATGGAAACATTCAAATTTTAGTATTTCAAAATTTAAAAATTTTTTTTGAAGTGGTGCAAAATGGGCAGATGGAATAGAGAAATAGAAAAATGGATAGGGTTTTTTGTTGAAATAAATTGTGATCTGGGAATATAAAAATAAATTTTTTTAAATAATGGTAATTAGAATAAAATGCTAACACCGCAGTAATGTCATAACTACCAACCGCGCATAAATTCAACTGATTTTATATGAGCCGTTAAAATGCGGCTGCTGTAGTGTTTCTATGGTTACAGCCTTACAGCATAACAGATAAGATGAACTGAACAATTAAATCACTTCGCCATCGTTAGCCTAGCGGTTATCATTTCTGCCTGACATCATAAACATCGTGGCTTTACCGTAAAATTTTATTAATATAAAAATAATAATTTCACTAATCGTGGAATATTTTTAAATTTCTATTTTTTCAAAATATGTAGTATACAATCACTGTGTTCAATAAATGTTAAATTTTAAAAGTATATATTTTTGTAATAAATCAAATTTCAGTATCAACTAGTTTCGATCTTACAGATCATCTTCAGGACCCAACGTCACATAATTATGTAAAATTTTTTACTGGGTGGCAACACAATACACATCAAAAAAATTTTAAAAATATTTAAACAAACTAAAAATTAAAAACCTAACAAAGGGGAGTCTTTTGTTAAATATTTTATTTAAATAATTGATTTCTAGATGGGGATTGTGGGACTGCTGTGTCCTAAAATTTATTTAAAAATTAGAAAGAGATGAATTATTTAAAATTAAAAAAAAATATATCAAACAAATTTTAAATAAAAAGATTGCGCTTTTTTTAGCAACTACTAACAAAATATTGATAAGTTTAATATTTAAATATTTGTCGATAACTAATGATGGAATTAATATATTTAATAATATATAATATATTTCACAATATATTAGAATGACATATTCAGGTTACTGTTTTAAGTGGATTTTAATACAGAATTATTTATAAAAAATGAATCAAAATTGATGGGTAGGTTATTTTTAGTTCTAAAGTGATCAATATTATATACTTTCAACGTTCTTAAGCTAATGTTTTGTGCTATATTGACAAAAAAACAATTTGGCAAGTAATAAAAATATGTAATGTGCCAAATATTTCTTGTTTGTCACAATTACTTTTAGCACAGTGCAATTTCGATATTTAGTGTTCGAAGAGAAAATCAGAAGAAAAACATAGATTAAAAATTAAATTAAAATTAACAAGTTCAAATTTGTAAAATCGAGGGAGCGGCAGCGACTGAGTAATTTAAGTAATTTTTTTAATTTTACAATTTTCCTATTCATATTAGAACATTTTATTTCTAGTTGATCTGGCGGGGTAAAGAATTTTGATTTTTTGCTGATTGGGAAACCAAGACAGCTAAAAGAATTAAACAATAATGTAAAGAGGGATATGTCTAATGATTTTCGCACAAAACCGTTGAAACCAAGAAATAATTAAAACTGCAGGAATAAATCGTTTTCCACGGAAATCCGTAATAATTCAAATCCACAGGTGTTTCACTTGTTTTCTAAAAGACTTAAAGATCGAAAAGTTTATCGGGAAGCAGCTGGAACATACAGAATAAGAACCTGAAATATAAAATTTTTAAAATTTTGCAATTAAACTTTACAAAATCAGCTATTAGTCCTCGAGATTTTCAAGTGATTGTTAAATTTTGGGTATTTATGGAATATTTTATGTACAGGGTGTTCGAAATGTATCAGTTTTTCAAACCGATATTTTTTATTGCCTCTGTAAAGTTGTTAGTTACTGTCTGATTTGTTGCTGCCTGATTGGTTACTAAGTAATTTAATTTAATTGAATGTAATTCGTGGCTTATATAATTTAATCAGGTCGAGACGGTCAGTAGCTTAGTAAATAAATCAAATAACTGCTAACTGAGATTATGGAATTGTGATGGTAGCAATCATCACGTTAAGATTTAATAATTGTGAAATAGTATTTTACGTTACCAAACTTGAAAGCAATACCAACATAAATAATCTAATTTTTCCATTGGATCATCATTGCGGAAATTTATTACTAACTTTTACTAAACTACATAACTCTAGTTTTAATCTTACGTGATATTTTAATGAGTAAATCAATATCTCTCTCTAAAACTTCCAATTAAATTTAGAAACCTTTTCGTTCTTATAAAATAAAAAAAGTACGTTTGTATAGCATTGCTTTTAAAGCTTTTAGATAAATTGATAGTTTCTCGAGCAATACCCATATATAGTCAAACTAGCTACAACCTATAACTACCATGTTTACTAGAAATTCAATAATAATAGCATTAAAAGTTTGCCAGTGACAAATAAATTACAACTTTATTTGTCAAGATTCTACTTATTTGTTTAAAAGTATCTAACTACCCCTTTGAATTTAAATTAAAGATTTTAATATCAAACAGTCTTTACCGAATTCCCCAAGTTTATTAATTTAACATTGTAATACTTTAAATATTAGTTAAGCGAACAAATTTCCCAACTCCCAAGTTTTCTACAAACTAGTACAAAACTTCCAATAACTTTTCTCCCAACAATACGATTTTTCTATTGATTAATAAAATTAACCGAAACACGTCGGCATGTTTGCTTCTTGAACAAGCAATTCCTAATATTCTTCTAAATGAAAATTCGGTTTTTTGTTGACCTTTATTTTTAAATTATGAAATAATTTTTTCAATTAAGTCTGTCTAAGCTTAATTAATTCAATAAGTCTTTACAAAACAAATTTAAAGTTGTTAGGCATGCTATCTTTCTTTTATTTTTAGAACATAAAACACGATATCAAAATTTTTTCAAATGGCAACCTAAATTTTTTATTAACGAATCAATAATATTTTCATTTTAGTTGCACAACATTTGAAAAATGAAAACTAAAATGTGTTTTGTTTGCATACCTACTGTGATTTGTGATTTGTGATTTTTACTTTTGTATACATTTTTGGGGGAGTTACCGGATGAAATTATGCACTTTACAAACAGGGATTAAAGTGGTCACTTTATCCGGAAGTATCAAATTTCTTTAAACCAAAATAGTGATTGCCTACCATTTCATCAGATTTGATCAAAGTAACTTTGTTCCTGTGTTCCTGTAAGAAATAATAGAAATGAAAATGAAAAACAAATAGTAATAATAATTCTTTCAGGTCGATGACTTGTGCAACTCTTAAATTTTAATAAGTGGAGTGTTGTGCGACATAATCATAATCAAAAGCTATAAAACTTGAAGAAAACTAAAACTATTGGTAAACTAAGTTTGATACTCAACTCTATTCGGAAATATTTTCTTACATCTCGAAATATAAGTCAATTTTAAACTTTCGCTCGTTTTAATTCCGAGCTTTAATTTTTTATAGTTGATTAAAAAGTATCTTGTTACAAAGCCATGCAAAAATCTTCAAGTTGAAATTTGTATAAACTTTTAAGTTTTTCCAGCTTTTAAACTCTTTTGATGCTACAAACTTTTGCCATTTAAGGTTAAGGCATTCAAGGTTCATAAAAATCTATAGCTGTTATGCTTTAATTTTATAAGTTTTTAGATATATTAATTTTGAATGTTCAAAATGTAATGCTGAGTTTGTTGGAATGCATAAAAAGAAATAAACTACTCCTGTTTTTATTTTTCACAAAAGTATATTGGGAAAAAAACTTTTTAATGTTTTTTATACTATAAAAAAAAGAGAGATTGGTTTAATAACATATTAATAATAATAATAATAATCCAAACGACATAACAAAGGCTTTAAGGAATAAAAGGGGTTAAAACTTTGTGTGCTGATACTTTTAATCGGGGAATTACCAATACTTATTATGATGTGATATTCTAAAATTTTACTAAAACAGGTTTGCAGCTTTATTGCTGTTGAGCAGTGTATAAATTTGCTGTTATTAGGCATTGGAGTAATATAAGCTCGGAGCAACTTCTGAAATAAAATGGTTATAACAAAACGGTTTTACGACGCTGTTTCCTATGAGTTAGGCAAAGATTAACAACATTTGCTATTATTTTATTGTCTTTTTTAAATCACCTTTATTTTTCCGCTTCTTTAGAAAAAAATTTAGGTATGGATCATCTTTGCAAATTCAGTTTGCTATCTGAAAATACTGACAGTAAATTTAATTTTAAATAATTATTTTATGGTAAATAATTTAAATTAATAATAATTAGTTTGTCTACCTATAATTTAATAACATTGAACTTAATTTATATTTTATTAAGTTTACTTAGCTCGCTAATTTTGAATTTAATAATGTTTACAAGCCACTAATCAAATTAAAATTATAAAAATTTTGTTTGTGAAGTACCTGTCTACCATATTTTATGATTAATTTGGCTTTCTATGAATAGTGCCTACTTTTAGTTCTTTAGAGAAACACTTTGATTCAATTTAGTTCTTACATTTGGTATTCCGTTGGGGTATGTTGCTCTTTTAAATAATTGAGAAATACCCCTCACAAAAGTTAATTTATACCGTTCACCGTATTCAAATTAATTTAAACTCAAGTAACAGCAGAGATATGCAATAATCTATGATTATTAATTATATTAATGATATGCAATAGTCCCAAGCGAATTTAAATTTATTTTGAAAGATACAAAAGGATTATTATAACATTTTGACAATATTAATTTTCTAGAAAATCGAAGAAGTAGTAGTAAGTTAATTAAAACAGTTTGTAGTGAAATTTGAATGTATTAATAAAATTATGTTGTATGTTTTTTGCAAAAACATTTTTTAAAAACTAAAATATTAATTTTCACATATCCAACATACATACATTCAATATTATAAATCTAATATACATACATTCAACATACATTTAACATACATTCAACATACATTTAGCATACATTCAACATACATTCAATATACATTTAACATACATTTAATATTATATACTGTATATAACAAATATATTATATAACCATAGCTTAACTAATTTTATTTACATTGTTATATACAAAATGTTAACAAAATACATAATACATTGTTGTTAATAAAAATTTTCTTTTTCTTTAATCTCTAATTTTCTTATCTGTGAACCGATCTTAATTTACAATTTTTTAAATTAAATGTTAGAATAATTTGAAGAGAAGTTATCTTCAAATTGCAATTTTTTCAGCTAAAAATCAACAGTTTTTGAAATAATTTAAGAAGGTACCACTTTTTAATTGATATTTATTTTTTCTTAATTTCACAAATGGCAATAACGTCCTGAAAGCGAATTACGAATAGAGTACCTACTTTCTTTGGTGTAGTAAATAATAAAACCTCTTAGATTGTATCGGTTAGCTCTACCCTATCTATAATATTATTCTGCATTAATAATTGAGTTTCTCTGTAGAATAACAAGGTAAATGAAAATAGATAGTTTTGAGATAAAGTAATGTAATTAAAGCTTTTAAAGAAGCTTTTATTGAATATTGAATTATTTTTTTTCCTGTAGACAGCTTTCAGAAAATATAAATCAAATTGTATTATTAAATTATTTTAAATTAATTGTTATTATTTAAAATATTTATTTGTTGATTTATCTTGTTATTCCACATACAAAAAATTAATTCAAAAATAATAGGATAATAATTATGTTATTATTGTTTATTAGTTTAACCGATGCGACCCATTTAATTAAAATAGCTTTGAGGTAAGTCGGGGTAATAGAGATAGCATAATATTAATATAAATTAGTAGTTGCTCTATTATTTTATTGTGATATTTATATTAAATTTTTTATGACGAGCTCAATAACACAAGTTATATAAATAATATAACTTGCTAGTGCGTATTATTTAAAATCACAAATGAAAGCTAAATAAAACAACACAATTAGGAAATATAATTTCGGTTCAGATATGATTAATTTGCAAATATCTCTGTTAAATTATGTTTGCATACATACACATGTTGAATCAAAATGAGATTCTTGAATTTAATTATCTTCCTTACTTCACAGGCCCTTTGATTATGATATAATATTATACTATATATTACGTACCTGCTCTCTTAAAAACTGTCTTGGTATTTTTAAATTGCGAATTAAATTCAAACTACTTCGAAATGTTCAAAGGTACTTTTAGTTTATCTACTTGTTGAATCTCTTTGTGCAGGATATTGCGCTCGACTGCTATTTTGCTACAAAAGATTCCTATGTAGCTAGTGACAACTTTCCACCGATGTTTTGCTAAAGTTTTTGCTAGATTCCTAATAGTTGACTATTAAAACATATGATATTTATAGCAACAACAGCAACAGAGTAAAACACAACATTATGATTGTATTTGACTTTATTATTAAAACAAACATCAGGTGTTGATCGATTTTCTATGAATAAAAATGCTATTAATTTTTATATTCAAGTCTAGTATAATAAAAATAGTTCCTTTTATGGCCTTAAATATAATGAAATAAAATTTGGAATTTTCAATTTGGCTGGAATCGATATTCCAACCAATTAAAATTAAATGGATTATTATTAATATAACTGGAATCAAAAAGCTCGATGACCTTCATGTAATATTGAAATTTATAAATATATGAACAAGCACACAATTTAACTAGAGAATGTTATTAAAATGTCAAAATGTCAACAGAACCTGTATTATTACGTTGTTGAGTCAATAAAATTGGAGGCGTGTGTGTACCATTCTAATAATGTCACTTTTTATCAAACTAATAACTCTTAAAAGCCAATTATTAAGTCAAAGGCATACGGAAAAGTTTAAAATTACTGTGTAAAATTAATCAAGTTCGAGTTGTTTCTAAAAAAGAAAATATAAAATTGAGGAAATAAAAATATAAATTAAAAAAAAAGCAATCCACCCTGCTGTTTTTAATTCGTATTTTTTGAAGTCTTTTTTTCATTTTTTAAATTTGGGGCACATACTGCAATGAGATAAAACGATATAATCTACGATTTTCATTAACTAACCAATGCGACATTTGTTCATCATGTGGAACCAATCAGAATGGAGGATTAAATGTTGCGTCACAATACGTTTTCTGCATCAACTAAGCTTGAATGAAATGTCACTTGGCAATGATTACATTTTTAATATTTTATTAACAAAAAATGAATTTTCATTACTTTTCAAGTGCTGATATTAAATATTAACGGATATTGATTGAAAATATTAGCGCCAAATTTGTTTTTGATTTGTTTAACTTTTGTAGAATTTGTTTAGGCGGGCCCACATAGTTTGATATGGGTTAAATAAATTACTTATCTTTCCATACAACGGTAAATAAATAATTAATTGGGTGTCAACTTAATGTGCAAGAGAAATTGAATTCACATTTAAGTTTATTTTCTTCTGAATTAAATTAGTGCGAACACGGTGTTTAATCGATTATGTCATATAACTTCGTTGTTAATACTAAAGTTCCGGGATTTTCCTAAATTAACAAAGTTATATGAAATTACTTAGCAAATTAAATGTGGCTCACAAAATTTGTCAAGAAGAAAGATTGTAAATATTTCACATAATCGAAAAAAAATTATAGAAGTTAAAACAAAAAAAATTTCTAAACTTGAAAAATACTATTAAGTTCAATTGATTCATGGTGATTACTGAAAGAGACCCTTCCCTTATGATACTACACTTTAAGCTCAATGTAACTGCTACTCTAGGCTAGAACGCTAGAAGAAGTGGAATAAACAGAGGAGCATCACGAAAGCAATTAATCATGCAAAAGGAATTAACTAATAGAACAAATTGCTTCCTGTTTTGATAACCGGTATAAGTGGCTATAATACTTGATGAATGGGATAATCCAACTGCAGCTTTCAATTCAAATCAAATATTGACTTGCGGAAACTGACTGCAATTAATCTTTTACTCCATTTCCTCAAAAGCAGGCGTTGGAAATGCCACATACAAAACTGCTTAGAAATCATAGAAACTGCAAAATTTACAATAGATTTTTAGCTATTGAATAGCTAATAGTTGAGATAGCTAATTACATGTTTCTGCTGTTTCAACTAATTGGACTTTGGTTTTAAACCATTATTTTAAACTACCATGAAACTGCCAACATGCCCCTAACTACCAATGATGTAAATAGAAGGTTTCGTAAGCGTCCAATTTAGGATATAATATGACTTATAAGTTATTATACTTCACCATGCTTAAATGAGAGCGGTCAAAAGACTTTTTTAATTCTTCACCGGTTTTTTATACTTATTTATTTCCTTTTGGATTGTTAACTAAATTTTAACCAAAATTTCTGAAATCACTTCAAATTTTTTTTTAAAATATTTTGAATTTTTCATTTCTGTAATTTTGCAGTATACATGCAAATTAAAATTAATTATCATTCACTTGCTTAAAATTATTTTTAACTTAATTGCCAGTAAAAAAATAACTTCGAGCCAAAGTCTTCTTTATAAATTAATTAAAGTCATCACAGTCGTTTATTTTTTAAGTCGGTTCACGTTTTAAATTGCATTATATTTAATGGGAAATATTGAATTACTTTTAGATCATAATCTAGTTAAAATAAATTTATCGAGTAAACATTATTAGTTTTACCAAACAAAACAGGCGAAAATCAAATTTTGCATACTAAGTGCTTTGGATGCAAATTTTAAAATTACTAAATGTTAAAAAAATTCAAAAAGTTTCAAGTTGTTAATTTTATCTGCCACTGGGTATTTTTGCCAATTATATGTAGGGATAACAAAAGAATGGAAGGTAATCGAAACCGTTTTTGTCACGTTATGTCGGGTAAGGTACATCGCCTAGAAAATTATATGTAGTGCAAATTGTCCGGAAAATTCGTCTGTAGATTTGAATAGCCGTCTTTATTCCTATTCAAATCGCTTCTTAAAGCTGTGAAAAATTGATTTGTTTTAGTATCATTAGGGAAGGTAGAGCAAAGTACTAAGCTTAAGGAAAATTAAATTTTTCTATTTATTACCATTTAGGTTATCCTTTGCTTATCCTTGACTATTTAATTATTTACTACTACAGCATTAGGAAATTTTAATTTTGAAAGTGTAATTAAAATTGAATAAACATCGAAAATTTTTAATCAAAAAAAAAAAAAAAGCTGTGAGCAATAAATGCTAGTTCTAGTTCGACGGTAAATATAATACAAACAACAATAAGTAAAGCAGCTATAATTTATATAAAAATATTTTAATTTACGATTGTACAACATAAATGAACTTAATCTGAGTGGACCAATGAAAATAAATCTAATTCAATTTTTGAATTATTTTGTTAATTTTTTAAATTTCTAATTTATGTTTAAAATTAATTTAGGTATTTAGCTCCGGCTTTCGTGCAGTTTTGGATCTTAAAAAGGAAATACTTCTACACTAGTAATTTATTGTCAATGTTACATAAGAACGAAACACGCTTGCTCGACCAAAGGTGTCATAAACTATCAATTCATGTTATTTTAAAATAATTTCGTAAATTATAATTCAATCATATATATTTTTAACATTTTATTGTAACATGTAATCAATTAGATCTTTCATTATTATATATTTTGACATGTTAATAACTAATACATTCTGAAATAAATTAACGCAACGTAATAATGTAATTTTATTTAGAATTAAAAGTGTGTTCTACCAACACTTAGATTAAACGAAGTACTAATTTGTCTTACTTGCCGTCTGCTGTTATTTATTTAGTTTTCAGGTTTCTTAACAAAATGAAAACAAAAAGCATGCAATACTGTATAAATTTCTATTAAGAAAAATTTCTAATTAAGTTTCAGTGTTGGCAATGTTTATTTTTATTTATTTGATATTTATTTATACGATATCAATATAATATCTACTTATATTTAAGCTTAATTAATTATTTAGTTAATTAATTGTAAGCTAAGATATTTTAATTGTTGATATTTTATTGAAATTGCTTGACTTATCGGTGTAACTTCATAAATTTAGGAGTTTCAGGGCTCAGATCAATTATATTATTCTAATTCTAATTATTGCTTAATTACTAACTAAATTACTTCTGTTCTGAAGTGAAAAAATCCTGTAATTTTTAAATTTTCAAACCGTTTCAAATCGTTGCAAAAACCGAAACTGAAGTTTTTATTTGTATTATTTCGATCTTGACAAAAAATAAAATTCTGATCCTTCCAAAAAGCAAAGATTTCACGCAGTTAAAAAAAATTAGTTATCTTTAAATATTTGAAGCAAGACGCGTCACTTCAGAATAAATAAAATTAAAATGTAATTCTTTTAAAGCTTTGTATTGTAAAAATATTGGTAGAATAATATGTTCCGCCTACACTACAAAACCGCCTTTGGATATTGAATTAAATTGAAAAATGAAATACGAATTTGAAATGTAATTATTAATTTTATTTGTCAATAAATTCAGACGTAAATCTATTAAAAAACGTAAAAACAAAACTTATATAAGCAATCTAAAAGAATTTACTGCTTAAAGAATTAAATATTTCATTGAAGGAAATTAGAAAATTTGAATACGATTTCTCTGATTAAATTATTGGCTAGGTATGTAGTTATTAAAAATTATGTTTCATAAAAAAGTAATTTATTGCATTTAACCAAGTTTACCTTAAACTTGTTTTATTTTTGCCTTGATCATTTTTAATTTATTAAATTTAATCCTTTTTTGCCTTCAAAATTTATTTATTATTTTTTCCTGATCATGGTGATCATTGTGGAAATTTTCTAAAATTTCTTTTAATGTATTAAAAATAAAAAAATATTAATGGGTCGCAAAGTTTTTCTTTTTAAAATTTATTTTACTAAAACATACACCTCATTGTTTTATAGAGCTGGAGATTATCACATTTTGTTATCAATATATCCTTTGTTAGAAACAGTTTTTAAATCATATTAGACTGTACCTGATGTTATAGAAAATTTTCTTGTATGGTTTCGGATAAACATTATCGATTATGAAATTTAAAAACTGTGGTTCTAATAAAATTATCGTTGTTTATTTTAAATTATACGTTTTGTTGTACATTTGGAACTGTAGCGTGAAATTAAATAGTATATTGCTATATTAGGAGCAAATGTTTGAACTACATTTTTTGTTTTTTTTTGTCATTTTCAGAAAATAATTGAGGCTGCAGGATGAGGAAAGTTTAACTTAATCAACACTTGGTGAAATTTAAATATTTTTTTGAAAAATTATGTAGGTATGTAACTGTAAAAATATTAAAATTTTCACATGTGCATTCAATTGATTTATAAAACACAAGAATTTCTCTATTTAGTTTGTTTATAAACACACTTCACTTTTTAATAAACATCATAACATCTTTACTAAGGTTGGTTTATTTAAATTTCTAAGTTTTATTGAATTACTGTCTTAATTTATTCTCCTGTAATCTTTGCCGTAACCTATTGTTTATTCACACGAACAGAGCCGGATTAAGGATATGTGAGGTTTAGGGCTAACTCCTTTGGAGGCCCCTTGACCTTCTATGTTTTTGTAAAATGCGTCGCAGGAGAAAATTTTTGGTTTTTCAAGATCAACCGCGCTTAGATCAAAAGTGAAATTTTTGAAAGAATAATAATAAATACTCACATTTTAAAAACATTTTTTTCTTACTTTAAGAAAGAGACCAGCAATTTGTTTTTTGATTTAAATTTTGTTGCTTCAATTTTTTGAGGCCCCTAGAAATCAGGAGGCCCAGGGCTGCAGCCCCCTTAGCCCCTCCTTAATCCGGCTCTGCACACGAATTAATTATTCCATCATTAGATATTATTAAAAGAAAAATAAATATTTTACAAAGCTGTGTTATAAAAAATATTGACATCAACGTTTTCCCTAGTCAACATGAAAGCGATGCTGTTACTTAAAAATTCATCTTTGAAAATTGTTTTTTATATTGTTATGGATAAAAGAAGAGAAAATTAGGTTGTCGTCGTGATAATATGTGTGGAATTCCATCTCTATATTTCCTTTTTATTGAAGCAAGTTTTAAATGGAATCATGGTGATTCCTTAAATTGTTTTAAAAATATTTTAAACAAAAATGTGTAAATACTCTAAACCTATCAGCTTCGAGTAATTTTAATTTTATGAAACTTCATTGATTGTGATATAAGTAAAATAAACTTAGGTACCACTCAAAATAAATTATTCTGCAAATTCAATTTTAAACAAAATTTAAATTAAAACTCTCAGAAGAAATTGAGTTTTAATATTTTAAAGTCTGCGTAATCTATAATTCGAACGAAACCTAACAGAAAGAAACTTTCTACTCTTTTTCAGCAACTTTCAATCTGTTTAATTTCCTACAAGCTCTTAAAAAAGATACCATTAACGTATCAAAAATGTATGCCTTGGTTTGCTTCTCGTTTTTAATTCAGTTCACATTGATTTGGTGTAGCTAAAAGGTACTTCCCGTTTAGTAAATGAATTTTTAAAATATTGAGCAAGGGTAGGTGTCTACCCTTGATGTAGTTATATTGATTCAAAAAAAATTTACTGTCGACAATAATATTATGTTTCAGTCGGACCACTTTTCGAAAACAAATTAAAAGCCAGCAATAATTATTGGATCGAAAAATTCAGACATTAAATTTTAAATTATACAAAAATCAGATACTTTGCATTTTTATTTCCACTTGATTTGAAAATCATTACAAATCGATCCCGTTAAGCTAGTCGTCAAAAGTAACTCAACCATTTTGAAAGTAATTTTCCAAATAATGAGCGCTAAACATCGAGGAAAACTAAAGTGTCAGGATTTCTTTGTAAAAATTGCTACGACATCAAATTGTCGTAAAAAGCGATACACAAAAAGTTTATCTTGAATCGAAAAATAAAATTAAGAAAAAAATGTAAATTTCAAGCTGAGTTTTCTTTGTACTTTTCTTAAAAGAAAATTTATTTTCAATTTTAAAACTAAAATTTTATTATTTTAATGAGGTTAAATTAAATTAAAATTTAAAAAAATACACAGCTGTAAATTGTAGGAAGGAAGAAGAGTATTTAATTTGCTTTTAATTTATTTTTCAAAACAAAAATTGGTGCTTTCTATTTGTGAGATAACTTTGCATAATGAAAATTTTGTAGGGAGTGAAATAATTACAAGTTGATTAAATTAGTAAGTCAGTCATTTGTGTTATAGTTACTTAAATTTATGTTCAGTAAATATTTAGCAAAAATTTATGGATGAAGTGCTCAATTGTTAAAATACTACGGAATAATAAAATTTCAAGCGTAAAAAAACAATTTACGCTGATTGTTGATTTTATTACGAAACATGCGGTTTCCAAAACGGAAATTCTTTGAGGTAAATCCAAATAAATAAAAAAGGACAGTGTGCAAAGGAATCGCAATTTTTCTGTTGTAGCAGAATCGAACTGCTTACAAATCCGAGTTACATAAAAACGATTCTTTTTACAACCCCAATAATAAATAGGTATTGGCTTAATCAATTTTAACACAAATAAATTGGTCTTCTGTAGATTTAAGTCACGTTAAACTGTAATTTGTTACAATCAGCAACTGTTTCCATTAGTTTTTACAACCAAAACCGAATCATATGCAACTTTGCCCAACAACGGAATATGAATTTTTATTGAACAACTTAAAAATTTATAAAATTAATTATTCAATAAGCTTCGACAGTCGGCAGAATTGAGAGCATGTTGAAAAGCTGATGCAATATTTTGTTCCAAAATAGCCAATCCGCGATTTCTTAGTGCTCCCACGGTCCAAGATTGAATTTTTGCCGCTAACCAGCTCAAAGAACCCAGTCCAGAAACATCAACTTCAATATTCCTGTAATAAAATATTGTGGTGTAAACAGAATATAAAGTAAAAGATAAATCCCATCTGCATTTCATAAACTTATTTTGTACAATTTTTTTATTGGTGGAGCGCGCATCAAATAAACATAACGAAAAAATTAGAAAACTTGGACAACATGTGATGACGCCATAAAATGCTATCTAAAATTGAATTTTACATCTCCGAAAATCGTAAATTTTTAAAATATTGCATATTATACTAATGTCATATCTTCTTAAATAAAAATAATATGAAAATACAAAATTACATACCAACCCATTTTATATTTCAATCAAATGGATGCATATATTTATTTCAAGAATATATTGTTTTGAATTAACTTTCTTTCATTTGATATTTATTAAATCTGTCTAGTTCGGTTTGCAAAAGAATAGAAAAGCTGTGAATTGACTATTTGATTTTAAAATGTTGTTCCCAAATAACACTCAAAAAGTTTAGTAGGATAATTTGGTAAAAAGTTTTTAACATCACTTCATCATTTTCAATTTTCCCAAAAGTGTTTTTATGGTCAAAAATTGTATTTTTTTATTGCTTAAATTTTTGAAGTGCGTTATATTGAATCACGGACTTGATAGATGATGTTAGTGTAATTTACTTTTTTGAGCGAATCCGCCTGCAATGTACAGGTTGGAAAGTTTCAAGAAATTATTGGGAGTTTTCGAGATGATCCTCTTACATACTTCAAACCGTCATCGGCTCTAACTTTGTGAGTGAGAAGGGATTTAACACTAAAAACTTTTAATTTTGCCAAATTTCAATATGTTAGTAAACTTTGGACAATTTTAGCAATTATGCAAAGTGCAGACAAATTAATTTCAGAATTATAATAAATTATTATTGCATTAACCAGTTATTCAATTAATTCTTCTTAAACAACAATTATGCAAAATATATACTTGAAATTAGGCATTGGTACAATTAAAATAATAAATTTTGCATGTAAAATTAAGGAAACGGTGGTGAAAACCAAACCGCTCCATTAAATTATTCGTTGCTCGTATTATACCTTTCTTAGAGTTCCTAAATTAAAAATTAAAGTTAATTAGTCCTTTGTAAAAATTTCATAAAATTAATGCTGTAAATATTTTTTAAATTCACTAATTTAACAGAAATAAAATAAGAATTTCAAGTAAATTTTGTGGAATTTTATTTTTTAAATTCGATAGTTTTAACGTTCTGTTTAGTTTTGTTCAATATTAACATTTTTTAACCTAACTAAAATGTAATTTTACTTTCATATTAATTTCATTTTGTAACAAATTTAATTCTAAGTAGAAATTCGATAAAGAAACCAAGGGAAATTTACAAATAATCAGCCAACTAGAAGTCTTTCCTTTTGTTAAAATCCTAAACTACGCAAAAGGTAGAACGCGAAATGTAAAACATCCAGTTAAATATATTTTAAAATTTAAAGATTTTCTGAATATTTAAAAAACAATCGAGCAGTATAATATAATTTCTTGACCAATTAAATAGGAATAAGCAGTTGCAACTTGTTGTCAGCTAGCTCTTATTAAAAGGGATTAGCCAGCTACTAGCTGTTTATTAAAACTTCCTTTCAACCATTAAGAGCAGTTAGGCAGCTATTAACAGATTATTAAAACTCACTGGCAGCAATCCGTCAGTAATTGTAGTAGTTAAATTAAAAGCTATCAGCTTGCTATCGGCAGCACGCTATTATTAAGAATTGCTAGCTACTATGATAACTAAATGGATATTCGCTGGTAAAATAGCAGTAATAGCTAGCTGCGAGCCGGCTAATAAACAGCTATTAAAATTCGGAGGTACGATTGAGCTAAAAATGCTAATTTGTCAGCTGTGATTTATGAGCCCTCTTATTTACCGCAGACATCTTGTGTATTTTGAGTTTTTAGATTATGTGTTATTAATAATCCTTAATAAATTTTAATATAAGTTTGATTTTAGATAAAGTCGGCTGTTTTGCTCTTATTGAGTTTATGAAAATTTTCGTATATTCAGCAAATCTTTGAAAATCATCTTAAATTGTGTTGATTATAATACTTTGATTATTTACATATTTACATATTTACATAAACTTAAAAGTTTTCCACGTACAAAAATGAAAAAGCATGGAAATGAATTTTCCAGTATATTTGGTTTTTAATGGACTAATGATATAATTTTGCATCAAATTTCATAGTAAATGGAAATTAAAAAACTTTTATCTGTAAAAGGATTATTTCTGGACTTTTACACAATATGTAATATAAATTTCGTTATAAAAGGAGCATAATGGCAAAGTTTACTAATTTTAAAACATGTGGATTTGAGTTTTTTATCAAGCACAGCTTGTTTTCATTAAAGTGTGAGTGGATTTTCACTCATGTAATACTTAATGTGTGAAAATTAAAATTAAAAACTTTTATAACTCAAAATTTTGCAGCATTTTGAAAAAAATTAAAATGATAATATGATGATCACCATCGGATAAGGTAGCCAATTACTTGAAAAACATCAATTTGCAATTTCTGACCTCGACTTTTGCGTGAATCCATTTATGTCCAAAAGCTTACGTCAAATTAGGGATTCTAAGATTCTGTTTAACCCGTAGGGGATTCACGTCGGGTATAGTTATCGATGTACGTAGAAGTGAAAATACTCTAACCGTATCAAATTGCTTTAGAAATTTATCGCTCTGTCTGCGGAAAAGGTTTTAATTTTAATAAAGTAAAATCAAAATAAAAATCGCCAGTTACACAAGAGATATAAATAGAGCGCATATAGCTATTTTTATAACCTCATCTAATAGTAAACTTATATGCGATGCTACAATAAAAACCAACACCGAGATTTACAAAAAAGTACAAAAATAATGCATAAAAAGTACAAACGATAGCGCAACTTACTCAACTGTGCGAACTTGGATTTTTTCCAGCTGGGCCAAACATTGCTCCTGAGTTTTAGATACACTCACTTTAAGAAACACTTTATTTTGATGAATTATTGCCTTGATATTTCCTTCCACCACTGCTTTTAAATATTCGCTTGTGTATTTCTCGTATCCAAACTAAAAATAGAAACAAGAACTTTATAGCATCTGAAAAATATTCTATCCATTTATTAAAATTTATTTTTATGCTCAAAATAAAAGTTTATTATTTAGCTACCATTTAATATCAAAACTAACATTTTTCATGGAATATTGTAGTTATTAAAATAAATTAAACCAAGAAATAATAAACAATTTTCCACCTTAAATTCTCTGAGATGGATGTTTCCGTAGATAATTACTTCATTTTCATTTTCATAAAGGCTTATATCTTTAACTCGAGATAGGGTTGATAAATCTTGCATATAACCACCTTGAGCTTTTAAACTACCTCGATGTTGACCAGCTTGTCCGCCATGGAAAAATACTTCTAACTCTGGAATGATTAATGACCGCGTACCACTGGCGACTATTTTATTTTTTGCAGAAAACAGTAGGGAATCGAGAAGACGATTTGCTTTCAGTGCATGTTGCCGAGAAAATTCCCTGAAAGTTGTACAAAACCAATGATTTAAACAACATTAGAAAATTTTTTACCTCAGTTCAGTATCCTCATTGCTTAACAATTCTGTTACGGAATCTTCCACAATTACCGCACCTAGCTGTAAATGTAGCAAAAACGTAAACGAATTTTCCAGTTCTGTCCAAAAAGTATTTGCCAAGGTTTCCTCTAAAAACAAAATGGAATAAAAAAAAGTTCAAAAAGGAAATTTTTCAAATTTAGATACCTAGTTTTTGCCCAAATACTTCGTTGACTACTGGAATTTGAGAATTATCCTTATGATAAATAACCTAAAATAAAAATACTGAAATATGAAATAACTCGAAAAAATGTTCGTAATACAGTTACGGAAACATTTTCAGGTCGATACTCCATATCATAATTTTCTACGGTGAAAGAATCTTCTCTTATTAATAAACCAACTCTTCCGGATGCTGCTACATTTTCCAGTGTAAAACTAGAAGAATATTTAAATAATTTTTAAATAAAACAACCGAATATTAAATACTAACTCAATTTTACCTGTGTGTGTTATTGGTAAAAACGGATACAAGCTTTTATTATTAGCCACGTAGTCTCCTGAAACTCTTATATTTCCTAAGTTTAAGGTCATATTTAATGTCAGCCTACTCAAATCCACCGAAAATTGATTAATTCTAAAGTCTGGTTTACATGGAACTTTCAAATTTTTTAATTCTCTAAACAATAATAAAATTAATTAAATTTGTGTAGGTCAAACAAGTTTAAAGATACAGGGTGGTTTTATTAATGTATTCGTCAACTAAACAGTTGCAGTTTTGTGGCAACTAGCAGTTGCGCAACTGAAGCGATCAAATTTATTTTCTGTAAACCAGTATTAATTTTAATTGCAGTTATTGGATTTTTTTTCAAAAAAATAATTAAATGCTAAAACAGAATTTAATGTTACTGTTTGGTGCTTTTTAATAATAATATTCGATATTATAATGTTTGTTTAAAATCGAAAAATGTACTGAAGATTGAATTTTTTGAAATAAAATTGCATTTCAATAACTTGATCGTTTCTTGCAATGTTTACTGTTCCCAAGAGCAAAATACAATAAAATTATATTGAAAATTATTATTAAATGTGTATTATTTTGTATCAAATATTATTTTTATGCTATTTCAAAAGTCGATGGAATAACTTCAATTTTGTAAAATGTGTGAATTTCAAAAATTTATTAAAATACTAATTTTGGACTTTGGTGACATGGTTGAAATAATCTTAAATTTACAAAAAATGTAACTTACATTATATTGTTATCGATTACAACCAGGACATCGTCTAATGTAATTTCTTCTCTGCGGCCTGTGCATTGCCTATGAATTCCTTCATTTTGGAAAGCCTGAACAAAATAATTTCATCTTAAATTTAAAAATTACGTTATGAATTTGTCTGATGCGTGTAAATAAGGATAATCCGACTAATTTGAATTTTAATTTATTCATTAAACTCCCAAAATTTTAATTGAAATTGAAAGAGAATTAACTGCCGTCATCCAAACAGATTTTCACAAATACGCTAATTGACAGTAACAACATAAAATCTGAATTATTAAGTTAAATTTAGTATATGGGAATTGGTCTAGACACGTTAAAATTTTAACTTCGTTACGGGTATTCGCAACTTGTAAAAATTGAACTGATGTTTGACAAAATAATTCTCTGCCATGGAATAAAATTAAACTTCATTGGAGAACGCTATACTTTCATTTAAATATGTTAAATTTCGAGGGTAGTTAATCAATTGCTTAGCATTATTTTTTATATTCAATTTCCCCTAATATTAAATTAGGTGTAAATTTCAGTGGAATTTTCAGCAAAATCGAAATAATTTAAAAACTAGGAACAGCCTAAAAAATAATTATACGAGACATTTATTTTTATTAAATATAAATTTGAATTGATATTGAAGAAGTCTCCAAAGTAAAATTTAGAATAATCAAATTTTTTGCGACAAAAGAGGATTAAATTACCAAAATTTAAAACAATATCGATGGATTCAGCAAAAAAATTTTCATTAAGATGCTTGAAATGTAATATTGTTTTGTGTATTATTATGAAATATTGTAAATTAACCGTTGTTATTTTTTGTTATTGGACATAATTGAGAAAAAAAGTTGTAGATTCAGTATTATTTTAAGTCTAAGCATCATCTACAGTTCTTAAAATGGAAAATTTTGATGTTTTTATCATCGAGTGATTTATTCCAAGTAGAAAACATTGAAAAGCTTTTCTTTAAGCTTTTTCTAAGCTAACGATGAACAACATATAACAAAAAAAATAAGCAACTAGTCTTTAATCTCTCCTTAACAAAAAGGGATTTAAGCTCAAAATTCAAAAAATGTAAATCAACATAATACTAGAAAAAAAGTACAAATACACCTGATGGGATCTTGTAAGTAGTATAATGCAGTTCAAGTATTTTTTAAATTATTAAGATGGTCATAATATTCCGACCTAGTATAGGATATACACCTAGCAAGGTTAGCACCTTACCGGAATAGTTACGGTTACGACCACCGGATTTATTAAAAATAACAATAATAAAATAGTACAAACTAAAAATTTATAAATTGGATACTTATTTGATTACATGTCAGATTTTAATTCGACATTTTTATGCTAGTTATTGCGACTTTGGGTAGGTACGAAAACTACGTCTAATGTAATTAATCTGGTTAAGTATTATTTTCATTGTGATTTTTTCTAGTAGATTCCACTTAGATGGAAATAAAAATAACTTCATAATTAGAGATAAAAATTCAAAATTATGAAGTTGATTATGGTTTAACCCTCTTGCGTATTATAATTATAAAAATAAACAATACACAATTTTTAACCATTTAAAACAAAAATAAATTTATATTTATTTATTAAAATATTATGGCAAAATTCGTGTAGATGAAGTCAACCTGACTGGCATTATCCATAGCATCTAATATGTAACTAGAGTAAGACAACAGATTAGTTTCTGTTGATCGACCATGTTGCATCGAAATTCAAAATTATCCTACCAAAATAATTTTGACTTTAGAAAATAAAAATATAACCGCATTTGTTTGTGTAAAAATGCCCCAAAGCAATTTTCAGCGCATAATAAAGAAATACCGTATCTACCACATTAAAAATATATATCACTTTGCAGTATTGAATACGAGTTTAATAGCTTTTTGAACAATAAGCAATTATTATCTAAATTAGAAAAACTTTCATTATGTCGAAGAGATACCTAGAATTTATAATAAACTTTATAGATTTATTAACTGGTCCCACATGTAACTGACTTGATTAATTAATAAATTGTTAAACTTAAAATTTCAGTTCGCGTGAAAGTAAGTGTTTTACTTTAATGCCGCTCGTAATCGGCACTTTAACTCCGCCGGCAATAAAGTACTAATTTAATCCCGCCGTTGGAAGAATGCTTCAATAATATATAGGGAATTATTCTATAGGACATATCCTACAATGGGTAACTTTGAATGTTTTATAGTTTGCTCTTATCTCAAATTGTTTACCAAAAACATTGCTTGAATGTATATAAATTCAGTATGCTAACTAATAATATTATTGGTAGGTGAAAAATTTGTATAAAGCGGTTTCTTACCCTTTTAAGATGTTGTTCATATTCCGGAGTGATTGCCTGAAGAAGCTCCCTTAGTTCATAGGATAACTCTGAAGAAAACATTGTTCTTAACAGGAGTGAATTTAAAATTACATTAATTAAATAAAATCACTTTAGAGACTGCAATTCACGTGTAACTCTTTCAATTCAAAATTTTAAATGACACATCGCGTTATTATTATTTAGGTAATAAACAACTCCACCTTAAATTACGATAAGATTACATACACATACACCTGCGCTTATTTCCCTATCTTTAAAACAAATTTATTTATATTTTAAACATTTGTTAAGGAAACACATATGTTAATTATTATAAGAGTGGTGCTGTTAAAATACACCGATAAGTTAGTGTTGGTATTATGTTGTACAAGGTACGATTTTAGTATGCACCATTAACTATTGTATGCTATTTAATATAAAAAAGTAGTCAACTTACTACAAAGGAGTAACCTGACGATTAATTTGGTTTTGTTATTTATTTTAAAATCAAACATGTTCAATTTATTTTTGTAAATTTATGTGAACCACGTGTTATTACAAATACCCAATTCCCAATTAGGGAATAAATCCTTAAAATTATGATTTAGAAATTAAGGCTTCCATTACCTGCTGAAGACTTGCAGGTAAATGCCAACACTACCACACTGATATGAATTATTAAAACCCAATTCATCATGGATTTAAACACCAGCAACTCGATTTGTTAGAATATAATATTAGAAAATATTGCTAGTGTACAAAATAATTTAATATTCTAAATAAATAAGTAGGATTGTTTTTGGTAGATAACATTATCTTAATTTCAATTTTATTTTTAATTAATTTAATTATCAATGATATTTGAAATAACTACATAATTGAATATTTGAATATTATAAAACAATATTTTTTGTACAAAATGTAAATTTACAATTAACAAATTATATAGTTTCCTATGAAAATATTTTTTAGAATAAACTGTCACAGAAAAACCACTGCTCAAGCTCATGTTTTCATATGTAATTTATTATATGTTTGTAATTTATCTTACTCACAGAAATACTAATAAAATTATGATAATACATCCCTGAATTGATCTATCAATCAACGACAATTACCTACTTCTGTCACAAAACTTATCCAAAACTTAACGTTAGGCTTCCGCAGAAACAGCACTTGCTACTTACATGCTGACAACCGTAAATCTGGATCAAAACTTAGCATGTTACCAAGAGTTTCAAGATTGCTTCATTAGAATTTCATTTTAATATGCCTATATAATATTACTTGCAAGAAGGCAGAGAATATCATAAATAATAAGAAGTGTTAATTGAATGGATTAATGAGCTGATGAAAAATAAACTATGATGTAAAGTTATGAATTTTTTAAATGAATTTGAAAAAATCTCTAGAATTTTAATTAGAATTTGTGACTTCTAGTTTATGGTCCCTGCATAAGACGGAGAGCCTGGTATATCCTTCGGTTAGTAGAATAAACATAAAAAATAATAAATTAAATATTAAACACATCGAATAAGTAACCAAAAACATTACTATAAACGAAATACGGTATTAAAATGTTATTTCGACTGTAAAATGTTAAAAACACGATTATAAAAAATCGTCTATGTGTTTACTGGATTTGGCATGCTCTTTGATAAGGTTTTTTCTTCCTACTAAAGAAAAAAGTAATTTGCCAAAGGAATCCTTTTAAAAATGAAGTGTTGAGCAATATACCTGTTGAAAAAAATAATTAAATAATAGTAGTACTTTAGAACGTAGTAATGTAGTAATAGTTTTTTTTTTTAGAATAAACTGCCTCAAAAAAATCACTCGTTTTAAATCTTGAATGAAATGAATGCTGCGTTTTGAGTAACGGTAAATAATTATTTTAAGGACGAAAGCTCTAAAATATTTTTTATGGAAAAATAAGAAGTTTAAAATACTAATCTAAAAGCATTTAAATGTTCGCTCTCTTAATTCCAATTCTTTTAATAAAATGTAGATTAAATATTTGCTACTAAAGCAAATAACATAAATGGGATCTTTAGGAGACCTGAATCTCAAATTGAATGCACAACCACTGTTTTTGCACCAAATATTAATTGAATAATTTTGATTATTTAAGCAAACGAAAAGTTTTAGTACTTCATTTGTAAATTTTAAAATTTACAATATTAACTTGAGTAAATAATTTTTTTCAAGTCCCCACATACCCCGTCCAAATTTTTTTAGATTGGCACCTTAACTGAACAGGCAGAACTGGATTTTTAGAGTAAGTTGTAAATTAAATTCTACAAAAAAAATTAGAAGATGCTCATGATGAGCATGATCACTTTCTTATTGCATTCTCTGTAATTTATTTAATCAAAATATAAATTATGCAATTAAAACTAAATTCAAATTTTTGAAAATTTACGTAAATTTAATCTGTTTTAAAAAGTCGAATGCAATTTTAACGAGTAGAATAGTTGAGATGAAAGAGGAATGCAATTAAGGTGATTAAGTAATTAAGAAACCTATGTATACTACAATATTTACACAAAAATTTTCTGAAGCAACTTTTAGAGGCCTTGATAATGACACATGTTTTAAAAATAATATTAGGTATTTTTTTTTTATAAATGTAGATATAGTAGAGAACGGCGTAATCGTAAATCATTCAACACTTTGGCAATTCTAAAGGGAAAACTTCCATTAAAAATAGCCCAACTAGATATTTCCTCAACGCGTGTAGATAGTATTTACTTTTTGTTGCATATTTTAGTAATTTTAAATGAGATTGAAGTTACGCAAATACATAATTTTATGTACCTATGCATTTAAAAAAATTAAATGGTTACGTGAAGTTGTGTTTTTCTGTAAGTTAAATATTTTTTAATTTTCGGTTATTTTAAGATATCTTCGTATAGCTACGTAGTTTACTTAAAATATTAAAGAGATTTGAATAAAGATAATATACATAATTAAATAAATAAGAAATGTTATACCTAGCTATGCAAATTTACAAAATGCTTTTCTATTTGATTTCCCGACTTACTTTACTTACATAAATAACTTAGAAAATTTACCTTTGTTTTCAATTTTTTTTGTTATTTTAACTTACTTATGCAAAGCTATTTATCAATTAGATTTTTATTTATAAATGTTCAGGAATAACTGAAACAGGATAAATTGATTTTTATGGAAAATTATTATATTTATTAAAAATCAAAGAATAAAAGTTTTTTAAGAATAAAAATTTAAATAAAAAATGTGGTATGAACATGGTAGGTCCTAATAACTATCTGACAAAAATTCAAATTAAGTTTGTAAAAATCGAGCCAGTAAATATTTAGTATGCCGACTCGGCGCGATCCGAACCGCCGAGTCGTCATGCCGATTTATTAAGCAGAAGTCACACTTCAATTTCAAAGATTATAACGTTTTTTAAACCTCGTAATAATGAATACTTTTAAACAAAATTATTCGATGATTAATGTAACAGTTTTCATCAATATTTTAACTAGTTGAACAGGTAAAAAATAATGAACTTTTATAAGCAAACTCCAATTAAAACTTTTTAACGCGATTAATGTTTTTCGGTTCTTACTTGTACAATTTGAAATTTATTTTTAATTTAGTATGAAATACAATAACTTTGAAGGACCCAGTCTAACGTAAGAACCCAGTGTATTGTTAATTAATATCTTCGTAATGTTGAATATTTTACTCAGGTGTCGTTAGAGCAATGGAATAAAAAAACAACGGATGGGACAGCTCGGCGCCGCAACTTGGCTCTGATCGACTCACGTCGCCGACTTGATGCCGAGCCAACTTGACTCGGCGCCAGCTAACTCGGCGCCGAACCACCACTGTCCATCGCATAATATTTAAACGGTTTTTCCAACAAGTTACGTATAATTTACGTAAAAGAAGTGTTTCTTGGACAGGCTCTTCTACTTTTTCTAACTCTTCTACTCTGTCTAAACTACTCTAATGTAGTGGCAAAAAAAATTTTTTTAAGCAAACCAATTCATGTGGTTATGGGCTTGTACAAACATACTACGCAATATTATGATTAATTTTCAGTTGAATATTTTCGTTATTGTAAAAGTAGAATTAAAAATTGTTTAATTTATTAACAACGCTGAAACAAAATGTCAATAAAAGCAGTACTTTCAATAACATGCCTTGCCTGCAGATATAAATATAATTTTTAATAAAATATATTTTTTGTAATCTGTAAACTTTGAAAGAACATACAATTTTATTGGCAATAAAATGTTAATACCTACCGATTCAAAATAAATTTCTAATGAAATTTTAACTAAAATACATTAATATATTTTTTATAGACTATGTGATATACAAAAATAAATTTTCAGTCGAATATGAAACCAGTAACATTTAAGTTTATTATGATGTTGCAATGCTTCTATGAATTTTAATATTGTCATCGAGCCTTTAAGTTCCAGTAAGGGTAGGTACTCATTAAGGGAATGAATGATATGTTGAACGACGAATATTTGTTTAGTATTATACCACTTGGAGTGACTTTGCAATAAACAAAAGAAGTTTGAACAATTTTTGAATTTTTATAATTTTTTTTTTAAATTATATACTAAAATGCGTCTCTGTTAGTAATTGGTAACTGTTATTAAAAATTGAGGAACATACTTGAGCTAAATCAATAGGTCAAAGTAAGTCAAAGTAATAAATATGAATAAAGACCAGGAATTAAGAACTAATTGCTCTCCGCTGAATAACTGAATTAACCATTTTTACTCTTATTTTTTTGCTTCTTCCTCCAAGCTTTAGATTCTATTTTAATTTAATTCCATTAATTAACATTTTTTAGATAGTCTATTCAGTTTTTATTAATCTTTGATCGTAACAACCCACTTGTAATAAATTATTAATTTATTGTGTGTTAGTTTTTGATAGTTTTTTTTCCAAATCTATAATTACAATGGAATTGTATGAAGTTCACGATCGATGTTCCAATTTCGGATGGATACAACAAAATTTTGTAAAAAAGTCAATCAATGTTCAAAAATGAGCGCAATGATTAATTGGGCTTCCAGCGTTCTTCTCTAGCAACAGTAAAGAATTATCGAAAATTGTCAATAAATATTAAAGTATTCCAAAGATTTATTATTTAAATTTAATTTTCTGGACAGGTCAAGGATAAAAAAATCAAAATAATTGGATTTATTGTAATAGTGAGGTTATGAGGGTGCATAATTTATACAATAACCGCTAGGTGATAAGATCAATAGAAATAAATTTCAAAATTAAATGAAACAGGCTTCAATTTATTTTTTATTATGTAATAAAAGAAATTGAATTCAATTATTGTAAAATATGTCTAAATGAATGAAATATAAGAAGAAATGTGTCATTTTAACGTATTTTGGCCTTTTAGTTCAACTTTAATGTAACAAGACACTGCACTTATCTTGAAAGTTCCAGCGCTTACTTACCATGTGTTTGACAAAATTGTTCAAAATAAGTAAATTGGTTCAAATTCATTTAATCATGGTTGTTACATTGTGTTTATAATATGGATTTTAGTTAATCGGATATTATAGCGATTCTCGATTAATTTTCGACCTTTATGTAAATTTTAAAAGTTATTTACTTAACAGTGCGGTGTATAATGCAAGTAGTACAATTTACATATAAATTAAAAGTCAACTTATTATTTGGTATATTTGCAAATTCAACATAGTATAATGTAGGCAGTAAAGGTACACGAGTAAACAATATTTATTTAAATTAATTTAATAATGTAAAATCTGAGTAGGTATACTTAATTTGAATATACATTATTTAATATCTGATGTAAGATACTTGAATATCTCCTTAGACTTTTATTACGATATTTGCTGATATTGCTAATTATTCTCTTTGGTGTACGAGAGGTTAACCACTTTATTACCTAATCTGAATTACAATTGACGCTTTTTGCAATGTAACTGGAAAAATGCATTTTTCACTCCAATAACTGGAAATTTTGTTTAATAAAATGTTAGAAAGAAAATATTATCAGGGAAACGTTTTGGAAACTTCGCCCACTCATTAATTACACCACATGAAGGTATTTCCCAAGGCGAAAACAAGATTGTAGACGTTCTTTTAAATCAAAAAATTCTTTTCAACAATCTGAAGTATTGATAAATTCGACGTTTCAGCTTATGTCTTTATTATATTTAAAAGAGTATTCTATTGCATTTAAAATAACTTTAGAGGAGTTCGTGGATGTCCGCCATCTTATAAAAAGGCAATAAAAAGTTTTTATCTTTAAATATTCTGAGAATTGTGATTCCTATCAAGAAATGGTAAAAATAAATGTGGTTTACATTATGATCATCTGGGAGTTAGCTCCCAATCTACTTTAAAATAGCAGTTATACGGCATTTATATAGCAAGCTTAGGTGTCGTTCTGGATGAGCACTGTCCAATATAGTACGGTGGATATTCAAAGTTTAATAATTTGGATAGCAAAATCGCAAATATGACCGTAAGTACATAAATAGAGATCAAATCTCGAGGTTTGTCAGTCCTAGGAGCTACCAATCAGATTATTGAGATTTAAACCGTATTGTAGCAATAGCACGTATTTCGAGATCAATCCGAAATCAGGGCTAAAGCCTCAACTATTTGTATGGACATTTTTTTATACAATTAATTGCATTGCTTATCCAAAGCAAAATTACAGTTGAAAGAAGGAGGAGGTAAAAATCAATAAATATTTAGAAAAGAAAGCTTACGACGGACGGTAACTGTTTCTATCTGCTATCTGATTTTTGTAAATAAATACATTTGAAGCTCTTACGATGAAAGCATCAAAATGTCACTTATATCCCACGGCTTCTTAACACTTCAGTTGTGAGCTAAATTGAAAACTTGATATGCATGTAGTTCTTTAAAGGCTTATGCATATTAAAGATAAAAAAACATTTTCGGTTGAGTACCTTTTTGAACAATTTGCTAGAAAAAACCGCTTTATAATTTTGAAACTTCTTTTTAAAGCAAAATGGTTTGCACGTCACGTATTTTCATCATCGTGCAAAATAAATTAAATAATTAAGTTACCTTCATAAAACTTTATTGATGTGCGTGCACCCTTAAGTAACTTGACAGTTATATAACAAGTACATAATTTATATAAACACGCCAGTTCAGTTTTGTGGTAGATTTGCTATCTGCAGAATATCATAATGAAAGAAAAACAAATAAAGTGCCAAAAAAACTTCTTAATATTTTTTGTACATCATAATGAAAAATTATTACATTTCTAATAGATATTTTAATTGTTTCAGAAAAATCGTTGTTTGATACATCAAAATTATAATGGAAGAAGTTACATAATCTCAAATGGTCACCCCGGAATGACCTCTTTGGGATTAACTATCCCACTAACCATCGTATCTCTATTAGGACTTGTTGTAAATGGATACATTATCATCGTCGTTGTACTCACAAGACAAGTAAGTACCAAATTTGAGAAAAAAAAATTAGATTAATGGTATATTATTTTATTAGGATGAAAAGAGTAACTTTACTTGCCTAGCAAGTTTAAGTTTTAATTTAAGTTGGCAATATTTAAGTTTAATTCGCAACTGCCAACTTCAATATTATGATAATTCACAGTTTTTTTATTGGTTGAAAAATTGAGATTTTTATTCGAAACTTGGGGAACATATTCTTGGATTGTTTTACTAAAAATTTTCGATGAAAAAAAAATCGTTTTTTTGAATCGTCTAAACTGTTTTCCCCCCTTAATTAACAAGTAAAATTAATATTAAATTAAAATTTACTAAGCTAATTAAACATTTAAAATTGAAGTCTTTCAAACTGAAACATTTAAAAAATTAAAGCTATAAAATAAGAACAAGAAAACGAATGTATACCGTATATTTCTAGGATGTACCATCTTGATAATTTGAAAACTTGTAAGTTTGTAAAAGGAACAAAATGTAATTTTGTTCTTGCAATTTTAATTGAATTTTAATTCAATTGAAAATATTTACTTGATTATTATACTTCATCATCGTATCTACTACTTTCACGACGAATTATTACACGGACTATTAGGTTATTTCTTCTGTAAGCCAATGAAAACTTGAGATTGAAGACTCTCGATCAATAAATTTAACAAATATTTCAATGCTAACTAGCTGTAATATTACATTTGTAAAAGTGAGAATTTGACTTTATTGCATTCAATTTATGGATGCCACTACTTTTTTTATAGAATGTAATATTTAGGGGTTAGATATATTTTTTCCAAATAAATGCACCGTGAAAAGGATTTGTCGCTTTAACAAAGGTATTAGTAGCTCTATAGCCTCTATGTAGTTTTTTTCGCTGATACAACAAAAAAAATTTGTTCAGTAAAGAAAAACTGTTGAATGAACTAATTTTTTTTGAAACAGAAAAAACTTTGTTATGGCAGCATAAAATTTGTTGTAGAAGCAAAATAACTTTGTTAAGACTATATAGTTACTAAAAGCTTTTGTTAGAGAGACAAAATCATTTTTACAGTGGAATTAGCTATTTTAACTTAATTAGCTAATCGTTTAAGTCCATTTTAGCTTTGAATTATTATTGATCACCAAACCTGGCGCAAATTTTCTTGATATGGAAATCTCAAATGTGCTTAAAATAATTTGGCTGCAATAATTGATTCTTTTCTAATTGATTGCAAGTTTAAAATAAATAAATATTATATTACTAAGTGGGTACATCAACTTAGATTTATATTGATGGAATTTCGATTAAGAAACTATTATTATATTAAACGTTTTCCAGAAATAAACGTGAAATTCATTTAGCTAATATACATATTTGTTTAGGTTGGGAATTGAAATTGAATAATGTATAGGTAGATATATTTTAAATGGAACCTGGAAAAGATTTTTAGCTCAGTATTATGTATATAATCCAGTCTATAGCACTTCACTTCTATGAAATTTTAAAATCAATTAGGTACCATTTGTTGACTTTGAAGTCTCTAAATTTGTTAGGAAAATTTCAAACAATGCAAAAATATAATTTTACAACAGAATATAAATGATTTCACAATATTGGTTTTATAAAAGTTCTCGAAGTAATATTGTGGTAAAATTATAAAACCTTTAGTAGTACTGTAAGTTATTCACGACAACTTTTACATTAAAATAATTAGGTTAGTGGTCTAAAGGTTTCTGTTAGCGTTTTATAAAACTTAAAGTTCTTAGGCTTTTTAGTAATTTTATATAACCATTATAACACTTTGCAACCTATTAGTAACCTTATAAACCTCTAATATAAACTAATGGCTATGAGGTTCGAAGGCAATAAAATTATTAAATAAGAATAATAAAATGTTTCCTCTGAGAATTAAAAAAAGTCGTTGAATGGAACAAACATCCAATTAAAATAGAAACAACAAAATTTCAGAATACAAACTGGTAATTTACTATAAACATTTATTTATGAGTTATAAACAAGTGTATTTGTTATCCAATAATGCATTAATGCTTTTTAGTAAATTAATTAGATTTGTTCTTCCGTTTGGCCATAAAAATGAGAAACTCAAAGTGGAACAACATTAGTACCTCGAGCACGTAAAATTTGAACGGAAATACTTACATTACATAATGGCTACACTCCAGTAACCGTTTGTAACAAATCCTCTTCGTTGGTAAGCTCATCTAAGTTGTAATATTTTGACTTTTCTCTTTATTACTGTTAATTACCTACGCACAATTTATAACATTTATTTTCATTAAGTGACCTGTGGGAATAGATAACCTGTGCCAATTAATATTTACATACTCAGATGTGCAAATAAATTATAACTCATTTCTGTACCGTAAACACAAATAATAAATTTAATATTCATTAATTTGCGTGCCCATACACGGGGCACAAATAAAACGTAAAATTAAATAAACACATTTATTATATCTAATAAATTACTTAATATTTAGATCTACAACTGATAATATTTGTTTTGTTTATGTTTTCATTTCCTTTTTACAATATACAGGATATATAGATTTAATATCTAAGGGGGACTGACCGTCCTGACTTTCCAGTGGGTAACTGTTGGAGAAATGAGATTTGATGTTTAATTATTTAGTTAAAATAGTCGGTATCGAATCATAAATTGTATAATAGGTAAAATTTCATTTTGAAATAAATATTATGGCAGGATTTAGCTTTTGCAAACTACAGAAACTACGTAAAATTCAAATTTATCGCTTCAGTTGTTTTATGATGTTTTACTTCTGACACAGATTACCATGAGCTTTGAACTACTAATGTTTGTTGTATAAGTTTTGAGTTCATTCCAAGGATTGTATGTACATACCTACTTGTTACAGTGCAGTTTGTCTTGAAAAGGATTTTGCGGAGTTCGGAAGGATAAAGTAAACCTAAAATGCCACTGCGTTTTATTTGGAAGCTATTATAAAGGAAGCTTATTTGAGATTTTTTCAGATAGAAAAAAGAATATTTTGCAAAATACGCAAATCTCTTTTTGTAATTGATATTTTTGTTGTTCTCATCTTATTCGACCATCGCATCGCGTTTTTGATAAATAAGCTTTTGGCAAGTTAAACAAACAAAATTTAATAAAGGATTTTGTACAATACCTCACGGGACGTTGATGTTTTTATACTTCTTCCGATTTTTAAAACAAAATTGAAGCAACATCATGCCCGAAAATCAATTCATATTAACCATATTATTTCGCCGAGGTAAATACCAAACACAAAAATATATTTTTGATTAACCTTTTTATATTTGGAAAATTACATTTTTACGGAGAATTAACTTTTAAATTTACATTTTCCTTTTAAGACTATCCAAGCAATGCTATGGGCCCGGAACCGTTTAAAATTATTTATAAATGTTTGCACTAAAAATTAAATTAGTAATTTTACAAGCTTTTAACTTTTAATGTAAATATAAAAGAGTGTCGTTTAAAGACTTTTTATACAGTGTATTATATTTAATAAATCATTAATGTAATAAAGGTTTTTCAGGCTGGAACAGCAAACAACCTTTTGCTATTGCATTTGGGCGTTCTCAATGCATTACTGGGAGTGCTGTTTCTAATCTTCACATCTCCGGGATTATCAAAAAATGGCTGGTTATCACAAGGAGCACCGTGTGTTATACATGGATTTTTATTTACTTTACTTCATCCCTTAGTATTGTGGACAATTTGTGGACTTAATTGCGATCGTTACTACGCAATTGCCGCTCCCCTTCATTATGGACATCTTGTTAATCCTAAAAAGGTAGATATAATGCACGCAATGCTTTCCTTAATTTAATTAAGAATTTATCTACGTAAAGTTTAACTAAAGATGTTTATCTCAGCTTTATTACACGATTTAATATAGCTACCTACCGGATAATTTAAATTTACTGCGTAGAATACACGCAAGTAAAAACCGAGATGATAATAAGAAAGTAGTCAATATATTTCAAAATTACCATGCTGTAAGCCTAATATACAATTATTAATTTTTATTAAATTTTAGGTAATTTTAGGTCTAGGAGCAGGTTGGGTGGTAGCGCTGGTTCTATGTTTTCCACCATTGTTTGCAGTGGCGCCCTACACCTACAGCGCTGGATTAGGATCATGCATACCCGATTTTTCCCTCGGTTCTGGAGCATTGTGGTATTCGGCTGTATACACAGCATTTACTCTTCTACTACCTGCAACACTTATAATCTGCTGTAATATTAAGGTAAGAAACCATTATTTTGCAAAAAACAGTAAAATAACAACTTTCACATTTTAGATTTTAATGATTGCCCGCTACCATCGTCATCGGATAGCATCAGCAATTTACGAAGTAACATTATCAGCCCAAGTCACCATAACTCACCAAAGAAATCCATTTTTTGTTCCAATTGTAACAGCGCCTTCGGCTGGGGGTCCAAAATTTAAAGGAAAAAGCGCTATATCCACAGTTCTTCAATTAGTAATTTCATTTCTCATATTATACGTTCCATACTATTCCGTAATATTATGGGATGCTTCTTTAAGTACTCTTAATCTCCGAAATACAACCACATTGACAGAAATCGATCACCATATTTATATTCTAGTTTCCGTTTTATTGACGTGCTCAGTACCAATTAACGGTTTTCTATATGGCTTGAAAAACAAAACTCTTCGCAAAACATTCCAAAACTATTGGAGAAAAAAGCTTTCCAAAAATGAAGTAAATCAAGAAATCCAAGCTAGAACCCCATCTACATGCGGATCTCGCAGACCTTCGTTGACACCTTTAGGATTCTTTTCCAAACCAGTATTATCTAGACGACTTTCCGAAGCACTCTTGGATGTGCATAGAGCCATTGGAAGTCCTACTAGACAAAATGGCAAACGCCATCCCTCGGAATTATCTTGGAGGCCAAACTCAACTCCCGGTTTAAATTTATCTCCCACTGAAAAATTATACAAGCGAGATATACCTCACACTGCTAGTTGTAACACATTGCAAGTTCCTAAAACCGATCTCGACGAAGTATGTGCTGCTGATGATGAGCTAATAGATGATATTATAAAAAGACAATCAACGGATAAATTACGTAAATCCAGTCTTAGTTCAGCTAACGTATTTCTTCAAAAGGTTTTTGGGATTGAACTGTCGGAACACCTTAACAAAAAGGCCATTGCCATACAAACAGTTTTAAGTACTTCACCCAAAAGGTCACCCAGAATTTTGATCACTCGAGCATTTTCAGAGGAAAGTGAAAAAACAAATTCCATACCCGAATCGCCAGCGAGAGATGTTATTACCAAAAAACTGTCGTCATCTACAACAATATTAGAGAATAAGTGGAGAAATTTTGTCTATAAAGATGAAGAAAGCGATTCCGAAAATCCTAATACCGCAACAACGAAACCACTGCTTTCGTCAGCTGATCGGGATAGTTCGACTAGTAACAGAAGTAGCGAATCATCTGATACGTCGGAAGTATACCCCGAAAGGATATATACAGCATTGGATTCAAATCAAGTTTTTAGCCAACTGGGAGAAAGTGGTTCGGAATGTTCGGCAACGGAAGATCAGCTATTGCTTTCTTGGCCAGACCATAAAATCTACAAAAATGGAAAGAATTCTCTAAACAATAATAAATCTAATTTATTTAAACAATCATTAATAAATGTGCAGACAGAAGAAATAGTGCTTTAACTACAATTTCCTAAATAAATTTAATGTAATGCCCTCGATGTGATATTACATAATAATTAGGTTAAGTTTCCTTTAAATATAAATAAATTACAGAGATCGATTGTGCACGAATATTACAGAAAAAGTTGTTTACATTTTAGATTTAGTAAGTGAAAAATTTATGTATAGGTGTCGTTCTTCAGATCTACAGGTTACTGTAGTTAATAAAATTCAATTTTAAATATTTTAGCGGCAATTTTAAAATTTATTACGTTTTAGTAATTTGTTTTAATCTAAAATTTAAGCAATTTTTGGTTACCGAACTGAAATAAAAAGTCATAGATCTGATGCATACATTTTTGTATATTAAATTTATAGTTAGGTACGTAAATATAATAAATACAATTATTGAAACAATCAATTACCAAAGTAGATACTAAAAGAAATTTTTATTTTCGTACATAAACTAATTTTTTTGCAGATATATAATATGATATAATTTTATATTTTGTATATTTTTAAATTTATAGGTATTATTACAAAATACGCTTCTCATACAATATACAAAGGTGTGCACCTGTTAAAAAGCAAATGAACAATTTAAGTGTTTACAAATTCGATGTAGTATTAATAACACCATAAGGTTAACGCATCCATATATCAAATGAAAACAGTAAAATAATTAATTACAGCAAATATTTTTATATAAAAAATGTTTTTTCTTAATTTATATCTTTCGAAATTTTTTTGGATAAAAAAATAAATTTAAAATGTATCTAAAATAATTTTGGAAATGCAGCAATGCATAAACAAATTCTTTGCATTTTTTTAAATTTTTTATATTATTTTTCTCAAAATTAAAAATTCCTAAAAATTAAGTATAACTTAACTGAACAAAATAATTTTCTACTGTTTTCATTTGACTACTTTAAATGTGTTCAGAAAAATTTTTAAAATTTCTGAATTAATTCTTTAAATCTAAAATAAATTAAGTGTAAAATATACCTTTCATTGGTGTTCATGAATGGAACTGAATTATGATTCAAATAAAGGTAAATCCACTCAGCATTTTTTCATACGTACAAACACACCAAAGAGACATAGGACGTGGATTTAGTTTTATTCGAATTATACAAAATGGTACAGTGCAGTGCACCAAATAAATAAACTTAAAGTTGAATTTGAACAGGGTATTAAAATTACAATCAATTTTTACTACAGGTATTAATGATTTACATATCTTCAATCAATATTTAAAGTAATCGACACTTAGGTTGTTTTGTCAAAATGCATGTAGTTGTAAAATTTCAGTGACCGTTAACAATGTAACAAAATTTTTAAATTGTAAACCAAAAATGTTTCGAATAAATTCATTTAAACTTCATGTTATTTTTCTTTATTTAAGAAACAAAATCAATCATTTTCTGTTTTTTAAGGACCTAAGTTTTCCAGGTCCATGGAGTTGGCAGTATTTCTCTCAATTCCCTGAAGTGTAGTATATGAAGGATAACCCTTCTGGAGTAGTACAATAACTTGGCCTACAAATTTAAAAAAAATTTGTGTTTAAATTAAATTTGGCTATGAAATCCAATTTATAATATGATGTTCCTAAAACCCAGAAGCATGATAGGTATTATTATTATTTATGATTCCCAAGAAACGCAGGAGAAATGCTCATTAGAAGGATGTCACAACAAAATTACAGTACAATAGTGAATTTTATGAAGAATTATGAATGTATTCGACTAATTAAAATAATTGTGTCTTACTCGAACCCATGATTATGATCCCATAAAAATCCAATTGTGCAAAAACGTTTGTTACCAATGTCAGTTAGATAATATATTCACTTAGTGATTGTGTGAATAATGTATGTGATGGTCACCCAAGTGAATTACTGTAATACTATGTGTTAAACTTGAGTAACAAGTTAGGGATCTAATACTTTAATTTGTAAGTGCATTATCTTTCAAGTTGAAAGAGTCTTCAAGGAAAGTAAATAAAATTAATAAGGTAAGATTGGAAACAATAAAATTTTAATTGGCCGTGCCATAATAATATGAGAGTATGGATAAATTATTGAATGGGAAATTTTGGAAATAACATAAAATAAACACCTATTTTCTGCATGATAGCTGCATAATATAATATGTCATGTATATCTATCTATATGTAGGGTACAGTGGTACATACTGTAAATAATGTAACATACAATGTACATTTGACATCTATTTTATTATCACATTAAAATTAATCATATTTTATTTAAATTAATTACTCAAAATTCTTAATTTCAAAGTACCTGGTCCGGAGTAAGTACAACAATAAGAATAATTTTGATTTATTGGAAACTGTTTTTTGATTGGTTGGGTGAGGGACGTATGTGGACTGGACCGATGGTCAGTGGTAATTATTTTTGGTCTGTAGTAAATTAATCTCCTAATTTAATTGAATCCCTAATCTTTTAATAAAAGTAAAAAAATTACTTACTAACTAAGTCCATGCAAGCCATAAATGATAGAGGGGATATATTATTTACTATACTATATAGAAATATTAATTATTTTTAGTTCTGACAGTCTGATTTATTAAACGGTCAGTTTAAAGCGGAATATTTTAACTTAATATTTTATAATTTTGGTAATTTAAGTAAAAATAACACAGGGGTTAAGAATAACACTTGGGATACGGACTAGGTCACAATGGTATCATTTTAGAAAATTAAGTACCCAATTAATGTGTTGCATTAAAGAATATCTTTGTTGTTCCATTTTTCTTTTTTTTCTCATTTTAAACTTGCACAAACATTATAATAACTACATAAACAACCCCAATAATTTTAATTATATGGAATCTTATTTTGTAACATGACGCATGGATAATTTTAGTCTCGTAATTTTATAGGTATTATACCTGGTTGAATGGTTCAAAAATTAAATATTCATGTTCCTACAATTGCAGTAATATCTTGCGTCAAATTTCATTTTTTTTCTCTCAACTGGTATACTATTATTATCCACGCATTGCTAGAGATATAGGTAATTGATAATCAAGTAATGGGTTTTGAAAAATATTCAAATTAATTAAAATCATTATTATCGAATTTTCCATTTTGCAAAATTTTATATTATGGAAATTCCGGTTAATCATCCAATAATGAAGTCCCATTTAATACAAAAATTAATCATCGATGATACTGCTAACCATTGCCGACCAAAACTACAGTGATTAAGATAGTAAGAATTATGTTTTTACAATTTTGCACATACTGTCAACAGAATGCAAGCATCTCACAATAAGCTACCTTTTGCAAGGTTAATATTGCGGACTTTAATATCGATTATTTTCAAAATTAATTGATTTTTGAAATTCTTTCAAGTATTTATTACTACTACCAGTAGTGTTTTCAATTTTTTGAACTTTTCTTATCAAGTCAATAACTGAAATAAAATTGAAAAGATTTTTAAAAACCGCTTGAAATTTCAGAAATTTTTATTTGTTTAGTAATGCGTACTACCGTTTAATAGTTGTTTTTTTAATAAGATTCTTGCACCGGAAGCAATCCTTTGACAAGGATAATGGTTCATCACCCAATAAACATGAGTATGTTTTCTATCGCCAAGGTTACATGCATAAGGTAATTTGTCTACTTTTTTCAATCAAATACCTTGTAACGCCACCGGCTTGCAAGTGACAAACGAAATCAGCGAATTATAAAATTGTTTAAATTGTCAGAACCCTTGATAGATTCTCCAATAGCGAAGAGCGGACCAGCTCGTCCGTAGCGACGATTATTTAATTAATTATTTATATTAAAAATTAAGTTTAATTAAAGTAACGCGTAAAAAGAAACCGCGATGTTTAAAAAATCGCGTAAAAGTGAAATCGCGTAAGAATGAGTTTATGTATTTAGAAATTTATTCGAGTACGTAAGTAGATATGCGTAATGACGGTAATAAAATCGAAATAGACTCATCAACTCATTTAAATTGAAGCAGGTGTGACTGATTTTTTTATGGAAAGTAATTCGTCTTTTAATTATTATACAAATACAACAATAAAAAACCTTGAGGAATTAACACGAATTATGTTTATTATAGAACATGATTCTTGTTGAGCCATGACACCCGTTTATATAAAAATAAATTGTTTAAAAAATCTCTTAGCTCGGGTAATTTTCATAGTATATTTTCGTTACGATATTTTGAAAACAATAGGTTACGTTACATAACACTTATGAAATTACAGCAAAAAAAAAAATTAAAAGGTATTTTTCAAATTTTTCTCTTTTTGTATTTGAGCTTATTTTAGCACAAGTGATATCAATTTCAAATATAATTAAGCCGAACTAAAGATTACATAAAACTCAATTAAAAACAAAACAAAGCACAGGTATAATCGGTCGACTGCACATCGACCAAACCTTTTCATTATAAACTTGCCATACACACAGGTACACACGTGGTGGTCGAACAGGTAAAACCAAGTTGTAGTTGAAATTTGTAAACTTAACCTGTGTCTTGTTACCGAATTTGTTATTCTTCCGTTCATATTTATACATGGATACAGTTAAACAATAAATTTTGGTAAGTGTTAAATTTTTTTATTGAAGATTCAAAAAAAAAAAAAAAGCTACCCAGTTTTCTAATTCTATGCCAAACTTGATTTAGATAGTGAAACGTCATAAACTTTTCTTGTTTCGTTGCAATTTATAAGTTAACTTCTGGATTGGACTGGCTTTCTATAAACAATTTTTAATTTTTGTGATTCATTGAGGTATTTTTTTATTAATAGATTTTACATGTCATTACAAATAATTAATTTATTTATAGAAATTTAATAACTTTGATTGCATCTACTTTGATTAAAAAAGTAAATTATATCGGAGAAGACCTAAGTGTTACTTTTAAACTCAATCTTAAGTTTAGGCAATATATAATTCTTTGGATTTCCGGGAGCAAAAGTGTATACTTTTACTGAATATTTTTTTAAATCCATATAGTCGAAAAGAAGTGATATATTACGACACCGAAAAACACTTTGATCCATCAATGCAAGCCTCATCAAAAACTCTTTGGAGTTAATCGTAGCATAGCAGAATCACGAAAACTCTATGATTGAGAAATTCATCTGTGTATTATGTCAGACCAGGCAAGATTTTATTCTGAAATTATCAGAACATTTTATGGGAATGCACACATTATGTGCTCAACCGCAAAACACTACCCATTGGGCGAGAAAGGGGTTTTCCCAAGATAATTAAACATACGTACTTATATCAAGGTTAATCTAATGATCAACATTTCTTATCCAATCACTTTGCTGATTATGCTAATTTATTTTGTACGTAGCGGAAGCTTGTAGACTGCAGCGGAAGCAAATTTTTTTTGGTTTCTAATATAGGAAAAATAAAAGTAATAATTTGATAGTCCAAGGGAAAAAAGGTGGAGAGTTTTTCTGAACATCCAACCAGATATGGTTTTAAACCTCCATTATTTTGGTTCCTCCAACATGGAGGGTAGATATCTTTAACAAAATAATCAATGTGGCAAAATAACATTTTTGGACATGTGGCATATCAACCACCTCTGCATTTTTATCTTGGTTACTTTTTCTGTGATTTTTTTACTGAACTGAAAATTTTTTCCAAATCCTAAGTGCGATTTCCAATAACAAAAACTTTGCTTAGTTTCAGCTTAATTCTTTACGGATGCCAAAATTTTTTCATTAAATATACTTCAAAATCCAAAATTAACATTTTCGATAAATTTAAGTGGTTGATATAAAAATTACATTTAGAAATGTAAGTTTTTCTGGTATGTAGCTACTGAATAATTTCCTTTCAAAATTTATATTGCATGTTGTCAAATTGGTGATTTAAAAATTTTTAATAACAAATTTCTACTAGAACACTCAAGGCTAAATTTAATCAAGTCACAAATTTGTAACAAATAATTATGATTGCTGCAAATATTATTCATAAAAATTATTGAGCGTATCGCATATTATCACAACATTAACATTGGCACTTGGAATTTACGGACGTAGTTGTATTAAATAATATTGTAATAGTATACCTACCAATATATTGTTAAATTTTAATTGACTCGTTAACGATTTTTAAATTATATTAAAGTGACAGTTTATATCGTCACTTTGGATACCGTAATTATGTCGACACAAACTTCAAGAAGTCACTTAAAAAATAATTATTATAATTTAGTAATTAATGCCGTAATTTTAAAATAATTACACTCGTATCGCGCTATAAGCTATAGCGCTATTGGCACTACCGCGTTATTAGAACGGAGCGCGTCGCACTGTAGTAGCGCGAGTTGCTTCTCCTACACTCCCTCTACTAGACTGGAAAAGTCTGACGTCACAACATGGCCGCGACCATATGATCGGTAAAAAAGACCAATATTCCAACATTTTCTATTTTTCAACCAAAATAGCCTTTATCATCTCATTTTTTGGAAATGTAAATTATAAAAACGGTGTTTTATAAATAATTATATATAATAACTAACCGTTATATCAATTTGAAATTTAAAAATGTGTCACCGATAAAGAAGTTGATAGGCTGGGCGGAGCTTACGGTCGGTCGAGAGGGAGCAGTGCCTTTCCCCGCTCGGCGTTACTATAGCGCGAAGCTCAAGTCCCGACCTCGTGTTTATAGCGCGATACGAGTGTAAATTAATAAAAATATCGAGAAAAAAAGATAATATTGCAAGAAATATAATACAGCACCACAAAGTGAGGTTAGGTGACACCAACGATATTTGAAAAAGCTTTGGGAAAAATGGGAGAAAATGAAACTAATAATTATATAATTATTTTTTTGCACGATCGGACTATTTTGTTTATTTACTAATAGTGTTTCTATGACAGTAAGTTGATTTTACTGGTTGCTAGGACTAAAACGACGGTAAGTAATTTACTTACCGTTTTTAAAACGGTAAGTAAAATAAATAAAATTTCAAATAAAAACACGATTTATTTGAAATTAAATGTACAGTTGTTACAGCTAGAAATAGAAATCGATATAGTATTGCTTTTTTCGGTATTTGTATTAACAGAAAATGCTCGTGATGTAGAAGCACCAGTTGACGATTGTGGTATAGTATCATCAGAAACGCTGCAAGGTGATTCATTATCATCATGCAGAATTTTTTCTGCAAATTGATTTTTGTTCTGAAGGGAATCTTCTACATAACTTTCAGCCACAGTCGAAGATTTCCAACCTCCATGTCTTTTTAGTCCTAAAACATCTACACCTTTATTGGCTAATAATGTGGCTGAAGTACGTCGAAACGAGTGACCAGTGTAATTAACTACATTTTTCAATTTTAAGTATTCAGCAATTTTTGATGGTAAAGTTCCAATTGTACCTTTACCGACTACCTGATTATTGCACTTCCCATTCCGATAATTTAGGAATAAATGTAACGACTTTGCATTGTTTGGCCGCAGTTTAATATATTTCCGAACAATTTCTAAATAATGAATTTTTTCATCTTTTTTATTTATGACAGTAAATGTCCGCTGAATATTTGTTTTCGTATTTGGAATGTTTATAATAATAAACGATTCACGATCGTCTAAATCTTTAACAGTCATGTTATATAACTCTTCCCTTCGACATGCTCCCGCTACTCCTAATGTCATTGCTACCTAAAAAAATACATAGTCGCAAACATATTCTCGTATTTTACAAGTAATCTAAATTTACCTTATGGATTAAAAACAATTCATCTGGTGCTTCAATTAAAAATTTACACATTTCATTCTTAGTAAAAACACTGGCCTTTTTAGGTTTATATCCAATATTTTTTCTCTTTAGAAAGGCAATTAATGTGGAAAACTTGGAAATATCAATAGACTCGTGTAAAAAAATAGTAGCTTTCAACATTGAGTATTCGGCCCATAAACTACCTGCAGCTTTCAATTTTCCGTTTCTTTGGACCAAATACGCTAACAAGATTTTTTCACTCGTATTTTGATTCTTTTCCTCACACCATGTTTTGAAAATTTTGTACGTCGTTTCATAACGTTCCCTAGATTTTTCGGGAATTATTGCCGAACGTCCAATATTCCAAGCTTTTTCTATATCACCATTTTCACTTTCAGCATCACTCATTTCGATTTTATAATAATATATATTTAATATACGGTAGATAACTGTATTCACAATTTTACAAATGACACCATTTGTTTTTCTTTTGTAAATAAAACCACGGCAACAGAATTAATTCAAATTTTCTACCTACTTCATAAATAACTACAAATAATGCCAATGCAATTTAGATTTGACTTAAAAAAAATTAATTATTTTTTATATTCATTTCGATCGTGCAAAAAATGTTATAACCATCACGAACGGTATGCAATTTACCGGTTTCCGAAAATATTGGAGACTTCGCTCCGCTACGCGTCGCTCAGTCTCCAAACATTGTCGTCAACCGGTAAATTGTACATACCGTTCTAGATACTTAATATACTATTTGTTTTTGGAATAATCGAGTAGTTTTATTTATTTGTGGACTAATGAATTTTTTATGCCAACCCGATGAAAATAGGATCCTTAAGATGTCCTTTGCCATTTTACATCTATTTTGAATTTTAGTACAACTCATTATTAAGTAATTAGTTAGGAATCATGATTTTTTGATTTTTAAAAAATAATCGAAAAGCTTACATTTTTTTTTAAATAATTTTCAGACAGATTTTGAGATGTGTGGAAAAATTGAGAGATTTGGAGTGCATATTTTTGATCAAAAAATAAATATTTTTTATTTGGTGATTACCTCATCAAAAAGGCGAGTTTACTTCAAACGCTATAAAAAAATCACCTGATTATAAAGTGCAGACTTGGAATAACCATTGCTATTATTTTGTTATCATTTACATTTTTCATTATTTTATCCAAATACTTGGTATGCATGGATTCTTTTAACTTCGCAAATTGAGTTTTATGGAATTACCCAACTTCATCCGCAACCCACATGCAGCGAATATTTTTATAAAAAATTTCCATTTTTGTATACTTCCCAATAGTATGAGTGTTATTGAAATGTGATTTACGAGAAGTTTCAAGGTTTCTAGAAGCGACTAATTTTTTTTGTAATCAGTGATCGGCAGCTCCCGATGATTAATTTTTGTTATTAATAGTAACTGGCTAAAAATGCTACCTTTTGGTGCTAAAATAATCAATTTGTTTCACCTTCAAAAATATTTCTGATATTGAATTTTTTTTTTATTAAATTTTTTTTTGTTTAAAAATATTAATATGTATTTAACAAAACCAAATTTGAAAAACATTTTCAAATTTTACCAATTTTTAGCTTCAAATTGAAATATCCAATTTGATAGAAATTTTGAAGAAAATTTCAATTTTGATCGCGGTTTCTGAGTTCTGTGACGACTACTTTCTTAATCCTTAAGGGGGGAGTCCTTGTAAACGCAAAAAATAAGTAGTTCTTAAGATTTTTTTGTAGCTAGAAAAATTATTCCGGTACATAAATTAAAAATAATTTACCTTGAATTATTGTATTGTCTTAGCTTATTCATTTTTAAATTTTAATTTCGTACTTATTAGCTTTTTATCGATTGTACATTAATCAACAACCAAATATTTATAAAACATGTATTAGTGATTTTTTCGAGTTTTAATGGATTTTTAATTTACCTTTACTTGGTCATTCTAATATTGTAGTAGCACCACAGTTAATGCCCATTGAAAATATTTAATTAATTATCAAATTAGTTCGAATTAAGCCTCATAAATATAACCTTGTTGATCTAGAATAATTGCTAATTAAATAAATAATTTAAAAAAATTATTTACGAACTACAAATGCTATAAAATACAAATTTGATCTTATAAGTTGATATCCAGCAGTCCTAACTTCAAAATTGGCATTGTTACAACGAGAAATGTTACCACTTAAAATTAAATCAAAATTCACTTTTGACCATAAAAATTTGTTACTTAAAGTTTGTATCAAAGTAATTGTTGTTCTTTCTAAAAATAAAAGTTGGTTGCCTAAATGTTTGTTTGCATGCTTGGTAAAGATAATTTCCGAGAGAAAACTTTGATATTTGTATGTTAGACAACACACACAATTTTATGTGTAGTTGTGTTGCAGTTCTTTTTCTTGTCGCTTTGATCTTCTATAATATAATTTTTTATCCTTTTGGAAATTTTTAATTTTAAAGGTAAATAAATTTAAGTGAAATTGAAAATATTTAAAAATTTTAAAATTTTTTAAGTGGAGTGATTTCTGGTCAATTTTGGCTAATTGAACCAGCCTAGCCAGTAAAATTTATATTATAAAAACTCAGGTAAGTCCAACCTGAGAAGCCTTCTTTGGCTTACATTGGATAATAGGTTTTTGTAATTCAATAATTTAAATACGTAATTATAACGAAATTACAGACAATTATTTTTAAAATTTCTGCAGTAGTGGTTGTAGGTTGACATCATTTGTACAGCCCATGGCCGGCTCATAAAATAAAACACTTTAATATATTATATTTTATTATCAAGACGTTTTTCGTTGGAACAAACAGGCCAAACTAATCTAAAATGTTTGTTTGGTTTCTTCCATCAAGACGGGCATATTTACTATTTAAGGAGGGATTCCGTTTTTGGGGGCTTCGTGTTTATTTTTTGTCAAATGTCCAATAATATAGAAGAGAAAATCTTGTACGATTAATCAGATGGTGGTCCTTTGGGACTTCCCTCTTCATGCTGGGCACTACTTCCAAATCAAGTATTACTCCTTTTCCTGGCTTCTTTTAGATTTCCCGCGTGCCCTTTAGGGTATACCACCTCTTGATGTTTGCATGCCCAAATTTGGGATAGAGTCATCGTTTGACCATTTTCATGCCCTTGTGGATTTTTTATTTCTTCTTGGTTTCACCTTTTCCTCAAATCAGGGTATGGTATTTTGTCCTGATAGAGCCTGGTGTCTTTCTTACGCAGGACTGACCCTACACTAAATTTTTAAATAATTAAAAATATTTTTAAGTTTAAAAACTGTAATGACTAAATTTAAACGACCGACCAATTTAGTGTTTAAAGTTTTATTGTATAACTATTATTAAAAACACGTTAACAACTTAATTAGGTCTGGTAAATTTAATAATTTTTAAAATAGGTTAATGTTAGTTTTATTTATTTTTCGTTTTTTTATTTTAATGATTTTATATTTTTTTATTGTATCTCTATTTCAATTACAATCATGGTTGTATACACTTGTAAAGTTTGAAAATACAATGCTTCCTGCCATGCACTGTAATTTGCAATATAAATTAAATAGTCTTGTAACGAATAATTACAGCAACAATTAATTGCAACGCATGGGGTTACAAAAGAAAATAAATTTTGCAGAATAAAATACTATATAGCGAATCTTACTCGTTTTAAATTTGAAAATTTTTAAAAAATTACTTTTTTAAATTTCACTGAAAATTTTATTTTTGATTGGGTTTTTACAGCTATAACAATTTTCCAATAAATTCCAATAATAATTATTATTTCACTACGAAATTTGATTTCAAAACGCAAAATTACAATCGATCATCATCTAGTTTATCAATAATGTCAAAGATTAAAAAAATATTTAAAAATTCCGTAATTAAGTAATAGACATTTAACTATGTAAGAAAGAATTTAATTCATAATGGAAATTTTGATGGTTCGTCTTACGAAAGATAACCATGCTGATTATAAACAGTTGTATAGTCGCTTCTAGTAATTAGTCGATGTATGAAAAATTAAAAATATTAGTTAATAATTACGATGTGCGCTTTTTAAGTCTTGTAATTTGTTCATTATTTCAGACCGGGACTCTTTGATCGTCACGCAATGACCATTACATCGCTGAATATCGCTGATGGAACTGTGGGCAAAAAGTAAGTAATTTTCATTTGGCTTATAACAAAACTAAAATTTTATTATATACTAACACTAATTAAAAATATTTATTTTATTATCTAATTTAATTACTCAATTAAATATGCTACTGGATAATGAATTTTTTGCATGGTACTTACGTGATGATAAAGTGTTAAATCATTGAATAACAGTTCAAATTGATAAAATTTCAAGTTGTCGGGGAATGTTAACTTAATCCTGTTTGTTTGAAAAATTTATTATTATTATTATCAATTGTTTAAAAATGTTTAAAATTATTAAAATAAATTAATACCCGTACAAAAAATATCTAAAAAATCCATATTTTAAAAATATTTAAATTATTTCAGAAGGAATCTGCCAAAAATTCCCGAAATATTTTTTTATTAAAAAAAAATAATTTACTAAATTTTAAACTGTAATATTATTTATTGTTACTTAAAAACAGAACTTAATGATCATTAATTCAAGTTAATACAATATTAATTCGAATGATAATTAACGAAGAACATTTGTCAACATTTTCATTATGTAAAAATTATTTTAAGGTTAGTTTAATTTTAAGTTAAGATTATTTAGCCCATGTGCCCTACTTCTACTGTAATGTGTCCCTTATCTAAGCAGCCCTTAATTATTTTTAAGTGTAATAAGTTTAGTTAAGCTTACCATGAATTTACCGACACAGCATTTGTTTAATGACTTTTATGAATATTTCTATTTAAAAAATATCATACGTTATACCAACTTACGAATTTTTTTTTAGTAATAAGTAATAGCACAAATTTTCGCCATTTAAGGTTAAGCAAAAGATTAAGCGGTCAATTTATTAAGCTTCTTCTTAATAAGAACTTCTTTGAAGTTCTACTTCAAATTAGAAAATTTGATCAACTTCTTACGTAGCGTAACGTTTGACGCCGTTCATTGTGTACAGTCAAACCTGTTTACACGCATTTCAACTTGGTTTCTCGCTTTAGGCTTAAATTTAGGTGTTCCGTAATAAGTTAAGAGACACTTAATTCAGTAGTGCAATGGAAATAAGTGGGATTTAACGATTTAAGGGACGCTTAATACTTTTAAGTAAGTGGTTTTCTTTATTTTTTTCAAATTTCTTGAAGATCTCTTCAAAAATACCTAATGAATTCCATGATATTATTGTTTGTATTATCTTTTTATAGTCTTTTGTGAGAGTGCAAATATTGGTATGAGAATACTAAGTGTATTATTATTAATAAATTCCATGCAATTAGTTTTTAAACGAAGGTTAATCATTACAACAGCTATAAAACACGTAATCCCTACGTTGATAAAGCAATCTTGTTAGCTTATTATGAATACAAATTTGTGAAATATTTTTTGATTAAAATTTAGTACTTTCTCCTGTCATAAATAAAGTCAGAAAAATTTTTTTTAGATAGGGAGTTACATGAAAATCCAGCTAAACTTTTGATTTTCTCCAGTTATGATTAGAAGTTCTGATTGGTTTTAACGTATTAATCATTATTATAAATTATCCATTACGTCAGAAATTTGAACACTTGATTATCTGCAGGTTAATCTATACAATTTTCATTTTTTTCTTTTTTCAGTTTTGTCAATGGGCATAATTTGTTCCTAAGCTTTATATTATGGATTTCGCACAATTTTTAAAAATTTGAAAATTCCACTACTATCTCAAAATTCACCGGCAGTAAAAGTAACGTTAATTAAATTTAATAATTACTTTCTACATTTTCAGAAGAAATAAAATATTTTATTCGGAGAAAATGTACTTTCTGTGGTTCATCTGTAATTTTAGAAACTCTAATAAACCAATGTACTTGTACTTATTATTTTATTCAATACTAAGGTCTTTAGGCTCAACAAACAGGCTGATGCGGAATTCGAACTCACGACTACTTTTTTCAAAATTCAGTTGGAATTTTTTTTTTTAAATAAACGATTAAGTTATACATATATGTTAATTGATAAGCAATCAAAATCGTATAGCAAACCTACTATGCAAATAAATATTCATGTCCGCCTTGTGTACGTGTATGATAGCTTTTGCTTGCTGACAATAATTTGAAACAAAGTGATAAATAGTAGGAGTACTATAATTACTTTTATAACTAGCTATTCTTTTTAATATTATACATATAACAATTTTTTACGTAATAACCATGATAAGTAATCTAAATAATGAAAATGTTTATATGTATTGTAAAATTTTAAGTTAGAAAGGTGGCAATTATTAAAATTGTTTGAAGTGCTTGATATTTAAAAAAAAATTTTTAAAAATGTCACAAGTACTGAGGGGCTCTCAGGAAACGTTCAAATACGACTCTCTACATGATGTTTCGTGTAAAAAACAAAAATTCAAAGGTTGGCAATTCTATTTAACAGGAGTGGAATCAAATGAATGGTAATATTATTTTTATAATATGATGGTTATCAATATTTATTTTTACAATTTTCACTTATTTTGAAAATATTTTACTTATACAAAACAATAGGTAGGAAAAAAAGATAAAAAGTTTTTGTTTTAGGAAATAACCATTTTTTTATTCAAATATTCTTTACTTATTTTTACAAGTTTATTTAAATATTAATCGTTTCCCTACATATTATTATTTTATGGTATAAGATAGCATTGTCGACAAAAACCGAATTTACTTGACATAGAAAAATTGAAATACTTGAATTGCAAAGAAAACTTTCCAAGCAAGGAAAGATTAAATTTGCCAACTCATAATACCAAAAATTTTGAAAAACTATAGCAGTTTTTTTTAGTTAAATAAATTAATATTGTTTGTAAAAAAAAACATTTTATTGTTATACGACAAATTTAGCAATCAACGAATTCTCAAAATTTGTATAACTATTTAACTATTTAATAATATGTATTTCGCTTTCCAAATTCAAAAATTGGTTGTCAGAAAAGATCCACTTTTAATCCGCATGAAACAGCTTTTTTTTCAAATTTGTTTATTTATTTTTAATTTAGACTTACAGGTAATTTGTTTCGAACCATTAGATTTATTGAAAATATCAATTCGCTAAGGATGTTTCAAATTGACCTTTAATTTTGAAAATTTGAATAAAATTTTAGCGCATGGCGAGTTAACTACGTCCAAAAATATTGATTATCAAAAAAACTGCTGTTTCGATGCTCTTTTCAAGTATGAATGGGTAGATGATGTGGAAGATGTGTAATTTTAGTTTGTAATTCAAGAAATCATGACAGTAAGAAAAAAATATGGTTGATTTAAAAAATTCGTATCGTTCAACAACTATATCAAAAAAATCTTTGGTTAGACGTGCTCGGTGTAAACAAAATGCTGCTATTGATCAAGCAGATTGCCAATATGATAATTTGGCTCAGAAAGGGTTTAGAAGATTAAGACCGATAGAGAAAATTAAATATTATAAACCGTATGTATTTTAAATAAACTCGTATGGTATATTTTTAACGTAATATTTTCAAAAGCTTGGTTGTTATAGAAACCAGTTTGTAATAACAGAACCTTCGTTTAGATGGAGCTATGTACATACTATTCCAGATTTTCTCATTGAATAATTATTTTTATTTTTTTAAAAATACATATTTTTTAATTAATTTATTTTTGCTTAATAATTGCTTTTTAAATAGGAATTTTATACACATTTTTATCCTTAGGTGAAAAAAAAAACGCTTGTAGCAAAGCGCAATATTTTCAAAATAATTTTAGGAAGCAAATAATTAAATAAAAATAATTTAGCATTGAAATTACTATAAAAATTTTCTAGTTTTTATAAAACATGAATGAACTAAAGCACATTTTTTAATTTAAATTGTAAAAATTACTCCCAAAGAAACAAAAATAAATTATATATTAAGTAAATAATTTAAAATATATTTTTAAACTTTTTTTACCTTCTTAAAACTATTACTACTTTTAAAAGTAGATTTAGGGGTACAACTAGGTAGAAAGAGTAGAAAGATAATAAAAAAATAATTTTATTATTTTTTTTTATTTAAGCGAAGAGGTATCAAATTTTATTATAGCAATTAACTAATAAATTAATTTTAAATTAAACTTACTTATTACAACTTTTTTTTTCAGGCCTAGATGTCGTCCTTTATATATTGGAGTTGTAGCTGCAGTTATTCTCATTGCCATAGGTCTTATAATAGCATATTTTCTTGGAGCTTTTGATAAAGTTGAATCTGGAGTGTTAGTGCCCCCTAATCCTACTAAAGAACTTCCTCCCTCTGCATCTCATCTAAGGACATTCGGAAAAGCTGCCGTTTGTGCAGATGCTGTACCATGCGCTGAAATTGGGAAGTAAGTAATAGATATAACTAAAATTTTGGCTAATTTATATCCTACCGGTGTAATTCCTTTTGTCCAACTGAGCGTGAACAGAATTAATTTACAAATTTTTAATTATGATATTACCTTCGAAAATGTAACCATCAAAATTCAGTTTGCGCTTAGTTGGGCTTGTAGTCGGTTGGTCGCGTACTATAATTGTTCGCGTCTGCTCAACCACCATGAAAACGTCCAATCAGAAAATTTTGAAACTATTATGTAGTATATGGAGCATTGTCTTTGTTCTACTTTGTATTTGTTTATGCCACGATTAATAGGGATGCAGCTTTACAAGCTGATATTTAATCAAGCTAACTAAAATGATTTTCGCACCGAACGATAGCGAACCGAATGAGCCGCGCAAATCCTTTTTTTTAAATAACTTTCAAGATGTAAAGTAAAACAAAAGTTTTAATTAATTTACTCAAGACCGGGTAAAGAGGAAACTTCAAATTTGATGAAGGGAAGTTTCTTCATACTTGCAAAGTTTAAAAGAAATCTGACCAGCGGAGTCGAACTTTCGCATCCCTTTAATTTTATTCTTAATCCCAATTTAACTTCCTGATCTAATTATTTCCCTTAAGACAATTGGAAAAAATTCTCTTTTTTGTTTTGCTTAATTTTATTCCAGGAGTAAAATCCTTAAGTTTGGCGCCACATTCTCAAAAGAGAATCTTAAATTATTTTAAAGTCCCCTCTGTTGAGCTGCTCTCTTGAAAGAAATAATCTGCTAAAATGCTCTAGTAAATTTCAAGTTTTTAATTATCTCATAAACAAATTATAATTTTAATTGTATCGTTAAGGATCATTTTAATAAATATTTACAAACACAAGTTAACAAGGAGATTAGATATAAGTAATATTACAGACAAAACTTTCGTTTATTACTTTTATATTTACTAATATTATTAAACATAAAATTAATTATTAACTAATAAAAATAATTAATTATTAAAGTAGGAATTACCTTTTATTTAAAAAAATGTTGTAATATTGTTTTACAAAATCGTGCAATATTATTGCAATGGTTTTTCAAAATATTTTGTTACCGATTCAACAATAAAATATTGTTTTCCACGTTCGGATTGCGTAATTGCGTTAGCACATTTTTAAGTGAAAGAAAATGTTTAAAATCACGTCATCAATTTTTTTAATTGATCAGGCAAGTACTTATGTGGAATTAAATCTGATTCAATATTTTCGCATGTTACATAATTTTCTAGTTTGTTGTGTCAATTAATAGTATTTTACGTAACTAGAGCGGTAATAGCTGCTTTACTGGGCGAGTTGACAGGTGAAAGCTAGGCCTGGAAATCAAAAATTAATTCAAAAATTAAAAACAATTACTTTGTTGCGAAATAGGTCATTATAATCTGCAAAGTCAATAATATGTTTTTATACAGCATACATAACAATAACAACAACAGGCAGATCCGTCTTCGCAATAAGCATAATATAGAAAAGTAGGACAATTTTAAATTTCAAATTATAATCTTGAGAGCAACATCCAGTAATAATTGAGCAATTCGTGTTTGTTTTTTCCCTAATTTCTTCGGATATACATGAAGAGATCTGTTAAGCTACTAATGCTAGCGATTGTTTAAATTTCTGAGGAATTCTGGAAATAATTTATTCACTCATGTATGGCAGTGTTGAGTAATATATTATTATTTTGTCAATACAAAGTACAAACAAAGTTGCCTACAAATTATAAATCTACATTTAATTGGCAATTTGATCTTATTACAAAAGTTGTTATTTCTTTACGGTTACTGCAAATCTTTTTTCTTGCTTCTCCCATGTTTTATTTTTTCTTGATTGCTAAGTTCATCGTATGAACCATACGTTTTCAAATTATGAATTAATTCTTTAATTTCCTTCACACTTGGCTGATACCTAAGGGGATATAACTTGTTATATTCTCGTACGGTTGAACTAGGACTTTTCCTGCAATGCAGATATGCATACAGCATATCATACTTTTCGCTATCATTTACTTTGTTCATTTTTATTTTTAATACTGTAATTTTTGCAATATTAAAATGTCAAAAATTGTAACTGTCAGATTTTTCGTTTCTCAGCATCCTAGATTTATTCGAGCATGACGCTCACGTTTTCAAACAGGTCATCAAAGCAGGGTGTAAAACCCAGAAGTTTGGAATTTTAAGAAATATAGATTGTTTTTGTGAAACTTAACTTTTTGGCTTGCTGCCTACCCCTACAAGCCGCCACTGGTATTTAAGGATAAACCGGCATTGGCGTACTACAAACTAGTAGTTGGAAGCTGCAGCTAAACGTTGGTAAAAATAATTCAGGACTCTCTCGAAGCAAACTGCGTGTACAACGACTAGTTTAGACCAGTAGTTATTTATAATTGCAGATTTAATTACACGGCAATTAATGTTTAGTACCTATTGCTATTAAAACTTGCAACACATTCATCTTTGCGTTGGTGGGTTTTCCAAATTTACATCGATTCAAACTGATCGAAGTAGTATGTATCCAAATTGAGAAAACATTTTTGGTCAAAATGGTAAAAGTTGACCTGTTTAAGCCAAACTTTAAGAAATTGCACTTTCATATTATTGGTTTCTTGAACGAAAGCGGTTTAATTAATTGATCGAGAAATTTGAATCGGGAAAAACTGCCAAATGACCCCAATGCATTTGCTAAAGTATCAGATCTAATCTGTACCTATTACTCGTTATCTTCTAAGTAAGTCAACTTTCGTGGCAAGTGTTTACATTTTGATCCAAAAAGGTGTCAATGCTTTAATATTAACATTTTGAAAATTCATCCTTGGAGAAAAACAAATTAACTGATAAGAAATATAAAAATTTCGCAATATGTTTAAGTGACTACAACAATCTCTGGTGATTATTGGTCGACTTTACAAAGTAGTTGGTTACAATAACAGTTATGGCATTGTTTTGCGATAAAAATTTATGTATTGCCTACGTACATTCTATTATATTAGTGTGGAATAAAAAAATTATGCATTAAAAATATGCAGCCACTAAGTCAAGTCAGTGGGTTGTTAACCTGTTGTTTTAAAATGATTGCGCAACTGACAATAATAGTTTATATACATCACCTCACGAAATAAATAATAACAAATTAAAAATAGAATGACGTACGTGTGTTCTCTCATGCGCTCGCGCGATTTCAGCTATAAAGCCAAACGATATCCTGGGCGTTGTTGTATTATTACTTCGCGAGTTCTAGTCGAGTGTATTATTTTGACTCAAGTATTTTATATTGCAATATAATCAAAATGTCTGAATCCCATTTTGATGAATACGAACATTACAATTTCGACCACGATAAACATCTTTATTCGGGCCACAGTGGAAAACAAAGAACCAAGAAAGAAGCAAGCGAGCACACAAACCATTTCGATCCAAGTGGACATTCGAGGAAAATCCTTACAAAGCTAGTCAATACAGAATCAAATAAAAAGGAAGTTAAACCTAAAAATTAGTGCCTGTTTTATTAAAACTTTGTGATATTAAAATATAACAAAGACAATTTGCTAAGTTAAGGTTTTGTGATTTATTTTTGTGAAGACTTTGCTCTATTGTTACTCTATAAGGCTCTAATAGCCTTGGTAACTATGTCATTGTTGTAGCTGAGAATTTCCTAATATTTCTTTTGTGCAACTAATTTCTTTAATAATTGATGCATTTATGCTTATTAGATGATAAATAAATATTTTAAATGTAAAACTTGTTTTATTCAATTTTTGTTTATTATTGATTACTACGTGAGCCAATTATTATCCGCAGTGTTGCCACCATGTTGAAATTACAATATATTTTGAGGTCAACATATCAAGGTGATAGTTGCTAAATTATGATAAAAACTTACCAGCAGAAGGACGGCTTTTTTAAACAAAGAATTAACAAAGTTGATTCTTTAACATTCAAAATTATGGCGCAGCATAGCAAATCTTTAATTTTCGACAACTTTTTGAATTGCCAATCAGCTATTTTTGTTTAAAAATAATATTGTTATCGTTCACTGTTAACGATAAGACACCAACTTACATTGTTCTAATTTCTAAAACATAAATAAAAAGTAAAAAACATAAAAATTAATAATTTTCTTTTCTTTAATAAAGAAAAAAGGGGTGGGGATAATAAAAAAATTCTGGCGTAGGATAACTTGAAAATTATTCAACCACATTGTATAGTTCAATACAATGGCAATTGTTTGATATTAAAATTTAGTCTTTTGAAACAGTTTTATGTTGATAATAAAACTTATAATAATAATAAGTGCGATCATTTAAATAAAATAATTTCTATTATATGATTAATGGCCTAGAAAATAACTGTATTTTATCTCTAGGTGAATGAAACAAACATAAAATTTATCCTTATGTAATATTTCATATCTATTAATATCATATAAATACACATCAATCATCCGATAAAAAATATAATAAATAACTGTTATCGATCATTAAAAGTAGCATTACAACAATGCAAAAATAAAAATAGATAGGTATGGTATTCCCCGGTATAATTATCCTAATGTTTTGTAATTGTGTACCTAACACTAACCGCTTAACTCAGTAAAGTTCAAAAAATAAATAAATAAATACAAATTAAGTATTTAATTTATATTTTGCAACATTAATAACAATTATTCAGATAAACGGATAGATAAATGATAATAATTATATAGCATAAAACATTTTCGATATAACCTTGTTATTTCGAACTGCTTTTTATCTCGATAATTTTCAAAGCTTTGTTGGCTTTGTTTTATAATTTTCAAATAAAATTAACAAAAACTTCGTTGACGTGGAATTAATTATATTATTTCTATTTCCCAGTAATTTTAGAAATTTTATTTCCCTAATTTTGTTTATTTTATTCCAAGCATAGATCATAGATAATCTGTTAACCTTTATCAAAATGGATGACGTGGAATATATAATATTGTCTACAAAAATTTATAATTTTATATTTTACATTATTTTATAAATTATTAAAAACATATTATTTGCATAAATATACGGCGAAACAAATTATTTATCAAATTATCGAGTTCAAGGTGGTATAGGTAACTTATTTACCAATGAGGCAAAAAAGTAAATAAATAGCTTTATTATTTATTTAAATTAATATATTCCTACCTTTACTATCTTCCTACCTCATATTATAAACATTCTGAATATTTAAAATAAAAATATAAGGGGGATTTCATTGATTCGTCTTTTTTGTTATGATATGTAGATTATATCATAATGTCATTATTATTATATTTATATCATTAACCTTTACCATTAAAGGTTTATTATAAAGCTAGAAGGCCAATGGTAAAGCTGATTTTAAAAACCAATAATTAAAAACAATTTTTATATTCTGAAACAAATTAAAAAAAATTATTCTAATTCCCAAAAACTTTTTTTTTTAGGGCAATTTTAGAACAAAATGGAACTGCAGTTGATGCAACAATTGCAGCTCTTTTCTGCAATGGAATCATTAACATGCAAGCCATGGGTATCGGAGGAGGTTTTTTGATGACAATTTATAGTAAGGAAAACAACACCGCAACATCTCTCAATGCCAGAGATGCAGCCCCATTAAATGCAACATCTGGTATGTTCGATAACGATCCAACAGGAGCAAGATATGGTACGTATCCAATATCCATAATCAATGAACATAACTGATAAAAATTTAATTGCAGGACCTTTGGCTATCGCTGTACCTGGAGAACTAAGTGGATATTGGGAAGCTCATCAAAGGTTTGGTAAATTACCATGGAAAGACTTGGTCCAACCATCAGTCGACCTCTGCAATAATGGCTTCAACATGACCCAATCACAATTCGACCAAATGTCAAAAATTATGAGAGACGACGTTTTAAAGTAAAGCTAGGCAAAATATTTTTCCTCCTCTAAATATCACATTGTAGATCTTGGTTTTTGGATTCCAATAACAAACCTAAAAAGGTAGGATCGCTAGTCAAACCTACTCAGCTTTGTAAAACTTTAAGTGCTATTGCTGAAGGTGGCGCTGATGTATTCTACAATGGAGAAATTGGTAAGATGTTCCTAGAAGACGTGAAGGAGCTTGGTGGTATACTTACCCAAGAAGATCTTAGTCTCTACAAGTAACAGATGAAATTTTAAACTTTACTTTTAGTATATAATAATTTTTTAGAGCAAAATTTGAAGATCCAGTGGAAATTAAATTTCACAGCGGCGATCGTTTGTATTCAAATCCTCCGCCAGGGTCGGGATTATTATTAGGATTTATTATGAATATCTTAAATGGGTACAATTTCACCTCGCAAAGCATTGAAGATATTGACAGTACTGCTTTAACTTATCACCGAATAATAGAAGCTTTTAAGTATGCTTTTGCAGAGAGAACTGAACTTGGTGATCCAAAATTCATTGACGTCACTGAGGTTTGTTACGTTTACATTTATTTATTTGGTATTTTTACCTATCCTCTTACAGCTGGTGCAAAATTTAACTTCTCCAGATTATGCCGAAAGTATTAGAAGGAAAATTCAAGATAATGGTACAAGTCAGGATCCGAAGGATTATGGTGCAGTATTTTACAATAAAGAAGATCATGGTACTGCTCATATTTCAGTTTTAACTGAAAATGGAGACGCCGTATCTGTAACTAGTACCGTTAATATATAGTATGTCTAAATTTCTGCTGTGTTAAACCAAAAATTGATTTACCTCTTTGTAGTTTCGGTAATGGCAGAACTTCGCCTAAAACTGGAATTTTGCTAAATAGCGGAATGGATGATTTTTCTTCTCCTGGCATTGTTAACTATCATGGCTTATCGGGATCGCCAAATAACGCTATAGTGCCAGAAAAGCGTCCACTATCTTCAATGACACCTGCAATTATTACAGATAAAAATGGCGATGTGAAAATGGTAGTTGGTGCTGCAGGTGGAACAAAAATAACGACTGCAACAGCATTGGTATTATATTACTTTTATTGCATTTCAAAGAGTAACTCAAAAACTTCAGGTTATGATTCGATATCTTTGGCTTGGGCAAAATATCAAGGAGGCGGTGGATGCCCCCAGATTCCATCATCAATTGTTACCAATGGAAATTGAATACCAGTATGGAATTTTGGATGTAAGGCCAAATTACACGTTAGGTACTGAAATTTTATTGTAATAATATTTTTAATTTGTAGCAAATTATTCAAAAGTTGGAAGCACTTGGCCATAAAACCAAAAGGTATTCAGAAAGGGGATCCATTGTATGTGCGATTGTGAACAATAATGGCACAATTAATGCTAACGCGGATTACAGAAAAGCTGGGGATGTATTTGGAATAAATTAATGAAATGCTTGTGATATTTTTTGAAAATTAGACCAATTTATGATGTTACTAGTTTGATGGAATTCAAATTCGTATCACAAGAAATTAAAAATTTGTAATACCTAATTTTGTTTAGCGCGCTTCAATTTTCGAATTCGCATTAAAATGTGTTACTTATTATTTAATGTTACAAGAAATCTCGCTTTGATTGTTACTTAGTTATTATACATGTAAATAATACATTGTTTTTTGATAAAAATTGGTAGTATTTTGATATATTTGTTCTATAATTGGATAAAAGTGATTATAACTTTTCTTTTTTCCTATGTTACCACAAATGGGTTGAGTAAGTTTCCCCAACTGTTAACCAAAAACTAAATAGAAATAAAAAACTAAAAAAGAACTTCTATTCAAATCTTATTAATACTTGCAGTACTAATTTGTATTGTTGCAAGTAAGTATAATTGGTGTATATTGGTGTGGGAAAAAACTTGCAAGTCTTAATCCGAACCATATATTTAATTAAATCTTTAAAAACTTTGACCATTACTATAAAATAAATAAATTTATAAGGAAATACAACATTCACGTCGATAGAAACGGGCCTACAATGCAAAAAGAAAAATTGAAATGGTGGATAATAACAAAAAAATTATTTAATTTCCGTTGGGAAGAAGTCGTGATTTAAAACTACAATATTAAAAATACAATTATTGTTGTATTAATGAGCAATTCAATAACTGGCCATTAGTCTCGTAATCCATTAATTGTCCATCGATCGTTATTTAAAGATGACAGGTAATTTTATTTTATATTTTAAACAGTGCATCATTTATGTTAATATGACATTGATGTTTAAATAAACCATCCATTAATATTTTTTCAAGAAAATGCGCAATTCAAAATGCTTTTATTATTGTGAACTTGTTTGTTTAATTTAATTAGCCATTTACTGCTTCTAAGCTTATCTTGAAATTACTCATTTTTAATGAGTAATTAATCAAAGTTTCCTTTCTTGTATATCTTACATCAGGGTAGGTATGTAGATATAGATTTAATGTGTACTTTAGTGAATAATAATAATCAATAGGTTAACGATCCATTTGTTACATGAGTCATCACATAAGAATCATACACCTTTGTTCAATAAGTATGTTAGTAGATAAAAAATACAAATCTTCACTTTCTTTTGCACAGGAAATCGAAGTTATAAGAAAACTACTCAAAACTTATTTGATAGCCATCACGAAATGAAAAACATAATTACTTATCCCTGGGATAGTATAGAGAGAAGCCTTATGATCTGACTCTGTGTCTGTCTATCCGTCTGTATACCAATACCCATAGTTTAATTATTTTGATGCTATGCACTATTTATTCAAGGTTCTAGTCTCTTCAGACATGTATTTGCAAAGAAAGCCATCACAATATCCAAGCACTCAAACTTAATGTAACCTCAAGGGTTATCATGTTTGATGACATTTATTGTCATGGATGTACAAGATTTGGATATCTAGACGACGACGCGACGATGTCGTAAAACATAAAAACCATCTCTGAAAAAACAGCAAAGACAAATTCATTAACGTGCTCATAGACCATTATCGAGTAACTGCGTAGCGAAAAAGAGGTTTTGCTTGGAAATAACTTAGAAATTAATTATTTTACCTTTTACTTTTTACTTGAGCATCTAAACGAAGACTAGGTTTTCTACAACAAATTCAAAACGTTTCAAAACGTTTGTTAAAAAAAGTCAAAAAATTACAAAATCTTAAATTGGCTCTTTCGAGTACATCTTAAATCCAAAATCAAAACGCAAATCTGCGTGAAATTATGAAAAAAATTATTGCTTGTCTATTTATTTTTCCAAAAAATGTTTTGCCATGTTTTGCCCAAAAAAAAATAAATGTAGCTTAATTATTTCTAATTCTATGCGTAAAATTTAAAACTTGAGCCCTTCTGACCCTTAAAATATAAAAAAAATTAAGATTTTATTTATAAAGAGTAGAATTATTTTGAGGTAAAATTTAAAAATATATGTTTAATGTAAAAATTATAGAGGAATTTTATTAAATACTTTGGAGCCCAAATTGTTTGATTTTACTGTTCCATAAATTAAATTAACTTATTAATCATTCAAACATGCTTAAGTACATTTAGATTGGTGTACAGTTTAATATATCATTATATAATCTCATCTTTAAGTGTTTAATAAGTACTTATAAAATAAAATACATTTTATAATTTTAAGTCGCACCGTTGCGAGCCATGTAATAAATAAGATCTGGTTCTACATACGTATATACAAGCTTTTTTGCATTTTTTCGGATGTGCTACAGTAATTTATGTGTTTAACATTTTTATTAAATTGTTGATTAATTTTTCCGTATCAACAGAGCAATAAAACCAAACATAAATAACTGTTATTAAAGCTCTACATATATTTTTTATATTTGTATACCTATATTATAATTTTTTTTATATCTTGACAAATATTACGCCGGCTCCACACATGGGAGCCAACGTTGGCGCCAGCGTTGGCGACGAAATTGGGCCAAAAGTCGTACCAAGCTCTTTGTGGCATCCACACATTGGGGCTATGCCAGTCCGAAACCGTCAGGGCCAACATAACGCATAAACTCCAACATTGGTACAACTCGTAAAAACATTGATGCAAACCTTACACATTGGACGAACGTAGTTGAGGTTCGTTCGTTCGTAGTTTCTTGTGGTATCTACATATTGCGAAGAGGGTGCGGGCCCCCCCCCCCAAATCCCCGAGAAAAAGCTTTTTTCATGATCTTCAATAACAATTATTTAGTTGATTTCGATTAATAGATACATAATTATTTTAAAATCTAACTTTTCGCCCCTCTGGTTAAAAATTTCTTAATCCGTCCCTACCCGAAACCGTCAGAGCTATTAGCATGTCTGACATGGAAATTGCTGTAGGTGTGACTGCCCTAATAATAAGTAATATAATTATATTTTGCTACAAAAAATACGAAAGCGACCTTGTCAAAGAAGATGGTGGGTTACAACACTTCATAGACTGAGAAATCGGTAAGTATTATGAACTTACAGTGGCTCACAGAAATAAAGACACAGTCCTATGTTATCAATGTAAATTGAACCTTTTAAAGACCCTTTTTCTCATATAAAAATCACTTTTACAGCAATACTTGCTAAGACAGTTTTTGTAGAAAATTTATTTTCCTTCATTTTTGTTTATATACATTTTTCTATTTAGTCGCACCGTTTCCGAGATACAGCGACTAAAAATAAACTCTGTAAAAATTTTATTAAAATTACCATAAGAAGAATATTAATTTTATTAAAATATTTACAGCTTGTTTTTCAAATCGCTGTATCTCGGAAACGGTGCGACTAAATAGAAAAATGTATAGAAACAAAAATGAAGGAAAATAAATTTTCTACAATAACTGTCTTAACAAGTATTGCTGTAAAAGTGATTTTTATATGAAAAAAAGGGTCTTTAAAAGGTACAATTTAGATTGCCAACATAGGACTGTGTCTTTATTTCTGTGAGCCACGTATAAAGTCATAGTTGTTTTATTTATGCCACATTTATAGTAGCAAAAAATTCAAGAACTTTTTCGTTATCCCATACTGTCCTAGACGACATTTTGTAAAAAACCAATTCTCTTCACCTTGCAAACTATAAATTCACCTTGCCCGAATGAACAAGAGCGATTGTGTGGCCGGTTAATTACAAATAAATTCCTTTGATGTGTGTGGCAAAAACCGACAGTCAACGGAAAATCTCCAACATTGGTGCAACTCGTTGAAACATTGATGCCCACTTGGCTCCAACACCATTTTGTCGATCCACACATTGGACGAACGTTGTTGGTGCCAACGTTGGCTCCCATGTGTAGAGACAAAATTCTGTGTGTTGGCAAAACCAACAGTCAACCAAAACACACCAATATTGGAGCAACTCGTGAAAACATTGGTGCCAACTAGTGCCAACCTTGGCTCCAACACTATTTTGTCGATCCACACATTGGACGAACGTCGTTGGAGCCAACGTTGGCTCCCATGTGTGGAGCCGGCGTTATCCTGATATTATTTTAATCAAACAATTTTTTTAAATTTTTGTTACGGTTAATTTTTTGTTTATATTTTTCAATTTACTATCTACTATTTTTTTCATAGTGGAAATTACTTTAATATTACAGTAAGAAATGTGTTCTTGTTAAAAGTGTATTTTGTCAAGTTAACATAACAAACTGTTAATTTATACAAATTAAGTAGTCAATATTATATTTCAGCAGTCCTTTTAATGCGGTAACTGTTATATTTTTAAATTATATTATGTTTTATTATATTAATAGTAAAAATACTTTATTCATATTAAAAACCGGATAAAATAAAAATAAAATATTAATAATAAAATAAATTAATAAAATTCTTGGCTAGCGGTGGGGAATGAGTTATTACGAGTATTTAATATTCAATATGTGGTTATTCAAACCACAGACCACATACATTTGCAAAACACGAATTTACAAAAATTGACCCCCATTTTGACCCTCATTACTAATTAAAATTTTTCTAAAATATAAAATAAATAATAATAAAAATTTAAAAAATTTGGGAACCACTGAAATACACAAACAGACGGTGGACAAGAATAGTGCAATGCACGATGGTTGAAATGTTCAAATCTTAAACTGGTGTGTATTATACAAGTCGTTAAATTTCTACATGTAATTATTTTGAACATTTTACACTCAGCCTCGCCCAAATATCCTGGCACTGTAACCCAAGATTAAGAACTTGAGAAAATATATATGTACGTCGAAAGGTTGTCATTATAATTAATACGATTTAAAATAATTAATGTGAAATTGCACGATTGTGAAAGAACCAAATGTTTTTTGAGACCTACTAACACATTACTAATAGCTGTTCTCACAATCATGACAGTTTTCGTACCTTACAGCTTTGTGAGCGGTATTGTAACCGAGTGCAGCTCGAAGAGCGGCACGAGATTGCAATACGGCTCACAATGCTGTATTGGCGATTATAAGACGACCGCACCGCTTAGATCTCGCATCGAACTTGCAAGTTTCGACTGTGCACTTGTGGGAGTGTTATAATCGCTATAATTTGCTTCAAGTCATCGCTCGTCTTGATTTACCACTGAGTCGTTAATGATCAGGTTTAACTCACTAAAGATTGTAATTTAAGTTTCAGGTGTGGCAAATTACCACATTTTTATTTTGTAAACGACGTAAGTTATAAACAATACAATTCCTTAATTGCGTATATTTAAATTCATGGTTGTATAAATTCAAACTTTTATTGCATCCACATAATAAATTGGAAGACTGTCAAAGGCTTAATGTAATGGAAAATACTATAGTTCTTATATGTTTAACTATTGTATAGTTTCTTATTCTTGTAAGACATCCAATATTTTAAACCCAAAACAATAGTAAATTTTGGAATTTGGAAAATTCGCTTTGCAAAATCGAAACTAGGTCATCATTTGGCCCAAGGTAAAATTACTGAAATTTATTTACTAGTTAATAACAAAATAAAATTCCTATAGAGAGCAAAACTGTAGTTTCTTAGAAAGCGCTACCGTGATATAGCGGCTACATTATAGCATTACTGAGTGACGTCACTTAGTGGTGAAAATGGTGGACGTTTATATTATGGTATGCATTAACGCTCTTTAGGAAACTATTTTTTGCTGGCTTTAAAAAAGAAGAAAATCATTTTTCATCAAAACAATGCACAAGCTTTTTGACGATGGCAAAATTCGACAAATTGAAGCTCGAATTGCTTCAACATCCAGCGTATTCACCAGATTTAGCTGCCTCCGATTGTTATATGTTTCCAAATCTTAAAAAATTCCTGGAGCGTTTTTCATTAAATGATGAACCTATTGCGGGCGTGGATGGTATTTTGCAGACCTTCTGGAATCTCACCTTAATGATGGTATTGAATTATTGGAAAAATGGCCGTTTTTGGCAAGACTTTGGTTTTTCTTGCCGTTCCATAAGACTTAACCTCGGGAATTTTACGTATTTGATTGCTTTTAATATCTTGACCTATGTACGGTGAAAATGTTGTTACTTCTAATAATAATTAGTTGTGATTAAATCACTTCATTTCCTGAACTATTACTAACCGTTAAACTTAAATTAATTTGTTTATGAAAATTTTATTGCTATAAATTTACTCAGTTCTTTTATTCTTAATGTAGCATTTGCATAACTAACTTGCTTAAGAAATTAAGATGCGTCATTGTTAATTAGTTTTCTGCGACTAGGAAGCCGCAAAATTACTTGTCTTTTGATCTTCTGAGTAGTAGCTATTATTTTTTTAAGTTATATGAAAGTTTCATATGAACGCATCCTTATCGTTCCATCTGAACGTGCAACGAATAAAATGCTAGATGCAGACATTTATTTGTAAGAAATGAATTAAAATATATAATAATTTTAAAATAAAATTTATAATAATTGCATTAATAAAATTATCCAATTAATTTTAATACGTAAGAGTACAAATAGTATGTATTACTTTTCGAATACAAAACTTGTATATCCTAAAAGTTACTTTAGACCAGAATAAACCTTGAAATTTTTTTCCGATTCAAATAATAATTTCAAAATTTTGGGAACTTTTCATAAAAGTAAAGTTGAGTTGGTCAATTGTGACACTTGATAAATTTTTATTTTTCTCTTCTTCTATTTTTGTAGAATTAAATTATTAGTTAAAAATATTTTTAATTTTACCGTAAAAAACGCACTTTGCAATTTCAATAGTAATTTCAGTAAAAATAAAGTATTTCATTCGCCTTTACTGTTCCATTATTTTTAGTCTAATGAATTGTATTTTTCGGTGACCGAAAAGCAAGACGAAAAACTGAAAAAAAATTAGTTTCAACGTCGAAATAAATTTTATTTAGTTGGAATAGCAGAGTAATTTACAATTATAATTAAACCAGTTAATGTAACATTACAAGCAAACATTTATGCAATGGTTTATCTTATAAAAGAAAAGAACTAAATTTTACGACTAATAGCTACTGTGATAATATCGAATATATAAAATTTCATGTAACTTGATTTCTCACGATTATAATCAGCATTGGACATTTAAATAAATCGCGTTGAGTGGCAATGGCATTGTCTACATACAATTTCACTTTATTATAAATCTCAGGCCATCAGTTAACATAAACTCAGCTTTTAATTAATTCAAAAGTCAAGCAATAAAATTTTTTTATGTACATGCGAGTGCCCCCGGAAAATAAAAAAATTCATTAATAATGCAATCACGATATACGCATACATATTATAATAATTTCACTTGTAAAACTACATAATGCATTAGGTATACTTGAAAATTTAATACACAACTTGCAATAAAGATTATCTCGACTGCTCGTAAGCTGTTCCTGATAATATTTGTATTTATAATAAATATTTAATTATATACATCCCCACAAGATTAATTAAACTGATTTTATGTTGTCAATCAAACTTGATTATGTATGTGAAATTCATATTTTTTGACAACCTGTTCGCTATATCCAAAAAATTCTCCATTAAAAACCAAATTAATAATAAAAATGATTAATAGGTATTAAATTAATACGACAATTTATTATTTTATTTGTCGATTAAAAAATGATTAAAATAAAATATTGAATTGCCCCCTAAATAATGTACTTATGTCGTTTTATGTGATTTTTAATTATTTTTTGTTCTTGGAAAAAATAAAATGGAAATTTTGTGGAAAATTAATTTTGTATTTTTTGAGTTAGGGTTTGGTAAATTTTTACACGGTTATATAAACACGTAGCCGTTAATATTTTTTAATTAATTATTTGTAGTACCGGTCAACGACAATTGCGTGACTTAAAGAAAGTAATAAATCACATAATTTTATAATTTTTCTGTTATTGCATTACCTACCTATAGGTACTTCATAATCAAGTGTAAAAAAATCGAAATTTATTAAAGAATTACTTGAAGCATAAATATTTCACTGACAATAAAAATTGCATGCGCATATAGAACATAAAAATGAAAACACAGTATGTATTAAAAATGATTAAGTGAAAAGTTGCGAACAAGTTATACAATAAAAATTTCAATTCCTGCGAGAAATTAATTTCAGCTTAATGTATAAAATTGCAAAAAAAATTATTAGCTGTTGTAATACAAAGTAAAAGTCTAATTTAATTTGCCAATACAATAGTAAACTAATTAGCTATTATAGTGAGAAATAATGGGCAATATATCAATACTTGGTACAAAAGAATCTTGAAAAAAAATTACAAAAAAGTCATACTTCGATAATTATATTAACGTTGCGATAATTTGTAATAACTTCTCTTATTTTCTTTAAATAATGAATCTCCTTTTCATTTCTCTTCTTTTATTTTTATATTTCCAATTAATTTTTTTAATTTATTATCTTGAAATTTGGTTTTAAATCAGGGTACCTACCAAACGTGCAAAAATATTTATAGATAATTGAATATTGGGAATAAAGCATTAAGTCATTGACTGGATAAAATCAACATCGTATACTGTGTTATAATAAAATTTAATTAATCATCCATGTTTCACAACCAGTTCAACATAATTAATGATTTTGTTCAAAATTTTATGTCGTGAGATATTGAATTCGCTTCGAACTTGAAGTTTCTAATTTGGTATCGATGTTCTGTCAAGGATATAATTTTTTAAATAAAATCAAAAATCAATAGAACTCATAGGCGCCGGATTAAATTAAATTTTTTGTTTCTACCTATTAAGAATTTTCCTTTAAAATCATAAAGCCTAACAAAACCGAATACTTTGCCCCTCTATATTTAACTCTTCCGGGGCCACTGATAGGACTTCAAATTATACAAATAACCAGAATTTAAAAAAAATTGTAATATTACTACTGGTACATGTAACCATTATTTCCCAAAAAAAACTGGTACGTCTGTGTGTGTGTGTTTGTACGTCTGCGCGTGCTACGGTTTTTGGGAGTTAAAAAAAATTAATAATTCTTTCCTAATCTTACATACGTGTAAAGCGAGGTATTTGGAGATAACATCAACATTATATTAATTTATAGCCAAAATTAAGGTACGAAGAACAAATAAAGCCCGCGATTTTAATTACTAAATTAATTTAAATGTTCTATTTTTGCAAATAGGAATCAATTTGATTCTTATCGAATATGATTTATAATATCAATTAATTCTTAGTATTTGTCAATTAGCTTTCCTAATAGCTTATAAACCTACTTATAATTATAAATCAATTTTTTACAGCAATTTTAATTACTAGTTAAAAGCTTTTATAATATTTTTTGCAAGTGTTAAATTTGATTCTACTTAATTACAATTATCTTCCTGCTTCATTGGTTCACTTTTTAGTTTAGTTTTTAATGTAACGACTCACCGATTTCTTTACAGATTTTATCACACCTAACTACTGTAAAGTGTTAACGGTAAACTTGGATGTTGCAATCTAATAAATTTATATAAAAATAAAGTACTTAACACTTTGTATTTACCTGAAAATGTATGAGCTATGACGAAGCATTTTCAATAGCAAGTTAAAGTGGTGAACATCAGGAAATACTTAGAGCAAACGTGGAAAAATGAAAATTCCGTTCGGAATATTTTTTGGATTTTGCTTTAGGGTATGTAAAGTTCAAAATGTTCAAATGCAATAAATTATTGTGTCCAAATATTTTTTAATTTTACATTGTATCCTAGCATGACGGATTCGTATTGGCCTGTATAAAACAACTCTGGCACCCAATAAAAATGTTGACTTGCACAATTTCATGCATCATTTAATATTTATGTCCAATACATAATTTTTGATTCCATCATTACACGCACGTCATTCGTTTTGTTACATCCGCACTACAATAATGATGCCTTAAAAAAAATTATAAACTAACAGGACCAAACAAAAATTTAATAATCATCATAACTGCATCCAACACCTTTAAATCTTCTAAAAATAGATTTTTTTTGTGTTATACTTTTAACAAAATCACCATAACTGATAATTTGCATAATAATAATTTTAATGTTTCGACATGATTATTTATTATGATTGGCAATAAGTTGGTTTTAATTTCAATATCGTAATTTAAAGAGTTTTGCTTAGTTGGTACTTATTTAAGGTAATAAATCACTGTTATGCGGTAAATTACATATTTAAAAATTTAATATTTTAAATAAACGAAATTTTACACGCGTCCAGCCATTGATCAATCACATTTTGTTAAAAAAATACTCCATCACTGAACCTAATCAACAAAGATCCTCCTATCATTAGTACCTAAATGGCCTTTTCATACGAGTGATCCTGAAACGATAATCTATCAAATCTAACGCCTTTTAGCGTTTAATTTTACATCTAAACTAGCCTTAATTATAGTTTGATGTATCGTAAGATACGTCAATATCCCGCCTTTTAATATACGACCATCGGTGATTATTGAAGAATATTTAATAGGTTCAAATACAAAGTAAAAATTTACTTTATTTCGAATTATAAAGCTATTTTCGATAATTGTACTCGGTCTTCTAATCAGAATTTCAAGTTCAAAGCAAAAAAAACTAACGACGACGTTAAAATATTAACAACCTGTTAAAATTTTAACGTTTTTTTTTCCAATATTTATTTTGTCCAAAAATAATACTTTCATTTATAATATTTTTGAATATCCAAGCGTCAAAAGGACAATGTCGCAAATGTAAAACTGTGGCGAAGTCCAAAATTAATTTTTTTAATTTATTTTGGATAAAATATTTATTGCCTTCAATCTGAACTTGAAAAAGTTTATGAAACTAACGTATCTAACTAAAATTAACGAGATAAATTCTACACTAGATACGTGTTTTTAAGTTTTTGTAAGATTACGTTAAGATAACCAGGACAAGAATTATTAGATGTAGATTAGAATCGTACGTCGCATGAGTTTCTACCATGAAGACATAATCAGCATAATACTCACATCCTTATTTATCAAAAGGGAAATCTTCTGTAATAAAACTGATGTTTATATTTAATGGTTTTTAACCATAACGAAATTCTCACCACTCCTGATGCGATCGCCGGAAGTAAGTCGTCCTGAATCGGGTTAAAAAATATCCTGAAATTTTTCAAAAGCAAGTTCATCCCAAAAATCCCCCCCCCCCAATAATAGTCGCGAAATGTCCTAGTAACAAAATCTACAAAGGCGAATTGTCCGGAAGCGAAATGTTCAAGAATCGTTTGGTCCTAATTCTCCACTTCCGCTAACAACAGAATTGTATAAGATCTCTACTTTTAAATAAAAATTAAATAGGTTTTGAAGCTTAGCTGTGTCAGCTTAAAATTCAGCTTTTTCCAGCGTCAGCAGATTAGCTGAATTTTCAGCTGACCCTTAGCTGCCTCAGCTTAAAATTCAGTTGTTATTCAGCGTCAGAAGATTAGCTGAATTAGCAGCTATCGTTTTACTGTCGCAGCTTAAAATTCAGCTGTTTTTCAGCGTCAGCAAATTAGCTGAATTTTCAGCTGACCCTTAACTGCCCCTGCTAAAAATTCAGCTATTTTTCAGTGTCAGCAAGTTAGATGAATTTTTCAGCTAACGCTTTCGTATAGCTTCGTAGCCTAGTGAGTTAAAAGAATAATAAATTATGTAGGTAATTATATTAAGTGCAAAATTGATGATTGTATAAAAAAAAGTAACGAACAAAATTTAAAAATCAATAAAACTGCCATTAATTTTAAAATTTGCTGGTTCAGGGCTACATATCAGCTGATTCAGAAGCTGAATTGCTAATTTGGCGGCTGAAAACCAGCTGAAATTACGCTGTTTCAGCTATTCAAATTGCAAAATCAGCTGATATTCAGCGCTGAATCAACAGGTTTTCAGCCGCCGAAGATCAGCTGATTCAGCGCTGAATATCTGCTGACTCAGCTCTAAATACCAGCTGTTTTAGAACTGAATATCAGCTGATTCAGCATTTTGAATAGCTGAAGCAGAGTAATGTCAGCTGGTTTTCAGCCGCCAAATTAGCAATTCAGTGTCTGACGTTACAAAAAATCAGCAGCTGACGCAACTTACTAGCTGAATTTTCTGCTGACATTGCGTGCTCGCAGTTGATATTCAGCACAAAATGTTACATGGGCGTTTTATAATTTTTAAATTGCAACTTTAATTTTTAAATTGAAATTACAAATTTTAAAAATAATGATCATTAATTTTAAATGATTTAAATTTACTATTAAAAATACTTTTGATTTAAAGTTGACATCTTTTATATTAGGTTTGCATTACTTTGCATTTAAAAATGTAAATTCCAAATCAAACGTAATTGTTATTAAATTAAAAGTATTAGCTTTTAATGTAAAATTTTATGTATTTAATTTAATTTAAAAATTGCACCATTAAAATAAAAGTAGTTTACTTTTATTATATCTGTTAAAAGTAAAACTTTAAATTGAAGCCCTAGAGCGACAATATCAGCAGATTCAGTAGTTTGGAAATTAGTAGTATTTACCACACCAATATGAGCAGTTGGTTAATATTTTAATGACATTGTTATTATTCTAATTTTTCGGTCTGGCGATCTGGCTTAATGAAGCGTTGTAATCAGAATGATGTTGTATATTATTTTGACCTCGACTTAATAAATATATTATTACTATTGCCGCTTCCAAAACATCACATTCTCAAAACTGAAATTTTTCAAAAGAGTACCTTTTTTAATTTTAAATATGCAAAATAAAAGTGCGCTTAAACCATCAAATATTTGCGCAAAGGAATTTAACTGGAACATAAAGCAATTTTTTTGATTGGCTTGAATTTTAAGTTTATGCAAATTGTGTGAGCTTCCGAATACCTTTTGATGAGCAAGCGATTAAAATCAATCGAAATTGGTTTGAAAATATTCACAGGTTAACGTTGATTGGATTGAAGGGATAAGTTTGCGCAAGTAAATAAATACCTGCACAGTGCATTCTTACTTGTTCAATTGTTTAAGATAAATTTATTTTCAGCTTTTAGAAATCTTGAATAAATTTTCTTTGAAGCCTGCCGAGATGAAAAAAAGAACATGCACTTGAATAATTTTGTATTTTACAGTATATTTTGCAATTTTTCATAAATTACTCAATTTGAAACACATTATGAAGCGTAACAATATTGTAGGAATCTTTCAATGAATCTGCTGCTATTTTTCTGTATTTGAATTGTTTCTTACCCTAAAGCCAAATACCATAACTGCGTTTAAACTGGTTTTGGCGAAGTTTCATACAAATAATAATTAAATTGTTGAAGTTACAAATTTTACTTTCTTCGACTATTATTAGATGACTATTTCAACACCTCGAAGTGACCACAAGCATGGAGCGGAAGATTATAGGTTTGGAACAAACCATTCCCACTAAAGTGAATGAATTTTTTTGGATTTTTAATTTTTTGTAATTTTACAAACTAAAATAAAATATTTTTCTTTTGTCTTTTCCGAAATTTCCGGTTGTAACAAAGTATTCCGGCGGTTCCCTCTTAATTATATTTTTAATGTTTTTTACTAAACTTTGAGCAGAAACTCACAAATGTGTCTAAAAACAACTTCTAATGCCACTTTTGAAATGTTACTTCTTTATATGAACATAATTGCATAACGGTTTCACTTTTTTTTAATTGCAATTTTATATCACTAAAAATTTCCGAAATACTTTGTGACCTTTCCATAATTACACCTGTTTGACTAGATTTTAAATCGTCTTCGTTTAAATTTATCACTTCAAATTATTTTTTGCTAATTTATTCAAAATATGCACACTTTTTGAAAATATTTTGGATATTCAAAAAGCGAACGATTATCCCACGATATATCTCCTTATCCATCACCCACTTTTTTGAAATACGGTGGGATTGTTTTTATATCAAACAAAGAAATTAAAATAACAGTTCTTCAATTAACTCCACAACTTTAAAATATTGTGCGCCATGGAAGTATATTAAATAGGTTATGCGTGTTTACTTCTCTAATGATTACCAATGAACACGTTTTGTGTCTTTTTATGTAACTTTACCTTCACGTTTACAGAAAAAATCAATTAAGGTTGACCATATAGGCTAAATACTTTTTTATATGTAATATTTATGTAAATATTAAACTAACAAATTTCGTCATGTTACCTTTGTCGATTTAAGTATTCTGTAAATATTCCGATTTATTTTATTAATGGTAACCGCAAAACCCACCCAAATGGAACAATTTTGGGAAATATCGAATCTTTTTTTCTCGTGAGATTTTGATGTCGTAATTATTTTCTGTCAGTCTAAAAGTCCAGTTAAAATTCTGGGGTTTTCCCCCAGCTCTATGCGTAAAATATTTTGAATTATGAAAATTAAAAAAACTCAAATTTTTTTTTTTTTTGAAAAAAAATTGCTGGTCACCATCGGTTTGTATCTGAGTAATCGACGTAATTAATAAAAGTCGATATGGTTGCGTGTAATGAATGATTTATTACTCGGATGGAATTAATCGAGTATACGCACCAACGCAACGTTTGGAAATTTTAGTGGGAAGCAAGAGCCGTTCTAATTTTTATTTATTTTTCATAAAGTTAGTGACGCTATATTGATCATAATGTCACTGAGTTAAGTAGACGCACCGCTATGCTGAAGAGCTATTCCACCACCACATTACAATTTCAAGCAGAATAAGCCCAGTTCTTCGTCAATCTAACACGGTCACACGTTTCTTGCGTTAAGCTCGATGTTATACGGGAATGATAATTTTTTTGCGATATTTAACCGTGGTTCTGACTATTGGTGCATTATTGACGTTTTATTTTCTTTTATTAATAACCGTCCCTGTAACACAAATTATTCAAGATAACATAACTCAAAAAAGTGCTGTTAAAGAAGTAATTGCTTATTCGTTACGAAAACAAATCGAAATCGAAAGTGAACAAGTTACTTGCGATAATGGATTTAATAAATCGCGCAATTTTCTAAAATACGAAAAAAAGTTGTGGACAAGAGTTGTCGATACAGAATTTTTTGTTTTCAATGTTTATTATGATGATCGACTGGAACCATTTCGTTACATCCGATTGCTTGGAATGATAAGAGGTATATCTAATAAATATTAGTTATAAAATTTTTTAAATAAGAAATAAATTTAATTAAATTTTATTTTATTTTTATAGACAAATTTTAATCACTTGTGCTATTAAGGCAGTTACGTTCAGTGTCCAATTAATTTACTCGATTTTATTAGATTAAATTTTATTGCTTTTTAATTATAATATCGATGAGTTTGCTAATTTTTATGTTTTAATTTTTTTTTTCAATTTTTCTATTTGTTCCTTTTTGTCAATCTCATTCCATATCCTGTATTTACTTAGGGTGGGCCAAAAGCATGAAATTCTCTTTGTAATTCAATAAAATTTTATGATGTGTAAAATTAACGTTTAAAAAAATTTTCTGGTTGCCATAGCAGAGTAGAAAAGCTCAAAAAGCACGACGCCTACGTGCGTACAAGTTAATTCGAAATTATTTTTTCAGTTTTAAATTTCTAACAATTTTAAGCGCAATTCTAATAAATAATTAATCAAACATTATTTCTGTTCTTCATTTTTTTAAATTTTTGGTTCTGTAATAAATTAAAACAAAATATACTTTTTCCACTCATATCGTAACATGCTATTTCTTTTATCATATTTTTAATTAAATAATTATAGTAGTTTGCAGTTGTGTTGTGCGGTATGCACAGGTCAAGTGGTATATATAAAAACTTAGGAATTTTCAAAAACTGCTATATTAACTTACCATTCATATATTATTTAAAATTTCTACGCAATTATCTCAAATTACCCAAAATTTAACATTTTTAAATAATGTATTTAATTTTTTAATTTATTTTTGCAAATATAAGTGCAGGATAATTTTTCGATAACTGTCAGTATTCAAAATATAAAAATTGAGGTAGACGACGTTTTGGTTTTTTAATAACATAAAATTAAATGCAAAATGAGTACTTTTTTCAACTTTCTTAATTTTTTTAATATGGCCATCTCACTTTACAAATAAATTATAATTTCTTTACTGAATGCTCGAAATTATTGTTTTTTGCAACATCAGATTGTTATTTTTAGCCGAAACCGTCAGTCAAGGCAAAAAAAGTCATTTGAATGAACTAAAAACCATTGAGTTTGTCTACGAAATATCATAACAATGTGTAAAATAAATAATAACATCTTTATAATCAGAAAATAATATCTTTTATACAAAAAATATTATATTTAATTATATAAAAAAATTCAAAATTTTTAACAAATTTTCATTTTTCAAAAAACAAAACTTGCTGTTTTTATTGTTTATTTACTTATATTTTAACTCACAATTTCTTGTATAAACGTATTGTGTAGCCTAAATTCAGATTTTCGGTAATTTCCTGCTGTCGCGCTAACTGTCATCTTGAATTTCCATGGGTATTTTATCAAATAATTCACTCATACTCAACTCTGACTAAAATGGTCACCCCCAAACACATAAAAAATATAATTCTCTATTTTTTTCGTCTCCAATAGATATTTTTAGATTTTGTTAAAATTAGGCTAAATTAAATTAAAGCAAATTAAATATTATATTATCTTGCTTATTTTTAACTTTAGCGCTTAAATAACTCTGACAAAACTTGTAGGAAATAAAATTCTCTACAACTTTTGTTTTTATCATTTTTCGACTACGATCAATATTTTTCGATTTTAACTTAAGAAATGAAGCAAAATTAAATTAAATTAAGTTTTTGTATTATTTTGTTTATTTTAAACTTTATACAGAAATAATCATAAACAAACTTAATTTTCTACAACTTTGTCTTTATCTTATTTTGGCTACAATCGATATTTTTCGACTTTAACCTGAACGAAATTTTCAATTTTTTTCAAATTTTCAATTGAACAATTTTTCATGTTGAAGTCGCAAAATATCGATCGTAGACGAAAAATGAAAAACATCAAAGTTGTAGAAAATGTAATTTCCTACATGTTTGGTTCTGACCATGTGTAGTCAAAATATGAAAATGAGCGAGTTATTTAATAAAAACTAATTCCCTCTGATATTCAAAATTCAAAATATGGATTTAACTTCATTGGTCAGTAAAAAAAACATATTTTTAGCGAAAAATTAACCAATTCAAAATGTTTAATTTTATTCCACATTTCACAATTTCACTCTATAAGATGTCAACTACCTCAAAATTAAAACACTTTTGAAAATTCAAATTTTTTTGAATAATCTAACAATAAATTAAAATTGTATTTAAAATTAAAAAAAGCACATTACGCCCCTGACGCTGAATGTTAATATAACATGTAATGAATGATTTTATCAAATTTCGTGGGAAAAACATCTTTTCGAACAACAAAAATTACTGAACTCGTCAACTCTGCGTATTTTCTTGGCCGCTCGTGCTGGAAACTGGTTTTTCATTTAGTAATCTATTGTTTTTCTTTTCCCATAACCACTTTGTACCTTTGTAATATTTAACACTACCTGAATTTTTTGATGTAAATATAACGTGAAATTAAATACAATCACAATGAAACCGAAAGCTCAAAAATCGACAATAGAAGAAAATGAAGAAAGAATAAATTGATAAAAACGCAGTAAACATTTTACAAAGTTGACAAAAAGTGATATTGGCTCCTGATTTAATTTGAATTTGTTTAAATAATCTGTTGAAAATGTACCCTATATAAATAAATTCACACCAGTTTTAAAATAATTTTATAAAACAAGTTTAAAACCCGGAAATTTCGGGTTTGAAATGTTTTTAACAAGCAAAATTAAGATTCAAATACCCAATTAATGGTAATTTATTAGAAACTTTTTCGTTACAATTTACAATAATCCGTTAATTCTAATCAATAATTGCAAATAACACCTAAAACGGTTTAACGTCAATGGTATTTTTATGCAAATGATTTTAAAATATTTGCTAATCGAAAACATCTAAATTTAAAAGAAAAAATTATATTACTACTAGTAGAATTTAAAATTTTACTAGGTATATCATCATTAATAAACATTAATTTATAGTAATTTCCATCAATTAATTTAAGGTTTGTAAAATTGAACTGTAAAAATACATCGGAACTGTTAAATTAATTTTTTATTCTAAATGATATAAAAAAATAATAAAGTGGAAAGATGAAGCTCAATAAATTGACTTCAAATTTTTAATTCTGCTGGGAACTTTTGAGTATAATTAATTTTTGGATTTAATTAAAACCGGAGCATAGCGTAGATTTTTCGCACAGTTTAGGAGGATTAATCAATATTTAAATTCAAAATTCCATGATAGTATATTATAATAATATTTATTTATTTTTCAAATTGTTATGTATTAAAGACATTCACAGTCGCAGATATTGAATAAAAAAACTTCTACAAAGTTAAAATCTGCGACTACGTATGTCTATTTTCGGCGTTTTTGCCGAAAGGATACAAACGTGACTTTTAATGTGGAATAAAATTTCATCTAATTTACTAGTCGAACCCGAAGAATTTTTTTTTTTATTAAATGTATTTTGTTCCACGTTATACGCCACGGTTTTAACCTCCTTTGGCTAAAACGACGAATTATTTTAGTAATAAACAATTTTTTTTGTAAGCTTAAACTTATTAAAACCAATTAGAAGCCTATTAGCACAATATACTAAGGTAACTTTGGAATCATTTTTTGAGCTGTTTGCCTGGCGTGATTGGCCAAATCGTCAATATCATCAGCATGTTCGGCGACGTTCATAGCAGCGTTAGTGAGATGCTCAACTCCAGGAGGGATTTGACGGGAGATCTAAACATAAATAATTTTATTATAATTTAATGGTAATTGCATGCTATCTTTGAAGCTTATCAATATATTTGACTCAATTAACTATAAGAAGAGCATAATTTAGTAATGAATACAAGAGTAACTACGTGTAAAATTATGCCTTATTAATAAAAGCGTGGGAATGGAGAAGAATCGAAGTCTAAACATCCTTTTGCAAAATTGTAGCAGTTAATTCATAAATAAAACATGAACAATATTAATGAAAGCATTGAATAAACGAAATGTTTAGGATATCATCGTGTCTTCGTATATATCAATTAAAAAAATAAATTTTATTTATTTATTATTGATCGTTTTTGAAAATATTTGCAATTTATTTATTTTATTTACATGAATGTCGCTAGTAATTTATTTGCATATTAATAAGATATATTGAGAAGATCTCGTTACTTCTTCAATTTTCAAGTTTAGTACCCATAGAAATTTATTGCCTCGGGGGGATTGAAGAACATAATTATTGTATAATAGAAGCCATTACAAAGTAGCAGCTAATAAACGTTTATAAATTGTTATAATTATAAATTATGGTAATTCATTCGTTTCTTACTCTGTGGTGTAATCTCAGGTATTTAGGAACGGCTTCGTTACCCGATATTATAACTCCCAAAATAATACTCAAACAATAAAACACAATTTTGAAATTCATCACTGCCACTTTGCTCTTTCAGGACGGTTTTATCACAATAATAAAAGGAAATGCCCGGTGAACTATATATACCATCGTTGATAACAATCGAAGGACGATCATTTCCTATAAACCTTGATTTTTGGGTAAAGGATATACACAGGATGTAAATAATAATATTTTTATATTGTTTAGTTACCATTAGTAGTGATCGACTAATTTATTTTAAATAACGTTTTGGACATTAAAATGTCATTAATGGAAACATTACACATCAAGAGAAGATTCTTTTATTGATAATAAAATTTATATTTTATGGCTTTATATTAAGAGGTACAACATTTATATAATTAATATATTAATGAAAGGGCAATAAATAATTTTTGCTCTATGGAAGTACTAATTAGAATTTTTTTATTATTATTGGACGTCTAAAAACAAAGTTAATAAAAAATCTTCGTCTCTTATTGTTTATTTAACCAGAAATTTTTAAATTTTTTATTTAACTGCTTATTTCATTTTAATCAACTACTGCAATCTGAAATTTTTCAACTCTTTAGTTTGGACAAACGGCAGTTTTGTATTTGCTTTCCATGTGTAAATTTACATAAAAGAACTACATATTTTTGTAACCGAAGGTTACCTTTTATAGAGGATAATGCTATAAATTTTGTGGAAAATTCTATTATATTCACCATAAATTGTACATTAGTTAAACTGCCTTATATGGTCGTAATGACTTAACACCTTCTTCTTCAATAAAAAGCAATTTTGTTCCATAAGTTATACTGACACTTCGATTGACCAGGTTTTAGAACCATAATGTGTTCAATATAATGCAATAAAAAAAATTGTAAAAAAATTGCAGATTTTTTTTTTTTAATGGCACCTGGTAGATTATTTATAAAGATTTGGTTTTTACACAAGTGCAATTTAAATTTACTTTATCAATTAGGCTCATACTTACTGTAAAATCGTTGTTAACTTTTCCTATTAGCAGATTTAGCTAACAGCTACATTTTGAACTCTGCACTAAAATAGTTTTAAAATTCGTAACTATTCATTAATTAACCGCATATTGTATATTAAGTTATAGAAAAGTGAAAGATTGATATTATGACATACCGCAAAGTTGTTAAACGATTAAAATCTAATGTAATATACAATACTTCAAAGGCTACCTTAAGATTTTATTCCCACCAAGAGATTAATGGATCTAGATTGGCTCAGCACGTAAAATGGATTAATATAAATAGACAGATATTATTGTAATAAAAATTTTGAATAGCAAACGGAATTAATTACTTTTGCTATTGCAACGAAATCTTACAAATTCAACCTGGCGTAAAAAATCAAATTGGTCACATTAAAAAAAGATTTAACTTCGAAACGTCAACGATTATGAAGACATATCCTTGATTTTTTTTATATTACCGTTGGAATAATTTTAATTATTTAAAGACATCTTTGTATTGAATGTTGTAAAGTTTGATACGCACCTGCAGATATTAAGCAATCCAACATCAAAATTTCATTCATAAACTATTAGAAGTTAATGTCCTCTATACATTGAGTTTAAATTACTACATATTTATTTTGAAAATATATTTCGCACGCAGCCATAAATTTAAGAATTCAAATTAAGGACGCCAGATTTAACAATAAATTATTTAATTAGTCAAACTTTCCTCATATAGCAGCTTAAAAGTATTTACAATGTGTTCAAGCTTTTAAGAATATTTATAACACAAAATAATTACTTATCATAAACATCAACAATTTTATTACTTTTACAGCATTACACTCCTGTAATCGTATTTTACAACTAACATAAGATTAGTTCAAAGCATCGCATTATCCTGGTCGTGACTTTAATTTTTGTAACAGAGCCATTTACGTATGTTAAGAAAGTGTTGGAAAATTTTGCATTTCACGTTTATGATTGAGCAGAATAACATGAGAATGCATAATACAATTTTTAATTCGGAAAATTTCATTGAATTATGTAAATTTTCATAGCAATTTGCATGATGTTATTTACATAAAAATACAGACACAAATACTGACGTGGGTGATTACAGTGTTTGATGAAGCTATTTGAATTGCAACAAAGAATTTACAGCTATCACTAGCTCTGGGTATGTAATTGGAAAGATGCATTTTATGCATTAAAAAAACCTTGCAAATTCTTTCATTTTGAATTTACATTTAAATAATAAATGCTTCCTTTTTAAATTATTAAAAAAAGAAAAAAAAATTTAATTTAACTTTTTGGGAAGTCCCCAAAAACAGAAAATCTTAATTTCATGTGAATTTCCCGACTATTGCAGGTACACAAAACTTGATTCATTTGTTCTTGCAAATTTTTTAAATGGAATAAATGGAAATTTTTAATATATTTATTTTTTATTTTTGATGCACGTTCTGTCGCATACCTGATGTTATGTTTCACTGCACGAATTTGTTAGCATGTATAATTGATAACTGATAAGTAAATATACCAGAAAGTATGTGCACCTCGTGATGGGATGTCAATGGTAATATTTTATATTGTACTTTCCCATATATGGTCTGACAATGAATGTGCTTATTATTACTTTGTCTACGGTACTGTTAAAACCACCTTGTAGTGTTCTTCAATGACATAGGGGAAAACAAGATTCCATTAATTCTTTTTTTATATTATTATATAAACGTCATTTTAATTAACAAAGTTAATTATGTTCAGAAAAATATATTAGTCGATAGGCTAGAAAATTAAATAAACGACTTAAATAAAATATAAATTATCTGAAACTCCATAGATGTTATGATCATTAAATTTAATTAAAATGAACTAATTGAAAGCAATTTGCTTGTATTTTTCTCCAAGTACCATTTATTTATAAATTTATTATCCACCAATAGAAAATTAGATAATTAAATAATTCTGAACTAATTATGTGTGAATCTAATTTTTCATAATTTTACAGATTGATTTTTTTTTCCCTGAAAATAGGTTGTAATTTTTATTTGAATTTTCTCATCCATGTCCAGTGGATGTACTTCTGCCATTACTTCAGCTGTTAGGGAGGTTCGGTCCTGTAAGCGGCCCATAGTATTTTTTCCCTATTTCAATTATTAATTTAAATGCACCACTTTTTTGTACAGGATTAAAATTGAACCTTGATGGTACAAAACTTTGAAATAGCTTTTGAGCATCTTTTGAGGTCTACATTTAGACGTACATATAATGTTATCTTACAAAAATGTACTCTACAAATAAGATGTAGTTCTCTAAGTTATTAATAAAAAATTATTAGTTGCGAAATAATCATAAAAGTTTTATTTGTACACGTATCTAATTAAGTAACTCTGTTTGAGTTTTTTATGAACAGCTTTGCAAATTTTATAGTGGCTGAAAATAATAAAATCGAATGCTCAGTTTATTACTTGACCGATTTACATTTAATAGGTACTTATTTATGTATCTCGTTTGCATTACTATAACAAATGCGAAAACTGATAGTTTTTAGATCTATAATTAACTTGAACACTACAACGTAGAGATAAAAATAATTAAATTTCGAAGTAATATTACTTAATGGTCACTTTCAAACGCATAAAAGTTACGCATTTTTTCGAAAATTAAATGGTTTTCAAATAGTCGCCAATTATACAATTTGAAAAATGTGGTATTTTGTTATTTAAATAATAGCTGTTTACTAATGTTCTTTAAATCTTTATTTATCTCAATTTCGATATTATTTCTTTCGGGGATTCCCAAATATTCCGATAGTACAGAAATTAACTACCAAGCTGAAAAATAAAATTTTAATACATTGTCATTTCAATATCTTCATGTTGTAATAATTGGAATTAACGTAAAATGAATATTAATTTACATAATTATTTATGTTTTGATTATACCAGTTTTACTCCGTTTTTTATGATTATGTTGCAGTCAATCGGTAGACCTGAAAATTATCTCTGCTAAAAGACAATAAAGCAGGCAACACACTACACCGTTTTATAATGTGCATGGGTGACTCTCGAGACATATTTCAGTGTGTAGGGACCTTAAGCTACCATAAAATATATTAAACAGAACATTTAATTTCTGTAATAGTTTCTTCATGGACATCTAAAAATATTCCAGTAGGATATTACCATTTAATTTTGAAATTCTGAAAGTTAACTCTATTTGGAATTTTGCTGAAACGAACATAAAACAGCTCCAGTTTAAATTATGCAAAAAGCATTCTTGTTTGGTAATTTAAATAAATTAATGGTTTCAACGTTCATTAAAAGATAAATGTTTTGTTTTTACGTTTTTTTTTCTGTGCAGGGTATTGGAACGAGTCGCTCTACTGCCAAGTTCAATTAAAATCCGACGATTTCCACATAACCAAAGCAGTTCGTGTGAATATATGGTTGAAGGAATGGGATATGGGAAACGAAAACACCTACAATCCAGTTCTAATATCGTGTAATATACCAAACGATCTATCGCCAAAATTAATTTTCATAAGCACCAAGCCGTGCCAATTGGGCGAAACAAATTTTAAAATAATTTACCCAAGAGGGCACAAAATTATTTTAAATCGGAAGAAACAGCCTAAAAAATATTTGACGACGATTTGCGTTAAACCAATAAACTTTGAGGAAGATATCTCCAATCGGTTGGTGCAGTGGATCGAAATTAATAAACTTTTGGGTGCGGATAAATTTGAGTTTTTTGTGAAAAGCGTTCCTGCTAACATGCAGCATGTTTTGCACTTCTACAGTAAAAAACATAAAAGTTTATTTTTCGTAAAGAAATATAAGAGCATAGAAGACTATGTTAAACACAGTTTAGATAATAAGCAGTTAAAGTTACTAAAAGGTAGCAATTATTTAATAAATCAGCTAAATAACCTACAAGAAGTCGATTTATCGCTGAAAAAATTTAATTACAGCTTTGTTATTATTAAACATAAAATGCAAAGCGATAATCACGTAATTGCAAGAGCAATGGACGTGGGAAAAACAAGTGATGCATTTGCAAATGCGAAAAATAAGAACAAAGAAGAGTTTAAAGAAAATTTATGGCAAAAACGAAGAAATGAAGTGATAGCCTACAACGATTGTTTATACCGCAATCTTCACTCGTCACACTTTGTTATACCGGTTGACATAGACGAGATAATCGTACCAAAACGATTTTACACTTGGGAAGAGGCGCTAGATTATTTATTTACTTCCGCACCAAATTTACAAAAAGAATTTGCGTCATTTTCTGCACGAAACGCTTATTTTTTGGAGGACTTTTTAGACACTCCTAACGAGGAAACCAGTTTCTTTTTTAAATATAATAAAAGAAGTGAATTTAGTGACGAAGGTGAATCGGGAAAAAGTTTTGTTTCGACAAAAAATGCATTAACGGTTTTTAATCACTACGCTTTAGAATCTTTGAAACCCGGAATCAGAAGAACCTTTTTCATGTCACGGGATCTCGTGCAAATGAATCATTATAAAAAAACTTGTTTAATTAATTTATTGCCACAATGTGCTAAGTATCTCTTTAGTTCCATTAGAACCATAGACAATGTGATTAGCAAATACAAAAGTGAGTTTTACGAAAATTACAATCAAGTTGTTAGCGAATTAAGTTTTTACCTTAAAAGATTCCAATTCCTTCAAGATTACAGATAATTTTGTGCAATTTTTTATTATTTTTTAAAATGTTATTATCAGTATTAATAAAAATAATAAAAATTTTGGGAGCTTATTCATGCAAATTTTATGTAATTTTACATTCAAACAGGTGCGGTTGTCAAAGTATCTTAAGTGTTTGATTAAATCAACAATTTAGCTACAAGTTTAAAACAAATTATACAAATTCTTTGTTTAAATTATTTCGCAAAAACACCATGGGACATCTAGCTTCAAAAAACTTGCCGACATTATTTTTATATTAGTAAGTATAATCAAAAATCAGAAAGAATTTTAAAAATTCCGTGGTTGTATCACAATTTTTTTTATTTTTGAGATCTTTTCAAAAAGGGATTTCCCCCTTTAAACATAAATTTTAATAATAATCTAGTTCAATTACCAATGAAAAATTATGCCTTTTAATTTTTAAATTTACAACTAAATAAAAATTAAATAATTTAACAGCTAAAGAAGCTGCAAAAGAATTTTTTATAAGTGAACCAACCTGTACCTACATCTTCAAGGTATGTTAAGTTGATACGTTTTTTTTATTTACTTTATTATTATATATTTATTTTATTTGACGTTTGCAGAAGCAATAATTTGTGCAGTGGTTTATAAAAGCGTTAACATGTAAGTTGTTATTAATGTCTGCTTTGTATGGTACAATGGTATAATTATTTAAAATTTATTAATTTTTAGCTATCGCACTAATTTTATAAATTTTTTAGGCAAATATAATTTTAAAATGAGAGTAATTGCAATGAGTTATTCTCCAAAACCGCAAGCGGCAGATCTATGCCGAGAATATTGTCATTGCGGCGGTTAAATCTCTAGTAGCTGCATTGTTTAAATCAGCACGTTCCAAATCAATCCGTTGCGGAAAGCTCAGATAAATTAATGAGAGAAATGGATTAGGAACCATTTAGCTCACTAAAAATAAATGGTTAATAAAAAGTAGCACTGAAATAAAATTAAATCAATTTATCAGATGAGCAAGTAACTTCCAACTTCATTGCTGTTTGCTGATAATAAATATCTTCTTACAGATGGATGGTATAAAAGCACAACTTTAATTCCAAGAATTTAAATAACTTTTTATACAAAAAAAATTGCAAAAAGTAGTATAGATACACTGCTAAATACGTGGTATGGTATACCTGCAGAAATACATGTAGGTGTATATTATGTATCTCATTAAAACCAATGTTTTATTAGTTCAGAGAGCATTAATTATCTGAAGGACGGTCTAGAAAGGGTTGTTCAATGCAGAAAAAATACAATCCGGTTTGTGCATTCGTTCTTTCAGAAAGTGGAACTGCAATGTTATTAAGCAGGATTAATAGATTTCATTTGTTTAAAAACAATAATTAAAAGTTAGCAACAAACATAGAACTGATAATTAAAATAATATTAAGTTTTACAAAAACTTCACTTCATGATATTCAATAAGTATCAAACTGAAGATTTCACTTTTCAGGAAAGCAATTATTGTTTTACTGCACTTTTAACTCTTCCGGCGCTAAAGTACTATTTTACTGTCGCCCGTCACTTTGGCGATTCTTAATTTTTGCTCGGTTCTGATCGCATTAAAAAAATCCAACATTTGCTCCTTATAAAGCAATATAATATTTTTTTAAATTATTATATTTCTTTTCGTTAACAATTTGATTACATTTTTAATAATATTTTATGGAGTTCACAATATTATAATTGCATCCAAAATGCATTTTTCTACTAGTTTAGTAGATTTCAGTTAGGAAAAGTGGCGTTTTTGGCATCAAGTGCGCAAATACTACTTTACACACCAAGTATAAAGTAATATTGTCAATTGATTTGAAAATTAAAATTTGGATTCATTGGAATTGGAATAAAAATTTCTTATAATTTGAAAAGATGTTTTTACTCATTTTTTAGACATTCGTATTACTCAAAATAATATCTTAAAATCTTATTGAACTTTTATATAATTTATAACTTCAGAGGAAATTTTTCTAAAATTTCAGATTGTATTGTTAAAATTGAGCATCGTGACTGTAGTTACTTCGTCGATGTAGGTAATAATTCATAAAAATACAAAATCACGTAAAGCATGTATACCTACGTGTATATGTAGGAAACATGTAGAAAACATGTCTCTGAAATATAAAAGTCCTAACTTGAAACTAAATGTCGTTGAACTGATGGGAAAAGCATTTTTAGGCAAATAAAATTGACCGTTTAAATAGACGACCAAAAATAAATGCAGTAATTATAAAAACATCAGGAACACTTACGATGTAGTACATTTAACATTTCAAAATTTTAAGGAGGGTCATCGTCTCATTATGGTTTTCTAATTTTCGCATAAAAACTTCTTTAAATAATATCTTGATTACACTTTTATTTTAAAGTTTTACAGATTCCCGGTAGAAAATATTATATACACCTACTGTTACTGAAATATACATCCTATTTTTTAGAAAAAAAAGGGTATTTTAGAGAAATGGGGTAGGGGGAAATCTAGAGAAATTTTATCAAAAAAGAACCAAGAAAAACTATATTACTAATAAGAGATATAAAATGGAAGAGCTGGGGACTATTTTTAGAAGCTTTTCACACCTCAATCAGCTTTATACAACTCCACTAAGCTTCTCCGCCAATAAAAACACTTAAAAAATAAAAATTTAATAGTGCGCATTGTGTACTTCCCCCAAATTTTGCTTATTTCCTGCATATCTTTACCTCATCTAAGATATTTCGAGATCAACTTTGGTTTCTAAGTTTGATTATTAAAGTCCTAACTTTATAACATGCATACAGTTTCCTCTTATTGTTACCTGTATCGAAACGTTTCGGAAAGAAAGAATTTGTTTAGAATTTAACTTGGAAAATTCGACAGTAGTACATTACCATTGATATGATGAGCCAATGGAAGAAGTGAATGCAGAACCAGAGAACGATGAACATCCAGAACCCAAGTAAACCATCCAACCCAAGAAAATGCTGCAAGGAGAGCCTAATTAATATATAATATTTACAAGGTACATTAAAAACATGGTAAATTATTTTTAATTTTTATTTTTTTGTAACTTTCTGTCTTTTTTCTTCTAGCTCCAATTGTAACAATTCAATTTTAATCATCATTTCTTGCTTTTGTAGTAATAAAATATCTCGCTCAATTGTTTCTTGTTCTCTTCTGCATTTTAAAATCGCGAGTTTTTCTTTTTCTTTTTCGGTATTGTAATTATCAATTTTTCTTTTAAATCCATTTTTTTGTCCTATAGGTGATTTGGCACTTAAATTTGAAGCATTTTGCATGATCGATTGATGGATCGAATTGATTGTTTTTGATGGCTGTTCATGTTCAAAATCCAATTCATCAAATGATTCGTTCTAAAATATTAATATTTATATTCAAGACGTGCAATGTGGTAGTAGTAAAAGATGCAATTTATGTATCAAAAAGAAAACGCGTTGTGAGTATTTCGTAGTGGCTACATAGCGAGAAATTATATTTTTTGGCTAGTGAGCAAACTGAAACTCACAACTCGTTGTAGGTGTTTTGAAACGGCCAATGGTCAAAATAAATACTCAGAACGCGTTGTGGTTAAAACATTCGGGCAATGAACAAATTCAATAATATTAGTAAAATTTTTATTTTTGTTACCATGGTATCTTGGCAGTCCTCTGGTGCTTCTATAACATTATCTATAAGTATATCTAAAAAGAAAATGAAGTATTAGATAGCAATATTATTTGCAGCAATTTAGAAAAACTTACCAAGTGGAGCAGTCGAGTCATAAATATTCTTATGGTCGATATGGTCTTGACCACTTAATTTCAAGACTTTGACACCTAACAAGTCAACTGTGTTCGTACAACTACCACCACCAGTTTTATAAAGTTCTACCTAAAAAATGTAGTTATTTAGTATTTGTTATGTAAAATTAAATTACTTTTAACTTACTTTTCCCTTTGCCACATTTTTCTTGGCATTTTTTTTAATAGATTCGTATAGCAATTTAATTTGTTGGCCACTTCTGGGCCCCGTACTGCAGTTAGCATTGAATTCATTGGCTATTTCTTCCCAAGCCTCGTGTTTTTGCTTAACACTTTTATTGTCGGTTTTCTTACATTCGATGATGTTTATGTAAGTACCGACAATATCCACAAGATTTTTCTTTTCTTCCTCCGTATAATTTTTGCCCCGGATGCGTTTTTCATTCATATTCATGTGGCTGACGTTTATGACTTCATTAAAGAATAACCGACATATTAATATAACATAAAATATATTATAATAATCATTAAATTTAAAATATGTAAGTATACAACACATAAATTAATTTCAAAGTACGAAAAAACCGCATGTACCATCTGGTATCAAAAAGTCTAAACAAAATAAGTAAGTAAATATAAATATTCAGTTACCTAGTTAATTCGGAAATTTTACTCATCAAGTAAATTTTTTACTCTACAAGTAACTGCAATCAGCAAAAATGTGAGGTTGTGCAATTGTTTTGTTGTCATTAATGCATAGGCGTACATAACTGTTTATCCACCGAAAAATTCAACTGACAAGAAAATTTCCCATATTAAAATTTAATTTGCAACTAATCTTACCAATCACTTTTTGTTTATCTGGCAAAATTAATAACTTTTAGGATACATCTAACCTGAGTACAGTGACAAATGACTTTAGATTAGAGGAATCGGAAATGTTACTGCATTTATGGGTATAGAAGATTTAATGGAAATTTAACACGCTCTGTATATAGAAAAATTTTGTACATCAATCATGCGCCATCTAGTTATTTTAAATGATACGTTCTGTACAACAAACAGTCCCCTGAATCTCAAGTTAACGTCAACCATTTTGTGTGCTATTTGACATTTGTGATTCTGTGATAAATTTTATGCGTTTAATTACAAAATAAACAATCAAAAGTAATCATAAATAATTAGTTTAGTTTGTTAATTTATCGGGTATCAATCAGAAATGGGCCGTAAGAAGAAGAAGTTATCTAAACCCTGGTGTTGGTATCCTTTTTTTTTTCACGAAAACACGTCGTGACGTACACTGCCGCAATATGCTATATTTAACTAGTTAATCGATTTATTTTTGGAACATATTTTTCTTAACCAGATTTAGGTATTGCAACCGGGAATTCGACGACGAGAAGATTCTTATACAACATCAAAAGGCAAAACATTTCAAGTGCCATATATGTCATAAAAAATTGTATACAGGACCGGGCCTTTCCATTCATTGTATGCAAGTTCACAAAGAAGCCATAGATAAAGTTCCAAATTCTTTGCCAAACAAGTCCAACATTGAAATTGAAATATACGGGATGGAAGGTAAGTTGTTTTTTGCTACTTGCATTGCATTTCAACTTCTACAATTTTTATATTTCTCAGGAATACCTGCAGCCGATTTAAAAGAACATGAACGACAAAAGCAAGGTGGTCCTGATTCTGACGACGATGAACCGTTACCTAAAAAAGTCAAAACGGAGGGATTGTTAGGAACCGCACCAGGAACGATGCAAAATTCTGGTTTAATGCCACCCCTTATGCCTCCCACAGTTCCACATCCAGGGATGCATCCTGGTATGCATATGGGTCACATGCTACAACACATGGGTCCCTTGGGCCCACATTTCATGCCTCCAGGGTATTTATTGAAGATTTAAGGTCAACTTCTTTATTTGGACCTGTTTATGTTTCAGAATGCAAATGTTGCCACCTCATTTGGCAGTTATGCAGGCACAGGCAAATCCCTCTAAACCTCTATTCCCTAGTGCGGTTCCAGTTTCTTCTCCCGGTGCATCTATAGTTGGTGCTGATTTTAAGCCAATTTGTTCAGGTTTGTGCATTGTTCGGTGGACCCAACCAAAATTTACATGTTTTGTTATAGCATCACCCACATCGAAACCTACATTTCCTGCATACACAGGTGCTACGATTAGTGCACCGCCCACAACAAACAATATGCCAAGCACTAGTAATAGTCATAATTCTAGTAGTGCAGGTAGTGCGGACAATAGTAAAGTTGCTACAATTGCAACAACGGGTGCCACTAGTAAAATAATCCATCCTGTCGAAGACATTTCATTAGAAGAAATTCGTGCTAAACAGAGAAGGTATCATAAAAATGTTCCATCAAAAGAAGAAGAGGCTGTGGCTACTAGCTCTGCTAGTGAGGTAAGTTTTGGTTTTTCAGTAACAGCAAGTGTATTTGGTATCTTGCACAAACGTACACTTGTCGTTATGTTGCAAATTTGCTTTCTTTTGCTAACGAAATCTTGAGACAAATTTGATAAACAAGATTTGATTATTGAAACAAAGCAATTTAGCATAAAACCAGCGGCTAGTGTAAAGTAATGCAGTATACCCAACACACCATGCCCACACATAGTGGTGATCAATTTATTGATAAATAATTTAATTTTGTAATTATATTATTTGTAACAAAAGTGTTTACCCATAAAACATACGTTTTTGATATAATGTGACCTCATAAAGAGTTTACAGATACCAATTAGTATTTATATTTAGGCAATTTATAAATAGAAATTAAACATATTTTAATTTAGGAACTGGTTTTTTGTTTATTTTTTTATAATTCAATATCAGGCGTCGGATATTAAATATAAAATTGTGTTTTATTTACAGCAATTAGCAATGGCGGTATCGGCTGCACAACAAGCGGCAGTAAACCAAGCCAAACATGAAGCTGCATATAACCATGCCATGATGCAAAGATTTCCCAGACCACCAATGATGGCAATGCCAGGTACCACTGTAACAAGTATGCCACTTGTAATGCGACCCATGATTTCTGGTCCTCCTACGTTTGTTGGTGCCAATCTTATGAGACCGCCACCGCTTGGTATGCCACCAGGTATGTGAAATAGTTTTAAGTGATGGTGACACCATTTCAGCAATGGACGATGTAGTTGATTACGCCTGTACATTTTTTAGTGGTAGGTGATGGGCGGGCAGGACAGAATTACTGTTGATATTCAAAGTTCAAAGTAGAATTAATTACTCAGATTCAACTAATTATTTGATAACTTGATGTAAATATTCTTTTTGTATAGAAATGGGGTTTTGTAAGAATTTTTAAACAGAAGTAGTTATTTATAAATAAGTTTACATAATTTTATTTAGTTACAATTTTTGTAAACAGAATCGATATTGTACTTTATACTTATACAATTTAAGTATTTTTAAATATAAATCATAATTTCATAACACTGTCTGTTTTACTCATGTATTGCAGTTTTTGTTCACTTGAAGAATTATGACATAAAATCACAGAACCATTTTCTTTTATTAAATCAACGAATTTTGTTAATACTTTTACTGACCTCTTAAGTACAGTTTATTTTTAAGTAGATAACACCACTAAACAAATTCAAGAGTAATTTGGCAATTTACCAATAAAATCATCAAACTTCAACAAATTTTGCTTACATAAGTTGAGTGTTTAGTTTCAATTTTACAAAAATACATTTTTAAAAAACATTTTCGAGTTCTTGTAAAAGAAAAATTCTATGTTTTGATGTTGTAATGAAAGCATAATTAATAAGGAATTATAAGTGAACAAATACACGTGGTAATGATGTGCACGTATGCAACAACAAACTGACTTTCTTGTGTTTGAAGATCGGACACGGTGGGGCAGTGCGATCTCGGCCCAGGTACTCACGCACTCTGTGTTCGCATGTTGCATCATCTCTGTCACTTGCTTAGTTTGCCAATGGTTTTATTGTCATTGATTGCATTATTATTCATCTGACTGCGTAATATTACTTAAAATCGTGTTTGAATATTGTCATTTTGAATTGTCATTTATTAATACTATAAAAATTGTGGGTTTGGCTAAAACAATGTAATGAAGAAAATCTTTTTCTTTTTTTTAGCAAATTAACTTGTTTCGTGTCGATTTTTAATTGTAAAACTTTAACTTTTGTCCACTGCTTTATATTTCTGTCACTTGAGGTGTTGGTTTCTATTTAATTATGCATTAAAAAGAAAAGTCTCGCAGTCTTGGGTTAGGGATAATAATCAGAGATTGAAAAACTAGGTCTAAGTGTTATTTTATGAATTTGGGAACTACAAAGGCTAGACTGTGGAGTACTGATTGTGGAGTTAATAATAATATTGCATTATATGAAATAATACTGGAATTCAAGTTTTTTTTCCTGATTTCTTCAATTATTTATACTCAATATTCAGCAGGGTATTTCTACAAGCAAATCAGAAAAATTCATCTAGAATCATGAAAAAATTAGAAAAATTGAGGTCTGTAAAAAGTAATTCTGTTTCAGGATTTGTACGATATAATTTTATTTGATGTCCCATTAGTTTCCTACTCGCCTTAAAATTCTGGTAAAATATTTTACCAATCTTTGAATTAATATGACTTTAAAAGTGAAACCAAAATAACTTTTACAACAAGCAACGAGAGTATTTTAGTGAAATGGAAGGTTATTAAAGTAATACCTTTATGTCCGGTTTCATAAAACTTTTAAGAGCTGTTAAAATTAGCTGACGATTTCTATTTGCTTGTTAGTGCTAACAGATATTTTCTATTGGGTAGTTAAATTTAACGGCATCTTAAAAGTTCTGTAAAAATGGGCATTAACCTTCTATGTTTAGCAATAATATGCCGTGTAATGGATTTTAATTTGCCACAACTATATTTGATTATCACATTGTTTACGTTCCTGAGGTTTTCAAAAATGGGATGCAGTCCTAATAATTAAATATGAATGAACCCCTTTAAGTATGGACAATAGTTTAAAGTTTTACATTTGTTTAAATAAGTATTTTACACATAGAAAGCATAAATACATTTGTACAAAGACCACTTTGACCTTTTACTGTGTGAATTTAGTAGATTTTTCATATAGCTGTGTGTCTTATAAATGTTAGGCTTACTATTTATTTTCCACTGATCTGTTTTTGAAGGTAAGTATTCTGTATTAGTTTATTTTAATGCAAGGTTGATCTTTAATCCTAGTTATTTAATATAATAATAGTGGCAGGTAATTAAAAAAAGTGCTTTTAAGCGTCTGCCTGTAATGAATACGTAAATGACAATATTCCAACATTGCTTTTGAGAAAATTTTGAAATTTTTTGTTTTGATTGTATGTCTTTTGTCATAGGATTAATTGGAATGCCACCGGGTATGGTTTACGGCGGGGTTATACCTGGAGGACCAGTATTGACGCCAATGATGCAGCCAAGGTTCAGATGATCTCCGGTGTACTTGATTTACCATCCGCAAGTTTGAAGTAGATTAATGTTTATTTCTAGTTATTTATTTATTAAGCAAAAACTGAAATTTCTTTGTGGTTTTATCCAACCGCTTTCATCGTTTATATTTAAAAATACAATAGGATATTTTAACAATTACTTTAAGTTATATATTTCAAATATCAAATCGAAACGCTAACACATTTAGTTTCCCTTTCAAAATTGCATGTAATTTGTTAATAATTTTTCGATGTACCTATTGATATTTTTTTATTTTGACAGGTTACACAGTAATTTTTATCCCTATATGGTATGTAAAATTACAATTTGTTTATTTATCAGTCATGCGTTGTTTAATCGGCACACTAAAGGTTAGTGTTTTCAATTTATTTAGGACATTAAAAAATTATTTTGCTTACGCTTAGGTATTTTGTTCAAAAAAAGAAACAAAGCAATTATTTTTTTGCCATTTTATAAGAGTAATTTAACTAATAAAGTAATATTTTCGAAATAATTGCTTTGTTGTGTATAGAATTTCACCGAATCAGGTTTGTACCAATTTATTTTTTGCTATTATTATTTATTATTCAAATTAGTTTTGTAAATTTATTGAAAGGTAAGAACTTTTTTGGTAAATTTAGAAGTCTGTTGTATAATATTGTTAATCAGATTTTAATTTATTTTGTTTTTTGATGTGCACTCGTATGGTTGTTAATTTCCAAATGCAATATAACTAACGTGTTTTATAAATAATGCACTATATTTGCAACGATCAAATTGCTTTAAATCCTACATCATATTCTTAAAAGGTAGGTCCGTAGAAAATCGTACGACGTGTATAAAATTCATACTTAACAATCAAAACTTTTTTATTAGATGAGCTGGAGAATACGTAAATTTTTATAAACTATTAAAGTTAGCTTCTTGAACATCCACAACGTTGCTGTACTTTTGTTTTTCTGTAAAGGTACGACGCCTACTATTTATTATTACTTTTCTTCACGGTGGAAGGTGTAACGAAAAACTTTCACATATCTCATCTTCATTAGTAAAATCAGCATTTCAGATAAATTTTCTTGCAAATACAATATGTGAAAGCTTTTTATAAATTGTAATTATTGGGTTGTTATGTAGATAGCAGGCGACTTTCACGTCACAGCGAATGCTGTTGGATTGAAGACCCTCCTTTCACTCGTTTCCAGAGTTTTGCTATTAAAATTCGTTTTTAACTTTAATCAGTCAAATTAAATTAATAAAAAATCTTTCTGTACGAAATTATCGCTTTTATGACCTACAAGACACAAGAATAGCAAAGCTTACTGGAACGAGTGATATAATGGTATTGCATGGGTTTGCACGATCATTAAAAAATTAAATTAAATCGGAGTCACTTTTGATTACTAATTAATGTGGATTACTAACATTCTATTTCTTAATTTTGGTCATTTACATATTCCGAGAAATTTTTTGATCCTCGGGTTTGTCTGAAAAGTTATGCAATACAATGGTTAAAATATACCATTGGGTCTAAATCCCCTGCAAAATGAGATTGTGGCTTGAAAGACAGGCGATTGATAGTTGGTAAAATCAATGCATCGATCACAGGGTTTGCCTGTTGGACCTGAAGGGTAAAACTATTTTAAGGCTTTTCTTTTAAGTTCTAAATAGTGTGCGCTGATGGTTCCCTGTTACACTGCTGTAAATGTATTTGTTTTATAACTATTAATGTCAATAAAATATGTAAAAATTGTTTCTTGTAGGTCAATAAAGGATTTCTATTTATATATTCTTTTTTTTAACTGTCCTAATTTTGATTATTTTAAAGGTTTGTGGTGTAAACTATTTTTTGCTTGGTACCAAACCAAATTAAAAAATGGAAATAAATCTACAACAAAAGTTTCGGACAGTGTGAGTAGAAAGGAAATTAATTTTGTTTTTAAAACAAATTTTGAAAACCTTAAATATACAGGAGTTCTTCAGTTTGGTATAAAAAAGATTTATTAAAAGAAAATAACATTTTGAATATAATACCAAAATGCTCTTCTGTCAATTTAAAATGTAACTACTTGAACAAATCCAGTTGAAAATCAAGCAAAGTTATGCTTAGGGAAGAAAATTAATTCCATACCAAATTTAAGTACTCGGTAAGTATTTTATTAACGAACAAATCAATCCTATAGGCAACATTGCAGTTAAAATGTAGTTTCTCTGCTATTTTTGACCCACCCAGATACGTCACAATTTGATAATTATTTTTCACCACCACCCATTCAAATCGGAAGCAATGGAGGAGGTACAACATTATAACAAGCCTTCTCCCTTGTAATAGTGTGTTTGCTTGTAAGATGACATGTTCTGTCTATCAAACAGGATCACAATCATCTTCCTTGATGCACAGAATTTGGCGACTTTCAAAAGTTGCATAATGTAACCTTCCCCGTTCTCATAATTTTTTCTTGATTGAAATGAAATCAAGCAAATTTTTAATACATAGGATTGTGTTATCAACACTTTTTAAATATAAAATTGTTTACTTTTATTTTATTAAACCATATCTTTTTAGTAAATTAAATTTTGAATATATGTAGCCTAATTTTTAATGAAATGACTAAGTTATTGATGAGTAGTACTTTGAAAAATATAAATATTGTATTGATAACATGCTTATCACCTCATTGATATTGTTATCAGATGTGATATTTCTAAGTTGACGCCAATTGCAATTTTTGATAATTATAAATTATAGTACCTAGCAAATATTTCAAGGTGTCTGTTTACTTAGTGAAATTTTAT